>OY728155.1:30090957-35090957 GCA_963277665.1 Viscum album | reverse complement strand
TACTATTATTTTGTTATAGAATAGTTCATTAAAATATCACAAATAATGTTACCAAAAATCGTGGTAAAGGGAAGTTGTTTCTGGGTAGGGGTTTAGGTTTGAGGGTTTAGGGTTTTGAATTTTGATATTAAGGATTAGGAAACATGTTTCTGGGTTAATTTTTATGCTTTTGGGTTTTGGGGTTTAGAAAATTGAGAAAAAAATAAGATATAACAACATTTACTTTACAATATGGGTTAAGTGTTTTACTTTTGGATTTATGAAATAAATTCTATTATCTAAGATTTTATTTAAGGAATAAGGAGAAGGTTATTTCTTAAAACCATGAATGTTTTTATGAAAAAAATTATATTATCTAAATTATTGGGTATTGAATTTGGTTTGACATAATTTGGAGTAGATTTACGATTAACTAATTATAAATTATATTAAGATAAACCATGTCAATTAAAAATGATGTCTTAGGAATTTATCTAATTATCTGTATTGAATAACTTATGCTAATCATAATGATAATAATATTTCTTTATATAATAGTTTATTAAAATATCACAAATATTGTTACCAAAAACCATGGTAAAGGGGAGATGTTTTTGGGTTAGGGTTTAGGTTTAAGGGTTTAGGGATTTGAATTTTGATATTATTGTTTTGGAAACATGTTTTTGGGTTAAGTGTTATGCTTTTGGGTTTGGGGGTTTAGAAAAATAAGAAAAAAAATAAGAGATAACAATATTTTCTTTACAATATGATAATGTCACAATAAAGACAATACATCATTCTGTATGAGACTGTGAACTCGAGCCAACAAAATTTTGGAATAATTTCTGTTTATGACATTCTTTATGACATATCATGCATCGCAAACTCTTCCCTTATTATTGAGGCAAGTCCATATAATTATGAATCATACTGTCTTTCGGTCTCCCATGAGGATGTAACTGATTCATGCTAGGTATCACTATCGGCTGGCCTTTGGGCATTGTGAAATAACGATACTCCCCAATAGGTTTCCATCATGCAACATAACAGTTAGCAATGGTATCCATCCAGTACACTGGATCAACATATGCTTCCCATGATATGTTCACAAAGGCACATGTTGCGATGGTGTGTGTGCATGGAAACTGTAAGACCTGAAATTTTCTATATTGACATTGCCTTGTTTCCAATAATACCACTATTTTTTCACCGATGTGATTTGTGATGGGGTATGAATGCTCTTAAACTTCAAATCGGGAGTCTTCTCATCGAAAAAGGTAGATGTGATCACAAGAAGATTCATTAATATTCTTTTCAATCTCTTGTTGAAAGTGTCTTCCGTATCATAGCCCCTGCTGCATTCCATCTGATGCTAGTTTTTTTCTTATAAAAAAGTAGTTCACGCATCGATATAATATCTCCAGAACTAGGACAATTATAGTTATCTTACGATGCCCTTTGAAGACACCATTGATGCACTCCACAATGTTTGTCATCATGTGTTCATACCTCTTCCCCCCTTCATATGCCAATGTCCATTTCTATTTTGGAATCTGCATCATATAATCATAAACTTCTTAATTATCTAGGAGGATCTGTTCAAAATGTTCTTTAAAATGCCATTGGTCCGACTCATATTCTACACCAAATAGATGATATTTTACATATATTGATTTTACCTTTATGTTTAAATAGTAAAAAATAACAAATACAATGCTTACCAAGACTCGTGATTGACTTCTTCATCAGTTCGTTATGGAATTTTTTATGCACATTGCTAGTAGTGGGTCTAATACAGAACCGATGATGTGCATTTGGGTATCTCTATGTATCAGGATCCACATTGATTGCCTCACTAATTTCCCGATGGCGATCATATATCCAACAAACACCTCAAATGTTTGTGAAATGGTTGCTGATATATGATAGAAACCATCTCCATGATTCATAGTTTTCTTTCCCTACAATGGAAAATGCAAGAGGAAGTGGTGAATGGTTTCCATCTTGGGTTGTTGAAATAAAAAATGGCCCCTTGTATTTTCTGTACAGAAATGTTCCATCAATCTAAATAAATTTTTTTCTGAAACAAAATGCGGAGATACATAGAAGGAATGCCTAGAACAATCGATGAAATTGAACACGAGATGGATCAAGTTGGTTATCGTGAGAAAAATGTTCGTTTGTATCCATATGGAAGAAAACTTGGATATGATGCCTCAGTATGTCTATCATTTGCAGCAACACCCGATATGAGTCATCCTAATCACCATAGACCTTCATAATTGCCTTCTGTTTCACCATCCATGCTATATTATAGGAAATGTTATAACTGAATGTTTGTTGAATCCTCTCTTGCACAAGAGATATTGGAATATCTTGACATGTCTTAATCATCTCAACAATAAAAAATGACACAAATTATACATCCAATGAAGTATGATCTTGTGTGAGGCTTGGCTGAACGCAAGTATGAGCCGCCTCAATCCTCAAGATTCTCCAACCTCTAAATGTAATGTCTGGAATCTCCCTCAAGCAAAATCTACAATCATTCCCATACTTCTCACACCATATGATATATTTACTATGGCATGATTCATGAACTATATAGGTGTAGTGCCTCTAAATATGAAATCTCTTTAGTGTGATTTTTAATGCATCTTTACTTGGAAAATTCCTTCCAATATATAAGGTTTTGTGTAGCTCACTGAACATATCTAGTAAAACTCCAGGGAACTCATTTTACAGTGTGAGAACATTATTGTCGAATTCAGGCACACACGTCATCTCTTCTATCAAAAATGAAAGGAGTGGTGGATGATTTATTGTAGGTCGTGGTTGATGTAAAACTAATGCATTTCTCAAAACCTCCTTCGGAACTTCAGTTGATCCCACCTCATCAACACTGTTGTCACCGTCTGATCCATCATTACGAAACTCCTCCTTGGAAGTCGGATTGACATGTATATCCGGGAGATTATCTAGGTTTTCCTCTTCTACTGCATCATTTGGAATAGGCTCAATTTCATGGGATGGACTATCTTCAACCACTCTTTTAATTATACATCTTTGTACAACTAGACATCGTTGTTGTACAGTAGAAACATCAACGTATAACTCCATAATGGTAAAATATGACCGTTGAGAAAATAAATTAATTTCCTAGACCTACTGCGCATTAGCAACCAATGGATAATCTTGATTCCACAGTGTTTCTGGGAATTGGAAATTTCTATAGCTCATAGACTAGATCTCTTGATCGGGTCCCAGATTTAAGGAACTACAAATTCTCTCTTGAGGATCACTTGTGGTAACACAATCAACTGTACTAACCATCGTTATTGGTTGTGTACTATAAGAAGCTCTTTACCTAGTTTGAATAACCTACCCATAGCAATACACATAGAAAAACATAACTCACTATGTCAAAAATGTTTCTTTCATCAGAATTATGATAATGTAACAAATATTAATAGTTAATTATAATTAACTAATAATATGTATTCATTTTAATCCTAATTTATCATTAATTAATCTATAATTAATCATTAATAATAGTAAGTATTATTTCTAAACTATATATAACTAAGTAAACTACTTAACACATAACATATTTAATTACTAATAATAACTATTTTAACTAATCACTCATTCTATAGTCACTAGTTAATCAATATTAAGTTATTCTTTAAATATTTATTCTTTAATCCTTAATAATATTACATTCACTTGTTTGTACCTGGATACCCCAGGTCAAACCCGAAACTCCTTGTTAGAGTTTTCACTCCTAGGTACATCTATGCTAGAGCCACATCCACTTGTTTGTACCCAGACATAGATTTTATTTCTTAGATAACCATATAATCTTTATGCTACCAAAATTTCACAATAATTAATCCTAAGTTAATACTAAGTTAATCTATACTTAATCTATACTACTAAAAATGATTATTTCAAACTATATATAACTAATTACACAACCTAATAAAAATAATAATAAGAACTACCTAAACTAATTAAAAAAATATATTTAAAACTAAAAAGAATTCAATTAAACAAATAAAAAACATTAAATTAAATAAATACAAATACCACTAAATGATTTTTCGCAGAAACCTGCATAGAAAATGAATTTTTTAGAGAGAGACGGAGAGAATTTAGGAGAGATGAAGACAGGAATTGAGTGAGGAGAAGGGGGAGCTTCACTTTTATAGGGAGTTGATGTGAAAGGTAGAATCCCCCCCCCCCCGCCTCCTTTTCTATGTCAATAATACAGGACAAATGCGGTGTGGGGGAGCAAAGGCGGCATTGCTGATGCCGCCTTTGTAGCGTATTTTTTTTTAAAAAAATTAACCTATGACGTTTTTTTTAGAAAACGTATAAAAAAACTTAGGCTCTGGTGGTAGTAGGGAGGTGTTTATGTTGAAAAAGTATATAAACCTAAAAAATAAAGAAATAAATAAAATTAAATTCAACTAAAAAAAACATGAAATTAAAATAACTAATAAATTAATAAATTAAAATAAAGTATAAATTAATTAATTTTGGTTCCAAAAATTAAATAATAATGAAAATTGAATTAATTAATTACAGAGAAAATTTTAAAAAATAGTGATACTGTTAAAACAAAAATAATTAAATTAGAAACTAGTAATTATTAATTTGAAAAAAATTGAATAAAAAAATACTAAAAAACAATAATCAATATTATTATTTTGAGAAATATAAAATGAATAAAAATTACAAGAATTAAAAATATTAAATTAATCATACAACTAGTTTATAAAAAATTAAGGGCTTTAATATTTTCTTATTAAAAAATAAATTATCCAATTAAATAAATATTTAAATAAGGTATTAAGGTTATTAATAATTTAAAACCAAATTATCAATAATTGCCAATTATTCAAAAAAATAAATTATTTTAATATTAAAAATACAATAAATTATAATAATTGATGTGAAAAATTTCACTTCGGATCACCAACAGTAAATCTCTAAGATCATAGACTAAATCTAAGAAAAGAGGGACTGTGAGATCTCCCAAAATTGCACTTGAATTAGCCGAGGGACTAGAGAAAGTGAGTAAATAGAATAAAATTCAGGGGGAGAATTTTGAACTTATACCCTTTCTAGAAAAACATAAATCCATGATGCAAGGGTATAGACTATGATGCAACGATCTAGACTTTTACACAACCATGACACAACATGATTAACTACACCAAAATGGGTATAGTTTAAGTGAATCTTAATAAATCATAGTACATATCCCCTTATTTAAAACTCAATCAAACACTATATCTAATAAAATCAAGGAAAGGTCATGGTGAACCTCTAAACTCAAAAACCCAACCATAGTGAAACACAATCACCACAACACTACAACACCCAAAACGAAAGAATGAACAAAACCAACCATCCAAACTCCACACCACAACAAGAAGAAGAACCCTAAAAACCTGACATCCCTTTCTCTATCATGATCCACCTCGAACCACAACCAAATCATAGTTAAAGGGATACAATACAGGGTCCCTTAAAATGCCAAGACCCCTAAACCCAACACCATAGGACTCCATGCCACAACCAAGAAAACCACACCACATACTTACTTACAACTGAAATATCATGGGAAAACACATACCTCTATTCCATGAAACCAATTACCAACAGAAATTTCACTTTAAACACCACCCTTCCTTCGTTAAACTTGTTCTCGATATCTCTGAAACCCAAAACCCAAAAATAATAGGTTGAAAAGGTCTAATTCATTACATTAGATAACTCTCAAATGATTATCATCCTTTAGAATTAAAACCAAACCCGAAAATAAATCCACATACACCAATAATCGAGAACTCTTAGGAGAAACCTCTCAAAAAGATGATTCCGTCAAACAAAACATAACAAAAAGGGAACAAGAAATTAAATTAAATTAGAACCAAGTCGAAAATTAAATTATCAAATAAAATCTAGATTGAAACAAATCAGGATATTGAGTGTGTATCCATAAATATCATTCCCATGTACTCTCCTGTAATATCCCCAAATGATAAAGGGTTAAATGACTAAATGGTATGACTCATGTCAACAAGGTGCACCTTCCTTTTCGGGAGCCTGTCTGATTAGAACTCCACAGTTAAGTGTGCTTGGCCTAAAGTAGTGATCAGGATGGGTGACCTTCTGGGATGTTTCTCAGGGTGTGTGTGAGTGAGGACAAAGCACACTAGAAAGGACATGTGTTGGCCTATGGGGACTGTCATTAGTCAGATGACCCGTTCAGGCATGTGGGTGGACCCTAGGGTGGGCCCCACGTGTCTGCGGGTCAACTGGTGGTACCTAGTGGGCCAGGACCCGACGACCATGTTAAGGCGAGGTAGTTGTGCTGTCACCAAGACCTGGTTGTCACATTTTGTATCAGAGGTGGTATATAGCCTTAAGTGCAGTGCACTACCTGGGTTGAGATGTAGGGCCCACAACGAGGGTGTTGTGCTCTAAAGGGGGGGGGGTGATTGTAACATCCCCAACTGATAAATGGTTAAATGACTAAATGGTATGACTCATGTCAACAAGGTGCACCTTCCTTTTCGGGAGCCTGTCTGATTAGAACTCTACAGTTAAGTGTGCTTGGCCTGGAGTAGTGATCAGGATGGATGACCTTCTGGGAAGTTTCTCAGGGTGTGTGTGAGTGAGGACAAAGCACACTGGAAAGGACATGTGTTGGCCTGTGGGGACTGTCATTAGTCAGATGACCCGTTCAGGCATGTGGGTGGGCCATAGGGTGGGCCCCACGTGTCTACGGGGCAACTGGTGGTACCTAGTGGGCCAGGACCCGATGACCATGTTAAGGCGGGGTGGTTGTGCTGTCACCAGGACCTGGTTATAACATTTGGTATCAGAGGTGGTACCTAGCCTTAAGTGCAGTGCACTGCCTGGGTTGACATGTAGGGCCCACAACGAGGGCGTTATGCTCTAAAGGGGGGGGGGAGAGTGATTGTAACATCCCCAAATGATAAAGGGTTAAATGACTAAATGGTATAACTCATGTCAATAAGGTGCATCTTCCTTTTCGGAAGCCTATCTGATTAGAACTCGACAATTAAGTGTGCTTGGACTGGAGTAGTGATCATGATGGGTGACCTTCTGGGAAGTTTATCAGGGTGTATGTGAGTGAGGAAAAAGCACACTGGAAATGAAATGTGTTGTCCTGTGGGGACTGTCATTTGTCAGATGACCCGTTCAGGCATGTGGGTGGACCCTAGGGTGGGCCCCACGTGTCTGCGGGGAAACTGGTGGTACCTAGTGGGCCAGGACCCAATGACCATGTTAAGGCGGGGTGGTTGTGCTGTCACTGGGACCTGGTTGTCACATCTCCTTCATACCACCATGCCTCCATATAACTCTAACCATGGGAATATCTTGATAGTGCGACACTTTCTCCTGATGACCATGGATCTCAATTGAATTCTCTTAGAACATTGCATGATCCCTGATATCCAAATCCCCTCAATCGATGATGTCACGACCCGTCCTCGGGGCCCGTGCCGTGACTACCCCAAGCCCGCCTTCCATAGGCCAGAGGCTGGCGACCAGCACCAAAGGCGTAAAATCCCGATAACTGGGACGGCATTGCCTTTATAAAAGAAAACAAGCACCACAGAGTACAAGCGGAAGTAAAACACTATGTACAAAAGAAGAGCTGAAAAGTAAAAAGGGGCCGGAAATACAAGCCCAACTGTAAAGTACAACTCGAAAGGGAAAACAGCAACTGAAAAGTAAAGCTGCTACGCTGAGATGTCCACTGGAAATCCCACCTGAAGGGTGGGTACAGATAGCTCCTCTGCTCCTCGGGTCCCGCCATCCGCTCCGAGTATGTCCCGCCCAGTGGTCTGCCTCTGGGATCCGCCTCGTCGTATAGTCCACCTCCAGGTACCGTCCAGTCCTCGAACACTCGGCCTCTGTCAGTACTGGTCGTCGTCTGCAACCAACACAACGAGGTGCGGGCATAGCCCGTGCAGGGGTGAGTATAACGATACTCAGTAGGGACCCCGAGACCCTCAAGGTCTCACTAAAACCAACAAGGATAACCACAAGAAGATCACAACAGATAAACTCTACTTAGGTATATGCCCATACATATACCTAAGTTATCAAGTAACCCATCTCAGTCATGAGGAAGCACAAGGATCCTGAGATCAACGGATAACCACTACCCAGGTATATGCCCATACATATACCTAAGTTATCAAGAAACCCATCTCAATCATGAGGAAACACAAAGGTCAAAAGTCTCAGCTCAAACCAGGATTTTCATTATCGAAACCGTAACTGCTGAAGAGCTCTGTCTCTAGAGTGTACAGTGGTCCTGTCACGACTCCGAGGCTGCCGCTCACTAACCTTGGACTGCTGAGGTACTCCTCCTGTCGAGTACTGCGGGTTTGCGGCCAACTACCTGGCGCTCCGTCCGCTGAGGGTCTGTCGCCAAATACCGGGCGCTCGCCCAAATAGCCTACTGAGGTACTCCTCCTGTCGAGTACCGCGGGTTTGCTGCCATCTACCTGGCGCTCCGTCCGCCGTGGGTCTGCAGCCAAATACCGGCGCTCCGTCCACTGGGCTAGTCGACTCACTCCAAGTCGAGTCGGTCAAGCAGTCGTCAGGTCTCAGCCGGCTACACGGTCTCCGTACTCTGCACGCTCGTCTCCGGGAGGGTCCGCTCCACGAGCTACTGGTCGATACTCCAAGTATCTCAAAGTCCCACAAAGAAGTGTCTCAAAGGTCCGTCTCGTCACAGGGGTCTCAACGCAACAGACGGCGCGTCGATCGGACGCCCGGTCTGTGAGTTATTAGCCTTTTCGTCCCAGGGGCCCGGTTGGTTTCGAGAGCGAAACCAATCCCGGCCGTATCTCAACTGTACCCCGAACTCCCATAGGGTAAACTCGAAGGGACCGTTACTCAACGTAACCACCAACGCCGCTGACGGCTCGTCAAGCGGTCGTCCTGTCTGTAAGATATCAGCTTTTCCGTTCCAGGGGCCCGGTTGGATTCCGGGTACAATCCAACCCGGCCATACTCCGACTATATCCAAAACTCGGGCGGAGTATGTCAAAAGTTCCGTCTCATCAAGAGGAAGTCAACGAAACAGACGGCGCGTCAATCGGACGCCCGGTCTGTGAGTTATTGGCTTTTTCGTCTCCGGGGCCCGGTTGGTTTTTAAGGCAAAACCAACCCGACCGTACTCCACCTGCGTCCAAACCTCGGGCGGAGTATGCCAAAAGATCCGTCTCATTAAGAGGAACGCAACGCGACTGACGGTACGTCAATCAGACGTTCGTAGCTCAAGATATGAGCATTTCCGCTCCGAAGGCCCGGTTGGTTTCGTGAACGAACCAACCCGGACGAACTCAAAGTAACCCGAAACCTTGAGTGCAATATACCGAAACGACCGTCTCGATCCAAGGATCGCGTTTCCGCAGACGGTTCGTCATTCGGAGGTCCGAGGATCAAGTTATGAGCGAAAAACCGAATCTGGTTCGAAACGGGGGGGTCCGGGTCCGGGCCGACCCGGCCCGACCCCCCCCTGGGCGGCGGCAGCAGCCGGCGGCGGCGAGCGGCGGCGGCGAGCGGCGGCGGCGGGCGGCGGCGGCGCGGCGGCGCGGTGGCGGCGGCGGCGGCGGCGGCGGGCCGCGGCGGCGGCGCCTGGCGCCGCACGGGGTGGCAGCACGCGGGGATCAGCCCCGCGGTTCCTAAAATAAAAACGGTGCGGCAACTGCCGCGCCCTTGATTGAAACCACCCCACGTGGGGCCGGTTTATTTAAGAGAGCCAGGGGGGCCGGCTGCCCCCCTCCTTCAAGAACCGCCCCCCCTCTTTAAGAGGGGGGTTTTTAAAGGTTGGCCGGGGAATTAAATTCCCCGGTTTTAAGTCATCCGGCCGGCCAGCTGGCCGGCCGGTTTTCTCAAACCTGACCGGAATTTCCGGTCCCCTTCTTCGGCTTCCGACGCCGGCGGCCCGGCCGCCGGTCTTCCCTTCCGCCGCGGCCCGGAACCGGCCGCGGTCTCCTCGTCCCGCCGCGGCCCGGAACCGGCCGCGGTCTTCTCGTCCCGCCGCGGCCCGGAACCGGCCGCGGCATTCGTCATCTGGCGCGGTGCGACGGCACCGCGCCCCTTCGCCGTGCTTTGATTCTTTTCAACGCGGCGCGACGGCGTCGCGTTCTTGAAGTTTCTACCTCGGCGTGGCGCGACGGCGCCGCGTAAAATAAACGCACGGTAATCCGCGTGGTGCGACGGCACCACGCCACTTTGCTTCCATCGCAAGAATTAAACATGAACGATGGAGGGGGTTCGGCCGTGTTCATGCGGTCCGGCCCCCCTCACGTTAAGCAATAAATAACTCAACTTAAGAATCAACATCCTCACGTTAGTCATACAAACCACGAGCAAGAATGAAATAATTAAAGAATTAAACAACCCCTACCTCGGGTTTAAGATTTGAAGATTCGTCTACGTTCCGCGGAAGACGGCGTCGCGGAGGTCGGGCGTCGCGGTCGTCGTTCGTCAAATCCGTTGACGAAGAGATACGTCCGATGCGACACGTCGTTGGCGGATCTTCGTTTGCCGAAGAAGAAGGCCCGAGGAGGATGCGGTGTTCCCTCTTGTTGACACCGAGGACGAAGAAGAGAGGCGTCGTTCTTCGTCGGAGTTTGGGCGTTCTTCGTTCTTCGTCAGAGCTTGAAGATGAAGAGGAAGCTCTCCAAAAGACAAACAAAGAACCCAAAATAAAATAAGACTACCTCTTATTTTATTAACACATAACACAAAAGAATTTCAATGTTTGAAATTCAAAAAGACTTAACTCCCTTAAATTAATTAAGTAACTCAAGTTATTAAAAAGGAAGAGTTACATAATTAAGAGGGGGTTTAGAGGGGTTAGGGAATTGAAAAGAAAAAGGGTTTCGTGTGGGCCCCACCACACTTAATCCTCCCAAGGGAGGTTAAGTGGGTGTGGGTCCCACTTCCAACCTTCTTTGGTAGGTTTTTAATAAGTTAAAAATAAAATTTGTCTTACACAATTTTATTTAACTTAACTGAAAAACCCAAAAAACTAACTTCCAACTCGCAACAAACGCAACTCCCGAAAAGGTCTCTTTAAGCGAATATCGGCGCTGCGAGTTCATCGGTGCCCTCGGATTTCAATTCCGAGCACCGGATCAAAAGTTAGGAATTCCCGCTCATTCGTTCACTGAACGTACCCGAGCCAAACTTCGGAAAATAATTCCGGGCACTCCGGGCCTCGGAATCAGGTGCCGTCTGAAACCGCGCTCTTGTAAAATTCTAAAGAAAATTAAGAAAAAAAATTTCCCTTGAATTTTACGGGTCTTTACATTACTCCCACCTCAGGGATTTACGTCCCCGTAAAGCTACAACAAAAACTAGGGAAACAAAAGAGGGTACTGAGCACGCATCTGAGCCTCCCGCTCCCATGTGCTCTCCTGGAGATTCCCGTGCCGCCATCTGTTGCGCACAAGAGGAATCGATCGCCCATGTAGGACCCGCTCCTGTCGATCCTCTATCTCCACCGGGACCTCCGTAAAAGTCGCCCCATCGTCAAGGATGTGCGTCGGGTCGAGCACGCATCTCCTCAGCTGAGACACGTGGAAGACGTCGTGCACCCGGTGCAATTGAGGTGGTAGAGCCAGGCGATAAGCCACCTCACCAACCCTGCTGAGGACCTGGAAGGGTCCGATGAAGCATGGAGATAACTTGTTGCCTCGGCCAAATCTCCGAATACCACGTCGAGGTGAGACCCGCAAGAAGACATGGTCACCATCCTCGAACTCTAGTGGCCTCCGCCTCCTGTCAGCGTATGACTTCTGCCGGCTCTGTGTTATCCTCATCCGCTCCTGGATGACATGGACCTCCTCCGACGTGGCCCGGACCATCTCTGGTCCCACAATAGCTGCAAGATTTCTTCTTTGCCGATAAGAGAAACCTGGTCTCATCCCCTGGATGAACCACATTCTTTGCCTAAAACAGTCGATCCTAACATGGATGATACTAATCCATACCAAGGATGACGTCGTAAGGCCTCGACGCTACTACTAAGAGATCCAACCGTTACTCTCGCCTCCAAGGGTTGAGTCACACTGTCGGCATCAGTGTGTGGTAACTGGTCTCCTCCAGTAGATGTCTCACAAGTGAGGGTCAAGTCAACAGTCAACTGGAACCTCTTAGTAATATCACAAAAGAGGACAGGAACGAAAATATCACAAAGGTATGCGTCTTTTATTATTGCAGCTCATAATACAAGACGCTACACAAAAGCAACAAGGAACCAGAAGTACAAAGGTTGTTATCCACTAGTTCTGCTCCTGTCCATCGGCTCCCAGAGCTCCATGATCGAAGGCCTCGGCTGCCTGAAGCTGAGCTCTCCCCTGCGGTCGGGGTGGACCTCCTGGTGGTGGTGGTGGAAGAGCCTCAAAGCGTCGCCCACCACCTGCTGCTCGTCCAGCTCCTCTGCCTCGTCCGCCTCCTCCCTGCGGACCGCCACGGTCGAACCTCTGCCTCTGCCTGGGAGGTTCTTCACTTAACTGCTGATCATCAGCATGGCGGGTCGGACAGTCACGAGCCATGTGACCAATCCCGCCACAGGAGTAACACTGCCCACTCTCGGCACGCCTGGCTCTGACTCCACCCCGGCTTCCCCGTACAACTGAGCCTGAGTCGTGCAGTCGGCCACCGGTAGGTCTGGTCTGCCTGGAACCCTGAGTCATCTGTCGGCTACCTGCTGCAGATGACTCTGCCACGTGCCGCCCTGCGGTGAGTTGCTGTGCTGGTGTAGACTCAGCAAGGAAACTCTCGATCAGAAGTGCCCGCTCCAGTACTCCTGTCTGAGTCGGTATGCTGAGGGAGATCAGCGATGCCCTGATCTCGTGTCTCAAACCCTGCTCGAAGGTCCGGGCCCGGAAGAAGGGGTCCCGTACCATGTCTGTCGAGTACCGAGAAAGGTCGGTGAACCTCGCCGCGTACTGAGCGACCGTCATGCTGCCCTGCCGCAGCTGTAGAAGCTCCTGGATACGTACCGCACGAAGGGTGGCTGGGACGAACTCCGAGCGGAAGAGGCTCTCAAAGTCCGTCCAAAGAAGAGATGCCTCATCGTGCACCTGGAGCATCAAGCTCCACCATCGTCCTGCTGCTGCGTGTAGTAGGCTCGCAGCGAGGATCACCATGAGGTCTGCTGGTGTCCTCACTAGCCTAAACACTCGAACTACTGCCTCCAGCCAGTCCTCTGCTGCCTGGGGATCCGTCTCCCCGCGAAACCTGGGCGGTCGCTGGCGCTGAAACTCATGCAGTGCGCTGAGGCGACGTGCATCGTCAGCGGCTGCTGCTGGAAGCATCGGGGGCTCGGCAGGTAGAGCTACCGCCGGTGCCACTGCTGACAAAGGGCCCTGCACCGAGGCCTCGTCGCTCGGTGGGTTGTCGTCACGTTCGATTCTCGGAACCCTAGTTGGCTGCCGTCGTGGGGCCATCCTGAAAGAAACAACGTAACACGATCAAACGATTATACCTGGTGAGCTGACCTGGTTTGAGCTGTTTTAAGGGGGAAAACCTTTGAAAACACACACGCAATCAGTGTTTTCGTGCACAAAGTCGGAAATCAGTTGTCAGGGTCCTGGTGTATGGATACGTCGGCCGCCCGCACCAACACTGGACTCCCTGAACTGAAAACCACACTCGGTACTCTCAACACTATTGCTTCACAGAAAGAAACATCAGAGTTATAAGTTCTGCGGTAGAACCGAACTCCTCTGATACCAATTTGTCACGACCCGTCCTCGGGGCCCGTGCCGTGACTACCCCAAGCCCGCCTTCCATAGGCCAGAGGCTGGCGACTAGCACCAAAGGCGTAAAATCCCGATAACTGGGAAGGCATTGCCTTTATAAAAGAAAACAAGCACCACAGAGTACAAGCGGAAGTAAAACACTAAGTACAAAAGAAGAGCTGAAAAGTAAAAAGGGGCCGCAAATACAAGCCCAACTGTAAAGTACAACTCGAAAGGGAAAACAACAACTGAAAAGTAAAGCTGCTACGCTGAGATGTACACTGGAAATCCCACCTGAAGGGTGGGTACAGATAGCTCCTCTGCTCCTCGGGTCCCGCCATCCGCTCCGAGTATGTCCCGCCCAGTGGTCTGCCTCTGGGATCCGCCTCGTCGTATAGTCCACCTCCAGGTACCATCCAGTCCTCGAACACTCGGCCTCTGTCAGTACTGGTCGTCGTCTGCAACCAACACAACGAGGTGCGGGCATAGCCCGTGCAGGGGTGAGTATAACGATACTCAGTAGGGACCCTGAGACCCTCAAGGTCTCACTAAAACCAACAAGGATAACCACAAGAAGATCACAACAGATAAACTCTACTTAGGTATATGCCCATACATATACCTAAGTTATCAAGTAACCCATCTCAGTCATGAGGAAGCACAAGGATCATGAGATCAACGGATAACAACTACCCAGGTATATGCCCATACATATACCTAAGTTATCAAGAAACCCATCTCAATCATGAGGAAACACAAAGGTCAAAAGTCTCAGCTCAAACCAGGATTTTCATTATCGAAACCGTAACTGCTGAAGAGCTCCGTCTCTAGAGTGTACAGTGGTCCTGTCACGACTCCAAGGCTGCCGCTCACTAACCTAGGACTGCTGAGGTACTCCTCCTGTCGAGTACTGCGGGTTTGCGGCCAACTACCTGGCGCTCCGTCCGCTGAGGGTCTGTCGCCAAATACCGGGCGCTCGCCCAAATAGCCTACTGAGGTACTCCTCCTGTCGAGTACCGCGGGTTTGCTGCCATCTACCTGGCGCTCCGTCCGCCGTGGGTCTGCAGCCAAATACCGGCGCTCCGTCCACTGGGCTAGTCGACTCACTCCAAGTCGAGTCGGTCAAGCAGTCGTCAGGTCTCAGCCGGCTACACGGTCTCCGTACTCTGCACGCTCGTCTCCGGGAGGGTCCGCTCCACGAGCTACTGGTCGATACTCCAAGTATCTGAAAGTCCCACAAAGAAGTGTCTCAAAGGTCCGTCTCGTCACAGGGGTCTCAACGCAACAGACGGCGCGTCGATCGGACGCCCGGTCTGTGAGTTATTAGCCTTTTCGTCCCAGGGGCCCGGTTGGTTTCGAGAGCGAAACCAATCCCGGCCGTATCTCAACTGTACCCCGAACTCCCATAGGGTAAACTCGAAGGGACCGTTACTCAACGTAACCACCAACGCCGCTGACGGCTCGTCAAGCGGTCGTCCTGTCTGTAAGATATCAGCTTTTCCGTTCCAGGGGCCCGGTTGGATTTCGGGTACAATCCAACCCGGCCATACTCCGACTATATCCAAAACTCGGGCGGAGTATGTCAAAAGTTCCGTCTCATCAAGAGGAAGTCAACGAAACAGACGGCGCGTCAATCGGACGCCCGGTCTGTGAGTTATTGGCTTTTTCGTCTCCGGGGCCCGGTTGGTTTTTAAGGCAAAACCAACCCGACCGTACTCCACCTGCGTCCAAACCTCGGGCGGAGTATGCCAAAAGATCCGTCTCATTAAGAGGAACGCAACGCGACTGACGGTACGTCAATCGGACGTTCGTAGCTCAAGATATGAGCGTTTCCGCTCCGAAGGCCCGGTTGGTTTCGTGAACGAACCAACCCGGCCGAACTCAAAGTAACCCGAAACCTTGAGTGCAATATACCGAAACGGCCGTCTCGATCCAAGGATCGCGTTTCCGCAGACGGTTCGTCATTCGGAGGTCCGAGGCTCAAGTTATGAGCCAAAAACCGAATCTAGTTCGAAACGGGGGGGTCCGGGTCCGGGCCGACCCGGCCCGACCCCCCCTGGGCGGCGGCGGCAGCCGGGGGCGGCGAGCGGCGGCGGCGCGGTGGCGGCGGCAGCGGGCCGCGGCGGCGGCGGCGGCGCGGTGGCGGCGGCAGCGGGCCGCGGCGGCGGCGCCTGGCGCCGCACGGGGTGGCAGCACCCGGGGCTCAGCCCCGCGGTTCCTAAAATAAAAACGGCGCGGCAACTGCCGCGCCCTTGATTGAAACCGCCCCACGTGGGGCCGGTTTATTTAAGAGAGCCAGGGGGGCCGGCTGCCCCCCTCCTTCAAGAACCGCCCCCCCTCTTTAAGAGGGGGGTTTTTAAAGGTTGGCCGGGGAATTAAATTCCCCGGTTTTAAGTCATCCGGCCGGCCAGCTGGCCGGCCGGTTTTCTCAAACGGGACCGGAATTTCCGGTCCCCTTCTTCGGCTTCCGACGCCGGCGGCCCGGCCGCCGGTCTTCCCTTCCGCCGCGGCCCGGAACCGGCCGCGGTCTCCTCGTCCCGCCGCGGCCCGGAACCGGCCGCGGTCTTCTCGTCCCGCCGCGGCCCGGAACCGGCCGCGGCGTTCGTCATCCGGCGCGGTGCGACGGCACCGCGCCCCTTCGCCGTGCTTTGATTCTTTTCAACGCGGCGCGACGGCGTCGCGTTCTTGAAGTTTCTACCTCGGCGTGGCGCGACGGCGCCGCGTAAAATAAACGCACGGTAATCCGCGTGGTGCGACGGCACCACGCCACTTTGCTTCCATCGCAAGAATTAAACATGAACGATGGAGGGGGTTCGGCCGTGTTCATGCGGTCCGGCCCCCCTCACGTTAAGCAATAAATAACTCAACTTAAGAATCAACATCCTCACGTTAGTCATACAAACCACGAGCAAGAATGAAATAATTAAAGAATTAAACAACCCCTACCTCGGGTTTAAGATTTGAAGATTCGTCTACGTTCCGCGGAAGACGGCGTCGCGGAGGTCGGGCGTCGCGGTCGTCGTTCGTCAAATCCGTTGACGAAGAGATACGTCCGATGCGACACGTCGTTGGCGGATCTTCGTTTGCCGACGAAGAAGGCCTGAGGAGGATGCGGCGTTCCCTCTTGTTGACACCGAGGACGAAGAAGAGAGGCGTCGTTCTTCGTCGGAGTTTGGGCATTCTTCGTTCTTCGTCAGAGCTTGAAGATGAAGAGGAAGCTCTCCAAAAGACAAACAAAGAACCCAAAATAAAATAAGACTACCTCTTATTTTATTAACACATAACACAAAAGAATTTCAATGTTTGAAATTCAAAAAGACTTAACTCCCTTAAATTAATTAAGTAACTCAAGTTTTTAAAAAGGAAGAGTTACATAATTAAGAGGGGGTTTAGAGGGGTTAGGGAATTGAAAAGAAAAAGGGTTTCGTGTGGGACCCACCACACTTAATCCTCCCAAGGGAGGTTAAGTGGGTGTGGGTCCCACTTCCAACCTTCTTTGGTAGGTTTTTAATAAGTTAAAAATAAAATTTGTCTTACACAATTTTATTTAACTTAACTGAAAAACCCAAAAAACTAACTTCCAACTCGCAACAAACGCAACTCCCGAAAAGGTCTCTTTAAGCGAATATCGGCGCTGCGAGTTCATCGGTGCCCTCAGATTTCAATTCCGAGCACCGGATCAAAAGTTAGGAATTCCCGCTCGTTCGTTCACTGAACGTACCCGAGCCAAACTTCGGAAAATAATTCCGGGCACTCCGGGCCTCGGAATCAGGTGCCGTCTGAAACCGCGCTCTTGTAAAATTCTAAAGAAAATTAAGAAAAAAAATTTCCCTTGAATTTTACGGGTCTTTACAGATGATATGAGAATCTTCATGAAGATATCACCAGAGATTTGACACATTAATGATATCATGGACTAGATCCATCTATATGGGATGGCCCTACTAAGACACCACCACCCCAATTCACTCTGACACCTCAAAAGGACAAAATAAACTAGGGAGAGAGATTAATCCCACAACCAAACCACTTTTTCCAACAATGAGGGGTATCCCTACAAAAATGATCATCAGAATCAAACTTAAGAGGCCTCCTCCTCCAATCAACATAATAATTCTTACAGTCCTATGATTCCCTCAACTATTCTAGAATCAATGGAATCTTCTTTATCGTGTTCTACACCATATTTGATCCAAGAACCATTTTCTCTCTAATATTAGTTCAGAATAATAGAGATTGAAAAAGATAACCATAAAATATCTCAAATGTGGTCTTGAAAATATATGAGTGGAATGTATTTTTATAAGAAATTCTACAAAGGGAAAGTGCCTTACCTAAGATTTTCCAAATTCTAGGACACAATGATGAAACATATCCTTCAATGTATGAATAGTCCTCTCTATCTTCCCATCCATCTAGGGATGAAAATCTGTACTAAGAAACTGATTAGACCTCCCTAAACTCATGAGTTAAAATGCGGACACAGATATTAGATGATGGTTTTTTGTACCCCATGATGTCGCATGACCAAATCCACTTACTTCCTTGCTAAATCCCCCACAGAACCCGAATCCAAATTTTCTAAGAAGTGAGACAACTTCATCAACACATCTCAGATCACCAAATTTTCATCACATACTCCCTTACATCATAGTAAACCATTGATGAAATTTATCTATATGTCCTTCCATTTACATTTGGTGACATCTATTGGATTCAAAAAACTTCTTGGAACATGATTTTGTACCTCCACCTGCCAGAGGACTAGGTTTCGTATGAAAAACTATTTTATTAACTTGTTAATCCAAGGACACCAAAAAAACCCTCAAATCAAGGTACATATTGGATACTTTGAGACTCACATCCACTAATGACCTAAATAACTCATGGAGAACCTCCTCATTCCCCACCAATGAAACAAAAAAATATCCCCTTAAACAAAATCCAATATTGGACATCCTCGAAATAGCCCTTCAGAGCATTATCATGAAGAAAACGATCCTACATCACCTCTCTATATGAGTCTCCCCCACTGAGACTCATCTAGCTTCTACATCAAATAGAGATGCACTATCATTTAAAATAGGAAACCTCTATTACCAGCCTGATTTTTATTAATATGCATCAATTAAATCTCATACATCAATCTCTAATCATTCCCAAACTTTCAAAAAACAATTCCCTTGACTTCATAATCAGTTCATCAACAATTATACTTCCCTTTCCCTAGTATGTAAGAGATATAAAAACTATCGTCCTATAAGAACTCCATCCATCACTATTTTCATAGATTCAGATCTCGCTAAGAGAAAAAATTTCTCAAGATTTTGTGATTTATTAAGACCATAAAGTGCTCACCAATGAGGTAATTTTTTAAAAAAATGGAGGAAAAACAAACACCACCAACTCAAGATCATGGGTGTAATAGTTACACTCATGAAAATGTAACTATATTGACCAATACAAGATCACTTCCAACTACTGTATAAAAAACATTCCAGATGAAGAAAACAAGTCTAAAAAACACTCAATGCATTACCCCCTCCACTAGAATCTAAATAACATGATAACTAATCAACATATACTTCTCATAGTTTAATGATGCCTGAAACTGATCATTCCATATGAAATTTTGTTCCTTCCCTTTCAAGGAAGTCAATGGTGCTATGACTCTAGATAAGTTAGTCATGAACCTCCAATAATATCCAGTAATACTGAAAAAACTTCAAACGTCTGCAATATTCTTGGGTGTTTCTAAAGAAACAACTGCCTCAATCTATGATGGGTTTAATACCACCGCCTAATGAGGCACAAAATGTATAAGGAAGTGAACCAGAAGCTTACAAAACATACAATTGGATATCTAATCATAAAAATGATGTTTCTAGAGGGATTATGAAATATCTCTATGGGGATCAACATGATCCCACACTGACCTCACATATACAAGAATGTATTCAATGAACACGAAAAATAACTGATCCAAGAACCCACTAAACAAATAGTTCATAAGTCCCATGAAAATAACTAGGGAATTCATGATAAAAAATTTCATGGCCACAAACTTGAAGTGACCATATCAGTAGCTACAAGTGGTCTTCAGGATGTCCTCCTTCCTAAATCTTGTATGTTGTTATCCAAGACACATATCAATATTTTAAAACTAGTTATATCTATTCAAATGGATGAATAAATAATAGTTCTTTAGAAGAGGGTAATGAATCTTTATCATCACATGATTCAATTACTAGTATTATATTCATATCCATAGACTACCATCGACTATCTTGGGTAATAACATAGGAGTACTCTAAGGTGATATATAGGGTTGAATAGTTCCCATATATATCAGATCATTATACCAAATCTGTAACTCAAGAAGCTCTGAAGGTGTTATCCAATAAGAGGCCACCAAAATTAGAGATGCACAATGTTATAACTCTATTTAGAAATCAATATCATGTCAAGGGTGTAGGGTTACAATATCCTTGGGAAAACATTTGTAATCTCTTCTATGACCCTAGGGAACTCCAATTCTAGTTCCTCCACAAAATAAAATGATAGTGATGATATCTTAGATAATAGTGGATCCAAGCACCTATGAACCATCCAATTATCCTTCAATCTAATGAATACATGTTGGGAAAAAATACCTCAAGGCATCCTCTCAGTATGTTTTGGGTGTGGTTTTGTTTGTTGAAAAATCTAGATGATCACAAATGAGAATGGTTGGTGTCTTTCAAAGACAAGTTTTAAGGTGGTATTGTTTCCCAATTTTTTTCAAATTTTAGGGCCTCAAAATCGAGAGTTTAATATTGGGAAAGCAAGGATTTATTCATAAGAGTGAGTGTCATTAATAATTTTTAATAAATGTGGAAAAGGATGATAATCGCGTACCATAATGTATGCACCGTGTACCATGTTCCGAGAACAATATGTGGAGTAGTGGAAATAGTACAAGGATGCAGTTCACAAAATTGAAAATTGTTCATGGTGGATGGCGGTGCGGTTGGCGAATGCACAGAAGTAAATGGAGGAGGTTGACCGCGTAGGAGAAAAGGTGGTACACAAAGTGTGTAGGAAGAAGGTTCGTAAATGGCTTGAGTTTCACGGTGGCTAAAGATTCGGTATGCGGTGGGGGTGTATCGAATCAAGATTTGGTAAGTCTTGATTTAGTGGATTAAGCAGATATCTTTGAATATATAAGAATCGCTAACCCCACTGATTACTGGGGAGATGTAACATAATTAGAAAGCATATTTTTCTCCAGGAATTCGGTGAAGACTAAAGGTGGTTCACGAAGGGAGGATCTCGAAAGCTGAAGTGGTTCGTGGGGAACAAATTTCACCGATGGTGTTTGTGGGGATTCTTAACCTGAAAAGAAAGTCTGGTACATGGAGGAGGAAGACCAGTACGCTAAAGAAATTGAATCGATACATGGAGGAGGAATCTCCTTTACAAAAAAGGGGGATTTTCTCAAGAGGTACATGGAGGGGAGCTCTGGTACATGGAAGAAAAGGTAGTATGTGAACAAAAAACAGTTCGCGGAAAAGTGAGATTTCACAAAGGAGGTTAGTGAAGTTAGTGCATGGTAAATGTACGCGATAGCGAAGGAAGAGGCAGTCTACTGAAAGACGAGGTTCATAGAAGAGGCAGTGTACAGACAAATGAGGTTCCCAGAAGAGGCAGTTGTATGTAGAGAAGGCGGTTCACATACCAAACCTGGTACTCAGAACGTGAGAGAGACAAGGTGGTTCGCGATTTGCACAAAAAGCTTGTGAAAGCATCAATTCAATTTTCAAAAGTATTTTCTGATACCTAACAGTACTCGGGAAGGTAGAATTCATCTACGTTGAAAACAAAACTTCAACAGAGCATCTACCAATAGTTGAGGATGCATGAATTCATGAAAATGAAGGGACCAACATGTCCATAAACTATGTCAAACCTAAAAGTCCATAAACTATTTGTGTATTCCATTCAAAGAGCAGTGAGTGAAGGTGGGGGAAGATAGTGACCCTTTCTACTGGCAGTGAGCCAAAGAAAGAGGTATAGGGAGTGACCCTTGGGAATGAAGTGAGCAGACCCTAAGCCTTATAAAGGTAGTGAGCCTGGGAATATAAGATCTAGCTTGAACATTATACTCATTGTTGGCAGTGAGCCTTAGTGAATTTGGTATATTGGCACATTGTTGTTGTATGATCCTTGGAAATAGCCCAGTGAGGGTGAACTAAGTAAATATCATTGTGTCCTGTTCATTTTAACAACTTGAACTTTTATGAATATTTTTTTTAAAATTTTGTGTAATTTATTTTACGCTCAACAAAACTATATTATTAAATTAATGAAGTGAGTATAATTAAATGATACTTTTGGGTTTTTACTATTATGTGACCATTAGTCAATATGTTCATTGGAAAATAACCTCTAAACATTACAATTATTGTTTATAAACACAATTTATCTTGTTTAATTAATATAGAAAGAAAATTGATGGCTTCATCCAGTAGACTCGGGTCGTTCGAAGCCCATCTGATGGAACTTGGGAAGGAGGTAGCACCATTGGGATTTTCTCTAGAGCAAGCCCAAGCCGAACTTCATCATGTGAAGCTTGAATGGAATTTCCTATGGGAGAAGTTCAAGCTGATAGAGGTCACCACTCGAGAAATGTTGGTCGAGACGCCCCAAGATTCTATCACATTAGCACACCATACACCTAGATCCTATGCTGGTGTTATAAGGGGTTATGTAACGAGACCTTAGCTTCTTTGTTTAATCCTTTGTGATAAATAAAATTATTATTTCTTATTTTGGTAATGTTTTTTAATTTTAATGTCAAGATAAATATTGATGTATATTATTGATGAATTTTAAAAAAATGATATTTTAAAATATTTATGTAAACCTAAAATAATTAATAATGTGTAATTATTTTCAAAAAAATGGTCTTCTACAGTTGTGTTCAGTAATAAATTTAGAGTCTAATAAGATCAACATAATTTTTGGTGAATAGTAAATTATGAATAGTAATTTTATGCTTTTGAATAGTTATGTGACCAAATGAAATAGTAAACTCACTTAATAAAGTATTAATATAATTTATGCACCTTTATTAGGTAATTTGATTCAATAAAATAAGTAAATAAGTGTTTCAGAAATTATTAGTTAAGTATTAGTTTTTTCGGGTGAATAGTGTTTTTATTTAAAAATTAAATTAAAAATATTGAAAAAATTATTTTCATAAAATGGAGTTCATTTTTGAATTCAGAGAATCGATATTAGGTTAAGGTGAAGTTTTGGGATTTTTCCAAAACAATTGAATTTTCAGTGAATAATAATAATACAGTTTTGAGTTTCTGGTGTTTAATGACATGATTAATGATGTAATAATGATGTAATGTAATACCCTGACCCCAGTTGCCTAGATTTGGTTCATTATTTCAATACATTGGCATGATTACAAAGAATCACGTCCCAAAGGACCGATCAGTTTAGTAGTCTTGGAAACACTAGATACATTCATAAAGTTTACATTACATCATAAAATGAAAACTTCAACAACATAGTCTCCAAAGTCCACACTCATACTATCCATGCAGGTCATTCATAAATCACTTCTTCACATCCTGGGAAAAATAAAACATAGAAAGGGGTGAGCTCTGATGGTCAGTAAGGATAACAATAAAGAGGAAACTTTCATAAATAAACATAAACATTTAAGGCAATGTATAACTAAAACAAAATCCTTTTAAATTTCAACTTCAGCATAATATGGAATAGATAAATTGAAATAATTCCATTTACTTATTCACATGGTTATTCTACTAGTCGAATAATCACATGAAATATCAATAACCACTTTCATAATGACCGAATGCATAATGCCAGACTATCATCACCATGTAGCCAAGGCCTCGTGCCAAGACTAAAAATAAGATTTTTGTCAAGGCCTCGTTCCAAGACACTAGTTTGTCTCATGAGACCTACCGATGCATCAAGGAGCTATAGAGGGCTCCACCCATCACTTACTAAGTCCAATGCATTCCTTATATGAAAAGGTCTAAACATAACATAAACATTCATATTAAAACTAGCATATGAAATGTCAATACTTTACCCATAAACCATGAATGGTATAAAAATAACACATCCACAGTAAAACATATCAGAAAACCTTCAACGTAATATGGAAGATTTGTATCATGATAAATCAACTTCAAAACAAGTTTAAAATCCATTAAAGTATTTTGACGTTGATGAAAATGATTTGTAAAACACTTTAAGAGAAATACCCTTTTTCATGAAAACATTTAAAAGTCACACAATTTGGAAAAGAAGTCATTTAAATACATTTTTGAATCAAAGTGTCCCATACCACTATGAAACTTTTGAAAGGAATTAACATTTTTAAAACATTCATGTCCATATAAATAAATCCTTAAACACCATTTTGAAGACATGAACATTAATGAGAAATATTTAGAAGAATAAATGTTTAAAACATTTGAAATGATGTTATAGTAAAAAGTACCTTAAAATAATCCCTTTGAAAACTCTTTCATAAAACATGGACATTAATAATAAATATTTCCCTGTAGATACTTATGTTAAAACAACCTCGGATAATAAAGAGATTGTGAAATTAACCCTTACCAATTTGTTAACTTACGAAACATACACCCCATGAAAGAGGTATCATACACTGAATATGTAAATACACATACATTAAAGTTTATTACACAAAGAATACAATTATGGGCAGTACATACACCACACAAAAGGTAATAGTGGCAATATGGCATGAATCTCACGGGAATAAGGAGTGAGATGAGAACCCCTTACCTTGAAATTTTCCTTAGTAGATGGTATGTTAACCTCTTGTATAATAGTTAAAACATTGTTATTAAATTATACAAGAATCATATACATAATTATGATATCATATATTATCTTATAATAATTTTCTGTTAATAATACTTTAGAATTATCGTCATTTCGGGTGTTAACTTACTCGTTTTCTTTTATATGTTTTGTTACATAAGTTGTGTTTGTTATGGACAGGTTGTATCTTATTCATATCCAGAATTATATAAAGTTCTTAAACATTACTTTTAATCATCAAATGAGAATTATTCTTGAATGGATACGATGGAGAATGAATCTCATCGCGTTCGTGGAGGCGGTAATTCGTACGTATGCACGAACACTACTTCCATTTCATTTTTCATTTTAAAAGCAATAAAAACCAAATGATACATAGGTATATAATTATTCCATTATAATATAATATCTTATATGTGTTACTTGTGTTCATTAACATCATCCATTATATGTTCCATGTATGGTATGAATGAGTCATATCACTTTGAGGGGGCGGTAGTCCGCACTTCCTCAAATGAAATTATCGTATATATATACAACATGAAATGAATAATGGTATGATATAAAATATAATTACAGAAGATTATATATATAAAATAAATATCATTAATATCATATTTAATTATATTTCCATCATAATGGCCACCATGAGAGGTGGTAGGAGATAATTGAACAATCATCGCTTCGTGAGGCGTTTGGTTGCCATCCACAGAAACATTATGTTCTTTACCAATTAGATAGATGTGTGTGTAAGTGTAGTTATAATAAATCTAATAACAATATCCTAGTATATTTAGGATACTGGTTTTGTTACAAAAGAAAATAATAAGAAGAGTTTAGGGGTTGGAGAAGTAAAATATAAGAAAAGAAGCAAAGAGAAATCGTTGCCTTTAATTTGGGTAACTCCCTTTGGTTTGAACCAAAAAGGACTCTTGAAGTGCCTTATACCTAAGTAAAGGCTTCTAATAGGAGGATATGGATGTAGGGATATCAATTGGGAAGATTTTGGATGATACAAAATGCTTGAGAGGTGTGAGTAATTGGTTATAAGTGGTGTCCTTTTATAAGGGGGGGAGGGACTCTTTAGGAAAATCTAGAAATATTATTTTATAATAAATTCATATCCGGTTTATAATGGCTCCAAAGTGGATTATTTAAAGTTTAAGGTGGGGATATGTCGAAAATCACTCAACCAATATAATTTAGACATGTTTGGGTCATTATATTAACTGTATCTTTTATTTTTAACTCTTAGTTAATTAGTTTGACACTTACCATGTCACTTTGTGTCTTTATATTATATAGTTAATAAACTTACTATATACCTCCAAGTGACCCCCAAGTGGTCCATTAATGATACATATATAATTATATAAGTCTCTTGGCCGAACCTTAGATTTTTAGGAATATAATATAAATTAATAATAGAATATTTGTTTTAAAAACTCATTTATGTCAATTTTGACAGTACTCAATAATTGATTTTTGTTAAAGTATTAATAACTTTATTAATTCAATAAAAATTCATTTAAGAAATCATAAAATGTTATATTAACCAATAAAATTCATTTATGTCATCAAAACGTTCAAATTATATTTATTTTAACATTTATAATATCAATTATTTGATTCTTTCATTAATAAGGAAAATACTACATAATTATTGTGTCATATATATTTTTACCTTTTCAATGTCTAAAAATTATAAATAAAATACCATTATTTAGGAAATCGTTTTAGCTTTTTAATTAATATTTATAATTGAAAATATAACATATATAACCCTATGTAAAAATTGTTTTTCTAAAAGATATAATCTTATGTCATTTTTGTATTCACTTTAACTTAATTAATATAAAGTATCCCTATCACCTACAAGTGGCATCATGGGGTCCCAAAATCGACCCAAAGATTCCCATGATCGGAAATTTATCCACCAATAATGTTAGGACACGTTTTAGGGTAATTTAGTATTATTATAATATTATTTTTTAACCCTTATTTACCAGATTTACCCTTTAACCATGGTAAGTAAAATATTTACCGAAGTAATTATTCAAAATGTATAAAAATAAAATATACCTATTTACACAATTTGAACATCATGATTCCAAATATGGAATCCATTTTTCAAAATTCAAAACAAAAAATTGGCATAAATTAATTTAAAATTAATTCCCGCTGTCAAAACAAAAAGCGTGTTTTTAAGATATAATAACTATCAAAAGATTGACATTTGTTTATGTCCGGTTTAATTGTGAAATTATGTCCAATGACCAATATTTTATTAAATGGTAAAAATATTTTCTAAATATACTTTAAAACCACTCAATTTCATAATTTATCACTTTTAATTATTTTGATTAAAAAGTTGTTTTTAATTAAAATTTAGTAATTTTCACTATTCATCAAAATATAAAAGTTATCAGAAAAGTACCAAAATTTCACCCTAAGCTAATTTAAATATTCAGAATCCAAAAATGAAGTCCATTTTGAAAGATAAAATGTATAAAATTTCAAAAAGTGGGTATTTCTATTCATAACGGCTAGTTTGATTGGTTGTGGTGTGTGTTAGAACTCGAAGTTGCGTACAACACACGCTACTATATTATTCAAAGTGAAGCGTACCGTGGAAGCTTGGGGTGTTAAATTTAAGAATTCTGGTCGACTTATGAATAGTAATATATTCTATGAGGTGTCCTAAGTGTCCAATACCATTGGAAAATACCACGGGAAAGTCTATAGTTTTTCCAATACCACTGATGAGGTGTACCTTAGAAATTAATAATTTATTCCCTTAATTAACCTATAAATACCAAGACATTACCTCATCTATTTCATTCCAAAATCCTCCCCAATGAAGTTCTGGTCTCTTTACCTCCTAATGAGTCCTCCCAATGTTCCCTCAATCCACCCAAGGTTCGGACCTTCGTCCTTTCTAAGTTACTCTTCAAGGTAAGTGAAACGTTCACCCTCCTCTTTTAAGTCATGAATTCCTTTATATTATGTATTATAGTTCCATTTTATTAAGAGGGGACTTATTATTATATATCTTTACAAATTTATATTTCATTTAAAAATAATGAGAGACCCTTTCCGCTCTCATCAATTTATTTTCTGATTTTTTAAGTGACGCCGTTATGCTGCCAAATTTTCGTACAAGAAATCGGGATTTCTCTTTCCTTTAAAGTTTCCTTTTCATGTGGTGTGTCATTAAAATGTCCATAACATGATCTTATTTCTTTTTATTCAATCCCTCTACTTCAAAATGATTTATTTATTAATGTTATACCATTATCCCTACTATTTTTATTATTTTCAAAATCCATGATATATAGCCATTATGTTGTAGATATTTCGCCTCAAAAGTTCTCTCTCTTTCTCTCTTGTTTTATTTATATGAATACCCAGACATATTTTGTCTCTATGGTTGTTCATAAATATATATAATATATATTTTTTATTCTATAATTTACATAGATATAACCCTCACTCCCTTTCCATGGGTTATAAATGACATAATGATCATATTTTTTAAGAACTTTTAAAACCTCATGATTTTAAAATGAAACCCATTTCTTTTATTCTCTATTGGTTATTTATGAAATGTTTTATTATGATCTATATGGATCACATGAAAATAAAGACATATTAAGGGTGAAACTTAATAGGGCTCCAATGCATTGGGTAAAAAATTAATCTCTGAAGATGACAAGTTTCACGATACCTTGGTGAATAACCTTGGTAATTTTTATGACACGTTGGGGATGTAACTTGGTGATATGTTCATTAATGTCTAAATGAAATGTTGTGGCCACATATTCAAGTTATTCTTCATGTTATTTTCATCATGTTATTCTTATACATACATTTCTCATGTATTTATGTTTTTATCAAGTTCGTATTGATATCACAAGTAAATTGATTCCCTTGTTTACTTTTACTGGGCCTTCAGCTCACCCTTTCCTTTGATGTATGTATCTAGGTTTTGAGATACCGTAATTTTACTTAGGATGAACTTATGATGAATCCCTACAAGTTTATTATATGAATTATTTATATTATATTCATGTTTTATTGTTCCTGATTTCCAAGACAATAGACTTTAAAGATCCTCAGTTTGTAAAATGTAATGAAAAGTTATATATTAAAAAAGAGGGATGATATAGTTGGTATCAAAGGATAGTTTAGTTATTTATGGAAATTAGGATATGAAAACTTTAGGAAGAATCATATATAAAATTTTAAATATAGGAAAATTTCATGGTATTTTGGTAAGTATTGAGTAAGTGTTTTATCAAGAAAATACATCCATGTTTGGATATGAGTAGGTAGAGGTGGCTCTGGAACAAATATAGCTAGGAGTGAAAACTCTGACAAGGATTTTTGAGATTGACCTAGGGTATCTTGGTACAAGAAAATGGGCCTTGCTGCACTCTTGGTTACAACACTCCCGGGGGATATGTTTGGTTAATCATAAGCTTTTTATGAATCATTATGAAGGAATTATAGAGACATCTAATTGTTTAAGCATGAAGTTTTAATACATAAAATCCTTTATAGTTAAAAGATTCATAATTGAAATAAGCTTCTCACTAATGTTTTATTATTTTAGAAAATGGTGGGCAATAGGAGGAACTGTGGAAATGGTGATCGCAATGGACCATGCACTGACGACCCTTCGATGGAAGCTGGAATGGAAATATTCATGAGAATGATGAACCAACTAACTCAAGTTATTGGAAATAACTTGAATCAAGCTGAGAAACCAATCTCACCACGAAGGGAACAACATTTTGTTGAATCCTTTATGCATCAACAACCATAACCTTTAGTGGATCGACCGTCCCATTGGTTTCTGAACAGTGGATCAACTCTATTGAGAAGATATTTTTTGTGCTCTGCTATTCAGAGCAAGAGAAGGTCCCCTTTCCTGCCTATCGCTTAGAAGGAGATGCTGATCGGTTGTAGGATATGATTAAAAACATGAGGAAAAGAGTAGAGGTTGAATCTATGGAGTGGGTAGAGTTTAGAGGGATCTTCTTCAGAAAGTATTTCCCTCGTTCCATGAGAACAAGAATGGATAAAGAGTTTCTCGAGTTGAAGCAGAATGATAATGAATATGTGGGAAGCTACAAGATGAACTTTACCAAAATTTCTCATTATAGCTCAAGATTTTTCATGTATCCTAGTGGTAAGGTTGATATATTCTTTGGTGGACTGTGACCTTATCTGCGGAAGAATATAGACAACTGAGACTATGATAGCTATGAGGAGATCGTGCAGAGTGCGATGAAAGTTGAGTTGGAGTTTGGTGAGATGCAATGGTCTCATAAATCAAATGACAAGAAGAGATCGATGGAGCCCAGCTTAGGGAGGAAATTTGATCATGGAAGAGGAGGCAAGAAAGTGAAACATTCCACATGTAATAAATGTGTGAAGAAGCATTCAGGGAACTACCTTCTGAGGAGCGGGAAATTCTACAAGTGTGGAAGATATTGACATATTGTGAGGATTTATCATAGTGGGGTGAAACCTCAAATTCCAAACATAAATGAAAAGGGAAATATGGTGCAGGCCCTATATGATGTCCAGTGCTTTAAGTGTGGAAAACTTGGGTACTTTTCCAATCACTGTCCAAATCCGAGGGCAGTGGAGGTGAACCACCATCAGCCACAGCAACGGCCAAGGGAAAAAGGTCGTAAATTTTCAGTCACTACTGCTGAAGTTGAAGCACCAAATGATGTGTTGGAAGGTACTCTTGTTGTTCTCTCAAATCTAGTAAGTACTTTTCTTGATTCTGGTTCTACACATTCCTTTATTTCATCCATGTTTTCAAAGAATTTAGAATCAACCCCCAATTTTCTAAAAGTAGAGTTATCAGTCAAGATCTCTAGTGGGATTATCCAAGAATCATCATTGTTTAGAAACTCTAGTATTTAATTTAGTGATAAAAATATTATCGCAAATCTAGTAGTCATTCTCATGTTGGAATTTGACATTATACTAGGTATGGAATGGCTCTCGAAGTATAATTCTAAGATCAAATGCAAAAGCAAGTAAATCTTGGAATTCTTCAATATAAAACCTACAGTTATCTTCCAAGGAGAGATATCTCAATCGGATATTTGTCTAGAGTAACCCCCCACATCCTTCTTTATAGAGTTTATAGGTGAATAATAAGAAGGAGATGAGAGTTTAAGGATAGAAACTTTCCCCATCATCCAGGAATACGTTGACGTATTTCCTAAGGATTTGCTCGGACCTCCCCCAGAACAAGAGGTAGAGTTTTCCATTGAAATCATACCTGGATCTCATCCGATATCAAAGACCCCATATAGGATGGAAAATTTGGAGCTGGAGGAATTAAAGAAACATCACCAAGATCTTTTGGAGAAGGGGTTTATCTGACCGAGTGTGTCTCCTTGGGGATCACCGGTTCTCTTTGTGAAGAAGAAGGATGGATTGATGTGGCTATGAATTGATTATAGAGAACTGAATGGGATCATAGTGAATAACAAATAACCTCTTCCAAGAATTAATTACTTATTTGACCAACTTTGTGGGGATCAATTATTCTCTAAGATTGATCTTTGATCTGGTTATTATCAATTGAGGGTGAAGAAAGAAGATTTTCTGAAAACTTCCTTCTGATCAAGATATGGGCATTATGAGTTTGTTTTTATTCCCTTCGGACTGACCAATGCACCTAAAATTTTTATGGATTTGATGAATAATGTCTTTAAGGACTACGTTGATAACTTTTTGGTAGTTTTTATTGATGATATTATGATATATTCTAAAAGTAGCGAGGAGAAAGAAGATCATCTAAGGGTTATTTTACAAACTCTAAGAAAGGATAGTATTTTTGGAATGTTCAGCAAATGTGAATTTTGGTTACAATAGGTTGCTTTCTTAGGGCACATTGTTATGAATGAAGGAATAATTGTTGACCCTAAAAAGAAAAAAGTTATAGAGGAGTGGCCTCAGACAACAAAAATAACTAATATTCATAGTTTCCTTGGTTTAGGGGGATATTATAGGAGGTTTGTGAAAAACATTTCATGAATTTATAATCCATTAACCTAGTTAACTAAAAAAGGGGTCAAGTTCATCTATAAAAAGGAGTGTGAAGAGCTGAAGAAGAGATTGGTTACTACACCTGTGTTAACTCTACCCCCCAAGTGGAGAAGGATTGATTATTTTTAGCAATGCATCTCTCAAAGGGATTGGGTGAGTCCTCATGAAAAATGACAAAGTCATTACTTATGCATCTTGACAGTTGAAGTCTCATGAGAAGAACAATCCTACGCATGATCTGGAGCTAGCTCTGGTCGTTTTTTCTATGAAGATATGGCGGCACTATCTTTTTGTGGAGAAATGTGATATATACCTAGACCATCAATGTTTGAAGTATATTTTCACATAAAATAAATTAAACATGAGACAAATGAGATGGTTGGATCTTCTTAAAAACTATTATTGATCAATTCATTATCATCCTGGAAGAGCAAGAAAAGTTGCCGATGAATTAAGTAGGAATGACCCAGATGTCCTTTCCATGATGAGAATTAAAATAAATCCTTTGATCAATGACCTATTAATGTTGGACTTGGGAATTATAGGGGAAGGGAAATCATCAACCCTAACCCAAATAATTTCTCAACCATCATTACTAGAGAAGATAAAGAGAGCTCATGAAGAAGATCCTTTGTTACAAAAGAACTTTGAGACTATGAAGGATGGGATGTTTTCTGAGTTCAATATTGATCAAGAAGTTGTACTGAAATTTCATACAATACTATGTGCTCCATCTATTATGGGAATAAAGAAGGAGATAATGGATGAAGTCAATAGCTCTACTTTCTCTATACATCCTATAAGCACACAAATGTATAGGGGCCTTCGGGATCATTATTGGTGGGATAATATGAAAAGGGATATTGCTGACTACACTTTGAGGTGCCTGGTATGTCAGTAAGTGAAGGCAGAGAGACAACTTCTTAAAGGGGTATTACAACCACCACCCATACCAGTATGGAAGTGGGACAATATCACTATGGACTTTGACACTAGTCTTCCAAAAACTTCCAAAGGAAACAATGCAATATGGGTTATTGTGGACCGTCTCACCAAGACTCCCATTTTATCTCCTTTCGGGAAGATTTCTCTCTTGATCAACTTTCCATGATTTACGTGAATGAAGTGGTAAGGCTACATGGAGTTCCACTTTCTATCGTTTCTGATCATGATCCAAGGTTCACATAAAAATTCTAGAGAAGTATTCAGCATCATCTGAGCACTGAATTCAATTGCAGTACGACATATCACCCCTAAACTAATGGACAATCTTAAAGGACTATTCAAACACTCGAGGACATGCTGAGAACATGCTCAATGAAATTTAAAGGTGTATGACATCAACATCTCTTGTTAGTTGAGTTCTCTTTCAACAATAGCTTCCACTCGAGAATTTAAATGGAACGCTATGAAGCTCTATATGGGAAGCGATGTAGAAATCCTACATGTTGGGATGAAGATGGTGAGAGATAGCTTCTTGGGCCTAATCTTGTGCAAGAGATGACAAAAAAAAGTCCATGCCATCCAACAACACATTAAGGCTTCTCAGAGTCGGAAAAAGAGCTATGCTGACAACTGTTGAAGGGACACGGAGTTTGATGTTGGTGAAAAGGTCTTTCTTCGAATTTACCTTGGAAGAGAGCCATGAGGTTTGGGAAGGAAGTGAAGCTCAGCCCTAGGTACATTGGCCCCTATGAAATCCTTGATCACACAGGAGCAGTGACCTGTCAGCTTTCACTTCCTCCAAATCTAGAATAAGTACATGATGTCTTCCATGTATCCCTTTTGAGGAAGTATATACCTGACCCTTCAAATGTACTAAACCCAGAGTTGGTAAAATTGGAACATGAACTCTCTTATGAGGAGAAACCAGTGGAGATCATGGATCGTAGAGACAAAGTTCTACGCAACAAGACTACCCACATTGTCAAGGTGTTGTGGAGGAACCACAAATGCGAAGAAGCCACGTGGGAACCAGAGGAGTATATGAGGCAGAAGTACCCACACATTTTCTTTGATGTGGGTATGAGTTAAAATTTTTGGGACAAAATTTCTTGAGGGAAGAATGTAATGACCCGAACTTTTATTAATATTGTTTCCAATTTGTGTGTTATTTATTTTATGCTCAACAAAACTATATTATTTAATTAAATAAGTGAGTAAAATTAAATGAGACTTTTAGGTTTTGATTGTTATATAACCATTGGTTAATATGTCCCTTGGAAACAAAGCTCTTAACATTACAATTATTGTTTATAAATACAATTGATCTTGGTTAATTAATATAGAAAGAATATTCAATGGCCTCATCTAGTAGACTCGGGCCGTTTGAAGCCCATTTGATAGAACTTGGGAAGGAGGTAGCACCACTGGGCTTTTCTATGGACCAAGCACAAGCAGAACTTCATCATATGAAGCTTGAACAGAATCGCCTACGGGAGAAGTTCAAGCTGATAGAGGTCACCACTTGAGCAATGTTGTTCGAGCCGCCCCAAGATTCTATCACCTTAGCACTCCTTACACTTAGGTCCTATACTGGTGTTGTAAGTGGCTATGTAATGAGACCTCATCCTCTTTGTCTAATCCATTAAGATAAAAAAAATTCTATTTCTTATTATGGAAAATTTTGTGAATTTCAAATGTCCGGATAAATATAGGATGTATATTATTGATGAATTTGAAAAAAAGGATATTTTAAAATATTTATGTAAACCTTAAATAATTAATAATGTGTAATGTTTTTCAAAAAATGGTCTTCTACGGTTGTGTTCAGTAAGAAATTTAGAGTATAATAAGATCAACAAAATTTTTAGTGAATAGTAAATTATAAATAGTAATTTTACACTTATGAATAGTAATGTGACCAAATGGAAAATTAAACTCACTTAATAAAGTATCAATATAATTTTGGCACCTTTATTAGGTAATGTGATTCAATAAAATAAGTAAATAAGTGTTTCAGAAATTATTAGTTAAGTATTAGTTTTTTTAAGGTGAATAGTGTTTTTATTTAAAATTTAAATTAAAAATATTTAGAAAATTATTTTCATAAAATGGAGTTTATTTTTGAACTTAGAGCATAAATATTAGGTTAAGGTGAATTTTTGGGGTTTTTCTGAAATAGTTGAATTTTCAGTGAGTAGTAATAATACAGTTTTGAGTTTCAAGTTTTTAATGACATCATTAATGATGTAATAATGATGTAAGTATTCTGGTAGACTTATGAATAGTAATATGTTATATGAGGTGTCCCAAGTGGCAAATACCATGGGAAAATACCATGGGCAAGCCCATGGTGTTTGCAATACCACCGATGAGGTGTCCCTTGGAAATTAATAATTTATTTCCTTACTTATCCTATAAATACCAAGCCATTCCCTCTTAAATTTCATTCCAAAATCCTCCTCAACAAATTTATGGTCTCTTTACCTCCCAAGGAGTCCTCCCAAGGTGCCCTCAAGCCTCCCATGGTCCTGACCTTCAAGCTTTCGAAGTTACTCTTCAAGGTAAGGGAAAATTTCACATCCTCTTTTAAGTCATGACTTCCTTTATGTTATATCATATAGTTCCATTTTATTATGAGGGGTATTGTTCTTATATATATTTAATACTATCCATTTCATTTAAAAATAATTAGAGACCCTTTCTGCTCTCATCAATTGATTTTCTAAATTTTTAAGTGATGTCATTAGGCTGCCGAATTTTCATAAAAAATCATTCTTTCTCTTTCCTTTCAAGTTTCCTTTTCATGTGGTGTGTCATTAAAATGTCCACACCATGATCTTATTCGTTTTTATTCTGTACCTATACTGAAAAATAATTCATTTATGAATGTTATACCCTTGTCCCCTCTCTTTTTATTATTTTCAAAAACCATGATATATAGCCGTTATGCTGTAGAAATTTCACCTCAAAATTTATCTCTCTTTCTCTCTTGTTTTATTTATGTGAATACCCAGACCTATTTTGTTTCTATTGGTGTTCATAAATATACAAAAATGATATATTTGATTCTGGAATTGACATACATATAACCCTCACTCCCTTTCCAGGGGTTATAAATGACATAATGATCTTATTTTTTAAGAACTTTTAAAATGTCACAATTTTAAAATGAAACCCATTTCTTTTATTCTCTATGGGTTATTTATGAAATATTTTATTATGATCTACATGGATAACATGAAAATAAATATATATTAAGGTTGTTTCCTGATAACAATCGAATGCATTGGGTAAAGAATTCATCTCTAGAGATGACAAGTTTCACGATACCTTAGTGAATAACCTTGGTAATGTTTATGAAGCCTTAGGGATGAAACTTGGTGATATGTTCATGAATGTGTAAATGAAATGTTGTGGCCACATATTCAAGTTATGATTCAATTTATTATCATTATGATATGCCTATAATTACATTGCTCATTTCTTTAAGTTTTTTTTATCAAGTTCGTATTGATATCACAAGTAAATTGATTCCCTAGTTTTCCTTACTAGGCCTTCAGCTCACCCTTTCCTTTGATGTAGGTCTCCAGGTTATGAGATATAGTAATTGTAAATAGTATGAACTTATGATAAAGCATTACATGTGGATTAGAATAATTCTTTATGTTGTATTATTGTTTTATTTTCCCTGATTTCGAAGACACTAGACTTTAAAGATCCTATGTTTGTAAAATGTAATGAAAAGTTAAGTATTAAAAAAATTGGGATGCTATATGCATGATTTCATATTTGTTCATATATTACTATGGGAAGAAGAGAGAATTGGGTTTTCTCTAACAACAAAACAAGATCTGAACGGTATAAAGTTTTAATTTTCTCTACCCTGGTTCACCCCCCTCTCAGGGTATTCGACCTAGTTAACCTAACAATACCTCTAACTAGAATCCTTAAAAATAAACATCACTCTCCTAAAGATGAAATAAATAACCAAAAATATTGATTGAAACCAGTTTTTTTCTAGTAGGAAAGTCACACAACTATACACGAATGAGAAATAAATCCCCCAATGAATGATGCTGCCTCATTATCAAATCACAACCCAAAAAAACATTGAGTGGAATCATCTAACATCAAAATAGTGTAGTCAACACTAGGGTAACTGGAAGCCTCTTCACCTTAACCCCAAGGCTTGGACTAACATCGGAACAATAATGAAGTGCTTCACACCCAAATCAAACAACACACAAACCAAGATAAAAGATTAATATATGGTACCTCAGATGATATATGGCCCCTCTAGTGCTGACACCACCACGACATAAAGATTTCAACATCTATATCCTTTGTCTCAATTCTATCGACAATGTCTATGGATGTGATTAGACTTGTTTACTTGAGGGAAGGGGACATCATGGGGTTTTCCACTACTAGCTCCTTCTACTCTTGGTAGAGTAAATTTAAGATACACCTAACATTGATATTAACTCTAAGGAAACTACTATTAGGGAGGATAATGGATTTGGAACCCCTTAATAAGAGAGGCCCATGAATGGACGAGCACTAAGATCATTGATGACCATAACCTCCATAGGAAAAGTAAACTGGCACATGGATTTTTCTGGTTAGATGAAAACTACAAGCCTCTATGTAATGAGAGGAAGAAATATATTGAGGTTGACTCTCCACCTTCTTGAAATTAGATAGCTCTAACATCTATGATCAAACACTAATATCATTACTCCTTGAGGAGGTCTAATGGTTCTCCTATCAGTATGACCTTGGATGATTATGCATCCTATCAATCACCTCAACCTTATTTTACATATATGAATACATAGGCAATGTAAATAGGGTGACTGCATATCATATAAGCACATGAGCCACAACCCAATTGGTGAGGTATCCTTAAGTGCATTCACAAGGCCCAGGTTCAAAACCAGGTAGAGGCATATTTCTGGGGGTACTGTAGCAGGCACTGTAGTAGCACTGTACACTGTGCGGGTACAGTAGCAGGTACTATTCGGTACCGTAGTAGCTAGAACTATTCACCTTGGGCCACCGGTTTGGGATTAGAGTCCTTAAGGCTTTCGGGCCACCTAGGCCTTTGGATCATTAGGGCTTTCATGACACTTTTAAGGCCTTTGGGCCACCTCAAGCCCTTCGGGAAACATGCAGTTTCCCCCGACACAAAAAAAAGAGGAGAATCCCTAGAAGGGGATTCAGAGCAGGTGCGCTCACCAGAGCAGAGCCAAATGGATTTGTTAGAATGAGAGTGTATAGCTATGCCATCGGGACCAGCCTCTGCTTGCACGGAAAGCCTCTCCAGATGGCCATACGAAGGTGGAGAGCTACTATCATGATGCAGATTGGTGATTGGATGTAAGGGTAAAAAACAGTAAAATGAGAGGAATTTACCTAATATATTCTAGGAATACATATATAAAACCACCAATAAACATCATGATATAAATAAACCAAGATCCAAAATAATCCAACAATGCATGAATATGTCAGATAAATATAAGTCACTAAATAAAATACCAATTAAAAGTCATAGGTAGTGACTCTACAACCAATACCAATATCTAAGCTATTACAATCTAGCTCGGTCACCAATGAAAAGGGTTATCTCACTTGAGGAGCTTTCACAGTCAAACATTAACTATCCATAATTTACTTACTATATTTTTATTGTTTTCTATATTTTATGGAAGTAATGAAACATGGGGGATGATAATATGGAATGAAAAACTAAAAAAGAAACCCGAATATGCAAAAAATGTATAATAAATAATGGTAGAAATAAAGGAACAACTCTTATATGAATTATCTAGGGTGAAACTTCATTATCTAATTATTAGTTTCAAATTGACTTTATAAACACACTCCATCGTATGTGTGATCACCATATTTTTCTTCCGGTGTGAATATATAGTGAACATAATGACGAGTAAGTAAACTACACATTCAACTAATCTATGATAATAGAGGGATAATAGTGTATAAGAAAAATTTAATCCTTGGATAACCACAATGAGGGTAGTTATCTCACTACTAGAAATCATTGAATCAACCCAAAGAAGATAAGAAATATTAAACATGAAAGGATTAAGATTAGGGTTTTAACATTGGATTCATACCCCAGGAGTTCCTTGGGTTAGTTACTCATGACCATTAGTATAGATGATCCTAGTGAAGAAGAGAGAGAAAATATATAGAGAGATAAATATATAATTGATAGAGAGAAATAAAAAAATTTATTAAAATATGTAAGTGAGGATTCCAAAATGAAAGAAAAATACAAAACAAAGGAAATGTAATCTAAAATCAGAACATAAATCATGAAAAAAATCATTGCATGTGAATTATCTCCTAAAAAGGTGAATAAAACTTATTTATATAGTTGATATAAGGATATGGTTATAGTCGTTATAAAATGGAAAATATAAATATAGAAAAACTGAATCCCAAATTTTGTGTTAGGCCTTTAACCATCATAACGAATGAAATATAGATCACACCAGTGGAGTGAAATATTCTTTTTTGAGTCCCCAAATTAATGTTAAAATTTAATCCTAATCCAATAAAGGATGAAAATTTTACGTATATATCATTTAAGTGATGTCTAGATTGAGAAATTCAGTCCATATTTTACTTTAGGGTCATTTTCTCACTAACAATTTGTGATCCGTCTTGAGGTATTCAAATAAAACATGTATCCCAACATGTTAAAAATCATGTAAAAAATATCAAATTAATATTCTATACAATATTTTATGATAAAAATACTAGAGAGAATTTGAAAGGAAAAAACTGGAATTTCTATTCAGTTTATAAATAAATTCTCTAATTACAAATTCTTATCATATAATCACAAAAAAATCATGAATTTAACTACTTATATAAAATATTAATAAAAAATAAAAAAAATAAATATTCAATTATCACAATTCAATGAAAATTATTCTTATAATATAAAAATGTATCAATAATTCCTCAAATTAAAAAATTGGTGGGATTTAAAACATTGAAATTAAAAGTTAAATTATTAAATATATTCTATTTATCAATTCCACTACACTTAATAATTAAAATCTTGGGAAATTTAATTAATTATACTAACATAAATAATTACCATGCATAGGTTCAAATGAAAAAATAAAAAACATATAAAAAAAAGATTCATTCATCACTGAAAATATCATGCCTCCTCTAAAATCCCTACAAACTACCTCACTTCAATTTAAGAAAAAGATAAATTTCCAAGTTTATGAATATAATATAATTTAGGGGAATTAATATTTCAATAAGTGTCACTATCATAAATTCCTCATTCCAAATAATTTTATACCGAACCTTTATTTCCCACTTCCTTGTTACAAACCAAATGAAATTATTACAAGTCATTTTACCTCTTTTTATATGGTATTTAATATTATCTTCACCTAAATACATTCTTTTTTATAGTTTGTCACTATTTTTTTTGTTTTTTTGTTTTTTTCAGTACCTAATATCTCATAATTTCATTTATAATCATAATTTCCCATTTTAATGTGATTTTAAATTACTTATACAAATTAATTTGTTTTGATATCTAAGGTGTGATTTTTCATCGAATACAATTTACTTAAGAAAGTTTTCAAATTTTTTGTTTCCTCATGTTATAATTCAATTCCACTTAAATTTTTTTCATTCAAAATCCTTTTCCTGGTTCTAAAAACAATTATTAAAAGAAATTAAAAAACCCACTTAGTAATATTATAAATTAAATATTTGAAAATAAGTGACATACTCAAATTTCAACTACGAAGGACGATATTCAAATCTTGATTTTCTAATAAAAAACTCATAGAAAAAAAATAAAAAAAAATGTGGATCTTAAACAGACTGGTATCATTCCCACATAGTTAAATATATCTACACATTTTTTCAAAATTGATCACAAAGTATTTTTATATAATTCAATAAGTAGAAAAAAATAAAGTATAAAAGAGAAATACAAGATGAATTATTGGTAGTGACAACTTTGAGTCAGTCTCCTACGTTTCACCCACTAAAAACCTAAAAGTAAAAATAAGAAAAGATAAGAAAAATTATTGAATGAAAAAGTTAATTAAAATAAATAGGAAAATGAAGGGAAATAAATGAAGGAAAGATCTTAGTTTAAACCCCATGTGGGTTATGGTTTTTGGATACCCCTAGAAGAGAAGTTCTAATTTTCATCTAATGTCTGATGGAGGCTGGGGCTTCTTTGATTTAGGATAATACCTATATTTTCTTTCAATGTACTTAAGTTTGTTTTTATTTTTTAGGAATCCATGGATATATTTCATTAGGTCCATCCCAATTAAAATTACGTATAATTTTCATAGAAGGGGTATAAAAAGAATGGGTATTCTTCTTATTTTCTCACTACTTATACAATATCTCCCTTCACTTATAGTGAATTATTAGGGTGTGATCTATCAATAGAATTATGAATAATAAAGTTAGAGAGTAATTAAAATTTAATGGAATTAACTCACGAAAAATTGATATAAAAATCGTTCTTTTCAAATTATACAACTTTTGACTGAGGATCTTCTAGTAAGGATACTAATATTTATTCAGTTTCTGTAACACCCCGAGCTTCCACGATACGCTTCTCATTCAATAATGCAATAGCTTGCATTGTACGCAAGTTCGAGTTCTAACACACCGCAACTAATCAAAATAGCCGTTATGAATAGTAATAACCACTTTTTAAAATTATAGAAATTTTATATTTCAAAATGGACTTCATTTTTGTATTCGTAATATCGAAATTAGCCTATGTTGAATTTTTGGTATTTTTCTGAGAACTTCTAATTTTTTATGAATAGTGAAAAATACATAAAAACAACTTTTTTAATCAAAATAATTTATACAGATAAATTATACTATTTAGTGGTTTTAAGGTATAATTAGAAAATATTTTTACCATTTTATCCAATGGTGGTCATTAGAATTAATTTAACATTGAAATTGGACATAAACAATTGCCAAACTTTTGATATAAATTGTTTCTTAAAAACACGCTATTTGTTGTAACAGCGGGAATTAATTATGAAATTAATTAATACAACTTATATGTTTGGAATTTTGTAAAATAGACATCATTTTTGAATTCGGAATATCAATTATAGCTTAGGGTGAAATTTTGGCCTTATTCTGAAAAACTTCAATTTTTGATGAATAGTGAAACCACTAAGTGGTAGTTAAATAACTGATTTTTCGTGTAAATGAAATATTACAACTTCTGTGATTTGATTTTCAAAAATCCGACATACATGGTTGTCATTAAGAAGTAAAATGTGGTTCAATGAGATCAAAATAATTTTTTGGTGAATAGTAACTTTTAAGTTCTTAATCGCGATTAGTGGTAATTAGTGTAGTTTAAGGTATAAATAATACATTAATAATATGAAATGACCTAGACACATGTCCCAACCTCATTGGTTGAGTCATGGCCGACCAAGAAAAGCCATGGCCTAACTTGGGGACCCCATGGATCCACTTTTGTTGGGAAATAACATAAATTACTTTTTATTTAATGTTAAAGTGAAAATGACACTAACATAAATTGTTTTACTAAAACAATTTTTAAGTGGGGTTATACAAGTCCAAATTTTGATTATAAATAGTCATTGGAAATCTAAAAAGATTTCCTACATCATAGTATTTTTTTTATAATTTTTAGACATTAAATAAATTAAATTATTTATGACATCATTATGATGCAGCGATGACCTCATTATTTAACGATTTTAATAAAATGAATAGATAATGTAAAATCCAAGGCTTACACTGGTCCAAAGCCAATTGGATGAGGAGATTTCGAAACCTTATCACCTTAGCCTCGAATTATATAAGTGTGGGACCTTTAGAATCCGAAAAGCATTTTGAAATAATGTAACATTTCAATCTTTCCAAAAGTGCCCCTCCTCTCCACTTATAAAAGGCCCCCACCTCTTCCACCTTATTCACACCATCAAGCCATTTGGCTCGGCCAACCTCTGCCCAAATACTCTCCCAACATTCCTTCCTTACTCCTAGAAACCTCACTTTGGGCAGAACTATTCCCAAGGAAGCCTTTAGCTCAAATCAAAAAGAGTTACCCGATTTTGAGGTAATGTCTTTTCTAATGTTGTTTTGTTTTATTTTTCTTCTCCAACCCCCTAAACTCTTTTTATTCATTTCTTTTGTAACAACACCAGTATCCTCAATATACTAGGATGTTGTTATAAGAAGGATTCGAGCTACACTTACACACACCTACATCTAATGGTTAAAGAACATACGGTTTCTGTGGATGGCGAATTTCTGCCTCACGAAACGATGATTGTTCAACACTCATATAACACCTCCAAAGGTGGCCATTAAGATGTAACTATTTTTATATATGATATATAATATGTTTTTGTTTTACTTATGCTTCTGTATTTCTCATTTATGGCATACTTTATGATTTCCATTATGGGTAAAACGCGATAATTTCATTTTAGGAAGTGCGGACTACCGCCCCCTCAAAGTGATTTGAATCGTTAATGCCATGTGTGGGATGTATAAAGGATGGAGTAAATGGTATTATACACTATATTATACTGGAATTATATTATACATTTATATCATTATGATTTCATTCCATTAAATATGAAATTGAAATGAAAGTAGCGTTCATGCGTACGTACGGCTTACCGTCTCCATGAACGGTGCATTTCATTTCTTACCTCTAAATGTTACGTAATATTATAAATGAATGTATATACTGTATATATATGATATATATGATATCTACATCATTAATATAATTCTGGATATAATGGATATTTCACCACATGAACAACTTATAATTATAAGAAGTTTATTGTTGACTCATGTACCAAAGATCGACAAAATGACCGTTATTAACTTAAATAATTACATAATGTTCATAACATTGTAATAAGTGATATAAAAAGGATAATGAAATTGAAAATGGTTCTTAATAAGGTAGATATTAACTCTAGTTTATTATTCAGGAGGTTAAAGAACGGTTGAGTCAAGTCAGACACGAGGTAAGGGAATTTCTTAACCCAACTTCCATTCTTTGGGTTAATCTCCTACTTTCAAATTATGTCATGATGTTATTATGTCCTATTTTGTATTTTTACTTTCTTTATGTGTACCTATAGTGAATACACATAATATATCTATTCTATTTTGAAAATGATCTTTTTAAGGACTTCGTCTCAATCTCCTTTCATTGAGGCATATTTTGTTTTATACACAAATTTCTTTTATACGGTGTATAAACCCCTTTGACTTTTACGTTTATTCAAAAGGAATCTTTTTATACGAAGCATTTTGCTAAACGACAAAAGGGAATGTTTTTCTTTCCGTACTTATGCGGCGACAATGACTTCTCCGCCGCCGTGACCATTATTTGAGTTTCGGCTTCCTCTACAAGCCATCATTTTTTTTAATGAAAAATAAATACAACGTTTTAACATTCTTTTATTTTGGTATTGAAAATGGTTTTGAAAGCGTTTTTATTATATCAATGTGTTGTATTGACATCTTGTGATTGGAATGTGGAAATGTTATGTTTCCTTTACGCATGTTTTATGTGATATGATTATGTTATGGTTTATGATATGTTTAAACCTATTCATATGTGGAATGCATTGGACTTAATAAGTGACGGGTGGAGCCCGCTATAGCTCCTCGATGCATCGGCAGGTCTCATGAGACAAACTAGTGTCTTGGCACAAGGCCTTGACAAAATCTTATTTGTAGTCTTGGCACGAGGCCTTGGCTATGTGGTTATGATAGTCTGGCATTATGCATTCCATCATTATGAAAGTGGTTATTGATATTACATGTGATTATTCGACCAGTAGAATATCCATGTGAAGAAGTAAATGGCGTTATCTCATTTTACTTTCGCCATATTATGTTGAAGTTCATGTTTAAGAGGCTTTTGTTTTAGTTATACATTTCCTTAAATGTTAATGTTTATTTATGAAAGCTTCCGCATTATTGTTATCCTTACTGAGCATTTGAGCTCACCCCTTTCAATGTTTAAAAATTTTCCAGGTTGTGAAGAAGTATTTTATGACTGACTTGCAAGAATAATCAGTGAAGATATGAGTGTGGAATATGAAGACCATGTTTTTTTGTAGTTTGTTTAATTTTGATGTAATGAAAGACTTATGAATGTATCTAGTGTTTCCAAGGCTACTAAACTAATCGGTCTTTCGAGACTTGATCTTTTGGGATCATGCCAATGTTACGAAGTAATGCACCGGCTCTGGGTAGCTGGGGTCGGGGCGTTACAGTTGGTATCAGAGGCAGTTTAGTACTAACCTTGGAAGCTAGATTTAGATAAACTCTGATTAGAGCACATAGCCCAAAGATAGACTTTGAGGATTAGTATAGAAGAACTTCCTAGAATTTTAGTATTGTAGAGATGTTGTGAGTTTTCCGAGCAATACATCCCTGTCTGGATACGAGCAGGTAGAGGTGGCTCTGGCACAGATGTACCTAGGGGTAAAACCCGAAAACACCGCTTTGAGCTAGACTCAAACGGGAACTGGTGCACGACAACGGGCCTTGCTGCACTCTTGGTTATGACACTCCCGGGGGATATGCTTAGGATAATTCTCATTTTCTTTACAAACCATTATGTAAGGTTTATGAGTACATACTTCCTCAAAGGAAACATTTCTTTTTATGATTATGGATTATATCCATAAATAGTTCAATTTATGTTAAGTATTATACAAGTATGGAATTATGTATTTTGATTCATAAACTAATCTGGATTATGCCATTGTTTAGAAATGGCGCCTAGTAGAAGGAATGGAAACTGTATCAATGCACGAACTCCGTGTAGGGATTGCCCTCCTGCTCAAGATAATTATTGTGGACCTGGAGATACAACTGGTGCTGATCAACTTATTACCATACTGGGACAACTCACGCAGGTTATGAATAACAACCTTACTCGTATGGAGCACCCTGATTCGCAACGTGGAGGATCAATGCTAGACCGTTTCATGAGGCAACAACCGCCAACCTTCAATGGGAGTACAAATCCTACAGTAGCTGAGCAATGGATAAATTCCTTAGAGAAAATATTCCATGCCTTGGGGAGTAGTGAAAGGGAGAAGGTTGTCATGGCAGTTTACCGCCTCACTGGAGATGCCGATCAGTGGTGGTCACTGATTCAAAACACAAAGGAAGATGATGACGTATCGAATATGGAATGGAGGGAGTTCAAAGAGCTTTTCTTAGAAAAATACTTTCCTCGTGACCATCGAGCAGATATGGAAAGGCAATTTCTGAGTCTGAGGCAGAAGGAGGATGAGAATGTCGCAAAGTATGAGGCTAACTTTACAAGGTTAGCGAGGCATGCTGCCGATTATATACGTAACCCAAGGAGTAAGATTGATCGTTTCTTTGATGGGTTAAAACCATTTCTCCGTCGAGCTTTAGTATCACAATCCTTCTCATCATACGAAGATATAGTCTCATGTGCTATCAAGACAGAAAAGGAATTCTCTAAGTCTTATGACAACAAAGTAAAGCAAGAGAAGAAGAGAACGGTGGAACAAGAGACAGATAAAGGGAAAAAGGGAAAGAAGGATTTTCCATTATGTGATAATTGTGGGAAGAATCACCCTGGTACTTGCCTAAAAGGAATGGGAGTCTGTTATAAATGTGGAGAAAAAGGTCACCAGGCACGTGATTGCAAGGGAAAGAAAGAGGCTGTCAAAGTTGAATGCTACAATTGTAGAGAAATGGGTCATTACGCAAATGAATGTCCTAAGCGTCAAGGAATCTTACCTCAGAAAAGGCCAAGGGATCAAGGACAATCTTATGCTATTACTACAGTTGAAGCAGAATAACTAATGTATTGATGCTTTCGGACTCATGGATTATATTCTGGTTATTAGAATAATGTGATCTATATAAGGATTGTACTGCAGTACTTGTTGGTTTCAGTAAGGTTTTAATATGATTAAGGTAATCATATTTTTAGTATGTGACAATAAGAGAAACTTTTCTTTGTTTGGGGAATCTGATGTTACAATTGATTTTGGAATTAAGAGACCTTTTAGAGAAAGTTTGGACAGAGGTATTTTGGATAACTATAAATGTTGGGATGGATTAAGTTGAACTTTGAATAGTATTGTTTAAGGTTAAAACTTTTCTGAAGATTATTTCTGGAATACTATAATACTATATTTTTAGAAAAAGGACAACCTGCAGGGTGGGGAATAACCCGTCGCGTCGGACACAGCTGCAGGAATCGAACCCACAACCATAGGGCGACAAGCCTTTATTTCCTACCACTAGCCTACAGGAAGTCCCTGGTTATTACAAAATCGTTTTACTAATCTAAATGGTATGTGTTAACATTTGGAACCTTATACAATTAGGATAAATAGAATATTTTTGAGTTCCGTTACCATTTGGAGTAAAAGTTGGGTTTGTGGTAAAAATTTATTAACGAATGAAAGTATACATAACAAGTATGTATATTCCCTTACGTTCTTAGTAAATCTCATAAATAAATTCCTCAACATTATAAAAGGTAACTTAAAACAAAAATGTTGTCGGTTAACTTTTCCAACTGGGGATTCAATGACCGTTTAACCAATCACAAGTTTGTGATTTTCTTGTGGTTAAACATTCTCCTAATCCTGTTTTCTATAACTCTCCATCAGACCTTGATGGTTTGTTTCTCCTCCATATCCATATTTTCATAGAATCCTAGAATGGGCTATATCGGGTGACCTTTGTACTTATCCTGCTTTCTTTTAATGTTATATATTTATTAACCTTATTTCCGATGTGGGTTTTCCACAAAGGTATTTTCTATTTTCAGCCTTTTATTATCAAAGAAAAATTTCAAATTGCGAGGACGCAATTTATTGAAGGAGGGGAGAATGTAACACCCCGAGCTTCCACGATACGCTTCTCATTCAATAATGCAATAGCTTGCATTGTACGCAAGTTCGAGTTCTAACACACCGCAACTAATCAAAATAGCCGTTATGAATAGTAATAACCACTTTTTAAAATTATAGAAATTTTATATTTCAAAATGGACTTCATTTTTGTATTCGTAATATCGAAATTAGCCTATGTTGAATTTTTGGTATTTTTCTGAGAACTTCTAATTTTTTATGAATAGTGAAAAATACATAAAAACAACTTTTTTAATCAAAATAATTTATACAGATAAATTATACTATTTAGTGGTTTTAAGGTATAATTAGAAAATATTTTTACCATTTTATCCAATGGTGGTCATTAGAATTAATTTAACATTGAAATTGGACATAAACAATTGCCAAACTTTTGATATAAATTGTTTCTTAAAAACACGCTATTTGTTGTAACAGCGGGAATTAATTATGAAATTAATTAATACAACTTATATGTTTGGAATTTTGTAAAATAGACATCATTTTTGAATTCGGAATATCAATTATAGCTTAGGGTGAAATTTTGGCCTTATTCTGAAAAACTTCAATTTTTGATGAATAGTGAAACCACTAAGTGGTAGTTAAATAACTGATTTTTCGTTTAAATGAAATATTACAACTTCTGTGATTTGATTTTCAAAAATCCGACATACATGGTTGTCATTAAGAAGTAAAATGTGGTTCAATGAGATCAAAATAATTTTTTGGTGAATAGTAACTTTTAAGTTCTTAATCGCGATTAGTGGTAATTAGTGTAGTTTAAGGTATAAATAATACATTAATAATATGAAATGACCTAGACACATGTCCCAACCTCATTGGTTGAGTCATGGCCGACCAAGACAAGCCATGGCCTAACTTGGGGACCCCATGGATCCACTTTTGTTGGGAAATAACATAAATTACTTTTTATTTAATGTTAAAGTGAAAATGACACTAACATAAATTGTTTTACTAAAACAATTTTTAAGTGGGGTTATACAAGTCCAAATTTTGATTATAAATAGTCATTGGAAAGCTAAAAAGATTTCCTACATCATAGTATTTTTTTTATAATTTTTAGACATTAAATAAATTAAATTATTTATGACATCATTATGATGCAGCGATGACCTCATTATTTAACGATTATAATAAAATGAATAGATAATGTAAAATCCAAGGCTTACACTTGTCCAAAGCCAATTGGATGAGGAGATTTCGAAACCTTATCACCTTAGACTCGAATTATATAAGTGTGGGACCTTTAGAATCCGAAAAGCATTTTGAAATAATGTAACATTTCAATCTTTCCAAAAGTGCCCCTCCTCTCCACTTATAAAAGGCCCCCACCTCTTCCACCTTATTCACACCATCAAGCCATTTGGCTCGGCCAAACTCTGCCCAAATACTCTCCCAACATTCCTTCCTTACTCCTAGAAACCTCACTTTGGGCAGAACTATTCCCAAGGAAGCCTTTAGCTCAAATCAAAAAGAGTTACCCGATTTTGAGGTAATGTCTTTTCTAATGTTGTTTTGTTTTATTTTTCTTCTCCAACCCACTAAACTCTTTTTATTCATTTCTTTTGTAACAACACCAGTATCCTCAATATACTAGGATGTTGTTATAAGAAGGATTCGAGCTACACTTACACACACCTACATCTAATGGTTAAAGAACATACGGTTTCTGTGGATGGAGAATTTCTGCCTCACGAAACGATGATTGTTCAACACTCATATAACACCTCCAAAGGTGGCCATTAAGATGTCACTATTTTTATATATGATATATAATATGTTTTTGTTTTACTTATGCTTCTGTATTTCTCATTTATGGCATACTTTATGATTTCCATTATGGGTAAAACGCGATAATTTCATTTTAGGAAGTGCGGACTACCGCCCCCTCAAAGTGATTTGAATCGTTAATGCCATGTGTGGGATGTATAAAGGATGGAGTAAATGGTATTATACACTATATTATACTGGAATTATATTATACATTTATATCATTATGATTTCATTCCATTAAATATGAAATTGAAATGAAAGTAGCGTTCATGCGTACGTACGGCTTACCGTCTCCATGAACGGTGCATTTCATTTCTTACCTCTAAATGTTACGTAATATTATAAATGAATGTATATACTGTATATATATGATATATATGATATCTAAATCATTAATATAATTCTGGATATAATGGATATTTCACCACATGAACAACTTATAATTATAAGAAGTTTATTGTTGACTCATGTACCAAAGATCGACAAAATGACCGTTATTAACTTAAATAATTACATAATGTTCATAACATTGTAATAAGTGATATAAAAAGGATAATGAAATTGAAAATGGTTCTTAATAAGGTAGATATTAACTCTAGTTTATTATTCAGGAGGTTAAAGAACGGTTGAGTCAAGTCAGACACGAGGTAAGGGAATTTCTTAACCCAACTTCCATTCTTTGGGTTAATCTCCTACTTTCAAATTATGTCATGATGTTATTATGTCCTATTTTGTATTTTTACTTTCTTTATGTGTACCTATAGTGAATACACATAATATATCTATTCTATTTTAAAAATGATCTTTTTAAGGACTTCGTCTCAATCTCCTTTCATTGAGGCATATTTTGTTTTATACACAAATTTCTTTTATACGGTGTATAAACCCCTTTGACTTTTACGTTTATTCAAAAGGAATCTTTTTATACGAAGCATTTTGCTAAACGACAAAAGGGAATGTTTTTCTTTCCGTACTTATGCGGCGACAATGACTTCTCCGCCGCCGTGACCATTATTTGAGTTTCGGCTTCCTCTACAAGCCATCATTTTTTTTAATGAAAAATAAATACAACGTTTTAACATTCTTTTATTTTGGTATTGAAAATGGTTTTGAAAGCGTTTTTATTATATCAATGTGTTGTATTGACATCTTGTGATTGGAATGTGGAAATGTTATGTTTCCTTTACGCATGTTTTATGTGATATGATTATGTTATGGTTTATGATATGTTTAAACCTATTCATATGTGGAATGCATTGGACTTAATAAGTGACGGGTGGAGCCCGCTATAGCTCCTCGATGCATCGGCAGGTCTCATGAGACAAACTAGTGTCTTGGCACAAGGCCTTGACAAAATCTTATTTGTAGTCTTGGCACGAGGCCTTGGCTATGTGGTTATGATAGTCTGGCATTATGCATTCCATCATTATGAAAGTGGTTATTGATATTACATGTGATTATTCGACCAGTAGAATATCCATGTGAAGAAGTAAATGGCGTTATCTCATTTTACTTTCGCCATATTATGTTGAAGTTCATGTTTAAGAGGCTTTTGTTTTAGTTATACATTGCCTTAAATGTTAATGTTTATTTATGAAAGCTTCCGCATTATTGTTATCCTTACTGAGCATTTGAGCTCACCCCTTTCAATGTTTAAAAATTTTCCAGGTTGTGAAGAAGTATTTTATGACTGACTTGCAAGAATAATCAGTGAAGATATGAGTGTGGAATATGAAGACCATGTTTTTTTGTAGTTTGTTTAATTTTGATGTAATGAAAGACTTATGAATGTATCTAGTGTTTCCAAGGCTACTAAACTAATCGGTCTTTCGAGACTTGATCTTTTGGGATCATGCCAATGTTACGAAGTAATGCACCGGCTCTGGGTAGCTGGGGTCGGGGCGTTACAGTTTCTCCCTCAATTATATATTCAATAGGTTCAAGGAGATTCATGTACTCCTCGTAAGGTGCATTTAATTTTACCTATTTATCCCCCAAATTAATCTATGTGTTTATAAAATATGAAAATTTAAACAGTGGGAGTTAATGATTAATTTATTGTTAATAAAATTAGATGAAAATTAGTTCAAGGAAAGATTAGATCCCTGAATTAGTGTGGATTCAAGTTCTTGTTAAATGAAAAATAATTCTTAGAGTTGGTATGTCATGGATGGATATAGGTAGTAAAATTACTAAAATATATCTTTAAATTACACTAATTTGGTGGGTTTTTATACAAATCCATAGAATGAGACAAGGGTGTTGTTTCTTTAAAGATGTGGGGATCACATGACAAGTCAATAATTACATATTCAATCCAAAATTTATCCAAATATTATTTATCTCTCATAAGTTTATAAATAAGAACATTTTATTCATGAATATCCTCTATACATGACTGAGTGAGGTCTGATGATAGTTATTCAAGTAATTCCTTCTTATATACCTTAGGTTATTTAATATAAAATAAGAGTGGGGAAACCTCTTCCTCCACTAGTTTTATGTCTTGTTTATTTAGAAATTTTTCTTGATAAGTAAGGATGTATTTCATTAAAAATTTAATTTGACTTATTACCTCATGAATGTCACTTATAGCTTCTTATAGCTAAGATATTATTTAATTTTTAATTTCTTCCTCTTCCAACACATGATAGTAGTTACTCCATCAAAAATAATTGTAATTAGAATAAATCAAAAAATTTATTTGTATCAAAATAGGGAAAATTAATTACAAAAAGAAAAATAAAAAGTGAGTGAGAGACTACTTGTCTCCCCAAAAATGAATTTGTTTAACAAACCTATTACAAGGTGTTACAAAAGCTATTATTTATTTTCCTAGTACGACATAATGTTTGACTCGGGCCATCTCACTTAAAGAGATTTCAGATTCAAACACTAACTATTCCAAAATCACTTATTTTATTTTTTATATTTTGAATATTTTATGGAAGTAATGAAACATGGGGGATGAGAATTTGTATTGAAAAATAATAAAAGAAACATGAATATGAAAATAAAATATAATAATGTTGTTAGAAATAAAGAAAATACTCCTAGAGGAATTACCCATGGAAAACCTTGGTTGTATAATTATTAGTTTCAAATCTACTTTATGAACACACTCTATCATATGTGTGATTATCCTCTTCTTCTTTTATTGTGAATATATAGTGATCCTAATGACCACTACATATAATATATATCCATATTCACCATTATAATATAGGGATAATGTTGTAAAAGAAGTTAATATTTAGATAACCTCATTGAGGGTACTTCTATCACTATCGGTAATAATTTAATCAACCTAAAGCTGATATTAAATATTAAAAATGAATTCATAAAGACATGGGTTTTAACACTAGATTAATTCCATGGGAGATTCATTAGGTTATTCCCTAATTACCATGAGTATATGAGATCTAAATGAATATGACAAAAAAATTGAGAAATGGGAGATAGGTAGAGAAATAATACATGTTTTTTAAAATATATAAGTCAAAATTACAGAATTAATGAAAAATAAAAAAATTGAAGAAAAATAATCTATAATAAAAACTTCTAACATGAGATAACTCATCCCATATTAAATACGCCCTCCAAAGGAGAAAAATAGTTATTTAGAGAGTGGAGGGGTGTCTAGGATTATAATAGTTATAAAAATGTAAAGTAAAAATCAATTACAACTAAATAACTAATTTTTTCCTTGTATTTGAATATCACAAAAACCTAAATAGAGGTTTATTTAGTTGAATGAAATAGTTTTTGTTGAGTCCTCTATATTATGTTAAAATTCCAACCCAGTCCGAGTAAGGATGAAAAGGTTATGGCTCGATCATTGAAGTGATGTCTAGATTTAAAAATATATTATAGGTTTGAATTCAAGGACCAAAATATCTATGAAAAAGTATGATCCATATCGAGGAATTTTGATAAAATATTAATACCAACATGTGTAAAATTAATATTTTTCTTTCAAATTAATATTCAAAATAATTTTTTATAATAAAATATTAGAGTGAAATTGAAAGAGTATAACTAGAATTTCCTTCCAGTTTTAAAATTCATTATCTAATTGAAAATTATTATCAAATAATCACTTAAAAATTATGTATTTACCAATTAATATCAAAGATAAATAAAAAAATATTCAATTTTAACAATTCAATAAAAATTATTCTTATAATATAAAAATTTGATAATACCACTTAAATTAAAAAACAGTGGGATTTGAAACATTGAAATTCAAATTAAAAATATTGAAAAAATTGGCTTTTTTATAGGTCAAATATCACATAGCATAATCATTCCCCACTCAATAAACATTTTATCCAAGTATAACAAAAAAGTATCAGAAAATATATTAGGTGGTACCCTACAAAAATTTGATCACTAATTTTTCACTGGCATTTCCAAACATAAATTTACTATGTTTCTAATAATTTATATAGCTATAATGCATCACCCCATACCAATCATGTCTCATATAATTTGGGTTAGATTAAATCCCTAAATTTCCAAACGTCCCATTGGTCCTAACACCTCATTTTCTCATAAGTCAAGATATTTCATTACTTGAACTATACCACATGTCACTGTAATATCATACTCATCATACCATATCCACTTAAATAGATCAAATATCCTCTACAATTCACATATCCAATATAGTAGAGCATAATGAACATAGAGGACATCAACCTCAAACCCTCTTATTACTATGTCGGACCCCCACCACATCTCATCAAATCAATATCCCACAAGATCTTCTAGTACCCCACATGATACATTTCATGATTGTAACTAATTTAATTGTAACACCCGAGACTTTTATGAGAAATATTTTGTTTTTATGTTATATAAATCATCAAAGGAATCTTTCACTACACACAACACTAGATTGGCTTGCTTTACACGCAATCGCAACCTTCCTCGATAGCTTGCGTCATACGCAATATCGAGTTTCACTAAACAACGATATGCTATTAAAATATTATTAAAACTACCCGTTATGAATAGTAATACCCACTTTTTGATATTTTGTAAATTTTATTTTTTAAAATGGACTTCATTTTTGGATTTGTAATATCGAAATTATCCTAGGATGAAATTTTGGTATTTTTCTGAAAACTTTCAATTTTTGATGAATAGTGAAAACCCTGGGTTACTATTTAAAAACGACATTTTATTTAAATAATTATTTATTTTATTTAAATTTATTTTAGGTCAAAATTGATACATAATATGTTTATAAGTTCAATTCAAATCATTGGAGTCATTTTATAATAATTTTAGATATATAAAAATTTTATTGAACTTTTCACCGTCTTTTACCCACCTCTTAGGAGAATTTGAAAATTCACATAAAACATAATTTTACCACTTCTGTGAGTGGAATTTAGAAAATATGAGAGACACGGTTAATATCAAGGGCTAAAATGTGGTTCAATGAGTTGAAAATAATTTTTGGTGAATAGTAACTTTTTACTTTTTTTACCACGGTTAAAAGTAAATGTTGTAATTAATGGTAAAAATGATATTATTATTACCCTAAAACATGTCCTAATTCTATTTTATAAGTGTAGTTCGACCAAAAACAACCTTAGGAATAAAACAATACCATTTAGGCCCACTTTTATTAGATTAGGACATTTAATATTAATTTATTTAAAGAAGGGTTAAAATAGTTAAAATCAAAGTTTAATAAGTAAATCATTTTTAATATAGGGTTATAAATAATATAAATTCTACTATAAGTATTCATTGGAAAGATAAAAATATTTCCTACATAATTTTATTTTATTTTTAATTTTTAGACATTAAATAATTTAATTTTTTTATGACACAATGATGATGCAGTAATTATATTATTAATGAAATATTGACATAATTGATGTTATAAATACCCATATAAAAGTAATTTGAGACTTTTTATGAATTAAAATAATTTTATATGTTAATATGACTTGTTAGTATTGATTTAATAAACTTATTTAGAACTAATATTTCGGTTATGATTTTCACAAAAATTAATTACCAAATAGTGTCAAAATTGACATAAAATAGTTTATAAAACAAATATTATATTATTAATGGTTATTTTATTCCTAAAAATATAAGGTTCGGCAAAAGGGCTTATATAAGGTTATATATGTTAATAATAAACAACTTGGGGTTCTTTTGGGTTGTTATAGTAAGTTTATTAACCTTATAGTGTAAGAAAACAAGAAGACACGGTAAAAGTTAAATTATCTAACTTAAAGTTAAATCTAAATGATAAGGTTGAAATAGAAACCTAAACTTGTATAAATTCTATTTGATGAGAGGATTTAGACCCATACCCACCTTAGATTAGAAATAAATCAATTTTTATCTATTAAAAACCAAATATGACTTTATAATAAAATAATATGTTTAGTTTTTTAAAAGGTGCCCCTCTCCTCCCTTATTAAAGGGAACCTCCTCCCTCTCTTCCTCACACCAATTTGAGCCTTCAAGCTCAGCGAAACCCTACCAAATTATCTTCTTCACTTCCCTAGAAACATACTAGGGGTCCTGTTCTTCTTCAAAGACCAATTTTAGTGCCCTAAAAGGAGTTCTCAAAGAGGCACTTCAAAGAAGAGGTAATGTCTGTTACCGATTCTTTCAACTTTATTTCTTCTTCCACTTATTATTATTTAGTTGTTTCATTATGAAGTAATAACATCAGTATCACTCATATACTGATATGTTATTATAAGTATGAAAAAACCCTATTTCACCATATATCCATCCTACGGAAAATGAAATCACCGCACGTGCGTACGTACGGAATACCGTCTCCACGCCGTGGTGTAATCTATTTTCCACCACCACCTTACTTGGATGGGTATAATGGTGTAAATAATAACTATATATGATTATTATAAAGTGATATTGATTCTGAAATAGTATACATACACTCCAATACAATTCCACGATCATGGGAACGATATCATTGCTCGTGCGTACGTACGGAATACCGTCTCCATGATGTGATGCGACTCATTCTACATGATTTTCATTGCATAATGATTACATAAATGAATTGAGTGAATAAATATGATATATATTACACTAATAGAATTCTGGAAATGAGGTATCTATAACCTAAAAATAAGAATAATAATTTATTTGACAAAACATGCATAAGAACAAAAAGTAATAAACACGCGAATAACAAGTAGAAATGAAATATTACTAATAAGAAGCTAATAATATGACCATATATGATATCATAACAATGAGTATGATTTTGGAATAATTAAATGACATTATTTAAATCATTATACAGGAGTTTCAGACACTTACGAATCAAATCGGACCTAAGGTAAGGGAAAATCTTGCAATCTCAATTTTTATCCGAGATTGTTTATACTTCAGAATTTACTGGGGAATAATTATCATCCACATCCATGTTTCCTCAATATGTAATATTATTTCCATCCACCTACAATTTTTTAAATCCAATTTTACCCTTCGGTGAGTTTTTAGTAAAAGATATGAATAGAATCTTTTGTCGTTTTTCGTACGAGGTACTTTTTGACTTTTCTGGCCAAAGTACAGGAAGAATGTTTTTTTTAACTTATAAGGCATGAATGGATTTTTAGAACATTATTTCCATGAATCTTACTTTACAAGTTTTCCAGTTTATTTATAATCAACTTCTTTTATTTCAAAATTGTATGACATGTTAAGAAAGGAAAATGTTTTTGAAGTAGAAAGGATATTTTCCTCAAGAATGGAGTTCAAGTGTTTTATCAAAATTATTTTCCATATAAGATAATAAAGGGTTCCGTTTCTATCCCTATTATTACATTGATTTGATTATGTTGTGATGAAATTATTTTTATGAATTCCTTTATCTTATATGAATTTTTTTATGATGTCACGATGTTTAAGAATCCCATTTTTATTACATGGGTTATGCAATGATGTATGATTTATGATTTTGTGGCACACATAAGAATGGTATCATTATGAGATGGGTGGGACCTATATCTCCCTCCAATGCATTGGGTAATGATTTATATCTCATGAGATAGACATGGCTGGAATGGCAGGTTAATCTGGTTCAGTGAAACAGGACTGAAACGACGAGTGAACTCGGTTCAGAAATGGACTTTGTCCGCTAAGATAGTCTTCGCTATGAGTCTTGACTACTAAGAAATGATTCTCTATGATTATGTGTGTGTGAAACAGTGTTTCATGTGTTAAGTTATAATTATTGAGATTACATTTCACTACTATGATTTATCCCATGTTATGAAATTATGATCTCTTTTGCAGGTTAGGATTTCCAAAATGATATGTTCTTATGAATATGATGTGATTGATATTTCTTTTGTTTACCCTTACTGAGAATTTGATCTCACCCATTTGTATGTTTTCTTTCCCCAGGTTAGGAAAAAGTTTATTAAGTAGGATATTCCAAAAGGGACTCTAGATATGATGAAATAAATGGGAGACAATGTATATGCTTTTATGAACCAGTTGTTTATGTTTCCTAGTTTTCAAAGACAATATACCTATACGGTCCTTTCATGGTTTTGTTATATGTTGTAATAAGTGTACTTCAATTTTGAAGTATTAACAATGTATGTAAAGTATGGGTCGTTTTAGTTGGTATCATAGGAAAGGTTATAGTCAACCTTTGGAAACTAGTATGTGAAAGCCTTAGTAAGAACCATAAGGATAAGTCTAAGCATTGAACACAATCTTAGTGTTTTAGAAATGGCCATGAAAAACCTATGATTAGACCTTAAGTGTGAAATTTTATTCTTGATTATGTGTTTTTCATATTATAATTAGTGTTGCTCACACTGTTCTTCTTGGTTTTAGTCAATGGCTGGAATCGGAAGGAACCGTGTTAATGAGGAATGCGATGGGCAATGAAATGATTGCCCCCCTGAGCAACCCGACATTATGGGAGCTAGAATGCAAAATCTTGTAGCCATGCTCACACAAATTTCTCAAGCTATGAATCATGTAGGACTTCCAAATGAGAAAAGGGAGGAGCAACATTCTGTTGAATCCTTCATGAGGCAGCGTCCACCCTCATTCAGCGGGTCTACTGATCCATTAGTTGCTGAACAATGGATCAGTACTTCTGAAAATATATTTTCAGTTCTTCAATGTTCTGATCATGAAAAAGACATCTTAGCAATTTATCGTTTGGAAGGTGAAGCTGATCAATGGTGGAATATTATCAAGAATTCGAGGCAAAGGGGTGAAATTGAGTCCATGGAATGGGACGAGTTCAAGAACTTATTTTTCAATAAGTACTTCCCTCGTATTCTCCGAACAAAGATGGAGAAGGAGTTTCTTGAACTAAAGAAAAAGGATTATGAATCTATTGGTACCAACGATGAAAATTTTACAAGACTTGCAAGGTACGCTTCTGGGATTATTATCCAACCAGAGAGTAAGATCTATCGATTATTTAGTGGCATAAAACCAAGTCTTCGAAGGGCGTTATCCATGAGGGACTTCAATAGCTATGAGGAAATTGTTCGATGTGCTCTCAAGGTTGAGATGGAGATTGGAGTAACCCATCAGTCGTATGGGTTTGATAAGAAGAGGAAAATGGAATTCAAAGGAAAATATAAAGAGCACACTGAAAAGAAGATGATTTTTCATTTATGCTCAAAGTGTAGAAAAAAACATGGAGGGAGTTGTCTTAAAGGGACAAGTAAATGTTTCAAATGTGGAAAGGAAGGTCATTGGGCATTTGAATGCTGCAATGATGGGAAGAAGATTTCTAGTGATGCGAACAAAGAAAAGTCTACACAGAGTGCACATCCTACACTTCAATGTTACAAATGCAAGGAAATGGGGAATTATGCCAATCAATGCCCTAATCCAAGGGTTGTTGATGATGATCGATGTAAAAAAACTCTTAAGCCTAAAGACAACAGAAAGTCACATGCAATTTCTATCAGCGATGTGGAGTACAATAATGAAGTGGTGAAAGGTACACTTACCATCCACTCTAATGTAGAAAATGTTTTATTTGATTTTTGATCCACCCACACTTTTATTTCTGATGAATTTTCTAAGGGTATCACCATATTACCTCAACAATTAGATGTTCAGTTGGCTGTGACAACCCCTAATGTACAGCCGCATCAAAAGTTTATAATTCTTCTCCAATAGAAGTTTGTGAGAAAGTGATTCCTGAAAATCTTGTGATCCTTCATATAGAGGAATTTGATGTGATTCTTGGCATGGATTGGCTATCTTTATATGGATCTCATATCAATTTCCAAAGAAGTGAAGTAACATTTCATATTCCAGATCAATCTATGATCGTCTATCGATGCAAGGATGAACATAACCATCCAGTGGAATTTCTTCATCTTATGGGTCTTGATTTCACTAAATGAAGGTTATTTATCTCAAATGGTTGGTGAGAAACTCACAATTAAGAATATGACCATTGTACGGGAGTTTGATGATGTCTCTCCAGAGGAATTGCCGGGTCTTCCACCAAATCGTGAAGTAGAGTTTTCAATAGAACTCGTACCAGGTGCTTTTCCTATTTCAAAGACACCTTATAGAATGGCCCCAATTGAGTTGTAGGAATTGAAGAAGAAACTCTAAGATAATATTGATAAAGGATTCATACGCCCTAGTGCATCACCTTGGGGAGAACCAGTTCTGTTTATTAAGAAGAAAGATGGATCAACGAGACTCTGCATTGATTATTGAGAACTTAACAAGATCACTATCAAGAAAAAATATCCTCTCCCACACATTGATGACTTATTTGACCAACTACACGGAGCTCAATACTTTTCCAAGATTGATCTTCATTCAGGGTATCATCAATTAAGGGTCAAAAGGGAGGATATACCAAAGACAACTTTCCGTACAAGGTATGGACACTATGAATTTATAGTGATTCCATTTGGTCTTACTAATGCCCCTACTATCTTCATGGATCTGATGAATAGAGTCATTAGATACTATCTTGATCAGTTTGTGGTAGTCTTTATAGACGATATTCTTGTATATTCAAAGAGAAAGTAATAACATGAATATCACTTGAGAATTATATTGAAGACCCTGAGAAAGGAGAAGCTTTATGCCAAATTTACCAAGTGTGAATTTTGGCTTCAAAAAGTTGCATTTTTGGGTCACATAATCTCAAAAGAGGGGATATCTGTGGATCCAGCAAAAACATAGGTTATCGAAAGATGGCCGAGACCGACAATAGTAACTGAGATCTGAAGTTTTCTTGGTTAGGCTGGATATTATCGACGTTTTGTGAAATATTTTTCACGATTATCTAATCCACTCACCAGGTTGACTCGAAAAGGAGTTAAGTTTGTATGGATGGAGGAATGTGAAGAGAATTTCAAGGAGTTGAAAAGAAGGCTATCCAGTGCACCTGTGCTCACACTTCCATGTAGTGGAGAATGGTTTGTGATCTATAGTGATGTATCCAAGAAGGGGATGGGGTGTGTTCTTATGCAAAATGATATGGTGATATCTTATGCCTCACGATAGTTGAAAATCCATGAGAAAAATTACCCAACTCATGATTTTGAGTTAGCTGCGGTAATCTTTAAATTAAAGATTTGGAGGCATTATATTTATGGAGAAAGGTGTGATATTTATACTGATCATAAAAGTTTAAAGTATATTTTCATAGAAAAGGAGCTGAATATGCACCAAAGAAGATGGTTGGAGCTGATTAAGGATTACGACTTCTCAATTAATTACCACCCTGGGAAAGCAAACAAGGTGGCATATGAATTCAGTCGAAAAGACCATGCTAGCTTATCCATGATGAGGATCACAAAAGATCCAATATTTATGGATTTACAAAGGATGGATCTTGGAATTATAATGAAAGGGGAAAAATCATATCTTTCTTAAATGAATGTTCAACAATCTATACATGTGAAGATTAAAGAGGCACAAAAAGAAGATGTAGAGTTAATAAAGAAGGTGAGAAATGTTCCTGAATTCAACATTGATTGTGATGGGATAATAATGTTCAGGAGTCCGGTTTGTGTTCCTCCCATCCCAAAATTAAAGAAGGAGTTTCTGGATGAGGCTCATAGTTCTTCATTCTCTATTCATCCTGGAAGCACGAAGATGTATAGAGACCTGAAAGAGTACTTCTGGTTGGATGGCATGAAAAGAGATGTTGCTGAATATGTCTCTCGATGCTTGGTTTGTCAGCAAGTTAAAGCTGAGAGACAGAAGTCTAATGGGATGTTACAACCATTACCCATACCATAATGGAAATGGGAAAACATCACTATGTACTTTGTCACCGGACTTCCTAAAACATCCAAAGGCAATAATGCTATTTGGGTCATAGTTGATCATCTTACAAAGTCTGCACACTTCATTGCTATTAGAGAGGATTTCTCTCTGGATCAGCTTTCTAGGATATATGTAAAGAAAGTGGTAAGATTACAAGGAGTACCACTTTCCATTATATCTGATCGGGATCCAAGGTTTACCTCAATGTTCTGGGGAAGTCTTCAGCATACTCTAGATACAGAGTTGAGTTTCAGCACTGCTTCTCATCCTCAGACAGACGGACAGTCTGAGAGGACAATTCAAACTCTAGAAGATATGTTGATAGCTTGCTCTATGGATTTCAAAGGTGGTTGGGATAAACAACTACCTTTGGTGGAATTTTATTATAATAATAACTTTCACTACAGTATTCAGATGGCTCCTTATGAATCTCTCTATGGAAAGAAATTCAGGACTCCAACTTGCTGGGATGAAGTTGGGGAAAGAAAGCTATTAGGACCTGATCTTGTTGATGAGATGGCAGAAAAGGTCAGATCTATTCAACAACACATTAGAGCAGCTCAGAGTCGACAAAAAAGTTATGCCTATAACTGAAGAAAAGACCTAGAGTTTGAAGTGGGTGATAAAGTGTTCTTACGAATATCTCCTTGGAAGAGAGTAATGAGATTTGGAAAGAAGGGAAAGTTGAGCCCTAGATATATCAGTCCTTTCGAAATACTGGATCATGTTGGGAAGGTTTCTTACCGATTGGCGCTTCCACTGAATCTCTCTCAAGTTCACGATGTGTTCCATGTATCTCTCCTGAGAAAGTACATACCTGATCCTTCACATGTACTCAGCTCAGAAGTTGTACCGCTGGAGCAAGATCTTTCTTATGAAGAACAGCCGATAGAGATTCTGGATCGTAGTGAAAAAGTCCTATGAAACAAGACCACTCTCTTGGTGAAAGTTTTATGGAGGAACCACCAATTAGAAGAAGCTACATGGGATCTTGAGGATATGATAAGGGAGAGGTATCCTCATCTGTTTGTCACAAAGTGACGAATTTTGAGGGCGAAATTCATTTTAAGGGGGGTAGAATGTAACACCCAAGACTTTTATAAGAAATATTTGGTTTTTATGTTATATAAATAATCAAAGGAATCTTTCACTACACACAACACTAGATTGGCTTTCTTTATATGCAATCAGAACCTTCCTCGATAGCTTGCGTCGTACGCAATACCGAGTTTCACAAAACAACGATATGCTATTAAAATATTATTAAAACTAGACGATATGAATAGTAATACCCACTTTTTGAAATTTTGTCAATTTTATTTTTCAAAATTCACTCCATTTTTGGATTAGGAATATCGAAATTATCCTAGGGTGAAATTTTGGTATTTTTCTGAAAACTTTCAATTTTTGATGAATAGTGAAAACAGTGGGTTACTATTTAAAAACCGACTTTTTATTTAAATAATTATTTATTTTATTTAAATTTATTTTAGTTAAAAATTGATACACAATACCTTTATAAGTTTAATTCAATTCATTGGAGTCATTTTATAATAATTTTAGATATATAAAAATTTTATTGAACTTTTCAACGTCTTTTACCCACCTCCTAGGAGAATTTGCAAATTCACATAAAACTTAATTTTACCTCTTTTGTGAGTAAAATTTCAAAAATCCGAGAGACATGGTTAATATCAAGGACTAAAATGTGGTTCAATGAGATGAAAATAATTTTTTGTGAATAGTAACTTTTTACTTTTTTACCACGGTTAAAAGTAAATACGGTAATTAAGGGTAAAAATGATATTATTATTACCCTAAAAAATGTCCTAATTATATTGGATAAGTTTAATGCGACCGAAAACAACATTAGGAATAAAATATGACCATTTAGGCCCACTTGGATTAGATTAGGACATTTAATATTAATTTATTTAATGAAGGGTTAAAATAGTTAAAATCAAAGTTTAATAAGTAAATCATTTTTAATATAGGGTTATACATAAGATAAATTCGACTATAAATATTAATTAGAAAGATAAAAAGATTTACTACATAATGGTATTTTATTTGTAATTTTTAAACTTTAAATAATTTACTTTATTTATGACACAATGATGATGCAGTAATTATATTATTAATGAAATATTGACATAATTGTTGTTATAAATACCCAAATAAATGAAATTTGAGACTTTTTATGAAGTAAACTAATTTTATATGTTAATATGACAAGTTAGTATTGATTTAATTAACTTTTTTTGAACTAATCTTTCTGTTATTATTTTCAAACAAATCAATTATCAAATAGTGTCAAAATTGACATAAAATAGTTTTAAAAAAATATTATATTATTAATTGTTATTTTATTCCTAAAAATATAAGGTTCGGCCAAATTACTTATATAAGGTTATATATGTTAATAATAAAAAACATGGGGTTCGTTTGGCTTGTTATCATAAGTTTGTTAACCTTATAGTGTAAGAAAACAAGAAGACGCGGTAAAAGTTAAATTATCTAACTTAAAGTTAAATCTAAATGATAAGGTTAAAATAGAAACCTAAACTTGTCTAAATTCTATTGGATGAGAGGCTTTAGACCCATCCCCACCTTATCTTATAAATAAATCAATTTTGAGATATTGAAAACCGAATATGACTTTATAATAAAATAATATTTTTAGTTGTTCCAAAGGTGCCCCTCTCCTCCCGTATAAAAGGGAACCTCCTCCCTCTTTTACTCACACCTCTTTGAGCCTTAAAGCTCGACCAACCCCTGCCAAATTCACTTCTCCACTTCCCTAGAAACATCCTAGAGGTTCTGGTCTTCTTCAAAGACCAATTTTAGTGCCCTAAAAGGAGGTCTCAAAGAGGCGCTTCAAAGAAGAGGTAATGTCTGTTACCGATTCTTTCAACATTATTTCTTCTTCCACTTCTTCTTCTTTAGTTGTTTCATTATGAAGTAAGAACATCAGTATAACTCATATACCGATATGTTATTATAAGTATGAAACAACCCTATTTCACCATCTATCCATCCTACAGAAAACGAAATCAGCGCGCGTGCGTACGTACGGAATACCATCTCCACGCCGTGGTGTAATTTATTTTGCACCACCACCTTAATTGGATATGTATAATGGTGTAAATAATAACTATATATGATTATTGTAAAGTGATATTGATTCTGAAATATTATACATACACTCCAATACAATTCCATGATCATGGGAACGATATCATCGCTCGTGCGTACGTACGGAATACCGTCTCCAAGATGTGATGCGACTCGTTCTACATGATTTTCATTGCATAATGATTACATAAATTAATTGAGTGAATAAATATGATATATATTACATTAATACAATTATGTAAATGAGGTATCCATAACCTAAAACGAATAATAAGAATTTATTTGACAAAACATGCATAAGAACAAAAAGTAATAAACACCCGAATAACAAGTAGCAATGAAATATTACTAATAAAAAGCTAATAATATGACCATATATGATATAATAACAATTATTATGATTATGGAATAAGTCAATGACATTATTTAAATCATTATACAGGAGTTTCGGACACTTACGGAGCAAATCGGACCAAAGGTAAGGGAAAATCTCGCAATCTCAATTTTTTTCCGAGATTGTTTATACTTCAGAATTTACTGGGGAATAATTATCATCCAAATCCATGTTTCCTCAATATGTAATATTATTTCCATCCACCTAATATTTTTTAAATCTAATTTTACCCTTCGGTGAGTTTTTAGTAAAAGATATGAAAGGAATCTTTTGTCGTTTTTCGTACGAGGTACTTTTTGACTTTTCTGGCCAAAGTACGGGAATAATGTTTTTTTAACTTATACAACATGAATGGATTTTTATAACATTATTTAAATGAATCTTCCTTTACATGTTTTCAATTTTATTTTTAATCAACTTATTTTAGTTCAAAATTGTATGACATGTTAAGAAAGGAAAATGTTTTTGAAGTAGAAAGGCTATTTTCCTCAAGAATGGAGTTCAAGTGTTTTATCAAAATTATTTTCCATCTAAGATAATATAGGTTTATGTTTCTATACCTATTATTACATTGATTTGATTATGTTGTGATGAAATTTTTTTTATGAATTCCTTTGTCTTATATGTATTTTTTTATGATGTCACGAGGTTTAATAATCCCATTTTTATTACATGGGTTATGCAATGATGTATGATTTATGATTTTGTGGCACACATAAGAATGGTATCATTATGAGATGGGTGGGACCTATATCTCCCTCAAATTCACTGGGTAATGATTTATATCTCATGAGATAGACATTGTTGGAACGGCAGGTTAATCCGGTTCAGTGAAATAGGACTGAAACGAGGAGTGAACTCGGTTCAGAAATGGAATTTGTCCGCTAAGATAGTCTTGGATATGAGTATTGACTACTAAGAAATGATTCTCTATGATTATGTGTGTATGCCACAAAGATTCATGTGTTAAGTTATGATTATTGTGATTACGTTTCACTATTATGATTTATCCCATGTTATGAAATTATGATCTCTTTTGCAGGTTAATATTTCCAAAATGTTATGTTCTTATGAATATGATGTGATTGATATTTCTTTTGTTTACCCTTACTAATCATTTGAGCTCACCCTTTTGTATGTTTTCTTTCCCCAGTTCAGGAAGAAGGTTATTAATTAGGATATTCTAAAAGGGACTCTAGATATGATAAAATAAATGGGAGACAATGTAGATGATTTTATGAACCAGTTGTGTATGTTTCCCAGTTTCCAAAGACATTATACCTATACGGTCCTTTCATGGTTTTTTTCTATGTTGTAATAAGTGTACTTCAATTTTGAAGTATTAAAAATGTATGTAAATTATGGGTCGTTATATTAATAAACCACAAACAATATTACACCTGTAAGGGAGAGTGATAAAGAGATATTAGTTATCCATCCATTCCCTCAACAACTTGGGTGTTTTGGGAAAACAACCAAAACCCAAAACATTTGGGCTTCGATATGGTTATCTAAAATGGGTGGGGTGTATATAAAATTCATAAGAAAATATAAGTATAGTGAGTCACATGAAAAACCAAACTAGGAGGTTCACATAAAATAAACAAATCAATACCCTTGAACATCACTAAAATCCACCATTGTCTACTAGCAACATCTACTACACAACAACCACCACTTATAATTTATAAACCACCAAACCAGTCATAATTCCCATGAAAAATAACCAAATAAACTTTACAGAGATGCCCATTTAATCATGTACCTTCACCATTTACAAATTTATAATAACAACCATGTTTTATCCATTATAGTGTTAAATTCCATATTTCATGAAATCCCATTCTCATCCATTACCCATATTAATTATAGCCATTCCCCCACTTCATTCCTTCAATTATTATTTTAGTCATATCCCATTGTTCATTTAATTCTTTCCCAAACCTATTAAAAAGTTTATCATTTGACTTCACATTACATTGATATAGGGAAATAAAAAAATTATTCAACAATTATCGCAACAAAAAACTATCACATCCATTGCAATACAATCAAATGATAGCCTTGCATCCCAGTACAAGAAAACCATCATATTCCTACTGAACAACACACACTAACATTGAAACTCCATTCCCCAAAACATGATAAACATCACAACCCTACTACCCAACACACATCACATATAATCCCATCCATATAAATCAATATATTAATTCCCCAAACAAAACCACAATATTATAGCCACAACTACAAGAATATAATGAGTAATGTTAGCATCAATCACTATATTAAACCATTAATTTTTCACAAAAAATCACTTCAATATAAAATTCAATAAAACATTTTCAATTAGTATATTTAAGTGATTAAAATATATAAATGGTGTTTCAATCATTTAATTATATTAAGGTTCAATAAATCACACCAGTGAAAAAAATACCATCAATGATAATTTTTTTAGAGAGAAAAATTAATAAGTATAAAACACATGGAAAATATAATGAAATAAAGTAAAGATATACCAAAAAATTATTTGTATTAAATTAACATAATCAAAATTCATTACCATTATTAGGAAAATCGATACCATCTACCCAAAGGCATTAAAATCATTATTTTTCCTTATTATACACAAAATAGAAGAGAGTTCTCAAATCACCTACCCCAATTAGATCTTCACAATACACTACACAAGAGAAATAGAGGACACTAATACCATGAACAAATAAGGGAACACTCGATAATCATAGACTACAAAAAATACTGATCCAAATCACATCATAATGTGACCCAAACCAACCAATACCTCCTTAATAACTTTCCCCATACAATAAACAAAACATAAATGGGGAATAACTCACCTAAAATCTCTAATAATCATTATCCAATAAAAAAGATCAAATCCATGAAAATCAGGGGTGAGAGATCTCTCAAAATCATACTTGAATGACCCATGGTTTGAGTGAAAGAGAGAAAATTGAATGGAAGTAGGAGGGAATTCCAAATTTTACCTTGGTTAGAAAAACATAAAACATTGGTGAAAGGGTATAAACCATGGCACAAAGGTGATTATTTTCATAGAACCATAATAAAATATGACCAGACATGATTAAATGGTTCTAGGTCAAGTGAATTTTGAAAAATAACATAGTATTTACCCTATTTAAAACATAGTTAATCACCAGATTAGTTAATCACCAGATTAGTTAAATCTAAGGGATTTACATGGTGTAATCACTTGTAGAAATAAAGACTTCAATATCAGATATATTACATCGGTTTATTTCAAAACTGTGAAAAAAGGTCCATGGAGAGTTTTTGGTATCCATTTTGTCGACAACCAATTTCAAAAAAGTTTTTTTTTGGTTTTGATGTCGATTTCGGAAGAAAATCATTGTCAAAACATAAATGGTTAACTTTTGGTGTTTTTTTACTAAAACTGATGCTAAAAGTAATAAATACCCTTTTGGTGTCGGTTTTCGAAAAAACGAACAAATTTATTTTTTAATTTTTTTATGGAATTGTCTTTTACAAAAAACAACTCTATAAAACTTTTAAAAATACCCCCAAACCCCAAAAACCTCATTTAGGATATTCGAAACTCCTTTCCTCTTGATGAACAACTCCACCAACAACTACTTGAGGAACCTCAATGTTGATTATAGTCGGTTTTCATTGATTTTAGTCAATATTTTATGATTAGTGGTTCTTATTCTTTTATCATATATCTTTGTTTCACTATCCATAGAGTTATTTTGTCTTCAGAAACCATATTATGTTTGTTGATCAACCACAATATGATTTTTTTTGTTCTTGTTTAATGTTCATTTATACAAATGTTTTTGTTAGATATTACAGTGTTGATCCTGCCAAAAAATTTGAGAGAGAAATTACATATCAATTTTCCATTGTTTAAATTTGAATTTTTTATGTTATTATTCTCAATTTTGAAGATAAATTATTTATCATTTAGTTATAATTTTGAGCCATTGATTCATTTGTCTGTATGAATTTGATTATTAATTTTTTTTTATTAATTTTTGTTTAATTGGATTATTAATTATTATTTTTTTTGTATGAATTTTATTGTTAATTATAAATTTGTTTAATTTGATTGTTAAATTTTGTCTAATTTGATTGTAATTTTTTTTAATTATATTTTTTTTCGTAAATTTAATTTTTAATTATAAATTTGTTTAATTATAAATTTGTTTAATGTTATTATTTTTTTAATTAGATTGTTAATTATAAATTTGTTTAATTGGATTTTCATTTATAAAATTGTTTAATTTGACTGTTAATTATAATTTTTTTAATTTTAATGTTTATTATAAATTTGTTAAATTATAATTTTTTAATTTTATTATTATAATTTTTTTAAATTTTATTGTTAAAGTTTGTTTAATTTTGTTTTTAATTATAAATTGGTTTAATTTTATTGTTAAAGTTTGTTTAATTTGACTGTTAAAGTTTGTTTAATTTTTTTATCAATTATAAATTTTTTTATGAATTTTATTTTTAATTTTCTATTTATTAGTTGAAATTGGAAGCTATGAACTTTTTAATTTTCGATTCTAAAATAATTATATACTTTTGAACCAAAATGACACACATCAAGAAAATATAGTCATATATTTCATAATATGAATAAAAGTTTTCATCTTAATATATAATATTTTTTCATTAATTTCAACCAAAATCAATATTTGATGATAATGATAACCACCATAATTTTTAAGCTTCATCCTACAAATGGTAATTTAAGAGATTATTTTGATCAAATGTATACATTACTTTTAACCAATGTTATTTTGGTTTTGAGATTTAAAAATTAACCATATTTTACTATTTTCTTCTTATTATAGTCGATGATTCATTTGACCTATATTTTTTTCCTTATAAAACATACCTTTATTATTGATAATGAAAATTTAAAATTGTGGTTAGAATTATTTATTCTAGTTTATTTAAAGAGGAATATTTATTTCTATCTTAAAGGTTCTATCTATAATGGAAGCGGTGTTGTGTGATAGTCATTTAAAACAATGTACCTAAACTTGATAAAAGTATCCTTATTCCCTTACTAGGATCATCAAACATAGTTTATATTTTTTTATTTAAATAAAATAAATATATATATAGTAATTTATTTTTTATTTTATTCTTAATAATCATTGATATTTACTACATGATCACATGTCATTTTTATTGTATGTTTTTATGTTTAAAATTTATCTGTTTATATTTTAAATGTCTATATGTTTCAATATATTAACACTTTTTATTCCAATATCAGGTATTGAATTGATCGTAATTGGATTAATTTATGAAGAACCACTAGTGAATATGAAAAAGGTGTTGATGATTTCTTGTAATTTTCGAAACAAAATCTTCCAAACAAAGATTTGATTTAATTTCCATATTCTAAGTGTTTGAATTTATGAAAGTTAAATTCCAGAGAAATAAAGGATCATATCATTTTCTATGGTTTTGGGATTAATTATACACATTGGATTTGGTATGGTGAATGTACTAAAAATTCAACATCTAATGTTGATGAAAATATTCATATTGAGAGAGAATATCATATTGAAGAATTAATTCATGATTTAGGTGTTGAAAATATCGAAAAAACAACAACTGTTGAATGATTATTATAGATATTTTGGGAAACCATTATTCCTCAGTCGAACTAAATATACTATATTATCAGTAGTTTTGAGATTAGTTAACTTGAAAGAAATAAACATGTGGAGTGATAAAAGTTTCTCTAACTTTCTTGAGCTTTTAAAAGAGCTACTTCCATAAGGAAACAGACTTCCAGATTCCAATTTTGAGGTGAAGAAAATATTATTCCCAATGATATTGGGATATAAAAAGATATATGATTGGCCCAATGATTGTGTGTTGTGTGGAAATGAATATGAATAATTTTCAAAATGTCTTACATGTGGGACATCACACTATAACATGGATGAAAAATCCAACTCATATTCATTCCAAGGTACTGTAATCTAACCTCATGCTAAATCAATTTAGTACTTTATAATAATTAAATCCAATAGTTCCTTAATATAATTCCAATAATTCAACTCTAATCTATTCTTAGGAACTAGAATCAAATCCCCTGATAAATAAATTTGGTACCAGTTAATAATTCTTCAATTGAAGCCTCTATTTAAAAATTCAATTGATGAAAAAAGTTTAATAATACATTTAGATGAGTGAATCCATGATGGTAACTTATGTAACCCTGCTGATTCACCATAATGGAAGAGACTTGATAAACTATTTCTTGATTTTAGTAGTGAAGTTAGAAATATCAGAATGAGATTTTTTACTAATGGAATGAATCCATATCAAATCCTAAATAGCCAAAATAGTTCATGGATAATTTTGTTGGTATTTTACAACTTTTCCCCATAGATATGCATGAACAAAAAATATTTTATGATGAGATTGATGATTTTTATACAAAAACAGTAGTGAAATGATATTGATGTGTATGTTTCACCATTGATTGATTATTTGAAATTTCTTTGGGTGACATGTGTTATTGTTTTCAATGCATACACAAAAGAGTATTTTATTTTTCATGTTATGATAATGTTTAGTATGAACGACTTTCCATCACATGGAAACTTATATGGATACCATGATAAGGTTCAGAAAACATGTCCAATTTTTGAGGAAGAGACTTTATATTATCAATTGTAGAATGGAAGAAAAATATTTTACATGGTACATCAAAGAATTTTGTGAATTGATCATCATTATCATAGATTTAAAAGAGAATATAATGGTTAAAAGGAATATAATCACCCCCCACAATCATTGTTAGTTTAAGAATATTACAATAGGGTAAAAAATATTGATTTGATATTTGGAAACAAAAGAAGTTTGGATCTTCAAAAAAATATTCGAAAGAAACAATATATATTTTTTGAACTACATTATTAAATATTTTTTGATATAAAACATAACATTTAGGTGATTCATGTTGAGAAAAACATATTTGAATGCTTTATTGGAAATTTTTTAGGCATAAAAGGAAATAAAAAAGATTGATTTCCTGACAGATTGGACTTGATATCAATGAGAATATGTTTGGACTTTTCTCCAACTATGAAAGGAACTTGAACATATTTACCTTCGGTTTGTCACACATTAATCAAGATTGAGAAGATGAATTTTTGTCAGTGTCTTTATGGTACTAATGTACCCAGTGGATATTCTTCAAATGTGAAGAATTTGGTTTCATTGATGGATTGTAAATTAATAGGTATGAAATCTCATGATTTTCTTGTATTGATATAATGAATTTTACTAGTCTCACTATGTGGTATATTGTTTCTAGTTGTCAGAAATACTATCATCAGATTATGAAATTTTTTCAAATCCATTGGTAGCAAATTCATAGATCCAAATTTGTTATATGTATTAGAGAATGAATCTGATCTTATAATTTGGTAACTAGAAATGTATTTCCCACCAATTTTTTTTTGATATAATGGTTCATTTGGTTATTGATTTGGTGCATGAGATATGAATATGTGGGATTATTTATTTATAATATATGTATCCTTTTGGAAGACATATAAAATTTTTGATGGGATATGTTAAAAATCCTTATCGACCGAATGCCTCTATTGTTCAAAAATATGTATCGGAAGATGTGATTGAGTTATGTACTGATTATTTGTATGAAGTAAAGCGTATCGGTCTCCCTATATCTCAACATATGACACACTACTCAAAAATGAGGCTATATCCACTGTTTTTAACCATGGATATAGACCCCAAAATAGTGGCTATAAGTAATAGCCATGGTTTAACAGGTCGTGGATTCTATTGATGTGGCATTAGGGAAAAAACTATATCCATAGTTTCACACCATGGAAATAACTCCATCTACACAGAACTAGATCCATGGTATAAAATCATATCTATAAGATTATATCCACAATTTGAAACTAATGTAATAGAATTATATCCATGGGTTTAATCATGGAAACAGGTCTATAGCCATATTTTAAAACCGTGGATATAATCTCCAGATTCAATAAAAAACACCATGTTGTAGCTTCATATCCTCCCCCAAAAGCTTCCATAAAATAATTTCCATGTTTCTGAATAAGTGGACCCAATATATTCTTGTAGAACATAAAAACAAGGTCATACCTATATACCACCAGAACTGAGGAATAATAGCCAATGTCATTTTTATCGGGAAATAAATACATAGAAAACAGTAAAGAAAGTAATAAATGAAAACAAAAATTCACATTGTTCAGTAAAATTGAAGAATGTTCATGGGATAGGGGAATCATGGTTCCACTATAAAAGTAAACAAGGGAAATTGTAATTACAAAAAAGAGTTTACCAAAGACCATGCAACAAACCTAACCTCTTATAAGATAAAATCATATGTACATTGACAAGTACTAATTAACAAGAACATGGATCAAAACCTCCAACATCATGAGTAGATGAAGTTGATGACTATTGATGTTCAACTTATCAATCCATAAGAAAATCATATCCTCTATCATGCCTTCTATGCTCTTGTATCAAATAGGCATTAACCAACTCCACAACAGTGAGAAACCCTAGTGTCACTCTCTATCAAACACATAGATGGATGTGATAAATTTGAAAGATCCAAGGGATAGTAGGTTGGGACTCATGTCTAGTGAAGATGGGAAGATAACAACAGTAGCAGATCCTAGGGAAAACCTCTAAAAATAGAAAATGAAATTGAGAAGAAAAGACAACCGTATGATTGAAATTTATAATGGGAAAAATTAAAACCGGGAAGTGAATTCTATAACCAAAAAAATAGGCTAAATAAAAAATCCAAAAATATATTTTCACCACTTTTGTACCATCTAAACTGATTTGAAACTATGAATATCACTATGATATAAAAAATGGTAAAAATAGTGGGCAATGAAATGCATCCCCCTGAGTAAACATACATCGATGAAATAGCATCATAAGAAACAACCTGTGAGGAAATAATAAGAAATGAAGTGAGATATAACAACTTCTTATATGTATGTTATTAGTGTGTCAACTATAGATGATAAATGAAACAAGACTCAATATCCAACAATGAACAAAGAATATTCAGATTGATATGTATAGTTGGTTTATTTTGTGAATATTGTCTGACTTTATTTTTGAAGGTTCACAGACTAAACAACATTTTTACATGAATAGCTTCATAGAATAAATATTAGATGAAAGATCACATCAAGGGATGTAAATAAAACTTCTCAAGTATGGAAATAAGGATTAACAAGCACTTTAGTGGGGTTAGATTCATGTGAGGTAAGAATTGGGAAGGTGGCCTCTAGTATTATAGTTGGAGAGGTGTAGAGATGGCTTGAGGTAGTTGTGGATTCTATGGAAGATTAGGGTTCAGTTGATCTATACACAATAGGTTGAGTATCATGGTTGGTTTTGTGTATAATGGTCAATCATGTAATTATGGTCACATCAAATAGTATGTTGAATACTTTCAATTGGTTGATTTGGATGTGTCTGGTTGAATACATGTTGTTGATTGATTCATGTTTAAGTTTTGTTTGTTCAAAGGTATCCCTAGATGGAGGATCTACTCAATCTAGTTTTAACCTAGAGATGTGGGATCAAGAGTATAGATCAAGTTTGGGATACTATTGGTTCCAATTGGATAGAATTGTGTGCCCTTTGATGGTGTTGCAAGGCATATTGGTAGGGGGCTTAGATGGTTGGACCTCATTACTCAAAGTTATACATCCCTTAGAAATGAAAAATTGTCATTACATGGAAAGGAAAACATATTCATAAAGACACAAAAGTGTAAACTATTCCTATGTCCATCAAATTCAAAATATCAATTAAGTTAATAAAATCCTAATATTTCACCAAAATACAACTAAATTCTAAATAAACAAAAATTACACATATTATGTGAAATAAAGTGTGATACAATATATGTTTATACGTTAAAATTTTGAAGAAATGATGTAAAATCACTCCACCACTTTTTTTATTGCACTCATGTGAAATTATCAATGATGATAATCAAAAACAAAATAAACATTATAAATTTTACACTAGCTCAATTATGTTATGTTTCAAGAAATTCAATAATTCGACTAATCTGAATAATTTTCAATAGGAAGTTCCAATTTTAGAAATTTAAATTAAGACTAATGTTATGACTTGAATAAATTTACATTCTAACAATATGTAAAAATTGAAGGCACCCTTAAACATGTACACTCCAAACATTCCTAGAAAATAGTGAAAGTGTTTCACTCAAATAATCATATTTTCGTGAAATATCTACCTTAAAAGAATATTTTAAAAAGTCAGACTTCAAGAAGATCAGAAAAAAATTAATTTTAGAAAATATATAATATTTGGAATCCCCATGCATCAATTAAAAAATATATAGAATTTCATAAAGGTTCACATGCTACACATCTTATAATCCTCTGAATCAAATGTCGTATATCATATAACCCTGTGACACGGGGAGTTTTTTTATTACAAATATAAAATAGAATTTTATCATGTTCTACCCTCCAATTGACACATAGTGTATTTCAGTGACCTAAATGGGGAAGCTTATTTAGTACATTCTCATCTCATCTATTGGGTATACACATAGGGTTGAAAAATTGAATATCATTTATTTGGGTTATATGACATGAAGTGACATGGTAATATACTCTATATTAGTCTATAGGTCCAATCGAGATTCCTTGGGGTTGTGTATGTGAGTGTATGAGCAGTGCTCATGTTTTGATGGGTTTGAAAACCAATGAAGGCATGGTCAGCTGTGTAATTTGAATGGAGAGACTATGATTGATGGGTTATGATTTAATGGTGCTGTATATGTTTATATAACATGGTATCAGTAGGGTGAATTTATTATTGGTGTGGTTGTATGGTAATGGGAACTTTCGAGTGTGAAATTTATATAATAAGAAACACTCATTTCATGGGGGAAAATCCTCGTTCTATATAGGCGTTCGAATGATACTATATGTTGAAATAACACATTTGTTTGGGTTTCATGGATATCAATATAAAACATCCTTCCTTTCAAGGTATATTTCACAATTATATATACAGTAAGAGAATATAATAGCTGCTATTAATGAAATACAGGTCTTGGAAATGACTATAGAAGGATATCATGTTCGAGGTATGACCTCCCTTTCCAAGATTCCCTTCTTAATGTGAGTATGATGCCTAGGGATTGTTTGACAACACATAATGAAATTTCTAGACACCATTTGACAATGTTTATTATGAATTTATTATAGATATCATCACTTATGATAAGTGTTTTTGTCAAAGTCTTTCTTGATTTTTTTTCAGAAAAAATATTAACACTAATTCCTTCAAATTTATTATCATAAGTGATAAGTTCTCAAAGAATTTTTCATCAAGTAATGTCAAGATGATATTTATAGCACTAAAAACTCATTATATATGATATGGAAAATGTTTTTTTAGAAATAAAACCAACGTCACTAATTTTTTCAAACATAGTACTAGCTAAAATGTATTATTTCAGTTCAAAATTCAGAAAAAAATATTGACGTGTAAATATTTTTTCAGTAAAAGAACTAACTCTATTTATTTTTCAAAATTTATTATAAAGTGATAAGATCTATAATTAGTTTTCAATAATTTATGTCTAATGGACCCTTAATTTCAAATTTTGTTTTTTTTTTCGATTTAAGAACCAAACCAAGTCTTTTTAGTTAGTACTGTACATGATCTCTATGTTTTTATTATTGTAGTATCCATAATGTCATGTTACTTCCATTATGTGATTTTGAGAGGGAATTTATATTCCTAGGGAAAATTGATTAAATGAAAAAATATCATAAATTGTTGTAGGGTCCTGAAAATTCTGCTAAGGAGAAGAAATACCTCAAGATGACTTTGTAGAAGGAATTAAGAACTTCTATAAGTATATAAAGGTGAAGGGACTCAAATTGAGTTGTATTTATTTGAAATAACTTGAAGGAATTAAAGTTTTTAAATGTCCTGTGTACCATCACTAGGAAAGGTACATGAAGAAGAAGGATCGTGAACTGCATGGTATGCAGGATGGTCCGCGAACCACTAGCACGCGAAACGATGGCCTGTGAGTAGGGAAAACCGTGAACTGCATCAACCATAGGAGTTCTGCGTGGAAGAACATCTATGTACTGTGCTGCGAACCCCTAAGTTCACAGATTAGGAAGACGAGCAGGGTTCTAGGAACCATTATCATGAACCAAAGTCTCTGCGAACCTCGGTTGACTGAGTCTTCCGCAGGTTAGAAAATTGCTTCAATGGGCCTCCACAAATTGTAATGCATTCCCAATAGATATGATCCCTCTGATTTTCAATAAAAGGACCATAGTATAGAGGAAGGAGAGAGCACAAAAATAGGGGGAGAGGAGATGAATAGAAGGAAGTATGGGCAAAGAAAGCTTGAGGAAGACTCATAGGTTGGACTTCAGCTTCCATTTCATTTCATTGATGAAATCAAGAACCGCGAACCACTTCTCCCACAGGTACAACCGGCCGTGAACCATAAAAATGGGGAATTTGGTAATAATAATAGAACCACGAACCGAATTTGTAAACCATGAACCACATACTTCTCACAGATGTATTTCCTACAAATGGTAATTCCCCCAACCCCCCTTCAATATGGAGCTCCGCATAGTGTACCTCCATGTAGAATTAACCTCGCTCTGTGTACCCAATCAGTACATGAATATAAACCAAATAAGTGTGGTTATCCGCGTAACACTTTGGTATGCGGTTAGAGAAACCCATGCTCACGTACCACACTAGTACGTGGATGGCCCTCCTTCCCGCGTACCACTACAGTATGTAGAGCCTTCCCCACCCCGCATTAAAAACTTGTATGCTAAATAGGGTGTTTTTGGGTATTTCCATCTCCGGTTCCAACCTCAACACTCAATTACCACCCATTCCTCCACAATCCCTTTGCTAACCAATTCTATGTGGCCAGTCCAAAGCCGTCGGACCCGTATGATCGGGCCATCAAGCGCATTAGTGTGCTCCATTGAGTCTACATACCCACAGTACGTGGATTCACAAAGGCCCTCCCAACATAGGTATGGGATTCGGGAATTCCTATAAGGCTATATTTCCACGGTAACCCAGATTCCAACCTTGGGATGCCAACATGAGCCTCCCCATTCTCTGGACTAGGGATGGTCACTTTCTTTTCCATTCAATGAGGAACATTGATTAGTCTGATGGGTTATGTTCGCTCTCCCCTTTGATGAGGACGAAACTCCTCCCCTTCCCAGAACATGCTTAAGAGCCCTCCCACTAAGGTAAGTCCCCAATCCTCTGAGATCGGGTCACATGACTTTCAATGTCATTTCACGTTGAAAGGTTCATTACTCTGCGCCCTCGCCCACGGTCGCCCCGGCCCCTTATGCTGTGGGATATCCCTCCCCAACCAGTCGGGGAGGAGGCATGTGCATTGTCAAATATTTCACTCCTCTTGTTTGTCACACCGATCATGACTCATGTTGGCTTAGAGGTCTGTATGGATTATGAAATTAGCACACCATATGAACTACGAGAACTCTAATTCATGACCAAAGCCGGATATGTAGGACACCTTCCTGAAGGACTGAGATCAAAAGGGTTCCCATCCATAAAGGGTACACCCAATCATGTCCCCTCAAATGGGAAGATTTCATGCATATTCCTCTCCCAAGGATACGTAGGAATCCCTCCTTGTGGGATTGATCCCAACATTAAGTCACCTTCTGTCCACCCTGGATGATGATAAACTCCAGAGCACATTATAATATGGCTAAGTCAGCATCACCTATGTGGCATTAAACATATGCATGCTCATGATGATCTTCAAAACCAAGGGTATCCCATGGACACACTCTTCAGGAATAATCTAAGGATTCACGAACATATGAACATGAATTAAATCTATAAGAGAGTCCCAGAAAGGCAACAATCCTCCCTTGGAAGGGTGCAGTGAGCCTGAACTCCAATCCTCTCGACCAATAGAGTTCTCATGCGCCGTTGTCCAAATTTTCACCCAATGAGTGCCTTCCTTTGGAAAGTAGGTCCATGAATCAGGGATACTAGGTCTGTTGGGAGTTCTTGGCTCCACGAATAAACTTTTTGGAGACCATATAATGAAGTTATATCTGAGAAGGACCGATTGCGTGAGCGCTTGACCCCCACACAATCACCCACTAGGACCAACAGTTCCCCAAAGGGTTAATTCATCCTTCTTTAAAGGATAATGACATTGAATGGGTCAAAAAAAGGAATGGTAAATTCAATGAGATATCATCCCTATGGAAAAATTGTAAGGTGATGATCTTCATCATGCCGTATACACATCGCCCACAACATGTTCCACCTTGGAGGAGGAACAAAAATGGTGAACCCGACGTGAATCCCTAACCAAGGTGGCAGTTCTACCAACAATGATAAAATACAAAAGGACACTGTACGTCAGACCATTTTTCCTAACCCGGTACACGCAACACGTGCCACATCGGAGGTGGAACAAAAATGGTAAACCCGACATGAATTCTTAACCAAAGTAGAGGTTCTACCCACAATGATAAAAGACAAAAGGATACTGCACGTCAGAACATTTTTCCCACCCCAGTACGCACAAATTGCACCACCTCATAGGCGGAACAAAAATGGTTAACCCAAAGTGAATCCTTAACCAAGGTCTTGGTTCTACCCACAATGATAAAAGAAAAAAGAACTCTACATGTCAGACCATTTTTCCTTCCTCGATAAGTGCAACATGCACCACCTCAAAGGCAGAACAAAAATTGTGAACCCGACGTGAATCCTTAACCAAGGTGGAGGTTCTACTAACAATGATAAAAGACAAAAGGACAGTACACGTCAGACCATTTTTCCCACCCCATTTCGCGAAACATGCACCACCACATAGGCAGAACAAAAATGGTGAACCCGACTCAAATCCATAACCAAGGTGGATGTCACGAACCAACCCGGTTCGACCCTGAACCGGTCACCCGAGCCGGCTCGCGACATGGCCCGAAGGGCGTTCCCGATCCCCACGGGCTGGCAACTAGTGCCGGGCATCAAAAGTAAACAGGTGGAAACGATTTGGCCCAAAATATAATAAACTAAGCAGCAGAAATAAATAGAACAAATGTAAATAAGGGAAAAGGAACCAACAACGCAACTAACCTGACCACGACCAAAGATCCACGTGACCTCGTGGGTCACTCTCCAATAACACCAACGACGTCGCTCAAGGCGAACAACTGAAGATGGAACCTGCAACAGAACTAAAAACAAGAAAACACTATAGGCGTGAGTATTAAAACTCAGTAGGTAGGCCCGACTAATTCTATCCCAAAGCACATACCAATAAATAAAGAGTTTATCAATTCCAGGTTTGAACTAAATTATACAAAATAGGTTTTCCACACACTTTCATTTCTAAAACAAGTAACAGTCCATTGCCCTTTTTAATTTAGAACATGTTTAATGTTGAAAGAACAGGTGCATTGCATTTTCAAAACATTTTATGAGCAATTTAGAAATCCAAACTTTAGTTGTTAGTCAAAATAAGAATCACACACAACGCACACTAAGGGCAATGGTAAAGTGGCACACAAGGGTCAGCAACCGAACTCGACCTCTCAATCGTCCGCCACACACAACTAAACACTAAAAGAAACATGGGTCGAACCTAGGAGATCGTGAACAATCCAGAACGTACTATACGTGTGACTCATCCCGAGGCATGCCATAACTCGATGACGTCATAACGCCCATAATACTACCCGGCATAGCCCTGCATGGCCTAACCGAGGGGCCCAATCCCCATAGCAGCAATAACTCAGTATTCCCCTGCTATGGGGCCACTAGCCAGTGCGTGGTCTAAACTAGTGCAGCAATCGTTCTCAGAAAATTCACTCAATATGCCAGGTTCCCATGTCAACACAAGCAATAAAAAGGGGGTGCGTCCAAAATGTAGATTATTCAGTCACAATGCACAAACATCACATACAGCTCACGCCATCAACGCACACCAAAGATCACCCCCGAGTGGGTTTTCCAAAATAATCTATTTCATTAAAGTGCCAAACGGGCCTCCACAAATTTTTAAGCAAAAACCTCTTTTCTCAAAAAGCTCAAAACACTTGTTCAGAAGAAATTATTTATCTTTAAAACTAGAAGTACGTTTGAAATTCCGTGAATTATGTTTAAAGGCCAAACGGGCACTCTTTCAAAATTGGGTGTCCGCCCGTCAAGAAAATGTTCCAGGTGTTCGGTATAAAATAAACGGTTCATTTCACAATCAATAATCACTTAAAATTTAATTATCTAATATTATTTATCATTCATTAAAATTAACAAAAACATCAAGCAATTAATAAATTCTAAATTTAAGGGTGAGTGCAATGGGGGACCTACCTCGACTCGCTGTCCAAACACAACGGCGCAACGCCCCTCGCATGGGCGCGCAAGCGTGCGCGCCAGATGACGATCGAATGAGTGTGGAAAGACCTTGCCAACACGCTGCAACCGCAAAGATAACCGAAATACGTAAACACCGACTTAAAACAATCCAAATGAACAAACAACGCAAAAAAAACCAGCTAGACACGTTTGGAAAATATCCCATCCAAAGCACGTATCAAAACAGAACCAAACTCTATATTTGAATCTAATCGCAACCTTTAGACACACTAACCACTTTTCAAATATCATACACACCACATGATTTAAACAATAAACCATTTGAATAACTTATAAAACATTTGCGGATGGTGAAACCAAGGTTCACATCAAATCATACTCAATTTCACATAAGAAAGCACTTTAAAATAAAACACACAACATTTTCACACCAAAACATGACTCAACACCTAACAATCAACCCATAAAACATTTTATAAAACAACGCACCCATTTGCACACACAAAACATCACCGCTTTCAAAAGAAATGTTCGCAGCACTTACACATGTTCACCACCTTAAAAATATAATTCACACCCAATAACAAATTGATTACACACTTCTATAAAGTAACCAAAACAAGACCAGAATGAAAAACACACCATCTACAGTATTTCCCAAAACACTAAAATTTATAAAACGATTTTACAAAGAGAAACCCAAACCACTTTAAAACATCTAACGCACCACAAAATAAAAACAAAGAACACAACTTTAGATTTAAACAAACTTGAAATCATCAAAACATATTGACCAATTAACTTGCAAAGGCACGAATCAAGCAAATGAATTAATTAAAGACATGAAAGCATCATATGGACTTATTTGGAAAGGAGTAAGCGGATTAGCCTACCTCAAAGCAGAGCGAGCGTGACAAACATCAATGGAAGTAAAAGCAATGACCCATGGATCAAACGCGCACCCTAGACAAAGAGCAAGTCAAACAAATTACCAGCTTCAAGATTTACGTTCTATCAAATTGAGAGATAAAAACGCACAATCACAAGGAATTAGCACCGACGGAGATGAAACTGCCAGCCGGGGAGAAGGTGGAGGTGCTGTGATTTACACTGGAACACCACCGGACAGCGGATGTCCGGGATCGCAGGTATGGCCGGAAAGAGAGGCGAGGCTGGAGCGTGAGCAGTGGCGGGTGAGGGAGGAGCTGGCTGGGCAGTGAACAAGGAGGGGAGTCGGCGGATCTCGGCGGGGTGAAGTCTGCTCGACTCGGTGAGGAGGCGGCTCGGGGTGGCTGATTCGCCGAAGCAGGAGGCCGTCACGGCGGGGTGCCAGAGGGGCAGGGCGGCGCGGCGAGGAGAGGTGGAGAGGAGGGCTGGTTCGGGCGGCGGTTGCTGGAACAGGAGGTTGGCGCGGCGAGGAGAGGTGGAGAGAGCTCGGCAGGGGAGGCCGCAAACCAGGGGGCGCTGGAAAGGTGGGTGAGGGAGGCGGTTCGCGCAGAGAACAGGGGGGGGGGGGGGGGGCGGCCCGCGACGGACATTAGGGTTTGAAGGTTTTTTTTTCTTCTATTTTTTCATTTCATTATAATAATATAATAGTTAAATACTAAAAATAGCAATAAGATAATAATAACAATAATATACCATAATAATAATAATATAAATTACAACAAAAGAAAAATTAAGATAATAATAATAATAAAAACACTAATAATTCATTAATAATACTAATGTCATTAAAATCTTCAATATCCTAAATAAACATACAATAATAATGATGATAATATAAATGATAATAATATAATATTAATAATGATTATAATAGTAATATAAATAACAATATAAATAATATAAATATTAACATATAAAGGATAATAGTAACAAGTGTAAATAATAAAAACCAAATTCATTCGTTTTAAAAGTTGGCCAATTGCACGGCTCGTGTGTCGCTGAGCGCGCATTTGAGCAAACCACGCTCAGACCGTACCACCCGACACTACTCGCTTGCAGGGTCATGTCATGTGTTTACCGCGCGGTTCTAGAAATTGCGCGTGAGTCGCGTGCCATAACTCTGACACACCTGGAAGTCCGTGCAGGCACCGCGCTGTTACTTCTAACCACGCGGTGTGATCATGCAACAGTGGAAAATTGTCTAGAACCCAAGGTAATAATTAAAGTAATTAATAATAGAAGGTCCGTGAGGTCGGGGTGTGACAATTCTCCCCACCACAGACACTTTCTGCCCCCAGAAAGTCACACAGTCAAACGATAGACCAAACAAGAATTAATGCCCAAATAAAATCAAGAGAAACCACAACATAAAAGAATATGAGAACACGAGAGGGTTCTCCCCACCACAAGAACTCAACTAGTGTGAAAATTAACACTCGACCATACCACCTCAGAAAAAGGGGGGGGGGGCGAAGCGGGAACTCCCAAACTAACCTTTATAGCACGAGCAAAATAACACCTCTGCTAAAACTTGGAACTCTAGACATAGACCAAAATCCTGAACACAAGAAAGAAACCTCTGAGATAAACATAACCCATGAAGTAAACTCGAGCATTACCGCAAACCTGTACCCCTCCACAACCATTTATATATCCAAACGAAAACCGCTAAACCAAGATTAACCCATGCAAGGTCCAAACATACTTTTGAGAAAAAGAAAACGCATTACCCAGAACACCATAATCCGACAAACAAGACTGTTTGGATTACAAACGAACACGTTTATCCCCAACCTTACAACGACACAATGAACCTATAATAACACCAAAACTTTAACAGTGGAAGGACGAGAACCGAAGACCTTAAATGTTTTGTTGCCAACATGGAACGCGAAACCCGAACTGAGGCATCACACCCCCGACAACTCCTGACTGCGCGCGAGCTTCACCCCAAGACCTATGGCTGGGGCTCTGTTGGCTGAAGCATCTCCTGCCTCACAGTCAGACACTGGAATCCTTCAGGTCACGGTGTCTTCCTTAAACGACGCTTCCTGCAAAGCTTCTCTAGATGACCTAGACATCTATAATAATGGCACGTCCTCGGTGGGGTGTGACACCATGGCTTTGCGTGCCCTAAACGTCCACACTGATGGCACACCATTAGACAGTCCGACGAACTGGAAGTTAGAGCCACTGCAAAGAACTCTTTAAAAACAAATTTACCTAACACGTTCTGCTCGTCAGATAGGATACCTTCACGAGCAACTGGGTACGGTGGATTGTCAACTGTTTGCGCTCCGGAGACCAACTCAGCTAAGAACACCTCATGCACCCACTTCTCAAAAGTGATGCTCAAAAAAAAAAAGGAGGACTCACTCATTGATCTCTAGACGAAGACCCCTGATGAAGGGAGAAGCCTTCACCCAGTCCTGCGACACTATCCCCAGAAAAAGAGACACAAGATCCTTGAAATGGTCAACATACACTCTCACCATCTGCTGGCCATGTTGAACACACATGAGATCTTCCATTTTTCTTCGTCTTCACCTCCACAAGTGTATACCATTGGACGAAGACGGCTATAAAGACATACCACATCATTCCAACTTGCAGTAGAGGCGGGGCAAACAACTCCTACTCGTCCAGAGTTGGACCTTCAAATAGACCCAAAACAACACGCACTCTAATCGCTTTGGGAGTTCCCAATACCCTGAAGACGCGCTCGACTTCTTCAATCCAGTGCACTATATCTAACAGACTCTGATCACCATGAAGGACAAACAACGTTCGAGAAGGACCAAAAACTGGGCATGAATCATCAACTCTGGGGACCTTTCTGGGCGGCATTTCTGAACAGCATATATATCACCAAGCCGAAACGAATATCAATCGAAGCAACATCAAAGAAAGTGGCTTCATCCAAAACAACCAACTCAAATGAAACAAACAACCGCAAACATAACCCAAAATTCCCTGTCCAAAATTCCCGTTTCATTTTAGATTCCAAAACCACCATTTTTTTTTTAATTCTCGCTTCAAGACCAGTTTCCAAATACCAAACCCCTTTCAGACCAAAATCACTTTCTAAAACCATTTTCCTCTTTAAAAGCCAATTTAGAAAAACATGGTCAAGCCTTTAATTTCAAATAAACACCCAGGTAATCTCATGACCTGTTGCACATGTCATTATCCACATTCCATTCATACACGCACCAGCACGAAATTGTATGCATTCTCTCACATGTGCAAACATTCATAAGGGGTACCTGCGGTTTCACCTCAAACCATTCTCGACCAATTTCAAAGAAAACAACAGTTTTCGAAACCAAATGCTTTTAGTTTTTAAAACCCATTTCATAAATTTAAAGTCCTTTAAAAGAAGTCAGTCTCATTTTCAAACCCCCCCTTTTTTTCCATTTCCAAAAATGCACTTACACTAACCAAAACGAAAACAACACTCAACTCGCATCAAACCATCAGGGTGAGGGACCAGCGGTCACACTTAACATGGCGACATGATAGTGGGTCATGCCCCAAGTGAGCGTCAACCACTAGGAGGAATTCAAACCGTGTACCCAGACTCCACATGGGTCACTACTCCATGCGAGATCACGATGTAACATCGGTTTACCTCCGTTGTCATCCCTCAATCCAAAACAAACCCGAACGAAACAAGGACTCGATTCCCGGACTATCCCTGGTGACTCGAGGTGCAGAACGGGCGAGGGTTCATGACGTCCTTCCCGTACCTACCTCTCAAGTCCCGACAATCCTAATCTCCATCTACCAGACATCCCAAATAACAAGGGCCTCCTCTGATACCATTTTGTCACGAACCAACCCGGTTCGACCCTGAACCGGTCACCCGAGCCGGCTCGCGACATGGCCCGAAGGGCGTTCCCGATCCCCACGGGCTGGCAACTAGTGCCGGGCATCAAAAGTAAACAGGTGGAAACGATTTGGCCCAAAATATAATAAACTAAGTAGCAGAAATAAATAGAACAAATGTAAATAAGGGAAAAGGAACCAACAACGCAACTAACCTGACCACGACCAAAGATCCACGTGACCTCGTGGGTCACTCTCCAATAACACCAACAACGTCGCTCAAGGCGAACAACTGAAGATGGAACCTGCAACAGAACTAAAAACAAGAAAACACTATAGGCGTGAGTATTAAAACTCAGTAGGTAGGCCCGACTAATTCTATCCCAAAGCACATACCAATAAATAAAGAGTTTATCAATTCCAGGTTTGAACTAAATTATACAAAATAGGTTTTCCACACACTTTCATTTCTAAAACAAGTAACAGTCCATTGCCCTTTTTAATTTAGAACATGTTTAATGTTGAAAGAACAGGTGCATTGCATTTTCAAAACATTTTATGAGCAATTTAGAAATCCAAACTTTAGTTGTTAGTCAAAATAAGAATCACACACAATGCACACTAAGGGCAATGGTAAAGTGGCACACAAGGGTCAGCAACCGAACTCGACCTCTCAATCGTCCGCCACACACAACTAAACACTAAAAGAAACATGGGTCGAACCTAGGAGATCGTGAACAATCCAGAACGTACTATACGTGTGACTCATCCTGAGGCATGCCATAACTCGATGACGTCATAACGCCCATAATACTACCCGGCATAGCCCTGCATGGCCTAACCGAGGGGCCCAATCCCCATAGCAGCAATAACTCAGTATTCCCCTGCTATGGGGCCACTAGCCAGTGCGTGGTCTAAACTAGTGCAGCAATCGTTCTCAGAAAATTCACTCAATATGTCAGGTTCCCATGTCAACACAATCAATAAAAAGGGGGTGCGTCCAAAATGTAGATTATTCAGTCACAATGCACAAACATCACATACAGCTCACGCCATCAACGCACACCAAAGATCACCCCCGAGTGGGTTTTCCAAAATAATCTATTTCATTAAAGTGCCAAACGGGCCTCCACAAATTTTTAAGCAAAACCTCTTTTCTCAAAAAGCTCAAAACACTTGTTCAGAAGAAATTATTTATCTTTAAAACTAGAAGTACGTTTGAAATTCCGTGAATTATGTTTAAAGGCCAAACGGGCACTCTTTCAAAATTGGGTGTCCGCCCGTCAAGAAAATGTTCCAGGTGTTCGGTATAAAATAAACGGTTCATTTCACAATCAATAATCACTTAAAATTTAATTATCTAATATTATTTATCATTCATTAAAATTAACAAAAACATCAAGCAATTAATAAATTCTAAATTTAAGGGTGAGTGCAATGGGGGACCTACCTCGACTCGCTGTCCAAACACAACGGCGCAACGCCCCTCGCATGGGCGCGCAAGCGTGCGCGCCAGATGACGATCGAATGAGTGTGGAAAGACCTTGCCAACACGCTGCAACCGCAAAGATAACCGAAATACGTAAACACCGACTTAAAACAATCCAAATGAACAAACAACGCAAAAAAAACCAGCTAGACACGTTTGGAAAATATCCCATCCAAAGCACGTATCAAAACAGAACCAAACTCTATATTTGAATCTAATCGCAACCTTTAGACACACTAACCACTTTTCAAATATCATACACACCACATGATTTAAACAATAAACCATTTGAATAACTTATAAAACATTTGCGGATGGTGAAACCAAGGTTCACATCAAATCATACTCAATTTCACATAAGAAAGCACTTTAAAATAAAACACACAACATTTTCACACCAAAACATGACTCAACACCTAACAATCAACCCATAAAACATTTTATAAAACAACGCACCCATTTGCACACACAAAACATCACCGCTTTCAAAAGAAATGTTCGCAGCACTTACACATGTTCACCACCTTAAAAATATAATTCACACCCAATAACAAATTGATTACACACTTCTATAAAGTAACCAAAACAAGACCAGAATGAAAAACACACCATCTACAGTATTTCCCAAAACACTAAAATTTATAAAACGATTTTACAAAGAGAAACCCAAACCACTTTAAAACATCTAACGCACCACAAAATAAAAACAAAGAACACAACTTTAGATTTAAACAAACTTGAAATCATCAAAACATATTGACCAATTAACTTGCAAAGGCACGAATCAAGCAAATGAATTAATTAAAGACATGAAAGCATCATATGGACTTATTTGGAAAGGAGTAAGCGGATTAGCCTACCTCAAAGCAGAGCGAGCGTGACAAACATCAATGGAAGTAAAAGCAATGACCCATGGATCAAACGCGCACCCTAGACAAAGAGCAAGTCAAACAAATTACCAGCTTCAAGATTTACGTTCTATCAAATTGAGAGATAAAAACGCACAATCACAAGGAATTAGCACCGACGGAGATGAAACTGCCAGCCGGGGAGAAGGTGGAGGTGCTGTGATTTACACTGGAACACCACCGGACAGCGGATGTCCGGGATCGCAGGTATGGCCGGAAAGAGAGGCGAGGCTGGAGCGTGAGCAGTGGCGGGTGAGGGAGGAGCTGGCTGGGCAGTGAACAAGGAGGGGAGTCGGCGGATCTCGGCGGGGTGAAGTCTGCTCGACTCGGTGAGGAGGCGGCTCGGGGTGGCTGATTCGCCGAAGCAGGAGGCCGTCACGGCGGGGTGCCAGAGGGGCAGGGCGGCGCGGCGAGGAGAGGTGGAGAGGAGGGCTGGTTCGGGCGGCGGTTGCTGGAACAGGAGGTTGGCGCGGCGAGGAGAGGTGGAGAGAGCTCGGCAGGGGAGGCCGCAAACCAGGGGGCGCTGGAAAGGTGGGTGAGGGAGGCGGTTCGCGCAGAGAACAGGGGGGGGGGGGGGCGGCCCGCGGCGGACATTAGGGTTTGAAGGTTTTTTTTTTCTTCTTTTTTTTTCATTTCATTATAATAATATAATAGTTAAATACTAAAAATAGCAATAAGATAATAATAACAATAATATACCATAATAATAATAATATAAATTACAACAAAAGAAAAATTAAGATAATAATAATAATAAAAACACTAATAATTCATTAATAATACTAATGTCATTAAAATCTTCAATATCCTAAATAAACATACAATAATAATGATGATAATATAAATGATAATAATATAATATTAATAATGATTATAATAGTAATATAAATAAAAATATAAATAATATAAATATTAACATATAAAGGATAATAGTAACAAGTGTAAATAATAAAAACCAAATTCATTCGTTTTAAAAGTTGGCCAATTGCACGGCTCGTGTGTCGCTGAGCGCGCATTTGAGCAAACCACGCTCAGACCGTACCACCCGACACTACTCGCTTGCAGGGTCATGTCATGTGTTTACCGCGCGGTTCTAGAAATTGCGCGTGAGTCGCGTGCCATAACTCTGACACACCTGGAAGTCCGTGCAGGCACCGCGCTGTTACTTCTAACCACGCGGTGTGATCATGCAACAGTGGAAAATTGTCTAGAACCCAAGGTAATAATTAAAGTAATTAATAATAGAAGGTCCGTGAGGTCGGGGTGTGACAGTGGAGATTCTACCCACAATGATAAAAAACAAAAGGACACTACACGTCGGACCATTTTTCCCACCCTAGTACGTGCAACATGCGCCACCTAGAAGGCATAACAAAAATGGTGAACCTGATGTGAATCCTTAACCAAGGTGTGGGTCTCACCCCACTCAGGCCTCTTTACCCTGCAACAAAAGAAAAGGGCAAGGGGGGCAAGCTAAATCATCAAATATGAACTTGTTTAAAAAACAATGCTACTTCGACGATGTTTAGTGGTCTGTATGTCATCAATATGTTGCAGGTTCTCACAGAGCGACCTTTGATGACATCCCCATGATCTATGAACATGCACGCATCAGCAATCTTGTGGGTGGTCGGGGCCTCAACGAAGAGAAAGACCCCTTTTCCTACCCATCATCTTTAACACTGGGTGTCCAATACGCTGATTAAAGAGTACCACTAAAATGGTACTCTCCCCATGCTGGAGGTTGCAAGATAATCCCTCTAGTCTATGAAGGTCTGCTAGCTGCCTCTACAGCCACTGCCGGTACCTCAGCGTATGGAGGCCCCCGTTGTCATCTCAAACCATTTCGGGGGCATGTCCCTGGAACATGAAAATGACTACCTCTTTTACCTTAATGAGGAAGATGAATTAAATACTAACTAATCCATCCCTAATGCACAGGGTCCCTACCCATAGTCCCTCTCTAGAGAGCATCGCCCCGGACACTGTGTGATCATACCTCCTCCCGCTGAGGAGGATCTTATGCTGAGGGCACCTGCCAAAGTCCAGGAGACCCGAGCCCCTTGGACTTCCTGCCAAGGGTGGAGAATATATAACCAGGTAAATACTATCACCTGATTCCTGAGGAACAGCTCTTCCGCACTGACGCAGTGGAGTTCAACATGCAAACACACAACTCTTCCCTCTCCACTCAATCCCACCCCACAAATAGGGTGGAACAATACGAGTCCATGCATGTCTCTGCTAGTGCTCACTGGTCCCGCCATGCAGACATAGCATCTAGATATAGGAAGATGAAAATATCTTCCGACTCACAACAAGCTCGCCACCAAAATAGGGTGGAAACTATCTATACATAGGAACAAACACTTATTGATTCATACCAAGCCCCCCATCCAAATAGGGCGACACTCAGCTATACGCAGGCACAAAAAACTACTGATTTTCTTTAAGCCTAAAACCAAAATAGGGAAGAAACTATCTATATGTAGGAACAAATACCTACTGATGCATATCAATCCCTCCATACAGAATAGGGCAGTAAGAAAATATGAGTAGAGTCAAATTCCAGTGGATGCATACAAAGCCCGTGAGAAAAATATAGTGGTAAGCGACCAGATTAAAATCCCCACTTGTAAATATGAAAACCACCAGTCAAATACAGTGGCAACTAGAGCAGACAACTGGCAACAGATTCGTTCCTCTGTCCCAACACAGACGAAACTGCCGGTATCTACTGAAAACACATGGAAGAACGGAGCAGGCACAAACTCCTACTCCGATATCAAAGCGGGCCTTCATACTCATTCCAGCCAAAGATTTATCCCAGCACATCCTATAAATGATGTAAGATCAGACATTGATCCAAGACCATATCCTCCAAATATGCTAGGATATCCTTGAATTAGAATAAAAGGTGAGAAATCGGGCCCATGAACCGATTCTCTCGAATGGAACAACTCACTCGTAAAATGATTCAGTCACTCCAGAGAAGTTATGAAACACTACTCTAATCTCAGAGGGTCAAAGGAAATATCTTGTGACATACATACAACCATATTGGGAACAAATACCCATTCCAACTAGGGGACGCTAGTCTAACGTGGTGACCGCTCCAAGACAGGCATATATCCCTACCAAATATCAAGATGCTCGTCGGTATATCCCGACGACATCATGAGACCCAACAAGATGGGTATTCGTACATGAATTCCATTACCAACATCAAATGGCGCTGGTTACCCATAAGAGAGCGCCCAAAAATGAAAAGTGACAAAGGAAACCGTAAAATGAAGAGCACATAAATTACCCTGCTCTGCTGGAAGCTGGGGTTCTTGACACCCTCAAACAGATATCAACAAAGGCTCAAGACCCTGTCATTCCATTACCAAATTATGGAAGTGGAAGTAGCATTTGCGAAGGTCCTCCCTGCAATTTTACTACCAGCATATCTGAAGGTCCTCCATAGAGTACCCATGAGGGCTTACTCCGTGGGTCAATAATGATCAATCAAAAAAGCCTATCTCCTATTGCGTGTCACGGTATCCCTCCCCTCGACTTGAAGATCAAACAGTAAGAAGGTCCTCCCCTTGTTGTCGTCCTCCCTGATGGTCCTCCCAAGGGTATACACTGTAGATATGCTTCTCCCTATTGTCGGACATCAATTCATGATGGTAGTCCTCACCATGATGATGGACATTGTGAAGGCTCTCCCCACAATGACAGTTGTTGTGAAGGTCCTCCCCACAGTATCACCAAGCAACGAGAAAGTCCTCCCTTCATTACGGTACACCCTAAAGGTCCTCCCCATGATGTACACTATAGAAATTCTCCCTATAGCCATATACCAAGTCATGGTGGTAGTCCTCTCAATGATGAAGGTCATTGCGAAGGACCTCCTCGCAATGATAGTTGTTGTGAAGGCCCTCCCCATAGTAATATCAAGCAGCAAGAAGATCCTCCCTTTTCTACAACCCACTCTGAGGGTCCCCCAAGGGTACACGCCGTTAGGAAAATCCTCACGGTCGGGCATCAAGTTTCCATGGTAGTCATCGCCATCACAACACCACTTGTGAAGGTCCTCCTCACAACCAAAGTACATATTGGAAAAAAGGTCCTCCCCTTGATGGAATAAATATGAGAAAGCCCTTATATGCTGTGGCGCTCAGAAAGGAGTCAGACACATCAGGAACTCCATCTATAATGATAAATATCCTTTCTCAACCAGAGGATGCGCTAGGGCCATACCCATCTTCTAATCCACCCCTGTGGCATCCACAAATCAATAATTCCCCCACCATCCTAATCGTTTTGAATGAAATCATCAAGAAGCAGTCAAGTTGGGCATATCAAGTAGAGGAGACTCCAAAAGAACAACAACATGATATGTTTCTTGTGAGAAGACAACTATCTAGGGATAATATACTAGTGATGTATTGGTATACATCCACTTCTCATACTAGGGGAATTATCTGGGGAATGCATGCATGACATTCACCTCAATATATGGACAACTCTTGGAAAGTTTAAAGAAAAATTTTTACCCTATAAAGGGTATGCGGACCATGTCAGCACAATAGGGGAGCTTCACCGTCTGATTGATTTGGATGCCCTCCCATCCACAAGGTTTCCAAAATCAGAAAGGTGAAAGAAAAACCTTGAACTGGATTTCCTCCATACACTACATAAATTGCATCGCCTCATTGGCAATGCCCTGGAAGGAGTTCACATTCGAGGGTGGGGAAAACACGAAGCTTTACACTTCACCCCACTTCCTATCTAGCAAGACCCAATGGAAATGATATCCTGAAATTCCATCACCCAGAGGAGACAATCAAACAAAACCCCTGCTCAGGAAGGGTGGAATAATCAACAAAAACTGGCCCGGAGTAAGTATCAAAAGTTCCAGGGCCGAAGATATCAATACATCAAAAAACTTCTGAGTTAGGGGACCAGGAACATTAAGTAGGATTTCTGCCTAAGGGAAGCCAACTAGAAAGTAGTGCTCATGTCTTTGAAAGACCATAGACCCCATGCAGTACCAATGAAGCACTCGGCTTACACCCGCGTGGGAGCACGTGAAATTGAAAGAGTGGCCATAGTGGCAGCCCGCTGCGATACAAGAACAACCACTACCCATAGGGTTGGGGGAATTTTTAAATCAAAATCCCCCCGTAAGACCAACAAATCTAGGTCATAGCGCATCGACAGGATAATGGGAACAACCTCAGCCTACAGGTTTGGGGGAATTTTTACCTCAATTCCCCACACAGCGGACGTTTGTCTTCCACCTTCTAGGAAGAATGATGGAAATAAGAGTTACCCATTCCACCCCTTATCGTGGATCACACCCATTGAGACAAAGGTGTATTAAGAGGTCAGAACAGGGCTCCCTTCGGGTCAATATTCTCCAAAAATCCCGAATAATTCTTGAGAATGGAAGGAGAAAGTCCAATAAAGATCTTAAGAAGCCTTCCTACCATTCATCACCATGTACACTACCCTCAATGCGGAACGCCTCAGTGAACGTGGTGAGATTCAACCCAATGAATCTCACAAGAAATGACATAGGGGGAGAAGATTCAAAGTAATATGGTTCCATCCTAGAGGTGTCCCACATCGAGTCTGATGGTGTGCATACCTAGAACTAGACAACATTTCTAAATTTGGGTTCCCCCTCAATCAATCTGACATTACCTCCCCCATGAAACTCCAAAAAAGAGAAAAATAAATCCAATGTTATTTATGAACTACCTCCTCCAACCCACGAGAGTGTGTCCCTTACCCTTGAGGAAAGGTTCTCCAAGAAATAGGAAGAAATAAAAGATCTTAGATTAATTAATATCGAGCTACATAGATGGAGTTATCTCACCGGATGTGTTCCCTATGCAGAATGTCAACAGGTGCTCCCAGAAGAGGTGCCCATACCACAGGCACTCATTCTAGTGAATGAAGCCATGTTTGGAGGGCCACTCAACCTGGTCATGGAAGGACACCAAGACTTCCCCCCATTGAGAAGTCACCTAGAATATACCTAGGTAAACCCATAAATGATGCCCCTGGATGGGTATCTACCCCAAATTCTAGTTTCTCTGGCACACCCAATCTTGGCCCCTACCGCACTAGCTCAAGCTCAAGCCCAACATGATATACATAATGGGCTCTGAAACACTGTTGAGAATTTAACGACCTGACTAGAAGCCATGGAGGGGTGACACACTCCGATACAACCAGAGCATAAACCCTACCCCGAGGGGGTGAGGAATGTTCCGCCACCACCAAACTTTGGGAACCCCGTATTCCCAGTATTCAATGGTTCGGGGGACCCAGAAAAGAATTTTATGAACTATGCCTCTTACTATGACCCCATGATGGGCACTCAAGAGTATCAAGAATCTGTAAAACTCAAGGTTTTTGTACGAAACATACAGGGATTAGAATTCATATGGTATAATAACCTTCTAGACAATTCAATTACACGATGGGAGGACCTATGATGACATTTTATCTTCCAGATCAGTTCGACGCTGCCCAAGATGACAGTCAGTGATCTCATGAACTATAAGTAGCGAGAGAATGAGAGAGTCTCAAAATTAATTTCCATATGGAAAGGCCGGACATATTCCCTGAACCTGCCACTCCCCTACGATGAGATGCTCGCCATGTGAATCGATAACCTTCGGGATGAATTGTGAATGCCACTCATCCCAGTAAAGTACACCGGTGGGCTTAGAGGCTTCTCTTCCATTTCCCAAAGGATAGAAGACTCCTTGAAAAAGTCCAACCTCAAGTGCCAAGCATCCCCACCATCCCCTGGAAAAATAATGGGGAAGGATGCGGTAGCTTCTGTCATGCTTAATACACCCCATCACTAGTTCCGGTTGTGAGGCCCCCACCAAACCGTGCGGGACCCCCTAGACGCCAACATCCACCCCCACCTCAGCAAGATGAGTGATGGGGTGCTAAAAGAAATAATTTAAAAGAACTAAGAAATAAATATTATTCGTTCCAAGACAACCAGGTCTGCGGATATTTCATAGCCCTCATGAATTGCAATCTGCTATGGCTGCCAGAGCCAATGTGAGCTAATGAAGTGGGTCTCGATGACTATCCACATTATTGTCTGTATCACCAGATACTAGGAAACACCATCCATGAATTATTTATTCAAGGATATCCTGCAAAAGATGGCGGATTCTGGGAAAGTCAAGTTGGGCCCGCCACTAGCACAAGTGGCGTATGTTTCCACCTCTGACTCAAGAAAGGAAGAAGAGTAGAAAACAGTCAACAGAAAAAAGGAGAAAATGTTTGAAAACTGGATGACTCAGAAGACTGTCAACTGAGTCCATGGAATCCTCCAGGAATAGATGAAACAACCTAATATTCCCCTAGAAGATCCTAATACATCCCAACCATCCTCCTCAGCTTCACGATCCTCTAAAATCCATAAGGGCAGAAAACAAGAGAAAGAAGATGAGATGGAAACAAAGCAGAAGTCAGTATTGACACTTTTGGACTTCATTCTAACATACTTGGTACAATGTACACTGCCTCGCCAAATGGTACAATGGGAAATTCCCTACCAAATGGTACCATCATAAGGAGGTAGTCATACAGGAAAAATATCAGATTAAGAACTAATCATCAGCTCCATTAATGTTAGTCACTGGATGGAACCCTTCTTTGATGAAGACTATGGCCACGAAATCGAATTCCTTGTACCGAATTGGAGATCCAGAGTAAGAGTCCACAGAGGATGGAGGTTTCCTTAAAGGCATTATTGTGGCAGGAGTAAAATTCCCAGCCACGCCACAAGTCAAACCGTCAACATCACAGAAACCCATGGAAGGACCCTCCAAAAGATGCAATGGGAACCAGAGTGCTCCTTATCCCCCGCTAGAGGAAACCCGAGCCCAATTGTCTTGGAGTATCTATCAGGGAAAGAAAAAGTGCAGAACCATCCCAGGAATACAGTCAGACCAGTCCAACCAAACATGGAAAGGACTGAAGAACCGATGGATCCTACTAAAGGGGTCGAATCATCTACTTCAAAAGCTCAAGATCCTAAAGTATCTGTGAAAGATAAAACAAAAGCTGAGAAGCAACAACCTTTAGAGAATAAGTATGAAATATTAAAGTAGTTGTCTTAAGTACCACAAAGTTATCAATCCTGAATGTGTTGAGTTTTTCCACAGATCTTAGGAAGGCAGTCATTGAAGCCTTGCTAAGTCCCCAGGAGTTTGAGGCTGAAGTAGTCGCAGCTGAAGTCTACCGAATGGAGACCAGTCCCAAATAACTTCACGCCGTCATCTCCTTCACAGATAGGGATGAAGAAGAAATCATGAAGGGGAACATAAAACCCTTATATGTGTTTGGTAAGATAAATGGAACTGATATTCAGTGGATTTTCATCGAAAACGGCACTGAAGTTAACCTCCTCCCACTAAGGATGCTTCGTCGACTAGGATATGATGAAGACAGTTTGACACCCTTCAATACAACTCTGTTGGGATATGACAAAAGTGAGCAGAAACCATTGGGAAGAATCAAGATTAAAACTTTGCTCAGGGATCTCATATCAGATTTCGATTTCCTGGTGGTGCAGAAAAGTATGACCTTAAATGTTTTTTTGGGGAGGGCTTGGCTGCATCAGCATGCTACAATTCTGTCCTCATACCATCAATGCATAAAATATTTCACCAATGGAAAAAACAATATGCTTCACGGCGATAAATCACTGTTTGAGTTCCGTGAGTCATACTACATCGACGCAAGATTCTATGAGTCAGTAGAAAAATATCTTTTGGCTGATGACATTGATTTGATCAATGCCCCGAATAGATTAGAGGTGTCTTCCACTGACCCCTTCCAATAGCTTGGGGAGGAGTGCGTACTACCCATCAACCAATTCGAATGCCTGATTACAAACCCAGACACAGACTTAGTTGTCTGTGTGGTCTCTTCTATGACCACCAAGTCCAGAGACATAGAAGAATGAGCTGACTCGCTTGTCATCAGGAAAATCCCTGTTCAAGATCCTCTTGGGCCATACATGGGAATCAAGCTTCACTTTACTCATGCACTAAGGAAAAAAGATGATTTATTTCACAATATTGGAGAATTTATCTCAAAAATACATTCTTCACCAGAAGGGTAAAATGATCAAGATAAAGAAGTAGAGGAAGAAGACCTCAAAGATACCCCCTTTCATTTTAAGAAGGAGTTTCCACCACCATCGATGAACATAAAGAGATAAATCTAGGAATAGAAAATGACCCATGACCCACTTTAATCAGTGTGGCCATGCCTGTTGAGGAACAGGAGGCATACACCTTCTTCCTAAAGAAGAATCGAGATGTATTTGGCTGAATTTACATAGAGATTCCATGCCTCGATCCTGATGTCACCACATGTCATCCAGGCTTACTAGAAGATCACTAGGGCTATAAACAGGTAGCTAGAAGGACCCACCCGACGCATGCTACCAAAATAGAGGTTGAGGTTGACAAGATGATCAAATCCAACTTCATAAGAGAGGTCCAATATCTGATCTATTTGGCCAAAATAGTCCTTATCAAAAAGAAGAATGGAAATAATAGAATATACATTGACTTCTGGAACATTAATCAACATTTCCCAAAAGACGACTTCCTAGTCCCGATCATAGAATTGTTGATCGATGCAACAACCGGATACGAAACCCTATCCTTCATGGATGACTATTATGGATACAATAAAACCCTTATGTCATGAGGAGATGAAAAAGATACCACTTTTAGATCCAATTAGGGACTTTTCTATTATAAAGTGACACCCTTCGGTCTAAAGAATGTTGGTGCCACATATCATCGTTTCATGCATCACATCTTCAAGAACTTTTTGGGAAAATTCATCAGGTGTTATGTCGACGACCTGGTGGTTAAGTCACAACATAATTTGAACCACCAAGATGACATTGAAACTATCTTTAACAAATTAAGACATCATAGTTTAAATATGAATCCCTTGAAATGAGCCTTTGGCATTACCTAGAGAATATTTCTCGGCTTTGATGTACGCCATTGTGGCGTCGAAGTTGACCCCGGGAAGATGAAATCCATTCTTGGAATGTCCCAACCTTGCAACCTCATAGAGTTGAGAGGTCTCTAGGGGAACCTAGCCTACATTCAATGCTTCGTAGCTAACCTTATAGGTAAATGATCATCTTTCACCAAGCTCATGAAGAAATAGGTTACGTATGAATGGGATAACGATTTTCAAGAAGCATTTGACAACCTCAAAAGATATCTCCTAAGCCTGCTGGTTCATATGCCGCCATTGGAGGGTAGACTGCTCATTTTATACATAACTGCCTTGGAATGGTCATTAGGAGCGTTCCTCGCATAGAAAAATGATGTCGGCAACGAGAATAGACACTACTATCTCATTCGGACAATGATCGATGCCGAAACTCAGTATTCGAATATTGAAAAGAACTTTTTGGACCTAATATTTGTAGTTCGGAAGCTCAAGAAATACTTGAAACACCATGAGGTCCACCTAGTCTCCCGCTATATCCCGCTCATGTATATCCTCAATCGTCCCATGCTAAATGGGTGCTTATCACGATTGGCAGTCATACTGTAATAGTTTGACATATGTTATGTGCCCTAGAAGACCATAAATGGACAGCCATTAGAAAAATTTATAGCCAAGAACCCTTCCAAAGATATGGAACCATTGGATACTAAACTTCAAGATGAAGATGTTTTTTCCATCTAGGAGAGCCCCCGGATATGGGATATGTACTTCGACGGTGCTTCCCAAAGACTGACAGTGAAAAGGATGGAGGATCCCAAGATCAAAAAAGTGGTGTTGGGAGTTATACTCGTATCTCCTGAAAAGGCCATCTTGCCTTACTGTTTCTTGCTTTCTAAAGGGTGTACGAACAACGAAGTGGAGTATCATACCCTCATTGAAGGCCTAGAATTGTCACTTAAGGTGCAAGAAAAACACCTAAAAGTAAAGGGTGATTCAGATCTAGTCATCAAATAGGTCAATGGTGACTATGCTATAACGAAAGAAGTGTTAGTTCTCATACTTAACCATGTTCGAGAACTGATGGGATGGTTACCATCAGAACCAACATTTACTCATGTCCCCCAGTAGTAGAATTCTCAAGACGACGCTTTAAAAAATGTAGCCACAACCTTTTCTGATCCCGACTGAGATGAAACAATCATTAGCATTTCACATCGCCGGATGGTCTTGTTATTCATCTAGAGAAGTACGGAGGAAATTTATGAAATTATCCCCGTTCCCGAGTCTTATGGTCATACCACTGGTTGGATTACACCCATCACAAATTACCTTTGAATTAAAAAAACTCCCACTAGTAAGGGCTGAAAGTGAGTAGGTCCGAAGACGGGAAATCAATTTTACCTTGTACAATGGCATGAACCCAGAGAAGGTCCTCTGAAAATGATTATTTTATGGAGTTCTTCTCAGGTGCATTGATGGAGAAGAGACTACGACCGTCATTAAAGAAGTGCACACCGGAGCTTGTCGAGCACACCAGTCAGCAACCAAGATCTCACCCCAAATTTAGAGGATTGGGTATTACTGGCCCACAATGATACAAGATTGTGCCATATTCACTATGAAGTGCCATTCCTTACAGGTTCATGATAATTTCATACACCGCCCCCCAGAGTTTTTTCGTGCAGCTAAATACTCTTGGTTGTTCGTTGCCTGGGGGATGGATGTTGTGTGATCATATCCTCCCACTACATCCAGAAAATTCATGTTCATAATCACAACAACCTACTTCTTTTCTAAATGGGATGAAGTCATACCCCTTAAGGAAATTAGGGTGAAAAACATTGTCAGCTTTGTAAAGGCCAACATTATCACCAGATTTGGTGTCCCTCATACAATACTGACAGAAAACAACACCAACTTCTACTATGCTGAACTGGATAATTTTTACCAAGAATATAGAATCAAGGCCAACCCATCATTCTACTAACACACGATGGCGAATGGTCAGATAGAAGATTTCAATAAGACTATGTCCAATATACTTCAAAAGATGGTTGACAGTGATACAAAATAGTGGCCAGACAAGATCTTTCATACTTTGTGGGATTATCGGACCATGACCCACACCACCACCCAGGCAATCCCATACTCACTAGTATACGGGGCATAGGTGGTGTTACCCATCTAAATCCAAGTTTTGTCACTTCATGTGGCCATTTGAGATCAACTGTCCACAGAAGAGTAGTCCTAGAGACAGTTTGATGAATTGGAGCTGCTAGATGAAAAAAGACTACCCACTCTACACTATTTAGAAATCCACCAAAATCGGGTTGCACAAGCCTTCAACAAAAAGTTTCACCTTTGATCTTTCCTCGAAGGAGAAATGGTGTTATTCCTCACAACCCTGATGATACTGGGGATGGAGCCCCCAAATCTTGAACCAATGTGGGAAGGACCATATATCATACACCGGGTCTATTCCAATGGAGTGTATGACCTGATATCAATGAACTAAAATCTCATCACAACGCCCACAAATGAGAAGTTATTGAATAAATACTTCGCATAAAAAATTCCCCAATGATAAGTCAAGCTCTACGATGTGAAACTATGAGTCATAAAAAAATTCCCATTTTTATGGTCCAAACTCTAAGACCGTAAAATATGAGTTAAAATTTCTCTACGGTCCAAACTCCAAGACCATAAACTATGAGTTAAAAATGTCCCTATGTTCCAAACTCTAAGACCGTAAACTATGAGTTAAAAATGTCCCTATGGTCCAAACTCTTAGACCATTAACTATGAGTTAAAAATTTCCCTATGGTCCAATCTATAAGACCATAAAATACAAGTTAAAAATTTCCCTACGGTCCAAACTCTAAGACCTTCAAATATGAGTAAAAAATGTCCCTATGGTCCATGCTCTACGACCCTAAACTATGATTCATAAAGGATGCCCCCATGATAAGGTCCAAACTCTAAGACATTAAACTATGAGGTAATAAAAATGCTCCCATATCATGGTCCAAACTCTACAACCCTAATATATGTGTCATAAAAATTCCCTCTCATATCATGGTACAAGATCTACGACCCTAAACTATGAGTAATGATTTCCCCAAATGTCATAGGTCCAAGATCTATGACCATAAACTATGAGTAATGAAAAATACTCAATGCTAAGGTCTGAGTTGTAAGACCTTAAACCTTGAGTAATAAAAAATTCTCCCTGTGTTATGGTCCAAACTCAAATACCTTAAACTATAAGTCATCATCCTTTTCACATGACATTAAATTGTAAAGAACATGTCCTTGTCGTAAGACGGTAAACTACGTAGCATAAAACGTCCTAATTACATGACAATAAACTGCACGATCTTTCACAAAACTACATACGGCTTGATTCCCACCATAGCAGGATACGTAGTGAAGCCTCGATCTTCGATCCTGGTCCAGTCCCCATAAACAAAATTCCTCCATCACGCCCCCTATCTACCCATATTCCTAAAGGAGACCCTTATCTCTCCCTATTTCTGACACTGAGTACAACACCCGTGAGCCTATGAATGGTGATAAATATTCTCTTACGAAGGTTAAATATGTGGTAACATGGAAGACTTTACTACCGTGATGGGTAGAATAAAAATTCCCCTACCTGTTGGACCAAGAAAAACTGGTACGGGGCACACACAGAACTACGTATGGCTTGATTCCTTCCCTCACAGGATACGTAGCGATGCCTTGATCTTTTATCCTGGACCAAACCATCTAGGAATAAAAATGAAAATTCCCCCATCATATTCTTTATCGCCTCACACTTGAAAATAAGACTCTGTGACCACTCTTGTTTTCTCACACCGAGTATAAATCACGTGAGCTTAGGACCAATGGTATATATTCTCTTACGCAGATAAATCAAATAGGAATATGGTAGGCCTGGACCCCATATCAAGTAAAACCAAAATTCCCTCAAGTATCCCTAACACATAAAACAGACGTTTTTAGGGAACGTCCAAAACTACATGTGGCTTGATTCCTGCTCTCGTAGGATACGTAGTGATGCTCAGATTCGGAATCCTGGCCCAGCCACTGGAAAAAATACCCCTTTCTCCCATGTGTGGATTAAACCTATGTAGAAGCTCCTAGAAGTTCATGGTTAATCATGGTCTGGGTATTCTCACATTCCCAAGAATAGCTTTCCCATTTGTTACACTCCATACCTTGAGAAAACATGGATCATCACAATCATCCAAGGCCATCTGGGATGGAAGGCCAGTGTCCTGCGGACACCTTTGATTGACTATGCATATCATTCCCCAGTTGCTCTGCATACGTCACCCACAAAAATGGCCATTAATCAAAGGAAAATTAATCCCCAGGAGATTCCTCTCCAACCTTAGTATGTCCAATGGCTTTCAAGCCCCATGTCATCCCTTTGGATTCAAGTTTCCCCTGGGACTATGGTTTACACCTTCTATCATGACTCATGTCTAAGGAACATCGGAACACCATGATTACAATTAACATGAAACTTTTGAAGACCTCTGAAAGGAGAAAATCATCCTCACCAAATGACATTAAACTGTAAGGCCAAAATCATCTTCACTACACTACATTAAAGTGAAAGGCCGAAATCGTCCTCACCACACGACGTTAAACTACGACGCAATGGATTTAGCCTAAAAAAATTCCCCCAAATATTGGATTCAATATTCTTAGATAGTGACAAGAAACCCTTGTGATCCATTGTTTCTCACATCAAGCAAATCTCACATTAGCTTAGGGATCTTAGTAAGAGATCCACCGTGACATTTTGGCAAAACGGCCCAGAAATTTGGTCCTAGTAGCATGACCATAAAAGGCATGTCATGATTCCCTCCCTCAAGAGGAACCACATGTCCTAGCCATGTGATTTTAAATGATCGGGTATCTCAAAGATAGAATGAGTGCCTCACCCTACGTATGGTTCAGAACCCAAATGTCCCCATGAGTAAATAACAGCCCAAATGTCCCCAATATGTCCTGATATACCCCTACCATATTCAAAAATCTGTGCTTTGAGAGATCTTGAATCCCCATAACCCTCTAAGGAAATCTGGGATGGAAGGCCTATGTCCTGTGGAATCCTTTGATTGACTTTGCATATCATGCCCTGATGGCTCTGCATATGTCTCCCACAAAATATTCATCAATCAAAGGAAAATTTGTCCCCAGGAGAGTCTTATCCTACCTTAGTATGCCTAATGGATTCCAAGACTCATTCCACCATGCCTGATTCAATGGACCTCAAAGTAATGGTTTAATTTTTTTCCTTTCACACATCTGGGATATATCAGAACATCTGGGCCTGATTTGCTTTTGGCCTCTTTTGGGGTTTTTAAAAAGATATCCTATCCGCCTGCACTATGTTGATTCGCATGTAAAGGAATAAATACCCGGATCATTTCTAAGTTCCCTGGAATAAGTTCAACCAAATAATCCTCCTCTTGAGATTAGGGACACCCCGGGTCGTAGGTCATGCACTTTGTTTAGAAAGTTCCCAATCTCCGTCATCCTCAAAGGCCATCGGAGGCAGAAGTCCAGTGTCTCGGGGACACCTTTGCTTGGATTTGCATATCATGCCCCGGTGGCTCTGCATACATCTCTCAAAAAATGGTTGTCAATCAAAGGAAAATTCGTCCCTAGTAGAGTTTTTTTTCTAGCCTCCATATGCTCAAATGACATTCTCATATCATCACACCCCCAGATTCAGAAGACTCCTAGATGATGGCTTATGTACCTCCTTTTTCCCAAGTGCCCCTGACACATAAAGGACTCTTAATTGAACTGACCACTTTCTATCTCTCCCTTATGTAAGTAAGAAACATGTGGGAATAATTTCCCACTAAAGGCCATTGTGAATTTTCTTAATGTTCTTAGAGAACACTACTCAAGCCAACCACATATTATGGCTCTCGACATCAAGATAAACCCAAAATGTGGTAAGTCCCACTAGGACATCCGGAATGGAAGGCCAGTGTACTAGGGAATCCTTTGCATTACTATGAATATCATTCCTTGGTGGATCTGTATACGTCACCCACAAAAATGGTCGTTGATCAAAGGAAAATTCTTCCCCAAGAGAGTCATTTCCTACCACTGTAGTCCTAAAGCAGCTCTTGAGCCTCATGCATGTCCAGAATCCCCAAATCTAGGGTCAAGAAAAATCCCTAACCTGTGTTTGAAGGATACTAGAATATTACCAACTAATGATCCCAAGTCAGGGTCTTACCCCATTAAATTTGGTCAAATATATTCAACCTAAAACACTAGTAATAAGTTTGAATGTCAGGACTGTTAACTTCCAGCAAAAAAAGAGATTTTATGCTCACCAAAGGAAAAATCTATGAAGGCACCTCTAGGTAAATTTGAGTATCGGTTCACTAAAAAATGCCTTGATCTGTCAGAAAATACGTAAATCTTGTTAGGTTAATAACTCAAAAAGGGAGGCCTAAGAAAAAGCCAAGTTATACCCGCTAATCCCATATCAAGAAGGCTTAGGAAAAAATTAGGGATATAATGAAAAAATCACAAAATTTCATGAGGTTTTCCATAAAATCTTAGCAATATTCGAACTATTCTCACAGAGTCCCTTGGATTAGGAAAAAATTAGATCTCAATTCAGTTATCTCATTTTACTGATTTCAAGTCATGGCTCAAAAATTAACACTTGATTGAAATAATGATGACAGGAAGAGAAGGAGAAGAGATATTTAAAAGCAGAATCCGGTTCATCAGGTTCCACAAAAATGGAGGAACATCCCCAATTCGGAGTCTCTCTTTTGTAAAAAGATAGGTGGAGGGTACATGCTGTAATTTAGGATAGAAATACAATAGGGCCTGGTTCACCCTTTCCAAAATAATAGCGAGTGATTGACATGGGCTATCAATGGTCTGTTCCAAAGAAGTTCTTCCCTCCATTTCGACATTGACTATCGGGCGCACCCACTTCAGGACATCTTTAAGGCCTCACCCTTTCTTCTAGACAACTTCATGATTGGAATACAAAGAGTCTAGTTTCTCCCTCAACCTGTCTATGCAGGATTCACACTTCTATAGATTCTCCTATTGATATTCCACCAAGTCACAGTCCTTCACCTCCCCTATCATCAGATGATCAAATTATTCCAAAATATCATAGAAGGATTCCACCTAGTGATGGGAAGAATTTAACATAGCCATATTTTCCTCACAAGAGGCGAGGTCTTCTCAAGAAATGATGATTTGGTAAATAAGAAATTGAAGGTGTTGATAATCATATCCACCAGAACCAAGCTCAGTGAATAACTACTGAAAATTGTCACACTTGTCAGAAAAATTGGCCAGGGGTGTCTCCATGGAAAGAGAAAGTAACTAGAGCCAGGCCTCTTTGTGCACTGCCTAGTGTCTGGCCATGGCACCGACACTTTGATCCTCCCCTTACGCCCCATGTGTGTAAGTAGGAAGCGTCGTTTTAGAAGTAATGAGGGACCTAAGGCTAGTCACCCAAGATGGGAGACCCTCTTTTCCATCAGATGGCCCAACCACTTAAGCTAGAGGTGGAAGACAAACTATGGTATTGGGGATGATTAGCGATGCTCGGCTGGTGCCCGTCTCATCATGATCTTGGGAAATATCCACAGGAGGGGATTAGTCTGCATCTCTCCCCACTGAAATGGGTTGTGCTGATGAAACACCTCCCAGACACTTTTAACGATGGATTGAGCACCTTCTCACCATGGGAGAATGAGCTGGAGGTATATCCATCTTAGTTGCTGAAGGGACAGAAGTAAAAGGCATGGTTGTTGCACCTCTCATGACGAGGGGAAGGTGTGGTGTCTTTGTTGGGGTGAGGATGGGATAGAAAATGGTTAAGGGTTTCTGTACCTACCGAACTAGATCTTTCAGCATCCCCGTGGGGTAACAATCAACCCATAGTTGGGCATACTCCAATGATAGTAAGGCAGACCCCGTCATGTTGGAAATGATAATATCTCTAGCAGCGCCTTCGTGCGTCATCATAAGCCACAATTGTTGAAGAACCATAGGATGAGATTCTCCTATTAGTCGAACAACCAGAAGGGACACAGTCTGTTGATGCCATCCAAATTTCCGGGAAAACCGATAGGGGTGGTATGGTTCACAGATAACTGCTCGGTCTATACGGGCAGTGAGCATCCTGTCCTGAAGATTGATGAGGTATGAACATTCCTCCAAGGAGCCACCCCTATCACCTCTCAATGATCCATGAGGGGTAGGATGTGGTTAAAATGAGAAATGAGAGGCTTCATTCAATAGAACGACCATATTAACAGTCAGAGTCTGGGGTCAAACAATAGAAATACTGTGAAGAACTAGGTGAAAGTCATAATGGGGAACTTGTGCGGTATATCGATACTCATAAAAAGTGAAGTTTTCCGTCATCCAACCATATAGGAATTGGAATGGTCGACCAAGACGGTGTGGAGACCTGCCTTATTGAATCTATCCTAACAATTCCTAAAGACGGGAAAGGGTAGGAAGGGCCAAATTAATGGTTTTACCCTCCGCCAGCATGGATTACATCATCAAGGTGAAATCCCAAACCCTGTTGTATGCATCACAGGATGGGAAGATCCATCCAATTAAGAACATGGTGAAGAAACCTTCTAGCCTAAGATAAGGTGAAATGTCGATCTGAATCTCATATCACCACGAGGAAGACCACCCTATATCAAGGGTAGGACAGTATGACCCTAAAGTCTGGCAGGACTGGAAGGTTGGGTGAGTTCGACTGTGGGATGAGGGAATAGGCTTTGAGGGGACAATCCGGTGATCCTGCTGCCATGACTAGTAAACTCTTCATCAAAGGAGACACGTGATCAGTGTCATTCCATGTGGTGGCCATGGGGAGAAACTCATTGTACATCTCTTGGATGATAGAGAGACCTCAAAGCTGATAGATGTCCCACATACTGATCTCCACTTATCCATGAAGTAGATAAAATATGTTGGTGCTCAAACACCAGCGACTCAGTAATTTCGAGAGGATTTCACCCAGAGAGAAGGTTGAAAAAAAAGACACCTAGGCTGCCTAGTGAAAGCCCATTGCTTCCAACTGATTGGGGGATTTCAGATAGGTCTGATGCACCAAAAATTCCAAGGCCCACTCATCGGAGAAACATCCTCCGACCCAAAAATCCCACTTTGTGCTCCACCTTCCACTGAGGTTTTCTCGAGAAATATTGATAATGGATGGGTACTCTCAGATGTCTATTCTCAAGACACCATTGTGGCACCTGCGGTTGCCTTGAGTCCATGTCTAACATCACAATATGAAAACGTTTTCCTGATTAGGAGTGGTGATGAATTCTCTAGTTGCGGAAATGTTGGCACCATAGTGATCATATGGTGCCTCTAAGAGGAAGAAAGTAAGGCCAGGATCAGAAAACAACAGGGGAATTTCTATAGGAAGACCAAAGACATAAATTGGAAACTCAACAGACAACAGATAATCTAAAACCTCTAGTGTTAAGAATGCCATTAGAAAGTTGTCATGGGTAATGGCGTGGGAATGAAGATTATCATCAAAATTCCAGGACATTGAGGCACTCATCTTTTTCACTTTATCAGCAGCCTGAGAATCATCCATTGTAGCCTGCATGGGAAGATCTAGAATTCGAGGAAAAGTCAGTCCAATAAAAATTACTGGGAAAAGACTATGAAAAAAATGAATGAAGGACATAAAACATGTCCACAAGAGGGTTGCACGTACTGTTCATAGAAGTGGTACATGGAAAGGGAATTCCACCTACAATATAACACGTCGAAGCTACTCCACCTACAGATATGGTACGTGGATCATATTAACCGCGTATGACTATGGTACACAAAGTTTTTGTGAGATGTTGTCCTACAAACCACTATCCGGCGAACAAAACTGTTCACTGAAGCAAGAAACCGCGAACCACAGCCTCAGTTATGTTTATGATTAAAAGTTCGTGGATTAAAGTTTGAAGTCTGGGTTAATGTTTTTGATTGTCCGATCCAAGTTCGGTACGTGAAAAAGTCAGTTGCATGGCCTTCTTCTATGTGCAATCTGGATTTAAAATTTACAATTCCACAACCCCGTTCACAGAAACCAATGTATGGTACTTGAATGGGGAGAATGAAGAGGAAATCGGTTCACAGAACATACAAAATAGTTCGTGAACACAGTTTTCGAAAGGAGTGCAGTACGCGATAGTGATGGAGGATGGTAAATCGGTAGCACTTTTCTCCATTAGGAATGGTAAAATACAAATGACAAGGTCCCCTATATATAGGCGTTGTCCCCTCCTATCGGGTCTACCTAATCTACTACAAACCATTTCAGTTCTTGACCACTTCTATGTCAGAATAGTCCCCTTTTTGTTCCGAACAGATACCATTACGATGAGGGGAATTCGTAGGGTTATGAAAATTCTACTAAGGAGAAGAAATACCCCAAGATCACTTTTCATAAAGAATCAATCACTTCTATATGTATATCCAGGTGAAGGAACACTAATTGAGTTGTATTTATTTAAAGGAACTTGATGGAAATCATGTTTTCAAATGGCCCGCATACCATCACCAGGAAAGTTATGTGAAGAAGATGGATCACAAACCACCAGGTATGCAAGATGGCCGAGAACCGCTGGCCCATGAAATGATGGCCAATGATCAGGGAAAACTGCGAACTACATCAATCAGAGGAGTTCTGCGCGAAAGAACATCTGCGTACCATGATGCGAACCCATCAGTTCACGGATTAGGTGGAAGAGAAGGGTTCTACGAACCATTATCGCGAACCAAAGTCTCAAAGTACCCCTATTTATAGAGTCTTCCATGAGTTAGAAAATTTCTTCAATGGGACTCCACAAATTGTGTTGCATTCCCAGTAGATATGATCCTTCTGATGTTATTTAAAAGGATCTTAGTAGAGAGGAAGGATAGAGCATAAAAATAGGGTAACAGTATATAGAGAGAAGGAAGTATGGGTGACGAAAGCTTGAGTAAGACTCAAAGGTTGTACTTCAGCTTTTGTCTCATTACATTAGAAAAAGCACGAACTGTGAACCACTTATCCCACAGGTACAGTCGGTCGTGAACCATAAAAATGGAGGAATTGGGTAATAATAATAAAACTGAAAAATTAATTGGTAAACTGACAACCAAAGACTTCTCACGGATGAATTTACCATGAATGGAAATTCCTCTGACCCACCTTCAATACGATGCTCTGTATAGTGTACCGTTACGTGGACTGAACCGAGCGCCGCATACCCAATCGGTATACAGATATAACCCAAAGCGGCGTGGTGAGCCACATAACACTTTAATACATGGTTGATGATACCCATGACCACGTACCACATTGGTACACAAATGGAACTATTTCCCATGTACCACTAAAGTACACAGAGCCTTACCCATGCCGCATGAGAAACCAGTATGTGGAATGGGGTGTTTTTGGGTATTTTCCTCTCTGGTTCCAACCTCACCCCTCCATTACCATCCAGTCCTCCACAATCCCTCCTCTAACCAGTTATCTGGCACGAGTCCAAAGCCTCCTCCAAAGTTGTTGGACTCGTATGATCAGGCAATCAAGTGCATCAACACACTCCATTGTGTCTACATACCCACGGTAAGCGGAGTCATGAAGGCCCACCCAAAAGAGGTGTGGGCTTCGGGAATTCCTATAAGGATACATTTCCACAGTAACCCTGAGTCCAACCTTGGTATGCCGACGTGGTCCTCCCCTTTCTTAGGATAAGGGGTGATCACTTGCTTTTCCATTCAATGAGGAATAATGATTAGTCGAAGGGGTTATGTTCACTCCCCCCTTTCATGAGTATGAAACTCCTCCCCTTCCCATAACATGCTTCTGGTCCCTCCCACTATGGTAAGTCCCCAATCCATTAAGTATGGGTTGCATGAATTTCAATTTCATTTCACGTTGAATGGATCATCACTCCGTGCCCTCACCCACAGTCACCCCAGCCTCTTCTGCTATGGGCTCTCCCTCCCCAACCAGAAGGGAAGGAGGCATGTGAATTATCGAATATTTCACATCTTCTTGTTTCTCACACCAAGAATGAATCACGTGGGCTTAGAGGTCTGTAAGGATTAAGACATAAAAACACCATCTGAACTATGAGAACTCTGATTCCTGACCAAATTAGGATACGTAGGATGCCTTCCTGAAGGTCCAAGATCAAAAGGGTGCCCATCTGTAAAGGGTCCACCCAATAATGTCCCCTCAAATGATATGCTTTAATACGTTATCCCCACATGATCTAACTACATGGATTATGATTCCTATCCCGAGGATACGTAGGAATCCCTCCTTGTGGGCCTGATACAAACATCCAGTCACCTTCTGTCCCCCCTGGATGATGATAATCTTCAGAGCACCTTATATTATGGCTAATTCAGCATTAACTTCATGGAATCAAACATATGAGTGCTCATGATGATCTTGTAAGACAAGGGTAGCCCGTGGACACACTCTTTGAGAATTAACCAAGGATTAACAAACATATGAACACAAATTAAATCTATAAGAGAGTCCTGGAACATGCAACAATCCTCCCCTGGTAGGATGTAGTGATCCTGACCTCCCATCCTCTCGACCAATGGAGTCCTCAAGTGTTGTTGGCTAAATTGTCACCCAACGAGCACCTACCTTTAGAAAACAAGTCCATGAATCATGGATACCAGGGTGGTTGGGAGTTATTGGCTCTACAAATAAACCTGTTGGAGACCATCCGAGGAAGTTATATCTGAGTAGGACCGATTGCTTGAGCGCTTCACCCCCATGCAATCAACCGTTGGGACAAACAGTTCCCCACAGGGTTAATTCAACCTTCTTTAAAGGATAATGATTCCAAACATGTCGAAACAAAGGAATGGTAAATTCAACGAGAGCTTGTCCCTATGAAAAAATGGGCAGGTGATGATCCATGTCGTGCCATATCCACATCGCCCGCAACACGTGCCACCTGAGAGGCAGAACAGTTGTTATATTATTATATTTTAACTAAAATATATATTATTATTTTTTAAACTAAAATGATCCATTTTATCATACTTTATAAAAAATAATATTAAAAAATAATTATTTTAATATATTTTATTACTGCTAATAATTAATACTAGTTATTTTATTTTTTCATATTCTTTGTTTGGATCATCGATGGGGATGGGGTATTATGGTGATATTTGGATTAGCATATGTGGTAAGTGGTGTTATGTGACAAAATCTTAACCTAAATACAATAGTACTAATGTTTAGTTAGGTGTGAGGTGGACGTGAAGGGTTTTATAAGTGAGTTACACTTATAATTTCAATGGAATTATAATTTTAACATGGTTCATAGAATGAAAACAATTTATAAAGGATGTGGATGATTTAACTTGATAAATTGATTTTTGTTGGTTTTTAGAAGTTATTCTCTGTTGGTTGATTATCATGGTGGTTTTGATAAATTTTGGATATGATGGGAGACCAATGGAATAGATGATATACCTATAGATGTGTTGGAATTAGGTATTGATGAGGTTTAGAGGTGGCCCTCTTTGATACGGTATACATAAAAAATAGATTTTAGTATCGTGGTATGACCAATATGATCTTGGTCCCTAATAGGAAATCCTAAGGATTAAATGAGCATGGCTTGGGAGGAGATATGAACATGTTATGAGGGAAATTATTGGGAGTGACTTGTTAGGGATCCCAACCCAGAAGTGGTTATGGTTTTTTTGTGCTTGGATGTGGGAGTCTGGGTTATATATAGAAAATGGAATGCATGTAGATATGGGTTTTGGCTGATGAGATTCATATTAGGTCAGAGTGTTCTGTATGTGGAAGCTACTAGATATGGGAAGATGGTTGGGTGGAACAACCAGATCTATTTTTCATAAATAGGCCTATAGGGTGACTATATCTGTCACATATTGGTCCTCATATATATCAAGTAGTCAGATAATGGTTCACCTATCATTAGAAAATCCTAAATATCATTATTTGATCTATTATGGGATGTCGTGGCATCCTTCTAAGTTTGAAGTATCAAAAAGTTATCCTCTGCAATATGATTCTCTAATTTATTAGTCGCTTCCCATAGCTTTGATTCCACTATATATGTAATTTGTTTGAGCTTCTTTTCATAGTAAATATTAATTTAAACTCAAATCATAGAGAATAATCTTAGAATCCAAATTCCAAATTTATATCTTAAAATTAATAATTAATAGTTCATTTCATGTAGAGGTTAACACTGGTGGTTAGTGAGTAGTTTTTTTAAAGGTAAATATCATAGTGTTTTGGTGACTTTGTGGCTTGAGGGTTATCTAATAATTTCATGGATTAAGGTAGGGGTGACACTCCTATCAGATATCCCATGACCTGAAACATAAATAACGAATTTAAAATAGAATCACTAAAAAATCACTAACTAAATAGAAATATAAAGTGAAATACATCTCTTTTAATTATTTTTTAATGTATAAGTAAATGATAGATGAAATAAATTATATTAAATACCGTTAGTAAAAAGTTTCACTCTTGCAAGAAGATCCTCATTCTTATGCTTGTGAATGGAATCAATTCATCCCCAATCATACATTGAAATTAATAAAAATAGAGAAATAAAATAAAATAAGACTCTTTTATATGAATTAACACTAGTATTATGAAATATAGAACAACCTTGGGATTAAAAATTTAATGTTAATATGACTAATATTCCCCAAACTCCACCTTACCCCACCTCCAAAACATGGAAAAAATAATAATACATATAAATATTTCATCAATGATTCTTTAAAAAATATTTAATCAACGAAAATCCATTAGTTATTTAGTTTTATAAATTACCCCAAACTTCACTTTTATCAATTCTTCCTAGAATATGAAAGTGGAAAAAATATTAAACACCATGAACCTACATGAATTAATTAATGAAAGTATCATGATAGAAGGTATAACTAACCTCATATATTTTAAAATCATGGTATGTTTTTAAAATTTTGACCTGATTATCAGCATTAATATTTTGTTGCTGTAGATAAAAAATAATAAAAGTCAATAAAGACCCAAAATTTTACTATTTAGCTCATTAGAGAAGGAAAAAACAACATAACTTGGACACAAAAATGAAAATCAAAACCAGTGCAGAGATAACAAAGACACCAAACATAATTTAAGTTGTTTGATACTTGAAAATAAACCAAGAACAAAATGAAAACATGGATAAAATTTGAAAAAATCAAAACAAAATAGAACTTATGATTAATCAGAGGACTATCCAATAAAAATGAGGATGTTGTAATGAATGAATGTGGATGAAGGAAGAATACTATCTATAAGCGGGAGGACTATGGTTTGCAGAAAGGGTAAGGGTTGGATCATATGGGTCCCACACATGGAAGGTTTCAGATTCAACACTTATGCGTGGTCTAATCATATAAGTAAAAGGATAAATGGTTTAGAGGGAAACCATTTAACATATTTAGCATAGAGAAAGAAGAAAAAATGAATCAAAAATTTATTACCACATACCGTTAGAGGTGTGTCATAAAAGGTAGGGAGGTCACCTCAGAGCAGCGTCAGTGGGAAGGTGTAGTGGCCACATCGGAGGAGGATACTATTTAATATAATAATAATAAAACTTAACTACTATAGAAATAGAAAAACACCATAATACAATAATTCAATAAATTTAGAAATAAACAAACATCGTAGAATAAAATTCAATATAACAATAATAAAACATAACTACATAATAAAATTCAACATATAAACAAACCAAAAATAAAGTTTACCTCAAAATTGATCCTCAATATCAATGTCATTAGAACCATGATAACCCTCATCCACAGCTACTACAGAAACACGATCACCATCTCTTACACCACCCGAATAATCATCTACATCGCCATCGACATCATCATCAACATCGACATCAACATCGACATCAACATTAATATCTGCATCGATATAGGAATCGACACTAGCACAAGATAGAGTAGAGGAATCTACATAAATAGAATGAATTGATATAAAATAGGCATCAACCACTATAGTAGATTCTTGTGGAACTATAGAATGAAGAGAAGACATAACATTCATCAAATTCATTTATTGTCTTTAGATGTTGAGTCTCTTCTTCTATTTTTTGAGTTTCCTTTTCAGCTTCTTTTGGAATTTTTTTGTTTTATTGTGGTGTTCATTTCTTCCACTGTAACCATAACAGAACTAGTACTTGAAGAAAAAATTTCATAAGACTAGTATCTAGATGGTACAATCTTCTTCCTAGGTCAACAACACACTCTTCCATGATGCTCATCTCTTAATACCTAGTGAAGATAATCATTCAAACAAAAACTTTAGGGTTCATTTTTTTCCCATGCCTCCAAATAAATCTATTAGAGTGATATATAACATATACTAAAATGATAAAATAATATAAATACTTAAATTTGGTCAAAATAAAATAAATTAAAATATACTTACAATCGTCTCCTGGGTGTCACTATTTATCACAATATCATCTGTCCTTTTCCTACTTATATAAAACATGGTAGAGAGAGAAACGATACACTCAATATTCAATAGATTTTTTAGAAAATACAAAAAAATAAAGAAAATTTGGAAGTAAATTAAAACTTAATATTGCTATAAGGACTAATGGATCTTCAGTCTTCTTCTATATTGTTGTTTAATGGGTCATCAAAAATATGGTGATAGATTTTTTCCATGATTGACTTGAAGAGTTTATTTATTTCTTTAAGTGGTAGGATGACCCGCATTTCTAGTTTATATACATCCATGATTATAAATTTACATTATATTATCAAATATCCTAATAAAATTTCCCAGAATATGGTTGACATCATCAATGTATTACTATGTCACAGTCACTAAGAACAATTAAATTTTCTCATGTTTATTTATTTTACATATTAGTTTCTTCATATCAATTTTGTGGTAGAGAAAGAATTACTGGAAATCAAAGGAAAATCTTAATGGTGAGGGTAGAATAAAATATATTACCTATTCTTTCTCATGATCTGGAAGTGATGTGTGTCCAAGAGTATGAACGCATTTAATTTCACTCTTATCTAATTTATTTATGTCTGATTTCTCTTATAAAAACGAAATTATATAATTCCCTTAGCATAAATAAAATAATTAATTTATACTTTAAAAATAATTTTCAAATAAATAAAAGATTATATATATATATATATATATAAATTTAACTAATACCTTAAACTCTGGGATCTTCCAATAAATGATCATTTTTCTACATTTTGATAATAGAAAATCATGAATGATCGACATTTATTCAAGCTACATATCAACCCTCTCTTTACAACCAACATAAAAGTAATTCTTGTACACTTGCTACATATCACCTAATTCCATTGACCTTGCGTCCTTGGTATTTTTTTTTTCAGGAAAATTAAATCGAAGTTGCATTGTAAAAAATATTTTTTATAAAAAATTTATAAATTAATATATATAAAAGTTAACAAGCATTACTTAACCACATATCTACCTAGGAATTATAATTTATTTGTTCTAAAACATTAATCCAACTTATTGATTGAACCAGAATGATATTGTTGTGTTTATCTTGGGTTCCCATAAAACCTTTTCATTCCTTAACATGTTTTTAAATTATAGCATTGTACTCATTGTATTCTTCTATGATCTGCATGTGTCAATTATAAAACTTTCTCATTTTTTGTGGCCTCATCATTTGGTAGAGGCTGTAGATAATCATGAAAAATAAATAATAAAGGAAAATAATATATATAAATTTATCACTAATCACTATTAGTAATGTTTAAACACACACTAGTAGATGGGAGGTCGGTTGACCCCTGAAGTGATGCGTCTAGAGGAGGGGGTAGCTTTTGTGGTAGGTGGGATATTTATAGTAGGAGTACTCTATATAGTCTATGATGATAAGTGTACTAATGGAGGGAGAAAATATGATGGATAGCCCTGTACAGATGAGGGTGGATATGAATATGGATATAGTGGTGGGATATATTGGCGAGCAGTTCCCGGTATAGTGGATGGTGGAAATGTGTAATAAAGAGGGATGAGAACATGAAAAATACCATCTTGTGTGGGTGAGTGTGGAAAGGGATATGGGAAATGTTGGTATGGAAAATATTGACTTGGGATAATCATAGGATGAACTCCTAGTGACTGAAGTGACATAGAAGTAGGTTGAACTATAGAATTAGTCATACTATTATCCCATCCATACTATCATCCTCTACAACATAATTAGAAAATATTCTCGATGATGTAGCCTAAATTAAATTAACGATAAAATAAAAAACGAATGATAACAAGATAAATAGTATGAAAGAACATAATATTCAAGAATAAATTGTTCTTACAGTAGTGGCCAGAGGATACATGCCTAAATATCTATTACATTGTTCATTTATTTGTATTCTTATTCTTCTGTTATAATCAAACATTTTGATCTATAAATTTAAAATAAAATTATATGATAAATAGAGGTATATTTGAAAGTATTGAGGGTTCAAACATTCAAAATAAGGAAGATGAAATCGAATGGAAAATTTCAAATGTTTAAAATTATTGTTTCTAAATTTGATGTTTTCATCCTGAAATCCCCCAAAATCAAGCTCTTGATATTTGAAGGAAATATGTGCATAGTTTATAGTGTATGTATTAAAATAAAGAAAAAAATGAGTTTATGAGAAACTAACAATGTTATAAACCAAGTTAGCGATATATAAGAGTAATAATGTGACTGATTTGATGAAGCTTGGGAATGCAATATTGATACATCCCATTAAAAGGTGTACTTCATTATATAAAAAATGCACTGTGAAAAAACTGAACCAGAACATAAAATGAATAAAATTTCTAAATATTGTCTCCTTCAAATGAAATAGACTTTCTTTAATGCTCTCACAAGTGATTTTCCTATAGCATTGTAGGATTATCAATGATTCAATGTTAATCATCTAGGGAATGTTAACATAAATATGAGAATTCTGTGCTTTGATTTTAATGATAAATAGTGAGAATTTTACTTCTCTAATATTTATATAGAAAGACCAAAATATATTTCATTAACTTTAGGGGATGATGTTTTGGAGTTTGACTCTATCTTTGTGGTTGAACACAACCTTTTTGGTGCAAGAAAAAGTTATCTTTTAGGGGAAGTGAGTACTAGTTTTTTTTAATAGATAGGGAAATTATTAAAGAAAACCATAACTTGAAAAATATAGATTCTGAAAATTTTCAATTTGAACAATAGAAAATTCTCCCCTATTCATCATTGAATTCCATAGTTTTTTTGGGTGCTGAATTTTCAAAGATTTTTCTGAAAGAGGATTCATGTTTGGTCACTAATGATTCAAAAACTATTTTAAGTCTCTTCCTGAATTTAATTTTCAAAATCATCCATTTAAACCTTTTCCTTTTTCTTTTTAGAGGTCATAAACAAGAACATGTGTTGTGAGGATAATGCCTTATCCCTAGAAACTTCATAACTTGTGTTATACCTTCAAGGAAACATAAATTTTTTTTGAATTAAGACTTAGTTACTGAAGTGGAAAACAAACTATTAACAACCATCAAGGGGTGTCTTCAAGGGCGCTTATCAACTTTGAGGAGATTTTGGTGCACTATAGAAAACACCAGTGGATTGAATCTTCATTACAAAATCCTTCTCACTCTAAACATTTTTATTTTTATTGAACTCAACTAATTGAATTTGGTGAACTACATTAAGCATCTTTAGGAACTTAAATAAGAAATCATGTTTTGTGAAACTCATTAATAGGATGATGGATGGCTCGTCTAATAGAAGTGGACAAAACACTTGTGATACGGAAGTACTTTATTTTCTTTTTTACTTATATTGAACTTTCCTTTATGATGTGACTTTTTGGATCCCCTTTATATTCTAGAGGATTTTAGGGTGTTATGATTACTATTTTCTATGTCTATTTTTCTAAATACTATACACGGTGATGTTCATTTCACTAAATGTTTACATGATGATTTTTACTACAAAACTTATAGGTTACTTGAAAAACAAGATAGGTGCATCTCGGGTTGCAAATTTATGCATGCAAAGATAGTTATTTACATGATTTTTTTTTTCAAGTGTTTGGGAATAATTAGTGATAAATAGAGGTCAGAACAAGGGATGGTTTGGAAAGATCAAAACATGAATTAGTAGAGGAAGATTCATTGAAATGAGCGTGTTTTCTACTTATAAAGTAGTGGGTTTTAATAGGAACAACAAATATTTTATTAAAAAATAGTATGTTTTCTATGTGTTTACCAAGAAAGCTGGGAGACAGGTGAACCTGATCCTGAGGAAATAAAATAAAAATAAACGTACAGTACAAGGTATCACGGAATCACTCTACAAAGACGAGAATAAACCTCACCACAATAATGGAAGACTAGGAATAAAAGTTCAGTAATGATTAATTTAAATCCATCCACTATTGACTACAGACAAGAAGATTTCAAAAATAAAATTGGATAAATAGATTTTTACCTTGATAAAATAAACCAGTAAACATATTGTTATAGTAAATCAATAAACATGGATTAAAACTGGTTTTTTATTCCCAAATCCATCATGATTCAGTAAAAAAAATATTTATCAATGATAGAAAATTAACACATGCAGGCATTAAAAACAAATAGAGAAGCATAGATTTTTAATAGTAGAAAATATTGTTCAATAGTAGTTTAAATCATGTTTCATATAGAATTTATGTGCTAGAATCTCCAAATTTGCTATATATTTTCATGTAAAACATAAATTTTCACAAAAAAACTGATTTTTATATGGATTTTCAGTAAGTAATTGAATATTCCAACAATTAATTCTAAGAAGATTTTAAAATTTATGTTTCATTTTTATATTTTTAATATTTTTATTTCTAGAAAACTCTTTTTCAATGCCACTAAATAAAAATATGTTTTGTACTTTTTTTTCCTACTTTTAAATTTTATTCCCCTGGTACTGATTTAAAAAATAATATTCTGTTAACATTAAAAAATCATTATTACATCTCAAAAATTATTTTGTATAGTTTTATGTTTGTTATTTTTAATTCATGATCAACACATTATTTAAAAAAATACATCATATCTCCTGAAATTGCATGTGAAAATACTAATTAATTTGATATCATTTATTAAATTAAGAAACAACCACATACTAGATTGCAATAATACCAGGTAAATACTTACAAACGTGTCAAAACTATGTGTGTTCTATGAAAATTTCTAGTTCACAGTCTATTCTAACAATTGAATCATCCATGTCATCAAATGAAACATTCGAATAAATACTAATAGGTTCATCCAAAACATCATTATCATCCATTCATTCATAAAAAATGTGTCTAGGAATGACATCAATAATAATACCAAATTATTGTTTTAACGGGCTAGTTACATAAAAAAACTATCTATCTGGTGATGCAAGAATAAAAGGTTCATCAGTATAAAACTGGTGGTTCGTATCAATAACTATAAATCAATAGTTATCTATATGAATGTCTTACCATGCCATTGAATGAAACCAATTTCATTACATCATTGTGACATGACTATGTGCATAGTAATCTAATAAAATTATTCTTTCAACAACCCCATAATATGATATATATTTTTATCAAGGTTTATTATTTGATTCACTCACATAACAATCTATTATAGCACTTATCATGTCACCATCATGATGCATTTTCATTTTTGTTGTAAATATATTTTTAATTAATTTAAATCTATCGAAGACCATTGCCTTACAATCAAGTACCTCATTGTTTGGACCAAAGGACAACACTCTTATTTCATATGATACATCATTCATTAGTAAAGTTCAAACCTAAAATATTCCAACATCAAATATTAAATAGATACAAGTGATTATGTTATGGGAAAAAAATAAATCTACTATGTTTTATTTTTAACCAAGCAGTAAATTCTTTGTTGTGAAATTGTTCCTTCCTCTTAATAGATAGATAACGATGCCTCATTTTTATAATTTATAAATTATTTCTAAAAATATGAAATCATTAAAATTTAAAAAGATATAAAGAAATAAAAAACTAAAAAAATTAATATTTAGTAGTTTACTTACCTGATGTAACCATCAAGCACACCAAAGTTGAATAATATTGTACGGTGAGCCATTTCCCACTATTCCCTACATAAAGTACACAATTAATAAGATCCATATATCCTCTTATTTGGGGAAATGAAGGAAATGCAGGATGAATGGGATCATATTTCTTATCTTTATTTCTCATTAGTCAATTAGACCTCGTAGTGAAATTAGCAATGTACGATGAATAGAAATCCATGAATTCTTATTATTAAATAGACTTTGACAATAGAGACTTTAGGATGATATTTATTTCTCACATAAGATTTCAATGTAAACATAATTCTTTCTATAAAATACATACAATGACTTGAAACTGGACCACCATGAAGAACTTCTATGGAAATATTCACAGTCAGATGTAACATACATGTGAAAAGCGACTGTGGGAAAATTTTCTTCAAGTCACAATGAATAATCAGTGCACCTCTCTCTAATTTATGAACAAAACTTCTACTCAGTCTTTTGGCACAAAGGTCTTGATAAAATGACAGAATTTAATCACAAATACTTTCAAATTATGTGAAAGTAAATCATGAATGGAAATGGGAATCAAATCATGTAACAAGGGATAGAAATTAAGCCTTTTAAGAGATTTTAGTTTCACATATTGTGTATTCAACCTTTTCAAAATGTTAGTAGAATAACCACATGGAACCTTAAAACTTTCCAAAACCCGATGAAATTGTTTTTTCTACACATTTTTCATCGAATAAAAGTAAAAATGGACTTTGCACTTATTTTGACCAATTAACTAAGGAAAAAGTCTTGATCTTATACCCCAATCTGTCAAATCATGGCGTGACCACAAATCTTCTTTTATTTTTTCATTTTAAATTTAAAAGAGTAGAAAGTAACATCTCACAAATGTTTTTCTTGTTATGAATTACATCAAAAAAATGGCACAATAAATATGATTATCAATATGAAAACTCAAAGAATATTCTTTTCTTTCAACAATTTCTATTGGAATTTTAATTAACATGCTTTCTCTTTATGATGTTTTTTGACCTTTTCCAAGAACATAATTCAAACCATCAAGTTATTTGACAATATAAATCCTCGATAGTCGTTGTGGTGTTTTATCTTTCTTGATGGCATTATCAAATTGTCTTTGATTTATCCTATATAGATGATCCATCGGTAGAAATCGTTAATTCCCTATAAATCTGAAAGTTCATCAAAAATTTAATCTATATGAAAATTTATTTTTCATATAAATATTTTAGGATAATTTTCCTTTTTTACTCCCACCACACATCATTACATAAGTATGTAAAGAATGTATCATTTATAAGAATACTTCATGAAACATAAATTACTCCTTCCTGAATACATCATATGCTTGAAACCAACAATCCAAAGATCATTTAACACATCTATTAATGGATGAAAGTATATATCAATATCATTTTTAGGGTCACTATATCCATATATCAATATACTCATGATAGTAAAAAAATTCTTCTTACACATCCAGGAAGGGAAGTTATAAAAGTGAATGAAAATAGGCTAAGTATTGTGTGAAATATTCATTTGGTGAAATGATTTGAAACTATCATAGGATAATCCCAATCTAGTATTTTGTGGGACAACTACAAAACCAAGATGTAACCTATCAAATTTATTCCAAGATAAAATGTACATAGTATGAACTATTTCATCATTATCCTTATTTATTTCATATTCATTTAATCACATATTCCTTTCCATTTTTTCTGACACAAATTTTTTTTTAAACCTGAGAATTAATGGGAAGTGCCACATCACTTTCTCTAGTATATGATATTGACTTTCGACTTTATTATTTTTCCACCTCGATGTATCACATTTTTTTCACTAACTCAACTCTGTATTTTCCTTCTAGAATAGATAACAATCTTTGTAGAAATAATGAATCTTAGTAGATGAAAATCTAGATTTTTTGACCAACTTTAATTCCATGTAATCATTTTCTGGAATACATGAATCATCAGGTAGTAAATCCTTAATAAATATAAGGAGATATTAAAATTTAGTATTACTAAATTGATACATTTATTTCCCATGATATAATTACATTAAAACTCAAGTTTACTCGTTTTTTCACATTCCAGATATACTGGGGTATTCGCATATTCCATTATCTTTCTAACACTCTCAACATAATCATTATGATCAATATATTAAAGCTATGCTTCGATATACATTTCCACTTTCACTGGTCTACATGAGGAGATGATTTTAAAAACAAATGGAAACTAATCAGAAATAAATATTTTCACCCCAACCCTTTCATCTGAATTAATTTCATTTTCCACTTGAGATTTTTCTTCATTATGATACCACACATGATATTTTTTTTGGAAACCATGTTAAGTGATATGGTAACTCACTTCCTCGTGATTTAACCATGTTATTCCAACCCAACCAAAACACAGTAATTCAATCAATCCACCATCTAAATAATTATTGAATGCAAATTCCAAAACATATCGTAACTCCTTATTAAACTCATCAGGGATCTGATCAATGTCAAACATCCAACTTCTATCCATCCTACGATAAATAACACATTTATAAAAATATCATAAAAATATCATGAATGGAAAGTAAAATAATTTATGTACACACTCCTAGTAGATATCATATGTTGATTATTTTAACTTATTTTTCATATACATTATATAATTTATATGTGTCAATAATGATATAATTATGGTTCCTGAATTATGGACCTATTGTCACGGTTATTTATGGAGAATAGCGAAAAAAGATGATAAGGGAATCTGACATAAGATCTCATTCATGACACACTACACGTGTCAAATATTAACTTGAAACACCCAAAGGGAATATATGAAGATTTTAAGAATAAAAAATAAAAATTTAGATGATATTATTACTAGTTGTTCTAGGTCATGGCACCAAATCAATGCATCACATAGAGTAGGGGGAGGAAGGAGGAACATAACTTGACTTACAATAGGTTTTTTTAATAAATTATTTTAATAGAGCTGGGTTAACCAGTTCAAAAAGGTGAAAAAAATAAAAACACAAAAAACATTATGATGGCGCAATGGTGTTCACAATGCCACACCACGCCACGATGCAACATAGTGCATGCCATGATGTTCTATCTCAACTAGGAAATTACACAAGCATTGTGTGGTGAAATGGAACCCAACACTCCATGGCATGCACCATTAATAACTATACCTATTAGGGAGATTTATTTGTTATTAGAATTTTTTGGTGATTATTTTATGTATATATGATTTCATAGTTTTCAAAGGTGCATGGTGTAGTAAGACACAGAGGTTACTTGAGGATGCGACATGAGGTACATGCCTCTTAAATGAACACTAATATCCTATTACATTATTATTATTTATTTAGATCAAACTCTATTTCATATATTATGATACAATACTTTCATATTCAAATTTTATAATTAATTACATTAAAAAATTACATGCTTTTATATCTTTATACTCTGATACCCTAATATTCATATCCTGTAAACTAAAAAATTATATTATAAATTCCTAGAAACTACCATGGTGAATAATCGATGGTATCACTTGAGTGGGAGAAACTAAAGAAGTCCAATCTTTAAAAAATTATTCATTTCACAAGAATCTATAATTCTAGATATATTTTATGGAATTTAAGTGAAAGGTTTATAAACGTGCATGAAAATCTAAATGGAAAACCCCATAAGAAATAAAATCAAATATAATATTACATGGTGGTTTATTTTTGAAAAAACCTTTTTTCAAAATGTTTCACTTTTTCTATCTACAATAGGATTTCCCAAGTAGACATAGAGTTATCTAGTTTATGGTACATTTTAAGGAAAATTATGATTCCACCCTTATCACATATAAATAATAAAAAACATGGAAAGTGGATGAATTCCTTGAGAGAAGATGAGTTTCTTAAAATTAGAAGAGATTGATATGAGAAGGACATCCATTATAAGTTTTTTTTCATAATTATGGGTATGAATTGAATTTAAAGGCTTCACTAAAATTATAAAAAATGAGGGATATCCTTTTCATTTATAGTCAATTAGGTGGAGAAGTATTGGATTGAATCTTAAGAAAATTTAGAATTTATAACAAATCTAAAGGGGGATATTGATGTTCCCTTATATGTGTAAAGATAATGTTTTCTTTATTATCATTTACTGAGTGTCAATGTATGTTGGAAATTTATATTATAAGATTCCATTGAAGTTAAAAAAGAGACCGTGGATTAATATAGAAAAGGTAAGTAAAGAGACTTCCCATAGAATATGGTTAACGAAGCCAGTAACTGGGTGAGAAACCAATTACATGTTATGATTTTTTAACTATTATTCATCTTAAAGAAATTTACCAATGATTTATTACTAATATTTATAGAATTTAAAAATTTTATGAGTGATAGTTGTTTGTACAATATGTGAGATGTTATTAAAAAATATTTAATCCAGTTTGAATACGATATTAAAGTGATATGTCTATTGAGAACCCATCCAATATATATCACACATGAAGGATTATAAATATAAGTGTTTAATAATACTTGGTTTAATTTTTGAGGGAAGTGTATTTTTCTTGAAGTTAGTTGTTGTAGCTATGCATTGCCTTGGATAATGTCCAATTTCTCCAAATTTATGAAATTGAAAAGTATAAGGTATATTAGAATGAACCTTATCTCTATTCATCACATTATCCATTTTTTAAAAGAAATTGGATACTTTATGCCCTATCACCCAACACTTAAAACATCTCCCAGTTCTTTTGTGAAATTCCCCTTGGTGCATCTTTCCACACTTTTTTCACAAAGGAAATTGTTTCTTCTTTCCCTTATCAACTTTATCAGATGAACATCCTTCAGACTTTGTCTTCTTTTTCCTTGATGATTTTTGGCATTCAACTAAGTACCAATTATTAATTGTGATTTTTGATAGCTAGTTTGGAATAATCACAATATGTTCAACTTGATCTCTCATCATCTCCGTCATATTAATAGGGAAATCATCACATTTCCTATCAAATTGGTTGTTGGGACATGTTCTTCTATTTCCCACCATTAACTAAGAAAATAAAGTACAATTATAGGGCTTAAATACTTAGCCAATAATCATGAAAAAGACACTAAAAGTATAGAAGGATAAACTTGTAGAAGAAAAGTATACCATAACTTTTGATCCCCTAGGTTCCAATCTAGGTTATCCATGATCATATATTCTTATGTGAATCTTTATTTTATTTTATCTTTGTCCCTTTAATAATGGTTCATAAAAAACTTATGAATTTACCAAAGCATATCCCCCGGGAGTTTCAAACCAAGAGTGCTTCAAGGCCCGTTGTCGTGCACCAGGTTACCCCAGGTCAAGACCGAAATACCTTGTCAGAGTTTTCACTCCATGGTACATATGTGCTAGAGCCACCTCTACTTTTTCATATCCAGACAGGGAGTTATTTGTTTGAAAACCACTTACTCAATACGTCACCAAAATACCAAGATGTTTTCCTATATTTAAACTTTTCTATAGGGTGCTTCCTAAAGTTTTCATATCCTAATTTCCACAAATAACTAAACCATCCTTTGATACCAACTATGGAATCCCGCCTTTTTATTATATAAAATTTCAATATATTATACAAAACCGAGGATCTTTAAGGTTTAGTGTCTTGGAAACCAGGAACTTAATACATGACAACATAAAACATTCTTCTTAAACACTTGAAAGGATTCTTCATTTGTTCATCCTAATTTCATTACATAATCTAATAACCTGGGAGCATACATCAAAGGAAAGGGTGAGAAGAAGTCCCAGTAAGGGAAACAAGGGAAACATTTTACATGTGAACTTGAGATACATCAAAAAGTCATGAAAAATAAATTTAAGGCATGAGAAAGAGATCATGGGGCATATCATAATCAAAATAACGTGTTTCATAACCTGAAGATGTGGCTACAATATTTAATATAGACAATCATTTCTGTTTCACCAAGGTCCACCCCCAAGGTGTCATTAAAAAATTACCAAGGTTATTCACTAAGGTATCATTAAAATGGTCATCTCTAGAGATTAAGTCTTTATCCAATGCATTGGAGCTCTATCAGGGCGCACCCTTAATTTCTATTTATTGTCTTGTGATCCACATATATCATCATCAATCATTTCATAAACAACCAATATAGAATAAAATAAATGGTTTTCATTTCATAGTCATAACATTTTAAAAAGTGCTTTAAAGACGCGATCTTTATGTCACTTTAAACCAACAGAAAAAGGAAAGCAGGTTTCATGTATGTAAATACCAGAATTTAAAATAGAACAATTATATATATGTGTGAATACCCCTGTATAATAAAGATGTTTGAGTATTCAGTTAATAAAATAAAAGAATTTGAGAAAAAGAGAAGGACATTTTGAGACGAACATTCTACAGCATAGCGGCTATGTTACACGGTTTTAGAAAACATTGAAAAGACAGGGGAAATGGGTCACCCACTCATAAATGATCCATAACATAGTAGGGGGAAAAAATATAAAGTATTTAATAACATGGTAATGAAATTTTAATGATATACCATATGAAATGAAGAACTTGAAATGAAGACAAAAAATAATATTTCTCTTATGAAAATTCGGCAGCCTAACAACATTACATAAAACATCAAAAAATGAATTGACGAGATAAAATAGGGTATCTCATAATATGAACATAAAAGATCAGTATGATAGATATATAGATCATACCCCAGCATAATAAAAAGGAACTTGAAAGACTTGACATAAAAATAGAACTTGGAAATGAGAAGGGTGAAAGAATCCCTTAAAAATTCGGCAGCCTAACGACGCCACTCAAACATTCTTAAAATGAATTGATGAGAGAAAGAGGGGGTATCTCATCATATAAACATAAAAAGGAAAGTAGTATGAATATAAAAAAAATCTCCATCATAAGAACATGAAGCATAAAATAAATGACATAAAAGAGAGTACTTGAAAAGAAAGAGAGTGGTTGGATCCCTTACCTTAAAACGTAACTCTTAAAACTTGAAGGTTGAGAACTTGAGGGATTGGGGGCACTTTGGGAGGACTCCTTGGGAGGTAAGGAGACCAGAACTTCGTTGAGGATGATTTTGGAATGGAAAGGATTAGAGAATGGCTTGGTATTGAAGCACTGCATTTTTCAAGTCCAAAAGATAAAACCCAATTTCTATACCAACGAAATATTTCACAGTTCTTGAAGACATATGGGAAATTGATTATAATAAATTTTGAGTCAAAATTTTTGAGTTTAATTGGGTTTCTAGTAATAGTGGTGTGAAATATGATGAATATGGATTTAAACTTGTTGATTTGAAAAGATTTAGTTGTAAAGAGGAAACATTTGTCATGGAGACACATGAAAAGAAAATATTTTATGTCCTTGATGCATCAAAGGATCTGTGGTCCATCATTTTGAAATGGAAAAGAGTACATTTTGGTTATGAGGATCATGATGTTGTTATTGATTTGTTTGTTGATTATTCATCTATTACACGATTTCTAGATAACAATGAATATAACACAGACATAGTGCATGCAATACAAAATGATCATGTTGAATGGATATATGAAAACACTAAATTACTCTCCTAATTAATCTGGTAAATATTTACATTATATTTCTTTCTGGTAATTTACATGTGAAAAAAATGAATTTTTAATAACTTTTTGATGTTTAATTATATATATATATTTATTTATTTACATAATTTGTTGTTCTAAATTTTATATTCCACGACCATGGTTAAACATTTTTTTATTTAAATACCTTACATACATTATTATATTTTGGTTAAATTTATGCATATGAAAACACTTTTTATAACATTGGTATTTAAATTTATAAATTCATTTTAGAAGTATTTTTTATATTTAATATTTTTCTTTGGTTATTTTTTTGGTTAAGAAACATAACATCATTTTTTAAAACTTACACATGTGTGCCACTTTTTTTACTTACATGTTTTTATTTTTCTATTTTCTAATTATTTAGTTGTCTAATAATATGAATGTACATAAGAATTTTATTAAATTTTCATGTTTCAATTACATATATAGATATATAGACAAGGTATCATTTACGGGGGTATATGTATTTTTTTTTCATATTATTAAATATTCGATAATATAATTATTTAATGAAAGAAAATTTTTAATTTACATCAAATAATTACAGGACTACTGATGATACTTTGATTTCTCAAGTTATTAAATGTTTCACTAAAATTTTACTAAAAATTCCACTTTCTTATGGAAATGAACGATTCCATATTTGTTTTGATGATAATAATAATGCAACTCACCTAAATGAAATGCAGTTTATCAGTTATATCACCATGCAGAGTCATTAAAGGATTAAAATTTTATATCTTGATTAGAAGTCCATCAAAAAGATGTCGATATATTGGATTTGAGAAGCTATAATGGGAAAGAATTTCAATTGATTTATTTTATATCAATTTTTGAATAATATATATTTTAAATGACTAATATTTAATTCATTCAATTATAAGTAACATTCAATTTTTAGGAAACAAAACTAATTAAGAAAATATTTTTTTATTTAATGATGATTTGATAGATATATTCAAGAAAATGAAAAAAAATTATGTTTTTTGGAAAGAAACAAAATGTAAACCTATGAATCAAGTATGTGTTCTCAGATAGAGATACATGGAAGAAATTTGATTCCAGTTGACAATATGAGGAATTTATGGTATGATAATTATTTTATATTTTAAAATTTATTATATACTTACCTAATTACTGAGTAGTTTATTTTTGTATAACAAACTTCCAAGAAATATTGTCAAGAGATCCAGTTTCAAAATGTATACCCTGAAACTTTATCACATAGAGGTTATCATTTATTAGAGAAAACAAAAATTATTGAATAAAAGTTTGAAGTATTCAGAGTTCACTCTACTAGTGGTTCAGATGAGGTCCAGATAGGTCCTACGTCTCCCCCCAACTACTATGAAAAAAAAAGATATAGAACAAGAAAAAATGAAAAACACATTGTAGAGAAATATAAGGAAGTAGCTGAAATAATTTCAAGTAACTAATTTTTATTTTTCCTGAAATTTTGAAATTTTTTAATTAACAACACTGATATACCATTTTTATTTTTCATTTTAGGATGACCTTCATGAGAGATAAACATATGTAAAATTTTATCCCTAAGGGTAGGATAGACATCCTAGCCACTAATTTGGGAAATCCAGAACATCCTGGCTATATAAGAGGACATGAGGTGGGTGTTAGTATTCAGGATGTTTTTGGTCATCAAAGTAAGAAATCAAGAGAACCAGAAATCAAATCCTTAAAAGTTTAGTTGAAAGATATAAAACAATTTGTGGGAGATCAAATTCAATAAGTTTTGCAGGCTATGTTAGAATAATTGATGATATTTCCATAGTCTGTGGATCCTTCTTAGCCTACCTAGCCTTCCCATATTTCCCAGACTTCCACCTCAGACACTTTACCTCCTTGCTCGGACCCTACCATATACTCTGAGTTTTATACTATAGATCCTCATATACATATTGTAGTGTATGAAGTCACACATATTTTTGGGGAATCGGTATATCACCAGCCTATGAAGAGGGGTCAAGTCAGAGTATCAGTACATGATATTATTGATCATAATGCTCTACTACCATTGGATACTGAGGAGGTTACCAGAGTTGGGGATTTTGTGGGTTAAGTTTTTTACTTTAGACATATATACTTCTTGTTATCTTTCATTTGAGGTATGAATTTTTTTAAATAATAATTATATTTTATTGAAAATTAATTATAATGTTCTCTCATTTTTAATTTATATAGAAGAATCTAAAATAAAAATAATTGGCTCAAAGGAAAGAAAAAGTTAAATAACAAAAAACATTAGATACTTATGATATTTTTGATGGGATTAAAATATTATCCCAGGTTTCTTCATCCTTGGATAATTTATATGAGTTTCAGATGATGTTAGATATATTTGGAAGATTCTATCCATTTAGAATATTTGGAAAATATATCATGGATCTAATTCATTTTGAAGAGATTAGCGTGCCCATGTTACAGTCTTCTTTCCATGTAAGTAAATTTATGTTTAAGTTTTTATTTTATTAATTAAATATGGGTTTAATTGACTTAATATATTAATTATTTAACTATGTATCTACACATGCTTCAAATTCAAAATGAGACAACTAACGTTTATGGTTTTATTGATCCAAAATTAATTTCGACAGATGTGAAATATTTGAAGACTGATGACAAAGTTCCATATATATATGAGAGATTATCAAAGATCAATATTGGGTGTTGGTTTTTACCATTCCATGATGAGTAATAACACTAATAAAATTATTAACTAATAATCATTATAAAGTCATTAATTATGAACATTTTGTATTATAATGGGAATTGGAAGTTAGCCGTATTTCTTCCAAGTGAATGCACATTATATTGGTTTTTCTCTTTATTAGGACGTGTTTTTAAAAAATTTAGCACCTTGTTAGGCAAGTTTTCTTATTTTTTATAAGTTCATTATATTTAATTTTTATTGTTTATACATGTTTTTTAGTTGATATATATGAAAATTAATGTCATGGAAATTTTTTATGAATGATCACTTTTTGGTAAAGAACCAAATTCAAATCCAATATATGGAAGTAATGGTAGATATTTTTTATGTTAGATAATATTTTGATTTTTGATATATATATATATATATGTGTGTGTGTGTGTGTGTTGGTTTTTATTATAAAATTAATGTTTTATAACCACAGTGTTGTCATCAACAAGGAAATTTTGATTGTGGTTATTATGTTTTACTATTCATGTATAAGATAATCACAACCGAGGTAATGAATAAATTTGATAAGGTTAGTTATATAAATTATTTTTTATTTTATTTCATATAATTATTTTTTTAATTCTTATATAATTAAATGTTATTATAGATGTTCAATGATGTTGTGTCTTATACGAAAGATGAACTTACCCATCTAGGGTCATTATTTGTGAACTATTTGTTAAGTATCATTATGATTTACGGTATGTATCTTTTAATGTCTATGATTAATATTATATTTTCCTAATAAACAGTGTTAAAAGAATTTATTTTTTATAACATTTTTTTGAACCTAATGATATCAAAATAAATCTTCATGTGTTAAAAAACTAATTCTTTCGTTATTTGGTATGTTCTTTTTAATTCTAGTTTAAAATATAATTATGTAGATGATGTTATTTTAATTTAGTTGTTAAATTATTTCTGTTTTTATAGATTTTTATTCTATGATAAATTAAGCTTGATTTCTTTATATGTGTTTTATAATACATGATTTTTTATATTTTTTTGGGGTCTGATATTAATAATTATTTCTAATTTTATTATCTTTTGGCATTGGGTTTGGAAAAAAATGACACAGAAAATGTAAGAAAAAAATACAAAAGGTCTTCAGCGTTAGTTTTTCTATATACTGATGTCGAAGACCTTTTTTTCATCAGCTGTAATTAGAAACCGACACCAAAAATAAGAATGAATAAACTTTTTAGCATTAGTTTTAAAAGAAACTAGCTATGAATCTCCTTTTTAGCATTAGTTTCTACAACGAACCAATGCAAAAAACTGGGCCAAAAATTAAAAAACTGATTTTAGGTGTTAGTTTTATAAAAACGGACATAGAAACTCTTACTTATAGCATCAAATTTATAACTTTTGGTTCAAACACTTTGTTAAAAAAAACTGATGTGAAGACATATTTTTTACACTAGTGGATGATCATCTCCCAGGTGAAACCTCCAAATTCACAAACTCATCCATGAAAAAATGTGGGAACCATATTATAATGGCACCCAAATAAACATAACAAACAAAAATAACCATCCATACTCCACACCACTATAAGAAGAACTACATCACAAGCCTGACCTCCCTTTCTCCATCCCGATCAACCCCAGACCATGACCATGATGCAGAAAAAGGGTCATTTATTATTTTTATTTTATTTTGAAAATATTTTTTGAATTGAGGGTCTATCCCAATTGAAATTTTATATTTTGATGATAAATGAATATTTTGGGCTTGGAGGTGTTTGACTCACGAGCGTGGGATGGTTGAAGCCGCACGAATTTTCCCGGGTCACCGTGCGACCTCACCTGGTTCCCCGCACAGCATGCCTGAAGTTAAGAACAAATATATGAAGTAAAATTAAATAAATGAGGTTGAGGTAAGATAAAATATAAATAAATAAACTTAGTTTAAAAAACTATGTTAATAATAATAGAAGTGGTAATTTTTTCTTCTTTATTATAATTCTTATGATTATTTTTAATATTATTAAAATTATTAATGTGTTAATTATTATTAATATTATTATTATACTGATTATTGTTATTATTATTGATATTAATGTTATCATAAATATTGTTAATCCTATAATGTTAGGGTTAATAATTTAGTTTTATTAAACTAATAATTTTTTTGTTACTATGATTATAAATATTATAATTGTTTTAAGTTAGTTTCATTTTTTATTTTATTTTATTTTATTTTATTTTATTCCTATGGTGTATTTTACCCTCTTTCACTCTCTCCCTTTCTTCCCCCACGTAGCATAAACCACCCCTCCTACGGACGTCTTCTCGAACACCCTCCCTTGCGCAACGACCTTCGACGAACGACCCTCCCTCTCCCGGTCAACCCCGGCGCAGCCGCTCTCCTCCCCCTCCGGAAAACCCACACCACCCTACTCATCGACATCCTCTAGTACACCCACTCCCTCCCATGTTCGGCCGCATCCCATTCCTCTTGTCCGGCAATCGCCATGCGCCAGCCACAACACCAGCTGACATCACCACCACCACCACCGACCCTCCTCTAGCCTCTCACACGACCCACTTCTATACTCCCTCCTTGTAGGATTTTCCCTCTTATTAGGGGTCTAATTTTATGGTTCTAATTAGAATTTTGTGGTTCAAATTCTTGTTTTAGGGTTCTATTGGGTTTTTCTGTGGTGCATATTTAGTGTGGATGAAGATCCGCACAAGATTTGGGAAAAATAAACACCGAGGTAGGTGGTTCCATGCCCTTGCATTACTTGATTAATTTAATATGTTTATTTGATTCTATAAATTTTTTCTACAATCTATTTCCAAGATGTAAATCATATTTGAGAAGGGTTTTGATGAGTGTTGGTTTTAGATAGGGGATTCTAGTTATATTTTGGTGCAAAGGGCTCTTTGTTTCTTTGAAATGTTTAATTTAGTGTGTAATTGATTATTTATATTATAAAGGTTTTGTGAAAGTAGTTTTTAAAAATATTTTATGTGCAATTTATTTTTAAAATATTTTTCTCTTCATGTGAAATTTGGGTGTTTTGAAGTGAGACCTTGTGGCATGCTTGTGATATGTTTTATAAATTGATAAATTGTTTATTTAAGCATTGTTTGGATTACGAAACCAGGATGAAAGGTTTTTGGGGGTTGTTTGGTAGGTATGAATTGTGATTTCAAGGAACTTTAGGTGTGCGTGTAATTAAATGGATATTTTCAAAGGAAAACGAGTCACTTCTGGTGTGTTTTCCTTGTTTTTTACATTTGAAATTGAAATGAAATATTGTTTAAATAATGGAAAATATGTTTTGATATGGTTACCTTGTATATATAATTTTAAAGTGACGTCTCTATATAGAATCAAGTGGTTTTTGGTGTAAAGTCTTTTTTTTTCTTGAAATGATTTCATAAATAGCTGAAATGATTTTTTGGTTTATTTATATGGTGCAAAGGTGGTATTTTGAAAGATTTTAATACATGTTCATTTTAAAGTAGTATGTTTATATTAAATGATACAAGTTTTTTTCTTTTGGTGAAAACCCTATTTGCATCACTTGGTGGTGTTTTATTATGTTGTCCCTTGTTGTTTTATTTAATATCATTTTTTAAGTTGTGAAAATTGATTATGTTCTTCTTTGAATGTTTCCAAATGGGATTTGGGAAATGATTAAGTATTGGTAAATGTATTTTGGAAAGGTATTTTGGTGTGCATGTGTTTTTAAAATGGAGTTTGGGTATGAAAGCTATGGCTTTTGTGTGTAATGTCTTGTTTGGTTTGTGATTTGTAAAAGTGATATGTTATGTGGGTGTGGAACTTGATTGAGCACAAGGGAAACCCCATGTACCTAGGTGGGCTGATTAGGACTAGTACACTAGATGTTATGGAAGTGTTTCATCCCGGTTCATCAAGCATTATTGACATTACAACACTAACTAAATATTTATGATGATTGGAGACCACTAGGTTATGGATGTGTTTCCCTACTAGTGGATCATGCATGAGAGCATTGATTATTGTGGTTCTTATGCCACGTTTACACTGATGTACGATGTCTCTAGCATCCCACACATTCTAGCTACCTTATGGGATTTACCCATAGTTCTATACTATTCATGACATGGTGGCTTTCATCGGCATACAGAGGATCTCTTGAATATGTGAATGTTATTTATGAATTTTTATCTTCCATTTTAATGTAGTATTTGTTAAATGGTTTTTCTTCTTGTGATATTTTCTTTTTTACTTTCATCTTTTAAATGTTTTTCCTTAAAAGCATTTTAAAATTATGATTTTAAATAATCATGTTAAATTATCTTTTTGATGTTGTGGCATGGAACCTTTTTATTTGGTGGTATCCAACTAGGAATTTGGATCAAACCCTACGTACACCTTTGGGTGTATGTAGATCTAGTACTTTGTGTATTTCAGGTTGAGGCATCATACTTAGTGATGGTGGTTTACGTTACTGATGGTCCTCTCGTGCATGTTGGTGTTGGTGGCTTGGGGATGTGGCCTCTCTCATGTTGCTTGGAGGTTTGAGTTTTTAGTTGTACTTTTCCTTTTTTTCGTTCCTTTTTGGACATTGGTTCAAGTTATAAACCTTAAGATCTGAAAATGTGTTAAGGTCATGTTTGGTTGTCTGTTCTCAGTTTTAGTTTATTTATCTTTTCAGTTGTTTTGTGTTTACTATTTTGGGTAAATCATTCCCATCCGTTATTTTGATACACAAGAACTTGTTCCATCCCATGGGGATCAGGAACACCCTTTGGGACTTTTCTCGGACCGGGTTGGGTACTAGGTTGGATGGTGACCCAACCTGGTTCATGACATGGTATCCCTCCTAGAACGCCAAATTATTTCATCTTATATTCACATAAGACTTCTAAAGGCTCTGTGTAATCTTCATCTTCTCCTGGATTATTTTTACCTTCTCAATAGTGGATCCCACGAACTCTAGTCCCACGAGTGCTGACTCTCTTGGGTCATTCCAACAAAGTGGTAGCCTATAGGGTTTCTCGTATAAGGCCTTGATGGTTCCATACTGATGGTGGAATATTAGCTATTATTGTAGGAAAACTCCACCAGTTATAGGTGATCCTCTCAACTATGGACAAAATCCAATATGAAAGATCACATCATATCCTCTAGAACCTAAATGGTGTACTCATTTTGGTCATCATTATTGGTTTGAAAATCCATGCCCAAACACAAATTATTCCTAAAATCCTCCTTTAATACCTTTCATAACTGATATGTAAAGCATGAATCATGGTTAAAAATGATTTTCAAGCGTAATCCATGGATTAAAACTATCTCTTACATGTATAGGTATATCATTATCTCTACTAAACTCTTCTCTTGAATATATAGGAAGTAGTTTAACTTGATGAGTCGGTCTAGGATCACCAAGATGGCATCATTTCCCATGGATGTACCTGGTAACCTTGTCCTGAAGTCCATAAATATCCCATACAACTTGCACTCTGGTACATGAATGGGTTCAGTTAAACCTAGTGGAACTTTGTGTTTAGTCGTCACATCATGACAAGTAAGTCATTGAGAGATAAACTATGCAAATCCATTCTTCATTTGTGGATACCAAAACTAATGTCCAGGTTCCTAGTACATCTTTTCCATTTCTGTATGTACCTCCAAAGGTGATGTTTGAATATCTAATTGAATCGACTCCCACAACATCACTGGTACCATTGTGCCTCCAATGAAAGGAATTTCATGCTCCCCACCTTTGAAAAATCCATTATGATTATGTATAGTGGATATCTAAGTATGTAGGATCTCTCAATTTTCATCCACAATCTATTCCTCCCAAACTCACTATAAAATCAAAGAGGTTACAAGAATCGAATTGAGGTAAGTTACTTGATATCCATCCACAAAGGACAACTACAATGAGGCCAACTTCTCTAATTCATCATTCTTTAACTTCAAACAAGATCACTTGCTGAGATCATCTTCTACCACATTACCCTTCCCAGAATTATTGAAAATCTTAAATTCATAATCTTGGATGAACTCTACCCATCATCTCTGGCTCATGTTAAGATCCATCAGAGAGAAGATATACTTGAGACTCTTTTTTCTAAAATAGATAATAAACTACTCACCCATCAGGTAGTGTCACACCTCTTTAGTCTAAATACTACCACTTCTAACTCAATATCATGGGTCACATATTTCTTCTCATGTGGTCTCAAATGACATGAACCATAGGAAATAACCTTATGCCGCTACATCAGAACACAACTGAACCCAGTTCTAGATGCATCTCAAAGCACTATGTACTCAACACCCTCCTTTAAAAATATCAAGATAGGAACAATCAAAAATCTCTATCCCAACTACTAAAAATCCTATTAAAAACACTCTTTCCACACAAAAGGTTTCCCCTTCTAGGTCAAAGATTTTATGGGAGATGATATCCTCCAGAATTTAGGTATGAATCTCTAGTAATAGTCTGTCAACCCAAGGAAGATTTGTACCTCTTTCATGTTCTTGGGTGGCTCCTATGCTAACACTGAGTCAACCATCATTGGGTCCACTACCACAACATCTACCGATATAACATTCCCAAAAAGTGGACCTCATGAATCCAGAACTAGCACTTCAAGAGATTCTTATATGACTAGTGCTCTCATAGTATGTCCAGAACCATCCTCAGGTGCATTACATGATCCTCCTCATATATCAAGTACACAAGGATATCATTAGTGAAGACTTCCATGAACCAATATAAGAATATTCAAAAGATCTAATTCATGATTCCCATAAAAACTATTGGGGAATTCTTCAGGCCAATGGGAATCAACAAGTACTTTTAGTGACCATAGAAACATCTGAATACTATCTCCAATATATCCTCACATCATACTTGCACCTTGTGATATCTTGATCCAATTTCATCCTTCAAGAACCATCAACCCCTCTAAAATGACCAAATAAGTCATCTATCCTTGGTAATGGAAACATATTCACCATGGTCTCCTAGTTCAAAAATTTGTCATCCACACATAACCCCAATCTTCTTTATGCCTTCTTATAGAACATCACTGGGGTTTCCTCTAGTGAAAAATTCGGCTAAAAAAACCCTTCCACTATAATTCCTCCAACTTTACCCTCATATTTTGAAGCTCTACGGGAGAAATCTAATATGTTGCTGTAGATATTAGGGTTTTATTGAGTTATAGATCAATGTATAAGTCTATCTCTTAATGGGGAGGTGATTTTCTAACATCCTCAGGGAAGACATCATTATACACTACCATCGCTTCACAGAACTAGAAACTCACAACATCTATCACACCAAGGGCCATTCTAGCCAACTAATTAATAATTGGATGAACCCTAATATTCATGAATCCATCCTTTACTACCTAGATATCTTTTTCTCCCAAAAAGGAAAAACTTTACCCATCATTATGGACACACCTTATCCTCTTCATCAAACAATCGATCTGGGAATGAACTTTTGATAGTCATTCCATACCTAAGATGATGTCAGGAAACCTTATTTTTACAACAAAGAGATCCCAAAAAACTATTACATCCATGATTTTGGTCACACTATCGGTACACATGTTTGATCATTGATTCATCTCTAGTAGGAGTCTCCAAGCACAAGGGTTGATCCATGTGATCAACCAATATCTCTAAATCTTGAACCAAATATGTAGAAATAATGAAATTAAAGGAACATGATTCTATCATTACTTAAGATAAGGTAGAAAATAAAAATCTTATTCCCCATATAATACCTAGAGCCTATGGGTCATAAGCCTTAACTACTTTCCACTACATTCACCTTTTTGCTCCAACTCCCTGAACTCAGCACAGACCACCTAGTGGTGGTGGTGGTAACAAGTTGAAGCCCCTACCACATCCTACTACACTCCCTACCCCTCCTATGTTCCCTCTTATATATGTACATGTATTCTCCTATTGCTACCTTGGAATCAGTGGCCCATCCATTTTCTTCATGTCAGCTATGTGGAGGGTTGCATAATCTCATGCATGATGTCTCTTTCCATCACATGAGCAGCACCTCCTCTCCCTAGGATGACTATACCCATCCTATGATCCCTAAACTGAACATCATCTATCCCGATACCTCTTCCTGAAATGCCTCACATGTCCATATCTCTGATAATGATGTTTTCTACATACATACAAACACGATGATCCTATGTTCGTACTACTGGAAAGCACTTCCTGTGTCTACTCATCCAAGAAACACTCTACCACCAAAGCTCTCTCTCACACACCATCATAGATAGGAATGCATTATAGAGACCCGAAGCCTGACGTACATGGACATTGCATTACTTTTGCGGAATGCTTAGTACATAACAAAAACACACACACAAGGACCGTAATAGTTTAGTGTCTCTGGAAACTTGGAACATAATCTTCTAATCATGGTGAAAGATCTTCAACATCTCCCATAAAGATCTTACCATTTTTGTTTCCTTACCTAAAATCTTTCATTATATCCTGGGGAAAAGAAAACATAAAAGGGTGAGCTCAAATGCTCAGTAAGGGTAAAAAAAAATATATCAATCACATCATATTCATAAGAACATATCTTTTGGAAATCTTAACCTGCAAAAGAGATCATAATTTCATAACATGGGATAAATCATAGTAGTGAAATGTAATCCCAATAATCATAACATAAAACATGAAACTTTGTGGCATACACACATAATCATAGAGAATCATTTCTTATTAGTCAAGACTAATTTCCAAGACTATCTTAGTGGACAAAGTCCCTTTCTGAACCGAGTTCACTCCTCATTTCAGTCCCGTTTCACTGAACCGGTATAACCTACCGTTCCAGTCATGTCTATATCATGAGATATAAAATCTTTACCCAATGCATTGGAGGGAGATATAGGTCCCACCCATCTCATAATGATACCATTCTTATGTGTGCCACAAAATCATAAATCATACATCATTGCATAACCCATATAATAAAAATGGGATTCTTAAACAACATGACATCATAAAACAATTCATATAAGATAAAGGAATTCATAAAAATAATTCCATCACAACATAATCAAATCCATGTAATAATAGGGATATAAAGAGAACCCTATATTATCTTAGATGGAAAATAATTTTGATAAAACACTTGAACTCTATTATTGAGGAAAATATCCTTTCTACTTCAAAAAAACATTTTTCCTTTATTAACATGTCATACAATTCTAAACTAAAAGAATTTGATTAAAAATAAACTTTAAAACTTGTAAAAGAAGCATCTTGGAAATAATGTTTTAAAAATCCATTCATCTCGTATAAGTTAAAAAAACATTTTTCTCGTACTTTTGTCGGAAAATTCAAAAAGTACCTCGTACGAAAAACGACAAAAGACTCCTTTCATATCTTTTTCTAAGAACTCACCGAAGGGTAAAATTGTATTTAAACAATTTTAGGTGTATGGACATAATATTACATATTGAGGAAACATGGATTTGGATGATAAAATACACCCCAGTAAATACCGAAGTATAAACAATCTTGGATAAAAATGAGATTGTGATATTTCCCTTACGTTATGTCTGATATGCTTCGTACGTATCCGAAACTCCTGTATAATGATTTAAATAATGTCATTAACTTATTAAAAAATCATATTCACTGTTATGATATCATATATGGTTCACTTATGACTTTATATTACCCGTTCTTTTGTAAATTCCATGTTAAAGAAGCATTTTGGGTAAAATCATTTCATTTATCGTAGGTGTTTGGACTTGTTGTTCTTGAAATTATTATGATTTACTTACTTCCAGAATATAAAATATGATTTATATATCATATATATTCATTATATATATATATATAATAGATAGATAAATTAAATGAAACACACCGTTCATGGAGACGGTAGTCCGTACGTACGCATGAATGCTGTTTTCCTTTCCTTATTTTCTTGAATGGAAGTAAGTATATCACATATATATATACATAAATCCAGTAGATTTAACATGTCATATATTTCATTATTATTCATTATATATACTTTATAATCATTCTGGAATGGTTAACATGGATAATGAATCTAATCGCGTCGTGGAGACGGTAGTCCGTACGTACGCACGAGCGATGATATCGTTCCCATGGTCGTGGAATTATGTTGAAGTGTATGTATACTATTTCAGTATCAATATCACTTTATAATAATCATATATAGTTACTCATTACACCATTATACCCATCCAATTAAGGTGGTGGCGGAAAATAGATTACACCACGGCGTGGAGACGGTATTCCGTACGTACGCACGCGCGGTGATTTCCTTTTTCTGTAGGATGGATAGAAGGTTAATTAGAGTTGTTTCATATTTATAATAACATATCAGTATATAAGAAATACTGATGTTATTACTTTATCATGAAACAACTAAATAAGAAGAAGTTGAAGAAGAAAGAAATTGAAAAAGATCGGTAATGGATATTACCTCTTTTTGACGTGCCTTCACTTAACCTCCACTTAAAGAACTAAGGATGGTCTTTGAAGAAGACCAGGACCTCTAGGATGATACTAGTAAAGTGGATAAGATATTTTGGCAGGGTTTGGCCAAGCTTGAATGCTCAAATTGGTGTGAGGAGGAGAGGGAGGAGGTGCCCTTTTATAAAGGAGAGAGGTGCACCTTAGGAAAATCTCAAAATATTATTTTATATTAAGGACAAATTCGGTTTATAATGGTTAAAAAGGGTATTATTTATAAGATAAAGTGGGTATGGGTCGAAATACTCTCATCCAATAGGATTTAGACAAGTTTAAGTTATTATTTTAACCTTATCAATTAGATTTAACTCTAAGATAAATAATTTAACTTTTACCGTGTCTTTTTGTTTTCTTACACTATATGATTAATAAACTTACCATAACAAGCCAAAAGAACCCCAAGTTGTTTATTATTAATATATATATCCTTATATAATTCATTTGGCCTAACCTTAGATTTTTAGGAATTAAATAACAATTAATAATATAATATTTGTTTTCAAAACTAATTTATGTCAATTTTGACACTATTTGGTACATGATTTTTATGAAATTCATAACAGAATGATAAGTTCAAACCAAGTTACTTATATCGATAATAACATGTCATAGTAACCTATAAAATTAATTTAAGTCATAAAAAGTCTCAAATTACATTTATTTGGGCATTTATAACATCAATTATGTCAATAGTTCATTAATAAGACAATTACTACATCATCTTTGTGTCATAATAAATGATACTTATTTAATCCCTAAAAATTCTAAATAAATTCCTATGATGTAGATAATTGTATTATATTTCTGTAGACTATTCATGTTCGAATTTTCATGAAGTTTATCACTAAATTAAAATTGTTATACTTATAAGATTTAAGAAAGTGACATGTTGTCACATTCTTTGGTTTTAATAATAATTAAATTATTTTCATGGACAAAAGTCCATAAAATAAATCTAATCTAACCCTTAGGTTATATGGGTATATTTTTAGCCATCCAATATGATTTTTCCAAGTTTTAGGGTAATTTTATAATCTTATATTTACCCTTAATTACCCGATTTATCTTTAACTATAGTAAATAAAATTTACCATAGTTACTATTCACAATGCCCAAAAATAAAAATTAGCTTATTAACATAATTTGGACCCACTGGTTACAAATATGGAATCCATTTTTCCAAATTCAATACACAAAAGATTCAGAAATTAAATTAAAATTAATCCCGTTGTCGAAAGAAAACGGGTTTTTCTTTAAAACATTGCAAAAGATTGAATTGATTTAACCTACGAATTCAAGGTAAAATCAATGCTAATGACATACATTATATTAAATGGTAAAAATATATTCTATTTATCCTTTAAAACCATTCAATATTATAATTTAACCACATAAGATATTACGATGAAAAAAGTTGTTTTTAATTAAAATATAGCATGTTTTTACTATTCATAAAAATATGAAAGTTATCGGAAAAAAATAAAAACTTTATCTAATGTAAGTTTTTATATCTTGATTCAAAATAAGAATTTTATTTTGTCAAATTGAACTTATAAACATGTCAAAAAATAGATTTAAAGTGGGTGCGCCATCAAAAGGCGGCAAAACTGCATTTTTTGAAAAATACTTATTTTACCCGAAAAATTTATTTTGTTCTTATACCATGTTCTAAAAATGTGTAAGATGAATAATAATGTTATAAAATTCCAAATTTAGTTAACACTATTCATAATTTCTAGTTCATAACAATATTATAATAATATATCGTTGTTTAGTAGAACCCGGTATTGCGTACAACACACGCTATCAAGGAAGGTCGTGATTGCGTGTAATGCAAGCCAAGTCAGGGTTGCGTGTTGTGAACGAATCCTTCGTTGTTTCGTATAACAGAATCCAACCATATTTCATTTATACGTTGAATATATATATATATATACTCAATGTTGCGTAGAATAACTATTATCAAAATTGTGTGTAACACGATCCAAGAATAGTGTTGAGTATACTACAAGCTAATGCGGTGTTGCGTATAGCGCAAGGTAATCTTGGTGTAGCATAAAACACAAGACATTAATGAAATTAAAAGAATATTTTTCATAAAATCTCGGGGTGTTACATTCTACCCCCCTTAAAATGAATTTCTCCCTCGAAATTTGTCGGGGTTATAAATGGTTTACTATTCAAAAGTTTCTTTAATAGAAACCTACATCGTAAAAAGGAATACCAAAACCAATCTTTAAAAACAAAAGTATGAAACGTAACGGTTACCCAAATAAACTAATCTCTGGGTTTCCACATAGGTGAAAATATGGATATGGAAGAGAAATCTAACCATCATGTTCTGATGGAGAGTGGTAGAGAACATGGCTATGGAAAAGCCAGCAATCACAAAGCCATAAATTTGTGACAATCTAAGCTACCATCTGATTCATCAGATATAAGAGCACTAGGACAACATTTTTGGTTATCAAGATCATTTCCTTAAAGTTGATGAAATTGGAATTAGAAGAAATACTTTCGTGATTTTGGTATAGTCTCACCGTTTGTCGTTCTTTGGACAATTTCCACTTCATCTCTTAAAGAAATGAAGTTGAATTTGTCATTCGTGATGTTTTAGCAGATCATGTGATAGAATTATGAGTCATTCCATCTGTCTCAAACAAAAGGTTAGAAAAGTTATCAAAAAATACATAAGTCCATCTATAGTGAGATTAATCATATATGGTTCCTAAAATGGACTTATACTTCATATATCATACTGCTTAATATAATAAAACTAGTTTATTCTAAATATGGACTTCTTGTAGTCCAGTGGTAGGCGATAAAGGCCAGTCGCACTTCGGTTGTGGGTTCGATTCCCACAGCCTTGTCCGACGCGATGGGTTGTCGGCCGTCCTATAGGTTGTCATTTTTCTAAAGCTATATTACTATAACATCCCATCAACAAAATCAAAAAAAGTTTTATCCTTAAACAATACTAACTTATGTCCAATATAATCTATTCCAATCTTTAGGATTATCTAAAATACTTCGATCCAAGCTCATAGTATAAAGAAAATGATCACGTGAATGCCATCATTTATCCCCCATATATCATAAGATATATCTTGTTGGTCAAACTACAAACATGTGAATACCTTAATCATGTATTCTCTTGAATAATGAATACCCATTGAACCTTAGTGAAAACATGAATGCAGTTAAAAGTTAACACTTTCCACATACCAAAATCCAAAAATTCTATATACTCAGTCCATTATATAACCTTCTCCTTATATCAGTCATGAGCTCATGAATACTATCAAACATTTAATTTTCTCCTTATCCCTTAATTATGCGCATATCATCTATATTCCAAAAATATCTGAATATCCTTTAATGGATACTGGTACCATTAATCATGCACATTCAAAACTCAAGGAAATACAACAGTGTAACAATCCTTAGATGTCTCTTTATTCCATAGTACCATGAGATTACTTATACAACATTACACTTGATAAACATGTAATCATTCCACTACCTTCTTAAACAATTGACTGAGCTTCAACAATTCTTTCAACTCACATATCATTTATAGTCTCTTCATCATCATCAACATAAATACTACTCATACGGCCGTACTGATTCTCTTCATGAGACTTTCCCTTAGGGCATTGGTTTGCATAATGCCCGTACATTCCACATTTAAAACATTTAACCATTGTTGATGTCGTAGTAATACCATTATCCTCATCCATAGTGTTAACTGAACCTTTTCCTTTGTACTTACTGGCTTTGTGTCATTCTTTTCCACACCCAAAGCATCTTCCAATTCCCTTGAAACATTTTCCTTGATGCCTCTTCCCACATGATTTACATAGGGGAAATTGAACTTTCTTTCCTCTATGATCATCATGAAACTCCATCTTTCTCTTATTAGCCGAGTCAGGAAACTTACCAAATTTGAGTTTATGGATCATATTATGAGATTTCTGATTCGGCATAATAATGATGGTTGTACTTCCAAATCCCATTTCATTTGGTTTCTCATGAAGAATATCAATCCATTGTCCATAATATCTTCCATTATCGTGAATCATCTTATTTCCAGCCATTTTCTAAAACCCAAAAAGAATAGTGTTAGAGGAAAAAATCATAATAAAGGGGGGGGGGGGTAACTTCAATATCTAACATCTTAGGATAAATTCTAAGATCGTTACCATAGTTCTAGGACTATATCCTATACGTATACTTATCCTTAGGGGCATCCTTAGAAATATCTCTAGGGATCTCACTAACGTTCTCACATCCTAGTTTCCAAAGGTTGACTAAATCTTCCCTCTGATACCAACTGTAGAGACTCGAAGCCTGACGTACATGGACATTACATTACTTTTGCGGAATACTTAGTATATAACAAAAACACACACACAAGGACTGTAATAGTTTAGTGTCTTTGGAAACTTGGAACGTAATCTTCTAATCGTGGTGAAAGATCTTCAACATCTCCCATAAAGATCTTCCCATTTTTGTTTCCTTACCTAAAATCTTTCTTTATATCCTGGCAAAATGAAAACATAAAAGGGTGAGTTCAAATTCTCAGTAAGGGTAAACAAAAGAAATATCAATCACATCATATTCATAAGAACATATCTTTTTGAAATCTTAACCTGCAAAAGAGATCATAATTTCATAACATGGGATAAATCATAGTAGTGAAATGTAATCCCAATAATCATAACTTAAAACATGAAACTTTGTTTCATACACACATAATCATAGATAATCATTTCTTATTAGTCCAGACTAATTTCCAAGACTATCTTAGTGGACAAAGTCCCTTTCTGAACCGAGTTCACTCCTAGTTTCAGTCCTGTTTCACTGAACCGGTATAACCTACCATTCCAGTCATGTCTATATCATGAGATATAAAATCTTTACCCAATGAATTGGAGGGCGATATATGTCCCACCCATCTCATAATGATACCATTCTTATGTGTGCCTCAAAATCATAAATCATACATCATTACATAACCCATGTAATAAAAATGGGATTCTTAAACAACATGACATCATAAAAAAATTCATATAAAATAAAGGAATTCATAAAAATAATTCCATCACAACATAATAAAATCAATGTAATAATAGGGATATAAACAGAACCCTATATTATCTTATATGGAAAATAATTTTGATAAAACACTTGAAATCTATTCTTGAGGAACATATCCTTTCTACTTCAAAAAAACACTTTTCCTTTCATAACATGTCATACAATTCTAAACTAAAAGTATTTGATTGAAAATAAACTTGAAAACTTGTAAAGGAATCATATTGTAAATAAAGTTTTAAAAATCCATTCATGTCGTATAAGTTAAAAAAACATTTTTCTCGTACTTTTGTCGGAAAATTCAAAAAGTACCTCGTACGAAAAACGACAAATGATTCCTTTCATATCTTTTACTAAAAACTCACCGAAGGGTAAAATTGGATTTAAACAATTGTAGGTGGATTGAAATAATTTTACATATTGAGGAAACATGGATGTGGATGATAAAATACACCCCAGTAAATACCGAAGTACAAACAATCTCGGATAAAAATGAGATTGTGATATTTCCCTTACCTTATGTCTGATATGCTTCGTACGTATCTGAGCCTCATGTATAATGATTTAAATAATTTCATTAACTTATTACAGAATCATATTCATTGTTATTATATCATATATGGTTCACTTATGACTTTATATTACATGTTCTTTTGTAAATTCCAGGTTAAAGAAGTGTTTTGGGTAAAATCGTTTCATTTATTGTAGGTGTTTGGACTTGTTGTTCTTGAAATTATTATGATTTAATTACTTCCAGAATATAAAATATGATTTATATATCATATATATTCAGTATATATATATATATATATAATAGATAGATAAATGAAATGAAACACACCGTTCATGGAGACGGTAGTCCATACGTACGCATGAACGTTGTTTTCCATTCCTTATTGTCTTGAATGGAAGTAAGTAGATGGAATATATATATACATAAATCCAGTAGATTTACCATGTCATATATTTCATTATTATTCATTATATATACTTTATATTCATTCTGGAATGGTTAACATGGATAATGAATCTAATCGCGTCGTGGAGACGGTAGTCTGTACGTACGCATGAGCGATGATATCGTTCCCATGGTCGTGGAATTGTGTGGAAGTGTATGTATACTATTTCAGTATCAATATAACTTTATAATAATCATATATAGTTACTCATTACACTATTATACCCATCCAATTAAGGTGGTGGCGGAAAATTGATTACACCACGGCGTGGAGACGGTATTCCGTACGTACGCACGCGCGGTGATTTCCTTTTTCCGTAGGATGGATAGAAGGTTAATTAGAGTTGTTTCATATTTATAATAACATATCAGTATATAAGAAATACTGATGTTATTAATTTATCATGAAACAACTAAGTAAGAAGAAGTTGAAGAAGAAATAAATTGAAAAAGATCGGTAATGGATATTACCTCTTTTTGACGCGCCTTCACTTAACCTCCACTTAAAGAACTAAGGATGGTATTTGAAGAAGACAAGGACCTCTAGGATGATACTAGGGAAGTGGAGAATAGATTTTGGCAGGGTTTGTCCAAGCTTGAATTCTAAAATTGGTGTGAGGAGGAGAGGGAGGAGGTACCCTTTTATAAGGAAGGAGAGGGGCACCTTAAGAAAATCTCAAAATATTATTTTATATTAAGGTCAAATTCGATTTATAATGGTTCCAAAGGGTCTTATTTAGAAGATAAAGTGGGGATGGGTCGAAAGACTGTCATCCAATAGGATTTAGACAAGTTTAGGTTATTATATTTACCTTATCAATTAGATTTAACTATAAGTTAAATAATTTAACTTTTACTGTGTCTTTTTGTTTTCTTACACTATATGGTTAATAAACTTACCATAACAAGCCAAACTAACCACTAGTTGTTTATTATTAATATATATATCCTTATCTAAGTCATTTGGCCTAACCTTATATTTTTAGGAATTAAATAACAATTAATAATATAATATTTTTTTAAAAACTAATTTATGTCAATTTTGACACTATTTGGTACATGATTTTTATAAAATTCATAAAAGAATGATAAGTTGGAACCAAGTTACTTATATCAACAATAACATGTCATATTAACCTATAAAATTAATTTACGTCACAAAAAGTCTCAAATTACATTTATTTGGGCATTTATAACATCAATTATCTCAATATTTCATTAATAAGACAATTACTGAATCATCTTTGTGTCATAATAAATGATAATTATTTAATCTCTAAAAAGTCTAAATAAATTACTATGATGTAGATAATTGTATTATATTTATTTATACTATTAATGTTCAAAGTTTCATGAAGTTTATCACTAAATTAAAATTATTATACTTATAAGATTTAAGAAAGTGACATGTTGTCACATTCTTTGGTTTTAATAATAATTAAATTATTTTCATCGACAAAAGTCCATAAAATGACTCTAATCCGACCCTTAGGTTATATGGGTATACTTTTTTCCATCCAATAGTATTTTTCCAAGTGTTAGGGTAATTCTATAATCTTATATTTACCCTTAATTACCCGATTTACCTTTAACTATAGCGAATAAAATTTATCGTAGTTACTATTCACAATGCCCAAAAATAAAAAGTAGCTTATTAACATAATTTGGACCCACTTATTCCAAATATGGAATCCATTTTTCCAAATTCAATACACCAAAGATTCAGAAATTAAATTTAAATTAATCCTGTAGTCGAAAGAAAACGGGTTTTTATTAAAAACATTGCAAAAGATTGAATTGATTTAACCTACGAGTTCAAGGTAAAATCAATGCTAAGGACATAAATTATATTAAATGGTAAAAATATATTCTATTTATACTTTAAAACCATTAAATATTATAATTTAACCACATAATATATTACGATGAAAAAAGTTTTTTTTAATTAAAATATACCGTGTTTTTACTATTCATTAAAATATGAAAGTTATCGGAAAAATATAAAAACTTTATCTAATGTAAATTTTTATATCCTGATTCAAAAGAAGAATTTTATTTTTTCAAATTGAAATTATAAACATGTCAAAAACTAGATTTAAAGTGGGTGCGCCATCAAAAGGCGGCAAAACTGCATTTTTTGAAAAATACTTATTTTACCCGAAAAATTTATTTTGTTCTTATACCATGTTCTAGAAATGTGTAAGATGAATAATAATGTTATAAAATTCAAAATTTAGTTAACACTATTCATAATGGCTAGTTCATAACAATATTATAATAATATATCATTGTTTAGTAAAACCCGGTATTGCGTACAACACACGCTATCGAGGAAGGTCGCGATTGCGTGTAATGCAAGCCAAGTCAGGGTTGCGTGTTGTGAACGAATCCTTCTTTGTTTCGTATAACAGAATCCAACCATATTTCATTTATACATTGAATATATATATATATATATATATATACTCAATGTTGTGTAGAATAACTATTATCAAAATTGTGTGTAACACGATCCAAGAATAGTGTTGCGTATACTGCAAGCTAATACAGTGTTGCGTATAGCGCAAGGTAATCTTGGTGTAGCATACAACACAAGACATTAATGAAATTAAAAGAATATCTTTCATAAAATCTCAGGGTGTTACATGCATATAGGGTTAATTTTGGCTTTGATGTACCTATGAACTCCTAAATTGTTGTTCAAAGCCCGTAAGAACTGGTCACATACAATATCCATCGAGTCCCTAGAGAAGATTCTCAACCTTGATGAATACTCAGTTACTATCATGATACCCTACTGAAGTTGAATAATTTATTGGATTCACACATACCTCAACTTATCTAGGGAGAATTTCTCTATGAAATTTTTATCAAACTATAAACCTGATAGAGTCACCTCATTGTACAACTCGGTCACTAATACCCACCAACGTTCTACTGAGCCGCAGAGAATTATTTCTTCCAAAACCACCATATGATCTTCTAGTGTCCTAAAAAGATGAAAAACTCATGTCACTACCTCAAGACATTCCTAAACTACATATGGTTTGGGATTTCCTCATAACCTAAAGGATTTTTGTCACTGAAACTCATGAAGCACTCTCAGCATGTTAACCTCATCTACTGTTACTATAGGTACCATTTGTTTCTCTATAGGTGGTGGTATATCTAGTGATCCACCTAGAGGTAACATCCCTAAAACTAGTCCCTAAATCTAATCCTCATCACTAATGGGATTTTCCTCATGATTTTTTTGTTGAATCCTAACTAGACTAGATTGTGGAGGCATCCTGAAATAGACAAGATACACCATTATCAATATGTATATCTATATAGTTGATTCAAGAAGGACATGGAAGCCACTACTCATTCCTATATGATTCATGTACAGTTGTTTCCCCTATAACCAGTTTCCACATGTACTAAGTTGAAAATAAGGTGGTCAGGGTCCTATTGCATGAATACATTGGTTATCACATCAATATTGGGTCCCCTGGCCTAAAATACAAACTGGAAACACATTACACTGTCACCCCAAACCAATATAATAGACTAGATTCCTAAGATAGAATAGATTGATTTGATACCACTCTATCACAACCCATTCCAATGGTTCCCATGCAATGAATCCCCACTCCCATTGCCAATATTATAGGTGATGTATACTAGTACTAATTAGAAACATCACAAAAATGGAAGGACTTTTCCTAATGTACATTTACATATTCAAGAATATCTAATCCCATACAATGCTGAAATGTAAAACAACTGATAAACCATGTACAAATATATCTAAATCCCACAAGCAGAGTATGAGAAGAAGTAATGGAAAGTAAACTGGGCCAGATATAATCTCACCAAAAAGAGTATGAAAATAAGTCCAACATAAATATATATATGAGGATTGTATTCAAGATATCATAGAAATGCACCTAGGCATGTCCATATCACTAAGCACCGCCTGGTCCTGGCCCCTCTAAGAATCATTCAAAGGGTCGATCATATACATAAGAAATGATGCATCTAGGAAAATCCCAGGTAGGGATGATTATAAGAATACATAGTAGGACAAATCAAAACCACAAAGCATATAATAAAAATAATAATAGTAATCTCTAAATAGGTATATTTCTACAATACATATAACAATAATATCAAGATATAATCAACAAAGATACAAAATCTCAAGGAATAGTTATAACTATAATTCTAACCTAGGAATCATGCTTCGATTTTCCACATAAAACTCATCTAGTATAACACACTCCAAGAGTTAGATAGCACTGATAACATATATCCAAGAGGTAGTGTTCATTGGGTATCATTATATGAAGGATACATGAGAAGTCTGAAGAGATATGATATACATATGAGGATCACACCCAAGTTCATGGGGTATAAAAACAACTCAATCTGGAATAAACATCAAAGTAGAGGATTTGTGCCCATGTATAATTGGTCACAAAAATACCAAGAACTCTATCTAGAGAAAGGAGTTGATAGAGGATCTCACTCTGAGCCTCATAGAAGGATTCCAACAACTCTATCCCAAAATTCCTGAAAAAGAGATCACCATCCTATGTATAGGATGTGATTCCATACTAACCCTCATGGAATTGATACAGGGAACACACCCTAACAAAACTTTTCAAATCTAAAGAGGAAAAGGAATATAAGACTTATTTGAATGATTACATGATGTGTACAAGAAGTACATGGTGTGTCCCTTTGGAATTGGGTTTTTTCTATTTAAAAAATGTTCTCAGGTCCATGAAAAAGTACACAGTGTTCCCATTCCGATTAACCTCTTTCTGTATCCATGTACACGGTTCTCCTCATGTACACCTAAATTGGTTGTGTCAATACTGGATTACACAGTGGGCCCATACCAGTGAACTACTTGATGTGTCTGTGTACCACCTGACGTACATGATGAGCCATCGGGGAGGGGTGACATGCCATGTGAGATATTCACAAACCATGTTACATAGTCACATACGTTTTGATACTTAAATTCATCATGAAACCTTATAAGACACTATGACTGTACCACATGACATGTTCCTCTAGAAAACATGCTCTATAGATTAAGATTTTCATAAAATCTGATACCTTTCACCATGCGGTCTCCCAATTCTCAAGCCTCTATTCGATTCATGAATCATGCCAAGAAACATGGATATGCTTCAGATAAGGATAACAATCAATTATTGATGGAATTGGACCTTCAAAACCATTCGGGAAATGCCCACAGTTGGTTCTCATCTCCATAACATGCCCCTCTTGAATTGAGGGGTCTCCAATCCATTTTAATCTACTTGTTTCTAACACCATCACATGATCCATATTCTATACCAAGTTAGGATCTGTGATATTGAATCATTTCACCAAGAAATAGGTGTTCATAAATATATTCCTCAGTATTTGGGTTGAACCTCTGGGAAAATGAAACCCCTGTGATTAAAAAACATAGAACAATGGGAGATAATAAAGAAATAAACAACATAAGAATAAACTGCAACCATGTTTGGTTGGCCATGATCTATTCCCATTAGAAAGATGAATTAATAACCAAAAATAATTAAAAAAATCTCCCAATAAATCCCCAAATGTAAACCCACCTTGAAATATTATTGATCCACAAATCAATCCATTGGTCAACTGATTTGAGTTCATTATAGAAATAAAAAATGGGTAATAGAAACAAAAACAACATTAAACCTCGATTTGGATCGATCACTGATGGAGAGATAATCTTCATAATTTTATTCATGAGATCCTCATATTCCATTACACATTGATCATCAATCCCTGATTTGGTTGTCATTCACCCAAGAAATCTCCTCCAATGGCTCTATACATCTCTAGGGTTTAGTCTATAAACATGAGAATTCACCGTACCTATATATTTAATGGAGAATTATGGTAACTGAATCAATGAATAAAAAAATAAATTGTTTAAATTCTTTTATTCATTTTATGCATGTGATGACTTTTCCCCAAACAACCCATTCTGATAAAGGTTATGTCACACCTAAGATAAAACCTATATTCTGAACTTAATGGTTCCCTCGTCTTTCTAATACGGGCCCTATTATAGAAGTTATTTCACTTTTTAAATAAAATTGTACATGCTTCCAATTTAATATAATTAATATATTTTAAAATTTTAATTAGAGAACACTGGGCCTCAGAATCACACACCATCTCCATGACTAGTCTAAAAAATAATTCTTAAAATATCCAAAAAATAGAAGGAAAATATGAGTCATTAAAAAGGGTTTTACATAAAATAAATTCTGAACACCCAATCCATTAAATAATGAAAGTATAAGAATGGCTCAAAAATGATTATTTAATTTAGTAAATTATTAAAAAGACTATGAAATAATTAATTAAACAAACCAATCACATATAAAGCCTGGTCTATTATCATGATTTAATATCTACATTCAATGAATAAGAAAAAAACACTAGCTAACTTTTACATCAATTTATTCCTTATTATTATGGTAACTCTATATGAATTAATTTAATTAATTGATTAATTAATTAATTAATTCCATTTATTATAATGATCATATGAAGTCTCTTGGAGATACCCTTCATAAATTAAATATGGAAAATAAATACGTTGACTAGTATATAAAGATAATTATATGGAATTAATTTTTCATTTATTAATTCTAAAAACCACATGTCACAGTCAACACATTAGATGAAAATAGTGTGATTTGGTTTTTAATAATGAAATTAATTATTCTTAATGATGTTTTCTAATGAGGTACATGTCATTTTAATCCCTTTATATGAATCTAGAATAAATTCCTAGGGGCCTAGTGTGCATCTCAACTTGGTTATATGGTTTGTACTAATTAGTTATATGTTGTGTATTTCACTTGTCACGTTTCTCTATGATCCACCTATGGACATGGTTTGTTCTTAGGATGTGGGTATTAATAATTCAAATAGAGTGTAAACTAGATATATGTTTTTTATCTCATTAATGATATATACTATCATTATCACATGGTGTATACCTCATATTTGACCATATAGTTAGTAAACATTTCACCATTAAACCGTGAAAACTATATGTAGTGAACGAGAGCAAAATTTCTTGTATTCCAAAAGACTTTATGTTAGGCTGTCCTATTCAACACACTATGTATTATTATTTCTTGACTCTTGATGTATCATGTAACACATCAGGGTACAATGAACTTAGGTACACAAATTGAAATTTCGGTCACATGCCTTGTATCCATATTTATCAGCCATAATCCTCAACAACTTTTGATGGAATCTCTGATTTTTAGTCATGTGTTTATAATCTGTTTAAGATAATATGAAACTTGGAAAAAGAAAATTAATATTTCAAAAACATTTTAATTAAAGATCTATATTTAAAGAATGGAAAATAAAGAAGCAAAAACAAGGAACAATTTCATATAATTGATCAACAAATTATAAATAATTATAATTTATAATGTGGTTTCTATGGAATAACTTGGAGGTTTTGGGAAAAGAAAAATCACCTGTGGTGGCATGAGAAACTTGAATTTTAGTCATGATTAATGATTAATAATTGACATACATGGCGAATAATGTAATGAAAAATGAAATAAAATCGAAGATTAATTGAATCATTAATCACAAAAACGAATGTGATGATCATCACATATAATTTATAATTAATTTATAGATAGATTTGAAATTACCTTGATCATGGAATTAATTCTTCATTGATGAATTGGTAGAAAAAACTTTTCATACCACTGTTGTTTTGGAAGAATTAATGGTAGATTCCCTCTAGTGGTAATCCACACAGGCTTCACGAACCTTCGATCATCGTTGTAGAATTTTCCAAGTGCTAGAACTGATGAATCTAACTCTTACGTTGATCGATGTTGACCATAATAGAATTATTTAAAGAAAGAATATTTTTTCTAGTGGTTGAGGAGAGTTGTTTTTGTTTTTCAGAGAATTCTAGGGAGATAGATTCCAAGTACTTGAGATAATTCTCTATAAAGAATTTTGTTCAAAATTATGGAATGTGGCTAGGTCTTTCAGTTACCAAAAATGACATAATTGTTTTTATAAAGTTTTAGGGTTAGAAAATATTAATTTTGTATGTGAAATTATTATTTTCTTAATTCATGGAGAACCCCATGTATAAATAATAAAATTATTGTTATTATTATTTTCTTGGAATGATCTAAATTCCATAATAAAATAAATATTATTTTATTCAATAAATATATTTTTTAAAATAATATTTAATATGGATTTCTTTCTAGATCATAAATATCTTTCCACCAATCCTCCTCGATATTTATCAATCATTTAATGATAAAAATTTATTTAATTAAATAAATACCACTACATTATTCACTAATAATTATATACAAATTATATTCACTAAATTAGTGGATATATTTTTAAATATTCCATATAGCTAAATATTTTTTACATTATTAATAATTAAGAATAAATTAATATTTTTTATTCATGTAATTAAATAACTAAATTTACTTGTGAATAAATATTTTTTAAATATTAAAATTACATATATATTCTCTTGAATTACTAGTTATTGAATATTTACAATCAAAACACTGGGAATAATCATTAAACCATATATGGGAAGAATATATGTATAGCATGTTAAATTCATATGTAAATTAACTAGGGTTCAAAATTTACTTATTATGTTACCCTCTAGACCCCTTTCTCAGTGGCGTGAGGCCACACTTCCTAAATTCTAAGGTTAGAATATAGAAACATGCCAAATATACCATAAATAAAGAAGTTAATATCACAAAAAAATGTAACCTCCAATGAACATACACTATGTAATATAATATCTTTATCTTGATATCTCTAATCAAGCATGTTTCATTCTAGTGTTATATACCTATATACTAGATGTATCCTTCTTTTAATTTCTCGAATTAAACTTTCCAAAAATACCACCATGGCAATGGAATTAATGATGTTGTTCAACTCCAATCAATGGTCTTGAGGTATCTGATTTGATTAAAGAATAAAATGGATAAATCATTTCTCACATTATTCCTTAATTCAATATCAGTCATGATGCACTCAATGTATCCTACCTCACTGCACGAATATAAAGACACATTTTTCATCAATACATCAAATTACATGACTCGTGACATGAATTGATAATAACATTAAAGGATAAGGAATATTACACACATCCTCATATAGTAATATCTAATGACACATAAAAAATGTGAATTTACTAATGGTGGGTCATGTTATAATAATATCCTACACTAAAAATTACAAAGGGTGTGCACCTTGAGAAATTATCTCAAAGTTTGATGAGTATCCACCCATGATAGCTAGTATCATTTTTTTCTCATGAAATTATATCATCCGGTTATAGATATTATTTTTAAGAATACTATCATGAAACTTATTGGTTCCCATCATAATAGGGAACTACTATAACTTTTCAGTGACATAATTACCCTTATAACATTATCCCTATTATATCACATGGAATAATAATCAGGATGTGAAAGGAAATTTTATAGATATCCAAATTCATAAATATAAATAATCATAAATTACATATAAGTTGGTTCTATGTAACTGACTACAATAAAAATAATATCATAGGGTATCAAATATAACCATAAATAATGGTTTCACACTAAAAAAACCTAAACTATAACATAAATTTCACACAAAAATAAGGTATGATGTGTCCATGAGATGGACATTCATGTATTATAATAAGCAGATGTGATAATTTGAATCTGACTAAAGAACTAAAAATAATAAAAAAACATGAAATTCTTATAAATGAATTTCTAATAAAATATGAAATAATTTACGCAATATTTTGACCCACAATCTGAAACTAAAATTAGAAATGAAGTTTGAAGAGGTCGAGACACAACATAAAAAAGAACTGATCCAAATGTCACATGTAACCAACAAAGCCACCAAAATGGGACTCAAAGTCACCCACCATGAATCAATATAAAAATGTTTTCTTTAGAAAGTGTGGAGTAAACCCAACCTATAAGTCAAACCTGTATGCTTTTATAATACATCAAGACTACACAACCACTAATGTTACTATATAGGGTGTGAGATAATTATTAGAAGGATAATTTAAAGAATCCATACCACTCCTTTTATAAGAAAAACCAAGATCACTAGTTTTAAAATAAAGTGTATCAAATATTTTTTATTTTTTATTTATGTGAGTATAAAAAAATTAACACATAAAAAATTCCTCTATCGAATTCCATACCTTTATAAAACTCAAATCATGTTATTAGTTAATTTTAGAAATGTAACTTATTAGAAATTCCTTAAATTGGTTCAATGATAAGTTTCAAATATGTTTCTCTAAAAAAAATTTATTTTTTCAAACAAACCAACTAATTTTTTTGAAAACATTTTTGTAATTCTTAAATCATGGTCATGTAAAGAAAAAACACTATAAAAGAAACATTATAAACACTCAAAGATAAGTGTTCATAAATAATTTAAATTATAACTTTAAAAAATAAAGCTAAAACTTAAATTACTCATCATTTGAAGAGAATGAATAACCCAATAAAAATAAAGTAACTCACATATCAAGTATTACATAATAGAAACATAATTCATAATACTAATCATTAATAGTCGTTATTGGGACAAATGGGATAATACTTAGTTGTTCTTAAGTAGAAATAACAACTAGAAGGTTTTATATCCCTACACTCTCCACCTAAATCACTCCCACTAAACCTTTCAAGGGAACTCCCAAAATCTAAGGAAAATCTCAACTATGGGCTGTTAGGCAGTGCATAATATCAATTAATATATCACCCATATATTGATTTCTCACTTACTCTATTATTCACATGACATTATATAATGGAGGTGGGACACATTTAATATCCATAAATCACATTAAAAACAATAAAAAATTCAATTCAATATAATATTAACTATCGATACCACCTCTAAAACCCCATTAATGAAGATTACCTTCAAAAATGCTTATTCACAAGTCAATAAATCCAATTATCACTCGATATACCAAAACATAACCAAGAAATAAATAATGGGGTTCTAAAATTTGGTAGCTTATGGCCATTGAAAATCCATTATATAAAGTAGAAATTTGGAGTTTTATTTTAATACAGTAATCAAAAACATTAAATCACATTTCAAAAACCACTTTTGTGATAACATATTATTCAGATAACCAAAATTTTATAGCAATCATGTTTAAAATAAATTAAGGCAGCCAATGAACTTCACCATATATCAAACAAACCCCTTAAAATATGGAAAACTAAAAGAAACCTCAAACAACAAACTTATTAAATCATATTTTCTTCAAAATATCATGTATAAATAATTCCTTTATGAAAACCAATCATTTAAATTTTATCAAAAAAGTTTCATTCATAAAATTAAACTTAGGGTGAAAATATCTTGGAATTTTTAAATAAACCCATAATTTCCAATGAATACAAATAGAAATTATTGAAATCATTTGATAAATATTACATATTTCTCATATTCTATAATTATATAAGTTAAGATAAACTTTAGAATATCAAGAATCCAAGGTTTTACCAAATAAAAGGAATTATATGTAAACACATACCTCAAATATGAAGAGAAATTTTCAAATTCACATGCAAATAAAACAACCAAGAATAAGAAGCCTTCACAAGCCTATGAATATAAAAATTTCATCGGAAGTCAAGTCTTACCTTCAATAAATCCATTAAGAATGAAGGTGAATCACTAATTAGTTAATGGGGAGGAAGAAAATATAGTTGGAGCTCCCAATATTGTACAAATAGGGAGAAAACATGGGAGAAGGGTATAGGATTTCTATGGGTTCATAGTTTTAATTTCATATTTTTTCATATAATAAAGTACCCCATCGTTTGGTCCCTTAGGACAACAGTGTGGGTTTTCCCCACCGATCTCTTCTTATATCATAGCTTACACATTTCCCCATAGAGCTCTCCATAGATAAGAATCATATGTATCTGTCACTTTGGACACCATGACATAGGGTCCTTCCCTATTAAATAGTCGTTCATCCCCTAGTTACAACCTTATAATGTCTCCTGATGATCCATGAAATAGAGCATCCCAATTAAGAAGAAGTGGATCCTAAGTCCCCTGAAAACATTTTACCCATGATATCTTGACTCATAGGTGGTAGTGTGAAGCTCTAAGATTCCAAATTTTATATCCCCTAAAATTACATAAATTCCTATATAATATCAAAAACTAGAAATTTATAAGATTTTACTCAAATAAATAATTTATATATGTATCAGTGACCTAGATTGTGTCACAATTCTCCCCATCATTCCACTTTCTACCCCCTAAATGTCATTGAAAATGGTAGGTGTGGGAAAACAAACTCATTGGAGTCATAAATCTAGATTAATATACTAATAGGCACTCTCTAAACATTATGAAAAACTAAATTACCTGAATAAAACAACCTCCTAAAGATTTCCTAAGGCGATCCATACATAAAATCACAAACACATTCCAACCGCACACATTATAAGAACAACCTCACTAAAGAGGCTTTCACAGGCTCACAATGACAACCCACACTTCTTATATATTGATATCATGTCTTAATAGATGAATATTCATTAAATAGAATAATTATTCATGTGATAATCATTTAGGTATAGTTCCTTTAGAAATATAGATACATAAAAAACTAGTTCAATGGTGAACTACATCACCTCCCACAAAGATCATCATAACTAAAACCCTTGTTATACATATCATACATATTACATTTCTTCATAACCCGGGGAAAGGAAACATTAGAAAGGGTGAGCTTAGATACTTAGTATGGGTAAAAAATGGATATAAAAATATAATGTTAGAATAAGGGTATGAGAACATGAGAATAAAATTTTATAACCATACCATTTATATCATAGCTCATAGACATTAGTCATAGAATAAATCTTGGAAATTCATAAGATATGAATCATAATTTAATCAAATAACATGAGAAATCAGGGGAAAAAACATCAGCCTAAGAAAAAGTTTTTTTGAATACACATAAAAATATAAAATATTATGGAAATGTTTCCCATCAAGACATCCATACCCTTTTAAGCTTGTGCTAAACACCTGTGTAAGTGCTTCAGCCTTGGTATGACCTCCCATGTAACCTATTTTGGTCTTGGGATAACCTCTTGTGTAGCCTATTTTAGGATTATGATGACCTCTCGTGTACCCTATTTCAGGCCTATAATAACCTCCCATGTACCCTCTTTCTAGATTGGGATAACCTCTTGTGTATCCACTTTCAGACTTGGGATAACCTCCAATATACCCTATGAGATCATAGAACATTAATCATTACCCAATGTATTTTAGGGATATATAATTATGGTCCCGCTCATCACACAATGAGAAATGATATATATGTGTCCCAAGATATAATAAAACATTAATCATATCAAAACCAATGAAAATAAATAGATTTCATAAACATTTCCACATAGCATAACCTGTGAAAAATAAATAGTTTTTATAAATATTTTATCATTTCATCATAGCATAAATAGTGGAAAAAGAATGTGTTTTATATAAATCATGTAATCATAAATATAAACCATACAGAGAAATAATAAAGATGGTATCATTAAATAATATCCCCAATTAATCATAATTATAATCAAAAGATGTCATCATTGATGAAAAATGATTTTGATACATCACTTGGAACATTTTTTTAGGAAAATAACTTTCCCAATTTGGAAAAACTTTTTAAAAATATAAAATATTACTAAATATTAATGAAAAACATTCTATGAAAATAATCTTAAACACTTTTAAAGGAGGAAGAAATCATTTAGTGGTCATTACACCATAAAATATCGTTCATTCTATACATGTTAAAATGAATAATCATTTCACATTTTTGGTAAAAGGTTAAAAAATCATTGTTTGGAAAATGACAACAATGTTCCTTATAAACCATTTCTTAAAATTAAAACATAGGTAAAAATTTATTAAAATATTCATTGTATAATTTTAAATGATTTTCTTAAACCATTTTTATAAAAAATGTATACGTAATAAAAAAGTATTTTTTGACCAAAGAGAGAAATAAAGAAAATTTTTCTTAAAAACATTCATTCAATATATTGAGTAACTAAAAAGAGGAAAATTAAATAAAACATTTTTTATCTATAAAAAACTAGAGTATAATAAAATATATTAGTTTCGTGAGATATAGATCATAATATTTCATCATTTAAAGCATAATCATAAACAATCCCAAAAATAATGGGAATTTAAAAAAACCTTTACCACATTGGTAATTTTTGGATCATAATCCCAAAGAAATAAAAAATGTTATATGGATATGTAAATCCCAATAAGTTTAATAATAATAATCATAAAATTAATTTTTGTTTAGAATATACCTCACATAAATTAAACAAGTGGTGAATATGACATACGTCCCACAAAAATAAAAGTGAGGCGAAAATCCCTTACCTCAAGTATTGACTTTCTTCTTACACATTTGAACCTCCAGTAAAGTGAATATATGTTTATTATAAATATATTTTTGGTGCATAATCATATATTTAATACTATATATGATTTATTTATGACCTATTATTAACCATTTATTAACAATTCTTTATTCAAATCATTTTATGGGTAATAACTATTTTCGTTCTTTCATGTATGTTTTGGTTTAAAACATTTTGTCCTTTCACATTGATCATGGTTTTATAATATACATAATTTTAATCATGATATAAATATAATATATATTCATTATACAGGTATTTATAGTAATCCATTAAATTTAGAGTTAGAAAATTAATTACACTGTTCATGGTGATGGTAGGTCATACGTACACATTACCGATGTTTCCATTTTATCATCAGACATAAAAAATAAAGGTAAATGTTAATTATCTTTTATAGAATATTTTATTTTCATATATATCATATATATTAATTTAATTAAACCTTTTTACCATCCATGTCAAAATAAAATGAAAAATGTATCACATCTCTTCGTGGAGACAGTAGTGCACACATATGCACGAGCGGCGTTATCATTTTTCAAAAAATTGGAAGGTAAGAAGGTAGATGTGAAATTATAATTATACAAGTATAATTATTTAATAAATAATATATATATATAATTTTAATCCATAATTATTTACACCTTTGATATGTGGTGATGAAAAATGGATTACATCGATTCGTGATGTGGCAGTTCATCATACACGCGATCGATGGTTTCATTTCCCATTTAGTATAGTAGATAGAAATAGGTTATTTCATTAACACAATATAATATCTGTATATTAGAGATAATTATTTTATTATATACTTATATTTTAATAAGATTTGATTTATGTTGAAGAATTAATTAAATAAAAGTCATCGTTTAAGAATGATACCTCTTCTTCAGACAACCTACTTAGGTTGGCACCCAAATCCTTCTTAGTAGGTATTCCTAACAAAACTATAACCTCTAGGATGTGGTTAGGGAATAAATAAATGGATTGGGGTAGGATATTTATGAACCAAAAGGTATTTGGAGTTTTTATAGGATAGCAGAGTATATGTATTTATACATGTGGGGAAAGGAACTAACTTGGAAACTACATGGAAATTTCCCAAAAGAGTCCAAAATGAAAAAGTAATTCCTAATAAATATTCATCACAATGACCATATATTAAATTTTTTAATAGGATAAGATTTTGATATGTCTATAAAATAAGATTTAGAAAAAATTTATTTTCAAACATATCGATATATTTTGGTTTAACACCCTGGTAAACTTATTTTAACCCTAACTGTAGTAATTTATTTTTTATACTTTTACTATTAATTATAAAAAAAATTAAGTTATCTATATTGAATAATATTAATTATGATGATTAAAAATACGGAATCCATTTTTCCGAATTAAATTCAGTGAATTGGAATAATTTAATTTCAAATTAAATCCACACACATGATAAAAACTGGTTTTTCAAAGAAAATGATTTCAAAAGTTTAAAAAGTTTTTATATAAAACTTTAACATAAAATTGATTAAAATAACATAATTTTGATTAATAATAATATAATTTAACTATTTTTTTGATATATTTTAAAAATAATATGTACCTTTCTAAATACTTTAAACAAAAATGTAGTTTTAAATAAAATTTATTATTTTCCTCTATTCATAGAAAAATTTATATTTTCATAAAATTATCCAAAGTTCAGCTTAATCTAATTTTGACATGTTGATTCCAAAAGTGAAGTTAATTTTTTTTATTTTTTAAATATTGTAAGACATAATTTTATTATTTGTTCAAAAAAATCATTAAAAATCATTTTATTAGAAAAATGTATTTTTGAAGCATATAAATACCTTACCAAAAATTAAGTACTTATGTATCGACATATATTATTTATCTAAAATATTCATTATTAATTTTTCTAAAAAAATATACCTATTCATACCACAAAATTTAACTATTAGGTTATAAATATCAAATTATATTATAATATTTTAATATTAGTTTTTGGTTCATTTAAACTTAATGTTGTGTGTAATGAATTCTATAAAAAAAATTTATTTGAAGAAAAAATATTCCATAAAATATAATGATGTTACATTCTAAACACAATTAAATTAATTTCATCCTTTAAATTATATCACTCTGAAACAACCAACTAAGGATACTTATGCCTCATCATATTCTCAAGTTCCCATGTAGCTTCCTCAAATTGGTGGTTTCTCTGCAAAACATTTACCATGTTAGTGGTATTATTTAATAGCACTTTCTCTTTATGATCCAAAATCTCTATAGGTTTTTCTTCATAAGAAAGATAATTTTTTAATGGTAGGACCTCTGAGTTTAGTAAATGTGAAGGATTGGGTATATACATCCTCAAGAGAGAAACATGGAGCACATCATGGACTTCAGAGAGGTTTAGTAGAATCACGCAATGATAAGTAATCATCCATACCTGATCAAGAATATTGAACGGGAAAATATTACTAGGGATTATGTTTCCTTTTTTCTTGAACCTCATAACCCTCTTCCATGGAGAAATTCATAGAAACTCCTTCTCCACAACATCAAATTACAGATCACATTGATGATTTTCATTATATATTTTTCGATGACTTTGTTCTTCCCTTATGTGTTGTTGAATAGCTTTAACCATATCTTCATTTTATTCATCAATATTTAGTCCCAAAAAATTATTTTTCCTACTTCAACCCAACATTTTGGAATTATAAACTTCTTTCAATAGAGGGATTCATAAGTAGCTATCAGAATAAGAAAGTTAAATCTATTATTGTAATAAAACTAAACTAGAGGAAAGTGTTGATCCTAACCGCCATTGAAATATATATAATAATATCTCATAATATCCACTAGGGTTTGAATGGTTCTATCAGAATGACCACTTGTCTAAGAGTGATATGTATTATTGAAACTCATTTCTGTATCAAGAGTCTATTGAAGAATTTTTTTAGAAAATAAAAGTAAAACTCATATCCCAATCACATAAATTTAAATGTGGTACTTCATGCAACCTTAACACTTCCTTAATTAATATTCTGTAAAGATGATCTAGAGGTAAATCTTCACTGATAGCGATGAAGTTTGCTAACTTTTTAAGGTGATCGACTACAAACCATATAACACTATTCTATTTTGGAATTTTTTAGAGTCCGATGTAAAAAAACATGGTGATGTATTCCCATTTACATTATGTTATTGGTAATAGTTTTAATATCCCATTAGAGTATTTTATCTTATCCTTAACATTCTTGCATACCAAGAACTGAGATATAAACTATACAAACACTCTCTTGATTTCATCCTAATATAAATACTATTTCAAACCTCTCTATATATTTGAACTTATAAGATACATAAAGAATGAAGAAATATGAGATTACCCAAATAGATCCTTCTTCAAAATAGGTATGGACAAAAAATATACATGTCTTCTAAACCTTATAATTCTATTGTAATCAATGTTAAAACCAGGAACATTTCTAACCTTCTTTTGTATCTATACATCATATCTTTTTTCCTCTTAATCTTCACTTGGATATATGGTTAAACACTTATCTGTGAAAGATAATATTTCCCCCCTTATTTAATAATTTCTAGATCCATCCATTATAAATCCAAAAAAAATATTTTTTGTTTTTTAATCCACATCATGGATAATCTATCATGATCTTTTCAACTCAAAGCATCATCCACCACGTTCTCTTTCCTAAGGTGGTAATGTATTGTGCAGTCATAATAGTTAATCAATTCCAACCATATTCTTTGGCTCATATTCAACTCCTTCTATGTGAATATATATTATAAAATTTTATGACTAGTATATATATTTTATCTATAAATATATTTCCCCCATATTTTAGTTCAAATATAACCACGGCTAACTCTAAATCAAGAGTTGGTTACTTTTTCCCATGAACCTTCAATTTTCATGAGGCAAAAGCTATTTTCGTATCATTTTTCATGAGAACACATCCCAATCCCTTATTATATTCATACATATAGATTATAACTCATACTCCACTACATTGTAATGTAAGCACAGATGTACTGACGAACCTTCTCTTCAGTTCCTTGAAATTTTCTTCACATTCATCTATACAAAGGAAATTGGATCCCTTATGAGTTAACATAGTGAGTGGATTAGATATACATGATAAATTATCCAAAAACAGTCGATAATATCCTAAAAACCCAAGAACAATTCATTTCTCATTTACCTTGTTTGGTATGGGACAACGTTCAATAACTTTCAACTTCGATGGATCCATAAATATAACCTCTCTTGAGATTATATGACCCAAAAAATTAAACTTTTTATAGAGAAAATTCATACATTTTAAATTTTTCATTTAGTTTATAATTCTTTAGGGTATTTGGTTCAATTATAAAGTGATATTCATGCTCTAACTTTCTCTTTGAATATATAAAAATACCATCTCTAAACACTACCAAAAATATGTCAAGGTAATCTCTAAAGACTATTTGTTAAATCCATAAAGATAAAATGGGAATCAGTATGACCATGTGACATAACTATACATTCATAGTGTCTATACTATGTATAAAATTCCATCTTTGGAATATAATCCTTATTGAAAATAAATTTATGATATCTATAATGGAGGTCAATCTTTGAAAAGTATTGATCTATGTAATGTTGATTAAAAAAGTCATCAATACGGGGTATATGATACTTTTTCTTAATTATAACCTTGTTCAGTTCCTGATAATCAATACAGAGTCACATAAAACCATCTTTCTTTATATAAAATAACTGGTGAACCCTAGAAAATTACACTTAACAAAATTAATCCCTTGTCATGATTCTCTGGGAGTTACTTATTTATTTACTACAACTCAATTTGGGTAATTTTATGGGGAGTCTTTGAAATAGACGTATCACCATGTGTGCGTTCTATTGAGAACTCAACCTCATGATTCCGTAGAAGGCCAGGAAAATCCTCTGGAATGACATAAAAAAACTCTCACAAGAAAGGAATATATTTGACGTTGACTTTCTCCCCAACCATATGAAATAAACTCCCATTTTGAATAAGAATCAATACTCTTACAGTGGATGTGATTTCCATCAGAAGTTCATATTTCTCATCACACTGATAGATGATCATAGGTTGGTTTGGAATAACAAATGTAAGTTCCCTTACTCAGAAATTGATGTGGGATTTATTTAGAGAAATAAAATCCATGTAAAATATTATATCAAATTCAAACAGAGGGAGAATAAAAATATTTTCAAGAAAAATATTCCCACAAAATTATACTGGAGAAAAATCATAGACATTATATTTGATCATCATAACATTAGGGGTTTCAACTTATAATTTTACATCTAATCTTTGGGGATAGTAATTAACATTGATAAATAATTTTCATTATATAAAATAATTTATATAACTAATCTAAAATAATATACTTCAATATTTGAGTATACCTGTATCAAAGACAACTTCATTTTTATATCTTCTATCCCTTTGTAAAACTAAAATGGTCATCATGACCGTTAGACATCTTTGATTAGAGTGTTCAATAGTTCATATAAAAGAATTTATATAACTAATCTAAAAGGTATGATTCATAATGGAATCAATGAACTTGATCCATGAACAATAACATTGGAATACGACATAGATCTGTGGAAGAAGACATAAATTTGTGGAATATACCTAAGCATATAAGATCATATGTTAATGTTTCCCACCAAGATATTAATAATGTGTCATTATTGGGATAACCTCCCATGTACCTACATCTATCTTGGGATAACCTCCCATATATCCTCTTTAGGTCTAGGGATAACCACTGATGTGCCCTCATTCGGGTTTGGGATAACTTCTCATGTACCCTGTTTCAGGCTTGGGAAAACCTCTCGTATACCCAATTTTGAGCTCGGTATTAACTCATGTGTACCCTCTTTCAAGCTTCAGATACCCTTATATATACCTTTTTAACTAATAAAATTTTAATCATTATCCAATGCATTGGAGGGCTATATAATTCCAGGACCACCCATCAAAAGAAATCGTACAAATGTGTTCCACAAGATCGTAAAAGATTAATCCTATCAAACCCCATGAAAAGAAAAGTATTTCACAAACACTTCATCATAGCATAACCAATGGAAAAGAAATGAGTTTCATAAATATTTTATCCTTTCATCATAGCATAGAATGTGTAAAAGGAACAAGTTAAATAAAAATATTTTCATCGTAAATATAATCCATCCACAGAAATAATAAGAATAGTATCATTGGATTATATCCCTAGTAAATAATAAGTGACATCATCTACTTAGTTATTTTTTCCCTCCAGGTGCATAGGTTATCAGTAACCCAAAAATAAGCTTTTGAAAATCAAATTAAAATCTCATTTTCAGTCATTTTGAAAGATAAGTTAGAAAATTTATTGATCAAAATAAGCTTTCAAAGTTGAAAAAACTTATTTAAATTATAAAAAATTCCCAAATAATAAAAAAATTCTTTGAAAATAAAATTGAAAACATGTAAAGGATTATTTAAATCACTGATATTTCATGAATATGGAAAATATCATTTATGTTGTACAGTCTAAAATGAAGATTCCGTTCAAAATTTCAGTAAAATTTCAAAGCTTCCTTATTTGGAAAACTTCCAGAAGATTCCTGTTAAATTATTTTATAAAAAGAAAAAAATGGGTTAATTTTTTTTTAAAAAATAATTGGAAAATTTATAAATATTTCATTAAAACCTTTTTAGAAAACATCAATACAGAATAAAAAGGATGTTTCGACCAAAGTGATAAATAAAGATGATTTTTCATAAATTTTTTTTAGTATCTTGGGTGAATACAGAGAGTAAAATGAAAGGGAAACATATATTCTTCATAAATTAACCATAGGATAATAAAATAAATGGGATTACTAAGAGATAGATCATAATATTTTATCATTTGAAAAATAATAATAAACAATCCTGAAAAACAATGAGATTACAAGATAAAACCTTTCCCAATTTGGGAATGTTTGAATCGTGAGACCCATTATAGAAATAAACATATATGAATATATAAATCATAATAATTTTCTTAATAATAATCATAAAATCCAGTAATGTGAATAATATACATCGCATAAATGAAACAAGTAGAGAATATGACATATGTCTCATAGAAATAAAAGTGATAAGAAAATCCCTTAACACAAGTATTAAAATCATTTATACACATTAAAAAAATCCTATATAATAAATATAGGTTTATAATGAATCTATTATAGAACTATAATCATAAATACCATACCATATATGATTTACTTATGACCTTTTATTACCTTTTTATTTAAAATTCCTTATTAAAATTGTGTTTTGGGTAATAACTACTTTGTTTTTCATGTTTGTTTTTGTTTGATATTGTTTTCCTTTCAATTTGGTTTAGTATTTTTATTATATAAATTTTAATTATTTTTAAATCTATTATTAAAGACACAATAAAATATACTATAATGGAAATTTATTTATAAAAAACAATAATATCATTAAGCCATATGTCTATATCTAAAACATATATCAAGGAATTATTTTATTTAGAAATTATAAGATGGATCGTCATAAATAATTTGATTCCAATATTATTAAATAGCATTGTATTTAATAAATATCCTTATATGATTTAGAAAATAATAAAATTCAACCTTTTAAAATCAATGAAACTCAAAATATTTCATTCTTCCAAATAATTTATACTGAAATTCAATAATTTTCAAAAACCATACATAATACTATAAATATTTCATCCATAAATCACAAAACCTACTCAATAATACATAAATAAGAAACAAAAATCACAATATTATTTTGAACTTACAAATGGATGAAAAGAGCCAAATTTTAAGAGTTCTCCCAGAATGTTTAATTTTTCCACATGATTGATCAGACATGTTCCAACCATAAAATCACTACTAAGAGTTTTTCTAGAATGGATCACATGGATTGTTAATGGTTTTATAGAAATCCACACTAACCGTTTCCCCCTATATTTCATCCCATTTTCACCCTAAAACATTTTAGTTACCAAAAATATTTATGTGGCCTCTATAAAATTCAAATTAGCAGCAAACCATAATAAAACACTAAAGGAATATTCAATTATAATCCCAATTTAAAAAAAACTCATGAACACCCATTGTAACTCAAGGATCGATATGAAGAAGTGTTTCTAGACACTCCCCCACACCTACACATAAAGATATGATGATACCATATTCAGTATTCCTATCCTTATCAACATAATAATTGGGAACTCTAATAAATTTTTGTAATGAATAATCCATAGTTTAATTGACCGGTCACCCAGACCGCTCTTTCACAAGGCCAGAATGATGTTCCTGGTCACTAAAAATTGTAAAAAAGCACTAATAGTATTAGATATAACATTTTTTTATTATTTTCACTCTTGAAAATTCATCAACCAAAAAATATATTTCACTTAGAAATATATTATAACATTTGCATGCATTGGACATTGGTGAACCTGAATTAGCATAAATGATTAATGAAACCCAACCAAACAAGTTTCAATAATTAATAATAACTTAAAACTCATAAGAATGCACAAACAAAAAAATAAAATCTTATTCATACAAGTTTTGGATCCATAATAAAAAACTAAAATCGTAAATGATTTATGAAGAGGCCAAAACAAAACACACACTAAGCTGATCCAAATATCCCAAGAAACCAATTAAGAAACCACCATGGGAACCAATTTTTCCCACATTGAATCAATATCTACCCAGTTTCCCATGGTTGTTTGGATTAAACCAAACCTAAAATTAAAACCTATAAACTTGTATAAGACATGGGGACAACATACCCGCAAATGTGAGTATATATGGTCTGATCCAATTCCTAGTAAGACACCATTAAGAATCCATACGACACCATTTATAATAGAAACTAAGATAACTAATTTTAATATAAAGTGTATAAAATATTGTTTATTTTTTATTTTCATTATTATAAAAAAACACATCAAAAATTATATTCTTAAATAATTTTCCTTCAGAAAAACCAAACTATTTTCTCAGTTACCTTTATAAATACACATTTAAAAATAAATCCCCTCAAATAGGTTAATGATTGGTTTCAAATATATTTCACTAAAAACCATATAACTTGGATACAAACAAATTATTTTAAAAAACTATTTATTTATTTCTCAAAAAATTCCTATATAAAGAAAAATCAAACGAAACATCAATAAAAATCAAGGATAAGAATTACTAAATAATATGAATTATAACATCACAGAATAAATCTCAACTAGAAATCACTCATCATACCACGAGTATGCATATATTGAGAAAATTAAGTAACTCATATATCAAGTAAACCATATGGGAGATGTAACACATGGTACTCATAGCGAGGCATCACTATAGGGACTAATGAGAAAATACTTAGACATGTCAAAGTGGAACCAAATATCAATAGTTTTGATAGTTATGCACCCACCACCTGAATCTCTTTCAATGGCCTTATTAGGGTCACTCCCAAAATACAAGGTGAATCTCAATTATGGGTAGTTAGCCAGTGTATAATCTCAACTAAAAAAAATCCCATATCTTGATTTACCACTTAGTTAATATAGGATTCCCATGACACTACCTAATAGAGGTGTTCCACATTTATCGTTCATCAATCCAGTGAAAAAAAATCAGAAAATAATGAAATACATCACAATATCAACTCTCTATCGCACCTTCAACAACCCTGTAATGAATATTACCTTCCAAAAGTTATAAAAAAAATCAATAAATCCAATATTCTCCTGATATTCCCAAAATTGTACAATAGATAAGCAATGGGATTTGTAATTTTGTAGATAATGGTCTTCCAAAATACATTACATCAGGTTCCAAACAGGACATTGGTTATAATGGAATAATCAGACATTTTAAATCCATTTTTAAAAATCACTTTGAAGATAATTAATAGTCCAAAAAACACAAAATTAACAACAAATAATAATCAAGATAAATTAATAAAGTCATTAAACATTATTATTGATTAAACAAACCCCTTTAAGTTTAAAAACTCAAAGAACCATTAAAATTCAAACATATTAAACAATTCTTGCTTCAAAACACCATGTATTAATCATTAAATTTGTGAAAATGACTCATTGAATTTCTATCAAACATGTAGCATGAATAAAATTCAACTTAGGATGGAAATGACATTGAATTTTCAAATCCACCCATTATGTGAAATGAATACCAACAGATATTTGGTAACTCTTCTAAAAATTATTACATAGTTATAAAATTTGAAATTCATCTTGGTTCAAATATACTTATAATCTCAAAAATTCACGTGCCATCTAAATAAATGGAATGAAATGGAAAAAACTACATAAAATTTAGAGGAAAATTGTCACCTATATAAGATTACTAAAAAACAATAAAATGTGACCCTCACAAGCCTAAAATTTTAAAGTTTCATTAAAAATATATCCTAAAACATTCATTCAACCCCTATTTCATCTAGGTTTTCAAAACATAATAAACAAGGAAGAATAATTATATAGGGAATGTAATTTCATGACCCAAACCAAGCTGGTGCATGAACCGAAACTACCCCAAGCCCACCTCCATAGGTCATGGGTTGGTGACAATCGCTAAAGGCACAACAAACTCAGGGAGGACTCTGCCTAAGAACCTATACATAGGCATGTATCCAACTCAATGAAAAAGTGCAGAGGAAAAGTATAAAAAGTGAAAATTGATATAAAGTAAAGTGAACATGCATGAACCTCTAAAAGGTACAAGAGTTCAATAGTTAATTCTGAAATGTAATGGGAAAAAACACACACCCAAACCAGAATCTGGTCCCAACCTAAATACAATTAGAATAGAGTATCTACTAAGAGATCACAACTCTTGTATCCCAACTATAACCACCGTATGCGATCCACATAACATGTATCCCTACAATCCTCTATAGTCATGATTAACATGTCCACCGTCTGCAAAAGACACAAAATGTGTTGGGAAATCCCATGTAGGGTTGAGTATATAAATACCCAATAGAATGCCCCAAAAAGGTGAAGGGTTAGAAAGAGATACACCTGGTGAGAAGCAGTAAATGGAACAAGGTATAGTAAAAAAGGCTGGAAGGAGTGAAACTCAACCCAATAAGAGTGTAAAAGTAGGGTTATCCAAACACTAGGAGCTCCAAATGGTGAGGAGGTGACCCCCCATGTCAAGTCATCATTACCTATAGTCAGAGAGTCGACCCGTCCAACCACGAGATGCTAGACCTGGAAAGCATGTGGCATACCCCATGTGTATTTGGCTCTCTTGAAAGGATAGTAACCAAGACCCAAGATGTGGGTACTGTAGCGGGATATATGTATATATATATATATATATATTTGTTTGTGTGTGTGTGCTCAGTCAAAGAATCCCAAAAGAGAGAGTATGAGAATCTCTATCTCGCAGCTTAGCCCAAGAAAGTAAGTATATAATAGTTGCAAGTAAATACATCTTCAATGCCCAGTACCTCATGTATCATCCTAGGAGACATAAGACAAAGGGGTTCAAATCACAACACCTTGATATTATCTACTTTGGGTGGCACTAACTCACTCGCACAGTTTTAGTTCACATCACAAGGATGCATCTCAGTGGGGAAAGTGCCCCTCTTTCTCGTTAGTCCTTAGGTAAGTCGAACCATGCCTCTCCACTATGCCTCACAGTCGATGTCCTTCTCTGAATCGTCAGGGACTGCACTGCCTAGTCTAGCTAGAGGGTTACCTTGGTATCATTGGGGACTATTCTACCCAGTCTAACTAGATGGTCAGCCTGGTATCTCTCTTTAGGGACTACACTACCCAACATAGCTAGAGGGTCATCCTGATATCTCTCGTTGGGGACTACACTACCCATCCCAGATGGAGGGTTAGTCTTATATCTCTCATTAGGTACTAACTATAAAACCTAACTATAGGGTCAACATGATAACTCTCATAGGGTACTGAACTAACCATTCTAAATAGAGGGTCATCCTAGTGTCTCTCATCAGGGAATACACTACTCATCCCAACTAGAGGGTTATCCCAGTATCTCTCATTGGGGACTACACTGCCCAGCCCGGCTGGAGGGTTAGCCCAGTGTCTCTCCTCAGGGCCTACACTACACAGCCTAGCTGGAGGGTCAACTCGGTATATCTAGTTGGGAACTACACTACCTAGCCTAGCTAGGGGGGGGGGTCATCCTGGTGGGTCATATAGGTAATCATGTCTAATCGTTGTTGACATCGGTTGTCGTATATTCACATGCCAACCCAGAACATCCACATCGTATCTCAAAAGACAATTTTGTGGGAACCATTGCATTCTACATGGAAAACACTCAGGATAGGCATCTAATGTGATGAAATATAGCTTCAAACTAAGGAGATATGAAGGATTAAAATTTCCTTATGGGATCTCAAATAGTATATGGCGTGTTAGGGGGGATACACGATGTGTTTAGCCTATTCAATGCTTATCCGTTTCTTTGTTCAGACATGGGTCTCATCGCATTTAGTAGTGCACACAATACGTGTGCACTACACGGAGTGTTCCACTTATCTAGGGACTGGGCCATGTCTTCTTGTCATGTTCATGTAATCAGACTTCTTGTTCGTATACTTCGATACGATGTGTGATGTTTCACACAGGATGATTCCCATGTGACCAAACCATATCTGTGTGCTCGGCATAGAGCATGTCACTATCTATGTCTACTTCACATGGATTATCTCACATTGAGAGGTAGAACATGGAATGTCAAGTATAATACACATCGTGTCATCCTTATACTTTCCCAAACCCTAGAACCACTTCTAAGGGAGGCTACACATTGTGTGTTTTTCAATGAACATTACTTGTACTTGGAATTTTTCCAGAAACTCCAGATTATCCCGAATCATTTTCCTTGCTCAAAATCTGGTCAAACTGCTTCAGATCCCATCGTGTTTCCTTCCGAAATCTTCTGATCTCACTACTAATCATTCTCATAGACCATCATTTGCTGGGAATCGGTCACTGGAACGAATGAGGGTTTTTTTCTTCATTCATCAGGCCGATGCACCTTCGATCTTCATCATATGGGTATGAAACCTATAGATCTTTAATCAGTGCCTCATTCTATTTCTGGATATGTGCCTCAACTGCAAATCCATTTTCATTCTATTATTTTGTCTCATTTCTAGGATGTAGATCAAGCTCGGGTTACCTGATAATCATTAAACCCAGATCTATGGGGATTCCATGATGATAAACATGAAGAAAAAGGGGAGGGAGGAACTAAAAAATAGGTTTTTAGTCATCATCATCCAAGCATTCTTGGTTGGTGATTGATAATGGGACACTAAGGTTAGAACATGTGATAAACAATAAGAAATCAGGTTCTTAGGCTCATGCAGAGCTTGAAATAAAAGGTGTAGGTTGAATAATTTAGTTTCCACAAGATCAAACATTTAATACAAGTCGTAAAAAAGATAAATACGAGTCCTGCCATGATTGGATAAATCGACTTTTAAGAATAACATGTTCTTCGATGAAGGAGGAGGATCCATTTCATCTTGATCCATCAAGATCCAAGGTTTTCTTGTCATTCTTTGTTTTTCATTCACTAGCAGAAAATATAGGAGGAGAAGAGAGTCCATTGGAAAAACTGGATTATATAGCCAACTCCTATAAACTATGATTTTATAACCTTTAATTAGGTTAAATGGATTTATTAAATTAAATTAATTAAATTAATTAATCACTTAAACACACCTCAAATGGGTGATAGGTTTGGACGTCCCGTGCTGACTCATTTTATGTCGCGCCTAGGGAAAATAATTCATTCTTGGCCCAAATGTGGTCTCAGATTTCTGATCCTATAAAACATTTAAGAGTTATCCCATTTTATTCAATTGACCATATGTGCATAATATAAATTATATTGTTTTTTATAAAATTAATTCTGGGCACACTGGGCCTCGGGATTACACGTCATCTCAGCGCCTATCTCTAGAATAAAATTTTGAAATATTTCAATGTCTTTTTATACAAAAATTGGGTCTCTACATAATTACATCCTTCAATATTTTTATCCATGAAAAGAAAAACTAAACAAAAAACTCATTATATTGAGATTGTATCTGGCTCTCCCACTCACAGGAACTCTCCTACACTTTTCTGTGTTGCCACAAAACTCGGACTAGAGGGATAGACCATCCCCACAAGGTCATCTCCTACTAGTTCTTGATCACTAATGCATTCTAATCAATGGTGGATTCATCCTCAATGTCCATCTCACCCCATTCAATAATGTGCGTAGGCTCATGCACATATCTTCTCAGTAACGACATGTGGAAAACATTGTGCACCCTCTCTAGCTATGGTGGTAAGGTGAGGCAGTTGGAAACCTCACCAATCCTCTTCATGATTTTGAACATCCTAGTGAACCTCAAGGATAAGTTTATTCTCTTTCTAAACCTGCATAATCCAAATCGTTGGGAGACTTTCATGGATATGTGGTCTCACTTCTCGAACTAGAAGGGCCTGTGATGGTGATTTTCATAGGAATTCTATCTTCTCTATGCCATATTCATCCATTCATGGATGTCTTGCACCTTCTTTGTCATCACCTACACCAACTCCAGGACCATAAGAGATGAGTCTCCGATCTCCATTAATCAGGGGTGACCTATAGGGTCTCCCGTATAGGTCCTAAAAATGTTTCATGTTGATGGTAGAGTGGTATCCATTGTTATATGCAAACTCCACCAAGGACAGGTGGTCTTCCTAACTCCATTTGAAATTCAAGATGCAATATCTTTTCATATTCTATATCACCTTGATAGTGTACTCAATTTTCCCATTGGTCTGGGAGTGAAAGTCTTTACTCATTTGCAACTAGTTCCCTAACACCTCCTATAGGCCTCTCAACAATCGTGATGTAAACTGAGCTTCATGATAGGATACAATATTTGAGGGTACCCCATGAAGTCAGATGATCTCTCGTATGCATATCTGCCCCAAACACCCCCATGAACTATTCTCCCTGATATCAAAGAAGTGTGATGACTTCATTAGTTGGTATGCTATCATCCAGATGGTGACATGTATCTTCATTGTTCGTGAAAGCCCTGTGATGAATTACAGGGATATGTTGTCCCATTTCCACTTCAGGATATCAAGCAACTGAAAAAAACTATCCGAAACTTGGTGATCATACTTTAAGTACTGATAGTTAAGGCATTATGAGATGAACTAAGCTACACTTCACCTCATTCCAGACCACCAAAAATAAATTTAAGGATCCCTATACATCTTCCCCACACTGGGATGTAAAACTAAGGGAGAAGCATGGAACTCCTACATCACTTCCTCCCGCATCACAACCGGAATCAGTGTTCTCTCCTAGAACAAGATCTCATGATTACTACATTTATAATATCCATATGGTGCATTACTTGTGGATATATGATCATGAATAACCTCTCAGTCAATGTATCCAAGCTAGGACCCCATCACATGCTCAAACAGCATAGAAGTCAACACCATTGACTGTAAAAAAATTGTACCCTCCTGCACCATCAGGGTCAGCTGAAGGTAATCTAACTACAATGAAGCATCCCTCACTAGGTGAGCCTGGGACTTCCTATTAAGGGAATCTACTACAATATTACCCTTCCCTATATTATAGACTTTCTCAAAGTTATAGTCCTACTAGAACTCCAATAAGCATCACTACCTTAGGTTCAAGTCTCTCTGAGTGAAGAAGTACCTGAGAATCTGGTGGTCTGAGTAAACAACAATGTGCTATCCCAGAATGCAGTTCCTCCACATCCTCAAAGTGAAGACTATTACTACTATCTCTAGATCATGAGTTGAAGATTTATTCTCATGGGGTCTCAACTACCTTGACCTATATGAGATTACCACCTATCGTTGCATTAGCGCGCAACCGAGCTCATCTCCTGAGGCATCATAGTGTACCACGAACTCAACTCCTTCCTATGGTATCCTCAAAACTAGAGTGTTTCAGTAGCCTCTACCTCAACTCCTTAAAGGCCTTCTAACACTACTCAGACTAGGTAAACAAACTTTCCCATCCATGTCAAAGCGGTCAATGGGGTTGTGATCCTGGATAAGTTTGCCATAAATCTATGGAAGAACCCCACCAAGACAAGAAATATATGCACCTCAGACACATTATTGGGTGGATCCCAATCAAGAATTTATTTTTCATTCACTAGATCCACAAGTAAACCCTACTCAGAAATGAAATGCCCGAAATTGAATTTTTGTATCTAGAACTGGAATTTTTAGAGATTTCTATAAATTTGGTGCTCTCAAAGTAGATCAAGGACTTTCCTTAAGTCCTCTACATGATCCTACTCTATCACAAAGTAGACAAGTATGTCATCGATGAATAAAATGAAAAAATGGTCCAATTATGGATGGATGATCTGGTTCATTAATGCCATTAAAATGGTAGGGGAAATTATCACACTAAGGGGCATCACTATGAACTTGTAGTGTCTATAGTGACATCGAAATACCATCATTGGAATGTCAGCCTAACAAAACTGTAGCTTCTAGTAGCTGGAACTGAGATCAATATTGGATAAAAATATTTCACCTCACAACTGATCAAATAGGTCATAAATCCTTGGGAAGGGGAAATTTCTCTTTATCATTGCATGACACAAGTGACGATAATCCACGTAATGTTGTAATCTCCCATATTCCTTTTCTATAAAAAAACATGAGTAGCCCAGGGGGATACACTCATTCTAATGAAACCCATCTCATGAAGGTTCCTTAACTTTAACCTCATATCCCAAAGCAAAGTGGGTGTCATCAGATATGTTTGAGAAGATATCATTGAAGTCCCTGGCTGAAAGTCAATGAAAAACTCCAACTATCATCTTAAGGGTAGTCCCATAACATCTTTAGAAAATATTTCCATATAATCCTCTACAACTAAAGTTATCTATACACCCATAGACACTAATAAACCAAGGTCCATACTCATTAGATGATAAGTAATGGGTTGTAACTTCTTTCTCACAGCACCCACTCGTCCTGCTATGAGGTCTCTCTCACCGATAAAGGAGAACCTCATCCCATCAGCACGTAGGCATCTAACTAAACTATGATGATAGTCAATCTGTGATCAAACCACGTAAATACAATACATGCCTTAGATTATTTCATAGGGTTCCATATTAATGACTAGTAGGTCCAATGTGAACCTCTCTCCTCCAAGTGATAGCTCGCACTGCTGGAAGATGAAAGATGCAGAGGAAGTGTTCCCTAAACGAACCTCAAGGCATGATTTTTGTGATCTAATCTCTACTGGGAGCTCCAGATTTCGCACAAAGAGTTGAGAGATAAAGGAATGGTTATCCCAAGTGTTTAATAATACTGAGTTAAGAGTATAGTAAACAAAGATCATACCTCAAATCGTCTCGTGGGTCATCAGGTCGTAGATGTCCACAGATAGTAACTATTCAGGGCCCCTTTCGCCAGATCCATGAGCCTGACATGGGATTCCTAGTTGTGGTGGTGGGAGAACCCCTTATCATCATCTCCCACCTGTAGCTCCTCCTACTCCTATGCTAGCTCCACCTCCCTAGGGACCACCCTATCTTCGTCGGGGAGATCCCTGATCACGGTGCTGCCTCTATCATGGCAGTCCATCTTCTTCCTGCGTAGGATTCTTAGTACACCTAGTTGGGTAGTCCTAGTTCATGTGAACTCACCCATAACAAGTGTATCATCTTCCCTCTCTGGGTTTCCTCAATGATACGTGCTTCCCCTAAACTGGGTGACCACACCCAGGAGTCTGATCACAGAAGGGTCTCCTATTTTAGGACCTCTGGCACCCACATGCTTCTAAAGATGACTCAACCATGTTGTACTTACCATGAGATCCAGTTATCTGGAGTCCCTATGCCAGAAATATCTTCGTCATAAGTGTATGTTCCAAAAACTCTTCATTGGTGGGAATGCACAAGGGTACTATGTTGGCCTCGATCTCTCTACAGAGTCCCTACTCGGACGTTCGTGTTAGGAAGTAACCATATCTAATCATGTCAAGAATATTTTTAATAAGGTAATTGAACCTCGCCATGTACTCTACCACTGTCATATGTCCCTTCTGAAGCTCTAGAAGCTCCTAAATCTGAACAAAACATAAGAAGGATGGGTGGTACTCTTCACGAAACAGATGATGAAAGTTCTCCCATGAGAGTGTCGCCTCATCGTGCATCTGGGTGACTAAGCTCCACCATATTCCAATTTATCCATGTAAAAGGATGGTTTCCAAATCCAACCTATGATCCATCAGGGTCGGAACCAATCTAAACCTGTAGACCACTGACTCTAGACAGTCTTCTACTACCTAAGGATCTAATTATCCATGGAACCTATGTGGTCGTTATCACTGGAACTCACAGAGTGTGCTCATCCTGTGCATGTCCCCATCCATCCTTGTTGGGACTATTTGCTACTCAATGGGTGGAGGTGGTACTACCTATCCACTAGGAGGAAGGGGATCGTATGATGGGCCCTGAATTGAGGCCTCGTCACTCATCATGTTGTTATCATGAACTAGAGCTGGTATCCTGGATGGCTGGCATTGCAGAGGAATCCTAAAAATTATCAAGGAGCATCATGGTCAGATGAGAATATATATATGTATCAAAAAAATAATGGAGAGATAACTCATAAAGGACAATAAAACACTCAATCCTATTTGATGAATGTACCATTTTTTCCTATAACAAATTTCTCTAAGCGCCAAGTAGACAAGCGGGTAATCAGGGTCCTGGTGAATGGCTATATCGGCTGCCTATACCATCAATGGACTCCCTGTCCTAAGAGATTCTCTAGAGAAACTTTGAAATTATTTCCCTAATCCTAATAAAGACCCTTTTAGGTAAATTCCCAAACAACATTCCATCGGTTTAATAACCTCTTATAACACTCTATTGAGATTCCAACCAAGTCAGGACTCAAGCCGTAACTACCCTAAGACCACCTCTATAGGCAAGGGGTTAGAGACAAATACCGAAGGAATAACAAACTTGGGGAGTCCTTTTCCTATGAAACTGTACACATGCACGTAGCCAAATCAATGAAAAAGTGTAAAGGAAAAGTAGAAAAAGTGAAAACTGGTATAAAGTAAAGTGAACATGCCTGAACCCCCTAGATGGTACAAGAGTATGGTAGTGAATACTAAAATGTAAAGGGGAAAATCACACAGCCAAACCAGAATCTAGTCCCAACCTAAAGATAACTGGAAAAGAGTATCTTATGAGAGAGACCATCTCTTGTATCCCAATTATGATCATTGTATGTGGTCTACATAGCACATATCCCTACACTCCTCTATAGTCACAAATAACCTATCTGTCATCTGAAAAAGACACAACATATGTTGGGCCAAGACCATGTAGTGGTGAGTGTATACATACCCACTAGAACACCCCAGAAAGGTGATGGGTGAGCAGTAATAGATACAATAAAAGAGAATTAGTTAATAGAACAAGTTAAAATAAAAGATGATGGAAATAGTGCAGTCCAACATAATAAGAGTGTGAAAGTTTTCTCATCCAAACACAAGGATCTTGAAATGGTGAGGAGGTGAACCCCCTTCGAGTCTTCACTACCTATAGCTAGAGAGTAGACCTGTCCAAGCCTGAGAATATAGACATTGAAGGAACATGGAATACCCCATGTGTCTTTGTCTCTCTTGGAAGGAGAGTAACCAATACCCAAGGAGTGGGTACTGTAGTGCGATATGTGTGTGTGTGTGTGTGTGTGTGTGCTCAGTCAAAGAACCCCAAATGAGAGAGTAAGGAGATCTTCATCTAATAGCTCATCCCAAGAAAGTGAGTAGCCAATAGATCCCTGTAAATCCATCTACAATGCCCAAAACCTCATGTGTGTGCCTAGGAGCCACAAGTCAAAGGGGATAAAATCACCAGACCTCAATACTATCCGCTTTGGGAGGCATTAACTCACCCACGTGGTTTTACGTTGTGTCACAAGGATGGGTCTTGATGGGGAAAGAGATCCACTTTCTCCTGAGTCCTTAGGGAAGTCGAACCACACCTCGCCACTATGTCACACCTTCTAGGGTATTCTCTAAATCATCATGGACTAAACTACCCAGTTCAGTTGGAGGGTTATCCCAATATAATCCAAGACTATGCTACCTATCCTAGGTGGAGGGTCTGCCCGGTATCTCTCCTCATGAACTACACTACCCAGCTCAACTAGAGGGTTAGCCTGGTATCTCTTATTAGGGACTACACTACCCAGACAAACTGTAAAGTCAACCAGGTATCACTCTTCGGAGACTACACTACCCAGCCCACCTGGAGAGTCATCCTTGTGTCTCTCATCGGGGACTACACTGCCTAGCCCAACTGGAGGGTCATCCTAGTATCTCTTTTCGAGGAATACACTGCCTAGCCCTACTGGGTGGGTTAACCTGGATGATCATCCTGGTAAGCCTTTATGATAAATGCCATAATCGGGTGTCACCTCTGCATGTTGAAACCCACAACATCCACATCGTATCCCAAATTCCACTTACGAGGGAATCATTACATTCTGCATGGAAAAACACTCAGGATAGGAATATAACATGATGAAATATGAGTTAAAAAAAGTAGATATGAAGGTTTGAAGTTATCTCATGGGAGCTCAAACATTACAAGATGAGTGAGGGGGGCCACATGGTGTGTTTCCCTTCTTTTCTGTATGGTCATGTCCTTTTCTAAACACAGGTTTCATCCCATGTAGTAGTGGACACCATGTAGGTGGACTACATGGTGTGTTATGTTTATCTCGATATTGGGTCGTGACTTCTAAACTTGTCCATGTACTCAAACTTTGTGTCTATGTACTTTAGTAGATTGCGTGTTGGTCCGTACAGGATGATGCATGTGTGACCAAGCTTTGTCTGTGTGCTTTTCACAGAGCATGGTCCTAGTTATGCCTCCTTCACACGGATCCTATCACATGGAGAATTGGTATACAGTGTGTCAAGGGGATTACATGTTGAGTCATCCTAATCCTTTCCCAAACCCTAGAACCACCTTTGGGAGAGGCTACACACCATGTGTTCTTTGATGAATATAGAGCGTAGTTGGTATTATTTTCAAAAACACCAGATTCTCCAAAATCATCATTTTTTCTATAAATCTAGTAAAATCTCTTCAGATCCTGCCATGTTTCCTTCTGAAATTTTTGGATCTTACCGCTAATCATGCTCGTCAAACGTTATTTTTTGGGAATCATTCATTGGTACTAATGACGGTTTTATTCTTCATTCCCCACACTGATTCACCTGCGATATTATTCATGTGGGTATGAAACCTACTTATTTTCTATCCCCACATTATGCCGTTTCCATATTTTTTCCTCACCCAAAAATCCATGGTCGTTCTATGATTCCGTGTTCTTTCCGGGCACCCAATCGAGCTCGGGTCGCTTGGAAATCGTTGAATCAGGATCCATAGAGATTCCAAAGTGATAAATGCATAGAAAAGGGTATAAAGGGACCAAAAACCAAAGTTTCAATCATCATCATCCAACCATTCTTGTTCGACAATCAAGAATGGGGCATTGGGGTTAGAACATGTGATAAACAATAAGAAATCTGATGTTCGTGATCAAGAAAAGTTTGAAATCATAGGTGAATGTTGAAGAATTTAGTTTCAAAATGCTAAAATATTTAATCCAAGGAATAAATACGTTATAGATGAGTCCTACCTTGATTGGATCGATCGTTATTGATAAAGAATACATTCTCCTACTAAGGAGGAGGATCTGTTGCATCTTGATATGTCTAAATCCAAGGTTTTCTCATCATTCTACATTCATTATTCACTAACAGAAATGAGAGGAGGAGAGGAGAGGTCATTGAAAAAACATGATTATACATCCAACTCCTCTAATTTATGATTTTATAACCTATAATTTTGTTAAACAAATTATGTAAATTAAATAAATTAATTTATTTAATCACTTAAATGCACTGCCAATTAGCGACGGTTTTGGATGTCTCAAGCCAACTCATTTTATATCATGCTTAGAAAAAAACACTGAATTCTAAACCCAATAGTGGTATTATATTTCTGATCCAATCAACCATTTAAGAGTTATCATTTTTTATTTAATTAATTTTTCATGCGTAATATAAAATTACCTCCTATGTAAAAACATAAACATTGTGCCTTGGATCACCTCTATGGTGTGGAACTATATATACCAATCCCCCTAGACACTACAACACATGGCCCTCCCCTATGGAAGAATGTTCCGTTTCCAAATTCCCACCTTATTTCACATATTGTTTCTCTATAGTGTGGAGAACCTGGATCGGGTAGAACTAGATCCTGAAACTCTAAAAAAATTCCACCCATCATGTCATGATCCATACATTACGGTGTAACACCCTACTGTTCAAAACCACAAATCCTTTAAAATCACTCGAATCCCTCAATAATCTCAAAAACATGTAATTTAAAATATTCATCCAAACTAAATAAAACAAATACATATCATTAACGTTGTAAATATCACAAAAAATAATATTCACATCAGGCTTTTAGCAGTTGTTTTTTAATAACTGGTTTTAAAATACTTTTACATTTTTATTGATATAACAAACATTAAACCCCATTATGAAGGTTTTATAACATTTTTTATTAATATAACAGACATTAAAACCCTCTCTCTTTAGGTTTTAACATTCGTTATATTAATTACATTAATATTTCAATTCCATGTTTCATCTGAGCAATGATTCAATTTTTTTAGAGAATTCCATTTAAATTTATAACATCCTTATGAAAATTTAATATACCATAGAAAAAAATTCAATATCGTATAAAATTTTCTATTCTACCACTTTCTAAATTTTTGATTTTATAATCCTTTAATTCAATTTTTTTTTGTTCCACAACTTCCCCATTACTTGATTTTTAAAAGGTATTTATAATTATTCTATTATTATTCACTTTTTATATGATTGTTTTATTCCTTGATTTATTTTCAGATGATTTTTTTATATAAGATGGATTCATCTGTTCGAGTGAAAATGTTAATTATTCTATATGAGATTTATCATCTGGATTTTAAAATTACACACCAACCATATCATAAAATGATACATGAGTTTTTTTTATCAAAAGTAACTAAATTTCAAAAAATGATATTTTGATTTGAATGGCGCCAAAATAATAAATGAAAATAAGCCTAATCATAAGGTCATTTTTTCCTTGTTTCTTTTGTTCCCTAAAAAATTCCACATCTTTTATTTTTATTTTGTTATAATGGAGTTATTCAAATGTAAAAAATAAAAAAATCCCAGACTTTTTATATCAGTTAATTTTATAATAAAAGTAAACAAAAGTGACTTATAATGTCTGTTTATCATAAAAATAATGTTATAAGGTACTTTTGATGTAATTTATCAAAATAATTGACCACAAAAGTCTTGAAAGTTATTCTTTAAACATTTATTATTTAAATAATTGCTGTCAAAATCTTACTTTTGATGATGATTTATATGAGTGACATAAAAAGTATACTTAAAAAATCATGTGTATTTATATCACTTAATATAATGATGTAAAACCCCATAAAATCTTCTGTTAAAATATATTTTTCTCATAGTTGGTGGGTGTCACAATCCCATTATTGAATCCTTAAAAGTATATCCTCTTTTTTACTCTTATATACAATTTATTTGAGGCATTGATGAATATAATAAAGAAACTCAATCCCCTTATATAATTTAACAATGAAACTTGTTTAATCAATAATATACCTGAAAAAAATAACTTTAAATTTTCCCTCTTCCCATATGATATCCATTTACACTCAAATTAAAAATATAGTGGAATAATCCTATTAATAATCAATCAAAATATAAAATTTAAACCTGATTTGATGAATTATTTCATATTTTGAAGTTCCCAAATCATTTTATAACAAAACATGACATAACTAATTTGATAATCATGATGTCACTAAAAGGTATTTATTTTTGTTCTTAATTGTTCTATTTATTTTCATAGAGTTTGGTTTTAAAAAATATAAATTCTAGAAAACAATTTATAGTACTCCATAGATATGCATGAATAGAGGAAATGTTCAAGAATATCATGGTGGTTGATTTTTTTTGATATTTGGTTTTTAATGATATCATGTACAGTTTGAGGGACTGTCTAATTAATCCATGTAGTTTAGTATAAATTTTATATTTTTAATTTTTTAAATTAATTTCTCTAGAATATTCATTTATTTTATTATTATAATCCTTAGGTGTATTTTAGAGAAGTATATAGCAAGATACCACCTCTCTACCCCTTGATTTTTCTGTGATACTTATTTTAATACCATGTTATTTATAAAGGTAAAACCATTTATCTTCATTTAATCTCTCTTATTTTTATACTTCGTCCTTGTTCATGCTCTAATATAGCCATAATGTCATGGGGTTTTATATTGGGATGAAATAAATTGGGGTTTTTTGTATTTTAGGAATTTAAAATATTTTCCAAGCCCTCATTCTTTACTCTTGTGGTGTATTTACATTTATGGTATTGATTTATGATTTGTTACTTTATTCCATATCTACCCTATGTTAATAACATTTATTCATGTAAATTCTTATTCTCTACTTGGTATGTTTTTTATTTTTTGATGTTTTCTAAGTAAATTTTAAATTTCATAATGGTGTTACTTCAAAATTATAAGTGTTTTTGTTAATTTTAGGTATAATATAAATGTATTTCATTATCTTATAGATTATGGTGTTTTAAATATACTAGGTAAACCATTTAATGTGGTAAATTCCTTATTTTGATTTTAAAAAAATATTCTATTGGTCTTAAAATTCTTTTATAATTGATTTTAAAAATTATGGAATTTCATTTACCTACATTTGAAAATTGTTGTAATTTTAATAAATATGTTTAATTAGATTTTGATATACTTTAACTCTATTAAATTATATATTATTCCTACTTATTCTGGTTTTATATTAAATCTAGTCATCCATTTTACTTGGAATGTGAAATGATATTTATCAGTGAGATGCGATGGATTTTATAAAGTGATTATTAGTTAGTGGTATGTGTGTTTTTTTATAATTTTTTATTATATTTTCTTATTTTCAAACCTCATTGGTGGGTAGGGTTTATAGGGTACCAAGATATAAGTTCTTCCACTAGTTAGTCCTAGATGATGCATTTATAGTGGCCACCCATAGTAATGTCTAGATAATGTATGTTATCTAAGCATGTATGGTTGTAACATTATTGTAAGGGTGGTTTATTTTGGTAAATGTATATGTTTCAGTCCCTAGAATATTTTTATATTGATTATTATAAAGGGGTTATTTGTATAAGATTTATTTTTAATTTTTAGAATATTTTTTATACTTTCTTCACTTGTTCTATAAATTGTTTTGGTTATTCTTATTATAAAATTTAATTTTCAAGTAAATTAATATTTTTATATTAGAAAATCGATATTATAATTTTTCTTGTTCTTTATTTATCGCCATTTTAAAATTTTCATTATGGTTTTGGTATTTTAATAGGATTGTATAATTTTTTTTGTTGTATCCTACTATGATTTCTGCTTTGTTTCTATATATAGAAATTAGTTTATATATAGACCTAGTTTTACATAATATAGTTAAAGGTAATGATTTAATTTTATGTGATGGATGTTTTTAGGATGTTATGGTGATAAAGGATGTGGCAGGTGAAGGTTGATCACTTGTCACATGGAAATAGGATACCTTTTATTTTTATTTTTCTCTTCTATTTTGGATTAAGTATCTAGAATTATCAGGCTTCCATATCATTTAACTCTTACATGTTTTATTTTATATAAATATATTACACTAGTTTCATATATGATGGTTCATGTTTATGTTTAAGGTTATGGATTTTTATAGCTTATGATTGTTATTTTTTATGTATACATGGGATTTTTATACCCTATTTGGATGTTTTTTATTTTAGAAATGCATATTTTACCGGTGTGATCAATCAAATATATGGACTTGTTATATTAGATAATAATTAAAAATCCATTATTTTAATTTTAATTTAAACAAGTAAAAAAATTTCCCAGTGATTTTTTTAATTCCCTTGGCACTTATTTTAAGTGTATGGAAATTGGGAGTGTGCATTATGACTTATGATAGATCATCTCAGGTGTCCGAATATGTTGAATTGGGTTTTTTCATTATAATATGGTATCAGAGGACCCATATTAAATATATTTTTTTGGGAAATAAGGTAAACTATAGATAGGAATATCCAAACTCATGTGATAGGTTATGATGAAGTGTATAGATAATACTTTTTTTAATAATCCTTGAGTTTCCAATGGATTTCAAGAATAAATATTTCAGTTAAATATTTATTTTATCATTGGTTTTCATGTATATATAATTTATATAAATTTTATTCATGTTTATATTGGAGTTCTATTATTTATTATGGGAAATATTTTAGGTTTATATTTAAAAAGAATGAAATTATGCGTTATACAATTGTAATTCTTGGGATGAAGACCATTCATAGAGACCATAAAAGTTTCTTTTTAGATTTCAAATTTTTTTTCATTACTAAATGTAATGTTCATGGACCACTCATTCTTAACATATAATTTTGAAAAAAAAATACTTTTTTTACTCTAACTATTCTTCTTAAGACTCTATATAACCATTTTTAGTATTTTTGACTTATTTTAAGTTATTTAATGACATTTATAAAATTTAGTGGTGCTGTTTTATTAAGTTTGATTTGGGTTTTATTATTTATTTTGGTTGTTGGTTGTGTTTTTTTGTTCAGATAGTTTCTTGTGTATTTATAAAATGTATAAAGTTATTCCACCTGGAAGAGTCCTAATAAACCCTCAAGAGGGAATCTTTGTTAGTTCTCTTTATGGAAACCCACATTTTGATCTGATCATAGTAAAAATAGTATTCTTTAAAATCTAATATAAAAAAGATGGATATAATCATAGACTAGACTAAGTCAGATATCATGCTTAGCAGTTTCATATGCATAATATGTACACATTTAGAGGTAATAAAGATCCCCAAGAGGTAGAGGAGAGGTTTGAGAATACCGAGAGGATCTTAAGCTCTCTCAAAACTATCAAGAATCATAAAGTAAAATTATACCTGTTTATTATTGAGGTACTTAGCCAAATATAATGAGATTTTATCATTCAGGATAAGCAATAAGAGAATCTATCATAGAAATAAATTAAGATAATATTTTCTTAGTAGATAATCCCTAAGAATCTAAATTTGGTGAAGGAAATGGAGTTTTTGTATCTACCATGGGATAATTGAATAATTGAATAATATGTGACCCACTTTTATAATCTTTTATAATGTGTACCATATCTTTTTTCTAATGACACTATAAAATATCAGTACTTTTAAATAGGTATTTTTATTATATTTTATCAATAGTGTTCTTGATTAGCCTTACTTCCTATATGGATGTGGTGGATAAGGCCTTGAAGGTTGAAAAAAATCAGGTAATAATATTTTTAATATTTTATATTTTTTATACATCAGGTTGTAGTAAATGTGGTTTTCTAGATAGAAAAGGAAATGAAATGAGTTTAAACAAATAAGTAGTGGTTGTACTAAGCGACCATGTCAATCTACTTCTTGAGCCACTATTTGATGTATTCCAATTATTTTTTATAATTATAGAATATAGGTACATTCAATTATAAATTACATATTATAAGGAATGTGGACATATTAGATATCTTAAAAGGGATTCTAAGATGAACCATTAATAGTAGAGTGGTGGTGGTTTTATTGGACTAAAATGATTCAATTTGTAATATATCCCTTCTAAAGTAGTGGGATCCCATTATTAGTAATATAGGTGATGATTATATTATTCTCATGGGAATTTTTGGATGTGTAATGAGGTTTTGTTCAGTTGTAAATCATAGAAACAACCCAAATCTGAGTGCTTTTTTTACACAGTATGTGCCTAGAAAATCTGTGTTTGGACCTAACATAGTTGAAGGTATAATTTATATTAATCATTGTTTTATTATTTAATACATGTGAAAAATACTCTATTATTTCTATAATATTATTGTATTTATTGAAACTTTCATATAAATTATACCTTCTATTATCATTCTCACTACTCTTAGCATCAAGACTGAGCGAAGATCCAAATGTCTTATATATTTGATAATGATCTGTGATGTTGTTATTTATTGTAATTTTCTTATCCTTTACATGTAAATATTTTTTATAATTTTATAAATCTATTAGAGGAATGTTTTTAAATACTTCTTTTTATATTATCATGAAACTTTTTCTTTTATTTCTTATTAAGGAATAAACCTTCAATTTTAAGGTTAATGGTATCCTAGGTTAAGCTAGGTCGGACCACTTCTTATGAATATTGATAAATTATCTTTTAAATTGGAAAATTTTATTTTTTAACTTAATCAAGGTGATTCAAGGGATGAACTTCCACCTATATTATAAGTTTTTTTGTAACTCTTCCCTGATTATTTCCTAGGATTTCCACTAGAGTTGTAAGTATATTTTTCAATAAATAATATTCCAAGAAGGATTCATATATCATTACCTTCATATCATATGGTTCCTATAGGACTAAAGGAGTTAAGAATTTATTCAAAGGATTATGTGGGAAAGGGTTTAATTTATCTATGTTTTCCTCCTAGGGTAGAACCTATTATATTTGTAGAAAATAACTATAATATTTTCCACCTTTGTTTTGATTATCAACATGTCAATTAAGCTATCATTAAGAATATGTATGATTTTTCATGTATAGATGAACTTTTTATTATATTTAAAGCTAAGATAAGACTTTTAAATATTGAATGAAAGTTTATAAATCATAAAATGTGGTTATAGGAGTAAAATAATTTTTTCATTTCTTTTTAAATAGGGTATGAAATTTTTTAATATTTCATGATTCATTTTGGCCTAAAAATCTCATATGGTTTTTATGGTTCCTATAAATAATTTCATTCATATATATCTCAAAATATTTAACATAGTGTTTATATATGACATCCTTATTTATTTTAATTCAAAACAGGTGCATGAACATTACAGGGAAATCATGTTGGGAATCCATATAGATAATTTTTTATGTTATAAATTATAATTGTTTTATTTTTAGGCTTAGGATGTAAAATAATTTGGTTATTTATTTTTTTTAAAGAATTTACTACTTGATCCTAATAATATTTATGTTTTTAATTCATTGGATAATCTATAGGATTAATTTGAAATTCAAATATTAATGTCTTTTATAGGATATTATTGGTGGTTTTTGAAATACTTCTCTAATTTATATTCACTCTTAGATAATCTTACCTAAAGGATAGTAAAATTCATATGGAGTTCTGAATGTTAAAAATATTTTAATGAGATTAAATGAATATTAACATTTACTATTATTATAATTTTTCCAAATCATGAAGATTATTATTTTGTTTATTATGATTCTTTGAATATGGGTTTCGGTTTTTCTGTAACCCCAAATAATCATGTATTGCATTATTTTCATAACTAGTTATTCCCACATAAAAATAATTAACCTGACCATGATCTTGAATTTCAGGTTTTTATGTATGCTCTAAAATATTGATGATACAACTTTTTTAGTGAGAAATTTACTATTTATATCATTTATAAGAGGTGGGGCTATATCATTTTATATAAATACTTAAATCCAATGGGGATATATTAGATAGAATGTCTTCTTACCTTTGATTTTAACCTCCCTTATAATCCTAATAAAGATAATGTTGTCTTAAATACTCTTTTTATAAATTTTCTAGTATATTTAGTAATCATATATAGTAATTAATTGTAATTGAAGAGTCTCTTTGTGGATCATTATTCAGAAACTAAATTGGATAATGAGTTTTTTTTAATTTTAAAATTACCCCTCCTCACCTCAATCTTATCTGTCAAGAGAAGTATTCAGGTACTAAATTTAAATATATTATAGGGTTTTTAAATGGTTTAAAAGACCAATGGTTAAGGCTATAGTTCTTCATATGGGGCTATTTATTTTCAGAATCATTTTATGGTCACTCATACTTTAAGGTTGTTAATTATGAAATATGTCCATCATTCTCATTGTATTCGTCATATTGGTTCTAAAAAGTATACTATAATATTACATTTATAAATTACTAACATGGAATAAAAAGATATATTGTTGATTTTTTCTCCCAATTTCTCACTTTTCTTTATGTCAAGGATAAAAATTTGAAGGAATGATGAATTTTACAACCTTTAACCATTACAATATGAAATTTTAAATAGGTGTACATGGATATTTTTCATAGATTATATTAAAAAATAATAGAAGGAATGAAATTTGGGAGATAATTAATAGGTTAATTATATATTATTAATTTTTTCTTATTGAATAGTTTTTAAAAGTTTAGAACCTTCAAAAATTATTTGTGAAATATGTTGGTAAATTTCTTGGTTTTCTTTTAGCTATAATTTCTGGTAGGGAACCTCATTTTAGTTCTGAGTTATGTAACTGTATTTTAGAGGCTATGATAACTTTTATGAACCATAGAGTGACATATTTTCCTAAAATAAATGATTATATAAAAATATCTATTCAAATTCTATAAGATATGATTCATGCCTTAATTTTTTATTTTTAGAGGTATTGTTATAAACATCTATCATTGGTTTAATTTTCATATAAAAATATCCCTTAATATTTGATAAAAATATCTTCTTCTAGGATACTTTATGGAAATCTATGTCAGTCAAAAAAATTTGGGATTAAATTGGTATCATCATTAGTGGGACCTAACCTTTTATTGGGGGTTACAGAATAGATTTATTTGGTTAAAAAGTGATTGGTGGAAATATATAATCAATAGAAATATTTTACAAATCATTTTTACTGACTAAGGGAATTTTATATAAGGGAAAAGGACTTTCTTAAAATATTTTCTAAACAGATGCATTGAATTTTAGGGAAATAAAGTAATATAAGGCTATATTTTGTTGGGATATTTAAGGTCATGGAAACAAATAAATTTTTTTCATAATGGATAGATTTAACTCCATAAATAAATTCCATTCATAATGTATCATAAATAAAGAAATATCATCCTGATATATTACATGTTACTAATTAAAAGGACTTAGATTCAGAGCATGATGCATCTTTGGTGAAGAAATGGATCTGAGTTCATTATTTTCTATGTAAAGCGCTAAAAGGAAAATTTAGTCCTCTAATATAGATTCTTTATCATCATGGGAATGACTCTCATAATATATGATAATGATTGCTACTAATGAGTGATTAATAACCTATCATCATAGATTTTGAGGCTAAATTTTTAGGATTGAATAAAAAAAATAGAATGAATGTTTATAATAACAATGTAAGGTAAGTGCATTGAGGTCCCTGAAAAAGAAAAATTACATGTATGGCATGGGCCAACTCGAATTTTAATCTTAATTTATGAATAATAATTTTTTTATATAATGATTTACATCAGGACCAGTTGAATTCATATATTACATTACTTTATTAGAAATCAAAACTAGAGAGGTGGGTCAACATATGTAACTTATAATTAATTTATAAAATGGTCTAGAAGTACCCAAACATGAAATTATTTCTTCATTAATGATTATGTTGACATGATCTGATCATATTTTCAGTTATCTATAGGATTCATGTACTAAATCCCTCTAAAAATGATCTACACATTTATCCCAATATTGAAACATCATCATAGAATGGTCAGGTACTGTCATGGCAGATCCCAATCACTTATGTCATTCATGGTTGATTGTAAAATAATTATTTCTTTGAGGATGAATAACTCTTGGTGTTTTGTTTATGACTTAAGAGAAGAGGAGGACAAAAAAAACTTTTGATTTATAGAACACTCTCTTTTTCATGAGATATATTCTCTTATCTATTGTTTACAACAATTGTGTTTTTTAAAGTGGTAAAATTAGATATTAAGGAAGGCGAGTCTAGGGTTGAAAACTTTCACACAATCCCCTTTCCAATTACTTAATTTTTAGTGAATCCCATGTATTAATAATAATAAGATTATTATTCACTTTAAATTCACATCACCTAAGAATAAATAAAATAATTTATATTATTTCCAATAATACTATTAATCATGGTCTGCTTATCCACCTCAATATTTTACGAACCTTGGAAAATAACTATTTATATAGTAAATGGATATTACAATATTATTCAATATTAAATATAATAAATAATAATTCTCCAAACCATGTAAATAAGTATTTATTATTATTATTATTTAATACGCTTATAATTTATAATAACTTATGATTAAATATTTTTAATCAACCAAAGAAAAATAATTATTAAAATAGAAAGAAAGAAAAATATGTATTCTATCTTGTAAAATTCATCATTTAATTTAGTTGAAATTGTTGATAAAAATAGTTTGTGACCCTCTAGGTATCTTTCTCAATGGAAATATGGGGAGACCCCTAATGTCTAGGGATATAATCTTGAAACATGATAAGTTCCCATTAGAGAAAGAATTTAATGTCACAGTAACATAAACCATCTACGAACTCTTATTGTTTAATATAGTCTATTTATCATGATATATCTAATCAAGAAGGTTTCATAATTGTGTCATCAACCTATGTTCTTAATATCTCTTTCTTTGAATTTTAAAAAAATGAAATTTTCCATAGAACACAATGGCCATGGATTTTTTTAGGAATTTCAATTCCAATAAAATAGATTCATATATATATAAACTTTCATAAAGTGATGGAAGAGATAAATCCTTTTCATATTACCCTTTAATGTAATATCACTTGTGAGGCACCCAACATACCCTACTTCACTGCAAGAATATGTCATCATTATTTTCATCAACTTATCAAAGTATGTATCTCATTATATTCAATAATAATATTATTAAATTCTAAGGAAAAATACATATATTCATATATGTGAATAACCAATGACAGATAAAATTTGGATTTCTTATGGGTGATTATATTCTCATAAACTTCATTTTTAGATATTATCAATGGAGAACACCTAGAGAAGGTTTATCAATGTCTTATTATCCTCCTACCCCTAATAGCCTATATATATTATGATACATTAGAAAATATCATCCATCCATAGAGTAGGGGTTTAAGTAATAGTATAAAAGAACCAAATTGTCTCATAATAGTGGGAAATTTCTGTTTACTTTTGGTGTGGAATGTATCCTTAAAGCATTATCACATATGAAGTCATGTTGAGGAGAAATAATAATGTGATAATAAACTTTATTAATATTCAAGTCAATGAATACATGTAATCAAGTACTTAGAAGTGGGTTCTATGGCACCTACTCCAAAAGAATCTTAGTTTCACTAGATCCAATTTTTAACAACCTTCAGTCCACTAGATCTTACTTGTTACTCGTGCATATGATGAGATAGAACCTTCATAAATGGGGTATTTTACCTTTTACTCTATGGTAACTCCACTCACGAGAACTTCACCTTTTTGAGAAAAAACCCTCGAGAGATGAAACATCTGAAATATATGTTTTATTTTTTTATGTGACCATGGATCTCTTGAAAGATCCAACACTAAAGTGTTATAAAAGAAAACTATGATAGGTTCCATACTGTTGGGAACCATATCAAATTATTAGAAAACATTTTGAATCCAAACGGCTTCCTTTGTTGTATTGGAAGCCGTAATATAGTCAAAATATATTATAGAATCTGCGATAGAAATATTATTTAAACTCTTCTATTTTACAGCTCCTCCAATGAGAAAAAATGTATATCTTTATTATCACTTTATATCATTCTAATCTATTTGAATGCGAGAATATGAATAACCCCCAATGATTATCTCTTTATCTCATTCATACACCAGGAACATATCCTTAGTTCACCTTAGATACTTAAGGATAACATTAAGAAAAATCCAATGTTGTTCAACAAGATTATATTGATATATACCTACCATGATCAAATCATAGGAAATATCAAGACTCATACATAACATGACATGCATGATATATCATATCATATAATAATTTGGGACATTACTCATTCTCTCTCATTCCCACCATCTCAGAGGAAACATCTTTATTGGAAAGATGTAAACCTTGTGGAATTAGGACCAATCCCCTCTTGGATTTTTATGTAATGATCCTCTTCAATATTTGGGAAATGTATTTACCATGACCTAGTCTAAGTATCCAATTTGATCTATTCTTCATGATCCTAATCCCTATAATGTTGGATTATTCACCTTAGTTTTTTATGGAGAATCACTTTCTCAACCATGACTTAACCTCTTGAAATATTAGTATCTTGTTTGAAATTAGTAATATTTCATTAATATACTACTATGAAAACAAACATAATCTCCCTAATAAACTTGTAAACACATGTCTCACATTCATTCTTAATGAAACCAAATTCTTTTATAGCTTCACTAACCCGATTGTTTCTTAATCTGGATGATTTATTTAATTCATAAATTGATCTCTATAACATTAATACCCTTTTTATAATTATTTAAAGTCACAAATCCATCTAGTTGTAACATATACACATCCTCAAAAGGGTTGCCATTAAGGAAATCAATTTCGACATGCATCTTCCAAATCTCATAGTCATGGAAAATTTCTATAGTAAGTAGAATTATGATGGATTTAAAAAAGGTAAGTATAGAAAAGGTTTTATCATATTCAAATCATCAATACTAGATAAACCCTTTATCCACTATTCATTCCATATAGGTACTCACCTGACCTTCCATGTACATCATTCTATTGAACACTGATTTGAACCAAATATGATTTATATCTATTGGTCTATCATCTAAAATCCAAAAGAGGTTCTCATATATAGAATTTATCTCAGAATCCATGGGTTATTCAATATTTTATCTTCTAATCTATCAATTTCTTCCATGTAGGATATAGGGTCATTATTTTCAATGAATAATGGTTCACCATATTATGTGACCAGAAAAAAATTTCTTTTTGGTTCTCTAACCTCTCTAGTGATCTTAAGAGGTACTCTGTTTTCATGAACAACTTATTCCATAGATACCTTTAGAATTTTTCAACATAGATAATCCTTTGTATCTTTTGAATAAATTTTTTTGAAATTAATATTTCTACCACTATCCTCCCTAAGGATGTATTTACTCTTAAGTATTACATCTTTCTTATAAATTATAAAATATTTATCTGAGATATCATATATGTATCATCCCCTCATTTCTTTGTGGAAACCTATAAAGATAAACTTTATTCCTTGGGTGAAAATTTTATTCTTAAGTTATACTTAACAAATTCCTCACACGCCCATGTGGGAGTATATGACAAAAAACGTTTCTTTTCACTCCATAATCCTAAGGTAATACCATATACTTCTTTATTTGGTACTCAGTTTAGTATCCTTGTTTTAGTGTATAATGAATATCCCTAAAATGATAATGGAAGGATTTTATGACTCATCAAAATCCGTACCAAGTATAGAAAGGTATTGTTCCTCCTTTCACTAACACCATTCCAATGTGGTGCATAATTTGGACAGAGTTAATATAAAATATCATACTCTCATAGAAAGTTGATAAAATTGTCTCAAAGTTAGGCACCACATTAATATAATATAAGTTTATTTTTCTTCTTAACATGGTAATTCTCAACTTATTTCTATAACTACATTATCTTCCAAAAGTATTCATACTTATAACTCATCAAGTAAATATAATTTTATAAACCAAATTCATCGATAAATGTGTTAAAATATGAGAGCCTACTTATCAATTCTACTTGAAAAGTCCCACACATATCAGTGTATACTAATTTGGGAAGCTCTTTGTCCCTTTCACCTTGACCACCAAATTATGGTTTGTTCATATTTCCTTGTAAATATGCATGATATATTTCATTTGTTTTAATATCAAAAGATTCTAAGTAACCATCATGATAGATCTTTGTCAAATGATTCTTTTTACATGACCTAGGTGGTGATTCCATAACTGGGTGTTAAATGAATCATATGAATTTGATTCATTAAAATCTTCCAATATTTAGTTTTTATAATTTAATACACAAATATTGGTATTCATTTGTTCCATAATATAACATATTCCATATTTATAAAAGTGTCATATATTATTTATAAAGCTGAAAATAAATCTATCCATGTCTAAAAAATAATCAAGAATTACGTTCTTAGTAATGCTAGACAAATAATGACAGTTCTTAAAAACCATAATAAATATCATTAGTAATTTGAGGTTGTATTCTGTAAGAGAAAGAGTGTAGAATCATGCTTCACAGGTAGCCTGTATATCCAAATTTCCACTAGAATCATTTCAATGTTTATTTGATCCATGTATTAGGATAAAAAAGTGATAACCACAAGGAGTATCTAATACCCAACATGAAGATATAGAAATACTACACTCAATAAAAAACACACCTAAATCTTCCCCTTTATTCTTTTACTAGACATGGTTCCTGTTCTAATGGCCTTTCATGTCACATGAAAAATTTAATACACTATGATTATTTTCATGACATTGGATCTTCTTTTTATTCGAAGGATGGTGCTCTGAAACCTTAGATTAAGAATGAGTCCTCAAACCATTTTCATTGTTCTTCCTTTTATTATTAACCATAAAAACTAGCAGTTTGTCACTCCCCAAGAATTTATTAACATGGATAATGAGACTAAGATGTTCCAAAATAGTAATGACCTAAACATTTATAAATCAAATTCGCATTTTTAATTAATAATTGTGTTATTAAGTAATGAATTTATAGAAAATAAATGCACTGATTAGGTTATTTTGGACCATTATATGTTCTTCTAAACTTAAAATGGAATTAAGAAACATAACCATTGATAATATAGTCACTATACAGTCACAACTGAGATTAGTATGTTACGTTTTATGATAAATATCATTTGACAAGGGAAAAGGAAGAGATAGTGTTGACCAGTAGGTTTATACCCTATGAATCTCATTTATCAGAACTTATAAGGAATATAGAATCATTAGGATTTTCCATTGACCCATATAGATCAATTATTCAAGAACTAAATCATTTACTAAACCATTTATGGTATAATTTCAAGCTCCTCGAGATCACGACCCGAACCATTTTCACCGAACCACCCATGAAATATCACCATCACAAACCATACCCTTTGGAAATTATCTATTGAAATAAAGGGAAATGTATCTATAGCTAGACAGTATGAAATTTCTTATTTTATTTGAAAAAAAATTATTATAATTATCCATTATTAATATTACTTTAGATAATGAGTTTGAATTAGATTCTGATATGATGAAACAAAAATTGTTTTATTGGGAAATGTATAGTTTCAAAAATGAAACTCTATTTTAATCAATTAAAGAATTTTATAAATAAAAAATAATTTAATAAAATATTATTATTAAAATATATTTATTTAAAGTAAATGATAAAATAAATTTATAATTTCAAAAATATTTTTTATAAGGTTCGGAAAACTGTTATTATTAAAAACACAATATATTCAACAAATGTGGGTTTTTTATTTAAGGGTAAATTATTATACTTAGAATATTATTTGGTTAAAATAATAATTATTTTTCAAATCATCATGTAAAAATTATCCAAAAATTTGTTTTATAATTTTTAGTGACAGGCGAATTTTGGTGTCAAAATTAAATATGGTATAAATATATGATTTGTATTATGGAAACATAAAGACCCAAAATTTATATAATAAATACTATAAAATTATACAAGATAAAACAAATCCCTTTAAAATAATGTGTTTTGAGGTTGTTTGATTAATTTTATCAACCCTTAATGAATCCTCTAAAACCTAAATTATATTTTATGGTTTTAAATTCAATTCTTTATAAACATGATTCACTTATAAATCACCATGGGAATTATTTTAATGCATTAAGTTCTTATCATTATAAATTAATTAAAAAAATAATCTTTGGAGAAACCAAGGTCTTAAACCATGGGAAGATTTTGCAGTTTTAGTACTTTATAATAAGGAGTCCAAAAACTATGTTTAGAAATTAATATAGAATTATCCTCAATTTTTCTATATAAACCCACCAAAAATCTCATTCTTACTCACTAAAAACCCTTGCAGAACAACATTAATATTACTTCACCTCATTAGAGTCATTTTATAGTTACCTTAGTCTCTTAATATTCTCATCCTAACATTTTATAACTGTTCTTTCAAGGTAATTGATCTTATCCTTCTCCTTTTTATTCAAGAACCTTCTTTATTTCATGACTTTTGATTTCCAATTTATCAATTTAGGATAAGTTTTTATACAAACAAATTATTTTCATTATTATTCTCAAGTAATTAGTGACTTATTTTTCTATCATTAACTCCTTCTATAAATCTTTATGTACACTTGATATGTTGTCCAAATTATCCAACGCTTTTTAATGCCAAACATTTGTGTAGTGAATACCTGTATTAATTTCCACTCAATGTTATTCACCAAGTTGTAACTAGAAATCACTTATTTTGGATTTATATTTATTTAACCTACACTCCTTAATCATGGGATTAAAATTTATGAAATATTTCCTTATGTTTTATGATCAATGTTGGACTCATGTACATGATATGGAAGTGATGGGTGAGCCCTAAATTATATATCCCTCTAATGCATTGGGTAATGTTTTTTAGGTCATGATATTCCATTTATGGATCATATTAGGTTATTCTAAGAACACTAAATTATGATTTTTTGGTCTTTATCCTTGAATTATGTTAACGATTTCTTGTTTTATATTGTTTCCACATTCCTATTTATCTTTTCTGATATCATGTTATATCATGCCACATTGGTAAATATTATGATTCTTACCACTATTATATTTCCTTGATATGAATCTTGGATAAAATTTAAAATTTTACATTATTATATGTTCTCTTTATTCCCTAATTGGGATTTATATATCACCCCTTTCTTATGTACGTCCCCAAGTTATCCTGAGCAGTTTTTGAAGAATGATGGAATTTTAGTAGCATGGTAAGGATTTTTTTAGTAATGTTGTTGTATTTTTTTTTGAAGTTGTTATTTTATGAACCATATTTCCAAAAGACACTATTATTCATGATTTATAGGATTATATAATGCATACCTTTTTGTAATATATCATGAATTAAGGTGTATTGAAGATATAGGTTTTCACAGTTGGTATCAGAGAAAAGTCTTATTTTTTTGGGATGATGATTAGAAAATTATAGTAAAATTATTAGAGAGAATAATTAATATATAAAAACATACATGATTTTTTTAAATTATAGTTTAAATGTTTTACAATAAAATACATCAATTTCTATACACTAAAAATGTATGTGTCTCTAGAACAGTTGTACCTAGGGTTGATATTCCTAAAAAGGGAGAATTGAGCTAGAATAAAGTGACACCTAGTGCACAACAATGATCTTTTATTGACACTTAGTTTTACACTACCAGGGGATATGATTTCAAAAATTCAAAATCCATTTATAAATGTTATTAAGGGGATAAAATGACAATATGATTTTATATTGGGAAATTGATCAAGGAAGAAATATAGATTGACAAATAGAAATATGGAGGTTAAGGTATACATATCATTTATGAGTTATACCTTATATTTTCATGTTATGATATTTATTTTTTTAATAGTTTAAAAATACTAAACCCTAATTTTCCCCTCATTCTTGTCAACGGGTGGAAATAAGAGGAACTGAGCCAACAACCATTGTGAGGGGGAATGTGATGACTTCCCAAACAAGATGCCCAACCTAATGGGTTCAGGAATCATGAAATTAATGCTATAACTTTCTCAATTGACTTAGGAATTGAATATAACCATGAAGTAGTGTGAATTATTGAATCCATTAAAGAAAGGGAAATTTCTAATTGAGGAATTTATGTGAAAAATTTCTATGAAATTCAACAGATCTTCTGATCCTTAAATCGTGGAATAATTGATCAAATACTTTGAAAATATCTTCTCCAAACTTCAATACTCTAATAAAAAGAAATTAATGATAGATTCTTATCATATGGAAGGATATACTGATCAATGTGGGATATTGATCCAAAATAAAAATCCTAAGGAGGATATTTAAGTGATGGAGTGGAATGAATTCCAGAAACTGTTTTTTTAAAAATATTTTCCTTGTACTCTCTAATTAAAAAATGCGAGGAACTTCCTTATCCTCAAGAAAAATAATGATGAATCCATCCAGGATTATAAGGAAATCTATACAATACTTTCATAATATAATATTGGATTAGTCATTTCCCCCAAAATTAAATTTGACCTCTTATTTGGTGGGACAAATCCAAGTTTATAAAAATCATTAGACTCTAAGGAATTTGAAAACTATGATGAAATTTTATGATGTTCCCTCATAGTTGATATAGATATTAATGAATCTCAAGGGTCCCATGGGTCTTCAGATTGGAAGTGGAGAATGGAATTTAATTATGGTGGTGTGATGGAGATATCTCATGGGTGTATGAAATACAAAAACCCAACTTTTCAAAAGCATGGGAAGAAGCATCTTGGAAGTTACCTAAAGGATACAAGGAAATTCTTTAGGTGCAGTAAGGAATGGAACTTATCTAGAAATTTTTGATGGGTGAAACCCACAAATGTGATAGAAGAAATTATTTCTCTAGTCAAACCTCTAACTATTGCCCATTTTTTCGACTATAATTAATAAGAAAACTATGTGAATCAATGACCCAATCTAAGGTTTCTTCACTGAAATTTGATGACAATAACCTCTAACACCTACATATCAATGGAAATATTATGAAATCACTACTTTCAGGGTGGATCCCAGAAATAAAGTGGTGATAGGTATGCCATTTATTCAATTAAGAATATTAAAAATAATTCTTAATTTTGGTTCTATGCATTCTTTCATATCACACAAGTTTAGTAGAACAATTCAAGAACCACCAAAAAACATGGATGTCAAGTTATTAGTGAAGACAATGAATGTGTCAATTGTTAAATATAAATAATATAATTAATACCCTATTAATATTTTTAGGATTAATTTCACAGTTATCCTTATGATACTTCCTATAGTATAATTTGATACAATTCTAGTAATGGAATAGATTTCCTTATATAGATCCAAAATAAAATTTAGTGAGAAGGAAATCAATCTCTTTATCATGAATCATACTCTAATTCAATATATTTACAATATGGAGGATGAATCTTCTTTAGTACCATAATATAAGGCATGAATATTATTACAATATGAGTAAGTGTAATTTTCTGAAATTATTGAGAGTAAGGAAAGTATCATCCTCAAAGAAATTCCCATTCTGAGGGAATTCGCTAATGTGTTTCCTAAATAATTGTATGGTCTTCCTCCTAGCTGATAGGTTGTGTTCTCAATCAAACTTACACAAGTATATTTTCCAATATCCAAGATTCTATATAGAATATACACTCTTGAACATAAGGATATGAAGACATAGCTATAAGAGAATATAGATAAAGGGTTCATATGCCCAAGTTCTTCATCATGGAGGGCACTAGTCATCTTCATCAAGAAGTAGGATGGGTCAATGAACCTATGTATTGATTATCATCATGATAAAGAACAAGTATCACTTGAAATGGATTGATGACTTTTTTTATCAGCTATATGGATCCCAATATGTCTCTAATGTGGATCTTAATGTCGTATATTATCAAGTAGATGTTAAAAAGAAGGATATCCTAAAGGAAAAGTTTCATACAAGGTATGGGAAATCTGAGTTCATAGTGATTCCATTTGAAGTCACTAATTCTCCTACAAACTTTATGGATTTTATTAATAGGGTATCTAGGGATTACCTAAACAAATTTTTTGTAGACTTTATAGATGATATTCTTATCAACTCTAGACAAAAGGAGGAAAATTATGATCATTTTAATTATATAATGAATACTTTTCAAAAGGAAAACATATTTGTGAAGTATAGTATATGTGAGTTCTGGATGGAGAAAGTAAATTTCTTGGGGTTTTTATCACTGTCAAAGGGATAGTTGTGGATTCATAAAAAATTGATCCCATTGAAGGATGGTCAATAACAACACCTGTGATGGAAATCTATGGTTTCTTTCTATTGGCAGGGTAATATTGTCATTTTGTGGGAAAATTATCTGATTTTCAATCCCATTAACCAATCTAACTCAAAATGGTGTCAAGTTTTTAAGTATTTATGAATGAAAATATAGCTTTAATTAGATGAAGAAGAGGCTAATCACTACACCTGTGCTCACATTACCCACCAGAAGGGAAGGATCTCTGGTATATAGTGATGCATCCAAAAAAGGAATGAGTTGTGTACTAATTCAAGAAGAAACAAAGATAGAATATTCCTCTCACTAATTAAATATTAATGAGAATAATTATCAAACAGGTGATCTATAAATCATTTTGGAGATCTTCACATTGAAAAATTCGAGGCAATATCTCTACAGGGAGATGTGTGATATGTATACGGACCATAAAATCCTAAAGTATATATTCACAAAAAATTATTTCAATATGAACCCATGTAGTTGTTTATAGATGATCAAGGATCATGATTATTTAATCTATTACTATCCTGGGAAAGAAAACAAAGTAAAAGATGCTCTGATTAAAAAGGATCCCATAACACTATCCATGATGAGGATTTCAAGTGATCCATTCTTCTTGGACATGCAAAGGATGGAAATGGAAATAATTAAAGGAAATTCATCTTAAATTTATCAAATAAATTTTTAACCATTTATTAGTTAGAGGATCAAGGAGGTCTAGAAAGATAAATATTTTTTATAGAAAAAATTGGTGAATATTCTAAAGATCAACTTTGATGAAGATGGTGTTATATAGTTTGGAATCTGGATATGTTCCATATTAAAATAGAACTATAAATGGAACTTATAGATTATGTGCATATCTCACACTTCTCTATTCATCTAAGAAGCACTAAGATTTATAGTTATTTGAAGTAAAAAATTTTGTGGGATAACTTGAAGATAGAGATTTTGCAGTTTGTATCTCAAAGCTTTGTATGAAAAAAATTCAAGGTATAACGACTGAATTCTAAGGGTATGATGAATCCATTTACCATACCAGTATGTAAATGGGAATGCTAACCATGGATTTCATGTTAGGACTCCCTAGGACCCCTAAGGTAAATAAATCCATTTGGGTGGTAGTTAATCTCGTTACTAAGTTAGCATATTTCATTACCATCAAGGAATATTTATCTCTTAGAAAACTCACTATGATATACATAAGGGAAGTGGTAACACTACATGAAGTTCCACTTTTTGTAGTATCTGATAAAGTTTCACTGTTCACCTTGAGGTTCTAGAGAAGCCTTCAACAATATTTGGATATAGAGATGTGATTCATCATGACTTATCACTCTCAGACGGATGGGAAGTCTGAAGGAACCATTAAAACTCTAAAGGATATATTGAGATCATGATCAATGCATTTACAAGGATATTTAGATTAACTCCATCCCCTATTGGAGTTATCATATAACAATATGTTTATATTATAGCATTTAAATGGAACCTTTTGAGGCTATGTATGGAAAGAGGTGTTGGGCTCTAACATGCTGGGATGAATTTGGGGAAAAGAAGCTAATGGGATTTGATCTTATCCAAGTAATTATATATAAGGTTCAAACCATTCTACATCAAATGAAATCATCACAAAGTTGACAATGAATATATGTATAAAATCATCAATAAGACCTGGAGTTTGTGATCGGATAAAGATCAATCCTCTGAATATTATTGTTGAATAATTTCACGAGGTTTAGGAAGAGGGGAAATATTAGTCCTAGATGCATCATCCCCTTTAAGATCCATTATTTCATCATAGATGTGTCATATTGACCAGCACTCTCACCTAAGATATCTTAAGTACTGATGTGTTTCATGTATCCCTCTTGAGTATGTGCATAACATACCTCTCACATGTACTGAAAGTGGAGGTGGTACCACTGAATAATTATCTTCCATATAAGGAGAATTCAGTGAAGATCTTAGATCATAGAGACACGGTTTTACAAAACAAGACAACTCACCAGGTCAAAGTGTTATGGTGGAACAAAAAGTTTGAGAAAGTGACATGGGAAATGGAAGAGGGGAAGAAATAGAAGTACCCTCATTTGTTTTTTTGTATGAATTGAAATTTTTAAAGGAGAAATTTATGAAGGGGGAAGAATGTAACTAACTGAACATCTATAATAGAAATCCCCTTCTTGAATTAATAAATGCATTATTAAGTAATTTAGTTATAGAAAACACATTAACTTCATTGGATATTTTGGAACATTTTATAGTCTAGCGAATTTAAAATATCATTAAGCATAATAACCATTGAAAATATATCCATTTTATAGTGACCATTAATATTATTATATTACGGGTTATGATAAAGTCCATTTGACATAGACAAAGCAATTGGTGGGCTCGACGAGTAGGGTAGTACCTTATAAATCCCATTTATCAAAACTTTTGATGAATATATCATCATTAGTATTTTCTCTTAACTGTTCCCAAGATTAGATTAAATGAACAAATCATATACGAAACCATTTATGTTAGATGTTAAAGATTATAGAGATCATGAACCAACCCATGTTTATCAAACCACCCAATGAAAATATCACCATCACACACCTAAACCTTAGGCAATTCTCTGGTGTAATAAAAGGATATATATCTAGACCCTAAAATTATAAATTTTTATATTTTATTTTTAATAAACCAATGATTATATTTTTCCCTTTTTAATATTACTATAGAAAATGAGTTTGAATTAAATTTTTATACAATAAAAAATTATATTTTTTTGGAATTGTATAGTTTCAATCAAGACCTCTATTTTAATGAATTCAAGAATTTTTGAAATAAATGATATTTTAATAAAATATTTTTATTAAATATAAATGATAATATAATTTATGAAGTCAAAAATAATTTTATAAGGGTCACAAAACTATAATTTTCAATAACCCATTATTTTTAAATAAATGTTGATTTTTTATTTAAAATAAAAAATTATAATAATAAGATAATTAGTTCTATAAAATAAATATTATTTTAGAAATTAGCACATTAAAAGTTTCTAATGGCGTTTTTCATAATTTTCATTGACAACTAATTTTTCAAGTAATAATTAAATATGTTATAAATATACGGTGTGTATTATGACATCATAAAATCCCCGAAGCGGTATTATAAATACTATAAATAGTATCCACAACAAAAATTGTGTTTTTTACAATAATGTGTTTTGATATTATTTTATTAATTTTATAAAAACTTAATAAATCCTTCAAAACCTATATTATATTTTATGGTTTTAAAATTAATTATATATAAACATTACTCGCTTAAAAAACACCATGGAAATTATTTTAATGTGTTTGATTCTTAGCATTATAAAATAATGAAAATCACTTCTGTTTGGTAAAACCATTGGAAAACCATGTTAAAGATTTTGGTTTTGATTACTTAATTAAATAAAGTCCAAAATATAGTTTTGAAAATTAATAGATAATTATCCTCTTGTTTTCTATATAAAACCACCCAAAAATACATTCCTCTTCACTCAAAACTAATGGATCATGACATTACTCCACCATTACCTCTATATAGTTATTTCTGGCGCTTTTTTCGGGGCGCGCGCATCTTTTTGTGGAGGACAACGAGGATGTGATAGTTGTTGCCTTTCATTCCCACTTTCCAAAGGCTGGCGGCATCTGTTCCTTATTCAGGGATGTTTTCTCCTTGATCGAAATGGGATGATGGGATGTCAGTTCTTCCTTATGTGGATTCCTCCTCAGAACTCGTTACCTAGTCTGGGTCTCCCTTATAGATTTGAGTCATGGTTCGTGAATCTCATTCCCAGTGCCATATCTTTGTGGACACTGGTTAATTACACTACATCCGTCAGGACATTCCATGGGGTCTTGAAATGGTAGCAAGCTTCGATCGGAGTAGATAGCATCAGGAATGTCAGGGCATATCTGGATGCATGGACATTAGGAAACCTATATTATTCCTCATAAGAGGGCATCTCAAGGGTGTAGAATCCAAGGAATCCCACATTGGTCGTGGGGTATCTTATGCTGGAGGCATGTCTCTAAGATTTTCCTTATCTTCCCATGTTTAACACAGGGTATGCCACAAGTTTAATGTCTAGCAGAGACGGTTACGCCAAAGGCGTGTCTTCTGAGGTTTTTCTTAGGGATCTCATGTTTGACATGAGGTAGGCCGTAAGTTTAACGTCTTGCAAAGTTGGAATGAGGGAAATCAGAACATCCCATAGAGACGGATCGGATTGGTATATCCCTAGGAGGGAGTACCTAGAAGGTTTACCAAATGGATGGATCAGAAATCCCAATGAGGATGGATCTGAGGTGGTGTGTCCCATGGAGGGGATATGTCACACCATGATGGCTGACCTAAACATCACTGAGGGAGGATCAGGGAGATTTCACCCCAGAAGGGGGGACACCAAGGTTTACCATGGGTTGGTATTGAACCTCATGGAGGTTTCCTACATACCCTGTTTGGATGACAGGGATCAAAACCCACGTAGTTCGAAGGGATGATTAATAAGGGTGTAAAAAGAGGACAAAAACTCGAATAAATTATGGGAATTATGCATGGATATCATTCCATCATAATAGGAATAATCTTGGGAGGATGGTTATGGATTGAGTGGGACTTATGCATGGTTAGCTGCCCTGGTGCCACAAAGAGTGGTGCTGGGATGAATGTCATGATCTCACCGGGATGTGGCGGACTGGGTGAGAATCCGGATGGATTATGGAGAGTTGAATGAAGTGGAGGGGGAATTATATGGAAATGTCATGAATGTGATGGTAGTTTTGGTCTTGAGCCTCTAGGAGACTTCCTACATATCCCAGTGGCGGGGAATCAAAGTCAGTGCAGTTCTGTGGGAGGATGGGATACTTGAGGAGGCATCCCGTGAGAATGGAAACATGGATGGGATCTAGAGGAAATAGAACATCCAGGATGGGGCATGATCTTCCCAGAACACATGGGATTGAGGGATAGTTTAGGATGAGACATGAGTGATGGGTTTGAACCTCAAGGAGGCTTCCTACGTATCCTCATAGTTTTGAATCAAAGTCCATGTAGTTCATCTGATGACGACATACCATTGATTGGGGGCTTCAATGTCTTACTGACGAATGAGGTTGACAACAACTTACCACTAAATAGGGATGAACCTCAGGTAGACTTCCAACATACCATGTCTAGTATACAAGGATCAAATCCCGCATAGTTCATGAGAGGGTGGGAACTGATGTGAATATGGTCGGAACCAATGGATAGTGGTCTTGAACCTCAGGGAGGCTTCCTACGTACCTTGCCTTGTCAAGGATCAAATTCCACATAGTTCGGAATGGTGGTAACTGACGTGAAGGGGGTCAGAACCAATGGGTGTTGGGGTTGAATGTCAGGGAGGCTTCCTGCGTACCTTGCCTTGACAAGGATCAAAGACTACGTAGTTCAGGAAGGTGATTGGAGAACTGACGTGAAGGTGTTAGGGACTAATTGATGGTTGGTTTGAACCTCATGGAGGCTTTCTACGTACCTTACCTTGGAAAGGATCAAAGACCACATAGTTCAAGATAGTTTTTGGGGAACCAACGTGAAGGTTTTTGGGACCAATGGATGGTGGGGTTGATCCTCAGGGAGGCTTCCTACATACCTTACCTTGGCAAGGATCAAAGACCACATAGTTTGGGATGGTGTTTGGGGCACCTACTTGAAAGTGGTCAAGACCAATGGATGGTGGGATTGAACATCAGGGAGGATTCCTATGTACCTTGCCTTGGCAAGGATCAAAGTCCACACAGTTCAGGGTGGTTAGAACTGACATAAAGATGGTCAAAACCAATGGTTGTTTGGATAGAACCTTAGGGAGGTTTCCTACATACATTTCCTTGTTAAGGATCAAGGACCACGTAGTTCGGGGTGGTGTTTGGGACTTACGCTCTAGGATTCCCAAGGGAGGATTTCATGGTCCCTGTTTACTCTAATCTCACATGAGTCATTCTCGGTGTGAGAAACAAGAGGCAATAACAGACCTAATGATCATGGAGAAAAGGTGTGTCTGTGAAGGCTGGTGAATGGGGTTTATGCAAGGAAGCTTCTCGGGTGCCGCTATGGAGAGGCAATAGTGAATGGGGCTTATGCAAAGATGATTCCCGGGTTCCGCTATGGAGCGAAAATGGTGAATGGGGTTTACGCAAGGAAGATGTTTGAGGTATTCTATGGAGTGGAGATGGTGGATGGTGCTTATGCAAGGAAGATTCCTGGGAGCCGCTATGGAGCGGCGATGGTGGATGGGGATTACACAAGGAAGCTGCCCGGGAGCCGCTATAGAGCAGCAATGGTGGATGGGGCTTACAGAAGAAAGCTACCCGAGTGTCTTCCTCAGGACTAGCCATGATGGAATCTCAACTCATTGGTGGGTTGAGGCATATAATTGTGATCTACGCTTATACTCTAATGCACAAGCGAGATAACACCAAGAGCGTTGGAATAATTCTGAACAAAGGAAGACGAAAAGTGTGAATCACATGCCTGAATTTTGGAACACAATGAGTGTGTCTTGGAGATGGAGGATAACTGTTGACTATGTTCGAAACACAGCATCCATATCACATTATCCTGAAATGGGAACAAAAAACTAGGGTATACTATTGACCATGTTCGAAACACATGACCTAACTCGAAGTGTTGTCCAAAGTCTTCTGTGGTGTTGGCCCGGGACGGTGGCCCGAGACGGTAGGTGAGCTGATGCGGCATGGGACCAGGCTGTTAGGGTGTCCCTTAAGATAGTAAATAAGATGAATATACAAATGTAGGACACACAAATAATGGGGTGGAGTGGTGTAATGCTCGAACGATTTCCAATGCATTTGAAATTATGCCACTATAATGATGGCATGAGGCATCTTATGCTTAGCACATAAGGCATATCTTATTTGGAACTAGAGTCATCCTATTATTGAATAATAGGGAATACTATAGTTTATACTAATGTAGATAGGACTATTATCATCTAATGCTTATCACATAATGCATATCTTGTTTGGAGCAAGAGGAATCCCATATTTGGCACATAGGGTGTACTACAGTTTATAGTCTTGTAGAGAGGACTATTAGAATATTATTCTTGGTGCATATGGAATCTCTTGTTTAGAGCAAGAGGCACCCTATGATTGAATGATATGTAATACTACAGTTTATAGTCATGTATAAAGGACTATTGGCATCTCATGCATGGAGCATAAGGCATCTATTGTTTGGAGAAAGAGGCATCCTATATTTGTCATATAGGTTTCACTACAGTTTATAGTCATGTAGATAAAACTATTGTAATCTTATGCTTGGAGCATAAGTCATATCGTTTTTGGAGAAAGAGGCATCCTATGTTTGGAATATAGGACATACTACAGTTTATAGTAATGTAGAAAGGATTGTTGACATCTCATGCTTGGAGCATAAGACATCTCTTGTTTGGAGCAAGAGGCATCCTATATTTGTCATATAGGGTTCACTACAGTTTATAGTCATGTAGATAGGACTATTAGTCATAAGGTTCCTAATAATTGATGGTGCTGGGACTTATGCAAGAGTGACACTTTCTGGTTCAACCTGGTATAGGAGTCAGGTGATGGGTTTTGTATGAGTTGCTTGAGGAATGGTTCGAATCAATGTACTAGGGAATTGTAGAATAGAATATCAACTCAAGACATGTGAAAGGGACCAATAGAAATATTTCGACTCATGTTATTTCATGGTGTGTGGAGGAGTATCTTAAATAATGGTATTCCATAGGAGGAAGGTGGATGCACAATGGAAAATGTCGACACCCCGGCCCGAAAAGTTCACGATGCGACACTTCATTTTTCATGGGGTTCAATGAAGGAAGTGAAGGGGCTAGCCTGGAGGGACAGGAGTATAGCCCAGCAATGATCCCAAGTGAGGGGGTGGGGGCTCAACCCCCATGGTATGGACCGGCAGGCACGAAGGTAGGAACTTCACAATGGATAGGTCTACACAAAGTAGCTTCGCAGAGCAGAGGGGCTTGCGGAGCATGGGGTCTCAAGAAGCAGCTTCAAAAAGGAAAGATGGTCTTAGAGCATGGAATCGTGGAGCATAGGGTCTCATGGAGTGAAGTGGCTCATGGAGAAAAGTGTCTTGCGAAGAAAAGACTCTCGCGGAGCAAAGGGGATAGTGGAGAAAAGGATCTCATGGAACCTCGATCAAACTGAAGGAGCTCCCTCCTTCACAAAGGGCATCACTTCATGGTGCCTATGAGCTCTACAAAATGGGATATAGGCCTCCCATGGGGTGGCAGGGCCATTGTCATGAAGGGGGTTGAGCTGGGAATTTATAGGCAAGAGGTTTCGTGAAGCATAGCTCTCTTGGCACGAAGACAGGGCTTGCGCCATGATGGGTTCGTGAACATCAAATGGGTTCACGGAGCATCACGCCTCCTTTCTCCGCGGTGGTTTCGTGAACATCAAATTGGTTCTCAAAGCATCCCACCTCCTTGTTCCGCAGTGGCTTCATGCAGGGGGTGATTTGCGCTGGCCGCGAGGCTCTGGGGGCTCCAGTCAAGTTCCTCTGCTCTGTGATCATTGTGGGAGCTTCACGAATGGACTCTGCAAACCAGCTTTCCATCCCAACTTCAAATGTCCATAACTCTTAATCTGTAACTCAGTTTATACCCTATGACCTATCAGATGAAATCTTGTGAAACGAGCTATAACCATGGATCATTTATGAAATCATTTGGAAAACTTTGTGGATGCATTTTTCATTTCCAACAATAGTCCTCCCAAGGTGCCCCCAATCTATTAAGAATCTCCTCCCAAGCTTTTAAAAGACTCCTCTAAAGGTAGGAGATCCCTCCTCCAATTTATTCAGGAACCTTGTTTATGTAATTCCTATTGATTTCAAATTTTCAATTTTTGATATGTTTTTATACATAATTCATACATTCCTTATGATTCCCAAGTAATTATATACCCCTTTCTCTCTCATTCACTCATTCTATAAACATTTATATACACCCGTTGTGTTATTGAAATTATCATACTATATTCCATACTATACATTTTTTTAGTGAATACCCATCACCATTTATACTCAAGGGTGTTCATCTATTTGTAAATATAATTCATTGATTTGTTATTTACATTGATATACCTTTAAATCTTTAATAATGTGCTTCAAATTCATGAAAGGTATCCTTATTTTTATGATCTATGTGGAAAACTTAAATATGTACATGATATGAAAGTAATGGGTGGGCTCAATATTATATATCCCACTAATGCATTGGGTAATATTTTTCTATCCCATGATATTTATTTTATGTTAAGTGGGAGGTCATATTTATAACACTATGTTATGATGTATTGGTGATTATCCTTGACTTATGTTTATGATGTCATGTTTTACGTTGTTTCCACATTCCTATTTTACCTTTGTGCTATCATGTTATATAATGAGTCATTATTCAATATTATGATTCTCATCCCTCTAATGATTCCTTGGTATGCCTCTTAGATAACATGTATAACTTTATCTTTTTATGTGATTTGTTTATTCCCTTACTGGGATTTATAGAATAACCCTTTCTTATGTACATCACCAAAACATCTCTTCCAGTTTTATAAGAACAATTGAATTTTAGGAGCATGTTAAAGATTTTTTCAAAAATATCATTGTATTTATATTGAAAGTTTATATGCTATGTACCTAATTTCCCAAATACACTATCATTAACAATATTCTGGGATTATATAATGTGTAATATTATGAAATAAATCATGAATTTATTTGTATTAAAGATATGGTTTGTCATAGAAAGAGTCTTCTCAATATGACTAATTTTATAAATCAAAATGAAACTGGAGAAGGTTTTAGGTAGTTAGGATAAAAGGATATGTGAGTGAAACTCATTAAGGATCATAAACCCCAATATGTCCAATCATTATATATATCCAAACATCTTGACTACATGGGTCCTATATGGGGATGAATATCCAATCTTGTAGATGAATAGTGAAATAGAGATCTCATACCTCCCTTATCTTGCCTTCTTATGACAGAGATCTTGAAGGTGATAAATGATGTTATATGAACTGATATACTCATATTAATTTAGAATGTCACTAGACACTAAGGATAGTATGAAAAATTAGACATTCATTTTATCATCCACATGTTTCATGTGGAGTGGTACTTCTTCCTTACTAGCCTATTTCATGAGAGTATTAGGAAGTGAAGTTTCTAGTATATATAATTTCCATCCATGTAATAGTATAACACATTAGCATCTATATCATTCCTAGAAATTCATTCTAGTGAGAATGTTTTCCTCCTATTGAATGGATAATATAAATATTTTAGAATTCATCACTACTACGGATTCGACTATTAACAGTGCTTAGATTTATCAGTGCTCACTAAAAATGCTTTTAAAGTCCCCCTTTATCATCACTAAAAAACACTGATAAAGGGGGGCCTTTATTAGGGCTAAAAAATTCTGATAAAGGGGGTCATTTATTGTCACTAGTAAAAAAGCATTGATAAAGGATACCTTTTATCAGAATTTTTTTCTAGCACTGGTAAAGGGTAAGTTTATATGAAAATAATATTTTTTTTCTAGCACTGGCAAAGGGTATATTTAATTAAAATATTATATTTCATGAAAAATATTATTCTCATATAAACTTTTACTTATATTGATATAAATATTATATATTTTTTAAAATATGAACTAGATAAAGCTAAATATGATTTTACATTTAATTTATAATATTTTTCATGAAAAATGGATTATAAAATAATTAAAAAATAATATTAATTAATAATTTTATAATTATTATTCAATAATAGTAATTTAATAAAAATTGGATGACATACAAGTAAAATGAAATAATTATTGGTCTATAATAAGTTGAAAATAAGACTTGAACTTCAAATGACCTTAACTTTTGATATGGGTGTCTATTTGGGCTCTACCACATATCAAATTTTTGTTTGCATTGAGATCTACACTTTGGTGAAATGGGGAACCCATATTCATGTTTTTTGAGGGAAAAAGAGTCCCAAAAGGCTTCCAAAACCGAGTTTTAGTCCTGGTATCCTAATTGTTTAACATTCAATGGGGTTTCATCATCCTTTAACGGGTTTTATTGTATTTTTTGGTGGAGACTAAAGTTATTCCCAAGGATTACATTAATATTGATATTATGGTTTTGAATTTTTATTATTATTCATAATATATTTTTATTTATAATTAAATATTTTCTTATATTTACTTATAATAAATCAATTCTATAAATTAAAATTAAAAAGTATTTAAATAGAAATGTATTTTCAAATATATAAACTAAATACAAATAAATATTTATTATTGATTTTATTTAAAGTAACAAATTATTAATTTTATTTACATTATAATAATGCATTAATACTTATATATATTATTTTTATATACATATGTGTTTGTGTATTGATAAACATATGTATATATTAAAAAAATATACAAATGAATATTAATATATAATATATTTAAATAAATATAATTTCATATATATATATATATCACACATTTCTAAATATATACAAATAAATAGAAATGTTGTAAAATATAAAACAAAAACTTATAGAAAAGTGGTAAAGGCATCCAGTCGCATAAGGGAGGTCTTAGAATCAGATCAAGGAACACACAGGTATTTGGGGGAGCTTTCTAGTGCTAATAAAAGGTAGTGGGGTGCATGATGGTCGTTGGAGTAGACAGTGCTATAAAAGGGGGGCTCCAAGTGATCAAAAAGGGTGTGTACTTGTGTGAAAACAAAAAATAACAAAAACATTTACCAGTGCTAAAAGAAGTGCTGATGAAGGGTGGATTTAACAATTATATTTTAGCATAGTTAAATTAACCCTTTAAAAGTTCCAAAAAACATTGTTAAAGTTTTTCTTTAACAACACTAAAAAACATTGATAAATCCACCCTTTATCAACTATTTTTCTAGCACTAATATAGGTTGGCCTTTAACATCGCTCATAATATCAACACTTTTTAAGCACTGATAAAACCCTTTTATCATCATTGGTCAAGGCCTAATTTGTAGTAGTTCATGTGATTTTCTGTTTAGATATAAATTTGTAGAAGAAAATTAGTATATCCTTGATTACAAAATTAGATTAATAATTTTATTAATTTTTTTTAAATTCCCACTATTTTATCTAAAACTAATATCCATTAGCATTAGTTTTAGAATATCTTTTTTCATATATATTACAGTGGAAAGGACCCATGTTCTCCTTCTCATAACCTTGACATGGGATAAAAAGATATTTAAAGGGTTTTTGGTAGGTGTTTCTCACCAGTTGTATTAACTCACAGTTCCTTGATCTATTAAGTGGACAGACCAATCTTAAAACATTAGATAAATATTTCTTAACCCTCACCTCTTAGTTACACCAAGTCCTTCTTGGGTAGTCAACCCTTGATTTGAACCAATTTAATTCAACGCAAAACTTCAAACTAATGTTTCTTGATAATTAAAAGCACTCTAACATAGTTTGGAAAATCACTTTAAACTATGGGTTTGACTGTAACTCAAGTAATGGAAAACTATACTAACATAATATTTTCATTGAAGGGTTTTTATACTTATGTTTAGAATCCTAGATTAATCTTAACTCATGCCTTTTTAATATTAAGTATATTTAACTTTAAGTGATTAACAATGTTTTATGAAATTTATGCTTAATTTAGTTTTATTTTAATCTATCTTTCATTCTTATTAATTCATTTATTAAGTGATCGCGCAGAATCCAAAAATATAAATAATAAAACATGAAAATAATCAAAATAAAATAAGTGTCATGATCATGAGATTATCTAATGGTTAGTTTATCTAGATGATGATAAACTATTCATGTACCCTATGGGAAAACGCATTAAACTGTATCTTGGTTTGTCAATCAGAATTCCACCATGTTTCCTATGTATTGTCTCAATTGGTTTTGCCTTATCTCTGGGACTCGGACCAACTCCTCTCACCAGTGAGATACATCATTACATAATGTTTTACTCATATGCAGATGAATTAATTCTATGTATTAGATAATGGTTTTTTATATAATAGAAAAATGGGCTTATAGACCCTTACATAATAAGGAGGAGCAGAAGACTCACAAGACATCATTTTAATTTCAGTACAATGGAAAACAAATCACATACACATGTCTAGTATAATATCATGATCATCCACATAATATTCAGTGAACATACATTTTCAATTTTTACATCAATTACTTCAATTCATTCTTTAATGAAGATAAAGAAAAACTAATTTATTATATTTATTATATTTATCTTTATTCTATCCAAGAATCTTTAAAATTCCATCATTCATAATTTTAAATAAATTAATTTTCATTGAAATTAAAAGAGTACACAAGTTTACTTGGAGGAAATTACATGTAATAATCCACACTACCTTCCAGGATCCTTGTGCTTCATTATTCCCTTATAATCTAATAACACATTACATATTAGGTAATTGCATGGTTTTTACTGTCAATCATATTACACAACAAACTCATGTGAATTACACTACATGTAATGTTCGTAATGCGAGTAGAGTACACGATAAGAAAGGAACATAAAAATAATTTTAAAATTTAACATGGAGATTAATTCAATATATAATTAGTATTACTACAACATTGCATAAAATATCAAATAAATTACATACATAACACAAGTGAATGTGTTTAATTATATAATTAGTTATTCTCTATACATTAAATTAAGCATGATGTTTTCAACAAACTACATTGTGTGTACATTATTACATAGTGTGTGGAATCTTTTACCCGGGTACATGGGCACATAATGTGTGGACTTGGGGTACATGTTGTTTATTGTTGTGTTACCTATAAAGAACCTTTATCATTGTTTCATAGTTCCTTGAAATGTGTATTCTAATTTTAAGAATCACTGCTTCCAGGAAGTTTCCATTGGATTTTTTTATAAATCCGAAAACTTCTAACATTTATATATCTAAAGGGGACCTACTTTCCAATGGTAGGAATTCGTTAAGATTGAATTTCACAAAACATTAAAACGTGCATTGGTTGAGAGGATGGGAGGTTAGACTCATCACACCCTTTTGGGGGGGATTGTTGTCTACTTCGGGACTCTCTTTATAATTTAAGATATTTTCGAGAATCCTTATTAATTCAAAAAGTATATCATAAGTATCCCTTATAATTTTCAATAACTTATTAACATGTGTAAAATTTAGAATCATTAGTATGAACTAAAGGTTCTTCATTAATGGAGATATATATATGTATTCAAGGTTCTCCATTAATGGTATCCTCTAATATACAATTTCAAGATTCTTTTAGTCATCATAATGATGATACTAGTTTTTAAGCCACTCAATGTGGCACTATGGAATTTATATTCATCCAGGGAGATGAAGTTTTGGTTTGATATTGGGATCGTGACCATAAAATGGGCAACCTACGTATCCTTTTGAAAGGAATCAGAACCCTCGTATTTCAGTTCGATTGCATGGGAAACATTTTACCTTTTGAGGTCACGTGATAAGGACCTAGCCTTATATTTTAATTTCATGGGGGTATGGACATATAAGCAGAAGGTGATTAGTCAAAACATAATGTGGGACTTATGCTGAAACAACCCAAGGAACTTGGAAAGGATATGGGTTTCCAAGTAGGATCAGACCCTGTTGGGAATATGGCCCAAGGAGAACATGGTTTATTTAAGGTATTGGATTTGAACTTCAAGGAGGCTTCCTATATATCCCATATAGATGTGAATCAAATCCCACGTAGTTCGATTAGTCTCATAGGAGAGTATAGTACTTTTAGAGAAATGTGTTTGGGCTTACTTCTTGAAAATGATTCCTTAATGATTTTTGTGGTTTAATTTGGGGATTATTCCTAAGTAGGATACCCAGATTAAGGGAATTAAGGAAGTATTCCTAAAGAGAAAATCCAATGAGCTTGGGCCCGAAAAGGGCTTCCTACGTATCCTGGTTTGAACAGGAATCATAGTTCTCATAGTTCCTTCAATTTTGAAAATGTTGTGACCCTGAAAAATCTCTAATCCCACATGAGTCATGCTCAGTGTGAGAAATAATAGGATTTCAAATATTCAACAAAGGAACTTTCAAAATTTTCCTCCTCTATTGGTGGAAAAGAGTGCGTCGACTATGGAAGAGGGTGAGGCGATGAGCCTTCCCCCTATTCTATTTACATTGGACATGGGTACAATGTAAGGAGAAAGGGATGAAGGTTAGGGGATTACACTAGGATAGATGGCCATGATGACAAAGCCTAATGAGATAGGTAAAGGGTAATAAGAGTCCATGTTCCCATCTCCCCTCTAGTCTTTGGCACCGAAGAAGAAAGGAGGAGCGGTGATGCTATCTCCTATAAGCAAAGCTAGGGGCTTACACTAGGATGGTTACCTTGAAATTGATCCTAGTGTGGGAGGGGGACTTATCCTTTATTTTTTAAAAGGAAAAGTAGGTATGAACCATACCTTCCCCTTCCAGAGACCTAAGGTTCTGTGCCATCTCTTCGATAAGGGAGAGGCTAGGACCCAACCCTCCTCTAAACAGAGAACTTCCAAACACTGTTTCTAGGAGAAAGGACCATGTGGTTGTGGATATACAAACCCAAAGACATTCCATGTATCCTAACTCTCTTATAAAACAAATGTGGGAATACTCTGACTGTAGAAATAAAAACCCAAATAAGAGACACACTGATGTACCTTTCCCAAAGGTTTGATAATTTAAGAGGTTTTGGTGGAGGTCTCAACAGAATTCCATTCAGATAAGGAAGATGAGGAAGAATAATCCTTTCCATTAGTGGCTTTAATGAAGTCTTGATGGCATGTAAACTGAAGAGAGTAAGTGAATCAAAGAGGGGTGCCCAAGTAGAGAAGGATGTGCAAGTATGGGGGTGCAAGTAGGCTTGGAAGACTTGATATTGACTTAATCAATGAACAACCTATTTGGTAATACTTGGGAGAGACCTTGCTCAAGCCTCAAGAGTATTCACAAGTGATCCCAGAAGTAGGTATCTCAAGTTCCTATGAATAGGAATAGTTTTCTCTTAATTATTTCTGATTTGGGGACGTTGGGAGGTTTAGGCATGCAACTATTATGATTTTAAAACACTAAAAGGAATAAATTCCAATGATCCTCCCTTAAATACTATGCTCATGGTGTTAAAGACCTACCTTGAATGTTTTGGTAGACTGGGGAGAAGTACTAGGGTGACCAGAGTAGCAATTAGGCTTCAAGGAAATTCCTTCATACAAATGAAGGCCCCAAGGGTCTATTTATAGGAAAATATGCGACCTTAGGAGAAATGAATTTGGGCGCACAAGTAGTCTACGTGAAATATTGGGGTTCGCAAGTACCTTGCACACCGACGGGGTTTAGGCTAGACTAGGGTGCCACTTTGAGGTCTTAGCGAAAATAATTTCTTCATTCAACTCCAAAATAGTGGCGTGCAGTTATTTGCATGCAGGTACCTTGGGCGGCGCTTTGGGAACTTAGCCAAAATAATTTCTCTATACCGTGGGGGTTGTGCCCCCACACCCCTACTTGGGATCAATGTTGGGCTATGGTCTCAGCCCTTCGGGTCGGTGCCTTTGCTACCGTCACTCACCCTCATGGAAAATGCAGAGTTTCACCGCAAACTGTTCGAGCCCGGTTGAAGAAATTTTTAGTCGCAACACATGGAAATACATATTCAATTATGGAGAAGTTCGTGAAACACATTTCATGGTGTCTACAATCATTTACAGATATAATTTTTAGATGTTCATTCCTTTTATTATAAACCATTTAATGGTTATGTGAGAGAGAATTAATAAATGGTATAGAAAATGATCTTTGGATTTCCCAAATGAATAAATATGAATTAAAAGGGATTTCAAACACACACCATTAAATCAAAGATTAATAAATAATTATAACTTAATCTTTCGACCACTTTGATACCACTTTTATGTTCTAGGAATAGTGGAAGAACCTATATGAAATGGGCCAACATGGTTTTTAGTTACTATTTATGTATAATCATTTTTGTACTAAACAATTGATGTTATGACCAACATAATTTGTAGATTACTTGCCTTGATTAAACACCAAAACTAAAAGAGGATGATTTTATCATGTAAATTATAATTAATTTATAAACAGATCTATAATTACTTGAACTTTTAATTCTTTATTTGTTTTCAATCATATTGACCCAATATCTTGTATAGTCATTGCGATACATGATCAAAATGAAGAATACCTCTAGTATTGATCTATATATGCACTATAATCTCTGAACATCATCATAGAATGATCAGGTTCTTGTACACCAATCCTAATCACTTGCATAATTTTTGGTTTATCATAGTAAAATTATTCTATGATGATGAATAACTATTGGTTTTCTATCGGTGTCTTGTGAGAAGAGGAGGAGATGGAAAATTTTAGATATCGAGAACTCTCTCTTGGGCTTGAGATAGCTTCTCTCTATAAGGTGTGTACAAGAATAGTGTTTTTGGAAAGTTATATAATTATATATTTGTAAATTTAGTCCTAGGGTTGGAAACCTACATAGAATCCCTTTAAAATTCCTTATTTCTTCGTGAACCCCATGTCATAATAGTCATATAATTATTATTCACATGGAATGTGAATTAAATAAGAATGAAAAAAATTAATCTTAATCAAACTATTAAACTTATTACACTTACCCTCCATATCATATATTGAACCTTGAATGATGTCTACTTATATAATATATAAACATCACTTCATTATTCAATAATAAATGTAGTAAGTATTATATCCACAAAACATTGAAAATAAATATTTATTATTATTATTTAGCTCACTTATTTTGTCGAATAACATGTTATCAAATCTGGGAAATCAACAAAACCCTAATAATTATTAAAACACAAATAATGAATAATATTTATTCTATCTTGTTAAATTCAACATTTAATTTAGCTATGATTTCAAATAAACTTAATGTGTGGGTCACTAGGCCTCTTTCTCCATAAAAATAGGTGAATACCCATAAAGTCCAAGGATAACATCAAGAAACATGCCAAAGAACCCCTAGAGAAAGAAGTTAATGTCATAATGACATTAAAACTCTTATGAAGTCTTACTAAGTAATATAATCCCTTTAACATGATATCACTAATCAAGATTGTTTTATATTGGTGTCATCAACCTATGTGATTGATGTCTCTTTATTTAAATCTCCATAAATGATCTTTCCCATATAACACCATCTCCATGGATTTATCTAGGTAGTTTTTTCCCATCAAAGGGAATAATATGTCCGGTTTCGTAAAGGGGTGGAAGGGATAAATCATTTCCTGCATTATCCATTAATGAAATATCACACATGATGAACCAAACATATGCTATATCACCACGATAATTTTCGTTCATGAATTTCATCAATACATAAAAGTATGAAACCTATGATATTAATTAAAAATATTATTAAATTCTATGTACTAATACACATATTCACATATAGGAACATCCAATGACATATGTTGGACTCCTCATGTATTAATCATGTTTTAATGATCAAAAATATCAATAATAATTACAAATCATGTTTTAATGATCACGAGTCTTATTACTGTTAATTAATATCATTATTATATACAAATCTTATGAATTATCACAAATATTACTTGTCTTATCAAACCCTTGTATTTATGTTTCAAGTTCTCTTACTTGATAATGGTTAAGCTTAATTCATATTCTTCATATTACATTTTATGTTTGAATACAGTTAATTGTCTAAGTACCTAGACACCATGAAGGACACAGCGTGACCCAGACACTATGAAGGACACACCGTGACCCAAACACCGTGAAGTGTAAGACAAACATAGTAAGCCTGACACCATGACCCAGACACCGTGAAGGATACACCGTGACCCAGACACCATGAATGACACACCGTGAGTCAGACACCATGACTCAGACACCGTGATCTAGACACCGTGAAGGACACACCGTAAACCACATACCGTGAAGGAGACCCCGGTTCAAGGAGACACTGTTTGCATAACCACTGTGACACTGTTTCTTAACCTTTTTGTCAATATTATTTAAATAATGCTAACGGTCATATTTGATGTTTTTAATGAATTTAATGTTATTTAATGATAGTTGTTGGCATGTCAGGAAACCGTACCTCATACCTATAGAAAGGAAAACATTCCTATTGTCGGATCTCGAGGAATATAAGGAAGATTGATCTGCATTAGAAAATATAAAAGAACATACATACGTGCGACAACTCAAGAAACACGAGTGCTCTGTACTGAACAGAAGAACAATCCTAAGCATGAAGAAAACATTGAAAGATCTTTTAAAGAACTCACATGCATGCAATATGACACTACTAGAGGAACTAAAATCAAGAGAACATTCTCACTCATGAAGAACACAAGCTGATCCATGACACTCTGTTTTTCCACACAAAACCAGAGAAGGACTCAGAAGCATTTCTGCTGAATCCAATGAGTCAAGAGAAACACTTTCAATCACTAGAGATTTCTAAACATTCATATACTCTCTCTAAGTGATTTATTTATTTAATTTTTCGAGAAGTGTGTGTACTATGTATATCTTACACACACACTATCTCATGCGCTGAACTAGAGGATACTAAGTCCTCATTCCAAACTTTCTACACCTTCTTCTGTCCCACTGAGGATAGTGGTAGAGGTCAAGTAGGACATAGAAAACATGTGTGCTGTTGTCTTTGTTTTCCCACGAAGAATAGTGGTTTAGGTCCCTACCTGGCATGGATAGTCATGTACTTTTGTTAACCCCAATCCAGGGTGTGGATCACTTTTATATATATATTTGAGAGGACGAAGTCTCGTCTTGAGACTGAACCTCTTGGTTATATCTGTTGTGCCTTTTAGCTTAAGTTTAAAGTATAATATATATATATATATATTATATTCCTCCCCTATTACTTTGAAATAAAAAACTATTTTAAAGATACTTTGATAGTTAAATCTAGAAATTGTTTGTAACTATTGTAAATTACTACATTAGTTTCAAAATCCAATTTTATCTTTTGATTAAATTGACTGAGACCTAATCAATCATTGTAATCCTAATTGAACTATTACAGTTTTACAAATTCACTACAGTTTGACTTGTTTTATAAATTGGGGGATTTTAATTGAAATTATTTTTAACAGAAATTTTTAACTGGAACTCAATTCACCCCCCTCTTGAGTGTCCACTCCGACCAACATTTGGTATCAAAGGGTTCGTTTTTGTTGTTCAAAGTTTTCAAAATACTCCTTTTTTAAAATTGTGATTTTACTTGCATCTTTAAAGATCATAAATTTCTATTAGTTCTAAATTTTATCTCTTTAAACATATTTTATAAAATCTAGTTATGGAAAATAGACTAGAAGGTGATTCTACTAACATGCCTCCTTTATTCAATGGTACAAACTATGCTCAATGGAAAATTAAAATGAAAATTCATTTAGAAAGTATAGGTTTTGATATCTGGACTGGTATAGAATCTCAATATAAAATTCCAGAAACTAAAAGAACTAATTGGGATGAACCTACTAAAGTAGCTTACAATAATAACTATAAATCTATGAATGCTTTGTATTGTGCATTAGGAGATGAGGAATTAAATAGAATATCTTCCTGTAAAATAGCTTATGAAATATGGGATACTTTTGGTGTTTCTCATGAGGGAACAACTAATGTCAAATAAATGAGATTGAATACATATACTATTAAATATGATAATTTTGAAATAAAGACTGATGAACCTATTTCTGATATGTATCTCAGGTTCAATGAGATAGTCAATACAATGAGTTCACTTGGAAAGGTAGTTCCAGCAAAGGAACAAATCATGAGGATACTGAGATGTTTTTTAGATAGATTGAGAGGCACTTCTGTTTCAATCAAAAAATCATGGGACATTGGAGCTATGCCTGTTAAAGAACTAATTGGTAAGATTATGATGTATGAGGAAGAACTCAAGGTGAATAAGGAAGAAGATGATGAACCCAAGAGATAATCAGTGGCATTTAAGTTTATTACTTCAAAGAGAAAGGAAAAAGACAATGTTCAAATACAAATTGAAAGTTCTACAAGTGACGATTCAGACTCTGACAGTGATGCTGAAATGGATCAGATAGCCAGGAGGATTAAGAAATTCTATAGGAAGAAGAAATTCTTCAGAAAAACAAACTACAAAGGTAAATATGACAACAAAGGTCACTGGAAAAAGGATTGGAAAAGGCCAGATAAAAGTGATGAAGTAGTCTGCTATGAATGCAAAAGAAAAGGTCGCATAAAGTCTGATTGTCCAAAACTGAAGATCAAGAAGAAACATGACTACAAGGACAGTAAGTATAAGAAAGCTATGAAAGATACCTGGAGTTCTTCAGAAGACAGCACAAGTGAACCTAAAGTTTCTGATTCTAAAAAGAATCATGCCAACATGTGTTTCATGACCAACACATTCAAGGTAACCTTAGATACTCCTATTTTAAATTCCTATTATTCTGGAGTTGATGCTGAATCTGATTCTGATTTTGAAGACATGACTAAAGCTGAATTATCAGAATACTATAACATGATGGAGGAAACATGCAATGAACTTAAATAAAAATATAAGTCATTAAAGAAACATTATGCTCTCACTTCAAATGTTAAATCCACCCTTGATATAGAAAAAGAAAAGAATGCTCAACTGTTTAAGGAAAATACTGAATTAAAAATGTCTAATGAGAAACTTAGGAAGGACTTAGAAAAATTCACAAAGGTAAAAGATACACTTACTCAAATGTTAGGTAAAAAAGTTTCACCAATGTATACTACTGGTTTGGGATACCAACTTGGACAGAGATAGTTTACCAAAACTAGATTTATTCTTAAATCTGGACAACATTCTTCTTGTTCCAGTTCTGAAAACTCATATGATTCAACAAGTTATTCACATATTTATAGATCAAATAGAGTTTATCTTTCAAAATATTTTGATTCTGTAAAATATATGAGACCCATAAGACAATTTTGGGTACCAATAACATGTCTGGACCCAAGAAGATTTGGGTACCAAAGTCATTTCCCGTCTAAATCTTTTTTGTAGGAAACCTGTTTGAAGAGTTCCCACAAGAAGACATGGTATTTGGACATTGGATGTTCAAGACATATATTTGGGGATTACTCATGCTTCAAGACCCTAATCAAGGTTGATGGAGGCCATTTCACCTTTGGTGATAATTCTAAGGGAAAAATCATCGGCCTAGTCCAAATTGATAACACTAAATCAGTTTTAATTTCTAAAGTTTTATTTGTTGATGGACTAAAATATAATCTATTAAGTATTTCCCAATTATGTGATGATGGAATTAATGTTAAATTTGAAAATAATTCTTGTAATGTTTTTAATTATAATAATGTTTTAATATTTTCTACATTAAGAAATAAAAATGTTTATGTTGCTGATTTAAATTCTTTAGCTAAGAAAAATATTACTTGTTTAAATTCTATTCATAAAGAGTCTTGGTTATGGAATAGGAGATTAGGACACTGAAATATACACTCACTTAGAAAAATAACTAGGAAGAACTTAGTTAGAGACTTACCCAAACTAGAGTTTCCAAATGACAAAGTTTGTAATCCCTGTCAAAAGGAAAAACAACACAAAATCTCTTTCAAATCAATGAAAGAAGTTTAAACTTCTCAACCTCTTAAGTTGGTTCACATGTACTTGTTTGGACCATCTAGAGTTTCTATCTTAAATGGGAATCACTATGTCTATGTCATAGTAGATGACTTTTCTAGATATACTTGGGTATACTTATTGGCTCACAAAAGTGAAGCTTGTTCTTACTTTGTTAAATACTCCAAGTTTGTAGAAAACCTTAGTGGACTCAAGATTAAAACCATGTGAAGTGATCATGGCCGCGAGTTTGAAAATCAAGATTTTGAATCTTATTGCTGACATAATGGCTATAGTCACAACCTTTCTTCCCCTAGGACACCTCAACAGAATGGTGTAGTAGAAATAAGAAATAGAACCCTTCAAGAAATAGAAAGAACCATGCTTAATGAGTATAACCTGCCTATTTATTTTTGGGTTGAAGCTGTGAATACATATTGTTATATTATTAATAGAGTCTTGATTAGACCTGTTCTCAAGAAGACCCCTTATAAACTATGTAATAATATAAAACCTAAAGTTAATTACTTTAGAGCCTTTGGATGCAAAGTCTTCATCCTCAATACAAAGGATAATCTGGACAAGTTTTCTTCTAAGAGTGATGAAGGAATTTTTCTTGGTTATTCTTTAACTAGAAAAGCCTATAGAGTTTTTAATAAAAGAACAAAATGTGTGGAAGAATCTGTTCACATCAAATTTTATGAAACTCATCCACATAAACCTAAATCATCTCTTGAAAATATTGAATAAGATTTATTTATTCTGAACCTTAATGATAAATTCAATGAACATGTGCCAAAGACAACTAGTTCTGGAAATATTTCAGAATCTGCTCCTAATGAACCCAAACCTAGAAAAGAACCTGAAATTTCTAGCCCTACCTTTCCTAAATCAACTAGGATTCTAAATAATCATCCTTTAGATGCTGTTGTAGGAAATCTGGATAGAGGGACACAGACTAGAGCTTCTCTTAAAAATCAAGTTGAACATCAAACCTTCTTGTCATAGCTTGAACCTAAAAACATTGATGATGCTATTAATGATGAATTTTGGGTAATTTCTATGAAATAAGAACTCAATCAGTTTGAATGAAATAAAGTTTGGAAACTTGTTGAAAGACCTAAGGAAACTTTCATCATAGGCACTAAATGGGTTTTTTGAAATAAATTAGATGAATCTAGAAACATAGTTAGAAACAAGGCTAGATTATTTGCACAAGGTTATAGTAAAGAGGAAGGAATTGACTATGAGGATACTTTTGCTCCAGTAGCCAGAATAGAAGCCATTAGGATCTTACTTTCTTATGCTGCACATCTAAATTTCAAACTATATCAAATGGATATCAAGAGTGAATTATTAAATGGGTATATAACTGAGGATGTTTTTGTTGAAAACCCACCAGAATTTTCAAATCCTCATTTTCCAAATCATATTTTTAAATTATCAAAAGATTTATATGGTTTAAAACAATCTCCAATAGCTTTCTATGATAGATTAAGTACTTTTCTAATTTCAAAAGGTTTTACAAAATGAGTAGATGATCCTGCTCTTTTTATAAAACAATTTTATAAAGATGTTTTAGTTATAAAAATTTATGTAGATGATATTATTTTTGGATCTTCAAAAACTTCTTTATGTACTGATTTTTCTAAAATGATGCAAAATGAATTTGAGATGAGTTTAATGGGTGAAATTAAATTATTTCTTGGATTTCAAGTCTTTTAAAATAATGATAAATTTTTTTTAACTCAAAGTAAATATACTAGAGATATTTTAAAACATTTTGGATTGGATAGCACAAAAAGTAGTGACACTCCCATGAGTACCACCTGTAAGTTGGATCTTAATGAAGATGGAAAATCTGTTGATCAAACCACTTATAGAGGGATGATTGGAAGTCTACTATACTTGATTGCTAGTCATCCTGATATTATGTTTAGTGTGTGTATGTGTGCTCGTTTTTAAGAAAACCCTAAATAGTCACATTTAAATGTTGTAAAGAGAATTTTCAAATACCTCAAGCATACTCCAAATTTAGGACTGTTCTATCCAAAAGGAAAATAATTTGAACTAGTTAGTTATTCTGATGTTGATTTTACCGAATGTAAGTTAGATAGAAAAAGAACCTCTAGAACATGTCACCTTTTAGGCAAGTCACTAGTATCATGGTGTAGTAAGAAACAAAATTCTGTTGCATTATCTACTGCAGAAGCTGAATACATAGCTGCTGGCAATTGTTGTGCACAAATTTTGTGGATGAAACACACATTACTGGACTATGGATATAAATTTAGACATGTACCAATAAATTGAGACAACACAAGTGCTATTAACATTTCAAAGAATCCTGTTTCACATTCTAGGACAAAGCATATTGATGTAAGCCATCACTTTTTGAGGGATCATTATCAAAAAGGTGATATCAATTTAGAATTCATTGATACTGAATACCAACTTGATGATATATTCACTAAACCATTAAATTATGAAAGATTAGATTACATCATACATGATTTTGGCATGATCAATCTTAAATAGATATCTTACAGATCTTACTATTTACTATTTTACTATATTTTACTTTACGGTTTCATGTTCACTATTTCTCAGTTATTGTTTCATGTTTAAGATCTCACAGTTAACACCTTGTGTTCACGGTCTATCACTTAACTATCTCACCGTGATAGAACAGTTCACCCACTGTCTCACCGTGACTGCACAGAATGGTCACTGTCTCACCGTGACGACCACCAACTGTCTGATCGTGATGACTGTTTTTCATCACACCGTAACGCCTACTCACGGTCTCATCGTGAAGATTATTTATGCATTTATTTTAATCCGTATCGCGTTAATTTTTATTTCACCTCTATTTACTTTCCCACGTTTTTGTTTCTATGACGTTTGACATTCCCAAACGATAAAACATAAGGGTTTTCACTTGATTCCTTACCCGAGCTCTCTCCTAATCACTCTCTCGAACCCTCTTTACGTTAAAAACCTTCTCTCCCTCTCTCTCGCTTGAATATTCAGTGGATTCCCAGGATGAATCATCCATATTCACCCTCATCTTAGAATCTCCACAAAAATAAACAGAAAATAGCACTGAAGATAGCTCCCAATGGTCCCTTGAATCCTAACCTAGTAAGTCGTATTGTAGTTCCTGAGAAAGATATTTGTCCTGAGTGGCTATTATCTAGTAAGTCTTTGGTTCTAAAAGTCCTCAGAGAACAATGATGGTTCGAATGGTTTTCTAGAAAAGATAGAGCTATTTACCCAAGATTGGTATCTCAGTTTTATCAGTATGTAATGTTCTCCTTTGATGCTGGAGAAAGTTTTATGGTAACAAGCTGGATCAAGGTTCAGAAATGTTCTTTCACTTCAAGGCTATAGGCTGCATGCCTAAGGATTCCTTATAAAGGTATTTGTGATGACTACCAGAGAGACCCTCCTCCAACAACTGACATATTTTACCTGGATAATGCCTTAGAAATCTAAACTGGAAATGCCACCAAGAGAAGGGCCATAGCTGCAGAGCTAGATGGGGAGACAAGGCTCCTGTTTAAGTTTGTTCAGAATTTGATTAGCCCAAGGAAGGGTGATTTTGCGGTGTTGAAGTATCAGGATGTGTTCTTGATTCATCTAATGAAGAATGGACATAAGATAAATCTGTCCAAATATGTCATTCACCATATGTGTGAAATGATTAAGGTCACTTCCAAATCCACATCTTTGTTTTACTCAAGGATGATTTCGGCTATGTTAGTTTCCAAGGGAGTAGTTGGACCAAATGAAGAAAATCTTGTGGATTTTGAGTACTGCCTATCTAGGCCTACCATCAGAAGGATGAAGATCAATTGGAACCCTAGAAAGAACCAGTGGGTTGAGGATAATGATCAACTGTATAAGAAGTATAATCCTGTTGATTATCATAGAAGGCCAAAAAATATTACCGCTCCTGGTTTGGAACCATATGAGATGGCTGAGTATCCAGAAGAGGAAGAAGAAGAGGAAGAGGTAGATAGAGTACCTCAGAGAGAATAGGCTGAATTACCTCAAGAGGAAGCAACTCTAGTTGAGAAAGAAAGGACTGTTGTTCCTTCTGTTGTTCTTAGAGAAGAAGAACCTCCTGTTGTTCTTGGAGAAGAAGAAGCTTCTTCTTCTAGAGATGGTGTTGATCCAGAAACCCAACCTGAGGCCGCAAGAGATTTGATTATCCCTGTTTTAGATCAGCAATCCATGGAAGAGTCTAGTGGTGCAGAAAACCTCCCTACAATGCAAGAAAAAAATATAGAAGAAAATATAGAAGATCTCACCTCTGTGCAATAATAAATTCTGGAAGAACAGCCTATGGAATAGTCGGTTCCTGAGTATATACCCTCTGATGAAGAGAGGATGTAAATTGGATTTCAGCTGGCAAGGAAAGAATTTGCTGAATAGATTAGAGTTGATCCCGTGGATCTTGACCATGCTGCTAAGCCTATAGTTCCTGAAATGGAAGCACCTGTTGAGGGATAGGAACCTCAAAACCTTGAACCTAGTGCAGCTAAGTCTGATGAATCTGAATCTGAACCTGGTGATTCACCTCCTTCCACGGAGTCATACTCTATGTACACTCGGTATGAATTCCAAATCATTTATGATGTGAGTGAATCATAGCAAGTGACTGCAACTAGAATGGATCTCTCCACCTTGTTTCAATTGAAATCAGTCACTCACCCTGAACCTGCCTCTGAAACTGATCCTCAACCAGAACCTGTACCACTAACTTCACCTACACTCTTTCCTGGGCAACAGTCTTTTGTAACCAAAGATGATTTGAAAGTCTTTAGAGAGACTATCTTAGCTAGAGTTGAGAACATTATATCCTCTCAACCTTTTCCTGTGACTCAACTAATTCAGGAAGATGCATCGATTCTTTTGGAAAAGATCATTCGGCATATTCAACCAAGGATGATCCGTGAAATTCAAGAAGTCAGGGTTGAAAAAAAACTTCTTAGTGCTGATGTTGCAACTTTGAAAAGTATGGTAGCCGACATGAAAAAAGAACTGTCTACAAGATCAAAGACTGCTCCTGCACCTGCTGCTACTTCTCCTGAACCAAATGTTTCTAACATTTCTAGAGAGATTGTATCTCAAATGCATCCCTACCTATTGTCTTTTGATGAGAAGATTGGAGAAAGACACACAAAGATGCTGCAATGCATGAGAGAGCTTATAGATAATCTGAATAAGCTCACAGATGAGTAAACTGGCTGTCTTCAAAAGGTTTTGAAACAGCTCAAAGTTATCACCATAGCTGTCAAGGCTTCTCCTCCCTCTGGTCAGACCTCCACACCTTCTTTGGATGACTCTCTACTGAGGTCCATAATCAAGGGAGAAATTTAGAATGCTTTTAGTGGCTTGGATATGTATCCTTTTTCAGAAGTAGTTAAGAACAGTGATCGAGCACTTGACTTGGTTCAAATTCATTCTAAGATTTCCAATGATGCTCAATAGGATATCACTAAGAAGATAGACTTTTATCTCACTCGGATTTTCTCTAAAAGTGACATGAAAAATAACTTTAAGTTTATTCTGGAGAACCTAAAAATCCCTCTAGTGACTCAAGCTTTTAAAGCTCAAGTTCAGAAGCTTACAGAGTTCACCAGATTGTTGGACAAATTCATGGAGAATAAGGACGATTTTGAAAAGTCCAAACAATATGGTGGAGAAATCATTACTGATTTCATCAATCTTTTGAAGCCGTATCTTCAGGTGCAGAGTACAACTATAGTTGCACCAGCTGCTGCCCCTCTTCGACCAGGTCTACCTGCCCTAGCCTCAACTGCCATGTCAGTCATCCAAGCTCTATCTCAGATCTGGCCAGTCATTCTTGACCAACCACAGAATATATCTTCTAAAAATCCTACTTTGGCTCCCTCTATATTTGAAGGTCTACCTTTACCATCTTTGTCTACTACCTCCATTCCTTCCTCTACATCAGCTCCAGCTCCTGCTGCTGATAAAGTCAAAGAGAAATCCAATCTGTGATGCCAACCAGTGATTCTTAATTTTTTAATGGATGTCTTTGTTTTTGTATTTCTATTGTATGATGTATTCTCCACGTTTTTAATGACAAACGCATTGTTTCACTCCATTCTCTCTACTTTTTGATAATCCCAAAAGGGGGAGAAAAGGTGAGGAAGAGTTATCTCTTAGTAATTATCACTTAGTCTTTTATCTATTATTATTCTATATGTTATTTTCTCTAACATTTAATTTCATTTTTAATTTGACTATACATAATTTGTGATCATCAAAAAGGGGGAGATTGTTGGACTCATCATGTATTAATCATGTTTTAATGATCACAAATCTCAATAATAATTACAAATCATGTTTTAATGATCACAAATCTTATTACTGTTAATTAATCTCATTATTATGTACAAATCTTATGCATGATCACAAATCTTACTTATCTTATCAGACCCTTGTATTTATGTTTCAAGTTCTCTTACTTGATAATGGTTAAGCTTAATTCATATTCTGCATATTACTGGTTAAGTTTGAAAACAGTTAATTTTCTAAGTACCCAGACACCATGAAGGGCACACCGTGACCTAGACACCGTGAAGGACACACCGTGACCCAGACACCGTGAATGACACACCGTGAGTCAGATACCATGACTCAAACATCGTGATCTAGACACCATGAAGGACACACCGTGAAGCACATACCGTGAAGGAGAAACCGGTTCAAGGGGACACCATTTTCATAACCACTGTGACACCATTTCTTAACCTTTTTTCAATATTATTTAAATAATGCTAACGGTAATATTTCATGTTTTTAATGCATTTAATGTTATTTAATGATAGTTGTTGGCATGTCAGGAAACCGTACCTCGTATGTATGGAAAGGAAATCATTCCTATTTCCGAAGATCGAGGAATATAAGGAAAAATGAGCTGCAGTAGAAAAGATAGAAGAACATACATACGTGCGACAACTCATGAAACACGAGTGCTCTGTACTGAACAGAAGAACAATCCTGAGTACGAAGAACACATTTCAAGATCTTTAAAAGAACTCACATGCTTGTAATCTGACACTACTGGAGGAACTGAAATCAAGATAACATTCTCACTCGTGAAGAACACATGCTAAACCATGACACTCTGCTTTTTCACACAAAACCAGAGAAGGAATCAGAAACATTTTTGTTGAATCCAACGAGTCCTGAGCTGCACTGCCAATCGCTAGATATTTCTAAACTTTTATATACTCTCTCTAAGTGATTTATTTATTTACTTTTTCGAGTCGTGTGTGTACTCTATATATCTTACACACACATTGTCTCCTATGCTGAACTGGAGGATACTAAGTCCTCATTCCAAACTTTATACACCTTCTTGTTTCCCACTGAGGATAGTGGTAGAGGTCAAGTAGGACCTGGAAAACCTGTGCATTGTTGTTTTTGTTTTCCCACGAAGAATAGTGTTAGAGGTCCCTATATAGCCTGTACATTCATTTAATGTTGTTAACCCTGATCCAAGGTGTGCATCACTTATATATATATATATATATTTGAGAGGACTAAGTCTCGGCATGAGACTGAACCTCTTGGTTATATCTACTATGCCTTTTAACTTAAGTTTAAAGTATAATATATATATATATATATATATCTTTTATATTCCATTGTTGTTACTTTGAAATACAATACTATTTTAAAGTTACTTTGATAGTTAAATCTATGAAGTGTTTGTAACTATTGTAAATCAGTAGATTAGTTTCAAAAACCAATTTTAGCTTTTGATTAAATTGACTGAGACCTAATAAATCTTTAAGAACCTAATTGAACCTTTACAGTTTTACAAATTCACTATAGTTTGACTTGTTTTATAAATTGGGGGATTTTAATAGAAATTATTTTTAACAGAAATTTTTAACTGGAACTGAATTCACCCCCCTCTTGAGTCTCCACTTCAACCAACAACAGATAAACATTTCTTTTACAAATAGTTGGTTCATTCTAATAACCTCTATTCGTGAAGATTACTAAGGGAGAACACCAAGAGACGTTGTCTCAATGTCTTATGAACCTCCTACCTCTGATGGATTTTATCTTTTATGTACCATCATAAAATACCATCTTGTCATATAACATGGTTTAAAGGAATACATTCATATAATCTAAAGTGTCTCATCATAATGGGTAACTATTGTGTACTTTTGACATGACATGTATCCTTAGCAAATTATTACACACTATCTCATATAGAGGAACAATCATGATGTGTTAAGAAAAATTGTTATTATTTAATAAAATTAATACATGTAATCATGTAATCTGATGTTTGTTCTAGGGAACCAACTCCTACACCATAGAACTTAAAAACAATTGGTACATTATGTATTTCATGGTCTTGTAAATTATCTAGGAAACTATTTTTTCAAGATATTTGTTTCAATAAAAAGTTTATATTTTTAATTTCCCCCTTTTTTCTAGTGGATTTGTCTATTATTTCCTAATATTCGTCAACTATCATTTTTTACAATCTCTATTGTATGACCTAATCTACCTCATGCTTTCCCTGTGATTATCTTTTTAATCCTTGATTTTTTATCAAGGTAAGATTATTTATATTATTATAATCTCACATATTTTTCATATTATTACCTTTTCATTCCCTATTATAAAAAAAGAGTCCTAGGGTTTCATATTAGTGTAAACTTATTTGAGGATTTTCAAGTTTTAGGTCTTATAAATATTTTCAAGGTCTTAGTTTTTTCTTTCTTTTAATATTAATTTTTTTCTTATTATAGTGGGTGATTTTATTAACTCTCTACATTATACTATGATCCTTGATGATTTTCTATTTTCATTCTCCCTTTATAATGATTTTTAATTATTGATGTTCCTAAACCTCATTTTGAAATAAAACATGTTGTTTATTTTAATTTATAAGTGTTTTGATATTAATGTCATGAATAATCATTATTTATGTCATCCTCACATGGATAAATGGAAAAAGTAATTTTTTTGGGTGGTTTTTACCTTGTTTAGTTTTTCATAAATGTTACTTTAAAATTTAGATGATTTTAAATGTTATTTTTGAAGGTATAAAATATTTTATTTAATTTTAATAAAATATTTTTAGTATTTTCATAAATATATTTCAATGTATTATGATATCATTGTACTTCCTTTTTGTTATTGTTAAACTACATGTCACACACTATACTTCTGGTTCTATTTTTAATGTGTTTATCCACCATATTTGAAATATTAAATGATATTTATCAATGAGAATGGCCTATTTATAAAATTGGATTCATAAATAGTGATATAATTACTCATTTTATAAAAATGATTGTGTTCTTTTCCCATTTTAAAACATCATGGATATATAGATCTGAAAGAGTATATAGAGATAAATACTTCAACTAATTAGTCCTAGATCATAGATGTTAGGTGGGAAAATGGGGTTTTATAATTTAATTATAATAAGGGATATAGGATTTTGGATTGTTCATTCTTTATTATCTAAAAATCAGGGATTGTAAGATTATTTGTGTAATAGATTGGACCTTTTCAACCCATTAATTGGTAGAATTCATATACTGGTGGTGTCTAGAGGGGTCTTATGGGTGATCTAGAGTCTTAGAGTTTAGTTTTATATCTATAGGTTCAAAAAACCATTTAAAAGGGTGTATTTGAGGTTTTGGTGGTCCTACGACTATTTTTGGTTGGTCATTTTAGGGATTTAGTGAAGACCAAATTAAAAATGAATGTCTTGGTTGAGTTTTTCTACCACTGTAGGTATTAATTCCTTGTATATTGGATTTACAGTGGGAAAGGTGTTTGGGAAGGTCCTGGTGGATTACCTGTGAAAAAATAGGAGGGATTTTATGTTGTGGTGGCAGTTTCCTTGAGCGTGGTAGATAGAAAATTTCTCATTCTGATGCATGAAAGAAAAAAATAACAAATTTTGGTGAAAGTGGTAATTCAGTATTGAAGAGAAGTTTTGTTTTGTATAGAATAATAGAAACATTGATAAAGAACTCTCTATACCATGGTCTTGGTCATGTCAAGATAAAAATGGCATAGTATCCTCTGTATCATTATAATAACTCATAGTGGTTGTATGGGGATTTAAATTACATATTCCGTGTTGTGGTGAATGCCACAGTGCTGGTCAAACCATATTAAAGAAGATTTAAATTTCCATGATGTTTGAGGTGATGTGGTTATTTAAAGTGGATAGAATTTTTCAACATGTTTTGACCAAGTCCATTATAGCAATTTTGTATGCCAACATGCCAGGGTAAATAATTAATAAGATTTATTTATAATTAAGGGGTTAGTTATCCACTTTGTTTAAACTTTCTCCCATTCATTCATTCTTTAGAAAAACCTGGGGTTTCCTTGTGCATTCTATCTATATATTTTGAGTCTTAAACCTCCTGATTGAATTGATCAATTTATCTGGATCTAAGGCTACCCTCTTCTCTGCTTTGTCTATTTCTTCTTTATTCCCTTCTTTTGAAGGATATAACAATAACACTTATTTGGTTTCTCTCAACCATCATTTATGGTCTGATAGTGGTTCACTATGGTTAGGTTTTAAGGTGGTTCCCTTCAAGTTTAGTAGTGTATGATGTTTGGTTTCATTCATTCTAATGTGGTGTCTTCTTTAAGATTTATACTGAGGTATGGGATTCAAGAACAATCTTTATTTTTGTGTATAATTTGAAAGTATCATACATTTTCATGATTTGTGTGGATGGTAAGAATTGACTTAATGAAGATAATGAACTATGCATGATGAAAATTAAAGTTTAAAGATGATACACATGTGCTTATATTTTTTATCTTATTTTTATATTCTTGTTGAATTTTTTATTTTACCTCTTATAATTTTGTGTTTTTGTGATATTTATGCAATTTTTGGGACATAATCACTAAAATCACCTTTAAAAAAAGGTTGTTCAATTAAAATAGTAATGAACTGGTTATTTGGATATTGGGAATCTGGTAATGATTCTTGTATATAGACAGTAATTAATTGTTTGAAAATGATAGTTGTGGTGGTGATTAATGATGGAAATTATTGATATATGATTCCTAGTGTATAAATTTAGAATGGCTATTGTGGGGACGGTATGGAGAATTATATTCCTAGTTTTGGGAGTGGTATGTGGGGGGAGAAGGGATACAATAGGTAAAAATGGGTGAATATGTTTATTGGTGTATGGTAGTTTGGATATTATTGGGGGTTGTGTATCAAGTTTCCATGGTTGTCATGTGATGTGTTATAGGCTGGTGTTATGGTGTTTAATAGATAGTTATCGATCTATTTTATATATTTTTCTTTTTAATGGATGATTATGGGTGCTGATGAACTCATTATTTTGTGGTATATAAATATGATAAATTATGGTTATAATTGAATTGTAAAATTTTTAAAGAAAGGGATAATGGTCAGTAATAACTATATTTAATAGATGTAAGTGGTTTTTCATTAAATATGGAATTGGATTGATTAATAAAACTAACTTGTCTAGAAAATTTTAAATCTCTAATAGGTTGGTTACATCAATTAAATGGGAATTTGAGAATGATTGTTGTGGCTATTCTTCAAAGTAAGTGTGGTTGGTTTGGTTGTTTTTAAATTGTATGTAATTTATGGTGTGTTTTAGTAGTATTTTGATCATTGTGATGGTTTTGGTGGTGTAGTTATGGTGCGGAACCTTATGTTAGTATTTTGTGTGTTTACGTTATCTGATGTATTTTCATGTGACTTAATATTCACCCTTCCTGAGTTGAGTATTCTTATTGATGACCTAATGTTTTTGGATTCAAACTATTTTCCCCAAACATCAAGGTTGGTGAGAAATATGATGGGTAACTATACTCTCTTCCCCCACTCTCTCTTCTGGATATTGTAATGGATGTGATAATCAAAGACTATTAGGCATGGGTTCTGATAGCTATAAGTCAAAAGTGTAATTTTTGTCACCGTGATTGTTTCATGATGGGGAATGTAGTGAGGTTCATGCATGGTGGGAGGGGATGAAAATGTTTATTTCCTTCATTTTCATGATTCCCTTCATTTATGGTTACGAGATAATATTATAAAATTATGTGTTTTCAGCATAATGTGGTATATGGTGGTTATTTTATACTTATTATGATGATGTAGATATGGATGTGATGTGATATGTATATGTTTTTATATAGAATATATAGATTAATAGGATATTTTACATTGAGGCCTGACAGAATAAACTAGTGGGGAAGTGATTTTGGGGTTCCTTTTAACATATATTCATTTTATATTATGTCGTTATATTTGGTTTTGATAGTTAGTTAGGGATCTAGTGATCTTGGGTGATAGTTTCCTTCGTATATGCTTGATTATTTTACTAAGGAATTAGTAAAATTTAATAATAGGTCTTCAGTATCATCCAATTGAGTATACTATCATTATAACCCCTATATATACATATAATTTTTTTCAATTATCTAAGGAGAACTTAGAAATCAATCTAGGGACTACTATCTTGGATCTATGTTTGGAGTCACTACCTAAAAGTTTATTTTGTTATTTTATTTTTAGATTTTATTTTTCTAATACATACTTTATAGTTATTGTGGTATGTTTATTTTTTTATGTTATTGGTGTTGATTAGTGGTGTTTCCTTTATATTCCAAGTATTTATGACATTAATTACTATTAGTTTTATGATTTATATCCTCGGTTCTAGTCAATAACTCAATGCCTATTAGAGGAAAACCTCGAGGATAACACTCAACCTCACTATAGGCATAATAGGGGTTCCTAGTAGGGGTAAGTCATAAAAAGGTAAATCGTAGATCTCCATGATACTTCATGGTTTTATCCTACTGAAAAAATCTTGTATCAATTGTTTTTTAAGTTCAGGATCATTTGGATCAATTATACTCTATAATTTACATTTTCTCATGATTAGTATAATTTACACTGGTCAAATTTCAACTTTATGATGGTATGATATTCAATATGTGATTTCAAATTAAAGGTTATCTTTATATGATACATTGTTGATATGATTTGATAAATTCTATTATTCAACATTATGTTATAATTTAAAATATCTTGGTTTCTCATGGATAATCAGATTACTCTATTTTTTTCTTTTTTGTTAATTAAAGATTAATGGATTTTCTCAAAAAAAATTAATCACAATTGGTTCATTATTTAGTTCTTATGGATAATTTTGTATTGGGGTTCTACTATATCACTATAATTTTTTTTATTTAAATATGTTTGTGATTTTTTTATTTGTGAGTTTTATTTTCATAGGTTATGTTAATGAGGATAAAGCTTCAACATGTTTTTATTTTTTTTTCTACTTTGATTCATCTTGGTTCCCTATTTTTTATTATCAAGATAATTATAATTCAGAATTATTATTATGAACATTGTGCAGTCTGGTAGCCTTGATTTTTCTAAGATGATTATCTATTAAAACTTTTCTATGGATGTGTATTAACTTTTTAGTTCAATGGTTTATGAATTTTCACCCTATATATTTAAGAGATTATATTAAATTTATAGATCTTGTCATGATATAGTTTCAGTTTTTTCTATTCATCAATGTTCCTAGGGTGTTTAGGGTTATTTTATTTCCTATAGGCTCTGTGTTAGTCTATTACGCTTAATTTTTTCCAATCCTTTATTTCATCTTGACTTGCATACAAGGGTTGATCCATGAATAACAACTGATTTAACTTGGTTTGTTTTAGTTTGTGCCTAATTTTAGAGATTATATAGTTTTTTGTGGAATATATGCATATAATATGGTCAAAATTCTTCATAATTCATTTATAAAAGGATTTTATTTAGACATTGAGGTGATTTCATATTAGTGAGGGAAGTGATTGGAGCATTTCCTTTCATGGATTTGGTTCATACCATGACTAATATTATATATCAACAGATAATGGAATACAGATGAATCTTTTTGGTTATGATTGTTTTTTTTGATGTGGTATGGATTTTTAATTGTAAATTTGGATCTTACTAAAGAAATTCATTTGGGCCCAGCAATAGCAGCTTTCAATTTGATATTAGTAGAGGTTTCTCCCTATTGGGGATACCTTCTCTAACTCTGTTATAAACTCTCAATCCATGAAATTCCTTTCACTAGTAAGGAAATTTTTTAGATGGTATGTTAGCATTAAACATCTAAATAGTATTATTTATCCTATCTACTTGATTAAAATTGGGTGAAACTAAACTCCCCAATGATTTTGGCTCTCTATATTACCTGATAGCATATGTATGGAAATATGTTAGTTGATTCATAAATTTTATTAATGATTATGCATATCCAATTTTGGTGTTTGGTGATTTCATTGGTGAATCCTTGTTTTTATGTGATGGTTTCCTTGATTCATTCAGAGTATTTTATTTCGATCTCAATTTGGCTATGTTCCTAAAATGGTGATCTATATGTTCATTCCATTTATCTGTTTGGATTATTCATTTTTAAGGAGTTTCCTTATCTCTAGGAAAATTTTATCATGGTGATTGCATTACAAGAATGTAATTTGGTTTACAATACACAATATGGCCTTATTGTATCTCTTTCTTATACAGTAGATAACATAATAGTAAGGAATGATAAAAAATTTAGTTAAGTTATTTCTCAAACATTGAGGTGAGTTAAATGTCATAATAACATCGATGGAAAGGAGATGTAGAGGGTTACCTTGAGAATCCAATAGATATCCCACCGTAAGGTCATTGATGAAGCTTTCAATGATATTTTTACATGTGTTTTTATGGTATTTTGAATTTTTGTATCATAGATTCACTCTATTATAGGGGTGAAATGTTTGAATTCTTGGTTTTTTCAGCAGTTTTAGTGAAGATGTTCCCATGTAGTTTTTATTTGCAGTCTTTAGGGTATGTCATTATATTATTTCTATATTGGATAAAAATTCAAAGTTTTTCCAAAAACGTTTATCCAATTTATTTTATATAAGATTTCTTATAAATAATTAATTCATATATGTGGTGTACTATTAATTTCATTTTCACATGCATTAAAAATATTAATATAAGTATAGAAATAAATAATAATTCACCATTTCAAGTGTTAGGGAAATATACTCATCAAAAAAATAAATAAATAATTTATTCAGTTTTTATTTAAAGGAAAAAACAAGAAGAGAATAAATATTAAATTCCAATATAATTTAGTATATTAATTATATACTAAAAATTATTTAATAAACCATTTATTATTTATTAGCGATCTACCATTTTCATGGTTTATCTCAAAATCATTCACATGTTTTACCAAGAGAACTACCAAAAAAACATGTCTGTCAATCTAAGATAGTTTCCTATTTCTGGTGTATTTTACCCATCAATATGATCTCGTAAACGATGGTTGATAAATAAACCACATAAAATTTTTAATAAAATAATCAAATTAATTCAACTTTATTCTCTCTTTAAAAGACTCCCTTGGAAATTTGAGTCCCACTATTATGATATGTATTATTCTTTTTTATAGTTTCCCTTTCAAGTTATGATAATCGTATCATCATACATACCACTAACACAAATCCCTAAACAAATGGAAAAATCATGTTATTTTTTAACAACCTAGATTGAGTATAACCGTCCCACCTAATTCAGACCATCATAAGATGTCAATAATATCACCAAATCACCCAATTATATATATGAGGACTAATAGTACATGTGTAACCATTTACGTGTGATTTCCCTCTAATGTAATAAACCATAACCAATAGTAAATGAAAATGAGTAAAATAAAAGTAATCAAATCATTAAAAAAGAATAAATCATAAAATAAATCTAAATGTATTTTCATGAAGTATATAAAATGCCTGGAAATAAGATAATATATCAAATAAGATTATTTAAGTGGTCTAAATTCATATAACTCAGAATATAGTACAAGTATAAATAAAAAATAACAAAAGAATTAATAATAACACTATAAACTATTATTCATTAGGCTAAAAAAAATTACTATATATGAATGCTAATAAACATTTGAACACATAATCCAATAATATTCCACATGTGTTTTGAAGTACACAAGAATGGTGTGAGTGTGAATGATTCTACGGGATATCACCACATAGATACACACACACTTTTTATCTGAGTATATGAATCCATGTGATATTTTATATAAATTAAATACATAAATATACTTATGAGATGTCAATAAGTAAGACATATTATAAATAATATAACCCTCTTGTACCACCACGAAACTGAAAATAATACATCTCATGATAAAATTAAATATGGTCCATCCTACACAATAAGAATAATACTATTGTTAATTCCAATAATTATATTATACATGATTAAAACCTTTCTTAGGATATATAGTGATGCATAGGTAATCTAACCTTCATAAATAATGTTTCAAAAGATCCTCCCCAAGAAATATAGGTATGCTCTTCCTTTAATATAATATAATATATGTATTGTCCAACAAAATTAAAATTTGGTTACCTTTGATAGGAAAATTCAAGAGGGGATAAATTAATAAGATTTAACATAAAAAACCCTTTAATTTATATCCATGCTTAAATTAGTGAATTTGAGTAAAAATAAATTGATATTTTGTGGATAAAGAAAAACATAAAATAAAAAATAGATAAATAAAATTAATCTTAGGAATTGAAAAGAAATGAGTATATGAGAAATTATTTTTTCTGATAAGTTAATCCTTTTATTCCAATTATTATATAACCCAATTTTTAAGAATACATTAAATATGATAAAATAATAAAAAATATGATATTAAATGAAAATACTTAGGATTTTGGGTGAAAACATTAATTTCACACTTTAAACCTAGTCATAATCTACAAATAATCTCGGACTAAATCAAACAAAGAAACATGATAAAGTAAAAATAATAATGAAATTGAATCAAATTATAAAACGATATGGAATTTTTAAATGCTAAATAGGTTTAAGATAAAAAAACCCTATATCCTCTATTATATATATATAAAAATTATCCCTATAATCTTCTTTAGTTGTAGCCCAAACATGAAGGTGAATCTTATTCCCAGATTCAGAATATACTAGGTAGAATCAGTGACCACTTTATGATAAAAGGAAAATCCCTTATCCATAATAACTTCTTATATAATAGATAAATATATTTTCAGGTACTTATAATTGGTAATTATTTGATCAAATATTAATAAATAGTGAATTCCTTATTCTCGATATTTCTTTATTCTCAAGGAATAGAGAATAAAATGATGTTGTGGATACAATGGTGTGGTTCCTTGTCTTATTTTTAAATGAAAACAAAAGAAGTAAAATATAGGGAATAAGGGGATAAATATCAAGATAGAGTAACCTATAATAAAGTTATTTCCCATTTAAGTGGATTAAACATAATAATAAAGGGAAGTGTCGTGATTTATGAGCTCTCCTTTTCTCTAACATTCTCCCTTTTCCCATTATTGGTTACCCATATAATGTATACTTAATATGAGATCTCATTGAGCCTTTATATGTATTCTAGAATATTATAATTATGGAATAAATTTGTTGGATTTGATGTTATATCTCTTTAAATCATTTCTCATTTAATCATTGTGGTTTATGTGACTTTCCTTCTAACCGTTAGAAATTTTACTATTGTAGCCAATTTGGATTCTTTCATGACCTTTAACTTTTTATTAAATTAAGTTTAAGTGTAGATTCTTTATTTACTTCTTAGTATGTGAAATATTATTTTTTAAAGATGATTATAAGTTATACCCAATATTAAAACTGTACACTTTTTTAATTTTTCGTATTATTCAAATAATATTCTAGTCATTAAGGTCTAATTAGAGAGTAAAATTAGATAATGTATTGAATAGTATTAATGTTTTTATAAATTGTTTGATCCTATTATATTCAGTTTTTTCATTTATTTTCTGTTATTATAGTCAGAATGATGAATTTAATTCAAAATATGTATTCACTTATATTCTTTTATCCATTAAATATGTCATATTATTCATTAATCTTCCATCAATATGTATATTTTTTATGATAAATTTTATTCTATAAAATTTTTCACTTTTCTTTTTATCCACCTTTTATTTGTATCATTGGATTCCATGATGTTCCACTGGTAATCCTTCTATTTTTATTATTTCTTATATTTTACTTTTTCTACATCTACCATGAATCTTCCATTTTCTAATAATTCCATGAAAACACTAAATTGTATATATCAAATATAATTAATGTATTTTTATTATTAAAAACATAATTTAAAAGAATTATAATGATAGTATACATAGAATAACTAAAAAATTCCTTATTTTTAATATCAAAATATAGGGTTTATTAAATCATAAATTAAATATAGAAAATATTTATTTAGTTTTGTTGAAGAAATTATGTATAGATTAAAACCAAAGAGCTATGAAAGTTTTTATCCTCAAGATATATTTGGAATTTGGTTTTAGATAAAATATTCCCATTTTTTATTACCAAAATGATAGGGTATATATGTATTTTTTATACAAACCCCTTTTAAAAAAGTATTACCCTTTTACAAGGATAAACATTTCAAATTTCAAAATACCTCTTTGTGAATGGGAAATAGAAAGAAAGAAAAAAACTCTCACCCTATGGAAAAGTGAAAAGAAATTAAACCCCTATGAAAAATAGAAGTTTACTTAAATATAGTAAAAGTTAAAACTACCAAATTGAAAAAAAAAATTAGTATCAAAGAAAAGTTATTTTTTTTGTTTGGAATTAATAACTTTTAAACAATGAAAAAATATAAAAAATTCGATAATGAAAATAGTAATATCTTAAAATCTAAATGACTAAAAGGTTTTTAGGAGAGTATTTTTTAAAACATTAAAAATACATTACTCTCCTTGTAAAATTATTTCTAATGAACTGAAAAATGAATAACTGGAAAAAAAATATTTGATAGAGTTTAATTTTTTTGTGTTTTATTAATTTAAAATATTAATTTAAATAACCTCACATAATTTGTTATTTGATTCTAGCCATTCTATTTATTTAATGTGAAAAATATCAAATTATAAGTGATCATATATTCTTGATCTCCTTGATTAATCTTTTACTATTTAGATTAGGAATATTTATAACATGTTTTTTGTCACTATTGATGAAATTTATTGATTAATGTTACTAGTATAATATTATCCCTTTATTTGATAGATCTTTATAATTAGGTCTAGAAATGGGGAACATTATATTACATATCTTTTGTGGTCTAGAAGTTATAGCTCTAAATACCTTGAAAATCTATATTTTCCTTAATTCCTTCAATTTTTTCATTCTTATCACTTTTCATTAGAACATTGGAGAGTACAGTTTTATTAATATGAATTATTTTCATTTACTTCATCAAGATGTTTTGGGAAGTATTACCAAAAGTGTGGCAATATCTACAAGAAATTATTTATTTTTATTATACAAAGTATGAAATGTAAGTGTTTTTTAGAAAATCCATTCAATTTTTTTGGAATATCTAGTTATATATAAATGATTTGTAGGATTATATAGGTAAGGAGTTTCTCTAATTTTTTCCATCCATTTATAAATTTTGCCAAAATTTTCTTTATATTTTAAATTTATCACTCTAGGATATCAATTTTATCTATGAAAGAGTGTCTTCTAATGGATGATTCTTTGATGTTGTTTTCCATTTTTGGATATTGAGGCTTTATTAGAATAAATTGATCTAAATTTAGTTGATAGAGCTTTGAATTTCTCATATATTTATTTACATTTATTCTATAACTAATGATATATTTCCTTTATATTCTCATGCCCCAACTCCAAATAAGGATTATTTCAATTCATTTACAATATCATATAGGATTCACTGTAATCTTGTTCTAAATTGAACGATTCTTTGATAAAATACTATGATGATCTATTTTCTTTTTATACATTATAATATTCCATAAATATATATATAGTGGATAATGTATTATCCTTTTTTAAAAATTTAATCTTTATAGGCATTATATTTAGGAAGATTATATTTTATATGTTTGTAGGATGACCTCTCTACTATGAATAGTGATTTTATTAGTTGATCATCTCATTTATTCTTGTTATTTTTTGAATCATAAAAAGGATGTTTCCATAGAAATATTTTATATAGAATCATTTGGCTCACAACGTCTTATAATTAATTTATTAGTGATGAAATATCCATTGATCGCATTCATTCTTCATTATATTCCATTATTGAATATTTTTAAGATACATAAGATAATGTTAGATCACACAAATCATTATTATGGTACTCTATAGGTTTTTAAAAATATAAATTAAAATCATTATCAAGTATATCCCTCTAAATATTTATCTCAAGGAATTTCAAGATGTCATGTGTAGTGTATAGTGATGAAAAAAGTATAACTACATCACTACCCAATATAGATTATAATATTATGAACTAAAATATTTAAATACAAATTTAAAATTTTATTAGGAGTAAATTAGTTTATACTATTAAAACGAATATGATATGGTCTAAAAAATAATTCAACTAGGTATACCAATATATATAACAAATATTTACATTTGGTCTTTTTAGGAAGAAAAATCATTTCCATTAAAAATTAAATAACATGCTATTTGAAAAAATGATTTTGATAACATGTTTTAAAAAAATAAAGGGTTTTATAATAGATCTTTGATCATGATTTCTTAGACTTATCCAAAACTCGAAGACATACTTTTGGAAAAAAATATTGAAAATTAAAGAGTGGTTAGATAGTGCATTAAATCTTTGATACCAATTATTGCAGATCAAAGAGAGAAAGAAATTTTCTAAGTGTTTTTAACTCTCTATAAAATTAATAACAAAGAGATGTGATATTTTAATAGTACTCTATATTAAAAAAATTATTATATGTGAGATGATTAAATATTCCATTTTGGATCTTTTCTTACAACTTTTTAATGTTAATAAATAATTTCAAGACAAAATCTAATGACAAATGTTATCTAATGGAATGGAAGGAGATTAACACCTCTAAAAAACAACAATATTGGATAAATTTAAAGGGTTTAACATAAATACCATTAATTAAAATTCATTCTCAAATTGATAATTCATACTAAAAACAATTTATCTCATTTAATAAAAATCAAAGCATAGAAAAATCAAAAGGTAAAGAATAATAACCTTAGGTATTGAATAGAAAATTAATAACCAGGAAATGAATTTTATGAAAATTTAATATATGCATTATGATTATTATATAATATTTAATGGCCCAGACCTCACTATTATATTCCCTTGCTGAAATCTGGTGGTTGAGTTGTTCTGGGAGGTCAAGGAGACTCATCCCCAACACTTTACCAAATTTCTAATTCTGTGAAAAGTGTTTCCAGTTTTATGAACAGTGTCATGGTGTCATAGAAACTGAAGATCTATAGTGCCACGGAAGATCTATAGCGTCACAGTGTCATGGAAACGGTGAGTCTATTATGTCATGGTGTCACAGAAACGAAAGACCTACAATTTCATGGAAGATCTACAATTTCATGGAAGATCTACAATTTCATGGTGTCACGGAAATGGTGAGTTGATAGTGTCACAGTGTCACAAAAATGGAAGATCTACAGTGTCACGAAAGATCTATAGTGTCACGGTGTCACATAAATAGAATATATAGAGTGTCACAGAAGATCTACAGTGTCACAGTGTCATAGAAACAATGATTCTATAGTGTCATGGTGTCACATAAATGGAAGATTTACAGTGTCACAGAAGATCTATAGTGTCATGGTGTCACAGAAAATGTGAGTCTACAGTGTCATGGTGTCACAAAAATGGCGAGTCTAAAATGTCACAGTGTCACAAAAACGGTGAGTCTATAGTGTCATGGTGTCACAAAAACAGTGAGTCTATAGTGTTTCGAGACTGGTGAGTCTATAGTGTTTCTAGAATAGTGTGTCTATAGTGTTTCCAGACTCGTGAGTCTACAGTGTTTCCAGAACTGTTTCATATTTCCTTCTCCAAATTTCCAGATTTTTCCAGTTTTGTTGATTTAACGTTTTCTTTGACATAATATGCATTCAAGGCCTTTTTTATGGGATTTAAGTCCAATTAAAATCCCATAAATCATATATTAATTTTCTTAAGGCTCGTGATTCTTTTACTTTGTCAAACTACATGGAATTGTGTGATCCACTTTTAATGGAAAATCCAGTGTATCTTAAACTGTTGCTCCATTAAATGTTCTAAATAGATGATATATCTTCCTCCCGTGTTATTCCTTCTTGTTCTTTGGTGCTAGACGCTCGAACCATTCTGTCCTACCCATATTAGTTGTTCGGTCAAAATTTCCCCTAGTAAATTGGTTACCCTCTAAGTTCTTCTTGCTGCAAGTGCACCCCCTATTTTGGTGCAACCAAGTAGTATCCATCAATATTCGATATAATGTAGGATTTATCATCATTATTTTGGGTTCATCTTCTCTCTTTTATCCTTTCCATATTATGGAATTTGGTCTCCATGATTCTAATGGAGTTTCTTGGGTTTTGGTTGGTGTAGTTGTGATGCGACATCCTCGGGTGGATGCAGTTGTTGTCGGGGGAGGAGATCATAACCCGTTGTGTGGCTCATTCTCATATAAAGAATATCAAGAACTGTTCAAGGTAGGGGATTTGTTGCGTCTCTTTTATTTTAAGTGAAAATTTATAGTTAGCATGTTTTATCCACTAGATCACAATGGAATTGACATAATAAATATTTGAACCGGATAAATAATTTGATATCAATCGTATGTCATTGCCTCTTGTTTCTCTAGATAATGTGATATCTATGTTTTCTTTGTTTAGATTTTTTTTCTTGAAGGAAATCGGTAATGAACATAAAACTAGAATTAATTGATAATTGTTTAGCTAATGATAAATAGGCATGTAAATGAATATGGTTCTTCTTGTTGTAATTTGATGTTAATAAAATTGATACAGTAAACGTGTTTAATTAATTGTGATAGCCATCTGTATAATTTTCCCATAGTTGGAGCCTACAAATAATAAATTGGTTATTTAATGATGGATTAAATGACTGATTGTATACTAATAAATAATGCATCATAGGGTTATGAGTTACCCACTTTCTTGATTAATGGATAAGAGCCCAGTTGATATGATGTTTGTTTTTGTGCTGCTTGTATTGTGATGTGAGCCTGGAAGGAAGTTGTGATATGTGGGGGGACTGAAGGCCCATTGGTTGTGGTAGTAATTTATTCCTAGAGTGGAAAGACGCATCGATTTCTAAATATGGTGTCGGAGAGGACACCAGAGATGATGGAACGAGTTGGATGTGATTTCTTGGATGCTTACTGTTTCTTGTTGGTTGTTTATCTTCCTTACATTCCCCACTGCTCAAGGCATCTGGTTTTCTTACCCTCATTCCAAAAGGGGCAAAGACTCTTGGGGAATGCCACATGCTTTCTGTGTTTAGCTTCCCAAGGGAGGATGGGTCTATTCTCTTGCTATAGGTGGAAAATACTCGATGGGTATTTCATATACTCACCATGGTGAGCCCCCTTGTGTTTAGTAGTTTAGAATGTTTTCTAGAATAACTTGGAATATGGGAAAGTAATAATGTTGTTAATAAATGATTGAATAAATTATGTTAACCCATGGGGTTGAAGCTTTTTGGGATGCAATAATGAGGTTACAATTTAAAGGAATAATGGACTTTCAGTATGATTCTAATGAAATATAATGTTGAAATTGTTAATAGTTAATTAATGTTTAAAGAATTAATGATGTTAAAGTGCAACTGATAAAAATGGAATGAATGAATGTAATAAATCTCTTTAAATGGTTGTGTGCTTATAGGATACCTAGTCTTAGAAGTGATATCTAGGAGTCCGAAAGATGTTAGCTGCAGTTGATTCTAAGACTAGGTTATGCCCATAGTGTTGTTGTGAGATATAGTATATTCTGTACTTTTTGTGTTTCTATATGCTACTCCATCCCATTAGTTAGGGAAACTGACACCTCAGGGATTCTGAGCCTTGAGGGGTGTTTTCCACAATTGTTTGGTGGGAGGATGGATGGTTGACTACCCCCTTTGGCCCTTCTCTCTTCTCTTGGTAGTTACTTGTGTCGGTAGGCACAATGGTTATAATTCCACATATATGTGTGTAGAGGGTTGTAATGGCTTGTGGTTATTCTATAACAACCCAATTTTTTTAAATGGAAATTCACTTCCTATAAATATGTCATAAAATCACATGAAAACAAAACATAATTAACTACTATGTTCTAAGTGACCTATAAACATTAGTTTGTCACTTCTATGTTTGTAATTTCGAAAATTTGACATACATGGTTACAATCAATAAGTTATTTGGAGTCCGATAAGGAAAACATAATTTTTGGAGAATAGTAACCAACCCTTATGAATAGTAACATAACCTTATGAATATTGATATACCCTAATGAATAGTAACCTTACCTATGAAAATATATAAATAATATTCATGTTGAACGTATGATATAACTATATTTTAGAATAAGTTAATGAATGTTTTAAAACTGGTTTTTGATAATAAATTATGATTTTAATTAAATATTAAATTAATCATATTTAGAATTTTATTTTTGAAAAATGGACTTCATTTTTTGATTCAACACATCAAAAAATGGTTAGGGTGAATTTATAAAAATGTTCTGAAATAGTTGAATTTTTTAGTGAATAGTGAAATGCATTAATTTACCTTATAAATACACTATAGTGAAAATCCACTATTCCTGACATGACAAGTGATGTAAGTAACCAAATATATATCTCACATGCATTTATTACTATTATTTTTCATGGAATTCTTACTATTCCATATCTTCTGAAGAAATAATAAATTAATGATTATAATATTATGAAAACCCCTCTCCCCTCTATTATAAATTCCACCCATTCTTACCTCTTTTATTCACTCCTCTCAAGACTTGTACCTTGACAATATTCTTCCCAAATCTCTCCTTAAGCTCCTCCCCCACGTCCAAAAGCTCTCATCTTATTCAAAATACCAAAACCTCTCCCCTTAAGAGGTTATCAAAGGAGGAAGTATCAAGAGGTAAATTCCTCTTTCCAATTCCTTCATTTCTTTTAAGTTCTTTTCTTTTTTGTTTATTTTCTCACCTCCCTTCACCCAAATGGTATGATAAATCCAGTAACATACACGTATTGTACTTGTTTTATTCTAATGGTATATTTCATTATCTTCTCTCATTTCCCCACCTTTTATTAGAAATAAATGAAAACATCGTTTGAGATGTGCCAATTTACCCATTCAAGGACAACTATTTATCAATTTCTATTATTATCTTTAATTCTGGTCATGAAACCATTTGTGTTATGGTTGAACCAGATTATTATATATGTAATATATACTATTTTGGTTCTGTAATCCCTTTGTACAAATGTAATTATGTTATAAATAAAAACATGTTCTTTGTAATCAAACCCACAAATTAACAAAAACAGTTGTCATTGTGTTTTTATATAATAATTCGACTTCACTATAAGTAACCAAATTAAATTTAAAACCATGTAATCTAATAGATGTTCACTAATATAATATAACTTCAATTCTTGACAACCACTTTCATCTTACATGTTTATCCAAACCTGAATATAAGCGAACAAGTCATTAAAACCAAGTAAACAAATGCGCCCGAACAATGAAATTGAACCTCATAACCAATCAAAATGGTTATAAATGAACATAAAATTATTATAATAAACCAATTGAATATAGAATAGGTTCTTTAATTATTAATTAATAAACCAATTTTTTTTATTCGTGTATTCAATTACAAGTGGAGAACACCAACAGAATTAAGGTAAGGGATCCCCTCCATTTCACTCTTAAATCAAGATTTTCCACTATGCTATGCCATTTTATGTGTAATCCTTAATGATGTGGTATGTTTATGGACCTACCCTATAATTACCTATTGATTTATAAGTGATGAGAAACCCCTTTTCTCTCTCATTAATACCTGTTAGTTACACCCGATACCATGCTGATAAACCGTAATGAATTCTACCCGAACCTTCTCTGTTCTTTCGGGTTGCCATATCTCACTTTATGTAAAAATGGAGTTATTTTATTTATTTAAGAACATATTATAAATTTTTTGTAGTTTTAAAAAATTAATTTATGAAGACCCTTTCATCAATCACTTTTGGGTATATACATGTTTTTAAATGATTCTCTCCTTAGAACTTTCAGATAGGCAAACCTATTTTAAGGGAACTTCCCAAATTTTTACCCAATTTCATGTGAACTCTATCCTCTATTTTAAGCCACCATTGTCTTTGTAAAATTATTCTTTTTATTATTAAATCATTCTTGGGTAAATTATTGTTTTATATAAAATATTTTCACTTTTCTTTTTTTAAAGGATCTGTAGTATTTTTCTTAAAACCGTACAAAAATATTTTAATGCTAGTGTTTCTCAAATACATTTCATATATGTTGTCAGTTATATTTGACACCAATTACAATGTTATATTCCTATTTTACCTTAAAAATGTCCATATATGTTCTAAATCCTTTCTTTCATGGAAACTTTCATGATACACCCATTGGTTATGATTTATATCATGATTATGGTACCCAATTATTTCCATGGGTACTATTATGTTTATGTATTGTTGATGCTATATGATTATTTATGAATAAAGAATATTCATGAAAATATTGATATGGGTGTGCCTAGATAGAGCTCCAATGCATTGGTTAATGTTAAGTCTCATGAGATGCGATGTGAAACGGGAATGGGGGTTATCCTTGACCCATACAAAGATGAGAAATAGGATTGGTGGTTACCCTTTACCTGTACTAAAATGGGAAATGGGATTGGCAATTAACCTTGAACAGTACTAAAGACAGATTTTATGATTCTAAAACATTTATATTATTCCATGTTTATATGAAATTATTTTTTAAGTTTCATGATTTGGGTATCATTATGTCATGCCTCCTAACTCATGTGCTTAAGATGTATCATTATTTTCATTCCCTTACTGGGCTTTATAGCTCATCCCTTTACTCGTGTGTTCCCCAGGGGGTACCCCATGCAGATGTAAGGGATTAAAGGATGGTAGGATATCTTTTATGGAGATTAAATAAAGAAGTGTTTTCCCCATGTTTTATGTTATATGTAACTCGTCTTACAAGACACTAGACTTAAGGATCCTTGGCTTGTACTATGATGTATAATAATGCTTAAAATCATGTAATGTAATATATAAAAGGCTTGATCTGGGGTATCTTGGTACATAACAACGGGCCTTTCTGCACTCTTGGTTACGAAACTCCTGGGGGATATGCTTTGGTAGATTCACGAGCTTAGTATAAACCATTATTAAGGGACAAAAGAAAAATAACATAAGAATATAATTTAAGAAATAGATTGAGGATAACCTAGATATAAATCGATGGAATCACAAGTTAGGATATACTTTTTCTTTATAAGTTTATACTTTTATGTTCAAAGTTTCCTTTTTATACTCAATAGATAAGTATTAAATACATCTAATTATTTGTTCTTTTTCTTAGTTAATGGCGGGAAATAGAAGAACATGTTCCAATAACCAATGTGATAGGAAATGTGAAGATTGACCTAATGATAGTCCTGATGTGATGAGAGTGGGTGCTCAAAACTTCATGACAATACTTGATCAGCTGGCTCGAGTTATGAATAATAACTTGAATCATGGGGAATTTCCTCATCCTCTAAAAAAAGATAAAGTTGTCATAGAATCTTTCATGCATCAAAGGCCTCCCATGTTTAGCATATCTTCTTATCCTCTCCTCACAGATCAAGGGATTAACTCCATTGAAAAGATATTCTTCATCCTCTAGTGCTCAGAAGAAGAGAAGGTGGTACTGGAAGTCTATCATTTTTTTGGGGAAGTTGATCAGTGGTGGACACTAATCAAGAATACAATGTCCCAAGAGGAATTTGATTCCATGGATTGGGAGGAATTCAAGAGGATGTTTTTCAACAAATATTTTCCTCGAACCATCCATTTCAAGATGGAAAGAGAGTTCTTCATACTCAAGCAGAAGGAAGATGAGTCCATCGGGGTGTATGAAGCAAACTTTACAAGTCTTTCAAGGTATAGATTTGTATTTTTCATGAACACCGAAAGCAAGGTGGATCGATTTTTTTGCGGACTAAATCTGAGTCTACAAAAATCGTTGGAGATTCGAGAATTAGAAAGTTATGAGGAGATTGTACGTTGTTCCCTCAAGGTTAAAATAGAGATTGGAGACTCTCAGGGGTCTCGTGGACCCAGTGAAATGGAGCAGAAAATGGAGAACAACATGGGTGGTTCATCAAAAAAATACCATGATGGAAAGAAGCCTGACTTTTCCCCTTGTAAAAGTTTTAGGAAGAAGCATCCTGGTAACTATCTAAAGGGAACCAATAATTTCTTCAAATGCAGAAATTTTTGTTATCTGGCCAAGAACTTATTAAGGGATATGAAAAATACCACTAATGTGGAAGAATAAAGGAAGGTTCAGATCAACACTTAGCCTATAGTGTATTGTTACAACTGCAAAGAGCATGGGTATTATGCGAACAATTTTTCTAAGCTGAGGGTTATCGAAGGCAATCATCAACAACCTCCAAGAAAACAAGTAAGGGATTATGCTATCACAACTGCTGTGGTGGATCCAGAAAATGATATGGTGATAGGTACGCTTGTTATTCATTCAAGAATAGTAGATGTAATATTTGATTCTGGTTATACGCATTCTTTCATATCCTGTAAGTTTATTAGAACTATTCAAACACCACTAAAAAATTTGGAGTAAAAGTTATTTGTGAGAACAACGAATAGGGAAATTATTGCGTCCATGGTTTATAACTCCTTCCCGATTAATTTTTGAGGACTGAACCTCCCATAAAATCTTTTAATACTTCCTTTAGTGGAGTTCTATTCTATCTTGGGCAGGGATTGACAATCTTTGTACAAGGCCAACATCGACTGTCTGAAAAGGGAGATCACTCTTCACGTCCTGAAGCATCCTCTGATTCTTTACAAGTGTAAGGAGGAAGATGAATCTAATTTATAATAATCTTCACAAGTGTGGATATTGATTCCTTATGAGAAAGCTTATCCATCTCAAATGATTGAGACAAAAGGATAGAATCATTCTTTAAGACAAGCCCATCATGAGGGATTACACTAATGTATTCCCTGAAGAGTTTCCTAGTTTCCATCCTAACCGAGAGGTTGAGTTATCAATTTAACTTATCCCTGGATCTATGACTATCTCAAAGACACTTTATAGAATGGCCATCGTAGATATGGAAGAGCTGAAGAATCAGTTACAGGAGAATATATAGAAGCGTTTTATATGCCCGAGTGCTTCACCGTGGGGTGAAAAAGTTCTCTTCATCAAGAAGGACGGATCAATGCACCTCTGCATTGATTATCAAGAGCTTAATAAAATCATGATAAAGAACAAGTATCCTCTTCCAATGATAGATGACTTGTTCGATCAGCTTTGTGGGGCTAGTTATTTCTCTAAGGTGGACCTACGGTTGGGATATCACCAACTAAAGGTGGGGAAGGAAGATATTCCCAAGATTGACTTTCGAACGAGGTATGGAAACTATGAGTTCATAGTTATTCCCTTTGGACTCACTAATTCTCTAGAAATTCTCGTGGATCTAATTAATAGAGTCTTTAGAGATTACCTCGACAAATTTTTGGTATTCTTTATTGATGATATTCTAATATAATCCAAGAGTAAGGAGGAATATAAGGAGCATTTGAATACTATGTTAAAGTCTTTGTGATGGGAGAAGTTTGAAAAGTACAATAAATGTGAGTTCTGAATGGAATAAGTATCATTCTTGGGGAATGTTATCACCAGAAAAGGGATGTCTGTGGACCCTTACAAGACAAAGGTAATTGAAGAGTGGCCCATGCCAACTTGTATAACGGAGATTCGCAGCTTTTTGGGTCTAGCAGGGTATTATCGAAGTTTTGTGAAGAACATTTCACGATTATAAAACCCAATGACCAAGATGACATAGAATGGGGTAAAGTTTTTACCGACACAGGAATGTGAAGACTGTTTCCAGGAGTTGAAAAAGAGGCTTATCACTATTCTAGTACTCACACTCTCTACAAGTAGAGAACACATTGTGGTGTATTGTGATGCTTATAATAATGTATTAGGTTGTGTGCTAATGAAAAATGATAAAGTGATAGCCTATGTCTTAAGGAAGTTTAAAATCCATTAGAAAAACTATCCCACACATGATCTGGAGTGGGATATTGTGATATTGGTGTTGAAAATCTGGAGGCATTATCTCTATGGGGAGAAGTGTGAGATATATAATGACCAAAAAAGTCTCAAATATATATTCACAGAGAAAGAGATTAATATGCACCATCATATATGGATAGAGATCATCAAGGATTATGTTTTCTCAATCCACTACCATCCTGGTAAGGAAAATAAGGTGGCAGATCCTCTAAGTAGAAAGGATCCTACATCTTTATCAATGGTGAGAATTGAAAAGGATCAGATCTTCTAAGATTTGAAAAGGATAGACATGGGAATCATGAGGGTAGGAACATCGTCAAAACATTCTCAAATGATTACTCAACCATCCCTCTTGGAGAAAATAAAGGATTCTCAAAGAAAAGATGTGGAAATTCAGAAAAGGGTGGAAGCTGTTAAAAATGGTAAATCCTCCGATTTCAAAATTGATGAGGAAGGGGTTGTAAGATTTGGGTCACGATTATGTATACCATATGATCCAGAGATAAAGAAAGAGTTTCTAAATGATGCACATAGCTCATCCTTCTCTATCCATCCAGGGAGCAAAAAGATGTATCGAGATCTCTGAGAAAACATTTGGTGGGACAATATGAAAAAGAAGATTGCTGAATATACATCAAAGTGCATAGTATGTCATCGAGTGAAGGATAAGAGACAAAAGTCTAAGGGAATGATGAAACCACTACCCATACCAGCATGGAAGTGGGAGAACATTACCATAGACTTTGTCACTATACTTCCAAGGACATCCAGAGGATACAATGCTCTATGGTTTTATGTGGATCATCTTACAAAGAAAAATCACTTTATCGTGATTTGAGAAGAGTTATCACTTGATCAACTTGCACAGATTTACATCAATGAAGTGGTATGACTTCATAGAGTACCAATATCTATTTTATCTAATCATGATCTTAGATTCACCTCGATGTTCTAGAAAAGTCTCCAGCATGCTCTGAGCATTGAACTGAACTTCAGTACGGACTATCATCCTCAAACTGATGGCCAATCTGAGCATTCTATTCAGAAACTAGAAGACATGTTGAGAGCATGTTCTATGGAATTCAAAGGAGGATGAGACCAACTTCTTCCACTAGTTTAATTCTCCCACAACAATAGTTTCCACTCAAGCATCTAAATGGCACAATATGAATCCCTTTATAGGAAAAGGTGAAGAAAACCAATGTGTTAGGATGAAGTCGGTGATCGTAAGCTGCTAGGACCTGAAATGGTTGGAGAAATGGTGGAGAAGGTGAAAACCATTCATAAGCATCTCAGTGAAGCCCAAAGTTGACAGAAGAGTTATGCAGATAACCGTCGACGAGACCATGAGTTCAAAGGTAGAGACATGGTATTTCTTTGAATATCTCCGTGGAAGAAGGTCATGAGGTTTGGGAAGAAAGGGATGTTAAGTCCCAGGTACATTGGCCCCTTCGAAATCCATTTTCGAGTCGAAGATGTGGCATATCGATTAGAACTTCCACCTACCATGTCAAAAGTACATGATGTATTTCATGTATCCCTCTTAAGGAAGTACATACCAGACCCTTCTCATGTAATCTCTTCATAGGTGGTATAGTTGGAGGATGATCTTTCCTATGAGGAGTATCCAGTGAAGATCTTAGATCGTAGAGACAAAGTTCTATGCAACAGGACTACCCAACTGGTCAAGGTACTATGGAGAAACCATAAGTATGAAGAGGCAACATGGGAACTAGAGGAAGCAATGAAGGAAAATTACCCCCACCTGTTTTTTTCGTAGAATGTAAAATGAAATTTCGAGGGAAAAATTTTATATGGGGGGAATAATTTAATGACCCAATGTTTTTCAATCGAAATTACATTCTTATAAATATGTCATAAAATCACATAAAAACATAACATAATGAACTAATAAGTTATGAGTGACCTATAAACATAAGTTTGTGACTTCTGTGTTTGTAATTTCAAAAATCTGACTTACACAGTTGCAATCAGTAAGTTATTTGGAGTCTGATAAGAAAAACTTAATTTTTGGTGAATAGTAACCAACTCTTATGAATAGTAACATACCCTTATGAATAGTGATATACCCTAATGAATAGTAACCTTACCTATTATAATATATAAATAATATTTATGTTGAAAGTATGATATAACTATATTTTAGAATAAGTTATTGAATGTTTTAAAACTGGTTTTTGATAATAAATTGTGATTTTAATTAAATATTAAATTAATCATATTTGGAAAATTATTTTTAAAAAATGGAATTCATTTTTGGATTCAACACGTTGAAAAATGGTTTGGGTGAATTTTTGAAATTTTTCTGAAATAGTTGAATTTTTTTAGTGAATAGTTCAATACATAAATTTACCGTATAAATACACTATAGTGAAAATCAACTATTCCTGACATCACAAGTGATATAAGAACCAAAATCTCGAAATCAAGTGAATTTGTTACTACTCTTAGTCATGGAATTCTTATTATTCTTTCTCTTGTGAAGAAATAATTAATTAATGATTATAAAATTATGAAAGCCCCTCTCACCTTTACTATAAATACCACCCATTCTTACCTCTTCTCTTCACTCCTCTCAAGCCTTGTGCCTTGAAAATATTCTATCCAAATCTCTCCCTAAGATCCCCCCCCCATGTCCAAAATCTCCCAGCCTCTTCAAAATACCAAAACCTTTCCCCATAAGAGGTTCCCAAAGGAGGAAGTCTCAGGAGTTAAATTCATCTTTCCGGTTCCTTCCTTTCTTTTAAGTTATTTTCTTTTTTGTTTCTTTCCTAAATCCCCTTCACCCAAATGGTATAATAACTCCAATAACATACATGTACGGGAATGTTTTTATGCTAATAGGATATTTCATTATCTTCTCTCCTTTCCTAACCTTTTATTTGAAAGAAATGAAAACACAGTTTGAGATGTGCTAATTTATCCCATTCAAGGACAACAGTTTATCAATTACTATTATTATCTTTAACTATGTTCATGAAACCATTTGTGTTATGGTATAAGTAGATTATTATATAGTTAATATATACTATTTTGGTTCTGTAATACTTTTGTAGAAATGTAATTATGTTATAAATAAAAACACATTCTTTGTAGTCAAACACACTGATTAACAAAAACGGTTTTCACTAGGTTTTTATAAAATAATTCGACTTCACTATAAGTAACAAAATTAAATTTAAAACCATTTAATCTCCTATATGTGCAATAAGAGCATATAACTTCAATTCTGGACAACCACTTTCATCTTATATGTTTATCCAAACATGAATATATGTGAACCGGTCATTAAAACCAAGTAAACAAATGAGCCCGAACAATGAAATTGAACCTCATAACCAATCATAAAGGTTATAAATGAACATAATATTATTATTATAAACCAACTACATATATAAGAGTTTCTTGAATTATTTATTAATAAACCTAATTTGTTTATTCGGGACGTTAATAACAAGTGGAGAACACCAATGAAATTAAGGTAAGGGATCCTCTCCATTTTACTCTTAAATCAAGATTTTCCTCTATGCTATACAATTTTATGTGTAATCCGTAATGATTTGGTATGTTTAAACACCTCCCCCGTAATTCCCTATTGATTTCTAAGTGATTATTAACCCATTTTCTCTCTCATCAATCCCTATGAGTTAAACCTGATACCATGTCGATAACCTGTAAAGAATTCTACCCGAACCTTCTTTGTTTTTTCGGGTTGCCTTATCTCACTTTATGTTAAATTGGAGTTATTTTATTTATTTATGAACACATTATAAATTCTGTGTAGTTTTAGAAAATTCATTTATGAATACCCTTTCATCATTCTATTTTGGGGGTATACATTTTTTTAAATGATTCCCTCCTTAGAACTTTTCGTTAAGAAAACCTGTTTTAAAGGAACTTCCCATATTTTTACCCATTTTCATGTCCACTCTATCCTCTATTTTAAGAAACCATTGACTTTGTAAAATCAGTATTTTTTCTTATGAAAAAATTTTTGGTTCAATTTAGGTTTTATATAAAATATTGTCTTCTTTTCTATTTTAAATCCTCTATAGTATTTTCCTTAAAACCGTACAAATTTTTTTTAATGATAACATTTCTCAAATACATTTCATATATGTTTTTAGTTATGTTTGATACCACTTACCATGTTATATTACTATTTTACCTTATGAACATCCATGTATGTTCTAAATACTTTCTTTCATGGAATCTTTCATGATACACCCATTCGTTATGCTTTATATCATGACTGTGGTGCCCAATTCTTTCCATGGGTACCATTATGTTTTTGTATGGTAGATTTTGTATGATTATTTATGTGGAACGAATATTTATGAAAATATTGATATGGGTTCACCCAAATAGTGCTTCAATGCATTGGGTAATGTTAAGTCTCATGAGATGTGATGTGAAATTGGATTGGCAGTCATCCTTGACCCATACTAAGATGAGAAATGGGATTAGCGGTTATCCTTGACCCATACTAAAATGGGAAATGGGATTGGAAGTTAGCCTTGACCAGTACTAAATATATGTTTTATGATTCTGCCACATTTATATGATTCTATGTTTATATGATTCAACAGTTATATGAAATGATTTTATAAGTTTTGTGCTTTGGGTATCATTATTTCATGCCTCCTAACTCATGTGCTTAAGATGTATCCTTATGTTCATTCCCTTAATGGGATTTTTAGCTCATCTATTTTCCCATGTGTTCCCCAGGGTACCCTATGAGGTTATAAGGTATCAAAGGATGTTTGGAGCTCTTTTATGGAGATTAAATAAAGAATTGTTGTTTTGCTCCATGTTTAATGTTATATGTACCTAGTCTTACAAGACACTAGACTTAAGGATCCTTGGCTTGTACTATGATGTATAATTATTCATAAAATCATGAAATTTTATATATAAAATGATTGGGTTGCTATATATTCACACACATATATTCTGAATATAGTTTCCTATGGACTATTATAGGTGTAACATGTATACTCTGTGATGTATTGAGAATCCTTACTCGATGTATGGGCTATAATGACTTGAGGTATAATGCTCGACATATGATACATGTTATGATAGTTGTGGTGGCTCCCAGAAGCTACCTAGTTACATTGATTATGTGTATGTGGTGGTTTTGTTTCACGAGGTTCATGTTGTGGTGCTTCGCCCAAGTGTCTGCAGGCAAGCCTTTTTGGAGAGAGATGCTTAGGACGTGCGACAATAGGGAAAATTGAAAAACCAGTGGGGAAGTAGTAGCATTGTACCCTCGATATTCTTTATTATATTGTATACTCTTGTTTGCAATGCTTGGTGAGAGTATCCATGGTGACGCTGGGAACTTTGTATACCTGTTTAGGCGGTGAGTAAGTTTCACTTTTTGTTCACTATGCTTTATCTTGCTTTCTTTACTTTTGCACGAAAGGTTATGGGTAGGATCCTACTGAATATATTTTTATACTCACCCTATGTATATATAAACTGTTTTTTAGGTCACTTGGAGCAAGTTGGAGATCATTCTAGTCACCACTAGCTTGGGGTTGTAGGAGATGTTCGAGCTTCATAGTCGCTGTTGTTTTTACTTTCTTTTGGGTACTTGCAGTTTTCCCCTTTCAGTTGTAGTAGTTTTGCTTGAAATTACATATGTGTACTTCGGATTTATTTTATATTTATATTTTTGTTGGAGTTGTTTGTTTTCTATATTATATCTCTCTTTCACATGTGTTCTCTTAGAGGTTAATGCCTCCAATTTTTGTGTTTACTATACCCTCAGTGATAGTCTCCAACCCGGGGCCTACTGGAGGCGGGACTTAGGGGTCATTATCTCTCTTGTCACATTGCCAGGACAGAAGGGGTACACCTTGTGGGGAGGGGGTCGTGACATAATATATTTAAAAATAATTTATAAAATACTGTAGGTCCAAATATGATGAATATATTGAAGGAAAATGTATAGGACTCTAAGGTAAAATTATAGGGTCGGTATTCAAACCTGTTAATTCTCTATAAATAATATATATCTAAATTAAATAAAGAGACATTAAAAAAGTTAAATAAATCAATTAATTAAAAAAGGACTAGAAGTAAAAGAGATTCATGTGGGTTGGGACCCCTATATTCCTTCTATTTATATTTAACTTCCTCATATCCCACTTATTTTCTACAACCCTGTGGTGCTGAAGGGTATTGTAGACTCCTTTAGGAATGTTATCTGAATAGATGAAGGTTTGTTTATAATTAAACAGACTATATATGTGCACATTTTCATTGAAATTTATTTATTTATGGCATTTTCTAAATTCAATCTCATGTAGGCGGGATCATTCATTTCATTCTAGTAGAGGATTTTCTATATATATAAACTGAGTTTTTTTCATGATTTCCACTTCTATGTAAAATAGTCTGACTATAATAACCTAGAGCTAGTGATTATTGTGTTACAATGGTATAGGATACATAGATCAAAATAAAAAAATACAATAGTTTACTAGTCTTAGGAACTATATAGAAAAATTAACATTAAATTACATTGAAAACTTAAGATACATCAATTGAATACATAGACATTTATTATTTCCACTTGAAAATAGTTAAGTCACACATAGTATTCTCTATGGATTCCCAGGGAAATGAAAAACAATATAAAAGGGTGAGATTATATTCTCAAAATGGGGTATCTTATAGTGGGATATATTGTATCATATGCATGGAATAAATAAATATAACATGGATAAATAAATGGAATAATTCTATTACAAATATAATATGAGCATAATATATCCATGGATAGTAAGAAAATAAATAAACACAAGTATACTAATAAATAATTTCATATTGAATGAACACATGATGTTGGTCATTAAAAACATACCATCAATTCCTTATTCTTAGAAATCATACTTAAACAGAAAACGAATACACCAAATAGACAAGCTATTTTGTCTCATGAGAACAATTGACACATTGAGGTTATATATAATTATGGGCCAAAATTTCCATTAATTAATTAAAACACATTAATTATATGAATATAATGGATAAATATACATATATTAATGTTACCTATAGAACCACGTATGTAATCATGGCTAAGTAATCAATAGTCGTCTGTATAGAAATAGTCAATATATGGATTATCCATATTTTCTCATTAAATGAAATAATATGGGTGACTGGTTGAATGTCTATATATAGGAATATTCACAATGAAATGAAAATTAAAATTAACAAATGAATGATAGAAAGGTTTTAGTGAGGATTAATTTCATTGATCATGGATATTAATAGAAAATTATCCTTCCTTGTAGTCCATAAAGTGCATGTGAATCACCCAAGGCACATCCCATATGAGTGAAAAAATATGTGTTAAGTTAATCCCAATTTTTAATCAATAGATGTTTGAATTAACACATAATCAAAACATTTCAAGTTAATTACCCCTAGTTGGATATATTCTAGATCAATAATCAACGTTTTTATATCTAAATAGTGACATCATTTCTAGGAAATTCACACCCTTTACTTTTATAAAAATTTGAGATGTTTTATGACCACAGGAATTCTTGAGAATTATAGCGGATTATGAAGTTAGTATAATGAGATGGAATAGTGTTATCTAATTCATAATAAAATAAATATTTTATAAAAATGTAGTATAATAATGTTTCTTATTAAAAAGAAATGGAATTGGAATGATTGAAAAAAATAAAGGGCGTGAAAGGTTATGAAGCCTTACCTTGAAAACTAGCTAATAAAAGATTGATAGTATCTCTTTATAGAGATTACCTCGAGGTAAAATGAGATATAATTCATGATAAAAGTATTTTTAGTGTAGATTAATGGGAAAATGGGTGGAAGTGAGTGCCTTTTATAGGTGAAAATGGGGAAATTTATTAGGAAATTAATGTTAGGTGAAGGGTTTAGATGGAATCATATAAGAGTTAGATTTTTTATGTAAATAGATGTTGGAAAAAAATGTAGTATTGACTTACCAACCTAACAGTAATCTTATAAAATCTCTAATTTAACATTAATTTAGAAATATTCAAGCCATATTATGTAATCCCATATTACCGTCTTTAATCATGATTATAAATTTACTATGGTAATTGTTTTTTTTACTAAAAATATAACATGAACCCTCCTAACTAATTTCAAAATTAAATTTATTAATTTTGACTCAATTTAATCAAAATAAATTTCTAAATATGAGAAAATTAACATTTATTTAAAAATAGAAGTTATAGAAAAACAAATTGTCGAAAAATGTCTTCTTATACATTAACTTTAATATTCTTATTTCATTTTAATTACTTATTTAGTTTGTAGTGATATATTTTTTTATAATTTTAAACATTATATTAGAGTATTTATTTGAAACATATAAATTTGGTAAAAAAAATAACAATTCTTTTGAAATAAAACTTTTTATAATAAAATACAAAAAATTAACCTTAGACAAATTTTGATATTTGGAATCCAAAAATGATATCAATTTTAACAAATATACTTTAAAAATTTGTAAATATAACTTCTAAATATATTTATGAATAAAATAACTTTATATCATATTATAATAGAGAGGAAATAGAAAGTGTATTTTGTAATAGTTTTAGTGATATAGTGTTTATCGGCTATAGAAGAATCATGGAATTTAAATTCCTCTCCCCCCACTAAAACATTTATCCTAAAAATTTAGGGTATACATTAATCTTGGATAAAATGAGGGTATTTCGTCCTCTTTTATTCTTATAGATCCCATATTGATTCTTATAACTTTTGATTTCTCCAAATACTTTTATGAGTTTAGTTGTCTGAGTTTGTAACACTTTCTCTCTATTTCAAGAATCCCGATGGGATCATTATTATATAATAAGTCAGAATCTAACTCTATTTCCTTAGTGGTCAATGAATTTATACGATGTATTATGTAAATTATTAACTTTAATACATGGAAAAATTCCCTCAATTTTTGAAGGTTTTGGTGGAAAATAAAAATGATAAGACACATCTTTAATTATCTATAAGATTTCAAATGTTCAAATATTCATTGTATATAGATTACCTTACTTATCAAACCTTATAACTCCCTTCCATGGCGTTACATTCAATAAGTCATTATCCCTCACTTATAATTTATGGGCTTCCTTCAATTACCATCATAGGTTTTTTTCTACTATGATCTTTCCTAATAAGATTCTAGATAGTTCGTGAATTCTCAATTGTTTCCTCAATTAGTTCTAGACCAACTAACATCTTTTCCCCAACATCATCCCAATCGGTTGGAGTAAAAAATATTTTCTTATACAATGCCTCATAAGTTTCAATTTTAATACTTTAATGTATGATATTGTTGTATTAAACTTCCAATAGAGGTAGTAATTGGTCCCATGTTCCTTGGTAGTTAGGATAGAATTACATAATAATATCATTTAAGGTTTGGATGGTCCTTTCATTCTACCCATAAATTTAAGGGTGATAAACTGTACTCAAATATACCTTGTTGTTCAAATACTTTTGAATTATTCTTTAAAAATTTTATGTGAATCAAGGTTCATAATAAGATATGGTTTATAAAGGTGTACCATGAAGTCTTAGCACTTAATTTATATAATGCTTTGTAAGGTGTTTAAGGTGTGTATCATCCCTCATTTTTAGGAAATTGTATAGACTTGGTAAGTGAATCCACAATGACCCATATGGAATCATTCTTCTTAAGTTCCTTAGGTTTTCTTATAGAAAATTATATTATTATTTTATACCACTTCCACATTTGTATAGGGATAAATTTTATGATAAAATTTTTAAAGTTGTCTCTCATCCTTTATTGGTTGTCATACCAAGCATCTAGACTAAGATATAGCAATTTTCCACCTCAAATTTTCCTTCTAGTAGTGATTTTTTAGATCCTTATACATATTGGCACTACCATGGTGCATCAATAAGTTCAAACTATTAGATTTTTCTACTAATTACATATTTATCTTAGGTACGTATGCTATGCATAGTCTATTTAAAAAAATAAATACATCATCTAAATAAGGGATGTTTATCAATATATCATCTTTCATGTCTTTAATATCCTTTTTTAAACCCTTGTTTTCCTATTTAGTCTTATTTACCTTTTCTAGTGATGACGGTTAGAAAATAAATTAGAAAAGGAATGATATTTACCCTTTCTTGGCAATTACCATGTCCAAATTTATCACATCCATGAATATTGGATCCTTGTCCATCCTCGTAATAGATAATACTCCTTGATTATTACTACTCAATGCATAATCTACCTTATTTTTCTTTTTAGGGTGTAAGTGTATTTAACGATCATATTCTTTCGGTAGCTTCATCCATATCCTTTATCTCTTAATAGTCTATTTCTATGTGAATATATACATTAATATTTCATGATTGGTATACATGTATCATATCTCCCCATAAATATAGTTCCTTAATATATTCAATACAAATATTATAGTTTCTAGATAAATATCCTGAGTTGGGTAATTTTTTTATGGCTCGTAAATTTAATATATAGATAAGAAAAAATTGTTAGACTACTAATGTTGTTCCAATATATCTCTGGTACTTTAGTTTTTGATGATCCCAAATAACCTCATGATTTTACTAATTTTTTTGTCTATAAGTTTGTTAATCTTGTTGTATCTCATTTTTAAGTTTTTCAAATATTAAATTCCTTAAGGATTAAATTCTAGACATTGGATTACATTTTATTAGTCTAGAAAAAATAGTTACATGATTATTCAACTATTTAAATCACCTTTGTGATGGTTTCACCTATGTAAATCTGTTACTCCATGGAATCAGCTATGTGTAAATCACTTATGTTGATCATTGGGAAACATGAGAAATTAGATATGTATATCAATTGATTAAATGAATCGGTTATATGGATTAATTGTCAATGAGAACTAGATATTTTATGAAATCATCTACATGGTTTTATCTAATTATGTTAGTGTTCTCTATGTGAGTAAAAAGCCTACAGGAATCAATTTGGATATGTGAAGAAAATTTGGCTATGTTGAAAAATTGGATACATGAGGAAAATAAACTATATGAAGAAGGCCTACGTGAATTTGGATATGTAGATAATTTAACTATGTATATCAAATCATCTATGTGAATTCGAATGTGTATAAATCAACTAGGTGATGAACTGCATTCAGCTATGTCACTCTAAAACCATGTATTTATTATTTTTTAAGCACTTGAGTAAGGTTTTAATGTTTTAGTGCTATACTTAAAAGTTTTATTACCTCTTTATGGTTAAAATGATTATTATGAAACCCAATTACCAAGAAATCAAAGAGATGCATCGATAATTTGTTAGTTTTTATTGTTTCAAAGGTATTTCGAAGAAACAGATGTACAATTTTAAAATAGGAGCTACAGATTTTGTATAGGGTAGTTGTGTTATTGAAATATAAGTTTTTTGATGAATTTAATATGTAATTTTAAGTGAAAAATAAATATATTGAGAAAAAAATAATCACTTTCAGACTTCTAATAAGAAATCTCTCTCTCTGGAAGCTCTCAAGCGATTCTCTATTTTACACAAGAAGAAGTAGAAGATTCATGAACTTCACCTTTTCTATATCAACCATCCTTTTTTATTTCAAAACACACTCCTCATGATTTATTCTCCTGTTATCATCTCTCTTATAGATTTATTTTTTCTATCATATTTATTTTACAACTATGAGTTGCATCTATAAACAATATTTTTATCATCACTTTCGTTGTCAAATGTTCCTGGTAAAAGAAACTTGATGGTTTTTTAATCATTATTGGATCTTAGTTGAAAGCTCTTTTTTTAATAAGCATTAACTTCTTACACTCATTCCTTCAATATCTATAAAAAGGATCGGAAATCCTCAAAAAGGATTGGTCTTGTAAAAAATCACAAACTCGTGGAGAAGAGTGTTTATGGAGTAGACTAAAGGATTTTGGTTCCACAACCCACAATAAATATATGTACATATTATTTATATTAGGTGCTTTTATTTATTCTACTTATTATGTTAAATAAAATTTCATAAGTTAGTCAACTTTGAAATAGGGTGGTTTTTTCAATCGAATAAATTTTCAAGACCTCAATTCACACCCCCTCTTGAGTCTTTGTGTAGTCCCATTGGGAAAAAATCTACATCAGTTCCTGTGAATATTGAGTTTTCAACTATAAAATGTTAAAGTAGAAATATCATTTTTGAAATGGATGCAATGACTGAAAATAGAGAAGGTATTTCGACAGTAGGAGCTCCCTATTTTAATTGTAATAATTTTAATTACTAAAAGATACAGATTATCATCTATATAAAGAACCTTTTCTAATTTTTTATCTAAAATCCATGAGTACTTATACGAATCCATCAACACAACCTGAAACATAGCATGAAGACACTGAAAAAAATTGTGATTTAAATTACAAAGTAATGAATGCTATTAATTTCATACTAGATCCAAATGAGTTCAACCATGTATCTCAATGTTATATAGACCACAAAATTTAGACTATTATAGTGGTTTCTAATAAAGTTACAAATAATGTGAGAGATATTCAATATAATACTTCTAGAATTATTTTTGATACATTGAGAATGATGGAAGGGGAAATCATCACACTATTTCATTGAAGACATATTGAAGTTGTAGTAAAATGCTTCTATTTTAGGATCATCTATTTCTGATCCAGATCATGCATTGAAAATACTCATAATTATACCACTAAAATGGAGTGGGATCATGGAAACTGTTAGAAAATCTATTCAGGTCAACAATTTCAAATTAAAATATTTCAATATAAATTGATGATGTATGAGGCAGATATAGAAGATAAAGTAGGAGGGCATAGATTACTTAACAAATAGAATTCTGGTTTAAAATTTTCAACTTCAAAGGATGATGAGAAATGAAAAGAAAAACAAGTGGTTGAGTAATCTGATGAAGTAACTTCTAATAGTTATGCATTAGAAAATTATATTTCTCACTTTTCTAAGAAGTTCAAAAAGTTCAATAATAAGAGAAGATGTTTTAAGAAACCCTTTAATAAGTATAATAAATATGATGTTAATTATAAATAAGTAAGATGCTCTAATTGAAAAAATCTTGGACACATCAAAATATATTTTCTATAACTATGAGATAACAAAAATTCATAGGAAATGTAATTCATGAAATTTGGCTACAAAAATAAATCCATGAAATCCATATGGAGTTATTTAGAGGATTCTAGTGAAGTTACATCTTTAGAATTGAAATCTAATCATTCAAACCATAATTCCAACATGTTCTTTATGGAACACTCTAATGAGGTATATTTAGATTATTCTTCTAAGTATTAGTTTAAATCTGAAAATTAAAATTTAAATCAGGAATAATTAAATTAATATTATATTATGCTAAAATAATGCATGAATCTTTGAAAAATAAAAAAATATTAAAATTTCCAACAATGAAATGGTAATTCAAAAATAGTAATTAAATAAAAAAATTAAATTAAAATCCTAGAATGAAAATTATGCTACATCAGGTACTAAATATTGAAATATGATTGAAAAGTTTAAAAAATACGTTCAAGGATTAATGAAAAGCTACAATATTTTTACTAAAGGTGAAAACTATATAAATCAAAACATTTGAAAAAAACTCATAAAAATATTTTTTTAATAGGAAGACAAGGTGATAATATATATCTTTACAAAACCTATTTTATGCCCAATTATAAGACAAAAACCTCTCCAAAATTACTTAATTTCATTATGGTGATTTAGGGAATTTTTCCAGTAAATTTATATTGAAAACCCCTTAATTATTTGGAATAAAACCTTATTTTCTTTAAAAAAACGTTTTCCAAAACATAGTGATTGATTTTTAGGATAGTAAAAATAGATTTGGGTTCCCAAATCTCTAGTTTTTAATATTGTTGGACCAAAGAAACTATGGGTACATAAAAAAATTAATTTTATTTGTCTTTTTAGGTAAAATGGTCTAAAGGTATCAATGAAAAAGGGTACATGGACAATGGATGTTCAAGGAATATGAGTGGATATTTCTATAAAGTTAACATCTTATCAAAATTTTATGGAGGCTATGTCACTTTTGGTGACATTGATAAAGGAAAAATCATTGTAGTTAACTAAGTTTATAATTCAGAATCATTCCTGATCAACAATGTTCTTTAAATGTAAGGATTCAAATATAATCTGATAATTATTTCTCAACCTTTTTATGATGGTTATTTTTTTGTTTTTTAAAATAATTCCTATATGGGTTTTTAGGATAAAATTATTAAATTTAAGGAAACTAAAATAGAGAATGTTTATACTGTAGATCTAAATTCCTTTAGCAGAAAACAGGTAAATAGTTTAAATACTGAAACTAATTAATATAGGATCTAGAATAGAATATTGGGACATATTAATGTATATTCTTTGAAAAAATTATCTAAAAAAATTAATTTCAAATTTATCTTAACTTTAATTAAATAAAAAAAAGTTATTTGATGCATTCTAAATTGGAAATAAATACAATTAATCTTTTAAAAGAATTAAATATCTTGTTACTTAAATACCCATAGAACTAATTCATAAGGATTTTTTGGATTTATAAAATTAAAATACTAAGAGAGAAATATATTTTTTAATTTATTAGTTGATTATTTCTCTAGATTCATTTGAGTTTTCTTTTTGAGTGTTAAGGGTAAATATTTTTCTGTTTTTATATTTTTTTCAAGTAATTTCAAAAAGATAAAGATTCTAAAATTATTAAATTAATAAGTGACCATGTAGAAAAATTTGGAAACAATGAGTTTAATTCCTATTGGTCAAAACATGATATCAAACATATTTTTTCTTCCCCTATGACACCTCAATATAATTGTGTTGTTAAGAGGAGGAATATGAATTTTCAAGAAATCACTAGAATAATGTTATGTGAATATAAATTTCCTACTCATTTTAGGGATGAAGATGTGAATAGAGAATGTTTTTCATCAATATATTTATAATAAGACCTATTTTAAATAAAACACTTTATGAGCTATGGAATAATATAAATCCAAAATTTGGTTACTTTAAAGTGTTTGGATATAAGGTTTATATTCTAAACCCCAATGATAATCTTGGTAAATTTTATCCAAATGATTATGAAGTAATATTCCTTGGACATCCCACTACTTCCCAGGAATATAGAGTTTTTAATAATAGTTCGATGATTATAGAAGAATAAAGTCATGTGAAATTTGATGAAAGTGATTATTTTGATCAAAAAATGACTCAAATTGATGATCTAAGTGATTCTTTTGAAAACATGAGACCAAAACATATATTTTAAAGGAAAATGGATGGAGAGTTAGAACATTATTTTCCATATCCAAGTCCTAAAAGGATGGATACCAATGAACCAGGAAGTATGATTCCCAGACAACCTAGAACACTGAATAAAAATCCCTTAGAAATTGTTATAAGAATATCATATAAAGGTATTAGAACAATAAGGAGTGTATAAAACCTTGTATAGTTTTCTTCCATTTTAGATCAAATATAATATAAGACTATAGAAAATTCCTTAGTGGATGAGAGTTTTCTAATCTCAATGCAAGGGGAATTCAACCAGTTCAAGAAGAACATGATTTGGGAATTATTTGATAGACCCTCTGACTATCCCATTATATGAAAAAAATGGGCTTAAATGAAAAAATAGGGTGATCATGTTGTGATCACTAGGAATAATTCTAGACTAGTTGGAAAAGGTTTTAATCAAGAATAAGGTAGATATTTTGAAGAGATATTTTCCTATGTAGCCAGACTAGAATCCATTAGAATTATCCTAAATTATGGATCTCGAATTTATTTGAAATTATATTATATTCATGTAAAATATTATTTTCTAAATGGTTTTATTATGGAGGAATTTTATGTTGATCAACCTCTGGGTTTTGAAAATACACCTTTTCCATATAAATTAGTTAAACTAATCAAATATCTTTATGGCTTTAATCAAGAACCTAAATATTGTTATAAAATGTTTATGTTATTCTATTTTATCCTATATTTTTCAGTAGGTATGGAAGATACTACTCTATTTATGAAATATTTATTTATATATATTTTTCTTGTTCAGATATATGTTTACAATCAGGTTTTTGTTTCTACAAATTAAAAATAGTGTAGTGAATTCTTGAAACTCATGAAAAACAAATCTAAAATGAGAATAATGGGTGAGTTAAATTATTTTATATCCTTTTATATTTTTCAAAATTATTTTGGGAATGTAATAAATCAAATAAAATACATTCTTGACTTACTTAAAAGGTTTGGACATGAAAGCAGTAAATTATATACAACCCCTATGAGTTCTAATGAAAAGCTTCAATTGGATAGAGTTAAGAGACCAGGTAATAATATTATATATAGTATAATAATTGGTCTTCTATTGTATTGGAATTATAGTATACTAGATATTATGTTTTCCTTTTGAGTGTTTCTATATTTAATATCATTTAAAATATGAAAAAAGAATATTAAAATAATTAAAAGGAATAATTACCCTTTACCTGTTTTTTCAAATATCTTCTGATTTTAAGAGAACATCTTATTCTGATGATGACATTGGTGGTAGCATACTAAAAGGAATAGTTCTTCAAGAACCTCTCATTTTCAAGGTAAATCCCAAGTATCCTAGTCTAGTAATAAAAAAAATACTCTTTTTCATTGTCTATTGATGAAGAAGAATATATTGTTGTTGGTAATTGGTGCGCATAAGTATTATGGATGAAACAAACCTTAATGGATTTTGGATTAAATTATAATCAAGTATCAATTAAATGTGATAACACTTGTACTATAAAAATTTCAAAGAATCGAATAAATCATTATGGAACCAACTATATAGAGTTAAGGCATAATGTCTTGAGAGATCAAACTCAAAAAGGGATATTAATCTTGAGTTCTTACCTATAGTGAATTAGTTTGATGATATTTTTACTAAGCCCATTTCATGTGAATATTTTTATTTTATTAAATTATATTTGTGTTTATTTTAATTTAAATAAGTTTAATTTATATTATTTTGATAAATTCTAATTTTAATTTTATTTATTAATGATTTTTATTTAAAACATTATAGAAATTAATTTAGTTTATCATGTTTCTTTTTTTAATGTTTTCATTCTTAGAAAATATAATTTATTTCATTTAGTTTTAATATTAATTTAGTAATTATTAGTAATAATCCAGAAAAAAACTTTTGAGTACATAAGAATTTTTGGATTTTTGTCTGTGACATAAAACACAGTTGGTACATGTCCCTTTTTCCATTGACATACATATCATCTCCCAGAAACTGAACTGTCTTCCTGAACCTCTTGATCTTCTATCAACTTCCAACTAACATATCTTAAATGTAAAAATCTAAGAATGTGGATAAAGGAAGATCTAGTTATTCTAATAAAGAAATAGGCTGTGCAGCGCAAAGTCATCATTAGGAAGGTAGTCAACTTGAGTTGGTTGAAGTTAGTCGAAATGATTCTAAAGATGGTTTTTTCATTTCAAGGTTTTGGATTTTATTTTTTACAAGTGATTTTATATTTTAATTTTTTTTAAAGAATTTATGAGTAATATTGAGTTCCATTTTTCTGAAATAGAGGGTTTATTTTCATCTAGTTTAAATGATAAGGTTGTGCTAGTTTCTTTGGTTGAAATGGATGATATCTTTTATTTTCCCCATGAGAGGGAGTATAATTTCAGTTATACTTTATTTTTTGTTAGTTATATAAAACTAACAGAGGTTTTCAAATTAACATCTGGAACCTCTAATTTTTAATATAACTCATTTAATGATTTATTACCACATTGGAAGGTTCTATGAAAGTTTGTTCAGACTAAAATATCATAAAGATTTGGAGATATGAAAAATGTATTATTTCAGAATATGTATGTCTTATACGAACTAATAAACAATCTAGAGATCAATATTCCAAGGTACATTAATATTTTTATGTATAATTATTATAAAGTAAAAGGAAAGATAAATTATTATCCTTATGGTAGACAGATCTACAAAGTTTTGAAGAAGAAATAGGTTGATTTGAATGAATGAGAGGTAGTAACTTGTCACAAAAGTAACACCTTTCTAGATATTTTGTTAAAGAATAATGGTATATATTGGTATTTTGATTCAAGTTCCTTAAAACATGTTGTTTATAAGATTATATCTGATGGGGGGCCATACCAAACCTCACTACTTAGGGATGCATCACCTGTGGAGATGGTGACAGCTAGGGAAGTGCAAGAGACAATGGATGCCAGATCAAAACCTGAGTTTATAGTAGTAAGACATGAAGTATAAGTGAATATTCAGAACCTAGTTTATAAAGTAACTATATTAGGTCAACATCTTGACCCAGTTACTAAGAAAACTATTCTAGTCCCTAAGGAGAGGCTAGTTGAAACTCTACCTATGGTTTCTAATGCTCATGGAAGATCTGAGGATGAGGTTTAAGAACATATTGTGGATCCAATTCTTCCTGGAATATCTATTGATGGAAATAAAACTGAAGATATGGTAATGAAGACTGTTGAACACTCTCATCCACCACATATACCATCACCACCTCTAGTGCATGAGGATTCACCCACAATTATAAAAAGTTTAGATTGTTAAAAAATGAAATATTGTTTTACTACTATAATGGTTCTGCTTGATAGTCTCAAATTAGATTATAATTTGTTAAAATAGGAGTTTAAATATTCTATGTACGATATAAGAGAACTCAAGGAGTCCTCTGTCTCCAAGGTATATTTTGAAAAGTCAGTTTCATTTTTGGCTACCCAAACATCGATGATCAAGAATATTCAAACAATCCCTTTTGTACAACATGTTATTTCTAGAGTAGGTTATAAGTATCTTAAGGTTATTAAAAATATTATAATGGACATGAAATATGTATTACGTACTAAATCATAATATAATGATCTTGGATTAATTGTTTTATCTTAGAGAGATATGTTTTATAACCATCCAATGGTGTAATCAGATATTTCTCAAGATGTACTTGATGATATTAATTCCTTTAGTAAAAAAATAAAGGAAACCTTTCACACATTTCAAAGTGGGTTTTTAATCCAATTTTAATTCAACGAGAATGTTTATCCCTCTGCATCTTCCATCTCAGAAACTTTAGTTGTTCTAGATTTTCAAAGTGAATTTGATTAGATGCTATTAGAATTTAATTTTTTTTATTCTTAGATCTAATGTATTTAGTGTGATCTTATTAGTCCATTTATGATGAAATAAATTAATAAATATCATTTTTGAGAGTTCTAAGATACCAATTATGCTATTAGGAATCTTTTTATAAGAACTAATAGATTCTCAATTAGAGCAGTGGGATTTTATGATGAATCTGTTGATAAGTTAGAAGATATCCAAAATGTTTCTAAGGACACTCAATGTATGGTTTTTAGATATTTTGTCCATGTATCTAAAAAACATCATTGATTGTTAACCATGTTGTACAATGTTTATAAAGAAGTTCATGGACCACATTCTAGATGTCTAAAGAAGTAATAGAGTGTAAAATCTATAGAAGCTGCATCTTTTCTAGTTTTAATTATTGAAAATGAGTTGGTTATAAATTGCCCTCCAAGACTTATCCCTACTATTCCTGTTTGGCCTATTTATTCTATGTCACATATACCTATTTCAGCCTCACCTACTATTGTTAGTGATCAAATTATACAATCATCTATTAATTCTATTAAGGAAGAAGTTAAAAGTTTGATAGATAAATTGGCATGTATGGATTGAAATCTCCAAATTGTGAGTGGAATAATGATTGATATATAGAGATCTATAGACCAAATTCTAAAAAATATATTAGTGTAACTTTTATCCTTTTAATATTATAGTGACCTTATACCTTTTCCCAATCCTCTTATGATCAATGATCCTCAACATTATACTTATGGTCATCTTGATTATTTTAGTGGCTTGGTAAAAACTGTCTTCGAAATAGTTATAAAAATATATAAATATGAATCTATGATTATTCTTAAGTTCGATAATTTTGATATCATCAAAATTATATACATGTGTGTAGATTATTTTTTTAATTTAAGTGGTAGAATACCTCTAAGATATACTCTTCTAAATACCTATAGATGTTCTAGAAAAAGGATGGTTGCTACTTTTGATGACTCTTAAATCGATTAGAAATATAAATCAAAGGTAGATTTTTCCCTAGCTTATAATAATTATAAGGAAAGAACCTCACCCTTTGAACCTATAAAAAAATTTCATTTTCTTGTTTTTTGTTCCTATAATTTTAGTCTGGGTTGAGGGAACCTTGGAAAAATTCTTAGCCTCATTTTCATCATCTCCAAGTCAAGTCTATTGTCAGATCAAGAAGTTGAGCTACAATAGAGATAGGTAATGAATTGATTCCCTCTATAATGGAAACTACAACTACCTATTGAACCAAAACATCTTTCAAGATAACTCCACCAAGACCACCTTCTTGTTTGAACCCATCTATTAACTTGGCTCTTCTGACATATTTCATTTATTTTTAGATGGGGGTTTAGAGGATGTAAGTTTGTATAATTTTTGACCATTAGTGAAAGAAATACTTATTTATTTATTTATAATGTTTCTCTTAGTTATTTTTTACATTTCATCTTATTTAATTTGTATCTTTTTCTTTGTGATTTGTTTCATTTGATGTTATTCATTTATTATATTTATCTTAGTGATTTTTTAGTTTCATATTATTAATTTATTTTCATTGCTAAGTGAATTTAACTCTTTCCATAATTCCATATTTAGTTTTATCACTATACATAAATGGTTCATTACACTAAGTGCTACATTAATTATGTTTCCTTTATCTTTACCCATCATATTTAATGAAATAAAAGGGGGAGATGTTAGAAACATTTACCCAATGTCTAATAAAAGGGGGAGAAGTGTCTAAATAAAGGGGAGAAACACTTAATTTTAAAAAAAGTATATATTATATAGTTTTCTATAAAATATTATTTTATCATTTAAAATTTTGTTTTTAATGTATTATGTGTTTTGTGATCATCAAAAAGGGGGAGATTGTTGAACTACTAATTTTGTTCCAACATTTCCCATGAAAATTAGGTTTCGATGATCCCAAAAACCCTTCATATTTTTCTGATTATTTTCTTAAGTTTTATTATCGTTTTTATGTCATTTTTAATTGATTTGGATAATCAGTTCCTTATTTCATCAATTTTGGACACTTTTGATGAAATTTTCTTAAGTCTGAAAAAAACGTCTTCCTCATCATTCGGCTATGTAAATAGAGTATGTGAAGGAATTTACTATTCAAATTGGCTACATCGTGGATTGAAAAATTTGGAAATCACCTACTTTGATCATTTGGCTACATGAACAATTAGCTACATAGATCAATCAGTTACTTAAAGTAATTGTCTATGTGAATTAGATACATGGTGAAATTAGTTATTTGGTTCTATTTGGCCACATAAGTTTTGGATACGTGATTAAAAATCATACATGAATCAATTTTTCTATGTGAAGAAAAATTATCTACATGGAAAAATTGGTCACATTAGGAAAATTAGCTTCATGAAGAAGTCTTATGTGAATTTGGATGTGTAGGTAATTTGGCCACATGGATCAAATCAGTTATATGAATTCCAATCTATATAATTCTGCTATGTTATGATCTGTTATCATCTACGTCAATCTACAACTAAGTATTTATTATTATTTAAGTAAGGGAGTGAGATTTTAATGTTTTCATGTAATATTTAAATATCGGATTACCTCTTTATGGTAAAAATTACTAAAATAAAAGATAAGTACTGAGAAAGGGAACAAGTACAAGGATAATTTATTGGGTTTTACTATTGTGGAGGTATTTTTAAGAAAGGGATGTGAGTTTTTAAATTAGGACCTATTGATTTTATGGAGGATAGCTATGTGATTAAAATAGATGTTTTTCATGGATTTTTTATGTTCTATGAAGTGAAAAGGTAATATTTTTACAAAAACATAAGAAACTTCACAATTATAAGAAGAACTCTCTCTCTATCTAAAAGATCTCATGTGCTTCTCTATTTTACACAAGAATAAAAATAAACATCATGATCTTTAGTTATTATTTATTGATTATCCTTGCTATCGTTTCAGAAGACTCTCCCTAAGTTGTATTCTCCTGTTAGCATCTCATCTAAAGATTTATTCTTTCTATTAGTTGTATTTTTAAACTATAAGTTGTACCTATAAACACTATTTTTATCATATATTTCAATGTCAAAAGGTTTATGATAAAATAACCTTTAAGATTATTGTTTTTAAAGTCTTGTTGGATCCTGGTTGAAAGATCATGTGTTGTTGTACAAAGTGCTGATTTCTTTCAATCAGTTATGAAATACCTAGAAAAAGGACTGGAATCCCCCAAAAAAGGGTTTCTCTAGTGGAAATCACTAAACTCATAGAGAGGTGTGTTGGTGGATTGGACTAAAAAATCTCTTCTCCCTAAAAAAATATAAATCTATGTCTGATATTTATCTTTAGTGATTTTATTTCTATTGTTTATTAAGTTAAATAAAAGTTCAGAAGTTAGTTATCACTAAAGGGGGTGGTTTTTTCAAGTTAAGAAATTTTTAATCACCCAATTCACTCCCCCCCTCTTATATCTTTGTAAAATCCTCTTAGGACAACAAAAACTCTATTATATTTTATAAGGAAACACCTTATTACTTTCTTAGATCCAACACTACATGTAAAAAATAATTCCTTTATGGAGGGTGAGGTCAATACCAGTGTACTGACCAATCTCTTCATGAGTTATTCAAAAAAATCACATTCCTTCGACTATAAAAATTTAACCACTATATGTATCAACTCAGTTAATATATTAGTTAATAGATAAATATTTTGATGAATTTTCGAGAGTAATCTATTAATATAAGGAAACTATATATCATAGTAATATTTGTTCATGTGGTCCATTATTAAATACATTTTTATTTATGGGGTTAATTGATATTGCATTCTTGGAGACAATATACCCAAGAAAAGAATCTTTTTAAAGCTAAAATACACACTTACTAAATTTTCTATATAATTCATTCTTTATTAAAGTGTTATGGATTATTAATAAATGGTATTTATGATCCTCACATCACTTATATTATTTCAACAAAGAATAAATAAAAACTAAATAAATTTATCAAAATAATCATTAAATACTCTATTTATAAAATCCAAGAACATCGAGGGTGAATTAGCTAAGCCAATGTCCATTACTATTAATTCATAATACACATTCCTTATGATTTTTTTGTTTGGTATACCATCCTTTTTGACTTTCTATTTATTATAAAGAGAAATGAAATAAATATTGATGAAGTATTTATCCCCTTGAAACATATCAAATAAATTACCAATGAAAGGTAAAGTATACCTTTCCTTTATAGTAATGGAATTTATTTCTCTGTAATCAATGCATATCCTCACACACCCATCCTTCTTTATCATGAATAATATAGGTTCTCCCTAAAGTGAATCACTAGGGACTATGAATACCTTATCACACAAATCTTATAGTTTATTTAATTCTAAAAATTCCACCAGATCTATTTATAAGGTGGTTATAAACTTCTTGATCATGTGAATATCTAGTTACGTTCTTGATAAATGCATCAATATAATCCTTTGTAATAGATACATACTCTATTAAAAATAAATTCTTCTCACTCATTTATTTATCCTCTCAAATAATTTCATTAGGGTAATCCAATGGATGTAGTTCTACATTAGACTCAGGCAATGAGGTATCCACTCCAAAAATAAAGGATTCAATTCTATCTTCATAAATTGTAATTTACTTCTTGAGATAAGAAATTACTACATTTTACTTTGAGTTCCAATTCATTCTAAAGATTATATCAAATTGGAACATTATTATTACCACCAATTTTGTAGGTAAATAACCTCTATGCATATTAATAGGGTATTACAATATATTTTTATTGTCATAATATTTTCACAAGGAGTTTTAACTACCAACCCAATCCTTTGTACATCAAGGGGTGATCCAATGTTCTTAGAATACATGAAATATATGAATGAATTAATAGATACCAAATTAAATAATGAATTATATAACTTTGAATTTATTATCAAAGTAATTTTTATAACATAATTTGGGGCCTCGATTTTTTTTGTGATTGCATAAGCATAGACTTTATCCCATGGCCGCTTCTGTTATAAATTCCATTAAAACATTGAGAATTTATTTCAATAGTGACCCATTTCCTTATAATTGAATCATTAGAAATTTTTGGATTCTTTATTTCGCTTAAACTTATAAAATTCATAGCCTATAACCCCACACTTATAGAAAACACTTTCTACCTTCAAGAAATTCATTGGGGTGTTTCATTCCAAAGTTATTTCATATAGTGAATGCAACCCTTCCCTTCTTCTCCTTTTCTAAATTATATTCAATATGTCACTTAATTTCCATATTTTTTCTTGACTCCCTTTGAATGTAAAAGACATTGAGAACTCCTCTTTTTGTATGGAACTATTAATTGAGTCCTTATATGTGGAAAATGATTAAAACATTAATTCTTTTAAAAGGATAGTCTTTAACCCATCAAAGAAGTGATTAATATTTATTTCTGGATTATTTACAAAGTATCTAGCATGTCTGGAAAAAGTATTAAATTTATCCTCATACTCAGCAACAACATCTTCTTCATTTGGTCCTAAATTTAATAATTAACTTACTATGTTAATTCATTGCTCAAGAAGAAATTACATCTCAAAGAATATCACCTTTAAATGCTTCCATTTCATATACTTTATCTCATATTCCTTTTTAGTGTTTTGAATAAAAGTCAATCACTATTTATCATCTCCCTTTAAATAATATATATCCATGATAACCTTTTACCTTTAAGTCAATTAAAAAGAAAGAAAAATCTACTCTCAAGACTTGATTCATTACTCTTTCACTAGATAATTCATGATTCCATTGAATGATGGAGGTTTTTCCCTCATGATGTAGTCCAACTTTAAAAAACCATATTGTGGTGTAAATGGTTTTTTATATGGGAAAGGTTATTGGTAATAACCTATTTCAACTAACCTAATATATTTATAATCTTATTCACTCCAAAACCATCCTCATTAACTTTATATGGAGGGAAATCCCTACATTGATTATGGGTTTTGAAAACGTTTTTGTTTCTTTCATTGAGTGTTATTTCTAAAAAATGGAATATATTAAATTAGTTCAATAATAAAACTATGAATTAAAAATAATAGTATATATTATTATTCATTTATTGTAAATTCATGTCATGTAATCTATAAATACTTCTCGAATATTATAAGGTTTTTTCAAGGAGTTATGTTCTAAAACTATGTTTTCCTAAATCAAATTCCTAAATTTTCAAATAAACATGCTCATATAAAAATTGTAGTACCCCTATCCTAATAACCTATAGCTAGTGGTTTTTTTATTAAAATGGTAAAATATTCATATATCAAAATACATAGGATACAATTGTTTTGCAATCTCAATAACTAGATATATAAATAAATATTGCATCACATTGGAAACTTAAAATACATCAATTGAATACATGGAAATTTATTATTTTTCCTTAAAAATACTTAAGTCACATGTAGTAATATTATTGATTTCCGGAGAAAATAGAAAACATAATTAAGGGGTGATATCTGATTCTTGGTAAGGGTTACTTTACAGTAGAATCTATAATAGAATAATCATGGCTTAAATAAATATGTTAGGAATAAATAAATTTAATAATTCCATACAAAACTATAAGGATAATATATAAATGGATAACATGATAATAAATAAACAAATAGATATTAATAATTAATCTTATAATAAAGGAATGTATAGTTTTTTTAAATTAGAAGCATAATATCAAGGACTTGTGCTAAAAAATGAACATAAATGGGTAAGGAATAAACTAAATTCCCAAGAAAGTTTGTCATATGTGACCTATAGATGCATCAAAAGGCTATATAATTATGGGCCCATCCCATCAATAATTAAGTCCAATTCCTTTATCATATGAATATAATGACTAAAAATAAATATCTTAAGGTTCCCTAAGAAAACTCATACATAATAATGGTAATGTAATCAATAGTTTTCCATATAGAAATAATCAATATATGGATTATCAATCACTACTAAAGACATTCTCTATATTCATGGTCCATTATCATGGATATAGCCTTTATGGACATGGCTATATATCATTTCCATGATAAAGCTGCTCGTGGAGGAGATTTTTAAGAAATATCCTCAGGGATATATCCATGGTCAAAGACGATGGATAAAGGTAAAAATATAAAAAAATAGTAGGAATTGAACCCTGGACCGACATTCTATTTATTAAAAACCTTAATAGTCGACTAATTCATCATATTTACATGTGTATATATATACATGTGAAAAAAGTAAGATTTTTTTAATTATTACTAAATTAAAATTATATGTTGTGGGGAATAGAGACCCTTTAGCCATGGTCCCACCCTGACTATGGATATAGGAAAACTACATCCATCATCAGGGAGTGATCGTGGCTATAAGGTCCTCTCATGCTCTTTCGATGACAAAATATTTCACGGGAAGGGTCTATATCCATGATCAGCCATGACCATCATAATAGGGACGTCCCACACCCTTCCTGTGAAAAAAAAATTCATGGGAAGGCCTTATAGCAATAGTCGACCGTGAATGTGGATATAGGACTGTTCACCCCCACCCCCACCAAAATGGGAATGGTTATGGGGTTGAATGTGTCTATAATTGGGCTCTAAATATGTTCAACACCAACCATGGATTTATACCTATGGTCATAATTCAAATTTCTAGTGTTGAATATTTCCCCATTAAATAGAATAATGTGGATAACTAGGTGAATATACAAATATTGGAATATTCACAATGTAATGGAAAGTATAATTATCAAAGTAATTATAAAAATTTAATAGTGAGGAATAATTTCATGGTTTAGCGATATCAATAAAAAATTATCCTTTATTATGGTTCATAAAGAGAATGTGAATCATCCAAAGTGTATCCCTTGTGTGTGTAAAACCAGGTAAGGAGTTAGTTCCACTTGTTAGGCATAAAATTAAGGTTTAGTTAATACCAAACAACCTATTGGTTTTTTATTACTCCAGGTTGAATCTATTCTATAGTCTTCATCCACTTGTTTTTATCCAGATCAGGAAATCATATCCAGGGATTTTTCACACTTTACTTTTTCCAAAATTTTGGATTTTTTATAGCTACGTGGATGATTAAGAATTATAACATCTTATATATGTAGTAAAATGAGAGGGAATTATTTTATCTCATTTTTAATACAATAAGGAATTTTTATCAATATATTATACTAACATTTCTCATTGAAGATAAATGGAATTGGAAATATTGAAAAAAAATAAGGAAGTGAAATGTTAGGAACCCTTAACTTGTAAATTAGATTCTAAGAGATTGATAGGAACTCATTGGAACCATATAAAATCCTTAGAGAAGTTATTGAGAGGTAAAATTAGATATAGTTTTTTCTCAAAGGATTTGGATTTGAGATGAATGAGATAATGGGTGGAAGTGATCTCCATTTATAAGTTAAATCAAGGGAAATTTATTTATAAACCAAGTTGTATGAAGGGTAAAGATGAAATCACATAGAAGTTAGGATATTTAGGTAAATAGATGTTGGTGAGACATCTGGTATTGACTTTACCACATAAATATTATCTTATATAAGGTCTAGTTTCATATTAATTAAGAAAAAGTTGAGCAACATTAATTTTCCTCTTTTTTACCCTCGTTAATCTTGATTTAACATTTATCATGTTAATTGGTTTTTATTGAAAATATAAGATGAACCATCCTACCTAATTTATATATGTTGATTATAAATCTTGAATACATTTATTAAGCTTCAATTTATAAATATGATAAATTAGATTTCAAATTAAAATAAAAATATATAAAAACTGTTGTGGTAGAAAAATATCTTTTTATACATTAATATTTTTTGTTCATATTTCCTAAAAATTACAAATTAAATGAGTGTTACTATTTTTTTATATGTTTAGATATTATATTGAATTTTTATTTTAAAATATATAAATTATATAAAAATACGCAACACATAAAATAATAATTCTTTAAAAATAAACCCTTCTCAAATTAATTCTAAAAAATTAACCATAAGTTAATTTTGATATTCAACTTCTAAAAAATGATGTCTATTTTTTGTAATTTAAATTAAAAAATTTGAAAATAAAAACTTCAAATATATATATGAATATTATTAGTTTCTAACTTATTATAATTGAATATCATAATAGGATTGTGCAGACATTCCCAATAGGGGGTGAATCAGGTGTGGTCCAATTTTTATCAAAAACAAAATATTTATTTTTTACATAAACCCCATTTGGATTTAAAATTATGATTAGGGATACATAAAATATATATCATTGTTTTTTAACCTAGAATACACAGAAATTCATTGTAGATAAATTAGTAAATAACATGGTGTTTTTACAGGGTTTGGCCTCAAGATGAGCCTACCCTTTATTGTCTTAGGTTGTTATACCTTGATATATATTTTATACTCTGATTTTGTTAATAGTACATGGAGAAGTGGGGTTTTTATCCAAATACAGTCCCTCACCACATTACATATGTGAGGATATTTATAATATTGTATGTGTGAACTAAATATACATCCCATTATTTCTTCTCTTCAAGTTTGCATCAGACGATATCTTCTTCTTGGATTTCATCATTTATTGAAAAAGATTATAGATATGTTGTCTAGGGACATAATTTCATACAAAATAATGATCTATTTACTTAATAACAGAGTGACTGTAACTACCTAAATTTCTTGGAGAATCATATTTTCAACTCAGATTCAGTTTTATCCATACATTTTAGTTTTTTATAGAATCTATAGCTATAAACCTTCTCTCAAACTCAGCACTATAACATGGAGAAAACATATATATTATTACTCACTCAACCTCAAATTTTGGAACTCTACCATATTATTTATTCTTCCTAGAATATAAATATCCAAAATTATAAGTTTGCCTCCTTTACTTCATCTTTTTTTATACCTAATAGATATTTAGTTTCTACACTGGTTTGGTTTTCCTTTTTCTTCCTCACTGTAGCATGCGGTAGATCCTTCAACATCTTATTATTCAAGAGATTAAATATTAACTCAGACACTCATAGTACCTCACAACTACAACAATGAAAAATATTTATTTTCTACTTTTATTCCTATAATATATTCCCAATATCACTTGTGTGGGAGACTATATTAAATTAATCCTTTCATTTTGAATGTTAATAAGAGGAAAATTGAGAGGAAATTCAGTTTTAAAACTAAAAATTTCTTTTTGATATACCAATTTTGGGTTTCCATATTAAAGGACTAGTTTGAGATATGATCACCACTTAGAGGGGGTGAATTGGTTGTAGTGACCTTATCTGACCACTTTATAATTTTTAATCCCTTTATTTTTTTTACCTCTATCGTTGTTAGGTGAATGGTTCTCTTGTGATCTCTCTTTTTGTGCTTCTTTATCAAATTAAACATATCCAAAACACACACACATTAATGAAAAAATTATTTAAAAGTTTCTCCTTTAAAAATAAAAGTTTATTCTTTGGAATAGTCCTAATTTTATCAAGAACGTATAGACCACTAGTGTCAACAAGTGAGTAAAATTGGACAGGGTTTATCCTTGTGCCTATATGTAGTGCAACACTCACTCCAACAAAATCCCACTATTTTGTTAAACTTTCAACATAACATTTTACAATAATTTTATATAATAACAAGAGATGTTGTCACCAAATTATGAATCTTAGAAGTTTTAAATGTGTTTCCTTCTTACTTATTCTTCTTGTTTTATTTTCACAGCAGCATGTAAGAAACACTTCTTCTGTATAAAAATAATGAACACACTCTATTATTATTATTATTTAGTGTAGAAAACAATAATATTTACATTATTTCATAGATGAAATAACTCTTTCTAAAAAAACTTAAAATCACATCCTAATGTCTTCTTCTTCTAGGTAAAATCATTCCTAACTCTGTCTCTTCTTCTTATTTCAACATTTTCTAATTCTTTAGTAAAAACATGAGTTGAACTATATCTCTTATCCCTTTTTTTCTTCTTTATTTTATAAATTATATACTATTTACTTCTTCTTTGATACCAAATAATATTTCCGGTCAGTATTAAATCATTTCTTGGAACAAATAAATCTTATTTATTGAAAACTATTATGGAACTTATCACACATATTTTCCTTAACATGCAATATATATATATATATATATATATATATGAGATAATAACTAAAATGTAATTGGTTATTCCTTATCCTCTTCGTACATGCCAAGAATCAAAATACAACATGAATATTTCATTTTGAATTAATAAGAATTTTGGTAATTCAAAAACACCTGGAATATATCTATTTCAAATATCTTAAAGATTATTCCTCCAAATATACTTGTAACTGCATGAAAACATGCATGAATTATCATGGAATTGTCTTTATTAACCAAACCTTATTTTCTTTCTTCTATCCATTAAGAATACTTCCATTAACTGAAACTGTGTATGCATGGATTTAGGAAATGTATGTAGTACCACATTATATACTCTTTACTATACTGCGAACCATTATGCACCATCTTCCTCAATCATCATTTATATAATGTTTTCCTATATTGTGTCATGAAACAGATCAAATTGACAATGATAATAAAAATATTCACCAATATTCATTGTGGTGTGGAAAATTTTCTTGAATCATGGATCACTTTATAGATCTTCTTCATTCCATTCTTGTCATATTGAAACATTATCTCACAGTGCACATCATTCTATAATTTTTCCTCAATAGTTTCATCGTGTAGTATCTTATCATTGATTTTGAGATATTTAAATCACTAGGGACACTTGAAGCTCATCTAATAATTTTTTTGGAATATTTTATAAATTATTGCATGTAAATATTTAATAATCATTATAGACCTCAACTTTATAAAGTTTGAGGCTCTATATATATGAGAGTGGTGTAGAAACCCTCTATATAGAGACAAGGTTAAAGCTGATTCCATATTTCATCATCTCTTCATGTCCAAGTATATGGTTAAACTTTAAATAATGCCAACATTTTGTTTCATGTCCTGCATCAATTTCTCTATGGGATATACTCTTATTTATAAAATTTGACACCCCTTATCAGTATTAATTAAATCCACTTGGGTTTTGGTACTCTACCTCAGCTTCCCATGCCTCCTCACATGTATGAGGCTAAGAACCACCTCCTTCTTGCAATTGTTCCAACCCACACACTCTCTGATCCTCATGTGCTCCATGTGTGTTTCTTCCCTTATTTCATATACATGATCTCTATGGTTCCCATTGGAATGGATATATCTTTAATATTATCTTGTATACCTTTATGATAGTTATGTTTTTCACATGTTGAGTAGGTCATAGACTTTAAATATTTTTTTCCACAGTATTCTTCTTCACATAGAAAAAATCCTAGTAATACAACCTCAATACTAAAACACGAATTGTATTCTAACTATATTCTTGTTTTTAATCACCTCAACTTCATCCTTTTAATAGAATGGAATTTTTGAAAGTATTCAAATACTTTTCCCTTCAAAAATTAATTAGATATTCATTTAAATCAAGATAAGAACTTATTATCTTCTATATTCACATAAATAATGACAAGTATCTTCACACACCAATCTTCCATGATTTTTCATTAATCATTTTGAAATTAAAATGATGTATACATGTTCTTGGGATCTATTTTTCTCTAAAAACAATCTTGTGTTATCATTATAATCTTCCAAGCTCTTTCTTCGTTCACTTATTTAAACTCCATTCCAAAATTTAAAAATCTTATTCAAAATATTTATATAAATATTATTTCATACTTAAATCTTATTGATAATTAATAAAACACACACAAATATGGGAAAAATAATATCCTTATTTGTATTTATTATCAATACCCATTAAAATTGTAGGAAAATATATTAACCATTCATTCAACTTCTCTCTTCCTTTCACTTTTCTACCCATTTCTTATCAATAACCAATTTTTCATTACCCCCACCCCCTTATTGAAGGGAAATAAGAATTACATATAGAGTTTATGGTATCGATACATAAATAATTAATATTCCACCAACCATTTCACTCTCAGCCTATGTGATCCCTAAATAGTTTAGAAAATAAGAATATTTTATTTAGACAATAAAGTTTTCTATTAAAAAAGAATTTGATTTCATATAAAATAAAACCTCTTATAAAATATCTTCAATATTTTTTAAACTAAATGCATCCATAATAGATAATTGATACCATTAGAAATTCTCATTAAATATCAACCTAAATTTCCTACATAAAATTGAATTAACATATTAGAACATTCAAACATAAAAGGATTTACAATTTTCGTAGAAACTCTTTAAAACTTCACTTTTATATCATTGATTAAATTCATTTTCTTCCCCTTAATATTGGAATATTATTTTTATTATCAAGGACATGAGATTAAGAAAAAAATTTTTGTCATTGACATATCCTTTAATAACATTCTATAAAATTCATATTTTCATGAAATAAGTTCTAATACCTTCTTCATCACTTTATTCATTTGTATCCCAATCAAAGAGATACTCTAAATCGTATTTATCATGGTGGATATCTTCCACAGATTGTTTTAGGATATTTCAAGAAGAGAATGAACCAAAATGGATCTTTATATTTGGCTGTATAAATTAAAACATTTTCATATATTAACCAAGGATGATCTTCTTAAATATATGCTCTTTGAGATACCAAGAATGAGACAAACAAATACAGACACTTATTCTATAAATATGAATACTTTTTATAGTATACAAAATTTCCTAGGTTTTACCCCAGAAATCATGCTTCACCTTCAATTCACTATATTATATGAAAAAAATAAAACTCACAAATGTAAGAGAATAAGATGTATCTCCTTTATCCTCACTTTGAATAGAATGGTTGGGAGGATTTTCTCAACCAAATTGATCTTTCCTTCATTCTTCCATATTTGGTATTCAAATATAATTTATATTTTGGTAGTATATTACTCATCAAGGCTTCCATTTAGTTATATGATATAGTTCTATATTTATCAATAAAATCATAGGCATCCCCTAATGTAATCTTATTTTTCTTTAAGGTATATTCTTATGATGGCTTCATGTTTATACAATTTTTGGAATTATGTCTAGTTTCATTACATATTCCATGAAATTATCCAAAAAAATAATTATATTAATTTGATGAAAATATGTCAGGAAAATTTTGTTCTTACTGAGAAATGTTATTTTTCTCTTTATCACTAGCTTTTTCTTGTGATTTTCCATCATTTTGACCTTCTCTAAGTACGATTTCGAAATAATTAAACATTCTTTTGTTGTGTGATCAATATTATTAGATTTTTCACATGGAACCATTGGAGTAATTTTTCACATCAATACTTTTAAATGGTTCACTCCTTTTAAACTTTTTGGATCTGTTTCGAACTTTTTATTCCTTCATCTTGAAATCCATGGATGAATCATTTTTTTCTGAATCTTATTAGGAGAATTGAGATTTTTAACATTAATTGGATTATTTATTATGAAGGATGTATCAAACTCCTTATTAAATATATGTGGTATTATTTCTCTATTGGAATTTTATACATATTTGACATGAATTCATCATTTTTTCACCACATCCATTACAATCATCGCAAATCTCATCAAGTTAATCAAATCTATTTAATGCAGACATATTTTTTTAATCTGTCAATATTTCTTATTTTATATATTTATCCCCCTTGAAATTGGGTTCTTTTTTTATTTTTTAATCAATTTATTGAACTCATAAACTAATAAATAATTCTAAAACCCATTTTATCACCAAAAGTAGCCATAAATCATGATATTCTTTTCTCCATTGCATGTTATCTTGAAATTCATAATTTTTTACCATGATATTTATGGGTATTATATAAAATTTATTAGGATCTTTTAAGGGTTTTTTCATTCATACTTACTCATATATCCACCCTTTATATGCTGGTAGTCTTCTCATCATTTCTCCCCATCCATATTTTGATAGATTTTCATCACTTGTGAAAATAGATTTATTAACAACTTTAGATTTGGATATAAATGTTACTTATTCTTTATTAGCATCATGATAAGTATCAACATATGATAAAATGATATTATTTGCATCATATAATTTTATTTTAACACTGTATTCATATTTATAATATTATGAGGTATAATTTCTTCTTCCATCAAAATTTGTTCAAGACATAACTTGAGTTATTTCAAGATTTTCTAATTTAATCTCAAACTTAAGACACTTCATATTGAGAATATTTTTCTCATTATAAATTTCCATTATTCTATATTTACTCTCCTTTTTAACCCTTTAAAATTATTCACTATAAATCATTACATACTCTTGAAGCAATTATTCATGATCTTTTATATTCTTTCATTTCACCTATAGCAAGGAATTCTTGATATCAATAATTTTCTTATAATATTACTTCAATGCATGGATTTTTTCTTCTAATTATTTATTTATCTCATTTTACATTAGATGGTGTTGAGCCACACTTCTTCAAATGTAGAGAATTATTTTGCAAGGGTTATATTTATGGCTCCATTGAATCCAATTTTCTTGGAGTTCTTTATACAATAAATAATATTCTATCATAAAATATTTTAAAATTATTTTTTCTCCTCTTTAAGATGGGTCATATATTCTTATTGACTTTAAAAAATTTCTCAGACCAGATAAAAAAATTCTCTGAGAAAAAATACACCATATCTTTCAAATCATCAACTGATATGTCATTTGACATGTGATCACACAAACTAATTCCTAGTTATTCTAAAGAAAAATTTGAGCATGAATTAAAACAGAACCCATGTTCACAAGAATTGAAATATTTTTTTGAAGTAGTGGGTCTCTCCATCTATTAAGGTGTATATTAAACCATATATTCTTCAATATTTAATCTAGATATATCATCAATATAATTATTTCATAGAGTAACTAAGATTTATTATTCTTTACATAATTTGGGGAAATTATTAAATATCTTCTTCTATTTATTTATTTTATTAATTATAGTTTAGGTATAGATAGATTTATAATATAAAAAAAATAACATTCACCAAAACTATACTTTGTTATAAATTTTTAAACAAAAACTAAAATATTCAAAAGGGAACTATTTAAAATAAATAATCCAATCATAGGTGAACCACAACTCTAGTACCACTTTAAAGGAATAGTTAGGGATATTCTCACCACTTATAGGGGAGGTGAATCAATATTGGTGACCTTATCAAACCTCTTTACACTTTTTAAAACATTTATATCTTCACCTCTATCACTCTTGGGTGAATTTGTTTCTTGTTCCCTTTATTTATATATTTATTTATCATATGAAACACATCTAAAAAACCCAAAAATAAAAGAAATATTGATTTAAAAGGTTTTAATTTCAAAAAGATGGAAAATAATTTGTATGATATGAATTTCACTATAATCATATGAACCACTAGTGTCTACATGTGAGTAAAATTAGGAAATGTTTATCCTTGTACCCATGTATGGTGCATCGTTCACTCCAACAACTTCCTAGGGATTCTTCATATTGTTATAAAAATTGTTTATAATAATTTTGAATAAGGATAAGAAATATTTTAAATATATTATTACTCTAACTAGTTTTAATTGTTTTGTATTCTTACTTATTATTTTTACTCTTGTATTACTTGTATTGTAGCATGTGAAAAATAATTCTTCTTTTTTTATGAAAATAGTGCACAAACTCTATTATTCTTATTCACTGTGGATAATAAGAAAACTACATTTCTTGCATAGATGCAAGACCTCATTCAAATAAAAACATAAATTAATGACATATAATATTTTTCTTTTAGAGAACTTTCTATCCAACTCAACAACTTCTTCTTCTTCTTTAGTGTAAAAAAAAATAGTATTGTATCTCTTATACTTATTTTCTTCTACTTATTTAGTGAAAAAATACTACATTAGGTCTTTATTTATATATTTAAAATAATATTTCAAATATTTATTATATTTTTTCTTATCACATATATTTCTTCTTCATTGAATAATAGTGTTGAACTCATCAAACTTCTATTCTTCAGCCTAAGATAAAAAAAATAAGATAATAATGGAATTAGCATTGGTTATTCCTTATCACCTTCTACTTTATCTAGATTCAAAATAATACATGAATATTTATTTTTGAATTCATAGGGATTTTAATAATTCAAAAACTCCTATAATGCTAATGTTTCAAATATCTTACTTGTTCTTCCTCCATGACTAATTATAAATGTATTAAAACATGCATGAACTAACATGTAACTCTCTTCATTCATTGGACCTTCTTCTCTCTCTTCAATATTTAAAGGATACTTCCATTACCTGAAACTACTTATATTATTTTATGAAATGCATGTATTAACATGTCATTCTTCTCATTAATATAGAGTGAACCATTATACACCTTCCTCTTCAATCATAATTTGTGGTGTTTTATGCTGTATTGTAGCATGTGAATACTAAAATTGACCAAGATACTTAAAAAATACACCAATATTCTTTAAGACATGTAAAATTCTATTGAAACATAAAAAACTTCACATATATTTTTCATTCCATTCACATGACATGGAATCATAACCTCACTGTGCATAGTATTCCACAATTGTTCCTTAACATCTTCGTAGTGTGGGATCTTCTTCACGGTGTGAATATTTCCAAATCCCTAGGGACACTTGAAGCTCATATGATCCTCACTATATTGTAGTATAGAAATTGTGGCATAAAAAGATCTCATGACATTTATAGAACTTGAATTCATGATGATTTGGTCATGGGATATACTGTGGAGGTTTGGAAATCATTTTTATATAGATGAGGTTAAAGATGAATTCATACATTATTTTTTCTTAATGTTTTAGTTAAAATTAAAAAATTGAAATTTTCCCATGTTATTTTAATTTCCCAAATTAAATTATTGGTGGTATGGCCTATTCATTATCATCTTTGATTCCCCTTATTATTTTTCATGAAATATTCTTGGGTTTCGATGCTTACCCTTAGTCTCCCTTTTCACTCAACATGTGTGAGTAAAGGCACCACTGATGTCCTATATGTTTTATAACCCAAATTACCTATACTCCTCATGTGCACCATGTGTGTTGTTTCCCTTTCTTATTGTACACGACCTCTGTGGCCTCTCATGGCTTGGTTCCACCTTTTATCTTGGCTTATCTATCCTTGTTATAACAACCCATCCCTAACCGTTATCTTGGATTAGATAAGGTTTCACTGATCATAAGTGAAATTCCCCAAACACCAATGGTTGGAAATAAATTCTGATGGTTTTAAAAAAAGGGGGACATTTTACCCTTTTCACACACATGAAAACACATGTGTACTACCACAAAATAAACAAAAAATATAGCTATATATATTATGCATGTATAAAACTAACAACTCTATGTATAATATGTAAAATAAATATAATAAAAATCAAAAAAACAAAAACAATAATACTCACAAATAAAATAATAATCAGGGAATAATGTGTAACTTTTTAAGACTCATGGAACATGACCAATGCCAAATCTTCATCTCCAATACCGATGATAGCTACCTGAAGAAGCACTATTAACAAAATATGTAACACTTCCATTTCATGTATCATGGAAACAAAACATACGCATATACACTAAAGTTCATATTCAATGGGTTATAATAAAAACCTAGTATGTAAACCCCAAGATACTTTTCCCACTTTCCACTAAAACAAGAATCAGGTCAACACATTGTTTTTATAAAAATAAAATTTTAAAAAATATCAAAGTAGTTAAAAAATCACAATTTATATATAAAACTATTAGTAATTTTAGTAAATATTATATAGCAGTCCAAACCTTTTACATATAACATTTCATGATTTTAAGCATAATTAATCATCAGAGTACAAGCCAAGGATCATTAAGTCTAGTGTCTTAGAATACTAGGAACATATAACATAAAACATGGGGCTAAAAACACTTCTTTATTTAAACATTATAATGATATCCTAACATTCTTTGAGCCCTTACATCTTCATAGGGTACCCTGGGGAATGCATGAACAAAGGGATGAGCTAAAAATCCTAGTAAGGGAATGAAAATAAGGATACATCTTAAGCACGTGAGTTAGGAGGAATGACATAATGATATCCAAAGCATGGAACATATGAAATAATATCATATAATCATGGGATCATATAAACATGGAATCATGTAGGTGTGGCAGAATCATTAAACATTTCTTCAGTACGGGTCAAGGCAAACCACTAATCCTGTTTCCCATTTTAGTACGGATCAAGGCTAACCGCAAATCCCGTTTCACAACACATCTCATGAGACTTAAACTTAACCAATGCGTTGGAGTGTTATCTGAGTGCACCCATATCATAATTTTCATTAATATTCTTTCCACATAAATATTCGTACCACATAGATAATCATACATAATCAACCATACATAAACATAAGGGTACCAATGGAAAGAATTGGGTACCACAATCATGACATAAATCATAATCAATGGGCGTATCATGAAAGTGTCCATGAAAGGAAAGTATCAGAACATACATGGATGTTCATAGGGTAAAATAGGAATATAACATGGTAAGTGGTATCAAATATAAGTGAAAACATATAAGAAATGTATTTTAGAAACATTAGCATTAAAAAAAATTTGTGCGGTTTTAAGGAAAATACTATAGAGATTTTCAAATAGAAAAGAGGAAATTATTTTATATAAAAACAGAATTGAACCAAGAATGTTTTAATAATAAAAATATTTATTTTATAAATAAAATGGTTTCTTAAAATATAGGATAAAGTGCACTTGAAATTTGGGTAAAAAACTGGGAAGTCCCCTTAAAACAGGTTTGCTTATCGGATAGTTCTAAGGAGGGAATCTTTTCAAAACAAGTATATTCCTGAAAGAAAGTGATGAAAGGGTCTTGATATAAGAATTTTTTACACGTTAAAATAATTTATAAGATTCAAATAAGTAGATAATATTACACCATTTTGGAAAAAAGATAAGGAAACCCAAAAGAACAAAGAAGGTTTGGGTAGAATTCGTTAAGATTTTATCGTCATGGTGTTGGGTGTACCTAAGAGGGCTTGATGAGAGAGAAAAGGGGTTTATAATCACTTATATATCATGATGGAAGTATTTTTGAGGTTTTAAAACATACTCCATAATTTAGGATTACACATAAAAAGGCATTTCATAGAGGGCAATCTTGATTAAGAGAGAAATGGAGAGGCCCCCTTACCTTAAATTCGTTGGTGTTCTCCACTTGCTATTAAAGACCTGAATTAACAAATTTGGCTTTTTAATTAATAATTATATAACCTATTATATATGTAATTTATTTATTATAACCCTTTTTAGTTCATTCAAAGCTTTTTTGATTAGTTATAAGGTTCAATTTCATTGTTCGGGCTCGTTTGTTTACTTGGATTTAAAAGATCGGTTCACTTATATTCAAGTTTAAATAAAAATTAAAAATGAAAGTGGCTGTCCATAATTAAATTTATATTCTATTAGTTAAAATCTATAAGATTACATGGTTTTAAATTTAATTTGGTTACTTAGAGTGAAGTCTAATTACTATATATATAACCTTAGTGATAACCATTTTTGTTAATCGGTGGGTTTGATTACAAAGAACATGTTTTTCTTTATAATTTAATACCATTGGTACAAAAGTATTATAGAACTAAAAATAGGATATATAATAATCTGGTTCAACCATAACCCAAATGGTTTCATGGCCATAATTAAAGATAATAATAGAAATTGATAAACTGTTGTCCTTAAATGTGCTAAATTAGCACATCTCAAACGATGCTTTCATTTCTTTCAAATAAAACGGTTAGGAAAGAAGAGAAGACAATGAAATATACCATTATCATGAAAAAATTCTAGTACATTTATGTTACTATATTTATCAAACTATTATGGTGAAGGGAGGTGAGGAAAGATATAAAAAACGAACGTAAAAGAAAAGAAGGAATTGGGAAGATGAATTTTCCTCTTAAGACTTCCTCCTTTGAGAACCTCTTAAGGGGAAAGGTCTTGGAATTTTTAAGATTCGAGTTGATTTTGGACGTGGGGGATGATCTTGGGGAGATATTTGGGCAGAATATTGTAAAGTCACAAGGCTTGAGAGGAGTGAAGATAAGGGGGTGGGGGGGGGGGGTTATAGTGGAGGAGGGGAGGGATTTCATAATATTATAATCATTAATTAATTATTTCTTCACAAGACAAGAGATAATAAGTATCCCTTGACCAATAATGGTAAATTATTTATGTTAATTCGAACCAAGGGTGGTGACATTCGCCATGATTCTAGGAATAGTCTATTTAGCTTATAATGTATATATACGGTAAATTACCGTATTTTACTATTCATCAAAAATTCAAGTATTTCAGAAAAATATCAAATATTTACCCTAACCAGTTTTTGACATGTATAATCCAAGAATGAAGTCCATTTTTCAAAAATAATTTTATAAAAATGATTATTTTAATATTTAATTAAAATCGTAATTTATTATCAAAAACCAGTTTTAAAACATTCAATTACTTATTCTAAAATATAGGTATGTCGTACTTTCGACTTGAATATTATTTATATATTATCATAGTTAAGGTTACTATTCATTATGTTATAGCACTATTCATAAGGGTATGTTACTATTCATAAGGGTAGGTTACTATTTAACAAAAATTAAGTTTTTCTTATCGGACTCCAAATAACTTACTGATTGCAACCGTGTATGTCAGTTTTTCAAAATTCAAAACACAGAAGTGACCACATTATATTTAAAGGTCACTTAGTATTTCCTTATGTTGTGTTTTCATGTGATTTTATGACATATTTATAAGAAATGAATTTTCATTTATAAAACATTGGGTTGTTACATTCTTCACCCCTTCTGAAATTTCTCCCTTGAAATTTTGTTTTACATTTTAATCCGAAAACAGATGTGGGTACTTTTCCTTCATTGCTTCCTCCAATTCCCATGTTTCCTCTTCCTACTTATGGTTTTTCCATAGTACCTTGACCAGATGAGTTGTCTTGTTGCATAGAACTTTCTCTCTACTATCCTAGATCTTCACTGGATGCTCCTCGTAAGAGAGATCATCCTCCAATTGTACCTCCTCTGAAGAGAGTAGGTGGGAAGGGCTTAGTATGTACTTTCTTAAGAGGGATACATGAAAGACATCATGTACATTCGACATGGTAGGTGGAAGTTCCAGTCGATAGGCCACATATCTGACTCGATCAAGGATCTTGAATGGGCCGATGTACTTGGGACTTAACTTCCCTTTCTTCAAAAACCTCATGACCTTCTTCCATGGAGATATGCGTATAAATACCATGTCTCTACCATTGAGCTCAAGGTATCATCGAAGGTTATCTGCATAATTCTTCTGTCATCTTTGAGCTACCTGGATATGTTGTTTAATGGTTTTCACCTTCTCCACCATTTCTTCGACCATTTCAGGTCCTAGCAGCTTACACTCACCGACTTCTTCCCAACACACCGGTGTTCTGCACCTTTTCTCATAAAGGGATTCAAATGGTGCCATTCAGATGCTCGATTGGAAAATTTTTTTGTAGGAGAATTCAACCAATGTAAGATGTTGGTCCCATCCTCCTTTGAATTCCATTAAACACGCTCTCAATATGTCTTCCAGTGTCTGAATAGTTCGCTCAGATTGGCCATCAGTTTGACGATGGTAGGTCGTACTAAAGTTCAGTTCAGTGCTCAGAGCATGTTGGATACTTTTCTAGAACTTTGAGGTGAATCTTGGATCATGATTGGATACAATAGATAGTGGTACTCCAAGAAGCCTTACCACTTCTTTGATGTAAATCCATGCGATTGGATCCAATGAGAAGTCCTCTCGAATCGTGATAAAGTGAGATGTATTTTTCATACGATCCACAACGACCCATATAGCATTTTTTTTCTCTAGATGTCTTTGGAAGTCCAGTGGAAAAGTCCATGGTAATGTTCTTCCAGTTCAATAATGGTATGGGAAGTGTTTGAATAATCCCCTTAGACTTTTTTCTCTCAGCCTTCACTTGCTGACATACGATACACTTTTATGTATATTCGGTAATCTCCCTTCTCATATTGTCCCACCAAAAGTTTTTCCGTAGATATCGATACATCTTTGTACTCCCCGTGTGGATAAGTAAGGTCGATCTATGTGCAACATTCAATAGCTCCTTCTTTATCTTTGGATCACATGTTACAAATTATTGTGTCCCAAATCTTACAACTCCTTCGTCTTCAATTTTGAAATCGGATGATTTCCCATTTTTAACAGCTTCCACCCTTTTCTTAATTTTCACAGCCTTTCTTTGAGAATCCTTTATTTTCTCCAAGAGGGATGGTTGATCAATCATTTGTGAAATGATTTATGATGTCCCTATCTTAATGATTCCCATGTCTATCCTTTTCAAATCTAAGAAGATCAGATCCTTTTCAATTCTCATCATTGATAATGATACAGGATCTTTTCTAGTTAGAGCATCTGCCACCTTGTTTGCCTTACTCGGACGGCATTTTATTGAGCAGTCATAATCCTTGATGAGCTCTATCCATCTTCTCTAGGGAATATTAATATCTTTCGGTGTGAATATATATTTGAGACTCTTGTGCTCAGTATAGATCTCACATTTCTCCCCATAGAGATAATACCACCAGATTTTCAACACAAAGATCAAAGTCGCCAACTCTCGATCATATGTGGGATAGTTTTGCTCATCAATTTCCATCTGCCTTAATGAATAGGCTATCACTTTATCATTTTGAATTATCACACAACCTACGCATTTCTTAGAAGCATCACTATACAACACAAAGAGTTTTCCACTTGAAGGGAGTGTGAGTACTGACGCAGTGATAAGCCTCTTTTTTCAACTCCTTGAAATAGTCTTCACATTACTGTGTCTAGAATAACTTTACTCCCTTCCATGTCAGCTTTTTCATTGGGTTTGAAAATCATGAAAAGTTCATCACAAATCATCTATAATACCCATCTAGACCCAAAAAGCTACAGATCTCTATTATATAAGTTGGCCTCGGCCACTCTTCAATTGCCTTCGTCTTGGAAGGGTCCACAGATATCCCTTTCCTGATGAAAACATGCCCCATGAATAATACTTCCTTCATACAGAACTCATATTTACTATACTTTTCATACAACTTCTCCCTTCACAATGTCTTTAACATAGTTTTTGAATGCTCCTCATGTTCCTCCTTTCTCTTGGAGTATATCAAAATATCATCAATAAAGACCACCAAAAATTTGTCTATGTAATATCTAAAGACTCTATTAATTAAATCCATGATAAATTTCTAGAGCATTAGTGAGTCCTAAGGGAATCACTATGAACTCATAGTGTCTATACCTCGTTCGAAAGGCAGTCATGGGAATATCTTCCTTCCTCACCTTTAGTTGGTGATATCTCAACTGAAGGTCAACCTTAGAGAAATAACTTTCCCCATGAAGCTAATCGAACAAGTCATATATCTATGGAAGGTGATACTTTTTCTTTTTCATGATTTTATTGAGCTATTTATAATCAATGCAGAGGCGCATTGATCTATCCTTCTTCTTGACGAAGGGCACTGGCACACCCCCCGGTGAAGCACTCGGGCATATAAAACACTTCTCCATATTCTCCTGTAACTGCTTCTTCAGCTCTTCCATCTCAATGGTGGCCATTCTGTAATTTGTTTATGAGATTGGAAGAGATCCAAGGATATGTTCAATTGAGAACTCAACCTCTCGTTCAGAAGGAAGACCAGTCAACTCTTCAGGGAATACATCAGTGTAATCCCTCACGATGGGCACGTCTTAAAGCATTATTCTCTCCTTTTTCTCAATTATTTGTGCTAGATATGGTTTGTCATAAAGAAACAATATCCATACTTGAGATGATGATTCGAAATGAGATTCATATTCCTCCATATTCTTGTAAAGAATCAGAGGATTATTCGGGATGTGAAAAGTGATCTCCCTTTCCCAACTGTTGATGTTAGCCTTATAAAAATATAGCAAATTCATTCCCAAGATAGCATCGAACTCCACTAAAGGAAGTATAATGGGATTTTATGGGAGTTTAAGTCCACAAACATTAACTGGGGAGGAGTTATAAACCATTAACTCAATAATTTCCCCATTCATTGTTATCACAAATAACTTTTCCTCTAAATTTTGAGGTGGTGTTCAAATAGTTCTACTAAACTTGGAAGATATGAAAGAATGCGTAGAACTAGAATCCCATAGTATGTTCGCTATTCTTGAATAAATAACTAGTGTACCTATCACCACATCGTTTTCCGACTCCACCTCAGTAGTAGGGATAGCATAAGCCCTTCTTTTGTTTCCTTGGAGGATGTTGTTGATTTCCTCTAAAAACCCTCGACTTAGGGTAATTGTTCACATAATTCCCATGCTCCTTTCATTTGTAACACTGAACTACAAGATGAGTTTTGATCTGAACATTTCTTTCTTCTTCAACATTAGTGAGATTTTTCATATCTCGTTGGTAGTTCTTGTCTAGATGACCAAAATTTCCACATTTGAAGGAATTCTTAGTTCCCTTAAGATAGTTACCAATATGCTTCTTCCCACAATCTTTGCAAAGGGGAAAGTGATGTTTCATTCTATCATGGGATTTGTTTGATGAACCACCCATGTTGTTCTCCATTTTCTGCTTCTTGTCACTAGGACCACAAGACAACTGAGAGTCTCTAGTCTCTATTTCAACCTTGAGGGAACAACAAAAAATCTCCTCATTACTGTCAAAGTCTTGAATCACCAACTCTTTTCATATAATCGGATTTATTCTGCTAAAGAAGTGATCCACCTTGATTTTGGTGTTCATGAAAAAGCCAGAGGCGTACCATGAAAGCCTTGTAATGTATGCTTCATACGCCCCGATGGTCTCATCTTCCTTCTGCATGAGACCAAGGAAATTTCTTTCTATCTTGAGATGGATGGTTCAAGGAAAATATTTGTTGAAAAACATCATGTTGAATTCCTCCCAATCTAGGGAATCAATTTCCTCTTGGGACTTTGTATTCTTGATCAGTTTCCACCACTGATCAGCTTCCCCATCAAAACAATAGACTACCAGTATAACCTTCTCTTCTTCCAACCACTGGAGGATATATAATATATTTTCAATGTAGTTAATCCATTGTTCTATGAGGAGGGGAGCAGAATATTCCCTAAACATGGGAGGCCTTTTCCGTATGAAGGATTCGACGACAACTTTCTCTTTCCTTGGAGGAGAAGTACGTTCCAAGTGATTCAAGTTATTATTCATTACTCGAGCCAGCTGATCAATTACTACCATGAAGTTTTGAGCACCCTCTTCCGTCACATTAGGCATATCATTAGGGAAATCATTACATTTCCTATCACATTGGTTGTTGGAACTTGTTCTTCTATTCCCCACCATTAACTAAGAAAAAGAACGTATAATTAGAGGTCTTGAATACTTAGATATTGAGCATAAAAATAGGAAACATTGAACATAAAAGGATAAACTTATAAAGAAGAAGTACATCCTAACTTGTGATTCCTTAGGTTTATATCCAGGTTATCCTCGATATGTTTCTTAACTTATATTCATATGAGATTTTTTCCCCTTAATAATGGTTAGTACTAAGCTCATGAATCTACCAAAGCATATCCTCGGGGACTGTCATAACCAAGAGTGCAGCAAGGCCCGTTGTCGTGCACCAGTTCCCATTCAAGTCTAGCTCAAAGTGGTGTTTTTAGGTTTTAACCCTAGATACATCTATCCAAGAGATGCCTCTAGCTTCTCGTATCTAGACATGGATGTATTTTCTTGATAAACCACTTACTCAATACTCAACAAAATTCAGGAATGTTTTCTTATACTTAGTCGCATCCTTGAGGTTCTCACTAAGGTGATTTATTCCTATTATCCAAAAATAACTAGACCATCCTCTGATACCATCTATGGAGACCGAATCCTTTTACATATAGCATTTCATGATTTTAAGCATAATTAATCATCAGAGTACAAGCCAGGGATCGTTAATTCTAGTGTCTTGGAAGACTAGGTACATATAACATAAAACATAGGGCTAAAAAACACTTCTATATTTAATCTCCATAATGAGATCCTAACTTCCTTTGAGACCTTATATCTTTATAGGATACCCTGGGGAACACATGAACAAATGGATGAGCTAAAAATCCCAGTAAGGGAAAGAACATAAGGATACATCTTAAGCACATTAGTTAGGAGGCATGACATAATGATATCCAAAGCATGTAACATATGAAATAATGTCACATAAGCATGGAATCATATAAAAATGGTATCATATAGATGTGGCAGAATCATAAAACATTTCTTTAGTATTGGTAAAGGCTAACTACCAATCCCATTTCTCATTTTAGTACGGGTCAAGGCTAACCGCCAATCCCGTTTCACATTGCTTCTCATGAGACTTAACCTTACCCAATGAATTAGAGCTCTATTTGGGTGCACCAATATAAAAATTTTCATGAATATTATTTCCAAATAAATATTCATACCACATAGATAATCATACATAATCAACCATACATAAACATAAGAGTGCCCATGGAAAGAATTGGGTACCACAATCTTGACATAAATCATAATCAATGGGCGTATCACGAAAGTGTCCATGATAGGAAATGTTTAGAAAATACATGGATGTTCATAGGGAAAAATAGGCATATAACATGGTAATTGGGGTCAAACAGAAGTGACAACATATAAGAAATGTATTTTTGAAACATTAGCATTAAAACATTTTTTGCGGTTTTAAGGAAAATACTATAGAGTTTTTCAAATAGAAAAGGGAACATTATTTTATATAAAACCATAATTGAACCAATATGGTTTTAATAATACAAATAATAATTTTATAAATACAATATTGTTCTAAAACATAGGATAAAGTGCACTTGAAATTTGGGTAAAAATTCGGGAAGTCCCCTTGAAACATGTTTGCTTATCAGACAGTTCTAAGGAGGGCATCTTTTAAAAACATGTATATCCCCGAAATAAAGTGATTATAGGGTCTTGAAATAATAATTTTGTACAAATAACCATAATTTATAATATTCACATAAATATATAATATAACACCATTTTTAAAGAAATATAAGGCCACCCAAAAGAACAAATAAGGTTCAGGTAGAATTCATTACGGCTTTATCGGCATGGTGTCGGGTGTACCAAAGAGGGATTGATGAGAGAGAAAAGGGGATTCTAATAACTTATAAATCATGGGGGATGTCTGTTGGAGGTTCAAAAACAAACCCCATAATTTAGGATTACACATAAAAAGGCATAGCATAGAGGTCAATATTGATTAAGAGAGAAATGGAGAGGATATCTTACCTTAAATCAGTTAGTGTTATCCACTTGCTATTTAAGACCTGAATAAACAAATTGGGATTATTAATTAATAATTATAGAACCTCTTATATATTTAATTGATTAATTATAACCCTTTTTATTTCATTCAAATCCTTTTTTACTAGTTATAACATTCAATTTCATTGTTCGGGCTCGTTTGTTTACATGGCTTTAAAAGATCGGTTCACTTATATTCAGGTTTGGACTATATGTAAGATGAAAGTGGTTGTCTGGAATTGAATTTATATTATATTATTGAACATATAGGATATTAAATGGTTTAAAATTTAATTTGGTTACTTAGAGTGAAGTCGAATTATTATATATATAACCTTAGTGATAACCGTTTTGGTTAATCAGTGGGTTTGATTACAAAGAACATGTTTTGATTTGTAATTTAATACCATTTGTAAAAAATGATTACAGAACTAATAATATGATATATAATAACCTATTTCAACCATAACACAAATGGTTTAATTACTAGAATTAATGATAATAATTGAAATTGATAAACCGTTGTCCTCGAATGTGTTAAACTAGCACATCTCAAATGGTGCTTTCATTTCATTCAAATAAAAGGGTGGGGAAAGGAGAGAAGATAATGAAATATCCCATTTGCATGAAAATATTCTATTACATGTATGTTATTGTATTTATTAAACTATTATGGTGAAGGAAGGTGATGAAAGAAATAAATATAAAAGAACTTAAAAGAAAAGAAGGAATTGGGAAGAGGAATTTACCTCTTGAGACTTCCTCCTTTGAGAACCTCTTAAGGGGAGAGGTCTTGGTATTTTGAAGAGGGTAAGAGATTTTCTATTTGTGGGAGGATCTTGGCGAGAGATTTGGGAAGAATATTGGCAAGGCACATGGCTTGAGAGAAGTGAAGAGAATGAGGAGTGAGGGGGGTAGTGGAGGAGAGGATGGATTTCATAATATTATAATCATTAATTTATTATTTCTTCACAAGACAAGGAATAGAAAGTATTCCATGACCAAGAATAGTAAATGGTTCATGTAAATTCGAACCAAGGGTGGTGACATTAGCCATGATGCTAGGAATAGTGTATTTAGCTTATAATGTATATATACGGTAAATTACAGTATTTTACTATTCATAAAAAATTCAAGAAATTCAGAAAAATATCAAAAATTTACCCTAACCATTTTTTGACTTGTAGAATCCAAAAATGAAGTTCATTTTTCAAAAATAATATTCTAAATATGATTATTTTAATATTTAATTAAAATCATAATTTATTATCAAAAACCAGTTTTAAAAAATTCATTTACATATTCTAAAATATAGGTATATTGTACTTTCAACTTGAATATTATTTATATATAATCATAGGTAAGGTTACTATTCATTACGGTATATCACTATTCATAAAGTTATGTTACTATTCATTAGGGTAGGTTACTATTCACCAAAAAAATAAGTTTTTCTTATCAGACTCCAAATAACTTACCGATTGCAACTGTGTATGTCAGATTTTCGAAATTCCAAACACAGAAGTGACAAAATTATGTTTAAAGGTCACTTCGTTGTTCATTAGGCTGTGTTTTCATGTGATTTTAGGACATATTTATAAGAAAGGAATTTTCATTTATAAAAGACTGGGTCATTACATATTAGTCCACAAAAAATATAGTTCTCATAAGAAGAAGATACAATTCTTCTTAAAACACGCGGCATAATAATTCCATGTTATCATACACACACACATACCCATGAATACCAACTGAAACCTATCTTTTCCTCGAGTAGAGATCCACCCTCCACTGAGTTGTAACTTAGGGATAATAATTGACCCAAATTGAACTACTGACCAGGTCCCTCTAGAAAAGGTCTAATGCACATGAACACACCAACAATATTATTCCAAGATCACACATAAAAAAATTGTTTTAGAAAAATAGATTTATCAATTCATCAACCACATTATGGGTGTCACGCACAATCCATATTTCAAGAACCAACCATAAAATTTTCATCAAGATAATTTAATTTCAAACTAAGAATAATTTATTTTATAAATAAAAAGTAACTTCACATTCTCGAAAAAATTTAAAAAACAAAAACCCACTGACCTCAAATATGTTTATCGTGAAGAATTTTTACATGATCTCATAGATTTAGACTCTTTCATCAATTTCTCTCACAAATAACAATAAAAGTTAATAAAAAATTGTCTGATCCCATATAATTTTCCATAAAAACCTTGGTCAAGGGTTCTATTCCATAGGTTATGAGAATATCAATATTATAAGGGAAGAACTGAGCCCTTACATTTTGTTTCCAAGATCAAATGCTCATGGAATCAATGAAAAAAAGTATGTAAGTCGAAGATAATTAAAAATATCCTAGGGGAAGGATGAGGGTCGAAATCCTAATTCAAGGGAATAATAATGAGGGTTTTAATATGATTTTAACGTCTTATAACTAATTTTTGGATTTAATTAATTATGTATCATGATTTTTTCACATGGTTTGGAAAACTATGTGCCAACCATGGGAATCACTACTGCCTAAAAATTTCCATGTCACATGGTTAGCCGAATAATGAAACAACTATAAAGACACCAACCCTAGTATCCTAGAGATGGTGGTTAAATTAATTATTTGTAATAAGATAAAAGTTATCACATACCGAAGGATCGAATAGTTTGGAAATATCAGTAAACTAGATACATACTTTAATATCACATTCTATTTGAAAATAATAAATACAACATAGTGAAAGTAAAAAAAATTAAAACCTTATACTCATTCAAGTATTTCTTCTTCATATCTTAGGGAATGGAAAAAAATAATGGTGAGATCAAATTCTCATTAAGGGTTACATAAAGTGTAGTCTATAATGAGTAAATAAGGAATAATCAATATAGAAAGGCAAATAACTGAAAACACGTGTTATTTAATCAATAATTTGATCAAGAAATGAAACCATGGATAACATAAATTCATTAATTTCATGCATAAATATAAAAAAATTATCAATGAAGTAAATTATTAATATTGTATTTCATGATATTAGACATCATTATATCTATGTCATCAGGTTTTTAACACCACTTACTGAGGAGATGGAGAGGTCGATATGAAGCGATGTGAGAAACCTGATTTTGGGTGAGAGGAACCCTAAATCAAATTTTAGATCCTTCATAGATTTCTTTTCCTAAAGATAAATTGAGAACACTAGGCCTTGATCAAATTATGATGTGGCTCCTGATCATTTCATTAACCCTAAACCTTTTCATCATTGTCGCCAACCAATGATTTTTTTCTCGATAGATGAGGTAACCCTCCTTTAATTGGATCTTCTCTTTGTTCTTGTAGGTAACTTTTTCAATCGTAGACCATTATTGAAATTCTTAAGAAGATCTCTCAAAGTAATTGGATTTTCAAGATTTCATATCACCCTATTGAACTCCTCAAATGTTGTATTTTTCCTTTCTTCTGAGGATGACTACTATCAAATATAGGTGATAAGATCATGTTTCTTCTAGGGTTGTTCCATGAAATTACTCAAATGGACCCCTAATTTCGATCCCTTTGTCGATTCCCCCGTTATTCCAATTTGGATAGTCTTTCCTGGGCTGCCGCTACACCTATTCAAATAAACCACTCTATTCCTGATCTCCATGCACATTGGTAACAAATTAAAGTTGGATTCAGTGACGAAGAATCTGTCAAGACTATCTAGTTCTAGGATTTGTGTTGAAATTGATGTCTCCTAGGATTCACCCTCTCAAATTTGAATCCAAAATGGTGATCATGGATTCTTTTAGGGGGTTATTTATGAAAGGCTTCTAGATTATTGTACTGATTACATCAAGCTTGAAAACACTTCAAAATATTGTGGCATTAAATCTGCACATCTTGAGGTAAGAAATTATGAATGGATTGAAAAAATAAAGCAGAAGAATGAATTTTATGGGACTAATGTTAGCTGTGTAGTTAATTTGGACCCCCAAGATATCTAATGAAGGGAAGAGGATTGATGTGAACAATGAGGTTTTGGTTAATAATGACCAGCCTTCTGAAAATAAAATAATTTTAGGAATTTTTTCTTCCCAGCCTACTAGTACCAACACTAGCACTTCAGATCTAATGAAATAAGAGAAACAATTTTATGACACTCGATATAAGGAGAATCGTGATCTCTCTAACTTTGGTGTTTCTTTATAGGAGGATGATGATAAAACTAATAAAATTGTGGAATCATACTTCAAATCACATTCTAGGGAGGGGAAAAAGATTATGGTGGATGCATATGGATATATTACACTAAATCCCAAAAAACTAGGAAATTTAGGGAATATACTAATTTTGAGAGAACAATTGTTACAAGATCAATCGACCACTCTAGGAAAGAAAACACTGAGCCTCAAAAACAACTGATTGTTCTTAAGCCTGTTGCAACCCCTGCATTAGAAGAGGATGAATATGATAAAAAATGATCATGTGTATAGAGATGCCTACAAGATTGTGGAAACAAATGATGTGCGTAACGAAATTAGTGCATGGATAGATGAACATGATGAAAATAAATTCCATAAATACATCAATTGTGATATTTCAACTGATATTTACCTTCAAATTAGAAATAATATGTTCATTAGAATGGTTGAAAAACACAAAAAAATCTTAATTTCAACTTTAGATACATTCCTTGGGATTTAATTATACTATTAAAAAGTTATGTTCATTGGTGATCTTTTTCTAGTTATTATTTCTTGTTTTGTTATGCTTTTACATAACTAGTGGTTTAATTTGTTCTGGACGAGTATGTTATCTCATGGTTTGAACTATTTGGGTGAGATAGATGAATAATGTGCTCATTTTCCAGTCTTTTTGTAAATAGAGTTTTTGAACCTGATCTGGATTTTTTTTCTTAGTTGATGATGATGTTTGATCCCTATTTTTTCTCCAATGAGTCAATCATGGACTACTTGAAACGGATTGGAATAATTCTCCAAAATCTGATTCCAACACTAAATACATGAAATTTGAAAGTTGATTTTTCTAAGGAAGTGAAATAATCAGAATAGGGTCTAATTAAATTCAAAATGGATAGTTTTTCTATTTTTTGTGTGGGCCTTGGGAGGGAAAACTTCTACAAATAATCCTTAATGGGTAATCAAATTATGTGTCGATGTGCATCGACATGATATGGTTGTTCGTAGTTTTGTAAAGTTGTTGCATGGTCATGTAAAGGTTGTAAAAGTGTAGTTTTTTGTTGAGGGGTTGAAGCAGATGAATCCCGAGATACTGGTGCATATATTTTTGGTATAGTATAACTTATTGATGAAATGAGGATTAGAAAAAAGTTTTAGGCTGTTGAAAAGTGTATTTGATTCAGTTGAAGCTGAAAACAAGTTTTCTTAAATCCAAGTGTTTATCTATACATCTTACCTATTTGAATTCGATCCTATGGAGATTCTCATTTTCTATAGTCGAGGTTATTTAATGTTGTAGAAGAATATGGTGGATTCTTGCTGGTGTTGGACTTTGTCTTCCATGCATGACTGTATGGAGGTCTCGATCTGGTTGTTGTCAAGTCTTTTCAATAATTTTTTTTCTACTTGATCTTCTTTATATTTTTCTTGGTAACTCGACATGTATAACCATTAAATCCATCCTAGTGTAACATATTTACAACTGTTTCTTATGATGTTACTTCTACATTGAATAAATTTTGGGGCATGAATTGGGTTCCAATTCATGCCACCACTTTTATAAAAAAAAATATCTATGTCATCAAGACCATACACCAAGGAAATTTAATTGATGGGTAGATATACACAAGAAAACTATTTAATACTATCTTACTGATTTTTAGCAAGATAAATTTCTATCAATCATGGGGGTATATAATTTTGGGCCCCAATCATCATTACATGTACAGTGAAATCCTCATATATAAATATATTTATTTAATTCATAAAAAATATTCCAGGTAAAAATATTCATATTGAGTAAATAAGGTAAAATATATATTTAATAAATCATTGAAGAATAGTAAAAATTTCATTTAAAACATTTTATGGAAAATATGGATATAGAAGAAACAAATTCTTGACCAAGTAGAAAAACAATGTCAGTTTTACTTAAAAACAAAATTTTGGTCTCTTGAGAATTTAAAGGAGTAAAATTAAAGGAAAACATATAATTTATAGAATAAAATTAAAATAATAAAATAGATTGGTTTTAGTAAATAAATATCAAATAATTCTCTTTATGGAGATGTAAACATAAATAGTCCCGAATAATGATGTGATTGTGAAATAAATCATTGCCACTTTGGTAACTTTTTAATCATAATCCCTATGAAAGAAATAAATTTAAATTAAACAATAAAAACCATCTATATAAAGATATTAATGAAATAAAATATAAAAGGGTTAGTATACACACCTCATATAAATAAATAGTTTCATAATACCAAATATGTCTCAATAGAGTTGAAATTGATGTGAAATCTCTTACAAAGATCCTATTGTTGTAGTGAGAATTAATCAATGAATTGATTATGTATATCAAATTTTAATACACATAAAAAAATTGGAAATAAAACATAAAAAAAATTCCTTACACACATAAACTTATAATATCATTGAAAATAAAGAATTAGTATAACCCAATAAAAAGAAATTGAGTTATGGAATACATTCCACTTGGTAGCATTCAAGTCAAATCCCCTTGGATGAAATTATTTTAATTGAAAAATAAAATACCATGAAGTATGAATTATGCATGGTATAACATGTAAAAGGGGAAGTATATAAACCATATAAAATAAATTAGGTTCATAATAATAAAATATGCCTCAATGAAAGGAAATTGACACTGAATCTCTTACCTCAGGTTCAACACATCACATACATTTTATATATTCCTGAACAATAAAATTATTACAATTATTTAGATTCCTAATAAATTTTTTAAATTTCATTATTTATTTTATTTTATTTATTAACATGTTATATTTATCTACTTAATCAATTAAGTTCACGTCAAACATTTTGACGATATTCAGGTCATATGTCCAAATGACTTTGATAGTTTGATTATGGTAAAAGTGATCATTGTTCCATTATATAAAGAATAATATTAATAAATTAATTATAATTATTTTATATAAATTATAATTTTTAAACCAACCATGGTTTATAGTTATGAAAAATGAACTATGTTACATTTATGGAGATGCTAGATCATACATATGCATGAGTAACGTTTCCATTTTTCAATGATCATTACTGAAAGAAGGTAAGTGTTATTTTATATTTCAAAAATGATTATAATATCATAAATATGATATTATTTCCCTAAATATACTTATATATATATATATCATCCATGTGAGTTCATGATGAAGAATGAATCACATCGCTTCGTGGAGGTTGTATTCCACACGTGTACACGATAAACATTATAATTATTTAGTGATTGAAAACTTAAGAAAATAGATGATATATTACTTCTCTAGAGAGATAAATATTACATTAATATTATATATATATATATATATTAAATCTATAATTATAAATACATGTCATAGGTAGTGATGGAAAACATATTACATCTCTTTGTGAGGCGGTAGTCCGCCGTACCCGCGAATGACATTTTTGTTTCCCATTTGATGGAAGAGGAGATTGATATAGGTTATTACATTAACATAAAAACATATAAATATATTTGATATAATTATTTTATTATATAGTCACGTCTTATTTATATTTTATGGATGTTGAAGATCAAATAAAACAACAACTCTTGGTTAGGAATGATAACTCTTCTCCGGACAACCTCCATAGGTTTGCACCAAAAGCCTTCCTAGGAGTGTTTTATAATAAAACCACGGACTCTATGAAGTGTTAAGGGAAGTGAGTAATGGATTTGGGTGGGGATTTTATGAAACACAGATCTTCTTAATTATTATTAAAAGAGGTGAGGAGGTTCCCTTTTATAAGTGAGGGGAGGGGCACTTTTGGAATTTCTTAAAGTATTAAATTAACTTCCATTAATCTTCATATTAAAATGGCACCAAATTGAGAATATTATATTAAAATGTTATTATAAGGAAAAATAAGCTCATATAATAAAAAATGGAACAGTTTTGATTATTTTATTACTCTTATCTTCTAGTTTTAACCTTTTTTAAACCTTTTTGACAATTACTGTGGTAATAACATTTTTACTCTTTAGGGGTAAAGATAGTTAATATAAAATAATAATTTCCCAATAAATATACCTTGGTTGATATTATCAACCATTTCTAATTAACATGTCATAATATAATAATTTTTTTAAAATTTCAAATCATTTAATAAGAAATTATTTATTATAAAATAACATTAATGTCATTTTTGAAATATTCGTTTAATTTGACTCTATAACCCATATGAAAGTAATGGAATTTAAATGTAATCTTTTCAAACTTATATATAATGTTATATTTATCTAAAAAAATTATGAAAAATGATTATTATATCTAATTATATTAATTTTAATAATTTAAAATCATTTATCTTATTTTCCTTTTATTTAAATAATTATTGTGTCTATGTTACATAAGAATTTAAGGAAATAATTTCATTACTAGAATCTAGAATAAAATTACCATGATAAAATAAAATTTTTATCTTTTAAATGAATATTTATAACTGAATATAGGTAATTTTATCAATATCACAATATATTATAATTATTTAATGAAAGAAAGTGACATTTTTTCTTTTATTTCCATAATGTATTATAAACGTCACAATCAAGGTCACATAGCTCCAAAATTGGAAATTTCCATAACATAGATGTGATAAGGCCAAAATAGGTCCATAAAATATAAATTACACAATTTTTTCCACTTATAACCCTTATCTCTTTATTTTAACCCCAGTAAACCTATTTTACTATTATCCATGGGAATATATTTTTGTTGGTTTTACTATTCATTACGACCAGAAATTAAGTTTTCCATATTAACTAATATTAATTATGTTGATTAAAAATATGAAATATATTTTATCAACTAAAATTCATAAAATTTTCATAATTTAATTTAAAAATAACCCCACAAAATGTGTCAAAAAATGGTTTTTCAAAGAATAGAATTATCATGCATAAGATGATTTTACATAAACTATATGACTCGTGATCATGATTATTTGGATTTAAATTAATATAGTTAGATATATAGTATTTAAATTTATTTTAAATTATTCATTAATAAATATTATTATAATTAATTAAAATTGAAAAACATTATGCATTTCAAAAGTGTTTTCAATAAAAAACAATATTTTCACTATTCATCGAAAAATCAAACTTTTCAGAATAATATGAAAAAATCACCCAAATAAAATTTTTATTTTATGACTTAAAAATGAAGTTTATTTTATAAATAAAATTTCTAAAAGTGGAAAAAATTATTATTTTCTCAAAAATCCCAAAAAAAACATTTTTCAAGAAAACGTATTTTTTGAAGAAGAAATTTACTTTAATAAAAATCAAGTGATTATTTACTATGTATTTATCAATACATCTATAGTATGTAGTACATTTATATATATTCCATAAATAATTTAATCATATTCATACCCACAAATTTCATATCTATATTATAATATTCATATTTAAATAATATATTTTGTGGGTTGTTTAAGCTCGGTGTTCCATATTGTATACACTATCAAACATAATATTCTAATTTTAAAACCTTATAGTGTTAAAAAAACCATGAAAATAAACAATATCAAAAATATCTAAGTTTCATTCTCAGGACACACTTTTAGTCAAACTATGTGCCAATCTTATGCCAGCCCAATAACACCCATATTCACCTCACACATTTTCCTAGAGAAGTTTCATAGTTTTCCTTAACCGTAAACCCTTAAAAATGATTCTAAATCATTATAAACCAATCCAAAATAATTATGGGAATTATCTCAACCATTCCATAATTTTGAAAATATAATATAATAGATAATTCCCTCAAACTGGGGATGTCATATTTTCCCCAGAATTTGTCTTTCCATCCCCAGAAAGATTGAGATTGGAATTATGTTTGAAGAGTTATAGCCATTTTGCCAGTATGAATTTCTCTAATTCTCAAGTATCTTATTGAATATACCTATGATTCCATACCACTTTTACTAAGGAAATTTTTCTTCCCCTCATGGTATTTTCCTGGAGATCCAAAATTAAAATTGGTTCATTGCTAATTATTTCACTAGGCTCATGAGTAAAATGATCCCAGCTAATCACATGTCTAGGATATTGATGGTAAATTTTTAGTTGATATAAAAGAAAAAAATTATAAATAATACTAAATCTCATTGGTAAATCTAATTTATATGGAACTCCACTGATACATTCCAAAATACCAAACAGTCCCACGTATCACGGAGCTATTTCCATTAATTTCCCAAACTATGATTACCCAATCAAGGTGAAACATTAAGAAACTCATAGTCCCATATATTAAAAGTTAATGAGCAACGATTATGATCAATATATGATTTCTATCCACTTTGGGTTGTATACATATTCTTCCTTATTATATGAATATTTTATGTAGTATCATGGAAAAGACTAGGTCCAATTAGAGATGTTTCCCCCATTTACTCCTAATAAAGTGTAATGTTACATGGAAATCAATACAATTCCTAGAATGGAGACATATGTATTATGGTATGATAACCTTTATTATATGATAACTCTAATAATGGAATATAATCTTTCCATGAGCCGCCAAAGTTCATAAAAAACTCCAATAATATCTTTCAATGTATGAATCATATGTTATGACTTCCCATATGCTTGAGGATGATATATTGTGTTCATGGTCGAATGGTTCTAAAGGTCTTATTGTAAATAACATCAAAATTGAGGATTAAAATGAGGAAATCTATTAGAAACAATAGATGTTTATACTCCATGGAACTTAAACATTTCCTAAATATTCATTTTTATTAGATCCTCTATTGTGTTGGACTATAAAATATCAATAAATTGTGTTGAATTTCTGATCTAATCCAAAATTACCCAAATAGAATCATTTTTCTGAAACATCCATGGTAGACCTATAACATGGTCCATAAAAACCTAATCACAATTCAAAATAAGAATATTAATAGATTTTAGCATACCATCTAGATATTGAATCTCAAAATTTACTAGTTGACAAGGGGGATATTTATAAAATAATATATAATCTTTCTATCAATACATGAAAACAAGAAATGAGCATGCATTACCTTGTATATGTTTTGAGTACCTAGGTGAATAAACCATTTCAAATGTTGATCTTCCAAAAGAATATATTCTTAAAAATATTATGGAACCAAAATTCATATTTAAAAATTCAATGTATAGTTTATATCCTTTGTCCAACCATCCATGGCCTCCCTGCCTTTTAGGTTTGACCTAATGATGATGTAGTCAGGATTTGATCATTAAGTATCTAAGATTAAATCCATTAAATTTATAATAAGAGTGAATGGGAAGAAAAATGAATTTTCATTCTGTTCATCACAATCCAAATTCAGGTCAACAATAATTCTCAAAAGATATAATTTTTCAAAAGATTATTTAACTATTTAATTATAAGACTTCTAACTTATTTCATATTCCGTTGAATTCCCTTTCTCGACTATATACACCAATTTGAAGTCAAACATTTAGATATTCTCCATCCAACATCATTACCTCATGTTTAGGTCTCTCTGAGAGAAGATATGTTTCAAGATTTTATAATCAATGAATAGAGTGAAATTTTACCCAAATATATATTGGAACCATATTTTTAAGTAATGGACCACTATAATTAATTCTAGGTCATGTTTTAGATAATTATTTTTCATGTGTTCACAACTAACTCAATCCATAGGCCATAACATGATCTCCCTATATAATAAAAAAACCAATCCTAATATAGATTCACCACAATATACTATATATCTCTATCATAGTTCTAGTATGATAAGGATAGGTACTGAAGTGAGTTGATCTTTAAGAACTTCGAAGGATTATTGAAAACATTTTTTCCAATGGAAAAAATAACCTTTCTCATTGATGAAATCATAGGAAAAGAGATATTAGAGAAATATCAAAAAAAGTAATTATAATAGTCAGGTAATCATAGAACACTACATATCTCAGAGACATTATTATATGGATACAAAGAAATAACTGCTTTGATCTTCTCAAGGTCAACTAAAATTCCTTCCTCATAAATGACAAGCTTGAGGAAATAGACTTCTTGTATCCAAAATTAAAACATAGAAAATTTATCATAAAGTCGATGATCTCTCAATGTTGTCAATATAGTCTTCATCTACACCTCATTTTTATTCCTAGTTAAAGATTAAACCAATGTATCATCAAAAAATACGATGAAAAAGGAATCAAGATACTTTTAGAATATATGGTTTATCAGGGCCATGAAAACCACAGGTGTATTCGTTAGACTAAAGGTCCTGAAAACATATTCATAATTGTCCTATCAACTATGAAATATTGTCTTTAGATTACCCTCTTTCCTAAATCTGTTATGATGAAATCCTTATTGTAGACCAATATTAGAGAAAAACTTGGATTACTTGAATTGATAAAAATAAATCATTGATTTGAGCAAGGGGATACTGATTTTTGATCATACCTTGATTTTTTTTACAATAGTCAACACACAATCAAATAAAAGTGTACTTATTATTTACAAGCATAACTAAAGCAACCCAAAGTGATGTACATAGTCTATCAAATCCCTTCCTAGATAATTATTCTAGTTTTGCCTTTATTTCCGAAAAATCTGGTGGATCCATTCTATATAATGTAAGTGAAATAGATCTTTCTCACAAAATTATATCTATAGATAATTTAATTTTTATTTCAAAAATTATCCCATAGAAATCATTTGGAAAGCCAGTCTAGTAATATTCCACTATTGTTGGAAGATTACTATTTCCAGCTTCCTTTGTAAAACCCAATTTAATTTCCTAAATATAACTATAAATGGTTCTATTTACTATCATAAAATTTTATTATTCTCCCATTTTCATATCTCAAACTCACTTAAATAAATAAATATCTCCATCTGAGGATGTCAAAGTTACTTATAAAGTGTAGTAATCAATATAATACTTGAATTCTACCAAAAAGTTAATTCCAACAATTAAATCAAAAATATTTATCTCTAATATAGTAAAAACCTAAAGAAATTTTACCACGTAATTGGTAGTATTACAAGCTAGGAACTTGAATCCTCCACATTTTTACAAACTCATAGGTGTCTTGATACTCATTATGTGAGGCATCATATCCATATGAAATCCTGGTTATTTAACCACTCGTGAAGTAATAAAACAATACAATACACTATTATCAAACAAAAAATTAATAATTTTGATTTGAGAATAATGGTTCCTTGTTGGTATCATCTAAATTTACCCAAGTATTGAGTTGAATTGATCTCTTGTAGTTTAGCTTAGGTTGTTGAATCGTTAGATACCCTAAAAGAAACCTACAGACATAGACACTATATGGAGTGATTTTTTCTATAATGTGATCAAATATTGGGTATTATTTGAGATTTATTACTAAAAAATAATTTATAAGAGGGAATTAAATTAATGGAAATGGGTTGATCCCATATTATTTCAAAGGTTTGGTTGGATGATTTTATTTTTGTTTGATTTCAATTTATTAAATCCAAACAAATTTATTAAATGACATAAGATTTCCCTCATCACTCACAATTTTAGTGCTTACAAAATTTAGATTTTATAAAACTATACACCAAGGGAATAATTTTCATTAACACTTTAACACCCCAAGATTCCACGGTATGCTTCTCTTTGAATAATACAGTAGCGTGTGTTGTACACAACTTCGAGTTATAACACACCACAACATATCAAACTAGTTGTTATGAATAGTAATAACCAATTTTTGAAATTTTATAAATTTTATCTTTCAAAATGGATTTCATTTTTGGATTTTGAATATCGAAATTAGCTTAGGGTGAATTTTTGGTATTTTTCTAAAAACTTTCAATTTTTGATGAAAACTGAAAAACAATGAGTTGTAGTTTAAAACCGAATTTTTATTTAAATATTTATTTATTTTATTTAAATTTATTTTAGGTAAAAATAGATACATAATACCTATATAAGTTCAATTTAATTTATTGGAGTTAGATTATAATAATTTTAGATATATAAAACTTTTATTCACCTTTTCATAGTCTTTTACCCACCTCCTAGGAGAATTTTCAAATTCACATAAAACTTAATTTTACCACATCTGTGAGTGGAATTTCAAAAATCTGAGAGACACGCTTGATATCAGTAAGTAAAATGTGGTTCAATAAGATGAAAATAATTTTGGGTGAATAGTAACTTTTTACTTTTATTTACCACAGTTAAAAGTAAATAGGGTAATTAAGGGTAAAAATGATATTATTATTACCATAACACATGTCCTAATTCCATTGGATAAGTTTAATTTGACCAAAAACAATCTTAGGAATAAAATATGATCCTTTAGGTCCACTTGGATTAGATTAGGACATTTATTATTATTTAATTCAAAGAAGATTTAAAATAAATGTTTATTAAATAAAACATTTTTAATATAGGGTTACACATAAGATAAATTAAACTATAAATATTCATTAGAAAGATAAAAAAGATTTCCTACATAATAGTATTTTATTTATATTTTTTAGACATTATATAATTTATTTTATTTATGACATAATGATGATACAGTAATTACCTAATTAATGAAATATTAAAATAATTGATATTATAAATATCCAAATAAAGGTAATTTGAGACTTTTTATGAATTCCACTAATTTTCTAGGTTAATATGACAAATTATGGTTAGATGAATGTTTTTCTAAGTAATAATGCTTTTAGGAATTTAGCAAAAACAAAATACCAAATGGTGTCAAAATTGACATAAAAAAGTTTTTAAAACAAATATTATATTATTAAATGATATTATATTCCTAAAAATATATGTTTCAGCCAAATTACTTATATAATGATAGGTGTATCATTAATGAACCACTTGGGGTTCTCTTGGAAGTATATAGTAAGTTTATTAACCATATAATATAAAAATAAAAAGAGACATGGTAAATGTCAAACTATTTTACTAAGAGTTAAATCTAAAAGATAAAGTTAATATAGTTACCCAAACCTATCTAAAACCTATTGGTTGAGTGGTTTTTGACCCATCCCCACATTATCCTTTAAATAATCTATTTTTAATCAATTAGAAAATGAAAAATATTTTATTATAAAATAATATTTCTAGCTTTTCGTAAGCTGCCCCTCACCCCTCTTATAAAAGGGAACCCCCCTTCTCTCTAATTCACACCTTCAACGACATTTGTCTCAGCCTACCCCTGCCCAAATATCCTCTCAAACTATCCTCCCTTCATCCTATAGGCCTTCCTTTAGTCAGAAATCCAACCTATGGATCCCTTTTGATCAAATCAAAAGGTGGAACCCGAAGAAGAGGTAAATATTTCATCACCTCTTTCAAGTTCCGTTCTTCTTCCACTTCCGTTTTCTTTGTTGTTTCCATTATAAAATAATAATGCCAGTATCTTCTATATACTATGATGTTGTTATAAATATGGTACAACAAAACTCATTATTCTATCCATCATTTTAATGACATGTCACCATACGTGCGTACGTATGGCTTACCGTCTCCACGTCGTGGTGTAATTGTTATTCAATAAATTATTATTTGGATGGGTATAATAATGAAGTGTAATTGATGTAAATAATAAATATAAAACGATAATGATTCTTTATATATGATATACCATACAATTATATATTATTTTAATATCAAATGAATGATATTGTCGCTCATGCGTACGTACGGATTACCGTCTCCACAAACGCAATGAGATTCATTCCCCATCATATCCATTCAAGACTAATTTTCATTAGATTATTAAAAATAATGTTAAAATACTTGATATAATTATGTATATGAATAAGACACATCCCATCCATAAAAAATATGACTCACATAACAAATAATATAAAGGAAAACAAATTCGTTAACACCCGAAACGACGATGATACTGAGATATTTTTAACAAAGCAATGTTAAAAGATCATATATGATATCATATTAATGTATATGATTTTTTTTATAATTTAATAACAATTATTTCTCCATTATACGGGATGTTAACCTAACCTCGACCAAGTAAAAGTGAAAAGTAAGGGTTAATTCTACGATCTCTTCATTATCTGAGGTTGTTTATATGTAATTATCTAATGGGACATATTTATCATCCAAATCAATATTTCTTAAAAATGTATTCCAAAACATTCTTACTGTTTACCAGACTATGGGTTAAAGTCATTTATACCCTTTTTTGAATTTTATAATATGTTTATAAAGAAATCATTCCGTCATTTTCCAAACAAGGTAATTTATGACCTTTTCGACAAAATTAAGGTAAAACTGTTTTTTAACTTATATGGTGGGTGAGGCTATTTTCCGCCATTATAACTACATTGAATATTCCCTTACAAGCTTATAAGAATATTTTAAAAATAAATGTTTTCTTTATAATTATGTGACTCTTAAATGTTTTCAAAATAGAAAGAGATATTTCTCTAAAAAAGGTTTTTATTTTATCTATGTCAACATCCTTTGATGGATTTTAATCTTATTTGAAGTTGATTTATTATGATACAAAACTTTCATATTGTATTGAAGGTTTTTTGATATGTTTGACTGTGGATGTGTTATTTGTACACCATTAATGGCTTATGGATAAATTATTTACATTTCGTATGCTAGTTTTAATACGAATGTTTATGTTATGTTTAAACCTTTTCATATGAGGAATGCATTGGACTTAGTAAGTGACGGGTGGAGCCTGATATTGCTCATCGATGCATCAGTAGGTCTCTTGAGACAAACTAGTGTCTTCTCATAAGGCCTTGACAAAATCTTATTTGTATTCTTGGCACAAGGCCTTGACTATGTGGTTATGAAAGTCATGGATTATGCATTCCATCATTATGAAAGTGGATATTGATATTTCATGTGATTATTCGACTAGTAGAATATCCATGTGAGTAAGTAAATGGAATTATTTGATTTTATCTTTTCCATATTATGATGAAGTTAATGTTTAAAAGACTTTTTTTAGTCTTATATATTTCCTTAAATGTTTATGCTTATTTGTGAATGTTTTTTCTATATTGTTATCCTTACTGAGCAGCTGAGCTCACCCCTTTATATGTTTTATTTTTCCCAGGATGCGAAGAAGTATTTTATGACTGACCTACAGGGATAGTCTGAGGGGATATGAGTTTAGTCTATGGTAAGATTTTTGTTGTAGATTTTTAATTTATGGTGTAATGTAAACCTTATAAATGTATCTAGTAATTCCAAGGCTACTAAACTAATCGATCTTTCAAGACATGATCTTTTGTGATCATGACAATGTTATGTAATAATGCATTGACTTTGGGTAATTGGGGTCGGGGCGTTACAGTTGGTATCAGAGGATGTTTAGTACAAACCTTGGAAACTATATTTAGATAAACTCTGATTAGAGCACATAGCCCTAAGATAGACTTTGAGGATTAGTATAGAAGAACTTCCAGAATTTTGGTATTGTAGATATTTTGTGAGTTTTCCAAGAATTACATCATTGTATGGATATGAGTAGGTAGAGGTGGATCTGACACAGATGTACCTAGGGGTAAACCCCAAAAAACCCGCATTGATCTAGACTCGAACAGGAATAGGTGCGCGACAATGGGCCTTGCTGCACTCTTGGTTATGACACTCCCAGGGGATATGCTTAGGATAATTCTCATTTTAATTACAAACCATTATGAAGGGTTTATGAGTATATACTTCCTCAAAGAAAACATTTTTTATGATTATGGATTATATCCATAAACTGTTCAATTTAATGTTAAGTGTTTTACAGGTTTGGAATTATGTATTTCGATTCATAAAATAATCTTGTTTATGGCATTATTTAGAAATGGCGCCTAGTGGAAGGAATAGAATCTGTATCAATACACGCACTCCATGTAGGGATTTCCCTCCTACTCAAGATAATTATAGTGGAGATGGTGATGCAACTGGTGCTGACCAGCTTATCACTACACTGGGAAAACTCACTCAGGTTATGAAAAATAACCTTACCCATATAGAGCACCCTGACCCACAACGTGGAGGATCAATGTTAGATCGCTTTATGAGGCAACAACCACCAACATTAAATGGGGGTACAAATCCATTAGTAGCTAAGCAATGGATAAATTCCTTAGAGAAAATATTCCACGCCTTGGGGAGCATCGAAAGGGAAAAATTTGTCATGGAAATTTACCGCCTCACTGGATATGTTGATCAATGGTGGTCATTGATTCAAAACAAAAAGGAATATGATGAAGTATCAAATATGTAATGGAAGGAGTTTAAAGAGATTTTCTTAGAAAAATACTTTCCTCATGACCATTGAGTGTATATAGAAAAGAAATTTATGAGTCTGAGGCAAAAGGAGGATGGAAATGTCGCAAAGTATGAAGATAACTTTACAATGTTAGTGAGGCATGCAGCAGATTATATACATAACCCAAGAAGTAAGATTGATCATTTTTTTGATGGGTTAAAACCGTTTCTCCATCGACCATTGGTCTCACAATCCTTCTCATCATACGAATATATTGTCTCATGTGCTATCAAGATAGAAAAAGTATTCTCTAAGTCTTAAAACCTTAAAGTAAAGCAAGAGAATAAGAGATCTACTGAACACTCTGGAAATGAAAATAAAAGGAAGAAGGGAAAAGTTGAATATCCATCCTGTATTAAATGTGGGAAGAAACACCGTGATACTTTAGTAAATGGAATGGGAGTCTATTACAAGTGTGGTGAAAAAGGCCACCAAGATCGTGATTGCTAGGGGAAGAAAGAGGTTGTTGATGTTGAATGCTACAATTGTAGAGAAAGGGGTCATTATGCGAATGAATTTCTTAAGAGTCAGGGGAACTTACCTTAGAAAAGGCCAATTGATCCAGACCAAGCTTATGCTATCACTAATACTGAGGTAGAAGCTCTGAAAGATGTGGTGGTAGGTAATTTAATGGTTTCCTCATGTTTAGAAAATGCTTTATTTGATTCTAGATCATCGCATTGTTTCATATCTTCCCCGTTTTCTAAGAAAATTAGATATTTTCAAATTGATTTAACAAGGGAGTTGTCAGTAAAAAATCCTAAGGGAAGTATCACTGCAACAATTTTTTTTGAATCAGTCCCCACTAGGGCATATAAATTCTCTTTATCTGCTAATCTCATCGTCATACCCATGATTGAATTTGATATAATCCTTGGTATAGATTAGATTTTGGACCGTGATGCAACAATTTATTATAAGAAGAAGGAGGTTACTATTTTTGATGATGATGATAAATAACACCTTATCTTTAGAGAAGAATCATCACCACCTGATTCTTATCTAGATCCACCCCTAGTAGCTCAACTAAATTCAATTATTGGGGAGGAAGAGAATGAAGTAACTATGGGTGAGGAAAATTATGTTCAAATATAGGATGTACCTATTTTGAAAGAATATGTTGGTGTGTTTCCAGAATATTTACCTGGACATCCTCCAGAATGAGAAATTGAGTTTTCCATTGATTAAATTCCTGGTTCAAGGCCCATATCGAATACCCCTTGTAGAATGGCCACTATGTAATTAGTAGAACTAAAGAAACAACTAGAGGAATTTAGTAATAAGGGATTTATTATCCCTAGTGTTTCTCCATAGGGAGCCCCTGTCCTATTTGTTGAGAAGAAAGATGGATCTATGAGGTTGTGCATTGACTGCAGGGAGGTCAATACTATAACAATAAAGAACTAGTATCCCCTACCTTGCATTGATGATTTATTTGACCAACTACATGGAGCTCAATACTTTTCAAATATTGACCTTCAATATGGATACCATCAGTTGTGTGTGAAGAAGGAAGAAATTCTGAAGACAGCATTTCGAACCAGGTACGGGCATTACAAGTTTATAGTAATGCCTTTTGGATTGACTAATGCACCCTCTGTCTTCATGGATCTAATGAATAGAGTTTTCAAGGAATATCTCGATGATTTTGTAGTGTTATTTATTAATGATATCATGGTATACTCCAAAAGCTATGAAGATCATGAAAATCACTTGGGCATTATCCTAAAGACTCTTAGAAAATACGAATTATATGGGAAGTTTAGCAAGTGTGAATTCTGGATTTAGGAGATTTCTTTTCTTGGCCATATTGTCTCTAAGTATGGAATCTTCATTGATCCTTCTAAGACCAAGGAAATCCAATAATGTCCAACACCGATGAGTATAACTGAGGTATGCAGTTTTATTGGTTTAGCAGGTTATTATCGAAATTTCGTCCAGAATTTTTCCTGGTTGGCTAACCCATTAACAAAGCTCACATGAAAAAGGGGTTAAATTTGTTTGGACATAAGAGTGTGAAGAATATTTTGAAGAAATGAATAGAATATTAGTCAATGCTTCTATCTTGACTCTACCATTGGGTAATGATTGGTTTGTTAATTGTAGTGATGCATCGAAGAAAGGACTTGGATGTGTCCTTATGCAGAATGATAGAGTTATTGCCTATGCATCACAACAGATGAAAATTCATGAGAAAAACTATCCTACTCATGATCTTGAACTAGCAGCTGTAATATTTGCTTTAAATATTTGGAGACACTATCTATATGGTGAAAAATGTGAGATTTATTCTGATCACAAGAGTTTGAAGTATATTTTCTCACAAAAAGAACTCAACATGAGGCAAAGGCGATGGCTTGAACTACCCAAGGATTATGATGGTACTATACAATACCACCCGGGGAAGGCAAATAAGGTGGCAGATGCTTTGAGTAGAAAGGATCATGGAGTTTTGAACAAGATGAGAGTTGAAAAGGATCCTATATACATGGATCTAGTAAAGATGGATATGGGAATAACCATGGAAGGTGAAACATCACTGGTTTTTCAAATGGTTTCCAAACCATATTTACTAGAAATGATAAATAGTTCTCAGACTGGTGATGAATAGTTTCAAAAGAAGATTAAAGTTGTGAATGATGGGAGATTGAGTGACTTTGTGTATAAAGATGGAATTTTGAAATTTTGGAAGAGTCTTTGTGTTCCCGATATACCTGATCTAAAAAGAGAATTGTTGGATGATGCACATAGTTCCAATTTATCTATACACCCTGGGAGCACCAAAATGTATAGAGATTTGAAGGAACATTTTTTGTGGGACAACATGAAGAGGGAGATTGTTGATTTTGTGTCAAGATGTATGGTTTGTCAACAAGTGAAAGCTGGAAGGCAACAACTTGGAGGATTCATGCAACCTCTTCCTATACCAGAGTGGAAATGAGATAATATTACGATGGACTTTGTCATGGGACTACTAAAGACTCCTAGAAATAATGATGCAATATGGGTCATTGTTGATCGTCTTACCAAGTTAGCACATTTTCATGCTATAAGGTAAGATTTACCACTTGAACGATTAGCAGGAATATATATTAATGAAGTTGTAAGACTTCATGTAGTACCACTATAGATTGTTTTTTATCGTGATCCATGTTTTACATCAAGATTCTGGAAAAGTCTTCAGAAAGCCCTGGATACTGAGCTTCGTTTGAGCACTGCTTACCACCCCCAAACTGATGAAAAATAAGGACAGACTATTGAAACCTTAGAAGACATGTTGAGATCATGCTAACTTGACTTTCAAGATATGTGGGATCAATATTTACCTCTAGTAGAATTTTCCTATAATAATAGCTTCCATTCAAGTATTCAGATGGAACCATATGGAGCGTTATACAGAAATAGATTCCGCACATCAACCTGTTGGGATGATGTTGGTGAAAGAAAACTTGTAGGCCCAGAACTTGTGGAGGAAAAGATGGAAAAGGTGAAGGTAATCCAAACCCACATCAAAGTAGGTCAAAGTAGGCAGAAGAGCTTTGCCGATAACTGAAGGAAATATTTGTAATTTCTGGTAGGGGATCATGTTTTCATGAAGGTATCTCTATGGAAGGGTGTTATACATTTCGGTAAGAAGGGTAAATTGTGTCCCAGGTACATCGGACCTTTAGAAATTATAGAACGAATTGGGGCTCTAGCTTACCATTTGGCAATGCCGCTAAGTCTCTCCAAAGTTTACAATGTGTTCTACGTATCACTATTGAGAAAATACATGCCTGACCCAATGCATGTAATTACCTATGAGTAATTAGAACTGGAACCCAATCTGTTTTATTGTGAAGACCCGATCAAGTTTCTTGATACAAGAGAACAAGTGTTGAGAAACCGGACAACTCGTCTCGTAAAAGTTCTATGGAGAAAACATAAGATAGAAGAGGCAATGTGGGAACCCGAGGAACTTATGATGAAGAACCACCTGAGTATTTTTATGCAGTATTATTCTTGAAATTTTGAGGTTGAAATTTTTTGAATGAGGGGAGAATGTAACACCCCAAACTTCCACGGTATGCTTCTCTTTGAATAATACAGTAGCGTGTGTTGTACACAACTTCGAGTTCTAACACACCACAACCAATCAAACTAGCTGTTTTGAATAGTAATACCAATTTTTTGAAATTTTATAAATTTTATCTTTCAAAATGGACTTCATTTTTGGATTAAAAATATCGAAATTAGCTTAGGGTGAATTTTTTGTATTTTTCTGAAAACTTTCAATTTTTGATGAAAATTGAAAAACACTGAGTTATAGTCTAAAACCAATATTTTATTTAATCAATTATTTATTTTATTTAAATTTATTTTAGGTCAAAATAGATACATAATACCTATATATGTTCAATGTAATTCATTGGAGTTAGTTTATAATAATTTTTGATATATAAAAAGTTTATTGAACTTTTCACCGTCTTTTTCCCACCTCCTAAGAGAATTTGCAAATTCACATAAAACTAAATTTTTCCGCTTCTATGAGTGGAATTTAGAAAATCTAAGAGACATTGTTGATATTAGTAAGTAAAATGTGGTTCAATAAGATGAAAATAATTTTTGGTGAATAGTAACTTTTTACTTTTATTTACCACAGTTAAAAGCAAATAGGGTAATTAAGGGTAAAATTGATATTATTATTATACTAAAACATGTCCTTATTCTATTGTATTAGTTTAATTAGACCAAAATCAACCTTAGGAATAAAATATTATCCTTTAGGTCCACTTGGATTATATTAGGACGTTTATTATTATTTAATTCAAAGAAGAGTTAAAAGAGTTAAAATCAAAGTTTAATAACTAAAACATTTTTAAAATAGGGTTACACATAAGATAAATTAAACTATAAATATTAATTAGAAATCTAAAAATCTTTCCTACATAATGGTATTTTATTTATATTTTTTATACATTAAATAATTTAATTTATTTATGAAACAATGATGATGCTGTAATTACCTAATCAATGAAATATTAAATTAATTGACATTATAAATATCCAAATAAATTTAATTTGAGACTTTTTATGAATTACAATAATTTTCTAGGTTAATATGACATATTAGGGTTGTTTAGATGAATTGTTTTCGAAGTAATAATGCTGTTATGAATTTAGAAAAAACAAAATACCAAATAGTGTCAAAATTGACATAAAAGAGTTTTTAAAACAAAATTTACATTATTAATTGATATTCTATTCCAAAAAATATAAGGTTCGGCCAAAAGACTTATATAATGATAAGTGTATCATTAATTAACCACTTGGGGTTCTCTTGTAAGTATATAGTATGTTTATTAACCATATAATATATAAATACAAAGAGACATGGTAAATGTCAAACTATTTCACTAAGAGTTAAATCTAAATGATAAAGTTAATATAGTGACCCAAACCTATATAAAACCTTTTTGTTGAGAGGGTTTTGACCCATAACCACCTTATCCTTTAAATAATCCATTTTGGAGCAATTAGAAACCGAAAAAGAGTTTATTATAAAATAATATTTCTAGTTTTTCCTAAGGTGCCCCTCACCCATCTTATGAAAGGGAACTCCCCCTTATCTCTAATTCACACCTTCAAAGCCATTTGGATCGGCCATACCTTTCCCAAATACCCTCTAAACTATCCTAAATTAATCCTAGAGGCCTTACTTTAGTCAAAAAGTTATCCTAAGGAGCCCTTTTAATCAAATCAAAAGGAGGAACACGAAGAAGAGGTAAATATTTCTTCACCCCTTTCAAGTTCCTTTCTTCTTCCACTTCCTTTTTATTTTTTGTTTCCATTCTAAAATAATAAATCCAGTATCTTCTATATACGTTGATGTTATTAAAAATATGGTACAACCAAATTCATTATTCTATCCATCATTTTAATGACATGTCACCATACGTTCGTACGTACAGCTTACCATCTCCACGTCGTGGTGTAATTGTTATTCAATACATTATTATTTGGATGGGTATAATAATGAAGTGTAATTGATGTAAATAATAAATATAACATGATAATTATTCTAAATATATTATATAACTTACAATTATATATTATTTTAATATCAAAAGATGATATTGTCACTCGTGGATACGTATGGATTACCGTCTCCACAAACGCGATGAGATTCATTCCGCATCGTATCCATTCAAGAATAATTTTCATTATATGATTAAAAATAATGTATAAAGACTTGATATCATTATGTATATGAATATGATACATCCCATACATAAAAAATATGTCTCACATAACAAATAATATAAAAGAAAATGAATCCGTTAACACCCGAAACGACGATGATACTAAGATATTATTAACAAAGCAATGTTAAAATATCATATATGATATCATATTAATGTATATGATTCCTTTATAATTTAATAACAATTATTTCACCATTATATTGAAGTTTAACCTACCCTCGACCAAGGAAAAGTGAAATTTAATGGTTAATTCTACAACCTCTTCATTATCCGACGTTGTTTATATGTAATTATCTAATGGGACATCTTTATCATCCACATCCATGTTTATTAAAAATGTATTCCAAAACATTCTTACTATTTACTAGATTACGGGTTAAATTAATTTATACCCATGTTTGACTTTTATAATATGTTTATAAAGGAATCTTTCCGTCATTTTCCAAACAAGGTAATTTATGTCCTTTTCGACAAAAATAAGGTAAAAATGTTTTTTTAACTTATACGGCGGGTGCGGATATTTTCTGCTGTTATAACTATGTCGAAGCTTCCCTTACAACATTATAAGATTATTTTAAAAATAAATGTTTTCTTTATAATTATGTTAATTTTAAATGGTTTCAAAATATAAAGAAATATTTCTCTAAAAAGGTTTTGATTTCATCTATGTCAACATCCTTTGTGGGATTTTAAGTTTATTTTAAGATGATTTATTATGATACAAAACTTCCATATTGTATTAAAGGTTTTTTGATATGTTTGACTGTGGATGTGTTACTTTTACACCATTCATGGATTATGGATAAAGTATTGAAATTTCGTATTCTAGTTTTAATATGAATGTTTATGTTATGTTTAAACCTTTTCATATGAGGAATTCCTTGGACTTAGTAAGTGACGGGTGGAGCCCGCTATAGCTCCTCGATGCATCGGTAGGTCTCATGAGACAAACTAGTGTCTTGGCACACGGCCTTGACAAAATATTATTAGTAGTTTTGGCACAAGGCCTTGACTAGTATTTTATGACTGGCCTGCAAGGATATTCTAAGGGGATATGAGTGTGGTCTATGGAAACATTTTTGTTATATTTTTTCATTTTATGATGTAATGTAAACCTTATGAATGTATCTAGTACTTTCAAGGCTACTAAACTAATCGGTCTTTCGAGACTTGGTCTTTTGTGATCATGACAATGTTATGTAATAATGCACCGACTCTGGGTAACTGGGGTCGGGGCGTTACAAACACTCTAAGGTATGGGATTTTTCTATCACTTTGAATGAGTTTCCTTAAAATTAGTTAGGATAAGGATAAAATAAATCATCAAATGAAAATAATAAATATAGAAAAGATTAATAATTTATAGAGCATGAAATAACATTGAAATCATTACCTTAAAACTTTTTTTAATCAACCCATGATAGTATTATCCATCCATTAATACAAATATCTCAATGTAAAATGATATTAGACTCTTTAGGGTGGAATTGAATAAGTAAACACACTGAAATAACAAAAATTCCACTATTGTGTGATGTATTTCACAAATTGTGGCATGAATAAATTCAAAAATATGAATTATACATATAAATTTCTAATGATAAAAATTGAATATAAGTTTAATCTCAATTTTTATTTTTAAACTAGAGTGAATTAAGAAGCTTATATGAGAAAAACAACACTTACAAAGGTAAGGTTCCATCATAACATTATATAGAAATCGCAAAATGAATTCCCTCTATTTCCTTCACAACCACTAAATTAAATAGGAATTTTGAGAGACTTGGGTAAACCCTCCATTGGTACAAGTCAAACCACTTGATTATTATAGGAATAGGGTGGTGGAAAGATTATGGAATAAAACTTTTCCATAATTGACCAAAAATTAGAGCGACCTTGTGACCATCCAATAGAGGTGCCGAAAATAGTTTTTATATGGACGAATGTGGGTGTTATATAGAATATAAAGTCAATTCCCAAGATTTATTCAAATAAATGTAAATAATTAATCCCAATTGTACCCATATTCTTGTATTTTTGATTAGAATGGTGGGTTGTTATTATGGGCCCCCGAATCTGGCCTAGAATTTCATCTTCCATTTTTTCTGCCTGGATCACCCCCTAAGCCAAAGAATTATATCTTTCCACCATTTAATGAAATCTTCCACAATTGTTTTCTATATAAATTTAAAATTTTAACTTCATTATGTTTATGACATGGTATCATAATTCATATCAATGGACTAATGATTAGATTACATGACCCAAAATTTTTAAGCTTAAAGGGCCACTTTGACTTTCATCATAATTTAATCTCACAATGTTATAGAAGAAAAAGATATTATTCCTAAAATTTTAGACCTGAAAATGAAATATGAAATTAAAATCAATACTAGTGGGTGTTTTAGGAGGTATTAAAAAATATACCAAGTAATGGATCATTTTAAGAAGGAATTACTAATATTATAAGAAAAGAATTACACATTGTAAATTTTACTAGTAATAGTGTCTATGAACAATGAATTGTAGGAATGATTAAAATATAAATAGTGAATATTATCCAATTTTAGTGGTTAATCACACCCCCAACTTGATTTTTTCTTATCCCAAACAAAAGGAATCAGAAAAAGATGAAAATTAAACTCTCATTCCCAAAAAAACGTTTAAACAAACAATCCTCACTATTAAAATCTCACATTAAACAATATTGAAACCCCTATAAAATAATTTAATGAAATATAGGTTCAAAATAATTTCCCAATATGAGGTCCATTACTTTTTTCAAATTCATCACCATATGTCTTCCAATTATAATAAATCATAAATATGTGATGTGCATCACAAAAGACATAGGGTTTAATTTTTATTCACTGGGAAGGAAAATGAAAGTTCTATGTGAGAGTCCTTTTTTAATCCTAATATTAGTATTCATTTTTTATATTAAGGTTTCCATAGAAATTGATAATGTACTCAATCTAGTAAAACACTGTAGTGAGACTTTTCTGATGACTCACATACTCAAAGACCTTAGGGCACACAATGAATCTCGCATAATTATGCATCATCTCAAATTAAATAAATCAATATCAAAATATTAATACAATAAATAGATAATTAGTTACTAAATCTAGGATGTAAAACTATGGATTCACTATCCCCTACTGTTGGAAGCCACACATTACATCCCTCCATTAATCTACATGAAAATTTTATTGTGTTTTTACTAAATTGTTATAATACTTTGTCAAGATTAAAATGAAACCAAACCAATGATATTTATTAGGGTACCCCATGAACTCAAAATAACACCCCAAAAATTCAATGGATTTTAATTTTGTAATTTTGATTAAAAGAATAAAAATGTTAATAGTGAAAAATCACATCAGATAATAACACTTTACAATAAAAAATTGTGAACATAAGCTTGAATTAAAATAAAAATCAATAGATATAAAATTATTTGATATTTATTTTCAAATTTTAAAATTTAAATTTCCACATGAAAGTTTAAAGAACTTTTTTTTCCATTGGTGATTTTTTTTATATATTTTTTAATTTTTTTACACAAAAAAAAATCATACGCACAATTTTTTTGTTCTTTTCACCCCCCCCCCCAAATTGAATATAATTGTTCCCTATGTTAAAAAATAAGAAAGATTTATAATGGGGATGAAATGGAGTAGAGTATTTTCAAAATTAATTGGAATAAATTCTCTCGGTGACTTGAAGAAAAATGTCATGTTGTGCCAAATTACATGTTTGTTTCCCATGATAGTGTAGACTCCATTAGAAAAATGAGAGAATTTGATGGAACTTCTAGGAATATATTGTCAAAATTTTAATCCATTAACCTCTGGTTCCCCTACAACTCATTTAAAAAAATATTTAAAAATCAAGAAAATCCCAAGGGTTTCCCATAACTAAAATCAAATAAAAAATGAAAATGAAATAAAAAAAAGATACCTTTATATTTAGTACATCACACACTGGATCAAAATATAATGGGCCATATATATATAAATATATATATTATTAAATATATATATATAGGTAAGAGTAAAATCGGATACACCCTAGTTAAGTGGAAGGGAAATGTGTCTCTCCCCCAAAGGTCACGGGTTCCAGTTTCATAGTGCCCGCCTTTAACCTATGGGGTGTACCCTTTTGTAAAAAAATATAAATATATAAATATAAATTATAGATGATGGTATAAGGATAATGAAGTCAGCAAGGTAGATGATGTTTTCAGATTTGACTAGAAAATCCCTTAAGAAACCCTTGGGTACCCAAACACTATGATCAACAAGTTGAAGAGTGATGATGTGGGTTAGTGTTCCTTGATCCGTAACTAAAAATACACTACATATAGAATAAATTTCACAATATCTCTTATATCACACAAGGACATTAAAAAAATTTCTCTCCTAGTTCAGCATTGATGTATAGACATCCTAGGACTTTCAAATTAAGAGTAACAACTACCTAGATAGTGGTTCTCACATTGAAAGTTAGAGGGAATTAGTTTTTGAGTGAGAACTTATTTGTAAATGTTCATAAGAATTATAGGTACTTGGATTAAAAAATTATGGTTTATATTAATTCAATAAGGTGTATTTTTAACTTAACTTGTGATAATATTTCCCTCATTTAGTTCATGTTTTTATTTTCCTCTCATGCATTGAGGGAATGGAGCGGGTTTCTGTATTGTTTTGGGTGATTGTAGTTCCACCACATTCTCATCAGATTATTCAGTTTCAATGAGCTGTTCATCAGCATTTTTATGAGTTTTTTATGGTTCATTTGGTTTTGGAATGGTTGGTTTAATTTAATCAATGGATTCACCACTTCTTAATATGGTCACCAATTTGATTTTTTCAAGATATTATTATGTGCCACTAGATTATCCTCTTAAGTTTATTAATGAAATGTCCTGAGTAGGCATGGGTGCCTTGCTAGTTTTAATGGTTTTCAATTCATGTTTAATAATTGATACTTCAGAATTCCTTCTTTCCATTTGTTTTCAAAATTATTCAATTAATGGGAGATGGACTTCTTGCGTAGGGGTATGAGTTGGTTGGTTTATCCTAGGTTGATATTTAGGTTTTTGGATGATCTACTGAATAGGTTTCTATAATTGTACAGGGGGATATTTTATTTGGACCAGTTGTGGTTGGAACTCATTATGGGTTGGAAAATTATATCAAGGGTAGGAAATTGGTCAAACTTGATTTTTGGATGGGTGATTAGTTATATTTCCAATAGAATCATGGATGGTCATTATAGAATGGATTGAAAGTGTTATAGAATTGTCTCTTCAAAATTTTCAGATGATTGGCCTATACTAGTGGTTTTACTAGAAGAACATCTTTTTTGGTTGAGTGGTTGGGATGTTATTAGTATTTTTTTCATGTTTGGTATAAATATTGAAAACATTGTCAACTATTTATATTTATTATACTTTACTAAGATCTATCTCCGTGACCATTCTAGTGAGGGAGGCATGTTTAGTCCTAAGGATTAATTCATCCATATGAGTATGAATCCAACCAGATTTGGGATGATTCTCATAATATGGTGAGGTTCCCCAAGTTTGGTTCTATTAAACCAGAGCTTCGAGATACATATAACTATAATTTAGGGATTTATTTTTTAAATTTCAATTACACATTATGTTAATGAACTGTTTATTTTCTTTCCCAAACCCTTCATAAAAGATTTGAACTTTTTTGGGATTGAAAAAATATTGTGAGATTCCATCTTGAGTGTGACTTTGAACATTTCGAATGTTTCATAAAATGACCCCCCTTCTTTTATAACAAAGCATTGAATACTCTTTTTAAGTGAAATTTTTTAATGATGGAGGGGGGTATTTTTGTAGAATTATATTTGAAAGTGGTCACATGAATTGATGGATATCAAAATCATATTTTTAACCAATTCTTTTCTTGATCCCTCAGTGAGAAAGGAAAGATCCTCATCTTAGTGGATTAAATTATATGTGGTGGGAAAATAGTTTCAAAATCATCATTGAATTCTTTGACGTGAAGGTATGAATTTTTTGTCTCCATCCCATAAATGGGTGTAAGGTTGTTTAAGACATGGGGTTTTAAGTAATAGTTGGAATCTCTTAGGTAGTAATTTATATTGCATGAGGGTATATTAATCCATGAATATGTGAGGTAATTTTTCATGGTTTGATTAAACATATTCCTTTTGTTTGGGGAATTCTAATTTGGGTTCTTATTTTGGTTCTCACTCCTGTTGATGATACGGTTTCATTGAAGACACTATTAGAATAGACTAAATTTTAGAAACCAGAGTCTTGCGAAGAATGAGATATATAGGTAAAAGGACTAATATGTGTTCTTAACTCTCCAACCCCATAACTATCCACTATAATATTATCATTTGATTGGTTATGGGTATTATCGAACATGCGCCAAATAAAATAAAAGAAAGTTTAAAAGATAAGAAAAATGGGGTGAGAATAGAGTAATTGGGTATGAATATAATGTATAGTTATAAGGATAGTTACTTTGTTCCCTGAAAATGGAAGAAAAATTTGGTCTTGCCTAAATTTACCCAATTTTAGGTTTGAAGTGGTCGCTTATAGTTTGGCTTCGGTTTTCAAATCCTCCAAGACCCTAGAAGAGACTAACATACAGAAACATTATATAGAGTTATTTTATACTATAAAGTGTCCATATTTTGTGTTTTATTTGAATTTTATTACTAAAAATTAAATTACTTATGTGAATTCAATTAATGGAAATGTGTTTATCCTAGGTCATTGATAAGGGTTGGTTGGATGAATTTCTTTTTTTATGGTTTTTATTTATTGAATTCAAGATGAATTCATTCAATAAAATAATACTTCCCTAATAACTAACTAATTTAGTACTTACACAATCCAAAGTAGTGTCACTAATATATATAGAGAATAATTTTCATGAATACATCAAGGTGGAGGATAGTTCTAGATCTTGTGTGGCCTTAAAATTAGTAAGGTTGACGAAGAAAATAAATTTTCTAATGAAAATAATAAATAAAATAGATGATTAAGAATTTATAAATCATGAAATAACATACAACCTATCTTTTAGATACTCCCTTTAATAAACCCAAAATATATTTATCCCTCCAATGATACAAAGCACTCAATGGAAGATGAGAGTAGACTCATCAGGGTGGAATTAAAGTTGTAAAATTAATGAAATAACATAAACATTGTCATTGGGTGATGTATTTCACAAATGTTGGCATGAATAAATTAAAAAAATGAGTCTAAAGTATCAAATATTTGTGAGAAAAATATAATATAATAAGAAGAGGAATTATTATTATGAAACTAGAGTGATTCGAGTATCATACATGGGATAAACAACACTTACAAAGACAAGGCATCATCAAAACATTATATTGAATTCACAAAAAGAATTCAACCAATTTCCTTCATGACCACTTCCATAAATTGGAATTTTGGGATCCTTGTATTGACCCTCCAGCTATAAAATGCATCCTAATTGAGTATGGAAGTCATATGGTGATGTAAATATTATGGAATAATATGTATCCACACTTAACCAAAAATAAGATCCATCTTGCATCCATCCAACATAAGTTCCAAAATGAGATCATATAATTACAAATTGGTAGAAGTAGAAATTGAATCCCATAATTTATTCTAAAATATTTCAAAAATTCATCCCAATTTTCCTCATATTATTAGAGTTATGATCAAAATGGTGGTTGTTATTCTGGGCACTAAAAATGGAATAGAATTGTATCTTCTAATCAGGTTGCCTAGATATCCCTTGAAACCTCAAAATTATATCATTATAATATTGGTTTAAAATTTTCCAATGTATTCATATATATCCAATTAAAATTTTAGCTTCATTGGGGGTGTGAAAAGGCCACAACGTGTGGATTAGTGTACTTTTGTCTAGTTTTCCTCACCTAGAATTTTCAGGCTTGAAGGCCCACTTTGATTATCTTACCAAATAAATATACCAATGATCTATAAGTTTAATAGATTACTCATAACATTGGATATTTAAATATGAAATATGAAATTAAAATCCAAACTAGTGGGGTTTTTTTGGAGGTTTTCAAAAATGTACTAAGTAATAGTTCATTTTAAGTAGGAATTACAAGCATGATAAGAAAAGAAGTTCATATTGTAAATTACACTGATACCGTTATTTATTGTACATTGAATCATATGAATATTTAAAATCTAAGCAATGAATATTAGCCTTTTTCCATGTCTAATCACTTACACCATCGATGATCCTAGTTTCTCAGTCAAGATGGCCTAATCTGGTCCAGTTAACTATCAATTAGCTCTGAAAGAATAGTACATACTACTTTGTTATGGTATTGAATGGAAAATCAAGGAATTCATGGAGTCATTTTAGTTTATCCAATCCTAATGGAAATAAGTATTTTGATGAGATCATCTTGATTGATCATGGGAGACATGATACAGGTTTGATATATCTCCTCCCATTGAATTCAGATATCTAAAGTAATATTTCATGAGATATCCTTTTTCTCAACATTTTTATAAATTTCATAGTATTGTATTACACTCCTTCATGTTATGAATATAACCACACTAAAACCAAATTGGTTCATTGTTGTGATGTGGTGGATAATAGACTGATTTGGTAGGATGATTCTTGGGTGTACTACTACCTTGGGAATATCTCTCCCTTTTCACTCATTCCCTTTATTGGATTTCTTCTCTGCACTTGGATGGACAAAGGTGCACCCCCCCACATAGGGATTCCCTATAAGATCTCTCTCACCCATCAGTAACTTATTTACCATCTCTCTATAATTTGAAATGCTAAACATGACTACCATAGGGAAGATATCATATGATAATCTTGCCTCAAATATCCATGCCTTTATCCTTTTGCTACCTACTGCCTCTGATGCCAAGAGAACCAGATGTGTGAATCGAGAAACATATTCAATCACTGACATAATTACTCATTTCAACTAGAACAAGTCAATACTATTCACTATCTATAAGGTGTGTACATAAAAATGTTATTAAACAAATCCTCAATCCCCTTCCAATTAAGACTATGATCCAATGTTTCTTGAAATGAAAATTCCCAACATTATAGTAGAAGGTCTTCAAGAATGTACATTGATAGATTCAACTTCATCTCATCTAGAGTTTTAAGGATGATAAATATTTTTTCAACCTTCGAAAACATACATCTTCTTTCACGGGTCCTGAATCACCATGAAATGTTAATAGATTCTACTTCTGAAATTATGATGACGGATTCACCCAATGAGGTTCCTCTACTCGAGGTCCCTTCTCTTTAGCAAAAATTCTTTCAGAGCACATTGGACTAGATTATTGTTCACCTGTGGTTTAGGTTGAACCACATTCTATACTACACCCTTCTGATGGTCTCTCATTATCCTCATTGGCGGCATTTTCATTCTATAATCATATCATCAATTTCCAATTATTTATTTTACTTCTTCTTTGATTAGGTTTATATCATATATCATATCAAAATAATAAAATTCATAACAAGAAAATAGAAAAATCAAATTATCATCTAATAATGTGGTCCTAGTGGAATGTATTTTTACTAATTCATGATACCAAATTCTCATCGATTCAACCCATGATGATGAGTTTATGACATACAAAAAAGTTTTAAAGAATACTTTTATACCCTAACCACCCTAGTAAGCTAAATTTCTACTTAAAGTGGTTAGATGTTTCTTCTTATACTATAAATTTCAATTCTTGATGTGTCATATCTCTGTATGAAAATATTCACTAAAAACTGACCAAAATGGTACCATTTAAGACAACCCATCCCTAACCATTATCTTGGAAAGATACGAGCTTCCACTAACCTTTAGTGAAATTCTGAGAACACCAAAGTTTGGAAATAAATTTTGAGGTTTTAACATGAAAAGAGGTGTATGTTTTACCCTTTTCACATACATGCAAACACACACATGCGGTAATAAAATAAAACTGAAGACATCTATATAAATGATGCATGAGTAAAACTTATAACTCAATGTCAAAAATGTCAAACAAACATAGTAACAATGGAAATAATAAAGCAGAATAACTAAGACTCCAAAATAAAGCAAGTCGCAGGCACCATGGTGGTACCGCTCCAGAATACCATAATGTAACAACCTGAGTTTTTTGTAAAATATTACTCCTTAAATTAATAATATGTTTGATATCTTTCTACACAAACAACATTGAAACTGAACAAATATAGACCATTGTAAGGTATCCATATAATTTGTAGGTATAAACTGTCGTAAAATAATTATGAAATATGTGTGTGTCTGTGTCTGGGTTAGTAAATCTAGAGTAGTGTATTAGATTTGTTAAAATGTGTACAAGATGTGTGCCAGAATATCAATGAAGAAAGTTGTATTTGTTGACAATATCATTGTTTACAACACATGATTTTAAGATTACCAAAGTGGTTAACTGGTGCTTGGGAAATTTATTGACCCCAACATTAATAGAAAACGTGATTTTTTTACAATAAGATTAATTGATATTAATGTTGTAATTATTGAAAAAGATGTTATTGTTCATGTAGAAGAAGCCTAAAAGAAAGTTGGAAGTGAAGCAACATGCATGGTATTTCAAAAGAGTGTAACATGGCCAACTAATCCATTGAAATTACTAAGATGGGAAACACCAAGCCCTGTCAATCCCCATAGTGAAGATAGAAAAGAGGCACTATGTGTGGTTAGGACCATGGTTGATGGCGTGTTGAGAAGACAATTCCCAAAATGGGTTATTGGAAAATGGACAAAACCACAGTAATCCCCATGGTGGCTTTCTAATGCACCTTTGAGCAATAGTCAAATCGTCTACATGTGCTTTTATGGTCATGGGAAGTGAAAAATGGTCACATATCATTCACTACACCATAGTACATATATTGGTGCATTAGTGGAGTGCCCGTCTGAATCAGCCAAGGCCAATATGGTTGTGGGGAAGGCCATTTTCTGAAGAATGTACTATGGTGAAGGTAGTGGTGTGTGTGATGTCTACATGTGAGAAACAGGGAATCCCAAAATGGGTGTAGTGGTGTTCATCAGTGGTCATAATCAAAAGGTTGAGCATAAAAACAAAATGGCCACAAACAGAGGACCACCTCATGGTGTTTGGAATTTGGGAGGAAAAAAGCCAATTATTTTTCATCAGGCCATGGTACAAGGCATATCGACACATGACGCTCTGATTTGAGGATAAATCACTTAGTCAATTAATGAGATGAATGTTAAATGATTCATACATTTTGTGTCTCGGGTTCAGACCATGATCCAACATAATATTGAAGGTGGTTTCTGGGATGGGTGCGGTTGGGGGTTGGGTGGTGCAGTGACGGTGTGGTGTGGTGTCGACCACCCCATGGTTTCACAATCTGGAATGGCCTCCAGATCTCTATCGATGAACATTATCGTTCAACCTCCTCTGACGAATCCATTTGGCAGGTCTTCGCTCCCGCCCCCACTCCCACAACAGCCTAACCAGATTTCTCCTTTGGCGCCTCCCTCTTTTCTTCTGGTGGTTGTTCTGCACGGGCCGCCTCCCATTATTGGTCCACTGATTCCGTGTTCCGTATCTCTACCTTTGAATCAAGTGTCTTTATTAATCTCCTCCATCGGTTCTGTGCGGAGTTTGTTTTTTCTCCTCGTTTTTGTCTCATGTCATGCCTGGATGGCCCTACTTCCCCTTGGTTTCCACTTCAATTTTGTCCTTCTCCTTTATGCATGACCCGTATTGGCCATGTGTGATGGATTCTATGATGATTTGGAACATGCTGGAGGCTTTGGTGGTGGGTAGATCTGTCACGGTGCTCTTTTGGCTCAGTGGTGACATTTGCGGTAGCCTGGCTATAGTTGAGGCCTCTGAATGATTTCTTGTTATGGTTTAGGATGGTCTGGTCACGGTGCTGAAGTGTATTTTGTGGATGTTGTTTCTTGCGGATGTCTTTTTTTTCTCCCCATTTTTGTTTCAGTGTTCCCAGTCGTCTCTGCTGTCGCAATGGATTCTCCGTCGACCCGGGTTTCTATGTGGTGTTGGGAGTGGACATCAGTGGTCTCAAGGCACGGTGATGGGATGGGTGTCTTAGGTTGTGTGTTTTGGGAAATGACGAGATGACAGTGCATGGGGGATGTTGTTCAAGGCGTGCTGGATTTCGAGGTTGTCTTCAGGATCGTGGTAGGCTTATGCAGGGTAAAGGTGGTTAGCTTGGAGCCATTGCGCTCCCTCGCTGTGTTTTGGACCTTGTTTCAGTGGGTTGTTTTGTGTTTTACGTGTGGTTTTTTAGTGCATGGTTCCAGGGGACACATGGTGGTCTGGCTTGACGGTTCTCAATTAACCAGAAAGTGATTTTATTTTGAAAAATCAAAAAATGAATTTTCAGTCTTATTTTGATATGTGTCCGTGATTGGGTTCATAACCTCCCTATTTCAAAAAGGGAGATCCAATGGAAGTGGGACATTGTATAGTGTCCCCATTATTATATCTGCGTTGTAGAAGAAAGATATGCCTTTGTTCTCAGGGAAGGCCTAAAAGCTAAAATAATTGTCACCATTGAAGATCCTTCTAGAGAAAAGAAGAGTGATCATTGTTATGTAGTGAGCCATGGGTAAAAGTGATTGACCCTGAAATTTATAAGGAAATTATCCTCAGAAAGGAGTAACCTATCTTAAACCATTGTAATAGGAGTGACCCCTATAAAGATAAGTGAGATCCACAGTGATTTGGCGCATGAAAAATCATTGATGTATGATCCTTTGACACAATACAGTGAGAATGAACCAAGTAAATTCTCATGTCTCTATTTACATTATGCATGCACAGAAAAATAGATCAAGAAATTTAAAGTAAATTGAGTAAAACTGTAATCCAATTGACCCTCAAGGTGGAGTGGTCAATATCTATTTAGGGAAAGTGAGTCATTTAAATGATCAAGAGCTTTGATTTCTCAATCTTATGAATACCTTGATTTACACCCCCTTAGGGTAATCTTTTTTTATGCCCTTATTAAAGGACCAATAGATGGTAGATCGAAGCACATATACATTAGGTTGCATTTTTTTAGGGATATTATAGAATCTGGGAAAGTGAGTGTCACAAAGATACCCACTGGTGATAACCCGACCAATAGTTTGGCTAAGGATGTTTCGTTATCCAAATTCATGCATTGTCTTAGGCTTATGAATTTAGTCCTCATTCTATAATGTAGGTTGCGAGAACATCATCCCTGAATCCCTGAATTGTATATAATTGTAAGGTGGAGAATTTTTGAAATTTCACCCATTGCATACATTTTCATATTGCAATTATATAGACTTCTTTTTTTTATTTTCTAAATAATTGGTTTATTATGAATTTTGCATGGCATATTTACGTAGGGTTCCTTTCATGTTTTTGGTTCAATTTTGTTTCCCAGTTCGCTATGTCTGGAACCCGGTTTCTGTTGTTTCCTTACCTGTTAGCATGGACCATTGATTGCTGATGATCCAATGGCCTGGATATCGCCTATTGTGTTTCTTATTGCTGGCTTCGATCCTCTTCACTATGCTCCTCTCCTCATAGATTTTGCCACATGTCTGATGTGTTGGACTTGCCTCGGTTACACGAACTGTCCCGATGATATCTGTCGTACACGTGGATTCGATCCCGCTGATCCACTGAAACTGTCTGACGCCTGTCTGCTGTGAATTCATTTTCCTTGATCCTCTCGGCGTGACGGTGTGGCTCTCTGGGGTTTTTTCATCCTCTCGGTTCTGTGAATTTTCTCTGGCGAAGCTCGGCTTTGTTTCGACTCTGTGACGAAGAAGGACAAGATGTCCAGGAGTCACCCGGCACCCGCACTCCCCACTACTGCAGCACGAACCGCCTCCTGCAACCGGACTTCTCTCCCGGTGGAGATTCAGTGGTGATCGGTCTTTGGGTTCTTCGATGGCTACGCATCAAGGGGTAACAATATTTAAATTCTTTACAACCATATCCACGATTTGGCTTGTAGATCTTGGCTCTGTCGTGAATTATCTTTGCTTTGATATGTATGCTGTTGTATCCTTCTTGCGTGCGTGCGTGAGTCCGTCCAGGAGTGGACGAGGCTGAATCTTTGTGACAGACTTGATCGCTGCCAACTAGTTCAGCAATCTCGGCCTCCTCAGATAGTTTCTCTGGTCCTTTACTTCTGCATTCAAGTCTGTATTGTGTGTCTGTGTTCTTTCTTGCTTTCTTAATAAAATTTTAACCCTGGGTGGTGTTCTCACCATGCACGCAGGTCCCCTTGGGGCCGAAACATGTTATATCTGTTGTTCTTTATACTATTGCATCGGTTTTTTTATCTTTATCTCGGCTGAGATTCTCATTCCTAATATATCACGGTTCGAACTAATCTGTTAATAACATTTTCACAAAATGTTCTCCATTTTATAAAACAGTGGATCTTGGCTTTTCTAGGGTTGGTGTAATTAACCCCAACAATAGGTATAAACTGTGGTAAAATAATTATGAAGTGTGTGTGTGTGTTAGTAAACAGAGAGTAGAGTATTAGATTTGTTAAAAATTGTACAAGATGTGTGTTAGAATATCAATGAAGAAAGTTGGATTTGTTGACAATATCATTGTTTACAACACATGATTGAAGATTACCAAAGTGGTGAACTGGTGCTTGGGAAATTGATTAAACCCAATATTAATGGAAAAGGTGAGTTGTTTACAATAATATTAATTAATATTCATGTTGAAATTATTGAAAAAGATTTTATTGTTCATGTAGAAGAAGCCTAGAAGAAAGTTGGAAGTGAAGCAACATGCATGGTATTTCAAAAGAGTGTAACATGGCCAACTAATCCAATGAAATTACCAAGATGGGAAAGACCAAGCCTTGGTCAATCCCCATAGTGAAAATAGGTAAGAGGCTCTATGTGTGGTTAGGACCATGGTTGGGGGCGTGTTGAGAAGACAATTCCCAAAACGGGTAATTGGAAAATGGACAAAACCAGAGTAGTCCCCATGGTGGCATTCCAATGCACCTTTGAGAAATAGTCAAGCCGTCTACATGTGATTTTATGGTCATGGGAAGTGCAAAATGGTCACATATCTTTCACGACACCATAGTAATGATATTGGTGTATTAGTGGAGTGGCTTTATGAATCTGCATGGCCAATATGGTTGTGGGGAAGGCCATGGTCTGTAGCATGTACTATGGTAAAGGTAGTGGTGTGTGTTATGTCTACATGTGTGAAACACGGAATCCCAAAATGGGTGTAGTGGTGTTCATCAGTGGTCATAATCAAAAGGTTGAGCATAAAAACAAAATGGCCACAAACAGAAGACCACCTCATTGTGTTTGGCATTTTGGAGGAAAAAAGGCCAATTATTTTTCATCAAGCCATGGTACAAGGAATATGGACACATGACGCGCTGATTTTAGGAGAAATCACTTAGTCAATTAATGAGATGATTGTTTAATGATTCATACATTTCATGTCTCGGGTTTCGACCATGATCCAACATATGATTGAAGGTGGTTTCTGGGCAGGGTGCGGTTGGGGGTTGGGTCGTGCAGTTACAGTGTGGTGTGGTGTCGACCGCCCCACTGTTTCACAATCTGGAATGGACTCTAGATCTCTATCGATGAACATTATCGTTCAACCTCCTCTGAAGAATCCATTTTCAGGTATTCTCTCCCGCTCCCACAACAACCTAACCATATTTCTCCTTTGGCGCCTCCCTCTTTTCTTCTGGTGGATGTTCTACATGGGCTTCCTCCCATTATTGGTCCTCTGATTCCTTATTCCAGATCTCTACCATTGAATCATGTGTCGTTATTCATATCCTCTGTCGGTTCTGTGCTGGTTTTGTTTTTTTCCCCGTTTTTGTCTCATGTCGTGCCTGGATGGCCCTACTTCCCCTTCGTTTCATCTTCAATTTTGTCCTACTCCTTTATGTGTGACCTATATTCGCCAGGTGTGACGAATTCTATGACGATTTGGACTATGGTGGTGGAGGCTTCGGTGGTGGGAATATCTGTCACGGTGCTCATTTGGCTCAGTGGTGACGTTTGTGGTAGCCCGACTATAGTTGAAGCCTCTGAATGATTGCTTGTTATGGTTTTTGGATGGCCTGGTCACGGTGCTGAAGTAGATTTTGTGGATGTTGTTTCTTACGGACGTCTGGTTTTTGCTCTCCATTTTTGTTTCGGTGTTCCCAGTCATCTCTGCCATCGCGATGGATTCTCTATCGACCCGGGTTTCCGTGTGGTGTTGGGAGTGGGCATCAGTGGTCCCAAGGCACGGTGATGGGATGGGTGTCATAGGTTGTGTGTTGGGCGATGATGAGATGACAGTGCATGGGCGATGTTGTTCAAGGCGTGCTGGATTTCGAGGTTGTCTACAGGATCATGGTTCAGAGTGATGGGTGACGCTGGCTCATGTGGGGTAAAGGTGGTCAGCTTGGATCCATTGCGCTCCCTCAGTGTGTTTTGGACCTTGTTTCTGTGGGTTGTTTTGTGGTTTATGTGTGGTTTTTCAGTGTGTGGTTCCAGGGGACACAAGGTGGTCTAGCTTGCTGGTTCTCAGTTAACCATAAAGTGATTTTATTTTTAAAAATCAATAAATGAATTTTCAGTCTTATTTTGATATGTGTCCTCGTGATTGGGTTCATAACCTCCCTATTTCAAAATGGGAGATCCAATGGAAGTGGGACGTTTTATAGTGGCCCCATTATTATATATGTGGTGTAGAAGAAAGATAGGACTTTCTTCTAAGGGAGGGTCTAGAAGCTAAAATAATTGTCACCATTGAAGATCCTTCTAGAGAAAGGATGAGTGATCATTGTTATGTAGTGAGCTCTGGGTAACAGTGATTGACCCTGAACTTTATAAGGAAATTATCCTCAGAAAGGAGTAACCTATCCTAAACCATTGTAAGAGGAGTGACCCTTATAAAGATAAGTGAGATCCATAGTGATTTGGTGCATGAAAAATCATTGATGTATACTCCTTTGACGCAGTACAGTGGGGATGAACCAAGTAAATTCTAATGTCTCTATTTACATTATGCATGCACAGAAAAATAGATCAATAAATTTAAAGTAATTTGAGTAAAAGCGTAATCCAATTGACCCTCAAGGCTGAGTGATCAATATCTATTTAGGGAAAGTGAGTTATTTAAATGATCAAGATCTTTAATTTCTCAATCGTATGAATACCTTGATTGACACCCCCTCAGGGTAATCTCATTTTATTCCCTTATTAAAGGAACAATAGGTAGTATGAAAGGGATAAGTTCATTTTTCTTGGATTTGTTATTATTATAACTTGATCTGAAGTTGTTGAAGAAAAATGGCGTCCAAAGTGAAGGTTCATTCTTTTGATTTGAATAATTTCAAAACATGGAAAAAATAGTTCATCAGTTTCATCAATGATTCTATTAGACTTCCATGTGAAAATTGTATTAGTTCAAACAGAAAAATGAAAAATAATATGAGGAAGTCGTCCCAGAATTTATGTTCTCTACCCTAGGTAAAATAGGATCCTAGTATTATTTCTGATTCTAATACTCTTGTGCAGAAAGGATTTGAAATTCTATACACTCTATTGTATTTAAAAAAGGAGATGTGATTCTATTTATGAAGAGGAAATAACATCAAGTTTTTATTCTAAGGAATACTCTTATAGTGAAAGTAAATATTGATAAGTATCATGCATGAAGTATACTTTTCAATGATTAAATATTTTTCCATGGAAAATAATAGATTGAGAATATAATAAGTGGACCTAAATTTCATCATTAAAATAATGGGAATGAAAGTTAGAGAACAAAGTGATATGATTGAATAGGTTTATCAAGAAGTGAGAAAAAAAGGCCATGCATAGGGAATTTAAAGAAAAGATTCTTTTACTAAAAACATAATCTGATGAAAGAAAATGTTCTTTGTGTGATATTAGATCAGAGTTAAAAAAGATGGCTAAAAACTGGAAGAAGAGGATTATAATATAAGAGACCTTGAGGAGATTATGAACACCTCCAAAGAGAAGATTAAGATCCCTCTAAAATCTATCTCAACTTGTGAAGAATCAAAGATAAATCCATATCTAAAATATTGAATAAAATATTTGTTCCATGAAAAATCTGGAAGTATGGTTCCATGTATGAAGGGATAACCAAAGTTATTAAATTGTTGAAGATTTGGGAACATCATGAGTAGATTTTTCAAATCCAAAAATACCAAATATAAGAGAATAACTCTAGTAGTTCCAATATCTCAATGAAGGAGAGACCAAATGAGGATTTACTCTATGGTAAATGGTTTATTTATTCTAACCTCAGTCATATGGAAATGTATTGCAATTAGAGGAATTTATGGAAGGGTCAATAATTCACACAGAGACACTTTGATACTCTAACACACAATGAGAATGTATATCCTAGAAAAAAATACTATTAATAAATAAAATGGGTTTAATGTTTTTGATAATTTAAATGATCCTAAATAAAAGGTGTATTTAGAACCTCTCTTTGAAGAAAATAAGTCAAACCTAGAAGTGAAAGAAAAACGTTGTTCCTTTTATGTAGATAGTGGAAGAGAATGTGCAGTAGAATCAACCAAGGAAAAAGTATTCTATAAAGAACTCATGGAAATCAAGGAAGATGTTTTCCAAAGTGGTTATACACAAACTACCAAAAGTAAAAATAAGAAGTTTCAATGGAGAATAAAATCAAAGGTGATATCCACTTATGATATAACACAAGAAGTTACTTGTTTAAGTGTGATTGATTCCACAATTAGGGAAAGTACCAATCCCATGAAGGATATTAATGCTTTTATACATGAAGAGAAGCGTGAAAGTGATTTCATGCAAGGGGAATCCTTTGAAAAGAGTTCCAATTTTCCAACTATAATTGGTGATTAAAACCTTGAAGAGGTGATTTCATTCCTTTCCAAAAATCTGAAAAAGTGAAAAGAAAATATTAAAGGTGATGGGTCAGCTCATCCTGACCATCCCTATTCTTAAACTTGAAGAACCATGAGGTTCCCCTCTCCCCATATGATTTATGTTTTCTAACTATTTTTTAAGGGGTTTATAATTTAGGGGGAGATATAACCCATGGGGTGATTTTCCTAGAAAAATCACATGTGATTGGATCTAAAAAAAGATGATTTGATATAGCCATGATTTTGAGTGGTTTTAGTCCACTTTAATAGGATGAAATCGGAATAATAAATAGAAACAAATATATGAAATTCACATATATATTTTATCTAATAAGTGGTTTAGTGTTTAATATCATTTCATGTTTTTGGATATCCAATATTTGTTGGGATAATAGATTTTTCTCCTCAAGTGGTACCCACAAATTGAGATTCATTAATTGGTGTCAAGAACTAAAAGACTCTTGGGGATCTGTGATGAACATTAAAGGCTCTTAAACCCTATTTGAATAATTTTGAAGCCATTGAATAACTAAAATGAATAGAGTTTAGGTGGTATCATTCCATCAAAATGAACCACTGTTCGACAAGTGCTATAAATTTTTTAACAAGGGGTATAAATTACTTCATTATGTGGTATGATCCTCACAACCAATTACTTTAATGTTATCTACTTAAAATTTGGTGTGAAGTGATAGAGATAATATATTGTGTTAAGAAGATAAATATCCAAAGATTATATGATTTTATCATTGGTATTTATGAGTTACATGGAAGTAATTTTTTTTTCTAATATAACTATTGTTCCCTACACCGCGATAAGGCTCATAGTAATTGACATATCAAGTGACAAGTGGTAAATTCACTAAATGAATCTCTAGAAAAAATGCAGCAAGTAATGGAGTTTGGATTATGGGAGATGAAAAATATGAACAATCCCTCTTAGAATTTTAAGACAAAGGGGGAGTTGAATTTTCTTAGAGTTTCTTCACATGCATCAAGGGGAGAAATATTTGAAAATAAAAATAAGAGAATTTATGAAGATGATGACGTCCCTACCTGAATGGCCCGAAGGCCTTCATTTTTATTGATTTTTGATAACCCCCTTTCAAGGGATGAGGGGGAACCCTTACAAGCCCCATAGGCTCAGAGATTACATGGCCCATAGGCTTAGGAGATTACATGACCCGAAGGTCTTAGGGAATTCAACCAGACTATCTACAAGGAACTACTCTTCCCCAGCATCTGCATCCTGATAGTAGCTCTCTACCTTTTCATGATCGTCTGGCTAGGCTTCCCGTGCAAGCATAGGCTAGTACTGATGGCATAGCCATACCCTCTCATGCTGACAATCCATTTGGCTCTACTCTGGTGAGTGCACCAAATATGAATCATCTTCTAGGGCTGCTCCTTTTTTGTAGTGTGTCTGGGGCCTGCATTCATGTGTCCCGAAGGCCTTGTGGTGGCCCTAAGGCCTTAAGGTGGCCCGAAGGCCTTTAGAATCAACTGGCCCGATGGCCTTGGGTGGCCTGAAAGCCTCACAGGACCCAAGGACCAAACTGGTGGCCCGAAGGCCCAGATGGATGAACAGTTCCGGCTGCTACAACACCGAATAGTGTCTACTACAATACTTACTACAGTACTGCTATAGTAACCCGGAAATATGCCTCCACCCGGATTTGATCTCAGGTCTTTTGGATGCACCTAGCGAGTCCTCACCAACTGAGCTGAGGCTCATGTGTATGATGATATCCCTCTAATAAAATGAGAATAAATAAATGTGAATCCCTATATATGAAATGGAAAATTAGAAAGATCATATTTATTTCATTTCCAATAATGGGGAGAAGATAATTTTAAAGGGTGCATAGTGTGTTGTCAGAAAAAAACAATGGGGGAGATTGTTAGCAATACCAGTAGATTATATTGTATTTTTTAACAATAAGATAAGACGAGTATTGAAATATTAAGGAATAAAGATGCATTTTTGATAATATCATTGTTTAAAGAACATTATTGAAGATGACCGAATAGATGAAATGATTCTTGGGTGATTTTTTGACCCTAATAGTAATGGCCAAGGTGAGTTGTTGACAATAATATTAATTTATATTCATGTTGGAATTATTTACAAATATGTGATAGGTCAATTGGAAGAAGTCTGGAAGAAATCTATAAGTGAAGCACTATCATTTGTATTAAAAAACAGTACAACATGTCCATCCATGCCATGAAAATTCAAAACATGAGCAAGACCATGCCGAGGTTAGTTCCCATGGTGAAGACAGAGAAGTGGTTCTTTGTATATCCACACCCATCTCAGAGGGTGTGTTGAGAATGTAATGTCCAAAACATGAAAATAAAAAAGGGGACACACCGAAGTGGTCCCAATGGTGTAATTCTAGTGCACCTATTAGAAAATTACAAGACTTTTATGAGCGTTTTTATGGTCATGGGTAGTGAGAAACACCCCCAAATCTTATACCATACCGTAGGGATGATCCTGTCACATTGGTGGAGTGCATGTACCAAACAGACAATAAGAATTTGGTCATGGGGAAGGTCATGGTCCGAAGAGTGTATTATGGTAAATACCTATACTGCAAGAAGGAAAACACAAGATTAAACACACCTATGGTGCTGGTCGTGGTGTGTGTGATGTCTCCCTATGAAACATGGGGAATCCCAAAATGGGAATAGTGTTGTTGATTGGTGGGTTTGGTTAATAAGTGGATGAGAAATCCAAAATGAACATAAGTAGAGGACCACACCCATGATTTTTGGCATTTTAGAGAAAAATAGCCAAGAATTTTTCCTTAGGTCATGGTATAAGTCATGTCGATGCATGAAGTTCTAATTTCATAAGAAATCACTTAGGAAATGCATAAGTTAGATTTCTAATGATTCATATATCATGTTTCATTCATTAAAACCATGATCTAAGACAAGTTCGAAGATGAATTTTATAATTTATGATGTTGGATTCATTTTATAACTAATTTATGAAAAAAATAGGATCGAGAAGGTCCATAAAGAAGTTATTTTTTAACTACTAATTTAGGAGATAATAGAGGAGTTATGGAGGATTTATGGGTGATTTTATTACCCCATAATTATTCTGATAGGTGTCCAGGTGTTTAGGTTCATGAACCCCCTATTTCAGCTGGGTTATCAGCTACAAGTAGGACACTACATTGTTTTCACATTGATATATTTTTTTTTGATAAATAAAGAGAATGATTTTTTCTAGTAAATGGTCTAGAATATTGACGAATTAGAACTGTTAACGATCCTTCCAAATATAAGAGGAGTAATCACTATTGTACAGTGAAGGATATATTCCATACATTCTCTATAAAGTAAAGAAGATAGATTTTCCAAGGTGTAATTCATAATAAGTGAAGGACAATCCCAATAGGACTACACTAGAGACTTTATCCTTGTTTAAGGATCTATTCTATGATGTTTTGGGTAGACCTACATGTCTATAAACTATGTGTAGATCCTTACTAGAGAATTAAGAAGTAGAGGAGGGGGAAGAGTTATTGAGGTGATAGTGAGGCTTGGGTTACAATGATTCATCCCTAAACTTTGTACGAAAGTGATCCTATGAAATGAGTGACTTTGCCTAAAACATTGCAAGGAGAGTGACCCTAATGAATATAAATGATCTATATAGTGATTTTTTTCATGACACTTCATCGTTGCATGCTCTAGGATATATCCCAAGTAAATTCTCATGTCTATATTTACTTTATGAATACAAACCAAAATAAATCAAGCAACCTAAAGTATATTTATTAAAAGATCAATCAATGTGACCCTGAAGTTTGAGTTGCCAAGATCCATTTGGGCAACTGAGTAATTTAAAGGATAAAGAGATTTTATTTCTGAAGCCTTTACATACCATAATTTACTCCCCAACCCCACTCAAGGTAATCTCACTATAATACCCTACTTAATGGACAAGAATATATATATCTATATATATATTTATTTATATATATACGAACAAAATCAAAAAAAATATCACATTAAATATCGACTCAACAAGTGCAGCTAAGAAAATAATAAAATCATTCATTCTAAAATATAATTTTATTTAATTATAATATATTTTAATATGAATAAAGGATTAACACAAGTTTAATTCATAATTTATAGTAAATATATAGAAGAATATCTAATATACAAAAAGAAGGTTTCCTATAAAAATCATCTTTTCGCTAAATTTTATGTTTTTAAACAAATTATAAATTCAGGGATGTTAATTTGAAGAAAATAGCCTCATTTATTAGATTTATCTTGTAAATATTATCTTAATATGATTTTTTGAGGTTTATTTTTGAAAATATTTATTTTCAGGTGAATCATTGCGTACAATATTTTTTTATAAATACTATTAATTTTATAGAATTATTAGTTTATAATAATGGTTTGGAAATTTATGAAACCCTTTTATATAAAAAATCATTTTATGAGTTATATAATAAATTTAAAATTATTAATTATAGTTTATAAACTTATATTTAATTTTTTATAACTTGAGTAATATTTTTCTCAATAATTTTCTTAATGCATTATACACTTATAATTTTAAAATAATTTTTACCACTTTTATAAATTGAATCAAATTAAATGGATTTAAAATTTTAATAATTAGGTCAAAATTATATAATAATTACCATTTTATTTTATTTTTAATCCAAAAGGATAAGTTACTTGGGTAAAAACTAGTTTACATGGAAAAAGATTTACTAGTAAAAGTAAATGAATCTGAAAGTAGCTGACCTAAAACATGTTTAAAACATGTGTGAGAATGTGAGGTTGAGGCATTTCTCTAGGTTATCACTTATCCTATGAATTATTTCTCAATTTTTAGAAACTTTTTGTGGAAGTGACATCAAATTATTAAAATGTTGTGGATATTTATAAAACATTCATCCATTTTCACTTATAAAAGGGGATCTCCTATACTCACATACTATCACACTAAATCCCCATAATTTAAGCCCAAAATATACCCAAGACATTACTTAACAAACCTAGAAACTGTAAATTGGTTTGGTTCTTCTCAAAATAACATCCCATAAAGGCTTAACCCTCTTCACAAAAGGAGATAATCCAAGTAGTGAGGTATAAATTTCTAACAGATCCGTTCTCTTTTATATTTATTCACATGCATTTATTATTCCTCAAATAAAATTACACCATTTTAAAATTATAACATAATTATCACTAGTATATTGATATTTTATTACAACTATATTATAATAATAAACTACCCTTTCCTTTTCCATTAAGAAAACAAAAATGTGAAACATTTATACGTGTGGACTATAACCTCCATGGAATGATCTATTCTATTTTTATATAATAACTTCATGGATAGTTTTAGTTCAAAAATGATGAATATATATGATATATATGAGTATTATACTTCATTAGTATGAATCCTTATAGAAACAATATTAAACAATTATCATTATAAGGTAATCTGTCAATACAGATAAATACCCCAAAATTAGTTCATCACAAAATTCTCTTTCTATAAATGACAAAAAAACTATCATGTAAGGAAATTATAACATTATAATAAATTATATAACATAAATTAAAATATCTTTAATGTTTTTTTTAATAATTAAGTTTGGTAAAATACAGAATTTTAACACCTCTATTTCAAAATTAGTACAAATGATCAACACCCGTTTATAAAAATCTAATACATAAATAGAATTATTAAAAACTAAAGGTATAAATGGAAATGTATACGAATGAGGTTATTAAATAAGTAATTATTATGTTTATATTTATGATACCAATGGTTTAAACACCACCTTGGAAATCAAAATTAATAGTTAGGGATTGTGGTAACTCAAATCTCTATCATTGAGCTATGTGTTTCTATTGAACTTCAGCCTTAAATTTTCCCCATATTCAATGATATAAATTTATATATGATTAAATTTTTTATTATTTATGGAAACTTATTTATTAATTCAAATATCCTTCCATGGATGATTTTATTTTTCATAAAATTATAATATGTTCTGAATAATTTTCATCCTCTTAAGCGTTGATTTATATTAAATGGATCTTGTTTCAAATCCATGTTTTCACTTATCACAAATTTTATAATTTATTTTTTTAAATCCAATTATATATAAATTAATGTGATATATTTACTTTCCTTTTAAGCTTTATTATGATTTTTTATTATTTTTCTTTTGTTTTCCTCATTATCTTGAAATGGATATATTTTCCATGGTGTTAGGTTTTATAAATCACACTCTAAATGATATTTTGACTTTATTATTTTGATTGAATGAATTTGTTATAAATTGGTATGGTTTATGTGGTTATTTATCCTTTTTAAATTTAAATTGATACCCATTATTATTCTTGGTTTTTAATTACGTGATGATTATATGTTTTTTATTGCACACATGTGTATGGTTAATCTTTAAGTGATGCGTGGGCCCTTAATATCCCTCCAAAGAATTAGGTGAATCATTAAATCCCATGAGATAATGGTGAAACGAGTAGTGACACTTGATCTGAACTAGGAAATAGTTTTTAATTCCTAATCTATTATGGTAAATAGGTTTTGATTTCTGATCTACTGTGGAAAATGGGTTGTGATGCCAAATCCACTATGGGAAACAGGTTGTGTTGTATGATCCTCTATGGGAAAAGAGTATCGAAACCTAATCCCCAATGTTGTGTTTCCATGCTTATGCTAGTGACACATTATTTTGATATGGAACTACATGATTCTCCTAAGATCATGATTTAAGACCCATGATTTCCTAGTCTTTGTTCCATGTTATAAGTATGATCATATGGGATTATTTGTTCTCCTATATTTCCATATACACCATTTTTATGATTCTATTTTCTTTTTATCTTAGATTTATCACATGTTTATGTTTTCTCAAATGGTAATGATATCACCTTAGGAAACATGTTGATAGTGTTATTTTTTTACTAGTCGTTTGAGGTCACCCCTTTCTTATGCATACATTTCCCTGAGCATGAGGATGAGTTTAACATGGGAGATGTTTAGAAGAATTACTACTATGATAAAATAGTGAGGAAATGTTCAAATGAATTGTAAAACAATTATCTTACATAGATAGTCTCCAAAGACACTAAACCCATCGATTCATGGTTTTTTTAGTTTATTATGTAATTTAATATTTTTAATTATGAACATGAGGTAAAATAACATAATTCTTAGTCTGGGTCACATTAGTTGGTATTAGAGTAATTGTTTTTTGGAAATTAGTCTAGTTACCTTTGGTGTTAGGGTTATAGAACCTTAGTGAAACCCTAAATATGAGTCCAAGTAGAGGATGATATCCTGAAATATTGGTAAATTCTCTAGTGGGTAGTTTTCCCAAAAATAAATCCATATCCAAATACTAGCAAGTGGATTTGATTGTTCTATAGATTCACCAAGGGGTAATCACCTTGAAAAAAGTTTGGTTGAGCATTTACTCGATCACCACATTGATGCATGATGAGTGGTTATAGGACAAAACATTTAGATATACATTCTCATGGTATATTCTTTGGTTCATCATGTTCTCTTTTTAAACAGCTGTGAATGATTTATTTCTTAGTTAATTTAAGGGAATACATTAATAAGTATAAGATAATCCAAATTAATGCAACATAGGTTAAAATAAGATTTATATAGGTTTAACTAAATAAATTAGATTCTAAATTGATTATGTAAAAGGGTTAATGGTTTTAAGGTTGAATCCCTTTTATATTATTGATTATGGTAAACTCCCTTTGGTGATAAATTTTTGTCACTCATGTTAACACCTATTGGTTTTAGAATGTTTAGTACTAGAAGGAACTGAACAAACAATGGGTGTGAGGGAAAATGTGATGAATACCCCAAAAAATGACCCAAATGGAATTTATATTGGAGTAAAACCCTCAACGAAATTCACACCCAACTCTCACAAGCTATAAATAATAATGTAACTAATGTTTAACTCCCAAAAGAACCAAGGAGGGAGCATATTTCTATAGAGACATACATGTGGAAACATCTAACCTCCTTCAATGGATCTTATAATACACTTATTTTCGAAAAATGAATCAATATGATGGAAATGGTATTTTTCATTCTCCAGTACTCTGAACATGATAAGCTAGTTCTATCTACCTATCGTTTGGAATGCTAGAACAACTAATAGTGGACTCTAATTAAGAATGAAATGAAGAATTAGGATATAATCTCTATGTTATGGGAAGATTTCATGTAAGTGTTCTACACCAAGTATTTTCCTCTAAATATTCTTATAATGATGAAAAAGGAATTCATGGAGTTGAAACAAAATGATGATGAATTCATTGGCACTTATGAATAAGGATTCACAAGACTGGAAATGTATACCTCCAGATTTGTTATAAATCTTGAGAGTATGAAAAAATGATTATTTAGTTACCTTAAACAAATTATTATAAGGGATATTTCTATAAGATACTTTGGAAGATAAAAATAGAAATCTTGATGTACATTTAAGGTGGTGATGTAATATGAAGACTCTCATTACTCCAAAGATAAGAAATAGAAGATGGAGTTTTAGGGGAACTCAGATGAAAAATATCATTAAGGAGAGAAGAATCAACTCTGTTCATTCCAGAAATATGGGAAGAAACACCAGAAAAATTTCCTAATATATTTAAGAAGATGTTTTAAATTTGGTATATCTAATCATTAATCTCATGAATGCTAAAAAGATCAGAAACATTCTAATGAAATAGAATAAGGTCGTTACTAATGCTCCACCCACTCTTCAATGTTTTAAATTCAAGCAGTTTGGGAATTTTGTGAATTAATTCCCTAAACCTATAGATAATGAAGAAAATATTCCCTAGAAACCTCTTAAGCACAAGAAATAATGTAAATCATATAAAATCACTATATATAATGTCGATAATGATAATAAAGTGATGAAAGTTTCACATATCCTCTATTATAGATCTATGAATTCCATATTTACTTATGGTTCTTCATGTTATTTTCTATCACATGAGTTTTCTAATAATATCAAATTAACACCTAAATATTTTTATATTGAAATATTTTGGAAAATAATTGGTGTCATGATGAATACATCAATGGTATATAAAATATATCCAAACAAAATTTTTGGGAAGATACTTCATAAAGTTCTAATTATTCTCCCCTTTATTGAAATTGATTTAATTTTGGGTATGGATTTGTGTTGACCCCCACTATATGAGCATTGGAAAAATAAGAGTTGGAAAAATACACAAAACACAAGTACCATTTTGGTGAAAAGGAAAAGAAGAAATAACATGAATTCATGAGGTTCATATGGTTGGGTAACACAATCTTATAACCCTTAAAGGGAAAGACAATTTTATAACCCCCCACCTATTTGTGAAACACATCAAAGACAAGCGACTATGTTATCTTTGAAATTTTTTAAATGAAATTTCATGTCCTGGGTCAAATCATGTGATGTCATAGACACACATGGTGAATAAATGTGAAAGGCCTCATACAAATAAAATTGTCCACGACGGGGCATTCACGATGTTGCTATTTATTACGTAATGCCCTTAGGTTCATGTGATTGACCAAATGATGAACAAAACACAAAAATCATTTAAAATATGTTTTACATGACTGGTATATGATGTGGTTGTTGTTATTTATGTGATTCCCCTTGGATTCTTGTGATGGACCAATGGAAATAAGATCATGCGACCTACTCTTGGTCGAGACTATCCATGATGGACCATTCCTATGATCGTTATTTGTTATACAATGAACTGGGGAGAACTCATTGATGTCGTGCAGCTAAGTCACATGAGGTACATGAGTCACTTCCCACTTATGTTCTTCGTTAGAATTAATTCTAGTTATGTGGATTGTCCACCATTAAAAGCGGCGTAGATATAGGGAGATGATGCCTATAAAACCCCACCTTGACACACAAAATGAGAAGAGATATGGGACTAGAGAGTTAGAGGTGAAGGAGAGGAGAACATAAAGGAACGTTCTATAGTGGAGGAATCATGAACCCTCAATTAGTTCTACTAAATAAAACACAATGAGTATGTTCTGAAAAAATTAAGGAAGAATGAATGATCTTTGTATATAATTTGGTCAGATAATGACCCCTAGTAAGGCAATTTCATGATGAATTCTTGGTAATGTGGTCATGATATGTTCATAAAATCCTGAGATGGCCTTTTGCTCAAGTGATCTAGCCATGAGATCGCCTATCCTTGTATTAATTATGAAGTATAATGGCCCTTTTTTCCTTGTGAACTCACGTGACTTCACAACCATTATACATAGTGCATGACCACACCTTGTTTACATGGAGTACATGACACCATGGAATTCATGAAATCTCATATCCCTTAGGGGTTCCACTAAAAATCCCCTTAGTCCTTATTATCCCATAATGATATATCCATTAACATCTTCCAACACTCCCTAACTCATGAGGTCAAACCCATAAAAGTTTAGTCCAATCACCCCTTCTTGTCCATCAGCAATCAAGGGCCAATATAAACTATGGGGAATCTGACTCCAGTCATAATCAAGATATGTAGGAGGAATTTTAAATCCCGATATTCATAAGATAACACCCCCATATAAGTAGATTTATCATCCCAATATCACCTATAGAGGCTCATAATTCTTCCCTTTTGGTTCCATATCCTCAATATGACTCATAATCATATTTCTCTTAGGGAAGAATCAATGTGTTACCCTCATAAGAACTCAATCCTATTCTCCAATGAAAATGCTTCTAATATTCTATTATATCTTATTTCTCTCACTGAGCATGACTCACATGGGATTAGAGTTTGGAAATGATTGTGACATTAGTATGATGGAAAGTCCTCCAATATAGGCCTCCTTTCATATGTAAGTCTGGAATATATCTTCTTCCTTCCCTTCAAAGGGATATACTGCTGAAAAAAAAGTCAGTTAAGCCTTATATGAATGATTCCCACTCAAAACTTTATTGTTACACCATCTATGATGTAGATACCTCCTCCTCCTCTTTCAATAGCCGGAAGGGCTTCATTTTTTATTGAATTTTGATAATCCACCTTTCAAGGGGTGAGGTGGAACCGTTAAAAGGGTCGTAGGAGTAAGTATTAGTTGGACCATAGGCCTTTGAGGAATTCATTACCTGTAGGCTTCAAACATTACATACAACCCAGACTAACTACTTGGAATTGCTCCTCCCCAGCATCTTCATTGTCAAATTAGCTCTCCACCTTCATATGGATGTTCGGCTAGGCTTTACCATGCATGCATAGGCTTGTACTGATGGCAGGTTCCATACCCTCTCATTCTAACAATCTGTTTATCTTCTGCTATAGTGAAATCTCTTTACTCCTCTTTCTGAAGTTTGTTCCTTGTAGGTTTTCTGGTTTGCATCTTCACTTAAGGTGTCCCAAAGGCCATGAGGTGGCCCGAAGGCCTTACTAACCTGAAGGACTGGGTGGCCCGAAGGCTTTAAAGGACTCGGGGACCAAATCGGTGGCCCGAAGGCCCAAACAGGGGAATATTCCCGGATTCTACAGTGCCAAACAGTACTTTCTACAGTTCCCTCTATAGTACCTACTGCAGTTCTACATAGTTCCTGCTACAGTACCCGAAAATTAGCCTATCCTGGATTTGACCCTGGGTCTCCTGGATTCACTAAAGGAGTCCCCACCAACTGGGATGAGGTTTATGTGCTATGATGTAGATACCCATACCATCATAACTATGTCGAATTTGAATCCTTTCCTCATTATGGTATGTATGAAAACTCTCTAAATATTGATCCCACATGTCCAATATTTGAATTACCCAATATATGTCTTTAACAAATGATGTTAAACCAAATGGTTTGGTCCTATCACGTAACCTTAAATAGTGTCATATGAACTACAAGGACTTAGATTCCTATTAGAAATAGAATATTTATAAGGCCTTCCTAAGGATCAATTCCCCATATCTGATAAATATATTTATAATCAATCTTTCTATGAAGGAATATTCCCTACAAAGGCCATGATGCCCCATATAGCTTCCACATTTTCAATATTCCTTGTGAAATCTTATGCCTTCCCTTATAGATCAATATCCTCTACAGGGATTATAATAATGTTTCCTTAGAGTGGACTTAGTGTGTATGCCACACACCTAGATGAAACATTTCTAATCTCCTTCTCTCTTTTTTATAGAACACTGAGAATTTCACACATGGTCTTAGAGACTTGAAAGGATAATTTCATTAATCTAATAAAAAATAAACCATATGGGAATCCCTTTTAGGTGTAGTCACTAACCATGTCTTATTTTAATTCAAAGATCCATTCAAACTATGTGGGATTTTATTGTTGGCTCGATGAGATATGTAGGACACCTCCTTGAGTATCAAACCCAACATCATTTACCCTTCATCGTTTGTATCATTAGAACATACTACTCATGAGATCATTTATGTAATTATCTAAACTATCCATTATCCTATGAGTTTAGACATCTCATTTTTTAGTTCTATATTCCCTATGAACCATCTTATATCAGTCTATATTCATAATAAAATAATACTTCTATCTGGAGTGTTATATTCCTTCCAGGCCAAACAATGTTATCCAAATTGGGCTATATCCCCTGTGAGGACCATATTTATGAGGCCATAATCATTGTGTAATAAATTCCTAATTGGGATATATTCTCTTCAAGGTCAACCATAAAGGTTCGCTCATGTGTAATCCCCACACCAACCATTACTAGGAACCTTTTCCCTAGAAATCTTTACCACATGATGTTAAACTACACAAATTGGTCCTTATTACATGACCATAAAATGCATGAAATGTCTCAAACTATGTGGGTAATAATTCTTTTCACAAGGATACATATAAATCCATTTTACAAGATCAATCTTGATACCATTAAATCCTTCCACTCTCCTAGATGATAATAAAATTTAGAGTACCCAGCTAAATGGCTATTAAAAAGTAGCAATCCCCCCAACCAGAATCATTAAGTAATAATTTGTAACAAGATAGAGAACTTATGATATATACAAATGATCACATCAATATAATACTTCTGAGATATAAAAATTCTCATATTAGTGTTCAAAAAATTCTTTCTCTGTTTAGGTAACCAATCTCATGTTAGTATTTTGGAATGATTCATGAACATATCTTAAATCTATAAGAGAGTCTCATAATAGAAAATAATTTTCCCCCAATAGGGTGTTATGAGCCTAATATATCATTCTCTCAACCAATTTTAGTACAAAAGTGTCATTAGTAAGAAACCCCAAAGACCACCTACCATTGTAAAGTTGACATGTAACATGATATGGATGTGAGAAACATTTTTTATTTATGGTTCCATAAATAAAACTCAATCGAAATTGTTTGAAATAAAATATGGTGAACCCTACATGAAACTATATGCTAACCAAATAATGAATTTATCATAGGTGTTAGACACTTTTTTCCCATACCTAAATGATTTTTTATTTGAGGTTGAAACAAATAATAGTGAACACGATGTGAAACTATGAGCTAACTGAATAATTAATTTACCATAGGCGTCAGGCACTTTGTTTATCATACCCAAAGGATTCACCATTTTGGATCGGAACATAAAATAAGGAACCTAACATAAATATATGTACTAATCAAATAATTATGTTACCATAGGAATTGGGAACTTTTTTCCCATACCTAGAAAATTCATCATTTCAAATAAAAAAATTGGTTATCCCTATATAGATCCCATATCAATTATTTGGAGAAGGATATATCATTTTGTATCTTAGATAATCCAATTCTCAAGTATTAATATAAGAATGATCTCCCATTTAAATAATATTATATAATATTTGTTCGAATACCAAAAAATGATGGATTTATAACTAAAATCATCAGATATGAAGTCAACATTGATGACATGCCCATTTTATAGGAATATACTAATTTATTCTCAGATGAACTTCTTGGTCTTCTCCTAGAGCATGTGGATGAGTTATAGATTGAAATTATACCTAGATATGTTCCTATAAAAAAGATTCTAGATAAGATAGATTCTATTGAATTAGAGGAATTAAAAAAGTTCTTAAAGGATAATATGGATAAGGATTTCATCCACCCCATTACTTAACTGTGGGGAGAGCATGTCCTCTTTATTAAGAAGAAAGATGGATCAATGTGTCTATAATTTAACCATCATGATCTTTAAAAATCATAATTAAAAATAAATATCATTTACCACATATCTATGACTTAGTTGATCAACTTAGTATAACTCAGTGCTTCTCTAATAATTACCATCAATCTAGATATCATCAGTTTAGAGTAAAAAGTGAGGATGATTATAAAACAAATTCCTAAATGAGATATATACCCTATGAATTTATTGTACTGTATCATACACTGTAGCAGGAACTATATCAGGCAATGTTTGGCACTGTAGAAGTAGGGAATATTCCCCCATTTGGGCCTTCAGGCCACCAATTTGGTCCCTGAGTCTTTTAAGGCCTTCAGGACACCCAAGACTTTAGGTCAGTAAGGCCTTTGGGCCACCTCAAGGACTTCGGGCCACCTTAAGTATAGATGCAAACCAGAAAACCTACAAGGAACAAGCTTCAGAAGGAGGATGATCAAGGATCTTTTACCATAGCAGAAGCTAAACGGATTGCAAGAATGAGAGGGTATGACACCTGCCATTGAGACAAGCTTGTGCATGCATGAGAAAGCCTAGCCAAACAACCATGAGAAGGTGGAGAGTTGATTTCACGATGAAGATGTTGGGGAGGAGTAGTTCCAAGTAGTTAGTATAGATTTTATGTAATGTTTGAAGCCTACGGGAAATGTATTCCTCTAAAGCCTATAGGCCATGTAATACTTACACCTACGGGCCTTGTAAGGGTTTCACCTCACACCTTGAAAGATGGATTATCAAAATCAATAAAAAACGAAGGCCTTCGGGCCATTGTATGGAAAGTATCATTCTTCTTTCCAGTAATCACAATAAAGGGTATATCAATAGATCCATCAAAGATGGATGTAATCTCGCAACGGACTAGACTGGCCACTATAAATGGGATCTGTAGTATTCATGGGTTATCAGGGTATTATCGATGCTTTTTTGTAACATTATCATGGTTATAAAATTCATTAACCATGTTAACATAGAAGGGATTAAATTTCCTTTGGATTGAGGAATGTAATGAATGTTTTAAAGAACTAAAAAAGTGGTCAATCACTGCTCCTCTACATACATTACCCTACAATGAGGAAGGAGTTTTAATATAAAATTTAGAAAAGTGGTTTGGGTTGAATCATCTTAAAAAATTATATGGTAATTTATTATGCTTCACAACAATTAGAAACTCATGAGAAAAATTACTCACTGCATGATTTGGAGATGGAAATAGTGATCTTTTCATTGAAGACTTGGGAATAGTATCTCTATGAAGAAAAGTGTGATATATATACTAATCACAAGGTCTTGAAATATATATTCACACAAAAAGAGTTGAATGGGTACCAAATTAAATGGTTTAAATATATAAAATATTATGAATAATCAATACAATACCACCATGGGATGGAAAATAATGTAGTTGATGCTGTGAGATGAAAAGATCATGACACCCTATATAAGAATGTTATTGAAAAATGCATAGTAATCATTAATTTTCAATGGATGAATCTTGAATTCATAAGGTAAGGTAATAAATCCTATATTTCTTAAATGACTTCATATCCATCCATTTATGTAAAGATTAAATAATTCCTGAAAGATTTTTTATAGCTACAAAAAAGGTACTGAATATTATAGATTTCAACTTTGATAAAGATAGATATATATGTTTTTAAACATGGATATGTTCCCATCAAAATTGGAATTGAATATGGACATTTTGGATGATACACATATCTCATCCTTCTCTATTCATTTAGGAAGTATGAATATGTATAGAGACATAAAAAAAACGTTTAGTGGGATAAAAGGAAGAGTGAAATTGCAAAATATAGATCTCAATACTTGTTATGCTATCAAGTTAAGAATAAACAACCAAAATTCTAAGTGTATGTCACAACCATCACACATACCAATATAAAAATGGGTAAATATCACCATGTATTTAATTTTAGGACTCCTTGAAACATCAAAAGTCTTTAATGATATTTTTTTAAATTTTATTATCTTATGAATTCAGTTCATCTTATTACCATTAAAGAAGATTTATCCCTTTACCAACTCACTAATATATACATAAAGAAAGTGGTGAGGTTTCATGGTGTACCACTATCCATTTTATCTAATCAAGATATGAAGATTTCCTCAATATTCTAGAGAATTATTTGGAAATCATTGGATATATAGATGAGTCTCAACACTTATTATCATCCTCTGATGGATGGTTAGTACAAAATAACAATCAAAATCTATATCATATATTGATATTTTTTTGATGTATTTATAAGAATACCGAGATCAACAACTACCCATAGTAGATCAATCATATAAAAAAAATTTCCATTTCAATATTTAGATACACCATATGAGGATCTTTATAGGAAGAGATTTAGGACTCCAATATGCTGGGATAAAGTTGGAGAGAGGAAACTGATAGTCCTTAACCATTTCCAAGAAATTATGGAAAAGGTTTAAATCATTCACTGGTATATGGAAGTGGTTCAAAGTTGACCAAATATTTTTATAGATAATCATTGATGATATATAGAGTTTGAAGATGGTGACAAGGTGTTCCTTTGAGTATCTCTATATAAGTGGGTTATGATATTTGGGAAGAAAAAAAGGCTGATCCCTAGATACATAAATCCCTTCAATATCCTTGTTCATTTTGGGGTCATATCCTATCAGTTAGAACTCTATCCATACCTATTTCAAGTGAAATGTGTGTTCCACATATATCCTTTGAGAAATTACGTACTAAATCAATCACATGTAGTGATCTTGGAAGCTGTAAAAGTGAAACATCACCTTTTATATGAAGAACAATCTATCTAAATATTGGATTGAAGATACAAGGTTTTGTTAAACAAGACTACATATCTAGTCAATGTTTTGTGGACAAATAATAAGTTTTAGGAGGATACACGGGAAGATGAGTATGTGATGATAGAAAAATACACTCACTTATTTTCTTTCATGTAATAAAATTTCTTGGTTGAAATTATTTTAAAGGTGGGTAAGATGTAATGACCTCAGATTTAGTAAAATATTACTCCTTAAATAAATAATATTCTTGATAGATTCCTCCAGACACAACACTGGAACCCAAAAAAAATATAGACCATTGTAATATAGCTATATAATTTTCATATATTAATAGTGGAAATTAAGTTAATATATATATATAAACAAGATAAAATAAATTCACTCTAAATATCAACTCAACTAGTGCAACTCAAAAACTAATAAAATATTTATTTCTAAAATTTTCATTCTTTCAAGTATAATATATTTTTTTATGAATAAAGTATTAAAAAAAATTAATCAGTATTTTATAGGAAACATGTATGTAACGACCTGAAATTTTGAATAAATCTTGTTTCCTAATTTTCTGTGTTATTTTATTTTTTTATACTCAACAAAACTGTTTCATTTGATAACATGAGTATAATAAAAATGAGACCGTTGGGTTTTGACTGTTATATGACCATTGGTCAATATAACCGCTGGAAACTAAACGTTTCGATTATTGTCTCTAAATACAAGTAATCTTGGTTAACTAATATATAAAGAAGATTCGATGGCCTCACCCAGTAGTCTTGGACCGATCAAAACCCATCTAACAGAACTTGGGAAGGAGGTAGCACCACTGGGATTTTCTCTGGACCAAACCCAATCCAAACTTCATCATGTGAAGCTAGAACGGAATCGCCATCGCGAGAAGTTCAAGCTGATAGAAATTACTACTCGTGCGATGTTGGCCGAGCCTCCCTCGGATTATCTCACCTTAGAACACCTTACACTTAGGTCCTATGCTGGTGTGATAAGGGTATGTGTAAGGAGACCATAATTACCTTGTGTAATCCTTTGTTTTAAATAAAAATTTTTATTTCTTCTTCTGATGAAGCTTACGAATTTTCAAATGTCCGGATAAATATAGTATGCATATTTTTTATGAATTTTAGAGAAAGGATATTGTAAAAAAAATTTATGTAAACCTTAAATAATTAAAAATGTGTAATGATTTTCAAAAAATGGTCTTCTACAATTATGTTCAGTACGAAATTTAGAGTCTAATAAGATCAACATAATTTTTGATGAATAGTTAATTATGAATAGTGATTTTATGCTTAGGATTAGTAATGTGACCAAATGGATGTGTAATCTCACTTAAAGAAAGTATTAATATAATCTAGGCACCTTGATTAAGTAATGTATTTCAATAAAATGGTTAAATAATGGTTTCAAAAATTATTAGTCAAGTATTAGTTTTTTCTTGTTGAATAGTGTTTTTTAATTAAAAATTAAATAAAAATTATTTAGAAAATTATTTTTATAAAATGGACTTCATTTTGAACTCATAGCATCGATATTATGTTAAGGTAGTTTTTAGGGATTTTTCTGAAAAAAATGAATTTTTAGTGAATAGTGTATTTATTTAAAAATTAAATTAAAAATATTTAGAAAATTATTTTTATAAAATGGAGTTCATTTTTGAAATCAGAGCATTGATATTTGGTTAAGGTGAAATTTTGGGATTTTTCTGAGAAAGTTGAATTTTTAGTGAATTGTAAAAATACAGTTTTAGGGATTCAGTATGTTTAATGACATCATAACTGTGTCATGATGATGTCATGTAATATTTTAAGGGTTGGCCGAATAAAGATGATGAATTATTGTCTGGGGGGACCCATGTGTCCTAACTCCATGGGAAATACCATGGGAGAGCCCATGGTTTTGAGAAAACCACTTGTGAGGTGTCCCTTGGCCATTAATGCCTTGTCCCCTCACCTTACCTATAAATACCCACCCTTTCCTCCTTTATTTTTCACTCCCAACTCTCCCCCAACGAAGCTCTGGTCTCATTACCACCCAAGGAGTCCTCCCATGGTGCCCCCAATCCCTCAAGGTCCAAACCTTTGAGTTTTAAGAGTTACGTTTAAGGTAAGGGATCCTACCTCTCCCTTTCTTTTCAAATAATCTCTTTTATGTCATTTATTTTATGCTCCATGCTCTTATGTTGGAGGATGTTCTATTATATTACTCTTACTTCCCTTTTCATGTTAATATGATGAGATACCCCTTCTTTCTCTCATCAATTCATTTTAAGAACGTTTAAGTGGCGCCATTAGGCTGCCGAATTTTTTAGGGATTCGTTCACCTTTCTCATTTTTCAAAGTTCTACTTTCATGTCAAGTCTTTCATGTTCCTTGTTATTATGTTGGGGTATGATCTATATATCTATCATACTGATCTTTTATGTTCATATGATGAGAGACCCTATTTTATCTTTTCAATTCCGTATTTTGAATTTTTAAGTGGCATCGTTAGGCTGCCGAATGTTTAAGGGGTTCTTTCACCCTTCTCATTTTCAAGATCTATTTTCATGTCAAGTCTTTCATGTTCCTTTTTATTATGTTGGGGTATTATCTCTATATCTATCATACTGATCTTTTATGTTCATATGATGAGAGACCCTATTTTACCTCATCAATTCATTTTTTTGGAAGTTCTAAGTAACGCCGTTAGCCTGCCGAATTTTCATAAGAGAAATATTATTTTTGTATTCCTTCCATGTTTTTGATTTAAAATGATATGTCCTTAAAATTTCATTACCATGTTCATATATCCTTATATTCTGTCCCTATACTGTTTTATGGGTCATTTATGAATTTTTGACTCATTTCCCCTCTCTTTTCAATGTTTTCTAAAACCCCGAAACATAGCCGTTATGCTGCAGAATTTCTGTCTCAAAATAACTCTCTCTTTTTCTAATGTTCTTTTATTTTATTAAGTGAATACTCAAATCTATCTCTTCTATAGGGGTATTCACATATATACCAAAATGTTTTATTTTAAATTCTTGTATTTACATACATGAGACCCTATTTCCCTTTCCCTGGGTTTAAGGTGGCATAAAGATCATGTCTTTGAAGCAGTTTTTAAAGCGTTATGATTATGAAATGAAACCCATTTATTTTATGCTATATGGGTTGTTTATGAAATGATTGATGATGATATATGTGGCTCACATGATTATAAAGACAAATTTAAGGGTGCGCCCTGATAGCGCTCCAATGCATTGGGTAAAGACTTAATCTCTAGAGATGACCATTTAGACTGATACCTTAGTGAATAACCTTGGTAATTTTTATTGACTCCTTGGGGATGGACCTTGGTGAAACGGAAATGATTTTCTTTGTTAAATTTTGTAGCCACATATTCAAGTTATGAAATACATTATTTTTATTATGATATGCCTCATGATTTCTTTCTCATGCCTTAAAGTTCTTTTTCATGACATTGTTGATGTATCTCAAGTTCACATGTAAAATGTTTCCCTTGTTTCCCTTACTGGGCCTTTTGCTCACCCTTTCCTTTGATGTATTCTCCCAGGTTATGAGATGTTGTAATGGACTTAGGATGAACAAATGAAGAAGCCTTTAAAGTGTTTAAGAAGAATGTTTTTTTTCTCATGTAATAAGTTCCTGGTTTCTAAGACACTAAACCTTAAAGATACTTGGTTTTGTATAATGTAATGAAAGTTTATGTGATAAAAAGGTGGGATGATATAGTTTCTATGAAAGTATGGTTTAGTTATTTGTGGAAATTAGGATATGAAAACTTTAGGAAAAATCCTATAGAAATGTTTAAATATAGGAAATCTTCCTGGTATTTTGGTGAGTATTGAGTAAGGGGTTGCCAAGCAAATACATCCCTATCTGGATATGAGCAGGTAGAGGTGGCTCTGGAACAAATGTACATAGGGGTAAATCCCGAAAACACCGCTTTGAGCTAGACTTGAATGGGAACTGGTACACGACAACGGGCCTTGCGGCACTCTTGGTTACGACACTCCCAAGGGATATGCGTTGGTAAATTCATAAGCTTAGTATGAACCATTATTAAAGGAACAAAGATAAAAGAAAATAAAGATTCACATAAGAATATATGATCATGGATAACCTAGTTTGAAACCTAGGGGATCACAAGTTAGGGTATACTTTTCTTCTACAAGTTATCCTTCTATGCTTTAAGTTCCTTTTCATGATTATTGGATAAGTATTTAAGCCCCTAATTGTACTTTATTTTCTTAGTTAATGGAATGAAATGGAAGAACATGTCCCAACAACCAATGTGATAGGAAATGTGATGATTGCCATATTAATATGACAAAGATGATTAGGGGATTAAAAGATTATTATTATTTTAGAAGACGTTCACTATTTTGGGAACCCTATTTGATCGAGGTAAATAGATTACTACGGTATTTTCTTTGAGGAGTAAAGGTTGACTTATACTTTGAATAATAGATGAATTTAAGGTGAACTTATAGTAATTTAGGTTACTTATGGAAATGATTAACCTATATTGGGGAAAATATGTTTAGGTTAGCTACTTTTTTTATAAGATGTTAGGAGTGGTTGATGTTGTTTGGAGATGAACGATGAAGTTTATTTTGGAAGACTATGTTATCAAATACTTCTTGTATTTGGGTTTCAATCTTAGTTTGGTTTATATTGAGGAATTTTAAGGACAGTTATTTATGGAATGGTCTATGATGAACTTTGGGTAGTACCATGGAACTTTGAAGATTTAAAAGTAGTTTCCCTTCCAATGGGATTATTTCTTTTTGAAGAGTTGTTTTATCTTACCCTTTCTGCTTTTGGGATAATGTTTAATGATAGAACAAATTGATAGTTAATCTTTTATGGATTACATGATTCTCTAGAAGATGACTCTTGTGCTTTGATGAGACCAAGTAGTTTTGAATGATCATCGTTTGGATAAAAGATTAGTTTTGGTTGAAACTTATTAAATGATGAAACTCTACTTGAAGGTAGGTATATTTCCTTATGTTTTTATTCTATGTAGTAAATTAATTCCTCAAAACTACGAAAAGGAACGAAAAACAAAAACGTTGTCTATTAACGTTTCCTACTAGGTAATCAGAGACCATTTATATACATCATAAGTTTGTGATTTTCTCATGGTTAACTTTCTCCTAATCATTTTTTCTATCACTCTCTCTCAGAACTTGACCCTTTGTTTTCTCCTCCATGTCCATGTTTTCCAACATGGAATCCTAGTGTGGGTTAACTCGGGTGACCTTTGTACTTCCCTTTCATTATATTAAAGTAATATTTTTTCTGACTCATTTTCCGATGTGGGACTTTCAATGAAATTTTCAAAACCCAATTTTAAAAATTGCGAGGACGCAATTTCTTAAGGGGGGAAGATTGTAATGACCCGAAATTTTGAATAAATCTTGTTTCCTAATTTTGTGTGTTATTTTATTTTTTTATACTCAAAAAAACTGTTTCATATGATAACATGAGTATAATTAAAATGAGACGATTGGGTTTTGACTGTTATATGACCATTGGTCAATATAACCACTGGAAACTAAAAGTTTCGATTATTGTCTCTAAATACAAGTAATCTTGGTTAATTAATATAGAAAGAAGATTTGATGGCCTCACCCAGTAGTCTTGGACCGATCGAAGCCCATATAATAGAAGTTGGGAAGGAGGTAGCACCACTGGGCTTTTCTCTGGACCAAACCCATGTCGAACTTCATCGTGTGAAGCTAGAACGGAATTGCCTTCGTGAGAAGTTCAAACTGATATAAATTACTACTCGTGCGATGTTGACCGAGCCTCCCTCAGATTCTCTCACCTTAGCACACCTTACACTTAGGTCCTATGCGTGTGTGACAAGGGACTATGTAAGGAGACCATAACTACCTTGTGTAATCCTTTTTTTAAATAAAAATTTTGATTTCTTCTTATGATGAAGCTTATGAATTTTCAAATGTCTGGATAAATATAGTATGCATATTTTTGATGAATATTAGAGAAAAGATATTTTAAAAAATGTTTATGTAAACTTTAAATAATTAAAAATGTGTAATGATTTTCAAAAAATGGTCTTCTACAATTATGTTCAGTACAAAATTTAGAGTCTAATAAGTTCAACTTAATTTTTGATGAATATTAAATTATGAATAGTGATTTTATGATTAGGATTAGTAATGTGACCAAATGGATTAGTAATCTCACTTAAAGAAAGTATTAATATAATCTAGGCACCTTGATTAAGTAATGCAATTCAATAAAACAGTTAGATAATGGTTTCATAAATTAGTAGTCAAGTATTAGTATTTTCGGGTGGAAAGTGTTTTTTAATTAAAAATTGAATTAAAAATATTTAGAAAAATATTTTTATAAAATGGATTTCATTTTTGAACTCAGAGCATCGATATTATGTTAAGGTAATTTTTGGGGATTTTTCTGAAAAAAATAAATTTTCAATGAATAGTGTATTTATTTAAAAATTAAATTAAAATTATTTAAAAAATTATTTTTATAAAATGGAGTTAATTTTTTGAAATCAGAGCATTGATATTTGGTTAAGGTGAAATTTTGGGATTTTTCTGAGAAAGTTGAATTTTCAGTGAATAGTAAAAATACAGTTTTAGGGTTTCGGTATGTTTAATGACATCATAACTGTGTCATGATGATGTCATGAGATATTTTAAGGGTTGGCCGACCAAATATGATGCATTATTGTGTGGGGGGACCCATGTGGCCTAACTCCATGGGAAATACCATGGGAGGGCCCATGGTTTTGAGAAAACCACTTGTGAGGTGTCCCTTTGCCATTAATGTCTTGTCCCCTCACCTTCCCTATAAATACCCACCCTTTCCTCATTTAGTTTTCACTCCCAACTCTCCCCCAACGAAGCTCTGGTATCATTACCTCCAAAGGATTCCTCCCAAGGTGCCCCCAATCCCTCAAGGTCCCATCCTTTGAGATTTAAGAGTTACATTTAAGGTAAGAGATCCTACCTCTCCCTTTCTTTTCATGTAATCTCTTTTATATCATTTCTTTTATGCTCCATGATCTTATGTTGGAGGATGTTATTTTATATTCCTCTTAATTCCCTTTTCATTTTCATATGATGAGAGACCCCTTCTTTCTCTTATCAATTGATTTTATGAATGTTTAAGTGGCGTCGTTAGGCTGCCGAATTTTTTAGGGATTCGCTCACCTTTCTCATTTTTCAAAGTTCTACTTTCATGTCCAGTCTTTCATGTTCATTGTTATTATATTGGGGTATGATATCTATATCTATCATACTGATATTTTATGTTCATATGATGAGAGACCCTATTTTATCTCTTCAATTCAGTATTTTGAAGTTTTAAGTGGCGCCGTTAGGCTGCTGAATTTTTAAGGGGTTCTTTCACCCCTCTCGTTTTCAAGATCTATTTTCATGTCAATTATTTCATGTTTATTTTTATTATGTTGGGGTATGATATATATATCTATCATACTGATCTTTTATGTTCATATGATGAGAGTCCCTATTTTACCTCATCAATTCATTTTTTTGGATGTTTTAAGTAACGTCGTTAGGCTGCCGAATTTTCATAAGAGAAATCTTATTTTTGAATTCCTTCCATGTTTTTAATTTCAAATGGTATGTCCTTAAAATTTCATTACCATGTTCATATATCCTTATATTATGTCCCTCTACTGTTTTATGGGTCATTTATTAATGTTTTACCCATATCCCCTCTCTTTTCAATTTTTTCTAAAACCCCGAAACATAGCTGTTATGCTGTAGAATTTCCGTCTCAAAATAACTCTCTCTTTTTATAAAGTTATTTTATTTTATTAAGTGAATACTCAAAGCTCTCTCTTATATAGGGTTATTCACATATATACAAAAATTTTCTATTTTAAATTCTGGGATTTACATACATCAGACCCGCTTTCCCTTTCTGTGGGTTTAAGGTGACATAAAGATCATGTCTTTAAAGGAGTTTTTAAAATGTTATGATTATGAAATGAAACCCATTTCTTTTATTCTATATGTGCTGTTTATGAAATTATTTATGATGATATATGTGGATCACATTATGATAAAGAAAAATTTAAGGGTGCGCCCTGATAGCGCTCCAATGCATTGGGTAAAGACTTAATCTCTAGAGATTACTATTTAGACTGATACCTTGGTGAATAACCTTGGTAATTTTTTTGACACCTTGGGGATGGACCTTGGTGAAACAGAAATGATTGTCTTTGTTAAATTTTTTAGAAACATATTCAACTTATGAAATACGTTATTTTTATTATGATATGCCTCATGATTTCTTTCTCATGCCTTAAAGTTATTTTTCCTGACATTGTTGATGTATTTCAAGTTCACATGTAAAATGTTTCCCTTGTTTCCCTTACTAGGCCTTTTGCTCACCCTTTCCTTTGATGTATTCTCCCAGGATATGAGATGTTTTAATGAACTTAGGATGAACAAATGAAGAAGCCTTTCAAGTGTTTAAGAAGAATGTTTTTTTCATGTAATAAGTTCCTGGTTTCCAAGACACTAAACCTTAAAGATCCTCGGTTTTGTATAATGTAATGAAAGTTTATGTGATAAAAAGGCAGGATGCTATAATTTAGAAGAATAGATAACATATCAAAATTTGTTTTCCTATAAAAAACATTTTCTCTATATATTATTTATTTAATAAATGAATTAATAAATTTTAGGATATAAATTTTTCAAAATTCAATAATTTTTTGAGTTATCATGGAAATATTAGCTTAAGTTTATTTTTTTCTAGAAATTTTTTTTGTGAATAGTGAAATATATTATTTTTATAAATACAATAACTTTTATAGAATTATTAATTTATAATAATGATTTTTCAATTTATGAATTCCTTTTATAGATTTTTTTTGTTTTTTATAATAAATTTAAAACTATTTATTCTAGTCCAAAATCCTATTTTTAATGTTTTATTATTTAATTAATATTTTTCTTGAGAAACTATTTTCAATAAATTATATACTTATTATTTAAAAATTAATTTTTATAACTTATATAAATTGAATAAAATTAAATGGATTTAAAATTTTGAATCATTAGTCTAAACTATATAATAAGGGTCATTGTATTTTTAGGCATAAATGATAGTAAAGTAGGTAAAAACTTGTTATCACGGTAAAAACAGAATTTGTAAAAGTAAAACTCTAAGAGTAAATGAACTAAAACACAATTAAATGATGTTTTAGAATGTGTGTTTGGGGTCATTATCAACCCAATATGTTATTATATCTATTAATTCTAAAATTTTCCATAACGTTCCATGATTGTGACTTCCTATTATTAAAAAGTGATGGATATTTACAAAAATGTCATCCCTTTCATTTATAAAATGGGATCTATTATCCTCACTTAACATGACACCAAAACCCCATATATTAAAAACAAAACATACCCAAACCTCACATTAAAACTCCTATAAATCTTAAAGAGGTTATATTCACTTCAAAATATCATCGTTCAAAAGTTTATCCCCCTTAACAAAAGAGATAATCCAAGTAGTGAGGTATAAATTTGTAACCGATCATTTCTATTTTCTATTTATTTATGTGAAATTACACATCCTGAAATTCCATTAAAAACCATAAAAGTATTACAAAAGTATCACTATTATACTTATATGTTACTATAATGATGATATATACATTAATAACAGTTAACTTTTCAATTAAGAAAAATGAAAATGTGAAACATGCATATGTGCGGGCTACTGCCTCCTTAGTATGATGCATTTCATTTTTATATACCAATTTTATGGCTATTTTTAGTTCATAATTGATTATATATATTATATATATGAGTATTAAATATGGTTAATATGAATCTTTATGGAAACAAATTAATTAACGACTGTTATAAGGTAATCATAAGATACTGATAAATAACGTGAAACTTGTTCATCAACAAATTTGCATTCATTAAATGAAAACAAATTCTCATCTAAGAGAATTTTAACACTATAATAAATTATAGAACAAAAATTATAGAACCGTATATTTTTTAGTTATAAAAATTTGGAAAATAAGAAATCATGACATTTCTGTTACAAAATTAGTACAAAGGATCAACACTCATCTATAATAATATAATACACATAGATAATTATTGAAAATTAAGGATATAAGTGTGAATTTATATGAATAAGTTTATTAAATAGGTAATTATGAAGTTTATATTTATGATACATTAGGTTGAATCACTTCCTTGGAAATCAATAGTAATGGAAAAGGGATTTGGTAACCAAAATTTCTTTCTTTGAGTTATGCAGTTTTTTTTAATGTTGACCTTCAATGTTCCATATATTTAATGATCTAAATTTATATATAATGTAAAATATTATCTCTTTCAGTAAAATGAGTTCTTAATTAAAATTCCTTTTCATAATTTATTTAATTTTCAATAAAATTTTAATATGTTTCGGATAATTCCCACCCTCTTAAGTTTTGATTTCTCTTAAATGGATATTTCCTTCAAATAAAATTTTTCACTTACCACCAATGTTATAAAGTCATATTTTAAATTCCAATTATGTATCAATTCATGTGATATTCATAATTTAAATTCAATGTTAATATTTTTTATCCTAACTTATAATTTGGATTCTATTTTCCTCATTATCTAAAAAGGGAACAATTTTCCATTATGTTATGTTTTATACAACACCCTATAAATGATTTTATGAATTTATTATTTTCTGTGAATAAATATAGTATAAATTCATATGGTTTAAGTGTTTATTTATATGATACCATTTTAAATGTTATGTGAACCCCATTTTTATTCCTTTTTTAATGACGTGATGAATGGATGTTTTTTGTGGTGTGCATGTATATTATTAATATTTATGAGATGGGTGGCCCTATATAGTTCCCTAATACATTGGGTGAAGCATTATATCTCATGAGATAATGGTAAAATGATGATTGATTCTCAATCCAAAATGGGGAATACGTTATGATTCATGATCCTTTATTGGAAACACATTGTGATACCTAATCCTCTTTAGAAAATAGGTGGTGATACCTGATCCACAATGTTGAGTCTCTATGCCTTTTTTGGTGCCATAGTCTTTTGATATGTGACTATGTGATGCTCCTTGGCTCATTATTTCCTAGTTTTTATTTAATTATATATTTTTAATCATATGGAATTATGTATTCTTATATATTTCCATATGAAATGTTTTTATGATTCTACATTCTTTTAATATGAGATTTCACTTATACTTATGTTTTCTCATATGCTTAAAATCACACCCTAGTTAACATGTTGATACGTTAACTTTTCCCTTACTAGGTTTTTAGATCACCCATTTCTTATTTTTATATTTCATATGTCATGAGGATGATTTTAACTTGGGAGATTTCCAGAAGAATATCTAATATAATGAAATAATAGAGAAACGTTTACAAGAATTGTAAAATAATTAACTTATGTACCTAGTCTCCAAGGACACTAAAACTTTTGATTATAAGGATGTCAAGTTTAGTTTTTAATTTTATATTTTTAATTATGGAAATTATATAGAATAAAGGTGTTTTTTTCTATGTATCATCACAGAGCATTACTAACACCCAAGATCCATCTCCAACATCCATGATAGCTACCTCAAGAGTCACCGCTTCTAAAATATAAAACTTGTCCCTTTTTTGTATCATGTAAAAAAATATTTATATGCACCAAAGTGCATGTATGGGGGGATAAAAAAACCCCATAGGAAAACCCCAAGAGACTTTTCCCGCATCCCAATTAAATAAGAATTAGGTCAGCTCATAGTTTTTATAAAACAGTTCTAAAAAATATAAAATTATTTAAAGTAGTTTCAAAATTTATATATAGAACTAGAAGGAAGTCAAGTCAATATAAGGTCAAGAAAAAAATATTTCTCATGGCATGAATAAATATTTCATTTTAAAACACATTTAATACTCATTCCATGTTCTCACACATGCCCACTCATGCATGTCGAATAACATCTCCATACTCACAAGCGGAGATCCATCCTCCACTAGGTAATCACCTAGCAATAACCATTAGACCAAATTAACCCCATGACCAAGTCCCTTTGTAAAAGGTCCAATGCACATGAACAAACACCAACCATACTATTCCAAGTTAAAATATTAGAACCTTTCATTATTCTAGTAAAACTATTTTATCAATTCATCAACTACCATGCAGGTGTCACCCACAACCCAAGCTTCAAGAACCAACAAGTGAGTGAAAAATATAGATACATTTCGACATGATAACTTCATTTCAAATTAATAAGAATTTATTTTAATGATAAAATATCCTCAATATTCTAGATAAAGTAGAAAGAGGTAAAAACCACCCAACTCAAATATGATTTATACAAATAATATTCATAAGATCTCATAGATATGGATTCTTTCTTCCATTTCACTAATAAATCATATTAAGATTCGATCAGATCCTATATAATCCCATATATATCCATAAAAAACCTATTATACGGTTATATTCAAGATTTATTGAGAATATCTAGTACATAAGGTAATAATGGATCCCTTACCTGTTGTTTACAATATCTAATGCTCAAAGAATCATCGAAAACAGAGCCTGGAAGTCGAATGTCATCAAAAATCACCTAGAGGAAGGTTGAGGGTTAAGATCCTAATTTAGGGAAATATGAATTCATATTTTTAGATATTTTTGGGTTTTAAAACAAATTTTTTGAATTACATAATGACATTGCGGGGTTAGGTTTTCTTGGTTTGGAAAAAAATGTGCCAACCATGAAAATCACAATTGTCGAAAAAATTTCATGTCATTTAGGATGAAAGTTTTTCATAATAATGTTCCAAACACATGAATAACCACTTACCAACCATTTCCAAGCATCATAGTTAGGACACATGGTTAGTTAAAAAATTCACCAACCATGTCCCTACCTAGTAACTCATAGTTTCACCTTGTATGGTTTCTTAGAGAAATTAGAAAGTTTCCCTTGATCATGCTAAAATATTTAACCCTTTAAAACACTTCCAAAACATTCTAAAATCATCCAAAAACATCCCAAGACATTTCACAACCATTTTTTAACTTAATATAATAATAAAATATATAATCACCTCAAAACGAGGGTGTCACTCCTATGATAGCTAGGCCACTAGGGTCTTGGTCTGATCATGGGCTAGAAATATTTTTTTCCAAATCCTTCTTCCTCACATATAACAATAATTAGTAATAAAACATCAAGACCAAACCACTATACTTATTTTTATCTTTTTCTTATCTTTTTAATAGCCTTAACTTTATATTCTTTTATAAGATGTATCCTTCTTATATCTTCAAAATATTTTTTCCTTCAAAAATAAATAGATATGTACTTTTATCATGGTAAGAACGTATATTTTTATATTATTATATAAATAATGATACTTATCTTAACTCGCCAATCTCTTATGATGGTAAATAGTTCTTATACACTTAAAATAAATTAGATATATTCTTGGGATATCTACTTCTTCAGAACAAATTTTGTATTATCCTTATAATCTTCAACCTTCATTATTCTTTCACTTATTTAAACTATTCTTGAACATTTAAAATTTTTATTTATCATATTTACAATAAAAATATTCAAAAATTAAATATTATTTATAATAAATAAAAAACTTCTGAATTTGGGAACAAATCTATGATTATATGTGCATTGTTTTTTTAATTAAAGGGTTTTTGTAAATACCCTCATTAAATAAACCTCACGTTACCTAAAATATATTTCTTCTATACTACTATAGGCATGGATTTATCTTCATCCTAAAATTAAATTATTTAAAATGTACTTAAGAATTCATAGATTGGTTCCTCTTACTTCAAAATCAACTCAAAATATCTTCACTCTTAAATATCATTCAAGATATAAAAAACAACAGTAATATCACATGAAGTGGAGGTTCCTCATTCTATACTTGGGAGATCCTATGAAAATAGAATAAATTTTCATATTATTTCTATAAATAATATTTAGAAACAAATAGCTTCTTAATTATTCCTACAAAAATCTTAAATCATAGAAATATAGGTTATTTTATATATCACAATCATTGATGTGACATTGTAGTAATTGTTTTTTGAAAATTTAATGAATTCATTTTTTTCAATAAAATGTACATGCATTGAATCTTCTCATTTAAAATTTCTTAGAAAAAGCTTGGATCATGTCTTTTTAATGCTTCATTATGTTTGAAACTTTAATAAATAACAAAATAATCTTCATATTTGAATTTCATCAGAATTAAAAATTTTGTGACCTTTATTTTTCATTTATTGCTTTGATCTTACCTTTAATATCTCAAAAATCAGCTTGTTATTTATACAATGCTTATATCACAATGATTTTTTCATTTTTTAATACATTAAGTTCAACTATGGAATCATCCAATTGTTTTCTTCACCATAATTTAATTCTAAAATTATCATTTTTTATCTAACAGCATTCTAAAAAAATTAAATGTCAAAATTCATACAATGCATTGTGAAATTCATACCATATTAATTTAAGGTCATAATATCTTTAAAATTCATAAAAAATTTATTTCATATGAATTTTAAATTCAAAAGAAATTTAGAATTAATACAATCTATAAAATTTTCAAGATCTTCTTTGTAAACACTTATGGCTATCCTTTCACAATATTATTTGAAAACTTGTATGACCTTATTCAAGATCACATACTCCATCCCGAAGACATAGAATTTCAAATCCTAAAAAACACTAATGTCTTATGATGTGTACTCAAAATATTATGATACAAAAAAATATGACTTTCTTTAAAGTATTACGATTTTTTAAATTCTATAAAATGGACATAAAGTCTTTCTATCTGCTCCACAAGTCATTTTATTTGCATAAACTCCTTGAAAATGAATTCATATTCTATCCTAATTTCATTAAGGATTATTAAAACCATTAAAAACCTCATAAAAGGTATTCATACACTGATTTTTGTATTCTTAAACCTAATGATACCTAGTATTATTTATCTGATGGATTCAGGTAGCTTCTTCAATGCCATCAATCTGATTTAAACTTTATAAAAAAATATATTCAAGTTATCCTATAAAAATCCAGTAGCCAACTCACTTATCCAAATTATCTAATTCTTTTAAATTGTGTAGATATCAATTTCACTTCTTTGTTTCCAATAATGGACACTAAAATCAGTTTTACAATCATATAATGTAGTGATGGTCCTTGGACTCCATCCATCCAGTTATTACTAAGACATTACATAATTATTCACTTTATTCATTAGTTGGATTATAACATCATCATCAAAGACACCACTATTTCATTAATTACATTGGAAACATTATTTAAAACATTCCTAATTGATAATAAATAAATCTGAATACCTTTGGGTACTTCAATATCCCACTATTCATTGGTTTTAAATTCTTAATAAACTTTATTGGAAAATTTTATTCTTATCCCCTTGATTAGAAATAAATGAAAAGGTTTGAAATTATTCCCCATACTATTGACAGTATAGAGTAGGCTTAATATGTTATTCTCCACCTAGTTAACCACATAATTAAGGGGGATTATCATCTTAAAACTCACTCTTCTAAATTAAAAAACTCATCTTTTTTTAATGTATTTATCTATTTTCAAGTTGTTCATTTATTTTATGAGAGAAGTGTGGTACCACATTTTTTTTGAAATATGAAATCAACCCATAAAATCTAATTATAAATGGAGTAGTTATTTATATAAAATAAGAGTGAAAAATATATACAATGATTATTTCCATAACTATCCATGATTTTCACCAACTAAAGTTCTACTTTCTAGGGGATAATCAAACAACATTTCAAGAACTTTAAAGAACCTACACTCACTTGAAAAAATAGATCAAAAAAATTTAGGTAACAAAATTACATAGTAGGTTAGATAATCACTCCCCTTGATAATTATATTTAACACAATAACTAATATAATTGGGAAAGTGAATTACATGCCTCATGCTTCAGATTTTGAAGGGGTTTTTTAGATTTCTCATATTAATCAAATAATAATAATATCTAGAAACTTTGCCTCTTTCCAAAGCTACCCTCAATAAATTCTCACTATTCTATATCACCTTAAATTATAATCATTTTAACACAAGTTGATTTATATGGTAATAATTCGTCCTTCCATCATCTTATCTACTAGAGAAACAAGGATAATATAGCTTTCAAAACCCATAGACTACTTTTCTTGAAGGACTAAATTTTATAGAAATATCCATAATTGATTCGTCTTTAACATTCTATGTCTATTAACATATAGGCATCATGGGGTTATTGTATTCTTGACTTTACATCATAGATGTAATGGTCTTATTTTCTTTAGTAAATAAGGAACTGTGATTATTCCTTCACCAACTTTCCTTCTAACTCTAAATGATCTTGACATTTGATTGGGAAACCTTTACACACATGGTCATACTTCTTTTGTTGTGTTGAATCATTTTTCACATCATACCTCTTAGAACTGGGAGAAAGTGGTTATTTTTTATTAACCATCAAAGAATTATTTTTTTGAACAACAATGTTCATTCATTACAAAAATACATTACATACCTTCATTTACTTTACACACACATCATCACTAGAATTAATCTACCCTTTTTATAAATTCTTTCAACTTCTTCACATGGAGTGCCAATGACAAGTCTATTTTACCTACCACTCCCTTTAATGGACTCCTTTCTTGATTTTATATTTCTCATTTTTTTATTTAAATTCATATTTTTATTTATATGGTCCATGATATTGCCAATTTTTTGTTGTAGAATCATTTTTTTCTATTAGTTTGACATCCAAGGTTTCTTTCTTCACTATCTTCTTGGTTGTTTTTTTCACCGATTTAGAATCCAAGGTAGACCCATTTACCATCATCTCGGTATGAGGTTATCCTTTATTATCTTTAATATGTGAGTAAAATATATCTGTTTTATACAAGAATTTAGCGTAGAAGTGACCACCCATCTTATACAACTAATAGAAATTTCTATTTGATTCAAATATATTCTTGCAAGATATAATATTATTTTTCAATAAAGTATATTTTTTTGACATTTTTATTAATTTATTCATATTTTCTCCAAATATATTCATGCCTTATTTGAATTATACCAGTTGATATATTATTCCAAAAATCAAAAATTTGTTCCCAAACATCAAAAAACACTATCACATATCTATCATTATAATTCTTTTCACTTTGGAAATAGTATGTCTAGATTTTCTAGATTTTACTCCGTGATTTGTTTGAGTGGTTTCATAACTATTTTGGGATTTATTTCGAGATATCATTTTCTCATGCTTTGTTAACTCCGCCCTTTACTTATTAGTGGGATTTCAATTATTTTTACTCATCCAAATTTGTACAATTTTTGAATTCAAATATGGAAACTTGGATGAAATATTTTGAGCAGTAACATATTTATTAGAGTTTTGGGATCCTTTTTTCACTAATATTTAGTTAGATAATTTTCTAGATGAAATAAATATTTTTTTCACCAATTAGAGTCATTTTTATGAAATAATTACTACTTACATTTCATTGGTAACATTTATTCTATGAATTATTTCTTGGGAATTTACGCATTTACCACCTTCTAGATTTTTCAACTTAAACTCTAGATTAAGGAATTTCATGTTGAGGGCATTGTTTTCATACTCATATTTTTACAACATATATTCCCATACACTGTTAATTTTAAAAACATTATTCTCTGACATTTTAATTTCCACCAATAAATAATTATCCATATATTTTACCCTTTTATCTTTGGATTCCAGTTGTGAAATAATAACTTCTTTAGAGACATTATGAAGTCTCTTTAATGTAATTAATTATTCCTTAACAAACTTCTCATGAAATTATTTCTCCAATAAATCTCTTTGAAAATAATCATCAACCATTGAATTTGTTTATTTAAAAAATGTATTAGGTTCTTATTTGATTTTCATAAGCTTTGTGAGAGTGTTGCAACAACGTACTTTCTTACTCAATGATTCTTCCATTGAATTGCCTTATTATTCCAGCTATGAATTTTCATCATAAAGTCCCATGATATATGAAAATATATATGTGAATAGCTAAAAGGGAGATTTATTCAAGTATAATTTCACTTTATAAAAATATTCACTAAGTGAATCATTGAAATGTTTTTCAACAAAGCTTGTATTTACTTCATTAAAGGATCACTCTTCAGTAGATTATTTATTATGAATACAAATCTAAACAGATTTAGGTGGGCATGATTCCAATATCTTATTTAAATATTTTCTAATATTTTTGTCCTATTTATTTTACTATTTTATAATTTCATTAAAGATACTTCCAAATATATACTAGTAGAGATGGAATTCAATTATTACATCTGATTAACTTATGAATTATCTTATAAGATGACCTCAAATATGTATTTCATATATATAATTAAAAACACATGGGATAATTTTTTTGAAAAATATAAGGGAACCAAAATCTCTTCAAAAATTCAGATAAATATTGATCCAAATCAATGGGAACATATGCTCTAATACCAAGAGAAATTCACAGTAGGATTGTAGGAACACACCTGTGAGGTTGGTGAATCAGGTGTGATCAAATTTTTATCAAAAACCAAATATTTTTTTATATAAATTCACCTTGATTTTAAACCTATGATGCTAGTAAAATTAGATGAATATTCTTATTGGTTAACCTAGAATACACCTAGCATTAATGTATATAAACTAGTAAATAGAATAGGTGTTTTCATAAGGATTGGTCTCAATATTATCCCAGTTCTTGTTGCAGTAGATTGTTATACATTGATACAGATTTTCTACTATGAATATTGTAATCAATACAAGTGGCAGTAGTTTGTTGTTATCCTAATAAACTCCTTAAAAATATTAAATAGGTGAGTATGTTCACAATATTACACATGTAAACTTAAGTTGCATCCCATAGCTTGTTCTCTTTAATCTACCATCACACAAGTTATTCTTCTTAGCTTTCTATCTTATTTAAAGTAGATTATAGATAAGATGTTAAGGAATGTGACTATATTTGAACTGCTGATCTTCTTTCTCAAAAACATGTTGACTCTGAATTTTTTCATGTATTCAATAATCAAATATGTAACTCAGCCTTTAATATATCCATAGCTTAATTTTCTTTTAATAAATCCATTTTTGAAAGATCAATTCTCTCAAAATCCACACTATAAGATTGGGAAAACAAAAAAATTACTACTCACTCAACCATATATTCAGGGAATATTTATTATTCTTTTTATTCCTTGACTATAAATATCTAGTAGAACAAGTCAACATTTTATTAATATTCTTATTTTAAGACTAATAGATATGTAGTTACTATAGTGATTTGGTTTTTATTTCTCTTATTCACTATAATGTGTAGTAGAACATCTAACTTTTTCTTCATTAAGATATTCACTATTCTCTGAGACACTCATAGTAACAAAGAATAACAACAATAACTACTCCTTATATATTTCTTTATTCCTCCGTAATATTCTCTATATCATATAAATGAGCGTCTATATTAAATTACTCATTGCATTTTCAATTTCCAAAAACAGAATAGAGAAAGGGAATTCTCATTATAGTCTAAAAATTTCTTTATGATATACCCATTTTGGTTTCATATATTTAGTCATGGATGAATTTTTCAACTCGAAGGATTTTTTGTACATAACTCTCATTAAATGTCCCACATGTGGATGAAAATATATTTTATTTTTACTACCATAGGCTTGGATTTATATTTTTCTTTCATAATTAACTATACATAATGATCAGAAGTAGGTGTAGCTAAATTATTCTCATTTCAATATCAATTTAATATTTCTTAACTCTTTAATATATTTCAATTTGTTCAAAATACATTATAAATACCACATCAAGTGGATTTTCCTCATTCTTAGCTTTAGAGATCCCATTAAAATAGTACAACCTTCTATCTCAGGCCCATCAAAACATATATCATGTAATAAATTATTCATGTTTTCTAAAAAATAATCAAATCAAAATGATACAGGATTTGATGAGTAGATTGATTATTTATGTAACTTCATCTATAAAATTCTTGAAAATATGATAAATTCATTTTCTTTAACAAGATATAAATTGATTGGTTATTCTAAATTTTAATTTCTAAAAATAGTCTTGGATCATGGATTTTTGAAGAAACATAAATTTTTGAACTTGAATAAATAGAATAGAATTCTTAAGATTTAAATTTCATGATAATTATCAAATTATAGAACCTTATTTTTTCACTTCATTTTTAGATTTTAATTTTCATATATTCAAGATCAGATTATCCTAGAGGTAGATCTTATATCACAATGATTTAGGGATTTTTTAATACATAAATTTTTTTTGGAATTATCCTAGTTGTTTTCTTAATTATAATTAAATTCTAATATTATATTTTTTCATACTGTAGAATTAAGAAAAGGTGGCTTATTCAAGGTCATACAATGAACTGGGAACTCTATGTCATATTACATTAAAGTCATATGACCTAAAAATTCATATGGAATTAGTTTAATATGACTTCAAAATACATATGATTTGAAAATATCATCTGATCTACAATAGTCATATGATCTGATGCTCAAGGACATATAGACAACCTCTTATGATATGAATTGAAAAGTCATGCGATCTACTTCAACCTCATAAAATACATCTTAAATACATATTATCTATAATTATCCCAAAATATCATATCTAGTGATATGTACTCAATGTCTTATGATGCAATTAAAGTCATGCGATTTTCATCAAAGTCTTGGGATCTACTAAAAGTCATATAATGGACTTAAAGACTTACGATCTGCTCCACAAGTCATGTGATCAATACAGACTTCTTACTAATGAATTTAGAATGTTTTATAATGTTTTTTGGGATTCTTAAAAACTTTTAAAACTTTATTCAATGTATTCATACATTGATTTCAGTATTCTTCAATCTCAACATACCTAGGATAGTTTCATCAATTACTTCATCGAGATTTTTCAATACTATAAATTTTATTTCGAATTTATAAAAAACAGGTTTATAACATATCGTACATAGATTCAGAAGAAAACTCACTTATATATATTCTCTAATTAATTTCAATGGTTTAGAAACACTTTTACTCCAATAGTGTTTGTCATATATATTAGGATCAACTCTACGAAATTATGATGTAGTTATGGTCCTTGTAATATATCCAATCAGGTATTCTATGTATAATACTTCATTATTCACTTCATTCATTGAGTGGATACTCAATCCATCACCCAATATATCACTTTTATTTAATTACATTAAAAAAATTCATGAAAACATGACTAATTAACCACCAATACAACTAAAAAACATTGGGAACTTTAATAATGATTAAGTAATGTAATTATATAGTGTAATAGTTTCAGGTATATAGTTTTTACTCACTATATAAGAATCTCAAGACTTAAATCGAGGACACTTTTTCTAATATTGTATAAAACTAGAACCTAATAGGTATGAGACTTGGTGTCCTAGAGGAACCAAATTGGTGAATACCCCATTGGTGAGTCCTAACCTGGGTGGATACAACCTTTCTATGGTGGGTCTCACAATCTATAGTTCTAATCAAGTTCTCTTGTAGCCATTTCTACAAGCTATGGGGGGTTTTAAATCCACTTATCATCTCCCTCAGACTGATGATTGATCTAAACCTACTCTTTAGTCCCTAGTTTTTATATATAAAGTCTCCTCTCACCACATATATGGATTGGATGGAATTATCCTCAATTAGGGTGTTGTCATAAAGGTCCTTACCCTGACACTTGGTCCCTCTCAGATTGATCCAAATAGGTAAAATATTATAGAACCTCCAGTGATAGGTTTTCTTCAAGATGGTTTCAGTATTCATGTACCTATTCCCAATGGTATTTCTGGTAAGGTATGCCTCCTTTGTTATTTCCTATATCAATAGATGATCTCATTATTGTTGATTATCAAAATCCTATCTCTATTGTTTCTCCAGGTGATGAAATGTTAATAAAATACTCTGATAGGAACCTTTTGATCCTTAACAGAGTATAATAGAGGCAGGACCTAGTAAGAGGCCTTCCATATAGGTCATTCTGTACCTGACATCTCCAATGTTTTCTATATCATATGATTATGAGATCTTATATATCAACCATTTCATGTCATTATCCATCGATAGTGAAGATATTTCGGTTTCTACTCCTCAAAAAATCCAGCATATTATAATTAATCACACCTCCTAAATTTCATAAGGAATGGATACCATATCCAAATCCAAATATTGAGTGACTATAAGAGCTTCTTCTCTATAAGACCTAGAATGTAAACCCCTTAAGGCTTCTGTTTCTATTTTCCCATGATCTTCATGATTATTTTGAATATAATGGGACTTGGATCCTTGGATAAATTTGACTTATTATCCAATTATTTCAGAAAGAAGCATGTATATCTAATTTATATTGTTGAACCAAATCACAAGACTGACTTAATTCATAAATATTCATCTAAGATCCATGTAAGGGACTTAATGCTTTCTAAACTAGGCAATAATCATGTATGGATTTTTTTTTTGAAAAAAATCCCTGAAGGTGAACCTGATTAACTCTTCCCATAAACTTATCATGTTCAAAGTTAGTCACTCATATAATGTGGTTTTTCTATTTATATTTTATTCCAAATGTTATATCCATAAAATAGTTAATCTCTGAAAATTTTTATCCAACATCAACCTAGGTTCATATGGTTGGTTCACAAGAGGTGACTTTAACATTATCATAAACCACACTGAGAAAAAAGGAGGGAGTAATTATTTAATAAAAGTGATGAGTGAAATTAAAACATTATTATATTACAATGGACTCATTTATCTTGGGTACCCAGGAAACAAAGTCACATTGTATGATAATGATCATGGTAATCATAGGATACAGAGTAAGTTCAAAAGGTGGTTCTCTAACCTCTATGAGATCTCCAATTATCTTTACATTTCTTTTTTTCATTTTTCTTGGCCCTATATCACCATACTTTATTAATTATCATAATGAAACCCTAAATATACAGTTATCATCACTTCTTTTACTTTAACTATAGTCCCAATATATAAATTTCCTACACATTGTACAAGCATCCTAGAGTGGACATATGATCTGATACCCATGTGTTGTTATTTAGAATAAACTAAGGACTTTTAAAGCTTCAAAATGGGGTTGATCAATATAAATACTAACCTAAAAACCATTCTTGAAGCTATGATAATAGAAATAAAATGGATTTACACTAGAATTTAAAAGGGATATGATGATGGTAACATTGCGAACCTATCTGTAAAGAAGAAACTATTTCTAGAGATAATTTTAGAATAAAAAAGGTAGGTTCGTGAAAGGTCTAGAGTTATTTAACATAAATAAGGATATAGGAACACTTCCTTATTTTAGGAATGAATTCAATAATGTAAATTCATTTATAACCTCAATATATAATTAGAAGATGATTCCTTATCCACTTTTGTTGAGGTAACTGGTCCCTTAGCATTTTCCTATTTTACTTCCTTACTCATAGGAATGTGTCTAGAGAAAGGGAAGGTAACCCATGAGAGGTTGAATAATGTTATATAATTAATGATATTCCTCACACCATTTATCATAATCAAAATGGTTCTACTTAAACCATTCCAATCGAGAAGGATATTTAAGAGGTTATCCTTAATCTTATCACGGATAGTACCCCAGGGCTATATGGTTTTCTAGGATCATTCTTTGTTTTAGTGTGTGATATCATTAACAAATAGGTCATTGAGGTTATATAGGAATACTTTAAAGGGGAAACACTCCCTAGATTCTCTAATGTGAAAGATCTTATCCTTATTCACAAGGTGCATCACCTGTGATCCTTTGAGAAGTATCAACCTATCAGTATGTGTAACTTATCATAAAACATATTTTAAAAAATACTTAATGAAAGACTCTCCATTTAGATCCCTAATATGGAATCATAAGAACAACATGGTTTTTTCATGGGTAGTAACATCCAAGGAACAATCAGATTCGCATAAGGGATACTTAAGGGTCTTGACTGGAAAGTTATTGGCTCTAATGTCACGGTAAAAATTGATACTAATGAAGAATATGGAAATCTAGAGTGGAATTTCATTTTGAGGGTCATGAGATATTTTGTTTTCATAGAGTGGGTATGAAACTTATTCTTTCATAGCTACTACCCCATGTGGTTCTTGATCTCTCTAAGGGGAAGGAATTTTGGGATCTTCATATCAACATGCAGCATCTACAAAGATAATCCTCTTTCTCTCAAAATTTTTATTCTAGTGTAGTACATTCTTAATTTGAATCTAAAAAAATATCTATATAAAGGGGATATGATTATATATAGAAGAAGATATAGTTTTATAGAAATAGTTTATATATTCCTTTCAGATCATATGTTATTCTTAAATAATGGAGTATAGAAATTCATTAAATTCTTCAAATAAATATTGAACTTTTATGGTATATATGGAAAGAAAACCAACATTGGTAAAAACAATGTGTTTATCTCTAGAAAATTATCAAACAGAAGTACTAAACTTCTTAATAAATGGGGGTTTTTATATAAGAAACTTTCTTGTGAATTATCTCAAAGTTTCAATGACTATATGTAATATATGAATTCATTTCATAGATTATCTAGTCGATAGGATCACTAGTCCCATTATAAAATTGAAAATTTGTTTTCTATATTTTGGAGGTTGGATAATTATGATTATAAATATCCTCACCTCCATGACCATGTATGTGTTATTGGTAATTATGGTTCCCCAAACCATTACTAAGAATATTGATAAGGTCCTCAATGGTTTCTCATGGGACTCTCACCAAGATGGTAGATTCCATTTGGAGAGCTAGCATTGTATAGTGATAACTTTACATAAAAGAGGGATAGGCTTCGGGAGGCCATAAGAATGAATTAAAACCATTAAGGATAAACTATATTGGTATGAAATTGAAGAAAAATCCTTTTGGTTAAGATATATTAAGGCTAAATATGAGAACATACCATCTTCTTTATATAATGATAGTTCATTAACATCCCTATTATAATGGATTCTTTAGGGAAGATTCCATATTTTCTTTATGAAATCATGATGGATCATAGGTTTTGGTGATGTATATTTCCTGGAACACAACAGTTTTGGTCAAACTATATTATTTTTTGGGGTTTTGAACCTTGTTATGAGTTTATAGATATCTATAGATCACCCAAGAATTATCAATGAAGTCCTTGATAAATATTAGTAAGAATTAATTTCTAAAATCAGTTTTGTGGAGTAACCACATCACTCTGTTTTTACTCCCTCTAGTTTAGGAATATTTAGATACTCCATATATCTCAAAAAAATCCATGTGTAGAGAATATCAAAACCCTAGTAAAACTAATTTTTTTAAAAAAACATACCAAGAAAATTTACCTTCGTAATATAACACATTTAGCACCATGCCTAACCAAAAAATAGTAAAATCCAATGTAAGGTAGTTTAATTTTCCACACAATTTTTATTCTACTCGAACTATAAAATAGTGTCAAAATATTAACTATTTATGGAAGGGAATTTTAGTGTTCTATTTAGAAGTTTCTTGTGCGTAGTTTGGAAATATTCATTAATCTCGACTCACTTGAGTTGTTCCTAAGTGCTTAGTTACACAATGTTGATATATATTTCATAGATAATTAGGCATTTAGTGTGGTTTTTACTAATGTTTTATGGGTCTTAAGGGATTTTTCAATGATTCCATGAAATAGGGAACTCTATGTAGTTCTACCAAACTAAAAACCATAATCTTTTCTTCGATTAATTATATGGGTTCCCAGTGTATGGGTAGAAACTTATCTCAAACATTTCAAAGTTTTCACCATATATTTTCCAAGACCGAGATTAGCATTACCGAATCCATACAAGGCCACTAATAGTTTTAAAAGATGCATAATGATGGGTTAAAACAGAATAATGATGGTTCATGCACTATTAGTATCATATAAGGGGGTGGTATCATTCATGGAAATCAGAGATCAGTTGAATTGGTATTCATTTTTTTCTATGGTGATGGTATATAGTGGCTTTATCCATTAACACATATTATTAGATGATTTTTAACATAAACATCCATTAATTATATCTTAAACATTATGAGGCCTAGTGTCTTTGGAAGACTAGCTTCATAATACATAAATTTGAGACTAAAAAAACTCCTTTATTTTATTCTCCAGAATGAGACCCTAAATCATTTGGATCTTCTAAAATTGAATTGGATAACCTGGGGAATATATAAAAGAAAGGGGTGAGCTAAGAAACCCAGTAAGGGAATAAACATGATAAGGATGTATAACAAGTGATTCAAAGGTATAACATTATATCATAAAATTGATGGATATTGAGAAGTAAAAAGGGAGAATAACATAAAGATAACAGTGTCATAATGTCATGGAATCATTGGAAATTTGGAAACAACATAAAACATGACATTAACATATGTCAAGGGTAACCATTGAGAAAACATCACATGGTTCATAGAATCCCATAATAGATTATGTTCACTCCATAATCCCACACATGACATCTCATGAGACTAAAATTTTACCCAATATATTGAAGGGATATATAATTCTGGGATCACCCATCACATTCATATCATGTACATGCATATGAGTTCCATATAAAGTAAATAAATCACTAATCCTAACATAATAATTTCTAATGTAAAGAAATGGGTTGCATAATATTGTCTCATATCATAACAAAAGGAAAGATCATAATGAAGTAATTTGAGATATATAAATAAGGAATGTGTTAACCCATAAACTTAAGGAATAATAAGCTTGGTGTATATGTGATAGACAGATATATACATAATTTAGAATAAATCCATAACATAGTAGTCTGTCATCCTCGATGAAAATTTCTTTAAAAGATAACAAGGAATATTTCTTTTGTAAAATACCCTTTCCATTTTGAAAACACTTCTTCAATATATAAAAATTTACAAAATATTATATAAAAAAATTTCATTAAAAATAAACGTGGAAATTCATAAATTATGTTTCAATGATTTGACTTCTCATGACATCTGATAATTCCATACATGTGGTATAAGTTAAAAGAAACATTAATTTCACACTATTGTAAAAAAGTTTAAAAAGTTCCTCATTCAGAAAAAAATAATGATTCATTTCAAATTTTTCTTAAAAAATAAATCATGTTCAAAACATTATTTAATAAATATTTTCTGTAATGTTAAAAATATTCTTCAAAGTTTTTTTAAAAAACATGGATATAAAAGAATAAGGATTTTCGACCGAATAGAGAAAGAAATCCAACTTTTATTAAAAACATTTTTTCAATCATTTTAAGATCGGAAGAGAGTAAAATAGTACTATTAAATGAAAATTTCATGAATATATAGAGGATAATAAAATTAAATCTTTTTATTATAAAATTATCAAATAATTTCCTATAATTGAAATACAAGCATAAACAATCTCGATTAAAGGAATATTGAAACATAAACCCTTACCGCTTTGGTAACTATTGAATCATAACTCCCATGAATGAAGTAGATGAATTATAACTTAAAATATAATAAAGTATGATATATTCATGATATAATATGTAAATGGGAAGCATATAGACCATTTAAAATAAATTAGGTGTAGAAAAACACTTATGTCTTAAAGAATGAAGTTTGTAGATGAAACCCTTACCTTGAGTAGAAACATTGTCATGAATTTATTTTATATCCTGTATAATAAAAATATATAAATTATTTTTTTTCTTAAAAATAATTTACAGGTAAAATCTCATATACTTAAACCATCTACTTCATTTATTTTAATAAAATATTTAATTACTTATTCAATTATTCCCACATTGGGTGTTCTGAGAACACTCAGTTCATAATTTCAAAAAGGGATCAATGTGTTGACTGCTATCAAAGGGTTCATTATTATAGATCTATTGAATAGTAATAATGTGATAATTATAATTTTTATGCATTAATTATACTTTTAAAATGAACCCTGAAATTTGGTTATGAAAAATGAACTATGTGACAATCAAGGAGGCGGTAGGTCATACGTACGCATGAGTAACGTTTCTATTTTTACGTGATCATAATGGAAATAAAATAATTTTTATATTATTGATCCATAATTATACTTATATAATAAATATAATATTATTTAATTAAATAAACTTACATATACCATCCATTTGGTGTGGTAAAAAATGAATCACATTATTTTGTGAGGCGATAGTTTGTCGTACACACAAACGATGCAATCATTTTCTCGATGGATGCTAAGTTAAGAAGGTGTATGATATGATAAATTTAAATGGTTATTAATATTATATCAATATAAAATATAAAAATTAAAATAATCATCATGAACATCCTTGAGAGGCAATTATGGAAAATTAATTACATCTGTTTGTGAGGCGGTTATCTTCCATACAAATGAATGATGGTTTCATTTCCCATTTAATGGAAGAGGAGATGGATAGATATTATAAAATTAACCAAATAATATCTCATTATATGTCATAGAATTTTTTTATTATATTTTAACATTTAATACATAATTTATGGTAGAAAAAGAATAAGTAAAAAAGAAGGAGCTCAGTGAAAACGAATACCTTCTCTTAAAAGAACCTCCTTTGGATCTCTTTTTACAGATCCTAAGGTTGGTATTTTAGGAAGAACATAATCTATATAATGTGTATAAGGATTATGTGGAGATATTTTGGTAGTATTGTTTCTATAAAAAGGGATATTTTATTTTTTAATAAGTGAGAGGAGGGGTTCCCCTTTATAATTAAGGTGGAGTGGTATATTTGTAAATATATAAAACTATTCAATAATGGGATTTCACTCTCAAAAAAAGAACATAAATTTTTTAAAAATAATGTATTTTAGGATAGAAAATTTTTATATACACCTATAACACTAAAAATAATTTTTTTAAAACATTTTATCCTCTATACCTCTAAGGTTACTCACTTTTAGCATTTTAATTCTTTTACCACCATGACAATTTTTTTTCTATTTTTAATATTCATTATGAAAAAACGTTATGGTGAACATATTATATAATATAAATTATGATTATTACCAATATTTAATCCATTTTATAAAATTTAATTCTAATAAGTGGCATAATTTATTTTAAAATGAAACCCGCAAACAGGATGAAAGGCGGTTTTTTGAAAAAATGTTGTATAAAAATAAATAATAAAAATATAAATTAAAATTAAAAAAATAGATATATAATCATTAAATTTAATTTAAATCCTTCATTTTTAGGTTTTAATTTAATTAATTAAAATGGAGGGACATTATTCACTTTCAAACAATTTTCAATTTTTTTAATCCTAAAAATAAACTTATATTAAATTCTAGTACAAAGGTTATTTAAATGTAATTAATTATATTATATATAACTAAATAATACTTATTTTACTTTTAAATAAAATTAAAATAATTATAGGATTCTTATATTCATTAATTTAATAAAAGAAATGACAATTTTATAAAAATCAATATTCTTCAGTATTCACTGAAAAATATATATTTTTTGAAAAATCCCAAAATTTAAAACTAAGTTACTATAGATTTCAATGCCTAAAAAATTAGAGTAAAAAATTTCAAAAAGGAGTAAATACCTAAATATGGGTATTATATTTCCCACGCAAAAGAAATGGAAAAAGAAGGTGGTCGAGACCTATGGATCGTGTGATCCTTCAAAAGACTCATGATCGTATGACCATTATAATGTCACGTGAATACTCCAAACATGGTGAATAGCCTACATCAGATCATATGGAACACCTTTCAAAAAAAAATCCTCCTCTTGTGAAGGTGATCTAGACATCTAGTGGTCACGTGGTGGCAGCCGAATGAGTTCCCCCAAGCCATGCAGTTTTTCATTGGAAAGTGCCTAAAAAACCATCTGAAGATCCTCATAAAATATGAGTAAAATGACCAAAATGGAAAATTCATTTGCAGGCATGTGGATCATGTGATTCATTACCAGTTTTAAGGATAATTAACGGCGGAAACACCTGAAAAAACTCACAATACTCCCAATACCTTTTTTCATGAAAAAAAGAAATAAAAGGGGGGAGGTAGGACCTATCATGGTCATTGAACATCACATGATGCACCCTCAGTGATCCTCAAGACACAGTGAGACCCCAGTGACATGTCCATCTCATCCAACAAAGGCCCTTTGACTTGTCATCTTCATTGCATAGAATGTCTTGGGTATATCCAGCTGACCTTGCACTCCCCCTTGGGCTCCCTAGGGACAAACTGATGGAGTTTTCCATTAAATGCTCGCACACCCTCATAGTAACTTTATTGGTCAGATGATGTATCACCAACAAATAGAGTAATTTTCTTTTACATTACTCATGTAATCTCTCGTGGCTCACAACCTTTGTCACAAAAAATAATGGAAATAAAAGGGAAGGATTCATAAGCACTTGTGGTTGTAAAATGCTTATGAAATGATAAAGAAGTTTGTAACACGGTCCCATGAGACCCCCAGACAAACCACCCTAGCCTCACGGTATTTCCATTAAAGGAATCGAGCATCTCATATATGCCTTTAAGCAGGCACTTGGACCTCATGAAGGCCCTTAAACATATCAATTTGACAAAAAAAATTCCCTTGACATGCCTGCGTGATCAAATGTGTCCTCATTAATTGGTGATAATCCAATAAAAGATTTATTTATGGTGAGACTCTTGGTCACTAAAAATCTGGACGTACCCTTATAATGATCCACGACAGAAGACACGTGGAGACACATGCGCTAGAGCCCTTCTCCAACTCTAGCTTGGATTCATGCTAGATATTCCGCACAAACCAGAGAAAAAAAAAGAGGTGGATATTGCTTTAAATTCTCCACCCCAACATGAAAAAAGTTTAAAATCATAACCTCGAGACTCTCAGATGCACCAATGCTAGAGAGGAGTTCTCAATGTGACTGATCTCAGAAATAGAAAGTCTTTCATTAAGTAATATACTAGATAACAGTCAGGACAGTCATGCACAATGTATAAAAAAAATCATGTGATCACTCATAGATCATTCTAAAGACTTCTGTAATGGCATGAGAAGGACATCCCACACACCTACTAGATCATGCAAGAGTTAAAAATAAGATAACATGGAACATATCCAAGTCATTCATAATATAAACTCTAGAAATAAGACTAATAAGTAGAAGACTTGAGTGAAAGGCATATATGATGAACCTTATGTGCTTCACATGAACTATCAAAGGCTTGCGACAACATCAAGATACATCATTTAGATCATGCAACACACCTCTGGTATGCTATTTAGATCATGCGAAGTCCCCTGGTCAAGCCAAATAAAGTTTCGTGGTGCCTAATAGGAATGTCACCTGGATATCATGAGGCCCTTTGAGAATGTCATCCAAGTCATGCATTTCTCTTCAGTCATGTAAACTAACTAATATAATGGTTCTAGTTCAAGATTGGTGAATCTCATAGTAGCACTCGGTCATGTCAAATGGCTCTTGTGATGCCCTATGGGCATGCCATATAGATCTTGCAATACCTTCCAGGAGTGTCGATCAAGACATGTGCCTTTCTCCGAGACATTACACATTAACTATCATGATTCCCTCTATATGTGTCATCCAGATATTGTGATGGAACCGGGGTAAGTCAGCTGGGTCCTACAACACCCTCTAGACAAGCTATCCATGTCATGTGATGGCTTATAGGACAAACCATCAGAGTCATGAAATGTTCTATGGATAATATAACTCTAAACATGTGATATCCCCATGGACATTCCATCTAAGACATGTGGAGTCTTCTGGATAAGTCAACTAGATCACATGATTGTCTTTTGATATATCAGGCAGACAACCAAGTCATGTCAAGTGGACAATCAACGTATGTTAGGAAAGCAATTAGACCATGTTATAAGGGAATCCTAGAGATTGATCACGTAGTTTATCCTTAGTATGAAATCACCAATCAATAGTGAATTCTCAGTGTGTAATCCCCAATTACCGATATAATATCTCCCAAACTCAAAATGAAAACCTTAGTGTGTAAGCCCTGATAAAGGGAACTATGGTTTCACTGATTCCTTCCATATTCAGGATATGTAGGCCACCTCTCCCTGAGGATTGAGATCCATATTGATCACCTAGATAAATCTCATAATTTAAGTACCTTAGTCAAATAAATGACATTGATTACTTGATATCACTTATTTATCACAATTATTAGGGATCACATGGGTTTAGGGAGTTGAAATGGTCATAACATCTGCACTACAAACCTCTACAAATGTAAGGGAAACCTTAGAGTGTAAGAACAAAAAATTAAACTTTGAGAAATCTAATTTCTACAATAACTAGGATACATAGGATGCCCTCCTGAGGCCGAATATTGAATAAAAACCCCTTTTGGTGTAAGTCCTTTCTTGTCTATGACATTTTAACCATTGGGGACCAATCATTCTCATGGTCTGATTACTCTGTCTCATACCTTAGCAGATCGATAAATCAAATGAACTATGATGAATTTGATTCCTACCATAACCAGGATATGTAGGACACCTTCCTAAGTCCCAAGATCCATATTGAACATCTCATGGTTCATCCATGTTCAAAAGTCTAACATCCATATGCAATTATATTGATCACATGTTTTCCCTTATTTCTTACTCCGAGAATAGCTCATGTGGGGTTAGAGAGCTGTAATGAACACATCATAGGAATATTTAATCACTAATAGTAAGGTAAAACCTATCATTTAATCCCAAATAAGTGGTATCATATAAAACTCCCATATATGAAGATATCTACCTTGGGGCCAGTCCTTAGGGAAAGATCAAACTATAATAACTATGATTCCTACCATAACTAGGATATATAGGATGTCTCCTCGAGACTCGAGCTCAAATATTCTGTAACTTAGTTCCCAAAAATATTTCCTCTTAATAAGATGTTAAATTTCAGGGGTTTCATCAACTATGTGGTTTTTGATTCCGGTAATTAACTAGATACATATGACGTATCATAATGGCTCAATCCCTTCATTAGAATATTAAACTGCCTCCCTATGTGGCATAAAATCCCAAAGTACTTGGTTATATGGATTCAACACATAGGAAGCTTATCATTACTATAAAATCATGGAGAACCTCAGATACAAATGGATGGATTCACTAAATAGACCCTGGTCTCTTGTATAAGAGACAACATTAACCTATAGTCATTTAGCTTGGGTAATCGGTCTTGTATAGGGACTATGAATAGATTCATGAAAATATATTAAATCTCTAAGAGAGTCCTAAAGTTGGAAACAATTCTCCCTATAAAGGTGCAATGAGACCGACCTCCCACCCTCTCAACCAATGTGAGTCCCCAAGAGTTGTTGGTCCTGAAAACCCAGATAACCACCGACCTTTGGAAAGAAGGTTTGTACCCTACTACAGATGAGGGAACTATTGGGAGTTTCTAGTAAGAGTGATAATGGTAACCTAATATTCATGATTGTGTAAAACAGAAATACCCCTCACAATCAACCATCAGGTCAAACCAAATCCACTTCAATGAGGGTTTCTGATAGCACCTTTCACCTCATCAAAACAAAAGGATCTGATTTGCAAAAACTCTAACAAAAAAATTTTTGGTTATAATATTTCAGGTCATTATGGTCACCTCCCAATCCATAGAAATAAAACTGGTGAACCCGATGTGAATCTATCTAAAAAACAATCAGTTATTATCCATCAAACAATTTTGTTTTCCCACTATATGAAAAAAGGGTGAATCTGATGTGAATCTCTCAAACAAAATAATAATCATGTATTGACATACTTTTTTTAACACTAAATAAAAACAATGATGTAATAATGGAATGATCAACTAAATTATCTTTTATAACCGGGGTTTCTATAAGTCGATCCTTATGTTGAAAAGTCCACATGATCAGAATTGCCGAATCTAGAAAATAGGAATAATGTGTTAACCATACATATCAGATTGAGAAAATAATTCATACAATATTACACTAATAGAAAACCTTGTTCCTTATTGTTTTTTTGATTATAGATAATTCTCTCATTGATAACATCCTAACTCAATAGAAAGTATTCATCATCCATTGTTTGCTCTGGTAAATAATCAGTGGCTACAACCCCTATGGCATGCAAAGAGATTTCTCATGCTCGACTGATCCTACGATAGGTGGAAAACATGATGGTCTGGGAGTACCAATGACATGGTAAAATCCCAAACATGGAACCATCCCACAAGTTTCTCTAAAAATGATATTCATCAAGTTTTCATCTCCCAGGGAAGGTTGGTGTTATGCTAGTAGCCCTGTAAGGGTCGGTGTCCTCAGAACCGACTGTTTTGTACTTCGATTACATAAATGTTCACTTATTATATATTGTTCATTGTTCTGCATGACTATAATATAATAATGTCCTGAAATATTTGTTGCATTAATAAGGTCATAGCAGATCCCCGCTATGATGAGAAACATGAAATGCTATAACAATATTCTTAAATAAAGTTCTGCGGTTGGATGACATACTATGATAGGACACATAGTATACTGACCGTCATGTGCGAGTACTCATAAGAAGACGAGACTCTCTCTCATGGAGTTCGCACTTGGTAATCTCCAAGATGGGAGATTATGAGAACAGACCCGCCAGTAGTAATTCTGCATGTCTTGGTGTCATCGGATATTGCTATCTACGAGCATGTGTAATGGTCCTTAGACTGGAAGATTATCATTAACTCATGTCATGACTCGCGCAATTAGATTTACTGACAAAAACCGTCACGCAGACAGTTGGCGGGAAGTAGGGTACGTTGGGTGCGTCACGAGTGACATGTTGTTAATGGATAAGTCAAGGAAGGATTTGTCCCTTCCATTTATGGAATTTGATATCTCGGCCCTTTGATTGAAATAGAACTGTCGCATTAAATTCCATGGCCATGGTGTAAACGATGAGTTTATTTCAGGTAGTCAAAGAATGACATATCAAGCATATAGGTTTATGACACTGCCATGAAACCTGCTTTATGAGATATTGAGACAAAGGGATTAAATTACACAGTAAGCGCTCGTATGAGGTGATACGTCAATGTGGAGTCAACTTCTTTCTCTTGGGTGCCTTGACCCGTTGCTAGACAGTAATCTTGGACTTTAGGCAAGCCCGCCTAATGCCAATGAGAAAGAGGCCTAGAGGGTCACACACTAAGTGTATCCAAGTATCTCAAGTTGAATAAAGATTATTCTCGTACGTGGTTTAATAATTATTCAAGGAAGCCTAAGTTGTTTTAAATGATGGAGGAAAAAGAAAATAAAACAAGTACACGTCATGTATTATTATTACATGCCGTGTAGTTTTATTTTGGAAAGGAAATGAATAAATGAAAACAAGATATACACGCCATGTACATTTAATGTACACGCCGTGTAGTTTTCAATGAAAAAAAGTACATGCCGTGTATTTATTAATACACGCCGTGTAGTTTTTTTTAGTTGGGATTTTGAGGATATAATACTGTTTTAAATGATATTTATTATAATCAGCGTGGGCACATGTCAAGGAATTATTTATTCGACATGGGGTTTTAAATAAAGAGTTAATGAAATAAATAAAACACGTAACGCGTTTATTTATTGTCATAACTCTATAACCCCACACACCCGATTATAAATATCCTCACAACCCCAACTCTTTTATGACACAAGAGAATCGTTGTGCACAACATCTCTGGAGAATTCTTTCAAGGCCGAAAGAACCTCTTCCTCCAAGAATGCTCTCAAGACCGAGAGAGATCCTCTTCCATCGGATCAAGACAATCTAAGGCGGACAACGCAAGCAAAGGCTTCTCCACGCTAGCACCCGGAGAATCTTTTGGCGATGTCCAGAGATACGAGGTACACGTGTGGATCACCGCTAGAGGGAGTCTACACTTGGCTTCTGCGATGCAATGACGGATCACATCGACAACGTGATTGAAAACATCAACGAAGAAAGAACACCCAAAAGGTATTTATTTATAATTAATTAAATTAATTATAATCAACCTGTAACGATCCTTGTTTGTGGTTCCGGGAAAAACCATATTCTTTGTCTTTTTCTGTGATTCGATCCGTGGAGACTGGCGTTTATCGTCGTATTGATCCCAGATTGATCATTGCTAATGACAAAAAGCCAAGTGGGCACATCCACCCACGCGCTTCTGCTACGCCCGGAACCTTCAAATGGTATCAAAGGGAGGTTACAACGTTGATTATAGTTATTTAATTTTCGTTGATAATTTACGCATTCATATTTGATTCAATTCGAAATAAATCGTTCTATAAATCTGAATTAACGAGATCTATTCTTCCTCCTTCGTTTCTCGATTCATATCACAGAAACGACCTTTTAATTTTAATTTCGATTAAAATAAAAACGAGGAACTCATCCGGAGGAGCCGCTCTTTCTGTCTGTACAACATGGGATTACACGGTGTGTAATTAAAAATACACACCGTGTACTTAGGTTCAACGAACCGGCACTGGTCCGCCAAACCACACCGTGTGAATTGAATATGCCTAAGTTTTAATCATGCCGTGTTGACCAGAATAGAATGGCGCGTGGAAACCGGAATACACGACGTGTATGTTGGAACAACACGCCGTGTAGTCCGTTCCGACCCAGGTGAAACCGTGTACAAAGATAAGTCGCGTACCGCGTATACGGGATCGCCAGGCCGGTTACCGCGTAACAAGGAAGTACACGCCGTGTATGATTCATCTACATTCCATGTACTCTAAAATTTCCAAAGTATAGAAAAACATGCCAAAGCCCCGGCGTGTACTTTGGACAAAGGGTGAAAATAAAAATACACGCCGTGTAATTATAAACTACACGTCGTGTACTTTCCAGAAATGGAATTTCACCAGGTTTCCTCCAATGTACAAAGACCCGTACAAGGAATATGGATGAGAAGAATCTCAAGGAAATTCAGAAAGGAATTTAAGATAAAGAATTGATTAATTATAAGATCATAATTAATTGAATTCGAGCACGTCTTATCTTAAATAAAAGAACGATTAAAAGAATTTGAATTCTAAATATGCGTAAATGTCGTTGCATACTATGGATGATCCTGAGCTAGACCAAAGACCCTTTGTATGTGTATGGTTTCATTTAAGTTTATTTAATTTAGATTTGTTGGCCTGCGAGCCTTCTTCCAATAAAATGTAGGGCCTACGTGCCCATGGTTTCTTTAATGTAAACCCATGTAATGGAGGATCTCCCAAGCCAGAGGAGATGGTTCAAATCCCGAAGCCGAGGCGAAACCGACACAAGAAGATACAAAGGTGGACAGGTGGGAGCTTCAAAACACGAACCATCAGGTTCAAGGTGTTTTCCCTAGGTCAGGGTAAGCTTATCAAAACCGCTAGATAAGCTAACCAAATAGAAGCTCATGATCATGCCATCTTATTTTATTTCTGTCTGATTGCATGGTTTATATATTATGCATGTGTTGTCGCGATCACATAATTAATAAAATGAACAAGCATGAAAAGATGGAATAAAATAATAACCGGTCTATGCGTATACATTATCGGAACATGGTTAATCACTTAAGCAAGCATCACTTAATATTAACATGAATGTGATAATGCAAAGATACGCATAAAGAATAAAATCCCTCAAATACCATATTAAGTCAGACCAAGCCTTCCGTTACTTGATTAAGGGCAAGACTCAATAAAACTACGTGTTTGACCAACCCTTGTTGGGACACTTACTTTTATAAAGGAAGCCCTTATGAAAGGTTTCGGGTTGACTTAACCATATTACATCAAGAGAGGTAGACCTTGCTAGACTTGATGTAATATTGAAGGTAAGAGTTGAGGAAATCCAAGTCAGGATTTCAGGATTTGGGAGTCCACTCAACAGATCAAGGAACTGTAAGCTCACATTTGGCAAAGACCCGCCTACCTAAATATCTTTAAATAGCTTGACCAACCCTTGTTGGGGTTATGCGAAGGGAAATATGGATCCTTGCCATTAGAATGTCAAAGCAACTGGACATTCCGAGTTCAATGGTGAGGGCCATTGGGAATTGATAAAATAGTGGGAGACTTAATAAAATTTATTATTTCTCATAAAATGTAATCAAGAAAGTACTGATGAATCTACTCTTTTAAATTGTAGAATCAAAATGACAAACACATCAACCACATTTTCTCTGCGATCAATTCTGGATAAAGACAACATCCTCACCGGCAGTAACTTTCAGGAATGGTTTAGGCGCCTTCAGGTTATCCTACGCCATGAACGGAAGTTTTATGTGCTGGAGTCCTCACTTCCTAATTCTCCTACCCCAGGGGCAAGTGATGAAGATTTCCTAGTCTATGATCAACATTTGAACGATGCTCTCGATGTTCAATGTTTGATGATGTCATCTATGTCTAGTGACCTCATGAAGTCTCATGAAGACATGGATGCCTACAGCATGCTCGAGCACCTCCGTGGTTTATACCAGGAGAGAGAAAGACAGGAAAGGTTTGAGATCTCCAAGGCTCTATTTCAGAGCAAGCTTGGAGAGGGTTCCCCATCTGGTCCTCATGTAGTCAAGCTCATTGGCTACATTGAGCGCTTGGAGGTTCTAGGGTTTAAACCCCCTGAAGAACTGGGTACCGATCTCATTCTCGCATCACTCCCCCAGAGCTTCTCAAACTTTGTTGTTAATTTCAACATGAACAATATTGAGAAGTCTCTATCTGATCTTCTTATCCTTATTCGCCAAGTGGATAATGACATGAAGCGTGAAAAGCCTTCTGTCCTTATGGTGAATAAAAGGAAAGGGAAGGCGAAGAGCTTTAAGCCCAAAGCTTCTTCAAGGCCTTCCAAGAAAAGGACGATCAAAGGGGAGGCAAAGGAACAGGATGATGTTTGTTTCGCATGTGGCAAGAAGGGTCACTGGAAGAAAAACTGCACCCAGCCAAGGAAGCAAGGGGAAGCTTTAGGTGCGTTTGTTATCAAATGAAATCTATCTGTTTCTACTAATTGGGTATTATATACTACTTGTGGTGCTCACATCTATATCCAAATATAGGAACCAAGTAGATTCAGTAAGATTGATCGAGGGGAGATAGATCTACGAGCAGCCAACGGAGCTAGACTTGCTGCTGTAGCTGTCGGGGACTACCACCTCACATTGCCTACCGGGATGGTCTTGGTTTTGAAAGGATGTTATTATGTACCCTCTGTAACCAAAAACATTATTTCAGTATCCAGATTAGATACTGATGGATTCATATTCAAGTTTGGAAATGAATGTTGCTACTTTTATAAAGATAGCGTTTGTTTTGGTAGGGCACATTTATATAACGGCCTTTATGTGTTAGACTACACAAACCAAGTACTGGAAATTGATAACAAAGTTAATTTACATGACTCATACCACACCCAACTTTGGCATCACCAGCTAGGTCATGCCAATGAGAAACGTTTGACAAAATTACATCAAGATGGGTATTTAGATTCTTTCGAACTAAAACCACTTGGTGTATGTCATGCGTGTCTACAAGGCAAAATGACCAAATCCCCATTTAGTGGGAAAGGTGAAAGAGCTAAAGAGCTTCTAGAATTAGTTCACACAGATGTGTGTGGACCATTTCCAGTTGAAGCAAGGGGTGGGTTCTCGTACTTCATAACTTTTACTGATGATTTTAGTAGATATGGATATATCTATTTAATGAGGTATAAGTCAGATTATTTTGATCGGTTCAAAGAATACAAGAATGAAGTTGAGAACCATCTTGGTAAAAAGATTAAGAAACTCCGCTCAGACAGAGGAGGAGAATATCTTAATCAAGACTTCATTGATTTCTTACGGGAGTTTGGGATTCTATCTCAACTCACTCCTCCTTACACACCGCAGTGGAATGGTGTAAGTGAAAAGAGGAACTGCACCCTGTTGGACATGGTGAGATCAATGATGAGTCATGTGAGTCTTCCATTATCCTTTTGGGGATATGCATTACAAACAGCAGCACACATACTAAACCAAGTACCAACTAAATCGATAAATGGTATTCCATACGAGTTATGGAGTGGACGCAAAGCCATGTTATCGAATTTACACGTGTGGGGTAGCGAAGCATTTGTTAAGGCCTCTTCAGGTAACAAACTTGCACCCCGAGGCACAAAGTGTATCTTTATAGGATATCCCAAGGAAACAAGGGGATATTACCTATACAACCCCTCAGACAAAAAGGTTACAGTGGCAAGACACGCCATATTCCTTGAGAGGGAGCACATCTCCAGAAGAGATAGTGGGAGTGAGATAGACTTCGATGAAGTCGAGGCTCAAGATACACATGAGTTGGTACAAGAACAGATTCCACAAAGCCCTGTGGAAGAACAATCTGTTCCAGAGACACAAGAACTGCGTAGGAGCACGAGAGAGGTGAGAGAACCAGAACGATATGGTTTTCTTGTCACTGAGGATGGTGACTCATTATTGGTTGACAATGATGATCCTCTTACCTACAAGGAAGTAGTTGAAGGCACAGACGTTGCCAAGTGGCAAGAAGCCATGAATTCTGAAATGGATTCCATGTACCAAAACCAAGTCTGGATTTTGGTAGATACTCCAGTTGATGTAAAGCCTATTGGTAATAAATGGGTATTCAAGAAGAAACTGGACATGGAGGGGCAAGTCAGCACCTACAAGGAACGACTGGTTGCAAAAGGTTTTAGACAGCGTCAAGGAATTGACTATGATGAAACCTTTTCACCGGATGCAATGCTGAAGTCTATCAGAATCCTATTGGCCATTGCTACTTACCATGACTATGAAATTTGGCAAATGGATGTCAAAACATCTTTCCTTAACGGGAACCTCCAGGAAGATGTCTACATGACACAACCTGAAGGGTTTTTGACTTCAAAGGATTCCAACAAGGTATGCAAGTTTCATAAATCCATTTATGGATTAAAGTAAGCATCAAGGTCATGGAACATTCATTTTGATGAAGCTGTTACAGAATTTGGCTTTGTTCAGAACGAATGTGAGCCTTGTGTCTACAAAAGGTTTAGTGGAAGTGCAGTCGTTTTCCTAATAGTATATGTCGATGACATATTGCTAATTGGAAACGAAGTACCTGTCTTACAGTCAGTTAAGGAATGGTTGAATAAATGCTTCTCCATGAAAGACTTGGGCGAGGCGGAATATATTCTTGGGATCAAGATCCATCGTGATAGATCCAAGAAAATATTGGGCCTATGTCAAAGTACATACATTGACAAGATACTGAAGAGATTCAGTATGGAACAGTCCAAGAGGGGATTGTTGCCAGTGTCACATGGCATACATCCTTCCAAGAAAATGTGTCCTCAGACACATGAGGAAAGAAATAGAATGGCAAGGATCCCTTACGCATCCACGATTGGGTCAGTCATGTATTCTATGCTATGTATGAGGCTAGATGTTGCTTATGCATTAAGTGCGATAGGCAGATATCAAGCTGATCCAGGAGACCGCTATTGGATGGCAGTCAAGACTATCCTTAAGTATCTGAGGCGTACTAAGGATATGTTCTTGGTTTATGGAGGAGATGAGGAACTAGTCATCAGAGTACATGTAGATGCTAGTTTCCAGACTGATCAAGATGACATGAAGTCGCAGACTGGATACATCTTCAGTTTTAATGGAGGTGCAGTGAGCTGGAAGAGCTCAAAACAAAGTGTGGGGGCAGATTCTACATTGGAGTCCAAGTATATCGCAGCTTCTGAGGTAGCTAAAGAAGCAGTATGGATGCGAAGCTTCGTCCAAGAGTTGGATTTTGTACCGAGCAGTAAAGATCCTGTCACACTCTATTGTGATAATACTGCAGCGGTGGCACTTGCAAAAGAGCCAAGGTCACATCAGCGGACAAAGCACATACTTCGGAAGAATCATCTCTTGAGGGATTTTTCTCAAAGACGTGAAGTTGCAGTGAGTAGTATTTCCACGAAAGACAACGTGGCGGACCCATTGACTAAAGCCTTGACTCAGCAGAAACATGATCATCATGTGAGGTCTAGCGGACTAAAAGTCGTAGGCAGTTGGCTCTAGTCCAAGTGGGAGTTTTTAAGGGTTGGTGTCCTCAGAACCGACTGTTTTGTACTTTGATTACATAAATGTTCACTTATTATATATTGTTCATTGTTCTGCATGACTATAATATAATAATGTCCTGAAATATTTGTTGCATTAATAAGGTCATAGCAGATCCCCGCTATGATGAGAACCTTGAAATGCTATAACAATATTCTTAAATAATGTTCTGCAGTTGGATGACATACTATGATAGGACACATAGTATACAGACCGTCATGTGCGAGTACTCATAAGAAGATGAGACTCTCTCTCATGGAGTTCGCACTTGGTAATCTCCAAGATAAGAGATTATGAGAACAGACCCATCAGTAGTAATTCCGCATGTCTTGGTGTAATCGGATATTGCTATCTACGAGCGTGTGTAATGGTCCTTAGACTGGAATATTATCATTAACTCATTTCATGACTCGCGCACTTAGATTTACTGACGAAAACCGTCACGCAGACAGTTGGCAGGAAGTAGGGTACGTTGGGTGCGTCACGAGTGACATGTTGTTAATGGATAAGTCAAGGAAGGATTTGTCCCTTCCATTTATGGAAGTTGATATCTCGACCCTTTGATTGAAATAGAACTGTCGCATTAAATTCCATGGCCATGGTGTAAACGATGAGTATATTTCAGGTAGTCAAAGAACGACATATCAAGCATATAGGTTTATGACACTGCCATGAAACCTGCTTTATGAGATATTGATACAAAGGGATTAAATTACACAGTAAGCGCTCGTATGAGGTGATACGTCAATGTGGCGTCAACTTCTTTCTCTTGGGTGCCTTGACCCGTTGCTAGACAGTAATCTTGGACTTTAGGCAAGCCCGCCTAATGCCAACGAGAAAGAGGCCTAGAGGGTCACACACTAAGTGTATCCAAGTATCTCAAGTTGAATAAAGATTATTCTCGTACGTGGTTTAATAATTATTCAAGGAAGCCTAAGTTGTTTTAAATGATGGAGGAAAAAGAAAATAAAACAAGTACACGTCGTGTATTATTATTACATGCCATGTAGTTTTATTTTGGAAAGGAAATGAATAAATGAAAACAAGATATACACACCGTGTACATTTAATGTACACGCCGTGTAGTTTTCAATGAAAAACAAGTACACGCCGTGTATTTATTGATACACGCCGTGTAGTTTTTTTTAGTTGGGATTTTGAGGATATAATATTGTTTTAAATTATATTTATTATAATCAGCGTGGGCGCATGTCAAGGAATTATTTATTTGACATGGGGTTTTAAATAAAGAGTCAATGAAATAAATAAAACGCGTAACGCGCTTATTTATTGTCATAACTCTATAACCCCACACACCCGATTATAAATATCCTCACAACCCCAACTCTTTTCTGACACAAGAGAATCGTTGTGCACAACATCTCTGGAGAATTCTTTCAAGGCCGAAAGAACCTCCTCCTCCAAGAACGCTCTCAAGACCGAGAGAGATCCTCTTCCATCAGATCAAGACAATCTAAGGCGGACAATGCAAGCAAAGGCTTCTCCACGCTAGCACCCGGAGAATCTTTTGGCGACGTCCAGAGATACGAGGTACACGTGTGGATCACCGCTAGAGGGAGTCTACACTTGGCTTCTGCAACGCAACGACGAATAACATCGACAACGTGATTGAGAACATCAACGAAGAAAGAACACCCAAAAGGTATTTCTTTATAATTAATTAAATTAATTATAATCAACCTGTAACGATCCTTGTTTGTGGTTCTGGGAAAAACCATCTTCTTTGTCTTTTTTTGTGATTCGATCCGTGGAGACTGGCGTTTATCATCGTATTGATCCCGGATTGATCATTGCTAATGACAAAAAGCCAAGTGGGCACATCCACCCACGCGCTTCTGCTGCGCCCGGAACCTTCAAGCCCTAGTCACTACAACCAGTTGGTTCTACAACTTATCCCCAGAGCACAAAAACTACCACCTTTAGTATTTGATGAAGGTGGATCAGGAAGCCAAATACATATCCCATTCAGTTGAAGTTCCACAAAGGAGGGAACTATTCAACCACCATCTCTAGCATCATCTCATTGGTACCCACCAGTCGCCTTTTGAGGGCACCACCCGACATGTTGCCTCCTCTGAAACCCATAGATGAGCAACAAGGAAGGCTCATCGGAGGAGGAAGCCACTGAATATCTACGAGAGGTATCATATCCCCACTCTTACTGATAATGTTTGCTGGTATATTCTATATGGATGTATAATGCAGGATCATACCCCAGTTGACACAGAACAATTCTCTGGGAATATTCTTACAACAGGCATGGGGGCACATATCCCTACCCCTAACTTGAAGCTCATCAACATATTCTGATGGCACAAGGAAGAAACAAGTGGGCACATATCCTCACATCAATCGAATACATATTCCAATTTATAATAGAGACATAAAATGAGCAAGATTATATCCCTACACACACTTTTCCAAAATAAAAATATATTTTAGCAATAGCTGAAAAAATCCATCGTCATTTCCAAAATTGTTGCAGCTAAAGCGATATGTGTATAATCATATCCCTACAACTTGGGAAACTCAAGACTACAATCATCATGAATAGTTGGTTGAACCAAACAAAGCACACACTATTTCCCAAGATCCGGAGGATTATCAGTATATTTCAATAAAGGACGAGGCATCAAACTGGGCTCACACTCCCATTCCAATCAGGGCTCACAAGGTGAGAGTGGCACATTATTAGGGACATGGGAACATGCCTATTGAAAAATTCCATCAACATATTCCAAATGCTCAAGATCAAGATCATAGCCCAGTTCTATCTAGGGATTACCATGTGAGAGGGGAAAATCCTTAGGACATGATCATACTCCTATTGAATAAGATCAATGACATACTTCAAAGGACTAGGACTGGCCATATATCTATGTTCTGGCTGTGGATGACCAAGTGAGAATGGAACAAGACTCAGGATAGGCTCATGTTCCTATTAGTCAATCTTCTTGAAATATTCTAGTAGATCATGGATGTAAGGCACATATTCCTATTTCCCCCAATGAATGACTACACCAACAACATTCCAAGGTAATAGAAGAGGAGGCTCATATTCCTTCTGACATTCTGGGGAATGCATATCCAAACTAGGTTCATATTCTCATTCCAACCAGGGCTCACCAGGTGATATAGGCACACACCTAGAATCAGGATCATACTCCTGTCAAGAAATACCAGTAACATATCCCAAAGGCTCAAGATCAGGCTCATACCCCCATATTGACTGGGGATCACCAAGTGAGAATGAAACATGTCTTGGGATAGTCTCATATTTCTATAAATAATGAGATATCTTATTGAAATATTCTAATATATTATCAACATCAGGCGAATATCCCCATAACACTATATGGTTATATACATGTTTTGGAATCCATCATGTATTAGGTTCATATTCTTATAAAATCCCAAAAGTAAGGTCAAAATATTCTGAACACGATTCATAACATGAACTATACACCTAATATACTCAATGTTAGAGCCCTTAAGGTAGTTTGGGAAATATTATCAACACCATAAGGGTCCATTGAATCTTCTATCAAAGTAGAAGAATAAGATTTTCATTACCGCGATAGTCCTCCTCATGGTAGTGTGGAGATGGATCACAGAGACTCTATTCCTAAAATACATCATGGTCAACCTACCAATAGAGATATCTACCACAAAAAAATAAATAATCCCCATTCCTAGAAACCTTCATATGGAGGGGCTTCCAAAACTACAAAACCTTCATATATAAACATGCTCGAAACATTAGGGTCAATGGTATAAAGTTCCCCATCAACTTCCAGCAGCACTCCACTCTAATCAGCATGCGACTTCCAGAATCATCTTCTATAGTATAATCAGATGGAGGCATGTAAGTTTGATGAAGAGGAGGTTGACATGAACATATAGAGAGAGTTATTAGGAAAAAACCTACACATCAATTTTTTTCCCTTCAATAATTCTAGTTATGACATCCCAGATGAGCTATAAAATGAGTATATACCTTATCTACACCAAAATATGTGGGATACTCATCAGTGACTAAAAGTTAGAAACCTCCCTTATCCTAGATATGAGGGTCAAATTCAGACCATCAAAGTTCACTATTGACATCAAGAAATGGATTTTATCTCAATGGCCTAGGATCCAAAACCAGATAATCACAATGAAAATTTGCAACATGCTTGCCGCCATTGCATCACAAATCATCAGTAACTAATATCTGAAGCTACATCATGAATTTTTATTTGAATATGGTGAGATTATGGAGCATTACACTTTTCCACACCCCTATAATAGCATAACCCCTCAGATATGGGTCCTGTAATTTTGTAGTCTTTGGAGAAATTAGCGGACCTGGTAACGCTAGAGTCAGTTTGTCACTATAACCAAATGGACCCACTTCAATGGTTCCCATACATCACAAACATAGAGATAGGATATCCAAAAAAAACTTTAAACTAAGGCCCTAAAAGTAACAAGAGTACATTCCAGATACAGAGACCGATGTTTTAATCATCCACAAAACATACCATAAAGAATGGTTCTCATCATGGGTTGTCATCACACCCAACTCCCACGCGAGCACAAATGTACCACATCAAAAGGGACTCAATAGTAGCTACCATATCAGCTATCTAGGAGATAACCCAACTCACTGATCTTGAATAATATCTACCACCTCATCTACCTCTCAGATCGTGAAATCCTGAGAGGATTCAAGATATATCAGTAGTTATTGTAAGCCAAACCCACCCCCTAGGCTGGGGGAATTTATATCTCAATCACCATCACGAAGTTCATCATCCCCTTAGAGGACCCTAAATACATCAACGTTGATTCCAGATAAACCTCATCTCACTATAATGGGGGAATTTATATCTTAAAATATATCCCAGAAGTCATAAAATCCCCAACTGGAATACTTGGATCCTCAGCAACATGACCAATCAGTTCCAATTATGACCCAGAATGACCCCCACCCCATGGGGATGGGAGAATTTTCATCATCATGATCACCACATAGAAAATAAGTATTCTTTAGGTTGGTAGGAAAACATTTTTTTCCCACCCATCCCTCTCACCACAAGACAAACCTCTATTGGTTGGGGCCTTCTTAGAAATCACAACCGGAAACTCCCTCATGGTCACTATTCATTTTTCAAAATAGGAGGAGTGTACAATGAAGGTGATCAAACCTCGTAGGGTTCACAAGAAAAAATTACCCAAATTGTGCAAGGGTTTTAAAAACAACCCTAATGAAAGATGTGTAGAATCATCCTATTGTGTTAAAAGTAATGGAACAAACACCATTGCCCAAAAAGCCTCTATGAATGTCGTCATTTTCAATATGATAAACACTGATCAAGATTAATATGAAAAGGGTCGTAACATGGAAAATTTACCTAAAGGGGAGGCTGATTTGGATTCACAAAATTAGGCAACACCCACATAGAACCAAAGAAGGCTCCAAAGCCTAGTACCTCTGAATACTGAGTTTCACCACTTTGGTGGAACACTACCAAGTATAAAAGGGAATGGAACGACTACATCTAATTTGGCATATGAAAGAGTTGATATTAATTCCATAGAGGAACAATTGTCACAATATGAGAGTAAAATTAAAACACTCTTTCTACTCAATGGGGAGCTACTTAGGGGATACTTCTGACCATGTATTATCTTCAGAAAGAGTTTAATATTCTCCCTCACATAGATAAACCTCTAGTGAGAGTGGTATTTGAGCATCATATTGGCTCCAAATCTTGGAATCCAGTCTACATGAATGAGGAAGTTGAAAATGATCATGATTTCCCTCTATTGTGGAGAAAACCTCTCCCTCATTAGGGAGATCATTCCGTCCTAGGGAAAATTGTAAAATAGTAGAAAATGAAAGTGGGACCACCTCATCGGCCCCTGCCTACTCCCTGTGGATGGGAGGCATCTAAGATAAATTTTACTCATAAGTTACTTAACATCATCAAGTCCCTAGATAATGAAATGGAAGCCATGTAAGGGAGATGTGAACCTATGTAGCTTGAATGGAAGCCATATCCAAAATGGGTGGATTATAATACACCTCCACCCAATTTTGGAAATAATACCTTATCTAATTTTGATGGTGTGAGAATCTTAAATAGCATGTCACACACTTTGTATTCTAATGTAGCCCAATGATGGACCCTCGAGATCAATAAGAGGCAAAAAATATAATGTATTTTGTAAAACTTTTGACGGGGAAACTATTGTTTGTTTTAGTAGCCTAAAAGTTGGATCTGTTGCAGGATGGTAAGACCTTCATCATTGATTCATTTATTAGTTCATCTACACACTAAGAAAAATGATTATCTTAGACTTGTATAATTACAAAAAATGTGAGAACAAGGGGGTGTTTTCCTTCATAGTCAGATGGAAAAGTTTAACCTATTCACTCGACACCCCTCTATCATAATAGAAACTAATACAAATTTATCCAAAAAATATATATGATGATTTTAAGACACCTCTGATCCCCATGAAATATCCAGGTGGGTTTCATGAGTTTTCTGTAATGGAACAACGACTTAAGGAATCCATTCAGCGAACCTGATAAATAACTTGACTCGTTCCCACAGAACTGGTGAAAAATCATGAAATTTGGAAGCTATGGTTATTGATGTGTGGCCTATTGTCTCCTATCGACTGTTCAAGGGTCCAATGAACTTCTAATGTGTATATAGACACTCAGGTTGAATCCTCGACGATTGTACTTTTTTATAGTCGATTGTTTTTGTGATTTTCCTTTTTTAATGGAGGGGGGATTATTTACAATAATTACATGAAATGATTAGTTAATGAAGATTGATTTAAAAATTTGATAAATATTAGGGTGAGTTCATTATTGGGGATTTGAGCTTTGATATCATTGATCATTTCATTATATTTCATTAAATTGACACCCACATCACAAGATGAATTTGATCAGAATTACCAAGTGTAAAGGATATAATGCAAGAAATAACATAACTAGGGGTATAATAATAATCAATACTTGTTTATGGTAGTTTATTTTTAGTTATAATAATCCATGTAATCCACATGTTAGACAAAACATGTCATTAATCCATGAAATTTTATTTTTAGCATACACAATGTTAACCTGAGGAATATTCATTGAGTAAATGATCTTAATCACTAAATATACAAAAATTATGACTCACTCTAATAGATTATTTGATCATCCATTGAAATGATATTAATCTATTTTATAATTTTTATGGTGATTAATTATAAATAAAACAAAAATAACATGATAAAAAAATAGTTGTGCACTGAACAAACAAACGAGCGGTGAAGGAAATTAAATACGGACATTAGATTGAATTAGAAAACAACAGAAGAAAGGGTTTATTTTGATTTATTTAAAATATTTTAAAAAAATTAATATTATGAATCATTAGGTATACGAGAATAATATATTAATATGAAGAAACATGCATTAAAACTCATTTGAAATGAAAACAAACTTACATGATTACAAATAAGAACAACAAAAAAAGAACATGAAACAAAGAGAGGAGGAAGAGTCTCTAAAGTTAAAACATGTGTATGGAAGGTACTATAATTTTTTTTAAAGGCTCTGTTTGTGAAAAATGTAAACTAATCTCATCTGAAATTCCAACTCCTTGCACAAAGAGTAGGGTGATACTTTTATAGCCCAAGGAGTTGGACTATTTGCATTCCAATTCTTCCCCTCCACTTGGATCTCCAATTTGGCCTTATATACAGCTGAATCAAGAGATATGATATTCTTTAGAGTTGTATATATTGATGTTTAATTTCATACCTAAAAATTTGGAGGCCATTGGACTTTTGGATCCAAATATATGACTATTTTACTAAATAATGTGCATCTATCCATTTTAATCTATACTTTTTTTGAAGGAAATAATGTGAATGGGTTTTGGAATAGGAATATGACCTAAAATATGAACAATTTATTCAATAAAGTTTACCACATAAATATTATCTTTCACACTAAAACATATCAGCTCGAATGGATACTTATATTTGGAGAACAATCCATAATTGTGTGATAGTTTTAATTTATAGACAGAATGGTGGGTTGGACTTCATAGAACCATTTGTGATACTTTTTGGTGGAGTTGGAATTGAAATTTTTATCCATTATTCCTTTGTATAATAAATTACCTATTAAATAGTTTTATCAAATTTTTCTTTCTGTATTGAGCCCATAAATTCTATCTTCATGGTTGGTTGAGTTTCCTGATAGATTCTTTAGGCCTTCTTGTGTGTACCATATGACCCTTTAAATGTCCCAATTGGCCAAAGTGTCCTTATAATGATATGATTAAAATTCAATGGGTAATACTAAAAGACAAGAGTCACACAATTTGGATTAGTTGGATGAATGTTATAATTAAAACATTAAACTGAATTGAATCTGGATTAATCCAAATAGAGCTCAAAATTATATTTAATATTAAAACATGAATATTTCACAAAAATTATGCACCTTTCATAGAAAATAAGTAAATAGAGTAAATAAGTATTTATAAATATATCAATAACATCAAATCCCCCACACTTAGTCTTTTTCATGTCCTCATGTGAAAGAAATATAAAAACATAAAAAATCATTCTCACTCACCAAAAAATATTAAAATTTTGTTTTCACCAATCAGGGGAGGTTTAGACCACTTCACTCATCCATATTGAATTCCACCAAAAATTGTTACAAAAAAATGTTCCAAAAAAATTCATTTTTCATTCTCAAAATTTAGAAATAGGAAATGTGGTCACTCAAAACTCACTCCTCTCAAGATGATAATTTTTTATAGAGGTTCACTAATTCCCTAACTAAAAGAAAAAATCTGAGAGTTTGAAAGAGATGTCATCTTCCATTCCTTATCCTAAAGTGCACAGGAATCAAGAGGTCATTTTAATGGGTTTATCTGTGGCTATGGGATGGAAGTAATTTATTGTCCAAGAGAGAGGAGAAGATGAGTAAAACATCAGCATTGGTAAAACAATGCACATTATTTTTGAAATGAAACATGGAAGGAAATATAAACAAATATTTACAAGGGCATGATTGTGTGAAGAAAGAAACAAAGGGGAAGAAAATTTTAAGGGGATGAGAGGATGAAATATTTACAAAACAAGAAACTTCTACCGATGAAATAAGTGTTATATTTTTTCATTTTTTTCGAATGTTGGACTTGAAAGAGATCTCACAATCATATACCAACCCATGTTTGATCCCCTCATAACACTAATTGTAATAGTTATAACAAGATAAAAGGTTTAGAAAGAGTGATTTTTGAACTTCCCAAGACACAAACCATATTTGTTTTGTTCTTTTTTTGATTTTTTTCATTCATTTTTTTTTGAACACTTGTCAATAACATTTAAATAATTAAATAAATGAAATTTCATTCCCCAAAACTCACTGAATGAAAACCACTCCCCCACACTGAAATGGATGTGTGTCCTCAACTATATGAAAACACATTAAAAATCAAGAAAATGTCACCCAAAATTAAATCCATGACCCCCACACTTAAATTTAAATAAATTATGAAATATAATTCCATGGAGATGTTGGGTGAGACAAGGTATTAGTCTTGTAATGTGGCTATCAAAGAAATGTTTTTCATAGGCTTGAAGGGGCTTTCAAAAGTATGATTAATTTAAATTAAATGGGAGGATATTTGGCTATTGGTATTCTTATGTGCTTCAGAAAATACCTCTATCATATTCAAGAACATCAAAGTAGGAAATTCAACTCAAAGTTCCCCAAACTCAAGACTTGGAATTGGGGGTGAAAAACAAACAAAATAAAAAAATAGTCATATTTTACCTTGGCATGAAAGCTAATTTTGTTCCTCACAGTTGGGGAATAATCATTTTCCAAATCTAAAACTGAGCATTAAATTTTTCTTTGGGTTTTGAGACAAGATTATTTATCCAAATTCATGATGAAAAATACACAATTTTTTAAATGAAAACATGTCTTTTTGAATCCCCAAAATGGTTGGAAAAATTTTCAAAATTGGATGTTGAGTAAGTATAAAACCTTTTTTTTTTGTTTTTTTGTTGCATTTTTTTATTTTTTTTAGTTTTTTAGTGTTTTTAAAATACATACCCAGACAAAATAGAAAGAGAAAAAAAAAGGATTTGATGAAGTAAGTGGTAAAAAATGTAAGAGGGGGGGGGTGACGAATAAATAGAGTGATAGAGGAAGAGGGGAATAGATAAAGGAAAAGAGGTGCCGCTTGGTTTGGATTTGGTGGATCTTCATCCCCATCCAGTAGTGGGTATACTGTAGAAGTTGTGGATCTAATGGAAGTCAATGTGGTTCTCCAGATGTGTGTCATATCATTGTGATTCTTTAACTGATGTCTATTAACCATGAATTCACTTTTGGAAAAGTGGTATTGGACTTCCACTGAACCAAAGGGGTAAACATTAGTAATAATAAAAGGACCTTCCCAATGGGAATTAATATTACCTGGATGAAGTTGAAATCGAGAATTTGAGAGAATTACATTTTATAATTCATGAAATACCATTCTTACGATGTATTTTTCATGGAGTACCTTGTCATTTTCTTTGTATAGATTTGAATTCTCATAGTAATCAAGTCAAAGATCCTCCAATTCATTTAACTGCAACAATATCTCTTCACCATATTTTTCACAATCAAAATAACAAGTTTTCACAGCCAAAAATGACTTATGATGGATTTAAACTGGTAAATGACATGCTTTACCAAAAACTATCCTAAAATGAGACATCCCAATGGGTGTTTTATAGGTAGTTCTATAAGCCCAAAGCTCTTCACCATGTATGTCAGGCCGGTATTTTATGGATGGCTTTAAAATTATATCAAGTACTCTTTTCTCTTCTATATTAGAATGTTAAGCCATGCTATTTTTTTGGGGGTGATATGTCATTGAAGTTTTATGTACAACCCCATTCTTTTTCAAAAGAGATTTCATTGTCTGATTACAGAAATGAGTTCCAAAGTCACTTATCAAAGACTGTGGTGTGCCAAACTGGTGGAAAATGTGGGTTTTTAAAAACTCAATAATAGTATGTGAATCATACTTTCTATTGGTTTTACCTTGAACCACCTAGAAACATAATTAACCATAAGAAGAATATATGAGAATCCATTGGAATTGGGAAATGGTCCAATGAAATCGATGCCCCAAACATCGAACATCTCAGAGAAAACTAAATTCTTTTAGGGAATTTCATTTATTTTAGAAATCGTGAAAACCGTCTAGAAAGTGGGAAATGATTTATAGAACTCATGTGAGTCCTTGAAGAGTGAAGGCCAGAAGAATCCTGAGTCTAGGACCTTTAGATAGGTTCTTTGTGGTCTAATGTTCCACCACCATGCATTGAGTAACAAAATTCTAAGATAGAAGAATGATCCTCTTCATCGACACATATCTTAATTACCATGTCAATCCCAATTTTCCAATGTTTATTATCTTTCAAAAAATATAATTTTGAATCACTTTTTTAGCCTTAGTTTTTGTTTTTTGAAAAAAAATCAGGAAAAACATCGACAACCAAGTTGTTTATCATTGGGGCATACCATGTTATCTTTGGAGTTATATATGAGAGGTGCTCAGTTGGAAATTTAGGATCAATTTTTTTAGAATGAGAAGAATTATAAATTATAATCGGGTTATCAATAATAGGGTTTTATTTTATAGGTCTATCTTTAATCAAAATGTCAATCTCTTAGAGAATCAATATCCACCTTATTAACCTTAGTTTGGAATCACTTTTCTGGATTAAGAACTCAATAGCAGAATGGTCTATGAAGATGATGATTTTAGTACCAAAGAGATAGGGCTAGAATTTATCTAAGGTAAATACCACTACTAAAAGTTCCTTTTCAGTTTCATTTTAGTGATATAGAGTTTCATCCAATGTTTTTGTGGCATAATAGATTACATGAGGAATTTTTTCCCTTCTTTGACCAAGAAAGACCCCAATGGCCCTATCAAAAGAATCACTCGTCCATTCAAAGGGTAAGGACAAATCTAGGGGTTGTATTATTGGGGAAGTTGTAAGAAAAGTTTTGAGTGCAATGAAGGATCTTTTTCAAGCCTCATCGAAATGGAATTCAACATCATTTTGGAGTATCTATGTGAGTGGGAGGGAAATTCTACTGATGTTATGGATAAATCGCCGATAGAAACCAATATGACCAAGGAATGAACGGATGTGACGAACTATTGTGGGTTCTGGAATAGATTGGATTACCTCAATTTTGGTAGGATCGACTTGAATACCATCTTGTGAAATTATGTTATTTATAACAATCCCATTAGTAACAATGATGTGACATTTTCCATAGTTCGCAACAAAGATTCATTTGATAAATTTTTTAAGACCAGAGAGATTGATTTCAAACATGATTCAAATGACTCACCGTAAATGGTAAATTAATCAATGAATACCTCCACACAATGTTCAATGAATTTAGAAAAGATACTCATCATACACCTCTGTAATGTTGTAGGAGCACTGCAAAGGACAAACTGTATTATACTATATGCATATATTCCAAAGGGGCACATAAAAGTAGTGTTTTCTTGGTCCTGAGGTACTATTGGGATTTGGAAGTACCCAGTGTATCCATTAAGAAGGAAATAGTGTTAATTTATATCTAAAAGTTATAGCATTTGATCAAGGAATAGAAGAGGGTAGTGATCTTTTTTGTGTTTCAACATTCAATTCCTGATAATTAATGCATACACACCATTTTTTTCACCCGAGTTGTGACTACCTACCGATGTTAATTTGTGATAGTAGTTACCATTCCCAAATTAAGTACCACTTGAATTTAACTAACCCATTCACTATTGGAAATTACATAGACAATACCATCTTGGATAAGCTTGGTAATATCTTCCCTAACTACCTCAAGGATGAGTGGATTGAGTCTTCTTTATGGTTGTATGATTGGTTTGGATGATTCCTCAAGATGGATGTGATTCATGAAAAGGGAAGGTTTGATTCATTTTATGTCATATAGGTTCCAACCTAATGCCTTTTTATTTTCCTCTAACACCTGAACAATTTTGGACTCCTCGGATTTAGTTAGTGTAGTAGGGACAATGACAGGATAAGAGTGATCATGTAAAATGAATACATATTTTAGGCATGTTGGAAGAGGTTTTAGATCAGTATCATCTTTCATTTGTGGGTTAGATAACTTGGGAATAGAGGATGGGCTTTTAGTTGGTTTTGATCCATTTTCCTTAATACTGTCCAAGGTAGAATAATAGAGATCAGAGTTGAGATGAGATTCAAGAGAGTTTTCAAGATCCTCTAGATTAATGGAGTCTATGAATGATAGGTCAACATAAACTTCCCCATTTAAGACTTGTTTAATAATGGTACAAATATTACAAGATCTTATCTCAATGGAACATAATGAAGATGATGAAATGAGGTTCAATTGAATCTCAGAAGTGTCCTTAGATGAATGGATTGAGAATGATGAATGATCCTCTGATGGGTATCGCATGGCTTGAAAGATATTGAACTTAACCAATTGGTCACAAAATTCCATGTATAGGATGCCTGCATGGACATCAGTATTATTTATTACTGTTAGGAGGAATGGTCTTCCTACAATTATGGGATATCGAGAAGATTTAGTCTTAACTTCCATGTCAAGTACATATAAATTAGCTGGGAAGATAAGATCATTAACTTAGACAAGGACATCCTCAATTATTCCCTCAGGACTAGCTGTGCTTCGATTGGATAACTTGATTTCAACACCCGCTGGGTGTAAGGAACCTAGAACAAGGTTAGAGAAGATGGATTTGAGCATGAAATTTATCAAGGCTCTTAGGTCTATTATTGCATCATCGATGTTGTAACTCCCTATTTGAAATGGAACTGTAATGGCCACATGATCTTTTCACTTCATGGGTATGGAATGTTGTGTTGAAACATTCTCAGTGGTCCTAAGTTTCCTATTATGAGTGAAAAATTCTTTAAGAAACTTGGTATACTTAGGAATTTGTTTGATGGAATCTAAAAGGGGAGTGTTGACTTCAACACTTCTAAACATGTCGTGCATTTCCAGATCACGCTCAAAGTATTTAATTGACTTAATAATGGATTTAGGAAAATGAATTGGGTTCTTTAGAGGGATAAAATTAGGTGAGGGAGTTTCTTCAGGTTCATTTTCTAGATTTTTTTTTCATTCTCAAGATCCACGCCCAAAGTTTTATCAAAGGATCAATCATGAGGCTTGGAAATTTTTTTCTCGATCTAAGTGAAATTTCACATACATTACCCTTAGGGTTGGGTAAAGTTTGAGTTGGGAGTTGGAATGAATTGGATGGGTTATTATGGATATGTTGGGATTAAATTTGACTAATTTGGGTTTCAATGTTTTTGAGGCTAGAACGGGTGAAAGAGGTAAGATCTTACACAGCTCTTTACCATGGTTTCTTAGAAGAAGAGGCATGTCCCACATTGGGATTACCTTGATTTTGGTTCTTGGGAAAGTGATTGTATTAAGGTTGGGAATTGAGAAGGCTCATTAGGATAATGGAATCTAGGAAAAGCAAGAGGAGTATTGATCAGTTGAGGTTGAGAAACAAAAGGATAAGGTTTTTGGAAGTTACCACTACCTTTACCATATTGGAATTGGTTTAGGTTTTTAGGAGGGAAATGAGGGTATGAGAATTGGGATTACCATATCTGAATCCTTTTTTGAAGGTATAATATAAGGGCTCGGGGGGGGGGGGGGGTGTTGAAGTTTCTAATGAACCGAACTGATTGTTGAAGGTTGGTATTCCTCTGAGAATTTTATTCATTGAGCTCTATTGGTCCTATTGAAGTAGATGTATCCTATTGAAGTTGTGGACATGTGTTAGTTGGATGAGATGGTGAGATATAGATTCTAAAATTCATGATAGGTCTAGGGAACAGAGATTGTGGAGAATATGAGGTTGGGGCTTTGGCATATGCTGATATTTGTCTCACAAGACCTTTAAGTTCTCTCATCCACTCAGTCGTCTTGTTCGGAGCTATAGATTGATTCTATAGAATATTTTGACCTGATAATTAGAGCGAGTGTGGAATTGTTGCATGTTTGCAATCATATTTCTTATGATATCTCATGCAGGTGTAAGGGTTTTATCAAAAAGATCTCCACCACTTGCGGCATCAATGATTGTTCTCTCCATATCTAATAAAACATAATAAAAGTATTGGATCAAGAGTTGGTAAGAGATTTAGTGGTGTTGGTAGGTTTCCACAATATTTTTGAACCTCTCTCAATACTTATGGAGTTATTCATTAGAGAATTTATGAATACCACTTATTTCTTTTGGGATAGAAGTAGTACGAGAAGTAGGAAAGAATTTTTATAAGAAGTGTCACTTCATGTCATTTCATGTAGTTATAGAACCAAGAGGGAGGTAGTAGATCCATAACTTGGAAAAAAATTTCTAGGGAGTAAGGGAATGCTCAATGTTTGATTTGTTCTTTGGAATCCTCTTTGAGGCTTCATGGTAGAGCACACCACTTGGAACTCTTTGAGGTGAAGATGAGGATCCTCACTGGATAGCCCCTGGAAATGAGGTAGAATATGAATCAAACCAGATTTGAGTTCAAAATCTGCATCAATATTTGGATATTTAATACCAAGGGGTTGGAAATTCATATTAGGGGCAGTGAGTTATTTAAGGGGTTTTCCTAGGATTTTCCATATCTAGGTCAATTGGTTGGTCAATGACTGGATCTTGAGTGATTTTATTATCTCTAATGTTCCTCCTATGTTGGTGAAGAGTTATCTATATTTTATGGTCAAAAAGATCTGAGGAATTTTTTGGAAAGCTATGGAACATTCAGAGAAAATTTGGAAGTGTGAGGAAGATGGGTTTTTATTTGTGTTTTTTTTATTATTTTTATGAGAATGCATATTTTTCTTTGTGTTTTTGTTATATTTTTTGTTAATTTTTTCTACTTTTTGTTGTTGTTTTTTTAAAACCTAAAAACTATCAACTACTTAAGGAACCATCCCCGATAGCGATTCCATTTGAAGCATGGAAAATTGTTACCTATCGAATATTCAAGGGTCTAGTTCTATTATAATATGTATTGCGGCACTCGGGTCGAATCCTCGATGATGGTACTTTTTTATAGTCGATTGTTTTTATGATTTGTCTTTTTTAACGTGTGTGTGTGGGGGGGGGGGGGTTTATAGAGCATAGATGAAATGATTGGTTAGTGAATATTGATTTAAAAATTTGATAATATTGGGGTGAGTTCATTATTTGGGATTTAATTGTTGATATCATTTATCTTTGATTTATATTGCGTTAAATTGACACCCACTTCACAAGATGGCTTTGATCAGAATTACCAAGTGTTAAGGCTTTAATCCAAGAAATAACCTAAGTAGGGGTCTAATCATAGTCATTAATTTTTTATGGTAGTTTATTTTTAGTTCCAATAATCCATGTAATTCACATGTTAAACAAAACATGTCATTAATCCATGAAATTTTATGTTTGGCAGACACAATGTTGACCTAAGAAATATTCATCAAGAAAAAGATCTCAATCACTAAATATCCCCAAATTATGACTCACTCCAATAGTTGATTTACTCATCCATAGAGATTATATTAATAAGTTTTAACTTGTTTATGGTGATGAATTATAAATATAACGAAAATAACATGATAAGAAAAGATTTTTCCATCGATCACACACACGAGTGATGAAGAAAGTTAAATAAGGACTTTGGATTGAATTAGAAAACAATAGAAGAAAGGGTTTATTTTTATTGATTTAAACTATTTTTAGACCATTAAAATTATGAATAAGAAGATAGATGAGAATAATAAATGAATAATAATAAGCATACATTAAAACTCAACTGAAATGAAAAAAAACTTACATGATTACAAATAAGAAGAACACAAAAGAACATGAAAAAAAGAGAGAATGAAGAGTCTCTCAATTGAAAAATTGAGTATGGAAGGTCCTCTCAAGACTTTATCAAGGGTTTTTTTCGTGGAAATGTATGATACTCTCTTCTAAAATTCCAACTCCTTTCAAGGAGAGGAGGGGGATGCTTTTATAGCCCAAGGAGTTGGACTGTTTTCATTCCAATTCTACCCATCCACTTGGATCACCAATTTTAACTTACAGACTGATGAATCATGAGATATTATATTCTTCCAAGTTGTATATATTTATGTTTACTATCATTCCTCACAATGTTGCGTCCATAGTACGTTTGAAGCCAATGATATGGCTATTTTACTAAATAATGTGCATCTGGCCATTTTAATCTATATGTTTTCAAAGGCCATAATGTGAATGGGTTTTGGAATAGGATGATGCCCTCAAATTCGAACACTTTATTCAAAAAAGTTGTCCACCTAAATTTTATATTTCACACTATAAAATATCAGCTCGAATGGATGTCTATATCAGGAGAATAGTCCATAATTGTGTGATGGTTTTAATTTTTAGATAGAATGGTGGTTTGGAATTCATGTATCCATTTGGGAAACTTTTTGGTGGATTTGGGCCTTGAAGTTTTTATCCATGATTCCTTTGTATAATAAAGAACATATTCAAGAGTTTCATAAAATTTGGGTTTATTTATTGAGCCTAGAAATTCTATCTTCATGGATGGTTGAGTTTCTTGAGAGATTATTTAGGCTTTCTTGTGTGGACCACATGACCATTTAAATAAAATAATTAGCCAAAGTATCATTATAATGATATGTTTAAACATCAATGAGGAATTCTAAAAAACAATAATCACACAATTTTGATCTTTAGGATGAAAATTATGATTAAAACATTAAACTTACTTTAATATTAATTAATATGAATAGTTATCAAAATTATATTTAATATTAAAACATGAATATTTCAGAAACATTATGAATGTTTAATAGAAAATCAGTAAAAGGAATAAATAAAAAGTTATGAATATATTAATAACATCATTTTTCACTCTCAAACCCACAACGGTTCCCATATAAACACCCAAGTAGGCCCCGAACATCCCAACACCTCCTATTCACTAGCGACAATAGAAAAATCTCCCTCATCCAGAAGCACATAGAAATCATGGTTTATTGGGATTTGAGGAATGGATGAATACATCATACATTTTTTTTAAATGAAAAATATCCCAGTTACTTCTTGGAAGCCATGAAAAATAACCTACTCAAGTTTCCAAAACATAGAAGCCCTAATATGGTTAACCTCACCGACTGTCCTGACTACCACCCTTACCATAGAAGGGTGGGTCATAATATCTAGGATTGCTTCATCTTCAAAGATATGATTCAATGCATGATTAACTCTAGACATGTGATGTTAGATAAATCCTTATATAATGTGTCTTAAATAATTTTCATCTATAAAGAATAAGAATGTTATTTTCATAAATTTTCGACCAAGCATGTGCAAAAGTTCAACAACTGTATGACTTGGGAAATATTTGATTGAGCTCATGCCACCCAGAGACCAATGTTGTGTAGACCCACAATAGATCCACCCCCTAAAGAGGAAACACCAAATATGACTCCAAAAGTTGGGTGTGACCTCCAGAAAGAGGAATAAACTAAAGAGGAAGATTCATATTCTCTTCCAAAGTATGCCCTAACTCTTGCAGACTTCTTCCCTACATCATTCGAAGCTTGGGAACCATCCCACCAAATGAAATCCTCATCATATGAAGAGCTCATATTTGGTTTCATAAACATGATGCACTTGTAAGACCCCTTCTCTGATGATATATATTCCCCTAAATATTAATTTCCCACACATAACTGGGGAAATGGAGGCCTCATGTGCTAAAACTGGGGATACAAGAGACAACACAGATGTGTTCAGACCTAGTATTCTAGTCATGTCCCCATAGAGAACATAAATGTTGAAGATACCCATGGGAAAGCACTACAGCATGCCTAAAATAGGTATGGAGGTTCCCTCGATCCCTCCAACAATCATCCACCCCCAATTTCTCTACATGACCACCTAGAAGTGGTTCAATTACCCGATCAACCAAGAAAATGCTGAATACTAGCACGACCTACATAGCTGGCGGAAGATACTCCCTCAGCTTCTATGTAAGTACTTGTACCATCCACATTAAATGCCTCAGCTCTTGATATGTATTCCCAAGAGAAAACCCATATCAGTAATCACCAAACTTCGTCACAAAAGTATGACATTATAAAACAACTATCCATTGTCTCATCCAAACTCTTGATCTTGGATATTCTCCACCTCTCAAAAAAAACTTAGGGAGGCACTGGTTAAAGCCCTCTAGTGTCTACAAGAGTTTTATATAGAAGTATTTGTATCCAATTATTATCGAGTGGATACCATGTCATCATAATTCCATGTTTCCATCTCATTTTCTAATTAGGATCATGAATAGGTCCTTAAAGGACACATCAAGATCCTATATGTTTCAGGAAAAATCAATAATTTCGATGTTTAAATGGTCTTGATTAATAATGGATATAAGATCAATATCATCCCAGTTATAACTCTAAGATATTTGGGATATGGATGAGAGGATTTTTCCCCTACAAAGATTACCATTAAATGGTATGATATGCTTGAGAAAAGACCTCTCAGGAAGATCAAACTCAAAGCTCAGTTTGGGTATCTTACATCAGATGTTGATTTTATGGTTATCCAGTAAGACGCCATATAAAATGTCTTTCTTAGAATTCCATGGATCCATATCCATTTGTAAATAACTTCAACATTCCATCAATGCTTGAAGTACCCCATCAATGGAAAGGTTGGCATGCTACATAGTGATAATGCCCCCTTTGAGACTTACAGAGCCACATATATTGAAGTGTATCTCTATAATAAGGGAGAAAAACTACCAATTATAGATAATGATATACAAGTTGTATCCCCAAATTACTTGGGCACAACCCCTATTAATCTCTGAATTATTCTTAACATCGACTATTTCTCCCCATAAATCTAGTTGAGGTCACCGATCTAGTCACAGAGGTCCAAGACCCTTCTGTCCCCAGTGATAGTGTGAAAGGAAATCAGATTTGGAATCTCTCTACATCGACTCAAGTAGGAGTGAATGATAATATCTCTTCTCATGGAATCTCTCACCCTAGTAGTGTTGGAGAATCCACCGTATTTTCATACCCATATAAAAATGTCTCTACAGACTTAGAGATAGATGAAGATGAAGATAACCTCAGGAACCCCCCCCCCCCCCTCCATCATTCAAGGAAGGCGTATCCAACACCATGATTGTACATAGGAAGATAAATCTGGGAATGAAATAAGACCCATGAACTAGTATGATTATTGACTCCAATCCCCTAGAAGAGAAAGATATGTACATCACATTTCAAAAACAACATTGATATATGTTTTCTTAGAACCGCACAAAAATTCCTAGACTGAATCTAGATATGGATGTGAACTATCTCAGAATACCTGATGATCAACAAAGATTCACACTGGTAGCCAGGAGGATTCACCCCCCTCATTCTAGAAAATTATAGGTGGAATTTGACATGTTGAATAAAGCCAACTTTTTCTAAGAAGCGTAATACACAATATGGATTTCCAACATCGTCCCTATCAAGAAAAAGAATGGGAAGATTAGGGTGTGTATTTATTTTAGAGACCTTAATGTGAATTTATAAAAGGAAAACATCTCTTTTATGATCACATAACTCTTGATAGATAAAACTACTAGATTATAATACATTTCCTTCATGGATGGGTACTCAGAGTACAATCAATTCTAAATGACCCCCAAAGATGAGAAAGTCACTGATTTCATAGCACATCAGGGGTCCGGTGGTCTTATTTTACCAGGTCATTTCCTTTGTATTAAATAACATTGGTGATATATATCAGTGTTCCATGCATCACATCTTTAATCCATTCATGGGAATGATAAATGAGAGTAACATCGATGAACCGGTAATTAAACCTAAAAATCTATGAGATCACTTCAAGAATCTTTATACAATCTGTGACAAGTTTTAGTAGTACAGTTAAAAGAATAATTCACTAAAATTCACTTTCAGGGTAATGTTAGGAAAATTCTTGGTTTGGTGGTATTCCACTAAAGCATTGAGATTGATCTAGAGAAGACTAGTAATTTTTTAGCAATGTCATCTCTATAAATCTCAATGAAATGAGGGGAATCTAAGGGAACCATGCCTACATTTTTCAATTCAAATCCAACCCATCCTTCAAAGATCTCCCCTTCTTTAGGATAATGAAAAAGGGAATCACCTATCAATAGGACGATCATTGTCAAAAAAGCCTTCTAAAGTATTAAGAAGTGCTTGTTTCACCCATCAGTTTTGACGACTTCGTGTTAGAGTTAGTTCCCTAGAACCAAATTATTTTGCGCATTATGATAAATTATATTAATGGTTTTTAATATTAAAAAATTCCTTATCACATCATGATTTCTCTTCTGCGTAACATTTATGTGATAATGTCTTAATAGTAACTTTCGCACTAAAAGGTCATAGAGGATCCCAACTGTGATGAGAACCTAAAAGTTCTATGAAAATGTTCTTTAATATATGTTCTATAGTCTAATGATATAATTTTAGGGAAACAAATGATAAAGTCTATCAGAGGTGGAGACTCATAGGACTTTGAGGCACCTTCTCATGGTGTACGCCCTTGGAGATATCCGGTAGGATATTATGAGAATGAGACCTGGCATTAGGAAATCCACATTTATAAGTGTCATTTGATGTTAGTATATGTGGACATGTATATTGGTCCTTATACATTAAGATTATTATTAATGGATATTATGAGTTGTGAACTTAGATGTATTGATGAAAACCATGACGATAGATGTTCGCGGTGAGGTAGGATATGTTGGGTGTGTCCAGAGTAATATTATATTAATTAATAATGAAAGAAATGATTTATCCCTTATATTATTTAATGGAATATAATATCGCAGTCCCTTTATTGGAAATTATATTTCCCAAATAAATCCATGGCTAGAGTTATCAATAGGTATGTTCTATTTCCCGAAAGTCAAAGAAAGAGATATCAAGCATATAGGTTGATGGCACTGGCATGAAACCTTCCCAATTATAGATATTGTGATAAAGGGACTATATTATACAATAAAAATTTGTATGAGGTGACATTTCCTTGCGGCATTAATGTCTTTCTCTATGGGTGACTTACCATGTTACTAAACGATATCCTTGGACTTTTGGGAGGTTTATCTAATGGAACTGATAAAGGGGCATAGAGGGTCGCACACTAAGTATATCAAGTATCTCAGTTAAATAATTTATTATTTAAAAAGTTTAATAATCATTATTCCTAGTCATGGTTTAATAATTATTCATGTATTCTTGATTGCATTTATTCCAGCACTAGTTATTCGAGAGAATATATTGTGAGCGGAATAATTAATAAATATTGACAAGGATTGGAGGACTGAGTTTAATGGTCCAATGAGAAATAATAATATTGAATATTATTTAATTAAATAATATTTTATCATAATTCTCAAGTTAAGAACATGTCAGTAAATAATAATGTTGATTTTATTATTTGACATGGGGGTTTCTCTAGGATTAATGAAATATTTAAAGGAACATGTGAAAATTATTTATTATTACGTAGTGATATAAATTCCTGGTTATATTATTCTCTTATAAGACAAGGGAAATCCAAAAAACACCTATTGGTGTTGTGCATAATGAATTTCAGGAAATCTCTCAAGCTTAGAGAGTTATTTATTCTCCAAGAATGCTCTTAAGAACGAGATCGATCCTCCTCCACTAGATCAAGGAGAAAACTTTGGAAGCAGTTCTCAAGGTGATTATAGACAGACATCTCAAGTGCAAGGATCTTCCATTCTTGAACCCAGAGAATCCTTCAGTGATGTTTGGAGATACATGGAACATGTGTGGATCACCTCTAGAGGAATTATCTAATTGGATTCTACAACGCAACGATGGCGCACTACAGATCTATGGCTAGATACATCAATGTAGAAAGAATAACCTTGGAAGAAATTCTATTAAAATAAATTAATTATAAATAATATATATTGATCCTCTATCTTGGTTATAGGTTTCATTACTTTGTCTTATTTCTTCGATTCAATTCCGTGGATCATGATGTTCATCGTTGGGTAGATCCTGAATTGTTCATTGAATATGGAATAAGAAAAGATGGGAACCGTCCTTCCCGCGCTTCTACTGTTCCCAAAATCTACAAGTGGAATTAGAGCGGTCATATTATTGTTTAAAATTATTTAATAATCATTGGTGATTTTCACATTAATAATTTAGTCTTTCAATTCAAGTTCGATAATCCCATTTTAATCTGACTGACGAGATATTTTTCTTCCTCTTTCATTTCTTGTAGATATAACAGAAATGATTAATTTTATGATTAAAATTATATCAAGGATCTCATCTAGAGGTTTCAAGGATTCAATCCAGTTAGAATAGCAGTACACACATTTTAATCAAAATTACATGCCATGTAGTTGCGTTCAATGCATCAAGAGTAGTTCTGAAATTACTCAACCTGTGTGCGTTAATGACACGAGTTGTAGTTAATTCTTACACCACATGTTGAATGGGATATACTAGCACATAGTTAGCTGGACTACACATAGTGTGTCCCACTAGAAATGGCTTGTAGTCCCTTTCAGGTCAGGGTCGGGCCATGTATTCCATACACATCCTACCCGACCGGTGACCGTGTAACATAGAGTCAACACGACATATGGCCCACTAGACATATCATGTACTACAATATTTATGAATTATACCTCACACACTAAGTCCCTAGGCATGTAATTAGGATACATGAGGAAGAATATAAATTCCATGTAGATCAAATCTACATGTTGTGTACTTTTACCAGTTACACATATTTAAAATTTATTATATTATGTGATCCTTGAGACATGTACTTACATGTGGGCATACAGCTAGGACAGACCATGTGATAGGCTTTGATATATATATATATATATATATATATATATATATATATATATATATATGTTTTATTAACATCTTCATAATATTCAAGATCTACACATCATGTATGAGTTTTATTATAGTTATTATTCTATGTTCATGTTATATGTCACAAAGAATAAAGTGTATACAAGTATAACACATGTTCGGTAGTTTTGGACGAGTATTCACTAGGTTACCTCCAAGGTGAAAGTTATGTACATAGTTAATTTTAAATGAATATATTAATTTGTTTAAAATTATAATAGATGATAATATCATGTAAATTCATAAAAGGTTTAAGATAAAAGGATTGATTAATTAAAGATAACAATTAATGAATTTGAGAAAGATTTATCTTAAATAAGAACGTTTAAAAAATTGAATGCTAGTTTTATTAAATTTGTAATTCGTTTCATAAATGTGGATGATTATGCGCTAGACCCGACATTTTTATGTGATTGGTTTCCTTTTAATTTATTATTAAATTAAATTGATGGCATGTGTGCCTTCTCTATTCATTAATAGGTAGGGAATTCACACCCATGGTTTCTTTTATTTAAACCCCCTTTTACCCCTCACTTACATGTTAGTAAAATCATATTTAATGGATGGAGTTCCCAATCTAGTGGAGGTGGTTCGATTTTTGAGCCAAGGAGAAACCAATACTAAGAGATACAAAGGTGGACATGTGGAAAGCAGTAAACACGAACCTTAAATGGTTCAGGGTGTTTCTCCCCTAGGTCAGCGGTTAGTTTATCAACCACTAGATAAAATAAGCATTAGAAAAATCTCTGGAGCATACCATTTATTTTATTTCAGTTAGATTTCATGGTTATTCATTATGGATGTTTTGTCACGATCACATAATTAATGAATTAATTAGAATGCGATATGGAACTAAAATAAAATGGCTTATGCATAAATATTATCTAAAGACATCATTAATAACTTAATTAATCCCACTTAATATTAAAAAGCACGTGATAAAGATAATAATTTGAAATTTACGCATAAAGGATAATATCCCTCAATAAAATATTATATTGGTATAACCTTCCATTACATTGGTTTGAATCAAACCATAGTTCAAAGTACTTGACCAACAAAAGTTGGAGTGCTTTCAATTATCAAGGAATTTTAATTTTAAGTGTTGGATTGACTTAACTTGGTTTATATCAAGGTTTGACTTCAAAAGTAGGTCTTAGTGTAACCTAGAGGAAGAGTTTGAGGAAATATAAATTAATGATTTCAGGATTGTAGAGTCTAATCAATGGATCAAGGAACTGTGAGTTAATGCAATGAGAATTTGGAATCCCTTCCTAAAACCATAAGAGTTGCTTGAACAGCAAATTTTGGGGTTATGAGAATGTAATATGGATCCTTGACACTATAATATCCAAGAAACATGGTATTCTGAAGCCAATGGTGAGAGATATTGTCGGGAACCAGACCGGCTACCCTGGTAACCCGATAACTGAGCCAGCCCTGAAATATACTGAAGGGCGTTCCCGATCCCTATCGGTTGGAGACTAAAACCTAGCATAATACAACATGAAAGTGGGAAAAACTTTTCTAATAACAATATGTAAGTAAAATAGGAAAGATAGTATGTATATCAAAATAAAACTCCATTGGGAGTAAAGTACTAGAATACAACAAGGCATAGACCATCCTATTGTACTACAACCCAAGTAAAAAAATAGGGAAACACAACCCAAATCCTTAAGGACACAACTCACCAAAACAACATATCAGTTGCTGTATGCAACTCTAAGTGATCATTTCCCTTTTATTGAACATAGAAGAAGGTAATCTACAAAAAAAATAAGGCACAAGTATGGTGTGAGTAAAATCCCAATTGGGTCTCACCACAATTCTCTAATAGATGCCAACAATTGATTAACCAAATGAATGATTTCAATTTTTAAATATAAAATGGTTTTCTTATTTTAAATCATAATTAAAAAAATCATGCTATAAAGTTCAAATGATGGAAAAATACGTCAAACACATGATTTAATTTACAAGTGATAGAATAATTTCTAAAATAATGGATTAAATAAAACAGTTACATAAAACAGTTTATGTAAATCTGTTATGGCATGTAAAATAGTTTTATCAACATTGGTATATATTTATATCTCATATATAAATAAACAAGTGAGAAACATGGTCATATTCCAAATAGGTACAATAGTATTTCCGGATATAACACTCCACACTCTCTAAGTGATCATGACAAAATGTTTACACATACACCCTCTAGACACTTGTTAGAGAAGACTTGTCACCATCTCTTAAGGGATGTGACCTATTGCATGTATTTTTTTGAACATTTTAGTAATATTTGAGTGTGTCTAAATAACTCAAAATCTTCTTGGGTATTTTTTGTTCTATTACACAATCAATTATGGTAAATTTATTTGAAAACTTCTTAAAATACAATTAAATCTCATAATTCCATTTAAATACTAATTTTCTATTTAAAACCCAAACATGTCTTAATAAAAAATATGCCTCTTTAACAAGATAAACCCACTAGGTTTTTATTAAAACATTTTAATCCATTTTTAGAATTTATTTCCACAATTAAATTCAATAATTTAATTGAAAACATTTCCCTCAAATCCACATTTTAAATTCAATAATTCAAATCATCCAATTTATATAAACACACCTTAATTAAATGTAATTAGGGGTTTCCCAAATTTATGAACCAAAAACATTTCAAATCTTCTGATTCACTGGAATTGGGTTTTCATCAATTTAATTAAAATCAAATGTGAGCAATTGAATTTCAATCAATAATTGAAATAAATCAAGCAATTTAGGAATAATCAATTTGGCTAATTGGGATGGAACCACCAACCTCATGGTCTTTGATGACAACAACAATGATAGAAAACCCTATGTATTTTAATACACCTCCTCATGACCTTATTATCGTAAGAATCGACACAATAATGGTTGACATTGGTCAAGGGTACCTTGAACCAAAACTAGTTATTTTATATCAAAAAGAAATAAAATTTCACATGAGATGATACATTCTCTCTCGTGGATAATTTTAAAACTACCAATTAAAATATTATGTGATAATATTTTATCTATCATGGATAATTTCAATTTATAGATTAAAATATTACATGTGATAATATTTTATCTCTCTTTGATAATATCTTGATTATCATTTTATGTAAACGCATGTGTTTGAAATTGTCCTTCAATAGTTCATGCAATTACAGATTGATAATTTTATATTTAATAAAATTATCCTTAATTTCCAATATAATTTTCAAAAATATATATCTAACTATATAATTTTACACACACACACATATATATATATATCTTTTGATAATCAAAACAAATAACATTAGATAATTTTAATAAATTATCCCAATTGTGTTTATCGATATCTATATATATATTTGGGAAATTCATTATCTTTTGATAATCTAAATAATTATTGTTTGATAATTATAAACAAAAATACATTCAATAATTTTTTGATAAATATTTGGGATAAAATGTGTCATTTCCTTTGATAACTCACGTAAACATATATTTGATAATTTCCTAAAATTATTCTTTGATAAGTTGGAATAATTTTCCTTTGATAAAGCATCATAATTATATTTTGATAATCTATACCAAAATACAATTTTATAATTTCTATGAATTATCTTTTGATAATCACATATTAATGCTTTGATAATTATAGGTTTTATCATTTTAATAACTTTTTAAAAGTATCATGTGATAATCATGTTCAATTATAATTCTAATATTTTGAAATTATCTTTGATAATGGTGGAAAAAATTTTAATTATAATTTTTTGTATAATTTTCCTTGACACAAAAAAACAACAATAATAATAATAGAATTATCCTTTAATAATTTATAGTTTTTATTAGTTTTCAATTATAATTGATTTATTTTATTTTCATAATTCTATAGTATGAAATGATAGAATAAATAAATAAAACTAAATTGTAACCAGGGTAGTGTGCAACACATAGAAAAAAAGAAAGTCATGCCTCAAACTAGGTAAGAATTTGGATTGTGTTAATGTAGTTCCATTAAATTAAAGTAGAGGAGTTTTGGGATCATCTAGACTCATTTGAATCAACCAACATCGAAGATCAAGGCATTCAAAAAATTTAAGAGCCCCAAAAATTGTTTCACACCTAAACCCATTTTAAAACAACCGTTTTAATCACTATTTCACCTGATAATTGATGAAAGAGTTATTAGTTTTTCCTCGTTAATTTGTTACCAACTGAAACATAATAAAACCATTGAAATAAAAAGGTTTTGGATCAACCCATCGATCAATAATGGCGTTTTTGGCATGCTGTAAAAAAAGTGTTAAAACCAAATAAATTTTTTTTTTATTAATTAAAATTAATTATTTAGAATAAAATATAACTAAGACAAACACCTATCATGCATGAATGTTATGACCCGCCTAGGGTAAACCCCCACATTCCGGACCCAACGGTGGTCTGGGATTTCTCAAACCATGAACCATTTGAGAGATATTAACGATTTATTAATTAAAAACGGAATAAATAATTAATTAAAATAAAAAGTGTTATTTTTGAGAGTGAGGAGTCCAAACTTCTGATACTTATAAATTTTATATCTCGTATAAGGTAAACCCCTCATTATGGACCCATCAATGATCTCATATTTCCTATATGATGCACCATTAAGGAGATATTTATTTATTTTAATGAAATAATATTCTAAATATTATTTAATAACTTTCTCTCATTAGTGAAACATCCAAATATTCGGCACCTTCGGATGTTATACCCTAGGGTAAACACCATATATCGAAAATAACAGAGATCTTATATTTTTAATACAATGAAACATTCTGGAGTTATTCAATTATTTTTAATAAAAAGTGTGCCCTTAATATATTATATTTAATATTTTTATCCAGTCTTTGGCAAGGATTAACTGGCCTCAGAATCACACTCTAACTCAGTGTCGAACCCCGAAAATATTCAATTTAATATTCAAGGATATCGACTGATAGTTAAGTAATTTAATATATTTATAAAAATTTGTTAATAAATCGTTTTTTCCCACATAATATATTAATAATTTAACATAATAGGGTGTATAAATACCTAAAATAGTAAGAGGATGTTGCAACCTCCCCACCATAGAAACATTCTATCCCTCGAAAGCCTATAAAGAAGCATCCACATAAAAAAGAAGAGGTCACTACTCTATCATCAGTGGATCCCTCTCCCACATATCATTAGAAACTAGACCATACAACCATAGCACATAGACCCTAGATATCATCTTCCCATGAATTATCTTGGTCTCAGAATCAAAAACCCTGATTAGTCGTTCAACCATAGATAAATAAGGTTTAATCTCAAGATCACTCCAACTCAAAACATGAGATTGATCAAAGAGATAATTTCATAGCTACAATACATGGAACATGTTATGTATCGAAGTAAGCTATGTTGGTAGTGCTAAACAGTAAGAAACTTTCCCCACATGATCAAAAATCTTGAAAGGTCCCACAAAATGAGGAGCAAGATTCCCTTTCCTCACAAGACATCGATGACCCAACCGAGGTGAAACCTTTAATAACACCTGGTCACCAACTGAGAACTCCAAAGGTCTACTGAAATGATTAGCATATGACTTGTACCATCTCTGTCCTATCATCATTCTCTGATAAGTCAATGGAATCTTAGTTATCGTCACTTGGACCAAAATCGGTCCAACTAAGAAACTTTCACCAATATCCGACCAAAATAATGGATATTTACAAGGATGAACATATAAGGCCTAAAAGGGATCCATTCTGATTGCGGACAGGTAACTGTTGTTATACGAAAACTCAACCAACCCCAAATGATCATCTCAAGCCCCGTCAATGTCTATAACAGAAGTGAAAATAATATCCTCAAGAGTATAATCCAACTATGAATTCTTCTATTTTAGTTCAGTTGGTTCCATGAGGTAAGAGGGAATTGAAACTAGTTGAGTATCATGGATCTGGTCAATGGAAATATCAACCTCTATTACCGGTGGAAAATTAGAAAATTTATAAGGAAACATGATGGGAAACTCGACGACAACTAGAGGGATATCACAAACCATTGAATCTCACTCCTAATCAAAAGAAAACATTTATATCACTTTCCACAACTCTAGATAAGAAGTGATGGATCAGATCGACCTTGGGTCTCATTATCCATGAATGACAAGAGGCACAATGGGTGTAGTAAGGTAAACCCATCGAAGATAACAATCAATCCATGATTTATTGGAAATGACACAATCCACCCCGAATTAAACGTCAAATGATTTCTTGTTGAGAACCAGAAAACTCCAAGAAAGATCGACATTTGATAGAGATAAGACACAAGTGGGACTACAGAGACCCTGCTCTCTCTTCGCACCAAGGTGAGTAATAATATCTATTTATCAAGAAAAAATCTCCATAAAAAGATTAAGAAGATTAACGGTACAAGTTGAAATAAATGAGTGAGATGTACCAACATCAAATAGAGAAGTAACTTACGATGAAGCTATAGTAATGGTACCTCTCACAGTCACTAAACTAGTATCTGCTTCCTATGGAGACTCTTCCACTACATGAAGAAGCTTTATTCTGGATACTTATGGTTGGAACCCTTTTTTATGTGAATCATTTTATTGCTTCATTGTTTTTTGGAGGTGTTTATGATCTCATACCAGTACGTAGAGTGGAAAAGTTCTAGCAGAACTTCTATAAGTTCCCTAAACGTTTGTAAGAGGTACATTTCTACCAACAACTCATGATTGAAAAACTCCAAAACCTTTCCCAAAAAAATTGAACCAGGATAAAAATGGTCGGTGAAAATAACCTTGAATGTCTTCTACTCTCATCCCTTATGTTTCTTTCTCTTCACTATCATGTCACACCAGCTTCTTCATGGTCCCTCCAACATGAGGGTGGAACACTTCACCTTGATCTCATCCAGTGTCTCCAAGAACTCAAAATTACTTTCTATTCATCCCAACCATTCATCAAAATGTTGTGGATCAGTGGATACTTTGAAAACTGGTGGTTACAAGGGAAACAACTCATGAGAATGATTTTTAAGAACATCCCCCTGAGGACCCACAGTTGGAGCTTGAACGGGGACTAGTAGTGGTTCCTGCCCCAATTCATGGATAATATGCATGATAACCTCAATTAGATTCATATCCATAATAGGATTTTCTCACTGATGTTCATCAATATCCTCTTATTTGATCTACTTCGCACGCCTTCTCGGAGCATGATGTTACACAATATCTACATACAACATTGAAGACATTAGGTAGTTATCAAAGAGAGTAATGAGGAAAATTAATCCCATCATAAAGAACAAAAAAGATTTATATTTCAATTTATCCAAAACAAAATATGGAAAAACTAGAAATAATCCATAAGAAATATTTCTCTAACCACCTTTGGTAACTTAAGGATCATTGTTGTGAGAGTTGACCATACACTCAATCACAACTACCTTATATGTATCGAAAAGATTTTACAATTGCATATTGACTTCAAGACAAAAGCTCAACCTGACTCTGATATCATTTTATCACAAACCATCCTTGCTACATAGGTAACCTGATTACAGAGCCATCCCTGACATTTACCTAAGTGTATTCTCGATCACCACGATTTCCCGACTACCACCTGGCATCATACAACATGCAAGTGGGAAATAATTTTTCACAAACAACGTGGAAGTAAAAGAAGAATGATAGTATGCATATCAAATGAAAACAACACTGAAAGTAAAGTACCATAACACAACAAAGCATAAACCATCCCATAGTACTACAACCCAAGTACTAAAACAGGGAAACACAACCTAGGTCTTTATGAACACAACTCACCAAGACTATGTATCGGAAGCTCGATCCACCTCCAAGTAATCCCTTTCCTTTGCTTGAACCTAGAATAAGGTAATTTACAAACACCATAAGGCACAATTAAGGTGTGAGATGAAATCCCATTAGGGTATCACCATGTATTCCATAATATATTCCAACAACTGATTAAACTAAGGAATGATTTTAATTTTTAATGATAAATAGGTTTTTCATTTGAAAGCATAATTATAAAAATATGTTATACAATTCAAATGATGGAAAAATACTTTAAGCATAGGCTTTACTTTACAAGTGATGGAATAAAATAGTTACATAAAACAACTTATGTAAATCTGAAGGGGCATGTAAAATAGTTTTATCAACATTGACATACATTTATATCTCATGTATATATAAACAAGTGAGCAACATGGTCATCTCCCAAATAAGTACGATATTATTTCCAGCTATAGGACTCCTCACTCTAGGTGATCCTGACAATATGAGTACACATACTTCCTCAATAAAATGGTTAGAGAGGACTCGTTACCATCAACTAAGGGATGTGACCTGATGAATATGTGTTTTATAATGTTGTATTAATCGTAGAGTGTGTCTAAATAACTCAAAATCTACCTAAGGATTGCATGTCCTCTTACAAAATCAATGATGGGATTTTTTTTAAGAATTGGTAATATAAAATTAAATCTCATACTTCCATTTAAATATCAATTTTCCATTTAAAACCCAAACAGATCTTAATAAAAAACATTCCTTTTTATAAGATACAACCATTGTTTTTTATCAAAACATTTAAATCCATTTTAAAAATTTATATTCATAATTGAATTCAATAATTTAATTGAAAACATTTCCATAAAATCCACAATTTATGTTCAATAATTTAAATCATCCATTTTTTATAAACACACCATAATTTAATGGAATAGGGGGTTTTCCAAATTTCTGTGCCAAAACCATTTCAAATATCATGATTCATTGGAATTGTGTTTTAATCTATTAAAATGAAAAAATATGAGTAATTAAATTTAAATCAATAATTGAAATAAATCAAGAAATTTATGAATAATCGTTTTGGCTAATCGTGATGTAACCACCTACCTCAAGGCTGTCGATGACAACAAAAATGAAAAACCACCCTATGTGGTTCAATACACCTCATAGACTTATTATCGTAAGCATCTACACACTAATGGTCAACATTCATCAAGGGTTCCTAGAACCAAAACTAGCTATTTTATTTAAAAAAGAAATAAAATTTCACATGCAATGATATGTTCTCTCTCCTGGATAATTTTAAATTTATCGATTAAAATATTATGTGATAATATTTTATCTCTCATGGATAATTTCAAATTATAGATTAAAATATTACATGTGATAATATTTTATCTCTCTTAGATAGTATCTCAATTATTATTTTATGCCAACACATGTGTTTGAAATTATCCTTCCATAGTTCATGAAATTACAGGTTGATAATTTTATATTTAATAAAATTATCCTTAAGATCCAATTTAATTATCAAAAATATATATCTAACTATATATTTATATATATAAATACATATATCTATTTTTTTAAATCAAAACTAATAACATTATATAATTTTAATAAATTATCCCAAGTGTGTTTATATATATATATATATATATGTATATATCTTTTGATAATCCAAATCATTATCATTTGATAATTTTTTTTAAAATAAATTCAATAATTTTTTGATAATTATTTTAGATAAAAAATTCATTGCCTTTGATAAATCATGTAAAAATTTCTTTGAAAATTTCATAAAATTATTCATTGATAAGTTGGAATAATTATCCTTTGATAAAAATTCTTAATATATTTTGATAATCTCTACCAAAATATCCTTTTATAATTTATATGAATTATCTTTTGATGATAATGGATTAATTCCTTAATAATTCCTTGTTTTATCTTATTAATAATTTATTAAAATTATCATGTGATAATCATATTCAATTATAATTATAATCTTTTGAAATTATCTTTGATAATTATACACCATTATCAAATGACAATTTTTGGTAGAATATCCCTTGACACAAAAGAAAAACAACAACAATAATAAAATTATCCTCTTATAATTTATAGTTTTTATTAATTTTCAATTAGAATTGATTTATATTATTTTCATAATTATAGAATATGAAATGAAGGAAAATAAATAAATAAAAAAAAACTGTAACCTGGGTAGTGTGCAACATAGAGGAAAAAGAAGGTTGCACATCGAACTGGGTATGATTCCGGATTGGATCGGTGGATTTTAATTAAACAAAAGTAGAGGAGTTTCAGGATCATCCAAACTCATTTTAATCGACCAGCATCGAAGATCAAGGCATTTGGAAAATTTAAGAACCCTAATAATTTTGAACACCTAAACCCATTTTAAAACACCTATTTTGATCACTATTTCACCTAATAATTGATGACAGAGTTATTAGTTTTTTTTTCATTAATGCATTACCAACTGAAACCGATAAAAAACATTGAAATCCAAAGGTTTTGGATCAACCCACCAGTCAACAATGGAGTATTTTTCAGTTCTAGAGAAGAAGAGTTAAAAGAAAATAAATAAACAATTTTTTATTAATTAAAATTAATTATTTATCATTAAAATTAAATAACACCAAATGCTTTTTTCCCATGAATGTTATGACCCACCTAGGGTAAACCCCCCATTCCAGTCCCAGTGATGGTTTCAGATTTATCAAATGATGAACCATTTGAGAGATATTAATTATTTATCAATTAAAAATACACAATAAAAAAATAATTAAAATAAAAAGAGTTATTTTTGTGAGAGAGGTGTCCAAATTCCCGACGCTTACAAATGTTATACCCTGTCTAGGGTAAACCCCTCATTCCAGAACCATCGATGGTCTCTGATTTCCCATAAAACACACTTTTTAGGAGGTATTTAATTTTTTTTAATAAAATAATGTATCTAAATATTATTAAATAACTTTATCTCAGGTGTGAGGCATCCAAATGTCTAGAGTCTTTTAATGTTATACCCCTCCTAGGGTAAACACCCTATTTTGGACATAAAAGTGGTCTTAGAATTTATCATACGATGCAATGTTTTGGATTTATTCAATTATTTTTAATGGAAAGTTTTCTATTAATATATTATATTTAATATTTTTATTCAGTATTCACCGAGGATTTTCGGACCTTATAATCACACACTAACTCATTATAGAACCCCAAAAATATTCAATTGAATATTCCAATATATTAACTGATAGTTAAGTCCTTTAACACAATTATCAAAAAGTCATTTATAAATCATTTCCCCCACTTAATATATTAATAATTTAACACAATATGGTATATCAATACCTAAAATAGTAACAGGATGTTACAACAATCAGGTTTCGATAAAATAGTGTGAGACTAATAAATATAATTTTATTTATTTGAATAAATTTTATCAGATAAAGTACAAAATCTATACTTATCTTATTTGTAGAAATATTATTAAATATGACATCAATCATATCACTACAATCCATACTCGATAAGGAAAACCTTCTCACCGGCACTAATTTCTAGGGGTGGAAAAGGCACATATGAGTCATCCTTCACCAAGAAAGGAAACAATATGTGCTGAAAGAACCTTTACAAGTTGTTCCTGTAAATGAGGCAAGTGCTAAAGATATTTCTCTATGAGGAACATCTGAATGATGCTATAGATGTGTAGTGATTCATGATATCATCAATGTCCAATGATCCCTTAATGAAGCATGAAGAAATGGATTCATATAGTATGATATCACACCTTTGGGATCTCTATTAATAGAAGGTGACACAGAGAGGTATGAGATATCCAATGCTTAGTTCACAAATAATCATGGAGAGTCTATTCCATCTAGGCCTCATGTATTCAAGATTATCGGCTACATTGATCATCTAAACATCTTAGGGATTAAATTCTCGGATGAGTTGCATAAAGATCTCATAGTTTCATCAATTCCCAAGACCTTATATAGTTCTATTGTGAATTATAATATGAGAAATAATGAGAAGAGTCTATAAATTTTTTTAACTTTGATGCGCTAAGTGGATAAGGACATGGGGTGTGAAAAAAACACAATCCTTATGGTTAATAAGAAGAGTAAGGACAAATAAAAGGGGCTTAATAATCATAAACAGTCTAAAGACCATGAGCCCCATTTGGTCAAGAAGAAGAAGATTCAAAGGTAGGGTATGGAAAAGGAGTCAGTATGTTTTTCATGTGGAAAGTCATTCCACCAAAAGAGGAACTACACCTAGAGACAAGGGGAAGCCAAAGGTGTGGTCGTTATCAAGTGCAATCTTTCCATTTCTACATATTGGGTATTATATATAGCTTGTGGTGTTCACATTTGTACTCAAATGCAGAAACCAACTAGAATTTGGAAAATTACCAGAGGAGAGGTTGATCTACAAGCTACCAATGGTTTGTGACTGGCTACTCTTACCACCTATCATTGCGAAGGGGAATGATTTTGGTTTTTTCATGATTGTTATTATGTACCTATTGTTATGAAAAACAGAATTTTTGTATCAAGTTTAGATACAGATGGGTTTATTTTCAGGTTCAGAAATAAAAGTTGTTTCTTTTACAAGTAAAACATTTTTAATGGTATAGAACATTTAAATAATAGTTTGTATGTACTAAATTACAAAAATAAAGCGTTGGAAATAGATAACGAATCGTGTTTATGTGACTCATATGACACACATTTGTGGAATCACCATCTTGGTCATGTAAACGAGAAGTTTTTAACAGAGCTCCATCAAGATGGATTTTTAGACTCTTCTATGATAAAACCACTTGATAATTACCAAACTTGTTTACAAGTAAAAATGACCAGAACACCATTTGGTGGATAAGGAGAAATGGCCACAAAGCTTATAGGAATATTCCACACTGATGTGTGTAGACAATTTCCAGTAGAGTCTAGAGGTGGATATTCTTACTTCATAACTTTTACTCATGACTTGATTAGATATGGATATTTTTACTTGATGAGGTATATGTCATAGTCCTTTGATAAATTCAAGGAAGTCAAGAATTAAGTATAGAATCATCTTGGTAAGAAGATAAAGAAGCGTCGACCAGATCAAGGTGTAGAATATATTAACCAAGAATTCATCAACTTTCTACAAAAGTTTGGGATTTTATCTCAACTAAAACCACCTTATAAAACATAGTGTAATGGTGTTAGTGAAAGGAAGAATAATACCTTGTTGAACATGGTAAGGTAGATGATGAGTCATGGAGATCTTACATTATCCTTTTGGGGATATTCATTACAAACTGTGACATACACATTAAACCGAATACCAACTAAAGCAGAAAATGGAATTCTCTTCGAGCTATGGTGCGGAATGAAACCCATTTTATCACATACACATGCATGGGGAGGCGTGGTCTTTGTTAAGTATTTCTCATGAACCAAACTAGAACCCTAGGTCTTGAAGAGTATCTTTACAGGGTGTCCCAAGGAAACAAAGTGATACTACCTATACAACCCCTCATACAAGAAAGTGATTGTTACTAGACAAGCCATATTTATTGATAGGGAGCACGTCCTCAAAAAGGATAGTGGGAAAAAGATTGACTTTGATGAAGTTGATGCCCAATATACATAGTATTTGGTACAAGAACAAGTTCCATAGGTCCCCATAGAATAAGTAGTTCTTAAAACATAGGTACTATGTATGAGGTCAAGAGAGGTAAGGGAACCAGATAGATATGGTTTTCTTGTCACCAAGGATGATGACTCATTATTATTGGACAATTATGAACTTATCTCTTATAATGAGGCAATAGAGAGCTCAGAATTTGAAATATTTCTAGAAGATATAAATTATAAGATGAATTCCATGTATCAAAACCAGGTTTAGGTTCTGGTTGATGCGCCAGTTGATGTAAATCCTATTGGGTGTAAATGTGTATTCAAGAGTAAACTGGGCATAGAAAGTAAACTAAGTACCTATAATGTAAGGCTAGTGTATAAAAGGTTTAAACATAATCATTTAATTGACTATTATGAAACATTTTTTCTAGTTTCAATGTTTGAATCCATCATAATAATATTTGTCATAGTAGATTTCCATGAATATGAGATTCGGAATATGGATATCAAAACTACATTCCTTAACGAGAACATTCAAGAAGATGTCTATATGACACAACCAGAAGGGCTTGTGACACCTGGTGATTCCAAAAAGTATTTTCAAGTTGTATAGACCCATTTTTAGATTTAATCAAGCATATAGGTCATGGAACATTAGCTTTTATGAATCCATAAAAGAATTTTGTTTCATTATAAAATAATGTGAGTAGTTTTTCTACAAAAGGTTTAGTGGGAATGTGGTCATTATACTAGTAGTATATGTTGAAGACATATTAATTATTGTAAATTACATACCAGCCATGCAATTTGTTAAGGACTAGTCAAACAAGTTCTTCTCCATGGAGTAATTAGGTTAATCAACCTACATTCTAGGGATAAAGATCATTAATGATATTTCCAAAGGCTACTTGGACTAAGCAAAAGTACATATATTGACCAGATAGTAAAGATATTTATTATGGAACAATCCAAGAGGCTATTAGTTCTAGTTTCACATGGTTTAAATATTTCTAATAAAATTTTTACCTAGACACAAAAATAGAATGATATAATGAGTAATATCCCAAATTATTTTAGGATAGGATCAATCATGTTTTCCATGTTATTTACTAGACTTTGTGTTGCCTATGCATTGAGCATGGTAGGAAGATATCAACAAGATATTAGAGAACAACATTGGTATGTTTTTAAAACTATCCATTAGTATTTGAGAAGAACTAAGGATATGTTCCTTGTGTATGGAGGAGACGAGGAGCTTATCATCAGAGGGTATGCTGATACTAGTTTTCAGACAGATCAGAATGATATAAAGTTGCAACTAGGATATGTTTTTTGTCTCATTGGAGGAGCTATGAGCTGGAAGAGTCCAAAGAAGCTAGTTGTAGCCAATAAGATAGTGGAGTTCAAGTACATAGTGGATTCTGATGTAGCAAAGTAATCCATCTAGATTCGTAAATCTTTCCCAGATCTTGATGTGGTACCTATCAGTAAATACCCTATCACATTGTATTGTGATAATACTACAGTGTTAGCTCTTGAAAAATATCCATGGTCACATTAAAGGACATAAAAAATACTTTGAAAGTATAACCCCTTGAGGTATTTTTATCAAATGGGTGATGTTTTAGTGATAAGATTACCCACAGAAGAGAACATAGAAGACCCCTTGACTAAAGCCTATCTCAGTAGAAGCATGAGTATCTTGTGAGAGCTAGCAGAGTGAAGGTTGTTAGTAGTTTGATCTAGTGAAAGTGGTGTCTGTTGGAGTTATTTCCCCAGAACCAACTTATTTTATACATTATAATAACTTATATTCATGGTTTTGAATATTAATGAATTCCTTATCATATAATAATTGTTCATATATATAACATTGTATGTGATAATTTATTAAGAGTAATTGTCGCACTAAAAGGTCATAGTGGATCCCTACTATGATGAGAACCCAGAAGTTCTATGACTCTACTCTAGAATATATGTTTAATAGCTAGATGATATCATTTGAGGGTCAAAAATGATACAGGTTCTCAAGGATGGAGACTCATAAGTCCTTGAGGAACTTTCTCTTGGTGTATACCCTTGGTGATATCTTGAAGGATATTATGAGAACGATACCCAATAGTAGGAAATCCACATTTATAAGTGTAATTGGATGTTCCTATCTACAGATGTTTTTATTGCTCCTTAGACTTTAATATTATTATTAATAGATATTATGAGTCGTTCACTTAGATGTATTGATGAAAAATATGATTTCATATATTCACGGGGAGGTAGGATATGATGGGTGTGTCATGAGTAATATTGCATTAATAAGTAATGCAATAAAGGATTAATACCTTCTATTATTTAATGAACGATTATATCTCAGGCCCTTTGATGGAAATTATATAGCCTAAATAAATCCATGTCCATGGTGAACAATAAAAAAGTACTATTTCTGGAAATTCAAAGGAAGATATATTGAGCATATAGGTTGGTGGAACTAGCATGTAACATACCCGAATAGAGATATTGTGATAAAGAGATTATATTACATGGAAAATATTCAAATGAGGTGACATGTAATTGTTACATTATCTTAATTCTCTATGGGTGCATTGGTTTGTTTCTAGATACTAACCTTGAACTTTAGGTAGGTTCTCCTAATGCCACTGAGAAAGGGGCCTAGAGGGTCACACATTAAGTGTATCCAGTATCTCATTTAAATAATTTATTATTTAATAAGTTTAATAAATATTATTCATAGTTTTGGTTTAGTAATTATTCATGTATGTATACTCAAATTTATTATGTCAGTAGTTATTAAAGAGAATATAATGTGAGCAGAATAATTTATAAATATTTAGTAGGATTGGAAGACTGAGTTTAATTACCCAGTGATAAATAATAATATTGAATATTATTTGATTAAATTATATTTAATGATAACTATAAAGTTAAAAGTATGTCAAGAAATAATAATGTTGTTATTATTATTTGACATGGGGGTTTCTTTATGATTAATGAAATAATTAAACTCACTTGTGAAAATTATTTGTTATTACCCTTGTGAAATAAAATCCTAGTTATTTTATTCTCTTATTAGCCAAAGGAAATCCAAGATACATCTATTGGTTTTGTGCACAATGAATTGGATAAAATATCTCAAGCCTTGATTTTTTTTCTTCTCCAAGAATGCTCTCAAGAACATGAGCGATCCTCCTCCACCAGATCAAAGAGAACAATTTGGAAGTAGTTCTCAAGGCAATCAATGGTAGACACCGCAAACATAAGGATCTTATGTGCTAGCACATGGAGAGTCCTTAGGATACATCTGTAGATACATGGAACATATGTGGATCACTGCTAGAGGAATCCTACACTTGGATTATACAATGAAAAGGTAGCACACTGTAGATCTATGTCTGGATGCATCAATGAAGAAAGAATAACCTTGTAGGTAATTCAATTTAATTAAATTAATTATAAACAATATATTTTGATCCTCACTCTTGGTTTTGGGATTATTTCCTTTGTATTATTTGTTTGATTAAATTCTATGGATCACGATGTTCATCATTGGATAGATCCGGGATTTTCCATTGAATATGGAAAAAAGAAAAGTTGGGAACCATCCTTCTCATGATTCCGCTACACTCGGAACCTACACTCTAGTGGAAGGGAGGCTACTCGTATTTTATGTGGACCCTATGGAAAACTCAATAAGCACCCTACTCACATATTAAAATTATGTGGGATATTATAATATTCTCTACTACCTCATTCAGATTATTCTATGTATAGAGACTAGATATTCTAATATCAAGAAGAACTACCTTGAACTCATCTTTGCAGTGAAAAAGACGAGGAATTAATTGCAGTACCATAAATTCCATATGGTCTCTCGTATTGATCCACTCAAGTACATACTTTTCCACCCTATGTTTACTGGGTTCTTGGATCGATGGGAAGTCATTATTCATGAGTGTGACATTCAGTTTATATCATAGAATTCCTTAAAAGGGAAAGCCTTGGTTTACATCCTCGAAACTCATCCTACCTTATAAAAGACCACCATAAGACATCAAAATCCAAGATAAAGAGGTATTATATAACCATGAAACTCCCCACACATGGAATATTTTCTTTTATGGTGCCTCCTGAATTTATATCCATACAAGTATGGAAAACCTGAGTCTCAATCAGGTTGGTCTAGGGATCTTATTTGTCTTTCGAGACAAATATTTTTTTTCCTTTCTCTTTCTCAATATCCAAGGATGAAAAAATAGAAATAAATAATAAAAATCCCTCATTAATGGATTAGAACTAGACATATAACTTAAAATATACTACTTTAATGTTAAAGGGAACTCAAAGTTAGTGATGAAGTAGATAAATTGTGAATATACCATTAAAAAAGAATTATCAACTCCCTCACTAGCTATACTAGGGGACTGATACCAGAGTTACCTTTTGATACCACATTAAATCATGTTTCCGGACCATATAATTCTTGAACCAACTCACTAGATAATGTAGTCGTTGTCCTGGACGACCATGATCAGAAGGAAGTGATCTTCGGTATCAGACATCATAGAATTCTCTCATCAATCGTCATATGTGATATGGAAGAAATAAATCTGGTCAACACCTCCCTAGATCATGATGAACCAATGACCACTCCAAGATGGTTGGAGCCTATAATTGGTTATCTCTAAAAAGGATTCTTCTAATACATCATGGTATAAGGGAACATATTCAACATTGAGCTGCCAATTTCACTCTACGTGATGGTCCATAAGAGAAAAAAGTTCTATCTAAATGTGGATTTGATGAAATCATCCTCAGGTGCATAAGATAATGAGAAACTCTCACCATCATGGAAGAAGTCCAAGTAGGATTCTACAGAACCCATCAATCAGGGAAAAATTTTTCCTACTAAATCCTGAGATTGGGATATTACTGGAAAATCATGATATAGTACTATACAGAATTCACAAAGAAATGTCATGCATTCCAGATCCATGAAAATTTCATCCATCAACCCCTATAATTTTTATATACAGGTAAATATTCCTGGATATTTTCTATTTGGGGAATGGATGGAATCTTCCCATATCCCCTAAACATAGATAAGCGGTTCAAGTACATCCTTACTATGACCGACTTCTTTTATAAATGGGGTGAGGCGATACCCCTCAAGGAACTTTGAATGAAGAACATCGTTAACTTCATAAAGTATCATATCATCACTAGGTTCAGTGTACCTCACACAATATTGATGGGAAATAGAACAAAATTCTATTCTAAATAGTTGAATAATTTGTACCAAGAGTACAATATTAATTCCAATTACTCATATCGTTATCATGCATTAGAAAATTGACAGATATGGGACTTCAATAAGACTCTATTGAATATACTTCAGAAAATGTTGAAGAGGGATAAAAAATTTTGGTTGGACAAGACCCTTTAAGCTTTATGGGCCTGCAATACCACAATGTGTACTGCAATACAAAAAATACCATACTTGTTAGTGTACAGGACCAAGGCGATGCTACCAATAGAAGTCAAGTTGTCTTCAATTCGAATAGCCATTTTTAAATAGCACTCAGATGATGAGAAATAGTAGAAGTTGTTGGATGAATTGGAATTACTAGATTAGAATAGATTGTGAATACTTCACTACCTAGAGGTCCATCAGAATCAGATAGAACATGCCTTTAATAAAAAGGTTCTCCTTCATTCATTACTCTAAGGATAAATAGTATTGGATCGCAAAACCCTAATCATACTGGGAAAAATCCTTCGAAGATGGAACCTAAATGGGAAGGACCATACATCATACATAATGTCTATGACAATGGGTCTTATTTATTGGCCGTAATAGATGGGGAGCATATCACATTACACACTAAGATGAGATTTCTCAAGAAATACTTTGCATAGTTGTCATAATGGGAATCCACATCAGTGTAAGTCACACAATTCATCGGAGTTACATGATGTTAAATTGTATAAATATTCCTTGTTATATGATGTTAAACTATATGACTTCATCCTGGTTTCATGACATTAAACTGTACTAGATTTTCTTGTAAGTAAGATGTTTAAATTCATAGTATGTCTCATCTTTACCGCATGATGATAAACTACATGGTACCATGAATTTCATAATAATTCATATAGGCTTACCCATTTCATTAATTCATGATATTAAACTGCACAGTTCCATAAAGTTCCCTTTATTTCATGTTGGGTGATATTTTTTCTTATTGAATGACATCAAACTGCACGTTAGATGTCGTTTCTACATGAAATTAAACTGCACAGATTTTTCTAGAAGTATTTATGTTTTCATTCTCATTTCCAATGAGATACATAGAGATTCCTCGATATTATATCTTGGTCCATCCAACACATGATATATGATTCCAAATTTCTACTCTTAAATGTCTCTGTATAATGTGAGGAACCCCTTTAATTCCATGTTTCTCACATCGAGCATAGATCATGCAGGCATAGGATTTACAATAAGGGACTCCCTTCACAAACAAGGAATATCATCTTTTGATAGTCACATATAGTCCTAAATGAGAGACCATAAAAATTCATACCATAAGTCCACACTGTGAGATGTTAAACTGCACAGTTAATATCCCCCACATGAAGTGAAACTAAAACATCTATGTACCTCACCCAAGAAGACCACCGTAGTTGATGTTGGTCTTATACCACACCTCCAACCACTATATTCCTCTTCAAGTTGGGGATCCCATGTCCTTTCTGTATGATACTAAACTACACAATTTTCAAGAACTACATGTATCTTGATTCTTATTTTCATGGGATACGTAGCTATGCCCAGACCTGCATCCATGGACCCATCTGCAACATCACCTCTTTTTTAAATCAGTCCATATTCATTTTTGATTCATGATCTTAAATAGTATGGTTCCTCAATAACTACACATGTAATGATTTATACCATAACAGTATAGATAGTAATTCATGGATTTCCACTTCTAGTCCCAACTTCTAAAATAAAACGGAACAATGAAAACCTCTATGTATGGGTCAGACCTGCATATATTGTTTCCCATTCAAGAACTACATGTTACTTGATTATTTTCCTCACATGATACATAGTGAAGCCCAAATCTTCATCACTGAGCCCAATTGCAATAAAAAATATATACAAATTACCCCCTCTTTGTGAACGGTTCATAAATTCATAGATAATTTCATTAAGAACTATGTGTGGATTGATTATCATCGCCATGGGGTATGTAGTGACACCCATCCCTCTATTTATGGTCCCAACCGCAATGCCACCACATCACGTCATGGGGTATACATCTTCACTACAAGACATTAAATTTAATGGCCCTTCAGAACTACGTGTGGTTTGATTATCATTTTCATGAGTTATATAGTGTCACTCGAACTTATAACTTTGGGCCCAACTGCAACATTTTTGTGCTTTCACATCAGTTCATCCATGTCCTCGGTGCATAATAATAAACTACATGGAACATGTTCTGACCACTTGAAATTAAACTGTATGGGATATTCCCTCACCACATAATGTTAAACTTCATGGTATACATCTTCACTGAAGGATAATAAAATACATAGAACATGTCCTTACCACATGAAGTTAAAATTTAGGGAGAGCGTCCTTACTGAATGACGTTAAAACTATGCGAAGGGCACCACCCATCATAATTACTTATCAAAGAACCACAATAGCCTTACCTCAGTAAACTACAGTCAGGGGGTGCTTCCACCATCTTTTAAGCATTTCAATCCATAAACCATACTTCATGAATCAAGCCCCTCAGTTCTCCACTAACATTTTATGCCCCCTAGAAAGGATAACTAGCTTTAAGAGACCCCTTTCTTAACTATGCATGTATGCCTTGGCTCATGCATATGTGCCTATTTTCTTCAACCAAATACTTCATTCTGGAAAAGTAAATTTTGATCCTTGTGATCCCTAACATCACTGTGAAAAAACTCAACACCTTAGTGTGTCTAAAACACTCCTGGTATGACTGTCCCATATCATTACTCATGATTTGAGAATCTTGAGCCATGATTTACAACATTTTCATCACCAGATCAGATGGATGATGAAGTGATCCTGACCCTGTGTATCCTAATTTGGAAATTGTATATAATACTCTATATAGGTCAATGTGCTTAAAGGATTTAAACTATCTGCACCTCAGTCAAATTTGTTCAACCTTAAACTCTAGCAAAAAATGGTCGAGATTGCAAGACCATAAACTAGTTGCGAAAGAGACATAAAACATTTTAGGATGATATCCCGAAAAGGGAGGCCTAAGAAAAATATGAGTCTTCACTCACTAAACTCTTCGTCTCCAAAGTTTAGGAAAAATTAAGGGCACAAATGAATAGTAAAAATGGCATAGGGCCTACTCTATCAGCCTAGTAAAATCCAATGTATGCTCATTGAATACCCTAGTCTTGGAAAAAGTTAGAGTAATAACTTTTCAAATATCCTCGTCGTGAGAATATGTTCTCTAGAAGATTAAATAACCTTTACAGTGTTCTAACCCTTCTCAAATATTATGATTTCCATAAATCACACCTCATGTTGTTAGGTCCCTAAAATCATAAACCTTTTATGGCCCTTGGAAAAGACAACCAACTTCAAGGGACACTTTTCTTGAATATGCATGTATTAATATGGATCTTGCATATACACATATGATCGTCAATAAATTTTGTCTCTCTAAAAAAGTAAAATTTGATCCTTGTGATCCCTCACGTCACTGCGGTTGCACTCAACACCCCAATGTATCTAAAATACTTCCAGTATGATTGTCCCATATCATCCTTCTGATTTGAGAATCTTGGTCCATGAATTATAGACTCCATACCAAACTATATGAGAATATCTGACATCCTCGACATTACATCACCGTGTTTTTTACCCTTTCACAATTACAAAATGAAAAATTCCATTCTGGAATAATTGATGACCCACACCTTGTGATTAGAAACCGTAGGGCGTAAGGATCAAGCTTCATAATTCAAGAGCTAACTATCCTAAGGTTCTAGAACCCTTCCTGGATAGCCTTCCTCCATAATTAGTATAATTATCTGGATGTTTGAGTCTTCAAAAAACTTCCATGTCCCTTATAGATACGTATAGGTTATATTTTTCTGGACCATGCTACCAAAACATAAGGTCCTTGACCCGCCAACTAAAGGCATATCCTCATTTCTAGAAAGGAGATTCAATACTTGTGAGCCATATAAACACCACAACAGAACCATGAATCTCAAAATTCCCTGGTAAATAGATGGAATGTTTTCCCCATCTCATATTCATGGCTCGAACTTTTGGGTTATTATTTACATCACTAGTATTCCAATTATCCAGGCAGACCTAGCATCCCTAATATTATTCCTGAAAATGATACTACCTCTATAAATCTTCCATATCCCCTATAAATGATAACTAGCTTCAAGGGATCCTTTACATGACTATGAATTTATGCATATGTATCATGCATATTAACCTATGGTCGTCAAACAAATTTGTCACTCTATAAAAAGGACATTATGATCCTTTTAATCCCTAAAAAAACCAGAATATAGCTCAACACCCCAGTGTGTTTTGGGATAATCCTTGCATGTATGTACCATATCCCATGATAATCAATCAGGTATGAGCTAAAAAACCCTAAACTAAATCAATATCGGGTTTGAGCTAAAATACCATAAACTAGAGAAATATCAGGTCAAGCTAAAAGACCCTAAACTAAACCAATATTAGGTCTGAGATAAAGGAATTTAAAATAAAATAATATTAGGTCTAATCCAAAAACACCATAAAATAAATCAATATCATGTAAAAGCTAAAAGAACCAAAACTAAAGAAGTATCAGGTTCGAGCTAAAAGACCCTAAACTAAAGTAATATCAGGTCTGAGCTAAAAGACCCTAAACTAAAGAAATATCATGTCCGAGCTAAAAGACCCTAAACTGAAGAAATATCAGGTTTGAGATAAAATACCCTAAACTAAAGCAATATCAGGTCTGAGCTAAATGACCCTAAACTAAATAAGTATTAGGTCTGAGATAAAATACCCTAAACTAATGCAATATAAAGTCTGAGATAAAATAGCCTAAACTAAATAAATATCAGGTCCGAGCTAAAAGAACCTAAAATAAATAAATATCAAGTATGAGGTAAAATAACCTAATCTAAAGAAATATCAGATCCGACACAAAATACACTAAACTAAAGATATATAAGTTCCGAGCTAAAATACCCTAATATAAAGTAATATCAGGTCCAATATGAAATACCCTAAACTAAAGTGATATATGGTCAATGATAAAAGACCCTAAACAATAGCACAACAATGATTCAATCTGAAAAATCTTGTAAGGACCACCATATGGACTTATAAAAGATCAAGATTCTCTAACAAATAAAACTGGATTCGGATTAAGATAGAGAAATCTCCCTCCAAGACTTATATCCTACCAAGATGAACCTTCTTCAAATCGAGTAATCTCAAGATAGCTGGATCAAAGTGCCAATACAGAATCTCATGTTGGTGGGCATTCATGAGAATATCTCAAAGGGAATATGTTATAATTTCAACATTCAATTCCAGAAATTAATTTTCATTTAATATAATGAAATGGATGGGTATCATTGGTGATTAAAATAACATTATAACAGAACAATATTAGGAATATCACAAATAAAAGAAAACTAAACATCACATAAAAAGTTTAGTAAAAGTCTATTAGATGTGAGAAACATGCAACATGAGTAATCTCCGCATACCAAAGTCTCTCCCATGGAGATAGTATCTTAAGAAAGATTGAAATTTTACGATTAAATCACAATATTTTCTCCAAAAATTTCTTAAGATCTAAAGGTATTTTCTTCAGGGAGGAAATAGATTATTGTAGTTGATCATCAGACTCAGTTTCTTCCTTAGAAGCCTATTGAAACCCATCCACCTTACCAATGGATTCAATATATGCCTATTCTTCCCTATCAATAAGTACATGTTGCTCCAACATATCCTTTTATGATGTTTGGATTGTGTGTTGAAATTTTTATAACTCTGATTGAAGAGGGATGATCTCAGACTGGAGGCGACTACTTTTGGAGTGAAAACTACCAATTTCAATCTTCCAACATTGACTACATCATAATGAATGGTTTCTTGTATTCAAAATAGGATGCTTCCTTCATAGCCCCTGATTCAACAAAGAGGAGGCCTCAACAGCTGCAACCCTCTATTTGAGGGCCCACTTCTGTTCTCTCAGAGAGATTACTTGCTTTACCTAAGCATGAGAAGTAGAATAGTCAAAACCCTCATAAAAAAGGGTAGGAAACATAAACTGAAGGTGACACATCCAATACTTCAACTCCAACCATGGGTTATTATAAGATAATGACTAGATATCCATCTACACATGCCATCTCATCTACTGATAAAATACTACAGACCCCACACCTTCAACTAAACCCATTTTGGGAACAGAGATGTATGGTATGACCAGGTCAATTAGGGAAAGATTTTTACTCATGGTCTCTGATGATGAGGGAAGAGTACTAGATTATTCATTGGTATATATAGTTAGAGGAACCCCTATAAGAGCAGTGAATAAATCCCCTAAACATTGGGGTGAATACACTACAGTAGAGAGGCACATGGGATCATAAGTTATAAGATTAATAAGATGGTATCCCTATATAATTGGTAGATATGGCCACATTTAGAAACATATCTTTCTCAGTAACATTACTGGAAACATCAATTACTCCTACCCCAAACTTAGGATAAGAGGAAACTCCTTCTTGTAATGAGTGGCTTCATGGAACATTAGGTGATTTCTCAAAAGAAACACTCCTCTCTCCATCGTTGACAAATACAATAGAAAAATGATGATATCATTTGATATGAAACAAAAACATATAGTGTCCAGTCATGAAGATGAATTCAACTTCTTCAAAACTCACTTCCATTAAGGCTAACAAGAGAGAAGAATAGATATTTGTGTAAAAATCCTCCAAAAGTGTGTCAAACTATGCTAGATCAAATGTTATAATAGTTGAAGTGTCTGTAATAGGAAATGGACAAGATTTAACAAGCATCGCATATTCCCCCGCTTCTTGATAGGTTTGGGCCAACTGCGAAAGGTCTTCTGGAGATACCAAATGCTCGCCCACATCCTTAAAAGAGGAAACAGTTTTTTCTAAGAAGTCTGATGGGATCCTACACATTTTCTCCAAATCATAATGTGTTTCCATAATGGTCCAAGATAAAAGAAGAGTGAAATGACACACTTACTTGATGATTTTGGAGGCGAAGGGTCTGAAAATTTAGGCTTCTTCCTTTTATTTTTATTCTTCCCTTATAAATAAGTCCTTATAAAAGGAGTTGAAGCTGAAACCATTCCTCTAGAAGTGGTGATCGCTGCCCTCATTTGAGTATTCTAACATGGGGACCCTTCATAATTGGTTCCCTAGTTTCTGCCAAATTCCTCTCCCATGACCGTACCATGAAAAGTATATTTAGGGGATGGTAGATCATAATATTATTCGGAATCATACCACTAAATCAATGCATATAAAGAGTGTAAATATAGTTTAAAAGGCATACAACCCTTTTAAAAACCATAACAAGATCTTACAAACCTCTTCCTCAGTGATAGGACAAACCAGTTCGTCTGCAGTAATCTAAAGTGTGCTTGGTATGACCAGTTGGTGTACTCATGGAGAATAGAACTTATAACCCTTTATTATCTCTAAAACTAATTCAATGTCTTAAAAAATTTCCTTGACCTCCTTGGGATTTTTTCCAAATGTGATAACATAAGGCACAATGATGTTAGATAAACCCTCCAAAGTACCTCTGAGAAATCTAATATACCTTAGAGCACGACCTCTATGTGCTTCAAATTTCAGATCTTCCATTGATGAGATCCAATATAAAATAATGGATTTAGTATAGTCTTGTCCTCTAGAACTGAACTTATTTGAGCCATGTTAGTAGGTTCTTTCATTGGAAGTGGTATGCCTCTGATTTCCTTACGAGGTTCTTCCAGGGATTCCGACCCTCTGGAAACCATTTTCTTCCCAAGAAATAGATTATGATCCACAAGTAGTGGTTGAAAAGCCTCATTTAACAACCTAGATAGCTACCCACTAAGATATGTGAGGATTCAAATCTCTACATATTCACTAGATAAACTGATCTATGTGGTACACGGAGGAAGGTTTATCCTAGAACGAGTCTCCTCCCTGGTAAACATTTGCCAAAAATTAGAGATCTACCATCTAATTCCCCATATATCATAGATAAATAGAGTGGTGATATCTTGATTGAACATATGGGAATTGGAGTCAGAACCAACAGGGTTAATACCACTCATATATGATTTCCCTGTCAATATTGGTGGAAAGAAATTCTTCACAAAGTGACACTAAAAAATCCTGAAAAACAAGATTGGAATCACCATTGTTGAAAATGTTTTTTATTGGCACCAGCATGTGTTTCTTAAAGGATAAATGACCATAAAATCTTATATAATCTCTAAAATCCTGAAATTTCAGTGGGATGGGTCTCACCCCGTTGATACCATGTAAATATTGTTTGAAGTAAGTATTGGGAATATCCTTAATGTTTAAATATTCATAACCACCCAGGTGAGCTTCTATCTAACCCCATAATACTTGTAAAGATCCCACAACCCTATAAGGATAATTTCCCTCATAAATTTGATGCAAAAGACCATATTGTTTGTCTAATATAGGAATGGATAGCCCAATACGCCCCCTTCCATAGAGGTCACTACTGTGAATGTGAAAACTCTAAATCCACATTTTTCCTTTGTGGGAAGTAAATACCCACTCAAGTATATGGAAAGAAAACCATCTAGTTGAATGGATCAGTAAATATTAGGGAAAACCTCTCATCCCCATTATTTAAACATACCTTCCTAAACTATGGTCCAATAAGCGCTCAGTGCACCACAAAAATCCTTCATAATACATTCTTTTTTATTTTTTTCTTCTGATTTAGAACCAACCATCTTAAGAAATCATTCATCCCATGTTTTGAAAGGGATATTCACTTGAGGAATCACCCCCTTTGGAAAGGACTCCTCATCCATCTTAATTATCTTCCAATTCAAAAGAGGTATCCTCTTTGCATCCTCTTAAATGGACTATGGGGAAACTAATTCATCATACATACTTACCAATATTGGTGCACCATAGATCTACTCCACATCCCAAAGAATGATACCCACCTCATCATGAATAAGGTATAAAGTGTTTTTATCTATGATCAAGTGACTGAATAGCTCGGTCATTAGACCCTTATTGAAATAGGTTAACACTTGGGACATCTAGATGACCTCATACATGACAATTTCCTTCAACTCTTTAGATAATTCAGAATCCATGTACTGGACCCAGAAACGTCATCCCCAATCTATATTGTAGCTACCTCCATATTGAAATTACAAGTTTTTATTCCACACAAACTTCTTATTGGGAGTATATTTACTCATTATTGATTACTACATATGGACATCCTCATTAGGTTCACAATCAGCCCCATTTAATTCTATGGAAAAAATTTCAATATATTCCCATCATCATGGTCTTTCTAAGAGAAAAATTATCCCCTTATGGATTCGTACACCCAAAAACTGTTATGGGTCTTCCAAAACCAAGAAGAGGATATAAATGGTGACTTTAATGGAGGAATGGAAGCATCTTTAGTCATACCAAAACCGTAAAGAGGAAAAAATTATGATAGGGGATAGTATGGGAGCTTTTATACCATTAATGTTTTCATAATCATCTATTGTGAACCAACATAACTATGACAAGAAGGATCTATGATCACCACTATGGAATCATGAGGAGCTATCACTACCCTTACATCCTTATTTGAGACCCTTGGGGAAGATTGTCAAGAACCAAAAGACATCTAAAAATAAGTAAGTGGAATATGTCAAATAGATAGAATAAAATCTTGTCAAAATAAATGCATGAATGTTCTGGCAGTATCATTCCCATCATCTGAATCAACAAGGGATTCCTGAATCTCATAAGGATTTTTCAAATGGCATGATCCCCAAAGGTCTCATGGGTTGCATAAATCCCGTAAAGCATCACACAATATCATGACCCCTTTGGAGACTCATCGTCGCATGACCTAGACAACGTCACACAAATGAAATGATACTCGATTGATCATATGATCGAGATATTAGATCCTGTGAAGTTATCAAGAGAATCTCAATCCTACTAGATGAAGTTCAAATAGTTATCAAAATATAGTTCACGGCTGGTTCAGGCAAGTGCCTAGGTAAAGCTAGTCTTGTGAGAAAAATATGGTGACGAAGGTTCGTGAAGAGGTCTTGCGATCAGGACTCACGAAATGGTCTTGCGATGGAGGCACAGGATTGAGGAAAATTAAAAGAACTCTATATAATGAGTAACTGATGAAATTAATGGCTCTATTCCCCTCTATATATAGGGCATTTAACAGAATAAAAATCATCTCCTGATAAACCAAACGTCGCCTAATACACTGATTTTAGAACACCACCAAATAATCAGGAAGACATTTACTTTCTTTAGAATCAGGTCCTTATCCCCAAAAACATTTCTCATGAGGGGGGAATTTGTTGACACTCACCAAATGATCATAAAAAAACTCACGAAGGAGGAAATACTTGAATATGGTTATTATTTTTCCCCTATAAAAGAAAAGTAAGAAGATGGTGGTTGAGACCATTAGATCACATGATTCTTCAAAAGACTCATTCTTGGATAAGCTAACGTGAAGACTCCACATGAAGCACATAGCCTGTAGTAGATCGAATGGATCTCATTTCTACAAAACCTCCTACTCTTGTGAAGGCACACTGGACAATTAGAAGTTGTGCGATTATAGCTGAATGAGTTCCCCCAAGCCACACGATTTGTCATTGGAAGGATCTTGACAAACCATTTTAAAATCCTCCGAAAATAATTGGAAAATGTCTAAAATGGAAAATTCATTTGTGGGTGAAAGTATCATTTGATGCGTCACCAATGGGATGGATAATTATCCTTGGCAACATGAAAACAAACTTGTAAGACCCCCTGATTTTTTTTCAAATAAAAGAAGGAAAATACAAGGGAGGAGGTGGGGCCTCTCTCTGTTGTTGAACATCATGCAACACACCCTCAACAATCTGCAAGACACTGGGATACCTCAAAGACATGTCAAACTCATCTTGAGAAATCCCTTTGACTTGTAATATGCATCGCATGGAAAGTCTCGGGTATGTCCAGGAAACCTTGTTCTCCCCTTTGGGCTCCCTAAGTAAAAACATATGTATTTGTACAAGAAATGATCGTGCACCCTCATGGGACCTTTAATGGTCATGCAACACATCACCAAAAAATTGAGTAATTTTTTTGACATCACTCATGAAATATCACATGACTCCCAACCTTTTTCATATAAAATAAAGGAAATATTAGGGAAGGATTCTGAAGTAATTGTGGTCCAAAAACTCTTACGACATGATAAGGAAGCTCGTAGTGCAGTCCCGCAAGACCCCCATACAAGCCACCCTCACCTCACGATATGTCCAGGTAGGGAATAAATCTTATTTTAGATGCCTTTAAAGAGGAACATGGATCACATGAAGGCCCTTAGAAATGTCAATATGAAAATACGGAAGTCCCTTGACATGCCTGTGTGATCAAATGAGTCCTCATTAATTGGAAATAATCTAATAAAGGATGTGTTGAATGGGAGAATCTTGGCCCCTGAAATTAGGAGGCGCCCTCGGAATGGTCCATAGGAGATGACTCACGAATATGCATGCACTAGAGCCCTTCGCCAACTCCTTCAAGGATTTTTTCTAGATATGCTGCACAAACTAATGAACAATCGTGGTTGTGAATTATATAAATTCCACACCCTAACATGAAAAAAATGTTCGAATCCTAACCTCTCGACTCTCAGATGCACTGAATCTAGAGAAGAGTTATCAGAGTAGATGATCTCATGACCGTCAAGTATCCCATCAAGAAATATACCAACAAGAAGTTGAGAAACCCGTGAACCACGTATAAAACACTTCATGTGATCACTCATAGATCACGTGAAAGACTTCTAGTAGGATATGCGAAACAAATTTCATGAAACTTCTTGACCCCATGAGACTTAAATTTAATCTAACACTGAACATATCTAAGGTATTATTAATATAAAGGCTATAACAAAGACTAATAAGAAGGAGACTTGAGAAAAAGGCATTTATGCTGAACCTTATGCACTTTGCGTGATATATCCATGAGAAATGGAAGCACCGAGATACATCATCAATATCACAAGACACTCCTCTGGTATGTTATCTGAATCACGCGAAGTCCCCTAGACATGCCAAATAAAGTCATGCAGCACCTCACAGGCATGCCACCCAGATCTTTTGAGGATCTTCGAGCTCGTCATCTTAGTCTTGTGGTGATCCTCAATCATATATCCTAACACATATAATGGAACTAGTTCAAGTCATATGAATCTCACAGTAGCACTCGGGCATGTCAACTGGATCTTGTGACACCCTTCAGGCATGCCAGCCAGGTCTCACGATTCCCTCCAAAGTGTTGTTCATGACATGTGTCACCCTAAAATACATGCCACATTAACTCACGCGATTCCCTCTATATGTGTCATCCAACTCTTGAAATGACACCAATGTAGGTTAGTCAGGTCATGAGACTCCCTCTAGATAAGCCATCCAGGTCATATGATGGATTCCAGGATAAACCATTCCAGTCATGTCATGTCCTACAAACAATATAACTCTTAACATGTGATATACCCTTAGAAATTCCATCCAAGACATGTGGAGTCTTCTAGAAAAGACAAATAGATCACATGATTGCCATCTAATATAGTAGGAAAACAACTAAGGCATGTCATGTAGATGATCAACGTATGTTAGGAAAGCAACTATACCATATTACAAGGGAATACTAGGACTTTATCAACTTGTTCATCCTTATCATGTGAGCCCCAATCAATAGGGAAGTCTTAGTGCATAAGCACCAATTACCAACATATATATTCCAAACTCAAAAGGGAAACCTCAGTGTATATGCATTAGTAAAGGGAACTATGGAGACTCTGATTCCTACCATATTCAGGATAATTAGGGTACCTCTCCTTAAGGTCAGAGCTCCATATTGTTAACCCATGGAAACCCCGAAATTTTAGTCAATTATTCAAAATAATGAATTTGATTACTTGTTATCCCTTTTTTCTCACAATGAGAATGGCTCACATGGGCTTAGGGAGTTGCAATGGTCATAACATCTTCACTATGAACCTCTACAAAGGTATGAGACACCATAGAGTGTAATCCATAAAAATAAACTATAGGAACTTTGATTCCTATAATTACCAAGATATATTGGACGCCATCATGAGGCTCGATCTTGAATAAACACCACTTTTGGTGTAATTCCTTTCATGTCTATGACATTTCAACCATTAGGAAACAATCATTCCCATGGTCTGATAACTATGTCTCATCCCTCGTTATATTGAGAAATCAAATGAACTATGATGACTATGATTCAATCCATTACCAGGATAAGTAGGACACTATCCTAATAACTAAGCTCCATATTTAACATCTCAAGGGTTGTCCCAATACGAATGTCCCACATCTATATGCAATGACACTGATAAAATTGTTTCCCTTGTTTATCACACTGACCATATCTCTTGCGGTCTTAGGGAACTTCAATCAACACCTCATTTTTATACTAAATCTCTAACAACAAGGGAAATCTCATAATGTAATACCCAATAAGTGGTATGATATAAACCTCCCATATATAAGGATATCAACCTTGTGTCCAGTCCTAAAGGATGGATCGAACCATGATAAATTTGATTCCTACAATAACCAGGATATGTAGGATGTATCCTCGAGACTCGAGCCAAATATCAAGTGCTTCGGTTCCCACACATATGGTTTCTATGGAAGACTTTAAGCTGCATAGTTTTAACGAAAAACATGGGTTTTGATTCCTATAATAACCATGATATACAAGACACCTCATAATGGCTGAATCCCCTCCTTAGAATATTAAACCACCACCCTGTGTGGTAGAAAATCTTAAAGCACCCGGTTATACAGCTTAAAAACATAAGCAGCTGGCCATTGCTGGAAAATTATGGAGAACCTAAGATGCATATAGATGGATTCACTAAAGAGACCCCAGTCTCTTTCACATGAGAGAGAATTAACATATAGTCTTATTTTGGGGTAACTGATCCTGTATGAGGAATATGAAGATATTCATTAACATATCTTAAATATATAAGAGAGTATCATAGTAAAAACAAATTCCACCTAAAAGGGCGTGACGAGATCGAACTATTGTCCTCTAGACCAATGCTAGTCCCCAAGATTCGTTGGTCCAAAAAAACTAGATGAACGCCAACCTTTGGAAAGTCGGTTTGTACCCAACTATAGACGAGGGGACCATTTGGAGTTTTCGGTAAGAGGAAAAATGATAAACATATGTTTATGATTTTTCACCACAAAAATACCCCCCAAAATCAACCATTTTTCCAAACCAAATTCACATCAATGCGGGTCCATAATAGTGCCTTGAACCCCATAAAAAAAAGGATCTGACGTGAAACAACTCCAATGAAAAAATCTTTTGGTTATAAAATATCGGGCCATTCTGGTTGCCTCATAATCTATTAAAACAATAGGTATTCTAATTTTAAAAATGAATTTATATTTATAAAATAACATTTCTAATGTATCCAAAAATTAATTATATTATTTTCTTAAAAACAATAAAAACATTTTTGAAATAAATGTATTTATTAAAAATTGAGTGATTATTTCCTAATCCTTTATAAAAGCATTTATATTTATTTGAAACTTTATATATATTTCATAAATTGGTTAATAATATTCATACCCTATAGTTTAATTACTTGGTTATAACAATCATATTTAAATAGAAATATTTAAATAATATGTTTTAGTTCATTTAAACTCAGTGTTGTGTGTTGAATACGCTATCAAATATAGTGTTCTTCTAAAATCTTATATTGTTACATTATACCCCCCTTAAATAAATTTTATCCTTTCAGTTTGAACTTAATCTCAGTAATTAAGAGTTTTATATCTGAAAATTTTCATTTTTGAAAAACCCACATTGTAAAAAAGGATAATAAAACTTCCTCTTAAAATATGGAAAGGGGAATACAATTTTTATATGGAATAACATGTTACTAGGTTTCTAAGTGGAAGAATATTGGTGGAAAGTGAAAATATGGACATGGTAGAAAATCATAAATAATTATGAAGAGTGATAGATATCATTGATCACAGTAAATTTAATGTCCTGGAGAAAGTTAAAAAACACAAAACCACCAATTTTTGATGAATTAAAAGTCCACTGATTCATCATATATGAAGGTAATAAGATTAATTTTTTTTCAAGATACATTTCCTAGAGATGAGGGATTCTTTTTTTAATAAGATAGAGAACATAAAAAATATACTTACTTGATACATTTTTATTTCATAAGAACTATTGCATACTTTTTTTTGTGTTTCTATATATTCCCACATCACCTCTTACTCTAAGGAATTAATATTCAATATAGATTTTTTTTCAAAATAACTAAAAATAACTTATAAGGGATCCTAAGATCCAAAAAAGAGTACTAAGCTCTTTATCCTATATTTATTAAAACCAAAATGGTAATTAAGATGTAAGATATTCCATAAATGAATATGAATATATTAATCTCTAGAATTAAACCATAAAACTAAAGGTTTAACATTGACCATTCAATATATAAATAATCATATATCCCAAATAACCTCAAAAAACTCAATGTGAAAGAAGGTTTTAACCTCAACGGTCATACCATACCCTTGCACTTACATCTTAAAAAATATAATAACATTATTCCCAAATAATCCTTTATATTAAACCTAAAGGTTTAATATATATAAATATATAGTTTAACCTAATAAAATGTTTCCTAAAATATCATTAATCACCTCAAAATCATAAAAATTCAAAAAAGGTGTTGATACTCTAATATGTTTCCCAAAATAAACTACAAATTTATTCACCAAGTCATTTAATTAAAAAAAGCATACTAACCAGTACATTACATAGGCTAGTGGAAGGCCCTTCACCCTTATCTCCCTTCAGTTGTGGGTTCAAGCCCCAAAAACATTCTAGATATGATGATTTATCACCCGAAATGCATGTTTCCATTTTTATTAAACCAATATTTATATAATTCCTATAATGTTCCTAAAAATATAATGAACTTACTCAAAAATAACATTATTCGTAAAATCTATTTTTGACCACTAAAGTATTATATACAACTTATTTTTTCCATGAAACCAAATAATTTTAATTGACTGTAATTATATTAACATCAATAAAATATCAAAGATTTTCTTTTCCTCAACCACGTGTTTTCCATAAAATATCACCTTACCATCAAATAAAATTTTTATGTTATTATTACCATTACAAATATTCTAACAAATCATTAAATAAAAACAACTTCTGAACAATCCTTAGAAGTTTCTTGATTCTTATAACAAACATACCATTGATAAAATGATTCAACTACATGATTATCGAGTTTCAACACCTAAAAACTTCAATAATTACACTTAAATGATTTTCATAACATATTACCATAGGAATTAATCCTTGTATTGGTGAATTTTATTGGATAATCACTAAGTTCCCCACATATACAACATTAAACTAATAGCGGTTCTTTAGGTTAAACATTTTTCTCTATATTGTTAATTATACCCTTAATTATTATTCAGTAACTATTATATTTGTTACTTATTTTTCCACACAATAATAATCTTCCAGTTCCATTAAGAAATTTTAAAATTTGCCTCTTCCCACATTTTTTACATATTGGAAATTAAATATTCCTTTCTTAATCATCTTTAACACTTGAAGTTCTATTTGACACCATCCTTATCTTACTTAATGTGCTTGGAAATTCAACTATGTTCCAGTTGTTAATCATAATTCATGATAGATCCTTTGGAATGTTAACAATATGTATAAATAAAATTCAATTAGTTAAAGAATATCATTAGGAAAATCATTACATTTCTCATCACATTGTTTGCCATCGTGCTTTCTCTTATTTTCTGCCATTAACTAAAAGTAGAAAAAAAATATGTGAATAAATTGACTAAAAAATGTAAAAAAGGGAAACTAAAAAACATGGTAGGAATAACATATAAATGTTAGTATATCATTACTTATTAGTCTATAAGTTTCAATCTGGGTTACCAATGATAATGTTTCTTATTAGGTTTTCTAACCTTTAAATCAGTTCAAGGCCTTCATAGTTATTCAAAAAAAAGTGTATAAATTTCAAAATCATTTCCCTTGGGAGTGTTAAACCAGGTGTACAAAAAGTATCATTGACATAAACCAAGTGATGATTATGTACATATAAATGATTTATTTTCAGAGTTATTACTCTTAAAGAAATTTTTTCTAGAGCCAAATCCACCTGTAGTATATAGACATGGATGTAATTACTTGAATACCTCTCTCTCTAACCATAACCAAAATTTCAAGATATTTTCTTATACTTAAAATTTTCCTTGTACTTATCCCTTAGGTTATCAATGATTTTTTCTCAACCTAGTTTTCAAGGGATAACCAAACCTTTTATATGATACAATCTATAGTGACCCAAGCCTTTTACACATATTATTACAATATTTTTAACATAAAAATCTATTATCTATAACCCAAAGATCATGATGCATGATTTTATAAGAAGACTAGGTTCACAATACATCAATGTGAGAATAAAACAGAAATTACTTTTTATTATTATCCATATTTATCTCCTAAATCACTTTTAGAACCTAAAACTACATAGGGATAACATGGGTAATACATAAAAGTATGGGGTTATCTAAAAATCTTAGCAAGGTAATAAAAGTTATGGGGAAGTATAACTTTTGAGTCAAAGGGGATATCATAAAATTGATGGCTATTGAGTAATTTTATTACAACATAACATAAAGAACGTGGTATCATATGATCATGGAATAAAAGAAAATGTGGAATAATCATAAAACATAACATAAACATAAGTCAAGGATAACCTTCAAGATAACATCTCATGATGGAAAGAGACCCATAATGGATTAGGTTGACTCCCAAATCTCATACATGGAATCCTATGAGACTAAATCATTACCAAATGAATTATAGGGTTATTTAATTCTGGACCCACCCATTATATTTATTTCATGTACACACATACTTTTTTCACATAAAGGAAATCAATAATAAGGCATAACATAAGAATTACCCATTTAAATAATTTAGTTTTATAATCTGTTTTTATATCCTAACCAAAGGAAATTTCATAATGGAGGTATTTTAGGGATAAAAATAAGGTATGAATTACCCCATTAAATAAATAATGTGAAATTTATATATGTGATATACATATATACATAATTTTTAAAAAATCTATAACATCAATGTTTATCATCTTTGATGAAAATGTCTTTAAAATATTAAATGGAATATTTTTAGGAAAAAATAAAATTTTATCTTTGAAATCACTTCTAAAAAATATCAATATTTACAAAATATTATATAAAACGTTTCATTTAAAAATACAATTCTAAATTAGAGAGTAGTTTCAAATATTTTAGTATTCATTACCTCAGGTAATTCCATACATGCAATATAAGTTAAAAGAAACATTCCTTTCACATTGTTATAAAAAGGTTAAAAATGTGCCTCATTTAGAAATAGACAATAATATTATTTTAAAAACATTTTGTAAAAATTAAAAAATGGTAAAAGTTTCATTAATAAATATTTTTTAAAATGTTAAAAATATTATTGAAAATATTTTTATAAAACATGGATATGGAATAAAAAGGATTTTTGACCGAAGAGAGAAATGAAGTCAAATTTTGTTAAAAACATTTTTTCAATGATTTTAAGTACCAAAGAGTGGAAAATGGTACTATTACATGAAGATTTAATGAATAAAATAGGATTATAAAATTAAATATTTTTATTATACAATGATAAAATAATTTCCAATATTGGAAATTCAAACATAAAAACCCTGATTAAAGTATAATTGAAACATAAACCCTTACTGATTTCGTAACTACTGAATCATAACACCAATGAATGAAATGTATGAATTGTAACTTAAAATATAATTAATTATGAATTATTAATTATATAATATTTAAAGGGTCATTATATTTACCATTTAAAATAAATTAGGTTCCAAAAACAACTTGTGTCTTAAAGAAGGGTGTTTTGAGATGAAACCCTTACCTCGAGTCCAAACTTTGTCGTGTATGTATTTTATATCATTTATAATAAGATTATATAAATTTTTTCTTCTTAATAACCTTTTAAATGTTTTATATATTATACTTAAACCATTTATTTTATTTATTTTAATGACATATTTAATTACGTAATCAGTTATGTCCACATCAGGTGTTTTGAGGATGCTCAGTTGATAATTTAAAAGTGGAATTATTGTGTTGACTATGGACAGAGGGTTAATTTTTCCATAGTATAAAAATAATATTCATGACATAATATTATTTTTATAAATTAATTATACTTTTAAAACCAATCATAAAAAATGGTTATTAAAAATAAACTATGTTACAATCATGAGGATGGTAGGTCATATATATACATGAGTAACGTTTCCATTTTTCAAAGATAATGATGGAAATAAGGTAAGTTATATTTAATATTTTAATAACTATAATTATTTCATAAATATCATATTATTTCATTAGATAAACTTACATATACCATCCATGTGATACAGTAAAAAAACAAATCACATCGCTTTGCATGGTAGTAGTCTATCGTATACACGAACGATGTTATAATTTTTTCAATTGATGGTAAGGTAAGGAGGTAGATAATATGTTAATTTCCCATAATGGTTATAATATATAAATATTAAATCCATCATCATGAATAGTATTTAGAGATAATTATTGAAAACAAATTATATTGGTTTGTGAGACGGTAATATGTTGTACACACAAATGATGGTTTCATTTACCATTTGATGGAAGTGGAGATGGATAAATATTATGTCATAAAAATAATAAAATATAATTATATATTATATAATGGTGTTATTATATTTTATGTTTTAATGCATAATTGAAGTTGGAAAAAGTAGAAGTAAAAAAAAAGGAGCTTGCTGAAGATGATTACCATCGCTTAGAAGAACAACATTTTGATATCTTATTAAAAAACCTAAGGTTGATATTTTTGGAAGAAAAAAAGCTATAAAATGTGGATAATTATGTTAAGGATATATTTATTAGTATTTTTTATTCAAAATGGATTCATAGGTTTTAATAATTGAGGATATGGGATGCCCTTTTATAATTGAAGAAGAGTGGCATTTGTATAAATACTGAAAACTATTCAATAATTAGAAGTCACTCCCAAGGAAAGTGCCTAATGTTTTTTGAAAATTAATTATTTGAGGATAGATAAAGATTATAGAAACCTATAGAATTAATAGAACAAGATTTAGACATATTATCATATTTACCTCTAAGGTTACTCACTTTTACTATTTTAATTTTTTTTCCATGGTAAATAATTTTTCCTATTTTTTACTATTAATTGTAAACAAAAAATAAGATAAGCTTGTTATATAATATAAATTATACTGTTTAAATATATTTAATAAATTTTAGAAAATTAAATTCATAGAAGTGGGAGAATTAATTTAAAATAAAACATGGAAGCATGATGAAAGGCGATTTTCTAAAAATTGAAACTTTCAAGGAAAAGATGATCTCATATTAACTTTATGAATTAAATTAATAATAATATAAATTAAAATTAAATTATATATATATATAATATATACATTTAATAAAATTAATTTTTCATTATGGGGTATTTTAATTAATTAAAATGGAGGGACATTATGCACTTTAAAACAATTTTCATAAAATTGCGTTTTTAAGCCAACAAATAAACTTATACTAAAATATAATATATAGGAGAATTAAATGTAATTAATTAAATTATATATAAATAAATAATACTTATGTTTATTTTAAATAAAATGAAAAGAATAATGAAACTTTTAAATTACATAATTTAATAAAATAAATGGGAGTTTTACAAAAATCGGTACTTTTCACTATTAATTTAAAGATCTATATTTTTCTGAAAATCCCAAACATTTAAACCTAAGTTAATATAGATATTCGAATTCAAAAAATTATTTTTTATAAAATAACATTACTCAATTATCCAAAATTTATTTATAGTATTTACTCACAAAAAGATATAGAAATAATTTTTGAAATAAATGTTTTTATTAAATATTGAGTGCTTATTTAATAAGAATTTATAAATAAATTTATATTGATTAGAACCTCTATATATATTTTATAAAGTATTTAAAACTATTCATAACCACCAATTTAATATATAGGTTATAATGATCATATTTAAATAATAATATATTTATAATATGTCATTGTACATTTAAAATCAGGGTTGTATCTTAAAAATTCCATGAAAAATTGTGTTATTTTAAAATATCGAGGTGTTATAGGGCTACTCACTCATCCTAGAGGCTCAGGATATATGTTGAGATCTTCTTATTTAAATCCATTATAACATCCCTCAATCTTATGTGGAATCTAATTTGTCCCTGCTAGTTAAATTATTATTAAGTTTATATCTCATTAAATGGTCCATTACATACTTCATTAAGTAATTGAGAAGAGTAATTGAGTATAATATAATGATCCTACAGACACAGTGTGAGGGTAATATGGATATTGATATTTTTTCTATTAAAGGTTATCTATATGACACTCTTCAGATTTTTATTTGCACAGGATCCCTACCACCATACTATTAAAATATTATTAGAGGGGATTCCCCTAAACTCCACTAGTTTAGAATCTCATGAACTAGACATTGACTCTTCACATCTTATAATAAAAAATTATGATTTTGTGATTGAATAAGTTAATATTATTTAAAAAACATGTTTCTAACCAATGAATTTTTTTTTAACCTAAATGGATATGTGGATATTATTTTTTGATATAAAGAAAATTACTATAACAAGTTCCTAATTTATAATAAAAACTCATTCCCCTATCACCAAAAAAAATTAGTCGAATATTGGTAGGAGTTTAAGTCATTATTCTCGAGGCTTCTTTGATCAATGATTTATAGAAGTTAAAATAATTATCATTGAGACTTATTTAGTCACAATGAATAGTGAATAGAAATATAGAGTGAATAAAATTAGAGGGACCCTGTGATATTTTTAAATGAATAAAAAATGAGGAAACATAAAGAAAAAAGACATGAAGAGAAATATAATAAATCATAAAATCAAACTTCTTCTCTTCTAAAAGGACTAAGAATAATAATAAATGTAACTTCCATGATATATTATCTATCCTTTTATAAAATATACTCCCTTTTACCTCTATTAGATCACTCTATAATCCATGATTTCAATGAGATCTCCTCAAGCATTTATATATAGTTTAAAATTTAATGTTTGTTGAATATATTCATTATAGCTTATGTGGCATATCTTGTGATCATTTAATATGTGTTTGTTGCGTTAAAAATGGATTATCTTGTTATCATTTACTTATTTTCCTATTTTAATAAACATGACCACTTTCATAACCATTTCTATTTTGTTCCATTGAGACAACAAGATTATTCCTCATTTACTTCTCAATATAAATAATATGACTGCTAGAAGGTGATAATGAGTTATACTAAATATAGTCATTATGATTCCTTATATAACCGTCAGTGCTTAAAATAATATTATAGTTATAAATATTTGATCGGAGTGGTATATCATATAGAATAATAAGATGGTATCTAATATTTTTTTAGATGTTTTGATATTTTCAATTATATTTTGACCTTATTCTTATATTCTGGTAAGTATAGTGAGGACAATGAATTTTATTCAAAATTAATATTCACTTATATTTTTCTTTATCAATTCAACATATAATATAATTTCTTAATGTTCCCTTGGTAAGTGGACTCTATGGTAAAGTTTATTATAACATCTCTATATATATTATAGATCCCCAAATTCCTTGATTTTCCACAAACAATCATACCATTTATGTTATTTTATGGTGTTTGATTTTTTTTTTGTATTTCATGAATCTTATGTTATATAATTATTCCATTGAAAACAATCAATAAGATATATTAGATAAAAATATATGTTTTTTTTAAAACTATCATTACAGGGAATTAGAGTTATGATATCCAACGGATAACCCAAAAATATGATGTTTCTCATGTAATATAGGAAATATCTCACAAAATGCTCCCCAGGAATTATATGTAACCGTTAACTTAGCCATAATGTACTACAAAGTACTTCCCAATAATTATAGGTAACTTTGAGTATTGGAAAAAAGTTATCCATAGGAAATATATGTAACCCCACCCTTAGAAAAAATGTTAAATATGGTTATACTTAAGAAATATTGGTAACCACTCCCTTATGTGGAATGTAACACAATTCTCTCCCTATGAATAATAGGAAAACTCATCCTTAGGTTGAATATATAACGTGGATCTGCCCAAACAATATGAGTAATATGATCCTTTTATGGAATATAACACAAGGTAATCCATGAAAAATATAAGTAACTTATTAATTCAATAGGATGTAACACATAGTGAACTTATCATCTGATCTTACCAAATTAGATAATATGTTTCATCCATAACCAATATTACTATCACACACAAACACTACACACATAATATAATAAGGAATGATGATACTTCAGATCAATGTCAACTAATTTAAATATTACCAGGCTTATAATTATTATATAAAAATAATATGACCATTTAAATTTTACACAATTAATGTATCAAGTTTTTACTTTTCCTCTTATGTATAACTCACCATCTCAATCTCATATTGGAAAATAAATATTTTATTTATCCCATTTTTAATTATAATTTTCTTTTTATCATATGATTTCACATATTACATGTTTTAAAACATTTTCCATTTGATCACAATATATAATTTAACTCAATTAATTATTCTCAATCAAAATTTCCCTTTTTTATATAATTTAACCATATTTATCCTTTAAAAATTTTACTAAAAAAACTAATCAATTCTGATTTATCTCATAGGTATTTTTTTAATTAACTCAAAACATAGAAAACATTTTCAAAACCATTTATAGATTTATCCATTTTTAAATATTTCATTAAATAAAAATATTAATTTAAAAATCAATCACCATTCACAAATATAAGTTTATTCATATTGTGGTTATATTTATATAATCCTTTCCATTTTAACTTCATAAATAACAATAGTGATGCATTTATATTAATTTATTTTATTTTATATCACATTACTCAACATTGTGGATATAACCTTTGATATTAAATTCCTATATTCAAGATTTATTATGTTTAATACCCCCACAATATAAACTACCATGAATAAAAATTCCAATATATCTAGGTTCACTAATTATAATTTTTCCAAATCACACTATGCAGAATTTTAAGTGATGAAAAATAATAATTGATACAATTCAACAAAACATAGAATAATAACCATAATAATATATTTCAAAACTATACCCAAGAATAATTAAAAAAACAAGTTTCTTGGGATGTAACGACTCTTATTTTTCTATTTTTTACTTTAGAATATTATATGGACTATTTTCAAGGCTAGGCACTGAGACTGTGTGATTCTGAGGTTCGATGAGCTCGAAATTAATTTTTTAAATTTATTAAATATATTAATTATCAAACATGGATTGTTTCCCTAAATTTTTATAATAAATATTAAAAAGGGCATTGGGTTAGGAATTTGAGTCCACCATTGATTTTAGAGCGTGAGCTTTACCCAAGGCATGGCTTAACCTTAGAGCACGTCAGATGTTCGGGTTGACTGATGTTGTAGGTGGAATATTAAATGAATAAAATTATTTTTTCAATTTAATTTAATTTACTCTCCATGATAGAGAAAGATCTATAAATATGATATTATGACCTATTTTTATGGTTATCCATATAACCCTGCACATTGAGAGAGATAATTGGAGGAGGGTGTTCTTGGTTTATGACATCAGATCAGATCAGGATCGAGGATCGTTGCTCCAATAGAATTCAAGGATCTCACCAACGATAGCAACAAATTTTTTTTCTTCATCAGTGATCGATCCATCTCAAGTTATAACATTTTTTTATTTGTATTTATCCCTGTTCTTTTATTCATACGATGAACATGAATCAATCAACTAAAAAATAATTTTTAAATCATGCATATTGCAGGTATGGGATAGATATTATCGAATATTGAGGATTAATTTATTGATTGTATTACCATCTATTAATTCATCATTCTAATAGAAATGAATTAATTCCAAAACTAACATTGTCTAAGGTAGGTTCTTCATGTTTTTGGGTTGTGAATTTATAACCCAATTCTTCGTTCATGACAGGAAATCCCTTTGGATCACGGTTCAATGAATACCCAGTTATCAATTTTTATGCACCAATTTCTTGTAAAAAAGTATTCATATCACTTATCAGAGTTTGTGATAAGGATGGTATCAAGATATGATGATGGATATGAATTGGATCTGAGTTCTTCATTCGGTTTTTGGCATGTGGTGATTAATATATTTGAATATAGGGTCTTCCCATGTGATTTGGTGGCCGGATTCCAGCAAGTGGTGATAGTGAGGATTGGGAAGACTAGTTCCTCAAACTCCAGTGATATTCACGGTGATAAAAGAGTCCAGAAGAGTGTAAAATGTTATAGATAAGAACCCACAGGTTCAGTAAATTTATGGTTTATACGGTGTGCAATCTAGGATAACATGGTGTTTGGAACACCCCCCCTCGGTAAAGTTAAAGAGTTTTGGGTTAGTGATAAGTATCACATGACACGTGACTTGTTCACACACCTTGTGACCTTTTACTAGAAGATAAGCTTGTACTCAAGGAGGTACACAGACACATAAACTTCTAACTGGACACATACATAGCATGTTGTACACATACATGGACAGGAGTGAATATGGTCAGACACACCATGTACTTGAATAAATACATGGGCATGGGACTTGATACATGATTATAACCCAGTACTAAAGGGAAACACCATGTAATAATAGTACACACTGTATACTCCTTCAAATTTGTCTTATATCCCTTGTACTCATTAGCTTGGACGAGTTTCATTATGGTATGTTCCCTTGATTCATTCCCTAAGGGTTCAATATAGAGTCTTATACTATGCATGGGATGGTTATCCCCACTTAGTAAAATTATTCTTGGATCGAGTTGTATGAATACCTCCATGAGGCCCGGAGTGAGATCCTCTATCATCATCATTTATTTAGGTGGGTTTCTTGGTATCTCTATGACCAACACTATGCAGGGGTCAATCCCCTACTTAGCGAGTTAATTCAGATTAGTTGGTTGGTATACCCCATGGCCTTCAGTGTGATCCCCATCTATGTATTGTTATCTTCAGACTTCCAACATGTACTTATTATGGTTAGACCCGATGAGCATGACACCTCAGATGACCACCATCAGTGCTATCTAACTCATGGAGTGTGTTATCCTGGAAAAGTGTTATATAGAACCTCCAAGAAAGAATCCTAGGTTGACTTTATGGTTGTGACCATACCTTGAGACTATGTTCCTACTATGAGTATATCTGGATGTTCTTGTTATATGTGTCATTGAAATATACCTGTGATGCAATAAATATTATTCTTGATGATATATGCTTAGTGATTTCAAGTTTTTCTACTAGGTATTATTATACTCACCTCTACATTTGATTTGTCCACATGTGTCATGTCTTATGCAGTTTCATGACCTTTTGATAGAGTCCTATAGCGACTGGGACCAGGTTGAGCGTAGTGATCTAGATTTTCTGTGTCATTTTCTAGTGGTTTCAGTTATAGAAATACTCTCATACTTTACATTTAGAACTTGTTTCAGTTTCTTTTTTGTGTGTTTGTATTTGTCACCTCTCTTTCCAGTACTTTGTTGTGGTAATATAATGGTGTGATTTTTTAAGAATGCATGAATGGTCATCAGTTATATACATTTTACAATTTTATGGGGTTTGATATGTGAGTGTAGGTACATTAGGATAAGGATTTTTATTTCTCTAATATGCCTACTCAACATTGTTCACCAGCCAATAACCTTTTGGAGGCGAGCTTGATGTATTCATAGTTCAAGGCCCATTGTGTTGGTTTTTGATAAAGGGGTATCGAAGAAGTCAGTTATACCTTAGGAATGGAGTCTATGATATTGGTTAGGGGCAACAATGTTATGTTTATTGAGTCCAGATCTTAGGTCAGGGACCCGAGGGTTGGTGTGGTGGCTGAAATATCCATACACTAGGACTCTGACCACCTATTTTTTGACTTAGTAAATTTATTCATTTGTTTCAGGTAAAAAATTGGTACATGAATCATATAGGAATGATTTTTGGTTTCCACTTCCTTATTAAGCCATCTATCCAGGTATACTCATTGATTATGGTACAGCTTTTCTATTTCAGGATGCCTCCACAATTTTTTTCTAGCTAGGAATCAGTATTAGGATAATGAATATGATCCTTTAATTGATGATACTTCAATACAGGGTCATGTTTAGGAGGTGTTACCTCTAGGTTGTGCACCAGTCTTACCACAACCTGTCGAGAACCTGATAGTACTAATAGTACTAGTATATGAGCTGTGCAGGTTGATCATGATTTATGGGTTTTAGTGAAAGGGATTCATCGGGTTCTAAAAATATCCCAACCCATAGGCAGATGAGGATTGTCTTGAGGTGGTGACATGTGACTTTCATCTTTTTAGGACACTATTAGAACAAATGATGATCCTAGAAATGATCATTCTCCACGGCTCTACATGAAGATGGTGGGGCTTGGTGACCTAGTCAGACAATGAGTTGACTCTTTCATGTCTAGAGTTTGAGAACCTATTTAGAGTGGAGTTTTCTCTAGGTTTATTAGGGGTTGTTCAAATCCCAGATCTTTTTTAGTGGTATCAATTTAATAGGATTGTGGTTGAGTATTCATCTATGTTCACCAACCTCTCTCAATACATGATAGATATAGTGTTTGATTGGTTCTTTAGAACTCAAAACTTCAAGTGAGCACTATATAGACAAATTCAAGCCATCATGATACCTCTATGAATTAATAACTATGATGGGGTTCTAGAGAATTATTTAGTATTCAAAAGTTTCTTGGTTGAGTATAAATAGACATTTGGTATTGGATGTCGGCACATAGAAGTTGATACTTCAACAACTATGAGCTGATGATAGATATAGGGACCTGAACATGCGATATTTTTCTGTAGGGTATCCCATGATAGAGGGTCTATGGTTAAGGGATCATAGGATCGGTATAGTCATATTAGAGAGAGGTGGTTCTACCCTTGTGACGGTCAGAGACATCTTTCAAGAGATTGTCTAGCCCACTATACGGATGATAGAGAGATAGTGGATGGGACACCTAGGTTGAAGTAGTGATAAGGGAAGGTAGGTCTGTAGGGTGGAAGAAGTAAAAGAGGAGATTGTAGTACAGCTAGAGGTGGTAGATATTTTGACTTGTTACCACCACCATGCCTAGGTGTTCCCCGCTAGGCCCATGGAGCTGATGTACATGGGTGAGGGAAGCTAAAGGTGGTCAAATCTTATGAACCAGAAGATCTAGAATTGATAGAAGATGTGATTTGTGTCTTTTATAACTTAGTTTCAGTACTAATAGACACGAGTATGACTAATTTTTTCATTTACAATTATTTTGTTCAATATATAGATATATTGATTGATCCCTTGGCTCGACCCTTAAACTTAGAGACTCCTACAAGAGGCGAATCAGTTATCACAAACTACTATTGAAGGTGTATCCAGGCTCTTGGAGGTGATAGTTTCTTTTGGGATCTTTTTGTATTAGTGATGAGGCCTTATAAATTCATCTTTTGAAGTCATAATAGGTATGAATTAGGATGGAATCATGAGTAGGAGGGTGCATACGATTACACACCAAATTTCTGGAATGACTCCTGGTGTAGTGGATGTTATGAGTTCGTAGTTTCATATAATGGTAGTGGAGTATGAGGATGTCTTTCCTAAGGATATTCTAGGCCTACCACCCCATAGAGAGATAGAATTTTTCATTGATATAAAACCTTGTATGGACTAGATATTTTCATTATCATATCAGATGGGTCCTATAGAGCTTTGAAAGATAAGGGTGAAGTAGGAGGACTTGTAGAGGAAGGGGTAATTTAGACCTAGTGTTTCACCCTAGGTAGCCTCTATTTTGTTCTATAATAAGGTTTAAAGGTTCTTGAGGCTATTTTTGGACTACCATCACCTAAACTAGTTTATTATAAAGAACATGTATCCACTATCGAGGATTGATGAACTATTTGGTCATTTGAGAGGGGCATAATGGTTCTTGAAGATTGACCTAAGATTAGGCTATCACCAGATGTGAGTAAAGGAAAAGGATATACCAAATATGGAATTAAAATTTTTCTAAGGTCACAGTGAGTACTAGGTGAAGAATTTTGGTATGATGAATGCCTCAATAGTGTTCATGGTAATCATAAACCAGATATTTCATCCTTTCTTAGACCGGTTTATGGTAGTCTTCATCGATGATATCCTAGAGTACTTAGTGTCTGAGGATGAGCATCTAAGAAACTTGAGGATGGTTCTGGATGTGATCTGAGAGAACTATATTGAAGGGAATTCATCAAAGTTCTAGTTTTTGATTCAAGAGTTCCACATTATGGGACATGTTATCTCATAATATGGTGTAGTAGTGGACCCGATAAAGGTTGAGGTGGTATTAACTTGGGATCCACCCAGTATCATGATGGAGGTGAGAAGATTCCTTGTGATGTAAGGGTACTATCATAGATTAATACCCAATTTATATAGGATATCATCTCGCTTGATATATTTTAATTGAAAAGGGTAGCCTTTTGTGTGGATAGAGAGGTGTCAGTGGGCTTTCTAAGAGTTGAGGTAGAGATTGATAAACGCTCCCATATTGAGATTTACAAAGGAGGGTTTCGAGTACATAGTGTTTTGAGAAACATTAGGTATTGGGATTGGATTTTTTTATGCACAAGCAGGAAGTTATTACCTATGGTTCATGTCAGTTGAGACCACATGAGTAGAACTACGTGACCCATGATCTTGGGTTAACAATGGTATTATTTCAACTGAAGATGAGGGGAAACTACCTGATGGGAGAACAGTTTATCATCTATTCTGAACATAGGAGTCTCAAGTATATCTTCTATAAGAAGGATCTTAACTTGGTACAGAGGCGATGAATATATTTCCTCAAGGATTATGACTTTGAGATTTTCTATACTCTTGGTAAGGGGAAGGTGGTAGAAGATATTCTCAGTAGGAGATCTAATTTTTAGTTTCTAAGTGAGGTGTTAGAGAAGTTGGCCTCATTATAGTTATTATTTTTGGGTGGGGATGGATAATATTACCTCCATGTGATGGTTGTCACCCCTCTACTTTTATAGTGAGTTAGGGGGATAGCTTGGGGATACTAACGGTGAGACCCTACATACTAAGATATCCACTTACCCTTCTCCTACTAGATTTTATAAAGGTGGGGATTATGTTAATGTTTTTAGTTTCATTGATAAGGGAGGTGATGATATAGTTTTATAATTATCCCTTAGCAGTACATCTAGGTGTAAAAAAGATGTACTCATACCTTTGGTGGAAATTCTGCTTTCTAGGGATGAAGAAAGGCGTAGAAGAGTTTGTCTCTCTATGCCTTGCTTATCAGTAAGTGAAGGTTTAGAACCAGATTCTAGTGGGTTTATATTAACCCCTTGAGGTTCCATATTATAATTAAGAGAGGATATCCATGGAATTCATTATGGGGTTACGATGTACATCTAGGGGACATGATTCCATCTAGGTGATAGTAAACTGACTCATCATGTTGGTCTACTTCCAAGATATTTGAGAGCATGGATCAGTAGATATATTGGGATGCCTCTACATGAAAGAGATTTTCCAAGACCATATCTTTCCCTCAATGATAATTTCTAACTATGATGCTCGCTTCACATATCAGTTATGGAAGGGATTTCAGGATTCCTTTGGGACTTAGTTGTGTTTCAACATAACGTTTCACCCCTAGACTGGTGGCTACACTAAGTGGATCATATTGGTATTAGAGAACATTTTGTAGGATTTCATGTAAGAATTTAGTAATAGTTGGTAGGATCACCTACCATTGTTGGAGTTTTCATACAACACCATATACTATTCCACCATCAATATGACACTATTCAAGGACATGTATGAGAAACCCTGCAGGTCACCACTATGTTGTACTGGCTAAGGAGAGTCATCAATAATGGGGATAGAGTTGGTGTGAGCCATGATAGAGAAGGTAAAGTTCATTTATAAGTATATTAGGACAACATATATCAATCATAAGTCCTATACAGGCCAATGACAGTGGCATGTGGAGTTTAATGAGGGAGGCCATGTGTTCCTGAAGGTCTCACCTCGACATCGGTTGTGGAAATTTGGTCAGGTGGGAAGTTATCTTTGAGATTCATTGTCCCTTTCTAGATACTATATAGAGTTACTAAGTTTGGGTACCACTTAGATCCACCAATGCAGTTAGACTATGTACATGACACCTTCCATTTTTCACAGCTAATGAGGTATGTGCATGACCCATCACCTATTGTTGACTAGGGTGATATGGTCATTGAGGATGTAGATAATTTTCCAAAGTACCAATTAGATACCAAGGATTGGAAGTATGGGATCATTCATGAGTGATCAATTACTTTAGTTCATGTCTGGTGACAACACAAGAATCTTTAGGAGAGAACTTGGGATCAGGAGACCTAAATATGTGCTCAATACCCATATATCATTGTGTAGCCTTTGATTTTGGATTTCTGGGAGGTAAATCCCCAAGGTGGGGAGAATTTAACAACTTTTATTTATATATATATCACCTTAGAATTTTATATGGATTATTTTTCGATCTAGGAACTGAGATGGTGTGATATTCTATGGCCTGGTGGGCCCAAAATTAATTTCAGAAATATAATAAATATATTAATACTCACACATGTGCAGTTTTCCGAAAAACATGGAATAAGTATTAAATAGTGTCTTGTATTAAAAATATGAGGCCTCCGTTTAGTTCATAGAAAGGGTTTTACACTAGGTGAAACTTAACATTGGAGATTGTTATATGTTTGGGTTGAGCACAGTTGTGGGAGGATCATTAAATGAATAAAATAAATTATTTATTTCATTTAAATTTCTCAACATGCCTTAAAATGGTCTATAAATATTCTATTATGACCATGTTTTAGTGTTATACAAATAACCTTGAAAATTTAGAGAGATCGTTCTTGGATGATGACATAGGATCAGATATGGATCGAGGATCGTTGTGTCATTGGAATTCAAGTATCTTGCCAATGAAAGTGACATAGATTCATTCTTCATCATAAATTAATCCATATAAAGGTTTTATGTTATTTTATTTTGATTTAATTTAATTCATTTATTCCCATAATGAATAAAAATCAATCAACTAATTAATTTATTCGAGGATCATGCGTATTATGGGCATAAGATATATATTATCTAGGATTGGGGATTTATTTAATGTTTGTATCACCATATATTTTTTAATAATTCTAATGGTAATGAATCAAGTCTAAAACAAACTTTATATGGGGTCTCATTCCTCATGTTTTTGAATTTTTCATTTCTACCCCTTCCCTTCATTCATCATGGGAAATCCCTTTGGACCACAATTTGATGAATACCCAAAAATCAATCATTGCACGCGTATTTCTTGGCGTAACAGATTGGTATAATAGATATGGGTTCAGATTTATGATGGGATCAAGCTAAGATGATGGATCTGAGCTAGATATGAGTTCTTCATACAAGTTTTGGCATGGTGTGATCACAGGATTTTATGGAATGGTTTTCCTTTGCAATTTGGTGGCCTAATTCTGAAAAGTGATGATGATGAAGAACAAATGAACTAGTCCCTTGACCTCTGGTGATATCTACAGTGGTAATGAGGGCCAGAGGAGGGGATGATGATGCAGAGAAGAACCCATGGGTTCTGGGAAATTTTAGGTTACACGAAAAGTAATCTAGGATAACAAACCCTATGGGACCCCCCCCCCCCCCCCCGTGTACGCTAGGGTTTTGGAGTAGATATAACTATCACGTATCATGTAATTCATTCACACATCATGTGACCATTTACTATATGTTTGATATGTACCTAGGGAGGTAATAGAACATGGACATGTCTAGATAGTCATGGACATGGACAGATTTACACAGACACGGTCAGGGGTATATGGGTTCAGACACACCTTATACTGAAACACGAACACGGTATCAGGTCAAGATACATGGGTAGATACCAATATGGAAGGGAAACATCTTTTACTACCTATAAAAACTTTGTACTCTTTCAATTTGAATTGGAACCCTTATTCTCTTCAGCTTGGAAGAGTTTCATTAGGGTACATTCCCTTGTTCCATTCCTCAAGGGTTTTGTATGGAGTTGTGTCCTATGCAAAGGATGGTGATCCCCTATGAGGAACTTTAGTCTTGGATAGAGATGTGGGAATCCCTCCATGAGGCCCAAAGTGAGATATTTTATCATCACCATTTCCCTAGGTGTGTTTCTTGGTATCGTCATGACCAACACTACATGGACATCGATCCCCTACTTAGCGTGTTAATACGGAATGTGTTGTTGGTATACCCCAAGGCCTTGGGTGTGATCCCCATATGTGTATAATTCTATTTATACTTTCATTGTATACATCTTATATTGAGACACAATGAGAATGAAATATTGGATGGATTCTATCAGTGTAATCTGACTTGTGGAGTTTATTCTCCCAAACAATTTTTATATGGAACCTTCGAGTAGGAATCCCTTTACGGTTGTGACCTTACTTTGAAATGGTGTGTCTGCTATAATAATATATAGTTTTACTTGTCATATGTGTCATTGACATATACCTATATTAAGATTACTATTATTATTGATCCTATATGATAAGTGATTTAAGGGTGTCTAATTGGGTGTTGTTATACTCACACTTGCATGGGCTTTTCACACATGTGTCTAGTCTTATGCAGTTGACCAAAATTTTCATGGAGTCCTAGAGGGACTAAAAATTGTAGGATCTTAGTGATCTAGATTAATCGAGGTGTGTTTCGGTGGTTTCATTTATTTCAATCCACTCCTACTTTACAGGTCTTACTTGTTTCATTTTCTTTTTAGTGGCCTTGTATTTTTCCCGTTTATTTCCAATACTTTATTGGCATACTCTAATGGTGGGATTTTAGATGTATGCCTATATGGTCATTAGTTATTTACATTTTATAATATTATGGTCTTGGATATTTGTGTGCATTTAGAGGTACTCTAGGATAAGGCCTCCCATGTGTGTGATATGCCTGCTTGTTGCTAGTATCCAGCCCCTAACCTATTAGAGGTGGGCTTGGGGTAGTCACGATTTGGGCCCCATTGGTCAGGGTCATGACATGAAAGATAAAATTATATAATATTATTTATTATTATTATCATATATGATATAATTATTCATCATTTGGTGGAGGTGAAAACAAATGGATAATGAGATATAGTAGAATAAAGGCGTGGGAATATCCCTACCTATACACCCCTTAAAACAAAATCTTGAGAGTGTTTAATAAAAACATCCCACTAAAAAATATAAATTACTATTGTATTAAAATATATATCTATCCATTCCACAAAAACTATTCTTATAGAATCTCTAAAGATACTTTTTTTAAGACCAATGGAACTCTTTTGGACCCACATTAAAACATTAGTGGGTTAGTTACTTACCCACAAAAGATATCTATTGGGTTTTTAAGGGGAAGATATTTTCCAAATATAGTGGAAAACATAAAACAAAACTAATTATTCTATAGGGTCACCCCATTAATGTATATTGAATAAATAAATAAATAATGTTGTACCTTTTATCTATCCATCATAATCTATTCCTGGTTTTCCCGAAAATCTTCATAGTGGTCATTGAGAAGAATCCAATGGACTCCTTACTCCTTGGGTATATATGGTATGATTTAAACTCCCAATGCTTGGGAAGGATGATCTATTAATCATGATTTTATAACACCTTATATAATGTGAAATATAATGAGATATAAATATATCTTCGACTTGAAGAGAATTATAATAAAGTAATCACACACTCATACACAAATCAAGATCCTATTTCTATAGGAAGAATTATCTGATTAAAAAGAGAATGAATAAATAAGAGTTGTCCATAATCATAAAATATACAAATAAAACATCAAATAATCAAGATTTTACCATGTAATAACAAAATAAAATACGAATCATAAATTAAGAGACATGGTATATGGGACAGAAAGTCGTATAATCATAAACATTGGATTTCTTATCTTTGTGGGCCTGGTTTTCCACCAACCTATACACAGGTAAAATTTTTAGTATATTTAAATGAAATCACACTCACCCTTTGTGATACTAGATAATTAAAAACCATTTACCATATAAAATTTTTATTATAGTTACATTCCATCAAAATCACCCTTTGTGAAGCTAGCTACTCACTAACTTATTTACGCATAACATTATGAGTAAAGTGGATCTCCATCACACTCACCCATTTGTAAACCTAACTACTTACTAACTTGTTCACATAACATATATATATAATGAGATATAAACCTTTACCCAATTAATTTTAGGAAGATATAATTCCCACTCATCTCAAAATCAATACATTTTTTATGACATATGAAAAAAAATCACCACATCGTAAAATATATAATAGAGAGAAAAATAGGTCTCACGAAATTATGAAATGGTTTCTCATAAAATACCTCCAAAGATAAAATAAATTGACACAAAAACTTGTTCACATGAATAAAATACGTTATAAGAGAACATATAAGGTTAATCATGAAACAAAACTCAATTATAGGTAAATAATTGAGAGAAATAGAATTAGTTATAATCAAAACATGAAAAATATTATTTAAAACCAATGTAAATTGTTTGTAAAACACAGTTTAAAATCATTTAAAAAAATCATAATGTTTTGAAGATAATTTTTAATTTTTTTTTAAAAATAAGTAATCTTGAAATAATAGTACTGTTGTATTAGAAAATGAGGCTTAGAATACAAAACATAATATTTTAAAATAAAAAACATTTTATATCATAAAATTATACTTTTTTTGAAACCCACATTTTTTAAAGAGTTTATAAACCTTTATTTTATCATTGGTAAATATAAATATGAGTCTCAAAAGAGATAAAATTCAATACATTTTAAAATAATAATGAAAAAATTGGAAACAAGGGAAAATATGGGCATGGAAAAGAAATGATCATTAAAAAATATTATAATTGTTCTTCATAATATCAGGATTTATAAATGAAATAATCATTGAAGATGAGATGTATATCAATAATAATTAAATAAAAAAAGATTAATTATAATATTATATCATCATAGGAATGACTAGAACCAACTTTTGATGATATGGATCAATAAAGAGAATTATAACTTGATGAAATGTAATTGAGTTAACAAAACCCATACACCTTAAGTAATTTTTGAAGAAAATTTAATTGGAAGTTTGAAAATAATATGTATATATAAATAAAATGAATTAAATCATGGATTATTCTAAAACACTTTTTTGGTTGTCATATACACCATATAAATAATAAATTGGTGTGTAACATTAAAACATCTCTCAATGAAGAAAAATTGAGATGAAAAACTCTTACCGTGTTTTATATTTGTTCTATGAATATGCTTAAATTCTTAAATAATCCAATTAGGTTTATTATATATCTTCGTAGGAACATTATTGTTCTATATTTAATTTAATATTGACCTTTTATTTTCATATTATATTTTTTTATTATATTTTTTTTCTTATGTTTCTATGAAAATTGAATCGATGCTGGCTTATTTTTCTTATTTTAGTGAATGATGATGATATTTTCATAACAAGTTTAATAAATAATATAACCATTTAAAAACATAGAAAATATTAAAATTATTATTAAATTATAATAATATTGTTATTTAAGTTTCCATAGTTACCCCTGGTAGTGTTTTATAGCATGTATTCAAGTACGTTGTTAAACCAACTCAAAAATAAACATGTTATATATCGATGGGTGAGTATGGTTAAGAAAGCGTAAAAAATAATTATAATAGAAGAATAATGATATTATTTATTTATTTTATGTTTTTTAATAATATTTTATGTGATTTTAGTAAATAAATAAAACAATAAGAAAAACAAAAAAACATTACATCATAGAGGTGGTAGTCTATAAACATACGATTAACTTTATTTTTTTTTCTAAGTGGATAGAAATAAGTAAATAATTATTTTAAAATTAATATAATGAAATTTTAGTATATTAAGGATACTTATTTCATTATATTAATAAATTGAGATATTATTTAGGAAAGAGTAGTGTAAAATAATGTATAAGAGAATGTGATTCTAACGTCGGAAGAGTGATTTTTCTCTTAGAAACCTCCTTAGAGATGAAAGAATTGAGAAAAATAAAGATGAACAGAATATTAAAGGGGTAGGAGATTATTTTTAGAGGATAAAAGTTTCATATTTTGAAAAATAAATTTTCAGGTAAGGTGAGTCTTGAAGTGGTGGGGATGTTACTATTTTCTAAGTAAATAAAAGACTAGATTTGGGAATGACCCATACATTTTCAATAATGTAAATTTACTATTTATGGGTAAATATAAAATAATGGAAAGAATCATAGGGGAAGTAATTAAAGTTAGAAACATACCTCAATGAATCATTTATGAGACAACCTTAAGTGTTTTAGGGTTTTTTATTTTAACATTTTAGATTTTACCCTAATTTAATTTTACCTTGGTAATTAATTTTTAATCATAATAACTAATTTTAATGAAAAAATTAATCTTGAACCGTTGAAATAATTTTTTCCTTACAATTTAAAATTTGAAATTAATTTTATCAAATAAAAATTTCTAAGGGTTTGAATGTTAATTTAAATATAAACATGCATAATCATGTAAATGTTTTTTTTAAGACAGGTGTGTCCTTAAGATTAAAATTCATGTATAAGCAATAGTAATTATAATTATAAATTCCCATGATAGAAATTATTTTATTATAAAAAATAAAAGGTATTAGTCTTTCATGGAAATCCAAAACAAAATCATATCTTGAAAATACAGTATTCAAGGAAAGGACCTAAAATAGTTTTTACTAAACTAACATTCTAATACAGTTCTAAAAATAATGGAAATATGATTGATAAGATCAAATAATATATTATAATGTATAATTTAATTCTCCATATACATATTTTATTAATTAAAAGGTTTTAAAACTTATAGGATATTTCTACATAAATACTAAATCACAAAAAAAATTATTTTTCTCAAAAACCATATTTTTCACCTAAGAAATAATCCTTTTAGAAAAAACCAAAAAAATTATACTATGAAAATTTTTATGTAAGGAATTTAAAAATTATGTTTATTATATAAAATTCTATTTCTATTTTTTTTAATTTTATATTTTAAAATAAAATAAAAAATATAAATAAAATTGAATTTATTGAAAATAAACCTTTTCAATATTAAATCATATTAATAATTTATCCTCTAAAGGTAATTATTTTTAATTGATTACTATCATAGGGTTTTTTATCAAAGATTTATTAATAATCATCAGCCAATATGTTGTGGCACATTTACATCGAGTATTGTGTGTAACACAAGTTATGGAACATAAAATATATTTTAAAGGATTTAAATCTTAGGTCATTACATCCAATACATAGAGTAACCATGGGACTTGGAATATATACTTCCCATACAGGTAACTCATTCATTCTTTATTCTCTTAGTATAGCTAGGAATATGGATCAACACATCTCATGTCATTCACACAAGTGAATGATCACATCACATAACCCTTATCAAAATAGATGAGAACATCATATCTACCTTATCTAGGTATGGAAATATAATGCATCAGTCTATCTCAATAAATATATAAAACGTCACACCCTGTATACATGAGGAAAATCCCATCTTGGTTGAGCCTCGATTAATGATAAGATCAAAAACATACCTAATCACTCCACGATTAGCTCACTATTAAGGTTGTTGTAAAACAATGTATCAAAGTCTAAAGGTTCTCATATTAAGTATTTTTAAAACCTTATATATGTGGATTCATTATGAAACATTCATCCCTAGTATACTAAATACATCATGTATGGCACTTCATATGGTATACATAACAGTTTATATAGCACACAAAACTTATTTTGTTACTTATGAAAGAATCTCATATCTCTATATAAAACCCAATATAAGTTAATATTAATAAAACATGAAAACCTATAATACGACAAACTAAATATAAATTAGGGATAACACAATGTCATACTTTTAGAGGTTCATTATTATTTTACTTTATAAATTAATACAGCTAACATGAAGAAATTATAAATTTCATATTTCCTTTTGTACAGCATGGTATATTTTATATTTGTAACCTCCTTTAATAATAGTAGAAAAACCACATATTTGTTCATGTGTAATCATTTCTAATCTGATAGACTACTAGAGAGGCCATATATTTTCTATTGTTTTATTGTTTTTTTAAAATTATATATATATATATATATATATTATTATTCCCAAATATCTATATTATCAACTGATAAAACCTATAATTAATCTCCATTAATGGGTAATATTTATAAAGAAATCTTCTTTCAGTAATAATAAGACAAGATTTATAATCGGAATTTCAAACTATTTAAACATTCTATTCAAAATTATTTACTTCAAAACAATAAATATTATGATGTTAAAAACATCTATTATCTACTTTTTTTGAGGAAATAAAGATTATATTAATGGTGAATATCAGTAGTCATACATAAGCAGAGCCAAGAAGGGAAATTGTCCAGCCATAGTTGGTTGACATTGAAAAGGCCTGAGACTGCTAGCTAATGGGCCGCATTGTTTCCTTCCCTTTTGGTAAAGGATAAGGTGCAGCAAGGGAAGCCTTGGCACAGCGAGAGGATCCTTCTGACGGTAAAGCCAAAGGCCTGGAGTCCAGCGTCATCGTGGTTAATAGCATTGATAACCAAAAGGTAGTCAGACTCGATGATGATATCATCCCATCCACGTTCCACAGTGAGCATCATTCCTTCCAGAATTGCATATGCCTCAGCAACTGCAGGTTCCCAGAAGGAATGATATGGTTCATATTTTGCTGTAATGATCTGCCCCATATGATTTCGATCCAGGAGGCCGAGAGAAACAATCCCATCCTTAGGGAGAGAAGCGTCCATGTTAAGCTTAATACTCCCTTCCTTTGGGGGGTCCAGTGAGGGGGAAAGGAGGGGGAAACACCTGGCATAAAGTGTCCTTTGTGGTCCTTCCAGCCCTCAATCCATGAAGTGGCTCGTTCAATCCAGAACTCGGGAGGCTGAAGAACATGGTGGAAAACCGAATTGTTACGCCGAACCCAAATGATCTAGGACAGGGTGCAACAGGAGCTTGCATCATATGATTAAAGAGAGTAACACCAATGCATAAGAAGATCGGGGAGGTCAGAGGCAATGTCAAGTGAAGCATCCAAAGCCGAGTCCCATTTATTCCAAATTTCCTTGGATCCTAGGCAGTGAAATATGGCGTGGCAAGGGGTTTCAGGAATATTTGGGCAAAAAGGGAAGGAATCAGCACTAGAAATATGTCGGTAAACAAGGAGGATCATGGTAGGGAGGGTGCCCGTGCGCACCTGCCACCAAAACTGAGGAACTTTTTGGGGGACGTTGATCTTCCAAAGCGCTTTCCATGGTCCCTCATCTCGGTCGCGAGAGTGAATGCCAAGAGCCAGTCTGTACCCAAATCTCACTGTGAACTCTCCTGAAGAATCATTGGTCCAAAAAAGATAGTCGAGGCCAGCATCGGGGACCCATGGGATGCTCAAAATAATTCTTTGGTCTCTTTCATTAAACCATTCCTGGATCTTTTCCAGACACCATCCAAGTCCCTGGTCTGAAAAGAGGCAGTTGATAGTGGCGTCTTCAAGACCTTGTTGAGTGGGGAATGTGGCCCACATACCATCCTTATTGAAAATCCAAGGATCGGTCCAGATGTTGACGGCTGAGCCATTTGCAATCCTCCAGCACAGTCCTTTTTCCATGTGATTTCAGGCCCCCCAAATACTTATCCAGAGGAAGGTAGGGTGGGGGCCAAGAAAGGAGCCCCAGAAGTCCGTATGGGGAAAGTACTTGGCACGGAGTGCCCACGCACATAATGTTCATGGATGGTTAAGAAGGCGTCATCCTTGCTTGGCCAACAGTGCGTCATTGAACAACAGAAGATTCTGGAATCCCATCCCTCCCTCCGACTTGGGTTTGTAGAGTTTCTCCCATACCAGCTAGTGGGGTCGATTTCTGCCATCATTTTTCCAACACCAAAAGTTGGCAGTAAGTGAATGGATCAGGTTGACGATGGCCACTGAGAGATACAAACATCAACATAAAGTAGATGAGGATAGAATGAATGACAGTTGTAATGAGGGTTCCTTTGCCAGCTTTGGGGATGCTTTTTGGGGTCCAGCCTTGAATTTTTTTCTCAATCCTATCCACCAGAGGTGAAAAGATTTATTTTTTGGACCGGCCAATCACTGTAGGGAGTTCGAGATAATTCTGGTGTTTATCAACCAAATGGATGCCTGCAGATGCACAAAGCTCAGCTCTCTTGGCAGAGGGCACCCCTGCACTGAATGAGATTTCCGATTTACCGTGGTTAACAGACTGTCCAGACGCTCACTCATATTTCTGGATCGCTTGGCTGATCACCCAGCATTCATAAACAGTGGCTCTGGGGAAAAGGAGGTAGTCGTCAGTGAAGAAGAGATGTGACACTTGTGGGCTCTCACGACAAACCTTTTCACTATGAATAGACTTAGAGGATGCAGCCCTAGAAATAAGGTTAGAGAAAACATCAGCCACCAAAATGAAGAGAAAATGAGAGAGAGGGTCTCCCTCGCATAGGCCTCGGGTTGGGGTGAATCCTCTGGTGATCTACCCATTGACCTTGATTCTGAAAGAGATGGTCGAGATGCAGTGCATGACAATTTCTATGCATTTAGTGCAGAAGCCCATTCTCAGCATCACAGCTCTAACGAACTGCCATTCCACTTTATGAAAAAAAATATTTTAAAATAACCACTTTAAGGTTTGGTGGGAACCACATATAATTCCTGGGATAATCCCAAATACCATATACCAATAAAAAAACCTAAAAATTATGACTACAGAAAAAAATACCAGAATGGGTTCATCCCGCCAAATGATGACCTATCACAGAAAATAATCATTTCATGAGATACTAGATAGAGTGATATCAATGACCCAAGAATTTTTCATCATTATCTGAGAGTTTTCCTTACATTTACCCATATGATGTCTTTTCACCAACAACATCAAGATCTCACTATCTTCGATAAGAAATCTTATCTTCCACAACCTCAAAGTTTCCATCCATCAACTTTATTGAAACTAACTAAACAAGAAAAAAACAAGGATCACTAATAACTAAATTTCCATTTTTTCCTTGAATAAAATTAGTCCCCAACCATAAGTAGATATTTTACATCACTATATAATCCAAGCACCACTATCACACATCATAAAATATTTATAAGGATACCACTACAAATAATATTCTACCTCCCTAAAGAATAAACCTTCAATTAAACTTGAATAATATATTCCCTATAATCAGTTTATAAATCCATAACTAAATAACTGAGTGAAAAAAACTAAACACCAAGAAAGAATAGTAAAATATTATTCAAGTTAAGGAGACATTAAATATAACTAGGAATATGACTTATCACACTTGAAAAAAAATCAAAATATAATATTCCCAAACCACTGAGAGAATATTTAACGCACGAACCCACCATTATCTCCTTCAAAAAACAACACATACACCCTCAACACCCAAAATATAACCTTCAGTTAGATATAAACCAGATGATAGAAATAAATTCAAAACCTATAAGGTCTTGGTGACCCAATATTACAACCCAATGACATCATAAAAGAAGGAAAACTATATGTTCATAATTGGAAGCACTTATCTTGGATATAATCCAAACTGACGGAGACCAAGGAAAAACCAACACTAGTGGATAAAACTAAAAATGAAATCCTAGGGAATAAAGGATAATAGATGAGTAGATAAGGAATAACGTGAATGTACTAGTGAGGGGGAATACATGAAGAAAAAAATCATGAATAACAAATTAGGAAGACAAGGTAAGCACTACTGACACATGAATAATCTACTAAATAAAACTGATGAGGAATGAGTGGAGAAGAAAGGGTGGATTCAACAATAAAGAGAATCCAAGCTATAATATCCCCCATCCATGACACCAGTATTGGATAACCATATATTGATAGAGAAAAGATAGAGACTCCTCTATGAGGATATGAATTTTACTTTGAATTTGACTAGTTTACTATTTTATTTATTATACTCTAAACTTATCTAGGTGAAATAATACTCACACTATCCTATTAGAAACTATATTTTATCAATGATATATTTTTAGAAAACATTAAATTGATTATATTTAAAAAATAGAAATTATTTTATTTAGTTTTAATATTTAAAAAATAAACTTCTAATGCCCATATCTTATGTGTATTTTCATTGAATATAGGGAATTATTTTTAAGATAAGACTTTATTATTTAAAATATGCCTCTAATTAGTGATGGGGATTATTTTACACATATTTTTAACAATTATCTTAGATACACACTTTTCTCCATGGAGAAACATTTTTATCCTTACTTCCTTTTCAAAACTTTTGTAGAATGTGATGAATCGTAAAAAATATCTATCAAAACCAAATTCTCATATTTTTTATAATAACTACTTGATTATGAACAACTTATATGATAAAATATTTTCAGTAAGATGAAAACATATATCCTCTATTTAGATTTATCTGAGTATATAAATGATCATTTCTAATCAATTCCATTATGTAACAAACCTTAAATTATCATTTGAATAAAAACTATAATCTCTACCAATCCATAGATTAATTTTTAAATCTATTATATTTATAATAGTTTTAAATTATTTATTTGGAAGTATACAACCTTCAAAATATAGGAATTTATTTTATAAAATTAATACATAAATTGCAATCTCCATAGATTTTCTTAAACTTCTTTTGGTACTTTGGATAATTTTATCTAATAGAAAGACTTAACTACCTTCCTAACAACTCTTTTTGTTGTCAAAGACAAGGTTGGAAATTGGATAATCCAATCTTCTTCAACTTTCACAAAACATTACCATTTTGTACTATCAATATAGTGTAAAATCTTGTACCTCCCATGTACTACTTAGATATTATCAGTATATTTAGATGATTGTGTAAAATTTTATTGAATTCATTCATGTTATAATTTATAATAAACTTTCCAAACCTTCCAAAAATGATTGTAGAATGAAGTATCTAGCTAGAAAAATTCTTATTGGAGATGCAGCATCTCCAAATAATTAGAATACTAAATCATATTAAGTAAATGAATGGAGAGTAAATTTCCTTTACTCATAATGAATTTAACTACTCTGAAACCTTAAAAGTGATTCCATCATATTATTCACATAATCATATGATTTTTTATTAAATGGATTCACAAATTTCTTACTAATAAAGGGGTTTTTTAAACATATAAAAGTTTCCCTCTTACTTAAGAATGATTTATAATATCATATATCATTATATGGAATTTAATTGGTTAATATTCTCTTTTCCCTATATTGATTTAAAATTCATGTTAAATGATGACGATTCCATTTATCTATAAAAACATTTCTGATGAGTTTAATGTTTTATATTAATTTAATAAGGGAATTATTACATCTTGTCCCACTAAAATGACAAGCCTTTTTTAATCCATCATATCCATTAGTGCTTCAAGATCCATATTTCACTAAGTAGTGAATATTATTAGGTGTTTCTCTTATTTCTTAACTATTTTGTTAAACCATCATATCTATCATATTATAAATGACTCTTGAATAATTGAGTGGGAAACTCTTCATCTGATATATCAAATAGAATATCTCAACTCTATTCCTCAATTATCTTAACATTTAGGGTTTTCTCTCTAAGTGTAACCTAATATCATTCTAAGAATGGGAACCTAACCATTAGGTTAACCTATATCTAACTTTCCATAAACAATATTATTCAAGTGAACATATCTTTGTTATGAACTACCCATTTATATGTCAAGGTCTTGAAAATTATTTGTGTTGGAAAAATCTAAAACTTTTTATTTTAAGTAGATTTCAATCTCATCATCTTGTTACATGTTTTCCCTTTATGTGTGAGTGATTGTTATTATTTTTTTTAGTATCTTGTACCTCTACAAAAATTAAAATGTTTGAAACATATTAATGTATATAAACATATAAAACTCATGAATTATATTAGTTACAAAAATATAAAATCTTATTTCATTAAAACATATATGAATGCATCCCATTTATAAGGTATATAAAACCCATTCATGTAATTTTTTATAACCATATGAAACTAAAATCCTTACAATATAAAAAAAATTTAACATGTATCCATCCCCCAATTTTATTAAATAAGATATAATCCTCCAGTGCAATGGGAAGTATGACCAGAAGTCCCACAACCCATGGATCAATACTCAAGGTATATTTTAATTCCAATACAATCCTTACACCAAATGTGTATAAATAATAATAATCCTTTACTTTCAATCTTATATCTCACAAACTCATAACCATGGTTAATGTAACTAAATCTTATGTAGTACCTGGAATATAACTCCTTATACGCATTGTGTGACATTTATAAGATAAAGTTTAACCCTTTAAATTAAATCATAAATCTATTCATAATATAATTATTATTTTCATAGATAAAAATAGGTAATAAATTAATTAAATGAAAAATTCATGAATGTAGAAATGATATAAAAATTTATAAAAACTTCATAAATATAGAAATTATAAACAATTTATAATCTATCATGATATTATATAAATTCCATAAAATATAAATATAAACACTTTATATCTATATCAAAAATATGGATAATTCATATTTAATCATTTACATGGTATTTAATATTAACTTATTCATATTTTATAATATATTAAAATTTTGAATACTTTTATAATCATATAAAAAATTCATATATTATGTAAACATTTTACATAATGTGAATATCATATAATTAACTTTATTTAAACCATTTTCCAAATAAACCAAAACTCCATTTCGAATGGTTTAAATAATTTTACAAATAAGGCCTTTCAATATAAAAAATTTATATTATAATTTAATAATAATTCATAAATTAATATAAACACTTTTATAATTTACTATATTTAATAATTTAACAATACTTTATAAATTATTCCCATTTTAGTTCACTGTAAAACAAGATCATATCCACCAGAATATGTTTTGTATGGTTTAAAGCCCCACCACCAACAAATTTAGTGTTGTCCATTCAGGCCCTTGTCAATGATTTTTTTATGAATTTTAACAAAAAAAATATTTAGCATTTCAAAAACTATGTAATAACTAATAAATCATGATACTTTAAAGTTATGATATCTTGTAATATATGAATCACTAAATGATAATGAACCAAATTATAATTATAATATGATCATTGTAACATTTTTTTGAATTGATATGTATAAGGATACGTAATTTTATTATGAGACAAATATAGAATGTATAATAAGTTTCATTAAGTGGTAGAAGTCATCATTATGAGTCTCATTTTACTGATCATGCAAAAGGGGTAGCTTCACTATAGTTTTTCCATGATCAAACTCAAGTCGAACTTCAATAAGTGTAGCTTGATAACCAATATTTAATAGAGAAGTTCAAACTTATGGAAATCACTATAATATCCACACTAGTTTAATTTCCACAGTAAACTACCACCACTTTTTATCTTATTTGTAGGCCTTACATAGAGATATTGAGGGGTTTATAAGTAGAACATAGGATGATATAAATTTATAATTATCCATAAAATAAATTATATGTGTATATATATATCATGTACATTTCTTATGTTATATAAAAAATTATTTTTAATAAACATTTATTGACAAAATTCAATTAATGTATCTAAATGGATAATAAAATCATTTTTACTCTTAAAATGTATTTTAATTAAAATAAATTTTTATGCATTATGTGTTATGTGTTATTATTTTAAGAAACTAACTATATTATGGTTATATTATGATTTTAAAAAAAATATTATTGAAATTAATAATATATTAACACTACTATAAATGGCAATTGATAGTAAATAAGTGTTAGAATATTTAATATTTAAACATTCATTTTTCAACAACAAAAGGTTTTTTATGTCTTATATTTTAATTTAAAAGTTAATTTAATCATATTGAGAAACTGAATTAGACTAAAAAATATAAAATTTAGAATCATCATGTCAAAATTTCGTAATAAGGCTTATCTTATATTTTTAGTGAAAATAAAATTACCATGGTAAATATTTAAATCAGGTTAAAGGGGTTAAAAGGGGTAAACTAAAGTAGTTCTAAAATTTTGATGATTAAAATGATAAAAACACATTATAAAAGACCCTTTTTGGTTATTAAATTAAATCCCATAATTATTTCCAATATGTATTTACCTAACTGACCTAACTCCCATGTGATTCCTTTCTTACCCTTCACGAAACTTAAGTTTCCAAAGAAATGAGCCCCTTTTTACCTATAAATAGAGATCCATTCCCCCCAAAATCCAAGCCACATTTATACCTATAATTTACCTTTAAAACATATCCATTTTACCTTTACTGTACTCCTATTACACATTTGGAAACTTATGGTCAGAAGAAGGAACCCAAAATCCTACGTTTCGAAGATGTCCTTTAAGAGAAAATTCGAGCCTTCAACCTGAGTATTATCCAATCCTTAATTTTTTTATATATTTTACAAAAAATCTCCATAAATATGATTCATCACCTTAATAAAATCTAAATAATACCATTATACTTCTATTTTAATGATATTATAATAAAATATTCACTTTTATAACCATACTCCCACATATATTATAATTTGTTCTTGTTTGGGTCGGTTTAAACACTTACATGAAAAATGATATAAATTTAAATAATGTATTACTATAGAAAATTAATTTCTATTAATATTTTTTATTAATTATTAAATAATTATTTTGGGGTTTTAGGAATTTAATATTAATATCTAATTCATTATTTATATACTATCTGTGGTTCATTAAAATTTATCAAACCAAGATTGTCACATATTCCATATTCAAAAATCATAACTAAAACTCTCTTGGAATTAAATTATAACTTTATAAACCATTTTATAACAACTATTATAGCATCTCTAATAATACAGGAATTATGAACTTAGTATCAATGAATGTGTATGGACATCACTATTACAAAACTTGTATGAGACAATCCAAGTTACTAACATCTAATGATAAAAATAAACAATAACTAACTAATAAAAATATAAATAATGATTATAAAAAGATAATAAAAATGTTAATAATATTATGAAATAGTTTATTAATAGAGTTATGTTTATTATACAGATGTTTAAAATGATTTCATGGGGGTAAAAAGTAAAGGAAATGATTTTTCATAACTCAGAATCCTTTCATAGAGTTATAATGTTTCTTCATGAGATTAATTATTATAATTTTTACTTATTACACCCTATGAGTATTATTTTGTATTTATTATTTATTTTACGAGGATTCGCATTTCACTCTTTTAAAATCCTTTCTAAATTATTCTTATTTCAAAAAAAACCTAGAAAGTGTTTTCGTAACACAATTTCTTTTCTTTGAGTTGTAATATTAACCATTGAGGTTCATTATTCTAATTATGGTTTCCTCTACCCTATGAGTGTATTATATGGTATTTACTCTTTATTTTATAAGAATTTAAATTTCTTTATCATAAACTCATTTATAAATTATTCTTGTTTTAAAAAAAAGTATCGCTAATGATTTTTCATAACTCAATTTATTTTATTTGAGTTAAAATGTTTCTTCTTGAGATTAATTATTATAATATTGGTTTATTAAACTTCATGAGTGTATTATGGTGTATTTCCTATTTATTTTCTATGTATTTATATTTCTATCTCATAATATTCTTTTTAAATGAGTCTTATTTCAAAAAAAATTATTGGTTTGGGTTTTTGTTAACTTAACCCCCTTTCATTGAGTTGTAATATTTATTCATAAATTTCCTTCTTCTATATTTGGTTTCTTCCACACTAAGATTTTATTATATGGTACTTTCTCTTTTTTATCTAGAAATGTAAATTTTTTTTATAAAAAATGAGGTTTCTTGTAGGATCAGTTTCCTCCACATGTAGGGGGTGAATTAGTGAAGATCAATTTTTATAATTTTTTTAATGAAAATAAACCTTTGTGACTTGTTAGATTATGCTCCACTCAAACAGGAAAAATCATCCTGGCATGATCACATAAAAAATGAAAGACCAAGGAAAACATGGTTTTTACAAGGTTTTTACCCAATGAGTAATCCTAATGCTTATCAAGAATGTTTATTCCCCAAAACCCTATATTATTTTCACTATATCCCTATGTTAAATCAACTTAGTAGCATTTGGGAAGAATCCCACCACACATATTAAAAGTCACACCCAATATCAAATATTCATGTTGTACTTTAAAATATGATTTCAAAATTTAAGATCACCAAATAAACTAGGTTAATTTAGAAATAGAAGGTAAATATCCACTTCCATGATCCTCAATAAATATGCAAGAAATAATTTCCCACAGTGCAACCTTGAGATGAAGTGCACAAATTTTCTTATACTTAAGCCTGATCTCTCAAAGACACAAGTTTCATCAGATGTTAGTCAATGAAAAACCAAACTTCAGCTTCTTTACACCTCTCCCCTCGCCTATTTTTTTAACATCCACTCCTCATCAAAATATTCCTCTAAATTAAATATTTTAATGAAAAAAAACATATAATCACAACATCCCCATGATCTTTATTACTATATTCAAAACCTATATCTCTATTATGGCTAAACTGAGGCTAATGATTATAGAGGAATTTAAAACCATCCACATAACATCATAATAAAATAAACGTAGAACAATTAGTTCTAAAAACCTATAAAAACAAATTTGGATATAGTGAATATTTTTAATCAGCTATGTGGAGAACAAACAACTATATAATAAATTATCTATGTGATTCTCAATCAGCAACATAGAAAATCGGCTATGTGAATTATTAATCGGGAATATAAAAAATCGTTTATATAAATTCTCAATCAGCTATGTGATTTTTTTTAAAATAACTATGTGGAAATAGGCTACATTAAACTCAATCATCTATGTAGAAAATCAGCTACATGAAACATTTGGCTATGTGAATACCCATTTGGCTACATGAATCCAGTATGCTCTCAAACTTAAAAAGAACCACTTCATCTGACCTTTATCCCTTCTAAAAAATAATTTCTATTATCATGAAACTTTCTTCCATGATATATAAATCCATACACACTAGACCAAGAACCATATTACTTATAGGTTCTTCATGTAATTTTTTCAACAAATACAACAACCGAAACTCCCAAAAAACATGGGATCATCAATCTTTATCAACCAAATACAAAAATGCACAAGGTTCTTCAATCTCTCCCTTTGGATTGGTTGAAAATCAGTTGGAAACCCCCTAACATACCATACCTAAAAACACTTACTTTTTCAAGAAAGAGAACCATTTTATCATCTCTAGGGGGAATTATTGGAGACCATTAATTCAACTCTGGTGGTTTACTATCTTCACCACCACCAAGGAGAATTGTTAAAGACCACTACTTCAAATCTGGTGGGTTACTACCTTCACCACCACCAAGGATAATTATTCGAAGAGCATTACTTCAAATCTGGTGGGTCACTTCCCTTACCACCAACAAAGATTATTATTTTTAGTGCACGACATCAACCCAACTAGGTAACTACCTTCCTCACTACCTTTATTAGGATTTCAGCCCATGATTTATCATCATTGAGAAAATATCTTTAACATCATCAGATTAAGTTACAGACATCATTCATCACAAAATTTTCTACACATTTGGAAACAAAGTCTATAAGGATTTTGTGGATCTCAAATAAACAAATTCCCAAGTGTATGGGAAAGAATAAATATGAAATTTCCATCATAACTCTAATAAACTTTCATGTGGCAATGCTTTTATACAGAAATCTAAAATATATTCTTTTATGAAAATATATATGAGTTTGATTTCAAACAAATAAAACTTATATTTGATAAATTGGTGTCGAAATTTAATATGTTTAGAATAAGAGTGTTGGAAAGGATTTTTTGAAAGATTAATACCACTCTAGTTATCACATGGAATCATCAGCAGTCTCTGAATATCGACCCTAAAGTCTATTAGCTGAACTTGCATCCAAAAATCCTATGTAAAATGTAAGAGTATCCACTACATACTCTGACTCATCTATACACAAAGTAATTTGAATTTTCTTCTTGTTGTAAAAGATGACACAAGCATCACCAATAATGAATAAACCACCTGATACGGATATATTATATGTATATTCACCTTTCCAATCTGAATTAGTGTATACAAAAAACTATAAATCAACCAAACACCTATATAGAAACTGATAATTCACTATACATTTTAAATATCCTAGATTTATTTTAATTATAAACATGTGTGACTCCCTTATTTCACTTTGATACCTTGCACACAAAGTCTCATCATGGGTAATTTCTTGATTGGAAGTTGTGAAATAAAATAGGATACCAATCATACTTCTAAAAATATTATTGTTAACCTTTTCATCTTGTTCATATTTTCTCAAATTCATACAAACTGATATAGGTATAAACACCTATTATGAATCTTTTATTCCAAAATTTCTCAATAATTATATGGAATATTTTTTTATGATTAAATGATATGATCTATGTTTTCTCAACCTGTAATTAGATCAGTTACCCAAACATAGACATCTCAAACTACTTTTCTATCTCGATATAAAATTTTCCATATAAGAAACTATTATTACTGAAAAAAATTGTGTCCTCCATATATAATATTTCTACTATTTAATCTACAAAATCCTTCTTCAAGTATAGTTCATTATCAACGGTACCTTTGGAAAACCCCATTTTTCTCAAACAACCATCAAGTTTAGAATACCAAGACCTTGGAGCCTATTTTAAGCCATAAAATTTCTTATTAAATATAAAAAACATATTCCCATAATTGTCAAGAATTAAATCTTCTGGTTGTTCAATAAATACTTCTTCATCAAGTACACTCTTTAGAAATGCATACTTTGTATCCATTTGATAAAATTTTGTAATTATTACGAGTTTCCACATCCTATAACATCCTTATTGTCTCAAGTTTGGAAAACAGGACATAATTATCTTCAACATATATTCCTTACATTTGTGAATATTCTTTTGAAAACAAGTTTATCAATGTTTTTTATGACTTCACCTTTCTCATTCATTTTGTTCTTGAAAACCCATCTTTTACCATTCAATTTGTTAGTTTTTGATATAAGAATAAAATATAATATAAAATTATTCTCAATTTGATTGAATTATTCATTCATATATTTTACCCATTCATTATGATCAATAGCCTCTTCCACCATTCTAGGTTCAACCTATGATAAAAGAGCTATTATATTTTCAAATCATAGTATCCTTTTTTGTCTAAACTAGTGCATTTTGATTATCAATGATATCCTTGGTGTCTATACGTTTATTTAATCACTGAAACTGAATTTTTTACCATTATAACCTTCTTATACACCACTAAAACATTATGAATTAGCATAAACTGTTTCTAGTCTTATTTCAGTAACTTTTATATCCATTTCTTTAGTATTTTTATCACTATTTTCTATGAGATGCTCAAAATATTATTTAATACACTAAATCCTTTTGAATATATTTTCATCAATTTTCACATTTGAACACTCAAAATTTTTATGTAATCTCTTATTAAAACATCTATATCCATTTTAATAGATGAATACCCTATAAAGACTCCATCATCAGCCTTTTATTCAAACATTACAAGACTTAGTCCTTTGATTTTAATATAATAAGGACTAAAAATGACCTTGAAATATTTTACTATAGGTTTCTTTTAGTACCACATATCATAGGGTGTAGAATGTGTTTCAGGTCTGAAGTGACATCTATTATAAATGTAAAATGTATTTCACACTACTTCTCTACATAATTATTTTTATTCATCATTCTCAACTAGAATTTTTATACTCATTTTTAAAATAATTTTATTTTTTCTCTCTATAAAACCATTTCATTGTGGTGTATAGGTTGTTCTGTAATGATACTTGATTCTGTGTTTACTATGAATAGTTTAAAATTAATCCCATATCTATTCTTTCCCATTATCATATATCAATTTTTTGATCTATAAACTAACATCCTTTTCAACTTTACTTCTGTAAATTTTGAACATCCTAACAGAATAAAAATTTTTCTTGATGAAAATAACATTAGTAATTTGAGTGAAGTCATCTACGAAATTAATGAATTAAATATCACCTTGGGTATACTTATATCTCATGGGTTCACAAATATTTGTGTATACTAATTACAATGGACTTGTGGAAGTAATATCTACCTTCTTATAATTATTATGAGTTATACTCACCTTATGACATATTCCACAGATTCTATCTTGATTTCTTTTCATATTGGGTACATCTCATACCACTTTATGTTTTCTAATCATACTTAGGATTCTATTTCCAAGATTATTAAGACCTATAATCCATAAAGTGTTCTCATCTCTCATGCTAAAATAACTTGTATTTTAGGGTTAAAAATCAAGAATAAGTTTCTACTAGTTATACTACCTTGGAAAATATTTCTTCCATAACTTGTAATTTTAATTATGAAAGTATTTCTTTTGAATTTTACCACATTACCATTATCAAAAAGTTTGATATCACTCAATAGGTTGTGTTTTATCCATTAAACACAAATAATATCATTTGATTTTAAATTATTATTCTTAATATGAGTTTCTAATACCTTTGATTTTCAAGGAAGAGTCATTAAAGAAATGTAACTTCCACTCCTTCATGTTTATCAATGTTCTTCAGAATTTTATATCTAATATTAATATGGGAGGAATGTCCACTATCTAGAATCCATGGATTTTTCTACTTTCTTGATTTACAAGAAACTTATGCTCAGCTTGAATTTTATTTATTTTACACTTGAACTACTTCCCCTTTATATTTTAAAGGGGACTATCCTGATAAACTGGTCATGCATTTATTTTCTCTATGTCCCATTTGATAACACATTACACATATCTCTTATAGTTAATAAAACATGTCTTTTGTTTCCAACCTATAGCTATTTTCCATTTTTGTATGATTTCTTCCAGAGCCTTATTTATTCTCATTGGAACATCTCCCTATATATTTTTTCCTTCTTTTAGGTAAAGACATGTTCTACCAAAATACATATTCTTTATATCCAAACATTCCACAGAACCAGAAAAAACCTTGAAATTTGATATTTTCTAAAAAAACTAGAGTTTTATCTAGAATTTTTCTATACAAAATTTGACATTCATTAAACTTATTAGGTTTGATTTTGTATATGATTTTGAATATAAGTTTCATTAAATCTTATTATTTCATCAGATACTCTTGCATAAAAAATATACCCATTTTTATTAGTCCATATTTGGGAAAAAATAATATTTAAACCTGTATTATTAGTGATCATATTTTTATAAACATATTTTTATGTTGAGTAATTTACCAAAAAATTCTAATATATTTAGTGGATTCTCCCTTTATGTAAATTGAGATTTCAAAGTCATTATTAATATTTATTAGAAGTTTCTCAACTTCAAGACATTATGATTATGCCATTGATAATTCTTCATCCTTTAAACATATTTGACCATAATCCCATATTCCATATCCTTAAACCTGAGTTTTTTATTTACTGTGTTTTTTTCTCAAGATATGCCTCCATTTCATATTTGAGCATTTATTCATAATATATTTTTTCTTAGTTATATTTGGAACCACTAGATAAATCAATAGTTTTTTCAATATGATCCATAAAATTTGTAAATTCCTTCATCAGAGTCATTACATGAGATAATATCAATTTCCTCTTCTATTATTATAAAATTTACTTTTTTATGGTTATTTGGAATCTCATCTTACATTCAGTATCCTATGATGCTGCATTGTAATTTTTTATCAACTTATTTCCTTAATCCTTTTCATTATTTTCATATTCGTAATATGATCCTTTATTATTTGGAAAATTAATTGCTTAGTTTACAATACCATTTAATTTATAACATCTATCAAATAATTTACCTTTCTTATTGATTTTACCATTTTGAAACCTTTTATAAATAAAAGAAATAAATCTTTAATAGTCTTATTCGTTCTTATAATCACTTGAGTCAACATAATATTTATCGTTGAAATTTATTATATTCCTCATGCCTTCAAAATCTATATCTTCTTTCACTTTCATTTTGAATACTGGAAGTTTTCACATTTTCTATATAGTGAGAATATTAAGTAACTAATCAAGAGAAATATATTTTATATATTCATGTGGTGAAATTTTAGGATCAAATCTATGAGGAAAATTTCTCATCAATTTCTTCACAATTGTGGAATCATCATGTTTCTCACCAAAACCTCAAATATTGCTCACAATTTCATTTACCCGAGTAGATAAATCATCAAAACATTCATCTTATACGATATTTAGGGATTAAAATTTCATTCTCTAGATCAATATATTTTCCTCTTTGACTTTCAAATTTCCTTCATAACTTCTCTATAACTTTTCCTACATCTCTTTTGTAGCTTTTAGTCCCATAAAATTAGTATATAATTTATATGATAACAACACGATAATAACATTTTATTATTTCATATCCAATTACATATTAGATTTTTCATAAAACACCATCTAAACATCATTTATGAATGGTTGAAATCCCACTGTCACTGCATCATGAACTTCTAGACCGAGATTTAAAGGATATGGAAACATTAAAATCTTAAAAATATGTTAATTTTTTCCAAAAAATGTTGGTATACCTCTTTTGATATTTTAATTGATATTATTCTTAGCTCAAATGATAATTAATTAGATCCTATAGAGGTAACCTTCACTAATACCAATTAAATTGACTGGTAGGATTATTTTTCTTCATTGAAAAGGGGGGTTGAATCAGTGGAGGGACGTTTTTAAAATTTCTTTTAAAGAAAACAAATCATTGTTTATTGTTATAGTATGATCCAATCATACAAGAAAAATAAGCCTCGAATTATCATGTGGAAAATTAAAGATAAAGGAACACACTTTTTTTGTAAGGATCATATCTAATGAGGAAACTTACTTCTTACCATGGATAGTTATTCCCACCAACCACAAATTACTTTCACTATATCCCCAAGTGAAATCCTCTTATAAGAATTCATGTGGAATACCACCACATATTTCATAATTCACACCCAACATCATAGTTTCATGATTCAATATAAAATATGATTACAGAAATGAAAAATATGACCAAATAAACCAAGTTTCTTCAGCATTAGAAGACAAATATTTACTTCAATAAGCCTCTACAAATATAAAAGAAAAAACCTCCCACAATGTAGTCTTGAAATGTGATACAAAAATATTCTTAGACTAAAATATTATCTCTCAAAAAACTAGTTTAATTATATGTTGATCACCGAATAACTAGACCTCATCTTCTTTACAACTCTCCTCTCACATGTTTTTTAAGAGGAACTCCTCACCCCACATCATTAATTACAACAAATAAGAAAAAACACATAATCATAATAGCCTTATGATTAATGGAATAACCCTTTATGAAAATAAACAGGAGGGTCCCATAAGGGGTATTGTGCGAGGTAGGGTTATCGTCATCGACGCTCTATTTCGGTGATGTTTTGTAGTGATTCTTCTTATCGGTAGTGCATCTAGACAATATCGGTTGTGTGATGGCCTCTCCCTGCTCCATAGTCTCGATTTCGGTCGACATAGGTCGGTGAATCCTCTCCACGGTGACTTTGGTTTCTGTGGATGGTTTCTGGAGTCGTTGTTCTCCATGCCATCTCAGCTCCCTTGGTGTCGTTCCTTCTCCCCGACGGTGCTGGTTGTTTCTCGCTTCGGTCCTGGTTGATTTCTGATGGAAAAATATCTTTGCGGTTGTGTCTATATTTGTGGTTAGATTTAGGAGTTGGTGTTCCTCACGTCGGCCTTCAGTCTCTTAGTGGAGGCTTTGGCTACCGGTGGTGAGATTCAGTTGTTGGAATTTTTCTATGATGGATTTGGTCAGTTTGGTGCGTCGAGACTTATCAGGTGACCTGCGTTGGCACTGTTCTGGGTTGGCTCAGTTTCAGAGGTTTGCGATGGCATTGGGGTTGATGCCCTTGGATATGGAGGATATTTTTCTCAGATCTGAGGCCACATCCCTATGCGTTGGCTCCAGATCTGTGTGTCTTCCAGTTCTGGTTTGGCTGGAGGTTGGTTCTTCTTATTTTGTACTGATGGACAATTGTTGGGGTGGAATATTGAGTACTTTTGCGTGCAATATGAGGGAATCAATGGGTTTTGTGATTCTATCTTGGGAAGGAAATTTCGGGAAGGCAATGGTCATGATGGTCTCCTAGTTTGAGGTTGGTTTTAAGGGTTTTATTTTATATGTGTTGTGTGTCCTTTTTAGTGTCGCAGCAAGGTGGTTCTGTCTGTTTGAATGGTTCGTTATTTGAATATGGGAAGTTGTGATCCAGATGAATTCTCATGAACAAACTTTAGAGGATGTTTCAGAGCTTTCGATTCATCTTTTTAGAGTTTTTTAGATTTTGTTGTTTGAGAGGGTATGGCATTAGCCATCAGATCATGCTTGTGCTTTGACACATGACACTTGCTTACCGATTAACCTTGCAATGGTGGAGAGCTTCATCATGATCAAATGCTGGGGAGGATTAGCTTAGTGTTTTCATTCTGGTTTTACTCTTTCTATCATTGGGCGTGTTTTTCCCATGTCTATGATTTATTTGGTTTTCCACCTCCTTCATCCCTTAAAATGGGGTTTTATCAATATAACAAATTTGAAGGCCCTCGGACCATTGGATGGATAATAGCCTTATGATCTCTATTACTTCTATCAAAAACTACATCTCCATCATGGATAAAATGAAGAATAATATTTAAGATTCATTCAGAACTATCCATGGAACATCATAATAAAATCACCTAAGAATAATTTAATTCTAAAAAATTATAGAAAATAAATACGCTTGTAACGATGATTGTGAATCAGCTATGTGGAGAAAAAATGTCTACACAAACAACTAACTATGTGATTCTCAATCTTCTATATAGAAAACTGGTTATGTGAATTCGTAATTGGATACAAAGAAAATCAGCTACATGAATTTTCAATCAGCTACATAGCAAATTGGTTATATTAATTCTTCTTAAAACACCTATGTAGAAATCATCCACATGAAACTCAGTCATCTACATAGAAAATTAGCTACATGAAACATTTGTCTATGTGAATACCAAAATTATCTATTTTTATCAATTGGCTATGTGACACATTTAGTTATGTGGCTGAATCAGCTAAATGGTTTTCTTATATAGCTCTAACAGCTATGTGAATCACCTATATGAATTTTTCCATCACCAATTTTTATACATGAATCCACTATGAACTCAAAATAAAATAGAACTGCTTCGTCTAACTATCATACCTTCTAATAACACTTTCTAGCATCAGGAAACTTCCTTCCATGATAAATAAAACCATACACATGATATCAAGCATAGTCAAACATATAAGTTCCTAAGGTCAGGTTGTCAATAAATACAACAACCAAAACTCACCAAGAACAATGGTATCTTTAATATTTATAAAAAATCCACAAATCCAATGGGTTCTTCAAAAATATTATTATTTGATAAATTGTTTTCATTATAAAAATGTAGGATTGTTAAGAATAATTATTATCCTCCATAATAGACATTTCTTCTCCATATCTATATTCATTATTTCCACATATGTTTTCCTTTATTATTTTAAAAATAAAATATGTATCATCTCATGTGATATTTTATTCCTCTTTACATATTTTAAACAATTATTTTAATTATCCTTTTTATATCGTGTCTTTCAGTAAAGGTATTTAAAATATTAAAAAGGTATTTATTTTCATATATTTATAGTTTATCTTTCACTACATATTATTTCCTTAAACATTATTTATTTTCAAGGTTCTATTATTGGTATATCTGTTAATGTAATGTTTTAATAAATCTTTATATCATCTTATTGAAAATAATATTTTGAATGTGACTCATAACATCACCTTTTTACAATAATGTTTTATATTGTTTTCTAAAAGCTCATTTTAAAATTTCACTTCCATTTATCTTCTTTATATCCAATATATATATCTCCTATGGAATAATGTTTTATGAATCACCATAAAAAGGAACTTATAAAATACTCTTTTGGGGTTATTGAATTTTTACCATCAATTGATCTAATTCTGGATTTCATTCTTTTATACCATCTGAAATGGTATGAAACTTATTATCTTTCCATGGGTTTTTTCGTGATATGACGTGTGATTTATTTCCTCTGGTGCACATATGTGTGGTTTATCATTTTGAGATGGGTGGGTCCTATATATAATTCTAATGAATTAGGTAATGATTAATATCTCATGTGATAATTATAGGGAAATAGTGGTGATGGTTGTGCCACTATAGGAAATAGGTAGTGATTCTTAATCCAAAAAGGATAATGATTACAAATCCACTGTGTTATTATGATCATGGTAGTAAATCAAGGCATATATTATGATATATTATTCTTATGTATGGTTTACACTATTTTGTATTATTTTTATAATATGTTGCATGCTTATGTTATGATCTATGGATTATATCTATTTTCTCATGTTTCCATACTCTTATACATTGGTATATGTTTGATCATTTGACATTACATGTCCTTATACCATAACTTATTGAAAAATATTATTTTTCATTTTTTATCATATGTTATCACATTCTCATGTTTTCTCATATGCTTATGATAAACCCCTTTATGAATCTTTGTTAATTTTTTCACTTATATAGTGTTTAAGGTAACCTCTTTTCGTTTGTTTCCCATTCCTTAGGTTATGAAGATTAGTATAACATATGAGATGTATAGAAGGGGGACAAGTGTGCTAAGATTATAAAGAAATGTTCATATTATTATAAAATAAGTTTTTTATGTAACCAGTCTCCAAAAACACTAAACCATTAGGGTTTTGGGTTGTGTGATTATTTCTGAGATGTAATATGAAAATTATGGAATTATTATTAAATATAGGCATGTTTAGCTTGTATTTTCATTCTTATAGAGTCAAATCCAGTATTCCAAGTATGTGATTTTAGCATTGTACCTTGGATTATGGGTTTGGGGTTTCTCAATTGGTATTAGATTAGGGTTTAGTTATTTTTTTGGGATTATGATGAGAAAAAATATTAAAAACCGTCGGAATAATTCTAAATATAAGAAAACATATTTATTTTTTTTGGAAAAGTGGATAGTTTTTTGTTTTTAAGTAATGAAATTCCTATCTGGATACAAACAAGTGGATACTAGATTTAAGTTAGATACACCTAGGGGTAGTAACACCAAAAGATGTTGGTTTGACATTAACTAAATCTTCACATGGTTCACAACTAATGGACCTAAATGCACACTAATTTTGAAACTCCTAAGGGATATTCTTTATATTATTAACAAGAGATTTAAAAAATATTTTTGGGGATTAAAATATATTATAATTATATGTTATAATATATGAATGGTTAGGTTATATAACCTACTTGGAAAGCTTATAGATTTATAAGTTATATTATTCACATCGTTATTGGGTTACTTATTTTAAATTTATACTTCAAATTTTATATATTTATTAATTTAACTGTTATCATTAATAAAATTTCCTCTTTTTAAAGTAATGGTTGGATCTTAGAGGAACTAGGTTTATAATGGGTGTGATAGAAAATGAATATATTTTTCCAAAGATAAGCCTAATGAGATAGGGTATGGTGTAAAGAGTTTTATGGAATTTCCCACTCAACTCTCTCAATATATAAACAATAGCAAAAACCATGTTGATATTCTTAACACACCAAATAAGGAGAAACTTGATATTGATATCTTCATACGACAACATCCACCCTCATTTAATGGGTCTTCTAAACCAATAATTATCAAGGAACGGTCCAGTAAAACTGAAAAGAAATTTTCTATACTCCAATTCTTAAACCATGAGAAGGTCATGTTAGTTTATCATTTGGAAGGTAATGTTGATCAACAGTGAACAATCATTAATAATACAATAAAAATGGAATAATTTTAGTCGATATAATGGGATAATTTTGAGAAAATATTCTTCATAAAAAATTTTCCCCAAACTCTTCATATAAAAATAGAGAGAGAATTCCTAGAGTTAAAGTAAAAGGATGATGAATCCATTGGTACCTAGAAATAAATCTTCATGAAACTTGTAAGTTACACCTCTATTTTTTTATTGAACTTGAATGTATTATTCAAATATAGTACAGTTCCCTAAATCCAAGTCTTTAAAAGTAATTATCTACAACATAATTTGAATAATTTGATGAAATTTATTGATGTATACATTATGTAGAAATTAAAGCTAGTGAGTCTCATTATTTTGGATTAAATAAGTGTAAAATTGAGTATAATGGAAAATCAGATGAAATGTATCAAGGAGGATAGAACTTTTAACCCCCTATAAGAAAAAAATGTTATATTAAACACTTAGGAAATTAACTAATAAAATCATGAAGCTATTTTAAATATGGTAAAGTAGGCCATCAAACAAATGATTTCTAAAAATATGAGAAGAGGATAATTAACAAAACGAAAGAAAATAAGGTCACATATAATGTTCCACTCATACTTTAATGCTTTGAAATCAAGGAATTTGGGTATTATAAAAGTAAATTCCCCAATATAATGGATAATGAGGATAATAAACACCAATAACCTCTAATACCAAGGGAACAAGGAAGAACATATAAAATCACTAACACTAAAAAGGATCATCATAATGAAGTAGTGAAAGGTATACATATTATCCACTCCAAATATGTAAATGTATTATTTAATTCTCATTCATCACATTCCATCATATCATGAATGTTTTCTAAGAATATTTATTCCCTACCTCAAATATTGGATATTGAATTATAAGTGAAAACACATAGTAGTGTTGCAATTTCATCCAAGGTATAAAAATCTTTTCTGATTAAGGTTTAGCATAAGACACCTCATACAAATCTATTTCTCCTTCCCTTTCTATATTTTTATGTGATATTGATCATGCATTGGTTCTCTCTACATAGATCTCATATCAATTATGGGGATAAGAAAATCTCATTTCATATCCCTAATCATCCTATTACTAAATATAAATACAAGGATGATTATGAACTCCATTTAGAATAAAACCCATTAATTTGTGTCTTAATACCCAATAACGAAGGATACTTGGGTCATATGATTAGGGAAGAACTCAAAATTGAATACATGACAAACGTATGAGTGCATATTGATATATTTTCAAATGAATTACTTAGACTTCCCTTAGAATGTGAAGTTTAATTTTCATTTGAACTTATTCATGTTTCTATACCAATATTTATGATTCCTTATAGAATGGATCCCATTGAATTTTAATAATTAAAGAAGAATGTTTAGGTGAATCTGGAAAAGGTATTTATACACCCAATTGATTCACCATAGGGTGAACCAATCCTATTTTATAATAAGTATGGAACAATATGACTTTATATAGATTATTGGGATATTAACAAAATCACAATCAAGAAAAAGTGTCCTCTAACCCATATTAATATTTTTTTATCAACATAGAGGATGTCAATACTTTAAAAAGGTGGATCTTTGACCTTGATACCATAAATTAAGGGAAAAGAGAGAATATATACCCAATACATCATTCCATAGAATGTACAGACACTATGAATTCATATTGATTCCATTTGGACTTATAAATTTCCCTATTATCTCTATGGATTTAATAAATATAATATTTATATATTACCTTGATAAATTCATGGTAGTATGTATTAGTGATATTAATATATATTATAAGGGAAAGGAAGAATATGAATATAATTTAAGTATTTTTCTAAAGATCCTATGAAATTAGAAATTATATACCAAGTCGAGCAAGTGTGAATTTTGGTCACCAAAATTATACTTATTGGGTCATGTTATCACAATTGGAAGTACATATATGGATCCATTGAACACATATTTGATTTAATAATGGCCTATAGAAACCAATATGACAAAAATTAGTAATTTTGTTGGATTACCTAAATACTAACAAAGTTTTATGATAGATTTCTCACAACTATCAAATCCTTTAAATAATTTAACATAGAATTATGTGAAGTTCATATGGATAAAATAATATAAGGAAAGATTTAATGAGTGTAATAAGAGGTTGGTCACCATACCATTACTTATAATACTATACATTGAAGAAGGGTTTGTAATTTAAAATGATAAATAATTAAAGGGTTTGGGTGATTTTTAACCAAAATGAAAAGGTAATAACTTATTCTTCAAGTCAATTAAAAAATCATGACACAAATTACCTAATTCATTGTCTAGATATGGGGGTAGTAATATTTTCATTAAATATTTGGAGGCATTATCTATATATTGAGAAGTGTGGTATTTATACTTACTATAAATCATAAATTATATATTCACTTAGAAGGAGTTGAACATATACTAAAGGATATGCTTTGAATTGATTAAATATTATTATTTCTCAATACATTACCACCCTAGGAAGGTAAAAAAGATGGATATTTCTCTAAGAAGAAAGGACCATGATACCGTATCCTTGATGAGGGTTTAAAGGAACCTAATATTTATAAATATTCAAAGGATATATATAGATATCATAATGTATGGGATGAAATCTTACCTTTCCCAGATGATTAACCAACTATTCATCTTTGTAAATATTGAGGAGAATAGAAATATGATTTAGAGCTATATAATAAGGTAGAAAATATCACAAATGTTAAAAATTATGGGGATAGTGTTATAATGTTTGGAACCTAGGTATGTTCCCCGTACATTACATAACATATGATGGAGTTTTTAGATGACATACATAGACCATCCTTATATATTTATCCTAGAATCACAAATATTTATATATATTTTAAGTATAACTTATGTGGGAAAACATGAAGATGGATATTAGGGAGTCTATATCAAAATTCTTAGTATTCCATCAAGTAAATATTGAACATTGAAAATATAAAGGGATGATGAAACCATTGCCTATACTAGTATGGAAATGGGAGAACATCTCCATTATTTTGTTATTAGACTTAATAAGACTTCTAAATATTGTAATTCCATCTAATTTGTGGTGGATAAACTTAAAAAATTGTATGATTCATTATTAGTTGATAATATTGCTCACTTGATAAACTTTCTATTTTATACAAGATGGAAGTTATAAGACTTTATGAAATATCACTTTTTATTATATATTATCAAGATTTAAGTTTCACATAAAACTTTTATAGGATAATTTGACAGGCATTCTATATAGAGTTAACATTTATTATATATTATCAACCTCAAATTGATGTATAATATAAAAAAACATTCAAAAATTGGAATATATGATCTGATCCAAATTAAGAGATTTTATTAGAAGTTGGAATCAATATCTTCCTCTAGTGAAGTTATCATAAAATAATAGTTTACACTCTTTCATCCAAATATAACCATACGAGGCTCTATATGGGAATAGATGCATAACTACAATGTGTTGGGATGAAATTAGAGAAAATAAGCTATTATGACATAATATTATCCAAGAAATTTTTGGATTTAGTTCCCTAGAATAAACTCTTTGTAATTTATGATTACCTATATACATAGTTTCTAATATTAATAAACTAATTATAACATCAAGATTGTTCTGCTATGTGAAATAGTAAGTGGTAATGTTCTAAGAGTAGTTATGTCACTAAAAGGTCTTATAAGTTCTTCACTTTGATAAGAACCCATATGTTCCACAATATTATTATTAAAAATTATTTTTTATAGCCAGGTAAAATCATTATAGGGACACAAATGATATAGGATATCAGTGGTAAAGACCTGTAGGACTTTTATCATCTTCACATGGTGTACACCCTTGTTAATATCCAGTGTAAGAGATTATGAGAACATGATTATCTAGTAGAAAATCCATATTTACATGTTTCATTGGATGTTCCTATCTACAAACATTTGTATTAATCCTTAAAATTTAATATTATTATTAATTGATATTATGAGTCATGCACTCTGATGTATTGAAAAAACCATGATGGCATATGTTCATGGAAAAGTAGGATATGTTGGGTGCATCACGAGTAATATTTCATTAATGAATAATTATAGAAAGGATTTTTTCCAATTTTATCTTTAATAGAAGATTATATCTCAATCCCTTTTGATGGAAATGATAATTTTTAAATAAATACATGTCCATTGTGTTTTATGGTAAAGTTCATTTATTTAATATTCAATGAAAAAGACTTAGAGCATAAAGCTTGGAAGAATAATCAAAAAACCTTCTTGATTATAAATATTGTTAAAAAGGGATTATATTACACAATAAGCATCAATATGAGGTTTTATTTCATTACGACATTAAAAAAAATTTCTACAGGTGTCCTGTCGTGTTTCTAGACGACAACCATATACAATGGTCTACTTTTCCTAGTTCCACTAAGAAAGAGGCCAAGAGGGTCACATGCTAAGTGTATCTATAATCTAGATTTCATAATAATATTATTTATTATATTGAATAAATATTATTCCAGTATAAGTTTCAATAATTATTCATGTTTTCTTGATCATATATATTTTGTCACTAGTTATTTGAGAAAATATTTTGACCTGAATATTTAATAAATTTGTTTTTTCTCTTTAGGGAATATAATATTTATTTATTTATTGTTGAATAATTTCATGATATTTATTTATTAACTAAATATTCTTTATTTAAGGCCTAATAAATATTTTGGAATAAAGTAAGACCAATTTTAATGGTCTGCTGAGAAATAATATATATTATATATTATTTAAATAAATAATATTTAATTAATTTTCTCATTTTTTTCATGTCAATAAATAATAATAATAATATTATTATTATTATTATTATTATTGACATGGTTTATACATGGATAAATGAAATAATAAGGGTTCATGCGAAATTATTATTTCCTAACCCTAGCACTATTTAAACTCGATTATATTATTTTTATGAGAATTAATTTGTTTTGGTTATGCACAATAACATCCATAGAATAATCTTAAATCCCTAGATATATCCCTCTCCAAGAACGCTCTCTAGGGTGGAGAGAGATCCTCCTCCATAATCACTCTTAAATCTAGAGAGATCAAAGAGAATCCTTCTTGAAGTTATTCTCAAGGTGATCAAAGATGAATGATGCAAGCATTAGGATCTTCCATGATAGCACCCGACGATTCCTATAAAAATGTTCAGAGGTTCATGGATAATGTGTGGTTCATCGATGGATGGAATATACACTTTATTCCTACATCGTAAAAATGGCATGATGTAGATACATTGTCATATTCACAAACGAAGAAAGAATTTATAGTAACATAATTCATTAATTTCTTAAATTAATTATAAATCATTATGTGATGATCTTATATTTTGGTTCTAGAATTATCATTTCAAATAATCATTAATTCAATTCTATTGGTCATAGTGCTTATCGTTGATGTACATATTCGATTAATCATTTATTATGATAAGAATTGAGTCAGGTATACCTCATCTTGTGATTTCACTGCTATTAGAACCTTCAAGTAGTATTAATGTGGTCATATAATTATTTATAATTATTTAAATAACATTGATTGATTTACACATTGATCATTAGTTTCCAATTCTAGTTTAATTTTTATTTAATCTGATTCACATGATTTTCTCTTCTTCCTCTTTGCTCTTATAAATATAATAAAAGTATATTAATTTTATGACTGAATAACTTTTGAGGAACTCATATAAAGGTGCTGAGGACTCTAGCTAGATACCACAAGAGTACATGTCATGTATCCCATTGGTACATGTAGTGAACCCATGTTCAGTACACCAATATAATTCATGAATTAATTCGAAATTAATTCAATCAATGTTCATTTATTATACACGGTGTGTATTTAAATACAATTCATGTTAATTAGGCTATCTTGGAACATGGTTATCCATAAAACATGATCTATAACATTCATACATAACGTGTATTCCATTATTTGAATACAATATATATTTTAGTATATGGACTATAAGACTGGGGACCTTGTTACTCAGAGACCACATGATGTGTAACCCATGTAAATGGCATGTACACTTAATTTTCATGGGACAATTACACGTTGATTACCTAAGTATACTCCACTGATAGAAGATGATAACTATAGATGGTGTGTAGCTAAAGTTTATAAATTGTGTATATTACTAAATTACATATAATTCAAAATTTCTTTATTATATTACTTAAACCCTATCAACATATGTTATTTGTTTCATTTATTTAACTATTTACACACTATGTGATGGGTTTTATATATATAATAAATGTATAATTAATGTATGCATAGTGTTTAGAATTCCATATAATATATAAGTCACAATAAATTTATTACTCTATGCGTATTGAAACATAAAATTCTACATAAATAACATGTGTATCGAGTAACATTAATTTGATTCATGAATTCCATGAAATTATGTGATAAAGTCGTGTATTCTACATACTACATGAGTAAATAATATATGAATATAGCACACACTGGGTAGTTTGGATGGTTACTCATCATGTTTCTTCTAAGGTACATGTTTTGTATATAGTTAATTTTAAATAAATATATTTAATTTTTTAAAAATTATGATGGATGAGAATATGAATAAATTTAGGATGATAATAATGATAAAATAGTTCATTATTTAAATAATATAATTAATTGAATCGAACATGGTTTATCTTAAATAATAAATATTATAATTTAGTGCTAATTATATTAAATATTTAATTCATTACTATATGTGGATGATAATGATAATAGACCATAACTGATTGGTTTTCTTTTAATTCATTATTAAATTAAATTGACAACATGTGTTTCAACCCTCTCATTATGTAAGGGCAATCGAGCCCACAATTTCCTTTTTTGTAAACCCCTTAGCCAATCATTTGGTTCCCCTCACCTATGTGTGAGTAAAAGCTTATGTAATGGATGTATCTCTCAAGTGAGTGGAGGAGGTTCAAGTTTTAAAAAGAGGAAAAAACTAATCCAAGAGGTACATGGGTGGAAATGTGGAAAGATACAACATGATCCAAGTCATCGTTCAAGGAGTTTTTCCCCCAGGTCAATAATTAGTTTATCATCAACTAGATAAACTAACTATTTTTACAAGATCATGATCATACAAATATATTATTTTATTTCTTTCAAGATTCATGGTTAACTTCATTATGAATGTTTTTTTATTATTACATAAATTAATGAATTAATAAGTATGCAATATAGAACAAAAATAAATTGGATTGTGCATAAAATTTATCCATGACAGGTTTAATAACTTAAGTAAATCCACTTAATATTATCATGTATATAATAAAGATAACAATGGGAATTTTTTTCATAAATATAAAAATCCATCAATTATGTATATATTAAGATGATATAACCTTCTATTACTTAAGATAAAATTGAACCATAGTTTAAAGTGCTTAAGTAGACCAAGTCAATATTATTTTAATTATTGGGAAATGTTAGTTCACATCATGGGTTGTATGCCCAAGAATGAATTCATGTAACTAAGTTGAAATATTTGAGGAAATATAATTTTAGGATTTCCAGATTGGGGAGTTTTCTCAACATATCAAGGAAAAATGAGTAAATGAAAATTTCAATTTTAGTGCCTACCTGGGACCCTTCAAATAACTTTTAAGACACAATTATTGGTTATGAAAAGTGTAATATGGGTCCTTTCCATTATAATTTCTAGGAAATGGTATGTTATGAATCTAACGATGATAGATATTGGGTGTTGATAAAATAATAGATGATTAATAAATATAATATTTATTATATACTTTTATCATAGAAAGGACTGAAATTATCTTCCTCTTCATTATATAAATGAAAATAAATATGTCTTAAAATAATTAACTATGATCCATACTTAATAAGGATAAACTTCTTTCTAGAACTAGTTTCAGAGAATAGAAAATGAGCTTGCATGTTATCCAAACCCCATGGAAGAAAATTATATGTGTTGGAAAACCCTATTACTAAAGTGATTGGAGAAAAGAATAGTGATAAGACTTGTCTCTCTATAAAAAACATTTTGAAGATGAAATACATATATATATTTATATATCTAATATATCATGCTATCATCCATGTCTAATGAAATTTTAAAGAAATAAGAGGACATGTTTGTGTATAGAATCACATCTCTACTTTTTTAACTCTGTTAAGATATGGAAAGACAAGGGAGATACAAGATCTACAATGTATTGTTTATATGAAAGATTATATATTTGGTGCTAGTTGGACCTTAAGTAGTAACGATTATTGGATTCATATAATACTTAGATATCTTGGGAATTAAATTCCCAGATGAGTTTCACATAGATATCATCCTTTACTCAGTGAACATGTCTTTATCTAGTTTTATTATTAATTATAGCATGATAAATAATGAGAAAATTCTTTCAAAACTTCTTAATCTCAGTCACCAAGTTGATAAGAACATAGGGCATGAAAAACCCATGGTCCTTATGGTGAAAAAGAAAGGGAATAACAAGGAAAACGTGACTAGGACTCATAAAAAGTCTAAATCTCTTGAGAACCATCTATCTAAAAAAGGAATATCAAAAGGTAGAAAAGGGAAAATGAAGTAGTATGTTTTTAAATGTGGAAATTTAGGACTCTAGAAGGGGAACTGTACCCAAATTCAAGGGGAAGATAAAGAAGATATTTTTTATCAGTGTAACCTTCCTATATCTGTATGTTGGGTATTATATATAGCTTTTGGTGCTCAAATATATATATAAATGAAGGAACAAAGTAGATTCTAATAGATTTTCATTGTAGAGGTAGATTTTTTGTCTTCCAATGTTGTGAGGATGAATGTGCTATCCATTGGAAACTACCACCTTCTATTTCCAATGTGAATGATCTTTGTTTTTGAAATATTGTGATTATGTACTAACTGTTACTGAAAACATATTTTATGAATCATTCCTAGAAACATGTGGTTTTGATTTCAGGTTTATAAATAAAAGATGTTTCTCTTATAAATACATCCTATTTTATGGTATGTAACATTTAGATAATGGAATTTATGTATTAAATTATGAAAAATATGTATTGGATATTGATAATAAATAATGTTTTCATTACATGTATAACATCCAGTTGTGTCATCGCCATCTTGGACATATAAATAAGAAGTGTCTGATAAAGATCTATCAATATTTTTATTTATAATATTTTCATCTAAAACCTTTTTGAAATATTTAATTCTTATTTATAAGTAAAAATGACCAACCTAGTATTTGGTGGATAGTGTGAAAAGGCTATAGAGCTTTAAGTATTGGTATGCACTTATGTGTGTAGACCATTTTCTATAGAACCTAGAGGTGGGTATTATTACCTTATAACTTTTAATGATGGATTGGGTAGATATGACTACGTCTAATTGATGAGGTATAAGTATATGTACATTGATAAATTCAAAGAATTCAATAATAAAGTTGAGAATCAAATTGGTAAAAAGATAAAGATTCTTAAATCTAATCGAGGTGTTGAAAATCTTAACCAATAGTTTATTAACTTTATACAAGAGTATTTGATTATTTATCAACTCGCTCCACCTTACACACCAAAGTGGAATGGTGTTAGTGAAATGAATAATGAAACCATTATATACATGGTAAGGCTGAGAATGAGTCGTACGGATCTTCCATTATCTTTTTGGTGATATGAATTAAAAAAATGTGGCATACACACTAAACTGAGAAATTACTAAAGTGTAAAATGGAATTACCATCAAGTTATGGAGTGTAAAGAAACCTATTTTTTCACATGTATTAGTATGGGGTTGTGAGGATTTTTTTAAGATTATCTTAGAAAAAACTAGCACTGTGTGGATTAAATGAATCTTTTTATGGTAACCTAAGGAAATAAGGAGAAACTACCTATACAACCCCTCATACATGAAATAAAATGTTTCCAAAAAATCTATATTTATTGAGAGGGAGAACATATTCAAGAAGTATTTTGGGAGAAATATTTACTTTAATGAATTTTATGATCAAGATACACAAGATTTGTTATAGGAACAGATTCCATAAGTCCACATGGAATAATTTGGTCCCAAAACACAACTACTGTGTTAGATCACCATAGATGTAAGTGAACCAAAGAGATAAACTTTTCTAGTAACAAATGATGGTGACTCATTATTTTTTAATAATAATGAACCTTTATCCTATAAAGAGTTATTATAGAGCTTAGAAGATTCAATTTGGTAAGAATGCATGAATTATAAAATGGAGTCCATGTGTCATAACCGAATTTGGGTTTTAGTTGATCTTCTAGTTGATGTAGTTCCTTTTGGGTGAAAATGGGTAATGATGATAAAAATGAACATGGAAGGTAAAGTATGTACCTATAAATTAAGTCTAGGTACTAAAGGGTTTAAACATAATCAATTAATTGAATTTAATGAAACTATTTGTCTAGTTTTTATGTTTAAATCTATCAAAACACTACTTTCTATAGAGGCTTACCATGACTATGAAATTTGAAAGATGGAAAATCATATGTAAAGACCCTAAACCTATTAGCCCTTAGTTGGTGGTTAATTTATTACATTGGAACTAGATATGATAAATCACATCCTAAATGATATAATAGTTTAGTATACTTGGTAAACTATATACATACTTTACTCTCACATTAAATTTGAAATAATAAAATACAAAACATAGTTAAAGTAAGTATTTTGAATCCTTAAACTCATTGAAAGATTTATTATTCTTATCTTAGGTAAAGAAAACAAAATAAGTTTGATCTGATATGATTGGTAAGGGTTACATATAGTGGAATCTCTCATGAATAAATAAGGAATAATAAATATGGAAAGGTAAATAAAAGAAAACATGTTTATTTTAATGAATAACACAAGCATGAAGAAAATATGGCAAGAGTAAATAAAGATCAAATGATTCCATATAAATAATCACATGATATTGAAACTTATCCATGGATATTATTCAAAATAATCACACAGACATTAATAATAGATTTCATAATGATGGAATGTATAATAATAGACAACTGAAATTTATTGTTGAGGCCTTGTGATAATACAGTTCAAACTGTGGGTGTCATACATCAAAAATCCATTTAATAAATCTTTCCAAATAGTTTGTATTATGATACCTACCAATACATAGAGGGGATATGTAATTATGGTCCCCAGCAACTACTTAATATTTCCAGTGCATTTATCATGTATGGAATGATCAATTTAAATCATGAACAAAATTCCTTATAAAAAATTATTCATATTTTGTAAAAAAATATGAAATAGCAATATTTCCCCGATCAATTAAAAACCATTAAAATTATAACATCATATTTATAAATGATAAGGTTTATGTAATAATCATATCCATGATACAATGTGTAACATACCAACCTATGTTCTAATAAACTGGTGCCCCAAGATGGTTCAACCCAAGGACTAAAGCATGCCTCCATATACTCTAGATGTTGTCGAATATTAGTGAGGGTATATAGCTGATACATGGGGAGAATATAACCTCATATAAGAGTAAGAAAATAGAAATAACCAGGTATCATCCATCGAAGTAACAAAAATGATTTAGATGCAATAAATAACTAAATTAAAACATTCTGTAATATTAAATTAAATGCTATAAAATCTAATACATCCATGTTATACATACATCACTGTCACCCACTGGTATGGCCATACATACAGGAGACCATAAAATAATCTAAAATAAAAGTATAGGGTTTCACTACTAACTCTGAGCCAGACCACATACTTGATCACAATGGAATTGTAAAGCTGCTTTGGCCTGATCAGAAGAATCCACATGAGAAGCTCTACATGATCATGCATCCATGGGATTCATACCTACCCATCATGCAACAGTGCTTAACCTGAAAATTAGAGAGAAGGTCTGCATGGAGAACAAGGTTCATGTACAGGGATGAGAAATAATCTCATTAGGCCACCCCAATGATGAACCTATAAATCTATTTTCATAAGTTTATGATTAGGAAAAATTCTCAGCCTAGTTGATACACAACTTTAAATATAAATTAAATAAATAACATAAAACCAGAGTCGGTCCATAGGTTCGCGATCCCAATCTACTGGGAAAGGTTCCTTCATGTATAAATATATTTATATTTGTGTGTGTATATATATATATATTCCCATATATATATATATATATTCCCATAAATATATATATTCCCATAAATATATATAAAAACATAAATATATATATATACATGATTAAGGTTAAATAAATAACATATATCAATAGCAGGTGATCCTCGGGTCTGTAATCCTAATTTTCGGGTCATCTTGTGGAAAGGGTATTGATTTGGATGTCATACCGCCCAATCCATGCCTAATTAAGTTGATCTATAGGTCCATAATCCCAATCAATAATAACTTCTTCATCCAGTGTTGTAAATTTCTCTAAGAAAGTTATGTCACCATAGGGGGATAATCATCATATCCGTGGGATCAACTGTACTCACCTCCAATATATAAAATGAAGGAATCCCTATACTGATAGAAAATTATTTAAATGGTCACTGATATAGACATAATTCCACTCATTCCCTATAAATCTATCCTGATGTCTGAGCCCTAGGTCCTAGTCTATAGGTGTTCATGGCATTGTGACTCAGATAATCCCTAAGGGTCTTACCCTTAGATGATGTATAAGGAAATATCACTAGTGAGATATCATACCCACCCCTCACAGTCTCTAATGTTGAATGTTTTGGCCCATATCAATCATGGTTGTGATATTTCATTCCCAACCAAACTGATAAATTATGACTCATAAGATAGTTCCCCAGAAGAAAAAATGTGCATTCTCATTATATAATCATACTGAGGAGAGAATAATCAACCATATTATATAATAATTTGAGTTGATTGTAATCATCCTCAACATATGATTAACCAAGTAGAGAATAATTATCCATATCACATTTCAATTAGAGGAGAGTGTGATCATACTCAACTTGTATCTCAAGAGGGATGTGAAGGGCATCCAACCACATATGGATTAAAAGATGGATCTCAAGAAGTACATATGGGTATCCAAAATATAAAAGTCACAAGGCTCAGAAGCAGGGCCCTAGGGATTACATCTTGGCATCCCAATAAACAAATAAGATGGATCCCAGGAAATATATCTCGGAATCCCAAAAATAAAATAAATAGGACTCACGTTAGTCTCATTAGACAGCAACTAAGAAGTTTCACTAGTAAACATCATTTTATTGATAGTAAACATGTGAAAGAATAATTAAAGAGTGAGGGTGGTTGAATGAATAAATCCACCACTACTATCATATAATCATGGATCACAAGTTTGGAATCGGTTATAAGGTGACACCCTCTAACATCTCTACTAAGACCCAACATACTAGCTCATGGTCGTTCAAACACCGGGGCACCCACTGGGTCCCTTAGATTAAAAATAGAAGAGGTGACCTACTTGGGATCCTCGAAGTCTACACATAAGAGAAGGCATCCTACTAAGGATCCTTAACTATTAAAGTAAAATGAGGAATCCTACATGGGATCCTCAAAATATTATATGGGAAGAGGTATCCTACATGGTACCTCTCAAAAGAATCCAAATAAGTAGAGGCGTCCTAAATTGAATCCTCAGAATGGTACACAAGTAAAGGTATCCTACACAGGATTCAATAATTCATCATGTAAGTAATGGTATCTCATAAGGGACCCTCAGTAATAGTCATGAGATAGAGGCATCCATCACGGTGTCCTATGGGTCAAAATGTAAGAATATTAATCATTTAGGGGATCCTCAAAAATAACAAATCTCGCAGCCTCACATAGTGTAGGTATCCATATCATAAGGGCGAGGTAATCAAGGGGAAAACCAAAAAATAATTGGTCATGGTAGATGGTTTGTGGAACATATTACATTGAGGTATCAATTTCAAGAGACAACATGATTTGATTACTATAGGAAGAACCTCTCTATTTGGAAAAAACCTTGAAAATCCACCTAGGAGTCCTTAAATCATCTCAAGGGTTTCGTCATCATGATCTATGTGGAAATATAATAAAAATAGACTACCCATTGTTCCAATTATAACTTTGGGGCATAAATATATGAAACACCCTAGAAGGGGTAACAAGGGGAATGACGTGGTGTGTATAAACCTGTACATAGTGTGCTCTCAAATCCCCACATGAGCATGTTCTCCATCCGTACATGGCATGTAAACATCCAAGTACACTATATGATGATCTTGTAAACTGTGTGAATCCTACATAGGGTACCTACCTGTGTACCTCACATGGAATGTCCATATACTTATCATGGTTTTGTACCTATACATAGTGTGGAACCCACATGGGGTCTAGCCGTGTACTCTACATGGCCATGTACCCCTACACGGGTTGTATGGTCATGTATTGGGGTACTTGTCCAATCCAAGTACATGGATTGTATACCCAATACATGGAATATACATCTAAAAATTATATATTCCCTAAAGAGGAATAACACTTGGCATGTGTTTTTAAATATTCATTCCATGTGATCAAGATTTATGAATGGGAAATCCCTCAAATCGCTTGAAACTCTAGTTTCTTCCCCAAAAGAAATAGATAGACCTAAAAGGGGTCCTAAGTAGTTGTAATAGGGGTTTAAAACTATAAAACATTAAATATATATAAATATATGGAAAGAACATAAAAGCATCCTACATTTGGACGGAATCCACTGAAGATTCGCCCAATTTAGTGATCTGTGGCTTCCACACGACGATACAGGTCCTCTTGAGCTCTATAGTGACACCTATTTTCTTCCCTCTATCTCTCTCTCTCTCCCTCTCACTTTTCTATCTCAGTCATTCGAAGAAGAAACCCCATAGGGGGGAGTACGTGAGAAGCCAAAGGTAGAAAGAAGAAAATAAAAAGGAAAAAGGAAAAAAAGAAAATAAACATAAAAAGGGGCCCAGGCCCAAACCCTGTGCCCGAATTAAGTTTATGACCCACATAGGAAAAACTCCATGTCCTAGACTCAAAAAAGGAGAAGTAATCTCAATCAGATGCATTGATCAAAATATTTTTCTGAATGAAGCTACATGAACAAATTAATATTTAATTAATTAAATATTAATTATTAATTATTCCATTAAAATTTGATGGTTTTTAATTCCACCAAACTCTTGTCCTAGGCTAACCACTCTATTCTTCAAGATCATCTACAAGGGGAAAATGATCATTTCACCCCTTTTAAGCATATGAAAAAAAATTCAAATTTTCACTCAAAATTCCAGTCCAAAAAAAATGGGTCGTTACAACCTCTCCACCATAAACCTTATCATTCCCAAGAAGCCTTTGTGGTAAAAATAGTATCCACTATCCCATCCTAATAATTTACACAACTATTCCATCTTGAATATCCAACAACCAGTCTTCTGTCATCAAAAACTATTTCATACATGAGAGAAATTCGACTGTGACCAATTTGATACTCCCCACTATAGGAATACCCTTTTTTTCATCTAAAAAATCAGTATCAATCCCAAAAACACATGGAAAATAACGAATTTCAACTAAAAATGAGGGTCTATAACCCTCAAATGGCCAATGGTGCACTCCCCATTGTATGTATTACCTTATACCCCTCTTTGAAAATAAGCTCAATAGGTTCTATTATCAACCAAGAAATATATTTAAAAGAAAAGAAGCTTGGAATTGAGACAACTCTCTCTCAACGTACTGAAGAGAATGTCAATATAGATCGAGATCATCTCTATATAAGAGTACACTAAGATCATATAAAAAGGAATGTATAGATATCTCTGATCCATGCTCACATAAAAATAGGATATAGTTGCCTTTAACCAAAACCCAACCCCATGTCTCCTGAAAACACATGTCCAGGTCCATCCACGGGTCAACCATCTCACAAAACCCAATTAATGTTCGATGTATCCTCTACTATAGAGGGACATTAATCATTTTGACCAAAAATATTGGGAAACCATGACCGTGGAAGGTCTTTGAAAACATCATACCTTAGCTCACATACAACCACTCACTGATTTAATATTTAAACAACACCATGTGTAACTGGTGTGTACATTAATCACCTAACTCATTCTCCCACGAGTCTCCCATAATAAAGATAAGTTGACCATGATACATGGAATGCCATTTTTATTAAAATAGAATCTCCCTTGGAACTCCTCTTTGAAATCAAGCACCTACCTTGTGCCACGATTTATTCCATGATCACCTGTCACATGGAATCATTTTAGTCATGAGAATCATCTATCCACACATTGACTACATTACAAATAGTGAAAACACTAGTCAATAGGTCTAGGACCCAAATAGTCCTGCCTACCGAAGCCAGTCTCGAGAAACAAGAAACCTACATTCTTCATCAAAATCCAAAGTCATCACAATTCCTATATCACATAACCCATGTACTAATCGTTCATTGGTCTCAAGAAAGATTAAAACCAAGTTCAATAACTAAAAAAACATATCCAAACCTAATCCAAACTCTCACACAATTTTCCATCAATCAAAATGAACATCAACCTATAGAGGTCTGAGTCAAAACTAAGGTCCTCTAGGTATCCCACCTAGACCTACTGATCAAGTCTCACAAATTGGTGACAAGTTCTAACTACCTATCCCAAAAGATAAAACTTCTCCAAGGGAGGTAAGTATAAAAAGGACCTATGTGGGAAAAAACTACCAAACATCATCCTACTAGGGCCCTGATCTTATCCAAACATCTTTATAAGGAACTTCCCCCTAGAGGTTATGATATAACATACAATAGATACTGAACTAACACTCAACAGGAATCCATATACAGTAATACCCCATCAAAGTCCAGTTCACTAGAAACTTCTTGGTCCCTATCAGCATCGAACTCAGTGATCTGACTATATAACTATAATGGGGGTTGGTTAAGTAGAATTTCATTCCATGTTATTCAGGTAAACATTTTATATTATTTTACTATCACTTTAAATAAGAAAACCTAAGAAAAAAACCCTATGAGGGGCTCAAAACATGGGTATAATGTTCCACATCAACATACTAGGTTCATTACACCTCCCATGCCTGAGGATTGAGTCATCAACCTCACAACCAAAAATCTCACCATGGCTCCACATAGCCTTCCATCAGAGGGAAATATATATCTATAAGTCATCCCAATTTTGTATAATTACACCAAAAACCTATACGGGAAACCACAATTTAGGTTTTTTCTAACACTTAAAATAATTTACCCCTTTAATCACTAATAATAAAACACTAGAAGGAATATAACATGTGAATCAGACATACCAAATATGATGCATGAGATTCCTCTTATTATTGTTGTCCAACAGTCAAAATCAATCATTGGCCTTTTTCCAACATCCAAGAGCCTTTAATCCATAATACATAATAAAATCTATACAAAATTTGAATTTATAAAAGTGTAAATCATATACCACTATGACATCATAGATCATAATATCAATCACATACCCTTGGAAACAAGGAATTCTCACCGAAACTGATGATCTGGACACACTAGTCTGATATCCATCACTGTTTATAACACATTCCTAACACTCATGTATACCATATCCCAAATATTAATTCAAAAGGAAAGGAACAACCCTGATACCACTTTGTAGTGTCTTGAATCAGGTTCCACAAAATCGGTGCCCTGAGCCGGTTCATATATACATCACTAGTCATCCACTAGGATGATCATATAGACAAGAGTACATAAAAAACTAAAATAAAAGTATAAGGATCCACTGATAACTACAATATAGACCACATAATAGGTCTCTAGGAAATTTTTGATCTTCTCCAGCTTGATCATAAGAATCTACATGTGCATCGTTGGTTGACCATGCAATCCTGTGCCTCATCCCTATCCATAATGAAACTATGATGAACTGAAAAAGTAGACCTAAGGTCTACACACACACCTATGTGAATGTATAGGGGTGATAAATAATCTTAGTAGGTCACCTCAATGATGAACTTATAAATATACTGTCATAAGTGCATGATCATGTGATATGCTTAACCTAGATGACATGTAATTGGAAAGATAAATCAAATAAATAACATGAAACCACTGCTGATCTATGATTATGTGATCCTGATCAACTAGGAAAGGTTCAATAATATATATATATATGTGTGTGTTTGTGTGTGTGTGTGTGTGTTTATATATATTTCCCATAAATATATATTTATATATATACATAAATATGTTTATACATGAGTAAGGTGAAAGATATAACATAAATCAATAGTAGACCATCCTTGGGTCTGTAATCCAAATCGTCTAAACATCATGTGGAAAGGGAATTGAGATGGATGTCATACCACTAATTCCATGTATAATTATGTTGATCTTGGGGACTATAATCTCAATTGATAAAACCTTTTTTGGCTAGTGCCAAAAATTCCACTAAGTATGCTACGTCACCACATGGGGATACTCATCCTAACATTGGGTTCACTCGTACTCACCTCCAATGTATAAAATGAATGATTTTGTATAGTAATAGAAAATATTATAAATGGTCACTATATTGGATTCCATCCCAATCATTCCATTTAAATCCAGTCTGATTTCTGATACCTAGGTCCCAGTATATAGGCGGTCATGACATTAAGACTCAGATAATCTCTAAGGGTCCAACCCTTAGGCATTTTATAAGGATATTTCACTGGTAAGACAATATGCCCACCCCTCGAGGTTTATGATGTGGAATTTAATGACCCACATCAATCAAGGGTGTGATACATCATGCCCAACCACTCAGATAAATTAGTTCTCATAATCCAGTTCCAAGGAAGATTTTTAGGGCATGCTTATCATATAATCAAGTCGAATAGATCCAAATAATCCTCATCCTATAACAATTTGAGGAGATTTTAACCATCCTAAACATAAAATAAACAATGGATAGAATAATTAACCTCATAACAATAAATTAGAGGATAACATGACCATCCCAAACATATATCTCAAGAGGGGTTCAAAGAACATCCAAACCCATATTTCTCGTAATCTAGATCCCATGATGTACCTCTGGTTATCCCAAATATAAAAGTTGAAAGGATTAGAATCCAAAACCCAGGGAGTAGAACTAGGAATACCAATAAATTAATAAGTAGGATCCTAGGAAATACATATAGGATTCCTAAATATAAAATAAATATGTGTCATGTCATTCTTATCAGCCACTATCTCGGAAGAACCTCTAGTAAACATCCTTATATTTGCAGTAATCATGAGAAAATATAAATAAAGAGTGAGGGTGTTTTAAGGAATAAACCCACCACTAATATCTAAACCCCATGGATCACAAGTTTGGAATGATTTCTAATGTGAAACACTTTACCATATCTACCCAAACATTACATACTAGATCAGGGTCAGTCAAACAATGGGGCACCGACTAGGTCCCTCGGATTGAAAACAGGAAAGGAATCGTACATGGGATCCCCAAAATCTACACATAAGTGATGGAATCCAACTAAGGATCCTCATTTTTGATGGTAAAAGGATTAATAGTACATGGGATCGTATTAATGGTACATAATAATGGGATTCACATATGGGACCTCTCAAGAGAAATGTAAGAAGTAGAGGCATCCAACTTAGGATCATCAGAATGGTATATATGTAGAGGTATCCTACAAAGGATTCCCTATGTCAGCATGTAATTAATGGTATCCCACAAGGGACCCTCAATAATAATCAGAAGATAGAGGCTTCCTACAAAATATCCTCTAGGTTGAAACCTAAGTAGATGAATCCTACAGGGTATCCTCAAAAATAACTAATCTCATCGCCACATAGTCTAGAAGGAAACATCTCATAAGGGAGATGTCCACAAGGGGAAACTACAAAATAATTGATCATGGGAGATGGATCATGGACCACATAATATTGAGGTATCACTCTTAGGAGAAAATTGGATTCAATTATTAGAATAAGAACTTCTTTGTTTGGGAAAAATCTTGAAACACCGCATAGGAGTTCGCAAATCATACCAAGTGTTTCAACATCATGGTCTATGTAGAAAGATACTCAAAATGGACTAATCACGAATCCAATTCCAACTTCGTGGAATAATGATATGAAATCCCATTAAAATTTTATAAAGGGGAAGTATACCGTGTGTATACACTAGTACATAGTGTGTACTCCCAAATCCCCACCTAGACATGTACTCTGGTAGAACTTGGTATGTAAAAACCCTAGTACATAGTGTGTTGATCGGGTACACGATGTTAACCCTTAATGAGGTACCCACCCATGTACCTCACATGGGATGTCCATGTACTCCACCTAGTCGTGTACCTCTATATGGCATGCAACTCACACTTGGTCTCATCATGTGCTCTACGTGGTCATGTACCCTTACACGGGCTATCTAGTCGGGTACTCTGCTATACAGATGATTTCCAATACATGGTGTGTATAAGAATACACATAATATACTTCTAAAATGATAATCATCCATGAATATAAATATCACAATGTATTTTCTTGAATATACAAATCATGTGGTCGGGATTTCTAAACAAGAAACCCCTCAAATCGTCTGAAACTCTGGTTTTTTTTTCAAAAGAAATAGATCGACTTACATGGGGTCCTAAGTAGTCAAAATGAGGGTTTGAATCTAGAAAAAATAAAAGATATGGGGATATATGGGAAAAACATAAAAGCATACTACCTTTGGTAAAAATCCGTTGAAGCATCACCTGTTTCTATAATCCACGACTACCACACAACAATCTTGCTCCACCCGAGCTTTAGGGTGGAAACTCTCTTCTTCTACCTATCTATATCTCTCTGTCTCTACATTTTCCTCTCAGTAACATAAATAAGGAAGCCGGGAGTGGGAGAATATGTAAGAATCCAAAGGGAGAAAGAAGAAATAAAAAAAGGAAAAAGAAAAGCAAGAAAAATAAAAGAAAAAGCAAAAGTGGCCCGGCCTCGACACCCGAACTGAGTTTATACCCCACCTAGGAAAAACTCCCAATTACAGACTCAACACTAGAGATTTAATCTCAATACGATTCTCTATTCAAAATATATAATCTAATGAACTTTCATGAATAAAATAACATTTAATTAATTAAATATTAATTAATAATTATTCAGCTAAAATTTGAACGGTTTGAAATTTCACCACTTCTATATTATGGTAAAAACCTTTTTGGGACCAACAATGTGCTAAAAATATATCTAAGATCATCTTATAAGATAATATGACCATTTTACCCCTTTCAAGCATCTGAAAAATAAAACTCAATTTTTTTGCTCAAAATTCCAATCCGGAAAAATACGAGTCGTTACAAAAAGAATATGGATATTAAAAATAAATGTAATATACAATTATCCTAAGAAATTGAATGTTTTTATAGAATGTTAATGGCCATAAAATAAATCAAGAGGTGAGAGATGACCAAAAATTAATCATAAAATTATATTTTTTAGTAAAATCATGTCTTTTAAAGTGAAACATTTAAAATAAATTTTCATTAATGGATTTTATTTTTTAAACCATTAAAATCTTTTATAAGAATATAAATAGTGTAAAAATGTTATGGCAGTGGGAAAATCTGTTAACATCGTATATGTTAAAAACCATTTCTTTTAACTTTTGGTAAATAAATTTGAAATCAGCCATTTCAAAAAAACAGAAACATTTATTTTAAACCATTTAAAGAGTCAATTATAAATTAAAATTTCCTTTAAAATCATTTGATTAAATAAAAGAACATTTTTAAAAACAATTTTGAAAAATATGGATACAAAATAAGAATATACTCAATCAAAAAGAGAAATAAAATTATATATTCTTATTAACATTTATCTTGAAAGGGTAATTTAAATTGAATCATTAATCATCATGAATAAATATATATTAATTTTAAATACTTCAAAGGTGAATTATATAAATACCATAAATGTAAATAGGTGTATAATAGAAAATATGTTTAAATGGAGTGGAAATGGAGCTGAAATCCCTTACAAAGATCATATCATTAAAGTGAGAATTAATAAATGGATTGATTATGTTTTACAAATGTAAATCCTAAAACAATAGTTGGAAATAAAACATCATACAATCAATGGTAATTTCAAACACAATCATATCATAATATTTTCACTAAATTTTATGTATACCCCAATGAATGGAAATTGAGTTAAGAAACCCCCTACCACTTTTATTAATTTTGAAGCAAAACCCCCATGAAATAAGTAACATAAAATGAAACATAAAATTCCATGAATAGAAATATATTCATGATATAAAATATCAAAGTGGTAGTATATAAGCCTCATAAAATAATATAGGTGTATAATATAATATATGTCTCAAAGAAGACATTTTGATATGAAGAACCCCTACCTTGTGTCTGACTTCCTTTGTATGTGTTTGAAAATCATGTATAATAAATATATATTTATTATAAATATGTTAAAAAACTATAATAATATATATAATAAATATATTATTTACTTATAACATTTTATCTCACATTTATTAAAATCATTGTTTTGGATGATAAATCCTTCGTTTTCCATGAATATTTAGGTTCAATAGTTTTGGTCCTTGTACATTGATCATGGTTCCATAATTTAAATAATTTTAATCATGATATAAATACCATATATATTAATTATATATATATATATATATATTTATTTATTTTCATTCATATATGGTAGACAGAAAAATGAATTACATTGTTCATGAAGACAATTGGTCGTACGTACACATAAACGTCGTTTACAATTTTCGAAGGATGGAAACAAATAAATTTAAAACATTATTCACCTTTAAATGATATTTTTTATGTCATATATATCATATATATTAATTAAATACATTATTATTTCCAAACATATAAATCATAAATGATAAAAGGATCACATTGCTTCGTAGAGGTGGTAATCCACAGGTACACATGAGCAATGTTGTTGTTTTCCAATGGATTGGAAGGCAAGAAGGTATATATGATATTATAATTACATATAAATATTTATTTCATAAATATCATATATATTTATTATTTCCATATTTATAAACATTCAAGTAAAGTGGTGATGAAAAACAAATCACACTGCAATGTGGAGAGGGTAAGTTGTACATACGCACGAGTAATGTCTTCTCTTTTATTAGGATGTAAAAGAGATAAAAAATATATGTATTATAATCATAATAATATCTCAGTATATTTATGATTATTTATTTATTATTTTTTATATTTAAATCATATTTATATGATGTTTAAGAATAAATACATTTGTAAGAGTCGATAAAGATGATTACATCTTCTTCGAAAGAGCTCCATTAGATCATAGTTTAAAGAACCTAGGGTTTACATTTTGAAAAGAATATCACCAATATAACTTGTATAAGGATTTTTTATAAGAGGTTTTTCAAGGTTTTTTCATGATAATAGGCTCTAGGTGGCGTAAAAAATAGAGGAGAGGTGGCGCCTTTTTATAGTGAGGGAAAGGAAACACATGGAATTAATCAAAAGATTTAAATATAATAAATTTATTTTCATGATAAATTAGAATAATATAGAAATAATTTATAATATAATATAGGATATGGTTAAAAGTACTTCAAATAATAAAAATTTTATAGGTTTAAGTGGAACTTTAAACCTTTTCTTTTGGTTTAACCCATTAGTAAACCTATTTTAACCTTTGCCGCGGTAACGCCTTTTTTACTCTCAAAGGGTAATAATTTTACTTATAAGGTAACAATTATCTGGTAAATGGAAAATATATGACATTTTAGACCATATATTATCCTACTTATCCTATTTTAAAAAATTTACGTTTTTAAATAATTTAATAATATATAATTTCTCATAAAATATCAATAATTTCATTTTTGACACTATTCATTTAATTTAATTTTAAGGACATCAAGGAAAATATGTTATTAAAATATATAATTTTAACACATATATAATATTTTATATCTATATATATAATCTTTGGTTCACTATAACTCACTAAAAAATGTTACTTTTATAGTTTTTAAAATAATTTATTTTATTTTTCTGTTAATTTTAAAAAATACTAAATCGGCATTGAATAAAAATTTAATGTAAATATTTAATAACTAAATATTTTAAATAAATTACCATGATAAAAAAATTATATTTTAAATAAATATTTATAACCAAAATTTACCTATTTTTATCCTTTAAATAAAAATTTAGAGTTATTAAAGTAAAGAGAGTGACATTTTGTATTTATTATTTTCTTAAATTAATATAAATGTCATAATAAATGAAATACGACCCCAAGTGGCCATATATTTGAGACATGGATGTATATGGCATAACTCCACTCATTAAATAAGATAAAGGAAAGTGTTAGGATTTTGGTTAGTCTTTATTATATTAATTTTAATCTCAATTACCTGATTTACCTTTACCATGGTGATAATTATTTAATATGGTTACTATTCGTAATGGCTAAAAAAAGAACTATTTAAAATTTTAGACCTCTTAATTTAGTATATGGAATCTATTTTTTAATATTTAATTTATATATTTAATATAAATTTATTTAATTTTAAAATAAAAAACGCAATGAAAAATAATTTTTCAAAAAAATTCCTTTGATGTATAAAAATATTTTCATAATAAATTAAACCATAAAATTGATTATAAAGAAAAAAATATTATTCATAACAAAATAAAAATTATATTACTTTAAAACTATATGAAGAAAGTAGCATTGAAATTTTTTCAAAAAAAATACAGTTTTTAAAGAAAAGCGGTACTTTTCTCTATTCACTGGGAAATCGATTTTTTTTTATAAAAATCCCAAAACTTCACCCAATGTTAATTTTGATATGCTGATTTAAAAAAATATTTAAATTTTATAAAATAAAATTTTTAAAATTGGCATAAATTAATTATAATTCTCACACACAAAATGTATAATAAACCCATTTTTGATGAAAGTGAATTTTCCAATTATAAAATGATTATACTAAAAATTAATACTTATTTGTTAATAAATTTTATAAAACCTTTATACATATTTTTCTTAATGTGTTTAACATTATTCATACCTTATAATTAAAAGGATAGGTTATAAATGTCATATTTAAATAATAATATTTCATGGTTTGTTTAAGCTTGGTGTTGCTTGTTTTATATACTATCAAACATAGTATTGTTTTAAAATCTAGGGGTATTACATTATCCCCCCTCAAATAAAAAAATCCTTGTAATTTTAACTTATTTATGGTAATTAATATTTCAAAATTTTAAAATAACTTTTTTTAAAATGAACATTGTAAAAATGGTTAAAAAACAACCAATTGAAAAGTGGAAAATGGAAATTGGAAGGTTATATGGAATAACAAAAAACTAGGTTTCTAGATATGAGAACATCAGTGGGAATTGAGAATATGGACATGGAGGAGAAAAATAATGCTCAAAGAATAATACATAGTTATAAATAACATGGTCAAGAGAAAGTTAATGACCACAAAACCATAAATCTATGATCGGAGAAAATACCACTGATTCCTCATAAAAGATCATAATAGGATAAATTTTTTGTGTCAAGATCCTTTTCCTAGAGTTGAAGAATTTATTTACCATCAAGATAGATAACACCAGAAAATATTCTATCTTGGTATATTTTTACTTCATAAGAAAATATTTATTGTGCAACAATCAATTTTCAATTCATATCATACTCCATGAAAATAATTCCCTAACAGATGGTTTTTCTAAAAAATAGGTCAAAAACATCGTCACGTGGTTGGACAACCTTCCTACGAATCTGATACCTTATCATGAAGAATATTGTAATAAAATTCCCTCCTTCAATTTTTTGTAACATTTTACTTTTTATAAAATTGTGCCTTGGTATTTTTTACCAAGGCATCACCATTTTAAAAAATAATGAAGAATATTGTTTTGTCTATAAATATTTACCAAAAACAAAATGGTTAGAATAATACATTAATCTCTAAAATCTCAACAATAACACCCAAATATTTACTTAATCCATTACTAATGTATTTATCTTTAAAAACCTTCCAAAATACATGTGAAAAAATTCAAATTCAACCAATTTATAAATAATATCACTAAATTTCAAAAATCTTTAATCCCCTTAAAAAAATAATTTAACTCTTAATGTAACATTATAAAATATTTGAATACCTTGATCACCATAAAACCTTAATGAAAGGGTAATTACTTCCAAAAATTAATTATAACCGTATTCCTTAAATAAAATCATATATTATCAAATATAGTCCATGAATCAACTAATGCAGTGAACTCCATCATATATTACTAATAATTTTCGTGGTTACCAATACTATCATATTTACTTTATCAATGTTAATCATCTCTTTATCCTAACTAAAAAATATCACTTTAACATCAGGCACATATTAAAAGTTATTTTCCCCCAATCATGTGTTTTCTATAAAATATCTACATTAACATTATATCATGTTTCTAGGTCATTAGTTCCATTCAATATATTATTTCCAATCCTTATAAAAAACTATTACATGAAAAACCAAGATTTTGCATGATTCTTATGACCAAAATATCATTTATATAATAATTATACAATAAAATTCACAAATACAAATACATGAATGCTTCAATACTTATTATTTAATGATTAACATGAAATATATCATTCGTTGGCCTATTATTTAACCCTTTGGATTAAGGAACTGACTCGGATAATGACCATGTTCCCCATTCTTAATACATCGAAATCCTCAGAAATTTGTTTTTCTATGTCCTCTATTTCCACACAAAAAACATCTTCCCATTCCTTTTATAAATTAAATAAGGTGAATCTTTACACATTTCTAACATGAAGGAAATTTAACCTTCTTTTCACCATGGTCTCCAATACCCAAGCTCTTATAAAACTTAATCATTCTCTAATTTTTTGGTTCTAAGAGTTGGTTAAGGAACAAGTTGTTAGTCATATATACTGATAAATTATTTGGTATAAACATAATATCTTTTTCTCCAGTTATCATTCCATTTTGTTTCTCGTAATCACTAAATTTTCCAACACATTCAATGTTAACAAGGTTCCTTCTGGTTCTATCCATTGACTAAAACTAAAAATTATAGTATGAGAACAAAAATCATATAGGGAAATTGGGAAATATCATTCATATGATGTCTAAATCATGACATGTTATGTTTAACCTAGGTAATCCTTAATTATCACATATTAAAATCCTTCATAATGGTTTATAAATAAAATGTGAGTTCACCCAAACATATCCCTTGAGAGTTTCAAACCAGATGAATAGTAAGGACACACTCAATATACCCTAGAGTGATGGCCAATATATATTCAACCAACTTTTTCAAGGTTATTACCAATTGAATAATTTATTCCAAAACCATGTAAATTTGTAGTATACGTATGGGGAGGTATTGGAAGGAAAACAATATAATATCTACCTTAACAAAATTTAGGATGATATCTTATACTTATTCTTATCCTTAAATTCATTCACAGGGTTATATTCTATAATCTATGTTTTTTTTAATATAGTTCCCAAGGTTTCTACTAAACTTCATTCGATACTGACTTTAAAAACATCGACCCTAGAAGCCTAGATCTGATTGTGACTTTTTTATATTGGAATAAGATATAAATAATCACATCCCAATGGAATTCATGATTTAATATTCTAGGTACACTAGATACACACTTCAATATCATATTAAATTTCAAAACATAAAATAAAAAATAGTGAAAATAAATATTCTATATGCTTAAATATATTAAAATATTCTTTCATAATATCTTATTGAAATGAAAAAAATAAGTGTAAGATCATATTATTTATAATGGTTATTTATAGTGTATTATATTATGATTGAATAAGGAATAATCAATATAGAAAGGTAAATAAAAAAACATATTTCATTTTATCAATAACATGATCATGAAGAATAATATGGTAGGAGTAAATGAAGATAAAAAAATTCTATATAAATAATCAGATGATATTGAAACTTATCCCTGGATATTATTGAAAACAATTACATAGGCATTAATAAAAAATTTCATAATTATGGAATGCATAATATTGGTCATATGAAACTTATCAATGAGGTCTTGTTCCAATATTATTTGAACTATGGGTGGGCTAATGCCAAAACACCATTTAATAAGGTTAGACAACTAGTTTTTCTCATGATAACTACAGATTCATTGAGGGGATATGTAATTACAATCCCCACCCATCACTTAATAAGTCTAATTTATTCCTCACATATTAAATGTTCAATTTAATTCATGAATAATATGCCTTATAAATAAATATCCCCATTGAGTAAACAATAAAGAATATCTATATTTCCCCAGTAATTCAAATAATTTAGAAGTAAAACCCCATATTTATAAATGGTATATGGTTTAGAAAATAATCATATCCATGATGTAAATAATATTATTATTAAAGAGAAATATAATTTCCAATTATCATAAGAAAGTGAATGTTTCTGGTAAAAGTCAATTTCCAAAAAATTTGTTAAGGGATGGGAGATGACCATCAATTCATTAGAAAGTAGATTTAACATAAAAATAACGTCTTTAGAAGAAATACATTTAAAATAATTTATTATAAAAGGATGTTCTTTGTAAAATGAATTGAGCCTTTTAGAATATACTAAATAGTTTAAAATAGTTATGGTGGTAAGAAAATCCATTAACATCGTATACATTAAAAAACATTCCTTTTGAAATTTTGTAAAAAAATTCGAAAATGATCTTTTTAGAAAACATTAGAAATATTTATGTAAAACCTTCTAAAAATTAAATGATTACTTAAAATGTTATTAATAAATAATTTTAGTAAATTTAATTATTATTTTAAAATAATTTTGAAATATATGGACATGGAAGAATAATATACTTAATCAAAATGAGAAATAAGATTGGATTTTCTTTAAACATTCCTCTTGAAATATTAATTTAAATTGAATCATTAATCTGCATGAATAAATATATATTCATGATAAATACTTAAAATTGTAAGTATATACATACCATAAATTTAAATAGGTTTATAATAACAAATATGACTCAATGGGGTAAAACTTGTGATTAAATCCCTTATAAAGATCATATCAAGGAAGTGAAAATTAATCGATGAAGTAATTATTTTAAAAAAAATTAAATCAACACATTTTTTTTAAATATAATGTAATGAAAGAAAATTTTATTTCACACATAATAACGGAATAACATAGTCGATGAAGTATAATTATAACCCAATGAATTGAAATTGAGTTATGAAACACCTTTCCACTTTGGTAACTTTCAAATCGTAACCCCCATGAAAGAAATGACATAAAATAAAACCTTAAATACCAGGAATAAAAAATATATTAATGAAATAAAATATAAAATGGTAATTAAATACAACTAATAAAAGGATATAGGTGTATAACATAAAACATGTCCCAAAAAAGATAATTTGAGATAAAGAACCCTTACATATTGTCTGAATTCCACCTTATTTTCTCAAACCTTATGTATAATAAATATATATTTATTGTAAATATATTATATAACCATAATAATATATATCATACCATATATTATTTAATTCTTAATTTTTTTCATCTATTTATTAATAATTATGTATTAAAATCACTCTTTCGTGTGATAACAGCTTCATTTTTCATGTATGTTTGGGTGTGGTAGTTTTGGTCCTTGTACATTGATCTTGGTTCCATAATTTAAAAAATGATAATTTTGATAAAAATATAATATATATTCATTATATATTTATTTATAATCACTCATAAAAACTCTATATAGACAAATGAATTACACAGTTCACGGAGACGATAGGTCATAGGTATGCATAAACGTTGTTTTCACTTTTCAAAGGATAGAAAAAAATAAAGATAAATAGTAATTCACCTTAAAAAGATATATTTTATGTTATATATATTATATTTAATAAAATATATCCATATGATCATCCACGTAAAGCATAAATGAAAAATAGGCCACATCACTTCATAGAGGTGGTAGTTCACACGTGTGCATGAGCGACATTATTGTTTTCTAATCAATTGGAAGTTAATAAGGTATATATGATATTATAATTAAAAAATAATAATAATGTCATAAATATCATATATATTTGTTATTTCTATCTTTATAACCATCCAAGTGAAGTGGTTATGAAAAATGAATTAAATCGCTATGTGGAGACAGTAAGTCGTACGTACGTACGGGTGATATTTTAACTTTTCATGGGATGGAAAAGAGATGAGAAAATGTTGTGCCATAATAACAATAACATATAAATATATTAATAATAACAGATTTATTATTATAGTGTGGTTAAAACATATTTATTGTAATTTAAAAAAGAAATAAATTTGAAAGAGTAGGTAAAGACGATTACCTCTTCTTCAAAAGAGCTCCTTGATATCTTCTTTTAAGGAGCCTAAGGTTAGTATTTTGGAAACAACAAAACCTATACAACTTGGATAAGGATGTTTATAATATTTTTTACAGTATTTTTTAAATATAAGAGGTTCTATGTGGTGTATATAATAAAGGATAAGTTGTGTCGTTTATAGTGAGCGAAAGGACACACATGGAATTAAAAAATGATTTAAATATAATAAATTAATTTTTGTGTGAAAGTGGAAATATTAGTCGATAATTGTGAATATAATATAGGATTTGGTTTAAATAAAACCAACTAATAAAATTTTCTACTGGTTTATGTGGTATTTTAAACTTTATCTTTTGTTTTAACCCCTTAGTTAACCTATTTTAACCCTAACCACAGTAAGACCTTTTTTACTCTTAAATGGTTATAATTTTACTTATAAGGTAACAGTTGGAAAATTAAATGGAAAATATTTCACATTTTAGACCATATATTATCCTAACTGTTCTATTTATATTTTTTTATTATTTAAAATAATTAAATAAAATATTATTTCTCATAAAATATCAATAATGACATTTTTTGTCACTATTAATTTAATTTTACTTAAGGGCATCAAGGAAAGAATTTAATTCAAATACATACTTTTAAAAAATCTATAATATGTCATAAATATATACAAAATTTATGGATAATTTTAACTCACTCCAACAATATTACTTTTAGAGTTTTAAAAATAATTTATTTTATTTTTTATTAATTTATTAAATAATAAATTGGTATTTAAGGTAATTATTTAATCACTATAAATTATAAATAAATTAACATGATAAAAAATTTATTTTACATTTCAAATAAAAATTTATAATTGAGCTTTTCCTATTTTTATCTTTGTAATAAAAATTTCAAGTAATTAAAGTCAAGAGAGTGAGATTTTGTATTTATTGTTTTCTTAAATTTATATAAAAGTCCTAATCAAATTAATATGAAACCAAGGAGACATATATATTCGAGACTTGGATATAAATACATGAACTACAATCATCCAATAGGATAAATAAAAGTTCTAGGGTCATTTTTTAGTCCTTATCACAATATTTTTAACCTTAATTACCAGATTTACCCTTACCGTGGTAAAAATTATTTACTATGGTTACTATTCATAATGAAAAAAAATAAAAGGAACCTATTTCCAAAATTTGGACCTATTTATTATAAATATATAATTAATTCTTCAATATTAAATTTAAATAATTGGATGTAATTAATTTAAGATTAAAACGAATTAAAAAATTGTTTTTCAGAAAATGATTTTTAAGTAAAAAATGTTTTTATACTAAATTAAACCATGAAATTGAATCCAATGAACTTTATTATATTATTAATTATGTATAAAAACTAATTTTACTTTGTAACTATTTTAAAACAAAATGTGACTTTCTAAATCCTTGAATAAAAAATATAGTTTTTAATGAAAATCAGTATTTTTCACTATTCATTGGAAAATCATTATTTTAAAAAATTACCAACATTTCAACCTAAGTTAATTTTGATATGATTATTTAAATAAAAATTATATTATAAAATAAAATTTCTTAAACTGGTAGAAATTAATAATTATTCTCATTCATATAATGAAAAATAAATCATTTTTGAAGAAAGTGTATTTTTGAAGTATAAAATGATTTTACCTAAAATTGAGTACTTATTTATAAATAGTTTATATTAATCATTTATAAATGCTTTTCATAATTTGTTTAAACCTATTAATACCATCAAATTTAATGTCTATGCTATAGTGTTCATATTTCAATAATAATATTGCAAGGTTCATTTAAGCTTAGTGTTGCGTATTCTATACACTATCAAACATATTGTTCTTTTAAAATATCAGGGTGTTATATCTAAAAATATTTCCTTAATGGTAACCTTTAAGAATATGTATATATGACACAAACATGATGGTTTGTGACTCAAATTAATTTCATAAATATATTCAAGTTGAATAGATCTATTTACATAATGAAGCAAGAATCTAGGCCATGGAACATTTGGTTTGATAAAGCTATAAAAGAATTTGGTTTAATTAAAAATGTACGTGATCCATGTGTTTACAAGTGGTTTTTTGGGAATGTTTTCATTATCCTTGTAGTATATTTTGATGAAATATTACTTATTGGAAATTATATACTACTCTTATAATTTTTTAATGACTAGTTAAACAAATGTTTCTTTCTGAATTACTTAAGTGAAGTAACTTTAATTCAGCGGATTACGATTATTCATGATAGATCCAAGAGGATAATTTGAATAAATTAAGGTAAATAAATTAACCAGATACTAAAGATATTTAGTATAGATCTATCGAAGAGGGGATTAGTTCAAGTGTCACATTGTATACACCTTTCAAAGAAAATATATCCTCTGACAAAATAGGAGAAAGAGAGAATAAGAAATATCACATACACTTCGGTGATAAGATCAATAATGTGTGAAATGTTATATATTATACTTCATGTTTCCTGTAAATTGATCATGGTAGTAAAATATCAATCAGATCCAAGTGAACAACATTGGTCTACTATTAATTTCACCCTTATGTATCTAAGGAAAACTAAGGATGTATTCTTATTGTATAAAGGAGATGATGAGATAATAATCAAGGGTTATAATGATTATACTTTTTAAACATATCAGAATGATCTGATGTCATGGTCATGATATTTATTAAGACTCAATGGAGGATCTGCGATCTAAAAGAGTTATTATTAGCCAATTTTCATTGATTATACTGTGTTTAATGGGTATATAGAAGCTACTGATGTATCCAAATAATCCATTTGGATAAGAAAAATCATCCTTGAGAGAGATCTGGTACCTATCAATAAATACCCAATCAAATTATATTATGATAATACTACCATGTTTTCTCTTTCAAAGGAGATAAGGTCACACCAAAGGACGAATCACATACTTTGGAAGTATCACCTCTTGAGGGACTTTTCTCAAATGGGTGAAGATATAGTAAAGAGAGTTTCCATGTAATAAAACATTGTGGACCCCTTAACTAAATCATTATCTTATTGGAATCAAGAGTATCATGTAAGATATAGTGAACTGAAGGTTGTTCAAAGTTGGCTCTAATATAAATGGAGGTTTATTAGAGTCGGTGCCCTAAAACCAACCTATGTGTACTTTATTATTACCTATGTTCATATTTTTTAATATTAATAAACTTATTATCACATCATGATTTTTATTATACAAGAAACAGTATGTAATAATGTTATACGAGTGGTTTTTTTCATTTAAAGGTCATAGTAGTTCCCACTAAATATGAGAAACCAGAAGTTCCATAAATGTATTCTTAAAATATATGTTCTATATCTAGATGAAATCATTTTAGGGACACAAATGAAAAATTATATCAGGGTTCGAGACTCATATGAATTTGAGGTACCTTCTCATGGTGTAAACTCTTGGTAATATCTAGTATAATAGATTATGAGAATACGACTCACCAGTATAAAATTCACATTTATATGTGTCATTGGATGATACTATATGTGGAAATGTTTATTGGTCCTTATACATTAATATTATTATTAATGGATATTATGATTCACAACATTTTAAGTATTGATGAAGACCCTCATGACATATGTTAACAGTGACGTAGGATACATTGGATTTATCACGAGTAATATGTCATTAATGAATAATGTTATAAAGATTTATCAATTATATACTTTAACAAAATTTGATACATTAGACCCTTTGATAGAAATTATATATCCTAATTTAGTCTATGACCATGGTGTTCTATGGGGAAGTTAAAATCCAAAAAAGTTGAATAAAAAGACCTCAAGCATATAAGTTGATGTCACCAGCATGAAACCTGCTTGATTAGAGATATCATGATAAAGAGATTATATTACATATTATGTATCTAGATGAGGTTTTATATCATTGAGACATTAACTTTTTTATTTATGTGTGTCTTCATGTGTTGCTAAATGATAACCTTGTACTTTAGACTGCTTCTCCTAATTCCACTGAGAAAGAGGCTTAGAGGGTCACATTCTATGTGTATCTATAACCTTAGTTAAATAATATTATTATTTAACATGTTAAATAAATATTATTACATCATGTGTTTTAATAATTATTTATTTTTTCTTGATCACGTATATTATTCCACTAGTTTTTCGAGAGAATATTTTATGAGTAGAATATTTAAAAAATATTTATTTATTATTTACTGAATATAATATTTATTTTTTATATGAGAATAATGCATTTATATTTATTTATTAAATAAATTTTCATTGTTAAAAGACTGGTAAATATTATGGATGAGTGGAAAATATAATTTAATGGTCCTGTGAGAAATAATACATATTAAATATTATTTGAGTAATTAATATTTAATTAATTCTATAGTTTTTTATGTCAATAAATAATAATAATAATATTATTATTATAGTCATGGGTTTTCATGGGTATTAACGAAATAATAAGGGAACATGTGAAATTATAATTTTATAACCCATGAACTATTTAAACCCAATTATATTATTTCTAAAGAGGTTGTCATTTGTTTTGGTTGTGCACAAAAACATCCAGAGAATACTCTCAAAGCCCTAGAGAGATCCTTATCTAAGAACATTCTCAAGTATGGAGAGTATCCCTCCTCCACCACCACTCTCGATTCTAGAGAGATCAATGATAATTCTTCTTAATGTGATTATCATGGTGATCAAAGACAAACTACACAAGATTTTTTATCTACCACGTCGGTACCCATAGATTCTTACAGCATTGTTTAGAGATTCGTGTAGCACGTGTGGATCACTACTAGTGGGGATCTACACTTGATTACTACAAGGAAATAAATTTCTAACATAGATATATTTCCATATTAATCAATAAAGAAAAAATTCATCTTAAGGTAATTCTTTAATTATTTAAATTAATTATAAATCATTATGCGATGATCATATGTTTTGGTTCCCAAATTCTTATGTAAATTAATCGTTGATTCAATTTCATTTGTCACTAATTTTATCATCAATTTACATCTAAGATTAATCATCAATTATGAAAAAAAAAGTTGGGTTTTCCCCATCTAGTGCTTCTACTATGCTCGGAACCTTACAAAATGACAAAACATTTTCAAACCACTCTATAACACATTAAATTTTCACATATTTAAAATAATAGCTATGGTAATAATCATTTATAGTATCTAGACTTTGAATTTAGTGATAATATATTCTTTTAGATATCTAATTAGAAGTGTGTTATGATATTTGGGATGAAAGGGAATTTTTTCCTAGATACATGAGTTCATTTGAGATACTTGATCAAGTCGGGGTGGTATCTTATCACTTAACACTCCCTCCACACTTATCAAAAGTGCATGATGTGTTGCATGTATCTCTTTTAAGGAATCGCATACAAGATCTATCTCATGTAATGAACTCAGAAGCTGTGTAGTTGGAACATTATATATCTTATATATAAAAACATATGGATAATTTAGATCAAAGAGATAAGATTCTTTGAAATACGACAACCCACCTAGTCAAAGTTATTTGGAGAAACTATAAATTTTAGGAAGAAGGTGTAATGAGTCAAACATACCTTCATTTTTTTTCATCTAATTAATAAAATTATAAATGAGAAATTTATTTAAAATGGGTATAATGAAACACCCTAAAAATTATAATATGTTAAATTTATGATATATTTTTTTTATGAATCATTGAATGAAAATGAACCATGTTATAAATAAAATATTATATTTGTAAAAAATCCATTGAATTAGTAAATATAAATTGAAGTAACCATATTATGAAATCAATATAGAAATTAAGATAAATTAAATCAAGTAATATAATTATTCCTTATGAGTCTTATTTAACTGGTCTTGTAAAATAGGTAGCCTTACAAGGGTTTTCCCTAGACCAATCACAATTTTAAATCCAATAAGTATGGATTGAGAACAATAATTTGTGTGATAAATCCATGATCATGGAAATCACTGAGAGATAAAATCTAGCTAAATCACCACCCACAACTACAACTACTTATTATCTTATCTTTTTCTCTTTCGCAAAGATCTTAATGGGTTTTGTATATAGAAGTTAGGATAATATAAGCATGTAATTATCAATATAAGAAATTATATATATATATACATCATGTGTATTTTTATAAATTTCACATTTGAAATTTTAAATAAAAAAAATAAAGGTTATTTTTAATATAAATTTATGTAATTTTTTTATTATTGGTAAATAACTAATAAAATCATTTTTATGCTTAAAAATGTGTTTTACTAAAAAAAGTTCCTTTTTTGGGCTATAAATTTTTATTTTAAGAAAATAAATATATTGTTGTTAATTATTTTAATAAAATATATTTTTTATAAGAAAAAAATACTAACATTCATTTAATTGGTAATTTATAGAAAATAATAATAATAAAATTTAATATTTAAAAATTCATTTTTCTATAGAAAAGTTTTTTTCCATATCTTGTGATTAAATCTAAAAATTAATTTTCTCATATTTAGATATTGTATTAGAATAAAAAATCCAAATTCATAATAAGAACATCAAAATTTGTTAAGAGGGGTCATCATTGTCTTTTAGTAACAAAATAATTACCATGGTAAATACTTAAACTATGTTAAAGGTGGTAAAAGGGGTAAACTAAAGTGGATCAAAATTTTGATGATTAAAATGATATAAAAACTACTGGTAGAAATTTTTTAGGTAGGAAATTCACTCCCACATCTCTCGCCAACATTACATTACCTAACTCACCAACTCCCATGTTATTCCATTTTTACCCATCCCATAAAATAAGTTTCCAAAGAAATGTCTCTATCTTTCACCTATAAATGTATATCAATTGTAACCACTCCCAGACACACTTATACATAATAATTACTTTGAAACCTTATCCATTTTACCTCTCATAGAGTCGTATTTTACATTTATAAACTTCTAGTCATAGAAAGGAGACCCAAATCCTCCATTTCAAAGAGGTCCCTTAAGAGAGGATTCAGGCCCTCAACATGAGTACTATCCTCTCCTAAACCTTTTATTCTCTATATTTTCCAACCACATATCATATAATTAGATTCATAAATTGGAGAAAAATCTAAATAATTATGTTATAATTATGTTTAAATGATATTATAATAAATATTCACTTTTATAACCATACTCACCCCTAGATTATAGCATGTTCTTGTTTGGGTCATTTTAACCACCTATATGAATGATGATGTAAATATTAGTAATGGATGACTATAGAAACTTAATTACTACTAATATTAGATATTGATGTGTAAAAGATTTGTTTTTGTTTTTATAAAGTCAATATTAATATTTAATTCATTATTAATTTACTACCTTTTGTTCACTAGAATTTACCAAAATAATATTTTAAAAGATTCCATCATCACGAATCGTAATTAAAACCCTCATAGAATGAAATTATAAATTATTAAACTATTATGGAACATATATTCTTGTACCTTTAATAAACTAGTAATGATGAACATTGTTGGACCCTCTATGATATTGTAGTTTTCATAATCACAAATAATGAAAATATATAGATTCTACTCTTTCATTCCTTTTTAATATCTCTACGTAAATAAATTATGTCATGCAGGAAAAATATACTTAAATAAGTAAATAACCTATATTCATGAATAAATATGTTTACGAGTGTATTTATACATGTATTTTTAGATAATAGTTAGTCTTGTAATGTTATGTGTAAGACAGACACTTCATAGTCTTTTTAGATTCCCTGGAACTGATGGTTTGTTCAACACACGGATGTTCGACACACCGATGTTCGACACACCGAAGTTGATAGACCAAAGATGCCAACACACCAAAGTTGACAGACCAAAGTTGACAGATTGAATTTGACTGACTGAAGATGCTAACACACCAACATTATAGACTAAAGTTAATAGACTAAATATGACACACTGAAGATAAAAGACCGATGTAAATGACTCACTGATAGTCATAAATAATTATTTCGATTATATTAATTCAAATTTATTTCTAACGGTCACATTTAGAAAAATTAATGTTTCTGAAATTATTTAATGTTGTATGTAGAACTATCTGTAGACAGTACTAGTTACATGAACATGTGGAGATATTCATGCCTAGTGGACCATGAAGTATAAAAGGACTACAACCTCAACTTAAGAAAGGGAGCACGAAGAACATGCTGAAAAACAGACTGTGCGAATATAAAAATAGAGAAACTCAAAGATTGAGATCACATGAAGTTTCTAACAGGCAACATTTTGCTAAATCTCAATATTTATCAAGACATTAAAGAGTAGAACCTTTTCACACCTAGAAGTTGGATTACATAAACTGTGATACTCTGTTCTGAAGGCAACTTCAAAGGAGGACTCAAATTCCACTTTCTCTATATCCAATGATTCTAGAGATTTACTACACATCACATAGATATTTCTAAACTACACTCTTTATTATTAAGATCTATTGGGATCTTGTATTTACTATTTGAGGAGTGTGTGTATCTATTTGTATCACACACACTATCTCCTGATCATAACTGGAGGATAACAAAATATTTTCACTCTCAATACCTGCTTACATGTGTATCCCATGTAGAACTATGGAATAGATTTTGTGTGATCTGTTTGTTAGTTTTTTCCACGAATAATTGTGTTAGAGGTCGAGTGTGACCTGGAAAGCCCTGTGTTCTATTGTGAACCCTGATCTAGGGTGTGGATCAAAAGTTTATTAATATAAACTTCTTGGTGGATAGTGATCACCAAGTGGAGAGGACTAAGTCTCTACTTGAGATTGAACCTCTTGTTTTATCTGTTGTGTTTTTTACCTTATAGTTTTATCTGTTATGTATTTCTAGAATTAAGATAAACAGCACTTTGATAGTTAGTTTAGAAAGTGTTTACATTAATTTTGAATCAGTAGGTTTGTTTTGAAAGTTTTACTAATCTCTAGATTTGTAAAATTGAGAACTAATCAATATTCTAAGAACCAAATTGAACCTTCAAGACTTTTATAAATTCACTACAAACCAACATTGTGTTTATTTTCATAGGGGATATTATTTTGTAAAGAACCCTTTTAACAGAAATTTTTATAGATACTCAATTAACCCCCTCTTGAGTCATCTACTTTGACCAAAATTTGTTATAAGAGGTATTTAAAAGTTACTGTTAGTTTTTCAAATCGTGTCAACTATGATTATATTTTTTTTTCAAAGATCTCAAAATTTCTGTTATTTCTAAATTTTCATCTCTCAGAAATTCATTCACAATATTTATCATAGAAAATAAATTAGAAGGGGATGCTACCAATATACCAACTTTCCTTAATGGAACTAATTATGATCAGTGGAAGCTAAAAATGAAAATATATCTAGAAATCATGGTATTTAAAATATGAACTACTATTGAAAGTAAATAGTCTATCCCTGAAACTACTAGAAACACTTGTTATGAACATACCAAGACTGCCTATAACAATAATTGAAAAGAAATGAATTCTCTCTACTGTGCACTAGGAGATGAATAATTTAAATGTATCTCTGCTTGTAAAACTACACATGAAATTTGGTATACTCTCTCTGTTTCTCATGAAGGAATATCTACTGTTAAAAAAATGTGATAAAAAACTTACACTACTAAATATGACAATTTTAGAATGAAGCCTGATGAGTCAATTTATGATATGTATCTCACGTTCAATGAAATTGTGAATATCATGATTTCTTTTGGAATATAAGTAACAACCAAATATAAGATTATGCATATTCTGCGATTATTACCAGAAATAAGGTGTGGAACATCTGTGTCAATTAGAGAATCATACGATATTGATAAGATGCCTGTGAAGAAATTGATTGGAAAATTAATGATTTATTAAGAATAATTGAAGGTAAATCTAGAGGAGGATCAACCAAGACAAAATTATGTAGCTTTCAAGACAACTGCATCCAAAAGTAAAGACAAGGAGATAGTTCAAGATGCTATCAAAAGCTCAAGCAGTGATGAATTATCTTCGGACCATGATGAAGAAATGTCCCAGTTGGCCAGACGATTCAAGAAATTTTATTGGAAAAAGAAGTTTTTCAAAAATCCCAATTACAAAGGCAAGTATGATAACAAAAGAAATTGTAAAAAGGATTGGAATAAAACTGATAAATCAGAAGAGATAATCTGCTATGAATGTAAAAGGAAAGGACATGTCAAGGCTGACTGCCCAATGATGAAATATAAGAAAAAATCTGAAACTAAGGATAGAAGGTATAATAAAGAAATGGAGTCCAACTGGAGTGCCTCCAAGGACATATTAAGTGAATCTAGCTCTTCTCAAAATGAGAAAGATGATATGACTAATATGTGTCTTATAACAAACACAACTGTGGTAACCTTAGACTCTCCTACCCATAATTCTTATTATTCTGAAAGTGAGTATGAAAATATGAAAAATGATGAATTATTAGAATATTGAAACATGTTGGAAGAAACATGTAATGAGTTGAAAGATAAGTATAAATCATTGAAGAAACAACATGCTCTTATTGTGACTACTAATTCTGAACTTACAACTGAAAAAGAGAAAAATGCTCAAATGCTCAAAGAGAACAATGAGTTAAAAATTTCTAATGGGAAATTAAAAAGGGACATATAAAAGTTTACTAATGGGATAAATAATCTTACTCAAATTCTTGGTTAAAAATAGCTCCTAAGTATACTTCTGGGATAGGATATCAACCAGGTCAAAGGAATTTATCCAAATCACACTTTGTAACCAAAACTAGAAAATTTGCTACCTTCTTCAAAAAATAGAATTTTATAGCAACTTCCAATTCTAAAAATTCATCTACTGTATCCAAATATTCAGGACCAAATAGAGATTATTTTTCAAATACTTTATATTCTGCTTATAAAAAACCCATAAGACAGTTGTGGGTTCCTAGATCTTATATTATTAATGTATGTGGACCCACACAAATATGGGTACCAACGTCATTTCTTGGTCAAACTGCTTTGTAGGTAAAATGCCTAAAGAGCTCCTGTAAAAAGTTGTGGTACTTGGACAGTGGATGTTCAATACATATGATAGGGTATTTTTCAAGATTTAAAATTATTATCAAGATTGATGGGGGACATGTCTCATTTGGTGACAATGGTAAAGGAAAAATCATCGGCCTAGGCTAGATTGGTAACCCTAACTCTATTTTGATTTCTAGATTATTTTATGTTGATGGATTAAAGTATAACCTACTCATCATATCTCAATTGTGTGATGGTGGATTTAATGTTAAATTCAAAAATTATTTGTTCCATGTTTTTTATTCAAAGAACAATTTAGTATTTACTGCTTTTTGAAATGATAATGTATATGCTATAAATTTGGACACACAAGTCTCACAGAATGTCTCTTGTCTAAATTCCTTTCACAAAGAGTCTTGGATTTGGCATAGAATAATAGGACATTTCAATATACACTTTCCTATAAAATTAACTAGAAAATTCATAGTTAGAGACTTACCCAAATTAGAGTTTCTAAACAACAAAGTTTATAATCTTGTCAAAAACAAAAGCAATAAAAAATCTCTTTAAAACCAAAGAAATAAGTATCTACTTCTCAACTTCTTGATTTGTTTCACATTGACATGTTTGGACCATCTAGAGTGTCATGTATCAATGGGAAGCACAATTTTTATGTTCTTCTAGATGATTACACTAGGTATACCTGGACCTTTTTCCTGGCTCATAAAAGTGACGCTTTATCACACTTTACCAAGTATGCTAGGACTGTACAAAACATTAGTGGAATCAAGATTAAATCCTTAAGAAGTGATCATGGCTGTGAGTTTTAGAACCAATATTTTGAAGCTTTTTGGTCAAATAATGGCTATAATAATTACTTCTCTGCTCCTAGGACACCTCAACAGAATGGTGTGGTAGAAATAAGAAATATAACCTTACAAGAAATTGCTTGGACTATGCTTAATGAATATGATCTACCCATTCATTTCTGGGTTGAATATTTTAATACAACTTGCTACATAATAAACATAGTCTTATTTAGACCCATTCTTAAGAAAACTTTTTACAAGGTGTGGAATAATAGGAAACCCAAAGTAGGATATTTTAAAGTATGTGGATGTAAAGTTTATATTCTGAATACTAAATATAATTTAGATAAAGTTGCCTCTAAAAGTGATGAAGGGATATTTCTTGGATATTCTACATGAAGAAAAGCCTATAGAGTCTTTAATAAGACAACCAAATGTGTGGAGGAATTTGTACACATAAAGTTTGATGAAGCAGATCCACATGAGCCCAAGACCTCACTAGAAAATGTTGAAGGGGATATGTCAAATCTGGAAATTAATTATAAACCCTAAAATCATCATGTGAATGATACTGGGAAAACATCTAGTTTTGGAAATACTCTACATCCTAACTGTAGTGAACTAGATCAACCTGATCAACCTGAAATATCAAGTCCTACCTTCTCACGAGCAACAAGGACCCTTAAGAATCATCCCCTAGATGATGGTGTTGGATATTTAGATAGAGGAACCCAAACAAAAGCGTCCTTGAGAAACCAGGTTGAACATCCAGCTAACTTGTCATAGTTTGAACATAAAAATATCAATGATGCGATCAATGATGAATTTTGGGTAATGTCCATGCATGAAGAACTTAATCAGTTTGAAAGAAATAAATATTGAAAACTTGTAGATATACCTAAGGATACTTTGACTATAGGAACCAAATGGGTGTTTAGAACAAAAGAAGATGAAGTTGGAAATATAGTTAGTAACAAGCTAGAATAGTTTCACAAGGATACAATCAAGAAGAGGGAATTGATTATGAAGAGACTTTTTCACCAGTAGCTAGACTTGAGGCAATTGGGATCTTACTTTCCTATGCAGCACACTTAGATTTTAAACATTATCAAATGGATGTCAAAAGTGCATTCCTAAATGGTTATATAATTGAGGATGTTTTTGTTGAACAACCCCCAGGTTTTATAAATCCACTTTTTCCAAATCATGTGTTAAAATTATTGAGAGCTTTATATGGATTGAAACATTCTCTAAGAGCTTGGTATGAAAGGTTGAGTAATTTTCTTATTTCTAAATGTTTTAAAAAAGGACTCATAGATCCTACTTTATTTATAAAAATAGTTTCTAAAGAAGTTTTAATTTCCCAAATATATATAGATGATATTATCTTTGGATCTTCTAAAAATTCCTTATGTAATGATTTTTCAAACATAATGCAAAGTGAGTTTGAAATGAGTTTAATGGGTAAACATAAATATTTTTTTGGATTTCAAATATTTCAAAATAAAAAAAGGTATTATATTAAATCAAAGTAAGTACACAAAATATCTTTTGAAAAGATATGGATTTGATAGAATTAAGAGTAGTGAAACTCATATGAGTTCTACATGTAAGTTAGATCTTGATGAAAATGGAAAATCAGTTGATCAAAATGCTTATAGAGGAATAGTAGGGAGTTTGCTATACTTAATAGCTAGTAGGACATATATTATGTTCAGTGTGTATATGTGTGTGAGATTTCAATCAAACCTAAAAGATTAACATCTAAATAGTGTTAAAAGAATTTTCAAATATCTCAAGTATACAACTAACTTAGGACTGTTCTATCGAAAAGAACAACCTTTTGATTTAGTTAACTATTCAGATGCTGATTTTGGTGGATGTAAGTTAGATAGAAATAGTACCTCTAAAACATCTCACCTTTTGGGAAATTCACTAATATCATGGTGTGGTAAAAAGAAAAATTCAGATGCATTATCAACTGCTGAAGTAGAGTACATTGTTGCTGGTAGTTGCTGTGAACAAATTTTTTGGATGAAACACACCTTATTAGAATATGAATTTCAATTTATACATATCCCCATAAATTGTGATAACACAAGTGCTATTAACATTTCTAAAAATCCAATTTCTCATTCTAGAAAAAAGCATATTGATGTAAGACATCATGTTTGAGAGATCATTATAAAAAGGGTGATATAACTCTTGAGTTTATTGGGAATGAACATCAGTGTGCTGATATATTCACTAAACCCTTAAATTCGGAGATAATGAATTACATCAGACATGAACTAGGAATGATAAATCAGTAGGATTTTTTGAAACCGATCTCCTTGAAACCGATCTTCTTGAAACCGGTCTCCTTGAAAGTGATCTTCTTGAAACCGATCTCCTTGAAACCGATCTCCTTGAAACAGATATCCTTGAAAATGATCTCCTTGAAATAGATATTTTTGAAACTGATCTCATGAAACCGATCTCATAAAACCAATTCATGAAACTGATTCTTGAAACTGATTTCATGAAACTGATTCTTGAAAGTGAATCTTGAAACTGATCTTAATCTAACCAATCTATTGAAACTTATTCTTAAAATCGATCCTTGAAACCGATTTATTGCCACTGATGTAGTTAGGGATTTTGTTTTGTGAATTATGTCTATTTTAAATAAAATGACATTGTTTTACTCTTTTTTTCCGTGTTTAAATTTTATGTTTTATGATTTACATTCCCTAAATGATATATTTAGTTCAATACATCCAGACCTTTCACCTTATCCTTTTCCATAAAGCGTTCTACATTTTTTCACTCTCCCTCTCGACCCTCGACCTCTCAACACTATTGGAATCTGGCGTGTCAACTTGGAAAGGACCAAGCGTTCTATGAAAGAGACAAGAAAATATCGTTATAATAAGCGTCAAAAAGGTGAGTCGGGTTGGACTGCGAAACCGGGCTTGGAAAGCTGAGTGGTTATAGATGAAAAAGTGGTTTCTACTGAGTGGCTTCTGTCAAGAAAGTCTTTTTTATTGAAAGTTCTAGAATCTCAAGGGTGACTCGCTTGGTTCTCCAACAATGAAAGACCTTATTATCCCCAACTAATGCATGAATTCTATCAACATTTGAAGATATCCTTGGATAAATCTGAGGCAGCAAAGATGAAGTCTGTAGTAATGGGAATGGAAGTATCTTTTTCGTCCAAGGAATGGGCTAAGTTTTTAGAGATGCCTCATGAAGGTGTCTATACAGATTATCCAGGTAATATTCCACCTTCCTCTGATTTGTTCTCTTATGAAGATGCTCTAAAAAATCTGACCGAAAATAGAGAATCTAGAAGAACTATTGCAAGTGAGTTTGAGGGAGAAGTAAGATTATTGTTTAAATTTATTCGACATCAAATCTTCCCAATAAAGGGATATTTCTATGCTATGAAGTATCAGGATGTGTTTTTGATCTATCTGTTGAAACATGGGATAAAAGTGAACCTGTGTAGGTATCTGATGGTGCATGTGTCTGATATGATAAAGACATCCAAGAAGGAAACATATATATAATATTCAAGGATGACCTCTTCCATGTTAAAGCAGTTAGGTTTTGTGGAAAAAGAAGATGAAGTGAAAAGTTCTTGTAGTATATTTTGTCTTCAAAATGATATTTGTTAAAGGATGAAAATCTTATGGAAACCATGGAAGAGATTTTGGGTAGATGATGAGGAAAGGTTTTATTAGGACTTCAATCCAATTGAACACCCTACCAGACCAAAGTATCAAGTTGATCCGGGTCTCAAACAAAGAGAAGAACCAGTTTATTTTGAAGAGGAAGATGAGTATGAAGTGCCAAAGGAAGAAGGATCTTTTTTTGATGACAAGAGTGGTCCTGATATTTCCGAATGTCCCAAAAATATGTCCTATGGACCTGCTATTCCACCTTTAGACTTACCTTCAAGAGAACCTCTACTGAGTGATGAAGATGAGGAAGAGACCGAGGTTACTGGAGCTGAAGGCTATGTAATTAAATCAGATGAGGAGTCTGATGATGATGATGATGATGATGATGATAATAATAAAGGAGGGAATGATGATCATGTAAGTGATTCTTTAAAAGTGGGACAACAAGTGGTGGAAAAATCCTGTGAGGAATCTGTTCAGGGGACTGGTGATGGTATTGAGCCTTCAGAGCAACAGGATATTGACCATGAAGATGCTGATAATGAGGACAGATTACCTCATCCTAATGATGAAAACAAAGACATCACTCAGGAGTTGAATGAACTTATGGTTGGTGACCATGAGGAAGAATTTGAGGATGAAATGCCTCAAATTGAGGAAGTTCCTGGATAAGTTGAAGTGGATGGAGATCATGAATAACCTAAAGTTTGGCTGGTTCCTATACCCAGAAATGTTGTTTTGGCTAGAGGACAGGATGAAGAAGCTGGTGAAGATTAAGTTTCTCATGAGCCTTAGGGAAGAAGGATCAGGATTCATACTATTGAGCCAAGAGACTGGACCTGAGCTAGAGAGTGGAATAATGATCCAGGATACATTCTTTTTGGTTTAGAATCTGTCTCAGATGAGGAGAGGGTGCCTTATCCTCCTGCTCCACAAGTCAAAGTTGAATCGGAACCTATTTCACCTGTTCCACCAGTTGCACCTCCACCAGTAGAGTCAGTAGCATAGACAGTGCCCAGTGACTATGTCACTAAGGATGATTTTGAACAATTCAAAAATGATATATGTGAGTCTTTGATATCCTCACATAGATCCATAAGTGAAGCCTCAACTTCATTAGGTATATCATATACTGATGCAGCAAATATTGCAATAATGGTGATCTGGGAGATTCAACTAAAACTCATTACCACAGCAGAAACCATTATTAGACATAATACCTTGCTAAGAGAAGAATTAAGAAAGATGAGAAATGAGTTAAATTCCTTAAACTTTGACTTTATGACCTCCTTTAGTGGTGTTATATAATTTCTTAGGAACCTAGAAACCCATCTACTCAGTGTGGACCTGAAGAATTTGAAAGAAGATCTTGGGAAAATGTTAACTAGCACATCCAGTTTTAGGAGTGGGAAAAGTGTTGTTGCTTATTTGGAGTCTCTCAAGGTTCTTATGAGAGAGGAACTCCAAAGCCTTTAGAGTGTTTCAGAAAATTAAAATATTTAAAAAGTACATCAAAATATAGATCTTGTGTAATATATGGTCAGGAAGTGCAAAAATGAAGCCTCTACAGCTCATAGAGAGATTTGAGAAAAGCTGGATAAGTACTTCACTAAGATTTATACCAAACATGATTTGATCAATATCTTTAAGTTTCTATTATAGAATCTTAGAATACCTACTGTCATCAAAGCATTGAAGAAAAAAGATGCTCAATTGAAAGATTTTACCCCTTTGATGAACAAATTTATGGAAAATAAGTATGACTTTGAGAAGGCTATGCAATATGGTGGTGAAATCATTAATGATTTCATCAATCTCCTTAAGCCTTATCTGCATGTCCAGGCTGAAGTAATTTTGATCCCTCCTGCTACTTCTATTGGTGCTCCCTCTTGGACTCCTACTCAAATGACTATCTCTCAGGCCATGTCTCAGATTCAACCTGTCATCGCAGAGAAAACTCTCATTCATGTGTTGTCAGAAAAAAGGCCTAGCCTTGCAGCAAATGTCCCTGCCAGTGTTTCCTTGACTAGTGTTATCTTCATACCACCTCTACCCTCTACCACTCCCAACCCTAATCCTCCTCTTTTGGATCCTTTAGATAAAGGCAAAGACCCTTAGAAGTCAAACCCTTAGTGATGGATTGTATCTTTGATAGGGATTTGGTCTTTTGTTTGGCTTGTACTTTTCTGCATCTTAATGGTAATCTTTTTGGTGTCTTTCTTTTATGATATTTCTCCTTATACTTCCTGATTTTATTTTTTGGATTATCCCAAAAGGGGGAGAAAAAGAATATGGCATACATTGTTTATATAAGGGGGAGATTTTCTGGTTTAGGACACATGGCATGTACTCACCTTAATATGTTTATTGAGGGGGATATTTGTTTTAAAAATTCAAGCAAGGAAAGACTTTAGTTATATTGGATAATTACATTCAGTGTAGTATGCTATGTCAAGCTATCTTTATTCTATATATTTTCATGTATTCCATAATTTGTGATTGTCAAAAAGGTGGATATTGGTGGACCCTCTATGATATTGTAGTTTTCATAATCACAAATAATGTTGATATACATATTATAGTCTTTCATGCCATTTTAATATCTCTAAGTAAATAAATTACGTCATACAGAAAAATATACTTAATTAAGTCAATAACCTATATTAATGAATAAAAATGATTACAAGTGTATTTATACATGTATTTTTCTATAAAAATTAGTCTTGTGATGTTATGTGTAAGGCAAACACTTTATAATCTTTTTAGATTCCCTGGAACAGATGGTTTGTTCAACACACTGATGTTCGACACATCGATGTGGGACACACCGATGTTCGACACACCGATGTTCGACACATCGATGTTCGACACACCGATGTTCGACACACCGATGTTCGACAAACCGATGTTTGACACACGGATGTTCGACACACCGATGTTCGACACATCGATGATCGAAACACAGATGTTCGACACACAGATGTTCGACAGACCAAAGTTGACAGACCAAAGATGCCAACATACTGAAGTTGACAGACCAAAGTTGATAGACCGAAGTTGATAGACCGAAGATACTAATACACTGAAGTTGACAGATCAAAGTTGACAGACCAAAGATGACACACCGAAGATAACAGACCAATGCAAATGACTCACTGATAGTCATAAATAATTGTTTCGATTTTATTAATTCAAATTTATTTCTAACGGTCATATTTAGAAAAATTAATGTTTCTGACATTATTTAATGTTGTCTTTAGGACTATCTGTAGACAGTATAAGTTACATGCACATGTGGAGATATTCATGCCTAGTGGACCTTGAAGTATAAAAGGACTACAACCTCAACTTAAGAAAAAGAGCACGAAGAACACACTAAAAAACAGACTGTGGGAATACGCAAATAGAGGAAATCAAAGCATGAGATCACACGAAGTTTCTAACAATAAACATTTTGCTGAAGCTCGCTATTTATCGAGAAATTAAAGAGAAGAACCTTTTCACACCTGGAATCTAGATTACAGAAACTGTGACACTCTGTTATGAATCCAACTTCAGAAGAGGACTCGAATTCCATTTTCTCTACATTCAATGACTCCAGAGCTTTACTGCACATCACACAAATATTTATAAACTCCGATCTTCCTTATTAAACTCTATTGTGATCTTGTAGTTACTATTTGAATAGTGTGTATATCTATTTGTATCACACAAACTCTCTTCTAATCATAATTGGAGGATAACAAAATATTCTCACTCTCAATCCCTTCTTACACTTGTATCCCACATAGAACTGTGGAAGAGATCTTGTGTGATCTTTTTGTTAGTTTTTCCCACAAATAATTGTGGTAGAGGTCGAGTGTGACTTGGACAGCCTTGTGTGCTGTTGTAAACCCTGATCCAGGGTGTGGATCAAAATTTTATTAATATAAAATTCTTGGTGTAGAGTCATCACCAAGTGGAGAGGACTAAGTCTCTACTTGAGACTGAACCTCTTGTTTTATCCGCTGTGCTTTTTTTCTTATAGTTTTATATATTATGAATTTATTGAATTAAGATAAAAAGAACTTTGACAGTTAGTTTAGCAAGTTTTTACATCTGATTTGAATCAGTAGGTTTGTTTCTAATGATTTACGAATCTCTAGATTCGTAAAGCTGAGAACTAATCAATCTTCTGAGAACCAAATTGAACCTTCAAGGCTTTTTAAAAATTCACTACAAACTGACTTTGTGTTTATTTTCATAGGTGATATTATTTTGTAAAGAACCATTTTAACAGAAATTTTTATAGATACTCAATGTAACACCCCAAGCTTCCACGGTACACTTCCCTTTGAATAATACAGTAGCGTGTGTTGCATACAACTTCGAGTTCTAACACACATCACAACCAATCAAACTAGCCGTTATGAATAGTAATACCCACTTTTTGAAATTTTATAAATTTTATCTTTCAAAATGGACTTCATATTTGGATTCAGAATATCGAAATTAGGCTAGGGTGAATTTTTTATATTTTTCTGAAAACATTCAATTTTTGATGAAAAGTGAAAAAACACTGAGTTATAGTTTAAAAACGAATTTTTATTTAAATAATTATTTATTTTATTTAAATATAATTAAGGTCAAAATAGATACATAATACCTATATATGTTCAATGCAATTCATTGGAGTTAATTTAGAATAATTTTAGACATATAAAAATTTTATTAAACTTTTCATCGTCTTTTACCCATCTCCTAGGAAAATTTGCAAATTCACATAAAACTTAATTTTACCGCTTCTATGAGTGGAATTAAGAAAATCTGAGAGACATAGTTAATATAAAGGAGTAAAATGTGGTTCAATAAGATAAAAATAATTTTTGGTGAATAGTAACTTTTTACTTTTATTTACCACGATTAAAAGTAAATCAAATAATTAAGGGTGAAAATGATATTAATATTACCCTAACACATGTCCTAATTCTATTGGACAAGTGTATATCGACCAAAAACAACCTTAGGAATAAAATATTATCATTTAGGTCCACTTGGATTAGATTAGGACATTTATTATTATTTAATTCAAAGAAGAGTTAAAAGAGTTAAAATCAAAGTTTAATAACTAAAACATTTGTAATATAGGGTTATACAGAAGATAAATTCGATTATAAATATTAATTAGAAATATAAAAAGATTTCCTACATAATGGTATTTTATTTATAATATTTAGACATTAAATAGTTCAATTAATTTATGACACAATGATGATGCAGTAATTACCTAATTAATGAAATATTAAAATAATTGATAATATAAATACCCAAATAAATGTAATTTGAGACTTTTTATGAATTACAATAATTTTATAGGTTAATATGATATGTTAGTATTTATTTAATTAAGTTTATTCGAAGTAATAATACTGTTATGATATTCCCAAAAATCAAATTCCAAATAGTGTCAAAATTGACATAAAAGAGTATTTAAAACAAATATTATATTATTAATTGATATTAAATTACTAAAAATATAAGGTTCATCCAAGAGACTTATATCCTGATAGGTGTATCATTAATTAACCACTTGGGGTTCTCTTGGATATATATAGTAAGTTTATTAACTATATAATATAAAAATACAAAGTGACATGGTAAGTGTCAAACTAGTTAACTATTAGTCAAAACTAAAAGATAAGGTTAATATAATGACCCAAACCTATCTAAAACCTATTGGTTGAAATTACTTTGACCCATACCCACCTTATACTTTGAATAATCTACTTTTGAGCCATTAGAAACAGAATATGAATTTATTATAAAATAATACTTTAAGTTTTTTCTAAAGAGCCCCTCCCCCCCTTATAAAAGGACACCAATTATAACCAATTGTTCACACAATCAAAGCCTTTTCGTTCGGCCAAACTCTGCCCAAATATCCTCTAAACTATCCTCCCTTAATCTTAGAGGCCTTACTTTAGTTAGAAAGCCAACCTAAGGATCCCTTTTGATCAAATCGAAAGGAAGAACCCGAAGAAGAGGTAATGTTTTCACCACCCTCTTTCAAGTTCCTTTCTTCTTCAACTTCTTCTTTATTTGTTATTACCATTCTAAAAAATAACTATAGTATCTTCTATATACTGTGGTGTTATTATAAATATGGTACAACCATATTCAGTATTCTATCCATCCTTTGAATGACATGTCACCATACGTGCGTACGTACATCTTACCGTCTCCACGTCGTGGTGTAATTGTTATTCAATAAATTATTATTTGGATGGGTATAATAAGGATTTTTAATTCTTGTAAATAATAAATATAACATGATAATTATTCTTTATATATGATATAACATCCAATTATATATTATTTTAATATCAAAAGAATGATATTATCGCATGTGCGTACGTACGGACTACCGTCTCCACAAACACGATGAGATTCATTCCTCATCTTATCCATTCAATAATAAATTTCATTTGATGATTAAAAATAATGTCTAAAGACTTAATATAATTCTGGAAATTAATAATATACAACCTATCCATAACAAACATGGCTTTTGTAACAAAACATATAAAAGAAAATGAGTAAGTTAACACCCGAAAGGACGATAATACTAAGATATTATTAACAAAGCAATGTTAAAAGATAATATATGATATCATATTAATCTAAATGATTCTTGTATAATTTAATAAAAATTATTTCACCATTATACAGGAGGTTAACCTACCCTCGACCAAGTAAAAGTACAAGGTAAGGGTTTATTTCACAATCTCTTCATTATCCGAGGTTGTTTACACGTAATTATCTAATGGGACCTCTTTATCATCCATATCCATGTTTCTTAAAAATGTATTTCAAAACATTATTAATATTTTAATGAATATGGGTTAAATTCATTTATACCCTTATTTTACTTTTTATAAGATGTTTATAAAGGAATCTTTCCATCGTCTTCCAAACAAGGTCCTTTTTAACCTTTTCAACAGAATTAAGGTAATACTGTTTTTTAACTTATACGGCGGGTGAAGCTATTTTCTGATGTTATAAAATCCTCAAATCTTACCTTACAAGCTTATAATAATATTTTTGAAGTAGATGTTTTCTTTTATAATTATGTGACTTTTAAATGATTTCAAAAAAAGAGATAATTCTCTCAAATAGTTTTCATTTCATCTATGTCAACATCCTTTGATGGATTTTAAGTTTATTGTAAGTTGATTTATTATGATACAAAACTTCCATATTTTATTGAAGTTTTTGGGATATGTTTGACTGTGGATGTGTTATTTTTATACCATTTACGGTTTATGGAGAATGTATTGACATTTCGTATGCTAGTTTTAATACGATTGTTTATGTTATGTTTAAACTTGTTCATATGAGGAATACATTGGACTTAATAAGTGACGGGTGGAGCCCACTATAGCTCCTTGATGCATTGGTAGGTCTCATAAAACAAACTAGTGTCTTGGCACAAGGCCTTGAAAAAAATATTATTTGTAGTCTTGGCACGAGGCCTTGACTATGTGGTTATGATAGTATGTCATTATTCAGTCCATCATTATGAAAGTGGTTATTGATATTGCATGTGATTATTCAACTAGTAGAATATCCATGTGAATAAGTAAATGAAATTATTTCTTTTTAACTTTGCCATATTATGGTGAATTTCAAGTTTAAAAGGCTTTTGCTTTAGTTAGAAATTTCTTTACATGTTTATGCTTATTTATGAAAGTTTCCGCTATATTGTTATCATTACTAAGCATCTGAGCTCACCCCATTCAATGTTTTATTTTTCCCAGGATGTGAAGAAGTAATTTATAAATGACCTGTAGGGTTAGTTTGAGGGGATATGAAGACAAGATGTTGTTGTAGTATTTTTCACTTTATGATGCAATGTAAACTTTATGAATGTATCTAGTTATTCCAAGGATACTAAACTAATCGGTCTTTCAAGACTTGATCTTTTGTGATCATGCCAATATTATGTAATAATGCACCGACTCTGGGTAACTGGGGTCGGGGCATTATAGTTAGTATCAGACGAAGTTTAGTACACACCTTCGAAGCTATATTTAGATAAAATATGATTAGAGAACATAGACCTAAGATGGACTTTGGGGATTAGTATAGAAGAACTTCCAAGAATTTTGGTATTTTAGAGATTTTGTGAGTTTTCTGAGAAATACATCCCTGTCTGGATAAGAGCAGGTAGAGGCGGCTCTGGCATAGATGTACCTAGAGGTAAATCCCGAAAACACCGCTTTGAGCTAGACTCGAACAGGAACTGGTGCACGACAACGGGCCTTGCTGCACTCTTGGTTATGACACTCTCAGGGGATATGCTTATGATAATTCTCATTTTCTTTACAAACCATTATGAAGGGTTTATGAGTATATACTCCCTCAAAGAAAACATTTTTTTTATGATTATGGATTATATCCGTAAATAGTTCAATTTATGTTAAGTGTTTTACAAGTTGGATTTATGTATTGTGATTCATAAACTAATCTAGTTTATGCTATTGTTTAGAAATGGCACCTAGTGGAAGGAATGGAAACCATATCAATGCATGCACTCCATGTAGGGATTTTCCTCCTGCTCAAGATAATTATAGTGGAGCTGGTGATGCAACTGGTGTTGATCATCTAATCACCATACTGGGACAACTCACTCAGGTTATGAATAATAACCTTACTCGTATGGAGCATCCTGATCCGTAGCGTGGAGGATAAATGTTAGACCGCTTCATGAGGCAATAATCACCAACATTCAATGGGAGTAAAAATCCCTTAGTAGCTGAGCAATGGATAAATTCCTTTGGGAAAATATTCCATGCCTTGGGGAGTAGTGAAAGGGAAAAAGTTATCACGATAGTTTACCGCCTCACTGGAGATGTTGATCAATGGTGGTCATTGATTCAAAAAAAAAGGAAGATGATGAAGTATAAAATATGGAATGGAGGGATTTCAAGGATATTTTCTTAGAAAAATACTTTCCTCGTGACCATCGAGCAGATATGGAAAGGAAATTTCTGAGTCTGAGACAAAAGGAGGATGAGAATGTCGCAAATTATGAGGCTAACATTACAAGGTTATCAAGGTATGCTAGAGATTATAAACATAACCCAAGAAGTAATATTGATCATTATTTTTATGGGTTAAAACCATTTCTTCGTTGAGCATCAGTCTCACAATCCTTCTCATCGTACGAAGACATTGTCTCATGTGCTATCAAGACAGAAAAGGAATTCTCTAAGTCTTATGACTTTAAAGCAAAGCAAGAGAAGAAGAGATCAGCTAATCAGTCTGGAAATGGAAATAAGGGGAAGAAGGGAAAAGTTGAATATCCATCCTGCAGTAAATGTGGGAAGAAACACCCCAGTACTTGCTTAAAAGGGATGAGAGTCTGTTACAAGTGTGGTGAAAAAGGCCACCAAGCTCGTGATTGCAAAGGGAAGAAGGAATATACCGATGTTCAATGATATAATTGTAGGGAGATGGGACATTATGCAAATGAATGTCCTAAGAGTTAGGGAAACTTACCTCAGAAAAGGTTAAGGGATGAAGTCCAGGCTTATGCTATCACTACTACTGAGGTAGAATCTCTGAAAAACGTGGTGGCAGGTAATTTAATGGTTTCCTCAAGTTTAGAAAATGCATTATTTGATTCTGGATTATCACATTGTTTCATATCTTCCCAGCTTTCTAATAAAATTATATATTTTTAATTTTATTTACCAAGGGAGTTGTCAGTCAAAACTCCTAAGGGAAATATCATTGCTACAAAGTTCTGTGAATCGGTTCCCATTAAAGCACATAAATGTTCTTTATCTGCTGATTGAGTTTGATATAATCCTTGGTATGGATTGTCTTTCAGACCATGATGCGAATATTTTTTTTAAGAAGTAGGAGGTTATAATTTTTGATGATGATGATAAGGAACACCTTATCTTTAGAACAGAATCGTCACCACCTAATTCTTATCTAGATCCACCCCTAGTAGCTCAACTAAATTCAATTATCGGGGAGGAAGAGAATGAAATAACTATGGTTGAGGAAATGAATGTTCAAATAGAGGATGTACCTATTGTGAGAGAATATTTTTATGTGTTTCCAGATGATTTACTTGGACATCCTCCAGAACGAGAAATTGCGTTTTCCATTGATTTAATTCCTGGATCAAGGCCCATATCGAAGACCCCTTATATAATGGCCACTGTGGAATTGGTGGAACTAAAGAAACAACTAGATGAGTTGAGTAATAATGGATTTATTCACCCTATTGTTTCTCTATGGGGAGCCCTTGTCCTTTTTGTTAAGAAGAAAGATGGATCCATGAGGTTATTTATCGACTACAGGGAGATCAATGCTATAACAATAAAGAAAAAGTATCCCCTACCTCGCATTGATGACTTATTCGACCAAATTCATGGATCACAGTACATTTCAAAGATTGAACTTCAATCTGGACACCATCCATTGTGTGTGAAGAAGGAAGACATTCCAAAGACAACATTTCGAACCAAGTTCGGGCATTACGAGTTTATAGTAATGCCTTTTGGGTTGACTAATGCAACCTCTGTATTCATGGATCTAATGAATAGAGTTTTCATGAAATATCTCAATGAATTTGTGGTAGTATTTATTGATGATATCTTGGTATACTCCAAATGCTACGATGATCATGAAAATCATTTGCGCATTATCCTGAAGACTTTTAGAAGACATGAATTATAACGACCCATACTTTACATACATTGTTAATACATCAAAATTGAAGCACACTTATTACAACATATGACAAAACCACAAAGGACCGTATAGGTATAGTGTCTTTAGAAACTGGGAAACATAAACAACTGGTTCATAAATATTCTACAGTGTCTCCCATTTATTTCATCATATCTAGGGTCCCTTTTAGCATATTCTACTTAATATCCATCTTCCTGACCTGGGGAAAAGAAAACATAAAAGGGTGAGCTCAAATGCTCAGCAAGGGCAAATAAAGGAAATAAAAATCATATCATATCTTTATGAAAATCAAAACCTGCAAAAGAGATCATAATATCTTAACATGGAATAAATCATAGAAGTGAAAATGAGATCCCCATATTCATAACATAAAACTTGAAACTTTGTGGCATGCACACATAATCATGGAAATCATTTCTTGTTAGTCATGACTCATTGGCAAGACTATCTTAGTGGACAAAGTCCCTTTCTGAACCGAGTTCACTCCACGTTTCAGTCCTGTATCACTGAACCGAAATAACCTTCCGTTCCAGCCATGTCTATCTCATGAGATATAAAATCTTTACCCAATGCATTGGAGGGATATATAGGTCCCACCCATCTTATAATTAATCCTTTCTTATGTGTGCCACATAATCATAAACCATACATCATAGCGTAACCCATGTAATAAAAATGGGATTCTTAAACAACATGACATCATAAAACAATTCATATAAGATATAAAAATATTTCCATCACAACATAATCAAATCCATGTAATAATAGGGATAAAAATAGAACCCTTTTATTATCTTATATGGAAAATAATTTTGATAAAATACTTGAACTCCATTCTTGAGGAAAATATCCTTTCTACTTCAAAAACATTTTTCCTTTCATAACATGTCATATGACTTTAAAATAAAAGAAGTTGATTAAAAATAAACTTGAAAACTTGTAAATGAAGTTTCTTGGAAATAATGTTCTAAAAATCCATTCATGCCGTATAAGTTAAAAAAAACATTCTTCGTACTTTTGTCGGAAAAGTCAAAAAGTACCTCGTACGAAAAACGACAAAAGATTCCTTTCATACATATTACTAAAAACTCACCGAAGGTTAAAAATGGATTTAAACAATTGTAGGTGGATGGAAATAATATTACATATTGATGAAACATGGATGTGGATGATAAAATACACCCCAGTAAATACTTACGAATAAACAATCTCGGATAAAAATGAGATTGTGATATTTCCCTTACTTTAGGTCCGATTTGCTTTGTTCGTGTCCGAAGCTCCTGTATAATGGTTTAAATAATGTTATTGACTTATTCCAGAATCATACATATTGATATGATATCATATATGGTCATATTATTAGCTTCTTGTTAGTAATATTTCATTGTTACTTGTTACTCGGGTCTTTATAACTTTTTGTTCTTATGCGTGTTTTGTCGAATAAATTCTTATTCTTATCTTTAGGTTATAGATAATTCATTTACAGAATGGTATTAGTGTAGTATATACCATATTCATTCATTCAATTCATTTATATAATCATTATGAAATGAAGATCATGTAGAACGAGTCGCATCACATCGTGGAGACGGTATTCCGTACGTACGCACGAGTGATGATATCGTTCCTATGATCGTGGAACTGTATTGGAGTATATATATATTATTTCAGTATCAATATTACTTTATAATAATCATATATAGTTACTCATTACACCATTATACCCATCCTTGTAAGGTGATGGTGGAAAATAGATTACACCACGGCGTGGAGACGGTATTCCGTACGTACGCACGCGCGGTGATTTCATTTTTCCGTAGGATGGATAGAAGGTGAATTAGGGTTGTTTCATATTTATAATAACATATCAGTATGTAAGTAATACTGATGTTATTACTTTATCATGAAACAACTAAAGAAGAAGAAGTTGAAGAAGAAAGAAATTGAAAAGATCGGTAATGGATATTACCTCTTCTTTGGAACGCCTCTTTGAATCCTCCACTTAAGGAACTAAGATTGGTCTTTGGAGAAGACCAGGACCTCTAGGATTATTCTAGGGAAGTGTAGAGGAGAAAATGGCAGGGGTTGGCCGAGCTTGAGTGCTCAAATTGGTGTGAGGAGGAGGGGGAGGAGGTGCCCTTTTATAAGGGAGGAGAGGGGCACCTTAGGAATATCTCAAAATATTATTTTATATTAAAGTCAAAATCGGTTTATAATGGTTCCAAAGGGTCTTATTTCGAAGCTAAAGTGGGGATGGGTCGAAATCATATCAAACAATAGGATTTAGACAAGTTTAGGGTATTATTTTAACCTTATCAATTTAGATTTAACTCTAAGTTAATTAATTTAACTTTTACCGTGTCTTTTTGTTTTCTTTCACTATATGGTTAATACACCTACTATAACATGCCAAACGAACCCCAAATTGTTTATTATTAATATATATATCCTTAGCTAAGTCATTTGGCCGAACCTTAGATTTTTAGGAATAAAATAACAATTAGTAATATAATATTTGATTTAAAAACTATTTTGTGTCAATTTTGACACTATTTGATATATGATTTTTGTGAAAGTCATAACAGAATTATATGTTCGAACCAAGTTAATTAAATCAACACTAATATATCATAGTAACCTAGAAAATTATTGGAATTCATAAAAAGTCTTAAATTACATTTATTTTGGTATTTATATTATCAATTATGTCAATATTTCATTAATAAGATAATTACTGCATCATCTTTGTGTCATATATAAATTATATTATTTGATGTCTAAAAATTACAAATAAAATACCATCATGTAGGAAATCGTTTTAGCTTTCAGATGAATATTTACAATCGAATTTATCTTATGTATAACCCCATATTACAAATGATTTACTTATTAAACTTTGATTTTAACTATTTTAACCCTTCTTTAAATAAATTAATAATAAATGTCCTAATCTAACCCAAGTGGGCCTAAATGGTCTTATTTTATTCCTAAGTTTGTTTTTGGTCGAATTACACTTGTCCAATAGAATTAGGACATGTGTTAGGGTAATATTGATATCATATTTACCCTTAGTTACCCTATTTACTATTAACCGCGGTAAAAAAAGTAAAAAGTTACTATTCACCAAAAAATTATTTTTATCTCATTGAACCACATTTTACTTACTGATATCAACCGTGTCTGTCGGATTTTCGAAATTCCATTCACAGAAGCGGTAAAATTAAGTTTTATGCAAAATTCAGTTTTTAACCTACCACTTAGTGGTTTCACTATTCATCAAAAATTGAAAGTTTTCAGAAAAATACCAAAATTTCACCCTAGGCTAATTTCGATATTATGAGTCCAAAAATGAAGTCCATTTTGAAAAATAAAATTTATAAAATTTCAAAAAGTGGTTATTACTATTCATAACGGCTAGTTTTAATAGCATATTGTTGTTTAGTGAAACTCGGTATTGCGTACGACGCAAGCTATCGAGGAAGGTCGCGATTGCGTGTAAAGCAAGCCAAGCAAGTGTTGTGTAGAAAAAGATCCCTTTGATGATTTATATAACATAAAAGTCTCGGGTGTTACATTCTACCCCCCTTAAAAAGAATTTCGCCCTCGAAATTCATCACTTTGCAACAAACAGATGAGGATACTTCTCCCTCATCATATCCTCAAGCTCCCATGTAGCTTCTTCAAGTTGGTGGTTTCTCCATAAAACTTTCACCAAGCGAGTGGTCTTGTTTCGTAGGACTTTTTCGCTACGATCCAGAATCTCTATCGGCTGTTCTTCATAAGAAAGATCTTGCTCCAGCGGTACAACTTCTGACCTGAGTACATGTGAAGGATCTGGTATGTACTTTCTCAGGAGAGATACATGGAACACATCGTGAACTTGAGAGAGATTCGGTGGAAGCGCCAATCGGTAAGTTACCTTCCCAACACGATCCAGTATTTCAAAAGGACCGATATATCTAGGGCTCAACTTCCCCTTCTTTCCAAATCTCATAACCCTCTTCCAGGGAGATATTCGTAAGAACACTTTATCGCCCACTTCAAACTCTAGGTCTTTTCTTCGGTTGTCGGCATAACTTTTCTGTCGACTCTGAGCTGCTCTTATGTGTTGTTGAATAGATCTGACCTTTTCTGCCATTTCATCAACGAGATCAGGTCCTAATATCTTTCTTTCCCCAACTTCATCCCAGCAAGTTGGAGTCCTGCATTTCTTTCCATAGAGAGCTTCATAAGGAGCCATCTGAATACTGGAGTGAAAGCTATTATTATAAGAAAATTCTACCAAAGGTAGGTGTTGATCCCAACCTCCTTTGAAATCCATAGAGCAAGCTCTCAACATATCTTCTAGGGTTTGAATTGTTCTCTCAGACTGACCGTCTGTCTGGGGATGATAAGCAGTGCTGAAACTCAACTCTGTATCCAGAGTATGCTGAAGACTTCGCCAGAACTTCGGGGTAAATCTCGGATCCCGGTCAGATATAATAGAAAGTGGTACTCCATGCAATCTTACCACTTCTTTTACATATATCCTGGCAAGCTGATCTAGAGATAAATCCTCTCTAATAGGAATGAAGTGTGCAGACTTTGTAAGACGATCAACTATGACCCAGATAGCATTATTGCCTTTGGATGTTTTAGGAAGTCCTGTGACAAAGTCCATAGTGATGTTTTCCCATTTCCATTCAGGTATGGGTAATGGTTGTAACATCCCCTTAGACTTATGTCTCTCAGCTTTAACTTGTTGACAAACCAAGCATCGAGAGACATATTCAGCAACATCTCTTTTCATGCCATCCCACCAGAAGTACTCTTTCAGGTCCCTATACATCTTCGTGCTTCCAGGATGAATAGAAAATGAAGAACTATGAGCCTCATCCAGCAGCTCCTTCTTTAATTCGGGGATGGGAGGAACGCAAACCCGATTCCTGAACTTTATTATCCCATCACAATCAAGGTTGAATTCAGGAACATTTCTCACCTTCTTTTGTAACTCGACATCTTCTTTCTGTGCCTCTTTAATCTTCACATGTATAGATGGTTGAACATTCATTTGAGAAAGATAAGATTTTTCCCCTTCCATTATAATTCCAAGATCCATCCTTTGTAAATCCATAAATATTGGATCTTTTGTGATCCTCATCATGGATAAACTAGCATGGTCTTGTCGACTTAATGCATCTTCCACCTTGTTTGCTTTCCCAGGGTGGTAATGGATTGAGCAGTCATAATCCTTAATCAGATCCAACCATCTTCTTTGACGCATATTCAACTCCTTTTGTGTGAAAATATACTTTAAACTTTTATGATCAGTATAAATATCACACCTTTCACCATAAAGGTAATGCCTCCAAATCTTTAATGCAAAGATTACCGCAGCCAACTCCAAATCATGTGTTGGGTAATTTTGCTCATGGATTTTCAACTGTCGTGAGGCATAAGCTATCACCATATCATTTTGCATAAGAACACACCCCAATCCCTTCTTGGATGCATCACTGTAGATCACAAACCTTTCTCCACTACAAGGTAGTGTGAGCACAGGTGCACTGGATAACCTTCTTTTCAACTCCTTGAAATTCTCTTCACATTCCTCTGTCCAGACAAACTTAACTCCCTTTCGAGTCAACTTGGTGATTGGATTAGATAATCGTGAAAAATCTTTTACAAAACGTCGATAATATCCAGCCAAACCAAGAAAACTTCGGATCTCAGTTACTGTTGTTGGTCTTGACCATCTTTCGATAACCTCTGTTTTTGCTGGATCCACAGATATCCCCTCTTTTGAGATTATATGACCCAAAAATGCAACTTTTTGAAGCCAAAATTCACACTTGGTAAATTTGGCATAAAGCTTCTCCTTTCTCAGGGTCTTCAATATAATTCTCAAGTGATCTTCATGCTCTTCCTTGCTCTTTGAATAGACAAGAATATCGTCTATAAAGACTACCACAAATTGATCAAGATAGTCTCTAAAGACTCTATTCATTAGATCCATGAAGATAGCAGGGGCATTAGTAAGACCAAATGGAATCACTATAAATTCATAGTGTCCATACCTTGTACGGAAAGTCGTCTTTGGTATATCCTCCCTTTTGACCCTTAATTGATGATACCCTGAACGAAGATCAATCTTGGATAAGTATTGAGCTCCGCGTAGTTGGTCAAATAAGTCATCAATGCGTGGGAGAGGATATTTGTTCTTGATAGTGATCTTGTTAAGTTCTCGATAATCAATGCAGAGTCTCATTGATCCATCTTTCTTCTTAACAAATGGAACAGGTGCTCCCTAAGGTGACGCACTAGGGCGTATGAATCCCTTATCAAGATTCTCTTGGAGTTGCTTCTTCAATTCCTGCAACTCAATTGGGGCCATTCTATAAGGTGTCTTTGAAATAGGCAAAGCACCCGGTACGAGTTCTATTGAAAACTCAACTTCACGATTTGGTGGAAGACCCGGTAATTCCTCCGGAAAGACATCATCAAACTCCCGTACAATGGGCATATTCTTAATCGTGAGTTTCTCACCAACCATTTGAGATAAATAACCTTCATTTAGTGGAATCAATACCCATAAGATGGAAGAAATTTCCACTGGAAGGTTATGTTCATCCTTGCATTGATAGACGATCGTAGATTGATCTGGAATATGAAATGTGACTTCCCTTCTTTGGAAATCGATATGAGCTCCATGTAGAGAAATCCAATCCATGCCAAGAATCACATCAAATTCCACTAAAGGAAGGATCACAAGATTTGCAGGAAGCACTTTCCCACAAACTTCGATCGGAGAAGAATTATAAACTTTTGATGCGATTGATGTGCCATTAGGTGTTGTCACAGCTAACTCAACATCTAATTGTTGAGGTAATACGGTGATACCCTTAGAAAATTTTTCAGAAATAAAAGAGTGGGTGGATCCAGAATCAAATAAAATATTTGCTACTTTAGAGTGGATGGTAAGTGTACCTTTCACCACATCGTTATCGTACTCCACATCGCTGATAGAAATAGCATGTGACTTTCCTTTGTCTTTAGCCTTAAGAGTTTGTTTACGTCGACCATCATCATCAACCCTTGGATTTGGGCATTGATTGGCATAATGCCCCATCTCCTTTCACTTGAAACATTGAAGTGTAGTAGGTTCATTCTGTGTATCCCTTCCTTTGTTTGCGTCATTAGACATCTTCTTCCCATTATCACGGCATTCAAATGCCCGATGACCTTCTTTTCCACATTTAAAACATTTACATGTCCCTTTAAGACAACTCCCTCCATGTTTCTTTCCACACTTTGAGCATAAGGAAAAGCTCATCTTCTTTTCCGTGTGCTCTTTAGATTTTTCTTTGAATTCCATCTTCCTCTTCTTATCAAACCCATGTGACTGATGGGTTACTCCAATCTCCATCTCGACTTTGAGAGCACATCGAACGATTTCCTCATAGATATTGAAGTCCCTTATGGCTAACGCCCTTCGAAGACTTGGTTTTAAGCCACTAAAGAATCGATCGATCTTACTCTCAGGTTGGATAATAATACCAGAAGCGTACCTTGCAAGCCTTGTAAAATTTGCTTCATAGGTACCAACAGATTCATCGTCCCTTTGCTTCAGTTCAAGAAACTCTTTCTCCATCTTTGTTCGGAGAATACGGGGGAAGTACTTATTGAAAAATAAGTTCTTGAACTCGTCCCATTCCATAGACTCAATTTCATCCCTTTGCCTCGTATTCTTAACAAGATTCCACCATTGATCCGCATCTCCTTCCAAACGATACACTGCTAGGATGACTTTATCATGCTCAGAACATTGAAGAACTGAAAATATCTTTTCAGTAGTACTAATCCATTGTTCAGCAACTAATGGATCAGTAGACCCGCTGAAAGAAGGTGGACGCTGCCTCATGAAGGATTCAACAGAATGTTGCTCCCTCCTTTGTTCGTTTGGAAATCATGCATGATTCATAGCTTGAGAAAGTTGTGTGAGCATGGCTACAAGATTTTGCATTCCAGCTCCCATATCGTTTGGTTGCTCAGGGGGACAATCATTGCATTGCCCATCGCATTCCGCATTAACACGGTTCCTTCGGGTTCCAGCCATTGACTAAAACCAAGAAGAATAGTGTGAGCAACACTAATTATAATAGGAAACCACATAATTCAAGAATAAAATTTTCATGCTTAAGGTCTTATCCTAGGTTATTCAAGGCCATTTCTAAAACACTAAGATTGTGTTCTATTCTTAGACTTATCCTTAGGGTTCTTACTAAGGCTTTCACATCCTAGTTTCCAAAGGTTGACTATACCTTTCCTCTAATACCAACTATAACGACCCATACTTTACATACAATGTTAATACTTCAAAATTGAAGCACACTTATTACAACATATGACAAAACCACAAAGGACCGTATAGGTATAGTGTCTTTAGAAACTGGGAAACATAAACAACTGGTTCATAAATCTTCTACAGTGTCTCCCATTTATTTCATCATATCTAGGGTCCCTTTTAGCATATTCTACTTAATATCCATCTTCCTGACCTGGGGAAAAGAAAACATAAAAGGGTGAGCTCAAATGCTCAACAAGGGCAAATAAAGGAAATAAAAACCATATCATATCTTTATGAAAATCAAAACCTGCAAAAGAGATCATAATATCTTAACATGGAATAAATCATAGAAGTGAAAATGAGATCCCCATAATCATAACATAAAACTTGAAACTTTGTGGCATGCACACATAATCATGGAAATCATTTCTTGTTAGTCATGACTCATTGCCAAGACTATCTTAGTGGACAAAGTCCCTTTCTGAACCGAGTTCACTCCTCGTTTCAGTCCTGTATCACTGAACCGAAATAACCTTCCGTTCCAGCCATGTCTATCTCATGAGATATAAAATCTTTACCCAATGCATTGGAGGGAGATATAGGTCCCACCCATCTTATAATGAATCCTTTCTTATGTGTGCCACATAATCATAAACCATACATCATAGCGTAACCCATGTAATAAAAATGGGATTCTTAAACAACATGACATCATAAAACAATTCATATAAGATATAAAAATATTTCCATCACAACATAATCAAATCCATGTAATAATAGGGATAAAAATATAACCCTTTTATTATCTTAGATGGAAAATAATTTTGATAAAATACTTGAACTCCATTCTTGAGGAAAATATCCTTTCTACTTCAAAAACATTTTTCCTTTCATAACAAGTCATACAACTTTAAAAAAAAGAAGTTGATTAAAAATAAACTTGAAAACTTGTAAATGAAGTTTCTTGGAAATAATGTTCTAAAAATCCATTCATGCCGTATAAGTTAAAAAAACATTCTTCGTACTTTTGTCGGAAAAGTCAAAAAGTACCTCGTACGAAAAACGACAAAAGATTCCTTTCATACATATTACTAAAAACTCACCGAAGGGTAAAAATGGATTTAAAAAATTGTAGGTGGATGGAAATAATATTACATATTGATGAAACATGGATGTGGATGATAAAATACACCCCAGTAAATACTTACGAATAAACAATCTCGGATAAAAATGAGATTGTGATATTTCCCTTACCTTAGGTCCGATTTGCTTTGTTCGTGTCCGAAGCTCCTGTATAATGGTTTAAATAATGTTATTGACTTATTCCAGAATCATACATATTGATATGATATCATATATGGTCATATTATTAGCTTCTTGTTAGTAATATTTCATTGTTACTTGTTACTCGGGTCTTTATAACTTTTTGTTCTTATGCGTGTTTTGTCGAATAAATTCTTATTCTTATCTTTAGGTTATAGATAATTCATTTAAAGAATGGTATTAGTGTATTATATACCATATTCATTCATTCAATTCATTTATATAATCATTATGAAATGAAGATCATGTAGAACGAGTCGCATCACATCGTGGAGATGGTATTCCGTACGTACGCACGAGTGATGATATCGTTCCTATGATCGTGGAACTGTATTGGAGTATATATATATTATTTCAGTATCAATATTACTTTATAATAATCATATATAGTTACTCATTACACCATTATACCCATCCTTGTAAGGTGATGGTGGAAAATAGATTACACCACGGCGTGGAGACGGTATTCCGTACGTACGCACGCGCGGTGATTTCATTTTTCCGTAGGATGGATAGAAGGTGAATTAGGGTTGTTTCATATTTATAATAACATATCAGTATGTAAGTAATACTTATGTTATTACTTTATCATGAAACAACTAAAGAAGAAGAAGTTGAAGAAGAAAGAAATTGAAAAGATCGGTAATGGATATTACCTCTTCTTTGGAACGCCTCTTTGAATCCTCCACTTAAGGAACTAAGATTGGTCTTTGGAGAAGACCAATACCTCTAGGATTATTCTAGGGAAGTGGAGAGGAGAAAATGGCAGGGGTTGGCCGAGATTGAGTGCTCAAATTGGTGTGAGGAGGAGGGGGAGGAGGTGCCCTTTTATAAGGGAGGAGAGGGGCACCTTAGGAATATCTCAAAATATTATTTTATATTAAAGTCAAAATCGGTATATAATGGTTCCAAAGGGTCTTATTTCGAAGCTAAAGTGGGGATGGGTCGAAATCCTATCAACCAATAAAATTTAGACAAGTTTAGGGTATTATTTTAACCTTATCAATTTAGATTTAACTCTAAGTTAATTAATTTAACTTTTACCGTGTCTTTTTGTTTTCTTTCACTATATGGTTAATACACCTACTATAACATGCCAAACGAACTCCAAATTGTTTATTATTAATATATATATCCTTATCTAAGTCATTTGGCCGAACCTTAGATTTTTAGGAATAAAATAACAATTAGTAATATAATATTTGATTTAACAACTATTTTGTGTCAATTTTGACACTATTTGATATATGATTTTTGTGAAAGTCATAACAGAATTATATGTTCGAACCAAGTTAATTAAATCAACACTAATATATCATAATAACCTAGAAAATTAGTGGAATTCATAAAAAGTCTTAAATTAGATTTATTTTGGTATTTATATTATCAATTATGTCAATATTTCATTAATAAGATAATTACTGCATCATCTTTGTGTCATATATAAATTATATTATTTGATGTCTAAAAATTACAAATAAAATACCATAATGTAGGAAATCTTTTTAGATTTCTGATTAATATTTACAATCGAATTTATCTTATGTATAACCCCATATTAAAAATGATTTACTTATTAAACTTTGATTTTAACTATTTTTACCCTTCTTTAAATAAATTAATAATAAATGTCCTAATCTAACCCAAGTGGGCCTAAATGGTCTTATTTTATTCCTAAGTTTGTTTTTGGTCGAATTACACTTGTCCAATAGAATTAGGACATGTGTTAGGGTAATATTGATATCATATTTACCCTTAGTTACCCTATTTACTATTAACCGCGGTAAAAAAAGTAAAAAGTTACTATTCACCAAAAAATTATTTTTATCTCATTGAACCACATTTTACTTACTGATATCAACCGTGTCTGTCGGATTTTCGAAATTTCATTCACAGAAGCGGTAAAATTAAGTTTTATGCAAAATTCAGTTTTTAACCTACCACTTAGTGGTTTCACTATTCATCAAAAATTGAAAGTTTTCAGAAAAATACCAAAATTTCACCCTAGGCTAATTTCGATATTCTGAGTCCAAAAATGAAGTCCATTTTGAAAAATAAAATTTATAAAATTTCAAAAAGTGGTTATTACTATTCATAACGGCTAGTTTTAATAGCATATTGTTGTTTAGTGAAACTCGGTATTGCGTACGACGCAAGCTATCGAGGAAGGTCGCGATTGCGTGTAAAGCAAGCCAAGCAAGTTTTGTGTAGAAAAAGATCCCTTTGATGATTTATATAACATAAAAGTCTCGGGTGTTACATGAATTATATGGGAAGTTTAGAAAATGTGAATTCTGGCTTCAAGAGATCTCAATTCTTGTCCATATTGTCTCTAAGGATGGAATATCTATTGATCCTTCTAAGACCAAGGCCATCCAAGAATATCCAGCCCTGACGAGTATAACTGAGGTATGCAGTTTTATTGGTTTAGCAGGTTATTATCAGCATTTCGTCCAGAATTTTTCCCGATTGGCTAACCCATTAACAAAGCTCGCACATAAAGGCATTAAATTTGTTTGGATAAATGTGTGTGAAGAATGTTTTGAAGAACTAAAGATAAGATTAGTCAATTATCCTATATTGACTCTACCATCGGGGAATGATGGGTTCATTATTTATAGTGATGCATTGAAGAAAGGACTTGGTTGTGTCCTTGTGAAGAATGATAGGGTTATTGCCTATGCATCATGACAGCTAAAAATTCATGATAAAAACTATCCTAATCATGATCTTGAGTTAGCTACTGTAATCTTTTCTTTGAAGATATGGAGGCATTATCTCTATGGTGAAAAATGTGAGATATATACCGATCACAAGAGTTTAAAGTACATTTTCTCACAAAAAGAACTCAACATGCGGCAAAGGAGATGGCTTGAACTACTCAAAGATTATGATTTCATGATACACTACCACCTGGGGAAGGCAAATAAGGTGGAATATGCTTTGAGCAGAAAGGATCATGGAGTTTTGAACGTGATGATAATTGAAAGGGATCCTATTTTCATGGATCTAGTGAAAATGGATATGGGAATTACCATGGAAGGCGAAACATCGATACTTTTTCAAATGGTTCCCAAACCATCTTTAATAGAAAGGATAAATAGTTCTCAGAATGATGATGAAGAATTTCAAAATGAGATTAAAGCTGTGAATGATGGGAGATTGAGTGACATTGTGTATGAAGATGGAATTTTGAAATTTGGGAAGAGACTTTGTGTTCCCAATATACCAGATCTAAAAAGGGAATTGTTGGATGATGCTCATAGTTCCAATTTCTCTATACACCCTGGGAGCACCAAAATGTAGAGTGATTTAAAGGAACATTTTTTGAGGGACAACATGAAGAGGGAGATTACTGATTTTGTGTCCAGATGTATCATTTGTCAACAAGTGAAAGCTGGAAGGCAACAACTTGGAGGAGTCATGAAACCTCTTCCCATACCTGAGTGTAAATTGGATAATATCACGATGGACTTTGTCATTGGACTACGAAAGACTCCTAGAAGGAATGATGCAATATGGGTCATTGTTGATCGTCTTGCCAAATCAGCACATTTTCTTGCTATAAGAGAAGATCTAACACTGGAACATCTAGCAAGACTATATATTAATGAAGTTGTGAGACTTCATGGATTACCCCTATCAATTGTTTCTGATCATGATCCTCGTTTTACTTCAAGATTCTGGAAAAGTCTTCAGAAAGCCCTGGATACTGAAATTCGTATGAGCACTGTCTACCACCCTCAAACAGATGGACAATCCGAACGGACTATTGAAACCTTAGAAGACATGTTGAGATCTTGCTCACATGACTTTTAGGGTATGTGGGATCAATATTTACCTCTGGTGGAATTTTCCTATAACAATAGCTTTCATTCAAGTATTCGGATGGCACTATATGAAGCATTATATGGAAAGAGATGTCACACACAAACCTGTTGGGATGACGTTGGTGAAAGAAAACTTGTAGGCCCAGAACTGGTGGAGGAAACGATGGAAAATGTAAAGGTAATCCAAGACCACATCAAAGCAACTCAAAGTAGGTAGAAGAGCTATGCCGATAACCAAAGGAAGGATTTGGAATTTCAGGTATGAGATCATGTTTTCTTGAAGGTATCTCCATGGAAGGGAGTTATACATTTCAGTAAGAAAGGTAAATTGAGTCCCAGGTACATCGGACCTTTCTAAATTCTAGAACAAATTGGGATTGTGGCTTACCGGTTGGCAATGCTGCCAAGTCTCTCCAAAGTTCACGATGTGTTCCACGTATCACTGTTGAGAAAATACATGCCTAGCCCAACGCATGTACTCACCTACAAGGAATTAGAACTGGAATCCGATCTTTCTTATTGTGAAGAGACCGTCAGGATTCTTGATACAAGAGAACAAGTGCTGAGAAACCGGATGACTCGTCTCGTAAAAGTTCTGTGGAGAAACCATAAGATGGAAGAGGCAACGTGGGAACCCGAGGAACTTATGATGAAGAACCACCAAAGTCTTTTCATGAGGTAGTATTCTTGAAATTTCAAGGATGAACTTATTTTAAGTAGGGGATAATGTAACACCCCAAGCTTCCACGGTAAGCTTCCCTTTGAATAATACAGTAGTGTGTGTTACACGCAACTTCGAGTTCTAACACACACCACAACCAATCAAACTAGCCGTTATGAATAGTAATACCCACTTTTTGAAATTTTATAAATTTTATCTTTCAAAATGAAATTCTTATTTGGATTATGAATATCTAAATTAGCCTAGGTTGAATTTTTGGTATTTTTCTGAAAACTTTCACTTTTTGATGAATAGTGAAAAAATATTGAGTTATAGTTTAAAAACGAATTTTTATTTAAATAATTATTTATTTTATTTAAATCTAATTAAGGTCAAAATAGATACATAATACCTATATAATTTCAATATAATTAATTGGAGTTAGTTTAGAATAATTTTAGGCATATAAAAATTTTATTGAACTTTTCACCGTCTTTTACCCACCTCCTAGGAGAATTTGAAAATTCACATAAAACTTAATTTTACCACTTCTGTGAGTGAAATTTCGAAAATTTGAGAGACACGGTTAATATCAAGGAGTAAAATGTGGTTCAGTAAGATAAAAATAATTTTTGGTGAATAGTAACTTTTTACTTTTATTTACCATGGTTAAAAGTAAATAGGATAATTAAGGGTAAAAATGATATTAATATTACCCTAACACATGTATTAATTCTATTAGAAAAGTTTATCTCAACCACAAACAACCTTAGGAATAAAATATTATCATTTAGGTCCACTTGGATTAGATTAGGACATTTATTATTATTTAATTCAAAGAAGAGTTAAAAGATTTGAAATCAAAGTTTAATAACTAAAACATTTTTAATATAGGGTTATACAAAATATAAATTCGATTATAAATATTAATTATAAATCTAAAAATATTTCCTACATAATGGTATTTTATTTATAATTTATATACATTAAATATTTTAATTATTTTATGACACAATGGTGATGCAGTAATTACCTAGTTAATGAAATATTAAAATAATTGATAATATAAATACCCAAATAAATGTAATTTGAGACTTTTTATTAATTAAAATAATTTTATAGGTTAATATGAGATGTTAGTATTTATTTAATTAAGTTTATTCGAAGTAATAATTCTGTTATGATTTTTACAAAAATCAAATTCCAAATAGTATCAAAATTGACATAAAAGCGTATTTAAAATCAATATTATATTATTAATTTATATTAAACTAATAAAAATATAAGGTTCGTCCAAGAGACTTATATCATGATAGGTGTGTCATTAATGAACCACTTGGTTTTTTCTTATATGTATATAGTAAGTTTATTAACTATATAATATAAAAATACAAAGTGACATGGTAAGTGTCAAACTGATTAACTATGAGTTAAAACTAAAAGATAAGGTTAATATAATGACCCAAACCTATCTAAAACATATTGGTTGAAAGGAATTCAACCCATCCCCACCTTATACTTTGAATAATCCACTTTGGAGCCACTGGAAACCGAATAAGAATTTATTATAAAATAATACTTTAAGTTTTTCCTAAAGATCTCCTCCTCCCCCTTATAAAAGGACACCACTTCTAACCAATTATTCACACAATCAAAGCCTTTTGGTTCGGCCAAAATCTTCCCAGATATCCTATCAACTATCATCCCTTAATTCTAGAGGCCTTACTTTATTCAGAAAGCCAACCTAAGGATCCATTTTGATCAAATCAAAAGGAAGAACCTGAAGAAGAGGTAATGTTTTCACCACCCTCTTTCAAGTTTCTTTCTTCTTAAAATTCTTCTTTATTTGTTATTCCCATTATAAAATAATAACTCCAGTATATTCTATATACTTTGGTGTTATTATAAATATGGTACAACCATATTCATTATTCTATCCATCCTTTGAATGACATTTCACCATACGTGCGTACGTACGGCTTACCATCTCCACGTCATGGTGTAATTGTTATTCAATAAATTATTATTTGGATAGGTATAATAATGATGTGTAATTCATGTAACTAATAAATATAACATGATAATTATTCTTTATATATGATATAACATCCAATTATATATTATTTTTATATCAAAAGACTGATATTATCGCACATGCGTACGTACGGACTACCGTCTCCACGAACACGATGAGATTCATTCCTCATCGTATCCATTCAAGAATAAATTTCATTTTATGATTAAAAATAATGTTTAAAGACTTAATATAATTTTGTACATTAATAAGATACAAACTGTCCATAACAAACATGTCTTATGTAACAAAACATATAAAGGAAAACGAGTAAGTTAACACCCGAAAGGACGATAATACTAAGATATTATTAACAAAGAAATGTTAAAAGATCATATATGATAACATATTAATTTAAATTATTCTTGTTTAATTTAATAAAAATTATTTCACCATTATACAGGAGGTTAACCTACCCTCGACCAAGGAAAATTACAAGGTAAGGGTTTATTTCACAATCTCTTCATTATCTGTGGTTGTTTATACGTAATTATCTACTGGGACCTCTTTATAATCCACATCCATGTTTCTTAAAAATGTATTTCAAAAAATTATTAATATTTTACAGAATATGGGTTAAAGTCATTTACACCATTATTTGACTTTTTATAAGAAGTTTATAAAAGAATCTTTCTGTCATTTTCCAAACAAGGTCCTTTTTAACCTTTTCGATAGAATTATGGTAAGAATGTTTTTTTAACTTATAAGGCGGGTGCGGCTATTTTCTGCCATTATAAAATCATCGAAGCTTCCTTTAAAATCTTATAAAAATATTTTTAAAGTAAATGTTTTCTTTTATAATTATGTGACTTCTAAATCATTTCAAAAAAAGAGATATTTCTCTCAAATATTTTTGATTTCATCTATGTCAACATCCTTTGATGGATTTTAAGTTTATTTGAAGTTGATTTATTATGATACAAAACTTCCATATTGTATTGAAGGTTTTGTGATATGTTTGACTATGGATGTTTTATTTTTATACCATTCATGGTTTATGGATAATGTATTGACATTTCGTATGATAGTTTTAATACGATTGTTTTTGTTATGTTTAAACCTGTTCATATGAGGAATGCATTGGACTTAATAAGTGACGGGTGGAGCCCACTATAGCTCCTCTATGCATCGGTAGGTCTCATGAGACAAACTACTGTCTTTTAAAAAGGTCTTGAAAAAATCGTATTTGTAGTCTTGGCATGAGGCCTTGACTATGTGGTTATGATAGTCTGGCATTATGCATTCCATCATTATGAAAGTGGTTATTGATATTGCATGTGATTATTTGACTAGTAGAATATCCATGTGAATAATTAAATGGAATTATTTCATTTTATCTTTTCCATATTATTCTGAAGTTCAAGTTTAGAAGGCTTTTGTTTTAGTTAGACATTGTCTTAAATGTTTATGATTATTTATGAAAGTTTCCGCTATATTGTTATCCTTACTGAGCATCTGAGCTCACCCCTTTCAATGTTTTATTTTTTCCAGGATGTGAAGAAGTAATTTATAAATGACCTGCACACATAGTATGAGGGGATATGAAGAAAAGATGTTGTTGTAGTAGTTTTCACTTTATGACGTAATGTAAACCTTATGAATGTATCTAGTTATTCCAAGGATACTAAACTAATCAGTCTTTCGAGACTTGATCTTTTGTGATCATGCCAATATTATGTAATAATGCACCGACTCTGGGTAACTGGGTTCAGGGCGTTACACTCAATTCACCCCCCTCTTGAGTCATATACTCTGATCAACAAATGTAGTTTGAAAAAATGGGGATTGTCATCTCCATTACAAAACATGTATGAAATAATCAAAGTAACTAACATCTGATGATAAAAATGAATAAAAAATAACTAATAAAATTATAGAGAATGATTATAAATAAAAATTAAAAAATTTGAATATTTTAATAAATATTTTATATAACTAATTAGTATGGTTGTGTTTACTATAAAAGAGGTTAACTAACTTTCATAGAAGTTGAGAGTAATGGTAACGCTTTTTCATAACTCAAATTATTTTCTTTGAGTTATAATATTTCTTCCTAAGATTAGTTATTATAATTTTGGTTTCTTCCACCCCATAAATTAATTATATTTTTTTAACACTTTATTTCCTAAGTATTTACATTTCTATCTCATTAAATCATGTCTCAATCATTCTGGAATCAAAAATATTATTGGTAAGATTTTTTCATAACTAAATTTCCTTTATTTAAGTTATATTGTTTCTTCATGAGCTTTACTCTTCTGTGTTTTCTTTCTTCCATACTATAAGTGAACTATTTTTTATTTTATCATTATTTTCTAGGAATTTAAATTTATTTCTTTTAAACTCCTTTCTATATGATTCTTGATTAAAAAAAATTAATGGTAAGGGTTCTTGATAACAAAATTTTCTTTTATTAGAGTTATAATGGTTCTTATTGAGTTTCATTATTCTATGTTTGGTTTATTCCAACATATGAATGTATTATTTTTATTTCTTATTTATTTTCCAAGGATTTATATTTATCTCACATAAAATCTATTCTAAATGATTCTAGTTTCAAAACAATATTATTGTTAAGGGTTTTTGTTAACTCAACCCCTTTTATTGAGTTATAATCTTTTTTTTCGGAACTTATTTCTGCTATATTTGGTTTCTTCTACTATAATATTTTATTATATAGAACTTTATCCATTTCTATATTTAATTTATATTTTATCATCAAATTTTTCTTTTTTATGTATTTATTTTTTTTTATAAAAATGTAACATTGTTAAGAATAATTCTCATCCACACTAATAGCTCTTTCTCCTCCATATTCATATTCATTATTTATAGAAATTTTTTACTTTATTATTTTCAAAACCAAATATAAATTATATCATTTTATCTTATTATTTCTCTTTAAATACTTTCAAAATAATTTTTTTATCCTTTTTCTGATCTGGGTTACAATAAATATTTAAACAATTATTAACAAAAAATTATTTTCATGTTCATATATTTTACCTTCCAATCCACATTATTTATTTAACCATTATTTATTTTAAAGGTTACATTATTGGGATTTATATTAAAGTAATTTCTTAATTAATAAACATGTAAAACTATTAAAAATTATATTTTTGAAAGTGAATTATAACTCTATATTTTTACAACAATGTTAAGGAATGTTTTCTAAAACTATTTTTACAATTTCATATCCATTTTACATGTTTATCACCAAAATATTTATATCCTATTGAGTTTTTATTCATGAATAACCCTATAAATTCCCTTATTAAATACTCATTTTATATGATTGGTTTTTTTATCAATCGGTCTAATTCTTGATTTCAATTTTGTGATACCATTTGAAAATGTTACAAAAACCATTTTCTTTCCATGAATGTTTCATTATATGATGTGTGATTGATTTCAAATAGACATATATATATAGATTATAATTATGAGATGTTTGGGCCTTGTAAATAACTCTAATGAAGTGGATAAATATTTATATCTCACGAGATAATTATGAGAAATAAGTGGTGATTCTCGATCCATTATGGGAAACTAGTAGTGATGCATGGTCAACTATGTTATGGGAAATATATAATGATACACAATCAATTATTATTTTTTAAATATTGGGGCCGAAGCCTCAATTTATTATTTAAAGAAAAGACCTCTTTATATTGGGTATAGGGTGACCCATTACATAGCCTGAAGTCCCAAGGCCAAGTGGCCTGAATACAAGGCTTGAAAGCCCATTTTTGGCCCAAAGGACCCCTCGGTGAACAATACTGCTACAGTACCCACATTGCTACAGTACCACCACAACTACAGTCCTGATACAGTCTCTCCACCACTATAGTGTCACCGCTTCTACAGTCTCGACGCTGCTATAGTACTGCTACAATGCCCTGCTATAGTATCAAAAGATTCTCCCCTGCCCAAATTTGATCCTAGGTCTTCTGGATGCCAAGCAGGAGCCTGTACCACTAAAGTATAGGCTCGTTGGTGCACACAATCCACTATGATATGATGATATTTTTATTAAAACGTGAACTATTTAATGATTTATTATGTTAATATATATTCCACACTCTTAATTAATATTTATATGTTAATGTATATGCTTATGTTTTCTTTATAGTTCATGATTATTGTCTCATGTTTCTTCACACTTAGTACATTGAATATATTTGGTAATTTGAGATTAAATTCCCTTATACCATTACTTTTGGTAAAATATTTTTGTAAAATGTTCCTTTTTATCATATTTTTCACTTATAATAATATTTTATCACATGGTTATGATCTAACCCTTTATGACTCTTTGTTAAAATTTCCCCTTACTTAGAATTTCCGCACACCCCTTTTCTAATTTTTTCTTTTCCCCTAGTTATGAAGATGAGTGAAACACAAGAGATGTAAATAAGGGTTTCTACTAAGGTATGATTATGGATAAATGTTCTAGATATTTTAATATAATTTATTTATGTATCTAATATCTAAAGATACTAAAATTTTGGGTTATTGGTTTGTGTGATTATTTTTAAGATATAATATTAAAATTATGGGATTAGTATAATATATATATATATATATATATATGTTTATCTTGGATCATCTCACTTGGTATCAAATCTAGAATATAGAGTATATTTTTAGCATTTATCTTGGGATTGAAGATCTGGAGCATATCAAACCACATTTATTTAAATATAGACAATGGCATGGGTGTCTTCTGTATGGAGACTCCTATCAAGAGAAACATCATGATTGTGCTTCCTATAAATAATTATTTGATTTATCCTCAATAATAAATATAAAATGATGATTTATTGATAAAGAAAAGCCAATTTTTATTATATAATCATAGCACAAGCCATGGTAAATAAACATCTACCATGAGGTAGTTGATCCTTATAGTGGGAATCTAATTACCCAAAACCACAGTGAGCAATCAAAAAACCATGACATGGTAATGTCAAAATATAATTATATATTTAATGGAAATAGTTTTTGAAAATTTTACCAAACCATGATATAGTTTTATAGGTCTTTATAAAACAACACTGATTTACATCAAAAACTTTATCATGGTTTGGAAAACTCCAAGAACCTTGACCTCTTTTTTCAAAACATATAATAGTTATAAAAATATTTTTTTGATTCTTCATTCATTAAAAAAAAATCAATCCAAACTGGATAGAAGTAGTTCTGATAAAACTGTTGGGTTTTGGAGGGGTCAACATCAGCCATGCATAGTAAAAATAATCAACCAAAAACTATTATTCCATAAGATATATGCATTCATTTGGAATGAATAAATGAATAAATAATTATATATCATTTATTTTTCCATAAAAAATTATTCAATGTCTTCTACATGAACATGAAATTTATCACTAAGAAATAACCAATATATTCCTTCCTACTTGGGTAGTCATGGGATGAATGAATCTCCCAATGTGTGGTAAGATTCCTCTATTACTCATGGATTTACACAACATTTTTTAAATATAAATAGAAAGAGTGATAAAGATAGTTTTTACTTGGGTATAATTCTATGATATGAATGAAACACTAGTCCTGAAACTAAGTTCTTGTTTATATATTTCATCTAATGATACTTCCTTGGAAACCAAATTCCTGTACAATTAAATACACTAGTGGAAAAACATTTAACACATCGTCATTTTTCATGTCGGTTCTATATAACTGACGTGCAAAGCTGTAAAAATAAATTTATGACATCAGTTATTTTATAATCAAAGTGATAAATCAATGACAATAAATTTTTTATGTTGGTTACAAAAAAACCGACGTAAAAATTTTTGAGATTAGATTATCACGTCGGTTATTTTATAACCAATGTGAAAGATCGAATCTGGGTGCTTTATCACGTCAGTTATAAAATAACTGATGTGATAAAGCAAATCTCGGAAATTTATCACATCAGTTATAAAATAACTGATGTGATAAAGCGCCATTTATAACATCGGTTATAAAATCATCGATGGGATAAATAATTTTCTATGTTGGTTTTTAAATAACCGACGTTATAAATATAAAAAATAGTTTATCACATCGGTTAGTAAATAACCGACGTGATAAAGCTTTTAAATGATTTATCGCGCCCCATATTCAGTCATTTTGTTTTCTTCGATCGGGGGACTTGCAACTCGTCTCTATCATGTTGAAAACCTAGAAAGGATTCTTCAATTTCATGCCCTAAAACCTCATTTTTTCAACGTCATTCATCATCTTTATTATCACAATATCTAGCAAGTTGACTTTCAACACTCAACTAAGCCTCACACGGCTCAGTTTCATTTTTTATTTTTCGTGATGCCCTAAACTTCTGTTTTCCGATGTTATTTTTCTATATTTGTTCTTGACATCATGGTAAGTGTCATGGTGTTCTTTTATACCAAGATAAATTATGTTCTGGTAAAATAAACCATGGAAGTGATATCATGCAAGTTTACGATTTTTGTGTGTTCTATCATGTGTGTGTACATGTATAGGGGGTGTCCAAGGGGGTGTGGGGGTTGTCCAAGGGGGTAGTGGTGTCCAAGGGGGTGGGGGTGGTGTCCATGGGTGAGGGGGCTTTCCAAGGGGGTAGGGGTGTCCAGGGGGTGGGGGTGATGTCCAGGGTGTGAGTGGGATGTCCAAGGGGGTAGGGGTAACTAGGGGGTGGGGGTGTCCTGGGAGTGGGGGTGTCTAGAGGGGTGTGGGGCTGTTTAGGGGGGTGGGGGTTCTCCAAGGGGGCAGGGGTGTTCAGGGGGTTGGGTGGTGTCTAGGGGACCAGTGGTTTGTCCAAGGGGATAGGGTGTGTCCAGGGGGTGGGGGTGTCCAGGGGTGGGGGCATGTTCAGAGGGGTGGGGGTTGTCCAGGGGGTGGGGCTATCCAAGGGGGTGGTGGTGTCCAGGGGCTGTCCAAGGGGGCAAGGGTGTCCAGAGGGTGAGGGGGATTTCCAAGGGGGTAGGGGTGTCTAAGGGGTGGTGTCCAAGGGGTGGGGTGGTGTCCGAGGGGGGGGGGGGTGAGTGGGCTATCCAAGGGGGTAGGGGTGTACAGGTGGTGGGGGTTGTCCAGGGGTGGGGGCTGTCCAGAGGGTTGTAGGGCTTTCCAGGGGTGGGGGATGTCCAAGGGGATGGTGGTGTCTAGAGGGTGTCCAAGGGAGTGGGGTGGTGTTTAGGGGTGAGGGGGATTTCCAGGGGGTGGGGGTGTCTAGGGAGATGGGGCGTCCAAGGGGGTTGGGTGGGGGTGGTGTCCAAGGGGTGGGGGTTTCCAAGGGTGGGGTGTCCATGGGGTGGGGGTGGTGTCCAGGGGGTGAGTCGGTTATCCAAGGGGGTAAGGGTATTGAGGGGGTGGGGTGTCTATAGGGGTGGGGGATATTTAAGGGGTGGGGGATATCCAAGGGGGTAGGTGTGTCCAAGGGTTGGGGGTGTCAAGGGTGTTGAGTGGATTGTCCAAGAGGGTAGGGGGTGTCTAGGGGTTGGGTGTGTCCAGGGGGTGGGGGGATGTCTAGAGGGGGGGCTGACAGAGGGTGGGGGTTGTCCAAGGGTGTGGTGGTGTCCAGGGGGTGTCTAAGGGGGTGAGGTGTCTAGGGGTGGGGGGCTTTACAAGGGGGTAGGGGTGTCCAGGGGGTGGGGGTGGTGTTCAGGGGGTGAGGGGGATATCCAGGGGTGGGTGTGTCCAGGGGGTGGGGGTGTCCAGGGGGTGTCCAAGGGGGTAGGGGTGGGGGTGGTGTCCAGAGAGTGGGGTGTCTAGGGGGTGGGGGTGGTGTCCAGGGGGTGAGTGGGTTGTCCAAGGGGGTAGGGGGTTTCCAGGGGTGGGGGTGTCAAGGGGTTGGGGGTGTCCAAAGGGGTGGGGCATGTTTAGGGGGTGGGGGATATCTAGAGGGTGGTGGTGTCCATGGGGTGTCCAAGGGAGTGGGGGTGTCAATGGGGGTGAGGGGGATTTCCAATGGGATAGGGGGTTGGACATCCCCCTCACCCCCTAGACACTACTCCCTCACCCCCTCGACAACCCCCACCCCCTAGACACACCCTACCCCCTTGGACACCCTGGATAGCCCCCTACCCCCTTGAACAGCCCCCACCCCCTAGAAAGCACCCTACCCCCTTGTAAACCCCCTTTATATATATATATATATATATATATATATATATATATATATATATGCCAACGGTTTCATTAAAACTGTTTTCATATATTAACTTCAGGCAGTCTATACCAATGGTTCCTGTAGAACCATTAGTATAGGGATATTGCAACTACCATCATACCAATGGTGTGTGAAACCAATGGGATATTCTATCCCAATGGTTTTAGGGGTTATCCCAATGGTTTTAAATTTTTGGGATAGTTTTAATTTTCAGTAGTGAATGTATTCATGTTTTAATATTCATACATCAACTTTCTTGTTTATGGAAGGGTGAATTTGGTATCCAGTTAAACCATGATGTATTATTTGTGTACCTTAAGAAGAAATGACCCGATATTAATTTAAAACTATTATATCTAACTATAATTTCTATTTAGAATCATTTTCATGCATATATTTCTCAAATACGCATAGATTTTTTTATATTTCAAAATTGCTTTACATTAAAATTATGATATTTTTCATATAAATATAAAATTGGCTTATCTTAACAAGATTTATAATTTTAATATTTGTTATAGGTAATAATGATTCAAAGTTGGATTATAGAACATCGAATGATTAATGAATATGAGGAAGGTGTTGATGCCATTTTGGAATTTTCTAAACGAAATATTCTAAGCAGTAACATGTTTTTCTGTCCATGCCTAAAATGTTTGAATATAAAGAAGTTGAAAAGTAGAGACATAAAAGATCATCTAATTTTTCATGGTTTTAATCCAAGTTTTATCCCTTGGAATTGGCATGGTGAAACTGGATAGAATGTCAGATCTACTGATGATGATGATTTCCAAGATGTTAACTCCAATGGAATTAAAGAAATGATTCATGATATTGTAATTGAACAAATTGAGATAGAACTGACAGTTGCACATCTATTTGGTGATGCTGAAAAACTATTATATCCTGGTTTTATGGATTTTATGGTTTTTTTAGCAATGTTATGATTGATTAACCTAAATGAAAAACATGGATGGAGTGACAGAAGTTTTACAGAGCTACTTTAATTGTTGAAATACATTCTTTTAAAAGACAAAGATCTTCCATATTCATATTATAAGGCCAAGAAAATATTATGCCCGATTGGATTGGGATACAAGAAAATACATGCCTGTCCAAATGACTGTATGATATATAGGAAGGAATATGAATTTCTATCAGTGTGTACTAAATGTGGGAAATCACGGTACAAGTTGAAAGAAAAATCACAGGCTGATGTAGATATTACAAAGATACCTTCCAATGTATTTTGGTATCATCCTATAATTCATCCTTTGAAACATTTATTTTCTAATTAACATGATGAAAAAAGGTTTATATGGAATTTTTATGAACGAATATGTGATGGAAAAATAAGACATCCAACTGATTGTTCATAATGGAAGAAAATTGACGAGAAGTATCCTACATTTATAAATGAAATTAGAAATATCAGACTTGGGTTGTGCACGGATGGAATGAATCCATACCGAACCCTCATTAGCACACATAGTTCATGACATGTTTTTTTTGGTAATTTACAACCTCTCTCCTGAAGTTTGTATGAAGAAAAAAATTTCATGTTGAGTATAATGATCTCTGGTCCGAAGTAACTCAGAAATGATATTGATGTTTTCTTGTCACCATTGATTGATGATTTGAAACTTTTATGAGGGGATGGTATTAGGGTGTATTATTCTTATAAAATAGAATATTTTAAACTTCATATAGTGCTTATGTTCACTATAAATGACTTCCCAACGTATGGAAATTGTTCTCAACACAGTTTTAAGGGGCATAAATCATGTCCAATTTTCAAACAATAGACTTCATATTGTCAATTGCATCATTGGAGGAAAACAGAGTAAATGGGTCATCGAATGTTTTTTCCTATGGATCACTCTTATAGAAGACTAAAAAATTCATTAAATGGCTCACAATAATTTGATATTTCTCCAAAACATTTATCCCCGGATGTATTTTTTAGAGGGTGAAAAACCTTGATGTTTCATTGGGAAAGAAACATAAATCTGGTAATGATAGACATATTTTTAAGAAAAGGTCAATATATTTTGAGATAACATATTGGATATATCATGATGTGAAACATAATATTGATTCCATGCATGTGGTGAAGAATATCCATGATAGTTTGATTGGAACATTGTTAGATATTAAAGGAAAGACTAAAGATGGGTTGAATGCAAGATTAGACTTACTATCAATGGGAATACATTTGGAGTTAGCTTCCACTCCTAATAGAAGAAGAACATTTCTTCCCCCATATTTTCATAAATTATTCAAGAGGGATAAAATTATCTTTTGTCAGTGTCTTCATGATATCAATGTTCCTCAAGGTTATTCTTCAAATGTAAAAAATTGTGTCTCTTTGAAGGATTTGAAGTTGACAAGTATGAAATCTCATGATTTTCATGTCATGATGCAATAACTTCTAGTAGTTACATTGCATGGAATATTTCTCATCTGTGTTAGAAAGACTATAATGAATTTGTGTTATTTTTTCAATTAAATTTTTAATAAGGTTATTGATGTGAATGCTTTGAACATTTTTGGAAAAGGATGAAATTTCTATACTTTGTCAATTGGAAATGTATTTTCCTCCATATGTTTTTGATATAATGGTGCATTTAATTGTTCATCCAGTTCGAGAAATAAAGCTTTGTGGACCGGTTTATCTTCGTTGGATGTGTACTTTTGAAAGGTATATGAAAATATAGAAGGGGTATGTTAAGAATCCATGTCAACCTAAAGCCTCCATTATTGAAAAGTATATTTATGAGGAGGTTGCATGGTTTTTTCTAAGCTACTTAGCTGTAGAGAAGCACATAGGTTTTCCTCCATCTATCCAGTAACAAGTTAATAATGAGGGTAGGGGGATTCGTGGCTTGAAAGTCAAATCGTTTTCAGCTGAACAGATGAAGAAGGTAGAATTAAACATCTTGAATAACATAGTTGATTCTCAACTGTATGTCACATTACATATTAATGAGTTGAAACAATTTAATATGAAAGCTCAGGACAACAGAAGTGAAATTCAGATTAGTGGTGTATTGGTGTTTGTATAGGAAATGCATTTTTCGAGTTCTAAAGACAAAAACCCAATTTCTGCTTCAAGTTCATATTATGGAGTCATTGAAAAAATATGGGAGGTTGATTACTTTAAAATTAAAGTTCATTTTTTTACTAAAAATCGTTTATCGGTAATAACAATGTCAGACACGATGAATTTGTAATGACAGTTGTTAATCTGAATAGATTGGAAGACACAACAGATTCTTTTATAATGGCAGCACATGAAAAACAGATTTTCTATGTAGTTGACCAATCAGATATGAAGTGGTCAATTATTTTACAAGGGAAAAAGAAATATATTGGTGAGGATCAACTTAATGAAAATGCTAATTTATGCAAGATCCCTACTTCCTTATAAATATTATAATGAAATAATGATGAGCATGTTTAATACATGGTTCATGCCATAAACAATGATCATGACGAAGGAATTTTGGGAAAACAATCCATTTTTACATTCCTAATATTACAGGTAACATATGTTTATTTATTTTTTACGCTTATTATTTTCATAAAATGTTATATATTGTAATTTTTTTCTTTATTAAAATGAATATTAAAACAAATAAGTAGAAATTTTTGTTTATTTTAGTTTTTTTTAGTTTAGTTTATCATGTTTACCATTAGACAACTTATATATCTATTGATTTTGTTGAATGAAAATTACTTTACCATGTTTACCATGTTTACCATGTTTACCATATTTTACCATATTTTACCTTTACGTAACTTATATATTTATTGATTTTTTTGAATGACAGTTACACTATCTTGTTTACCATGTTTACTATCTTTACCATTGTTTAACATGCTTATCAAATTTACCATGTTTATTATTATGTAACTTAGTTTACTTTTCCATTTTTTGTTTACATTAGTATTGTAATATTTGAATTTTTATATTTTTAAACTAATGTTTTCTTTTTTTTATTTGAATGATAATGACAGATCAATCAGTTGATCAACCACATGATTCTGAAGATAAGGATCATTATCATACCTCTGGGGAGGAACATTCACGTGCTCCTCTTGATGTTCCCCAATCTTCCTCATGTTCTCCCATAATGACAAAGAATAGTTCAAGAGTTGGTAAATGTGGCTGCACATGTTTAACAAAATTATCACTTGCTTGTAGCCAGGACCAGATGATACTAGTTGAGTTTAATGAGAATCATATTCCTAGAGGTCCAAATGCAAAATATTTTAAGAGTTTTGTATCAACTCAGGGTAAAATAAAAGTAATAATTTTGTATGATGATTGGAGAAGTGTGGAAAAAGAGATTGTATCTCAGTAGTGAAAGATGATTTTGGTAAGATCTTTTTTCTATTGTTTGACCAATCATTAAATGTTTCTAGTATAATATGTTTTACCTCTTCTTTATCAGATGACATTTGATATTCCTGACACTAGAGGATTTAGGAAGAAATGTTTATCGATGGATGCCCAGAGATGGAGGGATTTCAAATCAACCCTCTCGTCTGATTTCATTTTTGGTCATAGGAATCATGAAATTCCATGTCATATATATCCTTTCATAGATAAAGACACATGAAGGCAATTTGTTGAAAGTATAAGAAAAGATTCTTTTTTGGTAAGGGAAATGTAAACATTTATAATCTTTCTTATATAAATGATCTTATATATGTTTTTTTAATGATTTATTATTATTAATTTACAGAAAACGATGAAATATCATCAGAAGATCCAATATAAAAATGTATACCCTCATAGTTTATCTTGGGGAGGGTATAAATTATTGGAAGAACAAATGATGGTGGAAAAATTAAAAAAACTGAGAGCTGAGTCTTCAATCTCTGGAGAGGTTTTCCCTCCATCCCCTCCATCTAGACATGAAAAATGGAAGAGAGCTGGGATGAGAAAAAAGGGACAACATCTTTCAGAATAATCGGTAATTGTAACTAAGAGGATTGTAAGAGGTTTTTTTATTTATTTATGTTAATTATATTATTTATATAATTTGGATCATTAAAGAAATTTTCAATTAATTAATATAGGATTCTCTTGAGGAACAGAGCTCACAGGGGGTATTTACAGGTGCTGGGAGGCAAGATATTTTATCTTCAGCATTGGGAAAGCCCGAACACCCCAGACGTGTATGAGGATATCCGACGGGTGTATCGGTAAGAAAAAAATTTCCACGTTCTTCAACTTCTTCCATTGAGTGTGTTTATAAAAAAATATAATCCTTAGAGGATGAAGTTCCTAATATTAATGTTACAATAGAGGAAAATATTAGAGTGTCGGTACAGTCTATGTTTGCAAACATGCAAAGACAATTTTAAACTACAACTCCCACTCCTCCACCACCCCCTGCAGACCCCATTATTTATCCTCCACCTCTACTAGTATCCACCACTCCCCCACCTCAGCCTGCAGACCCCATTTTTTATCCTAATCCTCCACCAAAGCTTTCTATTTATTGTGAGTTGTATGTTGATGATCCTAACCATCATATAGTTTCATATGGGATGGTATATTGTATAAGAGATACATTTCATCATCAACAGTTAGAGGTAGACCATCATAGGGTCACTGTACATGATATTATAGATAGATCGGCTTGACTACCATTACCTACAGATGAGGTGATGACAGTTGGACATAGTATCAACCACTTATTAATTTGTCCATCCAGACTTATGTGACTCATTACCATATAGTTATGTATGTTATATCTTTTATTTTGTTTTTTATTAAAGTTTTAAAATTTGAAAACTAAAATAATTTTCTATTTATTTTTACTAGAATAATTCAAAGGTAATTAAATAATATATAGACAAAAACATAGACAAATGGATATGACATCCGATAAAGATTCTAGTAGTCCTGACAGATTGTCAAGATATTCAAATTTTTTGGTGGATCATTATGAGTTTCCAAGGGAAGCTCATGTTTTTTGAAGTGCAATCAATGTGGTCATTGTGAAAAATGATATCATGGAGCTTGTTACTGGAGATAAGTTGGGCATAAACATAGTGTATATTTTTTCCATGTAAGTCTTAACACCTTTCCCTATGTTATATTTATTAAAAATGTATACTTATGTCTATTTTTTATTAGGTATATTTATAAAATGTGTGAGAAGAATGAGCTAAGATATTTATATGGATTCATGGATCCACAATCGATTTCCCCTGAAGAACATTCATTGGATAAACAACAAAGAACATTTTATATTGCTGAATTATTTGAACAGAATATAATCACACAATTTTTGATGATGCATTTTTGTGAGAGGTCAGAAACATATATCTGGGAAAGTGTTCATTATCTTTTAACAAAAAACCACTAACCTTAAATTTTCGTTTATATCAATGGTCATTGGATGTTAGGTGTTTTTTTTCAAGGGAGAAAACACTTTATTTGATTTTCTCTGTCCGTGGCGATGTAAGGGGATGTTTTCATAATATGTTGGAAAAGTAACTCTGAATTTCTTAATATTTTTTTTATATTATAATGAATTTAAAATTTATCCCATTTGTATTATTTTCTAATAGGGTATGGGTCTACTTTTGAAAAACAAAAAAGAAAAAGAGTGACAAGATCAAATATGTAAAAGTAAATGTAAATATCCATTTATAATTTGTACTTTTCAATGTATTATATAAAAATGTTATTTTGAATCAAAACTCATTTAAATAGAATTTTCATGAAAAATAAGTCATCATCTAATTCGGATATTATATTTTAAGATTTATGTATGAAATAATTACAACTAGAACACTTGTGAAGTTTGACCTGGTAAGAGTTCCTTATAATCATTCCCATAATATTTCATTTGATTTATTCATTATACTTGTTAACTACTATCCTTTTAATTTGTAGCTATTTTATGACCCTAAACCCTCTAGTTCTCAAGAGGTTAAATACTTACAGGTGTAATGGTCAAATTATTTTACAGGTTTTATTGGATTTTAGTTTGTTTGTAGTGTAAAATGTAATTTTGAATATTGTAATTATAATTGTGTATTTGATATTTTTTTTGTTATATTTAGGTTTTTTTAGTTGAAATTGTATGTTTTGAATTTTATATATGTGAATGTTTAATTTTTCTATGGTTCTTCTTATTTTGGTCTAGTTCTGATGTTTTTTTGGTTTGGATTCTGGTCCAGTTTTGGTCTGCTTTTGGTTTGGTTTTTTCTTGTTTCATACTTTGGTAGAGCATAGTAATAGTTTCATGGGGGGTGGGGGGTTTCCATGGGGGTTTCCAAGGGGTAGGGGGTGTTCAGGGGGTGGGGGAGGTCCAGGGGTGGGGTGTTAAGGGGGTGGGGGTTTTCTAAAGGGGTTGGGGTTTCCAGGGGTGGGGGGACTTCCCAGTGGGTGGGAGGGTGTCCAGGGGGTGGGGGGTTTCTAGGGGAGGGAGATTCCATGGGGTGGGAGGGGATTTCTAGGTGGTGGGTGTGTCTGGGGGGGGCAGTCCAAGGGGGTCGGGGTGTGCAGGGGGGTGGGGGGGGGGGGGGTGGGGGTTGTCTCGTGGGTGGGAGGATGTTCAGGGGCTTCTAGAGGTGGGGGTTTCTAGGGGGTTGGGGGGGGCTATCTTGTGGGTGGGGTGTACAGTGGGTGGGAGGGTGTCTAGGGTGGGGGCTATCCAGGGGGTTGGAGGGTGTCCAGTGGGTGGGCGAGTGTCCAGGGGGGTGGGGGTGTCCATGGGTGGGGGGAATTTCAGGGGGTGGGGTGTCCAGGGGGTGGGTGGGTGTCTAGGGGGTGGGGGCTGTCTATTGGGGTGGGGTGGTGTCTAGTGGGTGGGAGGGTTTCCAGGGAGAGGGGTTGTCCACGGGGTGGGAGGGTGTCCAAGAGAGTAGGGGTGTCTAGAGGGAGTGGGGATGTCTTGTGGGGTGGGGTGGTGTCTAGTGGGTGGGAGGGTATCCAGGGGGTAGGGGATATCCAGGTGAGTGGGGGGCTATCCAAGGGGGTAGGGGTGTCTAGGGGGTGGGGGATGTCCAGTGGGTGGGAGCGTGTCCAGGGGTGGGGTTTCTAGGGGTGGGGGTGTCCAGGGGGTGGGAGGGGTTTTCTAGGGGGTGAGTGGGTTTCCAAGGGGTGGGGGTGTCTAGGGGAATTGTCTAAAGGGGAAGGGGTGTCTAGGGGTGGGGTCTGTCTAGGGGGTGGGGGTTTCTAAGGGGTGGGTGGGTGTCCATGGGGTAGGGGTGGCCAGGTGTGGGGGGTTTTCCAAGGGGGTGTGGGTGTCCAAGTGAGTTGGGGGGCTCTCTAGTAGTTTTGGTTTGGTTTTGGTATGTTTTCTACTTGTTTCAGGTCTTATTTGGCAGCGCATTGTAATGGTGGAACAGTTTTATTTTTAAAAAAATTGGTTTTTACTTCAGATATTTTATAACCGACTTAATAAAGGCATGGTAATGTTTTTTTACATCAATTATTTAATAATAGACGTAGTATATATGTTTTCACGTCGGTTACTTTTTAACTGATGTGAAAAAATGATTCACAAATTGTTTTATCACATTAGTTATGAAAATAAATGACGTGATAACCTTGTTTTTCACATCAGTTTTCTAATAACCGAAATGAAAAAAAATTCAAAGGGGTTGTTTATTTCGTCAGTTATTTAATAAACAATGAAATAAACATCATATTATGTCGGTTATTTAAAAATCGATGTAATAAATCACCACTCTAAACCATTTTCCATGTCGGTTTTTTAGGAACCGATGTGAAAATGGATTCGTATTTCTATTTTTTTATGTATTTTTTAAACTAAATGACGTAAAAAACAATATTTATAACTTTCCCTCCAATAACGTCGGCTAAAAACCGACGTAAAAAATAAAAAATAACCGATGTAAAAAATCGTTTTTTACACTAGTGATGGAACATTTCATAGATATATTATATGTTAAAAAAACATAGGACCATTTTTAAAACCCCATTATTTTAGAATATATATTATTTAAATATTATTATGTTCAATAGTGAGTGGTATATGCAACATTGATCTTGAAATAATGGAAGTATACTATAGAAATATTATTATATATATATGATCATTATAACCTAGTCATTGGTTTGGAGGCTATGAATAGTAATAACCAAATTATGAAATATATACAAAAAAAATCCTTAATAAAATTAATAATCAATCATATGTTGATTATCAATTGGTTATAAATGAAGATAAAATCTTTTGATGGTAAAAGTTATATTTTCAATAAAAGTGTGTTTAGGTGCACAATGTATTTTTATCTTAATAAATTAAATTGATCACTATTGATAAATGGCATGAATGAAATTATTAAATTATATATCCAATAAAATTAATTAACATTCATTTAATTATTGTTATTAGGCATGTAATGAGGATAGATTCATTTTATTCTCTAAAAATATATTTTCTTCAAAAGTGTTTTGTATTGAATTTTGTGCACAGATATTGTAATTAATTTCTTCCAATTTTATAAATTTTATTTAAAAAACTAGACATGATTTTTTATATCATCATTTAAAAATTATCTTAGAGTGGATATTTGATATTTTTATGAAGATATTTAGTTTTGGTTGTATAGTGAAAAATATTGATTTTTGCTTAAATGGAATTTCTATTCTTTATATAATGCAATTTGAAATTCACATTATATTTTAGATTTAACTTTAAAGTAACATAAATCTCATTTTTTAAAACATAATTCAACTAAATCTATTTAAATCAATATTATACTTGATTTTGGAATAAAAACATTTTTAATCTTAAAGAGAGTATGTTTCTAAAACCGTTTTTCGTTGTGTTTTATGATCATATATAAAAATTAATTTCAAAAAATTATATAAATTTAATATTAGAAATTGAATTATATATTTGGAAACAAAATTTTCCAATTTTTTTCATAAGTTCATTTTCATTTTTAGATATAATGAATAGTAATTATGGTAAAAGACTGTCACCATGGTAAAAGGTAAAATGGGTTAAACAGAATTAAAGACTATGTGATAAGGTCTCCAAATCCATCCAAAACATGTATTTATTTATTTTTTTAGTTTATTTTGAACAAAATCATCCAATATTTTAAATTTTGGAAATCTGGTATCATTTTCATTTGATAATGACCTTTGTATTATTTCAAGTAAAGGATAATTGCAAATTGTCGTTCTCTTTATTTTAATATCTATAATAGGTTTTCATAGGGATAAAAAAGAATTTATGGAAAATAATAAATGGTTATTTTTAATATTAATAAATTAATTTTATGATATTTAATTATTTCTATATTTTAGTGATTTTATAATTACTTTGAACGCTTATCCAACACCGATGCAGTGTTTGTGTATTCTGTAGAAAGGGAAAGTAAATTATTTTAAAAACATTAAAAGAAATATATTTTGGAATAATTATGGTGTTCCATGAATTTATTTGATAATTATAATGTATAATTTATGGTTAAAGAGTTTTTATGGGAATTAAATTATTTTCTTTATATGTTTAAAGTCAAATTTTTTGAATAGTCTCAAAAATGACCTTAAATGATATTTATTATTTAAAAATTATTTTTAAATTATTATAGAATAATAAAAAACCTATCATAACTCATTTTAATATAAAACAAATTTATTTTACAATGAATGTTTTATGTAAGTTCAACTTCAAATCTTTAAAATTACTCTCATGACCCTTTAATATTTAAAATTTGTTACAACGGTTAAGGTGAAATAGGGTTAACGGGGGTTAACCCAAATGACAAAGTATAAAATGAAATTTAAACATGTATAAATTTTATTTTTTGAACTTATATTAACCTTATCCTCTATATAGTAAAATATATGTCACTTTGGATCCATTTTACATGAGTTATACATGTATTATATATTAATATTTTATGTATTTATAAGATTTCTATGCACCTCGCTTGTAAAAGGGAACCACCTATCCTCTCTTACTCACACTTCTTGAGCCATTTAGCTCAAAAAATCACTTCTAAAGTTACTTTCCAAACTTCTTATCCTTGTGTTATAGGTTTTTTTCTCCAAAAGACTATCCTAGAAGGCATATGATATTAGACAAATGAGGATTCTCAAATAATAGGTATAACTCTTAACTGACTGTTTTCATGTTTATTACTTCTTCCACTTACTTTAAATATTCTATAACCATTATAATATAATAACATATATATCCCAAATATATTTAAATTTATTATGTTTATGAAACATCCCTTTTTCATCTCATATTCCATCCTATGGGAAATGAAAACCTTGATTGTGCATACTGATGTGGCAGTGTTTTCATTCTCTTTGCCACATTCGTTTTTATATTTTTTTTTTGAATTTTTAATAACAAACCATTGTATTTTGTTTAATATTTATCAATTGTTGTATTTTATAATTACATTATAAAAAATGTGTTTATGTATTAAAAGTGTGTTTATGTTGTTTATTTTTTATTGTTTTTCAATAATAAAATTAAGTTGTAAATTTTAATTTCATTTAATTAATTATTTTTGTTATTTGTTTCAATAATTTTTAATTCATTATTTATTCATTATTTTTTAATTAAATAACTCATTTTAGTTTTTTGGCTTTTAATAATTTAATTAGTTTTAACAATTTAGTTTTATTCAATTAATATTTATTATTCTTTAATTTAATTTATTAATTGGTTAATTAATTGGTTAAATAATTTAAGCAAGTAACAATATTATTTTAATTTGGTTTAAATTATTTTATTAAACCCAAATAAACTCATTCTTTTAAACAAAGCATAATTAATTTTGTTATCTAGCTTTGTTTTATATTGTTTTTAATTTTATTCTATTTAATATAATTAATTAATTTATGAATCTATTTCTTCATTTTATTATAGTTTTAATTTATTTTATCTTTTAGATTTTTTTTGTTTGTTTGAGTTGCAGGTGTTTCTGTGTGCCGTGGTTTCTTCATGGTCACGGTGCCACAATATTGCCTCCAACCTGTCTCACCATTTCACGAACGGTGGCACGTCTGACCGTTCGATACCTACATAACTGCAGAACCATTTCAGAACTGGTGGTGCAACATATCTTCTCACCGTCACCTCTTCTTCATTCTCCCACACACCGTGTTTCCTCACTATCCCACCATTTTAACTTACGGTTCCACCGTTTCCATCACCGTGTCACCGTGTCCACCTCACTCACGGTGAGACCGTGAAACACACACTCATAGTGGCACGTGTCACTGTGTCCACCATATTAGTGTCCCACTATTTCAGCTCATGTCTCAACATTTCTTGCACACACTGCTTCCTCTACACCCTCACGGTTCCACACTCACAATAACATAATGGTGCCTATCTCACTATTCCATGCACCAGCACCCAAGCACCATTTCACACTCACCATATCCCCCACTTCACGGAACCACCATTTCTGAATGGTGCCACCCCTCTTCTCCCTACCTGACTTCTTCAAGAACCGCAACACCAATTCATACAGGAACAAGTAGTAGAGCAACGAAAAAAACCAATTCATGCAGAAAATCAAACAAAATCAAACACAGCAGCAGTTCAATGTCAAATTCCAAACCCTAATCACCAGATCTAAGATGCCGGCTTCACCGTATGGCTACTACTATGAGCTGGCATCACCACCTGCTGTGAGCCAGAATCACCACCTACCCTCGTCGCACACCCCATGAACCACCACACATCCCGTGTTCCATGAGAGCCTTCGACCGATGTCACATCACACCGCCACTACATCGTCTTTCTGGACCGCCGCTCACATCGCGCCACAAGTCCGCACTACACGCGCCCCTCAATCCCAGTGTCACCCCTTTTCTCCCCTTCCTACACTGCAACCCTCTCCCTGGGTTCCATCTCCTCACACACACAGTGCCAACACACCCTACCGCACTCATTATCTCTCGCCGAATAGAACCACCCGACCCCCATGTCATCTTTTCTTTCTTTATTTTTTTAGTTTAGTTTTTGTTCTATTTTATTATATCATATCATATAATATATATATATATATATATTATGTAATATATATGATATATTATACAACAATAATTATAGTTTTAATAATAATAGTACATAATATTTTATATATCATAATAATATATGTTATTAAATAAATATAATAGTTATTAGAACATATATTTGTAATAATAATATTAGATATTATAAAGTATATATATATATATTAATAATTTTTTTAAGTAGTGATATAATATAAAGTATTTTTATATAATAGTTTCATTCTCGGACTCACGTGAGTTTTTTTGGTGTTTCATACATGGTGAGTTGTTCGAATAGGTGGATTCGGTGGTGGGCTAAGGGAAAAATCAATCGTGGGAAAATGTGGGGAATATGGAGTTCGTTTCAAAAGGTAGGGTACACTCACTAAGAGTTAACTTAATGTCTGGTGACGTGCACATAAAATCATTCCATGTGGATTTTTGACCTGTCTGTTAGAGGAAAGGTTACAGCTCACCGCGCATGCACTCATTCGTTCAGTTTGGAGAAACTACACTAGTGACAAGCGTAGGAGGAGTGGAACTATGAAAGTACCACTTAGAGACCAGGGAACACCTCGGGAGAGATTCCAGAGACTTCGATGAGGTCATTAGTATTCATCACGGGCACAATATCATGGATATACCCAGTGGCAGGATGCGGCACGGAGGGCATCCATCTAGACTGGTGGAGCAGGGCAAGAGGAACTTACAACATTTTTCATCGAGATCAGATTGGAGTACCGAGAGAAGCAGATCAAAGCATTTTCTCACCTCGATTCCCCGGGTGGGACATCGAGCATATTCCAGCATTGCATCCACCATTGATCAGCATGAACTAGAAATTTAGGGAGATCAAGCAGGGAGACAGACTTATTTATGTTTCTTATGCTCTATTTTTCTACAACTCATTTCAACATGAACTTCTTTGATCTTAATTCTATTTCAAAACAAACCATTATGTCTAGCTAAATTACCTTTGGGGGGATAAGCTAACTGATTAGAATCGTTTAGTCTAATTCATGCACTTCATTCTTCTGGATCGTCTTTCTCTCAATGTTTTTGGGACGATTTTATTTTCAAAACAACAAGGTTGAGTGAAAACCAATCTTGATTGGATCTAAATGAAAACTGTTTCAATCCGAGAAATTCACTGACAAGTGAATTATTCTCAAATGAGGGATACACACTGAACTCAACTAACAAGTTGAGCCCAATGACATCTGACTTTTTAACACCATTGGATGGAATGATATTTTACATTTGAAGGAATGTCAGAGTTATTTCATCACAAACTGACCAGATAACAAATTTTTCTAGTTACATTTATTCAGATCCATATTTCTCAAACTTCAATTCATGAACGAGGCTAAGCAATTTATAATTGTCCAGTGTACCTTCTCCCCCTACTCATCTATTTGTTGTTTTCACCACAATTTCTCTTGTTGTCTTGTCTACTTCCTTGCACTCACCATTTCACCTTCAATTTATCACACACTAATTCTCACACACTCCACATCACCACCACCAACTGTTTTTACTTGTTGTGGTGTTTTTTGGTTTAGTTTATTTTCTCCAAACACAACATGAGGCCTCCATGTGGTTCGACCCTGTCCTTCCACTGTTCTAAGTAGTAAGTAGGTTATAAATTTTAGTTTGTCTCTTGTGCCCAACGACATGTAGATGTGAAATTTTTTGCACTGTTGTCAAGGAGGCTAGGTGCGATATTTAAAAAAAACAAAAACAACAATTCACATATAAAAAAATAAAATATAAAAAAAATTGAAAAAAATCACTAAAAAATTATGTAAAAAGAAAATTCAAATTAAAAAAAAAATAGTGTGAACCTTCTGCATGGAAACCAGGTCTAAGTCAGAATACTTAGTACCTGGTAATACAGAAATTGATAAGCACCTCAAGGAAGTGAAAAAGAACAAGGAAAAAATAAAATAGAAGATAATAGAAATGAAAATTTGAACAATCCACTTCCTTAGAATTTGAACCAACCTAGAATGATGAACCCACCTAAGAATGAGATAGCTTAGAGGCACAGTTTGAGAGAGCTCTTTCTTCCTTCAGTGTCTTATAACCCTTCATGCCTTAGACTCTCTCATAGGTCTAGGAATTATGAGATAAAGAAATCTATGCTTAGTCATCTGCCTACCTTCAATGGAATTCCTATTGAAGACTCTCTTGACTTCATTAGAGACCTCTACTGTAGTGTCCAGTAGCTACCACTTAGGGGTCTCACTGAGGAAGAGCTTAAACTGAGAGTTTTCCCCTTATACCTCAAGGGAAATTCTAGGTCTTGGTTTCAAAAGTTAGAAGAAGAAATTTTTGTCACCTGGGATCAAGTTTATAATGTTTTCATAATGAAATTTTATCCTAGGAGGTTGACATCTGAAATTAGGCCCAAAATATCTAGATTCCTTCAGGATGAATGAGAACTGTTTCATGAATCCTGGGATAGGTTTAGAGGTTTCCTTAGTCTGTGTTCAAACCATCAATGTACACCCCAATTCCTCATGGACACCTTCTACAATAGTCTCACCCCTTACCGCCAAACCTTGGTTGACCTGTCTTCTAGAAGAGACTTTAGTGATAAGACTGCTGAGGAGCTCAAAAAAATCTTTAATACCTTAGCTCAAAACTCCCAGCACAAATGATCTAGGAAGAGAACCATTGTGATAAAGGAAACCTCCCATGCCCTTTAATCTGAATCCCAAGCTACTATCTTCTTTAAAGAGAACCCACAACATACCCTTAAGGAACAGTGCCACCACAATGGCATGTATGGCCATTCTCAAACCTTTTTTTCAAACTTTGATATGCATGTCCAACCTCATGAGAGTTTCGATTTGCTAGCTATGGACCTCAGATTCAGCCTAGAGAAGATCCTTTTTCCAAGACCCACAATCAGGGGTATAGGAACCATTTGAACCTATCACAGAGGGAGCTAGGAGACCTCCGACCTACCGCCCTCCTAGATTCTAATAGCCTCCTGGGCATCAATTCCAACCCCAACTCAAAAGATGAGGTGAGAGACATGTTCCATCAGTTTATATGGAGGTTTGATGAAAAAAAGACCAAAATGATTATGATAAATTTCAAATGGATGCTAGAATGAAGAACTTGGAAATTCAAATGGGGTAGTTGACCAGGGATGCTAGTAATAGAGAAAAGGGTAGGCTGCCCAGCACCACTAAGTCCAATAATAGGGAGAATTCCATGGTTTGTGTCCACTAGAAGTGGTCGAAAAACTCACCAAGATCCTAGGAAAGAACCCCAAAATGATGAAAATGAAAAACTGGATGATGCTGGATACTCAAATCTGAAAGAACCTGAATCTGGAAAAATGGACAACACCACTGGAATCCCTCCAGTTCCTGTTGTTCCAGCTCTAAAACCCAAAGAAAATGGATTAAAAAACAAAGGCAAAAAAGGGAATAAATTTTTTGAAGAAGAAGTTGTAGAGATGCCCCCAATTTTGAGGAATGTTTCCCCTACAATCCATTTCCCACAATGAATTAAGAAGCTAACTCATGATTCTGAACTGTTGAAATTTTTGAAAGTGGTTGAAAAGCAGAACATTGATATCCCATTCTTGGAATCCTTGATTCAAAGCCCATCATATCTGAAATCACTCAAGAAAATATATTCAAAAAAAATAAAATGGAAGAATTTTCCACCTATAGCTTAACATAAGAGTGTAGTGCAGTCTTTCATAATAGGATACCTCCTAAGGTTCAGGACCCACAAAGCTTTGTCATCCCTTGAACTTTTGGGGATAAAGGTGGTGAGTTCAACTATTTGTGTGACCTGGGTGCTAGTATTAATCTGATTCCACTGTCACTTTTTCAGCACCTAAGATTATGAGTTTCCCAACCCACAACTATTGTGTTACAGCTTGATGATAGGTCCATTACTTGTCCAGTGGTTAGGGTTGATGATCTGTTTGTGGGAGTAGGAAAACTATTTTTTCCTTCTAACTTTCTTATCCTTGATATGGAGTGTGACCAGGAGGTTCCTATCATTCTTGGTAGGCCCTTCCTGGCCACAGGGGGAGCTGTGATAGATGTTTCCAAGGGGAAACTGGTTTTCAATTTGGGTGAATAGAAAGAAGAATTCAATGTGTTTAAGAAAATACAAGAACTCACCTACTGAATCTTTCCTAAAGTTGATATGTTAGTTGCTGAGATTAGTGTTGATAAGGAGGAAGAAGAGTTTCTGAGAATGATAGCCGGAATCAATAGTGCACCTAAAATCCCTGATGCCGCTTGCATGGGGATCATCTCAAGTAAGGGGAGAGAATTTTTTGATCAGTACGATGGTGAATTTTTGGAGAACTTAGATGAGTTTGTTTTAGAGCACATTCTTACCCCGAGAGAGGAGTCTAAATTTGAGGAGATCTTTTTTGGAAGCTCTAGTATTTTGGAAGAAGCCTTCCCTACTACCTTCGTCAAGAGGCAGCATGAAGACCTTGGGCCACCCAGGCCCAAGTGTCTTCCCTCAAGCAAGTCACCACCCACCCTTGCACTCAAACCCCTCCCTACCCACCTCAAATATTCCTTTTTAAGAGACATTTCCATCCTCCCTATGATCATTTCATCCAACCTAAAGGTGAGTCAAGAGAAAATTATGCTTACTGTTTTGAAGAAATACAAGTAAATCATAGGATGGTCAATTGCTGATATCAAGGGGATAAGTACATCCTTCTATATGAAGAATATTTCCATGGAACCTGAGTGTAAGCCCAGAGTAGAAGCCCATAGAAGACTCAACACCAACATGAAGGAAGTTGTGAGAGAAGAAGTGATTATTTTTCTTGATGTTGGAGTAATTTTTCCCATTTCTAATATCCCATGGGTTAGTCCTATCCAGGTGGTACCCAAAAAGAGTGGAGTGATAGTGGTCACTAATGAAAAGAATGAGAAAATCCAGACAAGAGTAGTGAATAAATGGAGAGTCTTTATAGACTACAAAAAATTGAATGCCTCCTCAAGAAAGGATCACTTTCCTATGACGTTTTTGGATCAAATGTTAGAGAGATTGGCAGGTAATGAATTATTCTTCTTTCTTGATGGTTATTATGGTTACAATCAGATTTCCATTGCACTTGGGGATCAAGATAAAACCACCTTCACCCGTCCATTTGGGACATTTTCCTACCGGTGGATTCCCTTTGTCTTATGTGGTGCTCCTGCCACTTTTTCATAGGTGCATGATGGCAATTTTTTTAGACATGATTGAAAGGATAATTTAAGTGTTCATGGATGATTTTTATGTTGTGGGAAATAACATTGAGAAATGTCTGCCAAATCTAGAATAATGTTTTAAAGCTTCCAAGAGACCAAATTAGTCTTAAACTAGGAAAAGTGATGATTAATGGCCACTGAAGGCATAGTTTTGGGACACAATGTTTATAAGAAGGGGATGGAGGTTTATATTGATAAAATTGAGGTCATACAAAAGTTTCCCCAACCTAAAAATGTTAAAGGAATCAGAAGTTTCTTGGGACATGCTGGGTTCTACAGGAGGTTCACTAAGGACTTTTCTAAGATTACTAGACCCAATTTATCCCTGCAGGTTAAGAACACACCCTTTTTCTTCAATGAAACATGTCTTGGGGCCTTTAATATTCTCAAGGAGAGGTTAACTACTTCACCTATAATCACTGCTCCTGACTGGCAGCTTCCCTTTGAGGTTATGTATGATGCTAGTGACTTTGAAGTAGGAGCTGTGTTAGGATAGTGGAAGGATAGGAAACTTCATGTTATTTACTATGAAAGAAAGTTGTTGGACGATACCCAAAATAATTATTCTACCACTGAAAAGGAGTTGCCTGCTGTGATGTTTTCTTTGGAAAAGATTAGGTAGTACTTGATAGGATCAAGTATCATAATTTTCACAGATCATTCAGCTCTAAAGTGTTTTCTTGCTAAAAAGGACTCAAAGCCCACACTCATGAGGTGTAACTTCTAGTTACATGAGTTTGATTTAATGATTAAGGATAATAAAGGGGATCAGAATGTAGTTTCAGATCATTTGTTCCGATTTCCCAATTCCCCAAGTAAGGAACCAAAATAGATCAACAGTTCTTTCCCTGATGAACAATTGTTTTCTACTTCTGTGCAACAGTCTTCTTGGTTCGCAAACTATGCCAACTTTTTGGAAGATGGAGTCATACCCAAGGATCTCTCACACAAAAAAAGGTAGAGGTTTATATCTGAGCCGAAATATTATATTTTGGATGACCCTCTTCTATTTAGGAGGTGTACTGATGGGATTTTGAGAAGATGTATGGTTGAGGATGATATTTTTTCCATAATTTAGAGCTTTCATTCATCACCTAGGGGTGGCCACCATGGAGGATAAAGTACTACTCAAAAGGTATTATAGGTTGGCTTCTACTGGCCAACACAGTTTAAAGATGCTAGAAGTCTAGTTATTGGCTGTGAAAAATGTCAAATGATAGGAAATGTTGGAATAAGGTAGGAACTACCCCAAAAAGGTATTTTGGAGGTTGAAGTATTTTATGTGTGGGGCAAGGACATCATGGTACCATTTCCATATTTCTATGAGAATGAGTACATTTTGGATACTATGGATTACGTGTCTAAGTGGGTTGAGCTAGTAGCTCTGTCCGACAATTCACCTGCTAGTGTTGTGAAATTCATCAAGAAAATCATCTTTTCCAGATTTGTTGTGCCACAAGCATTCATCACTGATAATGGGACTCACTTCAAGAATTATAAGTTAAATGTTTTGATGGAGAAGTATGGGTGCTCACATAGGATAGGCACCACTTACCACCCACATTCCAGTGGGAAAGCAGAAGTTTCAAACAGAGAGCTCAAACAGATTTTAGAGAAAACAGTGTCTATCACTAGAAAGGACTGGTCAAGGAAGTTGGATGAGGCCCTTTGGGACTATAGAACAGCTTATAAGACTCCTATAGGGATGTCACCATATATTCTACTCTTTGGGAAAACATTTAATTTACCTGTTGAGTTACAACAGAGATCTTATTGGGGTGTGAAGGCAGTTAACTTTGATTTTAAGTCTGGTGGTGAGAGGAGATTATTAGAGCTGAGTGAGATGGAGGAGATTCGAAGAGAGTCCTATGAGAATGATGAAATTTACAAAGAAATAAAAAAGGATTTTCATGACTCAATCATTCAAAATAGGAATTTTAAGGTTGGTGAGAGAGTCCTACTTTTCGATTCTAGATTGAAGCTGTTTCCAGGAAAGTTGAAGTCTAAGTGGTCAGGACCCTTTACCATTGTTAGAGTATTGGTTAATTGATTTTTTGAGCTAGTTGAAGAAGATAATCGACATTTCTTAGTCGATGGTCAAAGTATAAATAACTTCTTTAAAGGGAAGCTGAAGGTCTTGGCTGCCATCTCTCTATTGAAAGAATGAACTGATTCAAGTCTAACTGAGGACTATAAACTCAGTGTTACATGGGAACTAACCAAGGGTTGCTTAGTTGTCTACTTTTATTTTTGTTCTTCAATAAAGTTAACCTATGATTCTTGTTTTCTAGTTTAACCTCTTAACTTCTTGATGGTGACTCATGATCTTCTGTTATGTTAGAGGGAGAGTTGTTGCTACCAGAAACATGGACATGAAAACCCAAGGGAGTAATCCACTGCATTATATGGATAACATTTCTTTCTACTCACTCTCATGGGTTACTTATATTGAACTTAAAACTATGTAATATTATTTTACTTATTTAAAATTTCAGGTTAATGAAGAGTAGTAACAACCCAGCGTTGCTGATGATGATCTATCTATGGAATTCAGTGTAAAATCTACAATAATTCAGGGAAGTGTTGTTATGCCCTTTTTCACTTTTCATTACCTGCTTAATCTTCACTGTGAATTAAGTGTGGGGGACTTACCCCTAATCTATGAAAAATGAACATATTATCTTGCATGTGTGTTCAGATTATAGTATCTATAGAGTTGAAAAAATTATTTTGAGATGATTTGTGAAACATGCTTCCACCCATTGCTTTCAATTTCATCATGTTGCTACCGCACATCACTGTTAATCATGCTACTATTTGAAGTAAATTGATAAAATATTTTGTCTTATCTTTACAAAATTCAATGCATGAACATTTTAGGAAATAAAATTATTGTTGAAGATGGTTGGTGGGGTTGGGTTCTTCTGTTTATGTTTTTTTTTTGTGTTTTTATTTTCTTTCACTTTTTGTGTGGCAAAGAAAATTTTTGAACCTCATTGCTACCCCTCCATATCCTTTTTCAGCTGAAATGTATATATATTTTGAACTTAAATTGTCTCCCACCTTGAGAGTCAACATTGTGGAGAATTTTTGGTTCTAAGTGTGGGAGAGAGGGGTTATACTAGTGTCATTTCAAATCCCCCCATCTTGAACCTGAAGTTTGTGTTTGTTTTTTTGTTTTAAAAAAATATCATTAATTTTTTTCAAAAATGGTTCAAAATCAGTTTATAAAAAAATTCAAATTCTTTCATAACTTTAGAGCCATTGGAGGTTCACTGGTACTTTAATTATGTAATGTTAGTGGATAACTGCTTACTGGATGTTGAGAGTTGCATTTAGTCAGAAACTATTAAGCATGAGTGATTGTTGAGTGGAATTGTTCACTATCTCTATGAAACTTTCTGTTTAGGAACTGTGGATGGGAGTGTGACATGATATGTTTTTTGGGACGATGATCATGACTTAGTGTAACTATAAGTTCTCACTGGAACCTAGGGGACTCACACTTTTTAAAAAAATTAAAAAAAAGTCAATCACCTTAGGAAGTAAACTCTATTGATTATTAATTAAGTCCATTGTAACTAGAGTAAAATGGGAAAATGGGATCCCACAGTGAGTATCTGAGACAAGGTGAATTGGGTGCATTTATATAAATAAATAAAGCCAATTTCAATCTTAATAAGTGTTATGAAAAGTTCTTTGCACATGGAATATGGCTGGGAAAAATGGAAATAAAGTGCCCTTTTCAAAAATGAACTCATTAAGGTGAGGGGAATTTTGAACCCAGATGAAGAAGGGAGAAATTGACTTGGTTAATTTTTTATTTGAGTTGAGTTAATAAAGTGATTAAATTAATGGACATTAATTTGTGGAACCTTAGGAAGGTGAGAATGGAAGGTTCCATTGGTTATGTTTTAAATTCCACATCATCTAACCTGTCAAAACTCCTTAAATCAAAGCATGAATTGGAAATTGAAGTAGGACAGTTAATAAGTACATATAAGAGGCATGACATACTTGACAGTGTATAAATTTTTGAGGCTATTGACTTCCAGTGAGTATTTGAAGCTAGTAAGGACATCATTTTTGAACTACCTTGAAAATCCGGACTCATTGTTTGGTCCTACTCCTTTGGGTATTAAAATTTAATCATGCATTCTTTGAACTAAACTTCACAAATCATATTTCTATTTTAAAGTCAGAGGCATGTACTTGTTTGTGGACAAATAAAATTTTAAGTGTGGGGGGTTTGATGTGGCAGTGTTTTCATTCTCTTTGCAACTTTCTTTTTAATATTTTTTGTTGAATTTTTAATAACAAACCATTATATTCGGTGTAATATTTATCAATTGTTGTATTTTATAAATTACATTATAAAATATGTGTTTATGTATTAAAAGTGTGTTTCTATTTTTTATTTTTTGTTGTTTTTCAATAATAAAATTAATTTGTTATTTTTAATTTCATTTAATTAATTATTTTTGTTATTTGTTTCAATAATCTTTAATTCATTCTCTATTCTTTATTTTTTTAATAAATACCTCATTTTAGTTTTTAGTATTTTAATAATTTAATTACTTTTAACAATTTAGTTTTATTCAATTAATATATCTTATTCTTTAATTTACTTTATTAATTGGTTAATTAATTGGTTAAATAATTTAAGAAAGTAACGATATTATTTTAATTTTTTTTAAATTATTTTATTAAACCCAAATGAATTTATTATTTTAAATAAAGATTCATTAATTTTTTTATCTAGATTTTTTTATTTAGTTTTTAATTTTATTCTAGTGAATTTAATTAATTTATTTATGAATCTATTTCTTCATTTTATAATAGATTTAATTTATTTTTTTTTATTTTTATTTGTTTGGTTTGTTTGACATGCAGGTGTTGTTGTGTGTCGCGGTTTCTTCATGGTCACAATGCCACCGTATTGCCTTCAACCTGTTCTCACCATTTTAAGAATGGTGAAACATCGCACCATTCGATACCTATATAAAAGTGGAACCATTTCAGGACTGGTGGCGCAACATATCTTCTTTCCATCACCGCTTCTGCATTCCCCCACACACTGTGTTTCCTCAATGTCCCACCGTTTTAACTTATGGTGCCACTGTTTCCATCACAGTGTCACCGTGTCCACCTCACTCATGGTGAGACCATGAAACACACAATCACGGTGGAATGTGTCACCGTGTCCACCATATTATTGTCCCGCCATTTCAGCTCATGTATCACCATTTCTTGCACATACTACTTCCTCTACACCCTCACAGTTCCACAATTACAGCGACATAATGGTGTCTATCTCACTGTTCCACGCACCAGCACCCAGGCACCGTTTCACACTCACTGTATCCCCCACATCACGATGCCACCGTTTCTGAACGGTGTCACCCCTATTCTCCCTTCTTGACTCCTTCAAGAACTAAAACACCAATTCATACAGCAAAAAGTAGCAGAGAAATGAAACAAACCAATTCATGAAGCAAATCAAACAAAATCAAGCATAATAGTTGTTCAACGTCAAATTTCAAACCCTAATCACCATATCTAAGATGCCGGATTAACCGTATAGATACTGCTGCGAGCTGGAATCACCACCTACTATGAGCCGACATCACCACCTTTCCTTTCCGCACACCCCCTGAGCCACCACACAACCCATGTGCCATCCGAGCCTACGACCGATGCTGCATTACACCACCGCTGCATCCTCTATCCGGGTCGTCGCTCGCATCGCGCCACAAGTCCGCACCACATGCACCCATCAAACCCAACACGGCCCCCTTTCTCCCCATCCTATTCCAAAACCTTCTCTTTATGTTCCAGCTCTACACCCACACATCACCGACACCCCCCGGCCGCACTCCTGCTCCCTCACCAAACAGAACCACCCGACCCCCCCCCCCATTTCATCTTTTCTTTCTTTTTTTTTTAGTTTATTTTTTTTCTATTTTATTACATCATATCATATAATATATATTATGTAATTTATATGATATACTATACAACAATAATTATAGGTTTAATAATAATAGTACATAATCTTTTATATATGATAATAATATATGTTATTAAATAAATATAATAGTTATTAGAACATATATTTGTAATAATAATATTAGATATTATAAAGTGTGTATATATATATATTAATAAGTTTTTTTAAGTAGATATATAATATAAAGTATTTTTATATAATAGCTTCATTCTCTCACTCACGTGAGTTTTTTTTGGTGTTTCATATAGGGGGAGTTGTTCGTATAGGTGGAGTCGGTGGTGGGCTAAGGGAAAATTAATTCGTGGAAAAATGTTGGGAATTTGGAGTTCATTGCAAAAGGTGGGGTACACTCACTGAGAGTTCACTTAAAGGCTAGTGAAGTGCACATAAAAGCACACCACATTGATTTTTGTCCTGTCTGTTAGAGGGAAGGTTGCAGCTCGCCACGGGGGTACTCATTAGTTCAGTTAGGAGAAACTACGCCAGTGACAATCATGGGAGGAGTGGAACTGTGAAAGTACCATGTGGATACAAGGGAACACCTCAGGAAATATTTCATAGACTTCGACGGGGTCATTAACATTCATTGAAATTGGGGTTTTTCTCAAACCTGATGCCCATTTCAAAAACAATATCAAATCACAAAAATTTCATTTTTTTAAATAAATTAAAAACACTTTTCAATTTAATCAAATATTTATAGGTTTTAATCATAGGAACAAGAATTATGGAACAACCTACCTTTAAATCAAATATCCAAAAATCAAAACTTGTAATAGGACACACCAATGAAGAACGGATTCATGGATGATCTACGGGATCAACCTAGAATCTATATCTAATAAAACTGATTTTAAATCCATAAATTTTATTATTATATATAAAAATTTAAGTAGGATAGAAATAGATACAATAATAAATTGTATGAGAGGAGATCTTCCTACTTGGAGAAGATCGAATGAGATCAATGATACTTAAATCCTCTAAGAAAATGGTTTGGAGGAGTTAATTTCACCTCTTGGGAGAATCCATGAAAAAAATCATGTTAGAGTCAAATAGGAGGATTAGGAATATTAAAACATGGTTCATGATTTTAAATTATTTTTTGGATGAATTAAAAACTATGTGGATGGTTTCTTGGGAATGTCTGCATGGTTAGACAAATCATGTGCACTAAATGTGTTCCCATTCTAGTCTTCTATTTGGGGGGTGCATGATTTTGAAGCAAAGTTAAACTAACTATTCTGTAACAATGTGTTTCAAACTACCTATGTCATGCATAGTTTGGATAGTTGGCCACATGGTTTGGAAAAACTGTACACCCCTTACAGTGGATCTCAATAGGGCGCATGTTTTTTTGGGCCAAACCACATAGTTTTCCTTAATCATGCACCAACCATACACAGCACAAAGGACTTCAAACAATTTCAAAATTTCACTTGAAACTTCTTGAAACAAGACCCAGACAAATAGAGATCAAAACTAGGGTCAATAAATACTTGATAATAAGTAATGATATGTTATAACCTCCCCACTATAAAAAAATTATGTTCCCAAAAATCATATCAAGAAGTTTCCATAACAAATAGATGAGTCGAATTCTCTCTCATTAGTTCCCCACACTCCCAAGTCTCATGAGAATCAGAACCTTGCTGCCATAGAACATAGACCAAAGGTATCATCCTTCCATAAAGTATATTTGTCTTAGAGAAAATAATCCTGAATGGATTCTTAGTAATAGATAAATCAAGATCAACATTAAGATCACTCTAGTTAAAAGCTTGAGATGGGTTAGAAAGATACATTCAATGCAAGGATACGTGAAACATAGTGTGTATAGATGTTAGAATTAGTGGAAGTGATAAATAATAATCCACTTTCCTAACCTTCTCAACAACCTCAAAAGGTCCCACAAACCTTGTTACCAGCTTACCCTATTTCCCAATCCATCGATTAATCTAGAAAATTGAAACTCTAAAAAACACTTTGTCACCAAAAGAGAACTCTAAAGTTATCTTATTGTGATTAGCATAAGATTTTTTCCAATTATGTTTCATCAAAATTCAATGATGAATCAACTAAATATTTTTGGTCATATCTTATAACAAGCTTAGTCCACCTAATAACTTTCACCAATCTCCGACCAACACAATAGAAATTTGCAAGGACTTATATAAAAGGCCTCAAATGGATCCATCCTAATTGTATACTGGTAAATTGTATTATATGAAAACTCAACCAGTCCAAAATGGTTGTACCAAGATCCATAAAAATTGAGGACATAGGAATATTGTATGTCCTCGAGATTTTTTATATACTTATCTATGTAGCAATCCATCTACGTATTATATGTCATACTAAAGATATCCTAAAATCTCATCACCCCTTAAAGGAATCTCCTAAAATGAGTGGTAAAATGGAGATCTCTATCAGAGATTATAGCAATTGGATCACCATGAAAATGAACAATATATTTAACATAGAGACTTCCAAACTCCTCAAATTTGGTTGTATCATGAATGGGAAAAATTTGAGATAAATTATTCATCCAATCAATCACGAACCATATCACATTTTTTCTTTAAGGGGTACATGGAAACCCAACAAAAAAGTCTATAAAAATATCACCCCACTTTTAATTTGGAACTAAAAGTAGATGAAGTAAATCTAAAGGTCTCTAGTTATTGAACATGACCTGTGGGAAAGTATAACAATTAGAAAAAAATAAGCAATGTATCATCTCATACCTAGCCACCAGAATCATTTTCATATGTCATAGATCATATTTGTGGTACACGAGTGCAAAACCCACTGGTAATTATGGAAACCCCCCATTACAATTTTTTTATAGATAGAGGCACAAAAATGATTCTAAAAACATAGGATGTCCTAATAAGAGAAAGACCACTCTCCAATGGTCTCCCCACCATAAAGAGAGTCCATAATGACACAGAATGCATCATCAAACTGCTACTCTTGAATAATCGTTTCAAGAAGAGAGTATTCCAATTGTACACTTTCCAAAACCACCTCGGCCTATTCTTCCTAGACTCTAAAATATAAATGTGAAAAAATATCCTTCAAGTTACACTCTTTTTATCTTTCTTTCATGGCTAGGGTTGGGAGTCTCCTACTAAAAGCATCAAAAACAACATTTCCCTTCCCTGGGGTGTAGTAAATGTCAAAATCAAATGACTATAGGTACTCGACCCAATGTGTCTTCAAAATGATCAAATATGTTTTAGAGAAGATATAACTTAGGATCTTATTGATAGAAAACACATTGATCATTTCTCCATAAATTTAATTCCATAAAGTCTTAAGATGATACATCATGGATGCAAGTTCATGTTCATGGTTTTGATCATTTTTCTCATGTGGCCAGATATGTTGAGAACCATAGGCTACCACATGATATCCCTATATAATAATGCTTCCCAAACCCAAACTTGATGAACCACAAAAAAACCACCTAGCCCTACCCCGCCTTTGGAAGAGTCAACACTAGTGCATAATTCAAAAGCCGTTTCAACACAACAAAATAACTCTAACATTTATCATTCCAAGTGAACTTTTCCCCCTTCTAAGTGAGAGAGTGAAATTATTTTTCATGGGTTATCTCAAATGATTTTTGAATTCAGGTTATTTAGGTGCAGTAGAGTGGCTGAAAAATGTTTTCTCTTAAAGGATGAAGTAATTTAAATCAACATATTAAAGGTATTCTGAAAATAAAATAAAATAAAATAAACACACCATTTAAAAGGATGGTATTTTTTATCAGTTATCAAATAATAATAAGTATTCTTGAAGAATATTGTAAATTTTTTCTTTTTGTTTTTGAAATTTAATTTGTTTAATAGAACACAACAAGAAGATGTTTTTAAAAAAATATTTTAAAAGGCATAATCGATCTAACGTTTCTTATTCACTTACTTATTAATTATTATAATTTAAATTAATATCAACTTAATTATGATCCCCTAATTTTTTAACCCTCAAACCCTATGGGAGTTAACTTAACCATAAAGATGAAATTAATTAAACCCTAGGATAACTTCAAAACATGTAATCACAACACTCTTCTTTGACTGATGTTCTAAGTCTAGATTATGGTCAGTGGTAAATTAGGGAACATATACATTATATAAATGAGGATGAATTGTGTTTAGGGATTATATTTGAGCTCTACAAATTTATCCCATGTGCTTTTTTTTCACCGGTTAAGGTCGCGCTCTCACAATTCACATATTACTCAACCTTGGGTGTTTTTGCATGAATCATTCAATTTCTTGCTTAGTTTAAATTAAATTAAAAAATAAATTCATAGTTAATTTTAATTGAATTACATTATCTCATTGATTTAAAATAAATTAATGAATAAGGTAAGAGGTAGACCGATTACTAATAAGAACTACTCTTCCATGGGTGGTGTAGTCATCATAGAAATGTTTTGAATTCACAAAGGTTTATAAAGGGTATAACTCAATCTTGTTTATAATAATGAATTCTATCCCAAATAGGAATATTAATAGAAGAATAAAATTTAAAATAATAGAAAAAAATTAAGATAAAATAAGAGTTTATTGAAATAAAAACAATATTACAAAGAGAAGAAGAAGAAGAAGGCTTCGATGGAGGGATCATTGCTTCAATAGCTCTCCCCTTTGAAATTCCTAGAGAAATGGAGTGAAAATAATTATACTCTACCTTAAATATCCTAATACACATCCCAAAATATCCAAAGGAGAAAAAATCCAATTTATAGAGTGGATGGGAGGCTAGGTTATAGTGGTTTCAAGTGTGAATGGGGAAATTCAGCTAAATATTTTATTCCAAGTTAAACCACCTGTTTGACAATCAAAACGCATGAAACAGCTATCCTTCCATAAGGATCATTTGTGATACAAATTTTTATCGATATCCTCTCCAAATGTGGGCCCAATCCAAGCATGAATGTAGAATTTATGGCCCAAATACATAACTAATGTCCAATATGGAAATTATATCCCATATTTGACTTCATTTCACTTTACTCTAATCAAATGCATGATTTATCTACCATTTAATAAAATAAATTTTTATACCATTAGTCAAGAACATATTAAAAAAATTATGTTAAAATAATTGTTATAAAAAAAATTATGTCGTAATTACTATAGTGCACTTTAAAGGGAAAAACTGGAATTTTTAAAAAAATTTCAAATGAATGATATAATCCCAAATATTTTATAAATAAACATATTTATCACAATGTGAGGAAATTATTTCATTTATTATCAATAAAATATTCAATAAAATTTTGTTTAATCAACTCCCCTACACTTGAACTTTTTCAATCTTGGGAAAAACCCCATATCATGTTTTCCAAAAAATTATGAAAAGATATGCATGTTAATATTCCTTAATCCACAGTGGAAATATAGGAAAAGTAATAATCCCATCAAGAGTTAGTATCAATAAACATTAATTTCATTGCCTCACAAATTATGTCAAAACAAAATCTAGTGAGATTAATAACACTAATCATAGTGAAAATAAGTCATGGGACTACCATGACACTAATTCCCACGTGTGTGTGTGTGTGTGTTAATCATTTAAATATTGTATCTCCACCCCTTATACAGTATATTCAGGTTAATAAAAACTTTTCCCCTTACCTAATTCTATTCTTCCAAACCTGTTAAACATCCTTTGCAATCAAATTTGAAAACCCACTCATTTATGCATTCTCAGAAGTCAAACCATGATCTCCAAACCTAAATATCCCCACATGTGTACATTTCTTCACTCCCCTATTTATTTATTGATTATTTTATTTTATTTTATTTTTATTTTATTTTTTTAGGGTGTACAATAATCATATATTAGGTGCACATGCATAGGTCAATCTAGTATAGTGATAGAAATGATAGGAAGAGAAACGAACGTATGGAAAGAGCATGTTATAAGATAAAACTAATTACTTACCCTAAATATACATTCAATTGGGTAATACAAAATCACAATTCATGATTGTGTTAAAATATGTTTGGAGAAATCAATGACATAATTTACCATGAAAAAAAATAAAAAATAATGGTTTCAACATCTAAATGGATTTATTATGACACAACCAAACATATCATTGATGACTTCAATTTTTCGAAAAAATCATCCCTTTATGATGAAATCTTTCTCATTTTTATCATGCCACCAATGAATTTTAAAAACATGCATTTTTTATATTTTCCATATCTAAATGATCATTTTCCATGATTTTTTTTTTGAAAATTTTACCTAAAACATAACAGAAAACACACAAAAATACATAAATGAAAATCCTAAATATCTACCCCAAAATATTTTCCCCTCCCCCACACTTAAAAAATTTAATTTTCCTCAATGTGAACCCATGAGATGATATGTTCACATGAAATAATTAATTTGAAATAGGACAAATAATATAAAAGGGAAAGGTTTGGGAACAACTTGATATTCTCAAGTGATGATGGGGTCATGCAGTGTGATGAAATCAACTGCATCGGTAGGATTTCCCTCAATGTATTGCTTGAAATATTTCCCATTAACTGTAAAGATCCTTTAAATTTCCTCTTGTGTTATCTCCACTACACCATAATAAAAAACATTAGACACAACATAAGGTCCTTAGCTTCTGGAATTCAAATTATCAGGCATCAGTTTTAGTCATGAACTATAGAGTATAACTTTCTCTCCTACATTAAACACCATTTTTTGGATCATTATGTCATGAGTTTCTTTTGATCATTCCTTGTAGATACTTGATTTATCATGTGATGACAATCAAATATCCTCAATCTCTTAAATTTTTATCTTTCTTTGAATTCTATCTTGGGCCAAGTCCATGTTGCATTTCTTCGTAGCCTAATATGACCGATACTTGAATTCCACAGGGAGATTACAATATTTCCAAAAAAACAATATGAAATGGGGACATACTTATGGGGGTCTTGTATGCAGTCTTATAATCCCACATCGTATCATCCAAGTGCTTTCTCTAATCCTTCCTATTTGGATTCATGGTTTTTTCCAAAATCTTTTTCAACACCAAATTTGAAACCTCATCCTGACCTTTTTTTTGGGTGTTATGATATTGTTCTTTTTTGTTCCACCCCATATTTATGAAGAAGGTAATCCAAATTCCAATTACAAAAGTTTGTCTCCTAATCACTAATGATAGATTTTGGTAATCCAAACCTAAAAAAATATGTGCCTTAACAAAGTCAACTACAACATGAGAATCATCAATCCTGGAGGCCTTGGACTCCACCCATTTACTTACATAATCAATAACAACCAAAATAAACAAAAAAAACTTGGAAAAGGAACCATAAAATTAATTCCCCATAAATCAAAAATTTCAAAGAAAATATGGGTTGTTGGGGAATCTCATGTCTTCTAGTAATATTCCTAGTACGTTGGAAATGAGAGTGTGACTTACAAAAAATATGGGAATCATAGAATAAGCTAGGATAATATAATACAGAGTCTAATAATTTCTTATATATCTATTGGGGTCTAATGTGTCCACCAAAATCAATTATATGACAAAAATGTAAAACAGAATCAAACTCATGATCTGGAACACACCTCTTAATAACTTGGTCACTACACATGTGCTATAGGTAGGGATATTCCCACACATAAAATCTAGATTCACTCGTTAATTTTTGGACTTGATGTTTCTTTAAATTTTTAGGAATTTTATAGGTAACAAGGTAGTCAAATAAATCAGCATACCAAGGATGTGTACCTAATATTTTATAAATATGCTCATTAGGGAAAGTATCATGAAGTGGTACATGGCCCAAGGTGTCAGAATATAATGTGTAAGTAAGCCTAATCATGTGGTACGACCCCATGTTTTCTGAACCCTTCTTATCCTTTATCTCAATATCAAATTCTTGAAAAAGGATCATCCATTGGATAAACCTAGGCTTTTCATTTTTCTTCTTCAAGAGGTTCCTCAGAGCTACATGGTCAGAAAAAAACAACTACTTTAGAGCCCAATAAATATGAATGGAATTTATCTGAAGAAAATAGGATGACAAAAAACCCCTTTATATGTTTGTGTAGTTTTATTGGGATGAGTCCAATGTCCTTGATGCATATGAAATCACATGTGAATGTCCCTCCACCCTATGTGATAAGAAAGTTCCAACTAAAATTTTGGATATGTCACACATAATCTCAAAAGGACGCTCCCGTTATGGGGGTTGTATGATTGGTGGAGTGGTTAGATGCTTCTTTAACCCATCAAAGGAAGTCCTATAAGAATCATCAAACAAAAAGTCAGAATCCTTTTGAAGTAATTGTGACATAGGAAGAGAAACATTACAGAAATATTTGATGAAGTTCCGATCAAATCCTGCATACCCTAAGAAATATCTAACATCACTCAAACATGAAGGATAGGGTAAGGATAAAATAATATCAACCTTAGATTTATCAACCTCTATCTCATTTTTTGATACTACATGCCCTAAGACAATTCTATTATCTACCATGAAATGACACTTTTCAAAGTTCAGGACCATATTCTTCTCAATACAATGATTCAACAGATATCCCAAACTAAAGATACATCCATCAAATGAGGACCCTTATACTGTAAAGTCATCCATAAATACCTCCATGTAGGTCTCAATGAAATCTGAAAAAAAACTCACCATGCTTCTCAAGAAGGTACCTGGGGAATTTCATAGTCCAAATGGCATCCTTCAGTAGGAAAATTTACTGAATGAAAAAGTGAATATAATATTATCTTGATCCTATAGAGTTATATAAACCTGAAAATATCTAGAAAATCCATCCAAGAAACAATAGTGTGTTTTCCCATCTAGTCTCAAGAATTTGATCAATAAATGGGAGTGTAAAATGGTCCTTTTGATTTGATTGATTTAGTTTCCTGTAATCAATACGCACACGCCAACTGTTTTGCACCCCCATTGGAAAAAACTCATCTATATCATTTCTAACTACAGTAACACCACTTTTCTTAGGCATAACCAAAACAGGACTTATCCACTGGGAATATAAAATGGGATAAATTATACCTAAATCAATCAATTTTTCAACATATTTTTTTAACTTCTAGAAGATTTGGATTCAGTCTCCTTTTTGGTTGTCTCAACTGTTTAGCCACATCCTCTAAAATAATCCTATGCATTAAAATAGAGGGGATAATGCTTAATATGTCAGCCAAGGACCACCAGATTTCCCTAATGTTCTCCCTCAAAACACTCAAAAAAATTCTTCATGTTCAAAAGTGAAATTTTTAGCAATGATAATAGGTAATGTATCACCACTCGACAAGTATGAGTATTTTAGATTTGGTGGAAATTTCTTGAGATCTAAGGTATGGGTGATGTATGTATTGAGACATTGAAGGAACTGAAATATGTGAACAGTTAATATCAATACCAGAATAGACATCATCAAAATTAGAGAATAATTCATCAAATCTATTAGCATGCTCAATAGCCAATTCATAATCTGAGTGAACATGATCAAAATTGGAATATAAATCCATTTCAAAATAAAATCTAAGAGATGTTTGTGCACTAAAAATATGTGTGGAAGTACTCATAGAAATTAAACTACAACTAATTATCATAATCTCCCTAAGCATAGGAAAATAAAATTCCATGGGGTTTTTATTTGGTGGTTCAAATGGGAGATAAAAAAAGCAGAATAGTCCTCTCATGGGTACTTCATGGAGTCCATAACATTAAATATCACAACTTCATCTCCAAACTCCATGTAAAGTGTACCCTCATTGACATTTATGTTTTTTTTCAGTTCTGAGGATGGGTCTACATAAGATAATGGGATCATGAGAAATTACCTAATCATCCTTCATGTTAATCACATAGAAATATTTTTGAAAGATCATGTCTCTTATCTGAACAAATACATCCTTAAGGACTCGTGTTGGATATGTTGTAGCTATATTCGCCAACTACACTGTTACTATCATCGGATTCAAATCACCAACCTGTAAAGAAGATAGTATATAATGATGCATCACATTTATGAAATAACCTAAATCACATAAAGCATCCAAAAAAGTTTAACTCCTCTATGGTGCATGGTATAGTGAATGTTATTGTATCCATTCACTTTGTTGGGACTTCTTGATTTGGTGTAATGAGTGCTGAAACATTCCGTCCAATATTGATCCTCTCATTTCCCTTTATCTTTATTTGATTATTAAAACATTCTTTAAAGAATTTGAAATACCTTGGTATTTTCTTAATGGATTCAATAAGGGGGTGTTTATCTCCACACGCGTGAATGTGTCCAAAACATCTTTCTGAATATCTTCTTCAACCATATTCTTTTTTTGTGAAAATATGATTGGAAATGGAAGGGTTTTAGGAGTAACATCATCAATATTTTTCATACCTTTTTCTACCTCCTTAGGTTTCTCATCATTTAGCATGGAATGGGGCTTCTCCAAGGTTGAGGTGAATCTCAATGGAATGGTAGTTGTAGATGTATCAGTTTTTTGCTTCCCACTTCTCAATACGATGACACTGATATTTCCCTTGGGATTTGGATTATGTTGGGAAGAAATATTTTTGGAGATCTTACTTTCTAGTTCATGGAGGGCAGTGGAAATCTGGCTCATTTAAATATTCAACTCCTTCTGCTTCGAACCTTGACTCTTCATCTAATTATGTTGATTAAAAACAATTTGTTTCAAAATATAATTAGTGTTAGAATATAACTTTGGTTTTTGGTTCCCTTATGGTTTTCTTTTCTATTATTGGGCTTCAAATATCCTTTGGGGTTGCTGGAAACCCTGTTGGTAGGGTAGAGGATGCTGGATATTTTCTTGAAAGGGGGCCTTTGTTGTCGTATAGATCCATACCTCATGTCTGTATGACCCTTATACCCATGTTTGTATGTTGGAGAAAAGGAATAATACTTATTTTGGGGATTTAGTTGTTGTTTATACTGATATGGTCTCCCATGGAATACTTTTGTGCAATCCTCCCCCTCTTGTACTTGGGGGAAACAATCAGTTTGGTGGTCTATTTTAGTGCAGATTCAACAAGGCCTTGTAGGTGAGGGTTTTTATTTCTTTTGATCCAAAGAAATATGTCTCACAATATTAGTCAATTCTTCCAAAATGGTATCAATTAAATTATTTTCAAGATAAAAAGGACTTACCTGATGTACTCCTCTAACATGTTTTGTACCTCGATCGCCAAATTGTTGGCAGTTTTCTTCCAACCTGTCAATAAATGAATGTCCAGTTGTTGGTGTTTTTTCAACCAATTCCCCTCCAGCTTCGGAATCCATCATGATTCTATCCATATGTTTGAGACCTTCATAGAGGTATCAAATGAAGATTTGTTCACTGATTTTGTGATGTGGATAGCTTGCGCAGAACTTATTGAATCACTCCCAATACTCATACATTGAATCCCCTTGGGATTGATTGATTCCTGAGATCTACTTATGAATTCTATTGGTCCTCAATGCTGTAAAAAATATCTATAAGAAAAGGCATTTCAAATCGTTCCAACATGTTACATATTCAGGTTGTAAGAATTACATCTAATCATTTGCAGTTCCATCAAGTGAGAATAGAAATTCTCTTTGTTTTATTTGATCTTCCGATACATTTCTTGGTTTTAAGGTTGATAAAACCACATTAAATTATTTTAAATATTTTTTTGGATCCACCCCAGATAATCCATGAAATATTGGAAGTAGGTGAATGAACCCAGATTTCAGTTCAAAGTCTAATTCGAGATTTGGGTATGCAATACAATTTGTTTGATAGTTAATGTCGGGTGAATATAATTATCTAATGGTTATATTAAGTTAATTGTTATTATTTTCAACCATTAGTTCTTTTTTTATGTTTTATTTGGAAGAGTCTCCAATTATATTATTCCTAGAAAGGAGGAATTCTCCAACTGGTTGAATGTTGAAACAACCCATAGACTGATATTCTCTGATTTAGGATCAAAGGATACCTTCAATATCACAGTCAAAATATAAAATATCAATAGGATTAGTTCATGTCATAAATCAAATAAAAATTAAAAGAGGAAAAGTGGACTATAATAAAAAGGAAAATAAGTTTGAGTTGGTCTGATAAAAATAAAAGAAGAGAGAAAACAATTGAGAAAGGTGAAACAAGAAAGAAAGTAGAGAATAAAATAATAAAATGAAAAATAAAATAAATAACTATAATTGGTTGAATAAATCACATGACTCCCTAGGAACAACACCAATTTGAAATGTGTTTTCGTGATCACTCTCAAATGATATTCAAATTCATGTTATTTAACTATAGCATAGTGGCTGACCAAGGTCATCTCTCAAAGGAGGAAGTAATTTAAAACAACATATTAAAGGTATTTGGAAAATAAAATAAACACGCTATTTAAAAGGATGGGGTTTTTTATTTATAAAAGAATAATAAGTATGCTGTAAGAAGATTGTAATTTTTTGTTTTTGTTTTTGAAATGAAATTTGTTTAATAAAACACAACAAGAAGGTGTTTTTCTTAGAAAATATTTTAAATGGCATAATTGATATAACTCTTCCTATTAATTTAATTATTAATCATTATTATTTAAATTAATATCAAATTAATTTTTATCCCATAATTTTTTAACCCTAAAACCCTATGGGAATTAACTTAGCCTCAAAGATTAAATGAATTAAACCCTAGGCTAGCTTCAGAAGATGCAATTGTAGCACTATGCTTTGATCGAAGTTCTAAGTCTAGCTTATGGTAAGTGGTAAATTAGGCCAAATATACATTCTAGAAAAGTAGGATTAATTGTTTTTAGGGATTATATTTTAACTCTATAAAATTATTCTGTGTGCTTTTGTTTCACCGGTTAAAGTCGCACTCTCACAATTCACACATTACTTAACCTCATGCATTTTTGCATGAATCATTTAATTTCTTGCTTAGATTCAATTAAATTAAAAAATTAATTCATATATAATATTATTTTAATTACAATATATCATTGATTTAAACTAAATAAATTTATAAGGTAATAGGTAGACCTATTACTAAAAAGAACAACTCTTCCATGGGGAGTGTAGTCATCGTAGAAACGTTTTGCATTCGCAAAGGTTTAGAAAGAGTATAACCCAATATAATTTACTCTATTGAATTCCAGAATAAATATTAAGATTAAGAGAAGAATAAAATTTAAAATAACTTAAGAAATTTAATCAAAACTAAGAGTTTATTGAAATCACAACAATATTACAAAGTGAAGATGAAGAAGAAGGACTTGATGAAGGGATCCTAGCTTCAAGATATCCCCCTATTGAAATTCTTGGATAAATGGAGTGAAACAAATTCTACACTACCTTCAATTTCCCAATGTACATATAAACCCCTCAAAATGATAAAAACACCAATTTATAGAGTGGATGGGAGGCTAGGTTTCAAGTGGTTTCAAGTGTGAATGGGGAAATTCATCCAAATATTTTATTCCAAGTTTCACTGCTTTTTTGAACTTCAAAACGTGTGAAATGGATATCCTTATATAAGGATGATTTGTGAAAATTTTGTATCTAGATATTCTCTCCAAATTTGGGCACAATCCAAGAATAGATGTATATTTTATGGTCCAAATACAAAACTAATGTTCAATCTGGTGAGTCCAGCCCATCTTTTACTTCATGGACCTATTACTCTAATGAAATGCTTTAGCTCCCATGTCATGAATGAAAGATGTATCCCATTAATTCAGGAACATATTTAAAAAAAATTATGTTCAAATAATATATATAAAAATATTTATGTCAGAATTACTACAGTGCACTTTAATGGGTAAAACTAGAATTTTATGAAAATTTTCAAATGAATGATCTAATCCCAAATATTTTATAAATAATCATATTTATCACAATGTGAGGAAATTATTTCATTATTATTAATAAAATATTAAATAATTTTTTATTATAGAGGTCATAATAGAATCCAACTTTGATAAATCCTTTACAAACTAGTGGTAATACCCCACTAAACCCAAGAAGATCCAAATATCAAAAACATTCCCCGATTGATCCCATGTCCTAAAAAGCTTCCTCCTTCTCAAGATAAACATAAATACAAATTTTAAAGACCACGTTTCCCAAGAAAATCACTTATTGAATCTATAAATTACATTTCTATATCTTGGAATAGAATCTATGATTTATTAACATTTCTAGAACTGCTCTAAGATGACGCATATGGTCCTCCTTGTACTGCGAGTAAACTAAGATGTTATCCACAAATACCACCAAAAAAATATCAAGATACTCATGAAAGATTTTTTTCATAAAAACTATAAATACATATGTATAATTAGTTATACCAAATTGAATTAAAAGACACTCATAATGGTTGTACATACTCGGGAATGAGGACTTCTAAATGTCAGATTCTTTTATTCTCAACTAGAGATAACTAGATCGAAGATCGATCATTGTGAACCAAATTTCCTCTTTCAAATGGTCATATAGATCATCAATATGTGGAAATAGATACATTTTCTTAATTTTACCTCTATTAAGCTATTGGTAATCAATACATAGGAAAATTGTATCATTATCTTTCATATCAAAGAGAACATGTGTTTCTCATGGTGACACACTTAGGTGAATGAATCCTTTCACTAACAGATCATTTAACCGAGTCTTCCACTCTTTCAATTTAGTCGGTTTCATATGGTAAGAGGTAATACACACTATTTTAGTACTAAGGACTAAATCAATATAAAACTCCACCACTCTTACCAATGGAAAACCAAATAAATAAGAAGGAAACACATTGATAAACTTGATGAAAACTAGAGTGACATAATCACACAAATCTCTTGATCAAAATCAAGAATTGATATTACTTTCCCAAAAATTAGATAAGAAGGTCTAAATCTACCTGACCTAGGGTTTAATTCTCCCTTGAAAACATCTCACACCCCATTGGGTGTAGTAAAGGAGACCCATTGAAGTTAACAATCAATTCCTAACTTATTAGCAATGAGAAAGTCCACCCTGAGAATGATGTCAAGAGGCTTCATGTTGAGAACCAAAAAAATCCAGGTAAACTAAATCTCTTATAAAGAGTAGACATGGGAAATACAATGGAGACCCTTATCTCTATTCATTCTGAGAGGTGTAGTAATAACCATCACTTAAGTAAAAATCTCTATAGGAAGATTTGGAATGTTCACAATACGTTTCAATATAAATGAGTGAGATGCACCTGTATCAATTAAAGTACTCACTAAAGATGAATCTATAGTGATGGTTCCTCTCATGGTCATAGGACCTATATCATCTTCCTCTAGATAATCTTCTCCTATATGAAGAAGTTTTATTATAGATTCTTGTGTCTGGAACCCCTTACAACTTGAAGCATCTATTTGCACCATGTTACTTTTAAGTGTTGATGATCCTGTTTCACTACACATAGAATAAATGAAATGGTATAATTTCTATAAGTTTCTTGGGTGACCATAAGAACTTTAGATCTTTGGGGCCTCAGTACAAAAAGTCTCAAATTTTTAACCTTTCCACACTGAAATAAAGACAAATGGACTCTAGCAAGAATTTAAAGAGGTCTTAAATACACCTTTTTTCTAGATCCACCTTGCAGCTCATTGCATATTTTCTTTCCTTTAAATGAACTCATAGAACTGACACTAAGATAAAAGGGGACTCCCATCAACCCTAACTTACAATCCAAGTCAATCTCAACCATCAAATCCCTATCTAGTACGTCAAAATATAAAGTGATATTAAGTAAGAAAACCTATGAATGGATATCATGTCGTATACCCCTATTAAATCACTGATCCGTTATCTTCTCTTTCAATACAATTTTAGGTAAAAACTAAAAAATCTTGGGAAATTGGTTTATATACTATGTCACGGTCTTCTAGTCCAATTGGAGGTTAAAAACCTTTATATCATTATCCATTAAGATAGAATATTTATAGAAATAGTCAATGAAAATAACTCTAATGTCTTTCAACCCTAAACCCTCGTGAATTTTTATCATTACCATCAAATCCCACCGTCTCCTATTTGGCCCTTCTAGCTTAAAGGTAACACATTTCACCTTAATAGCTTTGGTCATTTCCAAGAAATTAAAAATATGATATATCTTTCTCAACTAATCCTTATTCTATCTAGGATCATTAGTTCCTTGGTAAGCATGTGGCTTCTGATGAAGAAAATCTTGAGCATGATTTTGAGATTCATCCCTTTGAGGGTTTCCAACTATAGCATGAACAAGTACGGGTGCAGGTTCCACTCCTAGAGCTTGGATATCATGAAAAATAATCTCAAAAATATTCTTGTCCACTTGAAGATTCACTTGTTTTAGTTCACCAAAAGCTTCTTCCCATGTCTTATTCATACATATTATTAGAGTCATGATGCTACACAATATAAATAAATAATACTAAAGACATCAGATTATTACTCAAACCCCAAAATGCGTCACATTTTCCTTAAATATATCTTTGAAATAATTTCCCTGGTTTGTTTGATAGCTTCCTAAATATTTCAACTTCATCCTCGAAGCTCAATGAGTCCTTGGCCCTTCTGAATCTAACATTGATTTCATTTTTCAAGTAGAGGAATCCTCTTGTAGATTATTTTTATAGGTTAATATTCAGGTCTTGGGGTTTATAAGAGAGAAAAATGGTGGGTCTTCTATAAAATATATATATGATTATTATTTTTCATTGGAGGAAGACTTAGTTAGGGATTGGTCTAGTGCACCCCATAACTACAACGAATCCCTAGTTTACCTCTTTATATTGACTTATCATTTCCATATGAAGTACGAAAACCCAATAGTAGCAATTTGGGTTAGTTTTCCAAAACTTACTTTATCGTTTCTAAATAGATTATGAGAATGAAAGGGAACCTAATTGGAAGATATTTTTGTTATGAAAGTAGGATTAGATCGGTTTTTTACCCTCTATTTCCCCGAATCTGTGTGGAAGTTTATGTCTCAATAATCCCCACTGAGTATGTTTGGATTTCAGTGGGGGAAAAGTTTTGTTGCAGAAAAATACTATTTTATGAATCATGGTTTGATTTTTGTTCCTCATGTAAGAAAATGGTCCACTCAATGGTAGAATTTAGGCATGGGATTAAGATTTCCCATAAATAGAAGGTTGTGTACTTAGGATTCAGTGGTAAGGAATTGGGGCCTGATGTTGATAAAGGTTCGTCTAGAAAGAGAAAATTGTGGGTATCTACTAATCCTAATTTTAAAAAGGTTGTTCAATGTGGTACACAAGAGGGAAACCCAATGTTGGATGAAATTTTTACTCACTTGAAAATGGATCTAGGTTATCCCAAGCCTTCTATGGAAGCTTCTTCAGGGCCATTGGGTTTTGATGCGGTGATGGTATCTAGTGTTTGGGATTCTATATCCCATAAATATTTTTAGGGTCCCCATGATGGGGTAATCAATCTAGTAGTGTGAAAAACATTTAAGTGGAGTCACAAATGGAAGATGATGGAGGCTATAGGCCTCCCATAGATACATATTATGCATAGGTAGTCTGTTCAGGGAATGGTATCGGTGAAAGAGGGGGATTATAGGAGACTGACATGCTGTTAGGACATTCAGTGGGTCCTAATGTGACTAGGCAGGGTGACCCATAAGGTGGAAAGGATCGAGATAAGTAAATTGGTGTTGATAATTTGATCAGATCAATCCCAATAAGGTAGTTTCTAACTAATAATAATTGAATTCACTTCGAAGGATTGATAAATAAATGACCATTTCAGCAGTTTGTAGCAGCTCGGGTAGTGCACTATAATGATGAGAAGGGGTCCCCATGAATGAGTCCAAATATGGGTCTTCTAGTCAATTTTTAGTAGATAATTCAGAATATATTAAAGGTATAGGGATACTCAGTCTAAGGAGGAGGAAAAGTATGAGAGTTAATAAGAAAGGGAGAAATAACTATCCATACTTACCACTACAAATGGAAACAAGATCTACCAAAAATTATAAATTAAAGTTAATGAAAGGTGATCGGAATCCTATTGAAATATTTTTCTGGGATGAGGCTATGGATCATGGGGCTGTATACCTAAAATATGCTATGACTGAATAGTAGTTTTAGATAGGTGCAACCTACGAGAAATCTTTAGAGTTGCTTATGCATTCAGAAGAAGAAATGGTGAAAATGTTTTTAGTGATTAATGCCAAAATATAGGAAAATTAAAGGATTATGGGAAAGTCACTAAACATGAATCCCAATGGTGAATAGAGTTTATGGATTGACAATAAATATCATATAATAATAAGAGGATTCAATAAAGGGAAGATTAATCTAGATGAGCACATGTATAAATTGGGACAAGCTGGCATATCATTTTGAATACCTTTTAAAGGATGATCCAGATTCAAAGTTAACCTACTTGTCCTCTTAATTGTATTGGGAGAATTATTCTAGTAGGATTAAGGTGTTTTTCATTGAGTTTTCCATATATTTTTTGTGTTTGAACCTTTTGGTTTCTCACTATTCCCTTAAAATTGTTGTGATAAAAAAAGTTAATTTTCAGTCAAATAAAAATATTTCTCAAAGACATTTTTTCCCAAATACCCATAGTGAATTAAGTCTTTTTACAATGATATATGTCTAGGTACCCACTGACAACTACCTCCTAAGTCCCATAAAGTCATCCCAAACTACATACTGATATCAAGTAAATATGCATAACCTAGATCTAATACCACTTTTTCATGTACCATCTTAGATACACGGGTACCCTGATACCCAATCTATAACTAGCATAGCCTAAAGGGTGTTTACAATCCCGAAAGGTTGGTGACTAGCACTTGGAATCATAAATGATCAAATAGGGAGTGATTTTTCCACAAAAAAATCAGATGATAAAATACAAGTTGGTTTGATCAACATGCCAAAAAGAAAAAGTACCAAAAATCAAGTATAACATTACCCAACATAAAGATAAACATCACAAAGTAAACTACAACATCAACCAAATAAGAGACTTGGGATCTATGTGCAATGAGAGGAAAAAATTTATACTGGCCGCCATCACAAATCCACAGTCTAAAGGATCAAGAACATCCACCACCTCCAAGTTGAATTTTCCCTTTTCTTGGACATAGAATAATAAATTATATAAAAATACAAAGAAAAAGGTAGGGTGTGATCTATAAATTTCAATAGGGTTTCACCATGTGTTCTATAATCAATACCAAAACAATTTATCATTTTTTCTATCAGTATAGATAAACTAAGGCATGGAATCACATTTGAATATTTTAAACCAAGACATGATTTCATTCAAATATATGGTATATATATAACAACTAATTTCAAACAATATTAAATGAAACAATTTATATAAAATAGTTTATATATATCAATTCTCAGAAATAAAATAGTTCAACAAATAAATGACTTGTATAATTAAGTCATAAATAATAGTAAGGAACCATCTTTGTAAACCCTATGATAATTCGGTTTATTAGGTAATAGGATCCTCACACATCTCATAATGATCCCATATCTAGTTATGTGTTCACACAAAAATACACCCCAATCGGGTAACCCATCAAGGTCAATCTATATCCCAAAAGGGGAACCCATACTGACCAGCCAGGCTACAATAGTTTTAGTAAAAAATTTCACCATAAAAAATTGATAAGGATTCATGGTCCTATATTTCTTTTCTCAATTACCACTAACTACCCAAGATAACATGTTCTTCAAAACATTAATCAATCTAATTGAAAATTAATCATTTTAAAACATTTCCAAATATGATTTCGCAATTTCAGTTTTCAATATTTCCTTTTCATTTCAAAACCAAATCACTAGTTTTAATCATTTCATGCCATCTCAAATCATATTTCAATTTAATCCATTTTCATAATATCAACATCAAATCATTTCATCAAAATTATTTCTAAATCAATCCATCATTTTTCATAAATTCTCCCAACAATTTCAATTCTATTGAAATTTGTGTTATTCTTTAATCTCATGCCCATTTAAAATACATGATCAAATCACCAAAATTCAATGTTTTTAAATTACTTATTACCTAAAATTAATTTAATCACTCAATCTAAGGTTTTAATTAAATGTTAAAGAATTATGGAACTACCTACCTTTAAATCAATGATCTGGAAATCATCACTAACAACAGGACTGGCTAATGAAGAATGAAGGAACAAAAGGTCTAGGAACGCAACTTATAATCAAGATACAAAACAATTAAGTTTAGAAACATTAATTGCATAATTATATATCAAACTCTACTAAGGATAGAAAGAGAGATCAGAAGAAAACACATGAGATGAGATTCACTTACACAGAGGTGATCGATGAGATCAACGCCACTTAGATCCACCAAGAAAAGGGTTTGGAGGAGTCAATTTTACCTCTTGAGATCCTCTAAGATCCAAAAAATCATGTTAGAGTCGAATGGGAGAATTAGGAATCTTAAATCTATGGTAAAGTCATTTAAAAGTAATTTTAAAATGAATTAAAAATTATGTGCCCAGTTTCCAGGGAAGGGTCGCATGGTTAAACAAACCATGAACCCTAACCATGTGGCCTTACTAGACTTATATTTTTGGGTACATAGTTTGGGTATAAATTTAAGATAATAATGTGTCAACCATGAATTCACCATTTTCCATTGGATTCACAGTTTGGAGGGTTGGCTGTATGATTTGGAAAACCTGTGTGCCCCCTTCCAGTGGCTCTCAACATGTGTCACGGTTTGTTGGTCCAAACCACATTTTTTTGCTTAACCTTTCCCCAATAATAAAAAGTACAAAGGGCTTAAAAAAATTTTAAAATTGGACTGAAAATTTTCCAAAACAAGACCAAACCACAAAGAGGTCAAAACTGGGGTTAGGGAATACCGAAAAACATGTAATCGGGATGTTACAAAAGCTTGAAAATTCTTTTTTCATGATAAAATACTTTCACATTGTATATGATGATGGGTGAGCCTGATATATCTCATGATTATGGGTAAGTCTGATATATATCTCTAATTCATTGGGTATTCATTGGTCTTTAAAGTTAATAAATGAGGCATATAACTTGGAAAGTTAATCCTATAGAATTAACTGGGCCTCAGTAATTTTTTACTTGAGTTAAACATGAGTTAAATAGGTTATAAATATAATGCTCCAAAATACCTATTTTATGCTTGAAAATTGTTTTTATATAAATTTTATTATTTCTCCAAGAAATAAATTTTTATAAACATTTAATGTTGAATGATTTTATTTTTAAGTAATTTTTTCTTGAGTTCTCAGATACCTCATATTTCCTTTATGGTTTTCTATTTTTTAATGGGTTTCTATTTTTTTCTTTGAGAAAATGTTTCTTTTCTCATGTTTATATGTTTTATTTATATAATAAAATTATTATTGTGAAAAAGGGAAATAATTTATTGAGTTTTTATGATTTTCACTACATTAACGGGTTTCCTTTGTTTTTATATCCCTCACTGGTATTTCTTTTCCAATACCAGGTTTTAAAATATTTTTTCACGTGTTTAAGAGACAGATATGAACTATAGATAGGTCAATAATTTTTATTTGGTGACTCGTCTTAAAATATGAAGAAGTGTTTTGAGTGAAATAAGAGTTTGAATATAAGAATCTTGTTTTTGTATATAAAATGGACGTTGAGTGGAAGTGTACACTTTTTATTATAATAGTTTGATATGTACTATTTTTTTCTAATACTCTAAAACTCTAAATATAAAATAGCCTTCAAATTTAATAAATTGAAAGCCTTATTATAAATCATGTAATTATGGATTGTTTATGTTATAAGGCATTATAGTGTGTATCAAAGGAAAGGTTTAGATAAATTTAGTGGTTAAGATGATTCAAATGAGGTGATTTTAAGAGTTTTAGATACCATATTGAGTTAATAAGTCTAAGGTTATTCATAACTTTAAATTCATAGATAACCTTTTGGGGTTTTACTTAATGTGTGTTTAAAATTATTAAATATATTTTGGGATACATTTATGGGAATATAACCCTTGGGTTTATTATTTGTTTTAGTGAAAAGGTTATTTGAGGAATAATGATTTTTTATTTTTTGGGCATTAGTTTATAGGAATTTATAACCTTTAGGGTTAATACATTCTTTAATGTAGAGGTAATTATATTTAATTAGGGTAACTAATTAATACATTTTTGGAACATATTTTTTTAACATATAGATAACCATGTGATTGAAAAGTGATTTGGTGACTAATTGATTAATGTTACTTTTATGGAAGTTTACAATATTTTTGGGAATATTATAGGAATCATGGTTAAGGGGATATTTTGGGATTGTGTGCTATTGATTGAGGAATAAATATTTAGTAAATGTTTAGAAGAATATATGTTTTTTATGTTTTTATGGTGATTCAAGTTATTTATTAGAATGATTAACATATTTTAGAGAATAAATGATTTGGGCATATACATTTTTGATATGTGACTTTATGAGTGATTAATATTGTTTGGAGATAAATTATAAGTTAATATAGGAAGAATCTGTGGTCAAATATTTTTTTATTCTACTTGGGTTTCAAATTTTTCCTGGAATATGTTGAAGATTGTTTTTGGATAGTAATTTATAGAGTGTTTAAAGTTATCCTTTGGTGTTATTTATTGAGTCTTTGGAGTTTGATGTGATATTTTTCATATTGTGTATTATCTTAACTTAATCTAACCATCTTTTTCTGGTTAATGTCTAAATATAGGACGAATTAGTTGTTATCCTTTTATGGATCATATTATCCACTTGAAGTATATTTTAGTGATTCAGGCATGAAATATTTATCTTTAATATTCATTACTTGCAGTGAAAGTTGAGATGAAAGTGGAAAATAATAAAAGAACAACCTAAGGATGAAGTTTTTTTCATGGAATAGAAAAAACTAAATATTTTATCATATTCTCTATCTTTATGTTTAAAGAATTCCTCAACTCAAGCAAGAGTAAGATAAATCTATTGAGTTACATCAGTAAACTATTAAGGTTTTATTTTAGAAAATCATTCACAAGTATGGGTATCATAATGGTAAAAACATGATTTATGAAATATTTAGAAAATAAAAAGTTTCCCAATCTTAACATAGACAATAAAGTTATTTTAAAAATGAAATTTTATAGATGTGGATTAAAATATAATTCTTTCCACTTTTTATATTTTATTCCACTCCTTGAAATTGATTTTAAAAATGTTTTAAACCTTTTCTATCTGACACGGGATAAAATTATGAGGATGAAAATTCTTTAATGGGGTGGAATGTAACACCCCAAGATTTTATAATTTATTTTATTTAAATAATATTACATTCAATAGCATATAGTATGCACAATTCTAGGATTAAATGAACGACGATATACTATAGAAATATGATCTTTATAACATAGCCATTGATTTAGTAGGTATGAATATGAATAATCATATTATAAAATATATATATATATATAATTTCTTTCCTTAATAAAATTAATAATCAATCATACATTAATTATTAATTCGTTAAAAATTAAAATAAAATCTTTTTAAGGTAAAAGATATATTTTCCATAAAACTATTTTTATGTGCACAATGTATTGTTATATTAATTGATTAAATTAATCACTATTGATAAACAATTATAATTAAATTTTTTGATTATATATCGAAAAAATTAATTAACATTCATTTTATTGTGGTTAGTAGGTGAGTAATAAGGATAAATTCGTTTTATTGTTCAAGAAACATTTCCTTCAAAAGAGTTATCTTGTATTTTATGTGCATAAATTGTAATTTATTTTTTCAATTTTAAAAAATTTATTTGAAAAAATAGATATTATTTGTGATATCATAATTTATTAATTAAAATATATTGATGTTTTGGTATTTTTATAAGAAAAATTATTTTTTGGTGAATAGTGAAAAGTGGGGATTTTTGCTAAACTGTTATTTCATTTCTTTAAATAATGAAATTTAAAAGGACCATTTTATTTTGTATCTGATTTTAAATTAAAATAAGTATTGTTTTTTAAAACATAATTCAAACGATTCTTTGTGAATAAACATTATACATGAATTTTTATAAAATTATTTTTATGCTTAAAAATGAAGTTTTCTAAAAACAAGTTTCTATTGTGTTTTGTGATCTTATATTAAAATTAATTTCTAAAAAATATATAAACTCAATATTAGAAAATTTATTCAATATATGGGATCATAATTTTCTAATTTAGTTATAAGAGTAGTTTCATTTTTTTCATAATGAATAGTAACCATGGTAAAAGTTTATCAACAAAATAAAGGGATAAATTGGTATAATGGAATTAAAGACTATGGGATAATGTCTCAAAATCAATCCAAAATATGAAATTATTTCATTGTATGAGTGAATTTTTACTATCCTAATCCTAGATTCAATATTATGTAAATTTGGTATCATTTTCCTTTCATAATGACCATTATATTATTTAAAGTATAGGATGATTACAAAATGTCACTCTCTTTCTTTTAGAATATCTAATTATTTTTCTTGGGGATAAAAAAAAGATGGTTTGAATGGTTCTAAATTGTTGTTTTGAAGATTAATAAATTAGTATTATGATATTATTTAATTTTTAATTTTTTGTGAAGTTATAATTACCTATAACACTCACACAATGTCGACACATAATTTGTGCAAGTAGTAAAAAAACAAGTAAATCATTTTAAAAACATTAAAAGTAATATTTTTAATATGAATTATTTTTTATATGAATATATTGGATAATTAAAATTAAAAATTAATAGCGAAATATTTTATATTAAAATAATATTCTTATCTTGATATTTGTAAATTCATGTTTTTTGAATAGCCTCGCAAAAGACCTCAAATGGTATTTAAGGTTTAAAATTTATTTTTAAGTCGTTATAAAATCATAAAAATCATATAACTATTCAATTTTATAGAAATATTTTACTATATAATTAATTTTTTAGGTATTTTTCACATGTAATTTTTTAAATTACTTTCATTACCCTTAAATATTGAAAAATGTGTTACAATGGTTGAGGTTAATCATGGTTGACGAGGAGATTAAACCAAAATATAAGGTTTAAAATGATACATAAACTTGTATATATTTTTTAATTTATTTTAATATTATAAAAATCATAATAGAATCTATAGTCCATTGGTTCCATTTTACATGAACTATACACATATTATATATCAATATTTCATATATTTACAAGATTCCCACCCACCTCACTTATAAAAGAGAACCACCTCTCATCTATTACTCACAATTATTTGGACATTTATATCAAAAATATACTAATCCAAATCCCTTTTGAACCTTCTTATCCATTTCTTTGAGGTTGGTGTCTCACCAAAATACTAACCTAGATGTATTAAGGTGTTAGTTAATGGAGGTTTCTCAAAGAAAGGTATGACTCTTAATCGAGTGTTTCTATATTTATTTCAACTCCCATGTCCATTAAATATTATAAGACCATGCTAATATAATAAAATAATTGTATTAAATATATTTAAATTTTATTATGGGTATGAAACAGCCATTTTTAATCACTTTTAATATCCAATGTGAAATGAAAACTCTGCTCGTACGTACGTGTGGACTACCACCTCTAAAAAAGTTATCTATTTCATTTTTAATAACTGGATCATATTTACGGATAAAATGATAGATAAAATGAATATATAATATATTTATGATATTATTATGATCTTTAAAAGATAAAATATTACTTACCTTCTTACCCTTCCATATGTTGGTAAATGATAACATCGCTCTGCGTACGTGTGGATTATCACCTCCACAAAGTAATGTAATCCTTTTTTATTACCACATGACAAGAATTATCATAAGTATGGAATTAATTATTAAATATGAAATTTAAAACATATTTATGATTCTGGAAAATCAAAATATTATCTATTTTATTTCTTTTCCACTCTACAAAAAATGGAAACATCACTCATGCATATGTATGTACAACCATCTCCATGAACCGATGTTCTTAATTTTTCATGACCATATTAAATTATTGGTTTTAAAATTTTATTTTATGCATAAAAATGATAATTATAACATTTTTAATATTATTGAGATTATGGAACCATTAAACCTTTGACCACAGTCATCCTACCGAAGTTATTTTGTAGTTTATGAATTGAACGACCTCAAAATGTCCTACTTCAACATAACTGATTTAATAACTGAATAAAAATGGTAACAAATTAAATACAATATGTAATGGTGAAATAATTGAAATTTATAAGTTTCTTAATAAATTATAAAATTAATAAAATTTAATTCTTTAGGAAATCAAAATACATACATTGCGATTAGGGAGATGAGGTAAGGGGTTTCTCTTCTCAATTTTCTTTCATTAAGACTTATGCCATTTTAGCCACATGTTTTTATGTGGTGTATAGACTACTATATAGATTTATTTTATCATTAATTCTCTAAAGTTAAATTATTATATAACTCCATTCCATTTTCTCTCCTTCAATTTTCTTTTGATGCAAATGTTACCAAAATGGTAAGGGGTTTTATTTAAAACCTAATTTAAAAGTATTCTTTGATATATTTTTCCTACATGTCTATGTTTTTAAAAAACTGTATGAATGCTATTATTTATACTTAAAAGGATGTTGAATTTATTTTTCAACTAATTTTTACTTCCATTACAAGGTTTTAATAAATAATTTTTTAATGTTTTCTATACGGCTCACTTTTGACTCTTTTTAGAAAATTTCAAAAGTTTATTTTTTTAACATATATAGCTTCGACTCCTTTTCCCACCATAATATAAGTTATTCATTATAAATATTTCTCTAAAATTTTTTGTGGTTTTTTAAAGATTATCTCATTATCATTATTATGTGAATATTTTTCTTAAATACTTTTCAAAATAAACGGATATTTCTCCACTTTGTTTTGTAAAAATGGGAAGTGATTTACTTATATGTTAAAATTAGATTTTTAAGGGTTTTATGTTGAAAAAGTGAAAGTTTAAAAATGAATTTTTCATAATACAGTACTTTATAATTATATATTATGGAATTTGATCTCGATATATCTCTTGATGATGAAAGATCCTAATATATCTCTCCATTTAATTTGGTAATGATTAGTCTTAGAAGGTGGAAAATGAGAGAGATAACCTGGTAGGTTAATCATATAAAATTAATTGTCCTTAGTTTTTTTTACACAGATTAAAAATGAGTGAACATGGGTTGTAAATATTATTCTCCAAGATATATATTTTATTCTTGAAAATTATTTATAAGTAAATCTTTATATTTCATGTGGAAAGAAAATTTTACAAACCTTTAAAGGTTAATGGTATTTTAAGGACTTGTTTCATGAGTTATTGGATACATCATGTTACCTTCAGGATTTTTTATGATGTTAATGGGTTTTAAAGTTTTTCATTGATAAAATATTAATTTTCTCAGGTGGATATGTTTTATTTATCTTCCCAAAGTATTATTGTGAAAAAGGTAAATATTTCCATGTTTTTTCAAGCTTTACACTGGACTAATAGTTTTCCATTATTTTTATATCCATAACAAATATTTATTTTGATCTTCCAATGTTTTAAAATGTTTTTGGATGTTCTTAAAAGGATATAAGGACATGTATGAACTATATAAAGTTCAATAATTAATTTATTTTGACTCTTATTAAATGATAAAGAAGTGTTTTGAATGCGAAAAATATTTAAATTTAAGAATATTTTTTTGGATAGAATGGACATTGATTGGAAGTGTCTACCTAATATTATAGGGGATTTATATGTCATATTTTTCCCTAATTCTGTAAAACTCTAAACCCGGAACATCCTTAAAATGTAAAAAAGTGCAACCCTTGTTATAAATTATATAATTATAGGTTGATTATATAATTGGTCATTACATTTTTATCAAAAGAAAGATTTATATGAATTTAGAGGTTATTATTATTCATGTGAGGATATTTTATGAGTTTTAGATACCATAATAAGTTAATAAGTATAAGTTTTATAATAATTTTAAAAGCATATATTCCCTTTTGAGGTTTTATGTGACGGGAGTCTAAAATTTTAAAGGATATTTTGGGAGAAATTTTTGGGAATAAAACCATTAGGTTCTGAATATATTTTTTTGAAAAGGTTATTTGATGGATAATGATTTTTTTTATTTTCTTCACATTGGATTAAAGGTATTTATAATCTTAAATATTAAAATATTCTCCAATGTTTAGTTAATTATGGTTAATTGTGATAAAGTGTTAATACATTTTTTAAAGATATGTTTCATTGTATAGAAAACCATCAGATTGAAAATTTATTTAGTGAATAACTGATTAATGTTATTTTGAATTTCACTATATTTTAAGGAAATATTATAGGAATTATGATAAATTGGATATTTTTTATAGTATGATATTTTATATCAAAGTGGTTAATACTTATTAAAAAATAAATATTGACTTAACTTTTGGAATGATGTATATTTTTTTGTGGTTTTTTGGTGATTTATGTTATTTATGGAAATGATTAGCATATTTTAGAGAATATATTATTAAGGAATATATATTTTTGGAATGTGAATTTATGAGTGATTAATGTTTTTAAAGATAAATGTTAAGTAAAGCTCAGAAGAATATGTAATCAAATATTTCTGATTCTTTTGAGCTTTCAAATTTGTTATGGCATATTTTTAGTACTTTTATGGTTAGTTATCTATGCAATTTTTAAATTTGAACTTAGAGTGTTATTTATTAATTCTTTTGAGATTAATGTAGTATTTATTCATATTTTATATTATCTTAACTTATACTAAAAAAATTTGTATTGATTAATGTATAAAGAGAGGAGTAATAACTTGTCATCATTTTTTGGATCTTGTGATCCATTAGAAGTTTAGTTTAGTGCTTCAGGCATGAAAAATTCAACTTGAATATTCATTTATTATAGTGAGCAGTGATATAGAAGTTTAAATTGCATGAAACGTAACCAAAGGATAAAATTTGGCTTATGTAATGGAAACAAAAAAAGTGATTATATTTTCTCATATTCTCTATCTTGGTGGTAAAATATTTCATCAACCTAAGAAATAGAAAGATAAATCTATTAAGTGATATCACTCAACTATTGAAGTATTATTTTAAAAAATCTTTCACAAGTATGAGTCTCATAATGGTGAATGTATGGTTTAAGAAATATTTACAAAATGATAAGTTTACAAGACTTAACATAACAATTAAAGTTATTTTCAAAATGAAAAATTTTCAATGTTTATTAAAAGATAATTCTTTACACTTATATATATTTTATTCCACTCTTTTGAATTGATTATAAAAATGTAATAAAACCTTTATATCGATGAATAGTGAAAATTACTAAATTTTAATTAAAAACAACTTTTTTAATGAAAATAATTAATAATGATAAATTATTAATTTGAGTGGATTTAAATTATATTTAGAATATATTTTTACCATTTAGTAAAATTTTGGTCATTGGACATAATTTCACAATTAAACCGAACATAAACAAGTATCAATCTTTTGATAGTTATTATATCTTAAAAACACGCTTTTTGTTTTGACAGCGGGAATTAATTTTAAATTAATTTCTGCAACTTCTGTGTTTTGAATTTGGAAAAATGGATTCCATAATTGGAATCAGGATGTTCAAATTGTGTAAATAGGTAACTTTTTTTTAGATATTTTGAATAATTACTTCGGTAAATATTTTATTTACTATGGTTAAAGGGTAAATCCGGTAAATGAGGGTTAAAAAATAATATTATAATAATAATAAATTACCCTAAAACATGTCTTAACCTTATTGGTTGATACATGTCCGACCATGGGCATCTTGGGGTCGATTTTGGGACCACATGGTGCCACTTGTAAGTGATAGGGACACTTTATTGTAATTAAGTTAAAATGAATACAAAAATGACATAAGCATATATCTTTTAGAAAAACAATTTTTACATAGGGTTATATATGTTGGATTTTAGACTATAAATATTCATTAGAAAGCTAACAATATTTTATACATAATGGTAGTTTATTTTTAATTTTTATACATTAAATAATTTAATTTATTTATGACACAATGGTGATGCAGTAATTACTATAATAGTGAAAAATTAAAATGATTGATATTGTAGATACCCAAATAAATATAATTTGAGACTTTTTCTGAATTACACTAATTTTATAGGTTAATGTGACATGTTAGGAATGATGTAATTAACGTTTTTCGAAGTAATAATTCTTTTATTATTTTTACAAAAATCAATTATTGAATAGTGTCAAAATTGACATAAAAATGTTTTTAAAACAATAATATATTATTAATTGATATTAAATTCCTAAAAATATAAGGTTCAGCCAAGAGACTTATATCATGATAGATGTATCATTAATGGACTACTTGGGGGTCGCTTGAATGTATATAGTAAGTTTATTAACCATATAATATAAAAATACAAAGAGACATTGTAAAATTGAAACTAATTAACTAAGGGTTAATAATTAATGATAAGGTTAATATAGTAACCCAAACCTGTCTAAATTCTATTGGTTGAGTGGTTTTAGACTCATACCCACCTTAACCTTTAAATAATCTACTTTGGAGCAATTATAAACCGAATATTAATTTATTATAAAATAATATTTCTAGCTTTTCCAAAGGTGCCCCTCACCCCTCTTATAAAAGGGCACTCCCCCTTCTCTTTAATTCACACATTCAAAGCCTTTTGGTTCGGACAAAATCTTCCCAAATACTCTCTCAACATCCCTCAATTCATCATAGAGGCGTTACTTTAGTCATAAAGCCATCTTAAGGAGCCCTTTTGATCAAATCAAAAGGAAGAACCCAAAGAAGAGGTAATGATTTCACCACCCTTTTTCAAGTTCCTTTCTTCTTCCACTTCTTCTTCTTTGTTATTACCATTCTAAAATAATAACTCCAATATCTTATATATACTATGATGTTATTATAAATATGGTACAACCATATTCATTATTCTATCCATCCATTGAATAACATGTGACCATACGTTCGTACGTACGGCTTACCGTCTCCACATCATGGGGTAATTGTTATTCAATAAATTATTATTTTGATGGGTATAATAATGATGTGTATATCATGTAAATAATAAATATAACATGATAATGATTCTTTATATATGATATAACATCCAATTATATATTATTTTAATATCAAAAGAATGATATTGTCGCTCGTGCGTACGTACGGACTACCGTCCCCACGAACGCGATGAGATTCATCCTCCATCGTATCCATTCAAGTATAATTCTCATTTGATGATTAATAATAGTATCTAAGGACTTGATATAATTCTGGATATGATTAAGATACAAACTATCCATGAAAAACATAGCTTACGTCACAAAACATATAAAAGAAAACGAGTAAGTTAACACCCGAAACAACGATAATATTAAGATATTATTAACAAATCAATGTTAAAAGATCATATATGATATCATATTAATGTATATGATTATTTTATAATTTAATAACAATTATTTCACCATTATATAGGAGGTTAACCTACCCCAACCATGGAAAAGTACAAGGTAAGGGTTATTTCACAATCTCTTCATTATCTGAGGTTGTTTATACGTAATAATATACTGGGATCTCTTTATCATCCACATCCATGTTTCTTAAAAATGTTTTTCAAAACATTATTACTATTTTACAGAATATGGGTTAAAGTCATTTATACCCTTGTTTTACTTTTTATAATAATTTTATAAAGGAATATTTCTGTCGTCTTCCAAACAATGTCCTTTTTAACCTTTTCAACAAAATTAAGGTAAGAATGTCCTTTTTTAACTTATACGGCGGGTACAGCTATTTTCTGCCGTTATAAAATCGTCGAACCTTCCCTTAAAAGCTTATATAAATATTTTCAAATAAAATGTTATATTTTATAAATATATGACTCTTAAATGATTTCAAAATAGAAAGAGATATTTCTCTAAAAAGAGTTTTGATTTCATCTATGTCAACATCCTTTGATGGATTTTATGCTTATTTGAAGTTGATTTATTATGATACAAAACTTCTATATTGTATTGAAGGTTTTGTGATATGTTTGACTGTGGATGTGTTATTTTTATACCATTCATGGTTTATGGATGAATTATTTACATTTCGTATGCTAGTTTTAATACGAATGTTTATGTTATGTTTAAACCTTTTCATATGGGATTGCATTGGACTTAATATGTGATGGGTGGAGCCCACTATAGCTCCTAGATACATCAGTAGGTCTCATGAGACAAACTAGTGTCTTGGCACAAGGACTTGGAAAAATATTATTTGTAGTCTTGGAACGAGGCCTTGGCTATGTGGGTATGATAGTCTGGCATTATGCATTCCATCAATATGAAAGTGGTTATTGATATTGCATGTGATTATTCGATTAATAGAATATCCATGTGAATAAGTAAATGGCATTATTTTATTTTATTTTTTCCATACTATGTTGAAATTCAAGTTTAAAAGGCTTTTGTTTTAGTTATACACTGCCTTAAATGTTTATTCTTATTTATGAAAGTTTCCGCTATATTGTTATCCTTACTGGGTATTTGAGATCACCCCTTTTCTTTGTTTTATTTTTCCCAGGATGTAAAGAAGTAAATTATGAATGACCTGTAGGGATATTATTAGGGGATAATAGTGTGGACTATGGAGAAAATATGTTTTTGTAGTAGTTTTTCACTTTATGATGTAATGTAAAACTTTATGAATATATCTAGTGTTTCCAAGGCTACTAAACCAATCGGTCTTTCAAGATTTGATCTTTCTTGTGATCATTCCAATGTTATGTAATAATGCACTGACTCTAGGTAACTGGGTTCGGGGCGTTACAGTTGGTATCAGAGGAAGTTTAGTACAAACCTTGGAAGCTAGATTTAGATAAACTCTGATTAGGGCACATAGACCTAAGATGGACTTTGAGGATTAGTATAGAAGAACTTCCTAGAATTTTGATATTGTAGAGATTTTGAGTTTTCCGAGCAATAAATCCATGTCTGGATACAAGCAGGTAGAGGCGGCTCTGGCACAGATGTACCTAGGGGTAAAACCCGAAAACACCGCTTTGAGCTAGACTCAAACGGGAACTGGTGCACGACAACGGGCCTTGCTGCACTCTTGGTTACGACACTCCCAGGGGATATGCTTAGGATAAATCTCATTTTCTTTTCAAATCATTATGAAGGGTTTATGAGTATATACTTCCTCAAAGAAAACATTTTTATTATTATGGATTATATCCATAAATAGTTCAATTTATGTTAAGTTTTTTATAAGTATGGAATTATGTATTTTGATTCATAAACTGATCGAGTTTATGCCATTATTTAGAAATGGTGCCTAGTGGAAGAAATGGAAATGGTATCAATGCACACACTCAATGTAGGTATTTCCCTCCTGATCAAGATAATTATAGTGGATTTGGTGATGCAACTGGTGCTGATCAGCTAATCACTGTACTGGGACAACTCACTCAGGTTATGAATAATAACCTTACCCGTATGGATCACCCTGATCCGCAGTGTGGAGGATCAATGTTAGATCGATTCATGAGGTAACAACCACCAACTTTCAATGGGAGTACAAATCCCTTAGTAGCTGAGCAATGGAAAAGTTCCCTAGAGAAAGTATTTCAGGCTTTGGGATGTAGTGAAAGGGAAAAAGTTATCATGGCAGTTTACCGCCTCACTGGAGATGCTGATCAATGGTGGTCATTGATTCAAAACATTAAGGAAGATGATGAAGTATCAAATATGGAATGGAGGGAGTTCAAAGATCTGTTTTTAGAAAAATACTTTCCTCGCGACCACCGAGCAGATATGGAAAGGCAATTTCTGAGTCTGAGACAAAAGGAGGATGAGAATGTCACAAAGTATGAGGCTAACTTTAAAAGGTTAGCAAGGTATACTGGAGATTATATATGTAACCCCAGAAGTAAGATTGATTGTTTCTTTGATGGGTTAAAACCATTTCTCCATCGAGCATTATTCTCACAATCCTTTTCATCGTACGAAGACATTGTCTCATGTGCTATCAAGACTGAAAAGGAATTATCTAAGTCTTATGACTTTAAAGCAAAGGAAGAGAAGAAGAGATCTACTGATGAATCTTGGAATGGAAATAAGGGGAAGAAGGGAAAGGTTGAATATCCATCCTATGGTAAATGTGGGAAGAAACACCCCGGTACTTACTTGAAGGGAATGGGTGTCTATTACAAGTGTGGTGAAAAAGGCCACCAAACTCATGATTGCAAAGGGAAGAAGGAAGCTACCAATGTTCAATGCTACAATTGCAGGGAGATCGGACATTATTCAAATGAATGTCCTAATCGTCAGGGGAACTTACCTCAGAAAAGGCCAAGGGATCAAGGCCAATCTTTTTCTATCACTACTGCTGAGGTAGAAGCTCTAAAAGACGTGGTGGCAGGTAATTTAATGGTTTCCTCAAGTTTAGAAAATGCATTATTTGATTCTGGATCATCGCATTGTTTCATATCTTCCCGGTTTTCTAAGAAAATTGGATATTTCCAATTTGATTTAACAAGGGAGTTGTCCGTTAAAACTCCTAAGGGAAGTATCATTGCAACAAGGTTTTGTGAATCAGTCCCCATTATAGTACATAAATGTTATTTATCTACTGATCTAATCGTCATACCTATGATTGAGTTTGATATAATCCTCGGTATGGATTGGATTTCAGACTATGATGTGAATATTAATTTTAAGAAGAAGGAGGTTATGATTTTTGAAGATGATGATAAGGAACACCTTATCTTTAGAGCAGAATCGTCACCACCTAATTCTTATCTATATCCACCCCCCAGTTGCTCAACTAAATTCAATTATTGGGGAGGAAGAGAATGAAATAACTGTGGGTGAAGAAAGGAATTTTCAAATAGAGTATGTAACTATTGTGAAAGAATATGTAGATGTATTTCTGGAAGATTTACCTGGACATCCTCCAGAACGAGAAGTTGAGTTTTCCATTGATTTAATTCCTGGATCAAGGCCTATATCGAAGACCACTTATAGAATGGCCACTGTATATTTAGTTGAACTAAAGAAAAAACTAGAGGAATTGAGTAATAAGGGATTTATTCGCCCTAGTGTTTCGCCATGGTGAGCCCCTGTTCTTTTTGTTAAAAAGAAAGATGAATCTATGAGGTTATGTATCGACTATAGGGAGATCAATGCTGTAACAATAAAGAACAAGTATCCCCTACCTCGCATTGATGATTTATTTGACCAACTTCATGGAGGTCAATACTTTTCAAAGATTGAACTTTGATATGGATACCATCAGTTGTGTGTGAAGAAGGAAGACATTCCAAAGACAGCATTTCGATCCAGGTACGGGCATTACGAGTTTACTGTAACGCCTTTTGGATTGACTAACACACTCTCTGTATTCATGGATTTGATGAATAGAGTTTTCAAGGAATATCTCGATGAATTTGTGGTGGTATTTATTGATGATAACTTGGTATACTCCAAAATCTACGAAGATCATGAAAATCACTTGCGCATTATCCTGGAGACTCTGAGAAGACATGAATTATATGGTAAGTTTAGCAAGTGTGAATTCTGGGTTCATGAGATTTCTTTTCTTGGCCATATTTTCTCTAAAGATGGAATCTCTGTTGATCCTTCTAAGACCAAGACAATACAAGAATGACTAGTACCTACGAGTATAACTGAGGTACAGAGTTTTATTGGTTTTGCAGGTTATTATCGACGTTTTGTCCAGAATTTTGCCCGATTGGCTAACCCATTAACGAAGCTCACACATAAAGGGGTTAAATTTGTTTGGAAAAAATAGTGTGATGAATTTTTCGAAGAACTGAAGAGAAGATTAGTCAATGCTCCTATATTGACTCTACCATCGGGTAATGATGGGTTCGTTATTTATAGTGATGCATCGAAGAAAGGACTTGGTTGTGTCCTTATGCAGAATGATAGGGTTATTGCCTATGCATCACGACAGTTGAAAATTCATGAGCAAAACTATCATACTCATGATCTCGAGTTAGCAGCTATGATCATTGCTTTGAAGATATGGAGGCACTACCTCTATGGTGAAAAATGTGAGATTTATACTGATCACAAGAGTTTGAAGTATATTTTCTCAAAAAAAGAACTCAACATGAGGCAAATGACATGGCTTGAATTACTAAAGGATTATGATTGTACGATACACTACCACTCGGGGAAAGCAAACAAGGTGGAAGATGCTTTGAGCAGAAAATACCATGGAGTTTTGAACGTGATGTGAATTGAAAGGGATCCAATTTTCATGGATCTAGTAAAGATGGACATGGGAATAACCAAGGAAGGTGAAACATCAATTCTTTTTCAAATGGTTTCCAAACCATAATTACTAGAAAGTATTGAGAGTTCACAGACCGATGATAAATAATTTCAAAAGAAGATTAAAGCTGTGAATGATGGGAGATTGAGAGAGTTTGTGTATGAAGAAGGAATTTTGAAATTAGGGAAGAGACTTTGTGTTCCCAATATACCTGATCTAAAAAGGGAATTGTTGGATGATGCTCATAGTTCCAATTTCTCTATACACCCTGGGAGAACCAAAATGTATAGAGATTTGAAGGAACATTTTTGGTGGGACAACATGAAGAGGGAGATTGATGATTTTGTGTCAAGATTTATGGTTTTTCAACAAGTGAAAGCTGGAAGGCAACAGCCTAGAGGATTCATGCAACCTCTTCCCATACCGGAGTGGAAATGGGACAATATTACGATGGACTTTGTCATGGGGATACCAAAGACTCCTAGAAGGAATGATGCAATATGGGTCATTGTTGATCATCTTACCAAGTCAGCACATTTTCTTTCTATAAGAGAATATCTACCACTGGAATGTCTAGTAAGACTATATATTAATAAAGTTGTGAGACTTCATGGAGTACCCCTATTGATTTGTTCTGATTGTGATCCCCGTTTTACTTCAAGATTCTGGAAGAGTCTTCAGAAATCCCTGGATACTGAACTTCATTTGATCACTGCCTACCACCCTTAGACAGACGGACAATCTGAACGGACTATTCAAACCTTAGAAGACATGTTGAGATCTTTCTCACTTGACTTTCAGGGTATGTGGGATCAATATTTACCTCTGGTATAATTTTCCTATAACAATATCTTCCATTCGAGTATTCATATGGGACCATATGAAGCGTTATACGGAAAGAGATATCGCACACCAACCTTTTGGGATGACTTTGGTGAAAGAAAACATGTAGGTCCATAACTAGTGGAGGAAACAATGGAAAAGGTAAATGTAATCCAAAATCACATCAAAGCAGCTCAAAGTAGGCAGAAGAGCTATGCCGATAATCGAAGGAAGGATTTGGAATTTCAAGTCGGTGATCATGTTTTCCTGAAGGTATCTCCATGGAAGGGAGTCATACGTTTTGGTAAGAAAGGTAAATTGAGTCCCAGGTACATCGTACCTTTTGAAATTCTAGAACGAATTGGATTTGTAGCTTATCTATTGGCAATGCCTCCAAGTCTCTCCAAAGTTCACAATGTGTTCCACGTATCTATATTGAGGAAATACATGCCTGACCCAACGCATGTACTCACCTATGAGAAATTAGAACTGGAACCCGATCTGTCTTATTGCGAAGAGCCCGTCAGGATTCATGATACGAGAGAACAAGTACTGAGAAACTGGACAATGCGTCTGGTAAAAGTTTTGTGGAGAAACCATAAGATGGAAGAGGCAACGTGGGAACCTGAGGAACTTATGACGAAGAACCACCCGAGTCTTTTCATGCGTTAGTATTCTAGAAATTTCGAGGATGAAATTATTTGAAAGAGGGGAGAATGTAACACCCCAAGCTTCTATGAACGCTTCTCTTTGAATAATGCAATTGCGTGTGTTGTACGCAACATCGAGTTCTAACACACACTACAACCGATCAAACTAGCCGTTATGAATAGTAATACCTACTTTTTAAAATTTTAGAGATTTTATCTCTCAAAATGGACTTCATTTTTGGATTCGGAGTATCGAATTTAGCCTAAGGTGAAATTTCGGTACTTTTTGGATAACTTTAATATTTTGATGAATAGTGAAAATTACTAAATTTTAATTAAAAACAACTTTTTTAATCAAAATAATTAATAATGATAAATTATGAATCTGAGTGGTTTTAAAGTATATTTAGAATATATTTTTACCATTTAATACAATGTTGGTCATTGTACATAATTTCACAATTAAACCGAACATAAACAAGTATCAATCTTTTGATAGTTATTATATCTTAAAAACACGCTTTTTGTTTTGACAGCGGGAATTAATTTTAAATTAATTTCTGCCACTTCTGTGTTTTGAATTTGGAAAAATGGATTCCATATTTGGAATCAGGATGTTCAAATTGTGTAAATAAGTAACTTTTATTTTTAGACATTTTGAATAATTACTTCGGTAAATATTTTATTTACCATGGTTAAAGGGTAAATCCGGTAAATGAGGGTTAAAAAATAATATTATAATAATAAAAAAATTACCCTAAAATGTGTCCTAACCTTATTTGTTGATACATGTCAGACCATGGGCATCTTTGGGTCGATTTTGGGACCACATGGCGCCACTTGTAAGTGATAGGGACACTTTATTTTAATTAAGTTAAAATGAAATCAAAAATGATACAAGCATATATGTTTTATAAAAAAAATTTACATAGGGTTATATATGTTGTACTTTAGACTATAAATATTTATTAGAAAGATAACAAGATTTATTACATAATGGTATTTTATTTATAATTTTTAGAGATTAAATAATTTAATTTATTTATGACACAATGGTGATGCAGTAATTACCATAATAGTGAAAAATTAAAATGATTGATATTGTAGATACCCAAATAAATATAATTTGAGACGTTTTATGAATTAAACTAATTTTATAGGTTAATATGACATGTTAGGAATGATTTAATTAACTTATTTTAAATTAATCATTCTGTTATGATTTTTACAAAAATCAATTATTGAATAGTGTCAAAATTAACATAAAAGAGTTTTTAAAACAAATAGTGTATTATTAATTCATATTAAATTCCTAAAAATATAAGGTTTAGCCAAGAAACTTATATTATGATATTTTTATCATTAATGTACCACTTGGGGGTCACTTGGATGTGTATAGTAAGTTTATTAACCATATAATATAAAAATACAAAGAGACATTGTAAAAGTGAAACTAATTAACTAAGGGTTAATACTTAATGATAAGGTTAATATAGTAACCCAAACCTGTCTAAATTATATTGGTTGAGTGTTTTTCGACCCATACCCACCTTAACCTTTAAATAATCCACTTTTGAGTCATTATAAACCGAATATGAATTTATTATAAAATAATATTTCTAGCTTTTCCAAAGGTGCCCCTCACCCCTCTTATAAAAGGGCACTCCCCCTTCTCTTTAATTCACACATTCAAATCCTTTTGGTTCGGCCAAACTCTGCCCAAATACTCTCTCAACTTCTCTAAATTCATTCTAGAGGCCTTACTTTAGTCAGAGATCCAACTTAAGGAGCCCTTTTGATCAAATCAAAAGGAAGAACCCAAAGAAGAGGTAATGATTTCACCACCCTTTTTCAAGTTCCTTTCTTCTTCCACTTCTTCTTCTTTGTTATTACCATTCTAAAATAATAACTCTATTATCTTATATATACTGTGATTTTATTATAAATATGGTACAACCATATTCATTATTCTATCCATCCTTTGAATAACATGTCACCATACGTGCGTACGTACGGCTTACCGTCTCCTCGTCGTGGAATAATTGTTATTCAATAAATTATTATTTGGATGGGTATAATAATGATGTGTAACTCTTGTAAATAATAAATATAACATGATAATGATTATGTATATATTATATACCATCTAATTATATATTATTTTAATATCAAAAGAATGATATTGTCGCTCGTGCGTACGTACGGACTACCGTCTCCACGCACGCGATGAGATTCATTCTCCATCGTATCCATTCAAGTATAATTCTCATTTTATGATTAATAATAGTATCTAAGGACTTGATATCATTCTGGATATGATTAGGATACAACCTATCCATGACCAACATAGCTTACGTCACAAAACATATAAAAGAAAACGAGTAAGTTTACACCCGAAACAACGATAATACTAAGATATTATTAACAAATCAATATTAAAAGATCATATATGATATCATATTAATGTATATGATTCTTGTATAATTTAATAACAATTATTTAACTATTATATAGGAGGTTAACCTACCCCAACCAAGGAAAATTACAAGGTAAGGGTTATTTCAAAATCTCTTCATTATCCAAGGTTGTTTATACGTAATAATCTACTGAGATCTCTTTATCATCCACATTCATGTTTCTTAAAAATGTTTTTCAAAACATTATTAATATTTTACAGAATATGGGTTAAATTGATTTATACCCTTGTTTTACTTTTTATAAGAATTTTATAAAGGACTCTTTCTATCGTTTTCAAAACAAGGTCCTTTTTAACCTTTTCGATAGAATTAAGGTAATAATGTCCTTTTTTAACTTATACGGCGGGTGCGGCTATTTTCCACCGTTATAAAATCATCGAAGCTTCCCTTACAAGCTTATAAGAATATTTTCAAAGAAAATGTTTTATTTTATAAATATATGACTCTTAAATGATTTGAAAATAGAAAGAGATATTTATCTAAAAAGAGTTTTGATTTCATCTATGTCAACATCCTTTGATGGATTTTATGCTTATTTGAAGTTGATTTATTATGATACAAAACTTCTATGTTGTATTGAAGGTTTTGTGATATGTTTGACTGTGGATGTGTTATTTTTATACCATTCATGGTTTATGGATGAAGTATTTACATTTCGTATGCTAGTTTTAATAGGAATGTTTATGTTATGTTTAAATCTTTTCATATGGGAATGCATTGGACTTAAAATGTGACGGGTAGAGCCCGCTATAGCTCCTCGATGCATCGGTAGGTCTCATGAGACAAACTAGTGTCTTGGCACAAGACCTTGGCAAAATCTTATTTGTAGTCTTGGCACGAGGCCTTGGATATGTGGTTATGATAGTCTGGCATTATGCATTCCATCATTATGAAAGTGGTTATTGATATTGCATGTGATTATTCGATTAGTAGAATATCCATGTGAATAAGTAAATGGCATTATATAATTTTATTTTTTCCATACTATGTTGAAGTTCAAGTTTAAAAGGCTTTTGTTTTAATTATACACTTCCTTAAATGTTTATTCTTATTTATGAAAGTTACCGCTATATTGTTATCCTTACTAGGCATTTGAGCTCACCCCTTTTCTATGTTTTATTTTTCCCAGGATGTGAAAAAGTAAATTATGAATGACCTGCAGGGATATTATGATGGGATAATTGTGTGGACTATGGAGAAAATATGTTGTTGTAGTAGTTTTTCACTTTATGATGTAATGTAAAACTTTATGAATATATCTAGTGTTTCCAATGATACTAAACCAATAGGTCTTTAGAGATTTGATCTTTCTTGTGATCATGCCAATGTTATGTAATAAAGCACCGACTCTAGGTAACTGGGGTCGGGGCGTTACATGTGGCATACAAAACAACGATCTTAAATGAACAGCGATATACTATAGAATTATTATTATTTAAATATGACCATTATAACCTAGTCATTGGTTTAGTGTGTATGAATAAGAATAACCATATTATCAAATATATTTAGAAATTTTTCTTTAATAAAATGAATATTCACTAAAAAATTGATTACCAATTGGTTAAAAATGTAGATAAAAGCTTCTAAAGGTAAAAGATATATTTTACATAAAATTATTTTTATGTGTGCAATGTATTTTTATCATAAATGATTGAATTAATCACTATTTATAAATAAATCAAATGAAATTATTATATAATATATCCAATAAAATGAATTAACATTCATTTAATTCTAGTTACTAGGAAATGAACGAGGATAAAGTAATTTTATTCTTCAAAAAAATATTTTCATCAAAAATGGTATTTATCACTTTTTGTGTGTTGATATTGCAATTTATTTATACAACTTTTAGAACTATTATTTGAAATAAAATTCATAAACTTTGATATTATCATGTCAAAATTATCTTAGAGTTAATTGTTTATATTTTTTTTGAAAATATTGTTTTTTTGGTGAAGAGTGAAAAATAAATTTTTTTACAAAACTATTATTTATTTTATTTAAATAATATAATTTAAAATCCCTAGAATGTTTTGGATTTGGTTTTAATTTAAAATAAGTAACGTTTTTTAAAAAATAATTCAAGTAATTCTATTGGAATAAATATTATAACTGATTTTCTATGAAAACATTCTTATGTTTAAAATGGGTATTTTTCTATAAATGAGTTTTCATTGTGTTTTGTGTCCTTATATTAAAAGTAAATTCTACCACTAATGGAAACTGAATCTTAGAAAATTTATTCTATATTTTGGATCTTCATGTTATAACTTTGTTATAAGGTCAGTTTTAATTTTTTTTCATAATGAATAGTAACCATGGTAAAAGTTTTTCACCACAGTAAAAGGTAAAATGGGTTAAACATGATTAAAGACTATGGGATAATGCCTAAAAATCAATAAAAAGAATGAATTTATTTTATAATATAAGTTATTTTTTTCTATATTAATCTTAGCTTCAAAATTATGGGAATTTAGTGTCATTTCCCTTTGATAATTATCTTTATATTATTTTAAGTAAATGATAATTACAAAATATCACTCTCATTATTTTAGTATCTCGAATATGTTATCATAGGGATAGAAAACATGTTACTGATGGTTATAAATATTTTTTAAAAAAATTATAAAAATTATTTTTATGATATTAATTTATTTTTAATTTTTAGTGATGGTATAGTTATATTGGGCACTTACGCAACGCTAATGAGATATTCGTGCAAATAGTATAAAAACAAGTAAATTATTTTAAAATTATTAAAAGTAATATTTATTTGATTAATAATTGTTTTATATGAATTTATTTGACAATTATAATGTATAAATTATGATTAAATATTTTAGATTCTAATTACATTGTTGTCTTGATATGTTTAAAGTAGAATTTTTCGAATAGTCCTGAAAATAACCTTAAAGAATTTTTAATTTTTAATTTTTTTAAATCATTATGAATTCATAAAAATCAAATAATAAATCAATTTTAGGGAAAAAAATTATTATATAATAAATGTTTCATGTATGTTACACTTGGAATTTTTGAAATTACTTTCATTGCCCATAAATAATGAAAAATGTGTTACAATGGTTAAAGTTAAACTCAGTTAATGAGGGGGTTAAACCCAAAGATAAGGTTTAAAATGATACTTAAACATGTATAAATTTTATTTATTGATTTTTTTCAACCTTATAATACTTATATTATAATATATGGATATTTAATTCCATTTTACATAGCTAATAAACAGATTATATATTAATATTCCATCTATTTACATGATTTTCACTCATCTCACTTATAAAAGGGAACTACCTATACTCTATTTATTACACTTATTGATAAATATATCTTGAAAAATAATTACCCAATTACCTTAAGAACCCTAATAGTCATGTTTTAGATGTTCTGGTCTAACCAAAAGATCAACCTAGAAGGATTAAGTTTAAATCCAAAGAAGGTTTCTCAAAGAAGAGGTATAACTCTTAACTGAGCGTTTCTGTGTTGATTTATTCTTCAATCTCCTTTAAATATTCTATAACCATGATAATATAATAATAAAAATATTAATTATACTTTAATTTTATTATATGTATGTCACAAACCTTTTTTCTCCTTCTTCATTGTATGGGAAATGAAAACTTATCTAGTGTATATGTGTGCACCACCACCATTAAGAAGTGATGTGTTTTTTTTTCATAATCGGGTCTTATGTATGGTTAAAATGATGGATAAAATGAATATATATGATAAATATTACATAATTATGATTATAAAAAGTTAATATATTACATACATACGTAAACCTTCCATATTTTGGAATATTATAATGACGTTTGTTCGTACATGTGGACTACCACTTCCACAAACAGATGTGATTCATTTTTCATCACTACCTCACAATGATTTTCATAATAATGAAAATTATAATAAATATAATATTTATAACATATTTATGATTATTTAAAATTAATATATCATCTACTACCAGTTTTTCCACACTGTTGAAAAATGAAATCTTTGCTCATGTGTACATACGGACTACCGTCTCCATGAATAGATGTGCTTCCTTTTTCATGACTGACTTACATAGTTCATTTTAAAAGTTAATTTAATTTTTAAAAAATCTAATTACACAATTTTTAATATTATAAAGATTATCGAATAATGAATCCTTTGACTATGATCATCCTACCAAAATTATTTTGGATTTTATGAACTGAATGACCTTGAAACGTCTCACTTGAACATAACTGAGTTAGTAACATATTAAAAATGAGAAAAATAAAATAAAAGGAATAATTTTAAAGGAATTAATATGAAAATATTTCTTAATAAAGAATAAAATTAATAAAAAAATATTATTCATGAAGTTAAATGATATAGGTGGTGAGTCAGGCGATGATGTAAGGGATTTTTAATCTCAATTTCTTTTCTTTGAGATTTATTTGATTTTCACCACATATTTTCTTTTTGTGGTGTATAAAATACCATATGTATTTTTTTATAATTAATTATATTAAATAAATTTTCTTTATTAATCCATTTAATTATCTCTTCTTCAATGTTCTTTTAATGAAAAATTTACCAAAATGGTAAAGGATTTTTATTTAAAACCTTATTTTACAGTATTCCTTTAAAATATTTTTCCTTCATGTCCATGCTATTTTAAATTTTTTATAAATTTTATTATTTATACTTTAAATTATTTTGAATTTATTTTTCAAATACATTTTACTTACTTTATAAATGTTTAAGCATAAATGTTTTTAATTTTTTCTGTATGGGTCGCATTTGACTCTTTTTACTAAAATGAAAATGAATGTTTTTTTAACATATACTACTTGAACACATTTTCCCACCATAATTAAAGTTATTAATTAAAATTATTCATTGTTATTTAAATAATATCATATTCATATTCTTCTATAAATATTTTTTCCTAAAGATTTTTCAAAAGAAAGGGATGTTTCTTAACATTTTTATATGAAAATGGAAAGTGCTTTTCTTAGGGGTTCAAATTATTTTTTCAATGGTTTTATGATAAAAAGTTAAATATTAAAAATTTATCTTTAATGATATGATACTTGATTATTATATATAATTACATGTGAGACTGATATAGCTCATAATGGTAGATGATCCTGAAATAGATCTTTATTTCATTGAGTAATGATTAGTCTTTAAAGGAAAAAAGAGTGAGATAAAATAATAGGTTAATCCTATGGAATAAATTGGGACTCATTTATTTCAAACACAAGTTAAACATGAGTGAACATGGGTTATGACTATGATGATCCAAGATACCGATTTTATGCTTGAAATGGTTTTTATGTAAATCTTTTGATTTCATGAGGAAAGAAATATTTATAATATTTTAAAGGTGAATGGTTTTTTTCAAGGAATTTTTTCATGATATCTCAAATACATCATATTGAATTCATGATTTTCAATACTTATAATGGGTTTAAAAAATTTATTTTATAAATTGTTGATTTCTCATGTGTATTTTTTTATTTATGTGCCCAAAATAGTATTGTGATAAAGGTAAATATTTAAATAGGATTTCATGGTTTTCATTAGACTAACGGGTTTCCATTATTTTTACATCACAAATGAGATTTTTTTTATTATCCAAAGTTTTTAAATATTTTTCATTTTATCTAAGGACATGTAGAAACTATATCAAGCTCAATCATTATACTATGGTGTCTTATCTTAAAACATGGAAAAAATGAATGAAACAAGACTTAAAATTTAAGAATCTTGTTTTTATGTATAGAATAGAGATTGAGTGGAAATTTACACTTTATAATATAAGGGTTTGATATATAATATTTTTCCAAAATTATCTATAACATTATACCTAAAAGATCCAAAAAATGTAAAAAATTGAAACCCTTGTTATAAATCATGTAATTATGTATTTTTTATGTTATAGGGTGTTATAGTTGTTATAAAAAGAATGGATTATATAAATTTAGAGGTTAAGATGATTAATATGAGTATATTTTATAAGTTTTATATACCATCATGGGATAATAAGTATACAGTTGATCATAAGTTTAAAGTTGTAGATTCCCTTTTATGGTTTTATATGATGAAATTTTAAGATGATTACGGATATTTTGGGATACATTTATGGGAATAAAAACCTTAGGTTTACTATGTGTTTTATTACAAAGGTTATTTTAGGAATAATTTTTATTTTCTTTTTTGGAAATTGGTTGAAATGTATTTATAAACTTTAGGGTTAATATGTTCTTTAATGTTGAGGAAATTATGGTTAATTTGGATAATGGGTGAATACATTTTCAGAATAGATGTTTTCTCGTAAATATAACCAGGAGATTGAAAATTGATTTGGGGAAAAAGTGATTAATGTTATTTTTTAAGAATTTGACTATATTTTTTTCTCGTACGATATTTTGTGTCAAATTGGTAAATATTGATTAACTAATAAATATTGAGTTAACATTTGTAATTGTAACACCCGATACTTTTATGAGAAATATTTTGTTTTTATGTTATATAAATCATCAAAGGAATCTTTCACTACACACAACAATAGCTTATCTTTCTTTAAACGCAATCGCAACCTCCCTCGTTAGCTTGCGTCGTACACAATACCGAGTTTCTCTAAACAACGATATGCTATTAAAATATTATTATGAATAGTAATACCCACTTTTTGAAATTTTTTAAATTTTATTTTTCAAAATGGACTTAATTTTTGGATTCAGAATATTGAAATTAGCCTAGGGTAAAGTTTTGGTATTTTTCTGAAAACTTTTAAATTTTGATGAATTGTGAAAGCACTGGGTTACTATTTAAAAACCGACTTTTTATTTAAATAATTATTTATTTTATTTAAATTTATTTTAGGTCAAAATTGATACATAATACCTATATAATTTCAATGCAGTTCATTGGAGTCATTTTATAATAATTTTAGATATATAAAAATTTTATTGAACTTTTCATCATCTTTTACCCACCTCCTAGGAGAATTTCCAAATTCACATAAAACTTAATTTTACCGCTTCTGTGAGTGGAATTTTGAAAATATGAGGGACACGGTTAACATCAAGGACTAAAATTTGGTTCAATGAGATGAAAATAATTTTTGGTGAATAGTAACTTTTTACTTTTTTTACCACGGTTAAAAGTAAATACGATAATTAAGGGTAAAAATGATATTATTATTACCATAACACATGTCCTAATTCTATTGGATAAGTTTAATTCGACCAAAAACAACCTTAGGAATAAAATATGACCATTTAGGCCCACTTGGATTAGATTAGGACATTTAATATTAATTTATTTAAAGAAGGGTTAAAATAGTTAAAATCAAAGTTTAATAAGTAGATCATTTTTAATATTGGTATATACATAAGATAAATTCGACTATAAATATTAATTAGAAATCTAAAAATATTTCCTACATAATGGTATTTTATTTGTAATTTTTAGACATTAAATAATTTAATTTATTTATGACACAATGATGATGCAGTAATTATATTATTAATGAAATATTGACATAATTGATGATATAAATACCCAAATAAATGTAATTTGAGAATTTTTATGAATTAAAATTATTTTATATGTTAATATGACATGTTATTATTTATTTAATTAACTTTCTTAGAACTAATCTTTCTGTTATGATTTTCACAAAAATCAATTACCAAATAGTGTCAAACATGACATAAAATAGTTTTTAAAACAAATATTATATTATTAATTGTTATTTTATTCCTAAAAATATAAGTCTCATCAAAATGACTTAGATAAGGTTATATATGTTAATAATAAACAACTTGGGGTTCTTTTGGCTTGTTATAGTAAGTTTATTAACCTTATAGTGTAAGAAAACAAGAAGACACGGTAAAAGTTAAATTATCTAACTTAAAGTTAAATATAAATGATAAGGTTAAAATAGAAAACTAAACTTCTCTAAATTATATTGGATGAGATTATTTAGACACATCCCCACCTTATATTTGAAATAAATCATTTTGGAGCTATTAAAAACCGAATATGACTTTATAATAAAATAATATTTTTAGTTTTTCCAAAGATGCCCCTCTCCTCCCTTATAAAAGGGCACCTACTCCCTCTCTTCCTCACACCACATTTAGCCTTCAATATCGGTCAAACCCTTCCAAATACTCTTTTACACTTCCCTAGAAAACAGCCTAGAGGTCCTGGCCTTCTTCAAAGACCAATTTTTGTGCCCTAAAAGGAGGTCTCAATTAGGCGCTTCAAAAAAGAGGTAATATCTGTTACCGATTCTTTCAACTTTATTTCTTCTTCCACTTCTTCTTATTTAGTTGTTTGATTATTAAGTAATAACATCAGTATCACTAATATACTGATATGTTATTATAAGTATGAAACAACCCTATTTCACCATCTATCCATCCTACGGAAAATGAAATCACCGCGCGTGCGTACGTACGAAATACCGTCTCCACGTCGTGGTGTAATCTATTTTCCACCACCATCTTACTTGGATGGGTATAATGGTGTAAATAATAACTATATAAGATTATTGTAAAGTGATATTGATTCTGAAATATTATACATACTCTCCAATACAATTCCATGATCATGGGAACGAAATCATCGCTCGTGCGTACGTACGGAATACCGTCTCCACGATGTGATGTGACTCGTTCTATATAATTTTCATTGCATAATGATTATATAAATGAATTGAGTGAATAAATATGATATTTATTATACTAATACTATTATGGAAATGAGGTATCTATAACCCAAAAATAAGAATAAGAATTTATTCGACAAAACACGCATAAGAACAAAATGCAATAAACACCCGAATAACAAGTAGCAATGAAATATTACTAATAAGAAGATAATAATATGTCCATATATGATATCATAACAATGATTATGATTCTGTAATAAGTCAATGAAATTATTTAAATCATTATACAGGAGTTTCAGACACTTACGAAGCAAATCGGACCTAAGGTAAGGGAAAATCTCGCAATCTCAATTTTTATCCGAGATTGTTTATACTTCAGAATTTACTAGGTAATAATTATCATACACATCCTTGTTTCCTAAATATGTAATATTATTTCTATCCTAATACAATTTTTTAAATCCAATTTTACTCTTCGGTGAGTTTTTAGTAAAACATATGAAAGGAATCTTTTGTCGTTTTTCGTACGAGGTACTTTTTGACTTTTCCATCCAAAGTACGAGAAGAATATTTTTTTAACTTATACAGCCTGAGTGGATTTTTAAAAAATTATTTCCATGAAGCTTCCTTTAAAAGTTTTCAAGTTTATTTTCAATCAACTTCTTTTAGATTAAAATTTCATGACATGTTAAGAAAGGAAAAATGTTTTTGAAGTAGAAAATATATTTTCCTCAAGAATGGAGTTCAAATGTTTTATCAAAATTATTTTCCATCTAAGATAATATAGGGTTATATTTATATACCTATTAGTACATTGATTTGATTATGTTGTGATGGATTTATTTTTATGAATTCCTTTATCTTTTATGAATTGTTTTATGATGTCACGAGGTTTAAGAATCCCATTTTTATTACATGGGTTATGCAATGATGTATGATTTATGATTTTGTGGCACACATAATAATGGTATCATTATGAGATGGGTGGGACCTATATCTCCCTCCAATTCATTGTGTAATGATTTATATCTCATGAGATAGACAGGGATGGAACGAAAGGTTAATCTGGTTCAGTGAAACAGGACTCAAACGAGGAGTGAACTCGGTTCAGAAATGGACTTTGTCCGCTAAGATAGTCTTGGCTATGAGTCTTGACTACTAAGAAATGATTCTCTATGATTATGTGTGTATGACACAAAGTTTCATGTGTTAAGTTATGATTATTGGGATTAAGTTTCACTAATATGATTTATCCCATGTTATGAAATTATGATCTCTTTTGCAGGTTAAGATTTCCAAAATGTTATGTTCTTATGAATATGATGTGATTGATATTTCTTTTGTTTACCCTTACTGAGCATTTTAGCTAACCCTTTTGTATGTTTTCTTTCCCCAGGTCAGGAAGAAGCTTATTAAGTAGGATATTCCAAAAGGGACTCTAGATATGATGAAATAAATGGGAGACAATGTAGATGCTTTTATGAACCAGTTGTTTATGTTTCCTAGTTTCCAAAGACACTATACCTATACGGTCCTTTCATGGTTTTGTTATATGTTGTAATAAGTTTACATCAATTTTTATGTATTAACAATATATGTAAAGTATGGGTCGTTATAGTTGGTATCAGAGGAAAGGTATAGTCAACCTTTGGAAACTAGGATATGAAAGCCTGAGTAAGAACCCTAAGGATAAGTCTAAGCATAGAACACAATCTTAGTGTTTTAGAAATGTCCATGAACAACCTATGATAATACCTTAAGTGTGAAATTTTATTCTTGATTGTGTGTTTTTCCTATTATAATTAGTGTTGCTCACACTATTCTTCTTGGTTTTAGTCAATGGATGGAACCTGAAGGAACCGTGTTAATGCGGAATGTGACGGGAAATTCAATGATTGTCCCCCTGAGTAACCAAACGTTATCGGAGATGGGATAAAAAATCTTGTATCCATGCTCACACAACTTTCTCAAGATATGAATCATGCAGGACTTCAAAATGAGCAAAGGAAGGAACAACATTCTGTTGAATCCTTCATGAGGCAGCATCCACCCTCATTCAGTGGGTCTACTGATCCATTAGTTTCTGAACAATGGATCAGTACAACTAAAAAGATATTTTCAGTTCTTCAATGTTCTGAACATGATAAAGTCATCTTAGCAGTTTATCATTTGGAAGGTGAAGCTGATCAATGGTGGAATCTTATCAAGAATACGAGGCAAAGGGGTGAAATTCAGTCCATGGAATGGGAAGATCTCAAGAACTTATTTTTCAATAATTACTTCCCTCGTATTCTCTGAAAAAAGATGGAGAAGGAGTTTCTTGAACTAAAGCAAAAGGATGATGAATCTGTTGGTACCTATGAAGAAAATTTTACATGACTTTCAAGGTATGCTTCTGGGATTATTATCCAACCTGAGAGTAAGATCGTTTGATTCTTTAGTGGCTTAAAACCAAGTCTTCAAATGGTGTTAGCCATAAGGGACTTCAATAGCTACAAGGAAATTGTTCGATGTGCTCTCAAGGTTGAGATGGAGATTGGAGTAACCCATCAGTCATATGGGTTTGATAAGAAGAGGAAAATGGATTTCAAAGAAAAAATCTAAAGAGCACACTGAAAAGAAGATTAGTTTTCCCTTATGCTCAAAGTTTGGAAAGAAACATGGAGGGAGTTGTATTAAAGGGACAAGTAAATGTTTCAAATGTGGAAAGGAAGGTCATCAGGAATTTGAATGCCTCAATGATGGGAAGAATATGTTTAGTGATGCGAACAAAGAAAAGGCTACACAGAGTGCACCTCCTACACTTCAATGTTACAAGTGAAAGGAAATAGGGAATTATGCCAATCAATTCCCTAATCCAAGGGTTGTTGATGATGATCGACGTCAACAAACTCTTAAGGCTAAAGAAAAAGGAAAGTCACATGCAATTTCTATCAGCGTTGTGGAGTACGATAACGAAGTGGTGAAAGGTACACTTACCATCCACTCTAAAGTAGCAATTGTTTTATTTGATTCTGGATCCACCCACTCTTTTATTTCTGAATAATTTTATAAGTGTATCACTGTATTACCTCAACAATTAGATGTTGAGTTATTTGTGACAACCCCTAATGGCACAATAGTCGCATCAAAAGTTTATAATTCTTCTCCAATTGAAGTTTGTGGGAAAGTGATACCTGCAAATCTTGTGATCCTTCCTATAGTGGAATTTGATGTGATTCTTGGCATGGATTGGATTTATCTATATGGAGCTCATATCAATTGACAAAGAAGGGAAGTCACATTTCATATTCCAGATCAATCTATGATCGTCTATCGATGCAAGGATGAACATAACCTTCCAGTGGAAATTTATTCCATCTTATGGGTCTTGATTCTACTAAATGAAGGTTATTTATCTCAAATGGTTGGTGAGAAACTCACGATTAAGAATATTCCCATTGTATGGTAGATTTATGATGTCTTTCCGGAGGAATTTTCGAGTCTTCCACCAAATCGTGAAGTCGAGTTTTCAATAGAACTTGTACCGGGTGCTTTGCCTATTTCAAAGACACCTTATAGAATAGCCCCAATTGAGTTGCAGGAATTGAAGATGCAACTCCAAGAGAATCTTGATAAAGGATTCATACTCCCTAGTGTGTCACCTTGGGGAGCATCTGTTCTGTTTGTTAAGAAGAAAGAAGGATCAATGAGACTCTGCATTGATTATCGAGAACTTAACAAGATCACTATCAAGAACAAATATCCTCTCCCACACATTGATGACTTATTTGACCAACTACGCAGAGCTCAATACTTTTCCAAGACTGATCTTCATTCAGGGTATCATCAATTAAGGGTCAAAAGGGAGGATATACCAAAGACCGCTTTCCGTACAAGGTATGGACACTATAAATTTATAGTGATGCCATTTGGTCTTACTAATGCCCCTACTATCTTCATGGATCTGATGAATATAGTATTTAGAGACTATCTTGATCAGTTTGTGGTAGTATTTATAGACGATATTCTTGTATATTCAAAGAGCAAGGAAGAACATGAAGATCACTTGATAATTATATTGAAGAACCTGAGAAAGGAGAAGCTTTATTCCAAATTTACCAAGTGTGAATTTTGGCTTCAAAAAGTTGCATTTTTGGGTCACATAATCTCAAAAGAGGGGATATCTGTGGATCCAGCAAAAACAGAGGTTATCGAAAGATGGCTGAGACCGACAACAGTAACTGTGATCCGAAGTTTTCTTGGTTTGGATGGATATTATTGACGTTTTGTGAATGATTTTTCATGATTATCTAATTCACTCACCAAGTTGACTCGAAAAGGAGTTAAGTTTGTTTGGATGGAGGAATGTGAAGAGAATTTCAAGGAGTTGAAAAGAAGGTTATCCAGTGCACCTGTACTCACACTTCCTTGTAGTGGAGAAAGGTTTGTGATCTGCAATGATTCATCCAAGAAGGGGTTGGGGTGTGTTCTTATGAAAAATGATATGGTGATAGATTATGCCTCATGACAGTTGAAAATCCCTGAGCAAAATTACCCAACTCATGATTTGGAGTTAGCTGCGGTAATCTTTTCATTACAGATTTGGAGGAATTATCTTTATGGAGAAAGGTGTGGTATTTATACTGATTATAAAAGTTTAAAGTATATTTTCACACAAAAGGAGCTGAATATGCGCCAAAGAAGATGGTTGGAGCTGATTAAGGATTACAACTACTCAATTCATTACCACCCTGGGAAAAAAAACAAGGTGGAAGATGCATTAAGTCGACAAGACCATGATAGCTTATCCATGATGAGGATCACAAAAGATCCAATATTTATGGATTTACAAAGGATGGATCTTGGAATTATAATGAAAGGGGAAAATCGTATCTTTCTCAAATTAATGTTCAACCATCTATAAATGTGAAGATTAAAGAGGCGCAGAAATAACATGTAGAGTTACAAAAGAAGGTGATAAATGTTCCTGAATTCAACCTTGATTGTGATGGGATAATAAAGTTCAGGAATCGGGTTTGTGTTCCTCCCATCCCAGAATTAAAGAAGGAGTTGCTGGATGAGGCTCATAGTTCTTCATTCTCTATTCATCCTGGAACCACGAAGATGTATAGGGACCTGAAAGAGTACTTCTGGTGGGATGGCATGAAAAGAGATGTTGCTGAATATGTTTCTCGATGCTTGGTTTGTCAGCAAGTTAAAGCTGAGAGACAGAAGTCTAAGGGGATGTTACAACCATTACCCATACCATAATGGAAATGGGAAAACATCACTATGGAATTTCTCACAGGACTTCCAAAAACATCCAAAGGCAATAATGCTATCTGGGTCATAGTTGATCATCTTACAAAGTCTGCACACTTCATTTCTATTAGAGAGGATTTCTCTCTGGATCATCTTGCCAGGATATACATAAAGGAAGAGGTAATATTGCATGGAGTACCACTTTCCATTATATCTGATCGAGATCCATAGTTTACCTCAAAGTTTTGGCGAAGTCTTCAACATACTCTAGATACAGAGTTGAGTTTCAGCACTGCTTATCATCCTCAGATAGACGGTCTGTCTGAGAGGACAATTCAAACTCTAGAAGATATGTTGAGAGCTTGCTCTATGGATTTCAAAGGTGGTTGGGATCAACACCTACCTTTTGTGGAATTTTCTTATAATAATAGCTTTCACTCTAGTATTCAGATGGATCCTTATGAAGCTCTCTATGGAAAGAAATGCAGGACTCCAACTTGCTGGGATGAAGTTGGGGAAAGAAAGCTATTAGGACCTGATCTTGTTGATGAGATTGCAGAAAAGGTCAGATCTATTCAACAACACAAAAGAGAAGCTCAGAGTCGACAAAAAAGTTATGTCGCTAACCGGAGAAAAGACCTAGAGTTTGAAGTGGGTGATAAAGTGTTCTTACGAATATCTCCTTGGAAGAGAGTAATGAGATTTGGAAAGAAGGGAAAGCTGAGCCCTAGGTATATCGGTCCTTTCGAAATACTGGATCGTGTTGGGAAGGTTGCTTACCGATTGGCGCTTCCACCGAATATCTCTCAAGTTCACGATGTGTTCCATGTATCTCTCCTGAGAAAGTACATACCTGATCCTTCACATGTACTCAGCTCAGAAGTTGTACCGATGGAGCAAGATCTTTCTTATGAAGAACAGCCGATAGAGATTCTGGATAGTAGTGAAAATGTCCTACGGAACAATACCACTCACTTGGTGAAAGTTTTATAGAGGAACCACCAATAAGAAGAAGCTACATGGGAGTTTGAGGATATGATGAGGGAGAGGAATCCTCATCTGTTTGTTACAATGTGACGAATTTTGAGGGAGAAATTCATTTTAACGGGGGTAGAATGTAACACCCGAGACTTTTATGAGAAATATTTTGTTTTTATGTTATATAAATCATCAAATGAATCTTTCACTACACACAACAATAGCTTGGCTTTATTTTCACGCAATCTAAACCTTCCTCGATAGCTTGCGGCGTACGCAATACCGAGTTTCACTAAACAACGATATGCTATTAAAATATTATTAAAACTAGCCATTATGAATAGTAATACTAACTTTTTGAAATTTTTGAAATTTTATTTTTCAAAATGGACTTCATTTTTGGATTTGGAATATCGAAATTAGCGTAGGGTGAAATTTTGGTATTTTTCTGAAAACTTTCAAATTTTGGTGAATAGTGAAAACACTGGGTTACTATTTAAAAACCGAATTTTTATTTAAATAATTATTTATTTTATTTAAATTTATTTTAGGTAAAAATTGATACATAATACCTATATAAGTTCAATTCAATTCATTGGACTCATTTTATAATAATTTTAGATATATAAAAATTTTATTGAACTTTTCACCGTCTTTTACCCACCTCCTAGGAGAATTTCCAAATTCATATAAAACATAATTTTACCGCTTCTGTGAGTGGAATTTCTGAAATTCAAGAGACACAGTTAATATAAAGGACTGAAATGTGGTTCAATGAGATGAAAATAATTTTTGGCGAATAGTAACTTTTTACTTTTTTTACCACGGTTAAAAGTAAATATAGTAATTAAGGGTAAAAATGATATTATTATTACCCTAACACATGTATTAATTCTATTGGAAAAGTTTAATTCGACCAAAAACAACCTTAGGAATAAAATAGTACCATTTAGGCCTACTTGGATTAGATTAGGACATTTAATATTAATTTATTTAAAGAAGGGTTAAAATAGTTAAAATGAATGTTTAATAAGTAAATAATTTTTAATATAGGGTTATACATAAGATAAATTCGACTATAAATATTAATTAGAGAGCTAAAACTATTTACTACATAATGGTATTTTATTTGTAATTTTTAGACTTTAAATAATTTAATTTATTTAAGACACAATGATGATGCAGTAATTATATTATTAATAAAATATTGACATAATTGATGTTATAAATACCCAAATAAATGTAATTTGAGACTTTTTATGAATTAAAATAATTTTCTATGTTAATATGAAATTTTAGTATTTATTTAATTAACTTTTTTAGAACTAATGTTTCTATTATGATTTTCACAAAAATCAATTACCAAATAGTGTCAAAATTGACATAAAATAGTTTTTAAAACAAATATTATATTATTAATTTTTATTTTATTCCTAAAAATCTAAGGTTTGTCCAAATTACTTAGATAAGGTTATATATGTTAATAATAAACAACTTGGGTTTATTTTGTCTTGTTATAGTAAGTTTATTAACCTTATAGTGTAAGAAAACAAGAAAACACGGTAAAAGTTAAATTATCTAACTTAAAGTTAAATCTAAATGATAAGGTTAAAATAGAAACCTAAACTTGTATAAATTATATTGGATGAGATTATTTCAACCCATCCCCACCTTAGCTTCTAAATAAATCAATTTGGAGCTATTAAAAACCGAATATGACTTTATAATAAAATTATATTTTTAGTTTTTCCAAAGGTGCCCCTCTCCTCTCTTATAAAAGGGCACTTACTCCATCTCTTCCTCACACCACTTTGAGCCTTAAATCTCAGACAACCCCTGACAAATTATCTTCTCCACTTCCCTAGAAACATCCTAGAGGTCCTGGTATTCTTCAAAGACCAATTTTAGTTCCCTAAAAGGAGGTCTCAAAGAGGCGCTTCAAAGAAGAGGTAATGTCCGTTACCGATTCTTTCAACTTTATTTCTTCTTCCACTTCTTATTCTCTAGTTGTTTGATTATGAAGTAATAAAATCAGTAACACTAATATACTTATATGTTACTATAAGTATGAAACAACCCTATTTCACCATCTATCCATCCTATGGAAAACGAAATCACCGTGCGTGCGTACGTACGGAATACCGTCTCCGCGCCATGGTGTAATCTATTTTCCACCACCATCTTACTTGGATTGGTTTAATGGTGTAAATAATAACTATATATTATTATTTTAAATTGATATTAATTTTTAAATAGTATACATACACTCCAATACAATTCCACGATCATGGGAATGATATCATCGCTCGTGCGTACGTATGGAATACCGTCTCCACGATGTGATGCGACTCGTTCTACATGATTTTCATTGCATAATGATTATATAAATGAATTGAGTGAATAAATATGATATTTATTTCACTAATACCATTCTGTAAATGAGGTATCTATAACCTAAAAAGAAGAATAAGAATTTATTCAACAAAGCACGCATAAGAACAAAAAGAAATAAACACCCAAATAACAAGTAGCAATGAAATATTACTAATAAGAAGATAATTATATGGCCATATATGATATCATAACAATGATAATGATTATGGAATAAGTCAATGACATTATTTAAATAATTATACAAGAGGTTCGGACACTTACGGAGCAAATCAGACCTAAGGTAAGGGAAAATCTTGCAATCTCAATTTTTATCTGAGATTGTTTATACTTTAGAATTTATTGGGGAATAATTATCATCCACGTCCATGTTTCCTCAATATGTAATATTATTTGTATCCTAATAAAAAATTTTAAATCCAATTTTACCCTTCGGTGTGTTTTTAGTAAAAGATATGAAAGGAATCTTTTGTCGTTTTTCATACGAGGTACTTTTTGACTTTTCCGGCCAAAGTACGAGAAGAATGTTTTTTTAACTTATACGGCCTGAATGGATTTTTAGAAAATTATTTCCATGAAGCTTACTTTACAAGTTTTCAAGTCTATTTTTAATCAAATTCTTTTAGATTAAAATTTTATGACATGTTAAGAAAGGAAAAATGTTTTTGAAATAGAAAGGATATTTTCCTCAAGAATGGAGTTCAAATGTTTTATCCAAATTATTTTCCATCTAAGATAATATAGGGTTCTGTTTCTATACCTATTATTACATTTATTTGATTAAGTTGTGATGGAATTATTTTTGTGAATTCCTTTATCTTATATGAATTGTTTTATGATGTCACGAGGTTTAAGAATCCCATTTTTATTACATGGGTTATGCAATGATGTATGATTTATGATTTTGTGGAACACATAAGAATGGTATCATTATGAGATGGGTGGGACATATATCTCCCTCCAATGAATTGGGTAATGATTTATATCTCATGCGATAGACATGGTTGGAACGACAGGTTAATCCGGTTCAGTGAAACAGGACTGAAATGAGGAGTGAACTCGGTTCAGAAATGTACTTTGTCCGCTAAGATAGTCTTGGCTATGAGTCTTGACTACTAAGAAATGATTATATATGATTATGTGTGTATGAAACAAAGTTTCATGTGTTAAGTTATGATTTTTGGGATTACGTTTCACTACTATGATTTATCCCATGTTATAAAAATATGTTCTTTTTTGCAGGTTAATATTTCCAAAATGTTTTGTTCTTATGAATATGATGTGATTGATATTTATTTTGTTTACCCTTACTAAGAATTTTAGCTCACCCTTTTGTATGTTTTATTTCCCCAGGTCCGGAAGAAGGTTATTAAGTAGGATATGCCAAAAGGGACTCTAGATATGATGAAATAAATGGAAGACAATGTAGATGCTTTTATGAACCAGTTGTTTATGTTTCCCAGTTTCCAAAGACACTATACTTATACGGTCCTTTCATGGTTTTGTTATATGTTGTAATAAGTGTACTTCAATTTTGAAGTATTAACAATGTATGTAAAGTATGGTTCATTATAGTAATGATGTATGTTTTTTGTTGTTTTTTGTTGATTCAGGTTATTTATGGAAATGATTAGCATATTTTGGAGAATATTTGATTATTGAATATACATTTTCAGTATGAAACTTTATGAGTAATTAATTTTTTTTAGAGTTAAAGGTTAAGTAAGTCTGAGAAGAATATATATTCAAATATTTCTGATTCTTTTGAGTTTCAAATTTAGTCTGTATTATTTTGAAAAGTTTTAGGGTAAGTTATTTATGAATTGTTTAAAGTTGAACTTTGGGTGTTATTTGTTGATGATTTGGATATTAATGTATTATTTCTTCATATTGGATATTATAATAACTTGAGCTAACCATTTTGGAATTGGTTATTGTCTAAAGATAATTGGAATAACATGTTATCTTTTGTAGATCTTATAATCCATTAGAAGTTTTTTTTAGTGCTTTAGGCATGAAAAATACATCTTGACTATTTAGTTTATAGAGTGAGATATAAGATAGAAGTGGAAATTTCTTTATGTACAACTAAAGGATGAAATTTTGCTTATGGAATGTAAATAAATCAAGTAAGTATATTTTTTCATATTCTTTATCTAGATGGTAAAATAATTCCTCAACTGAATAAATAGGAATATAAATCTATCGAGTTAAACCACTCAACTTTTAAGGTGTGATTTTAAATACCCTTTCACAATTATAATTCCCCTAATGGTAAATACATGGTTTAAGAAATATTTAGTAAATGATAAGTTTCCTAGTCTTAATATTGAAATTAAATTTATTTTCAAAATGAATTTTTTTTATGTGGATGAAAATATAATTCTTTACACTTATGCATATCTTATTCTACAACTTTGAATTGATTCTGAAAATGTTTTAAACCCTTTCTATTAAACATGAAATAAAATTTAGAGGAACCAATTTCATTAAGGGTGTAGAATGTAACAAGGCAACATTTTAGAATTTATTTTATTCAAATAATATTATATTTGATATATTGTGGTATATGAAATGCCAATATTAAATGTATGACAATATACTATGAAAATTTTATTATTTAATTATGACTATTATAACCATGTTGTTGGTTTGGTGAGTATAAATAAGAATAACCATATTATGAAATATATGTAGAAATTGTTTATTTAAAAAATTGAATAATCCATCATATATTTATTATATAATTGGTTGTAAATGAAGATAAAATATTCAGAAAGTAAAGGATATATTTTCCATAAAACTATTTTTATGTGCGCAATGTATTTTTATTTTAACAGATTAAATTAATAACAATATATAAATGATTCAAATTAAATGAGTAGATTATATATCCAATAAAATTAATTAACATCATTTTATTGTGGTTATTAATCAAGGAATGTGGATAAAATAATTTTATTCTTCAAAAATAGATTTTATTCAAAAATGGATTTTATTTCATTTTGGGCATATATATGGAAATTGTTTTCTACCAAATTTAAAAAATTTATTTGAAAATTTAAAATAATTTTTGATATCATCATGAAAAAACTATCTCATAGAAAATTTTTGGTATTTTCTAGAAAGATTGATTTTGGGGTGAATAGTGAAAATGCTGATTTTTAAAAAACTATTATTCATTTTCATTAAATAATGTAATTTAAATGTCCCATTATATTTTTTATTTTATTTTGAATTAAAATAAGACTCATTTTTTAAAACATGATTCAAATATTTCTTTTGGAATCATCCTTATACATGATTTTTTATAAAATCATTATTATGCATAAAATAGGTATATTTCAAAAAATGAGTTTCCATTGTGTTCTGTGATCTTATATTAAAATTAATTTCTACCACTTAAGGAAATTTAATATTTGAAAATTTATTCCATTTTTTGGATAATAATGTTATAATTTGGTTATAAGGTCACTTTTATTTTTTTCATATCGAATTGTAATCATGGTACAAGTTTATCACCATGGTAAAAGGTAAAATGTGTTTAACAGGATTAATGACTATGGGATAAGGTCTAAAAATAAATCCATAACCTGAAATAATCTCATCATATGAGTATATTTTGACCATACTCATTCCAAAAACTAAATTATGACAATTAAGTATCAGTTTCCTTTGATAATGACCATTATTTTATTTTTACGTAAATGATGATTACAAAAAAATACTCTCTTTTAATATCTCTAATTTATTGGACTAGTGATAAAAAATAAGTTATGAATGGTTATAAATGTTTTTTTTATGATTAATAAATTATTTTTATGGTATAAATTTATTTTTTATTTTTAGTCATGGTATAATTACCTTGAACGCTTACGCAACGTCGATGCAACATTTGTGCAAATAGTAGAAAAAGAAAATAAATTATTTTAAAAACATTAAAAGTGATATTTTTTAGGTTAATTATTGTTTTATTTGAATTTATTGGATAATTATAATGTACAAGTGGTGTTAAAAAATTTATATTGAAATTCCATTCTTTTCATAATATGTTTAAATTCAATTTTTGTGAATAGTCCAGAAAATGACCTTAAAGGTTATTTAATGTTTAACATTTATTTTAAAATCATTATAAAATCATAAAAGTCCTATAATAAATAAATTTTATGGAAACTGTTTTATTATATCATAAATTTTTCATTTTTTCCACTTTAAAATTTTAAAATAACATTCATGGAACTTAAAGATTGAGAAATGTGTTACAACGGTTAAGGTTAAACAGGGTTAACGAGGGAGTTAGACCCAAACATAAGGTTCAAAATGGAACACAAAATTGTATAAATTTTATTTTTTGAATATTTTCAACTTTATAATACTTATATTCATATATATGTTGATTTTAACCATTTAACATAAGTTATACACATACTATATATTAATATTTCATCTATTTACAAGATTGTCACCCACCTCACTTATAAAAGGGTGTTTCCTCTCCTATATTTCACACACTTATTGAGTAATTTAACTTGAACAATACATAAAATATTATCTTAAAAACCTTCCTATAAATTTACAATAGGTTTTGGTCTCACTAAAATATCAACCTATAATCCTTAAGGTGTAAGCCAAATGAGGTTTTTCAATGAAAAGGTGTAACTCTTAACCAAGTATTTCCAGGTTTATTTCTTCTTACACATCCTATAAATATTATATAACAATTTTCATATAATAATATATTAATACTAAATATAATTAAATTTTATTATTTATATTAAAAAAAAAATTCATCTCCTTTTTCATCACATGGTAAATGAAAACTTTGCTCGTGTGTACGTGTTGAATACCACCTTCACGAAGTGATGCATTTCATTTTTCATCACTGGATCATATGGATAGTCAAAATTATGTATAAAAATAATATATAAGATAATTATGAAATAATTATATTTCTAAAAATATAATATATTACTTCCCTTCTTACACTTCTATCTATTGTAAAATGATAATGTTGTTCATGTGTTCATGTGGAATACCACCTCCACAAAGCAATTTGATTTTTTTCATTACCACCCATGTGAAATGTAATAAGGATAAAAATAATTAATAAATATGATATTTATAATATATTTATGATTCTTTAATATTAAAATATTATCTAATTTATATTTTTCACATTATAGAAAAATGAAAATATCGCTCATGTGCACGTATGGACTACCGTCTCCATGAACAGATGTGATTGATTTTTCATGATTTCCTAAAATGGTTCATTTTAGAAAGTGTAATTAATATATAAACATGATAATTATAAAAAAATTAATATTATTTACATGATTAAACCATTAACCCATCTACCAAGGTCACTATATTGAAGCTATTCTTGAGTTTATCAACTGAACTACCTCAAAATGTCTGACATGAACTTAACTGATTTAGTAACTAAATAAAACATGGTAATAAATAAAATAAAGTAAAAAATAATAGAGGAATTAACATAAAAAATTTTATTAATAAATTATAAAATTAATACAATTTTATTATTTAGGAAATTAAATGACGTTTGTGGCGATTCAGGAGATGTGGTAAGTGGTTTCTCATCTTGATTTCCTTTCTTTGAGACTTATGTCATTTACACCACATGTTTTCCTTAAATGGTGTATAAACTACCATATGGATTTTTTTATTGTTAATTCACTAGAATTAATGTTTTTTAAAAATCCATTTCATGTTCTCACCTTTGATATTCTTTTGATGAAAAAGTTACCAAAATGGTAAGGGATTTTTTTAATAAAACCTTGTTTTAAATTATTCCTTAAAAATATTTTACCTCCATGTCCATGTTATTTTCAAAGTTTCAATAATGTTATTATTTATACTTAAGATATTTTTAAAATTTATTTTCTACTACTTTTTTACATTCCCTAAAAATGTTAAAAAGTGATTTTTTAACATTTTCCATACGGGTCACTTTTGACTCTTTTCACCAAATTTTAAATGAATAATTTTTTAACCTATATGGCTAGACTATATTTTCCCAACATAATATACATTATTATTTATAAATATTCTTATATAACATTACATGTTTTAAAAAATATCATATTCATGTTCTACAGGGAATATGTTTCTTAAATATTTTTTTAAAGAATGGGATATTTCTCCAAATCTTTATTTTTAAAATAGAATATGATTTGATTATGGATTAAATTGAGTTTTTCCATGATTTTAGGATGAAATGGTAAAATATTATAAATTTTTTTCTCATAATAAAGTACTTTATATTTAGAGATGATGACGGGTGATACCGATATATCTCTCCAATGCATTGGGTAATTGTTGGAACCCATAATTGTGTACAAAGCACATTTCCATCAGCTATTTGAGAAGATTGAACCTCATGAAAAAAATACTGATATATTCCACATGAATTCTTGGGATTAATATTCTAATGGAACCATACTATATCCATTTATCCCACTCATCTAACTTAGATTTTTTATTCTAATTATTTGGATATGACTTTATCTGAAATATTGTCCAGCCAAGATAACCGGTTAGTTGGCTCAACCAGAAGAACATGTGGGAGATTCCTAGAGAGTTGACACATCCATCCAACCAAGCGGAAATGTGCGAGTAAGAATAGATCACATGGTGAGCACACATGGCGTATACAGGTGGTGCCTAAGTGGGCCATGTAATGGAATGAAACGACTAGTAAGGGCATGGGTGCAAGTGTTACAGGTGATGGGCCCATTTTTGGATTGATGAATGGATGAAATAGTGAGGGTTATTAAGCATGGCCCATCCATTGGAAAAATAAATGTTGTATGGGATTTTGGCATGACATTATTCCTCCATAAAAAACATATGGACAAAACTATAGTCATTCAATCAAACACATCTATGTCATCTAATTGTTCCCCTTTATCAACTTCAACCTCCTCCTATCTACTATGTGTGCTGACACCCTATTTTGATGTTTTGAGGCATGAATAACATCCTCTCAACACCACCACCATCTAAATTGACCTTAATTCTCTTAGTGATGTCTACATTATCTCGTGACAATCGATGTCAACACCCCAGTGATTGACGCCCTCTGTTTGCCTTGTATACTACCTATAGCATTAAGTTCATCTATCAACTAAATAATAAAATATAAAATGATCACATATTAACTAATACATCATGCATGAAATCTACATCTTTCCTTCATGGGTTTAGTTTGAAGAACATAATCCAGCACAAATTTAGTCGTCGCATGAAGCCCTTGCATAAAGCATTATGGAATTTGTGAACTGTGTATCCTCCAAGTGTTTCATGCCCATTAAATAAACCACATGAATTAATATTAAGATATTAAATATATAACATGATAAGTTGGTGTAAAATAATTATTCTAGCCATTCATGTCATATAAATTCATCGCATGAATGAACAATAATCAAATAGAGGAAGCAAACAGATGATGGGTTCCAAGAAACCATCGCATAAATCCACTGGTGGTTATCGAGTGTTTAATCATCAATTATCCTCTACCTAGTCACATGAATGATATATAATCTAAATACATTCTTGACATCATGCATGTAGTGTTTTGAAGAACCTAACCATCACATGGAATCCAATCATGTGATCGCATGAATCCATTGGAATAGGTTCTAAGTATTATGCGATCAAATAATGATTCTTGTTTGAATCTATTATGACATCACACGAATTCACACAAAAAATAACATAATTCCTCATCATGAAAAACATTTTGAATTTTTTCATATGAATATATCAGTCGCCTTTATCTGGTGCATGCAATGCCTTCACCGTGAAAAGTTTCACCATCATTGGCCATAACTTTCCTATATAAATCCCTATTCCCCTTAAACCAAATACACACATTATTAGGGGTATAAGTATAGAAGGATACACATAATAGGTGATTGGTGGGGAATATTGGGATACTTCCTTTAGATAAATTCTCTGGGTAACTGTGACATCTCTCCACGAGAACCCCTCACAAGATCCCTTTGAGGTTACATGATCACATGAGAGATTGAGCATCATACAACACCCTCATGTGGACACCCTCAGCCTCATGACCCTTATTATTTTCCATATAGTTAAATCAATTGGTCTTATAAGAACACCCTGACATGGATGTAGCCTTATAAATGTATACCATGACATGAAATGCCCTCACAGACCCTTGGTCATGCAATGCAGGAACTTGTGGATGTACACCCATATCATTCCACCACTCCTTGGCATGTGTCCTTGAAATTAATGTAAATACATGGACATTCCCTCATCATTCAATTAAAATCCTAGGATGTGAACCCTAGACATGAACCATTAGGCATTCACTCCTACTAAAATTAACACCATTTCCCATGTGGCCATGGAATGATTCCCTTGGACATGTAACCTCAACCTTTGTATGTGTGCTCTTTTTCATGTGTGTGATATTAGATATGTTTTATAGACCCCTTAATGTGACTCTCTTAATATCAAGTGATTTCATGACTCCTAACTGGTCTCATGATACCCTCATACGGCCCTGGACATGTCATCCTTGATCATCTAAAAGGCCTTGTACATATCATCCTTGACAAAAGGAAATGCCCTAGACATGTCATTTGTGACCATGTGAAAGGCCCTAGAAATGTATTCTCTAATAATGGTAACCAACCTATACATGTCATCCTTGATCATGTTACATCCCATTGACATGTAAACTTCGATCATATGAAGCACCCTAGACATATCGACCTTCAATCATGTGAAGCACATTGGACATGTCTGATTTGATCATGTGAAGAAACTTTGACATGTCAACATTGTCATTGGACATCCCATTGACATGTAAGCTTGAATCATGTGAAACACCCTAGGACATATCAAACCTATTGGGATGTCATTCAGGGCATGTTGGGAAGAAACTTAGGACATATCAAGTAGGCACCCTGAACATCTCAAGAAGACACCCTAGGACATTTAAACCTTGTCTTGATGACACACTTGGATATACACCATGTAAACCCCCATCCATAAACATTTATCTGAGTACCCCATTTAAAAGAAGATTAACCTTAATGTGTTAAGGTTACACACTCATGAAACCCTATTTGTTTCATTCTCTCAGACAATATTTTGTGTAATGATAAACATATTCTATATACTTTTCATGGTCATCATCTATCTTTATTCATAAAATTATATAGAATGAATATATAGAATGGGAATTCATTTGTGTATAAGTCCCTAGATTTCTTAAACCTTGGGGATAATAATAATCCATTTGAGTGTAATAACCTATCCAAATCCATCAGTGGGTTGGGAGTTAACTGAACTATGAAGACTCTAGTTCATGTTTTAATAGGATAATTAGGACACCTTCTCAAGGATTGATCCCTATATTAATGTCCTTACTTAATGATGTTAAATTCAAATTATAGTCCTATCATATGACTATGTTAAAGGAACTTTGTGGTTCTTGATTCTTATTCCCATAGTATACGTAGGACACCTCATAGAGGTTCAATCCTATATTCAAGACACCAACCACCTCTCTAGATGGTGATAAAATCTATATATATTGATCATGTATATAAAATAAATCATCATAAATAAAAAATAGAATGATATAGAACTCGTAGAACACACAGTTATTCCCATCAACACATGGGTTTGATCAAGTCATTGGCATAGGGGTAACCAAAATCATATCGGGTCTTGGGAAGGATTCATGAACATATCTTAAATCTATAAAAGAGTCCCTAATTAGGAAATAACTCTCCACAAAAGGGTGTGATGATAATGTCCACTCATCCTCTCGCCCAATGTGAGTTCCTAAGAATGGTTGGGTTTGAAACCCCAAATGATGGCATGCCTCTGGAAAGTAAGCCCGGATTCATCTAGATGTGAGGGTCATTGGGAATTTCTATGGATAAACCCTACCAAAATAATTGATTATGAAACAATACTCATCCCCTCACAATAAACCATTTTACTAGAATATCTGAATGAAAAAATGGTGATCCTAATGTGAAATAATTTAAATATTTCAATCATTTCATGAGTATAAAAAACTATATTTTCTAGTTCCTATGAGGCCATTTTTCTTTGCGTGTTCCACGAAAAAAAACGGTGAACCTGAATTGAAATCATTTAACTATTTCAATCCTATCATGAGTATAAAAGGACATATTGTCTAGTTACCTTTGGTTTATTTTTCTTTTCATGTTCCATGTAAAAAAAATTATGAACCTGATGTGAAATCATTTAACTATGTTGAGCCTTTCATAAAAAAATGGTACCACCTCTTTATCCCTTAACTATGAAAGTAATTTATCCACCATGTACCCTAACATATGATGCAACACTAATAAGGTGTCGTGTTTCCTCATTAGGACTTCATAGATTTCTTACAATTCAAATGGCATCATTAAATGTGCCAATGAATTTCAAGATCATTGGGAAAGCAGGTAATTCCTATACAACACCTAAATTTGATGTGAAAAACTAGTTGTCACATTGATAATGTGCATTATACACCATGTAAGTCTTTTCCCTTATACCCCAAATTATTCTATCACTAACTCAACACCTCAAGTGTAATTTTTTGAACATCTTTATGTGAGAGTACCACATCAAAGGATTCATCCTAAATTTTAAGGTAGCTTATGAAATATTATATATGATGAATCCCTATAGGATGTATTTCCCACATTAGAACATAATAGAGGAGGTGGCCCTTTTCACATTCAACCACTTTGGGAGTTTATCCCTCAGGTGTCACTATATATACCTTCCCTAACTCATTGAGGTTTATCAGAATAATCAATACATAAAATCAACCGCTCAGGAGAAAACTAGGATGGCTCATATATATTCCAGTCATAATCATAGACATATGATCACAATTATATAGGGATCTATATAGGAAGTTGTTCCTACCCCAACCATCCACATTGGGGTATCCAATCGGAGATCCGACCCAGGGTATCCAAAAAAACAACTCTAGTGAAGGCTAATGTACATGTTACCACTAATGTATCTAAGTCCCATCAATGTATCCTAAAAATGGACCAAAATAAATGTCAGGACTTCACTATAAATGATCTCATGAATTAATCCTAGCTATCCTTGGTGACTTTGGAATCCTAGGGTGAACTCCAACCCACAATTTTGGGGATATTTTTATCATTTTAACCTTATGTTCTTTTTCAAAATGGGATCTGACCCACCAAAAGATACAATGAGAACAAACAACTAAACATTACAATGGGAACCAACCCACCAAATGGTATGATGTTAATCATACTACAAAATGTCACATTAGGCATCAACCCATCAAATGAGATACTTCATTGAAGAGGACCACATGCCTAACTATGTCTCTATCAATATGATATCAAGTGAATATGAGGAATTATCATAAGATAAGAATGAACACACTCTCGAGAAGCATAATTTTTCATTTTTTTATAGTCGTAAAAGTCACCATAGTTTGGCCCACCTTCTTTTCCCAACAACGGAAAATATAGTCTCAATGGTATCTTTAATGAATCCATAAAAGGAACTACCAACTCTATTAAAACCACAATGTGTGGTATCAATGAAGTATAATACCAATAGAAACAAAATTTTCAATAGTTAGGGTGTAATTTAAGACTCTTATCATCATCCTCTCACCCTTACACTTATAGAGGAAAAGTTTCTTTCGTGACTCTTACCAGTTATCCTTTTAAGGATGATAATAAAATTTTTGTGGAAGAGAATATTTCTCAAATACAACAATTGAATTAGTTTCTCTATGAAAAAATTGTGGGAATGAGTCTAGTAAATCTTCCACAGAATGATGTACAAGTACCCCTATAGAGATCCTCTTTGTAAAGACCCAAATATTTCATATAATTTTTTTTTAAATTATTTAGGATTATTACGAGTATGTGAAAATTGACGATGCTTGATTATGAGGCCCGGTGTGCTCGGAATGGAATTTTGAACATTTTTTAGGTATGTTCAGTAAATGTGTGGGCAGGATTTTCTATATTTTGAACTAGTGGTCGGATTAAAAATTTGAGGGAACTGTTGAATCCGCAACACCAGGATTCACTTAAGGGAGGTTTACCTTCGACCGAAGTAGGTCGGGAAAAAGGTTAGTTTTATGTATTTTAAAATAATAATAAAATAACATAGAATTGTTATTTTATTTTTCTACCAACAGTTGAGTGGAATTGGTAGGAACACTGAGTTTTCAATCAATTTAATGGCTTGAATATTTGGTTTTGTAACCACACCATTGAGATTAAGAGGTTCATTCATTAATGAACCTCATTAATATCTCATTGTGTTAATCACTCATCCCCTTTATTTAAATGAGGCTCGGGCTTGGGTTATTGACATGGAAGTGAAGAACCTCGGATAAAGTGTCATGATGTCTTCTACCGACGAAGAATGGAAAATTGGACAACAATGTTGGAGGAATCAATCTCGGATCGATGAATGTCGGTGACTTTATCAAGCGTGGATTCTTCTTCCACAACTGCGATGTCACCTCCGATTCTGAAGTAGGGGTTTTGTTTAAATTAAAGTGAATTTTTTTCTTTTCCTCATTCTTGAAAATATTGATGAATCACATAAGTATTATAGTTTATCTATGTTTAATTAATTTCTACCCGCTTGTTATGATGCTAATGCGGAGGGTGTGGGCCAAACAAACAAGGCCCGAACCCTCCGCAGCTTTGGTTTTGTCACATTCTTCATGGGAAAAGTTTGAAAATGACAGAAACTTGAATCTGGGAGCCACCCAGTGGCGGAAGCATCCCTAGAGGCCCGTAGGTGCGTTCGGAAGGGAAAATGGACCACTAGAGCTCACCCGATGACCCGCGGAAGTTCCGCTGGCATCGGCGACCGGTGCGGTGGGCGACGGTGGTGGTCGTCCATGTTAGCAGAAGGTGGCGTGCCGCGGTGAGGAGTCCGTGACTTCGAAGCCACGATGGAGGAGAAGGGGATCCACGTCCCATGGGTCCCACTGAAAAGGATTTAGCACTATGTGGCTCCACCGTTGTAGAAAAACCGAACTAACCATTGGTCTGTTTGGAAGGGGGGAAGTCTCAGCACGACCACCCAGCGGGCCATGGCTCAGCTGGTTTGGGTAGGGCCGGGTTAGACCTAGGTTGACCCGAACTGGGTCAGCCTAGTATGGGGCGGGTCAAGTCGGTCTGACCGGGTCGGCCCAGACCCGGACCCTCTTCGGCCCAGATATACTTAAAAGGACGTATCTCACAAACCAGGCGTCCATTTGAAGAACCTTCTATAGTGATGGAATCCTTGGAACAAGATGGCTCTTTTGAGATACTCTACATGAGTTTTGGATAATGTTGGAATATGTCTGGGTTGGATCAAACCCGAATCCAATCAGTCCCTCATTACTAAAATGCCTATAACTCACAGACCGGGCATCCAATTGACGCGTCGTCTGTCACATTGGGACCCTTACGACATGGAGATCCTTTGGATTACTCATTTGTGGAATTTTGTGGAAGTTTATGCACGACCAATATCTTGAGGATAAGATACTATTTATCTCAAGCGCACCAGGTGCGGAGAATCATGTGGCTAGCTGTCAATTGAAGAGCGACCCTGTCTGGATCAGCATCATAGAGACCATGTGTGGATAAAAATCATAGAAACCCTCTGTGGATCTACATCATAGAGACCCAGTGTGGATCAAAAACATAGTAAACTTTTTTGGATCATCATCATAGTGACCCTATGTGGATCAGCATTATAGTGACCCTATGTGGATCAGCATTCTAGTGACCCTATGTGGATCTGTAGTCAACAACCCGACGAGGACCAGCCTTAGAGAGGCCTTCCATGGATCAACGACATACGACCCTGTGTGAATCGATAACTGAAAAACTTCTTCATGGTTCAGTTGTGGAAACTTCCTAAAGAAATAAAATGATGTAACATAAGACTAATCATCTTTATTTATGATCTCTGAGATGTATACCTAGTTGAGATGAGTCTATAGATTTGTGATTTGTGATTGAGATTAGGTTTTGTGGTTTTCATTTGTGGAATTATGAGAGACCTTCAGGTGTATCGGGGTCCCTACTAGGTTTTCTTATACTCACCCCTACACGGGATTCGCCCGCAGCTTGTTGTGTCTTGTGAAGATGATGAGCAGCTTAGCTGAGACTTCAGAAGCCAGGACTAGGAAATGCATGGAGGTGAATGGATGATGTGGAGAGCTATGGAGACGAGATTTTCCTAGCCTTTAGGTAGGATCCTTGGTGGGTGATCTCATGAGATGTTTTCTATTTTCTTTTGTATTGTATCTTTTAGTTGGGCTTGTATTTCAGCCACTTTACTTTTAGTACACACTTTTACTACAACAGTTTTACTTCATGGTTGAATCTTGTTGTGTTCTTGGACTGAGTGTGTGTATAGTTTGAAGGCAATTCCTTTCTGTTTTAGGGATATTATTTTCTAGTGATAGTCGCTAACCTCTAGCCTATGGAGGGTAGGCTTGGGGTAGTCACAGCACGGTCCCCGGGGGATGGGTCATGACAAAGTGGTATCAGAGGAGTAGATTCTACCGAAGAACTAGAACTCTGATCTTTCCAATAGAGTAATAGTGTTAAGTGTTTTGATTGTGATTTTCAGTTCCCGGAGTCTAGTGTTGGAGCGTCGGCTGACGTATCCATACACCAGGACCCTGAATTCTGATTTCTAACTCGGTGCATGAAAACACTAATATCGTGCATTTTGGAAATGTTTTTCTTTGATCTCTTTTGAGTCATCTCACCAGGTATAAATTATTAACCGTGGAACACCTATTTCATTTCAGGATGCCTCCACATAAACATCCAGCCAGAAATCTAAAGAGAGTTCATGATGACAACCCCCGAGGGATGAGACTTCGGTACATGGACCTCTTTTAGTGATATCACATTCAGGTGGTGTACCAGCGACACCAACACCCATTGGAAAGTAGTTGTCACCAGCCCCACTAGAAGACGGTGCATGCCGACTGAGCGCATTGCATGAGTTACAATGGTATAGGCCTCCGAGGTTTCGAGGCGAGACAGATCCCTAGGTAAATGAGGAATGGTTAGAGGTTTTAGTATGATTTTTTCTCTTGGTTGAGACACCAGCAGATCAGATGTTAATCCAAACTACTAGTCTATTCCAGGGCATAGCAGGGAGATGGTGGAGCCTGACTCTCCAGTTACATGATGAGGTGACCCTCACCTGGATGGAATTTGAGACCCTCTTCAGGGCAGAGTTCATTCCAGTGACACTACACTCTGGTCGTATTCAAGAGATCCTACACTTATAGCAGGGCAGTCTGACAGTATCCTAGTAGTCAGTGAGATTCACTAACCTATTGCGCTACTCCACTAACATGGTGCGGGGCCCTTTCTTCAGGGCCCAGACCTTTGAGAAGGATCTCCAGTGGGAGATCAGAGTGTCGATGATATCGCTCAATATTCTGACGTAGGCTAGAGTTCTCAAGCGAGCATTATTGGTGGAGATCTTCTTAGCTGATCAGGCACTGATGGTGAGAGCCATCACTAGATGATAGGTAGCCGAGTCATCTTCAACAGGCCGTAGCCAGATGATGCAGAGGTCCAAGTGGGCAAGACCTTCTGGAGGACGACCACAGGACGTAAGGTCGGAGGTGTGGAGCTCATGAGGTAGAGCAGGCCAGTGGAGGAGAAGACTATGCATCATGTGCGGTAGGCAGGGCCACATGGCTCTCGAATTCCTGTCTCACTATACCGAAAATCAAAAAATGGTCGAGGGACCACTGAGGAAGATGAGGATATTCGAGCTAGGAGGTTCGTAGGGTGGCGTACATAGAAGAAGAGTAGGTTGTGTAGTAGGCGGTGGGAAGTGAATTGATGTTCCACCACCACCACCTCCAGGTGGTCCACCCCGACCTCAGAGAGTAGGCAAGTAGGAACAAGAACAACTTCAGGAAGCTGAGGCCTATGATCACGGTGCTCCAGATATGATTCAAGGTACGATCTGTGTCTACTCCACCCTAGTTGCAGTACTTATAGACATAGGTTTCAGTCACTCTTTCATTTCCATGGATCTCGTTCAGAGTTTGAAGATTTCAGTAGAGCCATTGGCTCGACCCTTATGATTGGAGACTTCTACAAGAGAGGATTCGATGATTACACACTAGTGTCGGTAGTGTGAGCTTACTCTAAGAGGTAAGAGATTTTTTTAGGATCTCATAGTAGCAGTGTCAAGGTCTTATGATTTCATCTTGGGTATAGACTGTTTATCCATAGTCCATGATCAGATTGACTGTTTTAGGTGCAAAGTGTAGTGTGTCCATGACAATGGGATCAAGTTTTCCTTCACCAGTGATAAGGGAACTTTTGCATCACAGGTTGGACTTACTTGGAGGAGGCTTTAGTCGATCACTCATCAGTTGTCTAGCCTTACCCAAAGATTAGTTAACGTGAGGAGTCTGATTTATCCTGTAGTGGTGGACCAATATGTTGATGTCTTTTCAAATGATGTTCTGAGACTACCTCCTCATAGAGAGGTATAATTCTACATCAACCTGTACCCCAGGAAAATACATATATCTACACTAGCATATTGGATGGATCTTGTAGAGCTTTGTGAGTTTCAGGTAGAGTTGGAGGACTTGTAGAGGAAGGGGTTAATAAGGCCCATTGTTTCTCCATGGGCATCCCCAATCTTGTTCACCAAGAAGGAAGATGGGGGTATGAGGCTTTGTGTGGACTGTCGGTGCCTGAACCAAGTGACCGTGAAGAACAATTATCCACTCCCGAGGATTGATGATCTCTTCAACTAGCTAAAGGGAGCATGATTGTTTTCGAAGATAGACCTCAGATCAGGCTATCATCAGCTCTGGGTAAGGGATGAGGACATACTAAAGATAGACTTCAGATGTCGGTATTGCCATTATGAGTTATTGGTGATGCCCTTAAGCATAACCAATGCCCTGGAAATATTCATGGGGCTCATGAACATGATCTTATAGCCCTATCGTGATCGCTTCATGGTAATATTCATTTAAGACATCTTGATATACTCAGCATTAGATGAGGAGCATGCCAAACAGCTATAGATAGTTTTGGATACACTCTGAGAGAACCAACTTTATGTTAAGCTCTTGAAGTTCCAGTTCTGGATTCGGGAATTTCACATCCTGGGGAACGTTATCTCAGAAGCTGGATTTGCAGTGGATCTGGTAAAGATAGAGGCAGTTCTTTCTTGGGAGCCACCCAGGAGTGTGACCGAGGTGCAAAGTTTACTGGGATTGGTTGGGTACTACCAGAGATTCGTACTCAAATTTTCTAGAGTTGAGACACCCTTTTCATCTTTGAAAAAGAAGGGACAACCCTTTGGGTGGATGAAGAGATTCCATCAGAGTTTTCAAGAGATGAGGTAGATACCAACGAGTGCCCCCATCTTGAGGCTACCAGAAGAGGGTGTTGGGTATGCAGTTTACTACAATGCATCATTGTTGACGCTCCTTTTCAACACATTGTCTTAAAGAATGGAATGGGAAATGACTTAGCACAAAGTGATTCATCCTTTGAAGAAAACATCAAAAACTGACAAAGGAATGAACAAGGATTCCAAGGACCTAGGGTCGCGCAAGTTCCATTACTGTCACGCAATTATACTTTCACGCCGCCTAATGGTCGCGCAAGTGACTTGCACGCCCTAAGTGATAACTGCCCGGGGTCTTCTCCAACCTATAAATACCCCCAGTGGGCCCCCCATTTGAAAAGAGGAATTTTTCCGGAATTTAGATACAGAGCTCTGAACGCCCAAGTCTCTTCTTCAAGTCTTCCAAACACTTTTAAGGTAATTCTTTACCTAGAATGGAAGGTCTATACAAGAGGAATAAGGTCTAAGTGTTAGAAATCACTAACACTTGTGCGTCTAAAGTGTTTTACCCTTAAGGGAAATTAACATACTTGCGTGCCTCCTTATCTATTCATTAAAACTTTTGTGCCCCTCTTATGGAAGTACCTCAGGGTAATTCTAAAGGCTTTGGTCAAGGATCGCCCAATTATTACCCTATTGGTTAACAATCGCGCAAGTACCCATGTGCCACGCAGGTATACCTACGTGTCCAGGGACTGGCGCGCCCACGCAGTACTTTCGCGCCTGCCAGGACTTGCACGCCCCTATCTTTTTTTGGGTGCCTTTCCTTCCCATTTCACCCTCTTATGTTATTCCACCTCTCCTATTCAAGATTCAGTCTTCAAGACACTCTTCAATTCCATTTATGGCATGATTTCTTGATTTAACTTCCTTATCTAAAAGGAAATCTGTGGAACATCTCTCAAAACCTAGTGATTTACACATCTTTATGTCACTAAATATTGAGATTTCATTCATTCAACCTCATCCTTTATGATGAGAGAACCCCTTAACATGGGCCTCCTTTTTAGGAATAAACCCCAGTCATAATTCCCATTAATTTTGGGCATCCTCCTTAGGAGTAATCCCCAAGTCCTCTAATCTGGTCATCCTCTTTAAGAGTAAGCCCCAGTCTTAAAATTCCCAAATATGGGCATCCTCCTTAGGAGTAAGCTCCAACCATAATTCTCTTAACATGGGATTTGTTTTCAAGAGAAATCCCCAGTCTCAGATATGGGAATCCTCCTTAGGAGTAATCCCCAAGTCCCCTATTCTGGGCATCCTCTTTAGGAGTAAGCCTGAGTCTTAAAATTCCCAAATATGGGCATCCTCTTTATGAGTAAGCCCCAACCATAATTCTTTTAACCTGGGCTTCCTTTTCAATAGTAAGACCCAGTCTTAGATATGGGCCTCCTCCTTAGGAGTAAGCCCCAAGTCCCTTTAATTTTCAAATCCCTTTAACCTAGGCCTCCTTTTCAGGATTAAGCCCCAGTCTTAATTTCCTTTTTATCTGGGATTCCTTCTTAGGAGTAAAACCCAATCATAAGTCCCCTCCTAACTTGGGAATCTTCATTAGGAGTAAGCCCCAAGATTAGAGTATCTAAATCTCCATGAAACACATATACCTTTATGGACCCTGTTCCTGGATTTCTTCCCTGAAGTAAATCTTAATCCTCATCTATTTGGGCAGTCATACACACATAAGCCCCACATCATTACATCTTTTGTGGCACAATTGTCTGGTTTCACCAATACCTATTGTTTCTCACACCGAGCATGACTCACGTGATCTTAGATTATAAAAGTAATCATGACATCTTTATTTGAGTCATAAATCATGCATAAACATCATACTCCCTTACTCGAACTATGTGGGTTCTGATTCCTTTTCTAAAACAAAGGATATGTAGGTAGCCCATCTGCGGGTACGATCCCAACTCTGAAATAATCCATGTCCTTATGAATGACAATAAACTTAAAGTTCCCCACTGAGTGGATTTAAAACCAGTATAGGAATCATACTGACCAAGAGACTTTTATGTATTGAAGGATACCATTGTCTAAGAATATCTAAACAAATAAAAATGATTCTCTATTGATGAAGAACCTCGAATACATATAAAAGATTCTCTAAATTTCCTATATATGAATCATTGATTGTCAGATCTAAAGGAAAGCTAATTTTATACTGGTTAATGTAATAAGGATTCACAAACATAACTTAAATATATAAAGAGAGTCCCAGCGTAGATAATAACTCCCCTCAAAAAGGTGTGATGAGTCCGACCTCTCATCCTCTCGACCAATGAAAATTCTTAAGCCTCATCAGTCCACAACTAATGAGCGCCTACCTTTGGAAAGTAGGTCCAAATGGATATGGAATCATTGGATGTTTCCGGTTCTATGAACAAACCCGTTAGAAACCGATTGGAATGTTTGAACCTTCAATCAACGAGGTCATCCACAATTCTAGAGGGAACAAAAAATGGTGAACCCGACATGAATCCTTAACTAAGTTAAAATGATGTTTTACTTATTTGTTAGGACCCTATTTAAAACTCAACGAGAGGGCCAACAAAAAAAATCATTGGAATATGTCCCCATCCAAAAGATGTAGTGGCTGAATTTATCTTGATTATGTCTTTTATATCAAACAGGAACTCTTTTCCAAGATTTTTTTCATTCTAAGAAATGGATGCTCTCAAGTTCACACCTGTGAATACCGCTGCTGAAAATGCCACTGCTGCTACTCCTGCTGGATCATCGTCCGCTCTGAGGATGACATCACCTACTCAGCGTCTTCAACACTGGGTATCAAATGCGCTGGTTAAGGAGTACCGTCAAAACGGTACTATTCCAACCCTGGAGGTTGGTCAACGAGCCCTCCAAGTGAACAATTCACCCTGGTCGTCCGGACAGCGACACCAATGATCAAGAAATAGTCGGTGCTAACCGCCGTCTCCAACCGTTTCGGGTCGTTATCCACGAAACACAATCACCATTCACTCCCATATTCTGAGGAGGTGAATGAACAGATCCCTCGGGGCCTTAATTCAAAGAGATAGGAGTCCTTCCCGAGGGCTCCCATTAACAATCGCCGCCAGACTGGTGCGACAGTGCGCCCTCAACATGATGAGGGTACCGACTCCAGGTGTTTGGCTCAGATTCCTTGAACCCTAGAAGGAAAGACGAATCTCCAGAGGTGAAATCCGGTTAACAGTGAGTAGTTTCTCATCTCTTCCATCTCCGGAGAAGTCCACCAACCTAACTTGGTGGCAGGCAATGAGCGGGAACACACACCTGCCCGTTTTAATTCCGTTGTCCAGCAAACTCGTCTGGTAGCATCACGCCAATCCTTCCAGGAAATTATGGTGGAGTACTATAGGCAAGAACATATACCTGTTTATACATCATCAGCTAGTCAGTAGGCTCGTCTGACTACATATGATGGATCTCGTCAATCACGTTCGGCGAAGTGCGATCAGCAGGCACATACACCTGCTAGTATTGATCAATTCTACCAATATTCTCCCTTGGTAGAACACGGAGAAGTCAGTCAGAAAGCTCCAGCGACAAACAGGTGGAAGAATCAACTTTCTTCCCCCACACTTGAGTACTGTCAGGATTAACTGACAGGAAAAGGAGGACAGGAGCAGGCACATACACCTACTCCAAGCACAGAATGGATTTATATCCACATTCCTGCATCTGAAGTCACCAAGCATATTCTATCAATGGTGAAAGAGCAGAAGAAAATCCGTACTCATATTCTGGATGCTTGCCAGGATATTATAATAGCTTCAACAACATCTCAGGGAAAGACACATAAATCTATACCTACAAGTGGAGTGACACATCAACAGTTCACTCCAGAACAGACACACACATCTGTTTTAGTCCAAGAGGGTTGTGGGGTATACTCCCTCATATCGTACGGACAACCAAGTCAGGCACATACACCTGATTTGAGTAGAGATCGTCAGCCTAACCTGGCCATATCTCCTAATCAGGCACATATACCTGCTCAGAGTAGCCACTTTCATCAACAAGTGTTTTACAAGGCGAGTAAGAAGGCGTCTAAGAATAAGACTCGCCCAGCACAGTCACAAGATCAAGATCCAATCTGTAACAAGTCCTTGCTCGATGTTGGAGTTCTTGAAGCCCTCAGACAGTTATCTGTTGGAATTCAAGATTCTACTACCTCATTTCCAAATAGTGGGAACATTAATTCTGAAGGTCTTCAACAGACACTTCCACATGAAGTATTGCTTCATGACAATTCGGTCAATCTTGAAGTTTCATCTTTGGATGAGATCCACAGAAACCCTCTGTGTGGTCAGAAGAGAAAGGAGCAAGAGATCTCATCTTTTTCTGTAACCCACCATGGTGGTCCTCCCCATGATGATGAATTTCGCTGCGAAATTCCTCTCTGCAGTAGTGATGCACATTGCCTGGAAAATTCTCTAGTGGACAATGTAGTGCCTAGAAGCCATCTTATCTTGAGGCACTTGGAAATTCAAAACCATTCATGTTTGATGCTTCATAGCTATCATGTGAAATACTTTCTCAATCAGAAGATAGCCCAGGGTGTAGTTTATTCTCCAAACCACCCCTAAGTCATGCATCTTCTAGTTTGATCGGTGATTTCTCAACCAATCTTGTTGAATCTGATGAAGCAACAAGGAAGCACCAGCTCTGGTCAAATCAGGTAGAAGAATCTTCATTGAATGATAAAGAGGAAATGCTGAACATGAGAAAACAACTAGAGAAAGGTGAAGTGCCAGTCATGTTTTGGCCTCTGGATGACTCTCAGTAGGACATTCCAGAGATGTTGACGGAAGATGGAATTCATGATATTTGTCTCAATATATGGTAAACTATTTGTCAGTTGAAAAAGAAAGTATTATCTTATGATGAATATGAAAATAATGTTAAGATAATATAAGGGTTACAACGTCAGATTGATTTGGCATCTCTATCAGTCTCTCGATATTCGAAGGCTGAAAAGTAGCAGAGAGCCCTTCAGCGTTCATGCCTTGGCGCACTAAGAAGATTGTGCCAGTTAATTTCCATTTCCCTATCTGGTATTCATGTCAGAGGATGGGGTGTTCATGGAGAACTACATTTCACTATGTTCTCCATTCAGCAAAGCCCACCGAAAATGGTCTCATGCAATGTTATTGCCCATGGCCGGCCACATTCAATGGGTTTTGTTTGTAATCAAAAGCTTTCCCAAGAACAGGCCTCAACTAGTTCTTCTCAAAATCAATAATACATAGAACAAGTTGTTGAATTACTCCTGCATCAAGCAAACAAGAATATTGAACAGGCCTCTCGTATGGAGCAAGCACATCATCAAGTGACAGAAGTGTTGGAAATCATCCAATGGTCTTTTGAGCCGGGTGATAAAAGTAGATGTCAATTGATGCATCTAGCTAATTTCTGGACTAAGGTCCGCAAGATCAGGAGAGCTTTTAAGAAAGTCTCAGACATAGCATGTGAAGAGCCTCCCCATCTCACCAGACTGGGGACTCTTTTAACCCAACCCTCAGAATCAACGAATAGGATTCGAGGAGTTGAGAAAAGACAGTAGGAACAGCCCCAGTCCACCGGACTGGGGAATTTTTCAAATCATCAACCCCCTACTCAGATAAAGTCGGTAATTTCTCGATTGGGGAAGAAGTATCAAGAGGAATGAATATCCAAATTATCAAGAGATTCTCTCCAAATTACGGTTCACCAAGAAGTTCCTGAGGGATCAAACCAACAAAAGGCAATGTCTCGTCAGGGGCATGGCAGAAGACAATATAATAGAAATGCTGATGGAAGGGATGCAATGCATTATGCATCAATTAATGTCATCAATTCCGTTGTTTCTGATCCACCAGATGAGGCTCACTTAGAGGGATTAGATGAAGAGGTTCCTATTCAAGAAGTTGTACACATAGACACAAATGAAGAAGGTTTGCATACACGAAATAAAAGGTTTACCCAAAATCTGGGTGTTCCTTCAAATAACGCACTTCCCCCTCTCTGAAAGTGATCAAACAAGGAGAAGGGAAAGAATCAGGTTACATATCCTTCCTCTGGAGAAGGCCAATCGCTCTCATTAGAGTAAATATTTGTGCAACAAGAGGAATAAATGAAATAATTGAGGAGGTTGAATGTAGAACTACTTCAAGGTAGTCTTCCTACTAATCATGCTGGAGTCAGTTAGCCAAGGGAGTTTGTTGCAGCTACTGAGATGGATCAAGAATATCCTCCTTTATCAGTACACCCTCACAGGTCTAATCTTATGGGTCAAGTGCAACAAAAATCGGCAGTGCTTCCATCAGTTGCAGTACTAGCTGCCATACTTGTCCAAACTCCCATCATTGCACCTTCCCAAGTCCAAGTTCAATCGTATGTTTCTCAAAAGTAAATAACTATCATTGAGTCATTAATAGCTCGGTTAGAGACTATGGTAGGGAAGCGTGCGCAGGTTTAACCAAAAAAGAAAGCTTACCCTAAATGGGTAGATTCAATCTCTCCCCCATCATGTTTTGGGAACCATGTATTCCCTATTTTCAATGGATCAGGCGACCCTGAACAGCATTTGACGCATTACGTGTCTTGTTGCGATCCTATGATGGGAACTCCGGAGCAGCAAGAAGCAGTGAAACTTAGATTCTTCGTGCAAACCTTAAAAGGACCAGCTTTTGTCTGGTATACAAGCTTGCAATCCTGATCAATTACCGGATGGGAGGATCTTCGCCAAATATTCCTTCTCCAATTCAGCTCAACGTTGTCAAAGACAACAGTTTTTGATCTTACAAACTGTAATCAAAGGGAGAATGAAAGGGTCTCAGATTTTATTGCTCGCTGGAAGGGATTAACATATTTCCTAAGCTTAGCATTCCCTCAAGAGGAATTGTTGCCAATATGTGTGGAAAATCTGCGTGACGAATTACGTACACCACTGATCCCTATGAAATACACAGGAGGGTTTCAAGACCTCACTTCAATCGCTCAACAGATTGAACATTCTCTTATACATACTAAGGCTAAATCTCGTGTAATTCCATCAGCTTCAGGAAGGAGAATGGGTAAAGCAGAAACTGCTATACTTATGCTTAAACAAGTACCTGTACCTTCTTCTACTTCAAAACCTTCATCTTTTTGAAGGGCTCCACCTCCTGAGTGCCAACAACAGAGTTTGTTTCGTCAATATAATCAAAGAGATCAAAGATGAAAACAATTTGAGGATTTGAATAGCAAAGTTTACTCTTTCCGAAATGAACAAGTTCATGGTTATTTAATTTCGGCTCTGGAAAATAATTTGGTTCAATTGCCAATGCCCAAGAGGCCAAACAAGGAAGGAGATGAAGACCGTCCCAAATATTTCATGTTTCATCAAATGTTGTGGAATCCCATCCAGGAGTGTTTTTCCTTCAAAGACCTCCTACAAAAGATGGTCGACTCGGGACAAGTCAAACTGAAAGGTTCTTCAGCTCAGGTATCATGTGTTAATGCTACAGTTCCAGAGGAGGAAGGTGAATGGAAAGAAGTGAAAAGCAAAAATGCACAAAAATATGATGATTGGATGGTTAGAAAGATGATTAACCAAACTCATGTTATTTTGCGAACACAATTGAAGAAACCAATTGTGCCTTCTTCCATGAATGCCGCAACAAAACCCTCTTCATCAGAGAGAAAATCCTCAAAGAAACGACATAATTCCAAGAAATAGGAACAATCAAAAGAAGATGAGTATGTGTCAAAGCCTAAGTTGTCTTTTACTCTGGCAGATTTCATGCCATCTACTTCGAAGCTACGGGCACCGTCTCACTAAATGGAACAACCTAAACAGGCTAATCAGGAAGAGTCTTCATCGGACAAAGATTTGATTTTAGGTTCTGTTAATATGATTCAATTAACATATCTATATTCCAGTTTCAGTTTCAATTTTGATGAGCCCAAATCCCCTATATCAAATAGAGGAATCATAGGAAGTTCTAGAGGCTCAGGATATAGGGGAAGACATGGATCTTTCAGAAGCCACTATTCCAATTCTACCCCTTCTAGAACTTTGTATGTAGCAGAAACTCTTGGAAGATCCCTTCAGCGAGCTCAACAAGAACAAACAAGTTCTTCCACCAATAGCAAATTCAGTCCTGGAACAGTTTATCTGGAAGACCGGTTGAAGGTTCCGTCTTCTTCCTCTCATCAAGTAAATGGATCTAATCAGTCTAATCTTCCAAAGCTAGGAATATTGCCAACTCCTATCCCGATACAAGATGCATCAACTTCCAAAGAATCAACTTCCAAGACACCTGCTAAACCACATGTTCCTGTTGGGAAACACAGACATTTGGATCAAAAGTATGATATATTGAAACACCTGGCCCAAGTACCAGCCAAGTTATCAATTCTGGATGCCTTGAATTTATCAAAGGATCTTTGGGAAGCACTCATTGAGGCTTTTTCAAGTCCTCAAGAGTTTGAAACTCAAATTTTTGTGGCTGAAGTCTATCACATAGAGAATAATCCTTCAGAACTTCATGCAGTAATATCTTTTACTGATGAAGATGAAAATGATGTCGTGCATGGACATATTGGACCTTTGTACTTATCTGGCAAGGTCAATGGTGTAGACATCCTAAGAGCTTTCGTTGATAATGGTTCAGGAGTCAACCTCATGCCCATTCGTACACTTCGTCGATTGGGCCTCACGGAATCTGATTTATCTCCTTCTACCATGATGTTACAAGGATATGATAAAAATGAACAAGAACCACTGGGCGAATTTACACTTAGAACTTAGTTTGGAGATCTTTTATCCAATTCGGATTTCATGGTTGTTGATCAAGACTCAGCCTTCAACATCTTTCTTGGAAGACCCTTGCTACATCAACACGTGGTTATCCCTTCATCATACCATCAATTTCTCAAATATTGTTTCGATGGTCAAGTTGGGACATTGTATAGTGATAAGGCCCCATTCAAGACATGTGAATCTCAATACATTAAGGCAGAATTCTATCACATAAAGGGAAGGGAGAAATCCACAATAAAGGAGATTACCAAAGTTAATGCTCCATATGGTTTGGAGAAGATTCCAGTAAATCCATTTACACATGTGAGTACAGATTATGTGTTGCCTATCAGTCAAATTGACAAGATAGACCCAAATCAAAATACCCTTATGGAAAGATCCATAATTTCAATTACGAAAATCGATCCAAACAACATGGGAGAAATTGGTAACCCACCAAGGAGTGATGAAAGCTCAAATGGTGATGTCTTCATTTCATCTGTTAAAATCCAACAAGTCTATACTTCTCCAATCAGTCCAGAAGAAGTTATAGCAACATCGGAGGTGAACAGTGATGTTGATTCTCAATCCATCATCTCCTCTTTATTTCCCAAGGAAGACCCTTCATCATCAATCGGGTCTGAAATGGAAGCTTCTTCTTCAAGATGTTCAAATTTTAACATCTCTTCTGATCATGGAAATTCTTCTTTATCATCTAATATGCAAGTAGAAATGGAAGAAATAACACATGTTGAAGAAGAAGAGGAAGATCTCATAGATGCTCCTCCATCATTTGAAGAGGGTATCTCTACCACCGTGGATGAACTCAGAGAAATAAATATGGGTACAAAAGATGATCCACGCCCCATTTTAATCAGTGCGGCCATGAATCTTGAAGAACAAGAGATGGATATTTCCTTTTTAAAGCAAAACCGAGACATATTTTCTTGGAACTATACAGAGATGCCCGGGCTGGATCCTAATGTTTCTACTCATCATTTGGGTTTACCAGAAGAACGTCGAGGATTTAAGTAAGCCGCGAGAAGAACACACCCAACTTATGCTTCCAAAATTGAAGCTGAAGTGGATAAGATTATCAAAGCTAACTTTGTCAGAGAAGTTCAATATCCCAAGTGGATGGCTAATATTGTCCTTGTGATGAATAAGAAAGGACAAATTAGAGTTTTCATCGATTTCAAAGATCTTAATCGGCGTTGTCCTAAGGATGATTTCCCAGTTTCGATTACAGAACTTTTAATTGATGCAACAGTTATCTATGAAGCACTTTCCTTCATGGATGGATATTCCGGATATAATCAAATCCGAATGGCCCCAGAAGATGAGGAATCCACAGCCTTCAGATCTCCTCAGGGTGTGTTTTTATACCGGGTAATTCCCTTTGGCTTAAAGAATGTAGGCACAACATATCAGTGTTCCATGCATCGTATCTTCAAACACTTTTTAGGGAAGTTTGTTGAATGCTATCTGGACGATTTGGTGGTCAAATCCAAACAACATTCTAATCACTTGGCTGATTTGGAAGTCATATTCTGGAGGCTTTGACAACATAATTTGAAGATGAACCCCTTAAAATGTGCTTTTGGGGTAACCTCAGGAAAATTTCTCGGCTTTTTTTTACACCATCGTGGTATTGAAGTTGATCCTGAGAAGAAAAAGTCAATACTTGGTCTGTAACCTCCTCAAAATTGGAAAGAATTAAGATGAATTCAATGACACTTAGCCTATATTTGGCATTTCATCGCCAATTTGGCAGGAAAAAGTTTACCCTTCACCAAATTGATGAAGAAGGGAGTCACTTACCAGTGGACTAAAGAATGTCAAGAAGCATCCGATATTCTCAAGATATAGCTCTTGATTCCACCGGTACTCATGCCACCTGTTGAAGGAAGACCACTTATCCTCTACGTGATAGCTTTAGAGCGATCATTGGGTGCCTTTCTTGCTCAGGAAAATGATGCTGGGAATGAAAATAGCCTCTACTACCTCAGTCGGACTATGATTGAAGCAGAAACCCGGTATTCAAGTATTGAGAAGTGATGCCTGGAATTAATCTTTGCAGTTCAGAAGTTGAGACACTACCTGCAACATCACGAGGTCCAATTGGTATCTTGCAATGACCCACTCAAATTCATCCTTAGTCGTCCAAATGCTTAGAGGACGTCTGGCAAGGTGGGCAGTTATTTTGCAGTAATTCGACATTCAGTATGTGTCTTAAAAGGCAATAAAGGGCCAAGCTCTGGCTGATTTCCTAGTTGAACACCCTTCAGTGGAAGACACATCTTCATATATTGAACTCCCTGATGATGAATTCTTCTCTATTCAAGAATGTCCTCAGGCATTGGAAATGTATTTTGATGGTGCTTCCAGAAGTCCAACAGGGAGGAAAATGGAAAATACTAAATTCAACAAAGTTGGATTAGGAATTGTGCTCATTTCTCCAGAAAAGGCATTGTTATCTTATTCCTTCTTATTGTGGGAAGGTGGTACCAATAATGAAGCAGAATACCAAGCTCTCATCGCAGTCTTGGAATTGGCACTTCAAGCACAAGTGAATCACTTAAAGGTGAAAGGTGATTTAGACATGGTAATAAAACAAGTCAATGAGGATTATGCCATCTGAAAAGAAGAACTAATCCCTTTGTATGATTATTTGAGAGAGTTAATGGTGTAATTCCCTTCAGAATTGACATTTTCTTATGTCCCAAGATCACAAAATGCTCAATCTGATGCACTGGCTAATATAGACATAGCTCTGGCAGATCCAAATCGGGATGAGACAACCATCGTTATTTCCCCCCGTCATGCAATTTCACCTTATGTTTGAATCATAATAGAGGAAATTAATGAAATTAGTCCCATTCCTAAACCGTATGGTCATACTACAGGATGGATGTCACCTATCAGGGAATACCTTTAAAATGGAACACTTCCACCTGATAGAGCCGAGAAAGAACAAATCCCGCGATGTGTGGTCAATTTTACTTTTTATGATAGCCCATATCACCTAGAGAAAATTATCTAAAAATGTGGTTTTGATGTAGTTCTCTTCAGATGCATTGATGGTAAAGAGAAAACGGTTTTCATGAAAGAAGTGAATGTAGGAGTCTGTGGTGCCCACCAGTCTGGACATAGACTGTCTGATCATATTCGAAGGCTTGGATACTTTTGGCCTTTAATGGTACAAGATTGTGTTGATTTCACAAAGAAGTGTCATTCATGCTATGTACATTCCAACCTCATTCATCAACCTCCAGAGTTTCTTCATACAGCTAAATACTCGTGGCCATTTTCCACATGGGGAATGGATGTGGTGGGACCTTACCCTTCAGTTATGGCCAAGCAGTTTAATTATATTCTTACTTCTACTGATTTCTTTTCAAAATGGGAAGAGGAAATACCTCTTAAGGAAGTCAGTTATAAATTCATTGTTAGCTTCATCAAGTCTAACATCATTACCAAATTTGGTGTCCCTCATACCATATTGACGGACAATGGCACCAACTTCTGTTCATCTGAGGTGAATAAGTTGTATCAAGATTACAACATCAAATCCAACCATTAATCTCGGTATGAGGTAGCGTCCTATGGACAGATAGAAGCCTTTAATAAGACTCTTTCAAATATACTGCAAAATATGGTGGATAAAGATAATAAATCATGGCCTGATAAACTCTTTCATGCTTTATGGGCTTATCGGACTACCACCCGCACTACAACACGGTTAACTCCATATTCGCTGGTATATGGAACAGAATCTGTCTTGCCCATTGAAGTTCAATTACCCTCACTCAGAGTAGCCATTTGTGATTAGTCATCTACAGATGAGAAATCTCAAAATCGATTGAATGAATTGGAATAGTTAGATGAGAAAATATTGTGCACTTTGCACCACTTGGAAGTCTATCAGAATCGAATTGCACGAGCTTTCAACAAAAAAGTTCATCTTCGTTCATTCACTCCGGGAGAATTGGTATTAATTCTCAGAACTACAATGATACCAGAAAAGAAACCTCACAAGCTTGAGACAAAATGGGAAGGACCTTATTCAATACATAAGGTCTACTCCAACGGTGCTTATTCTTTAATCTCAATGGATGGAGAACTCATCACTACTCCAACCAATGCTAGATTTCTGAAGAAATATTTTGTATGAACAAAAAATATAGCAACGGTCCATGAATATGACCTTAAACTATTTGCACATCCCTTACGTCCAGCATGATGTTAAACTGCACCATCCAGGGTCAATGCATATGAGCTTAAACTATTCGTACTTTCGTCCAACATGACGTTAAAATGTGTCCCCCTTCATCGTCCTTGATATATGACGTTAAACTATATAGAAGTCCCTTATGTCCAGCAAGACGTTAAACTGCATAACCAATGGTCCATGCATACGGCCTTAAACTATTGGTACTTACATCCAACATGACGCTAAACTGTATCGTCCCTTTTTCGTCCAACATGACATTAAACTATGAAAAAGTCCCTAATACATCCAACATGACGTTAAATGGTGTACTCTTTTGTCCTCACTGCATGACATTAAACTGCACAGTCCCCCTTTTGTCTAACGTGACATTAAAACTGCATAGTCCCTTTATATGTTCTACATGACATTAAACTGTGCATCATTATGGTTGTTGCTACCTCTTGTTTCTCACACCGAGTATGACTCATGTGAGCTTAGAGAAAACATCAACCATAACACTCTCGCTGGGCTACTAACCATGTGTAAGTACCAACACTATTTTTTAGGTCGTTGTCCCCAAGGACAACTTGATCACTAAGTCATTTTTTAATTGAACTACGCGGACTTTGATCCTTGCCTTCCAGGCTGGGTATGTAGGAAACCTCCCAAGGTTCAAGAACAAAACCAATCTCTTCACATCGGTTCACCTCCATATCATGCGATGTTGATTCATGAAACCACCTCTAGAATCAATATCTTTATATTGGTTCACTTTCATCCTTGCTATACGACGTTAAACTATACAACACTTTTGTCCAGTATGACAATAAACTACAATATTATTTGATACCCTCACCTGAGAGGGAATCATTATTTACATTGATTTTCAATCATGTTTCATTTCAAAGACTACGTGCATACATGAAAATACCTGAACCTTTTATCTTGGGTTAAACCATCATTGCACTAAAATCCCCATTCACCCTTCACATGTACGAACCTAATTTGTACAGGGGGTAGTTCTAGAACTACGTGGTCTTGATTCCCATCCTTATGGGATACGTAGGAACATTCGAGTGTCCCTTGAATCCAGTCCCATGTCTTTTGGGCCTAACCCCAAATTCCTCTTTCACTCCCCTGGATGAAAAGTCCCCATGAAAACACACACTGTGTATTTCTTATAATGGTCCAAGCTCTATGAACCTAAACTAAGATCTCTAATACTTTTGTCCCAAACGATGTTAAACTGTAGTTTAAGAACTACATATGGATTGATTCCCATCCTTATGGGATACGTAGTGAAGTCAAACATTTCCATTCAAGACCCATTCACAACATGATTATGGTTAGCATTGATCTGTGTATCTCTGAATACATTGGAAAATAACCATCTTTATGTGTCATAATCCTAAACTTAAATATTTTCATATCTTCATAACCCTTTTCTTAACTTCTAATCACAAAAGGCCTGAAATTCTGAGAGTTCTTTTGCCTGACCATGAAGCACGTGCCCTTAGGCAGCCTTGTATAAAAATTCTACATAATGGACCTGTCAGCCAAAAGATGATATTATTTGACTTTTCATACAATTCCCTTAGGTGGCCCTGCATAATTCAACCCCCTAATGGGTTTTTTAAATAGTGGTAACTTCATTCTTGGGAGGAAAACCTTTTTTGTCTTTATTTGTCTTGATAATATGTAGGGATCCACAAAAATAGCCATCCTTAACATATTTGTCCCATATCCTTTTTCATGATCTGAAAGTATTCAAGTCTATGGTTTATATTCTCCTTCCCTACGTTTGGGTCAGACCTTCGTAGGAGTGATATTTCTCCAGTTCTTCAATAATCTTGTTTGGAAATATCTTCTCCATATTCAAGTACCTCTTTCCATATAGCAAACTCTATACTTTGGAAAATTTGAATCTCCATAAACATTCACTAGCTTTTTAACATTAGGAAAGTAAATTTCTGAGAGTTCTTTTGCCTGACTATGCAGCACATGCCCTTTGGGGTCCTTGCATAAGTAGTCTACATAACGGACCTATCAGCCAAAAGGTGCTATTTATTTGACTATGCATCCAATGCCCTTAGGTGGCCCTGCATAATTCAACCCCCTAACGAGTTTGTTAAATAATGGTAACTTCATTCTTGGGAACTACTTCTTCTAATGCCTTTTAGCTCCTTTTCATATCATTCCTCATATTCACTTTTTCTTATGTTGTAGTTTACATATTTTCCCTCATACTTGAGTATGATAATATGTTTTCAGATAAATTGTAAAGGAATTGAGTCAATTTTAATCCATTTCGGTCAAAGCAATTTCGAACTTAAACATTAGCCTCTTTATGTCCGACGTGCATGACTTTAAAATGCCCACAAAAGACAAAGTAGCTTTGAATAAAAGTCACGTTCCAGCTCACTAAACATACATTTTTTATGATTTAGGTAATATTGAGCAATTAAGAGATTCTAAGTTTGTAGGGTTATATATATTAATCCTAGTAAAAATCAAACTATGCTCACTAGGCCCATTGGCTTAGGTAAGGTAGTAGGAAAATGGGTGCAAAAATTATTAAAGGTGAAAATTTTCTTCATTTGATGCAAAAGAATTAGAAGTACATCCACATATTGGCATCTCTTCTCTTTTTTAGGAGATTACAAAAGGTCTTCGACATAAGTCTTCACTTGATGAACCACATCCCGAGCTTCATCAGCAGCTACTTGAAGCTCATGCACTCGACCAACTTCACTCTTTTCATCCTGATGGAGTACTTTCTTAGCATCCTCAATGGTCTTCATACCATTCATTTGAGCTCCCTCTAGTGAATTATTGAGTTGGTCAAGTCCCCCAGTAACAGCATCTAACTGTTGCTGAAGGTGAATCTTCTGAATGACTTTATCTTTGATCTTACGCTTCAGCTCCTTCATCTTGGCGGCATAGTCAACTTCAGCTCGGGATACTACTGCCTCAAATTCACTGATATTGGCTGATAGCTTCACCCTAGTTAGATCTTCACAGCACTTTTTCTCTTGCTCCCTTCTTAAGATGACTTGTTTCACCGCGGTATGGATCTCTTGGTATCCAAAACCGCCAATTCCTAGCATGACGAACTGGGACAGCAATCGAGGGATCATCGATGATATCTCTTCTAAAGTCACCTCAGATATGATTTTCCATATGTGGTTCCTTGCCTTGCGTCGTGAAAAGCTGAGCTCCTTAAGAACCTCCGGGTCTGATTCAACATCATCATCACAGGGGGGAATGTAATCTGGGATTAATGCACTTAAGGAAGTGCCCTATTTTACTCCTTCCCCCCTGACCCCGGTTGCTTCACCTTCTACTACTGTTTGGGTGGAGGTTGAGACTTCACCTCCAGTTATATCCATTGAAGTTGATAGCCCTGTTTGATCAATTAAAAGTATGGTTAGTTTCATAGAATAATGGATGTTGGTTGTCTATCTTGAAAACTCAGTACAATCATTACCGAACAGTAGATCAGCAGCTTGAGAAGACTCCTCCCCATCTTTCCTAGTTTCAACAGGATCTTCAAGATGGGTCTCAGGAGGGTTTACTGGGTTTAGCTCCACTTGATCTAATGTTTCTGAAATGGTAGGGTTGACATCAATTTCCACACCCTCTTCAGGCATTGGCAGTTCAACAGCTTCTATGGATGGAACTGCATATTATTTTTAGTCATGATTAGAAGTTTAAATTATAAGAAACTTTACTGGACGAAGGATAACACTCATGCCCAAGGTCTTCTAAATCACATGATAACTTAGCATGATCATAAAATTCTTCGAAATACATGCCATGATTCATCATTTCATCCAATGATATTTCAGAATCCTGGTTAGTCTCACTCGTGGGAGCATTTGATGTGTCCTCTTGGCGACCCTCATTCTGTGGCCCCTGACCCTGGACAGCTTCTTCACGAAGGATGGCAGATTCAGTTGCTGCGGCCGCCAATGATTCTGGTGCAGGTTCTTCTCTACTTGTAACAGCAGCAGGAGCAGTACTGGGGATAGATGTTGGCTCTTTTTCAGAAGCAGCCAAGTCAGCCTGAATTTATGTTTGTTCCAAAGCACCCTCCGTGGTCCTTAAAGGAGGATCAATCCTTTCCCTCAGAGGGGATATTGAAGAATCCTCTACAATCCCAAGGAAAATGAGCAATATTTTTCATGGTTTAAAATTCATGATTATCTGAAGGACTTACCACTACTGATAAAGCGTTTAGAAGTGGACTTCCTCCTTCGTCGCCTTTGTCCTTTTGGATTTTTAGGGGTGTCATAAGTCTCCCTTATTGGAACTTTAATTGGAGAATGGAAATCCATGTCCAACTCCTCATTCATGGCCTGCTGTCCTGGAGATATCTCGCCCGGTTCACGAGGAGATTCAGTAGCAGCCCTGATGGCACTACCACCAGGGCTATATTGTGGCGAAGGAACTTCATTAGTTCCTTTCTTTTCAAGCTTCAAGATGAAGAAAATAACTTCCTTAAGTAACAAAGCTTCGACTGGAATCAAGTTGCAAAGAAAATAAGGAAAGAAAACTTACATCTTTAGGAGCCACATAATCATGCCACTCCTCATCTCCAGAACCACCAGCCCCCTCAGTGGCCCCACAATCAATCATTTCCTTCACCCGCCTGGTGACAGGAATGGACTCATCAGTTTCATATATGAGCATTTACAGCTCTCTAATGTAAGTCCGCACTTCATTGGGGTTATCCTAATATTGGATATTTGTAGAAGCCAGAAGATTCCCTATTCCAGGGAGTTATAGACCCTCACACAAATCCAGCCAGGTTGTCTCAATACCACAGTATAAACTCTTCCATGTCTGGACAGCCTCAGCTCTTAGATATGAAGGCTGCGAGGAAGGCCCTACAATCCTTGATTTCAGTTTCTTCCTAGCTCCTGCAACTACAGATATAGAATAATAAAATAAGACTTATTGCTTTATAAAGTAGTAGTGATTAAATTAACACAATGAAGTAACTCACCAGGAGTTGATGGAGTAGGTCTTTTGATTCTAACCGGAGGATTATATCGGGCATGAGGCCGCTTTTCCACTTGTTGTGCCTCATCATCCCCATCATGGGAATCTGGTGAATCAGTCGTATAGGAGGAATCTGGCGAATCAGCTTCAGGTGGGGGAGCATCACCTTCATGAGGAATAGTTTCTTTCTATATAGTCCTCTTCCTTTTCCCCACCTGATAAACTGGGTGATTCAACACCCCTTTAGGGTATGATTCTATCCAGTGGTTGGCATACCATGTATTCAAGTTATGTGGAACTTTTTCAACTGGTAGATCAAATACCACCCCAGTCTTCTCCCTTGATGTCAGCAGCCACAGTTGCCGAGCAACCATCGGATGTTACTCTAACCAGACATGTACTGGGGGAGATACAGCAATCTGTTGTAGAAAATTGAATTGACATTCAAATCTATATGGAGCATAGGCCTCGCATATAATTTCTCTGTCAATCCTGGAAACTATCACACCATCTCTGCAAGATAGCATGTATGGCCTCAAATCCAGGTGGGTTGTTCCATCATCAACAAACTACCCGGTTGGCGGATTTCCATAGGGAAAGAAGTTGAATTCCTTAAACATGCTCAGCCTCACTTTCATGTCATAGGAATTAAGATATAATGGAGCAACTCTAGAGAATTATTGCACTGACGGCCTGAAATAACTTCCAGGAATTTTTAATCCATTCTGTACATTGTAAGTCCAGAAGTGAGTGGCGATCCATCCCTATAAAACTTTTAATGGTCCCAATATTCTTAAAGGAGATTTACCCATGAAGACATGAAGTAAACTCCTGTGAATTTTTGCTAAAATGGGGGTATCCAACCCAAACATTTTTCCCTCATCCAACTTTTCCGTAATGATGAAGGTCCCTGGCCTGATGCCTCCCTTCGAATCCCTGAGTGGCAAGAGATAAACGCTGAGCCACAAAGCCAAGAAGCCCACCAGACGATTCTTCTTCGAGATCCTTTGATTCACCTCATTCCCCATTTCTAAAACTCTCCTGCTTCTAGAGTTGGCTAGAATGTTCCAGGAGCACCCCTCTTCTCAGGTTTTGGACAGGTGGTAAGACGGGTGGGCCTCTTATCCTTGGGTTTCTTTTTCTTGGATCCTTTTTCCTTCATCTCCTTCTCCTTTGGCTCCTTCTCTTTCTTCTCAATAAGAAATATATTCATCCACTCCTCCGGATGAATATACTTTCTAGAATGATTTAACGAGGTCTCAAAACTCTTTATCCTGTGGAAGATTTTAAATAATTCCCAAGCTAAAGCAAGAGTCTTCTCTGAATCATTCCAAGTCACCTTGGGAGGAATGAATTCATCATACGTATTGCCCAAAATTGGTGCCCCTGAGATCCTGTGGACATCCCACAAACTGATGCCTACTTCTCCATGAGTCAGATGGAAAGAATTAGTTTCTGGGCTCCAGTGGACGAGTATCTCCGGCACGAAGTTATCATGTTTGTAAACATATGTTTGCCCAACCCAAACAGCTTCGTATATCGCCACTCCTTTTAGATCCTCGACAAAATCTGAACAGGTTTGTCGCACCCAGTATGCCCACATCCAAGTTGGATTCACACCTCCCCCATGACAGAAGTCCCAACTTTTCTTCTAGCCTTTTGATTGATCCATCTGATCATTTCAGAATATCGAAAGATGACAATGTGGTTGCAGCTCAGGCTTATGAGGTTTCAGATCTGGCGTACAAGGGCTATGATGCATCATGTGGGACTTCTCCACTGTTCCATCATTTATAAATCCTCTTCCACATGAGATATTTGCTGAACCAAAGTTGGTATAATTCTAAAACCAAGAAATTGGGAGATTGTTTTTTGCTTCTGGAATAGTGACTTCTCGTAAATGACCATAACCGTACAAAGGTAGATAAGTTATTTGTGGGAAATCAAAGTGATATTTCTTCAAATACTTAGACAAATCCAAAAGAGTGATATTTTTTACGGTATAATAATCATGGCTAATGATATCCATCATATCATCAAGATGTTTGCTTTCCAATTCATCAGCTATGCCAATTCTCCTGAGAGCCATTGATTTTGCACAAAAGTTGATTATTAACTCTTAAGTAAGTTGAGTTTTCATAAAATTTGTGAAGGAATTCAGAGAAAATGGCAAAGGAATTAAGGAGTGCAAGTCTAAAACTTGGCGCACAAGTGTGGATGTGTCGCGGAAGTATAATGTGTCGCGCAAGTATTTGGCATGCAAGTATCACCGCGCAGGTCCAGATACCTTGACAGCAGCGCGACAACAAAGGAAAAGCAGAAAAGAGATCAACTTGCACGGCGGAGATGACATGCACGGCGAGAGCTCAAAAATCAGAAGTTTTGTGCAATGCATGACAAATTAGAGCATATATATAGGACAGGCCAGCCACCTGCGAGCCTACAGCTAGCGCGCTCCATCCCTACGCGACTCACACCTGCGTGATGATGGTTGCGCAGTGAACACCTGCGCGCCTCTTTCCCTTTGGTTTTCTTCTTTTCCTCAGAGTCACATCCTTATTCTTTCAGATCCAACTCTAAGGGGGGGACTTTTGTTGACGCTCCTTTTCGTCACATTGTCTAAAAGAATGGAAAGGGAAATGACTTAGCACAAATTGATTCATCCTTTGAAGAAAACATCAAAAATAGACAAAGGAATGAAAAAGGAGTCAAAGGACCTAGGGTCGTGCAAGTTCCCTTACTGTCGCGCAAGTATACTTGCGTACCACCTAATGGTCGCGCAAGTGACTTGCACACCCTAAGTGATGACCGCCTGCGGTCTTCTCCAGCCTATAAATACCCCCAGTGGGCCCCCCATTTGAAAAGTGGAATTTTTCCAGAATTCAGATACAGAGCTCTGAACGCCCAAGTCTCTTCTTCAAGTCTTACAAACAATTCTAAGGCAATTCTTTCCCTAGAATGGAAGGTCTATAAAAGAAGAATAAGGTATAAGTTTTATAAATCACCAACACTTGCGCACCTAAAGTGTTTTACCCTTAAGGGAAATGAATATACTTGCATGCCTCCTTATCTATTCATTAAAACTTGCACGCCCCTCTTCTGGAAGTACCTCAGGATAATTCTAAAGGCTTTGGTAAAGGATCGCCCAAGTATTACCCTACTGGTTAACAATCGTGCAAGTACCCATGTGTCGCGTAGGTATACATGCTGCCCAGGGACTTGCGCGCCCACGCAGTACCTGCGCGCCTACCAGGACTTGTGCGCCCCAATCTTTTTGGGTGCCTTTCCTACCCATTTCACCCCTTTTATGCCATTCCACCTCTCCTATTCAAGATTCATTCTTCAAGACACTCTTAAAAGCTATTTATAGCATGATTTATTGATTTGACTTCCTTATTTGAAAGGAATTCCGTGGAACATCTCTCAAAACCTAGTGATTTACACATCTTTATGTCACTAAAGATTGAGATTTCATTCATTTAACCTCATCCTCTAAGATGAAAGAACCCCTTAACCTAGGCCTCCTTTTTAGGAATAAGCCCCATCATAATTCCCATTAATTTTGGGCATCCTCCTTAGGTGTAAGCCCTGAGTCCTCTAATCTGGGCATCCTCCTTAGGAGTAAGCCACAGTCTTAAAATTATCAAATATGAGCATCCTCCTTAGGAGTAAGCCCCAACCATAATTCTCTTAACCTGGGATTCCTTTTGAAGAGCAAGCCCCAGTCTCAAATATGGGAATCCTCTTTAGGAGTAAGCCCCAAGTCCTCTAATCTGGGCATCCTCCTTAGGAGTAAGCCCCAGTCTTAAAATTCACAAATATGGGAATCCTCCTTAGGAGTAAGCCCCAACCATAAATCTCTTAACCTAGGCTTCCTTTTCAAAAGCAATCCCCAGTCTCAGATATGGGCCTCCTCATTAGGAGTAAGACCCAAGTCCCTTTAATTTTCAAATCCCTTTAACTTGGGCCTCCTTTTCAGGAGTATGCTCCAGTCTTAATTTCCTTTTGATCTGGGCTTCCTTCTCAGGAGTAAAACCCAATCATAAGTCCCCTCCTAACTTGGGCATCTTCCTTAGGAGTAAGCCCCAAGATTAGAGTATCCAAATCTCCATAAAGCACATATACCTTTACGGACCCTGTTCCTGGATTTCTTCCCTGAAGTAAATCTTAATCCTCATCTATTTGGGCAATCATACACACATAATCCCCACATCATTGCATCTTTTGTGGCACAATTGTCTGGTTTCACCAATACCTCTTGTTTCTCACACTGAGCATGACTCACGTGAGCTTAGAGTGTAAAAGTAATCATGACATATTTCTTTGAGTCATCAATCATGCATAAACATCATACTCCCTTACTTGAACTACGTGGGTTCTGATTCCTTTTCCAAAACAAAGGATACATAGGTAGCCCATCTGCGGGTATGATCCCAACTCTGAAATAATCCATGTCCTTCTGAATGACAATAAACTTCAAGTGCCCCACTGAGTGGCTTTAAAACCATTATGGTCATCATAATGACCAAGACACTTTTATTTATTGAAGGATACCATTGGCTAAGAATATCTAAAAAAATACAGATGATTATATATCGATGAAGAACCTCGAATACATAAAAAAGATTCTCTAAATTTCCTACATATCAATCATTGACTGTAAGATCTAATGGAATGCTCATTTTATACTGGGTAATGTAATAAGGATTCATGAACATAACTTATATATATAAAGAGAGTCCTGGAGTAGACAATAATTCCCCTCAAAAAGGTGTGATGAGTCTGACCTCTCATCCTCTCGACCAATGAAAATTCCTACGCCTCATCAGTCCACAACTAATGAGCATCTACCTTTGGAAATTAGGCCCAAATGGATATGGAATCATTGGATGTTTCCGGTTCTACGAAAAAACCCATTAGAAACCGATTGGAATGTTTGAACCTTCAATCAATGAGGTCATCCCCAATTCCATAGGGAATAATAATGGACCAAACTAGGTTGTTTCCGGATGTAGGAGAGAGCGGGGATCGCCTACGGATCATGGAAGTTGAGACAAAACGAGTAGAACTATGCTACCCATGACTTGGAGTTAGCAGTAGTGGTCTTTGCGCTGAAGATGTGGTTGCACTACTTGATAGGGGAACGTTTTATAGTCTACTTTGATCACAAGAGTCTTACGTATATCTTATCATAGAAGGACCTAAACCTGAGGCAGCGAGGATGGATAGAGTGCCTCCAGGAATATGAATTTGAGATAGTGTACACTCCTGGGAAGGAGAACATAGTAGCATACACACTCAGTAGGAGGTTCGGTCTGTAGTTGCTGGGTGAGGTGACAGAGCAGCTTTCCATGTTGCAGTTATCCTTCATGGATAGTGATGGAGTATCTTACCTCCAGTATATGACAGTTACTCCCCCACTCCTTCAGCGAGTCAGGGAGGCATAGCTTTGGGATGTAGACTGTGAGGACAGACATGCTCAGATATACTTAGGACAGGCTCCTAATGGATTTTCTGAATGTGGGGATCATGTTATCCTCTTTAGAGGACACACTATGTTACCAGTGACTCTACGGGAGGAGTTGTTGAGTGAGTTATATATATCCCCTTTGGTGGTACATACTTGAGTAGTGAAGATGTACCAGGACCTCCGATGTCAGTATTGGTGGTAAGGGATAAAGAAAGCAGTGGTGGAGTTTGTATCACGATTCCTCACTTGTCAGGAAGTGAAGGCTGAACATCAGGTACCGGTAGGCTTAGCTCAGCCACTTGAGGTACCAGAGTGGAAGTGGTATGGTATATCCATGGAATTTATGATAGGGCTACCACGTATGTCCAGGGTCCATGATTCCATCTGGGTGATCATTGACCGACTCACCAAGTCTGCCCACTTCCTACCCATCTGAGAACATGGATCAGTAGAGAACTTGGGATGTCTCTACATACAAGAGATTGTACGGCTTCATGGGGTTACATCGATGATCTTATTAGATCAAAATTCTTGTTTTAAATCCTGTTTTTGGAAGGGATTATAGGAAGCAATCTGGAATCAGCTACGCTTGAGCACCGCCTTCCATCCTCAGATAGATGGTCAAATTAAGTGGACCATACAAACACTCGAGGACATACTTCGTGCTTGTGTCCTTGATTTTAGATGTAGTTGGGAGGACCACCTTCCACTGGTGGAGTTCCCATAAAATAAAAGATATCAATCCACCATTGGCATAGCACCGTTTGAGGCCCTTTACGGGTGACCTTGCAGATCACTGCTATGCTGGACAGACCAAGAGGAGTCAACACTTATGGGTTCAGAGTTGGTACAAGCTACCACAGAGAAGGTGCAGGTCATCCAGGAGAGGATTAAGACAGCACAGATCTGGCATAAGTCTTATGTTGAGAGGAGACAGAGACCATTTGAGTTTGAGGAGGGAGACCATATCTTCCTATGGGTCTTAACCCGACAAGGATTACGGAGGTTTGGCTGGGGTGTCAAGCTATCTCCGAGGTTCATCGGACCTTTCAAGATCGTCAAAAGAGAATGTGAGGTGGCATACCATATAACTCTTCCCCCACAGATGCACTAGGTGCATACTGTTTTCCATGTGTTGTAGTTGAGAAGGTAGGTGCATGATCCATTACACGTTATCGACCGGGATGAGCTCGACATCGATGATGGGGTGACGTTTGTAGAGTTCTCAGTAGAGATATAGGATCAACAGAAGCGGGTCCTTCATGGGTGGTTGATTCCTCTGGTGTGAGTTCATTGGCAGCACGGAAACCTCCAGGAGAGCACCTGGGGACGGGAGGCTCAGATACGTGCTCAGTACCCCCATTTGTTCCCCTAGTTTTGTTATAGCCTTTGGGGATGAAAATCCCTAAATTGGGGAGAATGTAAAGACCTAGAAATTCCATATTATTTTTTTTAAATTGTTTGAGATTATTATGATTATGAAAAAAATGATGGCACTTGATTCCGAGGATCAGTGTACCCAGAACAGAATTTTAAACATTTTTTTGGCACGTTCAGTAAATGTTCGGGTGGCATTTTCTATCTTTAGAACCAATGCTCAGAATAAAAATCTGAGGGCACTGTTGAATCTGCAGCACCAGGTTTCGCCTAAGGGAGGCTTAACTTCGACCATAGTAGGTCAGGATAAAATGTTAGTTTTACAGATTTCTAATGAATAATAATATAATATAAAATTGTTATTTTATTTTTCTACCAGGGTTTGAGTAGTGGTGGTGGGACCACTTAGTTTTCAAGCCATTTAATGGCTTGACTCTTCGGTTTTGTAACCATACCGTTGAGATTAAGAGGTTCATTCATTAATGAATTTCATTAATCTCTCATTGTGTTAGTCACCCATCCTCTCTATTTAAATGAGGATCGGTCTTGGGTTATTGACACGGAAGTGAGGAAACTCTAACGAAGTTCCACAACATTTTCCACCGGTGAATAATGGAATATTGGACGTCAAAGATGGGGGAATAGATCTGGGATCGATGAACGTTGGTGGCTTCATCTGGTATTGATTCTTCTTCCAAAACCACGATGTCACCTCATATTTTGAGGTAGGGGTTTTGATTAAATTTAGGTGAATTTATTTCATTCCCTCATTCTTGAAAAGAATGATGAATCGCGGAAGTATTATAGTTTATCCGTGTTGAATTAATTTCTACCCACTTGTTATGATGTTAATGCGGAAAGTGCGGGTCAAACGAACAACGCTCAGACCCTCCGCTGCTTCAGTTTTGTCGTGTTCTTTGTGAGAGAAGTTTTAACTTGACAACAAATTGAATCCAGGAGCCACGCAGTGATGACAGCATCTCGAGAGGCCCGTAGGTGCATTCGGAAGGGAAAACGGACCACCGCAGCTCCCTCGGTGGCTCATGGAAGTTCTGCTGATGCGGAACCAGTGTCGGTGGGTGACGACAATGACCAGAATCAGCTAACCATGGTGGAAGCAGGAAGTGGTCGGCCCTCAGCCAGCTAAATTGGAAGAAAAAGATGCACCACTACGTGCCACGGTGATGAGGCTGTGGATTCAAATCTGTGGTGGAGGAGAAGGGGACCCACGCCCCGTGGGTCCTGCTGACAAGTAGGTGGCACTGCTATGGCAGAAAAACTAAATGGACCCTTGATCCATTCGGGAGAGGTAAAGTACACACATGGATACCCAACTAGGTTTCGCTCCAACTAGTGGGTCAGACCGCCCGTCGGGTGGTGCCCTGCTAAGGTGGGTCGGGCCTGTCTGTGGCCCGGTGGGCCGAGCCCGCCACGGCACAACCCACTCAAGCTGGACCAAAAGGTTCGGTCCAAGCCGGGTCTAACCTGGAATGGGTTTGGTCGAACCAAACCGGGTCAGCCTAGGATGGGTCGGGTCGGGTCATTCAAACTAGGTCAGCCCGAACCCGGTCCCACTTCGGCCCAAATACGCTTAAAAGGCCATATCTCACAAACTAGACATCCATTTGACAAACTGTCAATGGAACTGGAATCCTTGGAAGTAGATGGTCCTTTTGAGATACTCCACTTGAGTTTTGGAGAAATTTGGAGTATGGTCGGGTTGGATCAAACTTGAATCCAATCGTTCCCTTGGCACTAAAATGCTTATAACTCACAGACCGGTCGTCTGATTGACGTGTCGTCTATCAAGTTGGGAACCTTACGATATAGAGGTCCTTTGCGTTACTCCTTTGTGGAATGTCGTGTAAGTTGAGGCATGTCCAATATCTTTAGTATTGGATACTATGGAACTGAAGCACATCGGGTGTGGAGAATCTTATGTTTGGCTGTCAATTGAAGAGAGACCCTGTGGGTATCAACATCATAGCGACCTTATGTGGATCAGAATCATAGAGACTCTATGTGGATCAGCATCATATCGACCCTATGTGGATCATCATCATAGAGACCATATTTGGAGAATCAACATACCGACCTTGTGTGGATCAGCATCATAGAGACCCTATGTGGATCAGCATTATAGCAACCCTATGTGGATCAATATTTTAGTGACCATGTGTGGATCAGTAGTGCGTGAACCGACGAGGACTAGCATTAGAGCGTCCCGTCATGGATCAGTGACATAAGACCCTATATGGATCGTCAATTGAACAACTTTTTCATGGTTCAGTTGTGGAAACTTCCTAATGAAATAAAATGATGTATCATAAGACAAATCATCTCTATTTCTGATCTCTGAGTTGTATACTTGGTTAGGATGAGTCTTTTTCTTTGTGATTTGTGATTGAGATATTGTTTTGTGATTTTCCTTTGTGTAATTATGAGATACCTTCAAGGGTATCGGGGTTCCTACTGGGTATTGTTATACTCACCACTGCATAGGCTTCGCCCGCACCTTGTTGTGTCTTATGCAGATGACGACCAGCTTGGCTAAGACTTCAGGAGCAGGGACCAGGTGGTGGACGAAGGTGACTAGATGACATGGAGAGATATATAGATGATTTGTACATACCCTTTAGGTAGGATCCTTGATGTATGGTCTCAGGAGATAATTTTTATTTTTGGTTTTATTGTATCTTCCAGTTGGTCTTGTTTTTTGGCCCCTTTACTTTCAGTACACACTTTTACTACTGCATTTTCACTTTGTAGTTGCATCTTGTTGTTTTCATGGAATGGGTGTTTGTAAAGGTTTTAGGAAATGCCTTCTCGTTTTAGGGATAGTCCTTTTTGGTGCTAGTAGCCAACCCCTAGCCTATGGAAGGCAGGCTTGGGGTAGTTACGGAACGGTCCCCAGGGGATGGTTCATGATACTTTTTATAGTGAAGTTATCCATCTCATAGGGATGGGATCCTTTTTATATTCTCCCTCCCATCATTAGGTGAAATATTGACATTGTTCCACCTCACCCCAGAGTATAGTGATGGAATAATTTTTATATTCTCAAGACCCATATCCCATGGGGATGAGGGAAATTCTATATTTTCTACCCCCTTGTTAGGGGTAATCTAGAAACAATATGACCTTAGTAGTTTACACAAATCCCCTAGGAGATAAGGGTTCCTCCAATCAGTGGGAAGTTTCTAGATTATCCAAGGACCCCAATGCTTCAAAACCTTACCTTGAATTAATAAAGACTAGGGATCTTCATCCCAGCTTCCAGACCAAACCATATTTCCATGCTAATAGAGGTATAGGTAGCATGTAGGAGAATCATCTTGGTCACCCATGTCGTGATGAAAGATTGTGAAAGGTATATTCCTTATAATAAAAACATGTCCCTATGTGGTTTCACTATTCCATAAAGAATTATTTTATAGAACACCTAATAATTAAGAATCTAAATGAGGTGGAGCTGATAGGACATGACAATCACTTCCCCTACCACTGAAATCTTAGGAATACGATAGGGAGTTTCTTTAACTTTAAGGATTGACTTGAAAATCATATTGAAAAGGGGATGTTGGAACCACTGACATCAGAATTCCCACTCCAGTCATATGATCACTCTAAATAGGACACACATGCTACATGGCAGAACTTGTTCCACATATCTCCCAGTAACTTTGTTGTATCTAGTGCTAAAAGATAGTGGGAAAGTATATTCCTTACATCCAAAACATATCCCCATGTACTTTGACAATCTGATGGTTAATGATTTTATAGGACACCCAATAATGAGGATATCAAGTGAGGTGGATTTGACAGGAAATTATAATCACTTCCCTTATCACTAATATCTCAGGCACACAATAAAGGGTTCTTTTATCTTTAATGATTGGATAGAAAAGCAGGTAAATTAAGTATTGATAGATATATAGGATCCCAAAATTCATTAAATATGTATAAGATTCATATGATACCCATAAAAAAATCATCCCTCTTGATAGGTTGTGGCATGATATGTCTTAGTCTCAAGATGTTAAACTTCATGAAAACATCCTAGTCGCATGACATTAAACAATATGATATGTCCTAGTTGCATGATGTTAAAATAAAAACAATTCCTAGTCAAATGATGTTAAAATTAATAAAAATATCCTAGTCGCATGACGTTAAATTACATGACAATGTCTATGTTTCATGACGTTTAAATATACAACAATGTCCGTATCGCATAACATAAAACTATATAGAACACTTACCAGACATAGGATAGTAAAATATATGACATCTTAATATCTGGTAGATATCATCAGCATCAGGTGAAAATTATAGTATCTATAAATGTACTAATGATATGGTATAATATTGATGCTATAAATATCAAAAAACCACCAATACACATAAATAGCCTAATGTGGGTGTTACCCAAATGATCCCCTCCCTGGACACTTGAATTTGGTCATTAAGGACATCTCATCAGATATAGAAAGCTACAAACTAGAGAGATCAGGCTTATACCCTCACCTCCATCAAAAAACAACCTTGGTATATTCTAGAGATAGATAGTGAGTGGGATCATATACATGATCAATCAAGAAAAGTATTCTATCATATCAAAGAAGAAATCATGAGGTAGGCACAGATCCACACCCCCATTAATAAACCTATCATCATATTCTAGTGGCATGAGGAGGACAGAAGTGGTCACACATTCACACTTCAATAAAATACATCAAACAACATATCATGGAAACTGAGAGTGTGTAGTAATTCATTCATGTACATACCCTGCTAAAGTGACAACACCATTTGACAATGATAGAGGAGCTCTACCATTATATTCCAGTGATGATACATAGATAAGAACGCATTCCTATCCCAATAACCAGAGAAGCATATCAAAATTTTCAACATGAATATGTGGCTAATCCAGAGAAAGAACACATTCTTGCACCCATCCAAGATGACTATTAGCGTATTTCGGTAAAGGGTGAGTCATGGGATCAGGATCATACCCATGTTCTGACTAGATCACATCAAAATTAGTTTTTTAATCACTTTAGTACATGCACACATTTTTTTGGAATAAATCCAGTGGCATAATCCAAAGGCACCTGACTAGCCTCTTACCCTAGCTCCAATTGAAGTATGTCAGCATAGAATGTAAATTTCCTTGAGGAAGGCTCACATCCCTATAGATGAAGCTACTCAAAACATTCTAGCAGCTTATAATATCATGTTCACATCCCTTCTCTTACCAATAAAATAATATATCAACATTATTCAAAGGCTATAAAGGAGGAGTCTCATACCCCTTCTCCCATTATGGTGGCCCTTTAGCATATTCTGATGGGGAATTCATATTTTAATTGGGATCATACCCCCCCCCACTTTATCCAAGGTTGACTAGAATACTCTAGAAATCACCCACAAGAAGGCTCATATCCCTACCGATGATATAGAAGCTTAGTGGAATACTCTTGTAGCTTCTTGGTAAAGGTTTCATATCCCATCAACACTAGATGGTTACCAATATATTCTATTGACTGCCCTTTAGTATTATCAAATCCCTAGTCAACCCCAAAATTCATGTTGAAATATTACATCCGTGACTTAGAATAAGGCTCATATCCTTGATCTACTCAATGTTGGTGTCCTTGAGGTTGCACGACACATATCGACAACACCTCAAGGGTCTGTCGACTCTTAAACTGAAGAAGAAGGAAATCATTACCTTGATAGTTCTCCTTGAGGTTGTTTAGACATGGATCATAGGGACTCTACTCTCGATATTTATCATGGACACCCTCCCCATGGTAATATCTCTCCTAGAAAATGAAATCCTCCCCTTTCCCAAAAATCTTCATATAGAGAGGTTCTTGAAACCCAAAAACCTTGGTATAGATAGGTGATCAAAGCACCAGTTTTGCTAGTATATAGTTCCCCACAAACTATCATAAGAACTTCAATGTGGTTAGAAGGTGACCCATAGAAGCAACCTCTATGGTCTGACCTTGTAAAGGTATATAACACTGATAAAGTAGAGGAAAATGGATATAGGGATAAAGTATGCTAGAAACAACCTCCCAAAAATGTTATGGCCCATCACCACTCATGACTATGAGATCTCATATGGGTCAGAAGAGTATTAAATTACTTACTTACAATAGAATATGTGGGTGACTCAGAAAAATCCCTTATCAAGGATATGAGGGTCACCTCCAGATCATAAATACACTCTATTTTCATCTGGACATGGTCATATTCTCTTTATCTCATAACCTAGGATTTGAAGATCATAAAAATTCCTATTACATATTTTCCTCTATATCATGATGACTCTTCAATGACTGCTTTCTAAATCCCTATCATAAGTTCATATCTGAGGTTGGGAGAATTATGAAGGACTACACTTTACTATTCCCCCAATATAGTAAATTTTTACAGATATTGAATCCTTCAATGTCATGTATATAAAAGAGATTAGGGGACTTTGTGACATGCATAATAATTGGTTGATACAATTAGACTTCTCTACTTTGAGGATGAAAAGATTTCATTAACGAAGAGAGGGAATCACCAATAGACTCCTAAGCTAGGACTCCTAACAAAATAGGAACAAACCTCAAACATGGAAGCCAAATTCATGGATCACCCAAGAGATACTTGTAGTAAGTGACTCCCATCACAAGTATCCATTTCCCCAATACCATTTTCAAATGAGATTTCTCTAAATTAGAAAGATTGTAGTAGTGGCCACCATGAAATCCATTCATGAGAGAATCCATCCCATAGGGCTGGGGGAATTTTTACTACTGACTCCACCCCAGGGATCACAAAACCTCAAGAGGGTCCCAAATAAATCTATAGAGGCTCTAAACCAACCCTATTTTGTATGACTAAGGGAATTTTTTATCTCATTCGCCACCCCAGAAATCATTGGATCTTCAACAACAGGATCAGAGAGTTCCAAGGATGTCTCTAGATCAACCCCAACCCACAAGGATAGGGGTATTTTGGTCCCATTTTATTATGGAATTGGAACCTAGTTCATGAAGAGTTTACTTATTTCAATATTAGATATGTGACTTCATTAGAAATTCTCTGCCCATGAACTAGATTGATGCAAAAGAATGAAATTCCCAAATACCTATGTGTGATTCAGATCCACATAAGTGAATTTTCCATGTTCAAGAACTCTGTATATCTTGATTCCTATTATTATATGATACATTTTGATGCCCAAATCCCAAATACTAGGTCCAGCCACAACATATATCATAGAGAAATGACACCTTCTCTGCATTTGGTTCATATATTCATATGAAAGTTTTCATTCAGGAACTATGTGTGGCTTGATTCTTGATATTATAGGATACATAGTGATGACCATATCTAAAATACTATGTATAGATGAAATATATATAATGGAATGATGCTCCCCTATCTGTATATAGGTCAAAATTTTGTAGGGAACTTTCCATTTAATAATTATGTGTGTCTTGATTCCTATTATTACAGGACACATAGTTGCTTATCCCATGTTTAATTTGTTATCAATTGGTTAATATGTGGATGAAGTTATGATTCTTGAAGAATTGTTATAGATTCATGTAATTTAATTTTATGTCATTATTGGAAAATTATCCTTGAAAGCCTAACGATTGTTGAAGTGATATTAAGTTTCAAAGACTTGTGTTATTGATCACATTTCATTTACTAAGAGAAAAAAAGAATTTAAAGATGAATTTGGAGGAACAGAAGATGGTTGAAAAGTGGTTTGGAGTAAAATATTATTTAATAAAGGCATGGTGGAATATTTTTATAACTCTTATAATGTTTCTTATATTAAAAAACATGGCCAAACATGTGATCCACCAAGGATAAACCTCAACCACGCTTAGTGGACCCAAGGGTATACCCCATGGGAGAGCCTACCATAGGTATACCACATGGATGAAGAGGTGTGGGATCATGTATAAGGCCCTTAAGATAGAGATCCCATGTATAAGGTGTGCATGGGCTATTTATAGGCCTGCTAAGGGAGATGGGTCTTGCCATAGGGGCGGCAGTGCAGTGAAGTAGTGGTTGGGATCAAACTGCATACACACTTCTCACTGGTTAACAAGAGGAGTTGATTAATATAGAAGAGGAAAACCAAGCCACAAAGTGATGTGGGATAGCATATAGTGGAACACTGTTCATCCACTTAAAAAGATACGCAGATTTCCCATACTGTACGATCATACCAATCTAGACCATTTGATCAAGCACAACGTCGTCGTACTCCATCCACTATCAAAGGATTATTCTCAAGAACGTTTTCCACAATTGATGAAGATGTAAATATAAAATTGGGGCCTATTTGACATAAAATAAATCCATATCAATCTCTTATGATCCAGGTGAGTTCAGGATACACATTACACATGGTTTTCATGAAAACTTTAATAAATGAATATTATATCCCAAGATGTTTCATCGCCTAATGAAGTAGATTTATTTGAATGAAGTTAAAGTTGATAAATACATGAGGTATATCTTAGATTATTGTAAATTCAAGAAATTACACATTTAATATTTTAGTTCAAGTAGAAAATTGAAGGAATCAATGTCCAGGTTTCTCTCAAGCCTGTCATACACCTTTGAATCCATAAATAGGGTGCTTGAGACTTTAGGAATTTACTTATGCATCATAAATAATAATAAACATAAAACTTGATTATATTGGGTTATTATGATGAGTTAATTCATGGGTATTCCAAAATGAAAAAACCACGTGAATATTGAATGAGGAACCTAATTTTTCAGGTGACGATAAGAAGCCACAAGTATTCTGAAATGAATATATTATTTGGAGGAGTGAAGAATGATTCTTTAAGTGTATGAGTTTCATATTGTGATATGTATGCTCAGATTAATATAAGGGACTCATGGGTGTTTAAAGAATTATTTTTTGAGAAAAATATGTAAGGCCTAACACCTTCAAGCATTCCTTATGATTTTAATGGATTTTGTTTGATGCATGCATGTGGATAGTGAGCTTCAGAGGTTTATCCGTATGAAAAGAAGTGAATATTAATTCATAGAGTGTTTGTGATGACCTCTATTTATTAACTCACAACCAACACATTTGAGGATTTCAAATCTGAGAAATATAATACCCAAAAAAATTTGGGTATTCAATATGATTAATATAATACCTAAGGAACTTCGAGTATTAATATTTTAAGGAGTAAAAAACAAATGTGTTTATTTATAAACAAATTTAAAATAGGATTTAAATAGTTAATTTAAATCATGTAATTAATTGAGACCTAATGCACTATATTGTTTTTTATAAATATGTGTATGCAGGTGATGAGAAATATCATATAGAATTGTAAGATCATCTTGAGATCCTGATATATTCTTATATGAAAAAGAGAAGAATAATTTTTATACATCTCTTATTCACATCCTATTGAGTTCGGGACTTCATTAGAAGGAATATTCATCCTAAGAATTTTTGTACTGAGGAAACTGATCAAGAAGAGGTGATCAGATACATTTGAGAAAGAAAAAAAAGATGAAAATGTTCTTGAACTGTACATAGGAAAGTGTGATCCATCAAGCTCATGGAGGAAGATCAATATATCACACTACAGTGGATAAATACAAGATAATAATGATCTTATTACTGGGGGTATAAATAGTTTTTTAAGAGAATAGAGGAGAAAAAGATGGTTGGGAGGAGTAACTAAATGAGGCAAAATATTTGGACTACTGGGGGTATAACCAGGATCAACTAAAGGAATGACTACTAAGATGTATAACTAGTTTCTTACTAAACCATTGTAATTTTTAATAATATTATAGTATAAAATACATGTTGGGGGAATAAATAATATGGAAAGGAGTATTTATTTATGATGAACTGTGTAATTAATGTGATATTCTCTCTCTATTACTACAAATCTAAACAAAGTGATATTGATAGATATAACTGAGTGGATCAAGAACCATAAAAAGTTCAAGTGGTTGAATTCAAAATAAGGAATCTGAAATAATTAATCTACCAATTCACCCCCCCCCCCTTCTTAGTGGTTAATCTATCCTGGGGCTCTACAAGTGGTATCAAATTTTACATCACCTCTAAAGATACAAGAAAGTCTTTATAAAGTGCATATTTTAGGAAATGAGTGAGCTACATCAAATGGAGATTTATGTAATACTTAGAAGAATAGAAAGAAAATATAGGCTTGGAATTTGAAGAATAATCTTAACAAAAATGGAGAGACACCTCTAATTTAAGGTAATCATAAAAGAACAATATGCAATAATTATTTCAATTATTATTCTTCTGATGAAGACTGATCAATCTGTGGTAATGATGCATCACTTAGTTATCATCTTTTTGAATTCAAATAATATCTGAAGATACTTCTCAAAGATGTTTTAAATTATATTATTTGAGGTTTCAAGTATCTTTAGAATAAAAAAATATATATTTAAGAAGAGGTTAATTTAATGGAAGAGGAATTGGAAAAAGGGGTTTTCTTATCTAACACTCTAAAAAACTTTTGAGAGAAAAGGAATAATAAATTTCTATTTGTAATGAAAGATAATTTGAAGATGTTAAATAATTTCATGTTTTTTTGAGAAATAATTCTTTGAGATTATATTTGTAAAATATTTCTAATCATTTGAAAAAATTTATAAAGTTTATATGGTTTTCAAAATTGGTCAACTCGAGGATAAAGAAAATAGGTTAAAGGATCTTGATAATTATTTTAAGGAATCAAGAAGAATGCATGAAGAAAAAATGATGAAGCTGAAGGAGGATTTGGTAAACAATGTTATATTTGTTGAGGATGAGAGTAAATCCCTAAATATGAAGTTTTTTGAGTTGGAGGTCGGATTAAAAAATCAAGAATCACCATGAGATGGAATTTCCCAAGTAACTTAAATAAGATATGTTTCCACTCAAACTGAAATTTAGGATCATGATTCCTAAAAGAACATCAAATCATCCTCTAATCAAACGACATCATCCTATAAGAATAAGGTATCCCATAACCCAAAAACTATTTTATGTACTGATTATGTTTCAATTTCTAGTACAAGCCTCAAACCAAGCTCTAGGAAATTATGGATGGTCCAAAATGATGATAAATCCTCAAGGGTGGATGTGAATAGCATCATGAATAACTATTCCCCAATAACTATCCCAAATATTATGGGAGACACTCAAAAGTAAAAGGCTCAAAATCTATGAAAACTAAATAGAATACACCATAAAATAAGAGAATAAGTCTCATACACTTTTTTTGGTGATGCTATAAGTTTGGCCATAAAGAATTATAATATTGGCATAACATGTAAATTTATAAAAACAATATGAGGTCCATATTTAGGGGAGAAAAGTTGAATAAAAAAGAAAATTAATAGGAAAATAAAAGTGTCAACTTAACCTTATTACATGAAAAAACAATTACTATTAAACCAACTGTCGCTAAGAATACAAATGATAAATCCTCTTCTATATCAAACTTATAAAGATATATATATCAATAAATAATGGGAAGATAAGACCCAAAGAGAAATAATAGTCAGACTTGGGTAGAAATCTAAAAAAATCATATCAAATTACTTTTAAGAGGTTTCAGAAGAAGATAAACATTAGTAATACATCTTGAAAGAAATATGTGAATAAAGTAACTCATATAAAGCCATATGGAAACTCCAAACAAGAAATTCATATTTCTAAAGACATTATTCTATTTTTTATAACTGATTTATAGAAATCCATAATGTTAGAATAATTATAATCAAAATCTAGTGGAAAAGCAAAAAATAAATATTCCACTTGATTAAGTCAAATTTCATGAGATATTTTCAATAAATGAAAAATAATTTATTGAAGAAGTTATGTGCGAGGGATGTAATAAAACTAGACATAGTACATGATTATTGTTAACCACGTTTACAGCATAAAAAAAATCCTTGAATAGAATAAAGCTTGCATCATAAGATGCATATGATTTGATGGATAAATAAATAATAACTATCTCACACAATGAATTTGTGGGATTGATAATATCTATGATACTAAATGATAAATCAGATGTGGAAGACTGAATACTGGAGAGAATGTGAAGAAACTTGGTTGAGAAAACCATCACAGCCATGTTGTTCACATTTAAGAAGAAAAAAGTCCCTCTTTATTCCCTTATATTTGAATGATGTTTTACTAACATGGAGGGAATTGAAGGAGATTGTTTCATCCATTTAGGGGGAACATTAGTGAGATAAAGCTATTAAATAATCACTATATATTGAATTTGGAACTTCTAAACAACCCTATAAAATTGGTAGATGAGGTATTCCAATCAAAATTTAATCCCTTATTCTTAATTTTATTAAACATATCAATTAAGTGGGAGTTCTTGGTTGATGAAAAAATGAGACAAAGGGGGGTATATAACTTTTTCACTTGAATTTTCTAATACATTTGTTGAATTATGTGAAGGATTTATCATTTTATTGAAAAACATAATTTCTCACAACCCCTAATATGATAAATGAGAATTTCTAAGCAACATTTCACATGAAATTTAGTTTATGTACAACTTCGAAAAAAAATTCTTCATCTCTATTGTTTTCTACACTAGGTTAGCCTTTGTAGACTTAGATTTTATTAACTAAAGGTTCTTTGCTAAGGGAACCAGGTGAGATCATCCCTCTCTCAAAAGTTTTAAATAAGATAATATTAAAAAGTATGAGAACATGTTTTTTAGAAGAAAGATAAGTTGATAAAACCCCCACTTGTTCTTTGAATTTGATTTCAAATAATGGGTTGAAAATATTGAGCACATAAATTGACTTTTTAATATGAGAAGAGATATTGAAAAAAAATCATAGGGGAAGATTGTTGCGCCCATGTTGCATTTTTTTTGAATCAGTAAATATGTTGATGAGGTGATGATTCCTAGAGAATTGTTATGGATCAATATAATTACATTGGATGTCATTATTGTACAATTTTCCTTGAAACTATGATGATTTTTGAAGTGATATTAAGTTCTAAATACTTGTGTCATTGATGAAATTTTGAATACTACAAGAAAAATAAGAAGTTGAAGATGTTTTTTGTAAAGATCCAAAATTTCCATGTAATTTTTTTTAAATAAATGGGAATTTTACGAGTCTGCGAAAATTGATGGCACGTTATTCTGAGGTCCGGAGTTCCTAAAATGAATTTCTGAACTTTTGTTTGAGTACGTTCAGTAAACGTGTGAGTGGGTTTTTCTAACTTTTTAACCAGTACTCGGAATTGAAATCTAAGGGCACCGTTGAACTTGTAGCGCCAGTACTCGCTTAAGGAGACTTTCACCTCGACAGTAGTGGGACGAGATTGAAAGATAGTTTTTGGGTTTTTCTTGTAAGAATAGAATAAAAATAAAAGTGTGTGAAATTTTAATTTTTATTTGCAACAACCATGTGGGTTTTGGGAGGTGAGGTCCACCAGAACTAAACCTCAATGTGGAAGTTGGAAGTAGGGACCACCATACCTTAACCTCCCATGGGAGGTTATGGTTTTGGGGACCACCCAAACCACAACCTCTCATGAGAGGTTATTGTTTTGGGGACTACCCGGGATTAAAACCCCTTGAAACCCCCCTTTAATTGGGAGAAACCCTCAAATCCCTAATAAATGTGTGGGGAGCCTCTTCAACACCTCTACAATTTAATTGTGCCAACGCACCACATTAATTGTGCCAAATCTCCTTTAATCAATTAAACCTTTTTAATATTATGCCAATTACTTAATAGATATTATAATCTATTATCTTGGGCTGCCATTTTCTTTTTGGGTGGAATTTGGGGAGACGAGGATCTTGGGAGAAAGCTCCCAATGAAGAATGCTCCACCGACGAAGAACGCCAATGAGAAACGCCTTCGACTAGGAATAACGAACTAGACCTTTTTCCTCGGGACTTCTTCTGACATGGGATTTCCTCATCTATGATGAACTGATGCACGAGCTCGTGATTGGAGGTTTGTGGCAGACACGACGAATAACGACAACTTCATCTTCTTCCCCACGACTCCGTCGATGTATCAACCCTAGGTAGGGGGTTTATTTGCATGATAATACTTTACTTGATTTCTTTTGCAGGTTGGGAAGAATCTTTGAGGGAGGGTTTAATTTGCTTCATTCTTGTGAATCTCTTGTTACCGCTCTAATGCAGAGAGTGCAGGACAATCTAACATGGATCGTCCTATTCATAACCCTTGTGTTGTTTTGTGGTGTTCTTTGGAACGGAGGAAGGCGACGAAGGTGATGAAGGCAATGGTGACTCCACCCGTGGCCTCCACAACCTCCGCCGCCCCCACGGCGCTCCGGCCTCTCGACCAAACTGGCCTCACAATGCCACTGGCCGAACCGGCCCCGAGCCAGACTTCGCCCCTGCTGTGTCGTACCCCAGCCTCCCAGCCGAACCAGCCCCAGGCCACCCCGGCCTCCAGGCCAAGCCGTCCTGGCCTCGCCATCCGCTGGCCGAGCCACCCTGACCGCTCTGGCCTCCCTGCCGAACCTGCCCCAGTCGCGCCACCCGTTAGCCCAACCGGCCCTGGTCGTGCCACCCCGACCCCCGGGCCGAGCCGCGCCCCTGCGGCCCTCTAATCCGAAATGGCCCCGCGCCCCCGGGCCGAACCACCCTTGTGCTGACCCGCGTCCAGTCCGCGCCCTCGCGGCCGGTCCACGCCCTCGCAGCCGTTCCGCGCCCTCACGGCTCTCTGTGTCCCCTCACGGCCTGTTGGGCTATGCCCAGCGGGCCTGGCCAGACCCAACGGGTCAGGCCAGGTTGACCCAAACCTGGTCGGACTAGACTAGGTCGGGCCGGGTCGGCCCAATCAGGTCAGACCAGACCCAGACCCACTAAGACCCCTTTACGCTCCTTCGTCCATATCTTTGGCACCGGACGTCCGTTTGACGAACTGTTAGCGGCACTGGAAATCTTTGAGCATGACGGTCCCTTTGAGTATACCCCATTGGAGTTTGGGGTATAGTTGAGATACGGTTAGGTTAGATCGTGCACGAATCCAATAGGGCCCCCATGACTAAAAGGCTAATAACTCACAGACCAACCGTCTGATTGATGCGTCGTCTATTGTGTTGAGACCCCTATGATGTGGCGAACCTTTGAGATACCTCTTCATGGGACTTCATGACATTTGGAGTATCGACCAGTATCTTATGGATCGGATCCTCCCAGAGACCTCCAAGCGTAGTGCGGAGACATAGTAGCTAGCTGAGACCTGACCACTGCTGACTGTTTTGATTTGGAGTGACTCTACTAGCCTAGTGGGGAGCGCATATGTGTTGCGGTAGACCCACATTGGGGAGCGCCTTGGTGTCGTAGCAGGCCCATGGTACTCAATAGGAGGAGTAACTCAATAGGAAATGAGGGGGATCATGCTTGGTGACGTGGCAGACCCACAGTGGGGAGCATGCTTGGTGACGTGACAGATCCACGGTACTCGATAGGAGCAGTACCTAATCAGTCCAAGGTTAGTGGGAAGCGCACTTGGTGTCATGGAAGGCCCACTGTACTTGATATAGGAGGATTTCTCCAGTAGCCGAGGTTACGAAAATGTGATTGGGGTTATTACTTGATTCTATCCCCTAGAATAAAATCTTGGTTGACATGAGTTAGTTTTTCTATGTTTTCCTCAGGATTGAGGTGGATCACTTGATAACTTAGGAATATGTATGAGAATATACCTAAGTAAGGTTATCTGTTGATTTCATACTTTCTGGTTATCCTTGTTGGATTTTGTGATACCTTGAGGGTCTCGAGGTCCCTACTGAGTAACATTATACTCACCCCTGCATGGGCTATGCCTGCACCTTGTTGTATTGGTTGCAGACGACGGACAGCGCTGACTGAGGCTGAGAGTACCAGGACTGGACGGTACCTAGAGGTGGACCATACGGCATGTCAGTACATAGAGGAGAAAGACAGACACGGAGTGATAAGGAGGTTGTTTATACCTACCCTTTAGGTAGGAATCTCAGAGGACAACCCAATAGCTGTTTTTCTTTCTTTTTATTTAGTTGTATTGTTTTCAGTTGTACTTGTACCTTTTCTATTGGGCTTGTATTCCAGACCCTTTTACTTTCATCACTCTTTTGGAAATACATTTTACTTGGGTTCGTATCTTTTTGTGTGTGTTTACAGGTTATAAAGGCAGTTCCTTCCCAGTTTTAGGGAATTACGCCTTTGGTTCTAGTCACCAGAAACAAGCCTATGGAAGGCATTCTTGGGGTAGTCACGGCACGGGCCCTAGGGGATGGGTCATGACAATTTTGGAGGAATAGGAGATGGTTGAGAAGTGGTTTGGCATGAAATATTATTTAATAAAGGCATGGATTAATATTTTTATAACTCTTTAAATGTTCCTTATATTAAAAAACACGGCTAACCATGTAAGTCACCAAGGCTAGACCTCAACTGCACTTAAGAGACCCAAGGTTATACCCCATGGGAGAGCCTAGTATAGGAATCCCACATGGAGATAGAGGGGTGGGCCCATGTATAATGCATACATGATATTTTTCCCTCATATAAGAAACACATGGGTGTTTATAGGCCTATTAAGGGAGATGGTCCACGGTGCAGGGGCTGCAGCACGACGAGGTTGTGGCAAGAAGTGAAACCCGTATAAGCTTCTGGCTAGTTAATGAGAGGAGTTGATTAATAAAGAAGTATAAAACCAAGTCATGGAGATGTGGAACTACATATAGTGTAACACTATTCATCTATTTAAAATGATATGCACATTTCCCACACTATCTGATCATGCCAATCTGGATCGTTTAATCGAGCGCAACGTAGTCTTCATTTATACTCGATCAAAGGCTTATGCTCGAATGGGAGTTCTACCATTTTTGAAACTGTGACGATCAAACCAAGTCCTATTATATGTAAATAAAGTTCAAATAGATCACTTGTTATTTGATAAAGTCCAAGACACATGTTTCACATGGTTTTTATGAAGACGATCATGCATGAATAGGATATCTTGAGTTGTGTCGTCTCCTGATGAAGCAGAGTTATTCGTATGAAGTTAAAGCTGATAAATACATGAGTTATGTATGATATAATTTTACATTCATACAGTTACACTTTCATTCATGTATATTTAGTGAAAAATGAAAGGTGTTAACATCTAGGTTTCTCCAAATCCTATCATATGCCGTTGAATCCATAAATAGGGTGGTCGAGACTATGGGCATTTGATTATGCCACGTCAATAATAATAAAATTATAACACAATTATCATGGGATATTGTGATTTGTTAATTCATGGGTATTCTATAATGAATAACCCATGTGAATAATTAATTAGTAACCTAATCTTTTAGGGGATTATATTAAGCCACGGGTATTCTGAAATTAATATACCGCATAGAAGAGATAAGCTTGATTCTTCAAGTGTATGAGTTTCATGTTGATATATGTATGAAAAAATAAATAAAGGGGAGTTGTGGGTGTTTAAATATTGATTCCACGGATAGAATAATGAATACCTGAAACCTTTGGGCACTCTCTATGAGTTTCATTCCATGTTTGAGATGCATACATGTGGACAGTGATCTATGGAGGTTCATCCACATGAAGAGAAGTGAACTCGAATCCCTTAAGAGTTTATGATAACATCTATTTATTACCTCATACCCAACACATTTAGGTATTTAAAATATAATAAATATAATACCCACAAATTATATGGTATTCAAAATGAGTAATATAATACCTAAGAACCTTTGGCTATTAATATTTGAAGGAAGAAAAATACATGTGTTTATTTATAAAAACATTTAAATGTGGATTTAAATGGGTAATTTAAATCATGTAAATAATTTATACCCCATGTAAAATATTTTTTATGTATAAATATGTGAAACTAGGGTGATTAGAAAGATCATTCAAAATTATAAGATCATTTTAAGATCCTGATACATTCTTGTATTGAATATAGAAGAAGAATTTGTGTGAATTTCTTTCATGCATCTTATTGTGGTTGGGATTTCATTTGGAGGAAGAATCAGCCTGGTCATTATTGTACTAATGAAATTGATCAAGAATAGGTGATTAGAGACATGTGATCAAGACAATCAAGCTGCAAAGGATCTTGAAGTGTACACATGAAAGTGTGATCCAGCAAGCTTGTGGAGGAAGATCAACAAATCATCTTTCAGGGGATCAAGACAAGGGAATAAGGAGCCTGTGACTGGGGGTTATAACTAGTTTCTGAAGAGGCTTTAGGAGAATAATATTTTTGGTGGTATAACCAACCAAGGTAGAATAGTTGGACTACTAGGGGTATAACCAGGATCAAATATAGGAAAAAACTATTGGGGTGTATAACCAATTTTTACTTAAACCATTGTAATTGATAATAATATTATAGTGGAAAAACCATGTTGGGTGGATTAAATAACCCGGAAAGGAGTATGTATTTATGTCGAACCTTGTAAATAATGTTTTATTCTATCACTATTACTACCACTGTACACAAAGTGAGATTGAGAGATATAACTGAGTGGATCAGAAACCTTGACAAGTTCAAGAGGTTGAATTCAAAAGAAATAATTTGTAAAAAGTAAACTACTAATTAAACCCCATACCCCTATTAGTGGTTAATCTATTCTGGGGAACTATAGTAGTGATTCCCAAATCCCAAATCTTTGGTCTAATCATTAAATATAGAATGGAGAAATTACTCAAAGTTTGTGTAAGGGTTAGACCTACGCGAGGAATTTTCCATTCAAGAACTACATCTCTCTTGATTCTTATTATTACAGGATACAGAGTGACACCAAAATCCCAAATCCTAGGTCTATAAAAAATATATAGAATAGAAAAATTCCCCCATCTTTGTGTATGGTTTAGACCTACATAAAGAATTTTTTATTTAAGAACTACATGTGGCTTGATTCTTATTATTATAGGATATGTAGTGACACCTAGATCCCAATTCATGGATCCAATCACTACATATATAATGGGAACCCCCACTCCCCCTCTATATATAGGTCAAACCTACACATGTAATTTTCCATTAAATGACTATGCATGGGTTGATTCATGAAATTTTAGGATACGTAGTGATGCCCAGATCTCAAATCCTGGGTCCAACTGCGATATATAATGGAAAAAATTCCCCCTCTCTGCATACGGTCCATACCTATGTATAGAATTTTCCATATAAGAACTATTTTTGGCTTGATTAATGTTTCTACAGGATACATAGTGACACCTAGATCTCAAATCAAGGGTCCAACTACAACATATATAAAAATTAACCCCTCCTTGAATATGGGTCGGACCTATACAGGGAACTTCCTCAAGAATTATTTGTGTCTTGAATCCTATTTCTATAGGCCATGTAGTGAAACCCATAACCCAAATCATGGTCCTAGGTGAAATATGATAAAAATTACTTCTCTCCACATGATAACTTGAGTAGTGCAGGGAGTTTTCTCCAAAACTATGTATGACTTGATCCCTCTTACTATAATATACAAATTGATTCAAGGATCTTCCATTCCAGGCCCAGCTACAAGTTTTCCTCGCTCCCAATAATGTCCCTCCATAAGATTCATATTTATATAGAGGCTCCTGTCCATATTAAATTGTAAATAACCCACATATTCCCTATCATGTACTCCCGTGAAACCTAATTGAATACCCATTTATCTCATGTTCTCATATCGACCATGAGTCATGTGATATTAGGTAACCTATAACTCTATTTTAACTAGCATGATCATGATGTGTTTTGGATATTGAATTATATCCTAGTCTCATGATGTTAAAATATGGGAAAACATCCTAGACACATGATGTTAAGATGTGTGAAAATATCCTATTATCATGATGTTAAACTGCATGAAAAATTCCTAGTGACATGATATTAAAATACACAACAACATCCTAGTCATATGATGTTAAACTACACGACCTGAGGTCTTGATGACAAACATATCATCTCCCTAATGACTATATACTCAAGGATCATAGTTTGTATCCATTCACCCTAAAGATGTGTTCAATACACATTGGTGTAGCCTTTATAGTGATTGAACCCTTATTGAATATTATTTTCTCTATGAACCAACTTAATATATTTGATACTTAAGTTGATACCAACCAATTATTCAAGTTGATGTCCTAATCTTGGAATCCCATGGACCTTGAGATCCCCTTCCATTTATTTTTCCCTCTGGAAAACTAGTAATAGGGACTATAAAATACTAAGGAACCCCTATAGGATTGACTACTAAATGACACATTGACAAATATCTTATTATTAGATAATTTTTGGTCCCATAGGAGAGGCACCCCATAAATCCAGAAGCTATTATCCCAACTGTATGGGATATAGGCTCTCTACCATAACTAATGGTTGAATTGTACCCATCGGTCTTCATCTTCAGTTGACTTAGATATTTTTAATTTATGATTTATACTTCTCATAACCCAACTTTTATGCAAGATTCAGATACCCTCATTGTTACTCATTTATGCATCATACCAATTGTCAGATCAGGATTATGACATCACATTATTATACACTTTCATTTCTGGGTAAGTATCCCCCATGAAGATGAAAATTCCTTAAGCATAAAAATCCATTTGGACACCCATTTATCCACCATAGAAACTTTATATCCCTTTTTTCATGTATAAATCACCAGATAACATGTGTATATGTTCTCTTATAATTTCATGGTATATTGGTAATAGGGATTGACCAATACTTAACTAAACCTTCTAGGATTCTCTAATGAATAAAAACATGCCAATGATATTATGCATATATGATGTTTTAGTTCTTTAAAGGACCCTTCTGGGATTATCTGGTGGATAACACAAAGTCTAAGAGCTTGTGCCTATGGGGTGTATTGGTCCCAAATGAAAGGTCCCCATTTTTTCCTGAGATATTTCTCCAATAGTGTTCCACTAGTCCCATTAATCATCGAATGATAATTATTAATATATAATTTTAAATACATGATAAATTTCATCCATTTTCTCCTCTTCCAAGAGGTAAAAATAATGACTCAGTGGTTTATGAATTCATATTACATGTCCTGGTAGTAATACTTTAAACTGTATATCATTTATATTAGAACTATGTGTCACTTTATTCTTATTACCAAATTATATGTAGTGACACTCAAGTTTTTAATCCTGGGTTTAGACATGTAACAATAATAAAATTCTCTTTTCCCACATAATAGTTCGATCTATGTGTGGTTCCAGGTCTCATTCATGGATTATTACCTATATTATAGATAGATCCATGTAAAATCCTTTCTCATAAGAGAGACCTATGAGTAATAGTTCCCCCTTCCCAATAGATGATACTGATCTATTTAGGGAACCTTTTTGTGGATTGATTTATCATAGTAGATCTCCTCACCATAGAGTGATTCACGATCATTTTTCAAATCATTATATCATACAATTACTCAAGGCCTAAGAACCTATAGCCATAATTTACAGAACTCTCATATTATACTCAAAATGATGTTGAATTACACTTGAATTTAGGAATCTTAACAAGGTTTTTGTGTTACATTACACTTATACTAGGTCCAAAAGAATCATGACTTTAAACCACAAGAACTTTGTTCAAAACTATATGAACATAAGCTTTATCCTCTAATGGTCAAAATCACAATACCCTGAACTATTAATAAAAGAGACATAAAACGTTTTAGGATAGAAAACTCATAAAGGTAAGACTACAAAAAAATCAAGTATCCTCCCACTAAAATTTTCATATCTAGAGTTTAGGAAAAAATAAAAGTGTAAATAAAAAGGCACAAAACTCATAGGGGCCATCTTGTGTCCCTAGTAAAATTCGATCCTTGCTCATTGGACCCCTTGATCTAGAAAAAAGTTACATTAATGATTTATCACATCCCTTCTCCACAATAACATGATCAGTACCTGGAATCACAAATTTTAGTGTTCTCTAACCCTGATTGAGTATTATGTTTCCATAAACTAACTTCATGTATTTGAAGTATATGTTGACAACCACCAATTCCTTAAGTTGATTCCCTTCTCCTAGAACTCCATAGACTCAAGTTATTTCTCTTGTTTATCCCCTATAGTTTATTGGTAATAGGGACTGGTTGATTAGAAAGGAACATTCTAGGATTCAATTGTATAACATAATGACAAATAGCTTGTTCCTAGAGTATTTTTGGTCCTAGAGGAAAGTTCCCCCTTAAATATATGATTTATTTCCTTGACTATGAGTGAGATTGGTTTTCACTATTACTAATTTTCATCCATTAACCACAAGAATATTTTATCAGTTAACTCATATATTCCCAGATCATGATTTACAATCCCCATAACCACACTATTCAAGTGGATTCAACATCCTTGACATTACATTACCATGAATTGTACCCATTCTTTGGGAAAGAATTAAATATTTCACTCTTAGACCTTTTTGATTTACCTTTTCATGTGAACTGAAAATATATGATGTAGGGTATGATATTCATATCCATAAAATAAAACTATCCTCAGGGTATCAATTGAAAGTACAAGCTAGAAGGCCCTAAACTACATCAACGGTCCTACTTGAAAGACCTTAAAACTGCTAATTAAAAGAGACATAATGCTCGATAGGTTGAAACCCGAAAAGGGAACCCTATTCAAAATTCAATTCTCTACATGTTGGATATTTACTTTATGTGATTTAGTAAATATTTAGCACTCATAAAATATAATAATATCAATACTTATTAAAACAAAAACTTGTAAAGGGAAGAGAGAGAAAAATCTAACTCCACGCCCACTAAGATTTCCCCATATTAAGCATAGGAAAATGTTAGTTCTAAAAAACAAGATATAAATATTTTAGGTACCATTATCTATCCTTATAAAAAATCAAGCTATGCTAGCTAGGTCCACTGGCCAAAGAAAAAATTAGAGCACACCTCTATTCCTTAAGACTCATCTGAGGGAACCAGATCCTATCTTGTCTTGAAACAATATGAGACTTTGTCTATACTATATGAACATAAAATTCTTAGAGTGGACTAATCTGTGTGGCTTGAAATAGGGAACAATATCCTGTTCTATATGACATATCCACCAAAACATGGGTCCCTATCCCTGATTTTGTCCCAAAGTGATAACACCCCATTTCCCAAGTATGAAATAAATATACATAGGAGCTTTCATCAGAGAGTTATTCATCCCTAAACTTATATCCCCTATTCATGAGCTTGATCTGCATAGGATTATATCTCATACGTGTTGATTCCCATTCCTTTCAGATATGTAGCAATGTCCAAGTTCTTTATTTTGGATCTATCCACAAGTTCCTTTCCACACATATCGATTTTCTATCACAGAATTCATACACATTCAAATTTATGGATATTTGTACCCAAATTCAAGGCTATGTATTATCTTGGATTCATCCAATCACTCAAAGTCAAGAATCACCTCTTCGTGGAACCTAAAATTTTTCAGTCAATACACTCTTGAAAAATCCTCTCATGGGTTTTGATATCAAAGTCGTTGGATGTTCAAGTAGAAGGAAAAGTGGGTTATGTTTACATTATAATTGAATTCAATTCATTCTGAATGAATTAAATTATATGGGGCGTTTTGGGTACCCATAATTGTTTACCAAGCACTTTTCTATCATAGATTTGAGAAGTGTGAACCACATAGAAAAAACATAGATATATTCCTCATAAAGCCTTGGGATTGGGTTTCATTTTATAAGGGAACCATACTCTGGCCCCTTATCTCACTCATTTTACTTATATTTTTTATTCTATGTATTTAGATATACCCTTAACAAAAAAATAGTCCATCCAAACTAACCAGTTGGTTAGATCAACTAGGGGAACATGTGGGTGTCACCTCAACCATTCCCTAAGATCTAGAATAGCCATCTGGGTGGGCGACAAGGTGCATGTGAACACAACACCCATGGTGAGTGCACGTGGAATGTGAATGTGGTGCCTAAGTGGGTTATTTAATGGCATGGAGTGGTTGGTGATGGTGTGGGTGAATGTAATATGGGTACTAACCCCACTTTTGTCTTGATAAAAGGATGAAACGATAATGGTTATTAAGTGAATCCCAACCATCTGAAAAAATTATGTGGGATGGGATTTGGGTGCAACATTGTTCCTCTATAAAAAACATACAAACAAAACCACATTCGTCCAATCAAATCAATTTGTATAGTCTGATCTCACCCTCGCATCATCTTTAACCTCCTCGTCCACTACACATTATGATATCATGGTTCCATGTCATGAGCCACTCCCAAAATCCACTCAACACCACCACCATCTATCTTGACCTCCAGTCTCTCAGTGTTGTCTATGCGAGCTCAAGACAACTAGTGTTGACACCCCCAATGATTAACGTCCTATGTCCACCTTGTTTCTAAGTCATAGCATGAAGTTAATCGATATCCTAAATTATAAAATATCACATTATTTCATATTCACTAATACATTGTGCATGAAATATATATCTTTCTTGTATGGGTTTTGTTTGAATAACATATTCCAATGAAAAGGAAACCATCGCATGAATCCCTCACATGAATCATTATGGATTACGCAAACCATGTATCCACCAAGAATAACATGGCCATAGAATCCACCACATGAATTCATTGTGAGATGTTCAATATATCACATGATTGTTTGGAAAAAAATCATTAATCCAGTCATGCATGTCATGTGAAATCATCGCATGAGTAAACAATGATCAAAAAGAGGGCGCAAACAGTCACTTGGTTACAAGAAACCATTGTATGAAGCCACTAATGGTTATCGAGTGTTTAATATTTGGATATCATTTAACACAACACATAAAAGATAGACGATAAAAATACATTCTTAACATCGTGCATAAAGTGTTTTGAATGATGGATCCATCTCCTAGAAGTTGATCACGTGATTTCTTGAATCCATCAAAAGTGTTTCTGAGGATTACTCAATGAAATAATGATTCTTATTCAAAGTTATTCTAAAGTCACATGTATTCTCATAAAAAATAACGTTACTCCCCATCATAAGATCCCTCTATCATTTTTTTCAGGTGAATCTCTTCATCGCTTTCAATCATTGCATACAACACCTTCACTATGAAAATTGGAACTATCTTTAGCCGAACCTTGCCTATATAAACCCCTAATCCCCTTGAAACAAATATACCAAAGATAAAAGATAGAGGTATAGAAGGTGACACACAATATAAGAGTGGAGAAGAATATAAGGCTACTTCCTTTGGGGAAATCATACGAGTAATTGTGATATCCCTCCATGATTACCCCTCGTAAGATACCATTGAGGTCACGTTATTGCATGAGAAATTGAACATAATTGGACACCTTAATGTGGAAAACCTCAGCCTCATGATGCCTTTTATTTTATATGATGAAAGACACTGGTTGTGAGAGCACCCCATGACATGTATGTGGCCTTAGACATGTATACCATGACATGAAATTCCCTCGTAGACCCTCATCCATGCAATTTGGTCACTCACGGACACACCCCTTATTATTTTAACACTCCTTGTCATGTGGCTCATACATGCATGTGAACATGTGGGAATACCCTCCTATTTCCATGAAAAAGTTTAGGATATGTGCCCTCAACATAAACCCTCGGGCATGAAATCCTCCTAACATGCACATTTTTTCCCATGCATCCATGTTATGATCCCCTTTAACATGAAACTTCAACCTTTGGACGTTCTCTCTTTACCATGTGTGTTATCCCGAATATGTTTGCGAGACTCAGTTGCATGACTCTCATAAGACCGCATGGTTTCATGTCTCATCACTAGTCTAGTGATTCCCTCATGATTCCTTGGACATGTCATCCTTGATCGCACAAAATTACATGGAAAATTTATCCTTGACCATGTGAAAGGCCCTAGACATGACTTCTTTAATCATGCGAATCACCCTAGACATGTCGACCTTGATCATGCAGTAACCCATTGACATGTCATCTTTGATCATGAGAAGTACACTGGACATATCGAACTTCAATCACATGAAGCACCTTGGACATTTCCACATTAATCTTGAAAAGAAAATTTGACATGTCAACATTGTAATTTGATAACCCATTGACATGTTATCCTAAATAACGTGAAGCACCCTGAGACATGCCAACCTTATTGGGATGACACTCTGGACATGTTAGTAAGACACTCATGACATGTCAGGAAAGCACCAAGGACGGGTCTAGTAGACACCCTAGACCATTTAAACTTTGTTAGGTAGACACACTTAGCTATAAAAAATTTAAACCTTAATCTATAAACCTTTTTCTAAGAAACCTATTTATAAGGAGATTTCCATTAATAGGATAGGTTTACACGCTCATGCAACCCTATTCATGTCATTATCTCATATGGGACTGTATGTTGTACAAAACCTATTTGACAAACATTTTATGGTCATAATATCTATTTATCTATCATATTATAGATAATAAACATGTAACATGGGAATCTACCCTGGTAAAAGTCCATATATTTCCTAAACCTCAAGGATAATAATAATCCCTTCGAGTGTAATAACCTATACTAACCCATCAATGGGTTGAGAGTTAACCGAAATATGAAGATATATATTCCTATATTAATGGGATATATATGATTCCTACTAAAGGCCTGATCCCTATATTTATATCATTTCCACATGATGTTAATCTTCAAGTTATAGTCATATCATATGACTATGTCAAATAAACTGTGGGTTTTGATTCCCATTCCTACATGATATGTAGGAAACATCACAGAGGTTCAATCCCATCTCCAAGACACCAACTACCTCCCTTGATGATGATAAATTATAGGGATAATAACGATGGAAATACATTAAAGCATCATAAATAAAAAACAGAATGGTGGAGAACCTTTAGTACATGCAGTTGTTCCCATGAACACATGGTTTCAGTAAAATCAATAGCACATGGTTAAATAGACCCATACCAGGGATTGGTAAGGATTAATAAACATATCTTAAATCTATAAGAGAGTCCCATAGTAGGAAATAATTCCCACCAAAATGGTTTTATGAGTCTAACCTGCCATCCTCTCGAACAATGTGAGTTCCTAAGCGTCGTTGGGTTTAAAACCCCAGATGGATGCCTTCCTTTAGAAAGAAAGATCGGTTTTATATTTATGTTGAAAAAATTGGTAATTTATATGGATATAACCTACCAATATCGTTGATAGTGAAACTATGTTGATTCCCTCACAATCAACCATCATAATAGAAGATTTATATGAAATGTAATGAATAGTCTTCAATGGTGAAAATGAGGGTGATAAATCTGTAAGATACTCCTATGGGATTAATTAAGGCTCAATTATTTATAACATATGTTAAATAATAGTTAACATAGGTTATGAATATGATACTTAAAGATACCTATTTTATTATTTCAAATAATTTTTATGGAAATATTTTGATTTCATGAGTAAATAAAAGTTTATAAACTTTTAAATGTGGATGGTTTTTTTCAATGAATTTTTCCATGAGTTCTCAGAGAATGTTTCCTTCATTATTTTATATAAATATAATGGTTTTCAAAGTTTTACTTTTATATAATTTAGATTCTATCATGTTTATATATTTATTTATATACTCAATGTATTATTGTGAAAAATGGTAAATATTTTCATGGTTTTTCATGCTTTTCACTAGACTAACAGTTTTCTTTAATTTTTATATCCCTCACTAAGATTTTTTTCTCATACCAAGTTTTCAAATGTTTTTCATGGGATATAAATATGTGCATAAAATATATAAAAGATAAATTATTCCACTATGATGACTCATATCGAAAGATAAATAAGTGTTATTAATGAAACAAAGAGTTAAATTTCATAATCTTATTTTTGTAGATAAAGTAGAAATTAAATGAAAGTGTCCACTTTTTATTGTAATGGTTTGATATGAAATATTTTTCCTTAATTCTCTAAAACACTAAACCTAAAATATCCTAGAAATGTAATAAAACCCAACCCTAATTAAAAAATAATAATTTTGGGTTTTTTATGTTATGTGGGATTATACTATTAACACTTAAATATTTAAAATTTAAACATGTATTTGGGATATTAAAAACTTTTATAATAATTAAAACATGATTATAAAGTTTGATCATGATATCTTGGATAAATATAATAAATTTAATCCATGAATTATCACCTAATAATTAAATTGTTATGTGTTACACCATGACACGGTAACACTCACCATGAAATTGTTTAACCAAGCACAAATAATGACATCATTTAAACAACAACATCATGGTTTTTACTTTAGGTAATATTTATGATAATTTTATCTATCACCAAATTCAATAAACTCCCTTAAATTTTTTATTAAAACATTTTACAATTTTTAAACATTAGAAACATTATTAAATATGATGTGAAAAAAAATGTTCCCCTAAAATTAGAATGTAAGTCTCATTACAATTTTCATTACCAATGAAACACTCCTTAAATTAATCCTCAATAAAAATGTCAATAAGAGGATAAACAAATAATTGGTTAATGAATGAATATAAAATATAAGCATCCATGTGGTATACTATAATGACCTAACCTAAATTCTCGAACGAACTAGATTTAGACCACCTCAAGACCTCAAGTACACCTCTTGATCACCATATGTTAGTGTATAGATCAAGGGATAAATAAAATAAAATTTGTAGATAATTCAATCACTTGAAAATAAATCAAAATATGGATTATAAATATTGGTTCAAGACAAAATTTCATTAATACCCTTAGGGATCTAAAACCTAGAAGATACAAGAATAAGTATCCAATAGTGGAACATCTATCTAACGAGTACCTAGTTAACACATCATACAATAATTATATAATGACTCAAATCATTATGGAAGGATGAATTAGAAGAAATTTTATTTTTAAGCCCTTAATAATTGGATTCATGAGAATTATGACTTATATTGACATTCCAAGATTTGGAACATCTATAAGAGGTTTTTTTGGATGTGTGTATCTCAAGTGATTGGATGATTATTAGAAAAGGATTAGGGTGTCCCTATTATATTTTTCTACTTTATGGGATAGATCATGCTACAATATAAGGGTGTTATAGTGTGAAGTGTATTTGATGAGATTATTTTTTGGAATAAGAGAGATTATTTCACCATAAAGGATCGAGGTCACACTAAAAACCCTCAATATAAGATTAAATTTTTAAGATTACAAGAAGGATCACATAGTATCCAGAGGTGTTCTCATGGGGAAAGAATCATGACATATTCAAAGGGGTTGTGTCATAAGGCTTGATCAAGGGGTAATATCACAGAAAAATGTGTGGGCTACACCATTGAGGGTTCTTGGTAGGTATTGGTATCGAGATACATTAGGTGGTTGATCTTGTTATGGAGACTAGGGTTGCACTGCAAAAGATGATTGAGGTTTTCTACTACACTGTGTTCTAGTGTGTTACATCATAGTGCAACCTTGGATAGGGGCATCTTGTTATCACCCACTTGGGTTATTCTAAACTGTGTATCTTTTCTAGTTTTTAAAAACAATGGTTAATACATTTTTCTATGTTACACCCTCTCTTAATTTAAAAGGGAAAGGGGGTCGAGGAGGTCCATTTGGTGATATCCTCCCCTCTTTCTTCTCCCTTTGTATATCTCTTGATGGTGGTTTATTTTTTAGGTTTTCCATGATATCCTGAAGTTATGAATTCATCCTTACCATCTAGTTATTATTCTCCCTTGTTTCACTGATTCTAATGTATATGCACTATTATTTGAGTGAAGATTCCACCAAACCATGGTGGAATCATACTGATGTGTTTTTTGGATTTCTTATATGAGTGTTAAAGGAAGATTTAAAAGAATATATGTGTTAGTAATTGTTCCTTACCACTTGAGTTATTTGACTTCATTGAATTATTTATATACTTCCATCAAATTGGATGAAATTTATAGATGTATTTTGATATAATTTTAAGTATTTTTGTGTGGTAGAGATTTAGGTGGATTTCAGGGGTTGAGAACACCTCATTTTTTGAGGTTATATCATCATTATGTCGTCATGTGGGTTATTCCTCAATGATTACTAATTTAATTAATTTGGATTAAATTTTTTAATTAATTATAATTATTATATAATTGATTAGTGGAAATATATTAGGGTTAGGCCCTCATGATGATAGACATTGACTATTTGGGATTAAATCATTACTTGGGAGAGTAACTTTGGTTTGAGGTAGCTAGGACCTAATTATTTTTTCCAAAGGTTTATACATTTTTTTCTTCTAACATGCGATATTTATTCTTTAGACTTATGTGTTAATAGACTAAATTAATTTAAATTATTTTATTTGACCTATATGAGTTGGATGAGAATACCTAGGACCATGATGGGCCCCTTGATCACTATGCTTTATGTCTCGATTGTCGATGGCCTTAAGATTTACCTAAATAATGATATATTTTATATCTTGATCCAATAGTTATATAACCTCAGTTAATTAGAACATATAAAACATTTAGATAAGTGCTTTAGTATCCTCTAAGTGGTGAATGTGATTAATTAAGGGTAGTCAACTTAAGGAATGGCCTATATAGAACCTTTTTATTAAATTATATTCTAATAGATAGCTATACTAGTACATGAGGTGAATTTTCCTCCTTTTCTACTATGGATATAATTTTTTGGTTATATCTACAATGGTCTTATGTGTGGGTTGGGTTTGAGAAGACTGGCCTAGTTTTGGATTAATTGTGAATTAGACATTATGACACCCCTTAAATGAGATACTCAGCCTGTGTTGTTGGATTTTCATTATAAATTAGAATGGATAAGGTTTTAATATGGAATATAATGAACAAATGTCTATGTAATGTGACATGTCCTTGTATACCACAATAATAACCCTTTACATGTGTTGGATTTTGAGAAAAATTATAACCTAAGCCTCGTATGGTGGTAGACTCAAGTGAATGAGAATTTGGAATTGTGTTGATACCACTTTGTATGTTTTTTTATTTATTTTCAATGGTTTTAAATAATTATAGAGTCACATTGATGATTTATGTCATTATCTTGAAGAATAAATGGCATGTAAGACATTTTACACAGTGTTTTTGAGACTATGGTTGAAGATGTGTTGTATGTGGAACACCTAAAGACATTAAAATGATAAAATGAAGGTAAAATCACCATGGATCTCAACATGTTTCAATGGGTATTTTCCTATGTGAAATGGGACCATAAACATGGGTATAGTGGATCTCGTGATAGATATAGTGAGTGCTTGGAAGAAGTCTCTTAATCAAAATAGGGAGCACCAGACTATGGCACTTATCATGGTGGTTTGGGACAATTCACGACCAACACAAGGAAGATAAATATATTAATATAGATGGTCATAGTGAATTCATACATAAGGTTCATTTCCTTTTATGAAAATTGAAGTCAAAATAGGTATCTATGAATGACCATGTGGTGGTGTTGGGTGTGGTGAGTATCAGTTTTCCAGGAGAAAGTCAAAATGGCCAAGTGAGCATGGTTATTGAAATTTAAAATGTCATTTTTTATATGAATTAATCATATATATTAATTCATATATATAGAAGACTCACATGTGTGGATTCACATATGCAGGTAGATCATATATACAGATTCATGTATGTAGATGGTTCGCAGTTGAATAATCCACATATAGGGATCCAAATAAGGCTATCAATGTAAGAATATTATAAACTAGGTAATTTATATATGGATATTGATCAGGTGATAAATAATAAATCTCCAAAATAAGGGAATGTTAATTTTTTATTATTCATGGTAAGATTGTTTTTAATGAAATAAACAACATTGGGTTATATCACATGATTATTTTGGGATAATATTGAATAAGTTGATATAAGTTCAAACTCAAAGTATTGGGGAGTTCATTTGAGTGGTCTCAGACTTGTGATTTTCATATGTGGTGAATATAGAATACATTTCATCAACATTGTGTATGAGTCATTTGGTACATTATGAAAGTTTTATATGGTGAACAACTTATGTGTCATTTTTTTGATATGAATGAAATATAGGATAATTCATATGATTCAATCCATTATGAATACATAAAGATAAAGGAGTAGAGAAGCTAAACTCAGTATATTCTAGGTGAACATAACTTAAATGAAAAAATAATCATGATCATTCTATTATGATTCATGTATAATAATGAATATGGAAGAGAAGAAGGATTTATAGGAAAATTTCATGTCTCAAATGGCATATCCATGAATGTGTCACTATATCATACATATATTCATGGATATACTGTGAGTTTTTATATATGATATTTTCATGTAAATAAAGAGTAATGATTCCAATATTTTTGGAAAGTTCAAATGAATAAGTTTTGATAGTTATTGTATGTTTATTTTTTGTTACATACAATTTTCTAGACAATATGATCATGTAGAAATTTAGTGGATATTTGATTCTTTAAGAATTTAAAATATTAAAGGTCAACATTTCATTAGATTAAAATGATGAAAAATATAGATATTCAAATGGATTTATTCAAGTAGTTCTTATGAATAATAAAAATGAGAAATAAGGAAGAAGAGAATTCAATATTTTTATTCCATTATTTATATATGTATATATATATTATGTTGGATCTCGAAGAAAAGTTTGAGGGGGATTCAATACCATACATACCATAAAAAATTTGTTTTGAAAAATATATAGGATTAAAAATAGATCTTAGAGTGAAGAATTTTAGTGTGTCACAGACCATGTGAAGAATAGAGAAGTTCCAGTGTAGTTTGTTATGAAATGAAGAAGAAGAAGAAGAAGAAGGTGAAGGATTCAAGGTTGTTCATTCCATAGTTTTACCAACTATAATAATTATTACTTTTAGTAGATAAAGAAAAATTTTATATTAATTATTTTGAATAATGATGGGTTCAATGATATTGTACATACAAGAGAGGAAGTGTTACTTACATTATATTGTGAAAATAAGATAAAAATTAGAAATAAATAAATAAAATAGAATATCAAAAACTTGTCAGAGTTCTCAAGTGGTGGATGACTCTAAAGTTGTTAAATGAAATATTATACCATTGTAGGGAATAATAGTCACATGAGTGCGAGGTGTATCAAATCACTATTGGGATACATGAAAACATGAGATTCAAGTTTATACTCTTCTTATTGTAGCTCATAGGAGGTTTCTAGTGGGTAGTGTGATCTTGGAAGAATACATATTATAAAAAATACTGGTATTCACACATTAATAGGCGAACCTTATAAAAATAGAGTATGATCCTTGTGTGGGTGTGTTTGATGTGTTATATGTGAAGAAAATTATGAGAAGAGAAGACAATGAGAATCAATTCACCTAAATAAGTTATAGAGATAAAAAGGAAAGAGATTTAAAAATTATCAAGTTGTAATTAAAAGTCACTATTACTAATTCACCTGCCTCTTAGTGTTTTTTTATCCATGACTAGTCATATCAATTGGTATCATAGCTTAGTTCACCTCATAATGGATTCTCTATTTTTAAAAGTTATTCCCTTTGCATATTTGATGTTTTTTTCACGATTCATAATAAAGTGTAGTTTTAGTGAATTATTATCTATTTTAGAAAATAATTCCATCTCTAAAAAAATTATGATGAAATTTATAAATAAATAGAATAATGAGTTGAGGAAAATATCCCTCTTGTAAAAATAAGAATAAAAACAACACCTCTATTAAATAATGACATTGAAGATAAATATGGTTTAAATAAAGAGGAAATAGTTGTAAAATCCACCACCATGGAAGTTTATAGACCTTATACCTAAAATGATTAAAGAAAATAAAGTGTGTTAGGTTGTAATGAGAATTTTATGATGGTTAATAGCGAGTTAATTGACCTTTTCAAAATAAATTAAACCAATTAACAAAGTTGAGTTAATGAATTAGGAAAAAATAGATATAATCAAAGTGATTTTTATAACAGTTCATATCTAAATGATCCTACTTTACTCTTCACCCCTCTCATCAACTGAGAAATATGGAACCCACTATAGTGGACTATCTAGGTTTTTAAGGGAGATCACCATCATTTTATAAATTTATTTTTAATCTATTGAGGAACAACCAAAATCTAGGACCTTTTTCACACCTAGTGGATTAACCCAATCACCTTACCTTTTGCACACTTGGAGACACAATCCGAAAACTACATTTTGAAGTGGTGGTAGAAACTAAACCCTCCTTTTGAATATTCCAAGGCACAACTGAATCCCTATCCTTTTTATAGTTATGTAAAAACTTGAATTACCCTACCCTTTTCTCATCTGAAGGCACAAGCCAAATTTTAAATTTTATATTGGATCCATGATCCACAATACTAAAATTTAATGGGTAGTATAACCTAAAAAAATTATGAACATAGAAAAAATATAAATAATTAAAACCATAGAACCAAATATATAATTTTGGATCTGAGTGTTGAGGCAGAAATGTTCTCTCTAGTAAAAATGGGTAAAACGATTGTACTTTATTTGAGAGAAGTAGTTGATCAAAAAATGTATATAGCACTTGTAAAATTAAATAATATACTCAACCTCATGTCTACTGATCTGGATCTACCTAACTCTTTATATAGAGTTATTATATGCACAAAAAATTCACATCATAAAACATGTTTCATTTCATCCTTCCCAAAGCAACATATGATTTCTTCATTCAATGTGCATACAAAATATACCCTCATGGGTCACTTCGATAACGTGTAATATTAAAAACATGGGGCATTGTGAAAATGAATTATAATAATTAATTAAATACTAATAAACATTATTAATCAATAATAAATCCCTCAGAACACTCCTGTAAATTATGTGACCTAAACTATTCAAATTCCAAGCACTTTAAATTTGAAAATTGTGTTTTTTCCAAGAAACTAGAATCATTATTAAACCCACATGATGATAATGTTATTATATCTCTAATTATTTCAAATAAAATTCCTTATTATTGAAATAATTAGTAAATATTTAAGGAATAATTATATCAAGTATACATGTGAAATGAACATGCAATAATTTGAAATATAGAATTATAAATAAAATAGATCATTTTTTGAACTAAAATATTACAAATAAATTAACTAATAATTGGTAATAAGGTAGGTTCAACACTTCTACAAAATTTAAAATGTAGGTTCATCACTTTTCAAAATTTTAAATTGTGCTTACATCATTTTTCAACTTAAAGTAAATTCATTTTTTATGTAGTCACTTCATTTTGGTTCATATTTTTACTTATTTTTTCATGCGGTTACTTCAATTTTTTCATCAGGTCACTTCATTTTTTTAGGTGTTCACTTATTTTTTCTCATGCATTCACTTCACTTTTTTTATGTGGTCACTTCACTTGAAAATATATTTACTTCATTTTCCTAATGTGGCGACTTTATGAATTTTCTAAATTATCACTCACGGTCAGTTCAACACTCATATGGTCACTTGATTTCCTTTGTGAGGTCACTTGTGGATTTAACTAGAATATGAAAAATCTCAATGCAAGAAAATATTATAGTGTATGAGAAATTATAATTATTTCAACTATCCAAAATACTTAAAAATAAATTAGATTAAAGAGTGAATTCAACATTATCTCCCTTTTTAATAATTTCATAAATAAATTTTGATTCCAAAAATTTATTCCCCTTTTTAAAACTAATAAAAAAGATTTAATTGATGGCCCCTTTAAATGTACTAATATTTTAGGAATGAATATTATAACTTTCATTAAAATCCATCATAGAATGATCCCCATGAATAATTACAAGGAAAGAAACTATTCCTTTTAATTTCAACATCAAAGAAAACTCCCCCAAAATAATTATTGGGAAAGAAACTAACCTTAAAATTCATATTGAAAATATAATTATAATTCCCCTATATTTATTTTTTTAAAATAAAATGTTCAGAGATAAAAATATACTTGTGTATGATAGTATAAATTCTTTTGTAAAGATATGTTATAATCCTTAAAGAACCATGAAAACATTTCAATATTTTCAATTAATTTTTAAAATTATTTGAAATGAATTAAATTATGTCAAAACTAAAAAAACACATGAAAGAGAGCTAAAAATAAAATAGAAGAAAAATTAGCAATCACCAAATATAAGAAAAATAAAATATAAGTAAAAAATCCCATAAATGTATGTTTTATGATTAAAATTTCATCATTCCAAGTTTAAATTTTATTTTTTAAAATTTATCTGGGTCTAGTGGTTTAGTAAATATATCATATAACTATTTTTTTATGAAACATACTCCAAGCTAATATTCCCCTTTTGAAAATTTTCTTTAATGAATTTATATCTAATATTTGTGTATTTATTCTTAGAGTGATGCAAATGATTTTTTAAGATAGATATTATAGATGTATTACCACAGTAAATCAAAATATTTTCATAATTAAAACCAAAATCTAAGAGAGTTTGTTTAACCCATATAGACTATGAGCAACAAGATACTGCAAAAACATACTCACCTTTAATATTTGATAAGTTAGTTAAATTATTATTTTTATAATTCCATGGAACTATATATCTACCAATAAAATGATAGATACCTAAAGTGATTTTCTTATCAATTTTACATCCATCGAAATCAGAATCTAAAAAACTAGTTAGTTCGAAAGAGGTATGTGTAGGATAAAATAATCTAGTAATTTCATATCCTTTAACATATTTAATTACTCTTTTAAATATTTTTAATTTATTTTCTTTAATATTATATTAGAATATAGCACATATACATACTAAAAACATCAAATCAAGTCTTTATTAGTTTAAATAAAACTATCTACCAATCATAGCTCTAAAAATATTATTATAAAAAAAATCATCTTCATCATAGTTTAAATTGTAAGAAATATACATTAGAATGTTTAAGCCTTTATAATTGTAAATACCAAACCTCTTAACTAATTCTTTAGAATATTTTTATTGATTAAGAAATATACCATATTTTACTTGAATTATTTTCAAACCTAAAAATAATGTAAGCATAATCATAAGAGTCATGTAAAAGTTTTAATACATTAACACTGAAAAATTATTAAAAAGTATATCACTTTAAAAACCACATATATTTAGGCAATCAAAATATATTTTGAATACCTTTTGATGAATAAGGTTAGATTAACTTTTTCCCTTTCAACCCCATTAAATAAAATAAATAAAGACATCATATCATACAAATCTCAAGGATATTTTTATAGACCATAGATAACTTTTAAAGTTTCAAAAAATGGATATATTTATATTAATTCTCAAAAATAGAAGGCTAATTTACATAAAAATTTTCATAAATAAATCCATTAAAAATGTACTTTTGAAATCCATTTGAAAAATTTTAATTCCAAAATGATATTTATATTTTAAAATAATTATTATATATTTTAATCAAGTAACTGAGGAAATAAATTCTTTAAAATCAATTATTTATTCCTAATTGTATCTTTGATCCACTAACCTATCTCTTTATCTAATCATTTGACCAAACTCATCTAATTTTTTTTCTAAATATCCATTTGGTTACAATGATATTTTGGTCTTTAGGGGGTTAAACTAAGGTCCAGACATTAGTTTCATCAAATTGATTTAATTATTCATGAATTTCTATAATCCAGTTTGAAATAGACAATTATTTTTCAATATTTTGAGGCATAAAATAATAAATAAAATCTTGATAATCACAAAAATTTATTAAATAAATTTATGGTTTTAACACTGGTAGTTATATTACCAATTCCCTTTTCAATTGGGTGATATTTATGTGATTTTAATGTTTTTTCATGAAAAGTAATCTACCCCTCATTAGATTCACCCAACTCCGGATTTCTAGGTTCAGAAAAGTTCAAATCTCTAGAATCTTCCTCAAAATGTTCTAAATCATATTTTCTTTTCTTTAAATGATTTTCATAAAATTTAATATTTAAATATTATTAAACTACTAATATTATTTTTTGATAAACTCTATATGCATTACTTGAATTAGAATATGCTAGAAAAATACCTTCATCTGATTTTGAATCAAATGTTTCAAGAAAATATTTAATATTAATAATTAGAACTTTTCATCCAAATACACTAAAATATACAATTTTATGATTTCTTCCAATGTAGATTTCATAAGTTCACTTATTTAAAAAACGTCTAAGAAAAGAAATTATTAGAAACATGATAAGATTAGTTAATAGTTTTCGTCTAGAAATATTTTTCACAATGAATACTCATTTAACATTTTCTTATCTATTTCTTGTAAAGTCTTAGTTTTACTTTATAACACACCATTTTATTGTAGAGTCCTAACGGATAAAAAATTATCACTATACTCATTATTTCCATTGAATTTATCAAATTACACATTTTAAAACTCACCTCCTCTATCTATTATAATTGATCAAATTAAATAATCTTTTTCATTTTGAACCAATTTCTGACATGAAATAAATTTGGAAAAAGTCTCATATTTATGTTAAAGAAAATAAGTCTAGGTTAATCTACTATATTATTCAATAATAATAAGCATATACTTGTTACCTCTAAGACTATAAGTTCTCATTGGGACAAATAAATCTAAAAGTAAAAATCAATGTAGTTTGGAAGTTCATACCTCTTGGACATACGTTAATGACTATTTATATTTATTACTTTTTAAGCATGAATCACATTCATATGTGTTATATAGTTTTGGATTTGGAAAATAAAACACCTTTTGAATTTTGGAATGATTTTTTAACAACCTTGAATTTTCAAGTCCCAATATTTTATTCCAAAAAACATTGTCAGGTTGTATAGAATTTAAAATTTTGATATTAATTCTATTGAACTCAGAAAAATTAATTGAATATATATTGTTTTTATTTGAATAAAATAAGAAAAAAATATTATTTGAAAATAATACATTTTTTGTTTTCAAATTTTATATTCCTATTACCATCCAAAACCTATGAGATACTTATTAAATTATTTTTTAATCCTTTAACAAACAAAACCTTTTAAATAACAACTGAATTTGAAATTCCAACTTATCCAAAAACCTTTTAATTTTCCATTTTAATTATCACTGAATGTAACACTAACACCATAAAAATTATTAAAGGATATAAATTTGGAAAAATCACCTATCATATGCTGTGAAAATCCATTATCCGTGTTGTAAAAACTCAAACCCGGATGCCACTGAAAGGTGCCCTGAGCCCGGTGGGTCACATGGCCTCAAGCGCATCTCCCCAAATGCTTAAGGCTGACAACTAGTAGTGAGGACCTAGGTGTGGCAGTTGTGAGACTATTCTCTCATTAGTAGAGTGTAACATAGTGTAAATATAAAAATTGTTCAGTATCGGAAGCAGTAAACCATATAATAGAATTAAACAGTGGAATACTGATAGTGTAAACAAAGATATAAGTCATAGCATATACAAGACGATGATACATGACAAATGTTTATAATAAAACAGCTAAAATAGGTACACATAAGACTTATATAAAACATTTATCAAAAGTAAAAAATTCCAATAGAATATTAATAGAATTTCAAGTCTTAGCTTGGTCTCATGCTCTCCTGCTTCTAACCAGAAAGTCAAGTACCTCTAGAAGGGAGTTTCCCCTTATTGAAGCCTAAGACCATACAATATTTTTGAGTCCCAGAATATGGCCGAAATAGGGTGTGAGACTAAATCCTAGTACACAACCACCCAAGTCTATGCCAATCAATTAGTGAATATATATAGTAGGTAGTTTGAAATAAGAAAAGAATCAAGTAAGGAAGTGCTCAAAAGTAAACATCCTACATGCATTGGTTTCCATTTACATTTATTTAATTCAATTCATATTCATTTAACAATCCAATTACATTGAATTTATAATTCATGAGATTTAGCTAAAGCCTATAATTCCCCATGTAACTTGAAGTACAATAGATGCCTCAGAAGACCTTCTAAATAATACAAGTGAAGAACAAATCCAAGCTTTTGCTTTGGCTTATAGACGCATCATAATTCATTCCATTTAATTTAATTCATTTAGTACATGATTCTGTCCTTAAAATTACTATGTTGGAATTCAATTATCACTCTAGGTGCAATAAACCAACACCCTATGAACCCATCCATGGAGCAACTCTCATGAACCCATGTATTGCTCTAGATGTGGTATAAAGGCAATTCCATATGAGTTCTTACTTATTAATCTATTGGATTCCAAGTATCACTTGGAATATAAATCTAGCCTTAATGAGTCCATCTGTTTCATTCTAATGTGAATCCACATATCACCCATGAAATCATCACATTAACCATTTATTTTTTCCATATCATTATAAGGTGAATCCATGTAACACTCAAGGTATAAATGTCAATATTCGCATTACTCCATACACAGAACTCTAATTTGAATGCATGTATCACCAAATGATATTTATCATTTAATCAATTCAATTCTAATTAAACATTCATTTCACATGCCATGGTCAAAACCAATAGCATCCTTTAAAAAGCTCACCTAAGAAGGTGTATCAAGACTTGGCCAACCTCAAATGAATTGTCCTCTCACTTAATCACATGGGAATATTTCATATAATATGAATCACATGAAAAAAAAACTAATACATGGATTTAACATCATTTAAATCATGTGGTAAAAACAAAAAATAAAGAAATTCATTCAACATAGTGAAATTGAACAACAATTCCAAAATGAAAGGTTTTCCTTCAAATAATCACATGGAAAATTTTAATAAATTGATCCTTACAAGCCTAGGAAGCTATCACATGGAATAGTCTCACTATATATCACATGATAAAATCATTATAATGAGAATTTCAAGAAATTAAATCATTTTCATAGCGTAGAAATCAATAAATCATGTAAAAATATCATTTAATTAAACAAATCATGCCTTAAGGGCCAAGTGCATATCATAGAATATGGTTCAAGATCTCCTGACACTTTCCAAATCAATCCATGTTCCAAAAAATTCAACAATTTAGTTATATAACATTTCATAACCCACATCTTATACTAGGGGGAAAAGGAATACCTCATAAACATCCAAATCCAAAAGCTATAAAGGGTTATTTAAGACAACTCACCCATGGTGTGGTTCTTATTCAAGATATACAACATATATCATGAATTTGCGAGCTAATTTAATTACCTAAAACATGACTGGAAATAACAAGGTTCAATTTCATTTTTAGTGACACATGGAAAATGGGTGTGTGACATGACATCGTATATAAATGGTCCCACTTTTAGAAAAAGGAAAGATCCCACCTGACTTTGGTTCATCCTTAATCGAGCATATAGTATCAGGCTCTGATTCATTACATATTAAGAGAAATATGAATAATGGAGAAAGAATGAAAAATTAAGACAGATGATCCTAAATCCAAATAGCGCAGGCAATAACCAGAATAATCAAGAATAACTAAAAATAATTAAGGCCTTACCGTTATAGATCCAAGGAGATGAACCAAACTTGAATCATATTCCAAATGGAGAAGAGATCTGAATTCCAACTTTAGGCTTATAGGAGGGCTTCCAAAGGAAGTTCTTGTGAATGAGATATATAACTCATTTTAGGTTTTAATGGAATTTCTAATTTAATTAAAAATTATTAAAATTATAACACAGTCTGGGTCTCATAGTTTACGTGCATAGTTTGGAAAACCGTGTGAAGAGCCATTGTCAAAATCTGTTAAAAGTGTAGACCTGGACACACGGTCGTGTATCCCAACTGGCACAGTTTATCAAACCGTGTGGACTCCTATCTTTACCCAAAACTTGGGTTTCGAGCTCTAAAATAGCATCGAACACCCCTGGTCCCTTTATGACCTCAATGGGTACTCACACTAGGCCATATTTAATAAATTAAATTGAGAATTTACTAAAAACAAGAGATCTGTAACTCAAATAAGAGTTAGGTTCTTAAAAAATTTCTTCTTTAAAGCAATTCATCACCAAATTTCCCTCTCAAGGGTAAATAAGAATGTATGAGAAAAACTCTATCTATTGTGATCATACATCAGCCTCCCACTAATAGGTCTCGTCCTGCACATGTCTGTGCTACCATAGAATACGTACCAAAGGAACAAACTGGCCTCGAATAACATTTGTGATATGATCCATAATTTTTATATGATTCTCCTCAAAGGATGCATCTACATATAACTCAACCTCCTTAGGATGAAATGAATGAGATGGGTCTAAATAACTATGTTAAAGTTGAGAATCATGGAATACATTTTACATAGACCATTACCTCTAAGGTAAATGCAATCGATAAGCATCCAACCCGACTCACTCCAGAATCTAGAACGGCCCGACATATCTCAAAAAAATCTTACCCTATCTCATGATCCTCTATTGTCCCATACTTGATGTAACATGTAGGAAAACATGATCTTCTACCTCAAACTCTATAGGTCATCTACGGGTATCAGTGTAAAATTTCTAATGATAATTCATAGTATCTATCCATTTTCTAATCAACTACACTTCTTATGTGGCCTCTTGAACAAGATGAGGTCCCAACATAGCTACATCTCCTGCCTCCATCCAGCATAGGGATAAACGTAATGGAATACCGTACAAATCCTCATAGGTAACCATCTAAATAGTATCTTAAAATATATTTTTACAGGTGACCTCAACCATGGTTATATTCCTCTCCCAAGATCCCCCAAAGTCTAGGACACATGCTCGCAGCATGTCCTCGAGCACCTAAATTATGCACTCTGATTGGCCATTTGTCTGGGGGTGGTATGTCATGTTCAGAAGCACCTGAGTACCCAGTACCCTCTGTATCTCTTTTTAGAACCAAGAAGTAAAATGGGCATCCATATCTGAAACAATATAATGTGGGACCCCGTGGAGTCGTACTATCACACAGATATTCAAACTCCCAATATCATTAACTAAAAAGTTATTTTTGGTAGGTAGGAAGTGAGAGACCTTCAGGAGATTGTCAACAACAACCCATACATCATCATTACCTCAAAAATACCTCAGTAAACCTATCAAAAAATCTATCATTACATCATTACATTTCCACTCTAGAATGGATATCTGCTATAAAATTATATCTGGTTTCTCGTGTTACGCCTTCACCTATTGACCGGTGAAACACCTCATAACAAAACCAGCTATATAACCCTTTATACCCAACCACCAGTACTGACAATGTAAATCCTGAAACATCTTATTGACACCCAGGTGAACTGCCTAAGATGAAGCATGAAAATCCCGAATCAAATCCTCATGCATGTATTAAGGGATCCATATGTGACTGTGTACTTGCAAGATATCTTCCTCACCTAAAGTCCATACCAGAGAAGGGTCCTCACCTACCACACTCTCTCATAGAACCAAGACTTTAGAGTCCCATAGTTACCTCATACTTATCAAATATAGAAGTGTAGAGTTAATAGTTAAAGAAGAAAGGCATGTCTTCCCCTAACTATCATGCACCTCCAATTTCATATCATATAACAACACCATAAACTAACACTCACTACTAGCCTGCTGCACTACCTGTATCTAATTCCTCATTCTCAATGCATTGGCCATTGCATTTCCTTTACCAGGAATGTAGGCAATCTCAAATTCAAATGACTGTAGGTAACCAACCCACCTTCACTACCTCAAGTTCATATCACACTGTGAAAATATGTACTTGAGGCTTCTGTGGTCCGTGAACACCACAAAATTCTCTCCCAATAAGTAATGTATCCAACAACACAATTCATGAATAGTCTTAGCTAACTCAATATTGTGTGTCGGGTAGTTCCTCTCATGTGGCCTCAACTATCGAGACACGTACAAAATTACTTGATCCCCCTATATAAGAACTACTCCTAGCCCAATACCTGATGCATTGTAGTACACAGTGTAACTTATGTCTGGGTCTGGAAAAATTAGAATCGGTGTTGAACCCAATTTCCCTTTCAACTGTTGAAAGGTCATCTCACAAGAATATGAACATATATACTTCACACCCTTATTAGTCAATACCATATGTGGTGCTACTAAGCATAACAATTCTTGTATGAAATTCCTGTAATAACTATCCATCCCTAATAAACTCCATACCATAAAGACGTTCTTGTGGTATTCCTAGGAAAATACAATTCTCACCTTCTTTGGGTCTATTGATACTCCTTTATTTGAGATGGTATGACCCAAGAAGTGAATCTAATCCATCCAGAAGTGGCGCTTTTTGATCTTAACATATAACTGATTCTCTCTCAATTTATTCAAAATTATCTCAATATGGGTGGCATGTTCATGTCTATTATAAGAATACATCAAGATATCATCCATGAAAACAACCACAAATGAATCAATATAAGTATGGAACACTTAGTTCATCAGTTCCATGAATACTACTGATGTGTTTTTGAGACCAAACGGCATAACCAAATACTCATATATACCATACATTCTTCGAAAAGATGTGAGAGGAATGTATGATGATCCAACACACATATGATGATAACTGAATCTCAAATTAATATTTGAGAAGAATCGAGCTCCTCAAATCTAGTCATAGTGATCATATATACATGGAAGAGTATACCGGTTCTTAACCGTCAACTGGTTCAACTTACAGTAATCAACACATAGCCTAAGGAATCATCTTCCTTTTTTTCAAAAAGGACTAGAAAACCCCACAGAGAAGTACTAGGTCAGATGAAACCCTTTTCTTATAAATCCTCTTACAACCTCTTGATCTCTTGCATCTCAGTAGTATCCAACCAATAAAGAGGAATGGATATAGGTGAATCTCTAGGAACTAGATCAATAGAAAACTTCACCTCTCTCACCAGAGGTAATCCAAAGAATTCATCTGGGAATATCTTATTACTAAATTCCAAATCATTTATATTATCTTCAAATAGTAATAAATCCATAAAAGAAGGCTATGATACCACTTTGTAATGACTTGAATCCAGATTCCACTGAAAGGTTACTTGATCCTAGTGGGTCACATTGTTTCAAGCACATCTCCCCAAACACTAGAGGCTAATGAATAGTAGTGAGGGCCTAGGTGTTTTAGTATAGAGATTATTTCCTTATTAGCAGAGTGTAACATAGTCAAAATATAACAACAGTTCAATAATGGAAGCAGTAAACCATGTAACAGAATTAAACAGTGGAAGACTGATAGTATTAAAAAATCCAAAAGACATAGAATATACAAGATTATGATACATGTCACGTGTTTCTAAAAAATAAACAAAATTTTTTGGAAACATACATATACAATACATGTCTCAATATTACAGAAAGGACAAAATAATATCAATAGCATCGCAAGCCTCAACTTGGTCTCATTCTCTCTTACTCCTAACTGGCAAGTCAAGTACCTGTATAAGGGTGCTTACCCTTATCAACACCTACAATCATATAATATGTTTGGATCCTAAAAAGTTTGGATCCTAAAAAGTGTACCAAACTAGGTGTGAGACTAAATCCCAGTAGGCAACCTCCCAGGTCTATGCCAATCAATTAGTGAACATATATAGTAATTAGTGTGAAATAAGAAAATCAGTAAGAAAGAAAGTACTTAAAAGTAAACATCCTACATACACCAGTATCCATTTACATTTATTTAATTCAATTCATATTAATTTAACAATTCAATTACATTTAATTTATAAGTGCTGAGATCTAGACCAATCCTGGCATCCCATGTGTAACTGTAAGTACAAAAGCTGCCTCAAAAGGTTATCTAAACAATACAAGTCAATACTGACTCCAATCTTGTACTTTGTCTTGGGTACTTTTCATGATTCATTATATTTCATTTAATTCATTTATTACCTAAGTCTATCCCTAACATTAGTAAGTTTTAATTCAAGTATCACTCCTTGTGCAATCAATCAACACCCTATGAGCCCATCTATGGGGAACCTCTCATGAACCCATGTATTAATCTAGATGTTGTATAAAGTCCATGACATACGTATATGCCCTTGGTAATCCATTGGATTCCAAGTATTACTCAACATATAATTCTATCCTAAATTTTTATATCCATGGAATTATAATGTGAATCCACATATCACCCACAACATCATCACATTAACCATTGAGTCCGTACATGGCATTCTAAAGTGAATTCATGTATCACTAAAGGTATAAAGTTAATTGGTCACATGATCCGATACCTGGAATTAGAATTTGAATCCATTCATCATCAAAGTATATTTATCATTTGACTAATTCAATTACAATTAAAAATTCATTTTACATTCCATGGTCAAAACTAATATCATCCTTTTACAAGCTCACCTCAGAAGGCGTATCAGGCCTTAGCCAACCGTAAAGTGCTTTGACTCTCACTAACTCACATGGAAATATTTCATATAACATTAATCACATTAATAAAAGAACTAATAAATTGATTTAACATCATTTAACTCACTTGGGAAAAACATCCAATAAATAAATTCATGTTAAATAATGAAATTTCATAACAAGGCCAAGCTGAAAGGCTGGCCTTCAAATACTCACATGGACACTTTTAATAAAACAAGATTTAAAAGCCTATAAATATATCACATGTAATATTATCATTATATCTCCCATGGTAACATCATTATAATGACAGTTTCAAGTCAATTAAATAAATGTCATAGCATAGGCATCAATAACTCACATGGGTAATCCATTTAATTAAGAAACTCATGCCTTAAGGTCCAAGTGCATAACATAGAATATGGTTCAAGCTCTCCTAGCCATTTCCATTAATAAATTAAAGTTCCAAAAAATGAAATAATTGATTTATATACCATTTCATAAGTGACATCCCTTACAAGGGGGAAAAGAAATTCCTCATAGGCATCCAAATACAAAATCCATAAAGGGTTATTCATGACAACTCACCCATGGGGTGGTTCTTATTCAAGGTATAAAACCTATATCAATAATTATAAAGCCTATTTAATTACCTAAAATATGATTGGAAATAATAAGGTTCAATTTTATTTTTGGAAACACCTAGAAAATGGGTGTGAGGCATGACCACATATATAAATGGCCCGACTTTTAGTGAAAGGCACGAGACCACCTACCTTTTGTCCATGTCTGATAGCTCATCTAGTATCAAGATCTAATTCAACCCAGATTAGTATAAATATGAATAATGAATGAAGAACAAGAAATTAGATAATATTATCCTAAATCCAAATAGCAATGCCGATATCTAGAAGAATCATTAACTGCTAAAAAGAAATTAAGGCTTTACTATTATGGATCCAAAGAGAAAAACCAGGCTTGAATCAGAGTCTAGACGAGGAATAGATTTGAATTCTTAATTTAGGTTCAAAGGAGAGATTATGAAGTGGATCTACTGTGTGTGGGTGATAGAACTTATTTTGGGTTTTAATATAATTTTTAATTTAATTAAAAATTATTAAAATTCTAACATAGCCTGGGTCATACAGTTTAGGTGCATGGTTCAGAAAACCATGTGTCGATCATGCACAAGAACCTATATCCTTGAGGAATAGTAGATATTTTACCCACATGGTTTCAAAACTATGTGAAAACCATGTGAAGATCCACTATCAAAATATGTAGAAAATACTGACCTGGTCGTACGACTGTGAGGCCTCCTTTTTTCACCCAAAACATGGGTTTCGGGCTTCATAACAGCCTCAGATGCCCCTAATCCATCTATGAAGTCAAAGGGAACTCACACTAAGCTATATTTAAGAAATTAAATTGATAAGTAATATAAAAAAGAGCTATGTAACTCAAAGAATAAATGGGTTCTTGCACATGTACTACACATCCTTTTTTATGTTTACAAGACAAGTTTCCTATAGAAACAGATTTAAGGTGTCTTTGGTAAACTTAAAATTTTTGGTCTGATTGGTTTAGAAAAATAATTCTTAGGAACCCAAATTTATTTTAAGTAAGATTTTATATGCATTCTAGAATAAAATTACTTTGAGATAAAAGGCTTGGTGTGACCAAGAGATTGTGGAAATCTCAAGGAACATTCATTTTCATAATGGCCTTTCATGTGACATCTAAAACATGTAACACTTCAAAATTTTACATTCAAACCTTTAATAAAGAATGAAATATAAATTTTGGGTAATTATTTTCCATAAACAAGACCATTATTTATTTATTTATTTTTCTTACAATCTTGTAATAACTTTCCCTTGAAAAAAGCTAGACATATCTGTTTTTAACCTTTCAAATTCATTTATATTCCTATAATTTTCTTCCAAAATAGATTCAAACTTAATTATTTGACTGTCTACACACGTGAACTGAAAATTTTTATTTTTGATATTTTCAAGTTGAATAATTTATATATCTGTATATTATTTATCATTTGATCTCGAAGGAATATTTTTCAATTTTTCATTTTTAGTAATAACATAATTATATTTTCTTTTAATATTTTGGAATAATATATTAATATTTTTAACTATATGATTTATTCTATTAATCTATTCATAAAAATACTATTTATAATAATGATATTTGGAAGTGGAAGACCAATAAAATTCTCTTACCAAATTTATATAAGCCATCATATATAGGTTTTTTGTCCCATTTTTAGGACCAAATTTCATACTAGAATCTGATTCAAATGTGTAACTCCATCCAGATGCCACTATTTTTATTTCCTTTATTTAATTTACTATTTTTATCTATCCATTTTTTTTCTTGGGTACTTATTATTGATGTTCCCACTTTCTCTTCACTCATAATAGATAACTTCGTCATCATCATTACACTTTTTTCTTCCTTTATTTTGAGGGTAATTATTTTTGTTCCATCTTGAGAAGAATTTCTTTCTTCTTCCTTGGGAAACCTATACAAATTAGTCTCTTTCACTGATTTTAAATTATAAATAAGAACAGTGAGTGGTAATATTCAATTTTTATTTAAAATCAATACCTTTACTTTTAAAATTATTCTCTTAAGTGATATTTTTTCATTTTAATTTATATTGCAGTAAAGATCCAATAATCTCATATAAATAATATTCTTTTAAATTTTTTACTTTTCATAGTTTCTACCTTTCTCATGCTATTTATTCGGTAAATATATTAAAACTTTTTAAATCTGAATATAATTATCTAAGATATCTTCTAAAGAACTCATTCCATTTATAATACCTATAAATTTACGAAACATTTGATTAACTATTTCTTCTTCTCCTATTTTCAATTTTGGATACTTAGCTCTTAACATGCCCAATTTAGTTCTTATAATATTATTAGAACCAATATGAGTAACTTGCAGAATTTTATAAATTTCATGTGATATTTTTCATGAAAAATTAATACTATACACATTAATATTATTTTCAAAATACATAATATTTATCATCTTTTAATTAATCACATAATTTACCACATTATTAACAATTAATGTTCTAGGATCAACATCAAGCATCTTGTATAGTTTCACCAGGATTTTATAACTATCAATGCTCAGGTGTTTAAGAAAAACCTCCATGAAAGACTACGAGTAGACATAATCAATTCTATCAAAGAGTTGAAGTCTTTGGAGTGTCTAGCCTTCATCTGCATTCAATCTTTCCATCTCAAAATAGATCTTTTCCACATGAATTTTTAATTTAAGATTTGATTAGCATAAATTATAGAAAAATTTTCTAAATATAGGGAACCATATAGATTCCAATTGTTATGTTCTAATGATAATGAAAAAATTGAAAAGAGGGGGTTAATTGACATTTTAAAAATAATTTTAAGCACTTATCAATGTTAAGTTAATGGAATGAAAAAATAATAATGAGAAATGAACATGGTGATTTCTATAGTATTTTTAATCTAAATGATCCTAATCTACTCTTCATCCCTCTCAAAAAATGAGAGAGATGGAACTCTCTATAATGAACTATCTGACTTTGAAGGGATATCAGATCCCTCTGACAATTACCTTTTTATCCCCAAGAGGCACAAACCATGAAAATAGTATTTTTCACACCTGGTAGCTTAACCTAATTACCCTATCCTTTTTATTCCTAGATGATTAACCTAGAAGCTACCTTATAAAGTGGTGGTAGAAACAAAACCTACATTTTAACTAGTATAAGGCACAACTGAATCCACAACTTTTTTTGGGTTATGGTGGAACCTGAATTGCCTTTACTTTTGCTCACCTGGAGGAACAACCCCAATCCTGATGTTTATATAAGTATCACAAACCACTATCCTAACTTTTAATGGTTAGTATAACCTTGTAAAATGACACATTAAAAAAGGTATAAAAATATTTACAATAAATGAACCAGATAGAAAATTTAGGATCTGAGTGCAGAAGAGGCAATGTTCTCTCCCTCAATAAAATGATCAAATGATTGTACTTTTTGTTAAAATCATGAATTGATCATTAAAGTATGTATCACTTGTATAGATCATGAATATCCTTGACCTCATTTATATTTATCTAAATCTATTAAACTCTTTATATAGATTTATTCTATGCACAAAATATTTAAATCATGAATTCCTTCTCAAAGAAACATATGATTTCTTCATCGAATGCCCATGAAAAACATACCCTCATGGGTCACTTCAATAAAATATAATATTAAAAAAATTATTATAGTGATAGAACACTATAATAATTAATTTAGTACTAATAAAAAATAATAATAAACATTAAAGTCCCTTGGAACACTCCCATTGAGTAGGGGAGATAAACTATTCAAATTATGAAAACTTTAAATTTAAAACTCACATTTTCCCAAGAAAATATCGTAAGTCTTCAACCCACATGATGATAATTTAATTTTATATATAATTATTCAAATAAAATTCATTAGTATTGAAATAATTAATAAGTATTTAAGGAATAATTAAATGAAGATAAACATGTGAAACAAACATGAAGTAATTCAAAATATATAAGTTTAAATAAAAGAGTTCATGTTTTGAACTAAATTATGTAAAATTAATTAAGTGATTATAGGTCATAAGTTAGGTGCAACACCTTTCCAAACTGTATAAGGTGTGTTCAAAAAAATCTAAATTTAAACTTGTAGTCACTTCATTTTTGTTTTATTATGGTCACTTCATTTTCTTCATGTAATCACTTCATTTTTGTTCATGTGGTCACTTCATTTTTGTTCGTGCACTCACTTCATTTTTTCATGTGGTATCTTCATTTTTTTCATGTGGCCACTTCACTTTTTTTCATATAATCACTTCACTTGCACATACAGTCAGTTGATTTTCTTTATATGATCACTTCAGGACTTTTCCAAATTCTCACTCATAGACAGTTCAACACTCTTACAGACACATGAGGATTTCATTAGAATATGAAAATTATTCAAATGAAAAAATATAATAGTGTGTGATAAATTATAATTATTGTAATTATCATAAATACAAATAAATAAATTGTAATAAAGATCCAATTCAACAAATAGATCTTGAGGTATGTGAAAATTATTGATCAAAATATTCTTTAGAATATATAATCACTGGTGGAAGTGATGTCATGACAATCAATGTTTTTATTGATGCATTAAAGGATATGATGAATGATTTTCCAAAAAAAATTAGCCGCAATTATCTATAGTATTTTTGAAATCATATAGGAAGAAATAAATATTCTTGAACAAGAGTCTAAAAAGATCGATAAATTTTTTAAAGATAGGTTTCTTTCATGTGAAAAACTCTCCAAATATGTTGGAGCCACTAAAGCAGTAAACATTAATCTTAAAGAAACATACTCCAAGATTAAAAGTGAATGGATCAAAAAAAATTAAGAAATTATGAGATCAAAAATTCTATTGAGGAGAAGATCCATACATTGAAGGAGAGTCATAAAAAACATTGATGTCAAGAACAAACAATTGGAAGTTAAATCCAATTGGATAGAGAAACTTGACACATTTTTACAAGAAAATATTAAATTGGATGATGTTGATTTTGTAAGGATAATGTAATACTATGAAGAAATAATTAAATTAATTGAATATTATAAGAATTCTCTTAATATTAAATTTATAAAATTGGAGGTAAAAATAGAAAACCTTGAGATGACACATATAAATTATTCATAGTTAAAGGAGAAATAAATTAATACCACATATTTTTATATGAATTATACTGATGTAAAAAATTCTTATTTTTAGTATCAATAAATTTAAAAAACATCAGATGGTCATTATCAAGTAATTATGAAGAAATATGTACCATACATGCCCAAATATAAAGATTATAATTCATAAGTTTTTAGAAATAGTACGGGATTGAATGAAAATTCTATACAAATGGATAAATAAAAATGGATATAAGACTACCACCATTCTTATGGTATATAGAAGGAGGATTATGATTTTTGGTTCCCCAATAAGATCCCAACCAATGTTAATTAAATCCCCAAAATTTCTTGTATGAAAATTGGAAATTTATGTACAACAACAATTTTTGATGAAACTATAAAGGTTTATAGGTTATTATTAGTGCTATAATATATTTGGATATTATGTATTGGATTTTGGGTACAATATAATCATCTCAAAAGCATAAATGAAGCCCTTTTTAAGGGAAAGGAAGCCGGATAAGCTGTAAAAATCACAAATTAAGAAGAATATTTATTACTCAAAAACATTTTACATGGTTGATAATATATGTGATGTTTTAAATGGGTGTGGTCATGAAAGTTTTTCATTATTATCTAAATATGTATCAAATAAAAATTGATAAATTATAATACAATTTTATGAATATAATTATTTTCATGGATAATAAGTTTAAGTAAGATCATGTTCAAAAAAAGGTCAAGAAGGTTAAAAGGAGTGCAACATATAAAGGAACTGATGTGAAGAAAACAAATCATGAGAATCCATGTGTAACTCCAAACAACATCCCAAAATACCCAAATATTATCTAGTTATTTTACCTTATGATTTGTAAAGAGAAAAGATTATGGAAGAGGAGTGAGAAAAATATAGTGCTTGAGGAAAAGAAGTGTTTCCACATAGAGATTTAGAATTTCACAAGTGTTTCCTAAAAAAATGTAAACCCTGGTGTATTAGAGGAACTATTTGGGTAATAAAAAGAAGCTATAAATAAGGCAATTTTAACCATCTTTCAGTATAAGAAGAATCCTTAATGAGAATAGTGATAAATTTTGGTATGAAGGATCATGATAACGCAGATTATTTACACAAATATAAAATAAAATATGAAGAGTAATATGCTACCTAAAAAAATTATGTTTTAAAAGTAGATGGAAACTTATAAAGAATAGAATACCTTAGTTGATAGAATCCTCCCAACCTTGTTGTTCACATTGAGGAGAAATAATATCCACCTTATTATTATGACCTTTTTTATTGTTTTTTTACCTAAAATGAATGTAATTGAAGGATAAACATGTTTTTAGTAGGAGAACCTAGGAAAGTGAGCAATTTTTTATAAAATGTACAGTAAAATGAAGAATATTACATCATAGATTGATCCCTTAATTGATATATCAAATAATATTTTTTGAAAATATCGTCTTTAATGATGTTTAAGTGAGTTCTGTCAAGACTGAAAAATAAAATAATGAATCTTCCATCTTGGAATAATTTATCAATTGGTAGTTTAAAATAAAAACTATGAAATAATACATCCTTTATAAATATATAGAATATTTTATATCCATACAGCCACATGAAGTCATCTATTTTGGTGGATTCTCAACATGAAATATTCTAAAATATATCTTTTGAATTGATCCAACTAAATAAATAATTTATGGAGTGTCTCCTTGAGGGTTATAAAAAGTGATTATTGAATAAGATTACAGAATTATTATCTAATTCAAATATAAATATTTTATAATTTGGTTAATAGGGTTCCATTGGATAAGGTATGATTTATTAGTCTATTATCCTTGGTAACTAAAATTAGATTCTAATATAAATGTGGATAAATTAATTTTAATCAATGACATAAATAAGAAATTCAAAGAATGTTAAAATAAATTATTGAAGTTTGAATCCTACTTGAATTTTTTTCACTAGTATATTGAAGTGAGTGTGTGAAGTTAGGTTGATATATCTCATAAGAAATTTGTATCACAATTGGTATCTCAAGTGGTATCATCAATTGTTTCAGTCTAGAATTATTGGATAGTCTTTGAGAAAGGTATTTAGTGTCTCATTTTAATTGGTATCAAATTCAATTAATAGTGTATAGATATTTTTTTTAAATCAAACTCTCTTATTTTCTACACCTATCATGGCTCATGTAGACTTGGAGTGGGATGGTTTAGGGAACATTTATTAAGCATGGAAGGATTCCATCCTTTTCCATATAATTTTTCTTTATTTTTAATAAGGGGAGATAAAGTGAAATGAAATTTTTTTGAGAAAGGGGGGATAAGTGATTTATAATGAAATTGAAAGGAATATATTGACATATCATTTTATGGTGGTATTAAGAAAAAATAAAAAAGTTGAGATTGTTGATGCCACTTTTTGTGAGTTATATTTTTTTTAAATGGTAATTAATTATTATGGAGTTTTATTAATGATTTATATAAATATATCGAAGAATAAAGTTCAAGACAACCATTTTATATAGTGTTTTTAAGACTATGGTCTAAGATAAGTTTTATGTAGAATACTTGAAGATTCTAAAATGGTCAGCTGGTGATAACCACATTGTAGATATTGATGTGGTGCAATGGAATTTTTCTAGTGTGAAACAAGAATCATAACATGGGAATAGTTAAATATGTGATGGTTGTAGACAGTATCTAAAAAAATTCCTTAAATCAAAACATGGATCACCATATCATGGTACTTGGCATGGTGTTCTAGGAGAATCTTTTTCTAACACATGGAAGCCCAATGCATTAATAGAGGTATCCATACTGAAATTTTACATAATTTTTATCACATTTTATAAAATTTAAAGTCAAAATGGGTAGTTGGTAATAACCACATTGTGGTGATGGGTGTGGTGAGTATCTGGTTACCCAAGCGATAGTCAAAACAACCAATTGAGTGTGGTTCTATACATTTCAAAGGTCATTTTGTATGTTAATGGATCATGTATGCTAATTTAAATATATATATATATATATATATATATAAGACTCATATATATGGATTCACATATGCAAATGGCTCTTGTATATGGATTCATGTATGCATAAGGTTCACAGTTGAAGAATTCATGTATAGGGATCCAAATAAGGAGATTCCAAACTAGGTCATCTATGTATGGAGATTAATAAAGACACGAAGAAGAAATCTATATAAGAAGAGAAAACCAATTTTTGATGATGTATGGTAATACGTTTTTCAATGAAATTAATATCATGAGTTTTCACTCAAGATTCATGTAAGATTACAGTGAAAAAGTTGAGAAAATATAGAACTACAAGAAATAGGTAGTTCATATAAGTGATTTCAAAATTATTATTTGAGTATGTGTTGACAAGATTGTACATGTCATAAACACTTTGTTTGATTCATTTTGAAATTTTTATAAGTTTCGTATAAGGAGTAACATATGTGTCATTTTTTGGATATTGATGAATCACAAGATGATTCATACATGTCAGCCCCATTGAAAATATTTTAAGATTAATGAGTGTAAAAGATAAACTCAATTGATGTTATGTGAGAATAACTTAAATGAAATAATAATCATGATCATTCAATCATTATTCATACATAATAATTAAGATATAAGAGAAGATTAATTTGAATGGATATTTCATTCCATGATTGGAAGATCCATGAACACATCATTAAATCATGCATATGCTCATTCATATGCAGTGAGTTTTATTACATGTGAATTCCATGGATATAAATAGGATGACTTCTATGACTATAGTTAGGTTTGAAGGTAGAATTTTTTACAGTTACTGCATGGTTACATGTGGTTTTAGATGGTTTTTTAGATTTTCTATTCATATAGGACTTTAGTGGAGATCTGAGTCTTCAAGAATTTCAAATATTAAAGATTAATAATTTAAGATATTTAAAATTCAAAGAAATATTGATATTTGAATGGATGTATTCACATGGTTACTATGAATAAATATAATGAGAAAGAAGGAAAAAAATAAACTAACATTGTTATTCCCTTATGTATATATTAAGCTAGTTGTCAATGAAGACTATAAGAGAGATTTGATAACATATAGACCAAAAAATATTTTTATTGAAGAAGATAAGAGATTAAATACAAATAATATCTTGAATAAGAGTGTCAAAGTGAAAGTGAAGAATATGTAAGTTCCGGTGCAGTTATTTGTTCACTGAAGAAGAAGAAGAAGAATAGTCAAGTAGTTGAATTTGTGCATTCTAGAGTCACACATATAAGAATAAGTCTTACTATTATGAAAGAAAATAAAATTTCAAATTAGTTAATATGAAAAATGAGGATTTATGTACTAATTTTCATTAAAGAGAAGAAGGGTTAATTTCATGTTTTTATGTGAGAAAGATAAAATGAAGAACAAAAAAAAAGTAAGTAATGCAACAACACATTGTTAGAGTTATCAACTGGTGAAAGACTCTCTAGTTTTTAAACAAAACTTTATACCATTGTAAGTTGTGGGAGGGACTTGAGTGCAGGATGCACTGAAGAACTGTTAGGAGATTTGGAAACATGAGTTTCAAGGATATACCATACTCATTGTATCTCATAGGATGATTCTAGTGGGTAGTGTGATCATAGATAAATTCATATCATACCAAGGACTATATTTCTCACATTAAGAGGTAAAACTTGTAAAAAAATAAGTTGTAAACTTTATGTCGGAGTGTTTCATGTGTTTCATGTTAATACTATGATGAGAAGAGATAAAAAATAGAACTAATTAACTATAACATGTGATAAAGGTAAAAATGAAAGGTATTTAAAAAGAATCAAGTTGGAATTAAAAGTCACCATCACTAATCCACCCATATCTCAACTTTAGGTTCATCTCTAACTAGTCCCCTTATATATTTTGTGTTTTTTAGATACTATACTTGAGTGAAAGAGTGTGTGAATGTTAGATAAGTTTCAACCCATGTAACCATTGTAATTTTATTTTTTTATTGACTTATCTCATTGATTAAATTTTAAATTAAAAAATTATTTTATATATTAATTTATGTTTTTAAATGTCTCATAGTTTTTTGTTATGAGGAATGAGTTGGGATAGAATACCAACCATAGTGATTTAGAATGTGATGGGTTGATATATGTGTAATGGTATGGGTGTGAATTCCAAACATAATGATGCATGATGATATGGAATGGATTATGTTATAATTTTGGCATCATTCCAACCATGGGAAGATCGTGATATTGGTTAGGTGGTAATTATAACCATGGATGTGCATGTTCTTATAGAATGGACTATGCTATATGTTAGACATTATACTTACCATGATAATATTGTGATTGGGTTTGATGTCATTCAAATCATGGAAACATTTTGATATAGGTTGGATGTGATTCCCCATATAGAATATTAAACATAAAGTTTATAAAATATGGAACAATTATGTATCCCTGGAGATAAAAATTACATATAAATAATATTTATTCATCATCTAGACCAAAAATTATATACCAAACCTTAAATATAAAAAATTTATAATTTTTCTAACCAACTCTAGTAACCATTACACATTAGACCTTATGTATTACTAGGTAACCCATAGTTTACCTTTACATATTACCAGGGTAATCCTTACATATCTTCCATAGACAACCCTTACCCATAAACCTTTTTATTTTATTCCAAAATTCAGTGTTCAAAACAATAAAGGTGCCTAAAAAGGAGTAAATTGAGTTGGTCTAAAATAGTGTAATACCAACACGTCTACTCACATGAATGTTATCCCCTCAGAGGAAAAGTATCCAAGGATGAAGAAATATGATATTGTTTCATTTTTTTACACCCTAGATTCTAGAAAATCATCCACCATGTTTCCTTCATACCACATGTGAGAAATATCCTATTGGTTGTCTATAAGATCCTTACACATTCTTATTGACTACAAAATATCCCAAGGGATGATACCGTTTCCTTCCAGTGCATTGTAACCAGTCATGGAGTTAATATCAACTACTCCAAGTGTGATGTTTTTTTTTCGGTACATCCTTAGTTCCATGACTAGAACTAGTGCTTTAGATTTAAGTGAGTATCCTCTTCTATAGTACATTTAAAATGTTTCTATAATCAAGCCCCACTTATCCTTGATCACCCCTCCATCGTGCATATGGCCCATGTGGCAAGACCCATCTATGTTAATCTTAAGACCTTGATTGTGGGTTCACCACCTTACCCATCTTCCCAGCCCCGACTTAGTGGACATGTTGGAGGTGGAACGTGATAAAAGGGGTCTTATTGAGGGGGTTGTCACACATTCCTTTCACAATATTTTCAGATCCATAATAATGTTCTTGGATTTGAATATAATACATGTTCTAGTCCCTAATGTATTTTTATGGCGAGCATCATTCCTTGCCGTCCAAATACACCAACATCCCTCTGTAAGAATAAAAACTCTCACTATTATCTCTGGTAATTGATCACCTGTACCCTAAAACCATCAATTTAAAAAGGAATCATGCACCATATCCTATTCAGACTAAACTATGAATCCCCTAAAATTTTTCCACACCCATCTGGCCCATTCACTGAAAAAAACAGATGGATAACTGATCTGGTTCTTGGAATCCTACAACAATGATATCTTGATGCCATGGCACTAACTATCTGCTGAATGTTCTCCTCTATAGTCAATGCCTTATTCCTAAAACGCAAAAGAATAAAATTAAACATTGATGGAATATACTTGCGCCACAAAGTTTCTCCTGGAGCATCTTGGTTGTTTAAATCCATCCTTAATTTGGGAAATTCTATTTTGGAAAAGGATCTTGATGTTGAACCAGTGAAAACACATTTTTTCGGGTCATTATTTAAGACAATGCAATAAAATATTTCATGTTGATTCTCATTTAGTATTTCTTGTAGAAATATAGGTTTTCTGTAATCCTCCTTGAAGGTGATGGTTGGAGATGGACATCCTGGGAACCACAAATTCCCCCCCCTGGCCAATACTGTTATCAGGAGTTGATGTCTCCCTTTCCCAAAATCTAGTGAGTATGCTACTATAGGATACCAACATATGGATGTAATATTTTTCAAATGATAGAAGGCTTTGATATATTCATATTCACCTTCAACCTATATTTTTATTAAATGATTTTCCCGATAGAGACATCTCGTCCATAGCCTCCCACATTAATTTAGCATGCAACCCCTGCACGGTCCCAGAAACACTCTAGAGGTTGATACCTGTAACAGCCAAAGGTTTTATGAATAAATTTAAGATTGAATTCATGAAACATTAATTCTATACAAAACACCACCTTGTTATAACTCATCTAGTAAACATAATTTTTCCACCTCTGTGATTTGAATTTCGAAAAACTAACATACACAATTGCATTTAGTAAGATATTTAGAGTCTCATAAGACAACCTTTATTTTTAGTAAATTGTAACATATCCTTATGAATAGTAATTTGAATATTAATATGAATCCTATGAATAGTAAATAAATTATTATTTCATTGTTTTAAATTTATAATATAATGAGATATAGATTAATTTTTCAAGGTGATATAAAACGAATTATAGTTTTAAAATTTTTATTTTTCAAATAAATTATGATTTTATTTAAAAATTAAATTAAGAATATTTAGAAAATTATTTTCAAAAAAATAATCTCATTTTTTAATTCTACACATTAAAAAATGGTTCGGGTTAATTTTTGTTATTTTTTTGAATTACTTGAATTTTTGGTGAATAGTGAAAATCGATAATTTACGAAATATGCTAAATAAATGAATTTCCGCATCATTATTGAGTCATGACTGATGTAAATGATCATTGGTTCGAAATAACATGAACCTATTACTATTTTTGGTCACAATAATCAACACGGTTGGTTTTCTTTGACAAAATAATAAAATAATGATTAAAATAATGGGAAAACCCTCCTCTCCTCCACTAAAGAAATCCACCTCACTTCCTATTCTATTTACTCTTCTAAAACTTTTTTCCTTTTCCAAATTATACTAAAATATCCTCCCAAGATCCTCCTCCATTTCAATAAGCCATTTAGTTCATAAAAAGACCAAAACCTCTCCCCTAAAGAGGCTCTCAAGGAAGATTACTTCAAGAGGTAAATTCCACTTTTCATTTCTTTTATTTCAAGTTTCTTTCTTTCCTTTTTCTTTCCTCGCCACATTTCATCCAAATGTTTTGATGACTCATTAACTTAAATTTACTAGAATTTTGTTATGATAAAGTAATAATTCTTCATCATCTCTCATTTCTCCTTCTTTTATACTAGAAATGAAAACACCATCTGAGATGTGTTAATTTATCACATTCAATGATGATGGGTTTTCAATTTCTATTACCATCTTCAATTATGGTTCTGGAAACATTTTAATAGTTTTATAAGACTATAATATATGTATTATAACTTATTTAAGGTTATTTAATCCTTTTATACATATGATATTAATTTATAAATCCAAATGAGTTCATTGTGATCAAGAACCGCCAATTAACCCAAACAATTTTCATTAAAGTTTTATATAATGATTCATCTCCACTCCCAATAACCAAATGAATTTTATAACCATTTAAAATTATGGGTTTTCACTAATAACATACAAATTCTACTCTGTACAACCATTCTCATTCTACATGTTTATTCATACATGAATATAAGTAAACTGATCATGAAAATCAAGGAAGAAAATACTACCAAATTATGAAATTGAATTTCTTAACCCATCAAAAGTCCATGAATGAACCTAATAAGGTTATAATAAATCAATTACATATAGAGTAATTTATGGAATCATTAATATATGAACCTAAATTTTATTATTCAGGTCATTAAGATCAAGTGAGGAACACCTTTGGACATAAGGTAAGGGTTTTCTACCCGAACCTCCATTTTCAATTGGGTTACTCTTATTCTCTACATACCTCAATTAAATTATTATCTATTCATATGTAATCCTGATAAATTATGTTTTAATGTTATGTATATTTGTACCAACCATATTACTACCTTAATTTATGGGGAGTTATACATTTTAAAAGGATCTTTGAAAAAAAATTCCGGAAATGTGAGCCAGACTCAAGGGAATATTTCAAATTTTTAACTATTTTCAAAGGAACTCTATAATATGTTTTTAGAAACCATTATCTTTCCAAAAAACACATTTAATTATGAAAATACTATCTCACTTCACTTATGTTTTAATAAAAATACTTTTCCAAGAGAACTCTTCTTTTCAAAGTAAAAGAGTATTTATCTCAAGAATTACTTGATTATTTTATATAAGTGTCAACATCTGTTTCAATACTCTTATTGAATATTATGTGTTATTGGGATTGATATTTTATGATAACATATACCATATTTAATTTAATTGTTTATGATTATTTTGACTGTGGATGTGCTATATTAAAACCATTCACCAATTTACTCTAAATGGTTAGTGTTTAGACTTAATGTTTAGGGAAATTTATTTACATTTCATATATTAGTTTAAATATGAATGTATATTTTGTTTATTTTTATCCCCATTCATATGAGAAATGAATTGGAATTAGTAAGTGTCGTTTGGGGCATACTATATTCCCTCGGTGCATCGGTAGGTCTCATGAGACAAACTATAGTCTTAACACGAGGCCTTAACAAAATGGATATTTATGGTCTTGGAATGAGGACTTGATGGTATGGTTATGATGTCCCACATTATGAATTCCCTAATTATGAAAATAGTATTGATAGTTCATGTGGTTATTCGACTAGTAGAATACCCATGATTATATTTTATTATGGCATTATTTATTCATCTCTTATTCCTACCATAATGTGTTCAAGTTTATTTTTAAAGGAATGTGTTTTTAGTTATTTACCATGGCTAATGTTTATGTTTATGATATATTCTGATGTACTGCTTACCCTTACTGAGTTTTTTAGCTCACCCCTTTCTTATGTTTCATTTTCTCAATACCTGAAGAAGGTTATTATGAATGACCTATAGGGATAAACTTATAGTTGTGTTTGTTCCCAATAAAAATTATATATTGTATTTATTTTCAAATTGTAATGTTTAACTTGTGTATTTATCTTGTTTCCAAAGCTACTAAACTACTCGGTCCTTCAGGATGCATATTCCTTGTTTATATAAAAATGTAATGTAAAAAGGCACCAGCTTCGGGCAACTGGGGTCGGGTCCTTACGGTTAGTATCAAATGATGTTTAGTAGAAAACATTGAAACTAGATTTAGAAAATGTAGATTAGGAAACAAAACCCTGAGATAGTATTTGAGGATAATAATACAAGAACATCTTGGAATTTTTTGGTAAGGAATAGATTATATGGATCATTCTGGAAAATACACCTCTGTCTGGATACTACAAGTGGATATGGTTCTGTATAGAAACTCTGAAAAGGAGTTTTGGTCTTGACCTGGGGTATCTTGGTACATAACAATGGGCCTTAATGCACACTTTAGTTGACACTCCTAGGGGATATGCTTAGGATAATTCAAATTTTCTTTACAATCCATTATGAAGGATTTAAATATAAATTTTTCCTCAAAGAAACCATGTTTATGATTATGAGATTATCTATGTATAGAAATTAAATTTATGCTAAGTATTTTTCTACGTTGAGATTATATATTATGATTCATAATAAAATATAGTGTATGTCATTATTTAGAAATGGAACCTAGTGGAAGGAATGGAAACTACATGAACACATGTGTTCTATGTAGGGATTTCTCTCTAATGTAAGATAATGATGTTGGCTCTAGTACTGTGACTAGTGTTGAGAAACTTATAACTATACTGGGATAGTTAAATCAGTTTATTAATAATAACCTTACCCATATAGAGAATCTGGATCCATAGTGTGGGGGAACTATGTTAGATCTCTTTATACAACAACAACCTCCATCATTTAATGGGACAATAAAACCATTCATAGCGGAGCAATGGATAAGGTCATTAGAGAAGATATTTCATGATTGGGATGTAATGGAAGAGAGAAGGTTGTCATGGAAGTTTATCGACTATCAGGAGATGCGGATTAGTGGTGGTATTTAATCAAAAATACAAAGGAGGAGGAAGAAATAGACGAAATGGAATGGAGGTATTTTGAGGAAATATTCTTAGAAAAATACTTCCCTCATGAACATCAATAAGATATAGAATGGTAGTTTCTGAATCTATGGAAAAAAGAGGATGAGAATGTTGCAAAGTATAAATCAAACTTCACAATGTTAGAAAGACATGTCGCGGACTACATACGTAATCTGATTAGAAAGATTGATCGATTCATTTAATTTTTAAAACCATTCCTCTGAAGGGATCTAGTATCCCAAAGTTCCTCATCATATGAAGATATAGTCTCAAGTGCTATCAAGAGGTAAAATGAATTTTATAAGTATTATGACTTTAAAGAAAAAAATGAGAAGAGGATTGGTAAAAAATCTGGAAATGGAAATAAAGAAATGGGGAATAATGGAAGAGTGACCTTACATCCTACATTAATTATGGTAAGAAACACCTCAGAACTTGCCTTAAGGGAATGAGAGTCTGTTACAAGTGCAGATAAAAATTCCACCTATCTTGGGATTTCAAGGGGAAGAAAGAAGCTACCAATATTCAATGATATAATTTTAGGTAGATGGGACATTATGAACATGAATATCCTAAGTGTCATGGAAACATTCCCCAAAGAAGGTCAATGGAGCAAGTCCAATCTTATGCAGTCAAAAATGTGGAGGTTGAAGTTTCTAATAATGTGGTGGTAGGTAATTTATTTATTTCCAAGAATCTAGCCAATACTTTATTTGATTTTGGATCATCACATTCTTTTATATCTTACTAATTTTTCAATAAAATTAGATATTTCCAATTTGATTTAATAAGCGAGTTGTCATTCAAAACTCCTAAGGGAAATATCATTTCAATAAAGTTGCGTCAGACAGTCCCCATTATGGAATATAAACATGCTTTATCTGCAGATTTTATTATCATACCCATGATTTACTTTAATATAATCCTTGGTATGGATTGGATTTCGAACCATGATGCATAAATTTATTTCAAGAAGAAAGAGGTTACAATTTTATAGGATGATGTGGAATCCCTTATCTTTAGGGCAGAAACATCACCATCTGATTTTCATCTAGATCCACCCCCAGTAGATCCAATAAATTAAATTACTGCGGAGGAATGAAATGCAATATATATGGGTGAGGAAAGGAATTTTAAAATAGAGGATGTACCTATTATGAAAGAATGTGTTCATTTGTTTTCAAAGGATTTAATTGGACATCCTCTAGAGCAGGAAGTTGAGTTCTCTATTGATTTAATTCTTCATTCAAGGCCTATATCAAAGACTACTTATAGAATAGCCACTATGGAGTTAGTAGAACTGAATAAACAACTTGAGAAATTGAGTGACGAAGGTTTTATTCTCCTCAGTGTTTACCCAGGGGGATCCCCTATTCTTTTCATCAAGAAAAAAGATGGATTTATGAGGTTGTGAATTGACTATAGGGAGAACAATTCTATAACAATAAAGAACAAGTTTCCACTACCTCGCATTGATCATTTATTTGATAAACTTCCTGGAGACCAATATTTTTCGAAGATTGACCTTTGATATGGATATCATCAGTTGCTAGTGATGAAGGAAGACATTCTAAAGACAGTGTTTTGAGCCAACTTTGGGCATTACAAGTTTACAATAATATCTTTTGGACTGGTTAATTCATCATTGGTTTTCATGGATCTAATGAATAAAGTTTTCTAGGAATATCTTGATGAATTTTTGGTAGTATTTATTGATGATATTTTTCTATACTCCAAAATCTACAAAGATCATGAAAATCACATCAGCACTATTATGAAGTCTCTTAGAAGAAATGAATTATATGGTAAGTTTAGTAAGTGTGAATTTTGGGTTCAATCAGTTTCCTTTCTTGGCCACATTATCTCTAAGGATGGAATATTTTTTTATCCTACAAAGACAAAGGCTATACAATAATGGCCTACTCCAACAAACCTAACTGAGGTACATAGTTTTATTAGTTTAGTAGGTTATTATCAGCGTTTAATTTAGAACTTCGCCCATTTAGCCAACCCAATGACCAAGATTGCATGTAAAAGGGTGAAGTTCATATGGAAAAATTAATTCGAGGAATGTTTTTAGGAATTGAATAGGATATTAGTGAATAATATGATCCTAACTCTACCATCATGGAAAAATGGGTTTGTGATCTATATTGGTGCATCAAAGAAAAGAATTGGTTGTGTCCTTATGTAGAATGATAAATTTATTTCATATGCATCAAGGTAGCTAAAAATTCATGAACTAAACTATCCTACTCATGATCTTGAGTTTGTAGTTGTAATATTTGCTTTGATGATATGGAGACATTATCTCTATGGATAAAAATGTGAGTATATACGAATTATAAGAGTTTGAAATATATCTTCTCACAGAAAGAACTCCCCATGAGGCAAAGGATATATCTTGAACTACTCAAGGATTATGATTGTATCATACACTACCACTCAGGAAAGGAAAACAAGGTAGCTAATGCATTGAGTAGGAAGGATCATGGAGTTATCAAAAAAATGAGGATTGACAATGATCCTTTGTAAATGGATCTAGTGAGTATGGATATAAGAATTATCAAAGAAGGTGAAACATCACTACTTTTTCAAATGGTTTCCCAATGGTCTTTATTGGAAATAATTAAAGCTTCATATTCTGATGCAGAGAATATTCAAAAGAAAATTAATGATTTGAAAGATGGGAAGTTGGATGAATTCATGTGTGAAGATGAAATTCTAAAATTTGGGAAGAGTTTATGTGGTCCCTCTCTACCCGAGCAGAAAAAAGATTTATTTTAGGATTCTGACATCTCAAATTTCTCTATACATCCTAGTAGCACTAAGATGTATAGATATTTTAAGAAACATTTCTTGTGGGAAAACATGAAGAAGGAAATTGTTGATTATGTGTCAAGACGTTTGATCTATCATTAAGTAAAGGTCGAACGATAACATCCTAGAGGATTCATGAAACCTACACATATTATTACATGGAAATGGGATTATATCACCCTGTATTTTGTCACTGGGTTGCCCAAAACACTAAGAAATAGTGATTCGATGTGGGTCATTATTGATTGACTCACAAAATCTGCACATTTTCTCTCTATGAGGGAGGATTTCCCACTAGAATGCCTAGAACGACTCTATATCAATGATGTTGTGAGACTTAATGGAGCAACCCTTTCAATAATGTCTGATTGTGATCCTCAATTTACATAAAAATTCTGGAAAATGCTTCATAAATCTTTGGATATTAAGCTTTGTTTGAGTACTACTTATCATCCTCAAACTGATTTTCAATCACAAAGGACAATCCAATCTTTATAATACATGTTGATATCATGCTCACTCAACTTTCAAGGTATGTGGGATCAGTATTTACCCTTGGTGTATTTTTCCTACAATAATAGTTTCCATTCCAATATTCAAATGGCACTATATAAAGCATTGTACAGAAAGAGATTTTGTATACTAACATGTTGGGATGAAGTTGGTGAAAGAATCTAGTGGGCCTAGAGCTTGTGGAGGAAACAACAAAGAAGGTAAATACTATTCAATTCCATATCAAAGCAGACAATAAATCTATGTTGGTAATCGAAGGAACTATTTAGAGTTTCAAGTGGGAGATCATGTTTCATTAAAATTATCTCTATGGAAGGATGTTATAAGATTTGGGAAGAAAGGGAAACTTATCCCTAGGTACATTGGTCCTTTCGAAATTATAGGGAGAATTTGAGATATTTAATATTGTTTAGATATTATTACTAGCCTATCTAAAGTACGTAATGTGTTCCATGTCTCATTTATGAGGAAGTACATGCTAGACCTAACACATGTCCTCACTTCTGAAGGTATAGAATTGGAACCTGACATATCTTACTATGAAGAGCCTATCTGGATTCTAGACACTAAAGAACAAGTTTTGAGGAATCGGACAACTCGAATACTAAATATACTTTGTAAAATCATAAAATCAAAAAGGCAACATGGGATCCTAAGGATATTATTATGAAGAACTACCCAAATATTTTTATGAGGTAACATTCTGGTAATTTTGAGGAGGCAATTTTTGTAAGGAGGGGATAATGTAACACCCCAAGGTTTTATAAATTAATTTAATATTGAATTAATGAAACGCTAATTCTATAAAAAACACCACCTTTTTATAACATAGCTAGTAAACATAATTTTTCCTCCTCTGGGATTTGGATTTCGAAAAACTGACATACACAGTTGCATTTAGTAAGATATTTAGAGTCTGATAAGAAAAAATTGTTTTTTGATGAATATTAACATACCCTTATGAATATTAACTTTATTAATAGTAAATAAATTATTATTTTATCATCTTAAGGTTATAATATAATGAGATCTGGTTAATTTTTCAAGCTGATATAAAACGAATTATAGTTTTAAAATTGCTATTTTTCTAATAAACTGTGATTTTATTTAAAAATAAAATTAATAATACATAGAAAATTATTTTCAAAAAATGGAATTAATTTTTTATTTCTACACATAAAAAATAGTTAGGGTGAATTTTAGGTATTCTTCTGAAATACTTGAATTTTTGTGAATAGTGAAATTTTATAATTTAAGAAATATGCTAAAAAAATGAATTTATGCAACATGATTGACTCATGGATGATGTAAATGAACATTGGTTAAAAATAGCATGCACTTATTACTATTTTTGGTCACATTTATAAACACTATTGGTTGTCTTTGACAAAATAATAAAATAATGATTAAAATAATGGGAAAACCCTCATCTCATCCACTATAAAAACCCACCTCACTCCCTCTTCTCTTAACTCCTCTAAAACCTTGTGAATTGTCTAAATTCTACTCAAATATCCTCCCAAGATCCTTCCCCATTTCCATCAGCCCTTTGTCACATAAAAATACCAAAACCTCTCCCCTAAAGAGGCTCTCAAAGAATATTACTTCAAGAGGTAAATTCCTCTTTTCATTTCTTATATTTCAAGTTTCTTTCTTTTATTTTTCTTTCATCACCTCATTTCATAAAAATGTTGTGATGAATCCAATATATTACACGTACTAGAATTTTTTTGTGATAAAGTAATAATTATTCATCATCTCTCCTTTCTCTTTCTTTTATACTAGAAATGAAAACACCATCTGAGATGTTTTAATTTATGACATTCAACAACGACGGGTTTTCAATTTATATTTCCATCATAAATTATGGTCATGAAACTATTTTAATGGTATAACCAGACTATAATATATGTATTATAACTTATTTAAGGTTATGGAATCATTTTTAACAAATGATATTAATTTATAAACCAAAATGAGTTTTTTGTGATCAAGAACTGCCAATTAACCCAAACAATTCTCATTAAAGTTGTATATAATGATTCATCTTCACTCCCAATAACCAAAAAAAATTATAACCATGTAATATTATGTTTTTTCACTAATAACATACAACTTATATTTTGGAAAACCATTCTCATTCTACATGTTTATCCATACATGAATATAAGTAAATAGATCATGAAAACCAAGGAAGAAACACTCCCAAACAATAAAATTGAATCTCTTAACCCATAAAAGGCCATGACTGAACCTAATAGGGTTATAATAAATCAATTACATGTATATTATATTCTATAATCATTAATTTATGAACCTAAGTTTTATTATTTTGGTCATTAAGATCAAGTTAGGAACGCCTTGGACTTAAGGTAAGGGTTTTCTACCCGAACCTCCATCTTCATTTGGGGTACTCTTATTCTCTACATACCTCAATTAAATTCTTATTTATTAATATTTAATCCTCATAAATTGTGTGTTAATGTTATATATATTTTTACCAACCATATTCATACCTTCATTTATAGGGATTTATATGTTTTAAAATGATTTTTCAAAAATTCTTCCCAAGATGTGTGCCGGACTCAAGGGAATTTCTCAAATTCTTACCTATTTTCAAGGGAACTATATAATATATTTTTAGAAACCATTATATTTCTAAAATAACACATTTTATTATGAAAATACTACCTCAATTAACTTCTAGTTTTATAAAAATACTTTTCCAAGGGAACTCTTCTTTTCAAAGTAAAAGAGTATTTATCTCAAGAATTACTCGATGATTTTATAAGAGTATCTACATCTATTTCAACACTATTATTGATTCTTATGTATTATTGGGATTAAAATTTTATGATATCATCTACCATATTTAATTTAATGCTTTATGAGTATTTTGACTGTGGTTGTGCTATCTTAGAACCATTCACCAATTTACTCTGAATGGTTAGGGTTTATGCTTAATGTTTGGGGAAAGTTAATTACATTTAATATATTAGTTTTAATATGAATTTATATATTTGTTATGTTTATACCCACTAATATGAGGAATTAATTGGACTTATTAAGTGTCGGTTGGGGCTCACTATAGCCCCTCGGTGCATCGGTAGGTCTCATGAGACAAACTATGGTCATGGTACGGGGCCTTGACAAAATGGATATTTATGGTCTTGGCACGAGGCCTTGATGGTATGGTTGTGATGTCCCAAATTATTAATCCCCTCATTATGAAAATATTATTGATAGTTCATGTGGTTATTCGACTAGTATAATACCCATGATTTTGTTTTATTATGGAATTATTTATTCAACCCGTATTCCTACCATAATGTGTTAAAGTTTATTTTTAAAGGAATGTGTTTTTAGTTATTCACCATGCCTAATGTTTATGTTTATGATATATTCCATTGTATTTCTTACCCTTACTGAGAATTTGATATTACCCCTTTCTTATGTTTTATTTTAACAGGATATGAAGAAGTTTATTATGAATGACATGAAGGGCTAAAATTATAGTAGTGGATCTTCGAAATAAAACTTATATGTTGTATTTATTATCAAGTTGTAATATTGAACGTATGTATGTATATTATTTCTAAAGAGACTAAACTACATGGTCCTTTGGGATTCATATTCCTTGTTTATATGACAATATAATGTAAAAAGCCATTAGCTATGGGAAACTAGGGTCGGGTCCTTATAATACCTCCCTCTGATGTAGGCTTGGATAGTCTCTTCCATGATGCCCAATGATATTTACCCTCCATTTGGTCATCACATAAAAAGGAAACCATCAGACTCTCTAAATTGTATATCACACTCTTTGGTACTTTTAGAGCAGAGAGTATGTGCATCGTAATAGATGACATCAGGCTATTTATGAGTGTGATTCATCCACTAAAAGATAAGAAACGGTTCTTATAGTTCTGGATATACCTAGTAATTTTAGTAATTAACTTGTCGAAGTTATGAATGTGAAGGTTGTTTGGGCCTACCGAAGCACCCAAATACTTTATTGGGAAGGACCCTCTTTGCATATTTATCATATATTTTAGTGACCTTATCCTTCTCTCTATGAATTTACTAGCCGTATAAAAATGGATTTTCTCTTTATTAACGACCTACCCACTCCAAGAACAGTAGTCCTCCAAAACAATTATCCCCTGGACTGACCTCCTACTTCCATTGATTAACAGAATGGTTTCATCAGTGAACATCATATGAGAGATACCCCTAGTTGTGTTTCTTTTTAGATACAGGATAATCCTAACTAATCATATAACCTGATTAATATACTGGCTCAGCACATCCTAGGAGAGAATAAATAAGGTTGGAGATAGTGGTTACCCTTATCTAAGGCTCTGAACTATTTTTAAGAAACCAAATTTCTTTCCCAGGAAGGATATGGATATCCATGTTGAGCTAAAATACCAGAATATGAGATCAATGACCCAGAAAGAGAACCCCATGCAAGAAATAACCTTTAAAATTAAATTCCATTCCACCCTATCATAGGAATTACTCATTTATAGTTTTATGTCTAGGTTACTCCCAAATTTTTTGAGGTTAATGTCATTGATTAACTCCAGTGCCACTCCAACTGCTCCTTATATGGTTTGGCAGTTAATGAAACCATGTTGTTCTGTAGCTATCCAAATTGGTAGATATGCCACAATTCTTTTGTTGATATTTCATTTAAGTACCTTATATAGAATTGTTCACAAGAATATTGGTTGATAATGGTCTTAAGACTGAGTATTTATCCCCTTTGGGATTAGTACAACCATTGAATCACATGAAATATGAGGAAGATTACCCCCTTGAAAATAGTCTTGCACTTCCAGAACTAAGTCCCCCATAACAAAGTCCCATGAGAAGCTATAGAATTCCCTTGGAGATCCATCTGGGCCCATCACACTATTTAGATTGAGAGTCCATACTACCTCGCGTACCTCTTTCTCATCTGGAATCCTCCTTAATCAAATGTTGGATTCCTCGTTCACTCTCTATGGTATTGCATCAAAGAGTTATATTGTGTCTATCAGGTAACCACTTTACATTCTTGGGTTGGGACACTCTACTTGAGATTTAAAATGTTCATCTTCCAAATACCTGACCAATTCCCAAACATTGGAGAAGGACCCACCCTCTATGAGGATGTTGGGTCTCTAGAACCAAAAATTTTCTTTGATGCAGGAATGGAAAAATCTAGTGTTTTGGTCACCTTTATAGATAGAATTTGACCCTTCAATATTCTTGGTCTGGCCACTCCTATATCAGGATCATGTTTGTAAAAATAAGTCTTGTTTCTAATATCATAAAAAAGGGACTTGTTCTATTCATTCTCTAAGCTAACCTCTAACTGATCAATGTCTCTACTAATTGCTTCCAAATCTTAACCTTAGGGAGGAAGAGTTCTTCTCCAAGTTTTAACGTTACCTTTGAGTCACGGGAGTTTGTTATGGAGAGATATCCATGGGTTCCCTTGGTTTCGATGTTTCCATGACTCCCTCACAATATAGATAAAATGAGGCTCTTCCATCCATGTCTAAGGGAATTGAATGATATCTTCTCTAGTCGGCCTAGATATCAAGTAAATCCACAGTGGTGAATGATTTTATAAGATGTGAGCTAGATAGGAGATTTTGATGTCTGGAAAATAAGATATTTTCACCCCATTAACCATGCATCGATTGAGACGACACTGTTTTTTTCATCTTCTCATTTATTATTCCACCATGTGAAGTGATACCCTATAAAACCTATGTCTATAAAACTGTTTCTAGCCATGGATAAAAAAATCATGGTTGAATCCCCTAGGAAAATCCCTACCAATTTGCTTCTCCTTTGGATGAGCCACTATATTAAAGTTACCACCCACCAACCATGGAATGTATTTCTAATTAAAAGAATCTAAATCCTACTAAAACTTCTCTCTCACTTGGGCACCACATTTGGAGTAGACGAAATAGAAAAATAATCATTGATCCTCTAATAATATTTTAGTTTTCATGAACTAATTCGAAGAATTAAGGATATCAATTACAATATTTTCTTTCCAGAACAACCATATGTGTGGGTTGGGAGGATTTCCATGCATGAAGTCATGCACCCTCTACCTCTGTTAATACTCCTTTAATTTACTCCAATCCTGTTTTGACTCACGAATCACCAATATCAAAAAAAAATTATGTGGAGTTAATTAGAAAATAAATATGACTTCACTCGGGTGCCCAGCCCATGGGAATTCCATATGAGAAGAATAACCATTAAAACTGATATGTATTAATTTTTCCTCAGACCCATGGCCATCCACATTCGGATATAATAGAGTTTTTGAAATCACCTTCACTTTAGTATGAGATCTAGTGCACATCCCACTAGGAACCTTCGGCTTATAGGCATGTGAAGACTGGAAATTAAGATATTTTTCATGTACCCAACCATGTTTTTTTATGTTTCATAAGGACTAGATGGATTCGGTGGGGGAAGAGATGATCACTGGAGAAGAGGAATAAGTTTTGTACTTATACTTGAGAGAAAATTCCTCTAAATAAATTTCACTAATACTTATGAAGTTTATAGTTGAAGTAACATGCAATAATGTGCTATTCCAACCAGGGGAGGGGTGATATATCCAGAACGTAGGGGGTGGAATTTGAATCCAAGACAAGGAATGAAAATATGTACCTTGGTTGAACAGGACCAATTTTGAGCACTTGAACCCCTCCTCATAGATTTTATAAACTTCTTGGGATGAAGATGCCAGATCCCCTAGAGATTTAGATGAGAGAGCCACCCCCTCACCCTGATCCTATCCATCTGATCTATATCTACCCAGAATGGTGGGGGATGATGCCGCCATGGTTGAGATCTCATCATGAATAGTTGATTGAATAGAGAAACTTTTTTCTTTATTCTTAGGAGTCTTATGGAATATTGGCAGAATATGACCCATGAGATGAAAATGCAAGAAGAACTGAAGAACTTTTGGGTAAACAAAAAGCTGAGGCCACTCCCCCAAACCTTCAACATAGAGAACAAGCCTTTCTGGAAGTGGGAGGGATAGATCCATATCTATGAAAACCCAATCCAAATATAATTATTTCATACAGAGAGTTAAATCATCAACACATATGAAATTCCCTAGTTATTTCCCAATCCCTTGTAGAAAATCCTCATTCATTAAGGGGTGACATAACCCTAGGAGAGAGATCCACACCATAGCTTTGGAGCTTCCCTTTCCATTGTGAACATCCATCAACCACCAAGATAGGGAAAACCACTAAAAAACCACTGAATGAGGGATCTTACACCAGGCAGTCAGTCATAAAGTCCTCCCAAGAATCTAACAGTATGAAAAAATCCATTTAGTTCAAAATTGACACCCTTTCTAGAAGATAGAGACCCCAATCATTAAAGCATGCCTGGAAGACCGATAAAGGAGGCTTGTCTAACCCAAACAAAGATACCAGGTTCTATTGGAGATTAACCACCACGATCCCAAAATGATCCGTTGAAACATATAAGATTTTACATCCTCCTTCCATGGAGGATTATGCATCTAAAGGTATATCCGAAAAAAATCTACTTGCCGCATGATGTGAGGAGGCAGGCCACCGCAGAACATCCTTATATGAAGGTACATCACTAAAACCTATTCCACCACTTGGTATTAGAGATCCAAGCAGCGCCAGATAATAAGAACCTAGAGAATTTAGAGAAACAGTCAGAATCTAAGAGCTCAAATCCCTTATTTTTATATTAGAGAGTAATGTTTTCATAGACAACCCTCACATATTATAAAATTATCCATTTTTCTGACTCAATTTTTGTAAACCTTATTCATTTCCTTTGTCATAGAGAAACCTTTATATATCATAGTTTTCCCTTATATATCTCTAGTAACCCTTATGAATTATCGGGTGAACCTTTTTTATTATAGAGTTAACCATTATGTATCACATTGGCTTCCAAAAAAAAATTTCCAATGATATATGTACCCTTATAAATGAGTTCTTAGTCAATTTTCTGAATAATCTAAGTAACCATATGCATAAGTACTTAAACCTTATGTTTGATTACCCTTAAACATGATGACTCTTATGTGTGAACACTTAACCATTTTACTAACCCAATATGCATAGAAAAAACATTTCTAGAGTACATCCCATCTTTCCAAAACACATCCATAATTCCCATTGCTAATAATTTCATGCAAAAAATAATTTTGATCCTTTACACTATCATTCCCCTTAGTTACGAAGAGACCTACATCCAACCCAAAATTTTATTCCGTTATACAAAACATTTCAATCAATTGATTCCTTGCATCATGGAATAGTGTCCTTTCAGCTATAGAATTTCATCCTTGAGCCCCAATGTAATCCTAAAACTCGATTCCAAACCTAAAAAAATATCCTTAACACCTCAATAGAATCTATATACATATATTCAATATGAGATCAGAATAGAATTACAATACTTGGATACTTGTTCATTTACAAACTCCCCACCATATGATAGATCATTCTGGAGCTATTGTGGGCCACAAATTGACTAGACTTTACTACAACCTGGGAATCTAACTCTCTATATTCTCAAAAAACTATGATTATTTTGAAAACATATTCCTATTTATCATACTATTGGCTACCCAACTCAAAGAGGTTAAATCCTTCCATGGGCACTCCCCACCATATGAATCAGCTACCTAGTCACACCACAACCAAAATACCAACTTCAAAGATAGTACTATACCTATCCATAATCCCAAAACATAGATTATAAAACCAAAAAACACCATCTGACATTATATTGATTCCCATTATCATATCACATCATACCCAATGCCCATTATCATCCCACATCATACTGATATCCACTATCATCCTGCATCAAACCCTGTGATTCACATTTTACTCAATGCCAATGCATATCATGGTCGTCACACATCACATTTTTTCCAAAATTTCAACCAATACAAGGTTGATCTATTTATCACATATTCACATCATGAAAAAGTACCTATCACATAAAATAAAATAAAACATGTCACAACAAACCTTGAACAATCAATGGCTCCCCAACCTACTCCAAATATGTTGGCCCAATCTCATGCAGCTAACCAAAAGCTTAAATACCCAATACCTACCCTCCCTGTGGATTTTTTTCAACATAGGAAACTTCTCGCACTACTGGGTATCTTGTCCACTACCTCGACAAGAACATGAAAACAAATATATGAAATCAACCCCTTATAATGGTCTTAGTCCTACCTTAAACACCTGATTCCAACCCGATACATGAACCCCAGCTGACTGTAAGGTTATCTGATAAAACCACTCTAGATTTTCCATTTATTGACATGCCAGAATGCCTTAGGTAGTATATCACACTAGAATTAATCATTCCCTCTCTATACACACTAGAAAAACCTGGCCGAAAACCCACTCTATGGTGGCATCATCGAACCTCTTCTATGACTTCTCTACTGACTACATTAGGATACCCCCACTTTTGCATACCTGGAGCTCCACTATCTATCTTGATTGATACAACTATCTAAAACAGTGTAATCCTATCATCCAAGTTATACTATGTTATTATTTCCTAGTTTACCACTTTTAAAAATGAATTTAACTTGATGATATTTACATGCACCCTGATAACATTTCATAAACCATCCTCAAATTGTCATATTTTTGTTATCTCATTTCTTACCTATGTTATCATAAAGAATAGAATATCTATAAACGTCATTGAAAATTTTATGAATAAAGTCTCACACAATAATAGTTTTATGACCTTACACACCCTATATAACCTCAATGACATGGGTAAGATGTTATTTAAGAACACAACTTTGAAATATTTCTCTATGTAATCTCATCATGTCTACCAGTCTATATTAATACATCCCACTAGTTTTTTCTAATCCTATGAGTATATAAGTAGCCCACTTCACCGTCCACCCTAGTTTTGTCTCAACATGATCAAATATTTTATATACTAACTCTATATAGATCTTCATTATTTAGGGTAAACCCTATTCCTAGTATAAAGTAGAATGTTGTGATTTGAACTCCCATGTTGGGTATTCCATGGATGGATCAAATTATTGAAATCTCTAATCAATGTTCTATATAATCCACACAAGGATCAACCTTATCTACTCATCAAACCACTACCCAAGATCCTCTAGTTTCTATGGAAATTCTTCACACCTCAGAAACTCTATTTTTGGATCTTGATCACCTCTTCCCTTAGGGACCTCATCCATTACATGCCTTAGTGGCACCATATCTCTACCAACCTGATGGTTTGGTGGAGTTCATCTAGGTGGATCTCATTGAGAACCGAATACCAAGTTCTATACATATATAATAGACTATATATAATAAATATGAACATTTATGATAGAAAACACAACCCACTATATTTTATACTTCCCAACCACACCCACGTCTTATATCATCCATCCTCACAACCTTACCTACCCATTTCAAGGTCTGGTGCTACACACACCATACATATATAGGTTCCTTATTTTAAATCGCATCGAGATTCACATCTCTAGTACAGTTGAGTAGAATTCTACCAAGAAGATATATGATAAAACACCATATACGTTTTTTTCTACACTTTAAAAATCCAAATCCCTTTCTATTATAGAACCTAAATGATAATCAGAAATATGAAAAAATATGTCATGTGATCCCTACATTCCTAAGATGATGTATGAGTACCACATTTTTCCTCTTGGGGCCAATAGTTTTAAATAGAGATCAATAACATAAAATATCAAGTTATCTAAATCAAATAAATCTATTATAGACATGAAAAGAAAAACTATAATCCCAGTTTCCCTAGTGACTTGGTTTTATATCCATACTTGTGTTATTCAGGAACACAGTATAACCCTCATCTGAATTTATATTTTTGGAAGTGTTAGGAAACATTTCCTAAGTCTCTATCCATCATAACCCAGATAACAACCAAAAGTGACTCTGATGCAAATTTTTAATGACTAGCCATATCAATCTATTGTAACCAAATCATATAACAACTATACCTTAGTCTTGCCGCCCCAGATTCCAGATTTTACTGACTGGTATCAAGGGTATAAGGTTTGATAGTGGGGAGACCATAGCCTCTAAAGATAAATATTAATAGAAACAAAATAGTAAAGGAATCAATAAATACTAAGAAATATCACATAACAGTAATAAAAACCACAACATACACATGCTCTGAAAAAATGCTTATGTACAATTTATTACTAGTCATACAAAGGTTAATAGGTTCTCCCATAGGTTGATGACATATGTAAATTCTCAAAAATAACCAATATAAACTTCCATATAAACACTTAGGAACCACCTGGTCCATCTTCAAACCCACAATATACTACCCACGAATGATATAAAATTTTATCTCCACTATACTCTTAACAAAGTTCCCTCACCTATAATTGTTCAATAAATTATAAAATATACATGTATCTTGTAAGTACCATGAAAGGTGTGAGTATTAACTTAGTAGGACACCACCAATGGTGTCCCTAGATAATATCCACATGTATATAAGTATATGGAAAGAGAAATAAATTACCAACCAATTACAACACTCAACCTACTTCACCCATGCTCAACCATCCCTGAGTGATCCTTTACTTTACTTGGACAATGTCAGTGTGTAATGATGCATCCATAGTTTTTCATACCAAAAGTTACCTCAACCTTCCAACCAATTCCATACTATATGACCTCACATTCCAACTATAACCAATGTAACCTACCCAATCCAACCATGACACCTCAGCAACATATATATAAATCATATTACAAGTATCACGGCTATATAGATCCTTTACCAACCACCAACCCAGTAGCCCAATAAAACCGAAGTCATGATGAACACCTATCCTTTACCAATTCTGGCCCATCGACCCCAACACATCCTGTATATATGGTGATCATCCACTCCAAAATAGTGATCTCAATCATCACTAATATGATATGGGAATATATGGTGTATCCTCATCCATAATGATGGGAATCACCATTACCCCTAATCCAGTCATCCACAAAGGGTAATACAAATAACCAGTGGTCAAAACAACTTCATGGGACCTATACTTTATTCATATAACCCCAAATTCATTATACCTCTATGATTAGTGGTAATGACCAACATCCTATGTCCATAAATTGGTGAACCATCATTTCCACCCATGAAGATTTTAAACACCATTTGAATCACACTAAAAAATCATCATTTCCCCATTCCCAATAATCATCATCACCCATAGTCACATAGGGTACACCCATCATGTTACCAAGGAACCACTTTAAACACCACATCCAACATACATTATCAATAACAAATTCTATTATTCCCATTAAACCCTCACACAACACCACTAAGAAATCCAAGCCCTATCATACCACACCCCATAATTTTCCACAAAAGACTACCCTTAGGTATCTCTCTTGAATAGTAGAAACCAAAAGTGGTTTTGTTCCCAGTCGCTCACACAACCTTACCCTCACAAATTTATCACACAATTAATTAATACATGTATAGAACATGAATTATCAGGTAACAACTTTTTATGCCAAAATACACAATTTCATAGGAATGGTCAAGTAAGGAATAGATGGTTTGGAGACAATGTAGGCTAAAATGGTCCAAACCCACTCTAAAGGGTTTTCTTAAAAAATCCCAACTCCTACATGAACAACCAAATCTTGAAAATATTCCTAATGGAGAAGTTTCCTTCCTAGAAGAGTGAAGGCTGGATGGTAACCCTCCACACAATTATTGTTAGATTCGTGGAGCACTTCATGAATGTACAAATGGTTGAAGGTGTATCTATGAGTCTAACATTCAACTCTTGAATCCATTACCATTAATGAAGCACAAAAATTATTTAATAAATGATTCCAATCTTCTTGAAAACCATTGTCTATAAATACCACCTTTTCTAACATTTAAGGGACGGTTATCAACCTTTTGGAATTCAAATCACTCCCAATTTGTAAACCACCTAATATTTGTGAACCAAAGAAAAAATAGATCATCCAAGGCATCTAAATTTCATGAAACTCCCCTTCCATGTGTTTTTTAAAGCCTCCACATAAGGTGGGGATGCCTTTCGTGAAGGCATACACCCTTCATGAAGGAAGAAGGACCCTTGTGAAAATTGAGGCTTTGTGAAGAATTCAGCCTTTATGAAGCACTCCCCCTATAAATAAGGACATCCCTTTAAGGTAGGATCACCCTATTTTGTGAGGCCCATTACCTCGATGAAGCACCTGAGCTTCACAAAGCACCTCTCTGTGAGGCTCTAAGCTTCATGAAAAACCTCTCTTGGGCCTCTCCATGGTGCCTCCCTTATACTAACCCTCCTTCATGAAGGCTAAGTGCCTAGGTCCCCCACACCAATCCATGGTCAGTTCAGCTACACCTCGATTCTCCATGTGACCAGTTCCACCCATTCCTATGACCTACCACTTCACCCCAAGTGTGGGTCGAGCATCCCACCTTCCTTTTTATTTTGTTCATAGGTACTATAACCCCTATTTCTTATCAAGATAGGGACCATAACATGGAACTCATGATTGAACACTCCTCTATGGTAGTTCCAATTTCATATCCCTCCCAAAGGTGAATGAGTATTGTTCATGTAATCCCTAGGGGTAAGAAGTGAGTCCCCCCACATCTGAGCTATATGACATAAAAAGTTCTTTCTATGCTTCCTAGTAATACGTCGTTAAACTGCATGACAACATCCTCATAACATGATGTAAAAATGTAGTCTTACCCTATGTGATAAACATAGGATGCTTCATGTATGAGTGGAATGGGATAACCCACACACCTCTACCACTCACAGGGAATGATATCATTTGGGAAGCTTCCATGTGTAAGCTCCATCCACATCATTTTTTCTCATAGAACCACCAAGGAAGGTCAATTTGTAATCCCCACACAATTACAATTAATAGAAACCATATTACAAAGGTTATATTCAATGTGTAATCCCCACACCATCCCTCTTTGATGATCCTTTCACAAAACGAGCATCCTTTCCCCATGATGTTAAAATTCATGGATCAGTCATATCACACGGCCTTAAACTACAGTGTTGAACTACATGGGTTTTAATCCTTGTATTTTAAATAGGGTATGTAGGATTCCTCTTTGAGGTTCAATATCAAAAAATGGTAAACATGGGTGTTCCCTCCTAGGTATGCACCTCCCTAATATGCCTCAAGGGAAATTCTAACAAACCTTTTGGGTCCACCTTAAGGGGAATCCTAATCAATGGTAAACCGAGATGCTCCCTCCTAAGGATGGACCTCCCTGATCCACCTCAAGGGGAATTCTGATCAAACTTCTAGGTCCCCCTCAAGGGGTATCTCAATCAATGGTAAACTTAGGTTCTCCCTCCTAGGGGTACACCTCCCTAATCCTCCTCAAGGGTAATTTTGATCAAACTTCTCAGGTCCATATCAAGGGGCATCCTATTAAATGGTAAACCTAGGTGATCCCTCCAAGGGGTGCACCTCCCTGATACACCTCAAGGGGTATTTTGATCAAAATTTTTGAGTATTCCTCAAGATTCATCCTGATCAATGGTAAAATTAGGTGTTCCCTGCAAGGGATGCACCTCCCTAATCCACCTCAAGGGGCATTATAATCAACTGTTTGATTCCACCTCAAGGGGTGTCCTGGCCAATGGTAAACCCGGGTGCTTCCTTCTAGGGACGCACCTCCCTAATCCACCTCAAGGGGAATTCTGATCAACCTTTTGGGTTTTTCTCAAGGAGAATCCCAACCAATGGTAAACCTAGGTCCTCCCTCCTAGGGATGAACCTACCTGATCAACCTTAAGGGGAAATCTAATCAACCTTTCAGGTCCACCTAAAGCGGCATCCCAACAAATAGTAAACATAGGTCCTCCCCCATAGGGACACACCTCCCTGATCCACCTCAAGGGGAGTTCTAATAAGCCTTTTGGGTCTTCCTCAAGGAGTGTCCCAACCTATGGTAAACCTAGGTTCTCCCTCCTAGGGACACACATCTATGATCCTTCTTTAGGGGAACTCTAATAAACCCTATATATCTACATCTAGGGGTGTTTTGATCCATCCATCCTAGGTTCACCTCAAGGGGAATTATCATTTATCCACCTATGTGTGACATATTCCCTCCTAGGGATGCACCTCTCAGGTCCACCTCCATGGCGTATTCTAATTAAACTATCACATATTCCAAAGAAATTATCCCTATGTTCATCTGCACAAGACATTAAACTCATGCCCTGACCCAAAATAGATATCCCATGTATAAGTGTGGGATGCCTGAGGTAAAAATCCTTGGGATACTTACACCTATAGAAATGTAACATGGTGATCAAAATGGGATTCCTTTGGCTCCATGCCTTAATATTCCTCATATGAGATTCCCTCTCAAGAAGAAGAATACAAGTGACCAATGATCCCAATGTACATAAATGTCTAACAATTCCTAAATTTACCACTCTCTTGACTGAAGTTTAATTCCCAGTCAATATGAAAAAATGTACATATAGAAGCAGTGTAATTAATCAGTGTCCACAAAGATATTGAACCAGTAATGAGTTCCATAAACATGATTTAAGTCTTTGAGGGAGATCGGTAATAGGCGACAATCTCCAAGGGGGAATCCATGGAAAGAGAAATCAAGGTCCCATCATCTCGTTTCGATCATGGAATATAAATTAACATTGAAATTGATTAAAGCCTTCGACCTTTGGAAAGTGGGAATGTAGGGATACAGTAGCCAATATGCACATGAATCATATTGATGTATAGGCGGGGCCCTAGAAAAAGTATCAGAAATAGAAATGGTGAACTTGATGTGAATCTATTATCCTTAAACCATAAATATTAGTCATGTTTTTCATCAAATCAGGGATTGGAATCAGACACTATTGGCACCGGGCTTCACCAATAGAAATGGTGAAGATGACATGACTCTCTTCTCTTCAACATGAGTAATAGTAGCATTAGGGTATTAGAAGATTAGCATGTCGCCTAATCCAAATATTTGATGTCAGGTCCCACCAAGAAAATGGTAGGCCCAACATGAAACTCATGGGATATGGGGGCAGTTAGAAGTTGGGAATCCTTAGTCTATAATATTGTCAGTGCAGATCTCTCTCCATTTTCAGAAGATTGGATTAAGTTTGGAAATTGCGAATCGCTTACCTTGTACATGTACTAACATATAAATCTACATGCTTTATAGGATTCACACAATAGTAAATCAGCAACCCAACATCTGCAAGCATCAGGACAGGAGAAACACATATGTGGAAATTCCACATGACTCCAAACCTTACATGACTTTAGTTGCAAATTAGGCTATGGGGCACCCACACCCAATCTCACCTTTATAAAATCATCCAGTGAAGGGTGATCGACACCCCCATATGTCGGTATGAGTGTTAGGGGTCATTCCCACATGGGATATGGCCTGTGAGGACCTATAGGCATCAACATCTCACCAACACTACCTCCCCCAAGGGCCATAGAGGGAGAAACCACTCTCCATTCCATTAGAACATTTATTCAGGAGAATATCTCCAGAGTGATCTTATGACTTTCTACCCTACACCAAGGATGTGGGTGATACTCGATTCACCTTGTTCATGACTACTTATTAGGAGCCAGCAAGGAGGTCTCCCACCAGGCCTAGTTAGTGCCAGTAATGAATAGTCCCTCAGGCTGAAGAACAAGTATCCTTTACCCCTACTTCACTAGCCCTGGTCCAAACCACCCGATGCCAACATCAAGACAAGGCTCGGGAGAATGTCTGAGAAGGTTCATCATCTTCTACATCTCCATTATATCCTTCCATTGTTATAATATCATGTTAGATCTCTTCAACAGGTGAATAGGGATCCATCTTTTCCCGATCGGGATCGAGACCCCAGCCACCCCATAGGCAGGCTGGGTTGACTATTTCAATCATTGTCACCACCAACAGACATTGCATGCCAACCCATAATGATGATAATTAGTTCGGAGGTGTAATACCCCAATATTCCACAGTATGTTTTCCTTTGAATAATGCAATAGCATGCATTGTACGTAACTTAGAGTTTTAACACACCACGACCAATCAAACTAGCCGTTATGAATAGTAATACCAACTTTTTGAAATTTTATAAATTTTATTTTTCAAAATGGACTTAATTTTTGGATTTGGAATATCAAAATTATCTTAGGGTGAATTTTTGGTATTTTTCTGAAAACTTTCAATTTTTGATGAATAGTGAAAACACTTTCTTATTGGTTAGAACCGACTATTTATTTAAATAATTAATTATTTTATATAAATTTATATTATTTAAAAATAGATACACAATACCTATAAATGTTTAATGTAATTTTTTAGAGTCATTTTATAATAATATTAGATGTATAAAATTTTATTGAACTTTTTACCATCTTTTACCCACCTTTTAGGCACATTTGCAAATTTGCATAAAACAAAATTTTACCACTTCTGTGAATTGAATTTCAAAAATCTGAGAGAAACGGTTGATATTAGTAAGTAAAATTTGGTTTAATAAGATGAAAATATTTTTTGGTGAATATTAACTTTTGACTTTTATTTACCACGGTTAAAAGTAAATAGGGTAATTAAAGGTAAAAAATGATATTATAATTACCCTAACACATGTCCTAATTCTATTGGATAAGTTTATTTCGACCAAAATAAACTTTGGGAATAAAATATTATCCTTTTGGTCCACTTGGATTAGATTAGGACATTTATTATTATTTTATTTAAAGAAGAGTTAAAAGCGTTAAATTCAAAGTTTAATAACTAAACCATTTTTAATATAGGGTTATAAATAAGATAAATTAGACTATAAATATTAATTAGAAATAAAAAAATATTTCCTACATAATAGAATTTTATTTATAATTTTTAGACATTAACTAATTAAATTTATTTATGATAAATGATGATGTAGTAATTACCTTATTAATGAAATATTAAAATAATTGATATTCTAAATATCCAAATAAATGTAAATTGAGACTTCTGATGAACTCCACTAATTTTATAGGTTAATATTAAATTTTAGGGTCGATTAAATAAATTTTTGTCGAAGTGATAAAGGTTTTATGACTTTCAAAAAAACAAAATACCAAATAGTGTCAAAATTGACATAAATGAGTTTTTAAAACAAATATGAGATTATTAATTGATATAATATTCCTAAAAATATAAGGTTAGTCCAAATGACTTAGATAAGGTTATATATATTAATAATGAACCACTTGGGGTTCTTTTGTCTTTTTATAGTAATTTTATTAACCATTTATTATAATAATACAAGAATACATGGTAAAAGTTAAACTATTTAACTAATAGTTAAATCTAAAAATAGGGTTAATATAGTGAACTAAACAAATATAAAACCTCTTTTTTGAGAGGATTTAGACCCATCCCCACATCATCCTCAAAATAAATCATTTTTGATCCATTATAAACTTAATATGACTGTATAATAAAATAATATTTCAAACTTTTCCTAAAGTGACCCTCACCTCTCTTATAAAAGGGTACTTCTCCTTCTCTCAAAATAACACCTCCAAATCCATTTGGCTCAGCCAACCACTACTCAAATATCCTCCCAACTACCCTCAATTAAATCTAGAGGCCTTAATTTTATCATAAAGGCATCCTAATGATCCCTTTTTATCAACTCAAAAGGAAACACCTGAAGAAGAGGTAATAATTTCACCACCTCTTTCAAATTTATTTTCTTATTCCAATTCCTCTATCTTTGTTTTTTCCATACCAAAATAATAAATCTAGTACCTTATACATACTTTGATTTTATTATAAATATGGTACAACCATATTCATTATTCTATCCATCCTATGAATGATAAGTCACCATATGTGCGTCCGTACGGCTTACCGTCTCCATGTCGTGGTGTAGTTTGTTATTCAAACACTTCATTATTTGGATGGGTATAATAATGAGTATAAATGATGTAAATAATAAATATAACATGTTAATTATTCTTTATATATGATATACCATATAATTTCATACGATTTCACCATCAATAGAATGATATTGTCGCTCGTGCGTACGTACGGATTGTCGTCTCCACGAACGCGATGAAATTCATTCCCCATCATAACCATTCATGAATAATTTTCATTTTATGATTAAAAATAATGTTTACTAACTTAATATAATTCTTTATATGAATTAAATACATCCTATATATAACAAATATGGCTTATGTAACCAAGTATATAAAGTAAAACGAATCAGTTAACACCAGAAACAATGATACTACTGAAATATCATTAACAAAGCAATATTAGAAGATCATATATGATATCATATTTATGTATTTGGTTATTGTATAATTTAATAACAATGATTTAAATATTATACATGAATTTAACATACCCTTGATCATGTAAAAGTACAAGGTAAGGGTTAATTCTACAATTTCTTCATTATCTGAGGTTGTTTATACGTGAGTATCTACTGAGACCTCTTTATCATCCACATATGTGTTTCTTAAAATATATTTCAAAAAAAATTTACTCTTTCCTAGACTATGGATTAAAGTCATATATACCCTTTTTTGACTTTTTATGATATTTTTATAATGGAATATTTTCGTTGTTTTCCAAACAATGTATTTTACAACCTTTTCGACAAAATTAAGGAAAGAATGCTTTTTTAACTTATAAAACAGGTGTGGATATTTTCCGCCATTGTAACACCTTCAAAGATTCCCTTTCAATATTATAAGAATATTTTCAAAATAAATTTTTTATTTTAAAATTATAGGACTTTTAAATTATTTCAAAATAGACAGGGATATTTCTCTCAAATAGTTTCGATTTCATCTATGTCAACATCCTTTGTTGGATTTTACGCTTGTTTGAAGTTGATTTATTATGATAAAATCTTCCATATTGTATTGAAGGTTTTGTGATATGTTTGACTGTGTATGTGATATTTTTATATCATTCATGGTTTATGGTTAAAGTATTGACATTTCATATTCTTGTTTTAATACGAATGTTTATGTTATGTTTCAACTTTTTCATATGAGGAATGCATTGGACTTAGTAAGTGACGGGTGGAGCCCACTATAGCTCATCAGTGTATCGGTAGGACTCATGATACAAACTAGTGTCTTTGAATAAGGCCCTGAAAAAAAATTATTTGTAATCTTGGCACGAGGCCTTGACTATGTGGTTATGATGTCCATAATTATTCATTCCATAATTATGAAATTGGATATTAATATTACATGTGATTATTCGACTAGTATATTATCCATTTGAATAAGTAAATGGAATTATTTTATTTATCTTTGCCATATTGTGCTCATGTTTATGTTTAAAATGATTGTGTTTTAGTCTTATACATTGCCTTAAATGTTTATGCTTATTTATGAAAATTTTAGCTATATTGTTATCCTTATTGAGCACCTGATCTCACCCCTTTCTAGGTTTTATTTTTCCCAGGATGTGAAGAATTACATTATGACTGACCTGTAGGGATAGTATAAGGGAGATGATTGTGTTAAAAGGAGACACAATGTTGTTTTTTTTATTTCATGATGTAATGTAAAACTTATATATGTATCTAGTATATCCAAGGCTAATAAATTGATTATTATTTTGGGACATGATTTCTTATATCATGCCAATGTTATGTAATAATGCACCGACTCTGGGTAACTAGGGTCGAGACGTTACAGGAGGTACTCCCCACACCATCACCAACCAAATAGGTGGTCCTCCCCACTTCATGAACACTCAGTACGAAGGTCGAATTCACAATCCTTATCAACATAGAGGTCCTCTCTATGTCAACTTCAACCAGCATGAAGGTCCTCCTCATGTTCCTAACTACCAACATGAATTTCCTCCCCGTGTCACCATCTCGGGGAATAAGGTCAAACACTCTCCATAGAATGTGAAATCCTGGGAAATTCCAAGTCTTTGTTGACCTCATCGACCTATCTGGATCTGAGGGAATAGATGAATCAGTAATGGAACCTCCACCTCGACTACCAGAGTCTGGGGAAAGTTCCTGATAACTGAATTTTTCCATCCTAGAAGGTTAAATCCACAGGATCCCTAGATCCCGCTATGTGAACATGTAGATGGAGGAAGCTATATCCCACTTCCAGGGGCTCACAGTGTAGCCATATCTGTCACCACCAATCTCCCTCTCTACTTCTACCCAAGATAATAGAGGGGTGTCCTAGTATAGTTTGACTCCTTCAAATGGTGATAACCTTCTTGATCCATATAAATTTGAGTCAAAGATGATCATTATTTCCCTTTCATATGAGGCAGTAGTAAATACTTCTTCCTATAGGGATGTGATGATGCGGTTGGAACCACCCCCGATGGACAATCCAGTGTGTAGTTAATAGGTGACATGTGCCATGAATCTTCTACCATCCAGCTAGCTACAAAACCAATCCACACCAGTAACACCACCCATATCTCATCCAGTGATGATCAGATCTTAGGCTGACCAACAATTGGTCTCAGAACATGAGGGCCTATGGGAGGTTCTGGTCGCTGATCAATTGGTTGTGATGTTCTGGCCACCTAAAACTCCGAACTTAGACATCCAAGAGTCCCTTACCAAGGTTCAAGCCATGTATTTCCACCATACCATTTTGGTGACACTTTACTGCCTTTATGGTCATTAGTTGATTTATCTATGGAGGTAGTTACATCTCAAGTATATCGATCAATAGTGTGAAAGGGTTGATTTGGAAGCACTCCCTATGGATCAACGCCCTAATTCACCTCGCTACCATCAGACCCTCAAACAATGTTGTGTCAAGAACCTCAAGATGATCTTCTGAATTATGAAAGAGGAATATCCACATGTTTTGATCTGGGTTTGGGGATAGTACGCTTCTCTACACTTCATCTGTATCCTATGAAATCCTGACTTACCCATCAACGATGACAATTCTCCTTCGTGTATCGTTATGGTAAATATGGTTGTTCCTGAGTTACCTAGGAGCGAGGGCATCGATGTATATTTTTATAGGGAATATCTACCCCAAGGGGTATCATAGTACTATACAAACCCTAATACAGGTGTCCTCACCCACCAGAAAATATAGACACTCATCCTAGAGGATCCCTTTGAGACATTTTCTGCCCATTAGAATCCCAAAAGGGTAATGATCATGTTGGTACCTTCAATCTATATATGTTTACACAAAAAATAGAGGCATATATAACCGTTTTCACCCTAATCCAATAGGTATAAGAGAAAAAAATCATCATCTCCAAGCTCGTGGTTGTTCGGTGCCCGAATAACAGTGTATCTCGACGAGATCCCATTTTTTCTCCAGTGAGGCAGCAAGTCCTACTTGGCCGGTTTCTTCCAGTTGAGATCAGAAATACTATGCATCCATACATAGTAGAGGTATTATTATATATAAAACCGTCGAGATATGATTTATTGAACCCTCGTGTGCATTATAATTACCCTCCTCGAGATCCAGGTCATGCCTCTCCATGAGTTATTGAGCCCGCTTAATGATTTTAAGATCCTATCAATGCATTAGTGGTCAGGAATACTGATCATGATAAGGAAACTCTCCAAGAGGATTTGATATCTGATATCACCACTCACCTTAAGGATCTATAGATTCAAGAGGTGGTGATCCCACCTGGTGGAAATTCGTACTCAGTATGGGTGAATGACATGCAAGTGCCCATGGATTTTGGGAACACTAGGTTTGTTTCATTTAATGGGATGGGTGATCCACTACAACACTTGTACCAGTTCATCTTGATGTTTGGAACTATGTTGGTAACACTAGATCAGAAGGAGACCACCAATATTTGGTGTTTCGTTTTGAAAATGGAAGGACCTGCATTCATCTGGTACAACCAACTACCTATAGGGTCCATTGTTGGTTGGAAGGAACTTCGAAAATAATTACTCTACAATTTTAGCTCCACCATATGTAGGAAAATTAGTTTTGACCTCTTCAAGTGAAATCAAAGGCCTAATGAGTGAGTTTCATATTTTATCACCCGTTGGAATGGCCTCACATATTCACTCAACATGCCACTGACTCAAGAGCAAATACTAACGATGTGTGAGGGGAACATAAAGACTGAGATGGTCCCTAACCTCATCATCCATAACTTCCCAATATGTTTTTGGGATTTTTTGATAAGCCTTAGCATCTGGAGGAAGCCTTAAAACTGTTCAAACATTCACACATGCTGCCTCTTCCAACTCCTGCAAGGATGCCTAGAAAATTATAGACTGTCATTGCAGTATAGGTAGAGGCCACAAAACCTCTAGATTTGTTGTCCCAATTACCTAAAGAACCTATCATAGTAAAGTAGCCCTACCAAGATTAGCATCACCCAATATAAAACCTTCAGGCACTACCTCACCAGGTGCAGCTTCTAAGATGGGAGAATGTGGCTCCAGCTCCTTATTAGGCTCCAACCCCTCATAAAGGCCAAGATCTTAGAGTACCCTTCCTAGAGAGAAGGAAATAGGCCTATTATTTTAAATATTCATAGGTCTTGGTCTATTTAATTTTTTCCCTAGAGAAGGTAATTCTGAAGCTAAAATATTGTTGGAGGCCCCTAGAAGCTGAATTCACTAATCACCCTAACCATTGGCCTTAACACAAGATTCTTGTAAATACTATAAAATAATTCTATGTGTTCCAAGATTGGATATAGGTCCAAATTATAATGTTTATTTCAAATTAGGATACATACCATAATATGTGACACATATATACACTAATCCCGACAATAAAATTGAGGGTTTATGTGAATGGAAGCAAGATTCCAGTCATGGAACTAAAACTTATGATGATTGGTTAGCTTACAAAGTAGTTTCTCATTTCCATGGAGTCATCCATGTATTTTTTCGCAAACCAGGGCCTCATGTAGTCTCTATTCCCTCCCCATACATTTACACTACAAACACATTATAATCTTCCAAATCTCATAAGAGAAGATTCCAAAGACGCAAGGAGAATTAGATTCCCCCACCAGTTCCAAATCCATCATTCACTCTCGATGACTTCATGCCTCTTGAGTTGGGAATCACAACCAAGGTCCTCCTAACACTAGAAGACCCCTTTGATGATGAGAAGGAGTATTCCTCTGTGAACATTGTCAAGTTGGCAGATTGCTTCACACTTCCCAATGATAATGAAGGTCAGGAAAACCCCCTGGGTGCATCTGGATGATTCCATCGAAGGAGGGTTCAAGGACATGCGAGATGAAAAAATACTCAAGCCATCACCTCAAACCAAGTTGTTCATTATACCAATAATAGGAAGTGGTTTTTTAGTAGATATTAACAAGAACATTCCTCCCATATTACTCTAACAGATATGACTCAATAGCTTCCTATGTTAACTAACCAGGAAAAAAATTTGTGGTCTCACCATGATCTGCTACATCTAGCAAGATCCATGCCTCAGTTAGCTGGAATCTATCTGATAGTTATTCAGATCATGTCATCTATTTAGTAGAAGGATATTTCTAGTACAATCAAGAACCAAGTTGTAAATCCCAAAGCATTCATCGTGCCTCCTTACAAAGAGAATCACCCTATAGGAAAAAGTACACATTTGGTGTGGAAGTATGAAATATTGAAGCACCTTTATAGCATCCCTACAAGGCTATTAATCCTTGACTTCATACTCTTATCAAAAGAAATACATGAGGCCCTTACATTATACTTGATAGTCCCCCTACAGTTCGAAATAGAGGTAGCTGATTCAGAGGCATACCATGAAGATGAGGTCTAGGGAGAGGAATTTCAAGTCATCATCTCATTCTATAGAGAGGATGAAGGTGCCCTCATGTAGGAAAAAAATCACCCATATTACATCACAGTCTAGTTCAATGGTGTAAAGATCTGTCACTTCATAGTTAGCATAGGTTATGAGATTAATCTCATCCCAACCTAAACGCTCCATAAGTTAAGGCTGAGTGAAGTAGATTTGACTCCTTCTAACCTAAATATTTAGGATATTGACAAGATCGAGTAGAAATCTTGTGGAAGGATTTGGTTGAAGACCCATTTTTGTGGCTTTGTTTCAAGTGCTAAATTCATGGTTGTATTGAAATATACCACCTAAAACACATTATTGGGTTTATCTGAGATTCATTTTCTTGTGGAAGTCCCCTCCTCATATCACTGGTGCCTCATGTACTCCCTCAACGGTCAAGTAGGGGTACTCTAGGGTCATGTGTCTCCCTTTTACTCTTATGAATTACACTACTTGGATGTCGTATATTACAAGAGGGAGGGTAATCAAGTTCATACCAATAAGGTTGAGTGAAAAACCATCACAGAAAATTCATGGGAGGACTTATATGATGATTTTATTCTCTCGATTATTCATCTGGAACCCCCAATGATGGATCTGGGAGTTTGTTTTGTCATTTCAAATAATAAGGGTTGAAACATTCCAAAAAGGATGGAATGTCTGCATATTACATCGTACTCTTACACAGGATAAACTTGGCTGATACTAGAATCCCCCACACCAATAATGTACTGATATTTTTTCCCTATAGACACCATTTTTCAACACTCCCACAAGTTTGGTAGGGAGGGATTGAATCGAAAGAAGTTGAATCACCGCCACTTATTTGATATCAATCATGGACCCCACAATAAAATTCCTAATATTAATTTGAAATCCTCTATAGCCATGATTTAATCAAAGGAGCCCCTCACTGAGGGTTCTGTATCCACCCAACCAAGCACTAGTGCCCCCCCCCTAAGTCAGCTAACCTAGGAGATTCACCTCCTCTTATAGATTTTCCTACCTCATTTCATGAAAAGGATTTGGAAGGAACTCCTTCTGAATTTAAAGGGGATGTCTCCACCACTATTTATGAGTTGATTTAGTTGAACCTTGGTACTGAAAAAGATATGATACCAACACTGATTGGTGTAGTTATATCCCTAGAGGAGAAGCAATGGTATGTGTCTATCCTAAAGAACAACTGTGATGTAGTTTCCTTGATTTATGATGAGATTCCATAACTAAATCCTCGTGTTGTTTTCCATCATTTTTGTCTCCTAATAAGTCATCATGGATTTAATTAGCATCCTAGAAAAAGGCATCCCTCTCACTATGATATGGTAGAGGATGAGGTTGATAACCTTATCAAATATGACTTCATCAGGGAATTCCAGTACGCCGAGTGGCTAGCTAAAATTATCTCATTCAGGAAGAATAATTGGTAGATCAGAGTCTATATCGACTTCCTAGATCTCAATCGCCATTTCCTAAAGGATAGTTTTCTTATTATGGTAATAGAGTGGTTGATCGATGCTACATCCAAGTTTCAGGCTCTCTCTTTTATGGATGGATACTCTAGGTACAATCAAATCTAGATGTCCGCTAAGGATGTGGAGTCTACCACCTTCAGGCTGCCTCAAGGGACCTTTTTTTATCAAGTAATTCCCTTCATCATGAATAATTCAAGAGCTATTAATTAGTGGGCCATGTATCATATCTTCAAAATGATCCTTGGGATGTTAGTGGAATGTTAAGTGGATGACTTGTTGGTCAAATAATTCTAGTTTTAAGACCATCTCAAATACCTTGAGAAATTGTTCAGATTCCTCTACTCCCAGCATTTGAAGATGAACCCCTTGAGTGTGAATTCAGGGTTACCTCTAGGATTTTTATTGGTTTCATCATTAGATATTAAGAAATTTAGATTGACCCAGAGAAGATCAAGGCCAGCAGCTAGATTCCTCCCCTGAGAAACCACTAGGAGCTCTGAGGCTTTTAATTCCACTTATCCTCTATACATAAATTCATCGCAAATCTGGATATAAAGTGTAAGATCTTTTAAAGGATTATGAATAAAGGCACTACCTACTAGTGGGATGAGGAATGTCAAGCTGCCTTTGAGGAAATCAAGTAGTATCTACTACATCCTCTAGTTCTGATGATTCCTACCTCAGGGAAGCCTCTAGTCCTCTATGTGACCATCATGGAATAGTACCTCGGTCCCCTTCTTTCCCATTAGAATAATGATGATAGAAAGAACCATTTATACTATCTCATCCATATGCTCCTCGATACAGATACTAGATACTCCCCTATCAAGAAGAGACACCTTGCACTGGTTTTTGTAGTGTAGAATTTGTGACATTATCTGCAGCATCATGAGATATAGTCGGTGACCCATGTAGACCCACTAAAGTATATCCTAAATTGACCCATGTTGATGGGACAATTAGAATATTGGATAGTGATCCTTTAGCAGTTTAACATCAGGTTTTTTCTATAGAAATCTGTCAAGGGTCAGGCATTGACAGACTTCATGGCCACTCATCCATCCCCTGGAGATTTTCCCATGGGAATTGACTTCCCATATGAGGCTATCCTCTCAATGGATCAAGTTATTACCTTTTGGAAGATGCACTTTGACGATGCCTCCTGAAGCCTAACCGGTAGAAAGATCAAAAATACCAAGCTTAACAGAGTGGGCCTGGGGATTGTATTCCTCACCACGACATAGTTTATCCTTCCATATATATTCTTATTGTGAGAAGACTACACTAACAATGAGGTAGAGTATCAAGCACTCATTACTATTCTCGAGCTGGCTCTCAATATTGATTTTCATCCCCTACATGTGAAGGTATAATAAAATTATTCATAAAACTGATTAATGGTGATTACGTCATTAGAAAAATTGAGCTTATACCTATTCTAGAGTGTACTCACTAGTTAATGGCCTACTTCCCTTCTCAGCTGAAAGTGACCCATGTCTATCAATCATAGAACGACTGAGATGATGCCCTAGCTAGTTTATCCACATCCCTTGAATACCCTATTTAGGATAACCTGTTCATCTATGTGGTGCATCAGAGGGTAATTCCTCCCATCATTTCAGATAATGATGATAGGCACCAGGTAAACCAGTTGGTTTTTGGTGCTTCCATGTTAGGACCCTCAAGTTCCCCCATAATAGAGGGAAAACTTGACTGGACAACTCCTTTCATTGAGTATCTCTATCATGTCATTCTCTCTCCAAATCGAGCCAAACGTGAGCGAATCTATCAGTGTGAAGTATAGTTCACCCTCTAGCATGGGCCTAACCTTGAACAAACTCTCTATAAATGTGGGTTTGATAGAATTATCCTCAATTTAGTCCAAGGATATGAGACTCCTCGGGTCATGTAGGAACTTCATATCAGGTCTCGTGGTTCCCATGAAGTGGGATTAAAGCTCTCCCACCAGATTTGGAGGTTGGGATACTTCTAAACCACCATGGTCCATGACTACATCGAGTATTCCAAGAGGTTTCATGCATATCAGATCCATTCCAAATTTTTGCATCGAACACCAGAGATTATCCATACTACCAAGTATTCTTCACTCTTTATAGTATGGGTACTCGATGTTTTAGGCCCATATCCACCCGCAACAGATCACCAGTGCAGGTTAATTCTGACCATGATTAATTTCTTCTCAAAGTGGGAAGAAGACATTACTCTCAAGGAATTAAATGTCTGATCCATGATAGAATTCATGATCTCCCACATCATCCATTAATTTGGATTCCCTCATGCCATTATCACTAATAATGGTACCAACTTATGGGTTTCTAAGATGAAGATATTGTTCACTATGTACAATATCCAGTCAAACCATTATTCTCACTACTATACACATGAAAATGGACATACTAAGGCATTCAATAAGAACTTATCTAACATTTTTCATAATATATTGGTCCAAAATAAAAAAAATTATCCAAGAAAGCTCCCAATTACCTATGGTCTTATCAAATGACAACTTGAAATTCTACTTGAGTGACTTCATACTCCATAGTATACAGAACAGAGGCATTCCTTCCCATTGAGGTTAATTTTTTATCACTCTGAATAGTTTTCTATGAACAAAATAATCTTTAAAGAAATAGAAAAATCACATCTCACTGAGCTGGAATCTCTCAAAGTGAATAGTCCCAAAGCCTTTCACAATATAGAGAGGCACCAGAATAGGGTAGACAGAGTGTTCAACAAAAAGGATCAACTTCAATCCTTCCTCTAGGGTGACATGGTACTGGATCTTAGGGAACCAATGATACCTTGAAAGAATCCACCAAATTTTGAGCCCAAATGGGAAGGACCCTACATCATTCACAAGGTCTATTCCAATGTTGAATACTCTTTGATCACCATAGATGGAGAGTTTATCATGCCTCATACCAAATAAAGGTTTCTAAAGTATTATTTCATATAAGGAGCTTACACCATCCTAGTTTCATGATGTTAAACTAAAAAAAACCCATGTCCAAGCTTCATGTCATAAAAAATCCTAGTTCTGCATCCTAGTTGTGTGACATTAAACTAGAAAACCACCATCTTATCAATCACATGACGTTAAACTATGGGATGTTTCCTAATCACATGGTGTTAAACTATGTGTCCACATCCTGATCACATGATGTTAAACTGTGTGATTGTTCCTAAATCTAAAACATTAAACTAAAAGATAAATTCCAAGTATCATGACTTTATACTATATGCAATTATCCTCAGAAAAATGTGGTGTGTCATTGGACCTCATTGTTCCTCATTCCCATCACGTTTTTAACTTCTCCACACCACACATATTCAATTGGGATACTCAACATCCTTAACACATGATGTTAAACTACAATCCTACCCCATGTAAAATCGGGATTCCTCCTAATGAGAGATCATTTTAACCTAAATCAAATTGGGATTCTCCATGTAACAAACATGGGATGAAGGAACTCCATATATTTGGCACTTGATATTAAACTATATCTTACCCATTTCAAAATGTGATGCCTCTGAAAAAGATATTAGCATTTCCTTATTCCCCAAACATGGGATTCCCCACGAAAATCATGGGATGATTTAATTCCCTATACATAGAGGGTCACCCCTACTGAAATTATTCTCTTACCATGCAATATTTCATAAATATGTGTGTATTGATTTCCATTTTCATTGGATACATAGAGATTCCTTAACTTCTTATATCTAGGCCCATCTATGAATTTTAACATCCGGATCACATGATGTTAAACTGTGCGATTGGTCTGAGATTTATGAATTTAAACCAATAGTGGACCTTGGTCCAAGAATCGTGACATTAAACTATTTTTAAGCCTTCTTAGGAATGTGTTGCGTGGAATTAGGCCTCCTTGGTCCTCATTCATTCCAAATTTTCTACTCTTCAGAACTACACATATCCATTTGAGATGCTCAAGATTGGTACAAACTCCATGCCCATAAACTAAGAGCTTGTGATCTCAGATTTAAGACCTTAAACTAATAGTCACCCTATGGTTCATTCAATATAAACTTGAACTATTTGCAACAACTGGGTTTGAATCCTACTTTTGGATATGGCCCTTTGGTGTTCTCTAATTCGTTGTGGTGTGGAACCAATATTATTGAATCACATACTGATATTTCCTCAATCTATTTTAATACTTATATTCTTTCTCAGTTTGTATTTCCATCATTATTCAAATCCAAATAGGCCCCCAAATGTTGATGGTTCCTAGCCAAAATGGATCACCCCCTATCCTAGGCCAATGCCTTGATAGATCTCTAGAAAAAAATAGTGGATCTTGTGTTTCGAATTTGGTCGATAGTCGATCCTAAATTTTCTCATCCCATTCTTTACTGGTGCGGTTTTATTCCTTGTGTTTCAAACATGGTCAATAGTCAATTACTACCCATTGGTTTCCCCTTTATTCAGATATCAAAAGTCATGGTTTACCACCTTTCCACCTCCCCTATGTTGGTGGAATTCCAACACCCTTGGTGTCACCCCTCTGTGGATCTGCACGCATCAAATAGGTAGGTCAGTGTCACTGGGAAATTCTCAACACATTATCTTGTTTCCCCTATTGGGAACTTCTACATGACAGGGAAATACCCTCACCACTCCTTGTTTTTTACATTGATCATGACTAATGTGGGCTTAGGAGTCTTAGTAGGGTGTGTACCAATGTAGTAAAATTGCACAAAAATCTATGCTCTGAACTATACAACCTTAAACTTGAAGATCGAGTCCAAGCATCGTGACTTTAAAATATGTTTGATTCTTCTTAAGAGTGTGTTGTGCTGTGCTGGACCTCCTTGGCCCCCATTTATGTTAGGTTTATCAATCATCATCACTAAACATACCCACTTAAGATTCCCCTCATTGTCCAGGTAGTATAACCTTAAAATATTTTCAAATGGTTCGAACTCTATGACCTTAAAACTATGAGTTCAAATCGAGTCATCACAACTTTAAACTATGTGAATTTACTCTTAGGAATATGTTGTGCGGAATGGGCCTCCTTGGTCCTCCATCCAAATCATGTTTTTCATCCTATCATGCTATATATATCCATTTGAGAGGATCCTAGAGTTTGAACTCTATGACCCTAAACTAAGATCTTATAGTCCAATCATCATGACTTTAAGTTGTATGAATGTATCCCTAGGAATATGTGTTGTGGCGCGGGTATCCTTGGACCTCATTCATGTCGTGTTTTTCACTCTGTCACACTAAAAATTTTCATTTTAGGATCAACTTGTGGTCCAAGCATTATGACCTTAAACTATTTATGGCCCCTAGTTGAAGTTGTATGACTTTAAACTATAAAACCTGGCATCCTCAATGCACAATGTTGAACTTCAATGTTACCCCTTGTAATACTTGGATGCCTCTTAATGAGAGATGATATTTACCCCATTTTAAAGTGGTATGCCTCATACGATAAGTATGTGTTGGTTAACAAACCTTACCTCTTTCCTTGAAAATGGGATACCCCACACTTGTGAGATACCTCAATTCCCTTTCCATAGAGGATTTTCCTCACTAGTGTTATTATATTACTACGCCAAGTTCTAGAACTACGTGTGGCTTGATTCCCAAACTTATGGGATATGTAGTGACACTCGGACTTCTCATCTCCGGGCCCAGCCAAAAATTAATTAGCCTTTCAACCCCTTGGACCCAATCACAATCCAAGCATTAGGACCTTAAATTGCATGTGGTAAGTGATTCTATTTGTCCTCATTCATTTCAGGTAACATCTCTTCCATTCTACAAAAATACCCTTGAAACCAAACTTTTCTAAGTCTAAAAATAATGAATTTAAACAGTTTTATTTATATCCATGGTCCAAGCATTACAACCTTTAAATTATGTGCCATTTTCTTCCTGGTACTTGTGTAGTGTGAGAGCCTCTTCAGATCCATTAACTTTGGGTTTTACCTTTTGTGTGCCACACGTATACCCTTGGAACAAACATTGTATCCATAGTCCAAATGACATGACTATAAACTATTTTCTATGGTCCAGACCATATGAACGTAAACTGTGTGCAACTGGATTCAAAATAGTTTCACATGGTACCAGACCTCCTTGTCCCTCATTCACATCGGGTTTTAACTCTTTCACCACAAGAACATCCTTGAACCCACCTTCATCCCATGGTCTAGGTTGTACAACCTTAAACTGTGTGCATCCACATCCATAACTATGTTTAACTTTATTCCCATCCTCATGAGATACGTAGTAATGGCTAGACTTTCTATATTTGGAATCAACTATAGATTCACTATAAAACTATTTATTACTTGCAGTGCAATCACATCAAAATACCCCCATGGTACTCCTTTTAGGTATAAGCCCCATTTAATTTCCTTGACCCATCAATGGGCTGAGATTCCCTCATATCCTGATATGAGGAAGGAACTTCCTCAGTGCATAACTTAAACTATAGTCTTACCCCGAACATGTTTGGGATGCCTCTACCACATAGATTATTCTAACCTATATCAAACAATGATGATCCATATGGAAAATATGGGATGAAAAAATATTAACATCCTCAACACATGAAATTAAACTATATCCTTACCCTATATAAATTCAGTATGCCTCATATCCAAGTATGAGAAGATTCAATACTCTCATTTGAGAGAGTATCACACTAACAAAATTGGTCTTTTACCATGTTGTGTTTCATGGTCCAAGAAGCATGACCTTAAACTATTTTATGTAGGTTCCGGGCGTAGTGGAAGCGTGTTGGTGGGTTTACCCAACTTTAATTTTTCCGTTAACAAAGATCAATCTGAGATCTGTCATGATAATAAAACACCGAATCATTAGAATAGAACAGAGAATAAAATAAAGGAAGGGATTCCTAGAACCATAGATATTATCATCATATGTTTGTTATAATTAATTTAATTAAAATACAAGAATTTCCTTCATGGAATTATCTCTCCGTTGATGTTTATGATCACGATCTGATGTGATCTGTCGTTGCATAATAGAATACATGTGTAGGATTCCTCTATCAGTGATCCACATGTGCTCCAAGTATCTCTTGATGTTGCTGAATGGATCTATGGGTGCTTTCACGGAAGATCCTTCCCTTGCGATGTCTGCCTTAGATCACCTTGAGAGCTTCTTGCAAAGCAGTTTCCTTAATCCGATGAAGGAGGATCTGTCTCGTAGCTTGAGATCATTATTAAATGAAAATAATTCTCTCTTGGATTGAGTGATTTATCTCTATCAATTGTGCATAACCACCGAAAATGTATAGGCTAATGAGAATTATATAATTGGTATTTTAATTACATAGAATAATAAAATTAATTAATTACCCGAAAGCATTTATTCATTTCATTTAATTCATAGTAAGACCCTGTGTATAATAATAACAGTTGACTATTATTATTACTTGACATGCACCCAGAGAATTACACCTAATATTATTTAATTAATTAAATAATATTATTTCTCACAAATCCCCAGAAAAACTACACATCATGTATATTAATATACATGGTGTGTACTTTTGTTTTTCCATTTTCTTTATTTCCTCCACCACATTTATTAGACCTTGAATAATGGATATTTATTTCTTAAATAAATATCAATGCATTACTCTATAATAAAAATATTATTTCACCCACAATATATTCTCTTGAATAACTAGGGTCGAAATAAATGTGATCAAGAATCCTTGAATAATTATTAAACCACAATCAGTAATAATCTTTATTCAACTTTTCAAATGAATATTTAACTGAGATACTTGGACACACTTAGTGTGTGACCCTCTAGGCCTCTTTCTCAGTGGAATTAGGCAGAGCCTAACTAAATTCCAAGGTTAGCATCTAGCAACACGCCAAGGCACCCATAGAGAAAGAAGTTAACACTGCAATGACGTGTCACCTCCTACGAACGCTTACCGTGTAATGTAATCCCTTTTTATCAATATCTCGAATCAAGTGGGTTGCATACTGGTTTCATCAACCCATGTGCTCGATTATTCTGTCTTTGAATTCCCAGAATTGAACTTTCCCATTCCTTACCATGGCCATTGATTTATTTAATCTATATCAATTACATCAAAGGGCCTGAGATAACTACTTCAGTTATGGAACAGAAGGGACAAATCCTTTCTCGCATTATCTATTAATGCAGTATTACGCATGACACACCCAATATATCCTACCTCTTTACAAACAGTGTGTCATCACAGTTTTGGTCAATAAATCTAAGTGCATGAGTTTTAATACCCATTAGTAATAATCTTAAAGTCTAATTACCAATACACACTTCCATAAAAAGGAACATCTAATGACACTATGAAATGTGGATTTCCTACTGGAAGGACTCGTTCTTATAATATTCTCCTAGATATTACCAAGGGCACACACTATGAGAAGATGTCTCAATGTTTTATAAGTCCTCAACCCTAATGTATTGAATTATTCATGTCCCTCAAATAACATCATCCAGACATAGAAAATATATATTTAAGGACAGTGTTATGGCACTTCCGGGTTCTCATCATAGCAGGGATCCTCTATGACCCTTTAATGCAACAGTTGTCCTCAAAACATTATCACATGAATTGTCACTCATAAGAACAATCAAGATGTGATAAGGTATTTATTAATTAATAAAGCACAAAGTATTTGGTTCTAGGACACAAACTCTAACAGACTCCCACTTGGACTAGATCCAACTGCTAACAACCTTTAACCCACTAGCTCTCACAATATATTCATGATTATGCTGAGATAGGCCTTTAGTCATGGGGTCTGCTACATTCTCTTCCGTGGACACTATGTTCATTACAACTTCACCCCTTTGATATAAATCCCTCAAGAGGTGATATTTTCATAGTGTGTCCTTTTTCTTTTGATGTGACCTTGGTTATTTTTCAAGAGCCACTGCTGTAGTATTATTACAATACAGTATGATAGGATATTTATTGCTAGGCACCACATCAAGCTCTTATACAAATTTTAGAATCCATATGGATTCCTTTTCTACATAAGAAGCTGATATATATTCATAATCCACTATAGAATCGATGACAACTGGCTTCTTTGAACTCTTTCAGCTCACAACTTCTCTATTGAGAAAGAAAACATATCTAGATTGCGACTTCAAATCATTCTGATCTATCTGAAAACTAGCATCAGGATACCCTCTGATGAAAATCTCCTCATCTCCTCCATACACTAGGAACATATCCTCAGTTCTTCTTAGATACTTAAGGATAGTATTAACATCATTCCAATGTTGTTCTCCTAGATTCGCTTGATATCTTCCTACCATGCTCAGTGCATAGGCAACATCAAGCCTGGTACATTACAAGGCATACATAATGGATCCTATAGCCGAAGCGTATGGGATCTTATTCATTATATATTTTTCCTATTGTGTCTGAGGACACATTTTGTTAGACAGATGTAGGCCATGTGACACTAGAACCAATCCCCTCTTGGATTGTTCCATACTAAATATCTTTAGTATCTGGTCAATATATGTACCCTGGCTTAGTCCAATCAAGCTCTAGGATCTATCACAAATTATCTTGATCCCTAGAATGTATGATGCTTCACCCAAGTCCTTCATGAAGAAACACTTGTTCAACCATTCCTTAACTGATTGTAAGACTAGTACATCATTTCTAATAATCAATATGTTGTCAATATATACTACTAGGATAATGACCACATTACCATTAAACTGATTATAAACACATGGCTCACATTCGTTCTTAATGAAACCAAATTCTTTTATGGCTTCATCAAATCGAATGTTCCATGACCTGGATGCTTACATTAATCCATAAATGGATTTTTGCAACATCAAAACCCATTTGTCTTCACTTGGTGTCACAAAACCTTCTGTTTGTGTCATATAGACATCTTCCTGAAGGTTCCCGATAAGGAATTATGTTTTTACATCCATTTTTCAAATCTCATAGTCATGGTAAGCTTCTATGTAAAGTATGATTCTTATGGATTTAAACATGGAAACTAGTGAGAAAGTTTCATTATAGTCAATTCCTTGACACTGCCTAAATCCTTTAGCCACTAGCCTTGATTTATAGGTGATAACTTGACATTCCATGTCCATTTTTCCCTTGAATACCCATTTTCATCTAACAGGCTTTACATCAACTGGATCATCAACCAGAACCTAGACTTGGTTCTGATACATGGAATCCATCTCATAATTTATAGCTTATATCCATCATGCAACTTCTGATATTTCTACTACTTCCTTGTAGGAGATAGGTTCATCATTTTCCAACAATAATGATTCACCATCTTCAGTGACTAGGAAACCAAATCTCTCTGGTTCCCTTACCTCTCGTGAGCTCCTATGCAGTACTTGTGTTTCTAGAACCTATTCCACACGGACATGTAGAACTTGTTCCTGTACCAACTCATATATATCTTGAACATTAACTTCATCAAAGTAAATCTTTCTCCCACTATCCTTTTTGAGGATGTCTTCCTCTCAAGAAAGACGGCTTTTCTAGCAACAATGACTTTCTTATCTAAAGGGTTATATAGGTAATATCCTTTTGTTTCCTTGGGATATCCTATAAAGATACACTTTCTGTCCTGGGGTGATAGTTTGTTGCCTAAGAAGGCCTTAACAAATGCCTCGTATCCCCATAAATTTGTGTGTGACAAAATGGGTTTCTTTACATTCCATATCTCATAGGTAATTCCATTTTTCGCCTTAGTTGGTACTCGGTTTAATGTGTATGTTGAAATATTTAATGCCTATCCACAAAAGGATAATGGAAGATCTGCATGACACATCATCGATCTCACCATGTCTAACAAGGTTAGGTTTCTCCTTTCACTAACACCATTCCACTATGGTGTATAAAAAGTATTGAGTTGAGATAGAATCCCAGACTCTTGTATAAGGTAGATGATCTCTTGGTTCAGATATTCTCCACCTCGATCTGATCGAAATTTCTTTATCTTATTACCAAGCTGATCCTCTACTTCATTCTTGAATTCCTTAAATTTCTTTAAGGACTCTGACTTATACCTCATTAAGTATACATATCCATATCTACTCAAATAATTATTAAAAGTAATGAAGTAAGAATATTCACCTATAACTTCTACTAGAAATGTTCCACACACATCCGTGTGCACCAATCCTAGAATCTTTGTGGCCCCTTCACCTTTTCCACCAAAAGGCGTCTTGGTCATTTTACCTTGTAAACAAGTGTGACATCTATCAAGTGGTTTTATCTTAGTAGACCCTAAATAACCATCTTAGCATAGCTTTGTCAACTGCTTCTCGTTTACATGACCGAGATGGTGATTCCACAACTGGGTGATGTATAAGTCATGTGAGTTTGTTTCGTTGTCAATTTATAACACTAGGTTTTCATAATTTAATACATAAAAACTATTATTTAAATGTTCCATACCATAACATATGTTGTTCTTATAAAAGAAACAGCCCTTATTTCCAAATTTGAAAATAAATTCATTTGTATCAAAACAAGATAAAAAAATTATGTTCTCAGTAACACTAGGCACATAATAACAGTTACATAAAACCAAAATCATTCTATTTAGAAATGAGAGATGGTAATCACCAATGGCCAATGCAGCTAGCCCCGCACCATTAGCAGCTCGAAGATCCACCTCTCCTCTGAAAATATTTCTTAATATACTTGGTTCTTGCATTTGAATACATATGTGAGCCCCACAAGATGTATCTAATACCCAATGTGTAGAAATGGAAATATTACACTTGATAATGAATGCACCTTTAGCATCCCCACACTTCTGGGTGCAGTTCCTATTCCAGTGGCCTTTCTTTCCAAATGAAAAACATACTGCCTCTCATTCCTTTCCCTACCTCTAGATCTTCCCCTTCTTGGAGGGATGGTGCTCAGGGGATTTAGACAGTTTATGAATCATTGGCCCATTTTCCTTTTCCTTCATTTTCTTATTCACTATAAGTAATATGGGTTTGTCAAGCCCCGTTTCCTTATCTTCCTAGAAAATTAAGGTCAGAAGTTCTGATAGACTCTTCTCATTCTTTCTCATGTTTTAGTTGACAATAAAGCTAGAGAAGGTCTTGAGCAGTGATGATAGGATGATATCTATATGCAACTCATCTAGGAACTTAATTTCTAAGATGTCTAGGCATTCAATGTAGCAAATAATATTGACTACATGAGGCCCAGAAGGTGCAGAATCTCAATTCTTAGTTGTGAATAAAGCATTTTAGATCTCATATCTCTCTTGTCTCACTTTCTCTTGATATAAATCCTTAAGGTGAGACATCATGCTATACACATCTATGTTTTAATTTTGCTTCAAGAGCTCATTAGACATGGATGATAGCATGAAACGTTGTAAATATATGGCATCATCTATATGTTTCATATAGAGATATAGTTCCTCATCACTGGCCTCTTTTCTAGGTGCAATTGGAATAGGCTCTTCCAGCACATACAATTTCCTCTCGTGGCGAAGGATGACGTGTAAACTCCTATTCCATTTCTGGAAATTGGTGTCAGTGAGAAGGTTTTCCTTCTCTAGTATGGTTCATAATGATATGTTTGAATTTATTCTTCTTTCAATTTCTAAAAATTAAGATAATAAAAGGTTTAGTAATTTATCATGATAAAACTGAGACAAATAAATAAATTAATACTTATTAGTCTCCCACTATTTTATCGAAATCCAATATCCCTCACCATTGACTTCAGAATATTCTATTCCCTGAATATTCTAGTGGAAATGATCCATATTTCCCTTTTCATTACCCCAAATATGTTTTTTCAAGAAACATGAAGAGTTTTTAGGTAGGCATTCCAAATTCCAACTATGCTAACTCATAGCTCCTTGATCCACTGAGTGGACTCCCCAATCTGGAAATCCATTTATTTTGGATTTCCTCAAACTTTACCTCTTGATCACACCAATTCCTATTGTGGTAGTCAACCATTGATTTGATCCAATTAAATTTAACCCAAAACCTTGAATTAGAATTCTGTGATAATTGAAAGTACCCCAGCTCGGGTTGGTCAAGCACTTTGAACTATGGTTCGATTCTAACCAAGATTATGGAAGGCTATACCAACTTAATATTTTCATTGATGTATTTTATCCTTATACATAAATTTTCATTTTATTATCTTTGATTACATGCTTTTTAATATTAAGTGGGATATATATAAGTGATTAACCATGTCTAATATAATATTTACGCATAAGTTGGTCTTATTTTAGTTCCATCTTGCATGATTGTTTAATTAATTTATTGTGTGATCGTGACAACACAACCACAATAAATAAACCATGAAACTGAAAGAAATAAAATAAATGGTATGATCATGAGCTTATTCTGTTGGTTATTTTATCTAGCAGTTGATAAAGTAACCCAAGATCTAGGGGAGAAACACCTTGAACCTTTTGGGTTTGTGTTTACATCTTTCCACATGTCTACCTTTGTATCTCCTAGGATTGGTTTCACCTTGTCTCCTAACTTGAGCCACCTCCACTAGTTTGGGAGCTCCATCCATTACATATTCTTTTATCTCACTCATAGGTGAGGGGTAAAACATTGTTTTACATAAAAGAAACATTGGGAATGCAGACTCGACGTATTAATGAGGAGAAGGCTCGCAGGCCAAAAAAAATTAATTTAAATAAATTAATTAAAATAAACCATTCACATAAAATGGTCTTGGTCTAGATCATGATCATCCATACATGCAATGATATTTACGCATAAATAAAAACTATTATTCAGTTATTTAATCGTTCTTGTTTATGATAAATCACGCTCAAATCAATTAATTATATTTACTTAATCAATCCTTTTATCTTAAACACTTTTTTGAATTTCCTTGAGATTCTCATCCATCATAATTTTAAACAAATAAATTCATTTAAAATTATCTTTGTACATAACTTGTATCTTGGAGGAAACCCAGTGAATTCCCATTCATAACTACCCAATGAGTATAAATAAACATTATGCAGATGTTAAATTAAACATATATATATATAACACCTATCACATGTTGTGCCTCAGCTTTATGCCCGAACTATGGTACAGCCCTCAAGGGTTTTTATAATATAATAATAAATTTTAATAAATCTTCGTAATTTGGATGAGTGCACGACATGTAAATATGACTACACGGCGTGTAATTTTTTTCACTGTCCATCCAAAGTACACACCCAGGGACATGGCATGTAGATATACTTTGGAAATCTTTGGAGTAAATGGCGTGTTCAGTGGGACACACAATGTGTAGTATCTGCGTTACAAGGTTTCTAGTCGGGTAATCCATGTATGGGGTACACAATCCTACCCAAACCCGAAGGGACTACACGCCATGTTCAATAGGCCACACAACATGTAATACAGAAACCATGTGCCACCTATTCCTAGTTAACACATGGAGTCTTAAAGACTTAGATAGGATCCATTGACGTGGTCTGGTTTGGCGGACCATCCCGGTGCATGGAAACTATACTACACGGCATGTACTGCCGAATACAAGTCGTTTGTTCTAGTGTTGTACATATAAGAATATTTGGCACCTCTGGATGAGATCCTATGTTTTATTTTAATCAAAATTAAAATAAAAAAATAGTTTCTGTAAGGTGAATGAGAAACGAAAGTGGAGGAATAGATCTCAAGATTCAGATTTATATAACGATTAACTTGAATTGAAACAAATAAATTATTAAATGCATAAATCACCAACGAAAAAAATAAAGAATTATAATCAATGATATGACCCCTATGATACCACTTGTAGGTTCTGGGAGCAACAGAAGCGCGTTGGTGGGTGTACCCAACATTAATTTTTCCTTTAACAATGATCAATATGAGATCTGCCACGATAATAAAATGTCAGATATTCAGAATAGAATGAAGAATGAAAGAAAGTAGTGGAGTCCCAAAACCATATAGAGGATCATAATATGTTCGTTATAATTAATTTAATTAAAATAAAATAATTTCCATAAGGGAATTCTATCTCTATTGATGTTTTCAGTCGCGATATGATGTGATCTGTCGTTGTGTTGTAGAATCAAAGTGTGGGATTCCTCTAGCAGTGATCCACACGTGATCCACGTATCTCTGGATGTCACCAAAGGGATCTCTAGGTGATAGCGCAGAAGAGCCTTTGCTTGAGATGTCCGCCTTGAGAGCCGCTTGCAAAGCGGTCCCCTTGATTCGATGGAGGAGGATTTGTCTCGTAGCTTGAGAGTGTTCATGGATGAAAATAATTATCTCTTAGCTTGAGAGATTTCTCTAGATCTGTTATGCACAACCACCAAAAATGTCTAGGATAATAAGAATTATATAATTTGGATTTTAATTACTTAGAATAATAAAATGAATTAACTACCCGAATTCATTTATTCATTTTATTTAATTCTTAGTAAGACCCCATGTCTAATAATAACAGTTGACTATTATTATTACTTGAAATGCACCCAGAAAATTACACCTAAGATTTTTAATTTATTAAAAAATATTATTTCTCTCAAATCCCCAGAAAAACTACAAGGTGTTTATATTAATATACACAGCATGTACTTTTGTTTTTTACATTTTCTTTATTTCCTCCACCACATTTATTGGACCTTGAATAATGGATATTTATTTATTAAATAAATATCACTGCATTACTCACTAATAAATATATTATTTCACCTATAATATATTCTCTAGAATAACTAGTGTCAAAATAAATGCGATCAGGTATCCTTGAATAGTTATTAAACCACAATCGGTAATAATCTTTATTCAACTTCTCAAATGAATATTTAACTGAGATACTTGGACACACTTAGTGTGTGACCTTATATGCCTCTTTCTTAGTGGAATTAGGTGGAGACTACCTAAAGTCCAAGGTTAGCATTATACAACATGCCAAGTCAACCATATAGAAATAAGTTAACACTGCAATGACATGTCACCTCCTATGAAAGCTTACCGTGTAATGTAATCCATTTGTATCGATATCTCAAACAAAGCGGGTTTCGTACTGGTGCCATCAACCCATGTGCTCAATTATTCTTTCTTTGACTTTCTGGAATTGAACTTTCCCATTTCTTACCATGGCCGTGAATTTATTTAGGTTATATCAATTACATAAAATGTCCTGAGATATTTACTTCCATTATGGAACAGAAGGGGAAAATACTTTCTCACATTATCTATTAATGCAGTATTACTCATGATTCACCCAACATATCTTACCTTGCTAAAAACAGTGTGTCGTCATAGTTTTTTTTTCAATACATCTAAGTGCGTGAGTTGTAATACCCATTTATAATAATAATAAATTCTAAGGACCAATACACACATTCGTGGATAGGAACATCCAATGATACTATAAAATGTGGATTTCCAACTGGTGGGTCTCATTCTCATAATATCCTCCTAGATATTACCAAGGGTGCACACCATGAAAAGATGCCCCAAATTTTTATGAGTCCTCACCCATAATGGCATGTATTATTTTTGTCCCTCAAATAACATCATACAGCCATATAACATATATATTCAAGAACAGTGTTATGGAACTTCCGAGTTCTCATCATAGTAGGGATCCTCTATGACCCTTTAATTAAACAGCTATCCTTTGGACATTATCACATGTATTGTCATATAGAATAACAATCAAGTGTGATAAGGTATTTATTAATGAATAAAGAACAAAGTATTTTGTTCTGGGCCACCAACTCCAACATTTTCCACCTACCCCTTACATTTTTCATGGCATGTGGGCCTTCCTGGACTTTATTAACATTGGTTCAATACCCCTTCATGCATCTCCAAACACCTTGGGGTGCCCCATGCTCCAAACTCTATAACCTTAAACTAGGAGTCCAAGTCCAAGAATCATGACACTAAAATTTTTGTGAATACTCCTAGGAATGTTTTGTTTGGTGATGGGCCTCCTTGGTCCTCATTCATGTTGGTTTTTTCAATTATACATACTACAAACATTCATTTGGAATACCCTATGGTATAAACTCTATGACTTTAAACCAATAGTCCTAGTCCAAGAATCAAGACCGTTAAAATGTATGTGACCCACCCCGGATTCTATTTCTCAGTGAAGGGTATCCCGTTATGCATACCTCCTTCTCCTTTATACATGAATTTGGGTGGGTATCATTCACATTAGTTCACTATGACCTTTTTTGAACGACGTTAAACTATGATCCTACCCTGTGTAACGAACATGATATTCCTTCTTAACCTGACATGAAGAAGAAATTCTGGGAATCTTGGAACATAATCCCCATACACTCCAGTTCCCATTCACATGACATTAAATTGTGGGATTCTTCCTGATCACATGAAGTTAAATTGTTCAATTCCCCATCCTCACCATATGATGTACAACTGCATGTTCAATTTTATTATTATATGATATGAAATTATGTATTTATCATCCTCATTACATGATGTAAAACTAAAATACATCTTAGCCCCTCTCCCAAGAGGCCCTTATTTTAGATATCATTAATCTACCACATTGTTCATTCGACTGTCACTCATAATTTGAGATGATGTTTTCCCTAGAAGAAGAGTTTGACATTTTTTGACCAATACGCCCACACCTATATGTTCTAATCCATGGTGGAATAATTTCAATATTGATGGAGTCCATTCAAACATTTCATCACTTAATTTCCACAATTTTTATAACCGTCATTTGGATCCTCATCCTCTTCCATGTCTAAAGGGACCACCTAATATAATGGTGTCTGGCTAAGGCTCACCTACCATCCTGGGCCAACATCCCTGATGACTTTGGATAACATTATGAGGAAAGATTCATGTTTCAAACATGGTCAGTGGACATCCCTCATTTGTTTGAACCCATTCTCAGCTAAGTAATATGGATATTGTGTTTCAAACATGATCATAAGTTGTCCTAAATTGTTTCAGCACTCCCATTATGTTCCAAATTTTAGTCATTGTAATTCACACTCACCATTCCCATTTGTTCGGGAATAATTAAATTCCCTTGGCGTTATCCCATTCGTGCACCAGAACATATCAAAAAAGTAATTCAGATGTTTTGAGAGCCCCATTCTCCATCCATAGCCTCTCTCAACCTAGAAACTCTCATATAAATGAGAAATTACATGGTCTTCCCTTGTTTCTCACACCGAGCATGACTCACATGAGCTTAGGTATTGATTATTGGTTATCTCATGCATATGATTGAAGTGAAAAGAAATAAAAATTATTAAGCATGAAAAAAGTCAAAAAATACAATGGTTTAGAGATTTATACACATATTAGAGCCTCTCCTATTCAAAATTTCATCTATGGCTCCACCCTAGTGATCAAGTGCTCGATCTTAGCCATCCTTTATTGAGTTGACTCCAAGAACCATTGCCTCTTCACCAGGTACTCATTTTATTTTTCAAACTTAGAGTGTACATCATAAACTCGGATACACTGATGGTTCTACACAACTTGACACTCAACCACTAGGGATGTCATCTCTGCCACTTTGGCCTCGACTTCCACAAATTGAGCCTTCAAACTATTGATGATATCATTCTAGGTAGTAGAAACCGCTATGTTATCTTATGCCAGCTCCTCCAGGTGGTTTATATATCCTTCATCCTCCTCGATCACTTGAGATCCCGCATCCTTATGCTTATACTAGGCAAGGTCAATATATTTCAATTCTATACACACCCACTCTTAGACGAATTCCTGATATAGTGCATGGAGGATGTTGGAGTCCACCTCACCAGTCCTTAAGCAGACTATCCAGTAGAAGAGAGATCACACCTAGTTTGTAAACTCGCCTATTTGGGTGTGGGTGATGAATTTATACTTATACCTCCATTCCTTACAACATAAAATTTGTTTTCCTTCAGTGATATCTAGGTTGGGATCATAAAAATCATCTAGCGTTGTGGGCTCATAAGTGGGGAAGATCACCAAAATATCATCGATTGGATCTTCTAGGTGCATGTTTTTAGGAGTGATTAGATGGAAATACACCCCCAGATGCATCTCCCCATCAGCCTATCCACCGGTAAGATAAACCTATACTACATCTTGACGCACCGTTGAGGTGGAATCAACCTTCCCAGCTTCCTCGGCTACCCATGTTAGTGGCACAACCTCAGCTTCAGATCCTGCAGCTACCATAGCTAGAAATTCTAGGAAGGAACATCCAATGAAGCCTCCCCAATCAATTTATATCATTTTATAATATTTTCCACTTCTGTCATCATAATTTCATCCCCAACGTCACTTTTATTAGAGCTTCTACAATCGGATCAGCTACCATAGCTTCTTCGGCTAGCCCTATAGTGAGTACTACCATGGACCCATCCATTTAGCGAACTGTATCAGAATTCTATTACAATGGTTTATTTATGTTTGTACTAACTGCCACATCCTCCCTGGCTATCACCATCAGGATTTAAGTCTCTTCTATCACCACCTTAGCCTCAAGTGATTTTAATACAAGTGTTGGTGCTGGTGGATGAGTCCCAAACACTTTTTTAAAAGTCCAGAACAATTTAAATAAAAGAAAAATATTACATGAGTCTAAAGGATGGGATCATATTACAATATTTATTATGAATATGGAAAAGATCAGTGGGAGGATCGTCAATACAAGTAATGTCTTGATTTACTCCTTTGTTAGCAAGGGTGTCCGCAACCGTATTAGCTTCAGGATAGATATGAGTGATAATGAAGTTGATGTCGAGAATCAAGTAGATGCAATACATACATCGAGTAGTGATTGGCCACACCAGGTGTGTCACATTGTTCCAAATAGCTTGTACCATGGTGGTCTAATCACTTTCGAACCAGATATAGTTCCAACCATGATTCCTAGCGAAAGAAACAGCATGTATCATGCCCATCATTTTAGCCTTTAGAGAATAGTCAGTGCCATAGTTCCCAAGGAAGCATCCAAGGATCTAACCAAGGTGATTCTTAAAGACAGAACCACAACCTGCCGGACCTGGATTGCCTTTTGATTCACCATCAACATTGAACTTGATCCAACCAGAAAATGGATCATACCAAACCACTTCAAAGGTACGACGAGGCTGAAAAAATTTTCCTTCGATCCGAAGACGTCGCAGAATCATAAAGTCATGAATAGTGTTTTTGCGGTGACCCTTTTGCATCAAAGCATCTTCATGTATGGAAATAAGAATCTGCAACCATCTTGTATTATGATTGAGTGAGGACTTGTTAAAAGTAATAGTATTTCTATCATACAATATCACATGATAGAGCTTAGCAACATCAGCAAGGAAGAGGTTCTTAATTTGCTGAGAGTTTTCCATTTCCACACATCTCTTTATTTGAGTGTTGACTGAGTCAAGAATTAACCATCTGCAGTTAAAAATTTTAAAAATATAGTTCCATAGATCATAGGTAGTAACACAAGAAAGGAAGAGGTGGTTAGTGTCTTTGCGGTGTTTATTGCAGTGCCTACATTTGGAGCAATGTTGAATACCAAATGATTGAAGGCATCTGTCTGTGGGAAATCTGTTGTGGGAAAGGTGCCAAATAAGTGTGAATATTGAGGTTTTTATCCAGGTTTTTTAGAAAGTTTTAGCCAATTAAAATCACTTTCATAATTACAGAAATAAAAATGATTGTAAAAGTTTTTAGAATTGATAATACCATTGTGAGCAGGTTTCCAAATTAAAAAATCATTATTGTTTGAGAAAGTATAGTTATTAATGATGTTAATAATGGCTTCAAGAATATGATCATTATGAGAATTTATAATATCACTAATAGAATAGCTAGTGTTTGCAGGGGTTTGGTCAGGCTGATTCATAGAAATAAGAAGGGTTCCAGTCCAATTATCCAACCAAAAATTTATGGGTTTAATTTTAGTATGTTCTACAAGATGATTGAGGAGACAACTAAAATAATCCTTGGAAATGGAGAAAATAATGGAAGATAGGGGGTCACCTTTCCTTACACGTTTAGTGAATTTAAATTATCCATTGGGAGAACCATTGATCCAGATAGAAATAGAGGCCGAGTTAAAAAGGGTTGTGATTGTGGCAATAAAATAGTCATTGAAACCAAAGCCTTGTAGAACCTTGAATATGAAACTTCAGTCCATGGTATCAAAATTTGTTTTGATTTCAAGATTAATAGTGATATTACCCCCTCTGTTAACTTTTTTAAGAGTGTTTACACACTCAGAGGCAAGAAAGATACAATCTTGTACGGATCTACCTTTAATAAATCCAAATTGGTTCCAAGAAACAATTTTCTCCATGATAGTTGAAATTATATTAGTAATGATTTTGGTGATGATTTTAAAGAGGGTGTTAATGAGAGAAATGGGTCTAAAAAGGTGAATATCAGAAGCATTTTCCACTTTAAGAATCAAAGAAAGAAATTGAGAATTCAGACCATGAGGAAGGATACCATTGGAGAAGAAATATTTGACAAGTTTACAAACATCCAAATGAATGACGTCCCAATAATTCTAAAAGAACCCATTATTAAAACCATCAGGGCCCGGAGCACTATCAGGATTCAAACTAAAGACAGTGTCTTTAATTTCATGATCAAGTGGTATGTTTAGAAGGAAGGCATTATCCTCATCATTTACCACTTTTGGAAGGACCTCAGGAATGAGGTCTTTGTTCTTGTCAGGACCATTGAAGATGGATTCAAAGTAAGAGACAATATGATTAGCAATATCAGCATCATTTTCTAAGAGGTTGTCACCATATTTTAATAGAGATAGAGTTCTATAAGCTTTCTTGACTCTTTGAAGTGAGTTATAGAACTTCGTCTTCCTATCACCATCAGATAACCATTTAACTTTGAAAGTTTGTTTCCTCATGTTTTCTTTAAATTTGAGAAAAGAGTTTAGTTTAACTGAAATATTGAGTTCTTGAGTCAGATCAGTGTTGAAATCAGAGATAATTTTATTGTTTTAAAGTTGAGTAAGCTCATCCTCAAGAAGAATAATGTCATTGTTAAACTGTTTGGAAGTAGAACTACACCAACTTTTGAGTATATTTTTGATTTTTTTTAATTTAATAGGACAGAAAAAGGTATCATTTAAGTGAGACGTAGAAGACCAAATATTTTTTATGATTTCATTGCAATCATCATTGGAAAACCACACATTGTTAAATCTAAAAGGAAGCGAGGGTTTCATATTTTTGGTGGAGACATTGACAAGAATGGGATGATGGTCAGAGTGAAGCTTATGGAGAGTGATGCTGGAGATAGAGTCCCATTTATCCAAGGCAAGGACATTCATGAAGGCTCTGTCCAATTTTTAGGCAACCAACCTATTGTAGTGCCTCCTATACTAAGTGAACTTGGCACCAGTAAGATTAATTTCTATGATATTTTTGTCTTCAATATAAGTTTTGAATTCTCTCATGGAAATAGTACCATGAGTCGGACCATGTTTCTCAGTTGTGTCTAAAATGAAATTAAAATCCCCAATAAAAACAGAGTATTGATATTGGTACCTAAATATGTAAGGTCATTCCATTGGGGTATTCTATCTTGGTATCTATTTTTATCATAAATAAAGGAGCAGAGGGAGTGAGTGCCATCAATTACAAAGTAACAAGTAAATACATGCTCAGTGACATTAAAGACATTGACATTTTGAAGAGATATGTTTGAAAAAACCCAAAGGGTTTCAACAATGGATGAATTTTTTATTGCACCTATGAAAGAAAAAGCATGTTGGCATAAGTGGGAATAATTAGTTGAATAATTATTTTTGGGTTCAGCAACAGCAAACAATATTGGGAAATGAGTGTTGATCATTCTTTTTAATATGATAAGAGTTTCAGAGTTGGAAATACCCTGACAATTCCAAAAGAGAATCTTCATTTATACCTATGTTTGGAGCTAGAACTCCACTTTTTTTTGTTTACTGTGTCCTTTTTACTAGAAGATCTTCTAGGTTTTTTATCATTACTTGGACTAGTGTTCTGTTTCTATTTATTTTTTAAAGCAGCCAAGGGGTTGAATGTTGAGATTACCTTAGAATTATTCATGGGTAATTCATGTAGATAGGTATTCACATGTGAATCTACAATGTTCCTAGAATAGGTGTCAGTATGAACCACATCATGAGAATTAATCTGATTTCCATAATTCACCAAAATACCATTATGAATGACAAAATGAGAAATACCAGCAGACTGATTTATAAATGTAGAAGCAGTACTTGAGTCTTTTGTGGCCAAAGGTGTAGTATCACTCATTTTAGTGATTGAAGGTGGAACCGATTGACTGTTTGGAGAAGTCAATGGTAACTCCTTCTGTCCATCCAGTTCTGTTTTTAATGCGACATTTTCATCATCAGTGTGGTGTGTGTTCTCACCAGTGACATGCTTCTTTCTATGGTCAAAGTTAGAGTTCAAAATGTAGTATTTACCTGAACTAGCTAAGTTAGTAGAATTGTAGTCCTCTTCAGACTACCTGGTTGATGTAGGTTCTTGAACCACTGAGGTGGTGCTACTATTTTTAAAACAAGAAGCTATAGGGAGAATTTTGTATGGGGAGAACTGTTAGTATTGAAATTTTGTTCCCCATATATCATAGGACTTGAGGCAGCATATTTGATTTTTTCTTCAGGTTGATTATTTCTACCAGAATCCTGAATAAACAAGTCAGTATTGGAATTTTCAATAATAAGTGAAGCAGGGGGAGGTCTATTGAGTTCTGGTTGGACAAATCTATCCACAGATATATCATTTTCTTCACCATATGAGTTTTTAAGGGGTTCAGCATGCAAGTGGTTTGAAATCCTAGTGGCTAATACTGGAGTATGAGAAATACATTCTTGCATTATAGGGGTCTGGGTAGGATCAGACTCCTTCACCTTTTTTCTAGTATATCTAGGATTGGGTTCCAAAATTGTAGCTTTTGAAATTGAGTGAGAGTGAGTAAGTGTTTCTTGAACCATTGTTTAAATTTCATGAGTTATACATTGATCTTCAGCTTCATTTTCATGTTCCTCCACTAATTCAGCCCAGGATTTTCCCTCTTCAACCCCTGATAAAATCAAGGCCTTGGGTTTGATAACTCGCTTTTTAGTGTTCTTCTTGGAAGTTTTAGGTTTATCAAAGGAGGGACCTTAATCTTTCATTGTTTTTTTTGTATCATTCCATTCAATACCACTAGTTTGTGAGGCCTGTTTTTGAACTACCCTATAGTTTAGTATTGAGTGACCTATGATTTTATAGTAATCAAAGAAAGGGGGATTTCACTCATATTCAATTCTTACTTCAGCCTTATAATCCTTAGCATTAAAGTCAATAGAGTGAGGCAGTTTAGTTTCTAGGTTCACTTCTACCATAAATCTTTGAAATAATCATATCTCACTATTTAAAGTTCTTTGATAGATCTTCAAGGGGCACCAATACAAGATTTTAATTCATTTAGGATCTTTGGATGCCAAAAAAACTTGTTGAGGTTATTCAGTCTAACCCATAACTGAGCCATGTTATTTCTATGGTTGTTTGGATTAAATGAAAAGTATCATTCAGAGATATGAAGTAGAACAGGTTTGATTTGCAGATTACCTATCTTCCATATCCTATCTAGGTCTTCCTGTGAGGAGAAAAAAATATGGAAAAACCCATAGCCAGTGAGACGAGTTTCCAGTCAGTAAAACCCCAACAATGAGAAATGCGAGGATAAATATCAAGATACAACCATGTTTTATCCCCTTTTAAGTAAGAAATGTGACCCATGATAGAGAACATAAACATTTATATTCGTTGTTGAATCGCTTCAGGATTGGCCTCTACAGAGAATCCTCCATCATCCATTTTTTTGAACATGGTAGGTTTCGTCAGTGTTGATTTGGATGGATTCGAACCATTCAGCGCTTTGAGGAAGGAAATCCCCCTAGGTTTTACATTCATTTCTAGTCCCGAACCATTCACATCCTGGATTTTTCTTTCTTTCATTTGAGAAGCATTAGAGACAAAATAGATCTTCCATGACAGATCAAAGGAGGCCATGAGTCATATGATTTAGAAATAAGAGATCCTAACATATTCGATTTCTGTAGATTGAGTATTGAGGTTCAAGGATTGGCCGATCCATTCGTAGAGAGACCCCTTAATCACGTCTCAGTCATCTAGACTATTTGGATGAGTCCCAAACACCATTCGAACTAAAATCCAAAAATATTTCAGTCAAAAATAGGAAGGTAAGATGAAATAGATGGACTCAAAAATTATTGAGAAGCTTACATGAATGGTATATCCCAGTCAGGAGTTACAGTAGGTTCACAGGAAACCCCCCTAATGAATTTATTCCCTCTGAAATGGTCGCCTCAGTCATATTTTTCTATTTAACTGATGGTTGTTCACCCACAGTCGTAGCATCCAAAAGGGACATTTCACTCTTCTATTCAATGTTTTAGGTTCCCTCACCTCCTATGTGAGTTTAGTTATGGACCTCTCATTCTTCTGTACTTACTGATTCCTATAAGTGAAGTATGAATTAGGCCATAGGATTAAACGATGAGTGATGTTCAAAATCACACAAAGATTAGTGAATTTAACTATTCAATAGTAGAATTTATATCTCCATATGAGATCTGGTAGTAATCACTTCCGTAAGAGTCCTCTGATTCTTCAACCTGGGTCGTACTAGAATTTGTATGACCTGAAAGGGTGATGGGAGGGTAAGACATACCCAACAGGGTCCTCTCCTGATCAGTCAAGGGATGTGTGGTACCCTGATAGTAGATCACATCCTTTAGCTATGACATATATTTTATCACCTTTATGTTAGGAGAATATAAGCATGCCTTTGTGTGGCCCAACCTGGTGATAAATATCCCTCTAGTAACGAGATACTTCCATCCCCCCCAAGGGGTGGTAATCTGCTTGTAAAGTCCTCAGGTCTCCCAATCATTAGAAAAAACAGTGTCTCAAGGAAAATTTGGGTGGAATACCCACTTACCTAGTCCTTGTACATGCACCCTTATAATTTCCCCAGAGGTTCCCCATTCTTCATGTTGCATCATTCATAGAATCATCAAGCCTGGTGCTACTCCACTCTCTATGGCTCTCTCATATTCAGGGCCATGGACTGTCAAACCTACTACTTATTTCCAACCCACCAGGCCAACTCTTCCTCCACGATGCACTCCATCCACCACTTGACACCGACCCCATAGTTGAGGGTCCATACCTTTAGTGGATCAGGTGTCCCACCACCTTAGTGTATCCCTGAGATATGAGTTCTCCTAACTCAGAACATGGTCATGGTTGATTCCATACGCAGCAGTCGGTGGTGACAACACATTACACATTTTCTTATATTCACATGTAAACATGAATCAAATATGTCTCATCACCAAAGTATGGAATTCATACCTCACCTCCATGTACGCCTTCAGTGTTAGCCTCTACATACATCTGAACTATCTCGAGAACCAGTGTAGATTGTACGGTTCATAGATCAACTCGTAGTTGGCCCTCTTCATCAATATCCCACCTCAGAAGGCCAGAATATGCAATCTATGTTCCATGGTCCTTGTGATTTCATCTATCACCACCCCCATTGGAAAGGAAAATGGGTGAAATATGAAGTGTTCTGCCAGCCCAACCTTCTCCATCACATCCATCAAACCCAAATTGAATGGACAACACCCTATGATATTCAAGATCATTGGAAGGAATTATATATTTGGATGAGATATAGGGTTTGGGTACACATATCCCCCCATATTTGAATCCACCCAACTGTATAGGAAATGGAGGGTCCCACACACATGAAGCGACATCTTCCATTCATTGACGTGGGTAAGATATTTTTACAACTTCTCTTGTACCGGGATAGGCAAGTTGACGCAATTCCCCATCACTAGCATCATCATGATCGGCCTCACCCCCACGTGTGTATCCCTCACCATGATAATTCATCCATAGATAAGAATTGTTATTATCCATACCAACCTAACTATAGGTTGAGACTCAGGTTTGATGTTGTATCCCCATAGTTTCCATTATCTTTCCTCTAATATCCTCTAGTAGTATCCCTATTTTCCTCGTTGGTATCCCTCGGGACATGTGTGAGACCTATTCAAAAACTTATCCATTTAATCCTCTCCCTTTACTAGATCTGCTACTGGTTCTTTCAATAAATATCTAAACTATTTCTTGAAAGGGATATCCCTCATCCCTAGCTTCTCTTTGTTGGTTCCCTATACTAGATCAATCAACACATTCTCTAAGGTTGTTAACTACTCTTGGTAATCCCACAAATTCTCTATAGATAGGAAATAATCATACATAAGCCCCATGGTTGGGATCTGGGAGATTTGATGAAGGTCCCAAAGGATGATTCAAACCTCCCCATGGTGCATATAGAAGGGGTTTGTCCTTGGTGACCATATTCTCAATAGATTGAGCATGATTTATTAAGGGTGATAAATGTGGAAGTGTGAGGACCATGAAAACTCATAGATCCATACTTGTTTTAGCTTTACCTTGAACTCAACGCATGATGCACATGCCCAGTAGGCCCAAACCCACTCATCAGTGAAATTTTCACTCTGGTATAAATCTCATTTGTCTTTCCATACTTTTAGTGAGTTCCCCAAACCCACCTTGAGAATAGTCTCATACTACAGTGAAGATTCCTCATCTTCTAATTTCTCCCCATAAATATTGTTTATGTGGTTGTAGAGAACATCTATTGTAATTGGAGCATAATCCTTCCATATGTGTCCTGCAGTATCCTTGTTCCACTTCTATTTCCTCAGTATACCTATGAACCAACAGGTTGGATCATATCTACTTGCCTTCAGGATAAAGACACCATCCGTCAACCAGAATTCATAAAGTAGTAGACTATTTCACAATTTTTTTCCTTATGAGCCTCTATCAATAGTGCAATCAATGATTTGTGTTCTGAGGCACTTCAGACACTCTCCCCAATCATGATATTCCCAACCATTTCTTCCCTCTGAGTAGAAGAAATATTGATTCCCTAATATGAAATTTTATTCATGATTTAGATTTTTTATTTGATTCTAGTGTGTTAAGTTCATTCATAAAGGTTTCTCATGAATATATTGATTAAATAGGTTACTTATCAAAGATGTGGTTTGTGGAGTCTGTTTCGCTGAAATCATTCATGAAGCTGGGTAAATAAATATAGTGAGGTTCGTGAGTGGTGGGGATCAAGATCACAAAGTGATTGATAAGTGTTTGAGCTTCCTGAAAAGGTAACAATATATTTTCTTATAAAATAATTTTGGTGTCTTTGATTCCCCCCTCCCCCCCTCCTTTATTTATAGGTGTGCGGTCGGCCCGAGCTTCACAATGGTCTTCATGGAGTGAACGTCGCGAGTGAGATTCATAAAACGGAGTTGATTTAAAAAATTTAGTGATTATCCCTCATATTATGATCCTCCTTTTTTCCTTTCAACTCCCATTTTTAGGGGGGGGGGATTTTTGACTCCAAAATATTCATTCCACGAGAATGGATGAAAAAGGAACGACCAGTTCATAGTGAATCTTAACCAAAATTCCCCTAAAATCCCTCTAAAGTGTCTAATTTATGAGGCATGGATCCTTAGTGAATAGTAAGATCTTGAGAAACTCCTTGAATGATAATTTTATGTCATGAAAGTTTGAAGGATAGACGTTAACCCTCAACGCATTGACCATCGAAAACTCAGAGTTCTTTACAAATGCGCGAACGGTTGAAGGTGAATCATTGAGTCTAACATTCGACTTATAAAGTCATTCCCATTGTCAAATACTAGTAATTATTCAAAAAACACATCCAATATTCATAAAAACCTTTTCCTATAAATACCCCCTTCAATCCAACATTTAAGGGAAGGTTACCGACCTTTTGGCTTTCAAATCTATCCAAATTCACGAACCTCCTAAGCTTCATGAACCAATGAAAAAATGGATCATACAAGGTATCCATGATTTTTGAAACCCCAATTTCATGTGTTCTTTAAAGCCTACACCTAAGGTGCGGATGCCTTTCATGAAGTCCTACACCCTTCCTGAAGGAATAAGTCCCCATATGGCACTTGAGGCTTCATGAAGCATTCAACCTTCACAAAAGCACTCCCCCTCCAAATAAGGACATCCCTATGAGGAAGGATCACCCTATTTCATGAATAATACTACTCAATGAAGCCCCTAACCTCAAAAAACCACCTAAGATTCGTGAATCACCTCTCTATGAGGCCCTAAGATTTGTGAAACACCTCTTGTAGACCTCTCCATGGTGCCTCCCTTCTACTGACCCTCCTTCATAAAGGTTGAGTTTCCAGTTCCCCCACACCAATCTAGGGTCGGTTCAGCTTTACCTCGAGTCCCCATGTGACTAGTTACACCCATTCCTGTGTCTACCCACTTCACCCCAAGTGCAGATTTAGCCTACCACCTTCTTATTTCTTATTGGTATAGGTATCATAACCCCTATTTCTTCTTAGCATGGGGATTGTAACCCGGAACTTGTGACTAACCACTCCTCTATGAAAGTGCCAATGTCATGTCCCTCCAAAAGGATTATGATAAGTGGTCACGTAATCCTTTGGGGTAAGAAGTGATTCCCCCCATGTCTAAGCTGCATGGTGTAAAACTGCCTAGCTCCACATCCATGTTTTACGATGTTAAACCGCACGACAATGTCCTCATCACATGATGTAAAACTATAGTCTTACAATATTTAATAAACATAGGATGCCTCAGATATTAGGGACATGGGATAACCACCATACCAATACCACTCATATATAATGATATCCTTAGGGAATCTTCTATGTGTAATCCCTATCCACATCATCATTTCTCCTAAAAACACCTGGGTTTCTCAATGTGTAAGCCCCATACCATTCCAACCAATATAAACCCTCTTGTGAAGGGAATCTTCAATGTGTAAGCCCCACACCATCCCTCATTGATTTTCCTTTCATGACATGAGAGTGCTTACCATATGATGTTAAAATATATTGATCAGTCATGTCATAGAACCTTAAACTGAAAAATTGAACAACATGGATTTTTATCCCTATCTTCTAAATAGGGTATATAGTACACCTCTCTAAGTTTTAATCAAGACCAATGGTAAACTTATGTGTTTTATCATAGGTATGCACCTACCTAATTTGTCTCAAGGGGAATTCTGATCAACCTTTTGGATCTACCTCAAAGGGCATCCTGGTAAATTGTAAACCTAGGGGCTCCCTCCTAGGGATTCCCCTCAAGGGGCGTTTAGATCAAACTTCTCGGGTCTGGCTCAAGGGGAATAGCAATCAATGGTATACCAAGGTGCTATATCCTAGGGATGCACCTTGATGATCTAACTAAAGGAGAACTCTGATCAAAATTCTTAGGTCCACCTCAAGGGGCATCCTAATCAATGGTAAACCTATGTTCTCCCTTATAAGAATGTACCTCCATGATCTGCCTCAAGGGGAATTATAATTAAACTTATCTAGTCTTCCTTAAGGGGAATCCCAATAAATGGTAAACATAGGTGTTCCCTACTAGGTAAGAACCTCCCTAATCCATCACAAGGGGTGTTTTGATCAATATTTATGCCCACATCAAGGGGAATCCCAACCAATGGTAAATCTAGGTACTTCCTCCTAGGTATGCACCTCCATGATCAGCCTCAAGGGTAATTCTGATCAAACTTTATGGTTCACCTAAAGGGGCATCCCGACCAATGGTGAACCTAGGTGATCCCTCCTAGGGAAGCACCTCATTAATCAGACTTAGTGGGTGTTCTCATCAACCTTTTAGTTCTACCCCAAGAGTGTCATGATTAATGGTAAACTTAGGTGCTCCCTCCTAGGGATGCACCTCAATGATCCGCCTCAAGGGGCGTTCTGATCAACCTTTTGGGTCCGCCTCAAGGGGAATCCCAACCAATGGTAAATGTAGGTTCTCTATCCTAATAATTAACATCCCTGATTCACCTCAAGGAGAACTTTGATCAACCCTCTGGATCCGCCTCAAGGGGTATTCTGATTTATCCATCCTGGGTTCACCTTAAGGGGAATTCTCATTCATCCACCTAGGTGTGACATCTTACCTCCTAAGGAAATGCCTCATGGGTCCTCCACCATGGGGAATTATGATGAAAAAATCTCATATCCACAATACATTAACCCTGTTCCCTTCTCCACATGACATTAAACTCATGACACAACCCAAAATACATACCCCATGCATAAGTGTGGGATGCCTGAGGTAAAAAAACCTTGGAAGACTTATAACTCTGGTTTTTTTACCTCATGATCAACATAGAATTGTGTCTGTTCCATGCCTTAAGATGATTTATATGAGATACCCACTCAAGAGGAAGAATAAAAGTGACTAGTGTTCCTAATTTCTAGACATTCCCAGTGATTCCTAACGTGACTACTCTTCTGACTAAAGGTTGTTTCCCTATAATAATGAAAATAGAATTTCTAGAAAAATAATTCTAATTAATTAGCATCCACAATGATATGGAACTAGGAATGAGTTCACGAACATGAATTAAATCTATGAGGGAAACCTTGACTAGGAGATGATCTCCAAGGAGGAATCCATGGAAGTATAAACCGATATCCCATCATCCTATTTCAATCAAGGAGTAGGTATCTCCGTTGAAAGTGACTAAAGTCACCCACATTTGGAAAGCCGGATTACTGGGATACAACAGCTAGTGTGCACATGAAAAATATTGATGTATAGGTTGGGACCTAATGAAACCATTGGAAACAACCACCTAGATAGAGTTAGAAGGACTACACTCATTAATAATTGCTATCTTATTCATTTATAATTAAAAGATATTAGGTAATATAGAGAAAAGGATTAATTTAGAGAATGATGGATATAAAATAATGAAACAGGTATAGAAACCTAAAATAAATAAAGGAATATCTAGCCTTACCTATGGATACTCACTATGATTAATAGAATTAATAATAAACAACAAATGATAAAGATATATAAAGTGATAGATGAATGTGTGTTTGTATGAGAGAGAGAGAGAGGAAAGATAGGGAATACCCACTATTATTCTGGAAAAAAATGGCTTAACGTCCCTTTTAAATTTAATTTAAACTAATAAATTTATTATGTTTTAATAATTGATATAAGGAACATCGTGACAAGACCCCCTAGCTCACAATGTGATATCCCCCTCCAAATCATCACATTAAATCATAGCGTGAACCCCCATCTCATGATGTGACCCCCCACTAGACTATCAAAATCAATTTTTCAAAGTCTAGAACCCTTATTCATCATCATAGACAACCATTAAATGTGATCCACACATATCAAAAACCCTTACACATCATCTAGAACAACCCTTATGTGTAAGGACTTTACTATTTTTCTAACCGAATCTGGTAACCCTTATGTGTCAACCCTAACATATCATAAGTTTACCTAGTGTTAACCTTTAAGTATTACTAGGTTAACCCTTACGTATCATCCATAAAAATCCTTACATATCATATAGTTAAAAATTTTCTAGAACTAGTTTTGGAAACCCTTATGTATTGACTTTACTACAAAGAAATAATTATATATCATTAATTACCCTTATATACCCCAGAGTTAACCCTTTTGTATCTTATAGTAACCATTATGCGTCACTGGTTGAACAATATATATCATATGATTATCCCTTACATGCTACAGTGGCTTCCAATGATTGGCCAATTTTTAAATAAGTTATATACCCTTACATATGAGGATGTACCCAATTTTCTAAATGAGTTGAGTAACCTTATGCATGTGGACTTATGCCTTAAATTTGAGTACCCTTAAACATGAGGTATCTTATATATTGATACTTATCCATTTTTTATACCTATACTATATAACACTAAAATTTTCTTGATTTTATCCCAACCATCTCCCAACACAACCAAACTTCTAATTAACAAAAAATCATTCCAAAAATTCACTTATATCCTTCATGACATGGTTCCCCTTAGCTAGGATGTGACATATAAGAAACCCAAAATTTCATTCCCTTACACATCTCTTTATAATATCATGATTCCATACATCACGTATTGGTCCTCTTCTTATAATAAAATTTCATCCTTGAGCCCCAACCTGCTCTCAAGACTGATTCCCTACCTACACCATCAACCTTAAAAGCTTGATATGGTCCAGATACACTTGGTTGATCTAAGATCTAAACCAAATAATTAGGCTATTACATCCCGCATCTCAAGGTTTGATTCCTTATTCAATGTCAATAGTTTAATATGGGAATCATCTTGGACTTTTATTTACATTTATTAATTGACAATGGGTTTCTATAAAACATAAATAAAAATAATTAATGGTTATAAGATAAAATAGATACATATAATAATAGAATATCATTCACTTAATCTTGGTATTTATGTTTCCAAAGTGATAATACAATAGCTAGATAGATTCTCACTACTCACAATGTCCTTTACTCAAGTGCATTGTCAACTCTAAATGATTCAAGATAGTGGATAAATGTTCAAACCACACCATGTTCAAAATAAAAAAAACCAATATATGATGCTTAAAATCATACATATCTCAAGGATGATATATTATTACCATAATATCTACAATTGTGTGTCCTTTACTAAATCTAGTTTTCCTATCAACAAGAATCGTAAGCATAAGATATCTCTATCTTGAATAATCATTCGTAAAAAATTTTAATACCCTTAGATCCCAATTCACAATTTCATTTTTCATTTAAATAAATCTAAAATTAAAAAACCCATAATTCAAGGGTTAATGGTAAATATTTTATTAATAACTTCACCCGTTTTACTTACTACTTGATGTATAAATGTGTTGTTATCCCAACCATATTTTTTGACATTTTTGGTAATTTGGACATAAATTTAAAACACAAATCATAATTAATTAATTTCAATGTTCCTAAAATATAACCAAGTTTTATATATTTCATTATTTTTACTTAGGAACTAAATTGACCATTATCATAGTCTAAAAAATCACTAAATTCAGCATATTAAATCTACAATATACTATTACTCTATAATTAGAAAACAACTTTGATTTGACATAAAATTCAAATAAAAAACCCAAATAATGTGATTCAAATCCAAAAATTAATATAAATTCATTAAATAAAAATTATTAGATTACCATTTTATCTGGTTTATCCATTTGGAGGTCTAAATGGTCCACTAAAAAGACTATGATTTTTTCTACATTATTGTATGATTTTCATAACCTCAAATTTTTTCTATCATAAAATTCAATATAAGACTCAAAATGAGTTTAAACTTATTTTACATAAAACATATATCCTTTAATTTATCCCCAATTTTTATAATTATACATTATTCTTAGAATTATGTTTTCTCACATGTTCTTTTATTTGTTCTCTACTTAAAGAACCAATTTTTACCTGTAAATTTGTGAATTTAAATTTTTTGACTTAGATCATAGATTGAAGTGATTCCACTTGGGTTTGAAATATTTTTTCATTATATATAAATATTTATTTTTAAATTAAAAATAAATAATTACTATTTAATAAAAACAAACTATATAACAGATTTTAAGTGGGTGGAAAGAATGTTTCATGTTCTCTAGCTTTAAAATCGGTCACCTTATCATGTATCTAACTTGTTATGGGATGGATCTAATGGCTCTAATGACTCTAAAAATATCATATACATGTTAATGTCTCTACTTAATCTAAAATGATATATATATATATATAATGATATTAGAATGTATCAAACATGAAAAATTTACAAACCAACATCAATGGAATGTGGACAACAAATACAGGCTTGATCTCATCAATCTCCACCTTTTGATTTCATGGAAATATTATCAACTTGAATCTATATGAAGAAATTAAAATAGAATGAATTATTAATGTAAATGACATATAAATCACTCCCCCTTAATTAATTCATGCATGTCAATCTTTTCATTTTCTTCTCTAACACTTTTAAAATATTACTCAAGATTTTTCAATCAATAATCTCATGCTTTTTTTATAAAAAAGATCATGATATGTAAATGAATACTCCACAAATATCACATATTTTAGTTGTTTATTAAGGTATTTTAATCCTTATTTTTTATAAAAAACCCAATATAAAATCTAGGGATGATGAAATAAAATACCTATAGTGCTCTCGATAGGGGGACTGCCCTTAACATGAACCTCAAGTGATGGAATGAATCTTTGAGAAACAAACTTTTCAAGATATCAACCCCTTGTTATTTTATAGATACATGTTCCAACCTCAACTCCCTGAGATCCACCTTCTATTTGATAAATTATTTCTTGATATTGATTTTATTTTATCATGAGTGTTTTAATATGTTCTTAGACCAGTTAATGGAACTTTGGTTTTCACACTCAATAGTCAAAGGAAGGCTCACCTTTACCCACATAAACTCAAATTGGGACAAGATAAACATAATATATGTGTTATATTGATACATTTATACATACTCATCCAATTTTTTACTCAATACCACTGATTTATTTCTTCTATCAATTTTAATAAAATCATCATCCTCTGAATAAGAAAGTATCCCTAAAATTCAACTTGTGATCATCAACATTTCCCGTCCAATTTAAATTACTGTATCCGTATAGTTTAATTACTCCATCTCAATAATAAATTTAACCCATAATTAGATGATTAATTTGTATAACATAGAATTATATTTTCTTCCATAAAGTGTGACTCTTTCTGACATTATTGGAATCTTACCCAAAGTATTATCGAGAACTCTATGTTTGGTCAGAAAGTCATGAGGTAGACTAAACTATCGATAATACTTCTGAATTACCATTAATCCAAAAAATATAATATCATCCACATATATAATAAAAATACAGAATTGGACTTACATTACTTATTATAGAGGTTTTTGTCTACGCTAAGTTTCTTGAAGTTTATTTTTGGATGCCTATGTTAGGACCCCACTTTCATATCATTAGGGAAGTGATTCCATGGTCAATCATTGTCTATGTTTAGTCCTATATTCCCACTTTACAAAGGTGGGAAACCTTCACCATCATGGTTGATGATGTTGACTCCCTAATCAAGATAGGATAGTGGGATTTCAGATCTTCCTTCTATGGATTCCTCTATATATCTCATCACCTACTATGGGTCTCCCTTAAATACCTAAGACATGTCCATGAATCTCATTCCTAGTGACATATTCTAGAGGACACCAATTAATTATGCCACTTGAAGTCATAACAGGGTGTCAACCTACAATTGGAGCTTATGATCATATTGGGAATGTGGGGAATATGTAAATAACTTTCTATTTTGAGGTTATGAGGGAACCTTAGGCTTGTTACGTAAGGCATATCAGGTAAAAAACCTACGGCATATTATGATCAAAACAAGGAAACTTACGCTCATTATGTAAGGTATTAAAGGCTCATTGCCTCAGGTATATTATTCTTTTCAGATTAGGAGGCTCATAATCATTACATGTGGCATCGAGTGCTCATCATGCAAGGAAACATATGCTTTTCATGTAAGGATCCCTGAGCTCATTACTTGGGGCAACTTGTTCTTGTCACATAGGGTAATAATATTAGGCTCATCACCTATGGAAAGGGAAAATATGTAATGTGATTATCATATATTCTTCTTATTCACATCACATGAGGAATCTCATACTCATCACATGTGGTGGCATATTAGGCGCATAACCTAAGTAGGGGTAGAAGAGATCCTATGATCATCACATAGGCTTATTAGGCTCATAAACTAAGGCAACCTAGGCTCATCACTTAGGGAATGGTTTTTGATTCTTCCAATAGGGTTCATAGGTTTAAATTTGAGTGATGTTTCTTCCCATATATGCACTTCACATACCAATAAAATCGCATATTTAGAGCCCACGGTGTATGGTCCCACATGCATCCATCATTTATGGGTCAATCATATGTTTAGAGTATAGTGGGAAACCTTCTAATTCACCCTTTTCATGCACCAGGTTAGTTAAAAGTTAATGTATTATAAGGGACACTCATGGATTATAGTCCAATGGGGGAGTTCATGGTTTACATTCCAGTGGGGACATGCATAAATTTAAAGTCCAGTGGAGGGATTCTTCCCATATACAATCCTCACATATTAGGTTGAGCATAGGTTATCATGTTGTGAAAATGTAACGTCCCAGTTCTGGAAGCCACACAGAGGTGCCCCGAACCCGGTTGGTCACATGACCTCATGCGCATTTCCCTGAATGCCAGAGGATACTGACTAGAAGCGAGGGCCTTGGGTGTGATAGTGGGGAAACTATTCCCTCATTGGTATAGTAACACAGTAGAAGAGAAACAAATATACAATAGCGGAAGCAGTAAATATCCAACAATGGAAAATAGTGAAAGATAGAAATAATAAATAATTGGAACACACACACACACACACACATATATATATATAATGATGCATGATACATATGTCTCAAAAAACAACCAAACAAGTCACAATTCTGAATACAAACAGTATTAAACCCAAGAACAAAAAAAATAGATAAATAGCTCCTCAGAATCGCAAGCCATTGCTTTGTCCCATGCCCTCCAGCTCCACAACAAATCAAGTACCTGAAGTAGAAGGGCGCTTTCCCTTGTCTATACTTGTAGCAATATAATTTTTTTGGGCCCAAAAGCATGGCCCAAATAGGGGGTGAGACTAAATCCCAGTAGGCAACCACCACAAGATATGTGCCTAACAGTCAATGAATATATGGAAGGTGAATGTAAAGAAAGCAGTAAAAAGTAAAGTACTCAACAGTAATCAATCGATAGTTTCAATATCAAGCAACAACTATCAAAGTAGATAAACACAAACAGGTAACCCTCTGGGAAGTACCCACAACCTATCCCCTCTGGTCATACCTAGCCACACAAGAAAACATCTAACAAACAGGTAACCCTCTGGGAAGTGCCCACAGCCTATCCCCTCTGGTCCTACCTATCAAGTACAAGAAACCCTCTGGGTAGTACACTTGGTCTAACCCCTCTGGTTCAACTTAAGCATAGAATATCTGAGGAATCACTCACTGTCAATTCCCCATATAGTCTCGTATCATATCTAAAGGCACTCTAGGGAAGCACTTACATCACATTCCATCTGTGACCCGTGTCGAGGAACTACAGACTCTCTGGGGAAGCACTCAACTTCAATTCCCCTTATGGTCTCGTATCGAAAATTATAAGACACTCTGGAGAAGCCCTTACATCCATTCTCCCTATGGTCTACTACACCAGGTTCTCACGGCCCTATGTAAGTAAAACAAGTATAGAAACGTGTATCAACCAAAGTAAACCTCAAGAACTACTTGGATAGCAGTCTACAACATATCATCATGTCAGATAAACAAGATCACTACATCCTACAATACTAGGCATGGGAAACAAACAAACCATCCTAACAGGATAAGCAGAACCAAACAATCATAAACAGAACATGCATGGGAAACAGCTCCAAATCATAACAATCAACCATATTCACATACAAATAACCTCTAATCACACACACCAGCAAAGCATGAAATTAATAGGGTTAAAACGGTAAACTCACAATACCCCATTCATGGGTATTGGCGATTTTGAACATATAATTCAAAGACCTTAAACTGAAAGGCACAAACCACCTACCTCATAGGGTTTCAACGAAGTCAATCCACAAGATACCACACCTCCTCAAATCCAGTGAACACGCCACCTAAAATTCTCTATATCCCCATCCCTAACATCCAAAAATCTTAAAATCAACACCCAAGGCATCCACAACCCTAGATCTACACACAACAGGTGTAGATCTAGAAAACTGAGAGAGAGAGATGTAGATCTAAAGGAAAAAATAAAGAAACCAAGAGGAGAGACTTACTTGGGAGAAACCACATTCAAACCACCTTGAAACCCCTTTGATTTTCTTTCAAAAAGAGTGGCAGAGTCCCTCCAACCCTTGAGAACCGAAAATCCCGAGAGAGCTTTGAGTGGGAGGAAGAATGGTGGAGGATTGGGAAATCCCGAGTGGCCCGGGTCTTAAAAACCCTAACAATAAGTGGTTGCACGGTTACCCCACATGGTTTGGAAAACCGTGCACCAACCGTGCGGTTGCCACTATCTCATCCAAGGACTTTTCATGGCTTACCCACTCGGTTTAGCAAACCATGCAGAACCCACTGTCAAGAGTGAATGGTTTCCTGGGCTGGCTGAAAAGTTTGTTCAGACCGTGCGCCAACCGTGCGCCCCTACACAACCTCCTGAAAACCCCCTTTTTCTCAAAAATGACTAGAAAATGAAAACATACCTGAAAAGAAGGTTCGGTTTCTTACAAACTTCCCCCCTTAAAAGAAATTCATCCCCGGATTTTCATAGAACGACGCAGAAGAAGAAACCCCGAACAACTCTGGCCACTGAGCTCGTACATTGGCCTCCCTCTTCCGAGACTCATCATGTACTCGTCCGTGATGCCATAGCACTCATACAGAGAAACAGACAGGCCACGGAGAACCTTTGTACTATGATCAAAAATACGAATAGGATTATCCTCGAATGACGCATCCACTTTGAGCTCAACCTCCTCTAGTTGAAAGACATGAAATGAGTCTGAAAAGTTACTTCGAAGCTGTGAAATGTGGAAGACGTCATGCATAGCCCAGTACCTATGAGTTAACATAAACTGATATGAAACTGGACCAACTCGCTCCAACACCTCAAACGACCCGACGTACCTCGGCGAAAGCTTACCCTGTCTCCTAATCCTTCTATGCCCCAACCTCGGTGTGACACGTAGAAAAACCTGATCCCTGACCTCAAACTCTAGAGGTCATCTCTGCTGATCAACATAAGATTTCTGTCGAGACTATGTAGTAGTCATCCTCTTCCGAATCAAATCTATCTATTCTATGGTCTCCTGAACAAGACGATGTCCCAGCAAAGCTGCCTCTCCTACCTCCATCCAACATAAGGGTGATCGGCATGGACTACCATAAAAATCCTCATAAGGTGACATATGTATAGTTTCGTGAAAACTATTATTGTAGGAAAACTCTACAAGAGGTATATGCATCTCCCAAGAACCTCCAGAATCCAGAATGCATGCTCGGAGCATGTCCTCAAGCACCAGAATCGTACGCTCAGACTGGCCATCTGTCTGAGGGTGGTAAGCTGTACTCAAAATTACCTGTGTACCCAACGCCTTCTGAAGCCCCTACTAGACTCGATAATTAAAATGTGCATCCCTGCCTGAAATGATGTAGTGTGGAACTCCATTAAGATGTACAATCTCTTGGATGTACAACCATCCCATCTCATCAACACTGAAGGTCTCCTCGATCGGAAAGAAGTGATCAACCTTCATAATCATGTCAATGACAACCCATACAGCATCATTCCCTCAGGGTGACCTCGGAAAACCGGTCACTAAATCCATCACGACATCATTACACTTCCACTCAGGAATGGGTAACTATTGTAAGATCCCTACTGGTCGTTGATGCCCCGACTTCACCTACTGACAGGTGGAACACCTCATGACGAAACCATCAATGTCCCTATTCATACCTGGACACCAATACTGATGGTGTAGATCACAATACATCTTGGTGACGCCAGGATGAACTGCCCAAACTGGGGAATGGAAGTCCCGAATCAACTCCTCGCATATGTCTACTGGAACCCATACGCGGACCTGGAAACGCAAGATCTCATCCTCACCTATGGTCTATCTAGGAATAGGGTCCTCTCCAAACACACTCTCCCTTAGGACTAAGCCTTTAGAATCTGATATCCACCTCATTCGCACTCAATCAATAATAGTAGAGGTAAAAACTACAGAAGAAATAAAATTCTTCCCCTGTCTATCATGCACCTCAAAATGCATCTCAGAGAACAGAGCCATAAGCTGCCACTCACTTCTGGCCTCCTGAACTGCCTGTGTCTGACTCATCCTGCTCAATGCATCAGCCACTGTGTTGCCTTTCTTAGGCATGTAGGAAAGCTCAAAGTCAAAATACTGAAGGTACTCAACCCACCTTCACTATCTCAAATTCAGATCATGCTGAGTGAAGATGTACTTGAGACTTTTGTGGTAGGTGAAAACCACCAAATGATCTCCCAGAAGATAATGTCTCCAACAACATAAGGCATGAACAAAAACTGCAAAATATAGATCATGTGTTGATTAATTCCTCTCATGTGGCCTCAACTACCGAGATCCATATGCAACGACTCCATCTCCCTGCATAAGCATAGCTCCCAGCCCGATACCTGATGCATCGTAGTAAACAGTATAGCTCTTTCCCAACTCTGGAAAGACTAGTATCGGTGCAGAAGTCAACCACCCTTTCATCTCCTAAAAGTCTGACTCACAAGAATCTGACCATAATAACTTCGCAACCTTCTTAGTCAGACCCATCAGTGGTGCTGCTAAGCGTGAGAAGTCCTATATGAAATGCATGTAGTATCCATACACCCTTAGAAAACTTTGCAACTCAAATACGTTCTTCGGCTGCTCCAGGAAACTGTTGTCCTCACTTTCTTTGGGTCTACTAACACTCCTGCCTCTTAGATAACATGACCCAAAAAGTGAATCTGATTCATCCAAAAGTGGCATTTTTAGAGCTTAACATATAACTGATTCTCTCTCAGTGCACTCAAAACAATCTCAAGATATATAGCATGTTTGTGTCGAGTGTGATAGTACACCAAGATATCATCCACGAAAACAACCACGAAGGAATCCAAGAATGGATGGAACACTCGGTTCATCAGTTCCCTGAAAACTGCAGGTGTGTTCGTGAGACCGAACGGCATAATCATATACTCGTATAGACCATACCTACTCTGGAAGGCTATAAGATGTATATTAGATGGTCTAATGTGCTACTAATGATAACCGGATCTCAATTAAATCTTCAAGAACACCCGGGATCCTCAAAGCTGATCAAAGAGATCATCAATCATGGGAAAGGGATATCGGTTCTTGACCGTCAACTGGTTCAAATTCCGATAATCCACACAAAGTCTGAGGGTATTGTCTGCCTTCTTTGCAAACATGATAGGCGAACCCAAAATAGAAGTACTGGGTCACATGAAACCCTTCGAATGAAACTCCTCTAACTGCTTCTTGAGCTCCTGTAACACTAGTGTAGCCAACCTATAAGGAGGAATGGACACTGGTGCCACTCCTGGAACAAGCTCAATCGAGAACTCTACCTCGTGTTCTGGAGGCAAACCTGAAAGTTCCTCTGGAAAGACATCTCTGAAACGATCCACCACTGGAGGAAAGTCTAACTATGAATTCCTCTAGTCATCCAGATATAGACTAGCAATCTAGGCTGTAACTCCTCCTAACCCATGACGCTCTGGACCCGCTCTGCTCTCCTGGACATCCCATTCACCCCTATGAAGAAACGATCTGCCCTCTAGGGTTATAAAACTCACCCTACGGTGATAGCAATCGAAGACTGCCTAGAAGGGAACTAACCAGTCCATTATGAGAATGACAACATAGTCTGTCATCTCTAGGACATAGAGGTACCATAAGAAGTGACACCCACCAACCTCTAGAGGGCACTCCTTAAACTGACGTACACTAGATGTTCTCATCCCCAACAGAGTGCCTAGCATCAAGATATCAGTAGAAGAAAATATGCAGAGCCCAATGCTCTCTACAACAGCAATGGAGATAAAACTATGGGAAGCCCCTGTGTCAAAAAGAGATGAAGATAAAACCGAGACTTCTAAGATCGTACCTCAATCTGTAGAGGGTCTGGGATCCTGCTCCTGCTGGGTCTACTTCACTACAAAAGTCTGGCCTATGTCACGACCCTGTGACCCTACCTGACCACTATGAGTTAATCCATCCTACTGTCACTGAAAACCAAGTGACTGGATACCCCGACCATGACCTCCACCTCGGCCTGAACGGCCGTAAGAACTCCAGTTCCCTAACTGATGAGAAATTGGTGGTGTTTCTCTTGAACAAGGAGTCATAGAAGAACCCATTAGATCAATATTATCAAGGACTAAAAACTAGAAGTGTAAGAAAGGGACATAAGAAAGAAAGCACTCAAGTCTTACAAAACATGACTACACAGCGTGTACAATTCCTACACAACGTGTTCCCTTATGTCATTTACATGGGCATTTACTTCTGCCTAAACTGGTCGTGTAACACCCTAAACACACGACATGTTGTCTTAACACAATGTGTGTACTTGAATCCTCTTTCCCTTTCCAAGTCCTTTTACACGGTTAATCCACACGGATGTCCTAATAAAATACTACATAGTGTGTTCAAAATAGACATGGCATGTACTAGACAAGCTTCACCTGGCCCGTGTTGTTAGTGACATGGCCTAACACATGGCTCACACTACATGGTGTGTTCAAGGCGAACATGGAGTGTATGTGAAAGGATAACAGCGACCTGTGTTGTTGGTGACATGGTCGGGTACCTGGGTCAGACTACACAGTGTGTTCAATCCTAACACAATGTGTACAGCTTATGGTTTATCCATATGTGTTGTTAGTTACACAGGCGGACACAGGGTCAACACCACACGGTGTGTACAACTGGTACACAGTGTGTTCCCACAAGGAATTACCTATCTCGTGCCTCTGACCACACGGCCTATGACATGGTTAGAGACAACACGATGTGTACATAACATACACGATGTGTAATTAAGAAAAATAGTTTCTTCCCAAACAGAATAACACATGGCGTGTAGTCAAAACTACACAGTGTGTATTCTGGGTTTTTTCAGGCAGTAAGCCTCAGAAACTAATCTAGAGCCCATAAAGACATTGTAACACACATTGAATGTTCCAAATTCCAATCTGTGAGGGCCCATACTCTCCAAGAATCAAAGTTTGGAATCTTGTACATGTTATAAACAAGCAAGGACAAGGCAATGATCCACCAAGTTCCGGTCCATGAGGGACCATAACACCTCAGGAACCAAAATTTGACATTCCTTCCAAACAAAACCTTACTCAAACAATGGTCTAACAAGAAGAAAGTATTTTATCAAGGCATCTATCACAACAACATGCATATTCTACACAACACCTATCACAACAACATGCAATTTCTAATTCATCCTAGATGGCATGGAAATAATGCATGACATGTGAATTCTAGAAAGTTCCTATATGATGCATGATATGGAATACCCTCATCTCATCAGGTTGCGACAAAAATAGAACCTTAATAATATCAATGACAATATCACAATACATGTGAGTCACTTAATGGTGAAAATCAAATCAACTGTAAAATCGCAAACCAGAAAAATTGTAATAAATTAGGTAGATTGGATTTTCCCTGTACACAGGTTAGCTACTCCTAAGCAAAGCTTATTACCAAGTACCTATTCCATTCTATCCCTATCTATAGGCTCCAAAAAGTAAGTCAAGAGAAAATAATTCCTCTGATACCACTTTGTAATGTCCCGGTTCTGGAAGCCACCCAGAGACGTCGTGTACCCAGTTGGTCACATGACCTCAAGTGCATTTCCCTGAATGCCATATGTTTCCGACTAGTAGTGAGGGCCTTGGGTGTGATAGTGGAGAAACTATGCCCTCATTGGAAGAGTAACACAGTGGAAGAGAAACAAATATACAATAGAGGAAGCAGTAAATATCCAACAATGGTAAATAGCGAAAGACAAAAATAATAAACTGGAGCACACACACACACACACATATATATATATATATAATGATTCATGATACATATGTCTCGGAAAATATCCAAACAAGTCACAATGATGAATACAAACAGTACTAAACCCAAGTACAAAAGAAAATAGATAAACAGATCCTCAGCATCGCAAGCCATTGCTTGGTCACATGCTCTCCAGCTCCACAACAAATCAAGTACCTGAAGTAGAAGGGCGCTTGCCCTTGTCGATACCTGTAGAAATATAATCTGTTTGGGCCCAAAATCATGGCCCAAATAGGATGTGAGACTAAATACCAGTAGGAAACCACCACTAGATCTATGCCTAACAGTCAGTGAATATATGGAAGGTAAAAGTACAGAAATCAGTAAAAAGGAAAGTACTCAACAGTAAATAATCCACAGTTTAAATATCAAGAAACAACTATCCAAGAAGATAAACACAAATAGGTAACCCACTAGGAAGTACCCACAACATATCCCTTCTGGTCATACCTAGAAACACAAGCAAGCAGCTAACAAACAGCTAACCCTCTAGGAAGTGCCCACAGCTTATCCCCTCTAGTCCTACCTATCAAGTACAAGCAACCCTCTGGGCAGTACACTCAGTCTAACCCCTCTAGTTCAGCTTAATCATAGACTCTCTGAGGAATCACTTGCTGTAAATTACCCCTATATTCTTGTATCATATCCAAAGGCACTCTAGGGAAGCACTTATGTCGCATTCCCTATGTGGCTCGCGTTGAGGAACTACAGACTCTCTAAGGAAGTACTCAACACCAATTCCCCCTATGGTCTCGCATCGTAAATTATAAGACACTCTAGAGAAGCCCTTATGTCCATTATCCCTATGGTCTACTACACCAGGTTCTCACAGCCCTGTGTAAGTCAAACAAGTATAGAAACGTATATCAGCCAAATAAACCTCAAGAACTACTTGGCTAGCAGTCTATAACAAATCATCATGTCAGATAAACAAGATCACTCTATCCTAAAATACTAGGCATGGGAAACAAACAAAGCAGCCTAACAAGCTAAGCAGAAACAAACAGTCATTAATAGAACATACATGGGAAACACCTCTAAAGCATATAAATAAACCCTATTCACATACAAATAACCTCTACTTTCACACACCAGCAAAGAAAGCAATTAACAGGGTTAAAACGGTAAACGTACAATACCTCATTCATCGGTATTGGCGATTTTGCACATATAATTCAAAGATGTTAAACTGAAAGGCACAAACCACCTACTTCTTAAGGTTTTGACGAAGTCGATCTACAAGCTACCACACCTCCTCAAATCCGGCGAACACACCACTAAAAATGCTCTATATCCCCTTCCTTGACATCCAAAAGTCTTGAAATCAACACCAAAGGCAACCACAACCCTAGATCTACACACAACGGGTGTAGATCTAGAAAACCAAGAGAGAGAGATGTATATCTAGAGGAGAATACAAAGAAACCAAGATGAGATACTTACTTGGGAGAAACCACCTTCAAACCACCTTGAAACCTCTTTGATTTGCTTCCAAAAAAGAGTGGGAGAGTCCCTCAAACCCTTGAGAACCGAAAATCCTAAGAGAGCTTTGAGTGGGAGAAATAATGGTGGAGGAATGGGAAATACCAAGTGGTCTGGGACTTAAAAACCATAAATTTAAGTGGAAGCATGGTTACCCCACACGGTTTGGAAAACATTGCACCAACCGTGTGGTTGACACTGTCTCATCTAGGGACTTCACACGGCTTTCCCGTACGGTTTCACAAACTGTGTGCAGCCTGTGCGGAACCCACTGTCAAGGGTGCACGGTTTCTTGGGATGGCTGCACAGTTTTTTTAGACCGTGCGCCAACCATGTGCCCCTGCACAACCTCCCGAAAAACATCTTTTTCTCATAAATGACCAGAAAAGGAAAACATACCTGAAAAGAAGGTCCAGGTTCTTACAAAAAACACCAAAGCCTAATGAGACTTTAGGATTTCATGGTGAGAGACTCAGTATAAACTAGAAATATGATCAGGATTTTGAGTCATTGAATCCTAAGAAGTAATAGAGAATTGTGGTAATATCAAGATTGAACCTCAAAGAGGCGTCCTATATACCCCCATTGAATTATAGGAATAAAAACTAGAATATTTTTAGGTTCATAGTTTTAAGTTTATAAAATAGGATTGTATCATACAGTTTAGCATCACACGGTGACACTACTAAAATTATTAATAATTGCGATGGCCTATTTGCGACGGGATACTGTCGCAAATATCCTGTTGTAGAAAACTCTGTCGCAAATACAAGTATTTGTGATGGGCCCATCACAAAAAATGTTATTTGCGACGGGAAGCATCATCGTCGCAAATAATCTTCTGATTATATGTATTATATATACATAAACGTTTTTGCGACGGGCCCGTCGCAAAAACTATTTGCGACGGTCTCTTGTCCTGTCGCAAAAAATATATATATATAACACTTTCTGTGACAGGCCCATCACAACAAATTATTTGCGACGGTCAAGTAGTACCGTTGCAAATATGTTTTTAAAAATATTTAGTTAGACTGTTTGCGATGGGACCCCGTCGCAAATAATAAATTAATTTTTTAAAAAATAAAATTTAATAAAATTGTGATTAATGAAAAAATAATATTACTATTATTAAAACAATAAAAAAATTTAACAATTTAAAAATCTCAATATTCACAAAAAAATATAAAAAAATTAAAGAAAAATTAAAAATTAAATTATGTAATATTTGCATCGATATAAAGGACATAAAATGTAAATAATTCATATTACAATATTAAATTCAAATGTTTGTAACATAAAAAATCACTAGGAGTCATCTTCTAGAGGAGGTGGAGGAGATGAAGGAGCTGGTGGAGGAAACTTCATCCCTAAACTACAAGTCAGACAGTGCATGTACTTCATCTGTTCGTGATGTTGCTGCTGCCATCGACGCATCTGCTCCTTTTAATGCTGCTCCTGCTGCTGCTGCTGCCGACACATCTCTTCTTGCTGCTTCTGCAAAGTCTCTATATGCTCAGCCTGAGCTCGCAACTGCTCATGATACTGTGAGCCAGAAGATAATGCCTCTCCACGAGCTCCTCTCGAGTTGGATTCCGACATCGCAACAGTACCATAATAAGTACCAGGAGTCAAATGAGAGCCGATTTCAACTACTCTGACCTTCTCAAAGCCATACTAATTTGCCTGCATCCATGCCGCCTCATCGAAATAGTGAGCACTGGTCTGCTCAGCAATCTCGTCATGACCCTCAGCCTGTGTCTGAGAGGTTGCAACCTCATATGACTCCTTCAATTCCAATTTAAAATTAAAATTGTAAAAATATTATATGTAGTTAATTGTTAAACTGAAAAAATAATACTAACTACAATCTAACGCTGGCGATCACCTCTAATCTCTCCAGTAGTTGGATCACTGTACATCCTCCGATAAACGTCAAACTCTGTAATATCAAGATGATTGACTGCCTACAAAAATATAAAATAAACTATTTATATTTAAAGTTATATAAAATATTTAAAAAATATACTTACCAGATGCTCTCTATGCGAACTGAATGTATGGATACCAGCTCGATGTGTCACCTCATGTCTCCCCCAGTTCTGTCATCCCATTGAAGATCTCCTCTGAAATCAACCACCCAACCAGTGTAAACATAATACATCCCAAATGTGAGATGAAATGTACTCTGGTCAGTGGGCTCTACACAACTCATCAAATTCTATCACCCCTACTTTCTTAATGGTTGTCCTTCTCAAATTGTGCAAAAACTGGCGGAACCGGTCACGCATAGAAACCTGCCATGCTGCGTGGATAGCGCCGCGCATGCTATCATCGATAGGATGCCATAAACCCTACGAATAATTTATAATATCAAGTTGTTAAAAAAATAAATTTCAAAATAAATATTATTTATTTACATACCATCTGATGCTGGAACATGTCACATTGCACATCAATGGGAATCTGTTCCCATGTGATCCATGGATGAGAAACATAATTACACAATATAGTGCTCCCCTGTCCAATAGCTACATGATGAAAACTGTGAAAAAGGAATAAATAATAAAAAAAATTAGTATATATATAAATAAATTAATGAAATCTAACTAAAATATACAGGTTACCATACCTCTGTGTGCGTGGATCAAAACCAACATGTGGACGTCGCTTGGGGATAGGGTCATGAATCATCAGTCGCGCAAGACCGTGCCCCCTCTGCGTACCTCCTGAACCACCAGTAGGTTGAGGGTCAGCTGATCCCACATCCTCATCATCCAAAGGTAGCTCATCCTCCTCTAACTCACACAATAGATCAGAGTCCATCTGAAACAAAAAATGATTATTGTTAGCAGATAGTTGAAAATAACTATTATATATAGATATATATTAGTTATGATTATAACCAGCATTTAACTGTGTCAATGTTCATCTTTATCCTCTTCTCCATAGATGTCAATGTCAATGTCTTCATCTTCCTCCTCAGCATCATCAATATCCATATGAGTTTTAGTTTCAACATCTCTTGTCATTTCAAATTCATTTGTAACATCATTGACATCTTCATCACCATCGATCCTTAATTGTGGGGTGTCATCGTCGATATTCATGTCTCTTTGTTTATCAGATGGATTTTGAGTCGTCTCTTGAAAAATTTCAATTCCTTCCACTTCAACAGAACCAAATTCAGTTTGAGTAAACTGATTTTCCCGAGATTTCATTTTTATTATGCTCCACCAATCGCTTAAGTCTCTTGAAGTAGCACAGTACTTTGCATAATAAATTTGATGTGCCTGTTGAGCCAGTAAAAATGGTTCATTTACTGAAAGAAGACTTTTATATTTAGTATCAACGATTCCATCAGTCGGATGAACACACAAACCTCTCTCAGTATCCAACCACTAACATTTAAACATTGTTATGTAATTCTGTCCTAGATAACATAGCTCAATAATTTTATCCAAAATGCCATAAAAGTAAACTTCAGTTTCTCTGTGATGTGATCCTCTCAAGAAAACTCTATTGTTCATTGTTTTTTTTTCATTCCCCATATGCATGTGTATGAAATCGAAAACCATTCACCACATATGCATTATAATATTTAACCATTTTGGAAAGTGGGTTACTCAATATACACAGTCGCTTATCAATTTTATCAGCATATTGAGACACCTGAAATTTTTTAAAACAATTATCAATATAATAAATAATAAATGGAATTGATATTAAACCATCAATAATTTATGTTACCAGTTTTTGAAACAATTGAGAAAAAAAAATTCTGTGTTCTTCAATAGCAGCTGCTGTAATTTGTCGAAGTTGTTTCTTGATATGATTATCATATAACCTACAAATAAAATAAGTTTAAATACTGTAACATAAATTATAGAATAAGTGATAGAAGTACTCACAAGATAAATGATTTCATTTCTTCACAGTTGATCAGAACGTATGTATGAGCTCTCTGATGTTCATCATCTGAAAGCCATCGTTCAAGAACTCCACCGAAACCAATATTTGGCTGATTAAAAACTGTTAATTGATTGTCCATTTCATCATTAACATTCCCCTCGTTTCATCCCATTTGATTCTATTTTGATGGATATTGAGATTAAAAATAATAAGATTAGAAAAAATCAATTTCATCTTGAAAATAAGCGTCAGCAATTGAGCCTTCAACTGATACTTTGTTACGTATTTTTTTCTTCAATTTCTACATGCATCTCTCGAATGGGTACATCCATCGAAATTGTACTAGACCTCCACATTTAGCTTCATGTGGAAAATGTAATATCATATGTTCCATTGAGTCAAAGAAAGCCGGCAGAAATATTTTTTCCAGTTTACATATAATTACAGCAACATCTTTTGCTAGTTTTCTTAGCGCATCGTAGTCTATTGTCGCTGTACAAATGTCTCGAAAAAAATATGATATGTTTGTTATCGAATCCCAAATCATAGAATTCAAAAAACCTCTTAATCCAATCGGCATAAGTCTTTCCATTATAACATGACAATCGTGACTTTTTAATCCAGTAATATAACCATTCTTAACACATCTGCCCAAATTGGAATCATAGCCATCTGGAAGTCTCAAATTTGTAATCCACTGACAAAATAATAAGTGACTCTCTTTGGATAGTGTATAAGCTTATTTTGGCTTATTAACCTCTGTGATCAAACATTTTCAAATAATTCAAGTTCTGGTCGCCTACAAATTTGGGCAAGATCTAATCGTGCCTTTGCAGTATCTTTTGTCTTACCCGGTGTATCCAAAATTATATGAAATAAATTATCAAAACATTTCTTCTCAATATTCATAACATCCAACATGTGGTGGACCAACTAATCAGACCAATACAGAAGATCCCAAAAAATGCTCCATTTTATCCAATTATGTTCTTTCCCAAAGCCATAATTTTTTTGTTGGTTTACTGTTGGTCCAAATTTGATGGTGGTAATGAAAATACAACTAATTTTAACTCTGTACCTGAGATCATCTTTGGAGGTTCATCCCTTTCAATTGTACCTTTTCTGAAATGAGATTTGTTCCTCCAAAAAGGATGATCGGTTGGAATAAATCTACGGTGACAATCAAAATAGAAAGGTTTTTTTCCATTGACCAGCATAAAGGCTTGTTTTTCTTTTATACAGTAAGGACATGATTTTGGACCATGTGTACTCCAACCAGATAACATGTCATATGCCGTAAAGTCACTAATCGTCCACATCAATGCAGCTTTTAATATGAAATTATGTTTCGCAACAACATCATATGTATTAACACCATCACTCCACAATGCATTTAACTCATCAATCAATGGTTTCAAATAAACATCAATATTCTTTTTCAGATGTCCTGGGATTAATAGAGTCAAAAAGATATAAGGCTCCTTCATTAATATCCATGGAGGTAAATTGTACGGAGTTATAAAGGGCATAACTTGGTTTGTCCAATTGCAACACTACTTGTGAGGTGATCAACCATGCAAGGAAAATTATAGAGTTTAAATTGGACATGGATGACACAAACTTTTTATTGTGCATGACCTGACAATTGGCGACCCTTTGATATTTGAAAATCGTTAAGAATATAGCAAAGCCTGTTGCGAATATTGATAATTTTAATATCTTATAATTTTTTTATTATTTTAATAATATTAATATTTTTTTCATAAATATTGATAATATAATTTTTTTTATTATTAACTATTGCTAATTATTACTAATTATTCCTAATTATTACTAATTATTACTAATTATTACTAATTATTACTAATTATTACTAATTATTACTAATTATTAAAAATTATTACTAATTATTACTAATTATTACAAATTATTACAAATTATTACTAATTATTACTAATTATTACTACTAATTATTTCTAATTATATCTAATTATATCTAATTATATCTAATTATATCTAATTATATCTAATTATATCTAATTATATCTAATTATATCTAATTATATCTAATTATTACTAATTATTACTAATTATTACTAATTATTACTAATTATTACTAATTATTACTAATTATTACTAATTATTACTACTAATTATAACTAATTATATACACTAATTATATCTAATTATATCCACTAATTATATCTAATTATTACTAATTATATCTAATTATTACTAATTATATCTAATTATTACTAATTATATCTAAGTATTACTAATTATTCCTAATTATATCTAATTATTACTAATTATATCTAATTATTCCAAATTACAACTAATTATTCCTAATTATAGCTAGTTATTCGTAATTATAGCTAATTATTCATAATTATAGCTAATAATTACTAATTATAGCTAATTATTCCTAATTATAGCTAATTATTCTTAATTATAGCTAATTATAGCTAATTATAGAAAATTATTCCTAATTATAGCTAATTATTCCTACTTATAGCTAATTATTACTAATTATAGCAAATTATAGCTAATTATAGCTAATTATTTCTATTTATTCCTAATTTTAGCTAATTATTACTAAATATTCTTAATTATTACTAAATATTCCTAATTATTACTAAATATTATTAATTATTACTAAATATTCCTAATTATTACTAAATATAGCTAATTATAGCTAATTATAGCTAATTATTCCTAATTATTCCTAATTATTACTAATTATTCCTAATTATTGCTAATGATTCCTAATTATTTCTAATTAATCCTAATTATTTCTAATTATTCCTAATTATTGCTAATTATATCTAATTATTGCTAATTATTCCTAAGTATTGCTAATTATATCTAATTATTTCTAATTATATCTAATTATTGCTAATTATATCTAATTATTGATAATTATATCTAATTATTGCTAATTATATCTAATTATTTCTAATTATATCTAATTATTCCTAATTATATCTAATTATTCCTAATTATAGCTAATTATTCCTAATTATAGCTAATTATTCCTAATTATAGCTAATTATTCCTAATTATAGCTAATTATATCTAATTATTTCTAATTACATCTAATTATTGCTAATTATATCTAATTATTGCTAATTATTGCTAATTATTGCTAATTATTACTAATTATATCTAATTGTTACTAATTATATCTAATTATTACTAATTATATCTAATTCTTACTAATTATATCTAATTATTACTAATTATATCTAATTATTACTAATTATATCTAATTATTACTAATTATATCTAATTTTTACTAATTATTACTAATTTTTACTAATTATACATAATTATTACTAATTATTCCTAATTATATCTAATTATTCCTAATTATAACTATTTATTCCTAATTATATCTATTTATTCCAAATTATATCTATTTATTCCTAATTATATTTACTTATTGGTAATTGTATCAATTTATTGCTAATTATATCTATTTATTCCTAATTATAACTATTTATTGGTAATTAAATCTATTTATTCCTAATTATATCTAATTAATATTAATTATAACTAATTATTTATAATTATAACTAACAATATCAATTTATTAGTAAAACTAAATATAAATAAAAATCAATTGAAATCTAATTAAATTAGAACTAATAAACAACAATTAAAATTAACATAAAAAAATAAAATAAATATTAAAAAAATAAAATATAAATACCTTAAACTTTGATATTCTGAAGATATTGACGCCCTCTGATTGCTCTCGTATAAAAAACTTCAACTAAAAGAAAATTTCTCTTTGAAATTGAAGAATGAAGGGAGAGAGAGAGAAAGATCTGAATGATTTGGGGGAAAACAGATGGGGGTATATATACGTTAGATTAGTTGCGACGGGATTATTAGCGACGGACTTCCTGTCGCAGATGGTGGTATTTGTGATGGGGCCCGTCGCAATTACCCTCACCCGCATTAATTACCATCGGCTGTTAAAAGGTTATTTGCAACGGGTCCTGTCGCAAATAGTACCTGCCGGCAGTCTTTTTGCGACGGGACGACATCCCGTCGCAAAAAGTTATTGACCGCCTTCAGGTGTTTACGACGGGACCCGTCACAAATACCCCTACGCGGTTTGGTGCGCAACCCGCGCGGTTTGGCGCGCATGTCGCACCAAACTATTTGCGAATGGAGACGAAATCCCGTCGCAAATTAGTGGTTATTTGTGACGGGCTAGTTTCCCCGTTGCAAATAGTTTCCTGGACGGGTTATTTGCGACGGGATTTCTTCCCATTTCAAATAGTGATTTTTCCCGTAGTGTGAGGAAACTTGTGTAACAAAATGTATGATTACAAGATATATTGTAGGGCTTGTGCTTTGGTCAACCCCGAGGGTAGAATCCATAGATTCAACGTATCCAGTGTTGAGTGGAAACTGGCATGAGTATGGGTAAGGATGATACTTTGGCAATGCCCAAATTCTTATAGGGAGAAGTGAAGGATACAAATGGGGGCATAAATTGGTGTACTTATTGGATGATTGTGGTCATCTCATTATCGAAACATGAGGTGTATCATTCTTATCACATAGTTCATTCTACATTAATTAGGTATGGAATCATATGTTTTCTACATAGGGTATGGTTATAGTTTAACATCTTACACTAAGGATATTTTTATGTAGTTTAATGTTGTACAACTAGGATATTATGCTATGTGGTTTAAATTCCTATAGCTCGAACATGTTTTGTGGATTACACATTAAGAAACCTGATCCCAATTAAGATTAGAGGAGAGAAGGATAAAGGAATCTTATATCTGATGATTGTGAAGGGTAATGGATAGTTGCCATGGTTGGGGTCTATGTCCCCTACTACACTGGTTCCCTTGGAAGGAAAAAGGCATGGAAAGTGACTGTGTGTTACTAATTAGTGGTAAAGGTATGATCGGGGCTTATACGGGTGTGTTTACTAGGTATTTCTAAGGAGCGGTGAAGGTATGAGTGGGGATTAAATGAGTGCGCTACCCAAGTGATACTAAGGAGCAATGAAGGTATGAGAGAGTATTATGAAAGTACACTAATCAGGTGTTTCTAAGGATAAGTAAAGGTGGTAGTAGGGCTTACATGAGTGTGATCCCAATATTCTTCTAAAGATAACTGATGGTATGAGCGGGTCTTATGCGAGTATGTTTCCCAGGTGCTACTAATGATCAGTGAAGGTATGATAAAGGCTTATGCAAATGTGCTTCCTAGTATGGTAAGGAAAATATCATTATCATCCCATGAGGTATATTATGCTCATCGCATAAGGTATCTTATGTTCATAACATGAGTTTTCTTGGGTTTTTCACCCAAGGATTCATATGATTATCCTAGCGGTTAGGCCACATTTTAATATCACATGTTAAGTATGTTATGCTATTTGATTAAATATTATGTATCTAGGATATTTATTTGATTAATTATGCATTAAGATTATCATTCCTTATCCCTCATGTCATACCATGTGGGTTTCTCATCACGTTGATGGGTTGGGGAGTGTAATTGGTACTTACACTTGAGGAGGAGGCCAGTAGGGGATACTTGGTGGAAATAAGGATACATGTAGGGATTACACATTGGGGATTCACATTATTTCTTCTTTGTATCTTGCATGAGGATCTCCAAACCCATTGATGGTTTGTGGAATATGATTGGGGCATACACCTGAGGAAGAGGCCCTTAAGGGGAGGTTCCTTGGAGTTCATCACCATATAAAGTAATAGTCGGTGTTTTATAATTATTATCAAGCACATGACAGGGGATTCATATATATTCATGTGAAGATAATCACAACCCACGTAGTTTAGTGCCACTTAATAGGTCATTTCATTCCTTTTAAGGTCATGTGATAAGGACCAATGTGGTGCCTTTTAAGGTCATGCATCCATGATTGGATGAAGTTCCTTTTAAGTTTATACATTTAGTGCCTATGAAGTTCCTTTTATGGTCATGCGTCTAGGACTTGATGAATTTTCTTTTAAGTTCATGTGTCCGGGAACTATGAAGTTCCTTTTAAGGTCATGTATCTAGGACTTATGAAGTGCCTTTTATGTTATGTGTCTAGAACCTATGAAGTGACTTTTAAGTTCATGATTTTGGACCTATGTAGTTCCTTTTAATTTCATGTGCTATGGACCTATGTAATATTCATTATACTATTAGGTAATAGTTTCCTAGAAATGGTTGGTGTGGGACTTATTCATGAGTATCCCTTTATGGTTCAACCTGGAATATGAGTTAGGTGATGAGATTTTCAGGAATACCTTGAGGAGTATTTCAACTCAAGATATTTGAGGAAACCAAGATGAGTATCTTGAATCATGGGGAATGAAGGGAATGAGATGAATATATTGATTAAACATGTTTCAAGGATCCAATAGGCGTATCTTGACTCATGGCAATATCTTGGATATAGGTTGTGGTTGTGGATGTCATAACCTACAATGTCCTTGACCTAGCCTCAAAATCTCATGATGTGACTCGGATTTTTCATGTGGGTTAATGAAAGAAGGGAAGCGACCGAAATGATGGTCTAGGACTATATCCCGACATTGATCCGGAGTGGGGGTGTGTGGTTGAATCCCCCATGATATGGACTATCAAGTGAAAATCTAGATGTCTTGACACTGTGTCGTGCAACTTTGGAGTTGAGTGAAAATTAGTTTTTATGGGGCATTCCCTCAAAGAACATAGTTAGAAACAATATTGTGAATAAATTTTAGAGTTTTGAAAAAATGATTTTTGTGTGAGGCATTGAAATTGATCATAAATATTGGAAACACTAGTTCATGAAACATTGGATTTACATGAAAATGAATTGTGTGAATTTTTTTGACTTAACATGAAATTGTGTTTCCCATAGATAAAGTTACCTGAAAACATTTTAGAAAAAATTCCATGAGTTGAATGGATTCAAAAGGTAATTTCTCCTAAGTTTGGGATTTTGGGGTTTCATGAGATGAGATATTTGGTGCTAAAATCCAAGTGGTCCTCTTTAAAAATGGGGGGCAGTTCCTTATTTATTGGAATCTTGGATCATGTGATCCACTATGTATTGAAACATTAGTGTTGTATGAGTTCCTTATCTTTTTATTTGATAGTATGACTCAATAAGGTGAGGTATTTTTAAATTTATTAGAGTTTTATCAAACAAATAATTTATGTGAAATTGCAGGAGTTGTTCTAGTTGCTCTGAAGTTGCACAAAAATCTATATTTTTCTCCAGAACTATATCTTCTCTCCACTTTTCAGATAACCAACTTCAAATGACAATAACTTATGATCTGTAAGTCTGTTTTGGATCCCAAACCATTCAAATATAAGTATATAAAACTAACTACATCCCTTTTATAGGTTAATACCATATATAGTATTTTATAAGGCCAAATAGTTCCCAAAACACCCTCATAATCTCAACATTGTTATTTTTTGAATTCATTTTCAGCATCAACAGATCCCCCCCTGCCCCCGCCACTAGAATGGGATCTAATTTGGATGAGCAGGGTGAGTTAGATTGGATTCTGAGGAAAGTACTAAAAAATAATCTATCATGAAGTTCATTTAATCTCAATCACATTAATGAAGAAATAAAATAGAAATATATAATCTCACATGAGTCATGCTTAGTGTGAAAAATAATAGATAACAGAATATCATTCACTTATATGAGAGTGTTTTATAGGGTTGAATAGGTTGGGATAAAAATGTTTTTTTGATATCCATTGGAAACCTATAAATAATGGGTTATCAGGTTGGTGTGATTCCCAAAGTTTGGTGCCTCATCAATGTGAAGGATGTACTAGGGAGAAACACCAAGGGAGTTTTAATTCCACATGGGAAAAGGGAATGCGGAGAGAGGTAAATTGAAAACTCAAGAGTTTTTATTGATAGATGGAGGAGGTAGGTGATTTGAGGACAATTGTTGATCTTTTTTATCTCATGGGTTTTAAATATGTATTATAGAAGATCTCTCCTCTAAGACGCATTCCCTAGATAGGAGATAATTTTGACCATGTGTCATCATTATAGGGGATTCTATTCAGAGTCAAGGATGGTTCCTCTAAGTCAATTACCATGGATGATAGGTGATCCAATTTATTCCATGCGCCTTCATCATAGTAGATCCCATTTGAAAATGAAATATGGATGTTGATTGACCTAATTGTCATTAAAGTCGGTCAATGTTTAAAATTTATATTCTTACTCACTACTGTATATGTGGAAAGCAGGGTCAAACCCAAAGGGAAGGCTAATTTGACCACTAGTCTTCTAAAAATTAACTAAAAGACCCTACTATTGTCAATAGAGGGATTGAGTTTCTATCTTCCTACTTTTTTTATTATTTGTACACAGATGAAATACCATAGTATTTTTAAGTTTTTGTTCTAAACTATATCGAAGCAAGAAATAGGCTAAAAATAGTAAAAACAGAGATTTAGAATGCTGATAACTGAACAATGAAGTAAAATGTCTAGGGAAAAAAATCTATATTCTATTGGTTTAAAAAAAACTCCAATTCACTTAAAAGTTACTACATTGCACCACTAAAAATAGAATGACTAATCTCCCACACCAAGAGTTAAGTCACACAGGCTGGTTGATTTTGAAGTTCGCCACTCTGAATTAAATCAACTGTGAAAAGTTCAAATTAATAATGACAACAGGACGAACTTGTCGTAAGTCCCGAAGTATTTTTGAATTTATTATTTTTGAAAGATGTGTCCACGATCAATCTTGCTGATTGAATAGTGGATTTTGGAAAATTAAGTTCTAGTGGTGAAAAGAAATTTAATAAATTCAATATTGATCTCGTCAATCACTATTGAATACATTAATGTGTTAAAGTAACGGAAGAAAAGTAACCAGTAGAAGTATTAATTCCTTGAGCTCGAATATTTAGCCACGAATTGTCCCAATTACTTATAATAAAATCATTCAAATACTGAGGAAGATAATTGGAAGAAAACAGAGGACAAAAACTCCCCCTGTTAGCATGAATTGCTGCTGCTCCTAGCCCTCAGGTCTCTGAAGAATGTATCTCCGAGAAGTGCTCCAGGTTCCGCCTTCGGTTCTCGCTCTACTTCTGAAGTGAATGCTCGAATGAATTACCCACTCTAATCTGGTGTGTTCGTTCGAATGAAGAAAGAGTCTCAAAATTCAGCTGCTACTTTGCCTTTAAAACCCCACTTTCATCTACATGTCACTGACCACTTCCACCAACTTCAAAAGTCCCTCAGTTGTGCACTGCACACATGTGCTTCTTTCGCGACTGGCACGCCACGCTATCTTTTCTCACATAACTAACTCTAGGTGGGTTAGTTAAGTGAATATGGATGGAATTTCATCTCTCGAATGAACCTGCACATGTTAAAAACAAAATGAAACAATTAAAACTCGACGAAAGTTAATTAATATTTTGTAGTTATTATATTAAGTTTACTGTTATAATCCTTATTAAAAAGTAATTAAAGTTCATTAATAAATATCTTAAATTGATAATTATTATCTACTAGATTAAATACTAATATTATAGTTATTAATTATTTAATTAGATAAAATTTATTACGTTTTTATATTACTATTATTAATTACGTAATTTAATTAGTGTAAGTATTATTAAAAATTATCCAGTATAACGTTATTTAATTCTTAAATTAGACTAATATCAATTACTTTATTTTATTATATTGAAGTTACAGTGTTAAAATATCTATTTTAATTAATATTTTTATAAATTATGATTGTTTATATTTAAATTTTATAAAATTTTATTAGTTTGACTTGTATTCTATTTAATAACTTATCTATTTATTAATATTATAAAAGTTATATATAAGATTATTAAGTGGTATATTATATTTATTTGATTAATTTATTATTTATTTACTTTTACTTTTATTATATTATTCTTATTATATTATTTTATTAATTATTTCACTCCCCCCCCCTATTCGACGCTACAGGGGGAATGATTTTTTTTCGGTTCCTTCTCCAGGAAGGAGGTCCGCAGTTGCCTTCTCCTTATCCCAGCAATGTAGCGATGATGGTTACACCCAAATCCAGTGGTTTCTTCTCACGACGACCTTGTTTAGAGGCTTCCCATGACAGATCAATCTACTACAACAACAACATCTTGACTTCCCTTCCTTCACAGTAGAAGTGTTACAACCTCAGAAGCTCAAGAACAGCGGTGGTGGACGTTCTTCAATCCAGATATGCAGTGCAAATCCCACCCCCATGTGGCTTCAATCAGTGGCGGGTTCGACCAGTTCGGTTCTTCCTCTCCTCAACAAGTTTAAACAGGTCCAATCTTCTTCACAGTGAAACCCCCCTCGGCTTCTTCGGATGAAAATCTGGTTTTAGGTCTTCAATAGCAAGGATTCGGTTAATCAACGGCGTATGTGGTCTCATCCGAGCTTATCAGGACCAGCGACGGTTTGGGAATCATTGAAAGCACAACTCCCCTCCCTCGCTGTTCATCCCTAGTGGTGGTTTGGATGGGTTTGATATCTGAAATTTTAGTTTGATTTTCAAGAATATTCTAGTTCTGATCTGACTTCATAGCGAGATCCAGGGTTTCATATCTAAGTTAAAGTTTGTTTTGTGTCTGATTTTGTTGTTGTGTTTGTGTGTTGCGGGAGTGAAATGGATGTTGTGCAAGGAAGGAAAGGGAAATGGCGGTGGCGAGAAATGGCTTGGAAGGGATACAGATGCTGGGGTGACGGTGAGTTACGGTGCCAAGAGAGTTTACGGTGGTTGTGCCACCGTAAAAGGATTACAGTGACAGAATTGAAAGGGTACCACAAAAGTGACGGTGTGAGAATGAAACGGTGGAAAAGGTCACGGTACCACCGCTTTAAAGGGATATGGTGCATCCCTGTCAAGAGGTTATGGTGAAAAACTAACACACCATAATGGAAGGGTAAAAGGTTTTACGGTGGCACTGTAAATGAATGAAATAGTGTCTCGGTTAACAGTGAGATAGTAAACCTGCAAAATAAACAAAGTAAAATAAATTGGAGCTTAAATAAAAACCGAATGAGATAATTTATAACAACTAAAAATTAATTAAAACATATGAAAATAAAGTTACTCGTTAATTTAAATAAACTTTTAAAACCAAATAATCTTAAATTAAATATTATTAACTTCAATTAATTAAAACTTATATTAGAATTAAACTAAAACATATAATTAAAAAGAAAAAAAATTATTAAAATTTAATTTAAACATTTACATAAAAAAGTAGAATTATTTATAATAGAGTGCTATTTCATATAAAATTAATTAAAGTAATCAGATAACTATTCTTTTACTAATCAATTTATGATAATTAATTAAGTTGATGAAATTAAACAAGAGTAAAACATTTATAAAACTAATTTAATAATTAATGAATTGTTAAAAGACAACAAAAATTTATATTATATTAAATTAAATTAATTAATATTTAATACATGAAATGCTAAATTAAAAATTCATTATCAAAGTGAAAATGCAGACTTAATTAATTAATTAATGTTAGATTATTAAAATTGCAGACATAAACTACCAAGATAAATAAAAAGTCATTAGACTATAAAATTAAAGTAAGAAATAAATTAATTATTTTAAAGCTTATAATACACGATTAATTATATAAAAATTGATTAATTATTAAAGTTAATAATAAAAATACAAAAAAGCCATTATTTATTGAAAAGTGTTAAAATAAATAATTAAATTCATAAAAATTAACTAAAAAGTTGTGGAAAAACATGTGTTTTTTAAGGCCACATCAAATTCCCCCACACTTAATCATTGTTTGTCCTCAAACAATCTCATGTGTTATTATATTTTAAAACAAAAGTATGGTATTGATGATTTTGCTCAAAATGTAACATGTCCAGCAAATTGAAACAAAGGATAGTAATATTTCATTATGCTTAGAAAATAAATTGCTCAAATATATATTACTTAGAACAAATACTCAAAGGTAGTCAAGAGAGAAATGAATCAACAAGAAATGATAGTGTCATGCCTCATATGTGGTACTTCTTAGTGACTAACTTCAATCCAGACTTAAGTACAAAGTCCGAGGGTGACAAGAGGTAAAATTTACGTGGAATTAAGAACTTAATAGTAAGAAATTTATACTTTGACTTTTTCACCTAGGTCCCAAAAATAAATATATATTTTTGTGAATCACTTCAACGATACAACATAAATGATTCCCATGTAAACCAACTGACCTCTTCTTCATTTGGCATTCATCATTCCCCTCACCTTAATGAACTCATTTTTTGACCCAAGACACTTTATTTTATTTTTCCCAAGCCATGTATCATGTGTTAAGCACTGTGCAATGCACTTATTCAAAGTGAACAGAGAGATTATAGTAAACAGAAACTCACCCAGCATCTATGGTCTTAGAGACTCACCGTGGGATCCCAGATGCCCAAATTACTCCAGTTTCAAAATATTTTTATGAAAATTCATTTACATTGTATCATTAAGATGACTAATTTTTATAATTAAAAGAAAAATGAGTCACCTATGATCAAAATAAAACTTACAATTCCAAGGGTTATATACATATTTCCACTAACAGGTAACCCATATCACTCTCAGAAATAGCTATAAACAAAGATTTTCTTTAGATCACAAAGATAGACCACTCAGCAATCATCCATTATCACTAATCTCATATTCAAAGCAATTCTTAACTTCCAGCAACGTACTTGTCCTAATGCAAAACTCAATTGAGTACAGTGTAATTTTGAAAACATTTACCCATTTTTAATCAAAAAGTTTGAAGTTGCAGTGGTAATTAATGGGATTCCAATTAAGCACAGTTAAGCACAATCAAGAATTGACCCCCACCCCCACACTTAAAACCCAACTTTGTCCCTAAAGTTGACTTCTAAAGTGGATAATAATAATTAAACAATTAAGGTTCAAAACAGATTTCCAATTAAGTAGATTTATGACATGTATAAAGGTCACATTAAAGTTCAAAAATCTTGTTTTCCACAATGAATAAATTAACAGAAGGTTCATTATAAAATACACACATTAACATCTAAGTCCAGTGAATATTTTTTTCAATTCAGATCAAGAAATAACACGTAATTGTGGGTGCGAAATTAATTGGGGTGAAAGAAAGTTTAGTAGAATTTATTTAGTTAGATATTCAATAAAGCAGAAAAAGTTCATACTAAACACCCCAACATTAATCAGATTTAAAAGACCAGCAACATGTACCCCCCCCCACACTTAGTTTCAAGCAGTGAAAAGTTTTTAATAACAATGAAATTCAGTTTCCATCAGTGAAGTACATGCAGATTTTTTAATTCAACTTAGTGACATGCAGAAAAAGTTTTTTAGTATACGCAAGATATGCAGCAGATTTTTTTATAAAGCATTGAGGAGAAGAATAATTAAATTAAAATTAATAGAAAGATAAATCCCTAAATAGATTTTCCATTACTCCTTCAGCATGGGAATTCCACTCCTTAAATGACACAGCAGTATCATCCTATAAACACAGAGCATGTAAACCAGGAATAAAAATCTAGCAGAGATAGAGAATACGGAATACAACAAACCAGCACTTTATTCAACACAAAACAGTACAAAAATGAATACAAATAAGGAGCATTGGTTGACTCCCATGAAGCACTAATTTTAAACTCTTTAGTTATACTTTATTTAATTACAATTTTTTATTTAAAACAAAAGAAAAACCATGGGTTTCCTCCTATGCAGCGCTAGGTTTAATGTCCCCAGCCGTACTTCATTCAAGAACAATTTTCAAGCATAGTTAAGGCAACCAAGACCTTGGGTTGTCCCTAAAAATAAAGTTTCACTATCATTCCCTTGACTAACATGGGTTTATTCTCTTCACCTACTATTTCAACAGCTCCATTCTTCAGCACTCTCACTACAGTAAAAGGTCCAGACCACTTAAACTTCAGCTTCCCATGAAAGAGTTTAAATCTAGAGTTAAAGAGGAGGACATTCTATCCAGGTTTTAAATTTTTAGTTTGAATAATTGATTCACAAAAAAATTAATCCTCTCTTTATAAATTCTTGAATTATCATAACTCTTTCTTTTAATCTCATCAAGTTCACTCATCTCAAGTAATCTCCTCTCACCAGGACTCTTAAAGTCAATGTTCAGTGCCTCAACTGCCCAATAAGACTTGTGTTGCAACTCCATAGGTAAATGAAAACATTTCCCAAACAATAGCCTGTAAGGAGACATTCCTATTGGGGTCTTAAAATAGGTTCTATAAACCCATAAAGCTTCATCCAATTTAATAGACCAGTCATTCCTAGAGCTTGACACAGTTTTCTCAAGTATTTGTTTCTGTTCCCTGTTTGAAATTTCCACTTGTCCACTGGACTGTGGATGATAAGGAGTACCAATTTTATAAACACAACTGTATTTTTCCATCAAATATTTAAATTTATAGTTCTTAAAATGTGTTCCATTATTTGTGATAAAAGCTCTTGGGACTCCAAATCTTTTAAAGATGTTCTTTTTCACAAATTTTATTACAGGTTTGGTTTGATTGTTGGGTAGTGCCACTACCTCAAACCATTTTGAAACATAGTCTACAACAACAAGAATATACTCATTCCCATGAGATGATGGAAATGGACCCATGAAATCTAAACCCCAAACATAAAAAAATTTCAACTTCGAGAATTCCTTTTTGGGGTAACTCTTGCTTCCTACCCACATTTCCGAGCATCTGACATCTATCACAGCCAACCACAAAGCTCCTAGAATCCTTAAAGAGAGTAGGCCAATAAAAAACCATATTTTAGGACTTTCTGAGAAGTTCTTTCACCACCATGGTGACCTCCCCAAGGTGAATAATGACAACTTTCTAAGACAGGAAACATCTCTTCCTCCGGTATACATCTTCTAAGAATACCATCAGCACATCTCCTAAACAGCAAAGGATCATCCCAAAGGTATTATTTAAGCTCATAAATGAATGTCCTTATTAAGTTATTGGATAGATTTTTGGGAATGACACATGCCGCAAGGAAGTTGGAAAAATCAACAAACCAAGAAGACTTCCTGATTGACACAATAAGCAGCTTCTCATCAGGAAAGGAAGATTTTATCTCCCTAGGATCTTCAGATTGAGTAAGAGGAATCCTAGATAAGTGGTCAGCAACTAAATTTTCAGCTCCCTATTTATCCCTAATTTATAAATCAAATTCTTGAAGAAACAAAATCCTTCTAATCAGCCTGGGAATAGTTTCTTTCTTTGACAGCAAGTAATTTAAAGTAGAATGATCAGTGAAAATGATGACTTTTGAACCTAACAAATATTGTCTAAACTTCTCTAGAGAAAACACAATGGCTAACAATTCTTTTTTAGTTGTGGTATAATTTTTTTGGGCATCATCTAGCAGTATGCTAGCATCATACACCACATGCAACTTCTTATATTTCCTCTATCCAAGGATAGCACCTACAACCATATCACTAGTATCACACATAAGTTCAAAAGGTAGTTTCCAATCAAGTTTAGTGATGATAGGTGATGTAGTGAGTTTCTCTTTAATCAAATTAAATGATTTCAAATAGTTTTCATCAAAATTGAAAGGTGTAAACTTGACCAAAAAATAACACAAGGGCTTAGTTATTTTAGGAAAATCTTTTATTAATCTCTGATAGAAACAGGCATGCCCTAGAAAACTTCTAACACCTTTGACATTTACAGGAGGTGGCGGTTTTTGAATAACATCAATCTTAGCAGTATCAACTTCTAGACCTATCTTGGACAACTTATGACCAAGAACTATACCTTCTGTAACCATGAATTGACATTTCTCCCAATTAAGAACAAGGTTGGTTTCAATGCATCTTTCTAGAACTAACTCAATATTTCCAAGACAAGTATCAAAAGTACTACCCAAAATGGAAAAATCATTCATGAAAACCTCAATAATTATCCCAATCATATCCGAAAAGATATCCATCATACACCTTTGAAAGGTGGCTGGAGCTCCACACAACATAAAGGGAATCTTCTTATAAGCAAATGTCCCAAAGGGGCTTGTGAAATTGTCCTTTTCCTGGTCCTCTGGATCAATAGGAATCTAGTTGTAACTAGAATACCCATCCAAATAACAAAAAAACTCATTTCCAGCAAGCCTCTCAAGAATTTTATCCAATAAGGTCATTGGAAAATGGTCTTTCCTAGTGGATACATTAAGCTTCCTATAATCTATACAGACTCTCTATTTTGTGGCTTTCTTAACTTGGACTTCTTCATTTTTTTCATTTTTAACTACAGTGAAACCTCCCTTCTTGGGGATAACCTGGACAGGGCTGACCCAAGCACTATTAGAAATGGGATATATCATTCGAGTGTCTATAAATTTAATCACTTCCTCTCTCACAACTTCTTTCATGTTTGTATTTAATCTTCTTTTACATTCCACCCTAGGCTTATGGTCAAGCTCTATAGGTATTTTATGCTTACAAAATGAGGGACTAATACCCTAGATATCAGCTATGGTCCAGCCTATGGCAGATTTAAACTTATTCAAAACATTCAATAATCTTTCCTCTTTGTTTTCATTAAGTTTAGTATAAATTATTACAGGAAAAGTGGAGTTCTCACCCAGGAATGAATATTTAAGATGAGCAGGGATTGGTTTTAGCTCAAGAGTGGGAAGTTCTACACTCGAAGGAAGAATATTAGGCCTGGGAGATCCAATATCTTCAACATATCATTTTTAAGGAGTATTTAAAGATGAAATATTTTCAATTTCATGCTCAGATTTAGAAGTAATAGTGCCACTTCCCAAAGTGGGCAGTACACTGTCCAGATTTTCTATATCAAAATTCAACAAATTAATCAGAGAAGAATCATAAAGTTGTCTTGTAAGTTCTCCCTAAATATCATCAAAGTGTTAATAAAGTTTTATGTTAACAGAAACACCCTCAAATTCACTCAAAAAGCTCATAAGTTCAGAAATAGTGGACTCTTCTACAACAGAAACTGGACAGTTGTCCAGTTCTGGAAAATTTTCCAGATTTGGAGTTTGTGTAGAATTTTCAATTTCTAAAACAGATTGAATAGTATTTTCAGATTCACAAATATTTTCTTCAATAGAGGATTGATTTTCAGATTCTTCAGAGTTTCCAATTAAGTTCTCGTCTTCTAAGGACACTACCATTGAACAGTTTTTAGAAAAAGTTGGTCCTTTAACATTTTTAAACACATTTAACTCTTATTTTTGTTCGCCAATTTTAAAAATTAATTGACCTTTAGAGACATCAATAACAGGACCACCTGTGTTCAAGAAGGGCCTCCCCAAGATGATGGGAACCTCTTGATCACACTCCATATCCAAGAATAAAAAGTCTGCAGGAAAAAACAGTTTCCCAACTCCAACTAGCAAGTTATCTACCATACTCATAGGATGAGTGAATGATCTATCATCTAACTGTATTATGACTGTGGTGGGTTGAAGGTCACCCAACCTCAACTATTGAAACAGTGATTATGGGAGTAGATTAATTCTAGCACCCAAATCCCACAAATAGTTGAGTTGATCAAAATTTCCTAGTGTGAAAGTTATGACAAAACTACTTGGGTCTTTTAGTTTAGTTGGAATTTTCTTTTGGAGCACAGCATTGCACTCTTCAGTGAGGTTGTAAGTAGAAAATTCTTCTAGAGCTTTTTTGTTTGAAACAATTTTCTTCAAAGATTTTAGATAATATGGGATTTTAATTAAGGCTTGAATGAAGGAAATTTTTACTTGAAGTTTGGAAATGAGACCAAGGAACTGAAGAAGTTCAGCCTTCGTGTTAATTTGAGGTTTCAACTTCTCAAGGAAAGGGATGGGTGGGGCAAAAAAATTTCAAATAGTAGGTATATCCCTCACCTCTTCTTCAACTTTTTCTTTTCCTTTATTACATTGATTTTTAAATAAACTTTCAGCATGAGTTTCAGGTGATAAATTCATATTTATATCATTTTCAAGACTTTCCTATGAATTTCCAACATGTGTGCAAAGCATATTTTTATTTCTAGATTGATGCAGATTTTTTTTGGGCATTTGAAATTTCTTTATCAGCAAAAGTTTGAGTATTAAGCACACTTATAGTGGAAACAACCATAGAATTATCCCTAGGATTAAGTTAAGTGGTACTTGGAAGTCTACCTTTTTTCCTAGATGAAAAATATCTAGCAAGTTGTCCTAAATGTGTTTCCATGTTTTTCATTCTAACACCAGTTTGCATTTTATCAGACTCATGTTGATTTTGATGTTTCGTTAGCTGAGTCATGTATCTTTCTTCTTGAGAGTTGATTTTATTCAAAATTAGTTCAAGTTTAGAATACATGTGACTATCATTGTTTCCTTGTACATTTGAAGACTCAGCCCTTTGTTGATTCTGAAAATTTGGTCTTGATTGATTAGAGAAATTAGGGGTAGTGGATTGTTTAATTAAGCATTGATCTTTCCAAGACATATTTGGATGGTTCCTATATCCTTGTTTATAATTATTTGGAAATGGTTCTTCTTTAGGAGGCATCCTAGGACTATTGTTAACAAAGTTTGAGTTTTCTTATTGTTGGGATGGCATATCAAAGTTAGGAAAAAAGTTATCATTATGACTAAACATACCAAACTGGACACACTGTTCTCTTAAAGATTAGTTAGTATTTTGAGAGCCAAGTTGGTTAACAGTTTGTTTAGAATTCTGGTTCATTAAGAATTGAAGTTGGTTGGTGATTTCAAAAAATTGAGCTTGAGTTTCATTCATTGAACCTATGTTTGGGTTAACATTTCTATTGACTCTTTTTCTTCTTGAATTTTTATGTTGTGAATTCAGTGAAAGATTATTAAAAAAAATTCTAAGTTCTTCATCTATTTTATCATTATAATTACCCCAACATCTTGGTCTACAAGATTCTATCCAGAGGAGGACATCCCTTCATAGAAAGTATCCATAAGAAGGTGTGATGGGAGTTAATGATGGGGAAATTGCCTAAGAAGATCCCTGAATCTATCCCAAGCTTCATGAAAATATTCTCCATCCTCTTGATAAAAACGAGTTATCTTTGTTCTAAGTTCACCTTTAAGTCTTTGAGGATAAAATTTCATAATGAAATAATTATACACTTGATCCCAATTTTCGAATATGTTCTCATCTAGACTCAGAAACCAATTTCTAGAATTCTCTTTAAGGAAAAAGGGAAATAATCTCATTCTAAGTTCATTTTCTATGAGTCCTGGAAGAGGTAATTGCTTCACGGTGTTATAAAAGTCTCTAATAAAGGCAAGAGGATCCTCATTAGAGAGTCCATTAAAAGTAGACAACAGATAAATGTGTGATTTTTTAAGTTCATAATTTCTAGCTCTATGAGATAAACTAATGGATGATGGATTGCTTGAAACTTGAGAAAGTTGAAACTCCCTCATACTAGGCCTTTCATTTTCTTTTAATAGTTATGGATAATTATTTTGAAGGTTATTATTATGAACTCTATTATCTATGTTTTCCATTTCGGCTTTGTTCTTCTTTATTAGAGCAGTGATATGTTTATCTAATTCAAGTTTTAGGGGCTCTTATCTAACAACAAAAGTTCTTGTGCTCATGAAAACAACAATAGGTAGTAATCAGTAGTAACAATTCAGCAAGAAGTGAAACATATTTTTTTAATTTTCAAATTTTCCAAATTTTTTTTAAGATTTTGATATATGTGTTTTTTAGTGTTTTTTAGAGTAATGTCTCGTGCCTTCCCCGGAATGGTGCCAAAAACGTGACCTAACCGTCATTGAAGTTGTTCAAAGTTTAAAATTTATGTTTCTACTAACTAATATATATGTGTCAAGCAGGGTCGAACCCACAAGGAAGGCTAATTTGACCACTATTCTTCTAAAAATAAACTAAAAGACCCTATTGTTGTCCACAGAGGGGTTGAGTTTCTATCTTGCTAATTTTTTTATTATTTGTGCATAGATTAAATACCAAAGTCTTTTTAAGTTTTTGTTCTAAACTATATTGAAGCAATAAATAGGCTAAAAATAGTAAAAAACAGAGATTTAGAATGCTGATAAGTGAACAATCAAGTAAAACGTCTGGGGAAAAAAATCTTCATTATACTAGTTTTAAATAAATCTCCAATTCCCTTAAAAGTTACTGCATTACACCACTAAAAAGAGAATGACTTATCTCCCTCATCAAGAGTTAATTCACACAGGCTGGTTGATTTTGGAGTTTTCCACTCTGAAATAAATCAACTATGAAAAGTTTGAATTAATAATGACAACAGGACGAACTCGCCATAAGTCCCAAAGTATTTGTGAATTTATTATTTTTGAAAGATGTGTCCACGATCAATCTTGACGATTAAATAGTGGAGTTTTTAAAATTAAGTTCTAGTGTTGAAAATCAATTGAATGAATTTAATATTGATCTCGCTGATCACTATTGAATTCATTAAAGTGTTAAAGTAAAGGAACAAAAGTAACCAGTAGAAGTAGTAATTCTCAGAGCTCGAATATTTAGCCAAGAATTGTCTCAATTACTTATACTAAAATCATTCAATTATTGAGGAAGATAATTGGAAGAAAACAGAGGAAGAAAACTCCCTCTCCTAGCATGAATTTCTGCTGCTCCTGGCCCTTGGGTCTACGAAGAATGGCTCTCAAAGAAGTGCTCCAGGTTCCGCCTTCGGTTCTCACTCTACTCCCGAAGTGAAAGCTCAAATGAATTCCCCGCTTGAATCTGGTGTGTTCGTTCGAATGAAAACAGAGTCCCAAAATTTTTCTGCTACATTGCCTTTAAAACCCCACTGTCATTTACATGTCACCGACCACTTCCACCGACTTCAAAAGTCCCTCAGTTGTGCACCGCACATGTGTGCTTTTTTCACGACTGGCACGTCACGCTCTCTTTTCTAATGTAAATAACTCCAGGTGGGTTAGTTAAGTGAATCTGGATAGAATTTTATCTCTCGAATGAACCTACACATGTTAAAAACAAAATAAAACAATTAAAACTCAATGAAAGTTAATTAATATTTTTTAGTTATTATTTTAAGTTTACTATTATAATAATTATTAAAAAGTAATTAAATTTAATTAATAAATATCTTAAATTGATAATTATTATCTACTAGATTAAATACTAATATTATAATTATTAATTCTTTGATTAGATAAAATTTATTACGTTTTTATATTATTATTATTAATTACGTAATTTAATTACTATAAGTATTATTAAAAAATAGCCAGTATAACATTATTTAATTCTTAAATTAGACTAATATCAGTTACATTATTTTATTCTATTAAAGTTAAAGTGTTAAAATATCTATTTTAATAAATAATTTTATAAATTATGATTGTTTATATTTAAATTTTATAAAATTTTATTATTTTGACTTGTATTCTATTTAATAACTTATCTATTTATTAATATTATAAAAGTTATATATAAGATTATTAAGTGGTATATTATATTTATTTGATTATTTTATTATTTATTTAATTTTAATTTTATTATATTATTATTATTATACTTTTTTTATTTATTATTTCACTTCCCCCCCCTATTTGGTGTTACAGGGGGGAAAGATTTGTTTTTCCAGTTCCTTCTCCGGGAAGGAGGTCTGTGGCTACCTTCTCTTTATCCCAGTAATGCAGTGATGATGGTTACACTCGAATCTAGTGATTTATTCTCACGAAGACCTTCTTCAATAGCTTCCCATGGTAGATCAATCTCCTGCAACAACAGCGGCTCGACTTCCCTTCCTTCACAGCAGAAGTGTTACAACTTCAGAAGCTCCAGAACAGCGGTGGCAGACGGTCTTCAATCCAGATATGCAATGCACAACCCTCCCCCACGCGGCTTCAACCAATGGCATGTTTGAACAGTTCGGTTCTTCCTCTCCTCAACAAGTTCAAACATGCCCAATCATCTTCACAGTGACACCCCCTAGACTTCTTTGGATGAAAATATGGTTGCAGGTCTTCAACGGCGGTGATTCGGTTAATCAATGGCGTAAGTGGTCTCATCTGAGCTTATTAGGACCAACGACGGTTCGGGAATTGTCGACAGCACAGCTCCCCTCCCTCATTGTTCATCCCCAGTGGTGGTTCGGAAGGGTTTGATATCTGAAATTTTAGTTTGATTTTCAAGAATGGTCTGGTTCCGATCCGATTTCATAGCTAGATTCGAGGTTTCATATCAAAGTTAGAGTTTGTTTTGTGTCTGATTTTTTTGTTGTGTTTGTTTGTTACGGGAGTGAAACGGATGTTGTGCATGGAAGTAAAGGGAAATAGCAGCAGTGAGAAATGGCTTGGAAGGGATACAGACACTGGGGTGATGGTGAGTTACGGTGCCAAGAGAGTTTACGGTGGTTGTGCCACAATAAAAGGATTACGGTGATAGAATTGAAAGGGTACCACAAAAGTGACGGTGTTAGAATGAAACAGTGGAAAAGGTCACGGTGCCATCGCTTCAAAGAGATACGGTGCATCCGTGTCAGGAGGTCACGGTGAAAAACTGAGACACCGTAACTGGACGGTAAAAGGTTTCACAGTGGCACCGTAAATGAATGAAATGGTGTCTTAGCTAACAGTGAGATAGTAAACATGCAAAATAAACAAAGTAAAATAAATTTTAGCTTAAATAAAAACTGAATGACATAATTAATAACAACTAAAAATTAATTAAAACATTTGAAAATAAAGATACTCATAAATTTAAATAAACTTTTAAAACCAAAGAATCTTAAATTAAATATTATTAACTTCAATTAATTAAAACATATATTAGAATTAAATTAAAACATAGAATTAAAAAGGAAAAAAATTATTAAAATTTAATTTAAACATTTACATAAAAAAGTAGAATTATTTATAATAGACTACTGCTTCAAATTAAATTAATTAAGGTAATCAGATAACTATTCTTTTATCAATAAATTTATAATAATTAATTAATTTAATGAAATTAAACAAGAGTAAAACATTTATAAAACTAATTTAATAATTAATGAATTGTTAAAAGACAACAAAAATTTAGATTCTATTTAATTAAATTAATTAATATTTAATACATGAAATGCTAAATTAAAACTTCATTATCTAATTGAAAATGCAGACTTAATTAATTAATTAATGTTAAATTATTAAAATTGCAGACAGAAACTACTAAGCTAAATAAAAAGTCATTAGCCAATAAAATTAAAGTATGAAATAAATAAATTATTTTAAAGCTTATAATACACGATTAATTATATAAAAATTGATTAATTATTAAATTTGATAATAAAAATAAAAAACAACCATTATTTATTGAAAAGTGTTAAAATATATAATTAAATTGATAAAAATTAATTAAAAATATGTGGCAAAACATGTGTTTTTTAAGTCCACATCAAATTCCCCCACACTTAATCATTGTTTGTCCTCAAACAATCTCATGTGTTATTGTCATTGAAAACAAAAGTATGGTATTAATGATTTTTCTCAAAATGTAACATGTCCAGCAAATTGAAACAAAGGACAATAACATGTCATTAGTCTTAGAAAATAAATTGCTCAAATGAATCTTACTTAGAACAAATACTCAAAGGTAGTCAAGAGAGAAATGAATCAACAAGAAATGATAGTGTCGTGCCTTATATGTTGGACTGCTTAGTGACTAACTTCAATCCAGACTTAAGTACAAAGTCTGAGGGTGAAAAGAGGTAAAGTTTATGTGGAATTAAGAACTTAACAAAAAGAACTTTATACTTTGACTTTTTCTCCTAGGTTCCAAAAATAAATATATTTTTTTGTGAATCACCTCAATGATACAACCTAAATGATTCCCATATAAACTAACTGACCCCTTCTTCATTTAATGTTCATCATTCCCCTCACCTTAATGAACTCATTTTTGACCCAAGACACTTTATATTATTTTTCCCAAGCCATGTATCATGTTCTAAGCATTGTGCAATCCACTTATTCAAAGTGTACAGAGGGATTATAGCAAAAAGAAACGCACCCAGCATATAGGGTCTCAGAGACTCACCGTGGGATCCTAGATGCCCAAAATACTCCAGTTTCAAAATATTTTTATGAAAATTCATTTACATTGTATCATTAAGATGAATAATTTTTATAATTAAAAGAAAAATGAGTAACCTATGATCCAAATAAAACTTCCAATTCCAAGGGTTATATACCTAATTCCACTAACAGGTAACCCATATCACTCTCAAAAATAGTCATAAACAAATATTTCTATTAGATCACTAAGATAAATCACTTAGCAATCATCCATTATCACTAATCTCAGATTCAAAGCAATTCTAAACTTCCAGAAAGGTACCTGTCCTGAAGCAAAAACACAATTGAGTATAGTGTAATTTTGAAAACATTTACCCATTTTTAAACAAAAAGTTTGAAGTTGTAGTGTAAATTTATGGGCTTCCAATTAAGCACAGTTAATCACAGTCATGAATTGACACCCTCCCCCAAACTTAAAACCCAACTATGTCCCCAAAGTTGAATTCTAAAGTGGAAAATAACAATTAAACAATTAGTGTTCAAAACAGATTTCCAATTAAGTAGATTTATGACATGTATAAAGGTAACATTAAAGTTAAAAAATCTTGTTTGCCACAATGAATAACTTAACAGAAGGTTCATTAGAAAATACACACATTAACATCTAAGTCCAGTGAATATTTTTTTTTCAATTCACCTCAAGAAATAACATGTAATTTGTGGGTGCACAATTAATTGGGGTGAAAGAAAGTTTTGCAGAATTTATTCAGTTAGATATTAAATAAAGTAGACAAAGTTCATGATAAAAACCCCAACATTAATCATATTTAAAATACCAGTAGCATGTACCCCCCACACTTAGTTTCAAGCAGTTAAAAGATTTTAATAACAATGAAATTCAGTTTCCTGTAGTGCAGTACATGCAGATTTTTTAATTCAACTTAGTGACATGCAACAAAAGTTTTTTAGTATATTCAAGATATGCAGCATATTTTTTTCTTAAGCATTGCGGATCAGAATAATGAAATTAAAATTAACATAAAGATACTTCCCTAACTAGATTTTCCATTACTCCTTCAGCATGAGAATTCCACTCCTTAAATGACACATCAGCATCATCCTAGAAATACGGATCATGTAAACCAGGAACAAAAATCTAGTAGAGATAGAGCATATAGAAGACAACAAAGCAACACTTTATTCAACACAAAACAGTACACAAATGAATACAAATAAGGATCATCGGTTGAATCAAATTAATAACTGATTTTAAAGTCTTCATTTAGACTTTATTTAATTACAATTTTTTATTGAAAAAAAAAGAAAAACCATGGGTTGCCTCCCATGAAATGCTAGGATTAAAGTCCCCAGCCGGACTTCATTCAAGGATAGTTTTCAAGCACAGTGAAGGCAGCAAAGCCCTTGGGTTGTCCCTCAAAATAAATTTTCACTCTCTTCCCATTGACTAACATGGGTTTATTCTCTTCACCTATTATTTCAATAGCTCCATTATTCAGCACTCTCATTACAGTAAAAGGTCCATACCACTTGGACATCAGCATTCCAAGAAAGAGTTTAAGTCTAGAGTTAAAGAGGAGGACCTTCTATCCAGGTTTGAAATTTTTAGTTTGAATAGTTAAATCATGAAATATTTTAGTACTCTCCTTATAAATCCTTGAATTATTATAACTCTCTCTCCTAATATCATCAAGTTCACTCAGCTCAAGTAATCTCCTCTCACCAGCACTCCTAAAGTCAAAGTTCAGAGCCTTAACTACCCAATAAGACTTGTGTTGAAACTCCACAGGTAAATGACAACATTTCCCAAACAACATCCTATAAGGAGAAATACCTATCGGGGTCTTAAAAGAAGTTCTATAAGCCCATAAAGATTTATCCAATTTAAGAGACTAGTCTTTCCTAGAGTTTGACACATTTTTCTCAAGTATTTGTTTTAGTTCCCTGTTTGAAATTTCCACCTATCCACTGGACTATGGATGATAAGGAGTACCCGTTTTTTGAACACAACCATATTTTTTCATCAAAGCTTTAAATTTATAGTTCTTAAAATGTGTTCCATTATCGGTGATAAAAGCTCTTGGGACTCCAAATCTTGTAAAGATGTTATTTTTCACAAATTTTATTATAGATTTGGTTTGATTGTTGGGTAGTGCCACTGCCTCAACCCATTTCAAAACATAGTCTACAGCAGCAATAATACACTCATTCCCATGAGATGATGAAAATGGACCCATGAAATATAAACCCCAAACATCAAAAATTTCAACTTCTAGAATTCCTTTTTTGGGTTAACTCTTGATTCCTACCCACATTGCCTAGCCTCTGACATCTATCACAGCCAACCACAAAGATCCTAGCATCCTTAAAGAGAGAAGGCCAATAAAAACTAGATTTTAGGACTTTCTGAGAAGTTCTTTCACCACCATGATGACCTCCCCAAGGTGAAGAATGACAACTTTCTAAGACAGGTACCATATCTTCCTCAGATATACATCTACTAAGAATACCACCATCACATCTCCTAAACAACAAAGTATCATCCCAAAGGTAGTATTTAAGTTCAGAAATGAATGTACTTATTTGCTTATTAGATATATTTTTGGGAAATACACATGCCGCAAGGAAGTTGGAAAAATCAGAAAACCAAGAAGAATGTCTGATTGACACAGTAAGAAGCTTCTCATCAGGAAAGGAAGAGTTTATCTACCTAGGATCTTCAAATTGAGTAAGAGGAATCCTAGATAAGTGGTCAGAAACTAAACTTTCAACTCCATGTTTATCCTTAATCTCTAAATCAAATTCTTGAAGCAACAAAATCCATCTAATCATCCTGGGTTTAGTTTCTTTCTTAGACAACATGTACTTTAAAGCAGAATGATCAGTGAAAATGATGACTTTGGAACCTAATAGATATTGTATAAAATTTTATAGAGTAAACACAATAGCTAAAAATTATTTTTTAGTGGTGGTATAATTATTTTGGGCATCATCTAGCAGTCTGCAAGAATAATTCACCACATGCAACTTCTTATATTTCCTCTGTCCAAGGACAACACCTACAGCCATATCACTAGCATCACACATAAGTTAAAAAGGTAGTTTCAAATCATGTGTAGTGATGATAGGTGATGTAGTGAATTTCTCTTTAATCAAATTAAATGATTTCAAACATTTTTTATCAAAATTTAAAGGTGTATCCTTGACCAGCAAAGAACACAAGGTATTAGTTATTTTAGAAAAATATTTTATGAATCTCCAGTAGAAACTCGCATGCCCTAGGAAACTTTTAACACCTTTGACATTTACAGGAGGTGGAAGTTTTTAAATAACATCAATCTTAGCAGTATCAACTTCTAGACCTCTCTTGGACCCCTTTTGACCAAGAACTATACCTTTTGTAACCATTAATTGACATTTCTCCTAATTAAGAACAAGGTTGGTTTCAATGCATCTTTCTATAACTAACTCAATATTTCCAAGACAAGTATCAAAAATACTACCCACAATGGAAAATTAATTCATGAAAACCTCAATAATTATCTCAATAATATCCAAAACAATAGCCATCATACACCTATGAAAGGTGGCTGAAGATCCACACAACCCAAAGAGAATCTGCCTGTAAGAAAATGTACCAAAGGGGCATGTGAAAGTGGTCTTTTTCTGGTCCTCTGGATCAACAAGAATATGGTTGTAACCAGAATACCCATTGAGAAAAAAAAATAATTTCTAGCAAGCCTCTCAAGCATTTGATCCAATAAGTTCATTGGAAAATTTTCCTTCTGAGTGGTTGTATTAAGCTTCCTATAATCTATATAGACTCTCCATTTTGTGGCTTTCCTAAGTTGGACTTCTTTATTTTTTTCATTTTTAACTATAGTGAAACCTCCATTCTTTGGGAAAACCTGGACAGGGATGACCTAAGCACTATCAAAAATAGGATATATCATTCCAGTATCCAACAATTTAATCACTTCCTCTCTCATGAATTCTTTCCTGTTTGGATTTAATCTTCTTTGACTTTCCACCATAGGCTTATGGTCAGCCTCAATAGGTATTTTTTGCATACAAAATGAGGGACTAATACCCTTGATATCAACTATGGTCCAGCCTATGGAAGATTTAAATTTCTTCAAAACAATCAAAAGTATTTCCTCTTGGTTTTCATTAAGTTCAGTAGAAATAATTATAGGAAAAGTGGAGTTCACACCTAGGAATGAATATTTAAGATGAGAAGGGATTGGTTTTAGGTCAAGAGTGGGAGATTCTACACTCTAAGGAAGACTCTTAGGCCTGGGAGGTCCAAGATATTCAACATATCTCTTATAAGGAGTATTGAAAGATGAAATATTTTCAATTTCATGTTCAGATTCAGAAGTAACAGTTCCACTATCCAAAGTGGGTAGTACATTATCCAGATTTTCCATATCAAAATTCAACAAATTAATGAGAGAAGAATCATCAAGTTATCTTATAAGTTCTTCATCAATATCATCAAAGTTTTTAGAAAGGTTTGTGTTAATAGAAACACCCTCAAATTCACTCAAAAATATCCTAAGTTTAGAAATAGTGGACTCTTCTATAGAAGAAACTGGACAGTTGTCCAGTTCTGGAAAATTTTCCAGATTTGGAGTTTGAGCAGAATTTTCAATTTCTAAAACAGATTGAATAGGATTTTCAGATTCACAAATATTTTCTTTAATAGAGGATTGATTTTCATATTCTTCAGATTTTCCAATTAAGTTATGATCTTCTAAAGACTCTACCATTGAACAGTTTTCAGAAAAAGTTGGTCCTTTAACATTTTTAAACACATTGAACTCTTCTTGTTTTTCTCCAATTTTAAAAATTAATTGACCTTTAGAGACATCAATAACAGCACCACATGTGGAAATAATGGCCTACCCAAGATGATGGGAACCTCTTGATCACACTTCATATCCAAGACTAAAAAGTATGCAGGCAAAAATAGTTTCCTAACTTCAACTAGCAAGTCATTTAACCTACCCACAGGATGAGTGAATGATCTATCAGCTAACTGTAGTATGACTATGGTGGGTTGAAGGTCACCCAACCTAAACTTTTGAAATAGTGAGTATGGGAGAAGATTAATTCTAGCACCTAAATCACACAATCAGTTGAGTTGATCAGAATTTACTATTGTGCAAGGTATGAAAAAACTACCTAGGTCTTTCAGTTTTGGTGGAATTTTCTTTTGGAGCACAGCACTGCACACTTCAGTGAGTCTGTAAGTAGAAAATTCTTCCAGAATTTTTTTGTTTGAAATAATTTTCAACAAAGATTTTACATAAGATGGTATTTTACTTAAGGCTTGAATGAAAGGAATTTTTACTTGATGTTTGTAAAGGAGACCAAGGAACTGAAGAAGTTCATCCTTGGTGTTACTTTGAGGTTTAATCTTCTTAGGGAAAGGGATGGGTGGGGAAAAAATTTTCAGAAAAATAGGTATATCTCTCACCTCTTCTTCAACTTTTTCTTTTCCATTATTACTTTGAATTTTAAATTAACTTTCATCTTAAGTTTCAGGTGATTAATTAATATTTAGATCATTTTCAAAAACAATATGTGAATTTCCAGCTTGTGTGCAAAGCAGATTTTTATTTTCAGATTGAAGTAGATTTTCATTTTGGGCATGTTCAGTTTTTTTATCAGAAAAAGTTTGAGTATTAATCCCACTTCTAGTGACAACAGCCATGTCATTATCCCTAGGATTAAGTTCAGTGGTACTTGGAAGTCTACCTTTTTTCCTAGATGAAAAATCTCTAGCAAGTTGAACTAAATGTGTTTCCATGTTTTTCATTCTAACATCATTTTGCATTTTATCAGACTCATATTGATTTTGATGTTTGGTTAGCTGAGTCATGTAACTTTCTTCTTGATAGATGATTTTGTTAAAAATTATATCAAGTTTAGAAGACATGTGACTATCATTGTTTCCTTTTATATTTGAGGACTCACCCCTTTGTTCATTCTGAAAATTTGGTCTTGATTGATTAGATAAATTAGGTTTAGTGGATTGTTTAATCCATCATTGATCTTTCTAGGAAAGATTTGGATGTTTCATATAGCCTTGGTTATAATTATTTGAAAATGGATCTTCTTTAGGATGCATCCTAGGACCATAGTTAACAAATTTTGAGTTTTTTTTTGTTGGGCTGGCATATCAAAGTTAGGAAAAAAGTTTTCAGTATGCCCAAACATACCACACTGGACACACTATTCTCTTAAGGATTGGTTGGTATTTTGACACCCAAGTTGGTTAATAGTTTGTTTATAATTTTGGTTCATTAAGGATTGAAGTTGGTTGGAGATTTTAGCAAGTCGATCTTGAGTTTCATTCATTGAACCAGTGTTTGGGTTAACATTTCTATTGACTCTTTTTCTTCTTTAATTTTTACATTGTGAATTTAGTGCAAGATTATTAAAAAAAATTCTAATGTATTCATCTGTTTTATCATTATAATTATCCCTAGCAGCTTGGTCTACTAGATTCTATCTAGAGGAGGACAACCCTTTATAGAAAGTATCCATAAGAAGGTGTGATGGGAGTTGATGACGGGGACACGACCTAAGAATATCCCTGAATCTATGCCAAGATTCATGAAAAGCTTCTCCATCCTGCTGATAAAAACTAGTTATCTTTGTTATAAGTTCACCTTTAAGTCATTAAGGATAAAATTTCATAATGAAATAATTATACACTTGATCCTAATTATGGAATATGTTCTCATTTAGACTCAAAAACCAATTTCTATCATTCCCTTTAAGGAAAAAAGAAATGAATCTCATTCTAAGTTCATTTTCTATGAGTCCTAGAAGAGGTAATTTCTGCACAGTGTTATAGAAGTCGCTAATGAAGGCAAGAGAATTCTCATTAGAGAGTCCATTAAAAGTAGCCAACAGAGAAATGTGTGATTGTTTAAGTTCATAATTTCTGGCTCTAGGAGATAACCTAATGGATGATGGATTGCTTGAAACTTGAGGAAGTTGAAACTCCCTCATCCTAGGCCTTTCATTTTCTTCTAAGAGTTCTGGATGATTATTTTGAAAGTTATTATTAGGAACTCTATTATCTAAGTTTTCCATTTCAGTTTTGTTCTTCTTTTTTAGAGTAGTGAGATGTTTATCTAATTCAAGGTTTATGGGATCTAATCTAACACCATAATTTCTTGAGCTCATGAAAACAACAACAGGAAGTAATCAGTAGTAACAATTCAGTAGAAAGTGAAACAAAGTTTTTTAATTTTCAAATTTTCTAAAAAAAATTAAAGATTTTTATATCTGTGTTTCTTTTAGTGTTTTTTAGAGTAATGGCTTGTGAATTCCCCAGAAACGACACCAAAAAGTTGACCTAACCTTCATTAAAGTTGTTCAAAGTTTAAATTTTATATTTCTACTAACTACTGTATATGTGGAAAGTAGGGTCGAACCCACAGGGAAGGATAATTTCACCACTAGTCTTCTAAAAATTAACTAAAAGACCCTACTATTGTCAGCAGAGGGATTGAGTTTCTATCTTCCAACTTTTTTATTATTTTTTCATAGATGAAATACCACAGTCTTTTTAATTTTTTGTTCTAAACTATATCAAAGTAAGAAATACGCTAAAAATAGTATAAAATAGAGATTTAGAATGCTGATAAGTGAACAATCACGTAAAATGGCCAGGGAAAAAAATATCCATTCTACTGGTTTTACAAAAACTCCAATTCACTTAAAAGTTACTATATTTCACCACTAAAAAGAGAATGAATTATCTCCCTCACCTAGAGTTAAGTCCCATAGGCTGATTAATTTCGGTGTTTTCCAATCTGAAATAAATCAACTGTGAAAAGTTCGAATTAATAATGACAACAGGACGAACTCACTTTACTTCTCGAAGTATTTGTGAATTTATTATTTTTTAAAGATGTGTCCATGATCAATCTTGCTGATTGAATAGTGGAGTTTTGAAAATTAAGTTCTAGTGGTGAAAATCAATTGAATGAATTCAATATTGATCTCACCGATCACTATTAAATACATTAATGTGTTAAAGTAAAGGAAGAAAAGTAACCGGTAGAAGTAATAATTCCCCGAACTTTAATATTTAGGCAAGCATTATCTCAATTACTTATACTAAAATCATTCAATTACTGAGGAAGATAATTGGAAGAAAACAGAGGAAGAAAACTCCCTCTGCTATCATGAATTTCTGCTGCTCCTAGCCCTCGGGTCTTCTAAGAATGGCTCTCTAAGAAGTGCTCCAGGTTCCGCCTTCAGTTCTCGCTCTACTCCCGAAGTGAATGCTCGAATGAATTCCTGGATCGAATCTAGTGTGTTCATTTGAATGAAAACAGAGTCTCAAAATTCTTCTACTACTTTGCCTTTAAAACCCCACTGTCATCTACATGTCATTGACCACTTCCACCGAATTCAAAAGTCCCTCAGTTGTGCACCGCACACGTGTGCTTTTTTCGCGACTGGCACGTAGTGCTATCTTTTCTCACATAACTAACTCCAGGTGGGCTAGTTAGGTGAATCTGGATGGAATTTTGTATCTCGAATGAACCTACACATGTTAAAAACAAAATGAAATAATTAAAACTCGACGAAAGTTAATTAATATTTTTTAGTTATTATTTTAAGTTTACTGTTATAATACTTATAAAAAAGTAATTAAAGTTAATTAATAAATATCTTAAATTGATAATTATTATCTACTATATTAAATACTAATATTTTAATTATTAATTATTTAATTAGATAAAATTTATTACATTTTTAGATTATTATTATTAATTATGTAATTTAATTAGTGTAAGTATTTTTAAAAATTAGCGAGTAAAACATTATTTAATTCTTAAATTAGACTAATATCAATTACTTTATTTTATTCTATTAAAGTTAAAGTGTTAAAATATCTATTTTAATTAATAATTTTATAAATTATGATTGTTTATATTTAAATTTTATAAAATTTTATTATTTTTACTTGTATTCTATTTAATAACTTATCTATTTATTAATATTATAAAAGTTATATATATAAGATTAATAAGTGGTATATTATATTTATTTGATTAATTTATTATTTATTTACTTTTACTTTTATTATATTACTCTTATTATATATTTTTTATTAATTACTTCACTTCCCACCCCCCCTATTCGGCGCTATAGGGGGGAAATATTTTTTTTCGATTCCTTCTCTAGGAAGGAGATCCGCGGCTGCCTTCTTCTTATCCTAGTGACGCAGCAATGATGGTTACACCCAAATCTAGCGGTTTCTTCTCATGATGACCTTATTCATTGGATTCCCATGGAAGATCAATCTTTTGTAACAACAGCGGCTCAAATTCCCTTCCTTCACAGCAGAAGTGTTACAAACTAAAAAGCTTTGGAACAACGGTGTTGAATGGTATTCAATCCAGATATACAGTGCACAACCCTCCCCCACGCGGCTTCAACCAATGGCGGGTTTGACCAGTTCGGTTCTTCCTCCCCTCAACAAGTTCAAACAGGTCCAATCATATTCACAGTGAAACCCCCCCAGCTTCTTCGGATTAAAATTTGGTTACAGGTCTTCAACAGTGGTGATATGGTTAATCAGCGGCATAAGTGGTCTCATCCAAGCTTATCAGGACCAGCGACGGTTCGACCATCATCGACAGCACATCTCCCCTCCCTCATTTCTCATCCCCGGTGGTGGTTCGGATGGGTTTGATATCTAAAATTTTAGTTTGATTTGCATGAATGGTCTGGTTCTGATCCGATTTCATAGCGAGATACGGGGTTTCATATCTAAGTTAGAGTTTTTTTTGTGTCTGATTTTATTCTTGTGTTTGTGTCTTGGGGGAGTGAAACAGATGTTGTGCAAGGAAGGAAAGGGAAACGGTGGTGGCGAGAAATGGCTTGGAAGGAATACGGACACTAGGGTGACGGTGAGTTACGGTGCTAAGAGAGTTTACGGTGGTTGTGCTGTAGTAAAAGGATTACGGTGACAGAATTGAAAGGGTATCACAAAAGTGATGGTGTGATAATGAAATGGTGGAAAAGGTCCTGGTCCCACCGCTTCAAAGGGATATAGTGCATCTGTGTCAGGAGGTTACGGTGCAAAACTGAGACACCGTAACCAAATGGTAAAAGGTTTCACAGCAACACCGTAAATAAATGAAATGGTGTCTCAGTTAACAGTGAGACAGTAAACCTGCAAAATAAACAAAGTAAAATAAATTAGAGCTTAAATAAAAAATGAATGAGATAATTAATAACAACTAAAAATTAATTAAAACATGTGAAAATAAAGGTACACATAAATTTAAATAGACTTTTAAAACCTAATAATCTTAAATTAAATATTATTAACTTCAATTAATTAAAACTTATACTAGAATTAAACTAAAACATATAACTAAAAAGAAACAAAATTATTAAAATTTAATTTAAACATTTACATAAAAATGTAGAATTATTTACAATAGACTACTATTTCAAATTAAATTAATTAAAGTAATCAGATAACTACTCTTTTATTAATCAATTTATGATAATTAATTAAGTTTATGAAATTAAACAAGAGTAAAAAATTTATAAAACTAATTTAATAATTAATGAATTGTTAAAAGACAACAAAAATTTAGATTCTATTAAATTAAATTAATTAATATTTAATACATGAAATGATAAATTAAAACTTCATTATCTAAGTGCAAATGAAGACTTAATTAATTAATTAATGTTAGATTATTAAAATTACAGATAGAAACTACCAAGCTAAATAAAAGTCATTAGACTATAAAATTAAAATAAGAAATAAATTAATTATTTTAAAGCTTATAATACACGATTAATTATATAAAAATTGATTAATTATTAAAGTTAATAATAAAAATACAAAAGAACCATTATTTATTGAAAAGTGTTAAAATAAATAATTAAATTGATAAAAATTAATTAAAAAGATGTGGAAAAAAATGTGTTTTTAAGGCCACATCATTGATCTAAGTAATGGGGACACAAAGTGTGTCGGTGGATAAGCGGGATGCTTAGGAAGAGTTCAAGAACTATTCGGTATATGTCATCATGTATTCATCATATCAACTAGGCATATAAAATGAATATAAATAATGTGATCTAATTGGGAAAACATAAGTTATAACCAAGTGAAAGACATGAGATTAAAACTTGATTGTGCACCAGGTAGGATGTTGGTAGTCTCTGAGGTTTCTTAATTTATGGTTTTATAGATTTAAACAGGGGAGTACCTTTTATGTTCATAAAGATAGAACTAAGTTTTATAACATTTAAGGCTGTATAGATAGGTTCTAGGGTTGTTTAATTTTAAGGTCATATAGCTTTGACCAATGGTTGTACCTTTTAAATTCATGCATCTAAGACCATGGGTTGTTGAAGTTTAAGGTTATATAGCTTTAACTAAGGGTTCTCCCTTTTAAATTCATGTATCCAAGACCATGGGGGATGATGGAGTTTAAATTCATACATCCTTGACCAAGAGGTATACCTTTTAAATTCAAACCACTAGGACCAATCTTTGTGCCTTTTAAGTTCATGAAATTAGGACCCAGGGTTTCTGAATTTTGAGTTCATACATATTGTACCAAGGGTACACATAGTTTAAGTTCACAATTCTTGGACTATGGGGGCATTCATTTTAAGGTTTTGTACTCAAGTATATGGTGTTCCTTTTAAGATCATGCATTTAGGTTCATGATATACCTTTTAAGGTTATTCACTTAGGACCATGGGGTCACTATAATTTAAGGTCATGTAGTTAGGACCATAGGGTACACATAGTTTATGGTTTTGTTTCTTAGACCATAAGTATGTGAGAAAACCTCATTGGCTTGAGTGAAAACCCCCTTAAATGAATTGATGGCCTAGATGATCTCAATTCCAGTGTAGACAGTCTCAATTATGAGGAAGAGTGTGTGTCTTAGCCTAAGATAATTGGTTTGGATGTCACTACATATCCCATGAAATGATAATAAATCCATACGTAGTTCTGTAAGGGGTATATTAGGTGACAAAATCTGATGATAGTGCAAGATTAGATGCCAAAAAAACAAAGGATATGTCCTTTTGAAGAATGACCAACATATTAGGTTATACAATAGGGATGTACCTTATAGTTTTAACATCATGCATTGAGGATGTTGATCACATAGTTTAATATCATAAGGTAAGGATAAAAAAAGGGAATCTAAATTGTGTTAGTGAGAGAATAAATCCAAAATACCCAAGCCCATATGATCCATGTCAGTGTTAGAAACATGTGGTATTGGGGGGATACTCACGCCACATGAGAGTGCATGGGAAAATCGGGTCAAGGTCATACTAATGCGCCGACCACTGAGGGAACTCATGAAAATGAAGATGTAAGTTAGGAATGATGTCATATTGATGATTCAACCTAACAATATACAGAAGGTAAAAAAGGGTAACACTTAGGGTGTTAAGACTCTACTTGAGAAAAGGGGAGTGGGTGAAGGTAAATTGTTTCTTCCATAATAAAAATTACAAGGGGTGATGGGTAGGTTAAGGATAACCATTGACCATTTTTTTCATATATATTACACTACCAACTTATATATAATGGGGGAAAATAAATGTCAGATCGACCATTGACCATTTTACCATACAAGAGCTATCATTTTTTATCAAGGAATCCTCTAAGGCATGTGCCCCAAATAGTAGGTGAGCCTATTTTGGTCATGTGATGTCACCGCAAGGGATCCCATATAGACATGGAGGATTTTGGAGTAATTAAAACAGCAAATAAACAAATTTTGGAGATGAAATAAGAATCTAAAATGGAGATATGAGCACCTTGGGGTCACACTATCATGTTCTAGGCATATCTACAGGGTGGATCAAGGTTTATGGGGTACGGAAAGTCGAGGAGACAATTGAAAGGTTTAACCATTCCTCAAGGAACCCAAATTGAATCCTAGTGCTACAGATTTTATGTTCATCAAGCTTGAACCACTTCCATATAGGTACCATGTCGCCCTAGTGTGAAGGAAGGAACTAAAATCCAATGATGGAGCACCAGTTTCCAAAACAAGGTAGGGGTAATGGTCAACTTATAGTTGGTCCAAAGTTAGGAGATCTAAGAATCACTATGTATCATGTGAAATGGTAATCAGGCCACATGTAGTTCTCAAAGGTGGTTTTGTATAAAGACAATATCACAATAGAAAGAATCATCCTTGTGAGTGAGTATAAAACACATCATTCAATTTTATATAATGCGACAGGGACTAAACCATGTATTTAACATCATTCAGAAAGGGTGTTGATCACATAGTTTAACATCGTACAGTTTAACATCATACAGTAATGATATTGAACACACGATTTAATGGTATACAATAAGGATAAATGGGATTTAATGATGTTTAAGGTAATAAAACTTTGATCATATGGGATGGGTGTAGGGAGACTATACAACATGAAAGGTAATGAAAACCCTTCATGAAATAAGGGACTAGTGACACAAAGATTTCCCCATAATGGGGTGAATATAGTTTAAGGTCATGATTCTTGGACCACAAGGTTATTTAGGTTTAAGTTCATATATCTTTAACTAGGGATGAATAAACCCATGTAGTATATAAGAAGAGTCTAGCCTGATATGATTGAGAGGGAATGGGTGAAGAGATGAGATAACTTTAGGAGTGGATGCACATAGGTTAGTGTCATTTTGTGTGGACCAATGGGAATCCATTTTAAGGTCGTACATCGAGGACCAATGGTTTTACCATTTAAATTTGTGTAACTAGAACCAAATTTGCATAGTTTAAGGTTATGATGCTTGGACTAGGGGTGATATAGTCTCATTGTTTAGATCAGTCAAAGCCTATAATTAATTGGAGGTACCTTGAGGGGACCATAAAGAGTGTATATGGTCCCATAAATGGGAGAGAATTTATGAGTGGACCCCATATAGTGGGTCTAGGAATCACTATGTATCCCATGAATTGAGAATCAATCCACACATAGTTCTTTATGGTGATGTGGTAGGAGACCAACACTAAAAAAGGGGAATCCACATGAGATAGGACCCAAATGTATCATGTGGTTTCTAATTCATGTGATAGAGGCATATTTTGTAGTTTAACATTGTACATAAAGGATTTGAAGGGGGAATATCGATCACGATGATGCAAAAAAACCAACCCCAAACTGCTAAGATCATGTGGGTCATTCTCAATGTGAGAAATAAGAAGTGTTGGAGTGCCTATCATATCACATAAGAGCGATAGAGAAGAAATAACTAGTTTTGTTGGATTCTATGAGAAAAGATCGCCCTTACAACATACAATAACATACTAGGCGGTAACAATGAAGGTGTTAAAACTTATCTTAACCAAAGGGGGAAGAAGGAGAGTAAATTGTGACCTCTGAAAATTAAATTTACAAGGATAAAATATTAATCAAGGATGATCGTTAACCATATTTTGGGCATGGGTTCCACCAGTATACTGCCAAGGATGAGGTGAGAAAATTCAGATCAACTGCTGACTATTTTCGGAATGATGGACCTATTATTTGTTACTAAGAAATCCTTTGGGGTGTGTGCTCTAGATGAGTGGATGGGCGTATTTGGATATGTCCTTTATCATAGGGGAGCCTATTTGGATGTGGAAGGTTATGGGGAAACTCAAATAAAAGGCTACAAAGTGTGGGGATGAAGGGAAATACCCAAGGATATTTCCAATCACCCTGGGGATACATCATTGTACATTAGACATGTTAATAGGATGCTCTAAGCTTGATGGAGTGCCAAAATTCAAAGAGACATAGAAAAAGCTCAATTTTTCATTGAGGAAACTAAATAGATCTTGGATGATATATATTTTATATTAATTTATCTTGGACTAAATATAGTGCTACCATTTTAAGGTCAAAAATCTAGGACCAAACGTTGGGTGGTTTTCATAGTGTTGTGTAGAGGAGAAACCTAACATATATTAAAGGGACTTATACCAGTACAATTAAACCCAGGGTAGTGGTGTGTAGTTTAGTTTTGTGATTATTGTACCCAAGGTGGGGTTGTCTATGTGGAAAATTAGAGAGGAAACCGAACATGAAGTATAGTTTTGATTCCATCATATACAAACCCTGGATGGTGTGCACACAGTTTAAGTTGATGATTCTTGCACCATAATGGATTTCCTTTTATGTTTGTGGAATTGGGTCCAATACTATATAGTTTAACTTCATAAAACTAGGACTATAGAAGAAAATGGGTAAAATATTGGCTCTAATTTTTTCCTGAACCAATGCGTTTAGTGAGTATAGCCAGGGTTTTTCTCAAGACTGGGGATGATTCCCACGGGGTTTATACCTTTTTCTATTCGCACTCTTACTTTTGACCAATTCATGGAAAGGATACTTGGTGAGTATAGCCTAAATTTTTCTTAGGTTTTCCTTTGTGGGTTTAAACTAATATATATTTATACCTATTACTTTGGGCAATTTAAATTCATGCCAATTAGAGTGTAGGGGACTAAAGATTATGGTTCTCTAACTTTGACTAAGGGGATGCTTCCAATTTATGGTTATGAATCTCAGACCAGAATAAAAGTTTTTTACTAAGTGTGGGTGATGAAAACCCAACATGAATTGGAAGGACCTTCGGGGTCTAATTTACAATATACTAGTATAAATAACTTCAACAATGAGTTTTATGGGGTTTAAGGTTAGATATTTTTAACCAGGATGTGATACCAATTTATGATTGTAAATATTGGACCAAATGGGTGAGGTTGTCTATGTGGCATGAAAATTATTTAAAACCTGATTTGAATGTAGGGAAATAGAGTCCATGTGCCACAAAAATTTCATCTATGGGTAATGATGATAGTTTAAGGTCATGATACTTGGACCATGGGGGGCATTACTTTTAAGGTATTTCAACCGGGACTAAGGACATTGTGAGGGGGTTTGTGAGGAAAAACTTTTATTTCAAAATAGATATTAATGGAGGGAGTGAGAGAAATAGTGACACAAACAAATCTCAAGTTAGAATTCACACATTTTACAATCATGATTCTTAGAGCATGGGAGAACCCCTCTTGGGAATGTGGTGTGTGTCAATCATGTTAGAGAATAGTCCACCAAGACCCTTAAGCCCACATTGTAACACCCCAATATTTTTATAAAATGGATTTTTATTAAATAATTTGATTTTCATGATACCATGTGTTATATGCTACACCATTTAAATATTATGCTACACATAACACTAGCTTATCTTGTGTTACACACAACACTGAGTTTCTACGAAACCTTATTTTATTATTGTAATTATTTAAATAAGTCAATTATAACCTAGAAATTAGAATGGAGAGTATGAAAATGATTAAATGAATTATGAAAATATGGTTTACACGTGTATATTTAATTAATTATCTGGTGAAAAATTAATTATAAATGAAAATAAAAACCCATTTTAATATAAAATGAAATATTTCTTCTTGAAAAACTATTTAATTTTGCACAAGTTTGTTTGATACTGATAAATAAAAAAATAAATATTGGTTGGATTATATTATATATATATATATATATATATATATTCAATTTAATTTTTAACATTTATCCTATTTGTTTTCTAGATATAATAAATCCATTTTTATGCTTAAAAATTGTATTTTTCTAAAAGAAGTTTTATCGCCTTTCAATGGAACACTTGTTTTAAAACTAAATTTTGACAATTTTATTAATTATATTTGATAAAATAAACTTATTATTTTAAATATTTGTATCAAAATTTTCTTGGTTTGAATTTGTTTATATTTTTATGATAAGTTTCATGTTTCGATGAATAGTGAAAATATTGAATTTTAATTGAAAACAATTTTTTGTCTAAATAGATTTTAGTGTTAAATTATATTTTTTATTGTGTTTAAATTATAATTATAGAAATATTATATAATTTAATCCAATTTATCTCATTTTATTCAATATCACATTGAATTTTAATATAAAAACATTTTAATCATTTGAACATTTTTATCTTGAAAACCTAATGTTTCATCCCATCTGTAGGATTAATTTTAAATTAATTTCTATAAATTATGTGAATTGAATTATTAGAAATGGATTAATTATTTTTAATTATAAGTTACCAATTTATTAAATAGTTCCCTTCCATTTTTGGACAATATGAATAATAAACTTAGAAATTTTAATTACCATAGTTAATGGTAAATAGGGTAATTATGGGCAAAAATAATATTATAAAGATTATAAATTGACCATAACACTTGCCAAAATTTTATTTGATGAGTTATTTTAGTTTATAATAATTTAAGGTTCGTATATATGACCATTTTTTCATTAGGAGGTGATTATGACCCTTATAATATTTTATTTAATAAAACGTCAAAGTTGTCATATTCATGATTTTAATAACTATAACATTTTTATATGGTTTTATCCTGAAGTTATCTTGGATTATAAATATTCATTTGAAATATAAAATCTTAATATTCATCATGGGAATTTTTTTTAATTTTTAAGAAATAAATAATTACCTTAAAGGCATACATAATGATGATGCAGTAATTGTTTAATTGATGGAAATATCAAATAAATGATATAAACAATATTAAAACCAATATAATTTTAAATATTTAATGTAATGTGTTAATTTTATGGATTAAATTTCTATATTACAGAATCTTTAAAATATTTTGTTCGAATTTATCTAGTGTATTTATTTTTTTTAAAAGTCAATGTAATGAATAGTATCAAAATTGACATTAATGTTATATTAAAATAAATAATATTTTATTAAATGATATAAAATTAAAAAAAATATAAAATTATGCACAATTATTGGTATAATGTTTAAAATTTCATCAATTATCCTTTTATGATTCATTTGGAATTTTATAGTAACTATATTAATCCTTAAAGAGTAAAAACACATGTTATCATTGAAAGAGTTAAAGGGATTAAATAAGGGTTAAATCCAAAAGATAAGGGTAATAATATGACCTAAACATGTCTAAAAATGATTGGATAAGAGGATTTAGACTCATACTTATATTATCTAATAATAACTAACTTTTTATCCATTTGTAAATGAAAATTAATTTAAATTAATTTAATATTTTTAGAGTTACCAAAAGCGCCCATTACATCAATTATAATAGGGAACCTACTATATCACTTCATCGCACCAATTTGTGTAACCTATATCGATCAAACTCTAACAAGTTATATTTAACACTTCCTTATCCACATTATAGAGGTTTTTAATTTCCAAAGGACCAACTCTAGAGTCCTTTAGAGGAGATCTAAAGGATCTATTTTGAAAAAGTGGTAATCGCTATAACCGATCACTCTCTTTTCTACTCTTATATACCTCCAATAAATATAATATATATATCATAAAATAATAAATTCATAATACTTAATATTTTTAAATGTTATTATGATTTTCAAGACACCATTATATATCCTCTTCTCCCATCGAACAAGAAGTGAAGGTATCACAAGTGTGTATGTATGGCTTATTGTCTCCACATAACGATACAATTCATTTTCCATAACCATGTTTTATGAGGGGTAATTATGATGATTTTAATGTTTATATGTTATATTTATAAAATAATTATACTTATTTAATTATAATATCATGTCTACATTTTTTCTATCTAATCTTTTGAGAAATGATAATGTCGTTTGTGCATACGTATGACATTCCATTTCCATGATATGATGTGATTCATGTTTCATCTATATTTCACATGGATGATAATAAGGATGAATTTTATGAATATATATGATATATATAAAATAAAAATTATTATTTAATTATAATATATCATATAATTTTCTTTATTTTAATATGATAAGAAAATGAAAACAACATTCATGCGTATATACGGCCCACCATTTCCATGAACGGTGAATTCTATTTTCTACCTCTAACTTTTATGAATCACCATGAATACATATATACTGAATATTTGTATGATATTTATATCATATTTATCATTATTTATATGATTAAATCATGATCTATGTGATATTACCAAGGATAAAAAGTCAAAACATGTACGAAAAACAAAACGGTTATTACCCAAAACATAACTTTAACATGGAATTGTTAATAATAGAGTAACATAAATTCATAAGTAAATCATATATGGTATTATATATATGAATATAGTTATTTTTTATATTTATAATAAACTTATATTTATTTTAAATGAGTTTTGAATACATATAAAGGAAGTTAAGACTTAAGGTAAGGGATTTTTGTCTCACTTTTATTTTTATAGGGCATGTGCCTTATACACTACTTGCTTATTATGTGTGGTGTATATACTTCCCATGAACATATTTTATGATTATTATTATGAATATTATGTTATTTTAATATCCATCTAATTTTCATTCTTTTTTGGAGAAAATTATTCTACTAATCATAAAGTGGTAAAATATTATTTCACAATCTCATCAATATTTAGGATTGTTTTATTTTAAGTCTCGGTTGGGGAATATTTATCTTCCACATCCATGTTTTTTAAAAAAAATTAAAAAGGTTTTTATTATTATCCTATGAATATTTAAAGTTATTTTTACCCATGTTTTACTTTTTATGAAATGGTTTGAAAATAATATTTTTTTCATTTCCTAAACAAGGATCTTTGTGACTTTACCGACAAAAATATACAGAAGGAATGTTTTTTCAAAATATAAAGAATGAATATAATATTCCATCATCATGAAGAATTAATTATTTGAAGTTTCCTTTACAATATTACATGGATGTTTTCAAATAAAAAAATTTCCTTTATAATTGTGCGGCTCTTTAAAAAAATTATTACATAATGGAAAGGATATTTTCTTCAAGAATTATTTCAATTAATATTTCAAAAATAATTTTCTGTCTAAGATGACATTATTTGATGTTATTTATGATTTACTAGGAATATTAACCAATGATACTATTCTTATTATTTCACTGAATGGTTTATGTTTATGATGGAATGATATTTATGAAACCTATTTCTTTTACATGGGTTATGTTATGATGACGTGTTTATGAAAATAATATCTTTACATGGGTTCTGAGTTGGTGGCTAATTTATGGTCTTGTGGAACACATATTTATAGTTTTTATTAAGTGATGGTTGGTATCTATAAATCCCTCCAATTCATTGGTTAATTAATTATATATCATTAGATAGATAATATAAATAAGTCTATATTCTTGATCTATGATGGGAAACAAGTCAATGTACTTGATCTGTTAGGGAAAATAGGTGATAAGGCCTAATTCAGGAGTCATGGTAGTTAGCCTTGAAATATTAAATGGTTTTCAGTACATATGATTATTACACACACATTTATGATATAAAATCATGTTTCATGATTGAGTTATGATTAAGTCTAATTCTTTTGATTCATGTCTTTTGAAATGTTAATGTTTTATGTCATGACTCGTGCTTATGATCCATGAGAGGTTGGGTATGAACTTTTTTATATTACTCTCTTGATCACATACTCATATTTCCAATCTTATTATTTCATAAGATGCTAAATTGATATCTTCCGTGTTTACCCATACTGATTATTTGATCTCACCCATTTATTATGTTTCCTCTCCATAGGTGATAAATAGTGGTTTTATGTAGGGGTATAAAAGGGTAAGATGTTTGTGGGAAACATTAATGATCTTCCACCAGACTAGAATTTTGTGTTCCAAGTTTCTAAAAAAGCTAAACTATTATGGTCCTTGGGAAAGTGCTTGTGTAATTTAATGAATATTAATCTAAAAAATATTTAATATCCATGTATGAAAATCCTAGTCCATTATAGTTGTTATTTGAGAAAAGGTTTGTCAACCTTTGGAAACCAGGATGAGAAAACCTTAGTAATATCTCAAAGGATAATTCTAAGTATAGGATACAATAATATAGTTTTCATAAGGATCATGAATATTCTAGGATTAACATAAGAATTCATAGGTTGAAATTTTATAAGTAATTTCCCTTGATTATGTGGTGATACCACTATGATTAGTGTTTCTCATATTATGATTTCTTATTTTAGTTAATGGATGGAACATGAAGGAACTGAGTTAATGATGAATGTGACAGTCAATGAAATTATTTTCCTCCTGAGTAACCAGATTTTATGAGAGGAGGAATAAAAAATCTTGGTTATCTTCCCACACAACTTTTTTAAGCTATGAATCATGTTGGAATTTCAAATTATAAAAAGAGGGAAAAACATTCTATTGAGTCATTCATGAGGCAGATTCCACCTTCTTTCAGTGGGTTTTATGATCCAATAGTGGTTGAGAAATGGAACAATACCACTAAAAATATATTTTTTGTTATCAAATGTTCATAACATGAGAAAGTCATTTTTTTGTCTATTATTTAAAAGGTGAAGCAGATCAATGGTTGAATCTTTTCTAGAATTCAAGGAAACCGGATGAAATTGACTCCATGTAATGGGATGAGTTCAAGAACATATTTTTCAATAAGTACTTTCCTTTTATTCTTCATATGAAAATAGAAAATTAATTCCTTAAGCTAAAGAAAAAGGATGATGAATCTGATAGAACCTGTGAAGTAAATTTTAACAGAGTTTTGATATACTCTTTTATTATTATTATCCAAATTGAAAGTAAGATTGGCAAATTCTTTAGTGGATCAAAACCAATTATCTGAAGGGAATTATCTATAAGAGACTTAATTAACTATGAAGAAATTGTTTGATGTGCTCTTAAGGTGGAAATGGAAATTATAGATACCCACCATTCCTATGATTTTGATAATAAAAAAATATCGAGACTCATGAAAACTTGAATAAATCACATGGTGGAAAGAAATTACAACCATATACATGCTAGAAATATGGGAAGAGATATAATGGGAAGTTTTTGAACAGAACTGAGAGTTAATTTAAATGTGTAAAGGTAAGACATAATTCTAATGAATGTATAAAAGAAATGAATATCACGGTTAATGAAATAGAGGAAAATAGGATTCTAACTAATGAACCACCCAAACTTTAGTACTATAAGTGTAAAGAAAATGGGAATTATTCTAACCAGTTACCAAATATGAGGGTTAACGATGATTATTGAAAACAATAACCTCTTAAAGTAAAAAACAAATAGAAATATCATACGATCACTATTGGTGATGTGGAGTATGACAACGAAGTGGTGGAATGATTGAGTGTTTATGTAATGGAATTCAACAATAATGTTGTAGAAGTACTTTTTGGTATTATGAAATAATGAAACATCTAAGTATTGGTCCACTTTAGTTTTTCCTTAAGGATTTAAGAGCATATATTGAATGGTACTAGTAACCATGAAAATTGATTGATGTGGTAAGCTGATATTTTTTGTAAAACACATGATTAAGGGAAGGATAACCCTTAATATGTTCATGATGTTGGGATAATAAAATACAGAGATGTTTGATTCTGATAAAATAAATGAGACAGTATTGATGACCTTGGGACTGAAAAGATGACAAGGTGGTTTATGATATCATAGATTTAGTATATAGAATTTTTTGATTTATGGTATGAGGAAAGAGTTATTTTTTCAAAGTATGCATATTTTCACTAAGTTTTTATGGTAATTCAGGTTATTACCATGTTTAAATAGAGTACATGATAATGGTCTTCACATGTTTGGTATGTGATAATTAAGAGATATATCATTTTTTTGAGGGATAAATGATAAGTTTAGTGACCTTATTTCTTTTAATCTATTGTAATGTTCATAAGGGTAACCATTTATTATTTTTTTATGTTGAAATTTGGATGAGGTTTTAGAGATTAATGTTTCATAATATAAAGATTTATTCATATTGTATAACATGTTCTAAACAATTTTTTTATGATATCTAGAGATAGAAAGAATGAATTATCATCCCATTATAGATTTTATGATCCACTAGTTCTTTAATAATTACAATTTAAACTTCATCTTTTCTTGGAGTAAATGATAAAGCAGAAATTGATCAATGCACAACTATAGAGTGATATTTTACTTATGATATGAAATAAAGTAAGTATATTTTCTCAAAGGATTTTTTAAATAAAAGGTTATCTTATTGTCATAATTTTTTATGATATCAATGACATTTTACAAACCTATTTGTTTTATGGTTTTTTTCATTAACTTTATCTTGAACATGTTCTCTATCACTCTCCATCAAAACTTGATAGTTAGTTTTCTCTTCTATTTCCACATTTTCAATTTACACATATGTTATCATATGTGGAAAACTTTTCATGAGTTACTTTTGGTAACCATTAAAAATCCAAATTTCTTTTTTTTAAAGGAAGTTTGTGTATTCATTTTCATGATGTGATTTTCTATGAAAGTAACTTTTATGTATTAAAACTTCGATGATCCCAATGAATTTTGAGGGAGAAATTCATTTTTAGGGGGTATAATGTAACACTCTAAATTTTTTATGAAATATATTTTTTTAAATAATAATATTTCTTTGATACCTTTCATTGAATTCTATTCCATGTTAATCTTGCACTACATGAAACACCAACTTATCTTGCATTACATGCAACACTGAGTTTCTATGAAACATCATTTTATGATTGTAATTATTTAAGTAATACAATTATAACCTAGCTGTTAGAATGGAGAGTATGAACATGATTAACTGAATTATAAAAATATGGTTTAAACATCTATATATAATTAATTTTATGGTGACCAATTAATTATAAATGAAAATAAAAATCCTTTTAAATATAAAAGTAAATCTTTTTTCCTAAAAAATTATTTATTTTTCCAAAAGGTTTTTTATACCAATAAATTAAAAAATATTTATTTATTAGATTATATTATATATATATATATTCAATATAATGTTTAACATTCATCCTATGTATTTTCTAGACATAATAAATCCAGTTTTATGCTTAAAAATTGTATTTTTTTTAAAAGTAGTTTTATCGCCTTTCAATAGCACACTTGTTTTAAAAATAAATTTTTAAATTATATAAATTATATTTGAAAAAATAAACTTATTTGAAATTATAATATCAAAATTTAATTTGGTTTAATTTTTGGTATTTTTCTGATAGGTTTCATGTTTTGATGAATAGTGAAAATACTGAATTTTAATTGAAAATAGTTTTTCCATATAAATAATTTATAGTATAAAGATATATTTTTTATTATTTTTAAAGTATAATTAGATATATTTTATACAATTTTATCCAATTTACCTTAATTTATTTAATTTAACATTGAATTTGGATATAAAAACATTTCAATCCTTTCAACATTTTTACTTTAAAACCCCATTATTTCATCCCATCTGCAGGATTAATTTTAAATTAATTTATAAAATTTATATGAATTGAATTATGAAAAATGGATTCCATATTTGGAATAAAATTTTCCAAATTTATTAATTGGTTTCCTTTTATTTTTGGACAATATGATTAGTAAACATTGTAATTTTAATTACCACGGTTAAGGGTAAATCAGGTAATTATGGGTAAAAATAATATTATATTGACTATAAATTGAACCCAAAACATGAACCAAGTCCATAATAATTTAATTTTTGGATATATTACCATTATTTATATTATTAATAGATTATGACCCATTTAATATTTTATTTAAATAAAATTTTAAATTATCATATTCAAGATTTTAATAACTATGACATTTTTATAGGGTGTTATATTGAAGGTATATTCTATTATAAATATTAATTTTAAATATAAAATCTTAATATTAATTTTTTTAATTTATTTTAAATTTTTAGGAAACAAATAATTACCTCAATTTCTTACCCAATGATGATATAGTAATTGTTTAACTAATGGAAATATCAAATAAATGATATTGAAAATATTAAAAAAAATATAATTTGACATAATTAATGCCATAAAAGAATTTTATGTATTATCTTGATATATTTTTTATTCATTAAAATATTTTTTTATAAGTTATCTTGTGTATTGATACTTTTTAAAAGTCAATATAATGAATAATGTCAAAATTGACATTGATGCAGTATTGAAATAAATGAAATTTTATTAAATGATATAAAATAAAAAAAATATATAATATTAAGAAAAATGATTGGTATAATGTTTAATATTTGATAAATAAACCATTTTTTGTTATTTTTTCATTTTATAGTAAATATATTAACCCTTAAGGAGTAAAAACACATGTTGTCACAGTAAGAGTTAAAGGGATTAAATAAGGGTTAAAGCCAAAAGACAAGGGTATAAATATGACCTAAACTTGTCTAAAAATTATTTTTTAAGATTAATTCGGCCCATATTCATCTTATATTATAAATAAATCACTTTATATCCATTTTTAAATGAAAATTAATTTATATTGATTTAATAGTTTTAGAGTTTCTAAAAGCGTCCCTCACCTCAATTATAAAAGGAAACATCCTCCCTCACTTCCTCATGCCACTTTTAGTCTTATGAATCCACAAAAATATTAAAAATTATCTTTTAAACTTAACTATACACATTTTATAGGTTATTTAATTTCCAAAGGACCAACTATAGAGTCTTTTATAAGAGATCTAAAGGATCTATTTTGAAGAAGAGATAATTGCTCTAATCGATCACTCACTTTTTATACTCTTATATGCCTTCTATAAATATATGATATATATCATAAATAATAACTTCGTAATTCTAAATATTCATAAATTTTATTTTGATTTTTAATAGACAATTATATATCCCCTTTCCCATTGAACAATAAGTGAAGGTATCGCTTGTGCATATGTACATCTTACCATCTCCACGCAGCGATACAATTCATTTTCCATCACCACATTTTATGATTGGTAATTATGATGGGTTTAATATTTATATATTATATTTATGAAATAATTATACTTTTATAATTATAATATCATATCTACCTTTTTACCATCTAATATTTTGGGAAATGATAGTGTCGCTCAGTCATACGTATGGCTTATTATCTCCACAATGCGATGTGATTCTTTTTTCATATATATTTCATATGGATGGTAATAAGGTTGAATTTTATGAGTATATATGATATATATATATATATATAATAAAAATTATTCTTTAATGATAATATATCATATACTTTTCTTTCTTTGAATATGATAATAAAATGAAAATTATGTTCATGCGTACGTACGACCTACTATCTCCATAAATGGTATATTTTATTTTATACCTCTAAATTTTATGAATAATCATGAATAAATATATAATGAATATATATATGTGATATTTATATCATTTATATAATTATTTATATGATTAAATCATGATCTATGTGATAGGTCCAAGGATAAAAAGTCAAAACATGTACGAAAAAACAAAGTGGTTATTTCATGAAACATAACTTTAACAAGGAATTTTTAATATGAGATTAATATAAATTCATAATTAAATCATATATGGTATTTTATATATTAATATGGTTATTTATTATATTTATAATAAACTACTAATTATTGTACATGAGTTTTGAACATATATGAAGGAATTCAAGACTTAAGGTAAGGTATTTTTGTCTCACTTTTATTTTTGTGGGACACATACCTTATACACTATTTGTTTATTCTGTGTGGTGTATATACTATCCATGAATATATTTTATGATCCTTATCCTGAATATTATGGTATTTTAATATCCACATAATTTTATTTCTTTCATGGATCATATGATTCGACTAATTATAAAGTGGTAAAGTGTTATTTCATAATCTCATCAATATTTGGGATTATTTCGTTTTAGGTCTCTATTGGGGAATATTTATCTTCCACATCCATGTTTTATAAAAATGTTTTAATTTTTTTTACTATTATACGTTAAATATTTAATTTTATTTTTACCCATGCTTCAATTTTTATGAAATGGTTTGAAAATAATATTTTTTTCATTTTCTAAATAAGTCTCTTTGTGACTTTATAGAAAAAAAAATATGTAGAAGGAATGTTTTTTAACTTATACAACATGAATTTAATCTTCCACCATTATGAATCCTTAATTATTTGAGGTTTCTTTTAAAATATTACAAGTTAATTTTCAAATAAAACTTTTTTCCTTTATAATTGTGTGACTCTTTAAAAAATATTTAATAAAGGAATAGATATTTTCCTCAAGAATTATTTCAAGTGATCTTTAAAAAATCATTTTCCATCTAAGATGACATTATTTTATGTTACTTATGCTTTAATAGGGATATTAAACAAAGATACCATTATTATTATTTCACTGAATGGTTTATTTTATGATGGCATGATATTTATGAAACCAATTTCTTTTGAATGAGTTATTTTATAATGAAGTGTTTATAAAACTCATTTCATTACATGGATTCTGATATAGTCACTGATTTATGGTCTTGTGGCATAAATATTTATTGTTTTTATTAAGTGATGGGTGGGGCCAATATCTACCACCAATTCACTGGGTAATTAATTATATCTCATGAAATAGTTATGTGAAACAAGTTGATATTCTTGATTTGTAATGGGAAACAAGTTTATGTTCTTGATTTGTTAGGGGAAATAGGTAATAAGGACTAATCTGAGAGTCATGGTAGTTAGCCTTGACATGTGAAATGGTTTTATATAATTATAATGATTCCACACACATTTATGATATGAAATCATGTTTCATGATGGAGTCATGATGAAGTTTCATTCTTATGATTCATGTCTTTTGAAATGTTAATGTTTTATGCCATGACTCGTGTTTATGATCCATGATAGGTTGGTCATGAACTTTTTTATGTTATGCTAATGATCACATGATAATATTTCATATATTATGCTTTAATAAGATAATAAATTTATGTATTCCATGTTTACCTTTACTGAGCATCTAAGCTCACCCTTTTCTTATGCTTCCTTTCCCTAGGTTATGAAGAAAGGTTTTAAGTAGGGGTACAAAAGGGGAAGATCTTTGTGGGAAACATTTAAGAGCTTCCATGGAACTATAAGTTTTGGTTCCAAGTTTCCAAAGGCACTAAATTATTATGGTATTGGTCATGTTTTTGTGAAATTTAATGAATATTCATCTAAAAATATTTAATATACATGTATGAAAATTTTGGGTCATTATTCACATGATCTGTGAATGGTGTGTGAAAAAAGGAGTATAGGGAGATCACCTTATCACATGGGAGTACACAGAAAGTATGATTGGACCAAGTTAGGAATTCCAAAAAAACTATTTAATATGACCCAATATATGGATGTGGATATGGTGTCCCCACTAACCAACTTTCAATGTCAACATGTGATAATTCATGATATGGGAATGTAGAACCTATTGAAGTTCTATCAGAAAAAAAGAGGGCAGATGGGAAGTAAATCATGACCTTTGGGATATAAATCACAAGTGTGATATATGTGTTGAGGATGAATGTTGACCATGTTTGAGGCATATGTTTTACTACCACACTGTTAAGGATATAAAAAAAACACCAAATCTACCATTCACTATTTTTGGGAAATGGGAGGTACGATTTATTGTTGATAAATTATCTGATTTATGTAACCTAGATGAGAGGGGAGCCAATTTAAGCCATGTGGCCTCACTACTGGGGATCCTGTTTGTATATATATGGTTATGAGGATCCAAAACTAGGGAATTCTCAAATTGGGGATGTGAATAAAAGGTATGTTTGGGTAGATTTAAATACTTTGGGATCTATGTTGTTGTTTATTTGAGCACGTTGGGGGAATATCAGTTTTGGAAGTTAAACATGTCTCCTAAGGGGAGTGAAATCCAGATGTCAGGTGAGGAAAGGGAAACTAATAGAGGTTGGTCACCAAGACAAGGCATGGAAGAGATGAAAATAGTGGTTAGTTCGAAATGAGACATCTGGGTTTCCCTACATATCCCTTGGGATGGGAATCAAGCCTTAAATATTTTTGGAAGGTGCAGTATAAGACTAAAATAAAAAAGGGGATTCTCATCTTGGGTGAGGATAAATAATCAATTTTTTATTTTAAACATCATATAGAAAGACATCATCTATGTTGTTTATGGTCTTACGGATAGGACCATTTCTGATATAGTTTTATGTCATTCATAGAGGATGTTAGGCATTCAGTTTAACATTGTATAATGAGGATGACACACTATGTAGTTTTACATCATGTATCCCATATGTTAGGATATGTAGTTTAAGGTCTTTCAACTCATACTAATTCCATATAGTTTAGCATCATGGGACCTGGAAATTGGGCACATGGTTTATAATTATATGATAAGGATGATACCATAGAGTTTCATGTCATGTGGTAAGGAATTTTTTTAATTAAGATTAATATCTTGCATCTAGTATGTGGATGTTACACCATTAAATATCATGTTGTTGATACTATGTGTGAATCATCATGAAGGTTATGAAAAGTAATCTTGAGAAAACCCACATTGGTGGGACGTATGGTGTGACACAATCGTGTCAATGAATTGGCCAACCAAATCTCCTAATCCCATGTGAGTTTGAATCATTTTGAAAAATAAGGGTCCCCATAATATTTTACACATTCAATGTGAGAGGATGTAAAAATTCAATGGGATGGGATCAAAATACCGCATCAGTCACCTAGGTAACACCCATGGAAGTGAGTAACTCATTGGGTTTGATCCATGAGACTAATTAACCTTGAAAATGGACAAGAATTCATGTAAGAGTAACACCAAGATTGTTATAATTCCACTTTTACAAAAGGAAGAATAATAATAAATTGGTTCATGGAGTCCGAGTTTAGGAATTATGTGACATATGGGATAAGGATGACCATTGAACAAGTTCAAAACAAAGGTTCAACTATCATATTTACAATGATGTATCCCTTAATACATGGTTTCTAAACAAGATTTGGTCCAATTTAGGTTATGTGGAATCACCATAGGGGGGTCTTTTTAGATATTAGGATGGTTCCTCTGGGGAATTTGTCTGGGATGAGAGGTGATCCAATTTAGGCCATGTGTCAGCACCATACGGGATCCTGTTTGGACATGGAAGATAGAGACCTAAACTTTGAATACAATGTTTGGTGATGAAAGGGAGGCTCAAAATAGGAAATATAACACCCTATAGATACACCATCATGCATTGCGAAAATCAATAGGTTTCACCAGTCTTGATTGGATGGTCAAACCCACAAGAGGCATGGGAAAGGTTTAACCATTCCTTTAAAGGAACTAATTTGGTCTAAGAATATATATAGTTTAAGGTCATTTATATTAGACAGTATAAGTAATATTTTAATTTAATTCACTTAGGACTAATGATGTTTCATATTTTAGTTTCATACAGTGAGGATGAATGATATTGCACGGTTTAACATCATGCATCTGGGATAATCCTATGTAGTTTTATGATATGTTAGGAGGATGTTTTCATGTAGTTTTATATCATATTAATAGGACACATGGCATTAAATTTAATATCATGTGACCAAGACATTTTTTGGTAATCATTCCAAATACAACACCCCCAACTGGGGAGATTTCATGTTGAGCTAACTCAAAATTAAACATAATTCCTATATAAGAACCTCTAAAATGAGATCCTTTGACCGGTTTGGGTGTACAAATATAGGGGTTGTAGTGGTGAAGGAATTTTCATCTCCACTAAATCCTGATAAATTGGGATTCTGAAATATTTGGGTTGATCCTATCATAGATTTCCCCTATAATTCTATTACCATTTTCATAAATGTTCTTTATGCATGAGTCGATCTATGTCATAGAGAAATTTTCCACAGGTACTAGTGTTAGTGTTATAGAGAGGACATATATTGTTGTTGATTCCATGGTTAAAACATTCATGGTTGATTTTCATCATGGGGAGGACCTTCATGATGATTTTCAATAACACCAAAGTAATGGATAGTCATCCAATCTTTCTTGGTGAGCAGCGGGAGTCTTTACCCCAATCTAAAAAAGCCACCTCCCTACACAATGGTCAGAATGACATGGGTTTTGATGGTAGTGGTTGGAGTGTTGGTAGGTTATAAAACAAGAATGATGACTTCCCCTCAGTGTCGACACCATTGAGTGGTTGATGGCTATAAGAGCATCCAGTCATAGATCAGGAGCACTAACCTTCCCCCAATGTGGGGTTGGTGCCCCTGGAAGACCCCCATATAGGATACTCCCTACGGGGTCTCTACTATCACATAAATATTACATCCCTACTCATAATGGTATATGGAGTGTTTAAAGTTCCCTACTACCTAGTCTCCATCAATTAAATAGGTAGAGGGTGCCTAAGGGCCATGAAAGGTTGTCCAAGTAGCATCTCATGGAGTAATACTAGTGGCTTACCCCCGTTTTGGTGCTATGATTCATGGTCCTGTGAAACTATAGTAGGGATGTGATTGAACTACCCCCAGTGTTGGGTTGAGATTCCCTATGTTGGGGGAACTGACGAGTTGTGGGATCTCTCCTTGATACTCCCAAGTGGAAGATAGGGATACCATAACTAGAATGTCCATTTCCTCCTCATAAAGGGGATATTACTATCTGATAATTCTAGGTAATGACTTATATAATAGTTAGAATGGGTAGTGGGGGGTATTACCCCAACATTCCCCTCATTGGAGGTAGAATCGAGTGGTTACATGACTTCCTAGTCCTCACATTCCCAATTTTAATCATCCAGTCATATTCAAAGGAGAATGGATTAAATCTGGTGATTTCCAAATTTTATTATTCTCTACATTATTCATCTTCTCACAGTTGAAGGATAATAGAATTCACATCGGTTTCACCATTACATTTTTTTATTCTTCCACTGATACCCTATTTTTTTATCATTGAGGATGTACTTCCTTGATCGATCATCATCTGTGTATTTTCCCATATTTTCTCTTTCTAAAGGTGGGTGGACTTCATCGCCATGGTTTATGATGTTACCTCTTTGAATATAATGAGATTATGAGATATCATATCTTCCTTATATGTATTCCTATGTAGATATCATCTCTTAGTTAGAGTCGCCCTTAAAAATCTAATACATGTTCTTGAATCTCATTCTTGATTCCATATTCTAGTGTACACTAGTTAATTTTACTACTTTCATATGTAATAGGGTGGATAACTATGGTTGGAGTTGATAATGATGTTGGTCATGTTAGAAATCTATAAATATCTTCCTCATTTGAGGTTGTGAGGGAAGCTTATGATCATGAAAGAAGTCATCTTAGGTACAAAACCTAAGGAAACCCACGATCACCAAGAAGAAACTTACACTCATTTTGTATGACATTCAAGGCTCATTGCCTAAAGCATATTATGATCTTCACACAAGGTATCTCATGTTCATCACATGAGGCATCCAATACTTGTCACACTAGGCAACTTATTCTAATAACATAGGCTTTCTAGACTTATCTCCTATAGTATCATGTTCTCATCACATAGGGTAAGAATCTTATCTTGTCACCTAAGGAAAGAAAAAATAGATCATATACTCATTTTATATTCCTCTTATTCTTATCACATAAGTTAGGTAATTCTCATAACATGAGGAATTATATTAGGCTCTTCACTTAATAAAGGGTGATAAGAGATCATATACTTATCACATAGGCTTCTTAGACTTGTCACCTAAGGTTCCTTATGCTCATCACCTAGAGCTGGGTTTTTGATGCATTTGGTAGGGTTCACCGCGTACCAGGTAGGTCACATAGTAAGTGTCTAGTGAGGATAGTTCCACATATGTTCATTCTATATGGGTTAATGAAAATTTTAAAATTAAAATTTGGATGATTCCTATATATGCTCATCACATACTGGTTCCATCACAAGTTAAAGTCATGTTGGAAAAACTATCGGTTTACAGTCTAGTGGGGATGATCATAGTTTAAAATCTAGTGGGGACACTAATGGTTTAAATTCCAGTGATGGTACTCACATTTTACAATCCCATGGGTATTATCATGAATTTAAAGTCTATTGTAGGGATGATTCCCATATACACTCATCATATATTGGGTCGGGGATAGGTTAGTATCATGTGATGGTGTCAAAGTCCAGTGGGACTTTGGGTTTTAATTATGAGAGTCTTGAAATTCTCTTGAAATGTGATCTATATTCGTCCTCATCTTATCCTGGGGTGGAAGATATAATTATGGTAATATTTGGATTTAACCTCAACGAGGTGTCCTACATACCTTGTTAAAATATAGGAAATGAAACTCGTGTAGTTTGAGGTGCATAGTTTAAGGTCATATGACAATAATATACCATGTACTTTAGAATCATGTGGTGAGGAATTTTTTATCATGTAATGTGAAATGAAAAGGTATGTTATGGGTATTATACTTTAGGTTTTCCAAATGGTAGCAGTCATGAATGCTACTCGTTTAGTGTTGAGTGGCAATTAGATTGAGTATGGGTGAGGCTTACGCTTCGATGCTTCCCAAATGTCACTAGGGAGAAGATAAGGATGTGAATGGGGGTGTACATAGGTGTTATTCTTATATGATGGGGTTCATATGATGTGTATAAAATGAGGCATATATTTATTATCACATTGGGTATCCTATGTTTTTCTGGAAGGTCATCCTATGTTCGCCACATAGGGTATAGTTGTAATTTAACATCTTATGCTGAGGAAATTATTGTGAAGTTTAACAATATTCTATTTGAATGTTATACTATGTCATTTAATGTATTAAAACATGGATTTGGTTTGGGTCTAATGCATTAATAATCCAATCCTAGTTAATATGGGAGGAGAAAAGGATAAAGGTGTTTTATATGTGCTGATTAAGGAGAGAGATTGACGGTTACCCTAGTCAGGGAATACCTACCCATTTCACAGGTTCCCATGGAAGGAAAAAAGTCATGTACACTTCTTGTGTGCTACTATGGAGTGGTAAATTTATGATATGGTCATATGTTAGTGTGTTTATCAGGTTATTTTTAAGGAGCAGTGAAGGTACAAGAGGGGATTATGTGAGTGAACTGCCCGAGTGCTTCTAAGGTTCAGTGATGGTATGAGTAGGGATTATGCAAGTGTATTACCTAGATATTTATAATTATTAGAGATTTTATGAGTTTGTCTTACAATATTTCACATCCAAGGTGCTGATAAAGATCAACAGAGATATGATTAGGTCTTACGCAAGTTTTCTTCCCAGTATGGTGTGGAAAATATCATGCTCTTCACATGAGACATCTTATGATCATCACATAAGGCATATCATATTCATCGCATAAATATTCTTGGTTTTTTAACCTAAGGAATCCTAATCTCATCACATAGTATAAGTCATAGTTTAACATCATGAGTCAAAATTGTTATTTTATGTGGTTTAACATCACGTTGCTGGGATGTTTTATATGGGAACTTATGCATTGAGCTACCCATTCCTTATTCCTCATGTTGGACTATGAGGGAATCTCACCCCGTTGATGTGTTAGGGAATTTTATTGGGGCTTAAACCTGAGGAAGAGGCCCATGGGGGCTACTTGGGGTAGTAGGGATACATTTGAGGCTTGCACACTAGGGCTACCTGTTCCTTCTTCCTCATATCGTCCCATGAGGGAATCTCAATCCACTAATGGGTTATGTAATATAATGGGGGATTACACCTAAGGAAGAATCCCATAAGGGTAGGTGCCTTGTATTTTATCACCATATAGAGCACTATAAAGTGTTTCATAATTGATATCAATCCCATGAGATGGGATTCCTACATATCCCTATAAAGAGAATCATAAACCACATAGTTTGATGCCACTTAATGGTATATCTCATTAATTTTAATGTAATATGAAAAGAATACCTTTTAAGTTCATGTATCCATGAAAAAATAAGTTCTTTTTAAGTTCATACATACAATACCTATGAAGTACCTTTTAAGGACTTGAATCCTGGACTTATGAAGTGCCTTTTAAGTTCATGCATTTAGGTCCTATGAAGTTCCTTTAAAGGATGTTCATACATCACCTAATGAAGTTATATTTATGGTCATCCATCTAGTGCCTATGAAGTTCCTTTTAAGGTTATTCATCCATGACCTATGAATTTACTTTCATGGTCATATGTCCAGGACCAATTCGGTGACATTTAGAGTCATGTGTCTCAGAATTATGATGTTGCTTTTAAGTTCACGCAATAAGGACTATGAAGTTCCTTTTATGGTCATATTTCTGATACCTATGTACTACACAGTTTAGAGTCATAAATCATGGACTATTATGAATAAGGTTCTAAGAAATGGTTAGTGTAGAACTAAAACTTAATTTTCCATTTCTAGTTCAAATTGAAATATGATTCAAGTGATGAGATTTCACGAATACCTTCAGGAGTATTTTGACTCAATATATCCTAGGAAACCAATAGGGGTATCTCGAATCGTGTCGTAATGAAGGTACTAAGAGGAATATCTTTATTGAAGGTGTTTTAGTGATCCAAGAGGATTAACTTAGATCATGGTAATATATATGATGTAGGTTGAGGTTACGGATGAAGGAAACCAAAAATTTCTTTGACCCAGCTTGAAAAGCTTGTGGTGCAACTCTGGATTATTCATTTATTAAATAGTTTTTTCAGATGTCGATTACTTGAGTTGGTTTAGTTAATTTCCATAAAATATCATTGCTATATTAACCATGGTCAAATTTTTTATAAAGAAGATTCATAATATATATAATTATATAGGTGTATATACTTTATTATTTTATTAGTATAATATTTATATAGTTTTATAGGTTTTCCCAAAATGAAATCAAATTAATAAAGGTGTCTGGATATGATCATTTTATGTGGTTAAATTTATTATGACCATTTATTATTAATATCACATATATAGTGTCTAATATTATCATTATGTAATATTAATAGTGTCATAAATATCATGTTTATAACTTAAATATAATATTAAATTCATCCATGTTAGGAGTTGATGTAAAATAAAATACATTGTTTTTTTGGAGGTTGTAGTTTGCACGTACACATGGACGACACTTTCATTTTCTATAGAACGGGAGGGGAGAATGAAATAATTATCATTTAATAATCTTTATAATGTTATAAATATTATAAATTTTCATTAAATAACTCTTATTTATCATCCACATAGGGAAATTTTGAAAAATAGAACATTTAGTTCATGGAGGCAATATGTACACAAAACAACATCATCATTTTTCAAATGGTTTTGGTGGAAGTTAGAAAAGTGATATTCCATTAGTATAATAATATTTCATGATATTAATAATACGTTTTTTCATTATTTCATGGATAATATATATTTTATGAGGTAGAATATGAAAATAATTAAGAGAGCTCAATTGGCAGGATTGCCTCACCCATTGGATGTTCTCCCTTAGGTAAAACCTTAAGGCTCCTAATATTGGTCTTTTGAAAATAAAAAGTGTACTAGGATGTGGGGATAGTATTTAGGATATACTAGTGAAGATTTTTTGTTGATTTAATTCTTTGTAATTGGTGAATAAATGTGGTGTAAGTGTTCTCCTCTTATAAGTGAAGAAAATGGAATTTTTGTAAATACTCATTAATTTTTCAATGATGGTATGACATTATTCAAGGGTTAATGGATCCAAAATGGAAAATAAATTATAGGGTGATGATTTAAGTTCAATAATACCTCCACATTTAATTTTTTTCCATGTTTTAAACATAATTTTAGTCTTTTAACATCAAGTTTTTAACTTTTATTTTTTTGGTTTTTACCTTGGTGACTAGTTTTTACCCAAGTAATTTATATTTTATTAAAAACATAAGGTAACCCCTCTAAAAAAAATTGATTTTATGAACCTAAATTTAATCTCTATATAATATAATTAAATTTCTAAATAAGGTAAAATTAACTTTTAAATTAATAAATTTAATATATAGAAAAAATAGTTTTGCAAAAAAATGATGTTTTAAACATTAAGTGTTATTAACATTATTTAAAATTGATTAATATTTAAATGGATAATAATATATTTATATATGTGTGTAATTATAATATAAAATTCATTATATAAAATATATCAATTTAATTTATTAGATAAAAATTACATGGTATTAATAAAACAATTATTTGAAAATAACCATTTCACCATTATCATGGTCATTTACTTTAATCTTAGTAATCATAATTTTATACCTAAAAATAAAATTATCCTTATTATTTAATGTGAACATGTTGATCTAAAATATTAAATCCAATTTTTTATATTCAATTTCTCATAGTGATGAAAACTAAATTTAAATATACGTGAATAAAAACAAATTTTCAAGTAAAATATTACTTAATTTTCCAAAACATTAAACATGGGTTTTATAAATTAATAATAGTATTTTTAAAATGAATCATTTTAATCCTTAAATATATATTTTTTTTCTAAAAAAAATATTATAATTTTTGAAGTAATACTTTCTTTATGATAAATTTATAAACATTACATTATTAATAAAAATGGATTTTTTCACTAATTACCTAAAAATAATATAGTTTAAAAACTCATCCTAGGATGATATTTTTATTCTAAATATAAAAATGAAGTTAATTTGTTCGAATTAAAATTCTTTGATAAAAATATAGTGAAAACTATTTTTATAGGGAAATAACTTTTTTAATATTAACTATTCTTACTTATAATTTCTGTCAATTACTAATTATATTTTTGTTAATATATTATTTATATCAACAATATATGTTATATATAATATATTTAATTTATTTAAATAAAGTTAATAAAAATAAAATTTGTTAAAAAATACATTTTTAAGGATAAAATGATTTCCTTAATTTATCAATACATTAGTAAATATACTTTTTTATCTTTAAAAGTCAAAATATGAAATATATACAATACATGTGAAAATTAGCTTATTAAATTAATAATTAAATTTTTATATCATCATAAATTCTTGTAATATATACCCTCAATATATCTATATAATATCTAAGTATAAGGTAGACTCTGGTGGAAGACACGGGTGGTGATTCTACTATCATGGATCTCATGGAAATTTCCATGAGCCTAAACTTATCTCAAATACAATTTCACTCATACCATAATTGTTGGATGTAGACTTGGTAATAGTCTAGGGTGATAATTAGTGAATATAACTCCTTTCCAATCTTGAAAAAATGAGATTCGTAAGGTATAATTTCTACTACCTAATTCCATTTCTTTCATTTTTCTTCATAGTTTTCACAATATGATTTCTTCCTTTTATACTCACTAATTTAATGGCTATATTATAATAGGAAAATTTAATAATTATATTTTAATGTTTCACACCTCTTTTTTAGTTCATTTTTGTGTGTGAAGAAATCTATTTAATGTATAATATCATAAAATCTTGGGGGGTTACATCACACTTTTAAAGTTACATTCGATGAAACATCATGAAAACCATGATGTCCTCCATTTTCTCTCTATATCCCCAAAATTCACTTATATTACCATTCATCCAAGTGAAAAATCATCAACTAACTCATTTCTAACCATTTATTTTACCTTAAATTGAGACTTATAAATCTAAAAAATATATTATTTAATCTTACTCTCACCTTCATAGATATAATATAGTATATCCTAAGTTTATTTCATATATTTAAATCCTAATACATTTTTAATCTCCTTTTAATATAATGAGGATAGTGAAAATTTTCTTGGTCATCCATTGTCTTCAGTATTCTTCCTATCTATTTTTATAAGGTTTTTCATGTCTCTCGATAGTGTGAATAAAAAATGATAAACATTCCAAATATTTAGTCCATGATACAAAAAATATGAATTTATTCATACCATTGAACATCTGTATACCTTTTATTATTCTCAAAGTTCAAGTTCTCCATTGTGAATGAACAATAACTGCTTCAAATAATGATATGGGTGAATCCTCGAGAGTAAACCCTAATCTTATACCATATTAAGAGCCTATATGATTTTAATAACCAATGATATAGGGTAAATCTATCCCTTTTAATTATAAAATCAAATGGATAACAAAAATATCATTGTTAGTTAGTGTAATTGGATCCTCTTGATAATGTATAAGGGTTTACTACTCTGTATGAACATATTAAATATATGAAAAAGAAAATCCAAGGACACTAAGATTATAAAATTTTCATCAAATCTTATGAGTTTCTAATAATTTATGGGGAGTGGGTGATATCCCACTTCTCATGATTTGATTCCTTCATTAATGTCAATGGGATGGGAAGTAAGGGAATATCCATGGAATTTTGTTTATATACATATTTTCAAAGTAAGTTTGTATAAAAAACCAATAAAATGATTAATGTTTAGAGTATGAATATAGAGACCTAAAATAAAGGAATACTAGTGGCTGAAACTTCATCCCCATGCTCCCAAATTGAGGATGTGGTAGCTAAATAGATGCTCACTTCTCACAAAGACCTTTTATCAAGTACATTGTTGACTCAAATTTATTCTTTTTTGGGGATCAATGGTCAAAATACACAATGATAAACATCTTAAACCAAATAATGGTTCTTAATCTCATATACATCCCAAGTATGATAGATAATTACCATAATCTCATCATTTATGAAACAATCACTAAATATAGATCTCATGTCAATAATAATGGAATGTATAATCTCTATCTATCTTGAATATACCATCAACAACAATTTAAGAGACCTTATATTCTAATTCAATTTGTTTTTTAATAAATGAAGCTAAAATCATGAAACCACAATTCAAGGTAAAATGGTATAAATTTTTTAAATTTGTTCACTCACCTTTACTACCACTTGACTTGGAAATTTACTTTCAACCCAATAATGTTCTTGTGTATCTGTATTAATTAAACTATAAAATTTAACATAAAACTCAAAATGAGGAAATTAAGATGGCCATAAAAATATAATTTTTTTTTATATTTCATTAGTTTTATTAAGGAATTGAATCAGTGTCTATCTTGGTTAAAAAATAACTAAAGTCAGCAAATAAAATCTACATGTGTTATTGTATTATAACTGGACAAAATTTTCAATTAGACATAATATTCAAATAATACATCTAAAAGAGGTGATTCAAAGCCCAAAATTAATATAAATTTATTAACTAAAAAATAATAGATTTCTATTTTACCTGATTATTCCATTTGGAGGTTCAAATATTCCACTTAAAAAATAATATGAATTTAATCCCATATTTATACACAATTTTAGAACTTGAATTGAATTGTTTACTAGTGTTATTCATGCTATATAGATTTTACATTTTGTTGTAACTAGTAATTCCTTACCCTAGGATAAAATTTCTATTGCATAGTAAAAGTTATAAAATGTGTACCTAAATCTATTCTGTAATTTTTATTGATAACATATATTTAACTAATTATAGGTTTCAAATTTTTTTCATCTATACTTTGCTTGAAGAACCAATTTTGACCAGTAACTTCATAAAGTCAAAAACAATTAATCAAACCTTGGATTGAGGTGATTCTGCTTAGATCTAGAATATGATTTCATTATAGAAAAGTATCTAGTTGTATATAGAATCAAAATAAGTAATATTAAACAAAATAAAACCCATATAATAAATTTTATGTAGATGTATAAAATGTGTCATGTCCACTAATTTTAAAATCAGTTACCTCCTCTTGCATTTAACTTGTTAGGGGGAAGATCTAATGAATACTAAAAATCTAATATTCATGTGTGAATTATTAATTATTCTATAATGGAATATATATCATTATAGTTATATTTATCACACACGAAATTCTTAAAAACTATAATCAATGATAGGGTAATAGAAAATACAATCATGGTATCTTTATTCAACTCAGGGTGCGAGTTGAGTTTCTTATTATAGAATTCTATTGAGTGAAAAATATAATCCACCCTCTAATAGGTTAGGTTATAGTAACTATAATTGCGTTATTCACACAAAATAATGTTAGGATTTACCTTTTAATGTAACTTATCTCTTTCTTACATGAAATATCATCCACCATGGTAAAAATGAATAACAACAATATAAATTTATTCATGAACATAGAATAAAATATCTACTTGATACGATATAATGTTACCAAATAAATATATACATATAAATTATACATTAAAAATAGATGTAAATAATTATAAAACCAAATATGTAAGAAACTAATGTGGTCTCCTTGATGAAGACTTGAATACATCGGCTACCATATCTCCCGTCAATATCCAATTTATAAGATCATAAAATAGTTGTACCTACTAATATATATATATATACAATAGTGGAAGATGAACAAATGTGAATGTAGGAATGATAAATAATAATAAATATAGTTATCCCAAGTAGTGATCCATATCCTATAAAAAATAAGTGTCAATTTGAATCATCAATATATATAAATTTTAAATAAAAAAAGAAAACATCTCAATAAACATTCATAAAAATCACAATAATATCCTTATTCTATTCAATAACATTCTACCCATATATCACCACCACATCACTCACAAAATAAAATTCATGTATATATATATATATATATTCACATTTCTAAATATCATAATAAAAAATACCTCTATGTACTATTTTTTTTGAGGCCACCGGGAACTTGATCCCTTAGCCCATGTTTTAGTTTAATCTCAAAATTTTATTACTATGTTATCTTTAATAGAATTTCATCATCATTATAATTAAATCTAATAGCTTCTCTAATTATCTTATTTAATCACTCTAGTGAATTTAATCATGGTTATAGAAACCATGGTGCAATCATGGAAATTATATCATGATAGAGATGATTCCTAACTCTAGTAACTATACTGATTGTGATCTTAATATAAATTATATCCCTTAATTATGTTAGTTAGAATACTTGATCAAATTCCTTAAGAAATAAATAATGATATAAAATAAAATTGTTGCATCATATATTTCTCCTAATTTTTATTCTACTAATTTTCTCTTGTGTGTAAGTATTTATAAATTCTTATTTCTTATCCAATATTGAAAAAATGTTTCAATATTCATCATGATGAATTTAAATCAAATCATGCTAAGCTTTCATCCTAATCCTAAATATTTATTTTCTTCTAACATAATTCATTCTGAACTTATATAAAATGCAATAATCTTTTTTCAACCTAATAGAATTTATTATCATGAGTACTCAAAATGAACCATCTAACACTCCAATAAGGATTTTTTTCTTTTTCATGATATATCTAGGAATATGATCATCTCCAACATCTTCATTAATCCAATATATACAATATTGAAACTATTTCTATATTCAACTCATGTATGATTCTAGATTTTCCATTTTTTTCATTCATATCTCACCTTCTCATCTCATGATGGATCCCTTTGAATTTGTTCCTAATACTTTGTCTTAATAAATGATATATTATATGATTTTGAAAAAAAATACCACAATTTAACATAACATACATTATTGAAACTAACATTGTATAAATATTTAAATCTCTTCAGCATATTAATAATAAATCTAACATTAATTTCATTCATGGAAACCCCAATTTCCTATAGGAACATCAATCTCCCCCTTTTAATTTTTTAGAAATATATGGTCTTCATAAATCTTTCTATGATATATGAAACACAATAAAAACTCTTGAAACCATATTATTAATATAAAACACTCACTTTTTTTAATATACTTCAAAAAAATATCAACATTGAATTTATATGTCTTTTCTACCCCTTTGAAAAAATAATCCAATAGTAAAAATATACTATGAAGGATATGTATTTCATTTTTGTTTCTCCCCCTTCATTGGTTGGAGTTATTTCTACCCTTTTCAATGAGGGTATTTTCTTTCTCAATAGGATAAATTCCATTTATCCCTTATTATATTTACTCCCCCTTTTGATAATAAGTTTTTCACTCTCATTTTTACCCTTTATATATAAGAAAAAAAGAATATAATAGGAAATAATATTTATAGATTTGATAGTTAAATGAAGTTGTGAATTTATTTCACTATATTTGACCACTTGACATTCAATTTTTAAAACTTAGTGAATATATTTTTATATTTTTAATAATATAAGTATCAGTTAAACACATTATCCCTATAAGAGAAAACTCATTTAGGAAACAATATGATCGATTAATATTCCTATTTAATCAATAATTAATTCTTAATATAAATTATCACGATCCATGAAAGATGATACTACTTGAAAAAAAACAAGAGTCCATAAATTAAACCAATTGGGAAACAGTAATATCACTTGAGAATTTTGAAATTATTAGAAAAATATCCTACTAAATTAATCAAATCATAATACTATTTTCATGTAAAAAACATCATTCAAATATATAAAAAAATATTTCAATCACATATAATGGGAAAGGGTTTATATAACTAATACTTCAAGATTTTGGAGGAGGTTTTAACATTTTAAATTTCCTTTTCATAAAAATATTTTCACCACCTTCTTTAAGAAACTTCTTCACCACTTTCTATCCATAATTTCTCTCAAAAAAAAATATTAATTTATTAGGATCATCATAGGCATGATGGTTTCCTAAAATATTTATAAAAATAAAAAAAAATCAATTGAATAAATATTTATTTTTGAGAGCTATTTATGAGCTTATCTATGTGTATTCTAGATCCACCATTCTGGTTAGATTTTTCACATAAGATTCCACTTGAAACTAATTTTAATTTATTCTTTAAATTGGTTTGAACTTAATGAATTTTGTAAAAACATTATACAACTCTTTGAGTGATGGAATTATCCTACTTCTCATGATCTATTGGGTTCTTGTAAATTAAGTTCCCTTTGGTCTTTAATGGTGTTGTATTTATTGATAACACTATTTGAGAGAGTGTTTTGAGTTGGGATGTAAAGTTTGAATATCCAAAAATATGAGTATGGAGGTTTTCATATGTTCATTATAAGTTCATGGAGGTATGAAGATTTGGAATTTTATAAAATGGAGCTTCAAGTAAATACATCAGATGATGTCGTACTATTTAACTAATTTAAGTACATCACTTTGGAGGAATACCAATAGCCATTCAATCTTCCCATAACACTAAATAATGTAGTATGATGAGTTGAGCTAAAGCTAAGTGTTCACCTAAAGTACATTCACCTAAATTATATTCACCTAAATTATATTAACCTAAAGTACATTCAACTGAAGTATGTTCACTAGAAGTATGTTCACCTGAAGTACATTCACCTGAAGTGTAACATCTTATATTTTTTGTGTATTATTTTTAGATATTATATGGATTGTTTTTGAGACCAGGAAATGATATGGTATGTAATTCCAAGGCCCAGTGTGCCCAGAATAAATATTTCAAAAATATTAAAATATTCAATAGCACATGCATGCGGTTTTCCTAAAAAAGTGAAATAACTTCTAAATGGGTTCTTCGATTATAAATCTGAGGGCACAATTGAGTTTGAAATATCATATTTACCGTATGAAAAACCTAACATTGGTCAGTGTAGGTTATTTGTGAAAAAGTTATCGTGGGTGCGAAACGAATAAAAATTATTTTATAAAATTATTTTAATTTAGTTTTTGATATATTGAGATGTTTTATACTTTAATAAACCTTATTTATAGATCTAGGTTCATCCTCATAACCTTATAATTATCTAGAGACATTGGAGAGAGAACCATTGGAGGATCCTTCTGACGAATGATGAAAAAAACTAGGATAGATGATCGGTGCACACTGATCTTGATATATCTCACCAACAACAATTATGTGATGAACGTTATTCATCAAAAAATGACTTGAATTAAGGTAGGATGCTTTATTTTTATTTCCTTTCCCCATTCTTGATTCCTAAGAAAAATGTGGACTAATCCACAAATAGATTAGCCCGCAGATCGATCATATTTATGGGATGGGATATTTGTGGGATTTATTAGGATTTTATTCTTGAGAATTGTTTGGATTCATTTACCATTATAAAAATAATGAACAAAAATCAACATGAACATCGATGGAGGATTTTCCCTCTATATTGGTTGTGTTTTCTCCCTAATTCACCATTCTTCACAGGCATTCTTCATTTGGATCGTGAATCAACTTTTCCTGATCAATTGATCATTATGAACTCATTTCTTAGCACAAAGAAACGATATCATAGATATAGTATTGACACAGCATGATGAAGGTGTGACGAAAGATATATATTTAATCGGATGATGGATGATTCCTAATTTTACATTCTTCAGTGTTCTTCTACATAAAACAAAGAACGACAGTTTGATCCAATTTTCGATCAGATCCAAAGATTGAACGCATTGTTCGATGACAGTGTGGCATGGGCGACCTTGGATCATAGATTTCATAGAGGATCAATCACCGGATCGAAGTAAAAGAACTGTTTTGGATGCGTGGAAGAAGAACATTGGTTCTAGAAAATCTCGCGGAACACAACATGTAATCCCGGATTACATGACCTATGGGTCCCCCTGGCTGCGATGTTAGGGTTTCGACCAATGTTAAGGATCACATGGAATGTGACACCTATCACATGGTGTGTGACCCTCCCCATATGACTCGGTGTGTACTCTATAGACTACAGGAACATGGGTAACAATACACGGCCATATTTCACACCATGTACTTACACACGGACATGGTTTGGCATACACGGACTGGTACATGGACACAACTTCTATACATGGAGATGTCCAGGTGACATGAGTAGGGAATCGTGTTTCTATATATGTTGTGTAATCATATTACATTATGTGTAATGGAGACTATATTTTTTTGAGGTTCTTCCACATGGACAAGACTTGGGATAGCAGAACACATCGTGTACCCCATGGTACACACTGTGTACTCCCATCAAGATTACTTGAGGCTCTTTGTTTTCCCATTTTGGACTAGTATAGGTTGATTTAATTTCCTTGGAACTTTCCTTGAGGGTAAAGTGTATCATTGCATCCACATCACAGGATTGTAATCCCCTCTAGAGGTTGAGTCTCAAATAGACTTGTGGGGTCCATCCATGAAACTATAGTGCAATACTCTATCATCCCTAGTGGATTTTTTGGAATCTACATAACCTAATTTGATAGGGAATTTATCCTCTATCTAGCGGTACAAATTAGTAGGGTTTTTGGAATCATTGTAATGAAATCCACTACATAGTAGGTTGATCCATATTGGGTTCATGGTGTCCCCTAGTGGTTTTTGGCATAACCCCCTATTTGTGTATCAAGGTTGATCCAGATTGGGTTCGCGGAGTCCCTCAGTGGTTTTGGGAATGAGCCCATATCTGTGTATCAAGGTTGATCCATATTGGGTTTGTGGTGTCCCCCAGTGGTCCTTGGTGTGACCCCCTATCTATGTATCATAGTCTTCTTATACCAACATATTCCCTTTGGGCGGGGCCCAAATGAGTTATAACTCTTTGTTGAGTGTCTTCGATTATAGCATGGCTTGTGGAGTGGGTTCTCCCAGAATGAGAATTACTTCAAAAAGAATCCTATAGATGGTAGTTGGTTATGACTGCCTAATGGCGAGGTGTCTCTCATGAGTATATATGGGTTTTTTTATACTTCTTGTATATGTAATACATTGTTACATCTTGAATTGAGATAACTATATTTGGTGCTTTATGTTTAGTGTTTCTGGGTTTTCCTACTAAGTATTGTTATGGTCACACCTGAATAGGATTTGCCCGCATGTGTCGTGTCTTATGTAGACATAGGCTCTTTTAACGGTGTCTAAGGAGGATAGGGAGAGGTTGGAGAATAGCTTGATCTAGAAAGACCAAGGTTCTTATTTGGAGCATACCTTTGACTTAGTCCTTTCCCTTGGAGCATGTTGTACTCTTTACAATTTTAGTTGGACTTGTGTAGAGACTCTCTTTGTGGTGGTCTTGTATTCTATCCCTATTTACTTTACTTTTTGTTGTAATATGGTTGTGGGATATAGTGGTATGAATTCATTGTTTACTTAGTGATGTTTACATTTCCATATTGTGTGTCTTAGAGATGTGGGTATGTGTACAGGTACTTTAGGATAATGTCTCCTATTTGTGGGAAATGCCTACTCAGTGCTAGTCACCATCCCCTGGCCTATTGGAGGCAGTCTTGGGGTAGTCATCGAATGGGACCCTCTGGATGAGTCATGAAAGAGTGGTATAAAAGGTGGTTGATTCTACTTTAGGGATGATATTCTAGGATATTTTGTTTTAAGGAAACAGTGTTAAGTGTTTCAAGTTCGGCTTTTAGGCTAGGAACTCCAGTGTTGGTGCGACCACTAACTTATCCATACACCAGGAATCTGATCACCTGATTTTTAGCTTAGTACATGAGAACACTAGTTTCAGGGAAAAACAATGGTACATTCATGATATAGTAATGGTTCTATTTTCCATTTCCTTCTTGAGTCAGTTCCCTAGATATACTATATTGAGCATGGTGTATCTTATTTTTTTAGGATGTCTCCAAGTAGACAACCATCCAGGATTCCATTGCGTGATCATGAGGATGATATTTCAGGTAAAAAGACATTGGTACAGATATTTGTACCATAGATAGCACCTCAAAGTGGTGCACCAGCCATACCACCACCTATAGAGTAGCACACAGTACCCGTAATACCAGCAGATGAGGTGTGCAGGCTGAGCGTGCTTCACAAGTTTCAGCAGTATAAACCCATCAGGTTATGAGGCGAGCCCAACCCACATGGGGATGAGGAATGGATTGAGGAGGTGACTCAATTTTTCCATCTAGTTATTACACCAACAGATTATATGGTGTATGACATCCCACCTTTTTATTACATAACTTTTCATTACATTTTACAAATATAGGATCTTTAAAGTCTAGTGTCTTGGAAATCAGGAAAAAACATGAAAAAATAAAACATTATTCTAATCCACTTGTAAGTCTTAATCCTAAGTACAATTAATACATCTCATAACCTGGAGACATACATCAAAGGAAAGGGTGAGCATAAGGCCCAGTAAGGAAAGCAAGGGAATCAGTTTACATGTGATATCAATAAGAAATTGATGAAAAACATAAAGACATGGGCAATGGAATAAGAGGAATATCATAATAAAAATAACATCAATCATAACTTGAATATGTATCTACAAAATTTAATTTATAAATTCATAAACATATTACCAAGGTCCATCCCCAAGGTGTCATAAACATTTCCAAGGTTATTCACCAAGGTATCGTGAAACTTGTCATCTCTACAGATTAAATTTTTTACCCAATGCATTGGAGCACTATTAGGGTGAACCCTTAATAATTATTTATATTAATTTGATCCACATATATCATAATCAAACATTTCCTAAATAACCCAAAAAGAATAAGAAAATGGGTTTCATTTCAAAATCACAATGTTTTAAAAATGCTTAAAAACTTGATCGTTATGTCATTTATAACCCATGGAAAAGGATTGAGGGGTTCATGTATATCAATTCCAGGATAAAATATATCATTTTTATGTATTTATGAATACAACTAGAAATGAAATAGGTTTGAGTATTCATATAAATAAAACAAGATAATTTCTTGAGAAAAGAGAGATAGATTTTGAGATGAAATTTTTGCAGCATAACGACTATATAACATGGTCTTAGAAAACGTAAAAAAGAGAGGGGAAAGGGGTAAACCACTCATAAATAACTCATAATACAGTATAGGGATAGAATAAAATTTAAATAATATCATGTAATGGATGTTTTAATGACATACCACATGAAAAGAAAACTTGAAATAAAGGAGAAGATCCGATTTATTTTACGAAAATTCGGCAGCCTAACAGCATCACTTAAAAATTCAAAAAATTGATTGATGAGAGCAGAAAGGGTCTCTAATAAATTGGAAAGGAAATTTTCAGTAATAATGATATATAATAACATACCCCCATAAAATAAAATGGAAAGTAGAATACATAACATAAATGAAGTCATGACTAAAAGAGGAGGGTGAAAGGTTTTCTTACCTTGAAGAGTAACTTCAAAAACTCAAAGGTTGGGACCTTGGGGGGCTTGATGGAACCTTGGTAGGACTCCAACAGAGGTAAAAAGACCACATATTTATTGAGGAATAATTTTGACTGAAATTAGTGAAGTAATGAGTTGGTATTTATAGAAAAAGTGAGGGAATATTTTATAAATTTCCAAGGGACGCCTCATAAGTGGTATTTGGAAAACCATGGGCTTGTCCATGGTATTTGAAAAACCATGGGCTTGTCCATGGTATTGGACACTTGGAACACCTAATAACATATATTATTGTACACAAGTTGATCAGAATTATTATATCATTATTACATCATTAATGATGTCATTAAACACACCGAAACTCAAAATTGTATTTTTACTATTCACTAAAAAAACAAAGCATTTTATAAAAATATCATAAATTAACCCTAAACTAATATCGATTCTCTCAATTCAAAAATGAACTGAATTTTATGAAAATAATTTTCTAATTATGATATATTTAATTTTTAAGTAAAAACACTATTTACCCGAAAAAAATACTAATACTCAACTAATAATTTCTGAAAGAGTTATTTACTTATGAAATTATATCACATTACCATTCAAGATGCCTAAATTATATTTAAACTTAATTAAGTGAGGATACTATTATATTGGTCACATTACTATTTATAAGGGTAATATTACTATTCACCAAATATTAAGTTGATCTTATTAGAATTTAAATTTCTTACTGATCATAATTGTAGAAGGCCATTTTTTTAAAATCATTTCACATTATTAATTATTTAAAGTTTAAAAAATATTTTATAATACCATTTTTCCAATATTAATTCATCAATAATATAAAAATTTTATAAATTCATCCTATATTTATCTTCACATTTAAAATTCACAAATTTTACCATAATAAGAAAAAATAACATTATTTATACAAAAGGATTTACACAAAGTAACTAACACCTCGATACACATCCCTTTATAACACCTATATAGGACCTAAGAGTAAGGTGTGCAATGGTGATAGAATCTTGGTGTGGATCGAACAACATTTCTTAAGTGGTGATTTCTATCAAATTGAAATTCTCCCTTAATCAATTTAGTTCATTCTTAATGTGTTGGAGTTCATCTTGGGCTTGGTCCAGAGTAAAGCCCAGTGATGGTACCTTCTTCCCAAGCTCCGACAGAGGAGCTTCATATGGACTGAGTCTACTGGATGAGGTCATCGACTCTTCTTTTTGTATTAATTAACCATGATCATTTGTATTTATAAACAATAATCATAACTTTAAGAGTATAGTTTAAAATGGTCATATTGACCAATGGTCATATAATAGTAAAAAACCAATGGTCTCATTTTAATTATACTCACTTCATTAATTAAAGGATATAGTTTTGTTGAGTATAAAATAAAATAACACACAACTTCTGGAAATAAAAATTATTCAAAAGTTCGGGTTGTTACATTCTTTCCCCTTAAGAAATTTCGTCTCCAAAATTTAAACTCGTACCCTCAGAAGAGAAAAGGTGTGGGTACTTCTTCCTCATAGACTCCTACATTTCCCACATGGATTCTTAACATTTTTTGTTCCTCCACAACACCTTAAATAGGTGGTTGTCTTATTGCGTAGAACCTTATCCCTACGATCTGAGATCTTTACCGGCTGCTCCTCATAATAGAGGTCATGTTCCAGCTATACCACCTCTAGATTTAGTACATGTGAAGGTTCAGGTATGTACTTCCTCAAGAGGTTTACATGGAAGACATCATGAACTTGTGCCATATTTGGAGTAAGTGCAAACTGATAGGCCGCTGCTTCTACATGATCAAGGATTTCATGGGGGCCAATGTACCTAGGTATGAGATTACCTTTCTTCCCAAACCTCATGACTCTCTTCCAAGGTTAAATTTGAAGAAATAATTTTTCACCAATATCAAACTCCAAGTCCCTTTGATGGTTGTCGGCATAGCTCTTTTACTGACTCTGATCAACCTTAATGTGTTTTTGGATGTCATGAACCTTTTCTATCATCTCTTGCACAAGATCATACCCAAGAAGATTTCTCTCACCAACTTCATCCCAAAAAGTAGGTGTTCTACATCGCTTCCCATATAGAGATTCATAAGGTTCCATTTGAATGCTCAAGTGGATTTTTTTGTTGTAAGAGAACTCAAATAATGGGAGATGTCTATCCCATCCACCTTTAAATTCCATTGATCATGTTCTCAGCATGCCCTCAAGTGATTTAATAGTCCTTTCAGATTGGACATCAGTTTGGGGGTGATAGGTCTTACTGAAATTCAATTCACTACTCAGAGCATGTTAAATAATTCTTCAGAATTTTGATGTTAAACTTGGATCACGATCAAATACGATAGAAAGTGGAACTCCATGCAACCTTAGCACTTACTTCACATAAATCTTGTAAAGTTGATCAAGAGATAAACCTTCTCGAATAGTGATAAAATGGATAGTCTTGGTGAGATGGTCCACAATAAACCATATCACATTTTTTCCTTTAGAATTTATCGAGAAAACAGTGACAAAGTCCATAGTGATATTGTCCCACTTCCATGATGGTATGGGTGGTGGTTTCAATACCACTTTAGGAATTTTCCACTCTACCTTCACTTACTGACATACCAGGCACCTTGAAGTGTAGTCAGAAATCTCCCTTTTCATATTATCCCACCAAAAAAGATCACGAAGGTCCCTATGCATTTTTGTGCTTCCTGGATGTATAGATAAATTAGAGCTATGAGCTTCATCCATCAGCTCTTTCTTTATTTCTAGAATATATGGAACACATAGTCTTGTATGAAATTTCAATACACCTTCTTGATCAATATTCAACTCAGGAAACTTCTCATCCTTCACAGCCTCAAACTTCTTTTATAAAAAAGGATCTTCTTTCTGAGCTTTCTTGATCTTATCTAGTAATGACGGTTGATAAATCATTTGGAATAGGGTTAATGATGTCACTTCCCTTATAATTCCCATTTCCAGCTTTACTAGGCCATTGATCAATGGATCTCTTTGAATACTCATCGTGTATAGAACAACCAGGTCTTTCCTACTTAATGCATCAGCGACTTTATTTTCTCTTCTGGGATGATAATGAATTGAACAATCATAGTCTTTAAGAAGTTAAAACCATCTCTTTTGTCTTGTGTTCAATTCCTTTTGTGTGAAAATATACTTCAAACTTTGATGTTCTGTGTATATATCGCATTTCTTTCCATAAAGATATTGCCTCCATATCTTCAGAGAAAAAATGACTGTTGCGAGCTTCAGATCATGCATAGGATAGTTCTACTCATGAGTCTTCAACTGTCAATATTCATAAGCAACAACTTTGTAATTTTATATGAGGATTCACCCAAGACCTTTCAGATATTCATTGCAAAAAATAACGCATTCTTCTCCACTTAAGGGCGGAGTTAACACGGGTGAAGTAACTAATCTCTTCTTCAGTTCTTGGAAACTTTACTCACACTCCTTTTTCCAGATAAACTTCACCCCTTTTCTAGTTAACTTGGTTAATGGATTATAAATTTGTGAATTTCTTTTCACAAACCTCCTATAATATTCTGTTAATCCAAGGAAACTAAAAATATCAGTTATTCTTGTAGTCTAAGGCCACTCCTCTACAAATTTTTTCTTTTCAGGGTCAACTATGATTCCTTCCTTGGTTACAATGTTCCCCAAGAAAGCAACTTGTTGTAACCAAAATTCACAATTTCTGAACTTTCCAAAAAGCCTCTCCTTCTGTAGAGTTTTCAAAATAACCCTTTTATGATCATCATGCTCCTTGAGACTTCTATAATATATCGGAATATCATCAATAAAAACTACCAAAAAGTTATCAAGGTAGTCCTTAAAGACTCTATTCATAAAATACATAAAAATATTAGGTGTATTAATCAGTCTGAAGGGTATAACAACAAACTCATAATGCCCATATCTTGATCGAAAGGCAGTTTTTGAAATATCTTATTTCTTCACCCTCAATTGATGATAACTAGATCAAATATTAATCTTTGATAATAATTGAGCCCTAAAAAGTTTTTCAAATAAGTTATCAATTCTTGGAAGAGGGTATTTTTTCTTCATTTTTATTCCATTCAGTTCTTTATAATCAATGCATAACCACATCGATCCATCCTTCATCTTCACAAAGAGAACAGTTTCTCCCCAAGGAGACACACTCAATTGAATAAACCCCATCTTCAAAAGATCTTGGGGTTGTTTCTTTAATTTCTACAGCTCCACATTTTTCATCCTATATGGGTTCTTTGATATTGGATGACATCCAGGTATGAGTTCAATGGATAACTCTACCTCTCTTTCTAGGGGAGGTCTAGGTAACTCCTCAGGAAATACTTCAATGCATTCCTGGTCGATGGAGACACTTTCTATCCTTATACTCTCATTACCTTCTTTTTCTTCACTGATCAACTCCATAAATATGGATATAGGATGTTATTCTAGACAAATATTTGGTTGATATATCTCTCCTTGGAAGATAAATGTAGTTTTCCATTCAAGACTTCTAAGATTTACTTGCTTCTACATTTGATCTTATCATTATACTTTGAGAGTCATTCTGTCCCTAGTATAATGTAAAATTACAGCATGGGAATGAATACTAGATTTGAGATAAGATTGTGCTCACTAAAGTACATACTAGAGTTTCTAAACACTGATGATGCTTGGATAATCCCACTAGAAGTATTGACTGATAACTCTACTTTAAGAAATTCAGGGGTTGATTCTAAATTCTTTGCAAACTTGGATAAAATAAAGGAATGTGTAGAACTAAAATCAAACAAAGTACATTATATATTTGAGAGAACAACAAGAGTACCTACCACCACATCATTTGGAACTTCAACATCAGTTGTAGTGATAGAAAAAGCACAAAATTGTTTCCTTCGCCTTTGCTGAGGCTGATGGTGATTCCCCTCCACTTCCCTTAGATTTGGACAGTGATTGGAAAAGTGCCCAAGTTGTCCACACTTATAGCATTGAATATTAGGTAGGGCCTGCACCATCTTCCACTTATTGTAAGTGTTGGAAAGTTGAGGCCTCACCTCAATACGAAAAATTCACGTGATATGGCCATATCTTCCACACTTTTAGCACTTCCTGCTCCTGATCAGGCGATTCCCTGAATTCTTCTTCAAACATTTATTACATGTGGTGTAGGTTTCGATCACAGCAGAAGCGCATTTGGTGTGTGTACCCAACTTTAATTTTTCCATTAAAAATGATCAATCCAAGGTCCATCATGATAATAAAATGTCGGATATTTGGAATAGAATGAAGAACGAAAGAAAGTAAGGGAGCTCTGGAACCATACAGGGGGTCATCATATATTGGTTATAATTAATTTAATTAAAAGATAAGAATTATCTTGATTAAATTCTCTCTCCATTGATGTTTTTTGTCACAATCCAATGTGATATATCGTTGTGTCGTAGAATCCAAGTGTGGGATTTCTCTAGTAGTTATCCAAATGTTCTCCGCGTATCTATGGACATCACCTAAGGGATATCTAGGTACTAGTGTGTAAGATTATTCGCTTGTGATGTACGTCTTCGATCTCCTTGAGAGCCGCCTTTAAAGCGCTCTCCTTGATCCGGTAGAGGAGGATCTCTCTCATAGCTTGAGAGCATTCTTGGGAGAAAATAAATTCTCTCTTGGCTTGAGAGCTTTATCTAGATCTATTGTGAACAACCCCAAAAATGGCTAGGATAATGAGATTTATATAATTGGGGTTTTAATTACTTAGAATAATAAAATTAATTAATTTCCCGAAATCATTTATTCATTTTATTTAATTCTTAGTAATACCCCATGAATAATAACAATAGTTGACTATTATTATTACTTGACATGTGCCCAGTGAATTACACCTAATATTATTTAATAAAATAAATAATATTATTTATCACAAATCCCCAAAAAACTACATGGCGTGTACTTTTGTTTTTCTATTTTTCTTTATTTCCTCCACCACATTTATTTGACCTTGAATAATGGCTATTTATTTCTCAAATAAATATCATTGCATTACTTGCTAATAAATATATTATTTTGACCAAAATATATTCTCTCAAATAACTAGTGTTGAAATAAATGTGATCAGTCATCCTTGAATAATTATTAAACCACAATCGGGAATAATCTTTATTCAACTTGTTAAATTAATATTTAACTAAGATACTTGGACACACTTAGTGTGTGATCCTATAGGCCTATTTATCAGTGGAATTAGGTGGAGCCTACCTAAATTCCAAGGTTAGCATCTAGAAACACTCCAAGGCACCCATAGAGAAAGAAGTTAACACCGCAATGACATGTCACCTTCTACGAACGCTTACCGTGTAATGTAATCCATTTTTCTCGATATCTCGAATCAAGCAGGTTTAATTCTAGTGTCATCAACCCATGTGCTATATTATTTCTTTATTTGACTTTATAGAATTAAACTTTCCCATTCCTAATACTTAGGATATATCAATTCCATCAAAGGGCCTGAGATATCTACTTTAGTTATGGAACATAAGGGAAAAATTCTTTCCCACATTATCTATTAATTCAGTATTACTCATGACACACCCAAGGTATCTTACCTCACTTCGAATAGTGTGTCATCATAGTTTTCATAAATATATCTAATTGCATGAGTTTTAATACCCATTAATAATAATCTTAAAGTCTAAGGACTAATACACACGTCCGCAGATAGGAACATCCAATGACACTATGAAATGTGGATTTCCTACTGGCGGGTCTTGTTCTCATAATATCCTCCTGGATATTACCAAAGATGCACACCATGAGAAGGTGCCTCAAAGTTTTATGAGTCCTCACCCTAATGGCCTGTATTATTTGTGTCACTCAAATAACATCATTCGTCCATAGAACATATATTCAAGAACAGTTTTATGGAACTTACAGATTATCATCATAGCAAGGATCCGCTATGACCTTTTAGTGCAATAGCAATCCTTAGGATATTATCACATGCAATGTCATGCAGAAGAACAATCAAGATGTGATAAGGTATTTATTAATGAATAAAGTACAAAGTAGTTGTTTATAGGCCACCAACTCCAACATACCCCCACTTAGACTAGAGCCAACTTCTAACAATCTTTAACCCGCTAGCTCTCACATGATATTCATGCTTCTGCTGAGATAGACCTTTAGTCATGGGATCTACCATGTTATCTTACATGGACACTATGCTCACTGTAACTTCACCCCTTTGATATAAATCCCTTAAGAGGTGATACTTTCGGAGTATGTTCTTTGTTCGTTGATGTGACCTTGGTTCTTTTGTAAGAGGAAACACTGCAGTATTATCACAATAAAATGTGATAGGATATTTACTGATAGGAACTAAATTAAGATCTTGGACAAAGTTCTGAATCTAGATAGCTTCCTTGGCTGCATCAAAAGATGCTATATATTCAGACTCCACTGTAGAATCGCTGACAACTGGTTTCTTTGAACTCTTATAGCTCATAACTCCTCCATTGAGACAGAAAACATATCCAGATTATGACTTCAGATCTTTCTGATCTATCTAAAAACTAGCATCAACATAGCCTATGATAACAAGCTCCTCATCTCCTCTATACACCAGGAACATATCCTTAGTTCTTCTTAGATACTTAAGGATAGTCTTAACAACAGTCCAATGTTGTTCTCCTAGATCTTCTTAATATTTTCCTACCATTCTCAGTGCATAGGCAACATCAAGACCGGTATATAACATAGCATACATGATGGATCCTATAGCCGAAGTGTATGAGATCTTACTCATTCTATCTTTCTCCTGTTGTGTCTAAGGACATATTTTCTTAGAAATATGTAGGCCATGTGACACTAGAACCAATCTCCTCTTAGATTGTTCCATACTAAATCTCTATAGTATCTGGTCAATGTATGTTCCCTGACTTAGTCCAAGAAACCTCTTGGATCTATCATGAATGATCTTAATCCCTATAATTTAGGCTACTTCACCCAAGTCCTCCATGGATAAACACTTTTTCAACTAGTCCTCAACTTACTGTAAGACCGGTACATCATTTCCAATAAGTAATATGTCATCAACATATACTACTGGGATAATGACTGTATTCCCATTAAACCACTTGTAAACACATGGCTCACATTCATTATTAATGAAACCAAATTCCTTTATGGATTCATCAAATCAAATGTTCCATGACCTCGATGCTTGATTTAATCCATAAATGGATTTCTGCAACTTACAATCCCATTTGGATTTACCTGGTGTCACAAACCCTCCTGTTTGTGTCATGTAGAAATATTCTTGAAGGTTCCTATTAAGGAATGATGTTTTGACATCCATCTTCCAAATCTTGTAATCATGATAAGATACTATGACAAGTATGATTCTTATAGATTTAAACATGGAAACTGTCAAGAATGTTTCATCATAGTCAATTCCTTTACGTTATCTAAATCCTTTATCCACTAGACTTGATTTATAGGTGCTAACTTGACCCTCCATGTCCAGATTTATCTTTAATAACCATTTGCATCCAACAATATTTACATCAATCGGATCATCAACCAAAACCCAGACTTGGTTATGATACATGGAATCCATCTCAGAATTCATAGCTTCTCTCCATCTTGTAGTTTTTTATCTTTCTACTACTTCCTTATAGGGGAGAGGTTCATCTTTGTCCAACAATAATGATTCACCATCCTCAATGACTAGGAAACCAAATCTCTCTAGTTCCTTACCTCTATTGAGCTCCTATGCAGTACTTGTGTTTCTGGAACCTCTTCCACGGGGATGTGTGGAACCTGTTCATGTACCAACTCATATGTATCTTGAGCATAAACTTCATTGAAGTCAATCTTTCTACCACTATCCTTTTTTAGGATGTGCTCCCTCTCAAGAAATATGGCTTGTCTAGCGACAATCACTTTCTTTTTTGAAGGGTTATATAGGTAATATCCTTTCATTTCCTTGGGATATCCTATAAAGATACACCTCATGCCCCGGGGTGCTATTTTGTTTCCTGAGAAGGCCTTAAAAAACTTTTTTCATCCTCATACACATGTGTGTGAAAAAATGGGTTTATTTCCATTATATAACTCAGAGGTAATTCCATTTGTTTCCTTAGTTGATACTCGGTTTAATGTGTATGGTGCAGTTTGTAATGAATAACCCTAAAAGGATAATGGAAGATCTTCATGACTCATCATTGACCTCACCATGTCCAACAAGGTGTGGTTCCTCCTTTCACTAACACCATTCCACTATGGTGTATAAGGAGGAGTAAGAATAGATATAATCCCAAACTCCCGTATAAGATCGATGAACTCTTGGTTTAGATATTCTCCACCTCGATCTGATCGAAGCTTCTTTATCTTCTTACCAAGATGATTATCTACTTCATTCTTGAATTCCTTAAATTTCTCAAAGGATTCTGAAGTATACATCATTAAGTATATATAACCATATCTACTCAAATCATCAGTAAAAGTAATGAAGTAAGAATATCCACCTCTAGCTTCTACTAGAAATGGTCCACACACATCTATGTGCACCAATCCTAGAAGCTCTGGGACCCTTTCACCATGCCCACCGAAATGCGGCTTGGTCATTTTACCTTGTAAACAAGATTGATATATATCAAGTGGTTTTTGCTCAGTAGAGTCTAAATAACCATCTTGGAAGAGCTTTTTCCAGCGCTTCTCATTTACATGACCAAGATGGTGATGCCACAACTGGTTGTCGTATGAAACATGTGAATTTTTGTCGTTATCGATTGCCAACAATTGGTTTTCATAATTTAATAAATACAAACTATTATTTAAATGTGCCATACCGTAACATACATTTTTCTTATAAAATAAACAACCCTTATTTCCAAAATTTAAAATAAATCCATCCATATACAATCAACATACATAAATTATGTTCTTGGTAACACTAGAAACATAATAAAAGTTACGTAAAACCAAAATCATTTCATTGGCAAAGAGAGATGGTAATCTCCAATGGTCAACGTAGCTTGCCTTGTGCCATTGAAAGCTCAGAGATCCACCTATCCTCTGGAAATATTTCTAAATCTACTTACTTCTTGAATTTAAATACATATGTGAGCCCCACAAGCTGTATATAATACCCAATGAGTAAAAATGGAAAGATTACACTCGATAACAAACACCCCTTTAGCATCCCCATGCTTCTGGGTGTAGTTTCACTTCTAGTGTCCTGGATTTCCACATGAAAAACATACCGCCTCCCATTCCTTTCCCTGCCTATGGATCATCCCCTTCTTGGAGGGATGGTTCTCAGGGGCTTCAGATTGTTTATGAATCCTTGGCCCATTTCCCTTGTCCTTCCTTTTCTTATTCACCATAAGGATTATGGGTTTGTCATGCCCTGTGTCCTTATCTACCTGGATAATTAAGGTTAGAATTTTCAATAGACTCTTATCATTTTTTCTCATGTTGTAGTTGACAATAAACCTAGATAAGGTCTTGGGTAGTGATGATAGGATGATATATGTATGAAACTCATCTGGGAACTTAAACTCTAAGATGTTGAGGCATTCAATGTAGCCAATAAGCTTGACTACATGAGGCCCATCTAGTGAAGACTCTCCAAGATCAGTTGTGAACAAAGAATTGGAGATCTCATATCTCTCATGTCTCACCTCATCTTGATATAGATCCTTAAGGTGAGACATCATGCTATATGCATCAATGTTTTCATGTTGCTTCAAGAGCTCATTAGACATATCCAATGTCATGAAACATTCTACATTTGTGGAATCATCCATATGTTTCATATAGAGAGATATTTCCTCATCACCAGACTCTTTTCTAGGTGAAGTTGGAATAGGATCTTCCAGCACATACAATTTCCTCTCATGGTGAAGGATGACATGTAAACGCCTTTTCCATTACTAGAAATTAGTGCCGGTGAGAAGGTTTTACTTCTAGAGTTTGTTTTTCAATCATATGTTTGAAGTAATTTTCTTTACTTCTCTACAAATTAAGATGATAAAAGGTTTACTACTTTATCATGATAAAACTGATACAAATAAATAATTTAATACTTATTAGTCTCCCACTATTTTATCAAAATCCAATTTCCCTCACCATTGACTTCAGAATATTATGTTTCCTAACTATTCTAGTGGTAAGGATCCATATTTCCCTTCTCATTACCCCAACAAGGGTTGGTGAAGAAACTTCAAGGGTTTTAGGTAGGCATTCCAAATTCCAACTTCATTAACTCTTATCTCTTTGATCCTCTGAGCGGACTCCCTGATCCAGAAATCCATTTATTTTTTGATTTCCTCAACCTTTGCCTCTTGGTCACACCAAGTCCTATTGTGGCAGTAAACCCTTGATGTGAACCAAGTCAATTCAACCCAAAACCTTGAATTAGAATTCCCCAATAATTGAAAGCCCCCCAACTAAGGTTGGTCAAGCACTTTTAACTATGGTTTGATTCTAAACAAGATTATAGAAGGCTATACCGACTTAAGATTTCTTTGAGGGATTTTATCCTTATACATAAATTTCCATTTCATTATCTTTCTTACATTCTTATTGATATTAAGCAGGATATAATAAAGTGATTAACCATGTTTAAGATAATATTTACGCATAATCTAGTATTATTTTAGTTCCATCTTGCATGATTGTTTAATTCATTAATTGTGTGATCGTGACAACACACCCACAATAACTAAACCATGAAACTGACAGAAATAAAATAAACAATGTGATCATGATCTTGTTCTATTTGTTAGTTTATCTAGCATTTGATAAACTAACCCAATACCTAGGGGATAAACACCTTGAACCATTTTGGGTTTGTGTTTACAGCTTTCCACCTATCCACCTTTATATCTCCTTGGATTGGTTTAACCTTGGCACCTAACTTGAGCCGCCTCCACTAGCTTGGGAGCTCCATCCATTACATATGATTTTATCTCACTCGTAGGTGAGGGGTAAAATAGGATTTTACATAAAAGAAACCTTGGGCACGCATGCCCTACATATTAATGAGGATAAGGCTTGTAGAAAAAAAAATTTAATTTAAATAAATAACTTAAAAGAAACCATTCACATACAAAGGTCTTGGTCTAGCTCATGATCATCCATACATGCAATGATATTTACATATAAATAAAACTAGTATTCAATTATTTAATCATTCTTGTTTAAGATAAATTATGCTCAAATCAATTAATTATATTTAATTAATCAATCATTTTATCTTAAAAACTTTTATGAATTTCCTTGAGATTCTCATCCATCATAATTTTAAACAAATAAATTAATTTATAATTATCTTTGTACATAACTTGTACCTTGGAGGCAACCCGGTGAATTCCGTTTCATAACTACCCAATGAGTAGAAATGAACATTACACAGATGTTAAATTAAAAACATATATATAAAACACCTATCACGTGTTGTGAATCATCTTTATGCCCGCACTATGGTACACGTCTCAAGGGTTTGTATAATATAATAATAAATTTTAATAAATCTATGTAATTTGGATGAGTACACGGCATGTTTTTTCAACTACATGGCATGTACTTTTGTTCACTGTCTATCCGAAGTACACGCCCGGGGACATGGCATGTATATGTACTTCGGAAATCTTCAAAGTACATGGCGTGTTTGGTGGGATGAATGGCATGTAGTATTTTTGACACACTGTTTCCAGTTGGGAAAGCCGTGTACGGGGTACACGGTCCAACCCTACCTCGAAGTGACTACACGTCGTGTCCAGAAGAATACATGAAGTGTAATCTAAAAACTGTGTGCCACCTATTCCTGGTCAACACACAGAGTCATTTAAGACTTAGAAAGACTCCAACACACAACATGGTTTGGCAGACCGGTCTGATTCATTGAATCTTGAATACACAATGAATATTGTCGAATACACGCTGTGCGTTCTGGTGTTGTACGTCCAATGTAACACCCCAACCCCTCTATAACAGACTCGGTGCATTACTTGTTATATTTTCATGGTTAAAAGGAATTAAAATCCCAAAAAGAATGATCATTTTATTAGTCTTGAAGAAACTAGATACATAGATGTAACTCAAATTACATTGGAAAAGGTTACAAAGTACAATACATAACAAAAACTAAAAACGGCATCCCCATGAACTCAATAACAGATCTTATATTCATCACCTCTTGAAGGTAGACAATGAAAGGGGTGAGCTCAAACACTTAGTAAGGGTTACAAATAGAGGAATCATGATTACAATAATAAGTGAATCACAATCAATCTGACATAATCAATATGTCATAGTGAATAAATAAACAACTAATGTCATTAATAAACTGAGAATGAAACTGCATCCATAGATTTTGTCATAGGGAAAACCTCAGGGAAAATAATAATAACTGATAATGAATAAAGATAATTCTTATTAATTGGACGTCATGTATCTGTCACATGAAACCATAATACCGTAAAGAGGGTTTAGTTCTATGGGTAGAAACCCTTATGATTTTTTGGAAACAAACTCGAAGGGTTTGTCGCCAAACTATTTTGTCTCATGAGACCTACCGATTCATCGAGGGGCTGTAGTGGGCCCCACCCACCTCTAAATCCAATAATTCTTTATAAATATATTCAATACAAGAGAAATGTGTATTTACATTATCCGTATAGAATAGAGGATACAGATTCGTCAACATTTCCACAGTCAAAACAACATTCAAAATAAATACCGTATGTAAAATGGTATATGACTTAGACAATAATAATATACATGATATGAGAATATGGATATTTAAATGAAATATACTTTCAATTGAAAAGTGATATCAAATGGGAAATAGGTACACCACATAAGAAATAGTAGGTGCACAATTACTAAGCAAGTCACAATGAAGTGAAAATTGAGACAAATCTCGTTACCGTGTTGTATTCAATTGAGTCGTATTAAAAAGAGTTAATAACACCAAAAGAGTCCTAGAATACAATGAATATAATGAGAAGCATGATAAAATATGTCAAATGGCAGTATTATTATACCACATATAAGAAATAAGAGGTGAATAATGGAGATCCCACAGATTTGAAAGTGAGATGAGAAAAACCCCTTCTAAACATTTCGGCATGGTAATGAGTGTTCTTGCGAGGGATTAATGAGATATAAAAGGTTATACCATGATTTATATATCATAAGGGAAGTATGGGGGAGATGATAAAACAAACCCCGTCATTATAAATTAAAAACAAAAGCACACAAGATAGGGTGGATTCTTGAATAAAAGTGAGAGAGAGGATCTCTTACCTTATGCTTGAAGGTGTTCTTGACTTATTATTAAAGACCTGAATAAACAAATTAGGATTATTAATTCATAAGTAAAGAACATATTTTATATGTAAATTATTTATTATAATCCTTTTTAGTTCATTCTATTCCTTTTTTATTGGTTATAAGGTTCAATTTCATTTTCTGGGCTCGTTTGTTTACGTGGTTTTAAATGATTGGTTCACTTATATTCAAGTTCGGATAAATATATAAGATGGATGTGGTTTTCTAGAAATAACGTTATACACTATTAATGAACATACATGAGATTACATGGTTTTAAATTTAATTTGGGTTACTTATATTGAAGTCTAATTTTTATATATATAACCTTAGTGATAACCGTTTTGGTTAATCGGTGGGTTTGATTACGATGAACATTTTTTTTAATTTATAACTTAATAACATGTGTAAAAAATTATTACAGAACTAAAAATAGGATATATTACATAATAATCTGGTTCAACCATAACAGAAATGGTTTTTTGACTATAATTAAAGATTATAATAGAACTTGATAAATCGTTGTCCTTGAATGTGCTAAATTAGCAAATCTCAAACGGTGCTTTCATTTCTTTCAAATAAAAGTGGGGTAAGGAGAGAAGATAATGGAATATATACCATTAGAATGAAAAAATTCTAGTACATGTATGTTACTGGATTTATCATACTATTTTGGTGAAGGGAGGTGAGAAAATAAACAAAATTAAAAGAACTTAAAAGAAAATAAGGGATTTGAAAGAAGAATTTACCTCTGGAGACTTCCTCCTTGAGAACCTTTTAAGGGGAGAGGTTTTGGTATTTATATGAGACCAAAGATTTTTGGACGTGGGGGAGATGTTTGGGAAGGTATTTGGATAGAATTTGGAGAAGACACAAGGCTTTAGAGGAGTGAATGGAAGGGGGGTGAGAGGGGGTTTTTATAGTGGAGGAGAGAGGGGATTTCTTAATATAAAACTCATTAATTTATTATTTCTCTTCAAGACAAGGAATAGTGAGTATTCCATGACAAAGAATAGTAATTTTATCATGTGATACCAAACCAAGTGGGATTACATCAGCAGAACATCTCACATGACTCTATAATTAGTGTATTTATCTTAATTTTTCAATTTATGGTATGTCACTATTCATAAAAAATTCAAGTATTTTAGAAAAATCCCAAAAATTCACCCTAACCATTTTTTGATGTGTAGAATCCAAAAATGAAATCCATTTTTCAAAAATAATTTTCTAAATATGATTAATTTAATATTTAATTAAATCATTATTTAATTGAAATATATAAACACTTAGAATATTCATCTTCATCTTTAGGGTGTATAAATTCATTTATACACTCAAGGGTATGGATACCATTCATAAAATGAATATTACTATTCATAAGGGTAAGTTACTATTCATAAGGGTAGGTTACTATTCACCAAAAATTAAGTTAATTCTATCAAACTCTAAATATCATCTTGAACACAACCGTGTACATTAGATTTTTAAAATTCAAATCACAGAGCTGGTAAATTTAAGTTTAGTGGCTAAGTTATGGATTTATCCTATAAGTAACCATGCTTTGTTCCATAGGGTCTCAGTGATTCATGAAATATAGGCTACCTAATGAATACAGCATATTTAAGAGAAACATACCATAAAATGTTTGGGGTGCTACATTATTCCCTCCTTAAAAAAATTTCATCCTCAAAATTCACAAAATATTACCTAAAAAGATTTGGGTATGTATTTAACATAAGCTCCTCAGGATCCCAAGTTACTTCCTCCATATTATGGTTCCTCCATAGAACCTTTACCAGACTGGTCATCCGATTTCTCAATACTTGTTCTCTAGTATCAAGAATCTTGATAGGATCTTCACAATAAGATAGATCTGCCTCAAGTTCTACTTCTTCATAAGTGAGTACATATGTTGGGTCTGGCATGTACTTTCTTAACATTGACACGTGGAACACATTGTGAACCTTGGAGAGACTTGGAGGCATTGCCAAATGGTAAGCTACAGCTCCAATTCGGTCCAGAATTTCAAAAGGTCTGATGTACCTGGGACTTAACTTTACCTTCTTACCTAATCATATAATACCATTCCATGGAGATAGCTTTAAGAAAACATGATCTCCTTCTTGAAACTCCAAATCATTCCTTCGGTTATCTTCATAGCTCTTTTGCCTACTTTGAGCTATTTTGATATGGTTCTGGATAATCTTCACCTTTTTCGTTGTTTCTTCAACAAGTTCTGGGCCCACGAGCTTTCTTTCACCAACTTCATCCTAGCAAGTTGGTGTATGGAATCTCCTCCCATATAATGATTCATAGGGTGTCATCTGAATACTTGAATGGAAGTTATTGTTGTAGGAAAATTCCACGAGAGGTAAATACTGATCCCACATGCCTTGAAAATAAAGTGAACAATACCTCAACCTGTCTTCCAATGTTTGAATAGTCCGTTCTGATTGTCCATCAATTTTTGGGTGGTAGGTAGTGCTCAAAATAAGATCAGTATCTAGGGAATTCTAAAGACTTTTCCAGAATCTTGATGTAAAATGTGTATCATGATCAAATCCTCTAGTTATTTCTTTAGCACTACTAATTCCACAGTGGTCATTCTATAGGGAGTCTTTGATATAGGTCTTGCATCAGGAATTAAATCAATAGAGAACTCAACGTCCCTCTCTAGAAGATGTCCAGGTAAATCCTCTGGAAATACATCAATGTACTCTTTCAATATGTGCACATCTTCAATTTGAAGATTTCTTTCCTCTCCCATAGATATTGGTTTATCTTCCTCTCCAAGTATTGTATTCAATAGAGCTACTGGGGGTGGTTCTAGATAAGAATCAGGTGGCGAAGTTTTTTCCCTAAAGACAAGGTATTCTACACCATTTTCAAAAATTGTAACTTCCTTTTTCTTGAAATAAATCCTCACATCATAATTTGATGGCCAATCCATACGAAGAATTGTATCAAATTCAATCATGGGTATGATGATAAGGTTAGAAACTAAAGCATGTTTTGGTGTTTGGAGGGGGACTAGTCTACATGCCTTTTTTGGAATGATACATCCCATGGGAGTTTTGACTGACAACTCCTTTCTTAAATAAAATTGGACATATCTAATTTTCTTGGCAAAATGAGAGGATATCTATGAATGCGATGATTCAGAATCAAATAAAGTGTCGGCTAAGTTTGAGGAAACAATTAAAGTATCTTCCACCACGTCACTAGAAACTTCAACCTCTGCGGTTTTAATCGTATTGGCTCTCCCTTTCTCTCTTGGATTTTTCTGAGGCATGTTTCCTTGATGCTTAGGACACTCATTTTCATAGTGTCCCATGTCTCTGCAATTGTAGCATTTAATATCATTGAATTGTTTCTTCCACTTTCAATCACCATATCGATGACCCTTTTCTCCACAGTTATAGCAGACTCCCATTCCTTTCAATCATTTCTTGGGATGATTCTTTCCATAGTTCTCGCATAATGGGAAACTATTTGTTCCCTTGATCTTCTTTTGTGCTTCTCCTTTTCCTTTGTTATCAGAGTTCGCTTCTTATCTTGGCTTCCTTTGAAAAAATATGATCTAGAAAATTCCTTCTCTGTTTTGATGGCACTTGATACAATTTCATCATATGATGAAAATGATTGAGAATCTAGTGCCCTTCAAATACTTGGCTTAATACCTTAAAATAAATGATCAATCTTGTCCGCCGAGTCACGTACGTAATCCACTGCATACCTGGCTAGCCTTATGAAGGTATCCCCATACTCTGCAACACTGTCTTCTTCCCTTTGTTTCAAGCCAAGGAATTTCCTCTTCATTTCATTTCATTTCTCACGAGGGAAATATTTTTCAATGAATATTTCCTTAAAATTCCTCCATTCCATATCCCTTATCTCTTCTTCCTCTGTAGTATTTTGAATCAAGGACCACCAATGATCAGCGTCGCCCTTGAGACAATTTACTGTCAGAACTACCTTTTCATTTTCAGTGCATCTTAATGCCATGAATATATTTTCAAGGGACTTGATCCATTTCTCAGAAACCACTGGATTAGTAGTCCCACTGAAAGATGGGGGCTTCTTCCGCATGAAACGATCCAAAACAGGTGTTGAATGGTTATTCGTTACAACTTGAGTAAGTTGTCCCAATATGGTCATGATCTGATCTGCCCCAAAGTTGACTGTGTTGACTTGCTCAGTAGGGAGATCCCTACCTTTCCCATTAGTATTGGTTCTCCTTCTTCCATTAGATTCCATTTCTAAATAATGGGATACACTAGATTAGTTTATGAATCTCAAATATAAAATCACTCAACATAGATTGAAATTCTATGCATAACTAATCTTATAAACAAGGTTCCTCTAAGGAAAAATTTACATTAACTCCTTCATAGTGGCTTGTAAAGAAAATATGAATTATCCTAAGAATATTCCCCGGGACTGTTGTAACCAAGAGTGCAGCAAGACCCGTTGTCGTGCACCAGTTCATGTTCGAGTCTAGCTCAAAGAGGTGTTTTCGGGTTTTACCCCTAGATACATCTATGCCAGAGCCACCTCTACCAGCTCGTATACAGATAGGGACATATTGCTTAAAATATCCACATAATATATTCCATACCAAAATACCAGGACGTTCTTGTATATTAATCCTCAGATACGGCCTTAATGATTTTTTCCCTACTATACATTTCCTACTCTAGTTTCCAAGTTTTCTACTAAACTTTCTCTGATACCAACTGTAACACCCCAACCCCTCTAGACCAGAGTCGGTGCATTGCTTGTTATATTGGCATGGTTATAAGGAATGAAAATCTCGAAGGAACGATCATTTAAGTAGTCTTTAAGAAACTATATACATATATGTAACTCAAATTACATTGGAAAAGGTTACAAAGTACAATACATAACAAAAACTAAAAATGGCATCCCCAGAAACTCAATAAAAGATCTTCGCTTCATCACCTGTTGAAGGTAGACAATGAAAGGGGTGAGCTCAAATGCTCAGTAAGGGTTAAAAATAACAGAAGCATGAGTAAAATAATAAGTGAATCACAATCAATCTGACATAATCAATATGGCATAGTGAATAAATAAACAACTAATGCCATTAATAAACTGAGAATGAAACTGCATCCATAGATTTTTTCATAGTGAAAATCTCATGGATAATAATAATAACTAATAATGAATAAAGAGAATGATTATTAATTTTAATTCATGTATCTGTCACATGAAACCATAATACCGTAAAGACGGTTTAGTTCTATGGGTAGAAACCCTTCTGATTTTTTGGAAACAAACTCGAAGGGTTTGTCGCCAAAATGTTTTGTCTCATGAGACCTACCGATGCATCAAGGGGCTTTAGTGGGACCCACCCACCTCTAAATCCAAGCATTATTTATAAATAGATTCAATACAAGAGCAATATGTATTTACATTATCCATATAGAATAGAGGATATGGATTCATCAACATTTACACAGTCAAAACAACATTCAAAATAAATACCGTATGTAAAATGGTATATGGATTAGACAATAATAATATCCATATGAGAATAAGGATATTTAAATAGAATATAATTTCAATTGAAAAGTGATATCAAATGGGCAGTAGGTACACCACATAAGAAAGAGTAGGTGCACAATTACTAAGCAAGTCACAACGAAGTGAAAATTGAGACAAAGCTCATTACCGTGTTGTATTCAATTGAGTCGTATGAAAAAGAGTTAATAACCACCAAAAGAGTCACAAAATACAATTAATATAATGAGAACCATGATAACATATGTAAAATGGTAGTACAACTATACCACATATAAGAAATAAGAGGTGAACAATGGAGATCCCACAGAATTGAAAGTGAGATGAGAAAAACCTCTTCCAAACATTTCAGCATGGTAACGATTGTTCTTGCGAGGGATTAATGAGAGATAAAAGGTTATCCCATGATTTATATATCATAATTGAAGTATGGTGGATATTAGAAAACATACCCCATCATTAGAAATTAAAAACAAAAGTACACAAGATAGGGTGGATTCTTGAATAAAAGTGAGAGAGAGGATCTCTTACCTTATGCTTGAAGGTGTTCTTGAATTTTTATTAAAGACCTGAATAAACAAATTAGGATTATTAATTCATAAGTATAGAACTTCTTTTATATTTAAATTATTTATTATAATCTTTTTTAGTTCATTCTAGGCCTTTTTGATTGTTTATAAGGTTCAATTTCATTGTTCGGGCTCGTTTGTTTACTTGGTTTTAAATGATTGGTTCACTTATATTCCAGTTCAGATAAATATATAAGATGGATGTGTCTGTCCAGAAATTAAGTTATAAACTATTAATGAAAATCAAGGAGATTACATGGTTTTAAATTTAGTTTGGTTTACATATATTGAAGTCTAATTTTTATATATATAACCTTAGTGATAACCGTTTTGGTTAATCGGTGGGTTTGATTATGATGAACATTTTTTTTTCTTTATAACTCAATACCATGTGTAAAAAATTATTATAGAACTAAAAATAGGATATATCACATAATAATATGATTCAACCATAACACAAATGGTTTCCTAACCATAATTAAAGATTATAATAGAAATCGATAAACTGTTGTCCTTGAATGTGCTAAATTAGCATATCTCAAACGGTGCTTTCATTTCTTTCAAATAAAAGTGGGGAAAGGAGAGAAGATAATGGAATATATACCATTAGCATTAAAACATTCCAATACATGTATGTTACTGGATTTATCATAATATTTTGGTGATGGGAGGTGAGAAAAGAAACAAAAATAAAAGAACTTAAAAGAAAAGAAGGGATTTGAAAGAGGAATTTACCTCTTGAGACTTCCTCCTTGAGAACCTCTTAAGGGGAGAGGTTTTGGTCTTTTTATGAGACCAAAGATTTCTGGACGTGGGGGAGGAGTTTGGGAAGGTATTTGGACAGAATTTGGAGAAGTCACAAGGCTTGAGAGCGGTGAATGGAAGGGGGTGAGAGGGGGGTTTTATAGTGGAGGAGAGAGGGGATTTCTTAATATAAAACTCATTAATTTATTATTTCACCTCAATACAAGGAATAGTGAGTATTACATGACCAAGAATAGTAATTTTATCATGTGATCCTGAAACAAGTGGGATTACATCAGCATAACATCTCACATGACTCTATGATTAGTGTATTTATCTTAATTTTGCAATTTATGGTATGTCACTATTCATCAAAAATTCAAGTATTTTAGAAAAATCCAAAAAATTCACCCGAACCATTTTTTGATGTGTAGAATCCAAATATGAAATCCATTTTTAAAAAATAATTTTCTAAATATGATTAATTAAATATTTAATTAAATCATTATTTAATTGAAATATATAAACACTTAGAATATTCATCTTCATCTTTAGGGTGTCTAAATTCATTTATACACTCATGGGTATGGATACCATTCATAAGAGTCATATTACTATTCATAAGGGTAAGTTACTATTCATAAGGGTAGGTTACTATTCATAAGGGTAGGTTACTATTCACCAAAAATTACGTTAATTCTATCAGACTCTAAATATCATCTTTAACACAGCCGTGTATATCAAATTTTTAAAATTCAAATCACAGAGTTGGTAAATTTAAGTTTAGTGGCTAAGTTATGACTATCTCTTATAAGTAACCATGTTTTGTTCCATAGGGGCTCAGTTATTCATGATATATAGGCTACCAAATGAATACAGTGTATTTAAGAGAAACATACCATAAAATGTTTGGGGTGCTATATCCAGGAACGTTTTTCACCTCCAGATGAGATCTTCTGCTTTATTTTAATCAAAATTAAAAGAAAAAATCATTTCTATAAGGTGAACGAGAAACGAAAGAGGAGGAATAGATATCAAGATTCAAATTTATAGAATGATTAACTTGAATTGAAACAACTAAATTATTAAATATGTAAATCACTAATGAAAACTAAATAATTATAATCAACAATATGACCACTCTAATACCACTTGTAGGTTCTGAGCGCAACGAAAGCGTGTTTGGTGGGTGTACCCAAATTTAATTTTTCCATTAAAAATGATCAATCATAGATCTGTCACGATAATAAAACATCGTATCTTTATAATAGAATGAAGAATGAAAGAAATGAAGAGAGTCCCAAAACCATAAATAGGATCATCATATGTTCGTTATAATTAATTTAATTAAAAGATAAGAATTATCTTGATTGAATTCTCTCTCCGTTGATGTTTCCGGTCACGATCCGATGTGATTCGTCATTGCATTATAAAATCCAAGTGTAGGATTCCTCTAGTGGTGATACACATGTGCTCCATGTATCTTTGTACGTCGCTGAAGGGATCTCTAAGTGCTAGCGCAAAAGATCCTTCGCTTGAGATGTCCTCTTTTGATCGCATTGAGAGACACTTGCAAAGTACTCTCCTTGATCCGGTGGAGGAGGATCTCTCTCACAGCTCGAGAGAGTTCTTGAAAGAAAAAAATATCTCTTGTCTTGAGAGCTTTCTCTAGATCCATTGTGCACAACCCCAAAAATTTCTAGGCTAATGATAATTATATAATTGGGATTTTAATTACTTAGAATAATAAAATGAATTAATTACTCGAAATCATTTATTCATTTTATTTAATTATTAGAAAGACCTTATGTCTAATAATAATATTTGACTATTATTATTACTTAACATGCACCCAGTTAATTACACCTAATATTATTTAATAAAATAAATAATATTATTTCTCAAAAATCCCCAGAAAAAATACACAGCGTGTATATTAATATAAAAAGTGTTTACTTTTGTTTTTCTATTTTTATTTATTTCCTCCACCACATTTATTAGACCTTGAATAATGGATATTTATTTCTCAAATAAATATTTCTGCATTACTCGCTAATAAATATATTATTTCACCCACAATATATTCTCTCGAATAACTAGTGTCGAAATAAATTCGATCAGGAATCCTTGAATAATTATTAAACCATAATCAAGAATAATCTTTATTCAACTTGTTAAATTAATATTTAACTGAGATACTTGGACATACTTAGTATGTGACCCTCTAGGCCTCTTTCTCAGTGGAATTAGGTGGATCCTGCCTAAATTCCAAGTTTAGCGTCTAGAAACACGCCAATTCACCCATAGAGAAATAATTTAATGCCGCAATGACGTGTCACCTCCTACGAGCGCTTACCATGTAATGTAATCCCTTTTTCTCGATATCTCAAATCAAGTGGGTTGCATGCTAGTTCCATCAACCCATGTTCTTGATTATTCTTTCTTTGACTTTCCAGAACTGAACTTTCCCATTCCTCACCATGTCCATGTATTTACTTAGGCTATATCAATTCCATCAAAAGGACTAAGATATCTACTTCTGTTATAGAACAGAAGGGAAAAATCCTTTCTTGCATTATCTATTAATGCAGTATTACTCATGATGCACCCAACATATCCTACCTCACTGTGAATAGTGTGTCGTCACAGTTTTTATCAATACATCTAAGTGCGCGAGTTTTAATACCCATTAATAATTATCATAAAGTCTAAGTACCAATACAAACGTCCGCAAATAGAAACATCCAACGACACTATGAAATGTATATTTCCTACTGGTGGGTCTCGTTCTCATAATATCCTCTTAGATATTACCAAGGGTGAAAACCATGAGAAGGCGCCTTAAAGTTTTATGAGCCCTCACCCATAAGGGCATGTATTATTCTTGTCCCTCAAATAACATCATCCGGCCATAGAACATTGTTGCCCTCTAGAATTGGGTATGACCTCATCGATTTAAGGTTTAAACATTCCAAGCGGTTTCTAACGGTTTTGTTCGTAGAACCGGAAACATCCAATGATTCCATATCCATTTGAACCTACTTTCCAAAGGTGGGCGCTCATTGGTTGTGGACTGATGAGGCTTAGGAATTTTCATTGGTCGAGAGGATGGGAGGTCGGACTCATCACACCTTTTTGAGGGGAATTATTGTCTACTCCGGGACTCTCTTTATAGATTTAAGTTATGTTCGTGAATCCTTATTATATTACCAAGTATAAAATGAGATTTCCTTTAGATCTAAAAATCAATGATTGATATGTATGAAATTTAGAGAATCTTTTATATGTATTCGAGGTTATTCATCGATAGAGAATCATCTATATTTGTTAGAGATTCTTAGTCAATGGTATACCTTGATAAATAAAAGTCTCTTGGTCATTATGATGACCATACTGGTTTTAAAGCCACTCAGTGGGGCACTTGAAGTTTATTATCATTCAGAAGGACATTGATTATTTCAGAGTTGGGATCGTACCCACAGATGGGCTACCTACATATCCTTTGTTTTTGGAAAAGGAATCAGAACCCATGTAGTTCAAGTAAGAGAGTATGATGTTTATGCATTATTGATGTCTCAAAGAAAGATGTCGTGGATAGTTTTACACTCTAAGATCACGTGATTCATGCTCGGTGTGAGAAACAAGAGGTATTGGTGAAACCAGACAATTGTGCCATGAAAGATGCAATGATGTGGGGCTTATGTGTGTATGACTGCCCAAATAGATGAAGATTAGGATTTACTTCAAGGATGAAATCCAGAAAAAGTTTCCATAAAGGTATACGTACTTTATGGAGATTTGGATACTCTAATTTGGGGCTTACTTTTGAAAAGGAGGCCCAAATTAATAGGGGAATTATGATTGGGTTTTACTCCTGATAAGGAGACCCAAATCAAAAATTAAATTAGGACTGGTTAAGAGAATTTAAGACTGGGGCTTACTTCTGAGAAGGAGGCCTAGGTTAAGGTACATTGAGAAATTAAGGGACTTAGGGCTTATTCCTAAAGAGGATGCCCATATTTGAGACTAGGGATTACTCCTGAAAAGGAATCCCAGGTTAAGAGAATTATGGTTGGGGATTACTTTTAAGGAGGATGACCATATTCGGGAATTTTAAGATTGGGGCTTACTCCTGAAAAGGATGCACAGATTAGGGGACTTGGGGCTTACTCCTAAGGAGGATGCCCAAAATTAATGGGAATTATAACTGGGACTTACTCCTGAAAAAGAAGGCCCAGGTTAATGAGGACTTGGGGATTACTCCCAAAGAGGATGCCCATATTTGTGAACTTTGAGACTGGGGCTTACTCCTGAAAAGGAAGCCCATGTTAAAGAGGATTGGGGGTTACTCCTAAAGAGGATGCCCAGATTTGAGAATTATGATTAGGGCTTATTCCTGAAAAGGAGGCCCAGGTTAAGGGGTTATCTCATCTTAAAGGATGAGGTTGAATTAATGAATCTCAATCTTTAGTGACATAAATATGTGTAAATCACTAGGTTTTGAGAGATATTCCACAGAATTCCTTTCAGATAAGGAAGTTAATCAAGAAAACATGCCATAAATGGATTTGAAGAATGTCTTGAAGACTGAATCTTGAATAGGAGAGGTGGAATGGTATAAGAGGGGTTAAATGGGAAAGAAGGGCACCCAAAAAGATAGGGGCGCGCAAGTCCTGGCAGGCACGCAGGTACTGTGTGGGCTCGCAAGTCCTGGTCGCGTAGGTATACCTCCGCGACACATGGTTACTTGCGCGATTGTTAACCAGTAGGGTAACACTTGGGAGATCCTTGACCAAAGCCTTTATAATTATCCTTAGGTACTTCCAGAAGAGAGGCGCGCAAGTTTTGTTGAAGAAGTAGGGCGGCGCGCAAGTATGTTCATTTCCCTTAAGGGTAAAACACCTTAGGCACGCAAGTGTTAGTGAATTCTAACACTTAGACCTTACTCCTCTTGTTTAGACCTTCCATTCTAGGTAAAGAATTACCTTAGAAGTGTTTGGAAGACCTGAAGAAGAGACTTGGGCATTCAGATCTCTATATCTAAATTCTGGAAAAAATCCCCCTCAAATGGGGGGCCCACAGGGTCTATTTATAGGCTGGAGAACACCCCGGGTGGTTATCATTTAGGGCACGCAAGTCACTTGCGTGACCATTAGGCGGCGCGCAAGTATACTTGCACGACAGTGAGGGAACTTACACGACCCTTTTGCATTTGAAGCCCTGTTCATGCCTTTGTCAATTTTTGAGGTTTTCTTCAAAGGATGAACCAATTTGTGCTAAGTCATTTTCCTTTCCATTCCTTTAGAAAATGTGATGAAAAGGAGCGTCACAAAAAGTCCCCCCTCAGAGTTGGATCTGAAAGAAATGAGGATGTAACTCTGAGGAAAATAAGAAAACCAAAGGAAAGGTGGGGAGGAGTCTTATCAAGCTGCTAATCTACTGTTAGGTAATGATTGGACTGAGTTTTCAAGATAGAAAACTGACTTCCATTGTTCTATGAAACTAACCATACGTTTAATTGATCAAACAGGGCTATCAACTTCAATGGTTAGAACTGAAGGTGAGGTCTCAACTTCCTCCCAAACAGAAGTAGAAGGTGAAGCAACCAGGGTTAGGGGGGAAGAAGCAGAACAGGGCACTTCCTTAAGTGTATTAATCCCAGATTACATGCCCCCCTGTGATGATGATGTTGAATCAGACCCAGAGGTGCTTAAGGCGCTCAGATTTTCACGACGCAAGGCATGGAACAACATATGGAAAATCATATCTGAGGTGCCTTTAAAAGAGCTGTCATCAAAGATTTCCTGGTTTTCATCCCAGTTCGTCATGCTAGGACTTGGCGGTTTTGGATACTAAGAGATCCATACTGTGGTGAAACAAGTCATCTTAAGAAGGGAGCAGGAGAAAAATTTCCATGAAGACCTGACCAGGGTAAAGTTTTCAGTCAATATCAGCGAATTTGAGGCTACAGTATCCCGAGCTGAAGCTGATTATGTTGTTGAGATGAAGGAGCTGAAGCATAATATCAAAGAAAAAGTCGTCCAGCAGGTGCAACTCCAGCAACAGTTTGATGTTGTTACTGGGGAACTTGACCAACTCAATAATTCACTGGAGGGAGCTCAAAAAAATGGTATGAAGACCATTGTGGATGCCAAGAAGGCACTCCATCAGGATGAAAAGAGTGAAGTTGGTCGAGTGCATGAGCTCCAAGTAGCTGCTGATGAAGCTCGGGATGCGGTTCATCAATTGAAGACCTATGTTGACAGTCTTTTGTAATTTCTTGAAAAATAGAAGAGTCTCCAATCTGTGGATGTCCCTCTAATTCTTGTGCATAAAATGGAAAGAATGCTTTCATCTTCAACCACTTTTTCATGTATTTTCCCGCTACCTGCTTTAAATTTTACCTAATCCAATGGGCCTAGTAAGCATAGTTTGATTTTTACTAGGTTTATTATAAATAACCCTACAAACTTTGAATCTCTTAATTTCTCAATATTACTTAAATCATACAAAATTTATGTTTAGTGAGCTGGAACTTGACTTTTATTCAGAGTTCCCTTGTCTTTTGTGGGTAGTTTAAAGTCATGCACGTCAGACATAAAGAGGATAATGTTTAAGGTCGAAATATCTTTGACCGAAATGGATTAAAATTGACTCAATTCCTTGACAATTTATCTGAAAACATATTACCATACTCAAGTATGAGGGAAAATATGTAAACTATGACTTAAGAATATTTGAATCTGAGGAATGATATGAAAAAGAGCTAAAATGCATTAGAAGAAGTAGTTCCCGAGAATGAAGTTACTATTATTTAACAAACCCGTTAGGGGGTTTAATTATGCAGGGCCATCTAAGGGCATTGGCTGCATAGTTAAATAAATAGCATCTTTTGGCTGACAGGTCCATTATGTAGACTACTTATGAAAGGCCACCTAAGGGAACGTCCTGCATAGTCAGGCAAAATAACTCTAAGAAATTTACTTTCCTAGTGCTAAAAATCCAGTGAAATTTTATGGAGATTCAAATTTTCCAAAGTATAGATTTTGTTGTATAGAAAGAGGTACTTGAATATGAAGAAGATATTTCCAAACAAGATTATCAAAGAACTAGATGGATATCACTCCTATGAAGGTCTGACCCAAACGTAGGGAAGGAGAATATAAACCATAGACTTTAATACTTTCATATCATGAAAAAGGATATGGGACAAGTATGTTAAGTATGGGCATTTTTTTTGGATCCCTACATATTGTCATTAAGACAAATAAGGACAAAAGAGGATTTCTTCCCAAGAATGAAGTTACCATTATTTAACAAACCCGTTAAGGGGTTGAATTATACAGGTCCACCTAAGGGAATTGGCTGCACAGTAAAATAATAGTATCTTTTGGCTGACAAATCTGTTATGGAGACTGCTTATGCAAAGCCTCCTAAGGGCACGTACTGCATAATCAGGCAAAATAACTCTCAGAAATTTGATATTTTTGTGACTAGAAGTCAAGAAAAGGGTTATGAAGATTTGAAAATATTTAAGGTTAGGATTATGACATATAAATATGGGTATTGTCCAATGTATGCAGAGATACACATATCAATGCTAACCATAATCATATTGTGATTGGGTCTTGAATGGAAATGTTGGACTTCACTACGTATCCCATAACGATGGGAATCAATCCATACGTAGTTCTTGAACTACAGTTTTACATCATGTGTGACAAAAGGATTGGAGATCTTAGTTTAGGTTCATATAGCTTGGACCATTATAAGAAATACACAGTGTGTGTTTTCATGGGGACTTTTCAGCCAAGGGACTAAAAGTGGAATTTGGGGTTAGGCCCAAATACTTGGGGATGGATTCGAGGGACACTCGAACATTCCTACGTATCCCATAAGGATGGTAATCAAGCCCACGTAGTTCTAGAACTACCCTCTGTACAAATTAGGTTCGTACATGTGAAGGGTGAAAGGGGACTTTAGTGCAATGATGGTTTAACCCAAGATAAAAGGTTTGGGCATTGCCATGTATGCACGTAGTTTTTGGAATATAACATGATTTAAAATGAATGTAAATAATGATTCCCTCTGAGGTGAGGGTATCAAAGAATATTGTAGTTTATTGTCATACAGGACAGAAGTATTGTACAGTTTAACGTCGTATAGCAAGGAAGAAAGTGAACCAATGTAAAGATATTGATTCTAGGGGCGGTTTCACAAATCAACATCATATGAGATGGAGGTGAACCGATGTGAAGAGATTGGTTTTGGTCTTGAACCTTGGGAGGTTTCCTACGTACCCAGCCTAGAAGGCAAGGATCAAAGTCTGCATAGTTCAATTAAATAATGAATTAGTGATCAAGTTGTCCTTTGGAACAATGATCTAAAAAATAGTGTTGGGACTTATACATGGTTAGTAGCCCATAGAGATTGTTATGGTTGAAGTTTTCTCTAAGCTCACGTGAGTCATACTCGGTGTGAGAAACAAGAGGTAGCAACAACCCTAACGATGCACAGTTTAATGTCACGTAGGACATAAAAAGGGATTATGCAGTTTAAAGTATTGCAGTTAGGACTATTGGTGATGCACAGTTTAATGTCATGTAGTAGGGACAAAGCATAGTTTAATGTCATATAGGACGTATTAAAGGACTTTCTGTACAGTTTAGCGTCATGTAGTTAGGACGATGGGGACAATACAGTTTAATGTCATGTTGGAAAAAAAGGGGAACTGTGCAGTTTAATGTCATGTGGTAAATACAAAAGAGTACACCATTTAATGTCATGTTGGACGTATTAGGGACTTTTTCACAGTTTAACGTCATATTAGACGAAAAAGGGACGATACATTTTAGCGTCATGTTGGACGTAAGTGTGAATAGTTTAAGTTCGTATGAATGGACCATTGGTTATGCAGTTTAACGCCATGCTGGATGTAAGGGAAGTGCAAATAGTTTAAGGTCATATGCATGGACTGTTGCTGTATATTTTAACATCATGTTGGATGAATTAGGGACTTTTTTCACAGTTTAACATCATGTTGGATGAAAAATGCGAATAGTTTAAGGTCATATGCATGGACCATTGGTTATACAGTTTAACGTATTGCTGGACGGTGGTGCAGTTTAAGGTCATACCGGACCAATGATGACATATTTTGTGTTTATACAAAATACTTCTTTAGAAATCTAGCATTGGATGGAGTAGTGATGAGTTCTCCATCCATAGAGATTAATGAATAAGCTCCATTAGAGTAGACCTTATGTATTGAGTAAGTTCCTTCCCCTTTTGGATCAAGCTTGGGAGGTTTCTTTCCTGGTATCATTGGAGTTCTGAGAACTAATACCAATTCTCCCTGAGTGAATGAACGAAGAGGAACTTTTTTGTTAAATGCTCGTGCTATTCGATTCTGATAGACTTCCAAGTGGTGCAAAGTGCACAATCTTTTCTCATCTAACAATTCCAATTAATTCAATCACTTTTGAGATTGCTCATCTGTCGATGACTGATCACAAATGGCTACTCTGAGCGAGGGTAGTTTAACTTGAATGGGCAAGACAGCTTCCGTTCCATATACCAGTGAATATGGATTTGACCGTGTTGTAGTGCAAGTGGTAGTCCGATAATCCCATAAAGCATGAAAGAGTTTATCAGGCCATGATTTCTTATCTTTATCCACCATCTTTTGCAGTATATTTGACAGAGTATTGTTGAAGCCTTCTATCTAGTCATTGGCCACTGCATGATACCGAGATGAATGGTTGGATTTGATTTTGTATTCTTAGGTACAAATTCTTCACCTCGGATGAACAGAAGTTGGTGCCATTGTCCATCAATATGGTATGAGGGACACAAAATCTGGTAATGATGTTAGACTTGATGAAGCTAAGAATGCATTTGGAACTAACTTCCTTAAGAGGTATTGCCTCTTCCCATTTGGAAAAGAAATCAGTAGCAGTAAGAATATACTTAAACTGCTTGGCCGTAGCTGAAGGGTAAGGTCCCACCACATCCATTCCCCATGTGGAAAATGGCCATGAGTATTTAGCTGTATGAAGCAACTCTGTAGGTTGGGGAATGAAGTTGGAATGTACTTGGCATGAATGACACTTACTTGTGAAATCAATACAATCTTGTATCATTGAAGGCCAAAAGTATCCAAGCCTTCGAATCTGATCAGACAATCTATGTCCAGACTGGTGGGCACCACAGACTCCTGCATGCACTTCTTTCATGACATCCATTGTCTCTTCACCATTAATGCATCTGAAGAGAACTCCATCAAAACCATGTTTGTAGATAATTTTCTCTAAGTGATCTGGGCTATCATAAAGAGTAAAATTGACCACATGTCACCGGATTTGTTCTTTCTTGGCTCTATCAGGTGGAAGTGTTCCATTTTGAAGGTATTACCTAATAGGTGACACTCATCCTGTAGTATGACCATACGGTTCAAGAATGGGGCTAATTTCATTAATTTCCTCTGTTCTGATTCGAACATAAGGTGAAATTGCACAACGGTGGGCAATACTGATGGTTGTCTCGTCCCGATTTGGATCTTCCAGAGCTGTGGCTATATTAGCCAGTGCATCAGCTTGAGCATTTTGTAATCTTCGGACATAAGAAAACGTCGGTTCCGAAGGGAATTCCACCATTAACTCTCTGACGTAATCATACAAAGGGATTAGTTCTTCCTTTCTGATGGAATAATCTCCATTGAATTGTTTGATTACCAGGTCTGAATCGCCTTTCACCTTTAAGTGATTCACTTGTTCTTGAAGCGCCAATTACAAGCCTACGATGAGAGCTTGGTATTCTGATTCATTATTGGTACCCCTTCCCATAATAAGAAGGAATAAGGTAACACTGCCTTTTCTGGAGAAATGAGCACAATTCCTAATCCAACATTGTTGAATTTAGGATTTTCCATTTTCCTCTCTGTTGGACTTCTGGAAGAACCATCAAAATACATTTCCCATGCCTGAGGACTATCCAAAATAGAGAATACTTCCTCATCAGGGAGTTCAATATCTGAAGATGTATCTTCTACTGAAGGATGTTCAGTAAGGAAATCAGCCAGAGCTTGGCACTTTATTTCCTTTTGAGACACATACTGAATGTCGAATTACTTCAAAATAACTGCCCACCTTGCCAGACGTCCTGTAAGCATTGGATGACTAAGGATGAATTTGAGCGGGTTATTGCGAGATACCAATTGGATCTCGTGATGTTACAGGTAGTGTATCAACTTTTGAACTGTAAAGATTAATGCCAAGCAGCACTACTCAATACTTGAATACCGGGTTTCTTCTTCAAGCATAGTCCGACTGAGGTAGTAGAGGCTGTTTTCATTCCCAGCATCATTCTTCTGAGCAAGAAACGCACCCAATGATCACTCTAAAGCTGTCATGTAGAGGATAAGTGGTCTTCCTTCAACAGGTGGCATATGTACCGATGGACTCAGGAGATACTTATTGAGAATATTGAATACTTCTTGACATTTTTCAGTCCACTGGTAAGTGACTCCCTTATTCATCAATTTGGTGAAAGGTAAACTTTTTCCTGCCAAATTGGTGATAAAACGCCGAATATAGGCTAAGTTTCCTTGAAGTCCTCTCAATTATTTCAAATTTCGAGGAGGTGACATACCAAGGATTGACTTTGTCTTCTCAGGATCGACTTCAATACCACGATGTCATACAACAAAGCCGAGAAATTTTCCTGAGGTTACCCCAAAAGCACATTTTAAGGGATTCATCTTTAAATTATGTTGTCGAAGCTTGCAGAATATGACTTCCAAATCAACCAAGTGATTAGAACGTTGTTTGGATTTGACCACCAAATAATCCACATAGCATTCAACAAACTTCCCTAAAAAGGGTTTGAAGATACGATGTATGGCCCGCTGATATGTTTCACCTGCATTCTTTAAGACAAAGGGCATTACCCGGTATCAAAACACACCCTGAGGGGCTCTGAAGGCTATGGATTCCTCATCTTTTAGGGCCATTTGGATTTGATTATATCCAGAATATCCATCCATGAAGGAAAGTGATTCATATCCAGTTGTTGCATTGATTAAAAGTTCTGTAATCGGAACTGGAAAATCATCCTTAGGACAATGCCAATTAAGATCTCTGAAATCAATGAAAACTCTAATTTTCCCATTCTTCTTTTTCACTGGGACAATATTAGCCAACCATTTGGTATATTGAACTTCTATGAAGAAGTTAGCTTTGATGAGCTTATCCACTTCAGCTTCAATTTTGGAAGCATAAGTTGGGTGTGTTCTTCTAGCGGCTTGTTTAAATCCTCGATGTTCTTTTGGTAAACCCAAATCATGAGTAGCAACATCAGGATCAATCCCGGGAATTTTGGTATATTTCCAAGAAAATATATCTCTATTTTTCTTTAGAAAGAAAATATACATTTCTTGCTCTTCAAGAGTCATGGTCGCACTGATTAAAGTGGGTCGTGGATCTTCTTTTGTACCCAGATTTATTTCTCTGAGTTCATCCATGGTGGTAGAGATACCCTCTTCAAATGCTGGAGGAGAATCTCTGAGATCTTCCTCTTCTTCTTCAACATGTGTTACTTCTTCCGTTTCTACTTGCATAGTAGATGATAAAGCAGAATTTCCATGATCAGAAGAAATGTTAAAATTTGAACATCTTGAAGAAGAAGCTTCCATTTCTAACCCAATTGATGATGAAGGGTCTTCCTTGGGAAATAAATAGGAGATGATGGATTGATAATCGACATCATGATTCACCTCTGACATTGCTATAACTTCTTCTGGCCTGATTGGTGAAGTATTGACTTGATGGATTTTAGCGGATGAAATGAAGACATCTCCATTTGGGCTTTCATCACTACTTGGTGGCTCACCAATTTCTCCCATGTTCTCTGGCTCGATTTCCGTAATTGACATTATGGATATTTCCATAAGAGTATTTTAATTTGGGTTTATCTTGTCAATTTGACTGATAGGCAACACATAATATGTACTCACATGTGCAAATGAATTTACTGAAATCTTTTCCAAACCATATGGAGCATTAACTTTGGTAAGCGCCCTTCATGTGATAGAATTACGCCTTAATGTATTGAGACTCACAGGTCTTGAATGGGGCCTTAGCACCATAAAATGTCCCAACTTGACCATCGAAACAATATTTGAGACATTTATGGTATGATGAAAGGATAGTCGCATGTTGATGTAGCCAGGGTCTTCCAAGCAAGATGTTGAAGGCTGAATCTTGATCAACAACCATGAAATCTGAATTAGATACAAGATCTCCAAACTGTGTTCTGAGTGTAATCATGCCCAGTGGTTCTTGTTCATTTTTATCATATCCTTGTAACATCATGGTAGAAGGAGATAAATCAGATTCCATGAGGCCAAATCGCTGAAGTGTATGAATGGGCATGAGGTTGACTCCTAAACCATTATCAATGAAAGCTCTTCGGATGTCTACGCCATTGAACTTGCCAGATAAATACAAAGGTCTAATATGTTCATGCACGACATCATCTTCATCTTCATCTGTGAAAGATATCACTACATGGCATTCTGCAGGATTATTCTCTACATGGTATACTTCAGCTGCAGTAATTTCAGTTTAAAACTCCTGAGGACTTGACAAAGCCTCGATGAGTGCCTCCCGAAGATCCTTTGATAGATTCAAAGCATCCAGAATTGATAACTTGGCCGGTACTTGGGCCAGGTGTTTCAATATATCATACTTTTGATCCAGAGTTCTGCGTTTCCCAACAGGAACATGTGGTTTAGCAGGTGCCTTGGAAGCAGATGCTTTGGAAGTTGATGCATCTTGTATTGGGATAGGAGTTGGCAATACTCCTGGTTTTGGAATATTAGACTGATTAGGTCTATTTAATTACTGATAAGAAGAAATTGGAACCTTCAACTGATCTTCTAGAATAATTGTTCTAGGACTGAGTTTTCTATTGGTGGAAGAATGTGCTTGTTCTTGTTGAGATTGTCGAAGGGCTCTACCACAAGTTTCTGTCGCATACACAGTTCTAGCAAAAGTAGAATTGGAATAGTGGCCTCTGAAATATCCACATCTTCCCCTGTATCCTGAGCCTCTGAAACTTCCTATGATTCCTCTATTTGATACAGAGAATTTAGGCTCATCAAAATCGAAACTGCGACTGGCATATGGATCTATTAGTTGAATCATATTAATAGAACTGAAGATCAACTCTTCATCCGATGAAGACTCTGCCTGATTAACCTATTTAGGTTGTGCCATTTGGTGGGGCGGTGCTCGTTGCTTCGAAGTAGATGGCATGAAATCTTCCAGAGTCAAAGACAACTTAGGATTTGACACATACTCATATTCTTCTAATTGTTCCTCTTTCTTGGAATTGTGCCATTTCTTTGAGGATTTCCCCTCAGATGAAGAGGGTTTTATTAGGGCATTTATGGAAGAAGGCACAATTGGTTTCTTCAATTGTGTTCGCAAAATAGCATGAGTTCGGTTGATCATCTTTCTGACCATCCAATCATCATATTTCTGTGCATTTTTGCTTTTGACTTCTTTTCATTTGCCTTCTTCCTCTGGAACTGTAGCAGTAACACATGCTACCTGAGCTGAAGAACCTTTCAGTTTGACTTGTCCTGAGTCGACCATCTTTTGTAGGAGTTCTTTGAAGATAAAACACTCTTGGATGGGATGCCCCAATATTTGATCAAAGGGGCAATAATTGGGACGGTCTTCATCTCCTTCCTTGTTTGGCCTCTTGGGCCTTGGCAATTGAACCAGATTATTTTCCAGAGCCGAAATGAAGTTTCCAAAAACATGTTCATTTCGGAAAGAGTAAACTTTTCTCTTCATATCATCAATTTTTTTTGTCTCTCATCTCTTTGATCATCTTGATGAAACGGTCTTTGTTGTTGGCGCTCAAGAGGTGGAGCCCTTTGAGAAGATGAAGGCTTTGAGGTAGAAGCAGGTATAGGTTCTTGTTTAAGAATAATTGTAGCAGTCTCTGCTTTACCCATTCTTCTTCCTGAAGCTGATGGAATTACACAAGATTTAGCCTTAGTCTGTATAAGAAAATCTTCAATCTGTTGAGCGATTGAAGTAAGGTCTCGAAACCCTCCTGTGTATTTCACAGGGATTAGTGGTGTGCGTAATTCATCACACAGATTTTCCACACCGATTGGCAACAGTTCCTCTTGAGGGAGTGCTAAGCTCAGGGAATATTTTAATCCCTTCCAGCGAGCAATGAAATCAGAGACTCTTTCATTCTCCCTTTTCTTACAGTTTTTAATATCGGAAACTATTGTCTTTGGAAAAGTTGAGCTGAATTGGAGAAGGAATCTTTGGCGAAGATCTTCCCATCCGGTAATTGACCGGGATTGCAAGCTTGTATACCAGACAAAGGCTGGTCCTTGCAAGGTTTGCTCGAAGCATCTGAGTTTCACTACTTCTTGCTGCTCCAGAGTTCCCATAATAGGATAGCAACAAGACACATAATGCGTCAAATGCTATTCAGGGTCGCCTGATCTATTGAAAATAGGGAATACAAGTTTCCCAAAACTTGATGGGGGAGTGACTGAATCTACCCATTCAGGGTAACCTCTCTTTTCTGGTTGAAAATGTGCACGCTTCCCTTCCATAGTCTCTAACCAAGCTGTTAATGACTCAATGGTAGTTATTAACTTTTGAGAAACATCTGGTTGAACTTGGACTTGGGCAGGTGCAATGACTGGAGTTTGAACAGGTATAGCAGTTGGTGCTGCAACTGATGGTAGCACTACCAACTGTTGTTACACTTGACCCATAGGATTATACATGTGAGGGTGTACTGATAGAGGAGGATATTCTTTATCCATCTCAATAGCTGCAACAAATTCCCTTGGTTGACTAACTCCAGCACGTTTAGGAATAAGACTTCCCTGAAGTAGTTCTGCATTCAACCCCGTCAATTCCTTCATCTCTTCCTCCTGTTGTGCAAACCTTTACTCTAGTGAGAGTGATTGGCCTTCTCTAGAGGAAGGATATGTAACCTGATTCTTTCCATTGCCCTTGTTTGATCCCTTTCGAAGAGAGGTAAGTGGGTTACTTGAAGGATTACCTAGGTTCTGAGTAATCCTTTGATTTCGTGTACGCACACCTTCTTCATTTGTGTCTGTGCATACATCTTCTTGAGAAAGAACCTCTTCATCTGAATCCTCTGAGTGAGCCTCATCTGGTGGATCAACAACAACGGAATTGATGACATTTATTGATGCATAACGCATCACATCCCTTCTATCATCATTTTTGTGATATTTTCTTCTTCCATGTCTTTGATGAGACATTTCCTTTTGTTGATTCGATCCCTCAGGATCTTCTTGACGAACCGTAATTTGGAGGGAATCTCTTGATAATTTGGCTCTTTGTTCCTCCTGTGGCTTCTTCCCCAATCAAGAGAAGACCGAATTTTGTTGAGGAGGGGATTGATGATTTGAAAAAGTCCCCAGTCCGATGGACTGGGGATGTTCCCGCTGCCTTTACTCAATTCCTCAAATCCTATTTGTTGATTCAGAGGGCTGGTTTAAAAGAGTACCCATTCTGGCAAGCTAGGGTGGCTCTTGACATGCTATGTCTGAGACTTTCTTAAAAGCTCTCCTGATCTTGCGGACCTTAGTCCTGAAATTAGTTGGATGCATCAACCTGCATCCACTTTTATCACCCGGTTCAAAATACCGTTGGATGATTTCTGACACTTCTATCACTTGGTGATGTGCTTGCTCCAAACGAGAGGCCTGTTTAATATTCTCGTTCGCTTGATGCATGAGTAATTCAACAACTTTTTCTCTGTATTCTTGATTTTGAGAAGAACTAGTAGAGGCCTCTTCTTGGGAAAGCTTTTGATTACAAACAAAACCCATTGACTGTGGCCGACCATGGGCAATAACATTGCATGAGACCATTTTTGGAGGGCTTTGATGACTGGAGAGAACATTAAAATGTAGTACTCCATGAACACCCCATCCTATGACATGAATACCAGATGGGGAATTGGCAATTAACTGGCGCAATCTTCTTAGTGCGCCAAGGCATGAACGCTGAAGGGCTCTCTGCTGCTTTTCAGCCTTTGGATATCGAGAGACTGATAGAGATGCTAAGTCAATTTTACGTTGTAACCCTTCTATTATCTTAACATGATTTTCATATTCATCATAAGATAATACTTTATTTTTCAACTGACAAAGAGTTTTCCATATGCTGAGACGAATTTCATGAATTCCATCTTCTGTCAACATCTCTGAAATGTCATACTGAGAGTCAGCCAGAAGCCAAAACATGACTGGCACTTCACCTTTTTCCAGTTGTTTTCTCATGTTCAGAATTTCCTCTTCATCATTCAATGAATATTCTTCTACCTGATTTGACCAGAGCTGGTGCTTCCTTATTGCTTCATCATATTCAACAAGATTGTTAGAGAAATCACTGATCAAACTAGAAGATGCATGACTTAAGGGTGGTTCAGAGAATGACCTACACCCTGGGTTATCTTTCGATTGAGAAAGTATTTCACCTGCTAGCGATGAAGCATCAGACATGACTTGTTTCGCATTTCCAAGTGCCTCAAGATAAGAGGGATTTCTCAGCACTACATTGCCCACTAGAGAATTTTCCGGGAAACGTGCATCACTACTGTGGAGAGGAATTTCGCAAAAAAATTAATCATTATGGGGAGGACCACCATGGTGGGTTACAGCAAAAGATGAGATCTCTTTCTCTTTGGTCTTCTGACCACACAGAGGGTTCTGGTGGATCTCATCTGAAGATGAAACATCGAGATCGACCGAATTGTTATGAAGCAAGCATTCATGAGGAAGTGTCTGTTGAAGACCTTCAGAATTAATGTTCCCACTATTGGGAATTGAGGGAGTAGAATCTTGAATTCCAATAGATAACTATTTGAGGGTTTCAAGAACTCCAGCATTGAGCAATCCCTTGTTACAGATTGGCTCTTGATCTCTTGACTGTGTTGGGCGGGTCTTCTTCTTAGATGCCTTCTTACTCGCCTTGGAAACCACTTGTTGACGAAAGTGGCTGCTCTGAGCAGGTGTATGTGCATGATCAGGAGAGATGTCCAGGTTAGGCTGACGATCTCTAATCAAATCAGGTGTATGTGCCTGACTTGGTTGTCCGTATGATATGGGGGAGTATGCCCCACAACCCTCTTGGACTGGAACAGATGTGTGTATCTGCTCTGGAGTGAATTGTTGATGTTTCACTCCACTGCTAGGGACAGATTTGTGTGTCTTTCCTTGAGATGTTGCTGAAGCTGTTATAATATCCTGGAAAGAATCCAGAATATGAGCAGGGATTTTATTATGCTCTTTCACCATTGATAGAATATTCTTGGTGACTTCAGCTGCAGGAATGGGTATATACACCCATTCTGTGCTTGGAGTAGGTGTATGTGCCTGCTCCTGTCATCCTTTTCCTGTCCGTGAATACTGACAATACTCAAGTGTAGGGGAAGATAGTTGAGTCTGCCTCCTGTTTGCCACCAGAGCTTTCCGACTGACTTCTTCGAATTCTACCAAGCGAGACTGTTGATAGTCTTGATCAGTACTAGTAGGTGTATGTGCCTGCTAATTTCACTTCACCAAACGTGGTTGACGAGATCCATCATATGTCGTCAGACGAGCCTTCTGACTAGCTGATGACGTATAAACAGATGTATATTCCTACCTATAATACTCCACCGGAATTTCCTGGTGGGATTGGCGTGATGCTGCTAGATGAGTCTGCTAGACAGCAGAATTAAAATGGGCAGGTGTGTGTACCCGCTCATTGCTTGCCACCAAGTTAGGTTGGTGGACTTCTCCGGAATTGGCAGAGATGAGAACCTGCTCACTGTTAACCGGACTTCGCCTCTGGTGATTCTTCTTTCCTGCCCAAGTTTGAGGAACCTGAGCTGAATACCTGGATTCGATACCCTCATCATGTTGAGGGTGCACTCCCACATGAGTCTGGCGGTGATTATTGATAGGAGCACTTGGGAAGAACTCATGTCTTCTTGAATTAAGTCCCTGAGGGACCTGCTCATTCACCTCCCCAGAATAAGGGAGCAAATGGTGATTGTGTTCCGGGGATAATGACCTGAAACGGTTGGAGACAGTGGTTAGCACCGCCTACTTCTTGATCACTAGTCGTCGTTGTCCGGATGACCGATGTGACTTGTTCACTTGGATGGCTTGTCGAGCAGCCTCCAGATTTGGAGTAGTACCATTTTGACGGTACTCCTTAACCAGTGCATTTGATACCCAGCGTTGAAGACGCTGAGTAAGTGATATCTTCCTCAGAGCGGACGATGATCCAGTAGGAGTAGCAGTAGTGGAATTTGCAGCAGAAGTTTTCACAGCAGACGTATTCACGGATGTAAACTTAAGAGAATCCATTCTGGAAATGTAGAGGATCTTGGAAAAGAATGCCTTAAATATAACATACGTAATCAAGATAAATTCATCCACTACATATTTTGGATGAGAACATATGTCAATGATTGTTTTTTGTTGGCCCTCTCATTGAGTTTTAAATAGGGGCCTAACAAATAAGAAAAACATCATTTTAACTTGGTTAAGGATTCATGTCGGGTTCACCATTTTTTTGTTTCCCTCTGGAATTGGGGATAACCTCATCGATTTAAGGTTCAAACATTCCAAGAGGTTTCTAATAGGTTTTTTCATTGAACCGGAAGCATCCAATGATTCCATATCCATTTGAATTTACTATCCAAAGGTAGGCACTCATTAGTTGTGGACTGATGAGGATTAGGAATTTTCATTGGTCAAGAGGATGGGAGGTCGGACTCATCACACCTTCTTGAGGGGAATTGTTTTCTACTCCAGGACTCTCTTTATAGATTTAAGTTATGTTCGTGAATCCTTATTATATTACCAATTATAAAATGAGCTTTCCTTTAGATCTGACAATCAATAATTGATATGTAGGAAATTTAGAGAATCTTTTATATGTATTCGAGTTTCTTCATCGATAGAGAATCATCTGTATTTGTTAGAGATTCTTAGTCAATGGTATCCTTTGATACATAAAATTTTCTTGGTTATTATGATGACCATACTGGTTTTAAAGCCACTCAGTGGGGCACTTGAAGTTTATTGTCATTCAGAAGGACATTGATTATTTCAGAGTGGGGATCGTACCCGCAGATGGGCTACCTACGTATCCTTTGTTTTTGGAAAAGGAATCATAATCCACGTAGTTAGAGTAAGGGAGTATGATGTTTATACATGATTTATGGCTCAAAGAAAGATGTCGTGATTACTTTTACTCTCTAAGCTCACGTGAGTCCTGCTCAGTGTGAGAAACAAGAGGTATTGGTGAAACCAGACAATTGTGCCATGAAAGATGCAATGATGTGGGGCTTATGTGTGTATGACTACCCAAATAGATGAAGATTAGGATTTACTTCAGGGAAGAAATCCAGGAATAGGGTTCATAAAGGTATATGTACTTTATGGAGATTTGGATACTCTAATTTGGGGCTTACTCCTGGAAAGGAAGCCCAAATTAGGAGGGGACTTATGATTGGGTTTTACTCCTGAGAAGGAGACCCATATCAAAAAGTAAATTAGGACTGGTTAAGAGAAATTAAGACTGGGGTTTACTCCTAAGAAGGAGGCCTAGGTTAAGGGAATTTGAGAAATTAAGGGACTTGGGGCTTATTCCTAAGGAGGATGCCCATATTTGAGACTAGTGCTTACTCCTGAAAAAGAATCCCAGGTTAAAAGAATTATGGTTGGGGCTTACTCCTAAGGAGGATGCCCATATTTTGGAATTTTAAGATTTGGGCTTACTCCTGAAAAGGATGCCCAGATTAGGGGACTTGGGGCTTACTCCTAAGGAGGATGCCCAAAATTAATGGGAATTATGAATGGGACTTACTCTTGAAAATTATGCCTAGGTTAATGAGGACTTGGGGCTTACTCCTAAGGAGGATGCCCATATTTGTGAGCTTTGAGACTGGGGCTTACTCCTGAAAAGGAATCCCAGGTTAAAGAGGATTGGGGCTTACACCTAAAGAGTATGCCCATATTTGAGAATTATGACTGGGGCTTATTTCTGAAAAGTAGGCCCAAGTTAAGGGGTTCTCTCTTCTTAAAGGATGAGTTTGAATGAATGAAATCTCAATCTTTAGTGACATAAAGATGTGTCAATCACTAGGTTTTGAGAGATATTCCACAAAATTCATTTCAGATAAGGAAGTTAATCAAGAAAACATGCCATAAATGGCTTTGAAGAATGTCTTGAAGAATGAATCTTGAATAGGAGAGGTGTAATGGTATAAGAGGGGTTAAATGGCCAAGAAGGGCACCCAAAAAGGTAGGGGCGTGCAAGTCCTGGAAGGCGTGCAGGTACTGCGTGGGCACGCAAGTCTTGGTCGCGCAGGTATACCTGCGCGACACATGGGTACTTGCACGATTGTTAACCAGTAGGGTAACACTTGGGCGATCCTTGACCAAAGCCTTTATAATTATCCTGAGGTACTTCCAGAAGAGAGGCGCTCAAGTTTTGGTGAAGAAGTAGGGCGGCGCGCAAGTATGTTCATTTCCCTTAAGGGTAAAACACCTTAGGCGTGCAAGTGTTAGTGAATTCTAACACTTAGACCTTAATCCTCTTGTTCAGACCTTCCATTCTAGGTAAAGAATTACCTTAGAAGTGTTCGGAAGACCTGAAGAAGAGACTTGGTCGTTCAGAGCTCTATATCTGAATTCTGGAAAAATTCCCCCTCAAATGGGGGGCCCACAAGGTCTATTTATAGGCTGGAGAAGACCTCGGGCGGTTATCATTTAGAGCACGCAAGTCACTTGCGCTACCATTAGGCGGCGCGCAAGTATACTTGCATGACAGTGAGGGAACTTGCGTGACCCTTGTGCATTTGATGCCTTGTTCAAGCCTTTGTCAATTTTTTAGGTTTTCTTAAAAGGATGAATCAATTTGTGCTAAGTCATTTTCCTTTCCATTCCTTTAGACAATGTGATGAAAGGGAGCGTCAACAAACATATATTCAAGAACAGTGTTATAACACTTCTAGATTCACATCATAGTAGGGATCCTCTATGACCTTTTAGTGCAATAGCTATCCTTAGTAAATTATCACATGCATTGTCATGGAGGAGAAAAATCAGGATTTGATAAGGTATTTATTAATGAATGAAGTATAAATTAGTTGTTTCTAGGCCACCAACTCCAACACATGGGACGTTGCACTTGCTTTCCTACTCTTCCCTGATAAAAGGTCCTCCCTAAACTGGGCTCTATTTATCTCTTCTTTTCATTGGATTTATGAGAACATTGTGTCTCACCAAACTCTTGTTCGACTTTCATTACACTATGTATGATCTCCTCATAGCTATCATAGTCACGGTTGGCTATATTCTTTTATCGATGAGGTATTAGTCCACTAAAGAATCTATCAACCTTCCCATTTGGATTCATGACAAATCTAGAGGTGTAATGTGAAATCCTTATGAAGTTCATCTGTAGCTTCCCACATATTAATTCTCCTTATGATTCAGCTCAAGAAATTCCTTCTCTATCTTTGTTCTTATAGAATGAGGGAAATAGTTATTGAATAAGATCCCTCTAAACTCTTCTCACTCCATATATTAAACCTCCACTCTTGGCCTAGTGTTTTTAATCAGTTCCCACCACATATTAGCTTCTCCCTCTAAGTGAAAAACTATAACGCCCCGACCCCAGCTATCCAGAGTCGGTGCATTACTTCATAACATTGGCATGATCACAAAAGATCAAGTCTCGAAAGACCGATTAGTTTAGTAGCCTTGGAAACACTAGATGCATTCGTACACGTTACATTACATCATAAAGTGAAAAACTACAATAAAAAAGTCTCCATAGTCCACACTCATATCCTCTTCTCACAATCTCTACAGGTCATTCATAAAATACTTCTTCACATCCTGGAAAATATTAAAACATTGAAAGGGGTGATCTCAGATGCTCAGTAAGGATAACAATATTGCGGAAGCTTTTATAAATAAACATAAAAATTTAAGGCAATGTATAAATAAAACAAAAGCCTTTTAAAATTGAACATCAACATAATATGGAAAAAGTAAAATGAGATAATGCCATTCACTTCTTCACATGGATATTCTACTGGTCGAATAATCACATGAAATATCAATAACCACTTTCATAATGAGGGAATGCATAATGCCAGACATTCTGAAACATTTTGTCAAGGCCTTGGCCAAGACGTCTAAAATGATTAAGGCCTCGGCCAAAACCATAAATCAAATTGGGAAAGGGCCTCGGCCAATTCCACGTCTAGTTGTCTCATGAGACCTACCGATGCATCGAGGAGCTATAGCGGTCTCCACCCGTCACTTATTAAGTCCAATACATTCCTCATATGAATAGGTTTAAACATATCATAAACCATAACATAATCGTATCACATAAAACATGCATAAAGGAAACATAACATTTCCACATTTCAATCACAAGATATCAATACAACACATTGATATAATAAAAACACTTTAAAAACCATTTTCAATACCAAAATAAAAGAAAGTTAAAACATTGTATTTATTTTTCATTAAAAAAAATGATGGCTTGTAGAGGAAGCCGAAACTCAAATAATGGTCACGGCGGCGGAGAAGTCGTTGTCGCCGCATAAGTACGGAAAGAAAAACATTCCCTTTTGTCGTTTAGAAAAACGCTTCTTATAAAAAAGATTCCTTTTGAATAAACGTAAAAGTCAAAGGGGTTTATACACTGTATAAAAGAAAGTTGTGTATAAATCCAAATATGCCTCAATGAAAGGAGATTGAGACGAAGTCCTTAAAAGATCATTTTTAAAATAAAATAGATATACTATGTGTATTCACTATAGGTACACATAAATAAAGTAAAAATACAAAATATGACATAATAATATCATGACATAATTTGAAAATAAAAGATTAACCCAAAGAATGGAAGTTGGGTTAAGAAATTCCCTTACCTTGTGTCCGACTTGACTCAACCGTTCTTTAACCTCCTGAATAATAAACTAGAGTTAATATCTACCTTATTAAGAACCATTTTAAATTTCATTATCCTTTTTATATCACTTATTACAATGTTATGAACATTATGTAATTATTTAAGTTAATAACGGTCGTTTTGTCGATCTTTGGTAACTTGAGTCAACAATAAACTTCTTATAATTACAAGTTGTTCATGTGGTAGAATATCCATTATATCCAGAATTATATTCATGATTTAGATGTCATATATATCTTATATATCTAGTATATACATTCATTTATAATATTACGTAACGTTTAGAGGTAAGAAATGAAATGCACCGTTCATGGAGACGGTAAGCCGTACGTACGCATGAACGCTACTTTCATTTCAATTTCATATTTAATGGAACTAAATCATAATGATATAAATTTATAATATAATTCCAGTATAATATAGTGTATAATACCATTTTCTTCATCCTTTATACATCCCACATATGGCATTAACGATTCAAATCACTTTGAGGGGGCGGTAGTCCGCACTTCCTAAAATGAAATTATCGTGTTTTACCCATAATGGAAATCATAAAGTATGCCATAAATGAGAAATACAGAAGCATAAGTAAAACATAAACATATTATATATCATATATAAAAATAGTGACATCTTAATGGCCACCTTTGAAGGTGTTATATGAGTGTTGAACAATCATCGTTTCGTGAGGCAGAAATTCGCCATCCACAGAAACCGTATGTTCTTTAACCATTAGATGTAGGTGTGTGTAAGTGTAGCTCGAATAATTCTTATAAAAACATCCTAGTATATTGAGGATACTGGTTTTGTTACAAAAGAAATGAATAAAAAGATTTTAGGGGGTTGGAGAAGATAAATAAAACAAAACAACATTAGAGAAGACATTACCTCAAAATCGGGTAACTCTTTTTGATTTGAGCCAAAGGCTTCCTTGGGAAGAGTTCTGCCCAAAGTGAGGCTTCTAGGAGTAAGAGGGGGAAGTTGGGAGAGTATTTGGGAAGAGGTTGTCCGAGCCAAATGGCTTGAAAGTGTAAATGAGGTTGGAGAGGTGGGGGCCTTTTATAAGTGGAGAGGAGGGGCACTTTTGGAAAGATTGAAATGTTACATTATTTCACAATGCTTTTCGGATTCTAAAGGTCCCAAACCTATATAATTCGAGGATAAGGTGATAAGGGTTCGAAATCTCCTCATCCAATTGGCTTTGGACAAGTGTAAGCCTTGGATTTTGCATTATCTTCCCATTTTATTTAAATCGTTAAATAATGAGGTCATCACTGCATCATCATGATGTCATAAATAATTTAATTTATTTAATGTCTAAAAATTATAAAAAAACTACTATGATGTATGAAATCTTTTTAGATTTCTAATGAATATTTATAATCAAAATTTGGACTTGTGTAACCACACTTAAAAACTGTTTTAGTAAAACAACTCATGCTTGTGTCAATTTAATTTTAACATTAAATAAATATATATTAATGTCATTTTCCAACTAAAGTGGCTCCATGGGGTCCCCAAGTTGACCCATGGGTTGTCTTGGTCGGCCATGACTCATCCAATAGTAGTAGGACAAGTGTCATGCTCATCTCATATTATTATAACATTATTTGTACCTTAAACTACACTAATTACCTCTAATCGCGATTAAGAACTTAAAAGTTACTATTCACCAAAAAATTATTTTAATATCATTGAACCACATTTTACTTCTTAATTACAACCATGTATGTCGGATTTTTGAAAATCAAATCACAGAAGTGGTAATATTTCATTTAAACGAAAAATCAGTTATTTAAGTACCACTTAGTGGTTTCACTATTCATCAAAAATTGAAGTTTTTCAAAACAATGCCAAAATTTCACCCTAAGCTATAATTGATATTCCGAATTCAAAAATGATGTCTATTTTACAAAATTCCAAACATATAAGTTGCATTAATTAATTTTATAATTAATTCTCGCTGTCACAACAAATAGCGTGTTTTTAAGAAACAATTTATATCAAAAGATTGGCAATTGTTTATGTCCAATTTCAATGTTAAATTAATTATAATGACCACCATTGGATAAAATGGTAAAAATATATTCTAATTATACTTTAAAACCACTAAATAGTATAATTTATCACTATAAATTATTTTGATTAAAAAGGTTGTTTTTAAGTAATTTTCACTATTCATAAAAAATTAGAAGTTCTCAGAAAAATACCAAAAATTCAACGTAGGCTAATTTCGATATTACGAATACAAAAATGAAGTCCATTTTGAAATATACAATTTATATAATTTTAAAAGGTGGTTATTACTATTCATAACGGCTACTTTGATTATTCGCGGTGTTTTAGAACTCGAACTTGCGTACAATGCAAGCTATTGCATTATTGAAAGAGAGGTGTATCGTGGAAGCTCGGGGTGTTACATTCTCCCCTCCTTCAATAAATTGCGTCCTCGCAATTTGATATTTTTATTTGAAAATAAAAGGTTGAAAATAGAAAATACCTTTGTGGAAAACCCACATCGGAAATAAGGTTAATAAAATTTAGCCTTAATAAGAGGGAAAGGGAAATGAAAAAGTAACCACCCAATTATGATCTTGATTAGGAGAACATTGGTGGCAATTAGAGACATATAATTGGAGGAAAGACGTAAATATTCGTAGGGAGTGATTGAGGTCATCAATCACAATCAACTGTCAAATTGAGGGCCTTAAAGCCTTCAATCTATGTTGATTTAAAATATCATCAGTTCAACAAGACATAAGGTATTAGGATAACGCATTTTTTTGTTTTAATATCCCTTTACTAAAGTTTAAGAATTAGTTTATTCATTGAATAACAGATAGGTATATATATATTTATGCCTGACAATTAGAGTTTCAACCTTCAACTCACCTTTCACTAAAAAAGATAATAGAACCCAAGAATATTATACTTTTTTTAATTGTATAAGGTTCCAAATGTTAACACATACAATTTAGATTAGTAAAATTATTTTCTAATAACCAGGTACTTCCTGTAGGCTAGTGGTAGGAAATAAAGGCATGTCGCACTATGGTTGTGGGTTCGATTCCTGCAGCTTTGTCCGACGCGACGGGTTATGCCCCACCCTGCAGGTTGTCCTTTTCCTAAAAATATAGTACTATACTATTCCAAAAATAATCTTCATAAATTTTTTAACCTTAAACAATACTATCCAAAGATCAACTTAATCCACTTCAACCTTTATAGTTATCCAAAATACCTTTGTCCAGACTTTCTCTAAAAGGTCTCTTAATTCCAAAATCAATTTATCAGATTCCCCAAACAAAGTAAAGTTTCTCTTATTGTCACATACTAAAAATATGATTACCTTCATCATATTAAAACCTTACTGAAATCAACAAGTACTGCAGTACAATCCTTATATATATATATCACATTATTCTAATAATCGAAATATAATACATCAGTCCAAAAGCACCAATACATTAGTTATTCTGCTTCAACTGTAGTAACAGCATAAGATTGTCCTTGATCCCTTGGCCTTTTCTGAGGTAAGTTTCCCTGATTCTTAGGACATTCATTTTCATAATGACCCATTTCTCTACAATTATAGCATTCAACTTTGATAGCCTCTTTCTTTCCCTTGCAATCACGAGCCTGGTGACCCTTTTCTCCACATTTATAACAAACTCCCATTCCTTTTAGGCAAGTACCAGGGTGATTCTTCCCACAATTATCACATAATGGAAAATCCTTCTTTCCCCTTTTCCCTTTATCTGTCTCTTGTTCCACCGTTCTCTTCTTCTCTTGCTTTACTTTGTTGTCATAAGACTTAGAGAATTCCTTTTCTGTCTTGATAGCACACGAGACAATATCTTCTTATGATGAGAAGGTTTGTGATACTAAAGCTCGACGGAGAAATGGTTTTAACCCATCAAAGAAACGATCAATCTTACTTCTTGGGTTACATATATAATCGGCAGCATGTCTCGCTAACCTTGTAAAGTTAGCCTCATACTTTGCGACATTCTCATCCTCCTTCTGCCTCAAACTCAGAAATTGCCTTTCCATATCTGCTCGATGGTCACGAGGAAAATATTTTTCTAAGAAAAGCTCTTTGAACTCCCTCCATTCCATATTCGATACGTCATCATCTTCCTTTGTGTTTTGAATCAGCGACCACCACTGATCGGCATCTCCAGTGAGGCGGTAAACTGCCATGACAACCTTCTCCCTTTCACTACTCCCCAAGGCATGAAATATTTTCTCTAAGGAATTTATCCATTGCTCAGCTACTGTAGGATTTGTAATCCCATTGAAGGTTGATGGTTGTTGCCTCATGAAACGGTCTAGCATTGATCCTCCATGTTGCGGATCAGGGTGCTCCATACGAGTAATGTTATTATTCATAACCTGCGTGAGTTGTCCCAGTACGGTGAGAAGCTGATCAGTACCAGTTGTATCTCCAGATCCACAATAATTATCTTGAGCAGGAGGGCAATCCCTACACGGAGTTCGTGCATTGATACGGTTTCCATTCCTTCCACTAGGAGCCATTTCTAAACAATGGCATAAACTAGATTAGTTTATGAATCAAAATACATAATTCCATACTTGTTAAACACTTTACATAAATTGAACTTTTTATGGATATAATCCATAATCATAAAAAGAAATGTTTTCTTTGAGGAAGTATGTACTCATAACCCTTCATAGTGGTTTGTAAATAAAATGAGAATTATCCTAATCAAATCCCCCGGGAGTGTCGTAACCAAGAGTGCAGCAAGGCCCGTTGTCGTGCACCAGTTCCGTTCGAGTCTAGCTCAAAGCGGTGTTTTTGGGTTCTACCCCTAGGTACATCTGTGCCAGAGCCGCCTCTACCTACTCGTATCCAGACAGGGATGTATTTCTCGGAAAACTCATAACATCTCTATAATACCAAAATTCTAGGAAGTTCTTCTATACTAATCCTCAAAGTCTATCTTTGGGCTATGTGCTCTAATCAGAGTTTATCTAAATCTAGCTTCCAAGGTTAGTACTAAACTGCCTCTGATACCAACTGTAACGCCCCGACCCCAGCTACCCAGAGTCGGTGCATTACTTCATAACATTGGCATGATCACAAAAGATCAAGTCTTGAAAGACCGATTAGTTTAGTAGCCTTGGAAACACTAGATGCATTCATACACGTTACATTACATCATAAAGTGAAAAACTACAATAACAAAGTCTCTATAGTCCACACTCATATCCTCTTCTCACAATCCCTGCAGGTCATTCATAAAATACTTCTTCACATCCTGGAAAATATTAAAACATTGAAAGGGGTGAGCTCAGATGCTCAGTAAGGATAACAATATTGCGGAATCTTTCATAAATAAACATAAAAATTTAAGGCAATGTATAACTAAAACAAAAGCCTTTTAAACTTGAACATCAACATAATATGGAAAAAGTAAAATGAGATAATTCCATTCACTTCTTCACATGGATATTCTACTGGTCGAATAATCACATGAAATATCAATAACCACTTTCATAATGAGGGAATACATAATTCCAGACATTCTGAAACATTTTGTCAAGGCCTTGGCCAAGACGTCTAAAATGATTAAGGCCTCGGCCAAAACCATAAATAAAATTGGGAAAGGGCCTCGGCCAATTCCACGTCTAGTTGTCTCATGAGACCTACCGATGCATCGAGGAGCTATAGCGGGCTCCACCCGTCACTTATTAAGTCCAATACATTCCTCATATGAATAGGTTTAAACATATCATAAACCATAACATAATCGTATCACATAAAACATGCATAAAGGAAACATAACATTTCCACATTTCAATCACAAGATATCAATACAACACATTGATATAATAAAAACACTTTAAAAACCATTTTCAATACCAAAATAAAAGAAAGTTAAAACATTGTATTTATTTTTCATTAAAAAAATGATGGCTTGTAGAGGAAGCCGAAACTCAAATAATGGTCACGGCGGCGGAGAAGTCGTTGTCGCCGCATAAGTACGGAAAGAAAAACATTCCCTTTTGTCGTTTAGAAAAATGCTTCGTATAAAAAAGATTCCTTTTGAATAAACGTAAAAGTCAAAGGGGTTTATACACTGTATAAAAGAAAGTTGTGTATAAATCCAAATATGCCTCAATGAAAGGAGATTGAGACGAAGTCCTTAAAAGATCATTTTTAAAATAAAATAGATCTATTATGTGTATTCACTATAGGTACACATAAATAAAGTAAAAATACAAAATAGGACATAATAATATCATGACATAATTTGAAAATAAAAGATTAACCCAAAGAATGGAAGTTGGGTTAAGAAATTCCCTTACCTTGTGTCCGACTTGACTCAACCGTTCTTTAACCTCCTGAATAATAAACTAGAGTTAATATCTACCTTATTAAGAACCATTTTAAATTTCATTATCCTTTTTATATGACTTATTACAATGTTATGAACATTATGTAATTATTTAAGTTAATAACGGTCGTTTTGTCGATCTTTGGTAACTTGAGTCAACAATAAACTTCTTATAATTACAAGTTTTTCATGTGGTAGAATATCCATTATATCCAGAATTATATTCATGATTTATATGTCATATATATATTATATATCCAGTATATACATTCATTTATAATATTACGTAACGTTTAGAGGTAAGAAATGAAATGCACCGTTCATGGAGACGGTAAGCCGTACGTACGCATGAACGCTACTTTCATTTAAATTTCATATTTAATGGAACTAAATCATAATGATATAAATGTATAATATAATTCCAGTATAATATAGTGTATAATACCATTTTCTTCATCCTTTATACATCCCACATATGGCATTAACGATTCAAATCACTTTGAGGGGGCGGTAGTCCGCACTTCCTAAAATGAAATTATCGCGTTTTACCCATAATGGAAATCATAAAGTATGCCATAAATGAGAAATACAGAAGCATAAGTAAAACATAAACATATTATATATCATATATAAAAATAGTGACATCTTAATGGCCACCTTTGAAGGTGTTATATGAGTGTTGAACAATCATCGTTTCGTGAGGCAGAAATTCGCCATCCACAGAAACCGTATGTTCTTTAACCATTAGATGTAGGTGTGTGTAAGTGTAGCTCGAATACTTATTATAACAACATCCTAGTATATTTAGGATACTGGTTTTTTTACAAAAGAAATGAATAAAAAGATTTTAGGGGGTTGGAGAAGATAAATAATACAAAACAACATTAGAGAAGACATTACCTCAAAATTGGGTAACTCTTTTTGATTTGAGCCAAAGTCTTCCTTGGGAAGAGTTCTGCCCAAAGTGAGGCTTCTAGGAGTAAGAGGGGGAAGTTGGGAGAGTATTTGGGCAGATGTTGGCCGAGCCAAATGGCTTGAAAGTGTAAATGGGGTTGGAGAGTTGGGGGCCTTTTATAAGTGGAGAGGAGGGGCACTTTTGGAAAGATTGAAATGTTACATTATTTCACAATGCTTTTCGGATTCTAAAGGTCCCACACCTATATAATTCGAGGATAAGGTGATAAGGGTTCGAAATCTCCCCATCCAATTGGCTTTGGACAAGTGTAAGCCTTGGATTTTGCATTATCTTCCCATTTTATTTAAATCGTTAAATAATGAGGTCATCACTGCATCATCATGATGTCATAAATAATTTAATTTATTTAATGTCTAAAAATTATAAAAAAAAATACTATGATGTAGGAAATCTTTTTAGATTTCTAATGAATATTTATAATCAAAATTTGGACTTGTGTAACCCCACTTAAAAACTGTTTTAGTAAAACAACTCATGTTTGTGTCAATTTAATTTTAACATTAAATAAATATATATTAATGTCATTTTCCAACTAAAGTGGCTCCATGGGGTCCCCAAGTTGACCCATGGGTTGTCTTGTTCGGCCATGACTCATCCAATAGGAGTAGGACAAGTGTCATTCTCATCTCATATTATTATAACATTATTTGTACCTTAAACTACACTAATTACCTCTAATCGCGATTAAGAACTTAAAAGTTACTATTCACCAAAAAATTATTTTAATCTCATTGAACCACATTTTACTTCTTAATGACAACCATTTATGTCGGATTTTTGAAAATCAAATCACAGAAGTGGTAATATTTCATTTAAACGAAAAATTAGTTACTTAAGTACCACTTAGTGGTTTCACTATTCATCAAAAATTGAAGTTTTTCAGAACAATGCCAAAATTTCACCCTAAGCTATAATTGATATTCCGAATTCAAAAATGATGTCTATTTTACAAAATTCCAAACATATAAGTTGAATTAATTAATTTTATAATTAATTCCCGCTGTCACAACAAATAGCGTGTTTTTAAGAAACAATTTATATCAAAAGATTGGCAATTGTTTATGTCCAATTTCAATGTTAAATTAATTCTAATGACCACCATTGGATAAAATGGTAAAAATATATTCTAATTATACTTTAAAACCACTAAATAGTATAATTTATCACTATAAATTATTTTGATTAAAAAGGTTGTTTTTAAGTAATTTTCACTATTCATAAAAAATTAGAAGTTCTCAGAAAAATACCAAAAATTCAACGTAGGCTAATTTCGATATTACAAATACAAAAATGAAGTCCATTTTGAAATATACAATTTCTATAATTTTAAAAGGTGGTTATTACTATTCATAACGGCTACTTTGATTAGTCGCGGTGTTTTAGAACTCGAACTTGCGTACAATGCAAGCTATTGCATTATTGAAAGAGAGGTGTATCGTGGAAGCTCGGGGTGTTACAAAAACAGCCAGGGTGACCTTCTCTTTCTCCTTAACAATGGAGAACAAAAAAGATCTTCTTTATAGAGTTGATCCACTATTCAACAACCAATGGGTTGGTAGATCTAATGAAGGTTGGTGGTCATTGACACATAATGGACTCAACAAAATTGTGTTCCCTTCATGGTGAGATTGGTCTCTCAGCTTTATTCAAGTTATTTTTCATAAATTGAGTCGGTTGGTTCATCATTCTCATGAAATTTTCCATTTAGGCTTCCATCAGAGGGATGTCATTGCATGGTCTATTACGGTCACCATTTACATGGTTCCTCCTATTTCTCTCCATTTTCTAAAATAATAAAACCTTAGTTATAATCTTATTTCATTTATGAATCTTTTAATTATAAAGGATTTTATATCTTAATAATTCATGCTTAAACAATTACATTTCTCTATAAATCCTTCATAATGATTCATAAAAATATTATGATTAACCAAACATATCCCCTAGGAGTCTTAAACCATGAGTGCAGCAAGACCTGTTGTCATGTACCAGGATACCCCAGGTCAAGCCTAAAACTCCCTGTCGGAGTTTTCACTCCTAGGTACATCTGTGCCTAATCCACATCCACTTGTTCATATCCAAACAGGGATTTATTTGTTTGGAAACCACTTACATAATATTTCACCAAAATACCAGGAAGTTTTTCTATATTTAAACTTTTATATAGGGTTCTTCCTAAAGTTTTCATCGCCTAATTTCCACAAATAACTAAACTATCCTTTGATACCAATGAAAGAATCCCACCTTTTTATTACATAACATTTCATTACATTTTACAAACAGAGGATCTCTAAAGTATAGTGTCCTAGAAATCAGGAAAAAGATACATGAAAACATAAAACATTCTTCTAATCCACATGTAAGGATTCATACTAAGTACAATTACAACATCTCATAACCTAGAGACATACATCAAAGGAAAGGGTGAGCAGAAGGCCCAGTAAGGAAAAGCAAGGGAATCAATTTAGTTGTGATATCAATAAGAACTTGATGAAGAACATAAAGACATGAGAAATGGAATAAGATTCATATTATAATAAAAGAACATGAATCATGACTTTCATATGTGGCTATAAAATTTAATTTAGACATTCATGAACATATCACCAAGGTTCATCCCGAAGGTGTCATAAAACTTACCAAGGTATCGTGAAACATGTCATCTCTAGAGATTAAATTATTTACCCAATGCATTGGATAGATATCAGGGTGCACACTTAATATGTATTTATTTTCATGTGATACATATAGATAATATTCAAACATTTCATAAATAACCCAAAAATAATAAAATAAATGGGTTTCATTTCAAAATCATGCATTTTAAAAATGATTAAAAACTTGATCGTTATGTCATTTATAGACCATGGAAAAGAAATGAGGGTTTCATGTATATCAATTCCAGAATAAAAGATATCATTTTTATGTATTTATCAATACCCCTAGAAACAAAAGAGTTTTTGTTATTCATATAAATAAAATAATAAAATTTCTTGAGAAAAGAGAGATAGATTTTGAGACGAAATTTCTACAGCATAACGACTATATAACATGGTTTTAGAAAATATAAGAGAGGTGACAAGGGTCACCCACTAATAAATAACTCATAATAAACTATAGGGACAAAATAAATTTTAAATAAGATCATGGTATGGATGTTTTAATGACATACCACATGAAAATGAAACTTTAAAGAAAATATAATATGCGATTTATTTTACGAAAATTCAGAAGCCTAACGGCGTCACTTAAAAATTCATAAAATCTGTTGATGAGAGCAGAAAGGGTCTCTCATAAATTGGAAATTAAATGGGAAGTAATAATTATATATAATAACATACCCCGAAATAATAAAATGTAAACTAGAAGACATAACATAAAGGAAGTTGGGACTAAAAGAGGAGGGTGAAAGGTTCCCTTACCTTGAAGAGTAACTTCAAAAACATGAATTTTGGGACCTTGGGGGGCTTGAGGGAACCTTGGTAGGACTCCTTGGGTGTTAAAAAAGACCATAGATTCATTGTGGAGGAATTTGGAATGAAAGGAATTAAGGAATGGGTTGGTATTTATAGCAAAAGAGAGGGACGATTTTATTAATTTCCAAGAGACACCTCATAAGTGGTATTTGCAAAACCATGGGCTTACCCATGGTATTTTCCCATGGTATTGTCCACTTGGGACACATAATAACATATCTTAATGTACACAAGTTGACCATAATTATTACATCATGATTACATCATTAATGATGTCATTAAACACACAGAAACTCAAAACATTATTTTTACTATTCACTGAAAAACAAAACATTTTATAAAAATCTCATAAATTCACCATAACCTAATATTGATGCTATGAATTCAGAAATGAACTCCATTTTATAAAAAAAATTCTAATTATGAGTTATTTAAGTAAAAAACACTATTTACCTGAAAAAATACTAATACTTAACTAATAATTTCTGAAATAGTTATTTACTCATGTTATTATATCACACTACCATTCAAGATGCCTAAATTATATTTAAACTTAATTAAGTGAGGTTAATATTCTATTGGTCACATTACTATTCCTAAGGGTAATATTACTATTCATAATTTAATATTCACCAAAAATTAATTTGATCTTATTAGAATCTAAATTTCTTACTGATCACAATTGTAGAAGACTATTTTTTGAAAATAATTTCACATTATTAATTATTTAAAGTTTAAAAAATATTTTATAATACCACTTTTCCAATATTCATCAATAATATATAAATTCTATAAATTCATCCTATATTTATCTTCACATTTAAAATTCACAAATTTTATCATAATAAGAAACAATAATTTTATTTATACAAAATGATTTACACAAAGTAACTAGGGCCTTGATACATAGCCCCTTATAACACCTACATAGGACCTAAGAGTAAGGTGTGCAATGGTGATAGAATCTTGAGGTGGATCAGACAACATTTCCTTAGTGGTGATTTTCTATCGGCTTTAAATTCTACCTTAATTGATTTCGTTCATTCTTAACGTGTTTGAGTTTGGATTGGACTTGGTCCAAAGCAAAGCCTAGTGATGCTACCTCCTTCCCAATATTCGACAGATGGGCTTCATATGGCCTGATTCTAGTGGATGAGGCCATCGACTCTTCTTTCTGTATTAATTAACCATTATCATTTGTATTTGTAAACTATAATCATAACTTTAAGAGTATAGTTTCCAATGGTCATATTGACCAATGGTCATATAATATTCAAAAACCAATGGTCTCATTTTAATTATACTCACTTCAATTATTAAAGGATGTAGTTTTTTTAGTATAAAATAAAATAACACAGAAATTCAGGAAACAAATATTATTTAAAAGTTTGTGTCATTACATGGTGGTCCTATCAGCAAGCTTCTACATGGCTCAGTAGGGTGATGGTGGGGTTTGGTTACTTGATCTTATGATGTGGTGACTCTTTCATAGACAGAGCTTGAGGACCTTTTCAGAGAGTAATCTTCACCTTATAATCTAAGGGTTATGTGTATCTAGGAGCTTCTATAGCTCCGGAAAGATGACATGTTGATATCTGAGTATTCATCGAGGCTTATCGACCTCTCCAAGTACTTGATGGATACGATACATGATCATTACTATAGGTCTCAGACCTTTGAGTGAGGTATGAATAGTGACATCTGATCCAGGGTTATCCCTCTATGAATTCCTACCTATTCTAGGGTGCTAGAGTGGGCCTTGGCGGTTGAGAGTTCCTTGGATGAGCAGATACAGCTAGTGGTAGTTAGCAGTGGGAAAGCAAGAGAAGAGACCTCAACAATAGGAAGTTGACATCAGTCTTAGAGACTTGGACATGGGAGTCATTTCAAGAGGAGGTCCCAAGTTAGAGGATCTGCAATTTAGGGCTCACAGGGTGGGTCTAGTCAGCCTAGGGAGAGATGATGCTACTCATGCAACGACATGGGACATCTCGCTCTAGATTTCCCAACCCGATGTGCTGCTGACAGGGAGACTGTGGATGGACCACCGAGGTAGAGACAGTGATAAGAGTAGATAGATCCACAGGGTGGTGAACATGGTGGAATAGCTGGGAGATCATTAGGAGGTGGTTGATGTTTCTACATGTTTCCCCCACCACCCTTAGTTGTTCCATTCCAGACTCATAGAGCTAGAGGATAGGGGTAGGGACAGCTGTATGCAGTCGAGGCTTATGACCCAGGGGCTCTATGAATGATTCAAGGTGTGATATGTTTCTTTTCTAATTTACATTATATATTGATAAAAACGGATTCTAGTCATTATTTTCTTTCCATGAATCTTGTTCAAGAATCAGAGATTTTGGTTGAACAGTTTACTTGACCCTTATTCTTGGAGACTCTTACTAGAGGAGACCCAATTATAACACACTGGTGCTGACAGTGAGACCTAAATATTGGAGGCAAGAGTTTCGATTTTTATCTCTTAGTAGTGTCATCGAGGCCTTATTATTTCATTCTTGGTATGGACTATCTCGATAGTTCATGATCATATTGACTATTTTATGTGAAGATTGTGGTGTGTCCATAGTGATGGAATGATGTTTTCCTTTGTCGTTGAAAATAAAACTCAGGTAACATAAGATGAAATCATGCATAGGAGGGTGCAGCCAATTACTCATCAGTTGGATATCTTGACCCTTGGTGTAGTAGATGTTATGAGTTTCCAATTTCCTGTAGTGGTGGAAGAGTATGAGGACATCTTTCCTAAATATGTTCCATGTTTACCGCTCGACCGAGAGATAGGATTCTACATTGATCTACACCCAATGATGACACTGATATCTACACTTGCATATCAGATGGCTCCCGTAGAGCTTTGTGATCTGAGGGTACTGTTGGAGGACTTATAGATGAAGGGATTTGTGAGACCCAGTGTTTCAATTTGGGCAGATCCAGTGTTGTTTTCCAATAAGTCATATGAGTGAATGAGGTTGTGTGTGGACTAACGACACTTGAACCAAGCGACTGTGAATAACAAGTATCAAATACTGATGATAGATGAACCCCCTTTGATTAGTTGAGAGTGGCATGATGGTTCTCAAAGTTTTACATCAGCTCAATACTTTCAGGAGTGGGGGTAGGGTTTGATAAGCACTCCAATATTGAGATTTCCAGAGGAAGTTTTCAAGTACGTAGTACTCTGTGATGCATTAAGAACTGGGATTGGTTGTGTCCTGATATAGAGGAAAGCGGAAATTTCCTATAATTTACTCAATTTTATACCACATGAGCATACCTACACGATCTATGATCTTAATTTAGAAGTGGTAGGCTCCGTGTAGAAGATGTGGATAAACTACATGATGAGAGAGTGGTTTATTGTCTACTCTGATCATAAACGTCTAAATTATATCTTCTCTCATAAATATCTTAACTTGAGACAAATGTGATGGATAGATTTTTTCTAGGACTATGACTTTATGATTTTCTATAATCCTAAGAAGGGGAACATGGTGGTAGATGCTCTCAGTGGGAGATCTAGTTTGCAGTTGCTGAATGAGTCATCAGAGTAGTTGGTCTCATTTTAGTTATATTTTGTGGATGGGGATGGAGTATCTTACCTCCATTTGATGGTTTTTACCCCTCCACTCTTACAGTGAGTCAGGGAGGCACATCTTGGGGATACTGACTATGAGACCCTATGTGCTCAGATATCCATAGGGCGTGCTCCTAATGGATATTCAAAATGTGGGGAGCACATCGTTATCTTCAAAGGATGCACGATGGTCCCAGTGACATTGAGGGATGAGGTTTTGAGGGAGTTTCATATGTTCCCTTTGGCGGTACATATAGGTGTGGTGAAGATATACCAGGACCTCCGATGTCATTTTTTGTGGCCAGTGATAAAGAAAGGAGTTATAGATTTTGTTTCTCAATGCCTTTCTTGTCCGTAAGTGAAGGATGAGGACCAAGTTCCAGCATGTTTAACTCAACCCATTGAGGTTCCATAATAGAAGTGGGATGGGATATCTATAAACATAGTGACAGAATTACCACATACTTATAGAGTACATGATTTCATTTAGGTGATCATTTGTTGACTCTCCAAGTTGACCCACTTCCTAGCTATCCGAGAGAAGAGTTCAGTAGAGATCTTGGGACGCCTCTACATTTAGGAGATCGTTCGACTCCATATAGTTCCATCGATGATTGTTTCTGATCATGATGATCGCTTTACATCCCAATTGTGGAAGGGATTACATGAGACGTTTCGGACTTAGTTGCATCTCAGCACAACATTTCACCCACAAACGGACGGCCATACTTAGCAGACCATTCAGGTTCTAGAGGACATGTTGTAAGATTTCATGTTAGACTTTATCCATAGTTGATCGGATCAACTACCCCTGTTGGAGTTTTCATACAACATTTGCTACCATTCCACCATCATTATGGCATCGTTCAAGGCTTTGAACAGGTGAACCTAAAGGTCACCACTTTGCTGGACTGACCCAGGAGAGTCAATACTCATGGGCCCGGAGTTGGTGCGAGTTACTACAGAGAAGGTTAATATCATCTAGGAGTGGATGAGGACTACACAGATCTGTCATAATTCTTATGGTGACAGATGATCAAGGAATTTAGAGTTAGTGTAAGGAGACCATATGTTCCTACGAGTTTCAACAGATGTGGATTATGGATATTTGGCTGGCATAATAATATTTTTATGAGATTCATTGGCCCTTTTCAGATACTTCATAGAGTTGGCGAGGTGGTGTACCTCCTAGATCTACCCCCACATTTATAATGGGTATGATACATCTTTCACATGTCACATCTAAGGAGGTATGTGCATGACCCATCACACATCATCGACTGGGGTGAGTTGGACATCAAGGATGAAGAGACTTTTTATAAGTACCCAATAGATATTGAGGAACATTAGGAGAGGATCCTTCTTGGGCAATCTATTATTTTAGTGAGTGTATGGAGACAAGTACGAGAATCTCTATAAGAGTACATGGGAGTGGGAGGCTCAGATTTGTTCTCAATACCCTCATCTGTTTGAGTATCCCTTATTTTTGATTTTCAAGGACATAAATCCCCAAGGTGGGAAGAATTTAATGTCTCTAATTTTCCATTTATTGTTTTTAGATATTATATAGATTATTTTTGAGACCAGGAGCTGAGACGATATGCGATTCTAAGGCCCAGTGTTCCTGGAATAAATGTTTAAAGAATATTTAAATATTAAATAGAATGTGCGGGTAGTTTTCTTGAAAAAAGTGGAATAAATTATAAAAAGTCCCCAGATTAGAAATATGATGGTATTGTTGAGTTCATAATTTTGGACTTACCCTAGGAGATTCCTAACATTGGTCGGTGTGGGACATTTATAAAAAAGTTATTGCGGGCGCAAAACAAATAAAAATACTTTAATAAAAATATTTTAATTCAATTGTTGGCACAACAAGGTAGTTTATCCTTTAATAAACAATTTTTCATAGATCAATGGTTACCCTTATAAGCTTGGAATTATCTAGAGAGGTTTGATAGAGAACCTCTAGTGGATCCTTCTAAATAATGACAACAAAACCTTGGATAGATGATCGGTGCACACTGATCTTGGCAGATCTCACCAAAGACAATGACGCGGTGAACATTCCTTGTCAGCAAACAATTCGAATCGAGGTAGGATGCTTTATTTTTATTTTCTTTCCCAATCCTTTATTCCTATGATGAAAGTGGACTAATTGATGAACAGATTATCTCGTAAATTGATCATATTTGCGGGATGGGATATTTGTGGGATTTATCAGGAGTTGATTCTTGATAATTTTTTGGATTCATTTACTATTATAAGGTTGATGAACCAAGATAAACATGAACATTAAATGAGGTTTGTACCTCTCGATATTTTGTGATTTTCTACCATGATTCATCATTCATCGTGGGCATTCTTAATTTGGCCTACGAATCAACTTTTCCCGATCAATCGATCGTTGCGCACCCGTTTCTTGGTGCAACAATCTGATATCATAGATATGGGATCAACACGGCATGATGTAGGTGTGATGGTATATATATAATGAATTAGATGACATATGATACCCAATTTTTCTTTCTTCTTCATTCTTTGATGAGAAACTAAGAATAAAAGTTTAATATAATTTCCGAGTAAATCTGGAGCCGGAATGAATTTTTCGGCAACGGCGAGGCATAGACGACCTTGGATATTCAATTTCATGGTGAATTTATCACTATATTGAAGTCGTAGAACTAGATAGGATACATGGAGGAAGAATAGCAGTTCTAAAAAATATCTAAGAACACAACTTGTAATCTAGGATTACATGGCATGTGAGCCCCCCTGGTTGTAGCGCTAGGGCTTAATTCAATGTTAAGGATCACACGGTGTGTGACCCCTGTCACAAGGTGTGTGACCCACCCCAAAAAACTCGGTGTTTTCTCCTGAGAGTACACATACATGGGTAACAATACACATCCATATGGTACGTCATGTACTTAGACACAGACATGACTTGGCATACACAGACCAGTACATGAACACGGCTTCAATACACAGACATAGCCAGGTGACACGGGTGGGGAACCATGTGTCTCTACACATCATGTACTCATCTTACACACCATGTAGTGGATACTAACTTCCATGTGAGGTTCTTCCATATGGGAAAGACTTGGGATAGCATAACATTCCATGTACCCCCTAGGACACATCATGTACACCCATCAAGAGTGCTTGAGGCTCTCCATTTTCCTAGTTTGGACCAGTATAGGTTGAGTTCATTCCCTTGGTCCTTTACTCAAGGGTACAGTTCACCATTACATCCACATCACAATATTGTAATCTCATCTAGAGGATGAGCCTCAAATAGAGTTTCGGTGTCCCTCCGTGAGACTAGAGTATGATCCTCTATCATCCCTATTTGATTTTTTGGAATAGGTGTTACCTCCATGAGCATGGAGTTGATATTCTATATAGTGGTCCACATCAATAGGTTTTGTGAAATCATTGAGATGTGATCCCCTACGTAGTGGGTTGATCCGAATTGGGTTCATGGTGTCCCCCAATAGTTCAGGGTGTGACCACCTATCTATGTATCAACATTGATCCAGATTGTGTTCGTGGTGTCCCCTAGTGGTTCTGGGCATGAACCCCTATATGTGTATCAAGGTTGATCTAGATTGGGTTTGTGGTGTCCCCCAATGTCCTAGGCATGACCCCCTTTCTGTGTATCATAGTCTTCTTAGACCAACATGTTCTCTTTATATGAGTCCCAAATGAGTTATACATATTTTTTGAGTGTCTCTGATTATATCATGGACCATGGAGTGGGATCTCCTAGAATTATTTTTACTTCGAATAGAATCTTGTGGTCGGTAGTTGGTTATGACCGCCTAATAGTGTGGTGTCTCTACTAAGTATATCAGGGTTCTTTTTGTACTGCTTGTATCTGTGATACATTGTTACATCGTGTACTAAGCTGACTATATTTGGTTCTTTGTGTTTAGTGTTTTTAGGGTTTCTTACTGAGTATTTTTATACTCACCACTACACAATATTTTTCTTCATGTGTCATGTCTTGGGCAGATGAATTCCCTTTTGACAGTGTCCTAGAAAGATAGGTAGTAGGTGGAGTATAGATGTAGTTGGACAGACCAAGGTGTTTACTAGAAGAGTAAATTTGACTTTGTCCTCACCCTTGGAGCAGGTTGGACTCTTTATAGTTTCAGTTAGACTTGTGTACAGACTCTCGTTGTAGTGGGCTTGTATTATGGCCCTGGTTACTTTACTTTACTTTCTGTCGTACTCTGGTTGTGGGATATAGTGGTATGAATGCAATGTTTACTTAGTGTTTTTAACATTTTAGCATTGTGTGTATGGGATATGTTTGTGTATGTACAGGAATTGTAGGATAATTCCTCCCATTTGTGGGAAATTCCTACTCGGTGCTAGTCCATGGCCCCTGGCCTATCAGAGGCAGGCTTGGGGTAGTCACGGTACGGGCCCCTCTGGTATGGGTCGTGACATGAAGTGCTTTCATCGAAATTAAATTCACCAAAATCATGTTCACTAGGAGTATATTAACCAGATGTTTTTGACTATATTCATATAATTAATAATAAGTCACAATGATTTTGAAGATCCAAAGTTGGACATTCAAATTTCAACATTCATGAAGGAAGGTTCATGATTATAGCATAGATCTATGGGTGAGTTGAATAATATTGACATCGATTTTTTCAAAATATTTTAAAAATTAAAACTTTGATATATTTAGAAGGTATTCAAGGATGTTGAATGAATACTTGAAGTGAGAAGGAGTTTAAAAATCAGATCCTATGCATTCCCCACTTTTATCAGAGAAAGTATGGTTATATAAAGGTGGAGTATTGATCATTACAAAAATATTAGGATGAAAACTTTACTGATGATATTGAGAATATTTGAGTGTAGAAGATCTTAGATAATTTAACCTATATTCATAGTAATAAGGATATATCAATGTTGAGTTTAACATTATAAGGAAGTTTTGGACAAAGAAGTTTTAGATGTTAAAACTTGTGAGAAAAAGATACTATTCTATTCAGGAGGTTTTGACTGACTGAAAATTAAATTTTTATATTATTCAAACACTTTTGAGCAAAAAGTGAGAAACCATACATGACTTCATGACTTAAGACACTCAAAGCACCCTAGTACATAATTTAGGGCCAAACAACACCATGACTACATATAAAATCCCCTACCCAGCATCATAAACAATAACATCAGCCTCCTTCTGCTCCTCGCTATCGGCTAACTGTCCCGTGCATTAGCACACAAGCCAGGAACCGATGGAAAATCCATATTCAATAGGTTTTGAAGATAAGAAAACTATTTTAAACTTGTGGGAATTAGTATAAACTCTTTTTTGGAGAATTTCGGTGTGGGATACACTATTGGGTAAAGGTTAACACCTTCTCATTCCATTGTAATTTTTTATTGATCATAGTGGAAAATATTTGACTTGGAAGTTCCAAGAATAGTAAGGAGTGGGTTCCTTCATTTGTTCTGAACCTTATAAAATTATGTTTTCTTTACTTTATTCTTTAATTTAACATATGTGGTGAGAAATATACTTTTTACATGAATATATCATAACATTAATAGGTTTAGAGTTTAAATTAATGTTAAATAAAGTTTTAAAAAGTGAACCAATGATTCAAACCACCCTTCTCAATGGATCAACCCATTCCTGGATATCACAATTGGTATTAGATCATATATTCCCTTAGTTGGATTAATTTTATTGAATATATAATGAAAATTCTATTAATATTCATGGTATTACTACCTTTTATGGTAAAAAATTTCATGGATGGAAAATGGGATGATACCCTATCTCATATCTCTTGTCTTGGAAGTCATAGATGCTACTATGGATGAATTTTCATTGAATAAAAAATCTGAATCTATGACTTTTGTGGAAAAAAGGAACATGGAAGTTGATGGTAAGTCTCATAATACAATTCTCATGTCTTTCTCCAATAAGGTTTAGACCAAGGTAATGGGTCTTTAATTAGATAAGGAAACCTAGAACAAGATTGAAAGTATCTTTGAAGGTAATTTTAAAGTTAAGGAAGAAAATATTTAAATCTCTAGAATTTATTTTGAGGACCTGAATATTTCTAATGAAGAAACCATAGATGATTTTTTCACAAGAGTTAATGAAATCATTAGTAACATTAGAGGATTTGAAGAAACTCATACTAACTCATCTATTATGAATAAGTTAATGAGGAACTTCCCAAATAGATTTTATCCTATGATCTCACCCTTTAAATATAGAGATAACTTATCTCTAGATGAACTTCAAAATATTTTTGTGGAAAATGAAATGATGAAGTATCCAATATCTAAGAAAATAGGTAAGTAATATATGGATTTTGAAACCATGGGTAAACTTAATCTTAATGCACAAAAAGTTTGATATTCTAATGAAATAGAAGATGATATAAAGTAAGATAAGGAGCTTAAGAAGATAATTTCTCTTATCTATCATAATTTTAAAAATAATAAAGGGAAGTATAAATGTAATTTTTCATTGAAATTCATCGAGTGTAGTGGAGTTGGGTACTTTTTGTTGATTTCTCCAAAAAGAAAAGTAATGAAAGTAAAGAATATGATACTGATGAAAACACTTAAATGAAAATATGGATTAAGGATAAAAAAGATGTTATAAAATTATCGAAAGTAAAAAAAATAAGTCTACTGAGAAGAAGAAAATATATTTTCTTTGTACAGAAGAAGAAAGGGAATCATTAGAATTTGTATCATCTGATGAAAAAATTATGGGGAAATTTGTAAACTTCATGGATCATATAAAACCATAGGAAACCTCAAGTGAATAAGAAGAGGAAAGTTAAGTATCCAACTGGTAACACATGATGAAATCAAAACTTGAAGATTGTCTTGAGAAAAAGGGTTTTACCTCAAATGGAACCTCACTCGCTTGGCCCTCGTCCTCTACTCTCAGTCACACCCTCTTCCTTATCGACTCTTCCTCTTCTACTCTACTGATCTTTTCATAGTGCTTTCTTCTAGGGTTTCGAGTTCTCCCTAGTGTTTATGGGCCTTTCCTACTTCTTCTACTCTAGGTTTTCTTCCTTATTATTCTCAGTTGTTCTCCCCTTTTGGGTTTTCTTTTTCCTTGATTCTTGAGATGTCACACTTTCTCCTCTACCACGCCTGCTCTGGTAGTCTATCCCCACACACTCAACTCCATATTAGATGTATGTGTTGGTCTTTAGATGGTTTTTGGACTGTGGCGGTGGGAGTAGGGGTAATGCAAAAATATCCATCTGGCAGTTTCTTCCCTTGGATTCTCTCACCCCTGTTTGATGTTCATTATTTTAGGGTTTCAACCTTGGTTATCTCTTTCTTGATTCATGGTGGTTCTCTTATGGTTTCATCCCCCATTTTTTCCTATTTTCATGCTTCTTTTAGGGCTTCATTCCCTATATCACCTTTCTCACTCCATGGTGGTTCATGATTCAAGGATTTTTGCCTTTGCTCTTGGTTTTTCTTCCATCAGCATGTTACGGCCCCCCTCTTTGCCTCTCCTGTCTACTATAGCTTCCTAGTTCTTTGCTCCCTCCTAGGTCGGTTAGGTGAGATGATTACCAAGGAATTTTTGGTGTGTGTATAGGGAGAAGCATGAGGTTATATGCGGTGTGACCTGTGGTAGATCTTTCCAGTTCTGTTGGCTCTTATAGTGATGGTGTAGGTGGAATTAGTCAGAGTCCTCTTAATGGAACGAATGAATGTTTTGGTTCTGATGGTATATGGTGACAGTGTTTCACAACGGCGATGATGGTGTCTTATCTACACCAATGATAGTTTCTGGTGGTGGTTAATGGTGATGGATATGGATACCTCGATGGAAGGTTCTTGATGGTAATTGTAGTGATGATGGTGAGAATTATATTTTTTGGTGATGGCAACCGAGGCATGTGGTCGATGTCTTCGGTGCCAGTTGTGCATCCCAAGATGAAAACTATCGAGGCGTGATTATGGCCTAACTGTCTTTCAAATTTCAAAATTTGAAATGGTTGTTTCATTTCATGGCATTGTGCAGTCATGGATGGTTTTGATGGAGGTGGATGGTTTTTTCATGACCCGCTTATGTGGGCATGTGGCATGGATTGTATATGTATTTTGAAATTATATTTTTGATTGATGTCGCATTTGTTTTTTGGATTTTCAATTGAATGGGTTGTGGTGGTTTTAAATCTCTTGAATTTTTAATCTGTTTATAACTTTGTTAAGGTTCACACTTATCCTTTAAAAGCGTTATTAGAAAATAAAAAATATGGATTGTGGTGGTGTCTTGAGAAAAATACTAAACTCAAGAAATAACTTTTCTTGTTGAAAAATACAGGGAAAAGGAAAATTGAAAGTGGATAATATTCTATCATAATAGAGAATACATGAATTGAGGAAATAAATAACCTCAAACAAAAGGTGGATGAAAATGTGGCATCCTGTCTTTTTATTACATAACTTTTCATTACATTTTACAAACAGAGGATCTTTAAAGTCTAGTGTCTTGGAAATCAAGAACATAATACCCGAAAAAAAAACATAAAATATTATTCTAATCAACTTGTAAGGATTCATCATATGTTCATCCAATGTACAATTACTTCATCTCATATCCTGTATACATACATCAAGGTAAAGGGTGAGCAGAAGGCCCAGTAAGGGTAAACAAGGGAATCAGTGTACTTGTGATATCAATAAGAACTTGAATAAAAATATGAAGACATGAGCAATGTAAGTATAGGAATATCATAATGAAAAGAACTTGAAACATAACTTGAATATGTGGATACAAAATTTCATTTAGACATTCATGAACATATCACCAAGTTCCATCCCCAAGGTGTCATAAAAATTACCAAGGTTATTCACCAAGGAATCGTGAAACTTGTTATCCCTATAGATTAATTATTTACCCAATTCATTAGATAGATATTAGGTAGAACCCTTAATATGTATTTATTTACATGTTATCCACATATATCAAAATCAAACAATTAATAAATAACCCATGTAGAATAAAATAAATGGTTTTCATTTCAATATTGTGACGTTTTAAAAGTTCTTAAAAATAAGATCATTATGTCATTTATAACCCATGGAAAGGGAGTGAGGGTTATATGTATGTAAATTCCTAAAAATAAAATATATCATATTTATATATTTATTAACACCCATATAAACTAAATGGATATGGGTATTCACATAATAAAACAAGATAATTTCTAGAGAGAAAGAGATAGGAATTTTGAGGTGAATTTTTTGCAGCATAACGGCTATATAACATGGTTTTAGAAAACATTGAAAAGAGGGGGGACAAGGGTCAGACACTCATAAATAATTAATAATACAGTATGGGTACATAATAAAATCATGTTATGGATATTTTAATGACATACCACATGAAAAAAACATGAAAGAGAAGAGAAGATGTGATTTCTTTTATGAGCAATTCGGCAGCCTAACGACGTCACTTAAAAATTCAGAAAACAAATTGATGAGAGAGGAAAGGGTCTCTTAACAACTAGAAATTAAATGGACAGTAATGAGAACATATAATAACATACCCTCAACAAAAATAGATGGAAACTAAAAGACACAACATAAAGGAAGTCATGGCTTAAAAGAGGAGGGTGAAAGATTCCCTTACCTTGAAGAGTAACTTCAAAAGTTTGAAGTTCAGGACCTTGGGAGGCTTGAGGGAACCTTGAGCGGACTCCTTGGGAAGTAAAGAGACAATAACTTATTTGGGGAGTATTTTGGAGTGAAATGAATGAGGGAAAGGATTGGTATTTATAGGAGAAGTGAGGGAACAAATCATTAATGGCCAAGGGACACCTCATCGGTGGTATTGGAAAAACCATGGGCTTGACCATGGTATTTTCCCATGGTATTGGCCACTTGGGAAACCTCATACCTTATATTACTATTCATAAGTTGACCAGAATGATTACATAATTATTACATCCTTAATTATGTCATTAAACACCCGAAACTAAAAATTGTATTTTCACTATTCACCGAAAATTCAACTTTTTCAAAAAAACAATCCCCAAAATTCACCTTAACCTAATATCGATGATCTGAATTAAAAAATGATCTCCATTTTATAAAAATATGTTTTTAAATATTTTTAAATTAATTTTTAAATAAAAACACTATTCACTTGAAAAAAACTAATACTTATCTAATAACTTATGAAACAGTTATTTACTTATTTTATTGAATCACATTACCTAATAAAGGTGCCTAAATAATATTAATACTTTATTAGGTGAGGTTACTAATCCATTTTGTCACATTACTAATCATAAGAATAAAATCACTATTCATAATTTACTATTCATCAAAAATTAAGTTGATATTTTTAGACTCTAAATTTCTTACTGAATATAACTTTAGAAGACCATTTTTTGAAAATCATTACACATTATTAATTATTTAAGGTTTACATAAATATTTTAGAATATCATTTTTCCAAAATTCATCAATAATATACATCTTATATTTATCCAGACACTTTAGATTCAAAAACTTCACCATAAGAAGAAATTATAATTTTTTATTTATATCAAAGGATTACATAAATCAGCTAATGTCTCGTTACATATCCCCTTATAACACCAGCATAGGACCTAAGTGTAAGGTGTGCTAAGGTGATAGAATCTGGGGGCGGCTCGGCCAACATTGCCTGAGTGGTGATTTATATTAGCTTGAACTTATTCCGAAGGTGATTCTGTTCCAACTTTACATGATGAAGTTTGTCTTGGGTTTGATTCATAGCAAAGCCTAGTGGTGTTACCTCCTTCCCAAGTTTCATCAGATGGGCTTCGATCATCCCGAGACTACTGGATGAGTCCATCAAATATTCTTTCTGTATTAAGATCACTTGTATTTATAAACAATATTCGCAACATTAAGATTTTAGTTTCCAACAGTTTTATTGACCAATGGTCATATTGACCAAAGGTCATATAAAATTCAAAACCTAAAGGTATCATTTTAATTATACTCATTTCATTACATAAATAAAATAGTTTTTATGAGTATAAAATAAAATAACACACAAAAACAATGAAACAAAAATTATTAAAATTTTGAGTCATTACATTCTTCCCCCCTTAATAAATTTCATTTACAAAATTTTTAACTTGTACCCTCATAGGAGAAAAGGTGTGGGTACTTCTGCCTCATAGACTCCTCTGGTTCCCACGTGGCTTCTTCATATTTGTAGTTTCTCCGCAACACCTTAACAAGGTGGGTAGTCTTGTTACGTAGAACCTTGTCTCTATAATCTAAGATCTCCAGTGGCTACTACTCATAAGAGAGGTCATGTTCCAGTTGTACCACCTCTGGGTTTAGTGCATGTGATGGGTCAGGTATGTACTTCTTCAAGAGGGATATGTGGAAGATATTATGAACTTGTACTATATTTGGAGTAAGTGCAAGCCGATAGGCCACTACTCCTACCCGATCAAGGATTTCATAGGGTCCAATGCACTTAGGGTTGAGGTTCCCTTTCTTCCCAAACCTCATGACTCTCTTCCAAGGTGATATTTGAAGAAAGACCTTATCACCGACATCAAACTCAAAGTCCCTTCGATGGTTGTCAGCATAGCTCTTGTTCCGACTTTGAGCAGCCTTAATGTGTTGTTGGATGGCATGGACTTTTTCTGCCATCTCTTGCACAAGATCAGACCCATGAAGCTTTCTCTCACCAACTCCATCCCAACAAGTAGTAGTTCTACATTACTTCCCATATAGATCTTCATAGGGTTCCATTATAATTCTCAAGTGGAATTTTTTGTTGTAAGAGAACTCAACTAAAGGGAGGTGTTGATCCCATCCACCTTTAAATTCCATTGAGCATGTTCTCATCATGTCCTCGAGTGTTTGAATAGTCCTTTTAGATTGGCCATCATTTTGGGGGTGATAGGCCATACTGAAATTCAATTCAGTGATCAGAGCATGTTGAAGACTTCACTTGAATTTTTATGTGAACCTCGGATCACAATCAGATATGATAGAAATTGGAACTACATGTAGCCTTACCACTTCCTTCACATAAATCCTGGCAAGTTGATCAATAGAGAAATCTTCCCTAATGGAGAAAAAATGGGAAGTCTTGGTGAGACGGTCCACAATAACCCATATCACATTGTTTCCTTTGGAAGTTCTTAGGAGACCAGTGACGAAGTCCATAGTGATATTGTCCCACTTCCATGATGGTATGGGTACTGATTGCAATACCCCTTTAGGAAGTTATCGCTCTGCCTTCACTTGTTGACATACCAGGCACCTTGAAGTGTATTCATTAATCTCCCTTTTCATATTATCCCACCAAAAATTATCACAAAGGTCACTATATATTTTTGTGCTTCCAGAATGTATAGAGAAAGTATAGCTATGAGCTTCATCCATCAACTCCTTCTTTACTTCCGGAATATATGGAATACATAGTCTTGTAAACAATTTCAGTACACCTTTTTGATCAATACTAAACTCAGGAAACTTCCCATCCTTTACAGCTTCAAATGTCTTCTATAACAAAGGATCTTCTTTCTGAGATTTCTTTATCTTCTCTAGTAATGATGGTTGATAAATCATTTGGGTTATGGTTGATGAGTTCCCTTCCCTTATAATTCCCATGTCCACCTTTACTAGGTCATTGATCAAAGGATCTCTTTGAATCCTCATCATGGAAAGAACAACTGGGTCTTTCCTGCTTAATGCGTCAGCAAATTTGTTTGATCTTTCGGGATGATAATGAATTGAACAATCATAGTCTTTGAGAAGTTCCAACCATCTCCTTTGTCTCATGTCCAATTCCTTTTGTGTGAAAATATACTTCAAACTTTTATGGTCTGTGTATATATCACATTTCTCCCCATAGAGATAGTGTCTCCATATCTTTAGAGAAAAAACAATTGCAGCCAGCTCCAGATCATGCGTGGGATAGTTCTGCTCATGAGTATTCAACTGTCGAGATGGATAAGTAATGAATTTGTCATTTTTCATGAGGACACACCCAAGCCCTTTAAGAGACGCATCGCTAAAAATAATGAATCCTTCTCCACTTGAGGGCAGAGTTAACATGGGTGTGGTAACCAATCTCTTCATTAGCTCTTGGAAACTTTACTCACACTCCTTTATCTAGAGGAACTTTACCCCTTTTCTAGTTAAATTGGTTATTGGATTAGAAAGTTGTGAATTTTTTTTCACAAACCTCAAATAATATCCTGCCAATCCAAGGAAACTTCGGATCTCAGTTATTGTTGTAGGTTGAGGCCACTCCTCTATAACTTTTGTCTTTGCAAGGTCAACTGTGATTTATTCATTAGTTACAATGTTCCCCAAGAAAGAGACATGTTGTAACCAGAATTCACATTTACTGAACTTTCCAAAAAAACATCTCCTTCTGCAGAGTTTGCAAAATATCCCTTAGATGATCCTCATGCTTCCCGCGACTTTTGGATTATATCAGAATATCATTAATAAAAACTACCAAAAATTTATCAAGGTAGTCTTTAAAGACTATATTCATCAAATCCATAAAAATAATAGGTGCATTAGTCAATCCAAAGGGCATCACAACAAACTCATAATACCCATATCTTGATTAGAAGGCAATTTTTGGAATATCTTCTTTCTTCACCCTCAATTGATGATAACCAAATCGAAGATCAATCTTAGAGAATAATTGAGCCCCACGAAGTTGATCAAATAAGTCATAAATTCTTAGAAGATGGTATTTTTCTTCACTATGATCCCATTCAGTTATCTATAATCAATTCATAGCCACATTGATCCATCCTTCTTCTTCACAAAGATAACTGGTTCTCCCTAAGGAGACACACTCGGTCAGATAAACCCCATCTCCAAAAGATATTGGAGTTGTTTCATTAATTCCTCTAGCTCCACATTTATCATCCTATAGGGGGTCTTTGATATTGGATGAGATCCAGGTACGAGTTCAATAGATAACTCTACCTCTCTTTATGGGGGAGGTCCAGGAAACTCCTTAGGAAATAAATCAACGTATTCCTGGACAATGGGGACACTTTCTATCCTTAAAATCTCATCTCCTTCTTCTTCTTCACCGATCAACTCCATAAATAAGGATATAGGGGGTTCTTATAGACAAGTATCAGGTTGAGATATCTCTCCTTGGAAGATAATAGTAGGTTTTCCATTCAAGACTACTGATATTTCCTTACTTCTGCATTTGATATTAGCATTATACTTTGAGAGCCAGTCCATCCCTAGTATAATGTCGAATTCCATCATGGGAATGACTACTATATTTTCGATAATATTGTGCTCACAAAATTAAATAATAGAGTTTCTAAACACCGACGATGCTTGGATAATCTCACCAGGAGTCTTTACTGATAACTCTACTTTTAGCAAATCGGGGGTTAATTCTAAATTATTTGCAAACTTGGAGGAAATGAAGGAATGAATAGAACCAGAATCATACAAAGTAATTGATAGCTTTGGGAGGATAACAAGAGTACCTGCTACCACATCATTCGGAGCTTCAACTTTAGTTGTCGTGATAGAAAAAGCATGTCATTGATCCCTTATCCTTTGTTGAGGCTGATGGTGGTTCCCCTCCACTGCCCACGGATTTGGACAGTGATTGAAAAAGTGCCCACGTTGTCTACACTTGAAGCACTGGACATCAGGTATGGCCTACACCATATTTCCCTTTTCATTAGTGTTTGGAAGCTGAGTTTTCACCTCACTATGACAATTCCTCACAATGTGGTCATCTCTACCACACTTGTGGCACTTCCCACTCCCGAACAGGCAGTTCCCCGAATGCTTCTTCCCACATTTATTACACGTGGGAAGTTTTACTTGCTTTACTCCTCTTCCTTGATCAAAGTTCCTCCCTAATCTTGGATCCAAAAATCTCTTCTTGTCGTTTGATTTATGATACCACTTCGTCTCACCAAACTCTAGCTCGAATTTCATCGCACTCTGCACAATCTCCTCATAGCTATCATAGTCTTGGTTTGCTAGATTCTTCCGCAGATGAGGTCTCAGTCCACCGAAGAATCCATCAACCTTACCATTTTGATCCATGACAAAGCTAGAGGTATATCGTGAAAGTCAAGTGAAGTTCATCTCATAGATTTCGATATATTCATTCTCCTTCTACTTCAGCTCGAGAAACTCCTTCTCCATTCTTGTTCTCATGGAACGAGGGAAATACTTACTGAAAAAGATCCCTCTGAACTCTTCCCACTCCATGGCTTCAACTTCCACTCTTTGCCTCATGTTTTTGATCAGTTCCCACCATTGATCAGCTTATTCTTATAAGCGATAGACAGTCAGGGTGACCTACTCTTGCTCTGAATAGTGGAGCATAGAAAAGATCTTCTCGATGAAGCTAATCCACTGCTCAGCAATTAGTGGGTCGGTCAATCCACTAAAGGTTGGTGGTCATTGACACATAAAGGAATCAACATAATGTTGTTCCCTACATGGTGAGATCAGTATCTCAGCTTGATTAAGTTATTTTCTATAACTTGAGTCAGTTGGTTCATCGTTCGCATGAATGTTTCCATTTGAGCTTCCATCGGAGGGCTGTCAGTGCATGGTTCATTGCAGTCACCATTTGCATGGTTCTTCTTATTTCCCGTCATTTTATAAAATAGTAAAACCTTAGTGATAAACTTATTTCATTTATGAATCTTTTAACTATAAAGTATTTTATATCTTATAACTTCATGCTTAAACAATTACATTTCTCAATAATTCCTTCATAATGATTCATAAAAAGCTTGCAATTTTCCAAACATATCCCCACAAAGTGTCGTAACCAAGAGAGAATAAAGGCCCGTTTTCGTGCACCAATTTCCATTCGATTCTAGATCAAAGTGGTGTTTTCGGTTTTTACCCCTATGTACATCTATGCTAGAGCCGCCTCTACCTGCTTGTATCCTGACAGGGATATATTTGTTTGATAAACCACTAACTCTATACTCACCAAAATACTAGGAAGTTTTCCTAAATTTAAACTTTTCTATAGGGTTATTCCTAAAGTTTTCATATCCTAATTTCCATAAATAAATAAACATCCCTTTGATACCAAATATGGCATCCTTCCTTTTTATTACATAACTTTTCATTACATTTTACAGAGGATCTTTAAAGTCTAGTGTCTTGGAAATCAGGAACATAATACATGAAAAAAACATAAAACATTATTTTAATCCACTTGTAAGGCTTCATAATATGTTAATACTATGTACAATTACTTCATCTCATATCCTGGAGACATACAACAAGGTAAAGGGTGAGCAGAAGGCCCAGTAAGGTTAAACAAGGGAATCAATGTACTTGTGATATCAATAAGAACTTGAATAAAAATATGAAGACATGAGCAATGGAAGTATAGGAATATCATAATGAAAATAACTTGAAACATAACTTCAATATGTGGCTACAAAATTTCATTTAGACATTCATGAACATATCACCAAGGTCCATCCCCAAGGTGTTATAAAAATTACCAAGGTTATTCACCAAGGTATCGTGAAACTTGTCATCTCTAGAGATTAATTTTTTACCCAATTCATTGGAGCTCTATCAGGGTGAAACATTAATATGTATTTATTTACATGTTATCCACATATATCATAATCAAACATTTCATAAATAACCCATGTAGAATAAAAGAAATTGGTTTCATTTCAAGATCGTGATGTTTTAAAAGTTCTTAAAAATAAGATCATTATGTCATTTATAACCCATGGAAAGGGAGTGAGGATTCTATGTATGTCAATTACAGAATCCAATATATCATATTTATATATTTATGAACACCCATAGAAACTAAATAGGTCTGGGTATTCACATAATAAAACAATATAATTTCTCGAGAGAAAGAGATAGGAATTTTGAGGTGAAATTTCTGCAGCATAACGGCTATATAACATGGTTTTAGAAAACATTGAAAAGTGGGCGAAAAAGGGTAAAACACTCATAAATAATTAATAATATAGTATGTTTACATAATAAAATCATGGTATGGATATTTTAATGACATACCACATGAAAAGGAAACATGAAAGAAAAGAGAAGATGCAATTTCTTTTACAAGAAATTCGGCAGCCTAACTGCGTCACTTAAAAATTCAGAAAACAAATTAATGAGAGAGGAAAGGGTATCTAAAAAATTTTACATGAAATTTACAGTAATTATAACATATAATAACATACCCTCAACAAAAATAGATGGAAACTAAAGGACACAACATAAAGGAAGTCATGGCTTAAAAGAGGAGGGTGAAAGATTCCCTTACCTTGAAGAGTAAATTCGAAAGCTTGAAGGTTGGGACCTTGGGAGTCTTGAGGGAACCTTGAGAGGACTACTTGGGAGGTAAAGAGACTAGAACTTCTTTTGGGAGGATTTGGGAGTGAAATGAATGAGGTAAAGGATTGGTATTTATAGGCAAAGTGAGGGAACAAATCAATAATGGCCAAGGGACACCTTATCGGTGGTATTGGAAAAACCATGGGATTTCCCATGGTATTTTCCCATGGAATTGGCCACTTGGGACACCTAATACCTTGTCTTACTATTAATAAGTCCACCAGAATGATTAAATAATTATCAAATCCTTGATGATGTCATTAAACACCCGAAACTAAAAACTGTATTTTCACTATTCACTGAAAATTCAACTTTTTTAGAAAAGTCCCCAAAATTCACCATAACCTAATATCAATGGTCTGAATTCAAAAATGATATCCATTTTATAAAACTAATTTTCTAAATATTTTTAATTTAATTTTTAAATAAAAACACTATTCACTCGAAAAAAACTAATACTTATCTAATAACTTCTGAAACATTTATTTACTTATTTTATTAAATCACATTCCTAATCAATGTGCCTAAATAATATTAATACTTTCTTAGGTGAGGTTACTAATCCATTTGGTCATATTACTAATCATAAGCGTAAAATCACTATTCATAATTTACTATTCATCAAAAATTAAGTTGATCCTCTTAGACTCTAAATTTCTTACTGAACATAACTGTAGAAGACCATTTTTTGAAAATCATTACACATTATTAATTATTTAAGGTTTACATAAATATTTTAGAATATCCTTTTTCCAAAATTCACCAATAATATACATCCTATATTTATCTGGACACTTGAGATTCACAAACTTTACCATAAGAACAAATAACAATTTTTTATTTATATCAAAGGATTACATAAAGCAGGTAAGGTATAGTTACATATCCCCTTATAACACCAACATATGACCTAAGTGTAAGGTGTGCTAATGTGATAGAATCTGGGGGCGGCTCGGTCAACATTTCTCGAGTGGTGATTTATATTAGCTTGAACTTTTCCCAAAGGCAATTCTGTTCCAGCTTCACACGATGAAGTTCGACTTGGGTTTGGTTCAGAGCAAAGCCCAATGGTGATACCTTCTTCCCAAGTTCCATCAGATGGGCTTTGATTGACCTGAGACTACTGGATGAGGCCATCGAATCTTCTTTCTTTATTAATATCACTTGTATTTATAAAAAATATTCTCAACATTAAGAGTTTAATTTCCAAAGGTTATATTGACCAATGGTCATATTGACCAACGGGCATATAAAAGTTGAAACTGAATGGTATAATTTTAATTATAATCATTCATTAAATAAATGAAATAGTTTTGTTGAGTATAAAATAAAATAACACACAAAAAAAGTAAACAAAAATTATTAAAAAGTTCGGGTCTTTACAGGAAATTTTATAATAGGGAAGATAAAAGTTCTATAACTAAAAAAAATTGGTCAGAAAATTTGAGGTTCAAAGGATAATAATGGTGTTAAGAAACTATGAGCATAAAGCCTACAATTGTTGGAAAACATGTCACTTCAAGGAATAAGGTTCAAGTTGAGGGGATTAACTTTTTAAGGAAATAATATATCAATCAAAATATGGGAGTTTAAATATCATGGAAGATAGAATCATAATTTTTTAATTCTTCAATGAGAAATAATATTGATTTTCTATAATAAACTTTTGGAAGATGTGATCAGACTAGTCAATGTGTTGAAGAATATATGATAACTCTTCTTGGATAGGCTTAATTAACCTAAAGAGAAAGAGATAAAGGAAAATTAAAGACAAATGAAAAATCCCTAATTATTAAATTCACCTTGAAATCTAGTCAGGAGGAGAAACCATGGATTCTTGAGAGCGAATAATCCTCACATATGACTAAGGAGAATAAAATATTAAGAAACTTTCAATATTACAATAAATGATTTATTACCTTTGGAAAGGATAATTCCTGTAAAGTTAAAGGAAGTTCCACAACCATTATAGATGATCATAAGTTGAAATACAAGGAATTTATTTTTATAGATTTACTTAAATATAACTTACTAATTTTAATTCATCAATGCAATGATAGAAATAAGGTGATATTCTAGAGAAAATGTTGCATCGTCCAATACTTGAAGGATGTAAGAATGATGTCTTCAGGATTAAGAACTGAATAAAATATTCGTCATATTGGAAATCAAGGTAACTCTTTTTACCTAAGAGAGAAATATGAGAATCTGTTGTGGAATAGAAGGCTACTACTCTTGACAAAAATTAGAAAAATATCAAAGGAAAAATTTTAAGAGATTTACCTCTACTAAAAATAGAATGAACCATTGTTTATGAATCCTGGTATAAAGAGAATATAACTGAATGAAAACATAATAGAATAGAAATTTAGTCTACTAAACCTCCTAAACTTATACGTTTTAATGTATATTAACTGATTAGGTATCAATCCATGAAGTTTTATTTATACTTTATTACTATTATTTATTACTTCACCTAAATGGACAGTGTTGTGTTTTTGTAGAAATGTTCAAGTTTTATAGGAGGGAAGATGAAAAACAACTTGGTTCACATATCGAGAAGATAGAAATGGATAATGGAAGAGAGTTTACTTATAATTATTTTTAATTTTATCTTCCAAAACATGGAATAAATAATCAATATATCACTCCCTATATTCATCATAAAATTGGGTTTCATAAAAGGAAAAATGGAAGTTTAGTTGAAATGGGAAGGACCATGGTTTAAGAATATAAACTCCCTAAGTTTTTTTAGAGAGAATTCAAATGTACAGTTGTATATGTTCAAAGTAGATGTCTACTTACATTGGTAAAGAATATTACTCCCTATGAGTTGTGGTATAAAAAATGATAAATTATTTTGAATTATTTTGAATTCCCTACCAAATGAACATAAACAATTCAAACTTAATAAAATTTTATGAAAAGCTGAATAAGGGGTTTTTTCTAGGTACAAAACCAACTAAAGGAGTTGTGGGTGTTAGAGAAAATAATCACATAAAATTTTGGAAACATGAGATGTTGAAGTATTTGAAAATAATTATAAAATAACTAAATAAGAGAAATTTGAATCTGATTAAGAAACAGAATATATTGGAAAATATTATGGAAGCACTAGTGAAGAAGAAGTAATTCCTAATTCTAATATTGAAAAAACATGTTTAGATGAATCTAGTGATGAAGAGGATTATATCATAAGTATAAATTTTAAATTTTGGTCATTTCAAAATCAATTCAAACTAAGAAATATCATTATAAGTTGTAAAGATCCAATTCAGACAAGGAGGATAATCAAATGAATATTATCTCTTAGATTGAACCTAATTTAGTATCAGAATTAGTTGAGTACATGGAATGGTTAAAATCCATGAATGGGAAATTATATTAGATTAATAAGAATGAAACCTGGGATCTATTCCCAAGACTATAAGGAAAAAATATAATCAAAACTAAGTGGGTGTTCAGGAATAGTCTCAATGAAAATGGAGAAGATTCATGAAATAAAGAAAGATTAGTTTGTGAGGGATACTCATAGGTAGATGGTGTTGATTTTGAAGAAAAATTTACAATATTTTTAATAATTGAGACCATAATAATGTTTTTGGATGTAGATACCCATCAAAATTATAGGATTTATTAGATGGATGTAAATTTATAATTCCTAAATGGTGAACTTGAATAAGAAATTTACATTGAAAAACCAGAGAGATTCATACTTGATGAGAATTGCAGAATGGTATGTAAACTCAATAAAGTTTTGTATGGGTTGATGCAGGCCTCACGTGAATGGTATTATAAACTTGATAGCTAATTAAAGATATTGAACTTATCTAAAGTAAAAAACTAATAATAACTTATATGTTAATGAGGAAAGTTTTGGAACTCTGACAGTCATTTTCTAAATTGGTGACAAAATATTTATTAGTGACAATGATTATTCATGTAAGGAATTCTCATAATAAATGAAATAACACGTTGAAATGTAAATTCTTGGGAATATGAATTTCTCTCTCAAGCTACAGGTTATACAAAATAGAAGATACATCTTCCAATCATGGGAAAATTATGTAAGGGAGCTATTAAATAAGTTTGTAATGGTAGATTATAAGGAATTTTATACTCATATCTCTATTTTAGTAAAGTTAAGAAAAGATAAATAAAGTAAGAGTGTTAATGAAACAAATTTTTAGGAGTTAATTGGAAGTTTACTCTATTTAAATGCATCTCAATCCGACATGGTGTATTAATTTACTTTTTGTGATAGATATAAAAGTAATATGAAGGAGTCCCATCTAATTGATACTAAAATAATTTTGAGGTATTTCAAAGTAACATTAATCTTTAGCTTGATGTATCAAATAAGTGATAAGTTAAACTTACTCAGATTCACAAATACTGATTGTACTAGTGATTCTAATGAACTTAAATCAATATTTATAGGTACATTATTTTTGGTAGAAATTTGTGTATGTTGGGATAATAAGAAGTAAAACTTAGTGAATTTGAGTACAGAGGAATTAGGATATGTTTATTCCACCCATGATTTCACTTGAATTGTGTGGATGAATGTTTAGCTGGAAGACTAAAAGTGAATTTTGAACATCTATTCAAAAAAAATTGTGATAATAAAACTGAAATTAATCTATCAAAGAACCTATTTTAACAGTATAGATTAAAACATGTTGATATAAGATTATATTTCATCATGGAGAAAGTTACTTCTGAGGAATTTGATCTTGAGAATATTTAAACAAAGGATCAAATTGTTGATTTTTTCACTAAATAAGTGCAAAGATAAAGGTTTGAAGAACTAAGGATAAAACTTTAGGTTCAACATTCTCCTTCTACATAATAGTTTAAACCCTAATATGCCTTAGACTATGTTGAAAAGGGGTGACATAAGTGAAACTCTTTTTCAATAAGAAGTTGTACTAAATTTTCATATTTTGTTGATCAAAGGATATAATTCTCATAAAAAGGGGGAGAAAAGGTAAAGCGGGTGAAATGAGCGGGATTACATCAAAATCACTTGGATAGAATTTTCTTTTCACTGAGAGATGAAATTCTCCCAAATAAATTTCTTTCTCCAACAGTGTGGTGTCATAATTTTTCTCCCTAATAAAATTCTATGATTATATACAAATAAAACGTATTGGGGTTTGTAAAATAGTTGTGTTTCCAAAAAATCCAAAGGGGGATATTGAAGTTCCCCTTAGTATGAAAAGGTGTTTAATTTGTTGTCAACATCATTTGAGATAATGTTTTTTATTTGGGATGTAAATTTTGAATATCCAAAAATTTGAGTCCAATGGTTTTCATAAGTTCACTAGGAGTTCATGGATGCATGAACAGTTGGAATTATATCAAAGGTAGATCTGGGTAAATAAGTTGGACTATGATGTGTTGTTCGATCAATGGAAGTAAATAAATTTGGAAAAAAACCAAAAGTGATTCAATTAAATCATAGTCCTGAAGGTTGCATGGGGATGAGTTAAGTTGAAGTTGAGGGTTCACATAAAGCACATTCACCTAAAGTACACTCACCTAAAGTTCATTCATTGAAATTTTGTTCACCTGAAGTACGTTCAACTGAATTATGTTCATTGTAAGTACATTCACCATAATTACATTTATCATAAGGTTAAAGTATATTCATATAATTAATACTAAGTCACATAAATTATGAAGATGTTAAGCTAGACATTTGAAGTTCAATATTCATGAAGAAAATTTCAAGATTCTAGCTAAGACCTATGGGTGAGTTAAATAATATTGATACTAAGTTTTTGGAGTATTTTAAAAAGTCAAACTCTAATATCTTAGGAATTTATTAAAGTTTTTTGATCAAATACTAGAAGTTAGAAAGAGTTTCAAAATCATATCCCACATATTCCACGCTTTTATTAGAGAAAGTATGGTTATATAAAGGGAGAATATTGATTGGTAAAATGTTTTTGATTTAATTAAAAATTTCACTACTAATATTGAACCTATTTTAGTATCAAATATCATCAATTAATCAACTTAAATTAATTAGAATAATGAGATTATGGAGTTAAGTTTACCTAAAGAATAAATTTCTGAACAATGAAGTTATGGAGGTTGAAACTTGTGAGAAGAAGTTGCTTTTCAATTTAAGAGGCCCATAAGATAAGCCAGCTACTGTAAAGTAGTGGTAACTAGTATAATATATTTTCAAGAGATTTTTTATGTGGGATTAACTATTGGTTAAAGTTTGATCCCTTCCTATTCCACTATTTTTTTTTTGATTTATCATAGTGGAAAATCTATGACTCATAAGTTACTATCACAACAAAGAGTGGGTTCCCTTATTAGGGGCAAACATTGTAAAATCCCATCTGATTTACTTATTTGCTTACTTTAATTTTTGTGGTGAGAATGGGCCTTTTTACATGAACATGTCATAACCTTAACAAGTTTCATAGGTTAACTTAAATATAAATATTTTTGTAAAAATTAAACCACTAATTCACCCCCCCCCCCTTCTCAGTGGGCCAACCCATTCCTAGAAATCATAGGAAAGATCATTATGTTTATTTAGTTTAAATATATAAATATATTAACTTCCCCTTGATAAATTCTCTTACTTATTATTCTTCATAGCTATAATTTTGCACTAATAGTTCATCATTGTATGGCCAAAGAATCCACACATCATATAATAACCTTGTATCTTTGAATCTTCTATGGAATATATATTTCATTTAGATTTAAAGGGTTGTTTTACTTTATTTATCTATATAATTTTAGATATATTCATCTCAAATGATGATTTTTTTAATAATCTCATCATGGGTAAGTCTCCCCCTAGACTCATTCCTATTATCCTTTGGTGATTTGACTTTCTTTCCACCTTGATTATTCTTTCGTTGTCTATGATAGAAATCGGTAGTTTTTATAAAGGATGACTTCTATTTCTTATATTGAGGATATTTTACTCGACATTTATGCACTATATATTTATAACAATAATATTATTTTATAATTTATTTCTTATTATTACTTTTATAGATATTTTAGATTTTATTTTTAGCTACCAATTCATAATTGTCTTCTTTTACCTTTGACTTTGCATAAATATCTTATCACGATGAAAAAATAAAAAGTTCTTTAGAACCTAAATGATGATGAATAAAAGAATTATTTTTCCATAAATATCTTTTAATTTAGATATCTATAAAACAATAACCTATTATTAATATTTGAGTTAACTCATCTTGTCCTCATTTAATTCACCATATAATTCTTCAATGGTTTTTTATTAAGTTAAAAAATTGATTAACAAGATAAAAACTTACCTTAATTATTTTAATCCAATGAGTGAGTAATTTAAAATTATTGTGAATTCCCATATCAAAATTTATATTCCACTTTTTAAATTTTTTATTTTCTTTCTCAAGATTCATAAAATTTTCAAACTCAGAACATGAGTTTTCAACATAATCCATTAATCTATTCATTTTCTTTTCATTATTTTATTTATATTTATAAATATATTATACATAAATTATCCAAATTTTAATTATAATCCTTATATAAAAATATTAGTAAATATCATAAAAATTATACTTGATATTGATAGAGTAAAAATAAGTTCAACAGTAAAAAGATAAAACCTCAGCGCATAATATATCTCCAACATGTGATATAAAACCAAAAACCTTTAATTATTTCCCTTGATTTGATACCACTTATAAAAATTTATTCATAAGATTAAAATGTTAATTCACTCAAAAATGATAGTATATGTCAAAGAATGAATCCTCTAGACTATAAGAATCAATGAAAATCAAATAGGTCAGGAACTGAGGGATGTTGTCATTGACTTCAATTTGAGATATTATTAAACATTGAAAAATCCATGTGATAAAACCCAAAAACTCATATTTAATATCCCTTTAAAGGTCCACTTAGAATATATTTTGACCACTTAAAGAAGGGTGAATTTTTGGACTCTATCCAATTTAAAATTTATATCATATTTTCAACCAATGTTCTCTCATTATTAGTTAAGGCATGGATCTAGAAAAGTTATAATGTGATAAAAAATAATCAAAGATAAAAAAGGACATTTACACTAGGATTTATAGGTTCTCCAACTATTTATGAGTGGATATTCCTTGGTGATCAATAGGTGGTATCCCATATAACATTATCCTTGTCTTACAATCAATAAAGATAAGATGAGGTAGGAGGATAGTCCTAAACCTTTTTTAATTATGCCTCTTGGAACATGATGTATGTCCAATTTACATCAGCAATTAAGTAAAAAATCAATAAATAATATATATAATATAATAATATCAATAATATGATATTTTTATTCTACTCTAAATGAGTGTATATTGAACTTCATTTAGAATTAATTGATCATATAGAATTACCCACCACTATGTGTCTTCGTTACTTGATATATATTAAGAAAATATGCATCCACTATCTCTCACTTTCTTCCTCTCTTGACTATTGTAACACCCCAACTCGAATCATTGGGTCCAAGACAAAGTTACACATGACCTTATGCACACCTCCCCATATGAAAGAGGCTACTGACTAGCAGAAAGGTTCCAGAGATGTCATGGGGAGACTATACACTTAGTAATCATAGCCATAAACCATAATATAACAACATATACATAAGTAAACTAAACATTATAGTGGAAAATAACATAAACAAGATGCTATAGTAGATTTCATGTCAAGTCATATAATATAAAACCAACAGATCCCCAATGTGGCAGGTCAACAAGTATAATTAGTACAACTAGAAATAAATAAATAAAAGATGTTGCGGTATATTTCTAGAGTCTTTCCCGATACTTAGTCAATATCCTAAATCCAAGATCCTTAGTAAACTTCCACTGGGACCATTCCCTTATTTGAATTCTTGATCATGAAGTTTTCATGCACACTAAGATACGCATGCGGGGTGTAACTATAGACCCAATAGGATTCCAAAAATGCATACTTAGAAAAGTGAACATGTATAGAGAGGTGTATGCCATGATGGAAAGGTAAATGCATATACAAGAATACAACCAATCATATACTGAGAAATTATGTGTTAACCAGGCTTCCATGAACCCTAGTCATGCCTACTTCGACACCATGTTGGAAAAATTTCATAATTATTCATCACATGACATAGTTCATGTTATGTGACTTTATCCTATATTTAGGACAATACATGTTCCACCTTTATGGGAAAAATCCAAAATCACCTTTAAGTTCAAGTCTCGACCATGAATCTCAGCTACCTACTTTCATCTGATGGCATACAGGCTTGGAACACCTAAATCAATGGGACTCTATACATATGAAAGGATGTTCCCCATAAACACATAATGTAGACATATAAATCCTCTTCAAAAAATATATTGGAATGAATGAATCAATGTAACTCTACAAATATAAAAGTATGTTCTCCATTGGTACATCCTGTTAGCATATGGACACACTTTCAATGGTGTATGATGTTCTATCCCCCATAGGATAAACATATTCCAAGATTTAGTCCTATCACATAATCTATGCATGTTAAACACCTCTATACAAAGTCCCAAGATACTAATGACTTCCTACCTTTAGTGTGTTGATTCCAATTTCCAAGATCCATCAAGAGATGACATCGAGATCACACCTACACAACAATGTTCACTATAAAAAGACCCAATACATCATAATATAGTCTCTAGACTTGGGATTCAAGGAATATATCATGCCAAGAGATGTAATCCACACCAACTTACGAAAAGATATTTTTCTCCAATAAAATATCTAGGAACGATCTAGGGGAGATAAAAAATTCTAACAATCCAACACTGATCTATTAATCAAGAATGAATTATCCATTATATCCAGGTGGATATTCATAGATATAGGAAACATGGCTTGGATATATGATCAATTATAGAGAAATAAGAAGAATTAGACTAATAATGGATAGATCATACCTTGATGGATGTGAATAGATCGATCTAGTATTCAAGTACCCAAGAGGAGAGGAAGAGGAAGCCTAAGGAACCAAGGGAGATATTTTTTAGAGTTTTTGGTCGCATTAGTTTCAGATTAGGGTGAGGGTTGGGATAATTATTGAGTTAGAAAAAAAATAAAAAACACCATTAATGATGGAATTTTCAAGGCACTGTCGATTGGATTGTGGGCATCAACATTTGGATAGTGTGTCTGGGAAGAATACAGGTATTTTTCCTTGTCCACTAAAAAGATGGTGGGAGCTTTAGAAATATAGGTCTCACTATTAGAACCATCAAATAGGTACTGCACCCCACCAGCTCGTCGATAACCTAGTTTTAGGTAATGTATATCCCACTAAGCCTCCATCCTCTAAAACACTAACATAAACACCCTTTTACCCATAATAAAAACATTTAAGGGAGAAAAAAATACATGATACATCATAATTAAAAAAATACCTTGAAATTCAAGGATGTTGCAATTATCCTTATAATGTGTTTATAGTGATCTTGATTGAATAGCTTAGGTAATTGTGCCCTGACATTAAAATCGCACACCCAAGTATCCAATTGAAACTAATAATACTAAGATAGAACTCTAATAAGTGGAACTATCTTCCCTCATAATTATTTCTCACTCCATTCAAGGATCCACAATAGGTGCTCTGTGAAAAATATGTTAGGCTCCAGCTCAATGTCCTCATTATTGATCACATGTGTAGGATCAGGAATGTACCTCCAAAGCTGAGACATATGGAACACATCATGCATAACTCAATACCATGGAGAAAGATCCAAATAGTAATCCACTTTACTTATATCCTTGGTAATCTTGAATGTTCCAAAAAATCCCAAAACTAGCTTTCCATACTTCTGTAACCATCGATTCCTTAATAAAGGAGTTATCCATAATAAAAAACAATCACCCATAGTGAACTCCAAAGATCATATCCTCTAGTTAGAATATGATATATATATATACTCTAAGTGGTGATTAACTAATTTTAGATCAATTTCACTCTCTCATAGGTCTCTTATACCATGATCGACCCCACAACTACAACTTCACTAGCCTAATTCCAACATAGAGGTGAGCAATATATCCAAACATAAATGACCACAAAAGGTGTCATCTGACTTTAATCCTAGAAGATGTTATTTTTTATGAAATAAATAAAGGATACGTGATAATACCTAGATAAACCAAATTATATAATTCATTACCATAGAATATCCTATAATATCTGGATCCTCCTATCTATTTATCCATCAGTCTGCAAATGATATGTTGTACTTAGTTTTATCTAGGCACCCAAAGCCTTCTGTAAACCCTTACAAAACTATGATTTTAATATGGGTCCCTATCTAAAATTATTCTCAAAGTAACACCATGCAGGCATAAAATCTCCCATATATATTTCTTTCCTAACTCATCCACTGAAAGGGTCTCTTGAATCAGAAAGAAATGGTCCACTTTCATCAGTTGATAAACTATCACCCAAACAGTATCATGACTCCTTGAGGTCCTAGGTAACCCTATCACAAATTCCATTATCATGTCATACCACTTAAATATAGGGAATGAAAGTTATTGAATAAAACCAACATGAGTTTGATGCTTAGTCTTTATCATCAATAAGGTAAGTCATCACAAAACAAAATCAGTGATGTCCCTCTTTATACCTATCCACAAAAACTGAAATTGGATATCATGGTACATATTATTTGATCCTAGATATATATACCATTTCAAAATATATTAGTTTATAAATAGTTCTTCCATAAAGAGATCTGGCACAAAAAATATCCCATGAATGCATATCATGTCGCCATCATCTAAGTTCTTCCTTGGGACTAAATCATCCCCCGCTAAGAGCTCCCACATCACTAATCACTCAAGATCCAACTTCTGGTTGGCCTTTACCTAGTCCACTAAATATAACATGATAACTAAAGTTAAACATATCATAACCCCATGATCCTCATATGTATCCACTATCCATTCATCTATCAAACTCATTAGACAAAATTCCTCTTGTTAAGGTCACTCTCCAATGTAAAGACCCAGAAATTCTATTGAATTTTTTTTTATTAAATACATGTGAATTTTACGAGTCTGTAGTTTCTGACGGCACCTGATTATGAGGCCCGGTGTGCCCGGAATCAATTTCTGAAGTTTTTTTTGGGTACGTTCAGTAAACGTACATGTGAAATTTTGTATCTTTTGAACCGGTGCTCGAAATTAAAATCCGAGAACACTGTTGAGCTCACAGCATCGGTATTCACTTCAGGGGACCTTTACCGTAGTTGTGTTTTTGTGTGTTTGGAAGTTAGTTTTCTGTGTTTCATAAAAAAAAGGTAAAATAAAACTAAGTTATGGATTATTTTTATTTATATGGTTTAAGTCTTTAAATGGTGGTTATTTTCTCCAAAGGGATGTTGGATGTGCCCCCCCCCCCACCCCTTACATAACCTCCCATGGGAGGATATTTTTTGGTGGGTCCCACACGAGCTCAAACCCCTCAACTCCCCTTTAACCCCTTTAACTCTTGAACTTCCCTCTTAATGTGCTAACTCTTCCTTGTATTTAAATAATTGAGACCTTTTAAATTCTTTCCAACTCCTTGCATTTAATTATGTGAACCAACTTAATTAATTAATTTGAGTGTTTTAATTCTTTTGAATTCATTTTTTCAACATTAAAATGAGGGATTATATTCTTTTATTTGGGTTGGCATAAACATTGTGGGGAGAACTAAGGAGAGGAGGAGAAATCTTGGAAAGGAGGCATTCCTCCCATGAAGAACGTGAAGAACATCTTTAACATCCTCCATTCGCGATAGAGGAGTAGTCGTCGCCCATGAAGAACGTCGCCAACGACGACGTCAACTCCTCCCGACGTCAACGGAATGATGTCGTCTTTCCGTGACACCGTCAAGTGAACATCGAAATCAAGGTAGGGGAATTTGTTTAATTTTAAATGAATAAAATTATACCCTCGTTCTTTGATGAATTCTTTGGTTCGTCGTTGGCCAATTGATGTGCCGAATGTTATCAAATGGTGAGGAGGGTTTGGACCGCATGAACACGGCCCAACCCTCCCCTTTCTTGCTTCCTTTTGATGACGTCGGAGGTGGAGCCGAAGGGGCACGGTGTCGTCGCACCGCGCCGAAGAATAACTGTGGCCACGAGGACCGCGGCTGATGAAAGAGGAACCGCGGTCGGGAGGGCCGCGGTGGAAGAAGAGGTGCAGCACCGTCGCGCCGCACTGTGGAGCCGAAGATCGCAACTAGGCCGGGCCGCGGTGGTGGTGGACCGGCACCGTCGTGCCGGCCGTGTGAAGGAAGACGCAGCCCGCATCTGCGGGCTGCTCTGCTGGGCGAACTGGCCAGCCGCCTGCCGGCCGGGCTGGAAAAACCGCGGTGCCTGCAGGCGCCATGAGAAAGAGAACCATGGCCCGCTGTGCGGGCCGCGTACACCAGGAAGAACTGTCTGGCTACGGTCGGCCGACCAGAGGAAGAGGTGGCACTTCTGGGCGAACCGGACCAGCCCGCAGCGCGGGCCGGGTCCGCAGGTGGGCCGCACCCCACCAGGCCGGGCCGACCCCCCAGCCGGGTCGGACCCGCCAAACCGGGTCGGGCTGACCCCCCAGCCGGTTCAGACCTACCAAACCGGATCGGGCCGACCCCCCAGCCAGGTCAGACCCGCCGATCAGGGTCAGGCCGACCTGCCATCCCACTGGGCTTGACGGGTCAGTCCCGACTTCGCTTAAATGCGAATATCTTCAAGACCGCGTGTCTGAACGATGCGCCCTCTGCGGCACTGGGACCCTCGCGACGAGGTGGTCCTTTTGTGATAATCTAAGTGATTTTTGGACAACTTTGGAAAATGGATGGGTTTGGACTGAGCATACATCCAATCGGGCCCCTGGAACGGAAATGCCAATAACTCTCAGACCGGGCGTCCGTTTGATGCGATGTCTGTCGCGTTGGGTTCCTTATGATGAGACAGAAATATGGAATACATCAACCCAGGACTTCATGATATTTTATGTATAAACACTTGACTCGAGGATTAGACCCTCCTAGAATCGAGCATGTTGTGTGCGGGAACCCTAGAGCTGGCTGCGACGACTATTATACCAGAATCCTACTTGGGTTCGACAATGATTAATACTATATCGGAATCCTCCGTGGGTTCTACAACGACGAATACTGTACTTAAATCCTATGTGGGTTCGATAGTTCTAACATCTGTTCTTGTATCCTGTGTGGGTCCGACAGAGTAGCTGGTCATGTATCCTGTGTGGGTCTGACAGCTTAGCTGGTCCTGTATCTTGTGTGGGTCTGATAGCTTAGATGAATCAGTGACTACATATGATCATCTCTATCACTCTACGAAAGATTTATACCTATGTAAGCTGAGTCTTGAATTTCAATCATTTATCTTCGAGGTGATTGACTTTACTTCCTATGTGTACTGGGTTGTGCTTGGGCTCAAGAGTTGGAGCCAAACTGTGATTGGTAGCTTAGGTATATGTATGCGCATATACCTAAGTAGGGTTGGTTGATACTTCGTGATTATATCTTTTTTTTTTGTGGTCATCCTTCGCGGATTTTGGGAGAGCTTCGGGGATCTCGGGGTCCCTATTGAGTATCCTTATACTCACCCCTACACGAGATATGCCCGAAATTCGTTGTGTTGGTTGCAGACAACAGAAAGCATTGATCGAGGTAGAGAGTTGTAGAGCCGGACGATACCCGAAGGTGGAACACTTGGCGAGATGTACACAGAGCAGACGGACGGACCTGGGGTGTTGAGGAGGCCATCTATACCCACCCTTCAGGTGGGATTCCCGGATGATGACTCAGTAGTTGGCGTCTTACCTTTCTGCAGTTGTACTATCTTTTCAGTTGTTTGTACTTTACTGTTGGGCTTGTATTTCCGGTGCCCTTTCCTTTCAGAACTTTCTTTTGTATACATATTTACTTAGTGTTTATTTCTAGTTGTGTACTATGTTGTTTTTGTTTACTTATTAAAGGCAATTCCTTCCCTTTTTATCAGGATAACGCCTTTGGTCCTAGTCGCTAGCCCCTGGCCTATGGAAGGTGGGCTTGGGGTAGTCACGGCACGGGCCCTGAGGACGGGTCGTGGCAAATTGGTATCAGAGGGAGGTTCTACCGCAGAGCTTAGAATCTGATTCTTTTAACATAAATAGTGTTAAGAGTATTTAGTGTGGTTTTTAGTTTATGGAGTCTAGTGTTGGTGCGGAGGTCGACGTATCCATACACCAGGACCCTGACTTCTGATTTCCGACTCAGTGCACAAAAACACTGATTGCGTGTGTGTTTCCTTTGAAAAAGTTTTCTTCGTGATTACTTTGTGTCAGCTCACCAGGTTTACTATTTTAACCGTGGAGCACCTGTTTCTTTTTAGGATGGCCCCATGAAGGTATCCAGCTAGGGTTCCGAGTTTCATACGAGATGGTAGCCCACTGAGCGACGAGGCCTCAGTGCAGGGCCACATCACAGCGGAGGTACCAACAGTACCACTATCCTCTGGGTCACTGATACCACCATCTCTAGCAGCAGAGAGTGCATGTCGTCTGAGTGTGTTGCACGAGTTCTAGCGCCAGAGGATTCCCAGGTTCCAGGGAGAGATGGACCCACAGGTAGCTAAGGATTGGCTGGAGGATTTCGTGAGAGTTTTCATATTGGTAGGGATACAAGTCGACCTCATGGTGATCCTTGCCGCGATTCTCCTACATACAGCAGCAGGCAGATAGTGGAGCCTGGTTCTCTAGGTGCATGACGAGGCATCATTACTCTGGATAGACTTCGAGAGTCTCTTTCACTCAGAGTTTGTTCCAGCCACCCTTAGTGTGGTGTGGATTCAGGAGTTACTTCATCTACAGCAGGGCAGCATGACAGTAGCTCAGTACTCAGCAAGGTTCACCGACCTCTCATGCTACTCCACGGATATGGTATGGGACCCGTACTTCAAGGACCTTACCTCTGAGAAGGGACTCAGGAATGAGATCAGGGCTTCGACGATTCCCCTCAGCATTCCGACGCAGGCGGGGGTGCTGGAGCGAGCCCTTCTAGTAGAGAGTTTTCTCGCTGAGCAGTCACCAGCGGCGAAACTCACTGCAGGGAAACACATAGCGGAGTCTTCTATAGCCGGTAGTAGAAAAATGTCGCATAGGTTCAAGAGGACCAGACCATTAGGTGGGAGACCCCAGGATACAGGTTCGGTTATGCGGGGAACACGAGACAGATCTAGCTATACGAAAAGCAGGCAGAGCTATGCATGCGGTGGGCAGGGCCACATGGCTCGTGACTACCTGACCCGCCATGCAGATGAGCAGCATACAGTAGAGGGACCTCACAAGAAGAGGCAGAGGTTCGACCGTGGTGGTCCTCCAGGAGCAGGCGGACGTGGCAGAGGAGCTGTCCGAGCAGTGGGTGGTGGACGACATTTTGAGGCTCTACCACCACCACCACCAGGAAGTCCACCCCGACCATAGGGAGCAGGCGGACAGAGGCAGGCTCAGCTCTAGGCAGTCGAGGCCTACGACCACAGCGCACTTGAGATTATTTGAGGTACTATATGTGTCTACTCCACCCTTGTTTTAGTACTTATAGACACAGGTGTGAGTCATTATTTTTTTCCACTACCCTCATTTAGAGATCGGAGATTACGACAGAGTCGTTGGCTCAATCCTTACAGGTAGAGACTCCTACGGGAGCAGAATCTATGATTACGCACTGTTGCTGGCAGTGTGAGCTTACTCTAGGAGGCAAGAGCTTCGGCTGGGATCTTCTTGTTGCGGCATCGAGGCATAACGACGTCATCTTAGGTATGGACTGGTTATCCACAGTTCATGCTCAGATTGACTGTATTAGGCGCAAAATGTGGTGTATCCGCACAGATGGGACCAGGTTCACCTTCAACAGTGAGAAGAGAGCCTTTTCAGCGTATGATGGACTTATGCAGAGGAGGGGGAATCCGATCACACATTAGTTAACTAGTCTCATCCTCAGAGCGGTTGATGTGCGGAGTTTGAGTTTTCCTGATGTGGTGGATCAGTACGCGGATGTTTTTCATGACGATGTACCAGGACTACCTCCTCACAAATAGGTAGAATTATACATTGACCTATACCCCGGGACAACACCAATATCTACTCCAGCATATCAGATGGCTCCCGCCGAGTTTTTTGAGTTGCGGGTACAGCAGGATGACTTATATCCGACCCCGTGTTTCACCCTGGGAATCTCCGATTTTGTTCTCCAAGAAGGAAGATGGGAGTTTGTGACTATGTGTCGACTACCATCACCTAAATCAGGTGACCTTGAAGAACAAGTACACACTTCCGAGGATAGACGACCTCTTTGATCAGCTCAAGGGAGTGCGATGGTTCTCGAAGATAGACCTTAGGTCAGGCTATCACCAGCTCAGAGTTCGAGACGAGGATGTGCATAAGATGACCTTCGGTTGTCGGTACGACCACTATGAGTTTTTGGTTATGACCTTTGGCATAACCAATGCTCCAGCAGTGTTCATGAGTCTCATGAATAGGATCTTCTAGCCTTACCTCAATCGCTTTGTCATAGTCTTCATTAATGACATATTTATTTACTCGACTACTGAGGAGGAGCACGCCTACCATTTGCGGGTAATACTGGACACACTCTGAGGGAACCATATTTATGGTAATCTCTCGAAGTGACAGTTATGGATTCGAGAGGTTCACTTATTAGGAAACGCCATCTCGGAGGCTGGAGTTGCAGTAGATCCAGCGAAGATCGAGGAAGTACTTGCTTAGGAGCCACCCAAGAGTGTGATAGAGGTGCGGAGTTTCTTGGGACTGGCTGGGTACTATCAGAGATTTTTTCCAGACTTCTCCACAGTTTCAACACCACTTTCATCTTTGATGAAGAAGGGGAAACCCTTTGTGTGGTCAGATAGATGCCATCAGAGCTTTCAGGAGCTAAGGAAGAGGTTGACTAGTGCACCCATCTTGAGGCTACCGAAGGAGGGCATAGGGTATGTAGTTTACTGCGATGCATCAGGGACCGGACTCAGGTGTGACCTAATGCAGGAGTTAGTAGTGATCACGTATGGTTCACAACAGTTGAGACAGCATGAGCAGAACTACGCTACCCATGACCTGTACTTATTAGCAGTGGTCTTCGCCTTGAAGATGTGGCAGCACTATTTTATGGGTGAGTGTTTTACAGTCTACTCTGACCACTAGAGTCTCAGGTATGTCTTCTCACAGAAGGACATGAACCTGAGACAACAACGATGTCTCGAGTTCCTCCAGGACTATGACTTCGAGATAGTCTATACTCTTGGGAAGGGGAACGTTGTAGCAGATGCTCACAGCAGAAGATCAGGCATTCAGATGCTAGGAGAAGTAACAGAGTAGTTGTTCGCGTTGCAGATATCCTTTGTGGATAGAGATGGAGCAGCCTTTCTGCAGTCTCTCATAGTCACTACTCCACTTATTCAGCGAGTTAGAGAGGCTCAGTGTGGGGACGTTGACTGTGAGACGTGACGTGCTCAGATTTCCTCAGGGCAGGAACCTGATGGTTTTTCTGAAGGTGGGAAGCATGCCATCCTCTTAAAAGGATGTACAATGGTATCAGTTGCACTATAGGAGGAGGTGTTGAGGGAGTTCCACACTTCCTCTCTAGCGGTACATCTAGGAGTGGTGAAGATGTATCAGGACCTCAGACGACAACACTGGTGGCCAGGTATGAAGAAGGCAGTAGCAGAGTTTGTCTCATGATGCCTCACTTTTCAGTAAGTGAAGGCGGAGCACTAGGTTTCAGTAGCCTTAGTTCATCCCTTAGAGGTCCCAGAGTGTAAGTGGGATAGGATATCCATGGATTTCATGACAGGACTTCCATGTATATCTAGAGGACATGACTCTATCTGGGTGATTGTCGACCGACTCACCAAGTCAGCCCATTTCCTACCGATCAGAAAGCAGGGTTCAGTAGAGAGCTTGGATCGCCTCTACGTACAGGAGATCATACGGCTTCATGGTGTTCCATCGACGATCGTCTCCTCTTTGGATTCTCATTTTACTTCCCGGCTATGGAAGGGGTTGTAGGAGGCTTTCAGGATACAGCTTCACTTGAGTACCGCCTTCCATCCTCAGACGGATGGTCAGACTGAGAGGACCATTCAGACTCTTGAGTACATGCTCTGTGCATGTGTCTTTTACTTTGGTCACAGCTGGGAGGATCACTTACCCTTGGTGGAGTTTGCGTACAACAACAGCTATCACTCCACCATTGGGATGGAACCTTATGATTCACTATACGTCTGACCTTGCAGGTCACCACTATGCTGGACTGACCCAGGGGATTCAGCACTTGTAGGACCAGAGATGGTGTAGGCTACAATGGAGAAGGTGCAGATCATCCAGGAGCAGATGAAGACTGCACAGAGAAGACATAATTCCCATGATGATAGGAGACGGATACCATTGGAGTTCGAGGATGGTGACCACGTCTTTCTATGGGTCTCACCTTGACGAGGTCTATAGAGATATGGCCTAGGCGGCAAGTTATCTCCGTGATTCATTGGACCATTCCAGGTTCTCAGTAGAGTAGGTGAGGTGGATTACCGCCTAGCTCTTCCACCTCAGTTGCACCAGGTACACGACGTCTTCCACGTATCTCAGCTGAGGAGATACGTGCACGACCCGTCTCACATCATCGACCATGAAGATCTGGACAACGATGTTGGGGCGTCATTCATGGAGGTTCAAGTGGAGATTGAGGATCGACAGGAGCGGGTCCTACGAGGATGGTTGATTCCTCTGGTACGCATTCACTGGCAGCACAGGAACCTCCAGGAGAGCACATGGGAGCGGGAGGCTCATATGCGTGCTCAGTACCCCCATTTGTTCCCTTAGTATGTGTTGTAGCTTACGGGGACGTAAATCCCTGAGGTGGGGAGAATTTAAAGACCCAGAAATCCTGTGGAATTTTTTTTCTTAAATACGTGGGAATTTTACGAGTCCACAGTTTCTCACGGCACCTGATTCCGAGGCCCGGTGTGCCTGAAATCAATTTCTGAAAATTTTTTCAAGTATGTTCAGTAAACGTACGTGTGGAATTTTGTATCTTTTGAACCAGTGATCGGAATTAAAAACCGAGAACACCGTTGAACTCACAGTACCTGTATTCTCTTAAGGGGACCTTTACCGCAGTTTCGTTTTAGTGTGTTTGGAAGTTAGTTTTCTAGGTTTCATAAAAAAAAGTAAAATAAAAATAAGTGATAGATTATTTTTATTTAGATGGTTTAAGTCTTTAGGTGGTGGTTTTTTCTCCAAAGGGAAGTTGGAGGTGGGGCCCACCCCCCCTCCCCACATAACCTCCCATGGGAGGATATTTTGTGGTGGGGCCCACATGAGATCAAACCCCTCAACTCCCCTTGAACCCCTTTAACTCTTGAACTTCCCTCTTAATGTGCCAACTCTTCCTTGTATTTAATTAATTGAGACCTTTGAAATTATTTCTAACTCCTTGCATTTAATTAAGTGAACCAACTTAATTAATTAATTTGAGTGGTTGAATTCTTTTGAATTCATTTTTCCAACATTAAAATGAGGGATTATATTCTTTTATTTGGGTTGGCATAAACATTGTGGGGAGAACTAAGGAGAGGAGGAGAACTCTTGGAAATGAGGCATTCCTCCCACGAAGAATGCGAAGAACATCTTCAATATCCTCTATCCACGATAGAGGAGTAGTCGCCGCCCGCGAAGAACGTCACCAACAATGACATCATCTCCTCCTGACATCAATGGAACGACGTCGTCTTTCCGTGACACTGTCTAGTGAACATTGAAATCAAGGTAGGGGGATTTGTTTAATTTTAAATGAGTAAAATTATACCCTCGTTCTTCGATGAATGCTTTGGTTCATCGTTGGACAATTGATGTTCCAAATGTTATCAAATGATGAGGAGGGTTCAGACCGCACGAACACGGCCTAACCCTCCCCTTTGTTGCTTCCTTTTGATGACGTCGGAGGAGGAGCCGAAGGGGCGTGGTGTCGTCGCACCACGCTGGAGAATAACCACGGCCAGGAGGACCGCGACGGACGGAAGAGGAACTGCGGCCAGGAGGGCCGCGACGGAAGAAGAGGTGTGGCGCCGTCGCGCCGCACTGTGGAGTCGAAGGCCATGGCCAGACCGGGTCGCGGCGGTGGAGGATCGGCGCCGTCATGCCAGCCGCGTGAAGGAAGATGCGGCTCACATCTGCGGGCTGCTCTGTTGGGTGAACCGGTCAGGCTGGAAAAACCGCGGCGCCCGCACGCGCCGCGCGGAAGAGAACCGCAGCATGATGTGCGGGTCACGTGCGCCGGGCAGAACCGGCCGGCTATGGCCAGAAAGCCAGAGGAATATGCGGTGCCGCTTGGAGTTGCCAGGAGAACTGGACTGGCCCGTAGTACGATCTAGGTCCGCAGGTGGGCCGCGCCCCACCGAGCCGGGTCGGACCTGCCAAACCGGGCCGAGCTAACCCCCCAGCCGGGTCAGACCCCCCAAAACCAGGCTGGACGGACCCCCCAGTCGGGTCGGGCCGACCCCCCAGCCAGGTCAGACCCCCCAAACCGGGCCGGGCGGACCCCCCAGCCGGGTCGAGCCGACCCGCCAGCCCACTAGGCTTGACGGGTCGGGCCCGACTTTGCTTAAATGCGAATATCTTTAAGACCGCGCGTCTGAACGACGCACCTTCTACGGCACTAGGACCCTCGCGAAGAGGCAGTCCTTTTGCGATACTCTAAGTGAGTTTTGGGCAAATTTGGAAAATGTTCAGTTTTAGACCGAGCATAAATCCAACCGGGCCCCTGGAACGGAAATGCCAATAACTCTCAGACCGGGCGTCCGTTTGACGTGCATCTATCACGTTGGGTTCTTTATGATGAGACGGAACTAAGGAATACATCAACTTAGGACTTCGTTATAGTTGATGTATTGACACTTGACTCGAGGAGCGGACCCTCCCGTAATCGAGCATCCTGTGTGCGGGAACCCTAGAGCTGGCTGCGACAACTATTGTACCGGAATCCTATGTGGGTTCGACAACGAGGACTACTATACTGAAATCCTCTGTGGGTTCGACAACGAAGACTACTGTATCGGAATCCTACGTGGGTTCGATAGTTCTGACATCTGTTCCTGTATCCTGTGTGGGTCTGACAGAGTAGCTGGTCCTGTATCCTGTGTGGGTCTGACAGCTTAGCTGGTCCTATATCATGTGTGGGTCCGACATCTTAGATGAATCAGTGACTACATCTGATCATCTCTATCACTCTACAAAAGATGTATACATGTGTGAGATGAGTCTTGACTTTCAATCATTTATCTTCGAGGTGATTGACTTTACTTCCGGTGTGGACTAGGTTGTTCTTGGGATCGAGAGTTGGATCCAAACTGTGATTGGTAACTTAGGTATATGTATGGGAATATACCTAAGTAGGGTTGGTTGAAACTTTGTGATTGTATCTTTATTCTATGGTTATCCTTCGTGGATTCTGGGAGACCCTTGGGGGTCTCGAGGTCCCTACTATGTATCGTTATACTCACCCCTTCATGGGCTATGCCCATACTTCATTTTGTTGGTTATAGATGACGGACAACATTTATTGATGTAGAGAGTTGTAGAGCCGGACGGTACCCAGAGGTGGACCACTTGGCGAGATGTACACGGAGCGGACGAACCTGGGGTGATGAGGAGGCCATCTGTACCCACCCTTCAGGTGGGATTCCCAGAGGATGACTCAGTACTTGCTGTCTTACCTTTCTGTAGTTGTACTAGATTTTCAGTTGTTTGTACTTTACTATTGGGCTTGTATTTCTGGCCCCCTTTCCTTTCAGCACTTTCTTTTTCATACAGCTTTACTTAGTGTTTACTTCCAGTTGTGTACTATATTGTTTTTGTTTACTTATTAAAGTCAATGCCTTCCCTTTTTATCGGGATAACGCCTTTGGGGCTATTCACCAACCCCTGGCCTATGGAAGGTGGGCTTGGGGTAGTCACGGCACGGGCCCCGAGGACGGGTCGTGACATCCAAGCTACTACATCTCTAGCATTTTCCTAATGATAAAATCTATAAAGACATTACCTTTTCTCAAAGCATAGTCCATAACGAATTAAAATGTCTATATATATTCCACCCATTTAATTTAACTCATATTTAGATCCTACTAAAATAATGTGTATCGTAATATTTTGTGGTTTGTGTAAAATAAAAACTTCTCAACAAAGAGATAATGTCGCCAAAACTTCAGATCATAGACCATATCTGCCAACTCCAAGTCATGTGTTGGGTAGTTCCATTAATGGTATTGTATATAAAATGACCCATAAGTGACTACCTAATCCCTCTACATCAACACAACTCCCAAACCAATAGTTGGGGCATCACAGTCCACTGTGTATCCAATCCCAGGCTCTGGAAGAATCAAAACTGGAGTTTTCATAAATCTCCTCCTCAACTCTAGAAAGGCCTCTTCACACTAATTATAACAATAAAAATTCAGCCTCTTTTTATTAATCTCTATTATTAAATCTTCCAAATAGAATAATTCCTATATATAAAATAGATAGTACCCCACAATCCCATGGAAACTCCTGATCTCAAACACATTCTCGGGATGTTCCCAAGACATCACACTCTCTACCATCTCTAGGTCCACTAAAATTCTCACCTAAGAAATTAAATACTTGAGTAACCATACCTGTTGAATCTTAATGTGACACTTTGATAGTTTTGAATAAATTCAATGTTATCTTAGTGTAATCAATACAATCTCAAGGTGCCTTGCATGCATATTTGAAGTCCGCAAATATATCAGGATATCATCCATGAATACAATGACAAAGGAGTCAAGGTATAGATGTAAAATACTATTAATGATATATGTGAACACCTTTGTAAAAAATTTCAACCCAAAATACTTGAAAAGATACTCATACAATCTATATCTACTCCTAAATGTTTTTTAGGAATATTCTCCACTTTTACCCACAACTGGTGGTAGCCTGAACAAATATCAATCTTGGAAAATGACTGGGATCCCCATAACTACTCAAAAAGATCATCAATCATGGTTAAAGGGTAAATTTTATTCAAAATTATTTAATTTAGCTTCCTTTAGTCCACACAATATCATATACCACAATCCTCCTTATAAAAAACACCATATCACCCCAAGGAGATGTGATTGGTTTGATAAATCCATTCACCTTGAAAATCCTATAATTGCACCTTCAACTATCTTAGCTTAGTCAGTTCCATATGATAAGTAGGAATCAATATGGGTTTCACCAAAAGTATAATCTCAATATCAAACTCAGTTTCTCTATCTAGAGGAAGACCTAATAAGTCATCTAAAAAGACATCTTGATAATGATCCTCCATTAGAGGGGATATGGAGGAGGTTACTGATAGTTCTATTATGAGATCCAAGCCTATTACATGCACCGTGGTAGCTTCAATATGGATTAGCCCCGAGGCCCAATATACCTTTTATAATATCCCACTCACCAGTTAATAGGAACCTATCTCCTATAGGCATGGTAAAATATACACATCTCTGGTAGCAGTCAATATGATCTCAATAATTGGTTAACCAATCCATTCTAAATATCACATTGAAACTATTCATATCTAAGATTATAAAGTTTCACATATGTTCATAGATAGAAACAACTAAAGGAAACTCAGTAAATCATTTGATATGTGATGTTATTAATATTTTCATGACTTATTATATACTCCCTTTACTGATTTTATATGAAATGTGCATAATTTGTGTGAAATATTAATGTTTTAATACTAAATATAATTTTTGAGCATTTTTAGAAGTAGTCCAATTGATTAAGTTTACTTTTGTATTTATAACTATCACCATAATGATCCAAATTGTGTGTTTCTTCTTTTTCAGGATTCCTAATTCAATATCAAACATTTCATTAGAAGGGATCGTGAGCCAATTCTGCCATTTAAAGGCCCATATGGACCACACAAGAAGTCCTACGGAATTTGTGAAGAAACTGGACCAGCCATGAAGATTTAATTTATGGGCTCAATAAGGAAGTCCAAATTCCTTTATTCTACTCAAATGTTCGGGGGACAATTTAAGGAGTCATGGATAAAAATTTCAAGGCCCAACTCCAAATCTAGGGGGCCCAAATGATTCATTTAAACTCAGCCCACCATTCTAGCCTGGAATTAAAATTAGTACATTATTCATGACATATATCATGATTTAATCATTAAATGAAGATGATATTTTTCATTTTGAAATAGGAGATATAGGCGGTCGACTTTTTTGAATAAAGAATTTGGATTTGAAGACATCTTTGTATGCAAAATCCCATTCACATTTTGGACTTCAAAAATATTATATTGAAATGGACATATTAAAATTGTTAAATAAAACTGCCATAACTTTGGCTCCTTAAGTACCATGGCCACCAAATTTTCATAGTATACATAAGATATATTTATCTACAACTTGTAAACAGATCATATCTCTAGATTCAGATGTCAAATTTATCAAATTGGCAATTCAAGTGGAGGGGCAGTTTTGGAATGTGAACACCCCACAACATTGGGCTATAAATACATCCCCTCCTCTCCTTGAAAGGGGTTGTCATTTCAAAAGAGAGTAGCACAAATTGGCATGACCAAATCCTTTTCAAAGGCTTTTTAGGACCTTCCATACTCAATTTTTTACTTTCGAGACCTTTCCTCCTCTCTTTGTTTCCTTTTACTTTTGTGTTCTTCATTATTGTAATCTTGTAAGTCTTTTTTGTAATTCTGTTTTAATGAAAGTTTCTTCTACAATATATCTTATTCTCATCCACCTTATGTAGTTTAATATTAATTTTATTAAAATATTTTAAGTATATTTGAATCCCCTTCCCTTATTTTTCTTTATCATTCAATCTAAAGTTTGTTTTTAATTCTCATTATCGTTTGTGTGTGTGTTCGACGCACCACCCTTTTCTTACCCCTTTATTTTTTTTATTCTCTTATTAATTTATCATCATAATCATTATAATAAGATTATTAATCATTTCAATGTCTGATTAAATCTCTCATTGGGGTGATTTATAATTTAGGGATTTTAAGCGATTGAGAGTTTGTTCTTGATGAGTATTCTTTAATTTAACATTGTGTATGTTGGACTTAACATGTCATGGATTAATGACTTGTTTTGTTTAATGTGTGGTTTCCATTGATTATTGGAACCATAAATACACTACCATCAACAATATATGATTGATATTAGAACCCTAAGTTAAGTTACAGCTTGGATTAAATCCTTAACACTTAGGAATTCTAATCATGGTTATCTTGTGAAGTGGGTATTAATTTAAATGCAATATAAATAAAAGATCAAGGATATCACAAGCTTAACTACCTAATGATGAACTCACCCCAATCTTTATAAATTTGTTAAATCAATCAATAATTTCATAAGATCTGCAAAAAAAAACCCCCAATCAGAATACAATCAACTAAAAACAATCGACTATTAAAAAGTATCATCGCTAAGGATTCGACCCGAGTGCTGCTATACACATTAGTAGAGAACCAGAACCTTGACCGGTCGATAGGAGACAATCATCCATGATTTCAATATGGTATACCTTCTTTCCCAAGGGTGTGTTAATAGATGTCACCTCAAAATATAACTTTACTGGTAAATCTAGGTCAATAATGACTTGCGTAGATATCAATGATGGTAAGCTCTTATATCAAAAAAAGTAGTGGATCTCATAGGGGTAATTAAAACTCTAACTATAACTATAGAAGGTCTATCTACACAAGTGGATATAACCTCTTCCATCGCATACATCCTACCTACCTCCAGAGCACAGCCTTTATTCTATGGTGCATAACACACCCAAGTCACCATGGTCTATGGTGCCTAGATCTACAACTAAGGAAATATACCTACACCCTAACCTGACCTCCTTGAATTTTGATGTGACACTTTAGAACAAAATCATTGTAGATGTCCCACCCTTCCACATCTACGAAATTCCCTTGGTTGTTTTGTGTATGATATATTAAAATGTACATTTCTTCTATAATTATAGAACCTAGTAGAACCTCCTCATATAAAGGGAGTAGGAAAAAAACCTAATCTAATCCACCTATCTACCAACCTATTGTACCTCCTCGAGCTTCCTATTCCTAATACCATAAGAGGAACTCACTATATCATAGGTAATTCTAGTCTTTAGGTCACTGTAATCTAGAATAAAAATTGCAAGCCTATCCTCCTCTAGACCCTTCTCAAAATTTAGGGCGTTGCGATGTACCTTAGAATATGTTTTAAGGTCAAATCCTCTAACCTAAATTTTAAGATCAAAACAATTATAAATCACAAACTTCCAAGCCTTATTCACCTCATTTCCATCCAAAAGTGGAGAAAATCATTGAAATTTCATAAAACGTTCAAATTAAGAAGAAACTAACATCATCCCTTTATGAAGCTTAACAAATTTCTATGCTCAATCCATCTTTAGAATTTTGAAAAAGAAATCCTTAAATAATAGCTCCATTAAGGCCTCCCAAGTAAGGCCCTCATGCTTTCCTGCCAAACCCATAACACCCCACCATCACGTAGTGGGTCCTTGAAGCATAATGGTTACCAGCTTCACCCTCATTTCCTTAGGAGTCTCTACCAGATCAAATATTCCCTGAATAATTTCAATCCAATCCTTGGTATCCTGAGGACCACTAGTGCCCTAAATGGGAGGTGGATGTTGGAGCTAGAAATCTTGGTCATAGTAAACCATCTCCCTCTACACCCATCTACCCTAAGAAAGAATAGTCTGGAAGACTTTGGGATGAGGTGAGTTTTCCACCTAAACCACTAAAGAGAGTGTGGGAGTGTTCTCAGATGCATCCTCTTATATAGCCTATGGTGGAACTAGCACATCCTTCATAGCAAGAGCATTATAGATTGCTTCACTAGGCATCCCCATCAAGATTAATTGAGGTGAAATGTTTTCTAAAATTAAAAATGAATATTTAAAATTCCTATAAAAATTTTCTTATGATTAAAATTTAAGAAGTTGTAATCCACATATATAGTATTTCTATATGAAGGATTATCCTAAGAGATACCCACACACAAGGTATAACCCTCCTAGTTATACCTAAGGTTTAAGATTAGGACTATTTACCTACATGTTAGTCACAACATATATATACATATTCACACCATACATAAGTTCAACTAACTAATTCCAGCATAGATATATCACAAAATAAGAAAAATATAGTTATATCACCAAACTGATAATCCAAATCAAGGCATTTAATTAAAGAACTACTATGCATAAAAGAATGGGTATATACATGACATGTGATTCTATGTGAATATTAAAGATACATTAATGCACCTAAATCCCATAAACAATAATATCACAATGTACTTAATATTGATATCAAACTTTAAAGCCACAATCGTGACAACAATCCCATCACGGTAACTTGGAATTCTGCTACACATGAGCTAGTTAGACACATGGAAACTAACCTACCTAAGTTCCACACAACTTATATAATTTATATAATATCCTATAATATCCAAAAATAAAATAAAGGATACTCAGGCTCTGATAATATTTTGTAACACCCCACCCTAAATCCTTGGGTCTGAGCTGAAGTGCCGCATAATCTCATACACACCTCCCATACGTAAGAGTTTATCGACTAGTGGAAAGGTTATAGATATTCCATGGGAAGACTATACCCTTGGTAATCATATTAATACACTAGAATATAAAAATATATATATAATTCAACTAAACATCATATAAAGAAATATAAACAATATGATATAATAAATGCAATGTACGGTCATACAATATCAAACCAATAGAATCCTAATATTCCAGGTCAACAAGTATAAGCAGTATAATTTTATATAAATAAATAAAATATGTTTTGGTATTTTATAGAGTCTATCCTAGTACCTCATCCATATCTTAACTCCAAAACTCCTCAAAAACCTATTTTTAGGCCCTTGCCTTTCTCTGGATTCTTAATCATGAAGTCTACACATGCACTGAGATTCCCATGAAAGGTGTACGTATAAACCCATTAAGACACTAAAAATGTATCCTTTACACAATTTCACATGTGTATAGAGGTGTATGTCATGATGGAAAGGTAAATGCACATAAAATCATACAAACAATTATATATCGAGCAATCGTGCACTAACCAGGCTACCACAAACCTCGGTTGTACCTTCTTCGGTGCCATGCTGGAAAAATATCATAATTAGTCATCACATGCCATAGTTAATGTTATGTGACTACATCCCATTTTAATAAAAATACATGTTCCTACTTTAAGGAAAAACTCTACACCTACCTTTAAGGGAAATTCACCCCCATGACTCTTGGTGACCCGCTTTCCTCTGATGGCATACATGATTGGAAAGTCCGAATTAATGGGACTCTATACATATGCAAGTGTATTCCCCATAATTACATCATGATGGTATATAGATCTTGTTATAATGGAGTATTTTCATGGATGAATCAATGTAACTCTATACATACCCAAGGATATTCCCCATTTCCATATCATGCTAGCATATGAACCCTCTTTCAATGGTGTATAGAGTTATCCCCCCATGGGATAAACACATGAAAATATCTGAATATATCCATATTGTATCCAAACCCACAATCTATGAGTCATTTAATCCAAAATCTCCCTCTAAGGGTCCACCTAAATTCATCAGGTCCACCTGTCAACCTAAACATTGAAATAAAGGTTCCACCGACTATAAACAAATCCCCATGTAAGGTGTGACATATTAAGGAAAATATATTATAATAAGTATTCCATAGGTTATGAAATAATACAAAATTCACAATATAGTAAGGAATGATCATGGTATATAAAATATTACATGGCTATGAAGTAAACATATATAATAAGTGACATATCAAGGAACACATGATCCATACCAAACAATGGTCTCACGGGCTACCTACAAACTCCAACATAACATAACATTCAAGGGTATCTATAATAGGAACATACACATAGTCCATTAATGTCAAACAAATCTATACAAAGGCCCAAGATGATAATTCTTGCCAACCTTTAGTGTGTTGATGCCAATTTCTAAGATTCATTTAGGAATTACACTCAGATCATGCTTGTACACCAATGTTCACTTGAAAAAGACCCATTCTATAATAATAGAGTCTCTCAACTTGTGATTCAAGGAAGAGATCATTAAAATATATTTAATCCATATCAAATTACCAAAATAGATTTGTTGTTAGTGTAAAATCTAGGATCAATCAAGGATAGATTACTGATTCTCTCAATCCAACATTGATCTATCAATCAAGCATGAATCCTCGATTATATCATGTTGTAGATTCATATATCCAGAAAATATGGATTTTAATTTTGAAAATTATAGATAAATAAATAGAATTATTTTTATAATGGATAGATCTTACCTTTATGGATGCTAACGAATTTATCTAGACTTTATGAACCCAATAGGGGAGGAATACAAAGCTTGGAGTGTCAAGGGAGATCTCTTTAGGAGTTTCTAGTCACATTAGGTTTGTATTAGGGTGAGGGTTAGTCTAATAATTAAGTTCGTGAAAATTTTATAGAATTCCATTATTGATGGAATTTTATAGGTCGCCAGCCGATCAGTGTGCCTGGGAAGAATATAAACATTCTTCCTTGTCCACCAGATAGTCGGTGGGATCTATAGAAATACAGGTCCCACTATCAGCACCACTGGTTGTCTGATGCACCCCACTAACTAGTTTTTGGCCTTATTTCAACCATTTTTTCCCACTAAGACTTATTCCTCTAAAATACTAACTCTGAGACCCTTTTACCCTAATACACACATCTAAGGAATAAAACAAGACAATATACATTGTAATTTAAAGGAAAATGTACCTTGAACATTAAGGAAGCTACATCTATACTATTTTTCTTTCTTATTTATCCATTATTTAGTACAATAATAATGTCTTCACCATATAAAGATATTTTATATCTTTATATCTACCATCAAAAGTTAATATTATATATGTTAATACCAAATGGTCTCATCTTTCTCCATGTGAAATGCACTCAAAATCCTTTATCCAATACATCTAGAAATACTTCTAAAATATCTTCCTTGAATCAATCAATCCTTTAAAATTTTATATGATATTAAAATTAGAAATTATTATGGAATCTGATAAATCATGGTGTGGTGATGTGAATCATTGGAAAATATTCAATAAAACATAGATCTAAAAATAATGGATAAAATATCATAATTAACTACTAAAAACATTTAACTAAATATATTAAAATACATACAGATATTAGATGAATTATGGTGGTATTAATTTCATCATGGTGTAGACAAATTATTCCTACAAACTCATGAAAGGTTCAAAAAATAATCACAACATAGTTCATAATGACTATTATGGTGAATCACCTTTTTATTTCATAATCTTTTCATTACATGGTACAACATTTAACAAAACAGAGGATATTTTGAGGTTTAGTGTCTTTGAAATTAGGAACATAATACATGAAAAACATAACCATTATTATAATCCACTTGAAATTTTTCTTCATAGGTTCATCTTAAATTACTTTTATTTAATCTCATATCTTGGGGGAAATACATCAAAGAAAGGGGTGAGCATAAATCCCAACAAGGGAATAGAGAAGATACTCAGCATGTGACCAAGAGGCATATAAATAAATCATTATCACATAAAAATGAGGAATACAATAATATAAAGAAAATGAATCATAATATTTAAATGCATCTATAATATAAAAATTAGACATTCATAAGTATATCACCAAGGTTTATCCCTAGGGTGTCATAAATCATAATTACCAAGGCTATTCACCAAGGAATCGTAAAATGAGTCATCTCTAGAGATTAATTCCATACCCAATTCATTGGAGAACTATTATATTGAAACATTCATATTTATTAATTCATGTGATCCGCATTGTGAATAATAAAACATTTCATCAATAACCCGAAGAGAAAAATAAATGAGTTTTGTATAAAAACATTGAGTACATAAGTGCTTAAAGACTTTGAAATTACATCATTTTTTGGCCATAAAAGAGAATTTGGGTTTAATACATGTAAATACCCAAATAAATATATTATATTTACTTCTAGTTTAATTTTCATGGGTAAGTAAGAGTTTAGGGTATTCACAATATAATAATATTTCTGGGAAAAGATAAAAATTCATGAAATGATTTCGACAGCATAATAGTATATAGCATGGATTATGGAAAATTCATAATTATAGATAATGGAGATATAAAATTGGTAAAACACCATTTTTGAAGTAATGGTAGGATTAAAATTTCATGAAAATAAAGAATATTTTACAATTATAAGACTCACAATAGGGAGGTACATGAATGATAAAAGGTGAAGAGGGGAATTCCATTACCTTGAAGATTTGCTTCCTAAAACTTGAGGATGGAATCTTGACACCATGATGGGACCATGGAGGGACTCTTTGGAATGAAAAATTACCATAAATTCATGGATTATTAATTTGGAGTGTAAATTAATAGGGTATGGTGAAATTTATACTTGAGGAGGGGTGGATTTTAAAGGATTAAATATTGGTTATTTTAATATATAAGACAACCACTTATGTGTAAATTGAATTCCAAACAATTTTTTGGACCATTAATGAGTGAGAGAGTGTATTTGTATGTTCAATTACATATAAAAATAAATTATAACTTCCATAAAACCTAATTAATGTTCATAATAAAAAGATTAAATTTTATTTCAAAAATCCAATTTTTGGTTAAAAAAAGTAAAGTATAAATTTATAAATTTAAATTAATATTTCCAAATTAATTTTTATACTTATTAAATTAAATTTTTATTAAATAAAAGTTTAATAAAAATTTTAATCATATTTACCTAATAATGATTTCATAAAATCGGTGTACTTGTAAAGCGACAATTTTCACTTTTTCAACAAAAAATTAACTGTCATAAAATTCAAAAAAATTACCCTATTATAATTTTGATGTGTTAAGTAAAAAAATAAATTTTATTTCATAAAAATAATTTCATAAGTATGAGAATTTTAAATTTTAAATAAAAAACATTATTATAATGAAAATTAACAATTTAATATAAAAATAAACATTCTGAGCATTATAAAAAAATACTAGGGCTTCGTTAAAATATATTATTATTTTAAAAGAATTTTATAAGATTATTTAATGAAATAAATTTTATTTAAAACTAATAAATAAAGTTTAGTTTTAATATAATATGTTTATAGTCTCTAAAAATAGTTCAATTTTGATTATATCAATAAATAATCCTGACGATCATTTAATTATTTCTACATAACCAACAAAAATAATGACCAACTATTTTTTTGACTAATGGTCATAATTCTGACCAATCATATTAGTTGAAAAACATAAAGGTATATCATCATATTTCCCTATAAATACAAAATCATTCTTACACTTCATCATTCACTTCGATTTGAATCAAGGCTCAATATAATTTCCAAAATGAATATTATATTACTAACTCTCTGTTTCTCTATTATAGTGATGTTCGTGGATGAGATTATTCTAGGGGATTGAGGAGCTCCAAATTTTTTTATTTTTATTTATTTAACCTCTATTAGTCTTCTCATTGTAATATTTGGTATTATATTAGTTATTGTTGTAGACTAAATGTAATGTTCTAAAAAAACAAAACAAAGTGATTTTGGTTTCTAGTATATTTTTTCTATCCCTTTACTATTCCTAGTTATACTAGTTCATATAAACACATGATATTTAAATTTCTTATTAAAATTAAAATTCTTTATATGTGATTCTATTTTAAAAAAAATTATTGAGAGGAAATAGTTCCTTTATTTAAATAATATCATTTTTTAGGTCATTACATTCTTCCCACTTAAATAAATTGTATCCTTGAAAATTTATCTTATTTATCAATACCTTTAATTCAAAATTTTAGGTTCTTCCTTAAATTTTCTGATATTTAATTCATCCTTTATAATAAAGTCTGAAACTCCAATATAGAAATGGTCAAGTCCTTTGTGGTGATTCCTTTCTCAAAAGAGATGATGGAACTTATCTTTTGAAATCATATCACAAAAACTCCATGATACATAGATTTTTTTAAGAAATGAAAAGGTTTTGGTTAGATCAAATAGTTTCTTGCAATAGAGTTAAATATTTGAAATCTTTTGGAAATCATTTGAACTGTATTTTTTAATAATATTAACGATTAAATTATCTATGAGGGATAATAATGTTGTACAAAATTTATTTCCTTTCATATGATAAGTTATATTTGATCTATTGAAAGGAAAAAGTTAAAACATGAAATTAATTATCTCTAACTAAATTATAACATGTTTAATTACCTCCTATTTCTATCCATTGACTAAAAATAAAAACTTAAATAAGAATAATGATAATTTTAAGAATAATAAATCCACTAAAGGAGGTATAATATTATTTTTAAATACACTAAAGGAGGTATAATATTATTTTTAAGAAGTAAATTCCCATAAACTTTAACATGTGATAAAATAATCATAAAATTTTTCCCCTCGATTAAATCAATTAATTTTGGGTCGTGAATCGATAATTTTAGAAGCAATCCCACATAAACTAGACTCAAAACAATAGAAACTGAACTCTGGATTGGTGGATCATAATCATTATAGTGTAGTCCCTAACTATTTCCCTTGGTTTGGATATTATACATTCTTATCATCCATATTATCCATTGTATTAGTAAATTTACTTGGATAATTATTAAGTTCCCTGTATCTATGACATGGAACTGTTAGTGGTTCCTTAGGTTGAACCTTTTCCCCCTCCATCGAGTCAACAAGACTCTTTATTTTTCCTCAATAATTAACTTCTTTATGTATAATTTTTCCACACATAAATTATCTTCCATTTTATTTAAATCATTCTCCATAGTTCCTATTCCCACATTTTTGACATGTAGTAAATTGAATCTTCTTTTCTTTATCATCATTATCTCTTGAACTTCTATGAGACATCATCCTTCTCTTCTTTTTTATGTTTGTAAACTTATATATATTCTAATTATCATTAATAATATATGATAAATGGTTTTTCATAAACATTATATGCCTTACTTAATCTCCCTCCATATTGGGAAGGTCGACATTTCTTTTTCTATTGCATCTGTTATTTCCACGAGTCCTTCTATTTCCTTCCATTTTTCTCTAGAAGGATACAACCTAAGTGATAAATTGGTTACTATTGGGAATCTTATAATAACAACTCTAAATAAAATATTAATCCTAAAATTTTCTAATATCATTCTTCTTGGATGATATACTTTAATCATAATAAAATCTTTACATTATTTATATATTCTTCATAATGTTTTTCACAAGCATGTGATCAACCAAAAAATATCCCCCAGAAGTATCAAACCAACTGTGCATCAAGGACCATTGTTTCACACTAGTTCATGATCTAGAATAGATTAATAAGCTATTTTCAGGGTTGTTACCCCTAGGTACATTTGTTCTAGATCCATATCCACTTATAGTATCCAGAAAGGGATGTATTTTCTTGGAAACCACTTAATCTATACTTCACCAAAATATTAGGATGATTTTCTATATTTATACTTGTCCATAGGGTTTTTAATAATTCTTTATAATATTAATTTCCACAAATAAATAAACTATCCTTTGATACCAACTATGGTGAATCGCCTTTTTATTTCATAAAACTTTCATTACATGGTACATCATTTAACAAAACAGAGGATCTTTTGAGGTTTAGTGTATTGAAAATTAGGAACATAATAGATTAAAACCAAAAAAATATTCTAATAAACTTGAAATACTTATTCATAGGTTTGTACTAAGATACTTTTACTACATCTCATATCCTAGGAATAATACATCAAAGAAAGGGGTGAGAATAAATCTTAGCAATGGAATTAACAAAGAAGATACTTAGCATCTGACCAAGAGGCATATCAATAAATCATGATCATATAAACATGAGGAATATAATAACAAAAATAACATTAATAATAACATGTAAATGTGGATATAACATAAAAATGTGACATTCATAAGCATATCTCTAAGTTTTATCACCACAGTATCATAAATCATAATTACCAAGGTAATTCACCAAGGTATCATAAAACATGTCATATATAGAGATTAATTATTTACCCAATGAATTAGAGAACTATAATAGTTCACCCTTCATTTTTATTAATTCATGTGATCCACATTGATCATAATAAAACATTTCATCAATAACATGAAGATAAAAAGAAATGGGATTCATATAAAAATATTGAGTACGTAATTTCTTAAATAATTGAAAAATTACGTAATTTTTAACCCATGAAAGGGAATGTAGGTTTCAGGAATTTAAATACCTGAATAAATATATTATATTTACATCTAGGTGATTTCTCATGGGTAATTACGTGGTTTGGGAATTCACAATATAAGAATATTTCATGAAAAATAGAAAAAAATGATGAAATGTTTTTTTATGGTATAAAGGTATATAAAATGGATTATATAAAATAAGTAATGAGAGGGAATTTAGGTCTAAAATTGGTAAAAACCCATTTTTTAATTAGGATTAAAAGTTCATGAAAAAAACCTTTAACATTTATAAGACTCATAAAATTGAGGTACGTGAATGAAAAGGGGAGAAGAGGAGAATTCCCTTACCTTGAAGATTTGCTTCCTAAAACTTGAAGATGGAACCTTTACACCATGATGGAATCTTGGAGGTACTATTTTGGAGGAAAAATGACTATATATTTATGTGTTTTTATTTTTAAGTGGATAGGAATGGAGGATGGGTGGTATTTAAACTTGAGGAGGGGTGGGTTTTAAAGGATTAAATATTGGTTATTTTAACATATAAGCCAATCACTTGTGGGTAAAATTGAATTCCAACCAATTGTTTTGGACCATTAACGATTTATAGAGTGTGGTTGGATGTTAAAGGACTTAAAAATTAACAAAAACTTCCATAAAACAATATTAATTTGTAGAATCCAAATAAAAAATTTTATTTCAATAATTTAATTTTTGGTTCAGAAAAAGTAAATTATAAATATAAAAATAAAAAATAATACTTATAAATTTATTTTTATACTTATTAAATGAAATTTTTATTGAAAAAAATGTTTTATAAAATTTTTAATCATTCTTACATAATAATGATTTCATAAAATCGATGTGCTCGTAAAGTGGAAATTTTCAATTTTTTCCAAAAAATAAACTTTGTTGAAAAATTCACAAAAAATAACCCTAAGATAATTTTAATGCGTTGATTAAAAAAATGAATTTTATTTTATCAAAATAATTCTAGAAGTATGATAATTTTAAATTTTAAATAAAAATAATTATTCTAATGAAAGCTAACAATTTAATAGAAAAATAAACATTCTGACCATTATAAAAATTACTTAGGGCTTTGTTAAAATATATTGTCATTTAAAAAGAATTTTATAACATTATTTCATGAAATAAATTTTATTTGAAACTTATACATAAATCATACTTTTAATATAGTGTTTTTATAGTCTCTAAAAATAATACAATTTTGATTATATCAATAAATAATCATGACGATCATTTAAATGCGTCTACATAGCCAATAAAAATAATAAACAAATATTTTATTTACTAATGGTCATAATTCCAAAAAACCATACTAGTTGACAAATATAAAGGTAGATAATCATATTTCTCTATAAATACACCATTATTCTTACACTTTATCATTCACATCAGTTCGAATCAAGGCTCAATATCATTTCCAAAATGAATATTGTATTAGTAACTCTCTATGCCTTTATTATAGGGATGTTTATATGGGTGATGATTATAGGGGATCGAGGTGACCCAAATTTTTATATTTTTCTTTATTTAACCTGTATTATTATTCCCATTATAATATTTGGTATTATATTCTATATTGTTTTAGATTGAATGTAAGATTCTTAAATAATAAAATAAAGTGTTGTTGGTTTCTAGTATTTATTTTCTATCCTTTTATTATTCCTAGTTATACTAGTTCATATCAACAAATAATGTCCAAAGTGTAGGTTCTGGGCATAGTGGAAGCATGGGAGGGGCAGTGCCCAACTTTCATTTTTTCCATATTCAATGAACAATCTGGGATCAATATGATGATGATTTCCAGTATCCATAGAATTAAATCAAGGATTTAGGAAAAGGAATAGAAACCCAGAACCAAGAGAAAGGATAAACATATTTTGTTTATAATAAATTAAATTAAATTAAATAATTACCTTCAAGTTAATTCTTTCTTCATTGATGTTTTGACTACAGATATGCAGTGCACCTTCGTTGTGTTATAGAGATCAAGGTTAGATCTCCTATAGTGGTGATCCACATGTGTTCTGCATATCTTCAGACGTCGCCTAAGGAGTCTCTGGGTGCCAGCATGGAAGATCCATACGTTTGCGATGTCCACCTTCGATCTCCTTAAGAACCTCTTCCAAAGTGTTCTCTTTGATCTAGTGGAGGAGGATCTATCTTGTTCTTGATAGTTTTATTAGGGAGGGATGAACTCTCTATGCTTGAGATATTTTCTCTAATTTGTTGTGCACAACCACAATCGTCACATGGATAGTGCTTGGATAATAAGATAATAATATAATTGGGTATTTAATTCACTATGGTAATAATAAATAATTTTCATAGGTGCCTTAATTATTTTATTAATCCTAGTGAATCCCCTATGTTAAATATTAACAAAAACATTATTATTCCCATACATGATCTTAACTTGTGAGTTATAATTAAATATTATTTAATAAAAAAATATTCAATATTATTATTTCTCACCAGACCGTTAACTCAGTCCACCAATCCTCCTCCATATATATTGAACCTTTAATAATGAATATTTATTTATTAAATAAATATCACTACATTATTTTCCAATAAATATATAAATATTATATTCACTAAATAGAAAATAAATATTTATTAATTATTCTTCCCGCATTATATTCTCTCGAATAAATATTTTTAAAATAAATGTGATCAAGAATACATGAATAATTATTAAACCAAAACTATATATAATATTTATTTAACTTGTAATATAATAAATAATATATTATTTAACTAAGATACTGAATACACTTAGTATGTGACCCTCTAGGCCTCTTTATCAGTCGCATTAGGTAGAGCAGCCTAAAGTATATGGTCATCATATAGCAACATGCCAAGGCACCAATAGAGAAATAAGTTAATTCCACAATGACATTTCACCTCATAAAAATTGTTACCATGTAATATAATCCCTTTGTCTCAATATCTCCAATCAAGCGGGTTGTATTCAAGTGACATCAACCCAAGTGCTTGATTTCTTATTCTTTGACTTCCAGATATTTGAACTTTCATATAGAACACGATGGACATAGATTTATTTATACTATATCATTTCCATCAAAGGGTCGGAGATATCAACTTCAATTATGAAACAGAAGGGAAAAATCATTTCTCGCATTATTCATTAATGCAGTATTACTTGTGATGCACCTAACATATCCTACCTCATTGTGAACATATATCGTCACAGTTTTCACCGATACATCTAAGTGCACGAGTCATAATACCCATTAATAATAATCTTAAAGTCTAAGAAACAATACACATGTCCAAAGTTAGGAACATCCAATGACACTTATGAATGTGGATTTCCTACTGGCCGGTCTCATTCTCATAATATCTTCCTAGAAATTATCAATGGAATACACCCTGAGAAGGTCCCTCAAAGTCCAATGAGTCTCTACCCATGATAGCCTTTATCATTTGTGTCCTTTCAAATGATATCATCTGGCTATAGAATATATGTTCAATAATAGTGTCATGGAACTTTTGATTTCTCGTCATAGCAGAGATCCGCTATGACCTTTTAGTGAGATATCTACTCTTAGGACATTATCACATACAATGTCATATAGAAGAATAATCATGATGTGATAAGTAGTTTATTAATATCCATCCAATGAATATATGTTTATCATAAACTACAAAAGAAGTTGGTTCTTGGGCACCAACTCCAATAGAATCTCACTTGCACTAGAGCCAACCAACAATGACCTTCAATCTAATAGCTCTCACATGATATACATGCTTCTTCTAAGATAGGCCTTTAGTCAAGGGGTCCTCCGCGTTCTCTTCTATTGATACTCTTCTCACTGCAATTTCACCTCTTTGATAAAAATGCCTCAATAGGTGATACTTTTTGTAACACCCCAAGATTTTATAGTACGTTATTTCTTCAAAGTAATTCAATAACTTGCACTACACGCAACACCGAGTTCTAGCGCACCATGACTTACCAAACAAGCCATTCAAAAGAGGTTATGAGTAGTATTAACTGAATTTTGAACTTTATATAATCCTTATAATTTTAGAATCCATATTATGAGTTTCTTAGACAAAATTTAAGAACAAATACATTTTTTCAGATAAAAGAAGTATTTTTCAAAAAATGCAATTTTACCGCCTTTTAATGGAGAATCCTTTTTAAATCCAATATTTGAAACTTTTATATATTAAATTTGACAAAATAAACTTCTTATTTAGAATAGGGACATAAGAATTTAGTTTCAATAAAGTTTTGGTGTTTTTTTGATAACTTTCATATTTGGGTGAATAGTGAAAAATACTATATTTTAAGTGAAAACAACTTTTTAAATAAAAATAATTCATATTGTTAAATTATAAATTTTATGGTTTGGAAGTATAAATAGATTATATTTTTACCATTTTATCCAATGATGGTCATTGTAAGTAATTTCACTTTGAAATTTGACATAAACAAGTGCCAAACTTTTGGAAGTTATTATTTCTTAAAAATACGCCTTTTGGTTTTGACAGCAGGAATTAATTTTAGATGAATAAATTAAACTTATATGTTTTGAATTTGGTAAAATAGACTTCATTATTAAATTCAGAATATCAAAATTATCTTAGGGTAATTTTTTGGTATTTTTCTGAAAACTTTTAATTTTTGATGAATAGTGAAAAACACTGAGTTATAGTTTAAAACCGAATTTTTATTTAAATAATTATTTATTTTATTTAAATTTAATTAAGGTCAAAATAGATTCATAATACCTATATAATTTCAATGTAATTCATTGGAGTTAGTTTATAATAATTTTAGATATGTAAAAATTTTATTGAACTTTTCACCGTCTTTTACCCACCTCCTAGGAGAATTTGGAAATTCACATAAAACTTAATTTTACTACTTCTGTGAGTGGAATTTCAAAAATCTGAGAGACACAGTTAATATAAAGGAGTAAAATTTGGTTCAATAAGAAAAAAATAATTTTTTAGAAATAGTAACTTTTTACTTTTATTTACCACGGTAAAAAGTAAATAGGGTGATTAAGGGTAAACATGATATTATTATTACCCTAAAACATGTTCTAATTCTATTGTCTAAGTATAATTTGACCCAAGACAACCTTAGGAATAAAATATGAACCTCTTTGGTCAACTTGGATTAGATTAAGACATTTATTATTATTTAATTCAAAGAAGAGTTAAAAGAGTTAAAATCAAAGTTTAATAACTAAAACATTTTTAATATAGGGTTATACATAAGATAAATTTGATTATAAATATTCATTAGAAAGATAAAACTATTTCCTACATAATGGTATTTTATTTATAATTTTTAGACATTAAAAAATTTAATCTATTTATGACACAATGGTGATACAGTAATTACCTAACTAATGGAATATTAAAATAATTGATATCATAAATATCCAAATAAATGTAATTTGAGACTTTTTATGAATTCCAATAATTTTCCCGGTTAATATGACATATTATTATTGGTTATATGAATTGTATTTGAAGTAATAATGTTGTTATGAATTTATCAAAAACAAAATACCCAATAGTGTCAAAATTGACATAAAAGAGTTTTTAAAACAAATATTATATTATTAATTGATATTATATTCCTAAATATCTAAGGTTCGGCCAAGGGACTTATATAATGATAGGTTTATCATTAATGGACCACTAGGGGGTCTCTTGGAAGTATATAGTAAGTTTATTAACTATATAAAAATACAAAGAGACATGGTAAATGTCAAACTATTTAACTAAGAGTTAAATCTAAAAGATAAGGTTACTATAGTGACCCAAACCTGTCTAAAATATATTGGTTGAGTGTTTTTCAACCCATCCTCACCTTAGACTTTGAATAATCCACTTTTGAGCCATTATAAACTGAATATGAATTTATTATAAATTAATACTTTAATTTTTTAATAAAGATCCCCTCCTCCCCCTTATAAAAGGACACCACTTCTAACCAATTCCTTGCACCTATCAAGCCTTTTGGATCATCCAAACTCTAGCCAATTAATCTCCCTACATCCCTCTCTTCCTATTATAAGCCTTAACTTAGGCATAAGGCACTTCAAGAGTCCTTTTTGGTTCAAACCAAAGGGAGTTACCCAAATTAAAGGTAACAATTTCTCTTAGCTTCTTTTCTTTTATTTTACTTCTCCAAACCCTAAACTCTTCTTATTATTTTCTTTTGTAACAAAACCAATATCTTAAATATACTAGGATATTTTTATGAGAATTATTCGAACTACACTTACACACACCTCTATCTAATATGTGAAGAACATAATGTTTCTGTGGATGGAAACCAAACGCCTCACGAAACGATGATTGTTTAATTATCTTCTACCGCCTATCATGGTGGCCATTATGATGGAAATATAATTAAATATGATATTGATGATATTTATTTTATATATAATCTTTAGTAATTCCATTTTATAATATACCATTATTCGTTTCATGTTGTATATATATACGATAATTTTATTTGAGGAAGTAAGGACTACCGCCCCATCAAAGTGATATGACTCGTTCATACCATACATGGAATGTATAAAGGATGGTATTAATGAACTTAAGTAACACATATAAGATATTATATTATACTGTAATAATAATATAACTATGTATCATTTGGTTTTGATTCCTTTTAAAATGAAAAATGAAATGGAAGTAGTGTTCATGCGTACGTACGGACTACCATCTCCACGAATGCAATGAGATTCATTCCTCATCATATCCATTCAAGTATAATTATCATTTTATGATTAGAAATAATGTTTAAGGACTTGATATCATTCTGTATATGAATAAGATACAACCTATCCATAACAAGCACATCTTATGTAACAAAACATATAAAATAAAACGAGTAAGTTAACACCCAAAACGACAATAATACTAAGATATTATTAACAAAGCAATGTTAAAAGATCATATATGATATCATATTAATATATATGATTCTTGTATAATTTAATAAAAATTATTTAACCATTATACAGGAGTGTAACCTACCCTCAACCAAGGAAAAGTACAAGATAAGGGTTTATTTCACAATCTCTTCATTATCTGAGGTTGTTTATACGTAATTATCTATTGGGACCTCTTTATCATCCACATCCATGTTTCTTAAAAATGTATTTCAAAAAATTCTTACTATTTTAAAGAATATTTGTTAAAGTCGTTTATACCCTTTTCTGACTTTTTATAAGAAGTTTATAAAGGAATATTTACGTCATTTTCCAAACAAGGACCTTTTTAACCTTTTCGACAAATTGAGGTAAGAATGTCTTTTTTTAACTTATACGGCGGGTGAGGCTATTTTCCATCGTTGTAAAATCTTCAAAGCTTCCCTTAAAATCTTATAAGGATATTTTCAAAGTAAATGTTTTCTTTTATAATTATGTGACTTTTAAATGATTTCAAAAAAAGGGATATTTCTCTCATATAGTTTTGATTTCATCTATGTCAACATCCTTTGATGGATTTTAAGCTTATTTGAAGTTGATTTATTATGATACAAAACTTCCATACTTTATTGAAGTTTTTGTGATATGTTTGACTATGGATGAGTTATTTTTATACTATTCATGTTTTATGGAGAAATTATTGACATTTCGTATGTTATTTTTAATACGAATGTTTATGTTATGTTTAAACCTATTCATATGAGGAATGCATTGGACTTAATAAGTGATGGGTGGAGCCCACTATAGCTCCTCGATTCATCAGTAGGTCTCATGAGACAAACTAGTGTCTTGGCATGAGGCCTTGACAAAATATTATTTGTAGTCTTGGCACGAGGCCTTGGCTACGTGGTTATGATAGTCTGACATTATGCATTCCATCATTATGAAAGTGGTTATTGATATTGCATGTGATTATTAAACTAGTAGAATATCCATGTGAATAAGTAAATGGAATTATTTAATTTTATCTTTTCCATATTATGTTGATGTTCAAGTTTAAAATTCTTTTGTTTTAGTTATACATTGCCTTAAATGTTTATGCTTATTTATGAAAGTTTCTGATATATTGTTATCTTTACTAGGTATTTGAGCTCACCCCTTTCTATGTTTTATTTTTCCCAGGATGTGAAGAAATATTTTATGAATGACCTGCAGGGATAGTATAAGGGGATATGAGTGTGGAGACAAGATTTTGTTGTAGTTTTCACTTTATGATGTAATGTAAATTTTATGAATGTATCTAGTTATTCCAAGGCTACTAAACTAATCAGTCTTTCGAGAATTGATCTTTTGTGATCATGTCAATGTTATGTAATAATGCATCGAATCTGGGTAACTGGGGTCAGAGCGTTACAGTTGGTATCAGAGGAAGTTTAGTATAAACCTTGGAATCTATATTTAGATAAACTCTGATTAGAGCACATAGACCTAAGATGGACTTTCAGGATTAGTATAGAAGAACTTCCTAGAATTTTGGTATTGTAGAGATTTTGTGACTTTTCTGAGCAATACATCCCTATCTGGATACGAGCAGGAAGAGGCGGCTCTGGCACAGATATACCTAGGGGTAAAACCTAAAAACACCGCTTTGAGCTAGACTCGAACGGGAACTGGTGCACGACAATGGGTCTTGCTGCACTCCTGGTTACGACACTCCCGGGGGATATGCTTAGGATAATTCTCATTTTCTTTACAAACCATTATGATGGGTTTATGAGTATATACTTCCTCAAAGAAAACGTTTTTTTTTTATGATTATGGATTATATTAATAAATAGTTAAATTTATGTTAAGTGTTTTACAAGTATGGAATTATGTATTTTGATTCATAAACTGATCTAGTTTATGCCATTGTTTAGAAATGGCGACCAGTAGAAGGAATGAGAACTCCAGCAATACGCATGATCCAAAGAGTAAGAAGGATCATATCTTTCATGGTCTTAAGCCAGAATTTATAAGGGAAATAGTCTCCCATTTATTATCATCATATGAAGAAATAGTATCAAGTGTTGATAAGATAAGTAAAGAGTTCTCGGAGTCCTATGGATTTGAAGGGAAGCTGGAGAAGAAAAGGATGGTAGAGAGAAGGACAGATAAAGGGAAGAGGGAAAAGAAGAATTTTCCCATATGTGATAACTATGGGAAGAAACACCCTGGAACTTACCTGAAGGGAATGGGAGTTTGTTATAAGTGTAGATAAAAAGGACACCAAATACGTGACTACAAGGGTAAGAAAAAGGTTTCAAATGAACAATGCTTCATCTGAAACGAGTTGGGACACTACGCGAACTGATGTCCAAATCATCAGAGTATTCCCCAAATGATTCTATTGGATAATAATCAAGTTATGATACTACCACATATGGGGAGGAATGATTAGAGTTCTTATGTTGTTATTATAGAATTATGTCATTTTAGTGTTGTATCAACAATGTACTGGTTATAATAATTATGGAGTATATAAGGATTGTATTGCAGTACTATTTTATTAAGGACTTGAGATTGTGTGGAACCAAGAAAAGTGACTCAATAGCAGGTTAAATTTTTGGAAAATATATGGTTGAGAGAAAGAAAAACCATAATATGGTTCTGATACCGAGGTAGTGATTTTGGAATACTACATGATTGATTTGGATAAATTATATTGGATATTCTTTATTACCTTGAAACTGATTAAAGATTTGTATATTCCATAATTGTTGGATTTTACAACATTTTTGGATGGATAAAGTATATCCAGTATTCTATAAGGAATGAGGGAGCATGAATGTAATCAATAAGGTTTTATGGTAATTCAGGATGTTTTAGTGTTTTAAAAGAATACATGATGAAGGTATTCACATGATATTACAGGGAAAAAAGAATCTACATTATGTTTAACTTTCAAATAAATTTTGGACTGAGGGTTTACAGAAGTATTTTGGATAAGTATAAAGGTTGGAATGGATTATATTTTATATTGGATACTATTGTTAAAGTTATTTTTGGATATTAATAAAAAGGACAACACGCAGACTGTGTGACAACCCATCGCGTCGGACAAAGCTGCGGGAATCGAACCCACAAACATAGTGCAATTGGGATTTATCACCTACCACTAGACTACGTGAAGTCCCTAGAGTGTATAATGTAGTTTTCTTTTTTTTTTTAAAGTTTTTATATATTAATTATAAATTTATTTTTTGAACTAGATACGGTTAGTATAAATAGAATATTTTGAGTTCTATTAACTTTTGGGGTGAAAAATGGGTTTGTGGTAAAAATTTATTAAAGAATGAAAGTCTACATGACAAGTAAGTATATTTCCTTACATTCTTAGTAAATCTCATAAATAAATTCCTCAACTTTATGAAAGGTAACATAAAACAAAAACATTGTCGGTTAACTTTTCCTACTGGGGAATCAAAGACCGTTTAACCAATCACAAGTTTGTGATTTTCTTGTAGTTAACTTTATCCTAATCCTATTTTCTACAACTCTCCATTAGACCTTGATGGTTTTTTTCTCCTCCATATCCATGTTTTCATAGAATCCTAGTATGGGATATCTCGGGTGACCTTTGTACTTATCTTTATTTCTTTTAAAGCTATATTTTTGTTAACCCTATTTCCGATATGGGATTTCCCAAAGATATTTTCTATTTTCATGTAAAGACCCGTAAAATTCAAGGGAAATTTTTTATTAATTTTCTTTGGGATTTTACAAGAATGCAGTTTCTGACGGCACTTGATTCCGAGTCCCGGTGTGCTCGGAATTTCTATCCGAAGTTTAGCTCGGGTACGTTCAGTGAAAGAATGAGTGGGAATTTCTATCTTTTGAACCGGTGCTCGGAATCGAATTCTGAGGGCACCGATGGAACCGTAGCACCGGTAATTGCTTAGGAACACCTTTTCCGGAGTTGCGTTTTCATGAGAGAAGATGATAAAAATTGTGGAAGTTTAATTTATAAATTAACTACAGTTTTTATTTTCTTTTAGTGGTGTAAGGCTTTGGGTGGAAGTTTGGTAACTACCCAACTTCCCAAGAGAGTTTATGAGGGTGGTGGGGCCCACACGAACCCCACCCCTTCATATTCTTCAACCCCCCTCAACTCACCATTAACTTTTGATAACTTAAACATTAATAACTTATGTTATTAATTAAGTGAGTTAAGTGTGGATATTTGAATTTCAAACTCTTGAAATTCAAAAGTTATGTTATGTTATGTTAATAAAATAAGAGGTGAGCTTATTTTATTTTGGGTTAGTTTCTTGTGGTGGAGTCTTGGGGAGAAAAAGGCTAAGGATTGAAGAACTTCTTCATCTTCGACGAAGAACGCGAAGAACACATCGGTCTCCGACGAAGAACGCCGAGTTCTCGGAAACCGATTATGCGACGCCGTGTACCGCGATGTCGGCGACGTCTTCTTCCTCGATGTCTTCTTCTGCAATATCTCCTTCTGCGACGTCTCAACCTGCGACGAATCCTCGTTCGATGAACCTCCGTTCAAGCTCGCACGAGGTAGGGGTTATTTAATTATTTTGTTTGTGTTTACCACTTTGTCGTTCTTCGTGAAAATATGACCAAATGCTATCGATTAACGAGAGGGGGCCGGACCGCACAAACATGGCCAACCCTCCTCCCTTATCCGTGTGTTGTTTCTTTGTGGTTTGAAACGAGTATGGCGCGGTGCCATCGCACCGCGTGTGATCGTGCGACAAGGAATGCGCGGCGTCGTCGCGCCGTGCCATGGAAACGAACAAGAAAACGACGTCGTCACGCCGCGTCGGAGAAACCCGAAGACACCGCGGCCGGAGCGGGGCCGCGGTGGAAGAGCACGGCGTCGTAGCGCCGCACCGGAAGACCAAGGCCATGGCCGGTTCCGGGCCGCGGCGAAGCAGGGGGACCGGCGGCTGGAGACGGGCCACCGGCGTCGGAGCAATGAGGGGACCGGACGTCGCCGGTCCCGTGGAGCAAGAACCGGCCGGCCAGGGTGGGTCAGACGGACAGGGAAAGAGCCGGGGGTCAAAACCCCCAGCTGGCCAGTTGAGCGGCCCCTTAATTGGGGTCGCGGTTTCCGAACGGCGGGGGGCAGCGCGCCCCCCCGCAAAAGCCGAACGGCTCGGCCGTTCGGTCGAGCCAGCTGGCGCCGCGCGCCAAAGCGCCGGACCGCCAGGCCGGGCGCTGAGCCGGGCCGGGCCGTCGGGCCGGGCGCTGAGCCGGGCCGGGCTGCGCCCAGGCCGGGTCGGGCAACGCCCCGCCGGGCCGACCCGGTTCGGGCCGACCCAAGGGGTCTCGGGCCGGGTCGGTCCGGGCCCGAAACCCCCATTTTCGGTCCCTTTTTGGTCTTTTGCCCATATCTCGGGCTACGGACCTCCGATCGATGCACCGTTAGCGGAGATGTGATCCTTGGATCGAAATGGTCGTTTCGGTATATCGCACTCAAGGTTTCGGAATACTTTGGGTTCATCCAAGTTGGTTCGTACACGAAACCAACCGGTCCCTCAGAGCGGAAACGCTAATAACTTGAGCTCCGGACATCCGATTGACGTGCCGTTGACTTTTTTGAATTCATCTAAGTGAGACGGATCTTTTGGCTTACTATGCCCGAGGTTTGGACACAGATGGAGTATGGTCGGGTTGGTTTTGCCTTAAAAACCAACCGGGCCCCTGGAACAAAAAAGCCAATAACTCTCAGACCGGGCGTCCGATTGACGCGCCGTCTGCGACATTGAGTTCCTGTTGAAGATACGGAACTTTTGGATACATCAACTCTGGACTGTGTCAGTTGATGTATCAGCCTCTCGGCTCGTGGAGCGGACCCTCCCGAACGAGCTTGCTGTGTGCGGGAACCCTAGAGCTGGCTGCGACTACTACTACTACGACGACTGTACAGAGATCCTCAGTGGATTCAACGGCGACGACTTCAGCACTCAGCGATCCTATGTGGATCAGTGTTACCGATCCTGTGTGGGTCTGATCCTGTGTGGGTATTTTCCGGGGTTAGTTACCTATCGATCCTTTGTGGGTCAGATCCTATGTGGGTCATTGCGTGGGTTAGTACCTATCGATCCTTTGTGGGTCCGACGACTTAGATGAATCAGTGGAAATATCTGATCATCTCTATCGTCATACGAAGATGTATACCTGAGTGAGATGAATCCTGTTTGATTTCCTTTGTGGATTGTTTTGTGCTATCCTATGTGGATTTACGTTTTGCTTTCCTGTGTGGACTGGGCTGTACTTGAGCTCGGATATTGGAGCCGAATGAGAATTGATGACTTAGGTATATGTACGGGCATATACCTAAGCAGTGTTGGATGTTACTTTGTGATTGTATCTTTCCTTTGTGGATTCTAGGAGACCTTCGGGGGTCTCAAGGTCCCTACTGAGTAGCTTATACTTACCCCTTCACAGGCTATGCCTGCACTACGTTGTGTTGGTTTCAGACGACGGACAACACTGATCGTGGTTGAGGCTTGCGGAGCAGGACGGTACCTGGAGGTGGACCACTGGAGGGACGTACTCGGAGTGGATGGTTGGACCCGAGGCGCTGTGGAGGCTATCTGTACTCACCCTTCAGGTGGGAGTCCCAGAGGACGGCTCGACGCTGCGGCTTACTTTTCAGTTGTTGTTTCCCCTTTCCAATTGTACTTTACTTTCAGTTTGGGTTTGTATACTGGCCCACTTACTCTTCTGCACTTACTGTTGTACCATCTTTTACTTAGTGTTTACTTCTACTGCTTACTTGCTCTGTGGTGTTTGTTTACTTTCCAAAGGCAATGCCTTCCCTTTTTATTGGTAATTTACGCCTTGGTGCTAGTCGCCAGCACCTGGCCTATGGAAGGCGGGCTTGGGGTAGTCACGGTACGGCCCCGAGGACGGGTCATGACAAATTGGTATCAGAGGAGTTCGGTTCTACCACAAAACTTGGGAATCTGATCTTTTTCTATGTGAAGCAATAGTGTTTAGCATATTGGGTGTGGTTATCAGTCCAGGGAGTCCAGTGTTGGTGCGGCGGCCGACGTATCCGTACACCAGGACCCTGACTTCTGATTTCCGAATTAATGCACAAAAACATTGATTGCATGTGTGTTTCAAGTTTTCTTTATGATTACTTTCTATCATCTCACCAGGTATACTTTTTTGACTATGGCGCACCTGTTACCTTTTCAGGATGGCCCCACGACGGCAGCCAACTAGGGTTCCGAGAGTTGTGTGTGATGACAGCCCACCGAGCGACGAGGCCTCGGTGCAGGGCCCTTTGACAGCTGAGGCACCGGCAGTAGCTCTACCCACCGTGCCACCGATGCGTCCAGCCCTAGCCGCTGATGATGCACGTCACCTTAGTACACTGCATGAGTTCCAGCTCCAGCGACCGCCCAAGTTCCATGGGGAGACGGACCCCCAGGCAGCCGAGGACTGGCTGGAGGCAGTGGTGAGAGTTTTCAGGTTAGTGAGGACACCAACAGACCTCATGGTGATCCTCATAGCGAGCCTACTGCACACAGCAGCAGGCAGATGGTGGAGCTTGATGCTCCAAGTGCACGATGAGGCATCTCTTCTTTGGATGGATTTTGAGTGCCTCTTCCGCTCAGAGTTCGTCCCAGCCACCCTCCGTGTGGTGCGCATCCAGGAGCTTCTTCAGCTACGGCAGGGAATCATGACGGTCGCCCAGTACTCGGCGAGATTTACCGATCTCTCGCGCTACTCGACAGACATGGTACGGGACCCATTCTTCCAGGCCCGGACCTTTGAGCCGGGATTGAGACATGAGATCAGGGCATCGCTGATCTCCCTCAGCATTCCGACTCAGACAGGAGTACTGGAGCGAGCCCTTTTGATCGAGAGCTTTCTTGCTGAGTCTACACCAGCGCCGAGACCCACCGCAGGGCGGCACATAGCAGAGTCTTCTGCAGCAGGCAGTCGACAGATGACTCATGGGTCCAGGCAGACCAGACCCTCAGGCAGACGACCTCAGAACACTGGATCAGCAGTGCGGGGCACACAGCGCGGAGCCAGTCTTTCGAGAGGCAGGCAGTGCTAATCATGCGGCGGGTAGGGCCACATGGCTCGTGATTGCCCGACCCGCCGTGCCGAGGAGCATCAAACGGTTGAGGGACCACCGAGGCAGAGGTAGAGGGTCGACCGTGGCGGTCCGCAGGGAGCAGGAGGACGAGGCAGAGGAGCTGGCCGAGAAGCAGGTGGTGGGCAACGCTTTGAGGCTTTACCACCACCACCACCAGGAGGTCCACCCCGACCACAGGGAGCTGGCGGGCAGAGACAGGCACAGCTCCAGGCAGCGGAGGCCTACGACCACGGCACGCCCTAGATGATTCGAGGTACTATCTGTGTCTATTCCACCCTTGCTGCAGTACTTATAGAAACAAGAGTGAGTCATTATTTCATAGTTGCTGCCCTTGTTCGGAGCTCTGAGATTCCGACAGAGCCGTTGGCTCGATCCTTACGGCTAGAGACTCCTACGGGAGCTCGACGATTATGCACTGGTTCCGGCAGTGTGATCTTACTCTAGGAGGCGAGAGCTTCGGCTGAGATCTTCTTGTAGCGGCGTAGAGGCCTTACGACGTCATCTTGGGCATGGATTGGTTGTCTACATTCCATGCACAGATTGACTGTATTAGGCGCAAGGTGAGATGTGTACGCACCGATGGGAGCAGGTTCACCTTCACCGGTGAGAAGTGAGCCTTTGCAGCACAGGGTGGACTCTCGCAGAGGAGAGGACAGCCCATCACTCATCAGTTGGCTAGCCTCATCCTAGGAGTAGTTGACGTGCGGAGTCCTGGTTTTCCTGCAGTGGTGGATCTGTATGCGGATGTTTTCCCCGACGACGTTCCAGGGATACCTCCTCGCAGAGAGGTAGACTTTTATATTGAGATGTACCCCGAGACAGCCCCGATATCGACCCCAGCATATCGGATGGCCCCCTCCGAGCTTCGAGAGCTGCGGGTACAGTTGGAGGACTTGCAGGGAAAGGGGTTCATCCGACCCAGTGTTTCACCCTGGGCTTCCCTGATTTTGTTCGCCAAGAAGGCGGACGGGAGCTTGCGACTTTGTGTTGACTATCGTCGCCTGAACCAGGTGACAGTGAGGAACAAGTATCCGCTACCAAGGATTGATGACCTCTTCGATTAGCTCAAGGGAGCACAGTGGTTCTCAAAGATAGACCTCAGATCAGGCTATCATCATCTTAGAGTTCGAGACGAGGACGTGCAAAAGACGGCCTTCAGGTGTCGGTATGGCCACTATGAGTTCTTGGTTATGCCATTCGGCGTAACCAATTCTCCAGCAATGTTCATGGCCCTCATGAACAATATCTTTCAGCCATACCTCGATCGATTTGGCGTGGTCTTCATCGACGACATTTTGATTTACTCGACGACTGAGGAGGAGCACGCCAACCACTTGCGGGTTGTACTAGACACACTCCGAGAGCACCAGCTTTATGTGAGGTACACTTCTTGGGACACGTCATCTCTGAGGTGGGAGTTGCAGTGGATCCTGCAAAGATCGAGGCAGTGCTAGCTTGGGAGCCCCCCAGGAGCGTGACGGAGGTGCGGAGTTTCTTAGGACTAGCTGGATACTATCAGAGATTTGTGCCAGACTTATCTAGAGTTTCGGCACCACTCTCAACTTTGAAGAAGAAGGTGAAACCCTTTGTGTGGTCATATAGATGTCAGCAGAGCTTCCAAGAGCTGAGACAGAGATTGACCAGCGCACCTATCTTGAGGTTACCTGAGGAAGCAGTAGGGTACGTAGTCTACTGCAATGCATCAGGGACCGGACTCGGATGTGTCCTGATGCAGGAGAGGGCCGTGATCGCCTATGGATCACGTCAGTTGAGGTTGCGTGAGCAGAACTATGATACCCACGACCTGGAGTTAGTAGCAGTAGTCTTTGCTCTGAAGACATGGTGACACTACCTGATGGGCGAGCATTTTACAGTCTTTTTTGACCATCAGAGTCTCAGATACATCTTCTCTCAGAAGGACCTGAATCTAAGACAGCGGAAATGACTCGAGTTCCTCCAGGACTATGACTTTGAGATAGTCTATACTCCTGGGAAGGGTAACATGGTAGCCGATGCTCTCAGCAGGAGGACGACCATTCAGCTACTTGAGGAGGCGACAGAGCAGCTAGCCTATTTGCAGATATCCTTCGTGGATAGAGATGGAGCAGCCTTCCTTCAGTCTCTCACAGTCACTCCTCCAATACTGCAGTGGGTCAGAGAGTCACAGCGTAGGGACGCTGACTGTGAGACGCGGCGTGCACAGATATCCTCATGACAGGCACCTGATGGTTTCTCCTTTGGAGCAGAGCACGACGTCCTTTTCAGAGGACATACCTTGGTACCAATTGCCTTACGGGAGGAAGTGCTGAGAGAGTTTCACACTTCTCCTTTGGCGGTACATCCTAGAGTGGCGAAGATGTACCAGGATCTCAGACGAAAACACTGGTGGTTGGGCATGAAGAAGGATGTGGCAGATTTCGTTTCTCGATTCCTCACCTACCAGCAGGTGAAGGCAGAGCATCAGGTACCAGCAGGCTTGGTACAACCCTTAGAGGTCCCGGAGTGGAAGTGGGACAGGATATCTATGGACTTCGTGACTGGACTTCCACGCACTTCCAAAGGTCACGACTCCATTTGGGTTATTGTCGAATGACTCACCAAGTCGGCACACTTTTTACCCATCAAAGAGCAGGGCTCAGTGGAGAGCTTGGGACGACTTTACGTTCAGGAGATTGTACGGCTTCACGGTGTGCCATCATCTATCATCTCCGATCGAGATGCTCGCTTTACTTCCCGGCTTTGGAAGGGGTTGCAGGAGGCGTTTGGGACGCAGCTACGTCTGAGCACTGCCTTTCACCCTCAGACAGATGGTCAGACGGAGAGGACCATTCAGACTCTTGACGACATGATCCGCGCATGTGTCCTCGACTTTGGTCGCAGCTGGGAGGACCACCTACCCTTGGTGGAGTTTGCATACAACAACAGTTAACACTCCTCCATCGGGATGGCACCATAAAAGGCGTTGTACGGCCAACCTTGCAGATCTCCTTTGTGCTAGACAGACCCTGGGGAGTCAGCACTTGTGGGACCAGAGATGGTCCAGGCCACGATAGAGAAGGTCCAGGTTATCCAAGAGCAGATGAGGACAGCTCAAAGCCGGCAGAAGTCTTATGCTGACAGGAGGTGGAGGCCACTAGAGTTCAAGGAAGGCGACCACGTCTTCTTGCGTGTCTCACGTCGACGTGGATTACGGAGATTTGGCCGAGGCGGCAAGTTATCTCCACGCTTCATCGGACCATTCCAGGTCCTCATCAGGATTGGCGAGGTGGCTTATCTCCTGGCTCTACCACCTCAGTTGCATTGGGTGCACGATGTCTTCCACGTATCTCAGCTGAGGAGATACGTGCACGACCCGACGCATATCATTGACCATGGGGAGCTTGACGTTGATGATGGGGAGACTTTTATGGAGATTCCAGTGGAGATCGAGGATCGACAGGACCGGGTCCTACGTGGATGGTCGATACCTCTAGTGCGCATCGGATGGCAGCACAGGGACCTCTAGGAGAGCACTTGGGAGAGGGAGACTCAGATGCGTGCTCAGTACCCTCATTTGTTTCCCTAGCTTATTATGTATCTTTACGGGGACATAAATCCCTGAGGTGGGAGTAATGTAAAGACCCATAAAATTCAAGGGAAATTTTTTCTTATTTTTCTTTGGGATTTTACAAGAACACAGTTTCTGACGGCATTTGATTCCAAGGCCCGGTGTGCCCGGAATTTCTATCCGAAGTTTAGCTCGGGTACGTTCAGTGAACGAACGAGCGGGAATTTCTATCTTTTGAACCGGTGCTCAGAATCGAATTCTGAGGGCACCGATGGAACTGTAGCACCGGTAATTTCTTAGGAACGCCTTTTCCGGAGTTGCGTTTTCATGAGAGAAGATGATAAAAATTGTGGAAGTTTAATTTATAAATTAACTAAAATTTTTATTTTCTTTTAGTGGTTTAAGGCTTTGGGTGGAAGTTGGGTAACTACCCAACTTCCGAAGAGAGGTTATGAGGGTGGTGGGGCCCACACGAACCCCACCCCTTCATATTCTTCAACCCCCCTCAACTCACCATTAACTTTTGATAACTTAAACATTAATAACTTATGTTATTAATTAAGTGAGTTAATTGTGGATATTTGAATTTCAAACTCTTGAAAATCAAAAGATATGTTATGTTATGTTAATAAAATAAGAGGTGAGCTTATTTTATTTTGAGTTAGTTTCTTGTGGTGGAGTCTTGGGGAGAAAAAGGCTAAGGATTGAAGAACTTCTTCATCTTCGACGAAGAACGCGAAGAACACATCGGTCTCCGATGAAGAACGTCGAGTTCTCGGAAACCGATTACGCGATGCCGTGTACCGCGACGCCGGCGACGTCTTCTTCCTGGACGTCTTCTTCTGCAATATCTCCTTCCGTGACGTCTCAACCCGCGACGAATCCTCGTTCGACGAACCCCCGTTCAAGCTCGCACGAGGTAGGGGTTATTTAATTATTTTGTTCGTGTTTACCACTTTGTCGTTCTTCATGAAAATACGACCAAATCCTATCGATTAACGAGAGGGGGCCGGACCGCACAAACATGGCCGACCCTCCTCCCTTATCCGTGTGTTGTTTCTTTGTGGTTTGAAATGAGTATGGCGTGGTGCTGTCGCACCACGTGTGATCGTGTGACAAGGAATGCGCGGCGCCGTCGCGCCGCGCCATGGAAACGAACAAGGTCACGACGTCGTCGCGCTGCGTCGGAGAAACCCGAATACACCGCGGCCGGAGCGGGGCCGCAGTGGAAGAGCACGGCGCCGTCGCGCCGCACCGGACGACCAAGGTCGCGACCGGTTCCGGGCCGCGGCGAAGTAGGGTGACCGGCGGCCGGAGACGGGCCGCCGACGTCGGAGCAAGGAGGGGACCGGCCGTCGCCGGTCCCGTGGAGCAAGAACCGGCTGGCCAGGGCGGGCCGATCGGACAGGGAAAGAGTCGGGGGTCAAAACCCCCGGCTGGCCAGTTGAGTGGCCCCTTAATTGGGGTCGCGGTTTCTGAATGCGCTGCCCCCCCCCCCCAGCAAAAGCCGAACGGCTCGGCCGTTCGGCCGAGCCAGCTAGCGCCACGCGCCAAAGTGCCGGACCGCCAGGCCGGGTGCCGAGCCGGGCTGGGCCGACACAGGGGGTCTCGGGCTGGGTCGGTCCGGGCCCGAAACCCCCATTTTCGTACCCTTTTTGGTCTTTTTCCCATATCTCGGGCTAAGGACCTCTGATCGACGCGCCGTCAGCGGCAATGTGATCCTTCGATCGAAACGGTCATTTCGGTATATTTCACTCAAGGTTTCAGAATACTTTGGGTTCAGCCGAGTTGGTTTATACACGAAACCAATCGGGCCCTCGGAGCGGAAACGCTATTAACTTGAGCTCCGGACGTCCGATTGATGTGCCATCGACTTTGTTAAATTCCTCTAAGTGAGACAGATCTTTTGGCTTACTCCGAACGAGGTTTGGACGCAGGTGGAGTACGGTCATGTTGGTTTTTCCTTAAAAACCAACCGGGCCCCTGGAACAAAAAAGCCAATAACTCTCAGATCGGGCGTCCGATTGACGCGCCGTCTACGACGTTGAGTTCCTGTTGACGATACGGAACTTTTGGATACATAAACTCTAGACTTTTTCAGTTGATGTATCAGCCTCTTGGCTCGTGGAGAGGACCCTCCCGAAGGAGCTTGCTGTGTGCGGGAACCCTAGAGCTGGCTGCGACTACTACTACTACGACGACTGTACAGAGATCCTCAGTGGATTCGACGGTGACGACTTCAGCACTCAGCGATCCTATGTGGATCAGTGCTACCGATCCTGTGTGGGTCTGATCCTGTGTGGGTCAGCTCTCAGCGGTTCTGTGTGAGTCAGTGCCTACAAATCCTGTGTGGGTCCGATCCTGTGTGGGTCTTTGCGGGGGTTAGTTACCTATCGATCCTTTGTGGGTCAGATCCTATGTGGGTCATTGCGGGGGTTAGTACCTATCGATCCTTTGTGGGTCCGACGGATTAGATGAATCAGTGGCAATATCTGATCATCTCTATCGTCATACGAAGATGTATACCTGAGTGAGCTGAATCCTATTTGCTTTCCTTTGTGGATTGTGTTGTGCTATCCTGTGTGGATTTACGTTTTTCTTTCCTGTGTGGACTGGGTTGTACTTGATCTCGGATGTTGGAGTCGAACGAGAATTGATGACTTAGGTATATGTATGGGCATATACCTAAGCAGTGTCGGATGTTACTTCGTGATTGTATCTTTCCTTTGTGGATTCTGGGAGACCTTCGGGGGTCTTGGGGTCCCTACTGAGTAGCTTATACTCACCCCTGCACGGGCTATGCCCGCACTACGTTGTGTTGGTTGCAGACGACGGACAGTGCTGATCGTGTTTGAGGCTTTTGAAGCAAGACGGTACCTGGAGGTGGACCACTGGCGGGACGTACTCGGAGTGGACGGTTGGACCCGAGGCGCTGTGGAGGCTATCTGTACTCACCCTTTAGGTGGGAGTCCCAGAGGACGGCTCGACACTGCGGCTTACTTTTCAGTTGTTGTTTTCCCTTTCCAGTTGTACTTTACTTTCAGTTTGGGTTTGTATACTGGCCCACTTACTCTTCAGCACTTACTGTTGTACCAGCTTTTACTTAGTGTTTACTTCTACTGCTTACTTGCTCTGTGGTGTTTGTTTACTTTCCAAAGGCAATGTCTTCCCTTTTTATCAGGAATTTACGCCTTGGTGCTAGTCGCCAGCCCCTGGCCTATGGAAGGCGGGCTTGGGGTAGTCACGGCACGGGCCCCGAGAACGGGTCGTGAAATTTCAAACTTTTATTTTCTAAAAATAATTTCATATTGCGACAACGCAATTTATTGAAAGAGGGAATAATGTAACACCCCAAGATTTCATAGTACGTTATTTCTTCAAAGTAATTCAATAACTTGCACTACACGCAACACCGAGTTCTAGCGCACTATGACTTACCAAACAAGCCGTTCAAAAGCGGTTATGAATAGTATTAACTGAATTTTGAACTTTTTATAATCATTATAATTTTAGAATCCATATTATGATTTTCTTATACATAATCTATGAAAAATACAATTTTTCAGATAAAAGAAGTATTTTTAAAAAAAATACAATTTTACCACCTTTTAATGGCGAATCCTTTTTAAATCCAATATTTGAAACTTTTATATATTCAATTTGACAAAATAAACTTCTTCTTTAGAATCGGGACATAAGAATTTGGTTTCAATAAAGTTTTAGTGTTTTTCTGATAACTTTCATATTTGGGTGAATAGTGAAAAATACTATATTTTAACTGAAAACAAATTTTTAAATCAAAATAATTTATATTGTTAAATTATACATTTTAATGGTTTTTAAGTATAAATAGATTATATTTTTACCATTTAATCCAATTATGGTCATTGTAAGTAATTTTACTTTGAAATTGGACATAAACAAGTGCCAAACTTTTGGTAGTTATTATTTCTTAAAAATACGCCTTTTGGTTTTGACAATGGGAATTAATTTTAAATTAATAAATTCAACTTATATGTTTTGAATTTGGTAAAATAGACTTCATTATTAAATTCAGAATGTCAAAATTATCTTAGGGTAAATTTTTTGTATTTTTCTGAAAACTTTTAATTTTTGATGAATAGTGAAAACACTGAGTTATAGTTTAAAACTGAATTTTTATTTAAATAATTATTTATTTTATTTAAATTTAATTAAGTTAAAAATAGATACATAATACCTATATAAGTTCAATGTAATTCATTGTAGTTAGTTTAGAATAATTTTAGATATATAAAAATTTTATTGAATTTTTCACCGTCTTTTACCCACCTCCTAGGAGAATTTAGAAATTCACATAAAACATAATTTTACTGCTTCCGTGAGTGAAATTTCAAAAATCCGAGAGAAAAGATTAATATCAAGGAGTAAAATTTGGTTCAATAAGATAAAAATAACATTTGGTGAATAGTAACTTTTTACTTTTATTTACCATGGTAAAAAGTAAATAGGGTAATTAAGGGTAAAAATGATATTATTATTACCCTAACACATGTCCTAATTCTATTGGATAAGTATAATTCGACCAAAAAAAAACTTAGAAATAAAATATTAACCTCTTTGGTCCACTTGGATTAGATTAGGACATTTATTATTATTTAATTCAAAGAAGAGTTAAAAGAGTTAAAATCAAAGTTTAATAACTAAAACATTTTTAATATAAAGTTATACATAAGAGAAATTCGATTATAAATATTCATTATAAATATAAAACTATTTCCTACATAATGGTATTTTATTTATAATTTTTAGACATTAAATAATTTAATTTATTTATGACACAATGGTGATGCAGTAATTACCTAACTAATGAAATATTAAAATAATTGATATCATAAATATCCAAATAAATGTAATTTGAGACTTTTTATGAATTAAAATAATTTTCTAGGTTAATATGACATATTATTATTGGTTATATGAATTTTATTCGAAGTAATAATTCTGTTATAAATTTATCAAAAACAAAATACACAATAGTGTCAAAATTGACATAAAAGAGTTTTTTAAAAAAATATTATATTATTAATTGATATTATATTCCTAAATATATAAGGTTCGGAAATAGGACTTATATAATGATAGTTGTATCATTAATGGACCACTTGGGGGTCGCTTGGAAGTATATAGTAAGTTTATTAACTGTATAAAAATACAAAGAGACATGGTAAATGTCAAACTATTTAACTAAGAGTTAAATCTAAAAGATAAGGTTACTATAGTGACCCAAACCTATCTAAAATCTATTGGTTGAGTGGTTTTCGACCCATACCCACCTTATACTTTGAATAATTCACTTTGGAGTCATTATAAACCAAATATGAATTTATTATAAATTAATACTTTAAGTTTTTCCTAAAGAGTCCCTCCTCCCCCTTATAAAAGGAAACCACTTATAACCAATTCCTCACACCTCTAAATACTTTTGGCTCATCCAAACTCTACCCAATTAAGCTCTCTACATACCTATCCTCCTCCTAGAATCCTTTACTTAGGCAGAAGGAACCTCAAGAGTCCTTTTTGGTTCAAACCAAAGGGAGTTACCCAAATTAAAGGTAACGATTTCTCTTAGCTTCTTTTCTTTTATTTTACTTCTCCAAACCCTAAAATCTTATTATTATTTTCTTTTGTAACAAAACCATTATCTTAAATATACTAGGATATTTTTATTATAAGTATTCGAACTAAACTTACACACACCTCCATCTAATGGGTGAAGAACATAATGTTTCTGTGGATGGCAACCAAACGCCTCATGAAACGATGATTGTTCAATTATCTCATACCACCTCTCATGGTGGATATTATGATGGATCTATAATTAAATATAATATTAATGATATTTATTTTATATATAACCTTCTGTAATTCCATTTTATATCATACCATTATTAGTTTCATTTGTATATATATACGATAATTTAATTTGAGGAAGTGCGGACTACCGCCCCCTCAAAGTGATATGACTCGTTCAAACCATACAAGGAAAGTAAAAAGGATGGTATTAATGAACTTAAGTAACAAATATAAGATACTATATTATACTTTGATAATAATATAACTATGTATAATTTGGTTTTTATTCCATTTAAAATGAAAAATGAAATGGAAGTAGCGTTCGTGCGTACGTACGGACTACCGTCTCTACAAACGTGATGAGATTCATTCCCCATCATATCCATTCAAGTATAATTTTTATTTTATGATTATAAATAATGTTTAAGGACTTGATATCATTCTTTATATGAATAATATACAACCTATCCATAACAAACACAGCTTATGTAACAAAACATATAAAATAAAACGAGTAAGTTAACACCCGAAACGACGATAATACTAAGATATTATTAACAAAGCAATGTTAAAAGATCCTATATGATATCATATTAACGTATATGATTCTTGTATAATTTAATAACAATTATTTCACCATTATACAGGAGTTTAACCTACCCTCAACCAAGTAAAAGTACAAGGTAAGGGTTTATTTTATAATCTCTTCATTATCCGAGGTTGTTTATACGTAATTATCTATTGGAACCTCTTTATCATCCACATCCATGTTTCTTAAAAATGTATTTCAAAACATTCTTACTATTTTACAGAATATGGGTTAAAGTCATTTATACCCTCGTTTGACTTTTTATAAGAAGTTTATAAAGGAATCTTTTCGTCATTTTCCAAACAAGGACCTTTTTAACCTTTTTGACAAATTAAGGTAAGAATGTCTTTTTTTAACTTATACGGTGGGTGCATCTATTTTCCACTATTGTAAAATCTTAGAAACTTCCATTAAAATCTTATAAGAATACTTTCAAAGTAAATGTTTTCTTTTATAATTATGTGACTTTTAAATGATTTCAAAAAAATAGATATTTCTCTCAAATAGTTTTTATTTCATCTATGTCAACATCCTTTGACGGATTTTAAGCTTATTTGAAGTTGATTTATTATGATACAAAACTTCCATATTGTATTGAAGGTATTGTGATATTTTTGATTGTGGATGTGTTATTTTTATACCATTCATGGTTTATGGATAAAGTATTTACATTTTGTATGCTAGTTTTAATACAAATGTTTATGTTATGTTTAAACCTATTCATATGAAAAATGCATTAGACTTAATAAGTGATGGGTGGAGCCCGCTATAGCTCCTTGATGAATCGGTAGGTCTCATGAGACAAACTAGTGTCTTGGCACGAGGCCTTGACAAAATATTATTTGTAGTCTTGGCACGAGGCCTTGGCTACGTGGTTATGATAGTCTGGTATTATGCATTCCATCATTATGTAAGTAGTTATTGATATTGCATGTGATTATTCGACTAATATAATATCCATGTGAATAAGTAAATGGAATTATTTCATTTTATCTTTTCCATATTATGCTGAAGTTAGAGTTTAAAAGGCTTTTGTTTTAGTTATACATTGCCTTAAATGTTTATACTTATTTATGAAAGTTTCGGCTATATTGTTATCCTTACTGGTCATTTGAGCTCACCCATTTCTATGTTTTATTTTTCCCAGGATGTGAAGAAGTATTTTATGAATGACCTGCAGGGATAGTATAAGGGGATATGAGTTTGAAGACAAGATGTTGTTGTAGTTTTCACTTTATTATGTAATGTAAACTTTATGAATGTATCTATTTATTCCAATGCTACTAAACTAATCAGTCTTTCGAGACTTGATCTTTTGTGATCATGACAATGTTATTTAATAATTCACCAACTCTGGGTAACTGTGGTTGGGAAATTACACTTGTAAAACATGTTCTTTGTTTGTGGATATGACCTTGGATCTTTTAAAAGATCCACCATTGTAGTATTATTACAATACAATGTGATAGGGTTTTACTTATAGGTACCAAATCAAGATCTTGGACAAAGTTCTGAATCCAGAAAGCTTCCTTGGATATATTAGAAGATTTTATGTACTCAGAATCCACTAAAGAATCATACAAATCTGTCTACTTTAAACTCTTCCAGCTCAAAACTCCTCAATTGAGATAGAAAACATATCCCGATTGAGACTTCAGATCATTATGATCTGTCTGAAAACCAGCATCATAATACCCTTGGATGACAAGATCCTCACCTCCTCCATACACCAGGAACATATCCTTAGTTCTTCTTAGATACTTAAGGATAGTCTTAATAGCAATCCAATATTTTTCTCCTGGATCTACTTTATATATTCCTACCATTCTCAATGTATAGGCAACATCAAGTCTAGTACATAACATGGAATACATGATAGATCCTATCGCTGAAGTGTATGAGATCTTACTCATTCTATCTTTCTCTTATTGTGTCTGGAGAAACTTTTCTTATAAAGATATAATTCATGTGACATTGTAACAAATATCCTTTTGTATTGTTTCATACTAAATATCTTTAGTATTTGGTCAATATATCTACTTTGACATATCTGGTCAATATATCTACTTTGACATGGTCCAATTAGCCTCTTGGATCTATCACAAATGATCTTGATCCCTAGAATGTAGGCTATGTTGCCTAAGTATTTCATGGATAAGTACTTGTATAACTAAACCTTACCAGATTATAAGACTGGTATGTCATTTCCAGTAAGTAATATTTCATCAACATATACTACTAGGATAATGACCACATTGCCATTAAACCTTTTATAAACACACGGCTCACATTCATTCTTAATGAAACCAAATTCACTTATGGATTCATAGAATCGAATATTCCATGACCTGGATGCTTGCTTCAATCCAAAAATGGATCGATGCAACTTGAAAACCCTTTTGGAATCACCTGGTTTCACAAAACCTTCTGGTTGTGTCATATAGACATCTTCCTTAAGATTCCCATTAATAAATGCAGTTTTGACTTCCATATTCCAAATATCATAGTCATGGTAAGCAACTTTAGAAAGTATGATTCTTATGGATTTAAACATGGAAATTGGTGAAAATGTTTCATTCTAGTCAATTCATTAACACTGTTTAAAATCATTAGCCACTAGCCTTACTTTATAGGTTCTTACTTTACCTTCCAAGTCTAGTTTCTTCTTGAATACCCATTTACACCCAATAGGCTTTACATCAACCGGCTCATTGACCAGAACCCAAAAATAGTTCTAATACATGGAATTCATCTCAGAATTCATATCTTCTAGATATCCTTCAGCTTCTGAGATCTCTATTTCCTCCTTGTAGTAGATAGGTTCATCATTTTCCAACAATAACAAGTCACCATCCTAGGTGAATAGAAAACTATATATCTCTAGTTCTCTTACCTCTCTTACACTCCTACGTAGTACTTGTGTTTTAGGAACCACTTATTCTATGGGTACATATGGACCTTGTTCATGTACCAACTTATGTGTATCTTGATCATCAACTTCATCAAATTCAATCTTCCCCCACTATCCTTTTTTAGGATTTGATCCCTCTCAATAAAGATGACTTTTCTGGAAACATTCACTTTCTTGTATGAGGGTTTGTATAGGTAGTATCCTTTTTTCCTTGGGATACCCTCTAAAGATACACTTCGTGCCCTGAGGTGCTAGTTTGTTTTCTGAGAAATACTTAACAAAAGCATCACATCCCCATACACATGTATGCGATAAAATGGGTTTCTTTCCACACTATATATTGAAGGGAATTCCATTTTTTTCTTTATTTGGTACTCAGATTAATGTATATGCCACAGTTTGTAATGAATATCCCCAAAAGGATAACAGAAGATCTGCATGAATCATCATTGACCTTACCATGTCTGACAAGGTACGATTCCTCCTTTCACTAACACCATTCCACTATGGTATATAAGGTGGAGTGAGTTGAGATAGAATCTCAAACTACCGCAAAAAAATGATGAACTCCTGGTTAAGATATTATCCTCCTCAATCTGATTAATGCTTCTTTATCTTCTTACCAAGCTGATTCTCTACTTCATTCTTGAATTCCTTGAATTTCTCAAAGGACTTGGACTTATACCTCATCAAGTAAATATATCCATATCTACTCAATTCATTATTAAAAGTTATGAAGTAATAATATCCACCTCTATTTTCTACTAGAAATGGTTCACACACATCAGTGTGTACCAATCCTAGAAGCTTTGTGGCCCTTTCACCCTATCTACCAAATGTCAGTTTGGTCATTTTACCTTATAAACAATTGTGACATATATCAAGTAGTTTTAGCTCAAAAGAGTCTAAATAACCATATCGATAGAGATTTTCCAAATGCTTCTTGTTTACATGACCAAGACGGTGATTCCACAACTAGGTGTTATATGATTCATGTGAACTTGATTCATTGTCAATTACTAACACTTGGTTTTCATAATTTAATACATATGGACCATTATTTAAATGCATTATACCATAACATATGATTTCATTATAAAAGAAATAAATTTTATTTTATAACTTGAAAATAAACCCATCTGTATCCAAACTTGATACAAAAACTATGTTTTTGGTAATTCTAGGCACATAATAATAGCCATGTAAAACTAAAATCATTCTCATTGGAAATGTGAGGTGGTTTTCACTAATGGCAAGATCAGTCAGCCTCGCACCATTGGCATCTCGCATATCCACATCTCCTCTGGAAATTTTATGGAATCTACTTGGTTCCTGAATTTGAATAAAGATGTGAGGACCAAAATTTTTATCTAATACACAATGTTTAGGAATGGAAAGATTGAACTCAATAATGAATGAAACTTTGGCTTCCTCTTGACTCTGGGTGCAGTTCCTCTTACAGTGTCCTGACTTTCCACATGCAAATCATACTACCTCCTTTTATTTTCCCTTACATTAGATCTTATTTTTCTTGGTTATACGGTGCTCAGAGAATTTAGATTGTTTATAGGTCTTAGTTATATTTTCCTTTTCCTTCCTCTTCCTATTCACCATAAAGACTATGGGTGTATCACGCCTCATATCCTTACCCTTTTGGAGAATTAGGGTCAGAAGTTCTAATAGAATCTTTTCATTTTTGTTTATATTATAATTCATAATAAAACTAGATAAGGTCTTGGGTGGTGATAATAGTATGAGATCTGTATGCAACTCATCCAGTAATTTAATCCCTAAGATGTTTAGATGCTCAATGTATCCAATAAGATTCACTACATGTGGCCCAGCTAGTGAAGAATCTCTAAGCTTAGTGGTGAAAAAAATGTTGGAGTTATCATACCTCTCTTTTATCACCTTCTCTTGATAGATATCCCTAAGGTGAGACATCATTCTATAAGCATCCATTTCATCATATTTCTTCAAAAGATCATTGGTCATGGATGATGGCATGAGATAATAAACATCTGTAGAATCATTCATATGTTTCTTGTATATAGAGAGCTCCTCATCACTCACCTCATTTCTAGGCACAACGGGTAAAGGTTCTTCCAGTACATATAGCTTCCTTCATGGAGAAGGATGACCCAAAGGCGCCTTTCCCACTCCTAGAAATTAGTTCCAGTGAGAATTTTTTCCTTCTCGAGTATGGATCACAATGATATGTTTGATGTCATCTTTAATTATGTTTCTACAAATAATATTAACAGAGTTTTAGTACATTATCTAATACAATTAATAAAAATAAATAAATAAATATTCATTGGTATCCCATTATTTTATCAAAACCCAATAGCCCTCACCATTGGCTTCGTAATATCCTATTGCTTGGACATTCTAGCGACAATGATCCATATTTCCCTTCACATTACCCTAACTTTGGATGGTCAAGTAAATTGAAATATTTTAGGTAGGAATTACAAATTCCAACTACATTAACTTGAAACTCCTTGATCCATTGAGTGGAATCCCAAATCCTGAAATCCTTAATTTTTTATTTCCTCAAACTTTAGCTCTCAGTTACACTAATTCCTTCTTTTTCAGTAAACCCTTGATGTAAACTAAGTCAAGCCAACCCAAACCCTCAAATTATAATTCCCTGATAATTGAAAGAACCCCAACTTTGGATGCTCAATCACTTTGAACTATGGTTCGATTCTAACAAAAGTAATGGAAGGCTATACCAACTTAATATTTTGTTGATGGATTTTATTCTTTATGCATAAATTTCCATTTATTATCTTTTCACATGCCTGTTAATATTAATTGGGATAAGCTTAAGTGATTAACCATGTATTATATAATATTTAAGCATAGGCCGGTTTATTTTTGTTCCATCGTGCATTCTTGTTTAATTAATTAATTATGTAATCATGATAATACATCCATAATGAATAAACCATGAAACTAACATAAATAAAATAAATGGTATGATCATGATATTGTTCTAATGGTTAGTTTATCTAGTAGTTGATAAACTAACCACTGACCTGGGAAAAAACACCTTGAACCAATTAGGTTCGTGTTTACAACTTTCCACTTATCCACCTTTGTATCTCCTTGGATTGGTTTTTCATCGGCTCCTAACTTAAACCACCTCCACTATATTGAGATATAAATCCACTACATATGTTTTTACTCACACACAGGTGAGGGGTAAAAAGGGGTTTTACATAAAATAAATCATGAGCACGTAGGGCCTACATATTAATGATGAGAGAAGGTACACATACCAACAATTTAATTTAATAATAAATTAAAAGGGAAACCAATCACATACAAAGGTCTGGTCTAGATCATGATCATCCACATGCATGAAAAAAATTACGCATTTAATAAAACTATCATTCAATTATTTTATCATTCTTATTTAAGATAAATCATGCTCGAATCGATTAATTATTATCTTTAATTAATAAATCATTTTATCTTAATCCTTTTCTGAGGTTCCTTGAGATTATCATCCATTATAATTTTAAACAAATTATAATTCATTTAAAATTAACTTTATACATAACTTATACCTTGGAGGAAACCTGGTGAATACCTTTCCAAAACTACCCAACATGTATTATACTTTTATACACTTTATTCTTTATGAAGTGTAGTATGCATTCAGAATTATAATTGTAATACAACTCATACATGATGTGAAGATCTTTGAACATTACACATATGTTGATTAAACATTTATATATGTATATAAATATATATATATATCAAACACATATCACATGTTGTGTCCAAGCTTTATTCCCACACGAAGGTACATATCTCTAGGGTTACATAATATAATAATAAATTTTAAATATGCATAATCTGGAAAAATTACAACGTGTGTATATCTGACTACACGGCGTGTACACTCCTCACCACTCATTTAAAGTATGTGCTTGGGGAAATGGCATGTGAGGTTTACTTCATAAATATTTGGAGTACATGATGTGTCCAGTGGGCCACATGCCGTGTAGACTCCATGTTACACGGTCACCATCCAGGAAATCTGTGTATAGGATACACGACTCGACCCTAACCCGAAGAGACTACACATTGTGTCTAGTGGGCCACATGGCATGTAGTCTGGTTCTCGTCTACCAGTTAATCCTAGTCAAAACCATGTGGATTAAAGTTCATTAATGGTTTCATTAATGTCTAATTAATGTAAGATCTCAAACTTATTACCAAACCAAATCTTGATGTGTTGAACAATACTACACGACATGTAATTCTGATTACACAGTGTCCAGTGTTTTATGGCTAGGATCCTTGGCACCTTTAGAAGAGTTCCTTGATTTTATTTTATTTATAAATTTAACCATTTATCTTAGATTTGTGAGAAATGATAATAAAAGAAATAGATCTCGTAATTCAGATTAAATGGAATGATTAAAATTGAATCTTCAAACTAAATTATAAAAGCATAAATTATCAATGAATTATTTAAATACTTATAAACAATAATATTCCCCCTCTGATACCACTTGTAGGTTCCGGGTGTAGCGGAAGCACGAGAGGGGTGGTGCCCAACATTCATTTTTTATACATTCAATGAAAAATCTGGGATCAATATAGAAGATCAACATATTTTGTTTATAATTAATTTAACTTAATTAAAGAATTACCTCTAAGTTGATTCTTTCTTCGTTGATGCATTCGACCACAGATCTACAGTGCTCATTCATTGAATTGTAGAGATCAAGGGTATATCTCCTCTAGTAGCAATCCACATGTGTTCCACGTATCTATGAACGTCGTCTAAGGAGTCTCTGGGTGCTAGCATGAAGATCCTTTCACATGCGATGTCCGCCTTCGATCTCCTTGAGAACTACTTCCAAAGATTTCTCCTTGATCCGGTGGAGGAGGATCTCTCTCGTTCTTAAGAGAGTTCATGGAGAGGGATGAACTCTCTGGGCTTGAGATCATTTCTCTAATTTTTTTTTGCACAACCACAATCGTCACTTGGCCAGCGCTTGGCAGGAAAGATAATAATACAACTGGTCATTTAATTCACTAGGGTAATAATAAATAATTTTTACAAGTTCCTTAATTATTTTATTAATCCTAGTAAAAACCCCATGTCAAATAATAATAGAAACATTATTATTTCCTAACATGTACTTAACTTGCGAGTTATAATTAAATATTATTTAATAAAATAATATTCAATATTATTATTTCTCACCGAACCCTTAACTCGGTCCGCCAATCCTCCACCATATTTTTTGAAACTTGAATAATGTATATTTATTTATTAAATAAATATCACTGAATTATTCGCCAATAAATATATAAATATTATATTCACTAAATAGTAAATAAATATTTATTAATTATTCCACCCATATTATATTCTCTCGAATAAATAGTGTTGAAATAAATGTGATCAAGCATCCATGAATAATTATTAAACCACAACCAAGAATAATCTTTATTCAACTTGTTAAATAATAAATAATATATTATTCAACTAAGATACTGAATACACTTAGTGTGTGACCATATAGGCCTCTTTCTCAGTGGCATTAGGTGAAGCAACCTAAATTCCAAGGTCAGGATCTAGAAACATGCCAAGGAACCCATATAAAAATAATTTAATTCTGCAACAACATGTCACCTCATTTGAATGCTTTCCATGTAATATAATCCCTTTATCTCGATATCTCCAATCAAGCAGGTTGCATGCAAGTGCCATCAACCCATGTTCTCGATTTCTCATTATTTGACTTCTCAGAATTTGAACTTTAATATAGAACACCATAGCCATGAATTTATTCAGGATATATCATTTTCATCAAAGGGAATGAGATATCAACTTCTGTTATGGAATAGAAGGGAAATATCCTTTATCTTATTATTCATTAATGTAGTATTACTCGTGATGCGCCCAACATATCCTACCTCACCGCGAACATATGTCATCATGGTTTTCACCAATAAATATGAGTGCACTAGTCATAATACCCCTTAATAATAATATTAAAGTATAAGGACCAATACACACATCTGTAGATAGGAACATCCAATGAAACTTATGAATATGGATTTTCTACCGGTGGGTCTTGTTCTCATAATATCCTCCTGGACATTACCAAGGGAATACACCATGAGAATGTGCCTCAAAGGCCTATGAGTCTCCACCCATGATAGCCTGTATCATTTGTATCCCTTCAAATGATATCATCTGGATATAGAACATATGTTCAAGAATAGTTTCATGACACTTTTGGGTTCTCATCATAGCAGGGATCTGCTATGACCTTTTAGTGTGACAGCTACTCTTAATACATTATCACATACAATGTCATGAAAAAAAACAATCATGATGTGATAAGTAGTTTATTAATATCCATACAATGAATATATTATTATCATAAATTACAAAAGAATTTGGTTCTAGGGAACCAAATTCAACAAAAATTTCTTATTAAAATTAAAAGTATTTCTATGTGCTTTTATGGTAAAACAAAATAAAAAGTTGTTGAGAGTTAAGAGTTTTGTTATTTAAAGAGGAAAATTTTTCAGGTCATAAAACTATAGGTATATTACCTGTACTTAAATTCTAGAATTAACTTCAATTATTTTCTTTAATTTCATTATTGAATTTCATTTTACTTATAAAAATTGTTTCATATTCTTGAAAATTATGGAATGACTTAGATATTTCATAACTCAAATATTTTCACTAATTTTATATTTTAAACCATGATTATGTGATTAAAAAATAGTATTATTAACTATGTAATGGTATATAAAATTATATCATTAATTATACATGGTAATGTCTAGCTATAACACTTTCTTTCATTCATTTTGTAAGACATGGGATTCTTCTATAGCAAGTAAACCCTATATCCCTAAAATTGTTGCAAAACACATATTTTATTACCTCAACACTATAATACATTAAAAATCGATTTTAAATATAAATATATTTAAAAGTTATATTTATAATCTTTATAATTTAAATTTGATAAAAATACACATCATTTTTTGATTCTAAATATCAAAATTAGCTTAAAGTGAATTTTTGGGATGTTTTTTCCTAAAAAGATTTATTTTCAAAGAATTGTTTCGAAAGTGTTGGGTATGTTTATCTAATTTATAAATTTCAAATTATGATTCTAATATAATTTTTAAATATATAAAAAATATATTAATATTAATTTAATTATCAATTGATAGGAAATAAGAATAAAAATGATTAATGTATAAAAATACATCTTTATACAAAAAAATAGTTTTTTTTATAATTTATATTTTACTTTAAAAGTCGATTTTATCATATTTAAGAATTGAATTTGATTAAATTGTGTCTAAATTTTAAATCATCATGTTTAAAATAGGTGGTATGGGTTATATTATATTTTTATTAAAAAGATAATTTCCATGGTAAATTTTTAATCAATATTAATGAGGGTAAAAGAGATTAACATAATACTTATTGAATTTGTTAAATTAACAAGACACTCTAATTTTTATAAGATAATTTTTAGGTGGTAAATTCAATCACATGTGTCTCTCCAACATCTATTTACCTAAATCGCCTAACTCGCATGATATTTCATCATTACCTGTCATCTAACTTTAGTTTCCAAAGAAATTTCCCCATTTTCACCTATAAAAGGAGCTCACTTCCACCCATTATATCATTCATATCCATTAAAAATCCTTTAATCATGAATTATTTCTCAATTTCCCTCTCATGAATCTCTCCAAGAAGTTTTTAAGGTTCGAAGTAGTTCCTATTAAGCTTTTAGAATCTACTTTTCAAGGTAAGGGTTCCTAACCTTTTACTTTATTTTTTTCAATCATTCTAATTATTTTTCTTTTAAGTGATAAATTTAATTATAATACATTTTAATAGATTACTTATTGTATTATCGATGATATATCACCATTCCATATCATTATACTACCTTCATAAGTCCTTATAATTCTCAAACATTCCTATATCCATAAAGAACCTAAATTTTAGTAAAGTAAAGAGTGAAGTTACAAGCAATGAAATCCCTATCTAGATAAAAACTAGTGGATTTGGGCTCTATAATAGATTCACCTAGGGTTTATTACCCTAAAAATGTTTGGTTGGGAATTAACTCAACATTCACCCATTGTACAGTAAGTAATCCTAATTGCACGCCTAGTCTGATACTCCTAAGGTATATACTTTGGATGATTCACATTCTATTTATGAACTATCATAAAGGATCATTTTCTATCATCATCCCTATGATATGAAATTAATTTTCACTATTAATTTTTATAATTCCTTTAATAAGGGTAATTTTTATTTCATTGTGAATATTCTTATAGTTAGATATTTACCTAGTTAGCCACATTATTCCATTGAATGGGTAAATATTGATAATTTGTATATTGCATATTTATATACTGATAACTTGTGATTACTTAGAAAATATTATGTATGAGGTTCCTTAGATAACATTAAGATATTTATTGTTATCCATTATCTTCGTATAATTTATGCATTGGACTTAATTACTGATGGATGGGGCCCATAATTATATATCTTCTTAATGCATTGGAGGGTTTCATAAGACAAAATAGATTGGGTATTTAATATATTCCTAACCCGTTTAAGTATGATGTCTTGGAAAAATTCTTTGAAGATATATTTTTAATTCCCTAAATTTTTCTTCTTATCATTATAATATTAGTTTTTGATATCCATGTGCTTATTTATTGACGTATTATCCATAAATATATTATGATCATAGTTTTTTTCATGGAATTATTATATTCATCTATTCCTACCATTATACAATATACCTTATTGAATATATGATCTCACCCCTTTATATTTTTATCCATTTCCATGGGAAAACATGAATATTACTATGTGTGACTTAAGGATTTCTATGGAAAAATAATAGATTTCCATGCATTCAACTGATTTATCATCAGTCTCCAATATGATATAATTTTCATTTATATATCAAGTTCCTAATACTGTTAAACTATTAGATCATGTGTATTGTGATCTATGTGTTATATACCATTTTGATAAAATGGTCATCAGATCTGGATTATTAAAGGTAGGTTGTTACACTTTTTATCTTCAAAAACTCACTAAGTCCCAGGAACTCAACCTCAAAAAAACATAGTATGAATTATGGTATAATTATAGCGTAACACTGAATTTTTTATCCTTTATTATTATATATTAAATCATTTAATCAAAAACCTTTGGTAAAATATTATAGTATATTGTAAAATAAAACTTTATGATCTTCATGTAAATCAGCACCCTTCCTTATATTAATGAGAATACTTGATCAATTACCTCAAAAAATAAATCATGGAATAAAAGATATATATTACTCCATCTATTTCAGAAACCAGATATTATTTTACTTTTATCTTATATAAAATCTTAGGCACATTATTCTTTCTTCTCTAATATCCATAAAATATTCTAATATTTATCATGATTCATTTGGATTAACCCATAATCAAATTTCAATTTGATTCTTATTATTTATTCATCCATCATCATTATCCATGTGTAACTTTTATAATATGTAAAAAAATAGTCAAACTACTAGGATGAATTCTCATTTAGTGGTATAATTTAAACTACTATCACTCAAAAATAATAATTTTACTTTTCCATGATCTAGCATATAATATGATCATCACAAAAATCTTCCTTGATCCAAAATATACAGTTTGAAAGATCCTTCCATAGTCATATCATGTATGATGACATATCTTATTTGGTTTTCAACTCTTGGTCATATTATCATCTCATGATGGTTTCATTATACTTTGATCTATATTCTTTGTCTTTAGTTAGGATTTATTTTATGTTGCTAACAACAAGTCCACCATGTAATATCACATCTATCATTAAAACTAGAAAGGTATAGACTCATCAATATCCTTATTACATTGAAAAAAAATCCAATATGAATTTCATGAATAAGAAAAAAAATATCCTATGGTAACATTACCACATGCACTAAAAATGGAATATCTCACATGGCCTACTACACTTCAATTAAATCAAAGATCAAATGGACCCTATTTTATCATTTCCTCCTTACAGAATCACCAAATATACTTCCACCATCCACTATCCACTTCCATGCACAACTTAAAACCAATAGTGATAAAGTTTCTAATAGGCATAAAATTTTTAATATAGCTCCATCTCATTATGTTGATTATAAAAATGTAAGTTTCAATCCATGATTCAAATGTTAAATCCATAAAAATTTAGCAAGTTGTGGTAATTCAAAATAAATTATCTTTAATAGATTTCAATTCATATATAGGATCATCATGTTCTTGGCATAAGTAAATTAATTATTCATAATCTAATCAATGATATTTATTTTCAATATGAATCATTAAAATTTGTAATTTTTCTTACTTTTATCAAGAATGGAATCAAAATATCTATCTAAAATATTAAAAAAAATGTATTACATAATTTCACAACCTTTATATCATTAGAATAATTACAAGAAATAAATTCAATATATATATATATATATATATATATTCCATTCAACATGAATTTCATATTATGCCTTTAAATATTAGGATCATCAAACTTATCTCTAAGAATAAACTCAATTCATAGATCAGATTGATGTCATTCCAATTTTGAAATGTTCTTTACAATTTAAACTTCATAATACTTGAATTCCATGTCAAATTTTAAGCTATAGAGGAGAAATAAGAATAATTTAATATAAAGGCATTTAATTTTCATAAAAAAAAGATATCTAAATCAAAGAATCATATCCATTCTCCATCAAATCCTCTCTTTGATGAATTCTCCAAATTCTGGTGGTATCCTCCCTCTAGAGAATGTCTAGTTCTAAGGTTCCTATGTCAGTTTTCTCTAAAGTATGAATTTCTAGATATAACTATGTCAAATTTATATTTTAAAATAAATATATTATTTATTTAAAAAATAACCACAAATACTAAAAAATATAATGATGTCACACCAGCACCAAAATACCATCTTAAAGGAAACTACCCTTTCTAGAATGAATGAATAAGTCTATTTCACAACCCAACACTCTATTAAGGAGTAAACTATAATTTTACCTTTATCATTAGAAAAAAAGTATTTTCTTTCGAAACTTTCCATGGTACTCAATGAAACCACTAGAATACCTCAATTAGTAAATATAAGTGTCAAAAAATCCAATAAAACAAAAACTAGTGTCAAATAATGAGAATAAGATAGGTAATTGTCAGATAAAATCCATAAAACCCATTATTTGTAACTATGGGAGTCTATATAACTTAATATTTTCTAGACTTATCAGAGTAATAAATCCAACTAAAATAAAGAATATTTTTATAAATAATGATAATAATGAATGAAATAAAATTTAATGTAGTGAAAAATTTTGAGTGCATACCATATATTTCTTAGAAAAACCCCATAATACTACATGTTTCCAACCTTTAAAAATTTTGATCATGAAAAGAAAATAATCCATAAATTTCTTAATCGTGGTAATAAATTTTAATTAAAACCTCTAATTTATGAAAAAAATATACACTTAGTATATAATTCAATCAATAAGTGGAAAATCATAGTTGAGTGTGGAAGAACAATGTAAAATATTTCTACAATATCAAAAGAAATATATATCAAGGCATGACACCAATATTCTTGAATCATCATAAATATTCCCAAATTAAATCAAATATTAAGTCCCAATAATTATTATTATATTAGTAATTCATATAAAAAAAATTCATTCTTATTAAAAAAACTCACCTATATGGGTATTTCCATTATCACAACCCGAACCCGCACTTCCAGATTCATTACAAAAAACATGTTGTGTATTTTTTTTATTATAAAGTAACTAAGAAATAATCTATACATTATCCAACCAAGTATATTTTTCAATCTATTTTTTAGAGGATTAGGAAAATATCTTACATAATATTACAGTTTATAAAAATTATAAAACAATTAATTGTCTTCTCTTATACTAACTCCTTAAATGAATCCATTCATCTTTGAACTTCTAAAATTCCTATAAAAAATATTTTAAAACATGGGGTGAGCATAAAATTTCCCAGTAAAGGGTTTTAAAAATAGGGATAAAATCCTTTTAAAATACTTTGAAAATCCTTTAGAAAAACATTTTACATCAAATATAAAACATTTTATATAATTTATAATTTTTCACAAAATTATACTACTAGAGATTTTAAATAATATCACATAGAAATAATTTTCAAAACCTTTAAAATATTTATCATTTTGAAAACCTATTTTGAAATAATCTTTGAAAAAAAATTGGATTTATCCTTAAAAACATTTGAAAATAATAATTATTTTATGGATTAAAATGATACTTGGAAAATTTTATGAAATCCATGAGGCCACTTGAAGTATCACTTTAAGGATTTTATCCCCTTAAGGCATGGGTTCACCCCACACTCCACATCATCTCATTTGATATGAAAGAGAAACATTTAATTTTAATAAAACAATATTTTAAAGATCTACCTTTTTCATTCATAATCCATTAAAAACAATTTCAAAAACAACTTGAATTATTTTCAAAGAAGAAAATAATTTATTAACTTTTAAGCTTTACAAAAATATTATTTTTTAGTAAATTCGTAATAGTTAGGAAAAATCCACATAATTACTTACATTTAAAAGACATTAACATAAATACATTGAAATTAAAATAAAAGATTGCATTAAAATGCATGAAATGTCAATAATAATTAAAGATGATGGACATATCTACTATCATGAATGAAATTCATGGATATACAAAAAAACATCACACATAAAATGATAACTTTTATCATTATAAGAAAACATTAGAACTTTTTAAATTTGAAAATGAGAATTAAAATTTATTTTTTAAAATAAACTTTCTTTATAGGGGTTTTTGAAAATTATCACAGCATGGAAACTGTGAAAATAGATAACATAATTTTTATATAATCAATTTTTGAAAATAGTAATATTTCTTTCTAAAATATAATTTTGAAAATATAAATATCTGAAAATAAATACTTCCTTTACTAATTTGGAAATATTTTTTTTTAAATAGTACATGTATATACAAAAATCATAATTTGAAATATGTGATTTTTTTTAAATTATATTTTTTCCCTTAACTTAATTTCAAAAGAATTATTCTTCTTCTTCTTAGAAGAAGACACACTCCCTCTCTCTATTTAAAACTAGAACTCACAACCAGTTTTTAAAATGAAGGACCTCAAAAGCAAGGTATATCTTATAGATGATTTACACTATATATATATAATCAATTTTTGTATATATATTTATATGGCTGAATATTTATCTGTGCACCAAAGGATATTTTCATAAATCTCAATATAATGACATTTACATGCTTGCGAAACAAGTTGGGTGTAGAGATGCTTGAGAAGTTAATACTAATAGAGAATTGACATAGAATATAATATTTATATATTTATACCTTCACTACTCTTGAATTTTCTAAAAAATAGAAGATCTTATATTAAAATTTATATAATATTTTATTTAAATACGCTTGATACATTCAATTAAATATATTTATATTTTTTTAACCCGATTTAATTCAGTTGGATCAAGTTACTTCATGAATATTTGTTGAAATGAGGTAATGGTCTGCAGAAATTATTGACACAAAACATTTTCAATTTAATACATGCATTTAGAATGACCATTGTGTCAAATAGAGACGCTGTGACGAATAAAAATATATAATTTTGGTGAATAGGGAATTAATAAACCAAAAAATATCTTAGAAATGGGATTTCAAGAAGATTCTAACAATTGAAAAAATAAATACACCTACCTCTAAAAATTGGGTTACAGAAGGAGGAATATAATGAGATCTCCATCATGAACAGTTTGTGCTCAATTTTCCTTCATCTGTGTTCAAAACCCTTTGATCCACATTCGAATATCTTCAGTTTTCTACCTCATGTTGATTCGCTTCACGCAATCTCTCTTAGCGTTCCATATCATGCTTAAACCCTCACCCACATTTAAATCTCCCTCTTCAGAAGTTGAAACCCATCCTGATCCTATTTTCTATACTCGGTTCCTCTCGAGAAAGACCATCGCTAAAACCCCACCCTTAACCGGTTGTCAAAAATAAAAAATATTATTAATATATTTCACATAATATTTGTAATTCAGCATTTATATATATAATTATCATAATTTCATTTATTAATATATTTATAATTTCATATATTTTAAAATATATTGCCTTTAATTTCAAATTAGGTACATAAAAAATTATGTATATCACATATATATATATATATATATATAATTTTATCATTTTTATTAAATGTTATATGTCACGTAATTATAAAATTTTAGATATAAATTTTCTATAAAATTATTTGCTAAAATTAATTGTTAAAATTAATTTATATGAACTTAATTATTTATAATTATAAATCATTTTTTTAAATTGTTAAATTATAATTCCTATAATTTATTTATTTGAATTAAAACAATATTTATATTCTTGGAAAATATTATTCAATAAATATTCTTTTTATAAATTTATATATTAACTTATAACAAATACTTAACATTGATTAATGAAAATCATTTTCATTTTGAAAAATTATTATATTAAAACTTATTTTAGTTGTTTTTAATTTGTCATGTCAAGAAATTAGAAATTATAATTTCATATTTATTTTACATTTAAAATAATATTTTGATATAAATTAGTATAAATTTTTTATAAAAATATTATATTTTTATAAAAATAATCATTTATTCATATTTTAAAACAACACATTTATGATTTGAACTATAAAAAAATATTTAATTGTACTTTATTAAACATAAAAATCAACTATAATTTAAATGATATAAATATAATATTTAATAAATTTTCATTTAAGAGTTTCATTATAACTTCCTTTATTTATTTATTTACTTTCTTTACTAATAATTTAATATTCATTATAATTTTTTTAATAGTTTTTTTAATAATATTGGTTTAATGCATAAATCAAGATGCTAATAAAATAAACAATCCTTATATTAAAACTCATGATGTTTCATTCTCTCCACACCCCTTAAATAAATTGTACCTACACGATTCTTTCGTCATACCTAATAAAACTCAAAATTTCCATCTTTAGAATTAGGAAAAAATAGAATGGCTAAACTTCTATATTGTTAAGGTAATTATTTACATTTAAGTTCAAAATAAAATTCTATCACTTAGATTTTTCCTCAAACAACAATATCTAATCCAAAGTTGTCTAGATCATTCCTCTAACACCATTGTTGCAGCCCGAACCTGCACCTCCATATTTGGTACTAAAAACATACTGTGTATTTTTTTATAAAAAATTAAATGAAAAATAAATAGTACATTATACACCTGAGTATCATTTCTAGTTTAGGTTCTGGAGGATTAAGAAAATACCTTACATAATATGAGAGTTTATTAAAATTATAAAATAACTAATTGTCTTCTCTTGTGCTGACTCCTTAAATGAAACCATCCATATTAGAACTTATAAAGTTCCTATGAAAAATATTTTAAAACATGGGGTGAGAATAAAATTACCCAGTATAGGGATTTAAAATTAGGGATAAAATCATTTTGAAATACATTGAAAATACTTTAAAAAATATTTTATATCAATGATAACCCGTAGGACATCGTTAATTCCCACCGGGTTACCGAATTTAGAAATTTAGAAACATGAAAAAAATAGACCGCTAAACTATAAGGTAGTATAGGATATGTCAGTCCGAGGTCGAACCCACTGAGACAGGGTTGAAAAAAATATTAATTAAATAAAACAAACCTAAAATAATGAATATTTAAAGGAATTAAATCTTAGCGATTAAGCATTTGATTTGTGGAGAATGTGGGAGAAGAAAATATAAAAAGGGTTTTGGGAAGCAATGAATCCAGATTCATGGGATGATAAGGTAAGAAATAATTAATTAAAAATTATTCAGTCATTGGAATTGGATCCTAGTGAGTCTAATGGTCATGATAAACACACTCCATACCAAGTTCTCCTTTTCTCATTGTCAGATACTTTGGATTACAAAGAATGGGTAAAATGAAACCATATTTAGACACAGGTTAAGTACAAACCCAATGGTCCTAGTGTGAGCTTATACCCTAGATAGTATATTATATAGATGCATTTGATCAATCTAGACAATGTTCATGCTCAAATAAAGAAATAAATTACACCATTTTCCTACCCTTGCTCATAATGTTCAAGCAAGAAGAATTAGTAAAGATATATAAATGAAGAGAGAACATAAAATCCCAGCATTAATTGCATTAATATATAAAATACCACATAAATTCAATCCCCTTTCATCACACGCACCCTAGAATGAAGAAATTACCCGCTCATGCTAACCATGAGCGTGTTTAGAAAGAAAAAAAATCCTACAGAAATGTGGCAGCAGTAGGTGGGTGCATCTCCACAATTTCTCCTTATCAAAGTATACATCCAGAATGTCTCCAAAGTTGCAGACAAGGGTGATATTTATAGGGATTTTTTATTCAAATCCTCAGCCACTACATTAAATCATATATCCTAAGTATCTTTTTTTCCTATTTCCTGACGCCATTATGATGTGTAATTAGATTACATGTCATGTAATCATGATCTGATTCTTCCTCCACATGTGTGAATATCATGAGAATGTCATTCAAATATTTGGAAATTTGACTCTTTACGTCGTGTAATCAAGAATCACGATGAGTAACTTTCTTTTGTGGCGTGTAATATTTTCATGACTTGTTCTAGCTTCGGAATCCTCCCTTGATAAAGTCACAACATTTAATTGAATTACACATCATGTAATCATTCTACTCTAGAAATTTCATCTTCATTCTTCCTAAAAATCAAGTGTCACGCCGCTTCGCTTCGCTAGCGGTGCGAAGTGTATTTTTTCTCCAAAGCTCTCCTCTTTTCATTCCTTTTTCATAAATTAGTTATTTCTTACCAAAAATCATAAAACAGGTCAATAGATTCCAAAATTGGAAATATTAATCAATTACATACATAAATCCATACAATAAAACACTCTAAAATATATGCATAAAAAACACTTATCAAATACACCCACACTTAAATTTAGCCTTGCCCTCAAGGATGGAATCCAAACATACTAAAATGGAAAATCACTTAACATGCTTTAAATTCAATTTTAATTAAATCAATTGATCAAATGAAAAATTAAATTCTTGATCATCACATAAGAAAATTCATCAACACCTCATTTTTCAAAGAAACAAGTCAATCATGTATTTTTCTTTTCTCCTTTTTAAATAACCAAGCCTTTTCATTCATTCATTTACATTTTTCGATTTATTATCAATATTTATTCCACTTACAATTTACCTCACTTGAATTTTTCCGCTCATTAATAGGGTATAAAAGATAACATTCAACACATACCTAAAAATTATGTAACTTACCATAAGATTGAAAGGCATCTAACATCTCCACCACATAAAGATAGTGATCACAATTAATCATGAGGACTTCACCATTTAGGATAAAATGACTCTAATGCTTCAAGTTGGGTAGGTAAATGATGTAAATCAATTAATCCTCAAAAATTAGGTTTAACTCTAAATCGTTTTTCATGATATTGAAATAGAAGCTCAATGAATTTCTCCCTCTACAAGTGTCATTTATCTCTCCCCCAAAAATCTCAAAGTGGGATCATGATATATATAAGTGTAATGATAGAATCTACCTCTCTTGAACTTTTTTTATTTATATATATATATATATATTATTTTTCGAAAACTATGCTCAGGAAAAATCTCACATACATCACCTAACCACATACAATTAAAAAAATCATCAGTCTATAAAATAGTGATTTTTGATCCTCCCAAAACAAAACCCAATTTTGTTTCATTTTTTTAGAAAATATTTTTTTAGAAAGAGAGGTGAATAATAAAATAAAATGAAATATTCATGGCCTCCCCCATATCATAATAAAAAAAATACCCTGGAAAAATATCCACATTAATTTATATCCCGATACACCATAAAAAGTTCCTTCCACATGCTTATTCTTTTAAATATCGTGAAAAAAATTTAGAGGAATATAGGAATGGATAGAATAGGCTTTTAACACAACTCATTTAATAACAAGGTTTTTCATGTATTTTATAAGATTAAAAAGGATTAATTCATGGTGGGTCTTAGGATAAAGGGTAATAACAAAATAATGCCTCAATAATTTTAAAATTGATTATGTTTAGTCATAGTTTCCATAATATGAAAATAAAGTTCTAGAAGAAAATATACCTAAGTTTCTCAAGAAATATACTATATAAATAATTATAAATATTAGATCAGTGTATGTCTTGGAAATGAGATTAATGGTTGGGACAACTACTCATGGAAATTCACATGAATAAACAAATTAATGAATACAAATATCATAAATTCAAAGAATGGAAAAATATCAGAAAAAATTCATTTACTATGGTCAAAATACTCTGCAAATCATGATTTTTCAAATTATAAACCACATGTTTGTATCTAAGAATTATTTTCCCCATTTTTATCATTCAAATTTATTAAAAAAGAAATTTAAAATTCTTAGCATGGTAATTATCCTAAACAGTTTATGTCTCCTAATTCAATTGATTAAAGAACGAATCAAGTGCAGTCATGAAATTGGAATTTATATCTCTAAACAATTAAAATGTGTGGAATACGATATAATATTACAAAATTGAATCACTTACTCCCTATGAAAATTGATGCTTCAAAATTGGCTTTGTAGGTTCTGCCTGCACTTTTTCACCTACTGCATGTACATTTGATGAACCTGAAAATAAATATAAAAAAGTGAAAGTACATTCCCTTAAAATATGCTCAAAAATAATAGGGTGATTGAAACTAATTATTAATATAAAATTAAATCCTAATAAAGTAATAAATATAAAATCATAGAAATCAGTAAAAATCAGGTTGCCTCCCAAAAGCTTCTCTTTTTTAATGGTCATTTAGATCGACCATACCAATGTTAGCTGATTGGAGTGTAGTAAAGGTATAACTATCTTGTATTCACCCAATATTGAATTTGAAGTCCTCCCAACTCAGTTTCACTTTTCCTCAATGGAATTTTCATTGACCTCAGAGGTGGTGACCAGAGTCTGAATAGTATGAGTATTGTTAATAAGATCTCGACATCGGTCTAGACATGGTAATATTCTTCTCCTTTAACTACTGGCTGCATATGTTGATTTTCTTCATGTTCAGCCTCCAGCTCTTTAACTTATTCATTTATTTCTACTTCAATTTGTTCCTATATATAGTCGTTGTAGGGTGCAACTATTTCTTCTTCTTATGGTGCACTTAAATTTTCTAAAAAGTTTGTGATAAATGTGTTCATTGTCTCTTCCTCCTCCAAATCCTCTTATTCTTCTTATTGCTACTATTTTATAAATTGTGCTTCATACCATTCAAGTGCTATAGCAATATTACCCTCTTCATCATCTTTTGAACTTGAAAAATCAAGGTCATTTTTATTAGAATAAAAATAAGCATTGAAAGTGTTACTTACCTCTACTCTGTAATTCATGCTTCTTTTCTCATGGTGCTCCTTGTTGAAATCTTTCTCTAGGCTATGGGGTGTTGTGAAATATGTGCTTGGGTATAGTTTTGGGTAATTTTAGGGTTGAATTCATCATTTTAACTTCAGTGATTAGTTGCGTCATATCATCAAGTATGAAGTAGAACCACTTCTTAGTAGTCATTTCACTCTGTAGTCCTGACATAGTAACGAAAAATACCCAGTGTGGTAAAAATTAATAAACAAAAATAAACATAAAATTTATGCTTAAATCAGAAAACATAAAAGTTGAGAAAATATATGTAAAAAATATTCAACTAATAAATTATTTACTCCTATTCCCTGTAAAGACATCAAATTTTTGATAGCTCATAGGGTGTCGTTAATTCTTGATGGGTTACCAAATTTATAAATTTAGAAACATGAAACAAAGAGACCGCTAAACTATAAGTTAATATATGATATGTTAGTCCAAGGTTGAACCCATAGAGACAGGGTTGGAGAAAATATTAATTAAATAAAACAAACTTCAATGAATTAATATTTAAAGGAATTAAATATAAGATATTAAGCATTGGATTTGTGGATAATGTGGGAGAATAAAACATAAAAAGGGTTTCAGGAATCAATGAATCCAAGTTCATGGGATTATAAGGTAAGAAATAATTATTTCGAAATTATACAGTTGTCAGAATCAAATCCTAGCAAGTCCAATAGTCATGATAAACATGTTTCATCCCAAGTTCTCTTTTTCTCATGGTCAAGTACTTCGGATTACAATGAATGTGTAACCCAAAACTATATTTAAACATAGGTAAATGACAAACCCAATGGTCCTGGTGTAATCCTATACCCTAGATCATATATTAAATAGATGCATTCTATCAATATAAGAAATGGTCATTCTCAAAGAAAGAAAGAAATCATGCCCTTGTCCTACCCCACTCACAATGGTCATGAAAGAAGAATTATTAAAGAGATAAAAATAAAGAGTGAACATGAAATCCCAACACGAATTGCATTAATATATAAAATACCTCATACATTCAATCCTATTTCATCACGCACGCCCCGTCATGAATAAATTTCCCATTCATACTAACCATGAGTGGGTTTAGAAAAAACAAATCCTATAGAAATGTGGCAGCAGTAGGTGTCCGCATCTTCGTAGCTTCTCCTCATCTAAGTGGGCATCCAAAATGTCTCCAAATGTGCAGTCAAGGGTGATATTTATAGGGTTTTTTGAGTCAAAGTCTCAGCCACTACATTAAATCCCATATCCTTCATATCTTATTTCTTCCTATTTCCCATCACCATTATGATGTGTAATTAGATTACACATTGTTTAATCGTGATTTGAGTCTTCCTCCACATGAATAAATCTCGTGATAATATAGTTCAACGATTTGGAACTTTGACTCTTTTCACGTCTTGCAATCAGGACTCACGAAATGTAACTTTCTTTCACAGTATGTAATATTTCCACTACTTGTTCTGGTGGAAGCTTCCTCCCTTAATAAAGTCACGACATGTAATTTCATTACACACTGTGTAATCATTCTACTCCATAAATTCTAGATTCATTCTTCCTAAAAATCCAGTGTCGTGCCGCTTCACTTCGCTCGTGGTGAAAAGTGAATTTTTACGCTGATAGGCACTGTGATTTCTTTGAAAGGAAACTGCATAACCTCCTCAAGCAACCCCCATCTAACTGCAATCTCTCTTTTATAAGTTCCACTCAAAAAGATCTGGATGCGGCCCTGCGCGTCAAAAAAGCTTCTAGGCTATGCGGGCATGGGACACCCACATTACTGAAGGGGATGCTAATTCATAGTATTTTCACCAGAAAGCATCAGCTAGGAATCGGAAGAATTCTATTACTTACATCTCTCAACCAGATGGTAGTAGAGTCTCTGACACCGATGGAATCCACGAAGCTTTGACCTATTACTTCCAGAACCTCTTCTCTGCAGGAACCCCTCTCATTTCTGCTGAAGTGGAGGAGTGCATTAGACCTATGATCACCTATGATATCAATTGCAAACTTATCAAAGATGTGACGGATGAGGAGATACGTCTGGCTCTGAAACATATCCACCTCACTAATGCCCCGGGCCCGGACGGGTTCCATGCCCTCTTCTTCAAACAATAAGGGAACATTATCGGTCCCGACATCTGCAATATGATGAGGAATATTTGGGCCAGGAAAAAAAGCATTTCATCCATCAATGAAATTGTTCTCTTACTCATTCCCAAAATAAAGAAACCTCTAAAAGTCCCTAACTTCAGACCTATCAGCCTGTGCAATGTATCTTAAAAACTTTTCTCAAAGATCTTAGTTAATCGGCTACGTCCTTGGTTACCTGACATCATCTCGGAAAACCAGAGTTCCTTCATGGCCAAGAGACTAATCACTAATAATTCAATTGTGGCCCATGAAGTTTTCCACTCTATGAAAACACGCTCCACCGCGAAAAGAGGAACCATGGCCTGGAAGCTGGATATGACTAAGGCCTATGATAAAGTGGAATGGCGCTTCCTCAGAGTTGTTATGCTGAAAATGGGATTATACTCTAAATGGGTAGATATGGTCATGCACTGTGTCTCGACCATCTCTTTCTGAATCAAGGTCAATGGGGAGCTCACCTGAGGATTCTCCCCATCCCATGGCCTTCACCTGGGAGATCCTCTCTCCCCCTTTCTCTTTATCTTGGTGGCTGATGTTTTTTCTAAACTTATTTCTAGGGCTAAATCCTATAATGTTATACATGGGGAAAAGGTTTTCTGTATAAGCCCATCAGTTTCGCATCTCTTCTTCACCGACGACTACCTCCGTTTCTCCAGATAAACCACTAATGAATTTCAGGTAATCATCCATGTGATCCAACAGTATGAGAGGGCGTCCGGTCAGTCTATAAATTATGGAAAGTCGGAAATATCCTTCAGCACAGGGGTTCCTCCTTCTAAGAAATAAGAACTTTGTGAATCTATAGGCATCCATTTGGTCGAGAAACACTAGAAGTATCTCAGGCTCCCCACGGTAATTGGCTGCTCTAAAAAATAAATCTTTTCTTCCTTGATGGACAGGATTGAGAAGAAAATTCAAGGCTGGACCCCAAAGAGAATTTCCAAAGCTGGTAAGGAGATCCTTATTAAAGCTATCATCCAGTCTATCCCAAGATATTTTATGTCCCCGTTTAAGCTTCCGTCGGCCGTTGTCAATCAGATCCACACACGCACAACTAACTTCTGGTGGGGAAAGAATGATGGAAGGAATAGAACCCACTGGATTGCCTGGGAGAAACTGTGCAAACCCAAGGCTGAGGGAGGTATGGGATTCCAGAATCTCTTTCATTTCAATGACGCACTGCTGGCTAAGAAAGGTTGGCGCCTGATTAACCGTCAATCATATCTTTGTGTGCGTGTTATCCGAGCCAAGTACTTTCCCCAAAAGGACTTTCATGTCTCCTCTCTTGGCCCCCGTCCAAGCTTCCTATGGAAAAGAATTTATGGGGGACAAAGTCTCCTGGAAAAAGGGTTGGGCTGGAGGATTGGGAATCTCCAAACTATTAACATTTGGACTGATCCCTGGCTGATTGATGAGGAAGGTGTGCGGGCCTCATCCCCTGCCTGACCAGGTTTTGAAGATGCAACTTTCAGGTGCCTCTTTTCCGACCAGAGTCCAGGATGGTGTTTGGAGAATATTCACACATGGTTCAATGAAAAAGACAAAATAATTATCCTGAGTACCCCCTGGGTCCCTGACGCAGGACCTGATCATCTCTTCTGGATCAACGACCTTTCGAGAGCCTACACGTTGAAATCAAGATACCATCTCTCCATTGGTATTCAATCTGTCGATTGGGATGGGGGACCCTGGAAGTTAATTTGGAAACTCAACATCCCCCAAAAAATCCACCACTTTTGGTGGTAGGTGTGCATGGGCACCCTTCCTACCAAGAGCCTTCTTATCTTCCGACATATTTCTAGTGAAGAATCTTGCCCTTTCTACCTGAAGATCCCATAATCTCCCTTGAATGCCATAATCCAGTGCCTAGGGGCCAAGGAAATTTGGAAAAAAGGGGGATCTGCTTCAGACGCTTCACTGGCCATGGCCTCTGACCTCCTTTCTTTCCTGATGCGTTGGCTCTCCTCCTTCTTGCCGGCTAAAGCGGGTTCACTTTTCACCCTGGCCTGGATCATTTGGGTCCGTCGCAACAAGGAAGTTTTTAACCACTGTCACAGATCCCCTGAATTATGGATTGAACGGGTCTTCTCATGGATTGAGGGATGGAAGCACCACAATGGACAACATAAGCCCTTTGGAACCCCCTCTTTCCCCCCCCCCACTGGTGTCCACCAAGATACGGGATTCTTAAGATTAATGTGGATGCATATCTTTCCAAGGATGGGCTTGTCTCCCTCGGCATCCTGGCCTGGAACCATCAGGGGAAAGTCATTGCAGCAAAACATTAATCACACTACGCTTTTTGGGAACCTATGGTGGTCGAGGCTACTGTTATCCTTGAAGGTATGATGCTCGCCAAGGATCGCTGATGGGAAAAAATCAACCTCAAATATGATTGTCTCACCATTATCAATGATATCAATTTCAACAACAGCGGCCTCCAGTCATTTGGATCCCTCATCAGGCGAATCCTTTCTCTTCATCAAGGATTCTCAATCTTCACATTCTCCTTTACTAAAAGGGAAGGAAACAATGATTCCCATCAGCTGGTGGCCTCAGGTCCCTATGATGCTAACCAGCTCTGGCTGGACCATTTCCCTTCATGGCTTGGCATTTGTACATCTGTTGATCTTAGACATTAATGAATCTGTCTTTTCAAAAAAAACACTCTAAAATATATGCGTGAAATACACTTATCAATTGAATGTAAAACATTTTATATAATTTATAATTTTTCTAAAAATTATAAAACTAGGGTTTTCAAAAATTTTAATACAGAAATAATTTTCAAAACCTTTAAAATACTTAACATTTTGAAAACTTATTTTGAAATAATCTTTGAAAAACATTTGTATTTATCCTTAAAAATCACTTGAAAATAATAATTCTTTTATGGTTTAAAATCATATTTGGAAACCCTTATGAAATCAATAAGGTCGCTTGCATTATAACTTTAAGGACAACATCCCCTTGAGGCAGTGGGTTGAGCCACCACTCCTCATCACCTCATTTGATATTCAATCACTAAATTTAATTTTAAGAAAACATTCTTTTGAAAATTTGTCTTTCTCATTAATAACCCATTAAAATCTCTTTCAAAAACAACTTAAATTATTTTCAATGAAGAAAATAATTTATTAACTTCTAATTTTGGAAAAAATCTTATTTTTTTAGTAAATCCATAATAGTTAGGAAAAATCCACATAATTACAAACATTTAAAATACATAAACATAAAAACTTTTGAAATTAAAACAAAATCTTTTATTAAAATGCACGAAATTTCAATAAAAATTATAAATGATGGCCCTATGTGCTATCATGAATGACATTCATGCATATACAAAAACACATTACCCATAAAAAGATAACTTTTATCATTATAAGAAAAAACTAGAACTTTATTAATTTGAAAAGAAGAATTAAAATTGATTTCTTAAAATAAACTTTCTTCATAGGGGCTTCTAAAAATTATCACAGCATTAAAACTGTGAAAATGGAAAACATAATTTTGATATAATAAAGTTTTGAAAATAATAATATTTCTTTCAAAAATATAATTTTGAAAATATAAACATTTAAAAATAAACACTTCCCTTACTAATTTGAAAATAATTTTTTTAAATAGTACATGTATATAAAAAAATAATAATTTGAAAATAAGGGAATTTTTTGAAAATAATAAGTTTTCCCTTATCTTATTTACAGAAGACTTCTTCTTCTTCTTCTTGGAAGAATACTCTCTCTCACTCTCTCTTCTAAACTGGAACTCACAACCAGTTTTCAAAATGAAGGACCTTGAAGACAAGGTATATTTTATTGATGATTATTGCACTATATATATATAATAAAAAAATTTGTATATATATATATATATATATTCGAATATTTATCCACAAACCAAAGGAGATTTGTTGAAATCTCAATACAATGAAATTTACAAGCTTTCAAAACAAGATGGGTGTACAAATTCTTGGGAAGTTAATACTAAAATAGAATTGACATAGAATGTAACATTTATATATTTATACCTTTTCTATTATTGACTTATCTGAAGAGAAAATGGAAAATAAGATATCTTATATTAAACTATAGGTAATCTTTGATTTAAATACATTTGATACATTCAATTACATAGATTTATATTTATTAAACTCGATTTCATTTGGATGGATTAAGCTTCTTCATGAAGCTTCGTTGAAAAGATATAATAGTTCATTGAAATTGTTGACACAAAATGTTTTATATTTAATAAAAGCATTTAAAATGACCATTGTATTAAATAGAGACATTGGAAGGAAAAAATCTAGAAAGATGGTAAATATGGAATTAAAAAATTGAAAATTATCTTAGAAATATGATTTCAAGAAGATTTGGAAACCTAAAAAAGTAAATACACCTACCTCTAAAAATCGAGTTATAGGAGGAGGAAGACGACGATATCTCAATTGTGAACAATTCACACTTGATTTTCCTTCATCTGTGTTGGAAACCCTTCGATCCGTAATCGAATCTCTTCAGTTTTCAACTTCATGTCGATTCACTTCACCCGATCTCCCTCGTTGTTTCATCTCTCACTCGAACCTTCATCCGCGTTTAGATATCCCTCTTTGGAAGTCAAAACCCATCTTGATCCTCTTTTGTGCCTGGTTCCTCCCAAGAAATATCATCACTCGAACCCCACCCTTATCCAATTATTAAAAAAACTAATATTAATATATTTTACATAATATTTGTAATTAAACTTATATATATATAATTATCATAATTTCATTTAAAAATATATTTATAATTTCATATATTTTAAAATATATTACCTTTAATTTTAAATTAGGTATATAAAAATGTATTTATATTCTATATATATAATTTTATTATTTTTCTTAAATGTTATATGTCACATAATTATAAAATTTTAGTTATAAATTTTGTATAAAATCATTTGTTAAAATTACTTTTAAAAATTAATTTATATGAATTTAAGAATTCATAATTATAAATACTTTTTAAGTGTTAAATTATAATTCCTATAATTTATTTATTTTCATTAAAACAACATTTATATTATTTAAAAATATTATTCGATAAAGATTTTTTTATTAATTTATATGTTAACTTATAACCAACACTTACATTGATTAATAAAAAACATTTTAGTTTCAAAAATGATTATATTAAAATATATTTTAGTTTTTTTAATATACCATGTCAAGAAATTTGATATAATAATTTAATAATTATTTTACCTTTTAAATAATCTTTTGATATAATTTAGTATAAATATTGTTATACAAATCTTAGATTTTTATAAAAAAATATTTTATTCTTATTTTAAAATAGTATAATTATGACTTGAACTATAAAAAACACATTTCTTTGTACTTTATTAACATAAAAATCAATTATAATTTAAATTTTATAAATCTATTATTTTATAAATTTTCATTTAAGAGTTTCATTATAACTTCCTTTATTTATTTATTTACTTTATTTATTTATAATTTAATATTCATTACAATTTTTTTAATATTTTTATTATCAATACTGATTAAATTCTAAAATTAAGGCACTAATAAAATAAATATTCCTCATATTAAAACTAAGGATGTTACATCTCCCCCTAAATGAATTTCACCCTCATAATTCATTTGTCATGCCTAATTATTTTTTGAATTTATATCTTCAAAATTAGGAAAAACTATAATGGTCGAACTTATATATTCTTAAGGGTACTTATTTACCTATAAGTTCAAAATAAAATTCTATCACTAAGTTTTTTTCTCAAATGAAGATGTTTCATCTCTAAAGTTTTCTAGATCGTTCCCCTAATACCAATGTCACAACCTGAACCCGCAGTTCCAGATTCGGTACTAAAAACTTGTTGTGTATTTTTTTATTAAATATTAAATGAAAAATATACATTATATTATACAATTGAGGATCTTTTTCTATATAGGTTTTGGAGGATTAGGAAAATACCTTACCTAATATCATAGTTTACAAAAATTATAAAATAACTAATTGTTTTCTCCTATGCTAACTCCTAAAACGAATCCATCCATCTTAAAAAACCTAAAATTCCTATGAAATATATTTTAAAACATGGGGTGAGAATAAAATTGTTTGGTAATGGTTTTTAAAAACAAGGATAAATCCATTTTAAATACTTCTAAAATCAATTAGAAAAAAAATTATATAAAATACAAAACATTTGATATAATTTATAATATTTCTCAAAATTATATAACTAGGGTTTTTAAAAAAATTCATATGAAAATAATTTTCAAAACCTTTAAAATACTTATCATTTTGAAAACACATTTTTAAATAATCTTTGAAAAAATTTGGATTTATCTTTAAAAACATTTTAAAATAATAATTCTTTCCGGGATTAAAATGATTCTTGGAAAACCTAATGAAATACAAGAGGCTACTTGTAGTATCACTTTTAGGACAGCATCCCCTTGGGGAAGTGGGTTCACCCCCCCCCCCACTCCTCATCATCTCATTTGATATGCAAGTTCCAAATTTAATTTTAAGAAAACATTCTATTGAATATATACATTTCTCATTCATAACCCATTAAATTCCCTTTCAAAAACTATTATTAATATATTTCACATAATATTTGTAATTCAACTTTTATATATATAATTATCATAATTTTTTTTATTTATGTATTTATAATTTCGTATATTTTAAAATATATTTTCTTTAATTTCAAATTAGGTACACAAAAATGTATGTATATTCTATATATATTATTTTATCATTTTTCATAAATTTTATGTCACGTTATTATAAAATTTTAGGTATAATTTTTCTATAAAATTGTTTTCTAAAATTACTTGTTAAAATTAATTTATATGAATTTAAGTATTTATAATTATAAATATTTTTTTAATTATTAAATTATAATTACTATAATTTATTTATTTTCATTAAAAAATATTTATATTCTTTAAAAATATTATTCAATAAAGTTGTTTTTTTATAAATTTATATGTTAACTTATACCCAACATTTAATATTGATTAATGAAAAAAAATAGTTTCAAAAATGATTTTATTAAAAAATATTTTAGTTGTTTTAAATATATAATTTCAAGCAATTCGATATAATAATTTCATAATTATTTTACCTTTCAAATAATATTTTGATATAAATTAATATAAATTATTTTATACAAATCTTATATTTTTACAAAAATAATCATTTATTCATATTTTAAAATTAACATTTATGATTTGAAATATTAAAAAACGCAATGCTTTGTACTTTATTAACATAAAAATCAAATATAATTTAAATGATATAAATATATTATTTAATAAATTTTCATTTAATAGTTTCATTATAACATCCTTTATTTATTTATTTACTTTATTTGTTGATAATTTAATATTAATTGAAAAAATAATAATATTTTTATTACTAAAATTGGTTTAATTCCTAAATAAAGATACTAATAAAATAAATAATCCTATTTTAAATCTCAATATTTTGTATCCATACAATCAATAGTCAAAGAAAATACACATTCAATTTCACCAATAGTCATTATTATTCAACAACATATAACCACTCACATGAAACTATTCAAAATAATTTCTCATAAATTAAAATTTTAATAATAAAGATAAGATGTATTTGTATATCCTCAAACCTTAAGTAGTTTTATGCACTTCATTTAAATAACTATTATCTTTGTTCTACATCAAACATAGCGTCTAAAATAAATTATCATCTATCTATCTCCCTCAAATTTGTAAAATAATTATTCCATGGGATGCCTTGGGGATCCACCACTTTAGAGTTCCTTAAATGTAGTATTTACCTTCAGTCTCTAAATATTTTTTAATAAAAAAATTAATTTTGAAAAAAAAAATCAACTCTCGACTACCAAGCAATGTCATGACCACATGAATGGTAGGGGAAATAAGCATTATGACAACACTTCTATTATATCTCTTAAAAGTTAAAGGTTGAATTACCAATTCTAAAGAACTTTTTAGCTCAAGATTCATTATAATAGATAAATGAATAATTTATTAATACACAAATACATACCATACATAAAAAAAATCATCAAAATTCAAGATATAAATTCATGAAATTAAAAATATCACATCTTAAAAGTTGGATACTTTCTCAACACCTCCTTCTATTTATTGAAATTTAATCTATTCATCTTTGGAGAAAGAGTTTAAACTATATGAATTTAATAAGAAACCTCAATCTATTTTATCTATGAATACTAAATCTCTTCATTAAATAATTCTCATAGATAACAACAAATATAAAAACTCAATAGAAATTGATGGATCCTCACTTGGCGCAGCCACATAATCTCATACATAAGAAAATTTAATAGGATAAAATAACTAACAAATAATCGCATGATATTTTTCCGTTTATTTAATAAAATAGACCACCAATTGAAATTACAAATGATTTCAACAATTGGTTGGCATTAAATCGATACCCTTAGAGTGTTACTTAGAACCATCATTCTCTCTTATGGTTCCCACTTCAAATAAAAGTTGTTTGAACGGACAGGGGATATCATACACCATTTTAGAAAAACCAAATAATATAGCATAATAAGAAAGTAGTTAAACTTATCTAAAGAACCTTATATGTTTTTGGAAGTGATATGTTGTTTTATTTGTTATCAACCATGTCTTGGAAGTGTTTTTTAGAAGTTTTTATGAGTTTGAGAAGTGTATGATTGTGTTTGAAGTGATTTGGGTTAAGTTTGGAAGAAATCCAAAAGTTAGTTGACTCGTGTATGGATTTGTCTCATGCATGAAAAAATCACATATGTAAATAATCACATAAGAAAATTTCCCCATGTATGTGAATATCTACATACACAAATTCCCACATATACAAATTTCACATACCCATTCTTATGCTATATATGGGAATTTTAGCCATGTATGCTAATCCACATAGGTGTCTTCATGAGGTATCTATTTTTGAATCACATATGATAATTTGTCTCATGTATCCAAATATTCCCATGGTTAAGAATCAATATGAAGTAATTGATAACAAGAAACCACATAAGACAATTTTGGTTATGTAGTGACTAAAAATTTGATATTTTTAGAATTTTTATATTCAAAATAAATTGAACCTAAAAATTTTTGTGTTGATATTTATAGTTTAAAAATCACAAAGTATTTTGGATTAAATGTATTTTATGAGTTTGTAATTTTATGTTGAAGTTTTGGTGAGCCAAATTTGAGTTTGAAATTGTTGAGTGGATCCCTCTAGATATTAAATATTAAATTGTATCATGAAGATGCATTGATATTATCAAGTTATAATAATCTTATAAAATATATTTGGACGATATTTTTGTTGATTTTAGAATATTCTAAAGGTTGTTTTTCAAGTATGAATGTGTATCACTGTGAACTCAGTTTGTTTTGTGTATTTCTTCAAGCTATGATTAGTCGAGTCTGCAATTGATGTTGAGTTTTGAAAGGTTAAATAGATGGGTATTTCTATAATTAATTTTTTTTATTATTTTTGAGTTTATTATACTAATTGAAGGTACAGTGTTTAAGTTTTGAAAATGAAATAAAAGGGAAGAAGGGAAAATTTAGAAGTTTGTTAGTGACATAAAGTTAAAATATAGAGAAATAATCATGTGATCATGGTGTATTGTTTTCAGTTATAACCAATTAGGGAAGTAGAGAGGATCTATAAGATATTTTCTATTGAGAGAATTTTGGGAATGAATGTGCTAGAAAATTCAATATAAAAAATTATTTTATTTCGTGTGACCTAGATATAAAAGGGAAAAATATAGAAAGAGGAAATTGGAGTTTGAGAAGAAGAGGATGGAGTGTAAATAGTTGTGCATCGAACTATGAGAGAAAGGAATCTGGAATATAAGATTCAGATTTCATCATATATATCATAAGTAAATTAATAATTCATAGAAACTACTATATGTTTGAGAATCATGATGTAGTTTTTATTCAAGTCTGTATTATTTTGATTTATTTAATCATGTTTATTAAGAAGACTCATGGAAAGAGATATGTGTTCATTGTTGTTAGTGGAACCTAGAAACTGTTGTGATATTATTCATACTATTTTAAACATCTTGGTATTATAGTTTGATTATGTGATGCCTGGTGTGAATCTATAAATGTGTGGTGAGATGTTTCACGCAGGCTTGTAATTCTATTTTACTTGTTCTTACAGTAAAGAATTTGTGGCTGGGAAGATTAACCTTCCATAATAAGGAGTGGTAATCAAAAATGGAACCTAACCTTGTAAAAAACCTATGTTCCTTGCTCTTTATTTTCCATACATGAACTTTTGAGGCTAAGTTTAGGTTTCAAGGTGGGTTAAACTCTAACAGATCACAGAGGTAGATTTCTTGAGCAAACTAAATTGAAAAAACAACACTCCATTGTCCGTCTTAGTGGAGAAACCCAACACTTTTGGAACTTTAATTTGTATTAGAGTAGCTTCCCTCTATCAGATAATATTAAAGATCTTGAGGATGGATAATATCAATTTTTTTAATAGTTTATGGAAAAAATTATCATAGTTCGAAGAAAAAAATGCTGCTAACCTTTAATCTCTTGAATTGGAAGTTCATGATTCTACTACAGTGGATTTATACCCTTTAGAAGATATTTATAGATATCTATTATAGATAAAAGGAATTTAGAGGTATATATAAAGCTCAAAATTCTATTTTTTTAGGTCCACTAGGATAGATACCCTAAGAGGGGGGTGAATCAGGGTATGAAAGATTAAAACAAATACCCCTTAACCTTATTTAGTTGTTAGAAAATACTCTCTTCTCTATCCTTCCCGGTGTAGAGTATGAACCAAAATTAAACCATGAACATGACACAATAATTTTACTTGGTTCACCCTGACTGGGATATGTACAAGGAGCATACACCAGTGACATGCCGATGTACCAAATCCACTATAAGTGCACTGTTGTTTACAAGTTCGAAGTGGACTCACTGTCCCACCTAGTTTAAAACCACTCACAACTTGAGAACTCACTACTCTCTCAACTGAATTGAGGTCACTAATTATTCAGAATATCCACTCATAGTTTATAGAACTGTAGGTATTTTCATTATCTCTAATGAGTGCATCCTTCACTGTATGTAGATGCTCTCTTGAAGTCCAAATTTCATCCACTGATGAATACCCATATTACACTATTCACTGGGAAACAACCTTTGTAAATACATTTTCAAATCTCCGTAATTCACAAAGCTCCCAATTTATCAAATCTCAAACAAGCCTTTGCGAAGTCCCTACTTTTTCACAAAGCACACACATTCGCAGATCTCACTGCCTCACAAAGCATACTGCTTCACAGAGCTCAAGTCTTTGAAAAGCTTAGGCTGTCACATAGCTCAATCCATCACAAAGAGACTTCCTTCGTGAAGCTCGCTAAGCCAACGCAGGACACACCTCTTTCTTGGAGCTAGATTAGCTGTTAGAAAGCTCCTATCTTTCACGAATCCCACTGCCTCCATGAACCACCTTTGTGATTCGAGAGCTAAAAAATTTCTTTGGAAAACTCTCTACTTCCCTTGAGGGGGTCGAGGCCTATTTATAGGTGATTCCAACAACTCGAGAACCTTCCATGTGAAGTCAGCGCCATGTCATTTCAAATCGCAAAGCTCTGAAATTACCGTTAAAATTCTCTCTAAATTGCAAAGAACCATGGAAATTTTTGGATCGCAGAGCTCGTTGTAATCGTGGTACATTCCTTCAGTTCCTTTTCATTGCCGCAATGATCCTTCTTCCTTTGTGACGTCGCAATGCTCCTTATTCCTTTGCACTACAAATCTTTCTTGCAAATATCTTCGCCTCTTCCATTCATGGAGCTCGTCGTAATCATGAAGAACACCATCAACATCCTTCATGTCTTCAGAATATATACTTTATGAAGCCCATCTCCATGAAATTAATTCCTTTTACATATTTTGATTATATCCTCAAGGAAATCCACATTTCGCGATGCTCACCAAATCCCAAATTTTGGACCCCAAAAATTTGGAAAACACTGGAAAACAGTGCCACCTTGTATATGTTCTTTTGAACCACATACAGATCATCCATTCCTTTGAAATGGTTCTTTGTCAACATGGATTATCAAAAACATCTCTGGAACTCAACAATTCACCATGGAAACCTGCATTTTCAACAAACACAAACAACCCAAAAATGATGCAATATTACCTTGAGGGATTTTTTCCCAATAGTCTCCCTCTTTGGTTTTGTTGACAACTCTTCTCATAATGATTCTCTTCACTTTGATACCTCACTAAATCTCCTTTAATCATCTACCATCATTCGATTCTTTCGATTCATATAGTGACCAATGATTCACTCACCACATACTCTAAGCCCACATGAGCAACGTTCGGCGTGAGAAACATGAGTAGTATGAAAATTTCATCAATGAATCACTTTATTTCTGACACTAATCGTTGATACCATATTGATACCAATAAACTGATTTCATCACAAAACATAGCTGTCGTGATATCTAATCTTTGATCAATCACTTCAAGCATCGTCATATTTAAAACTCATACTCCCCCTATCTTGTTTCTCTCCCCCTATCCCGCTGCTTCACCTATCAGCGTCTCACCGTGTCTTTGACTAAGAAATTTTATCCCTTCTTAAGCTACATTTTCTCCCCCTTAAGGAACTATTTCTCCTCCTTTGTCAACAAACCCAAAGGTCACTCTTTTGTGATCTGCAACAGAGTATAGAACACATATCAGCACATTCGGGAAAAACACACCATACCTCAGGGAGAGGGGGGTTCCACATCCACACTTGTTCAAGTGCGGGGATTCAAATGGAATCCTAGATCCAGTCAGTGTCTCTCAAAATCTTCCTTGGGTAAGGTCTTTTTCATAATGTCTACAACCTTTAGCTCTGTAGGCACATACTCTAACTTCACTAGTCCTTTCTCCACCTTCTCCTTGATAAAATTATACTTTATTTCAGTGTGCTTTGTGCTTGAGTGGTGTACGGGATTTTTTATGAGATTTATAGAACATGAGTTATCGCACTAGATTATGATCGAAGACTTCACTTCAATGCCCATATCATCAAGTTGATTCTTCATCCACAATAATTGTGTGCATGCTTGAGTGGTGGAAATATAATCAGCTTATGAAGTGCTCAATGAAATGAAATTTTTCTTATTGTTGAGCCAAGAAATACACAAACCGCTAAGATAGAAAGCACCACCTGATGTTGGTTTTCTATTATCTGCTAAACCAGCTCAATCTGCATCTATATATCCCAACAGCTCCAACTAAGATTTTTCATTATACATTAAACAGAAATCCACAGGTCCCAAGTTGATATCAGTGATTCTCTCTCAAATGGAGGTCACAAATCATAAAGGGATTCTGATCTTCAACAGGAATAATTTTCATCTATGGAAGAATCAGATGCAATACTACTTCCAATATTTTTAAATGGATGTGTTTATAGGATCAATTCAAGGTATAATAAGTGATATTAATAGTGGTACTTTATCGGAAGCTGATCGAAGAGAATGGATATCGACGCTAAAGAAATAAATTATTTAGGGGAAGTCCTATCCAATGATATATATACCAAGGTAATGTAATGAAAAACATCACATTCCATGCGGGAAAATCTATTGAATATATATGAAGGAGATACAAAATTCATAGAGTCAAAGTTGCAAGTTATATGGAATGAGTATGAATATTTGAGAATGAACCCGAATGAGTCTGTTGATGAATTCTTTGAAAGGGTAAATATTTTTGTGTAAGATATGTGAGGTCTTGGGAAATTCATTGAAGACATAAAGAACGTGAAGTGAATATTAAGGAAACTTTCACCTCAGTTCAATCTGAAAGTTTCAGTACTAGAAGATAAAGATCCAAAAGAGGTGACACTGGACAATTTTCATAGTACCTTGGTTGTATATTAAATAAGGAATGATGATAATGAGGCTATGGAAAAGGGTAAATATAAGGAGATGGAACTCAAGGCCATGAATAAGCTCATCATTGAAGATTCTTAAGAAGATGAAGAGACAGATGAGGTGATGTCATTTCTTTCTTCAAATCTGCAAAGAGGAAAAGAAAATTTCAAGAGGAAACTTCCACACTACAACAGAATCTTTGTTTAGCGGCAGTTTTTTTTTTCATTCAGCGGCGGTTTAGACCACCGCTATATTGTTTGGCGGCGGTTTACAGAAACCGCCACCTAATAGGGCATCGACAATCTATTAGCGGCAGTTTTTAAATTTTAGTGGCGGTTTCAGGAAAGCGTCGTAGGTGCCTCATTTCGCGGCGGTTTTCCTGAATTTAGCGGCGTTTTTAAGAGCCCTAGATATCGCTTTATTCACGGCGGTTATAACCGTCGCGAATAAACTCAATTTCCAGTGGCGGTAAAACCGCCGCTCAATTTAGGTAAACCACTGCAGAATGAGGCAGCCACGAAGCTTCTATTTAGCAGCGGTTATAACTGCCGATAGAAGTAAATTTTATTTTACGTTTAGAGGCGGTTTAAACTGCCGCCAGTATACATTTCGCGGCGGTTAAAACCGCCGCTAAAAGCTGTCCAGAATAAAAAAAATAATTCTTGGATTCTGCTGCACCACTGCCCTGAAAAACAAATAAAACCAGAAAAAACAATCAAAGTTTCCAACACATTCTTCATACTCATGTATACAATATCCTAAATAGTAAATACTAGGAAGATAAAACTCCATTGATACAACATTGCAACATCCCAAACTGGATTCCACTAAATCTTATAACTTCACTTTCTTAGGATAGATCATCCATAGCGATTCCACTCTACTTACAAAAATTGATAATTGATGAATTAGTAGTTATATTAGTACCAACCCATTTATATAATGATTTTTTTTGGTTTTGTGGCCTAGAAACCATCCTTAATACTTATAATAAATTTGAACTAATGAAATATCTTAAATAACACATTAGAAATATATTTTTATAAAAAATACTATTGTGGAAATAGTTTTAGAGTTACATTGGGATATAGCTTTTATAGGAATGTGGATATTTCCAGTGAGTCTTAGTTGACATCTTTTTATATTGGAATATAGGTTAGGTATTAACTAAGTTGTGGTGAGTGATGTAGACCAGAGTTTCTAGTAGAAAAGCTAAGTTATCCTAGATCTATGGATGACTATATAAGAGGATCGAGTTTTATAACATCATCAATATGGGTTAAAGTTCAAGATGTAGTAATTGATGTTGATTGAATGTGTGCGCATGGAATGATGATTACATAATACATGTGATTATGAATAGACCATTTCTATTTATTATTAAGTGGATGATGTAAATCTATGTGGTAGGAAGTAAACCACAGGTTGTTCAAGGATGGAATATTAGTTCTAGATGAGGCTTCAGCATATGCCAAGGATGGATTTTTGTGATGGAACATGGTATAATTGTGTTGACTTGCATCCAGAAACCATGTTTAGTGGTGGACAGAGTGTTTTTCAGGGGAATTAGATTCCTATTTTTATTAAAATGATGAATATTAAAACCCTATGGTGGGGAGAATCACACAGGTCATGGAAAATGTAACCTTTGGGAGAGTGGTTGTAGAAAGAATAGTCATGAATGGTAAAGAAGAAAGTTCTGGAATTCCAGTAATTAAAGTTTCATGACCAGATAGCTTTCAATGAATCAAAAAATGGAATTAAGATTCATAATATAAATAATTCAGGGAAATAATGATAGGTAATAATTACCAGAAAAACCATGATTAAGTGGAAATTGTGTTGGGAATGCAGTTCAAGTCATGCAGTAACAGTTCAGTGATCAAAACAATTATGGTTGGAAATGGTCCATTGTAACCATCCTAATATTGAATTATTTGGTAGAAGTTATTTTCTTAAAATTCATGTTTTTATAAGACATACCAATTGTGCGTGAAGTCGACATCCATCTTCGAGATTATATTTTAATTTATGAAGTATTCTTGCCTATATTCATGGACTTATGCTAATTTATCACCCCTCAGTCACACCTATATCTTAGTGAACCACCCTTGATTTAGAACATTCTCATGACATTTTAGAAGATCTAGAGCATGTTTAGATACTTTTGACACTTAAATCAGACATTTTCAACAATGGGCCTCACCAAAGTGTCCACAACACTATCCCCTTGATCACTATGAAATGACCCAATTTGTTCAACACATCAACAATGGGTTTAACTCCTAGTCATCCAAAATCTCGACTACCAATTCAAACACAGACCTAAATGGAATGATGTATACCACACTCGAGAAATGAATACATAAAAACAAACATCAAAAATCAATAAAATGCATAAAAAGAAACTTGAGAAATCAAGGAAATTTTAGGACATGAAAATGTGGGGTGGTAACTATGTGCCACAAATTTTACATATACAAACCAACTGTTTTCATTTTTGTTCAACACATCAACAGTACAACTACTTAGGGTCCGATGATGTATTGTCACCCTCTCCACCTTCATTTCCACTTTGTGCTGTCACCTGTAAGAACATTATATTGAAAATTAAATATGGTTACATATTTATATTAAAACTTAAAACAAATGAAAGTTAGAAAACTAAATGATTCTGATTTTATGTGATTTACCTACATACCACCAATCGATGCACTCCCACCAGGGGCATATCTGCTCATCTGCTGACATAGTTTAGTCAACTCTTTCTGCAATGCAGATATCTGATCCCCCTGCTGGTGAACTGTGTTTCGTAAAGAAACAATCTCTTTCTTAGCATCTCCGGGCTGACTAAATTCAGGAGTAGATACAGTAGCTATCCCCGTTGGCCTGCTAAAAAACTCAGATGGCATGAGTCCCAAACCCATCCCGTGCACTCTCCCAGGATGCTCCTTCCCAAGGACTTTAGCAACTGGGTCATCCTGGGAGACAGAGTAGGAATGCGCAGGATTGGCATCCCATAGTTCTTTAATTTTGAACTATAAATCAAATATCAATATATATTAACACAGAAAAAATTGATAAGAAGTTATTATGATAAAAAATTGACTTCATACCCAAACTTCTTTTGCAGGATCATTAACAAAACATCCATCTTATTTCTTGTGAACATCCAAACATAGTTCAGTTCTGGATGCTTCATGGCCTAAACTCTGTGACTGCATTAATCAAAGATAAATCAACAATTCAATATATTAAACAGATAATATTGTCTTATAAATATTTAAACTAATTAAAAGATTACCAATGAACTTCGATTTCTAGAAAAACTTTTTGAGCCCGCAGTGTGCGAGATGACTTGCTTCGCTCGGTTTGATGCATTCTGTCTTGATAGATCTCGAAATAAATAAAATGCAATTTAATAATGATGTATTGAATGTAATGTCCTTTTCATATACATTTATAAATGTAAAATGTGGATAATATAATAATATATATATTTCAATACCATCCGCTTCTGATCCTGATGCCTGTCAACAAACACTTTCCACTGCTCTTTTGGTACCCCACTGGGTAGCTTCTCATACATTTGCAGCATGGTCAACGAAGCATCGTTGACATCACACCACAATCTCCATTTAAAATCTTTCTACTTCTTACCTAGATTTTTCAACGTCCACTTCCGTGCTATCACATCAGCAATGGTAAAGTGGAAGAACATATGTATACAGAAATTAATTTTGAAAATATTAGTAACATGACATTAAATTAAACCATAATGTAATAAATTTACCTTAATTTGAGAATCAAACACTTCATTTTTCCAGATTGGAGGCATATTTCTCCAATCTTCATATGAAATGGGAAGGGAAATGGGCTCCACTGCCAGCTAGCCTAGAATCTGGCCAAGAAACCCTGCGGCATCATCCGTAGGGACCCCGTAAGAATCAAATGGCACAACAATCTTCTCTCCATTCAGATTCCAAACATCTAAACTTTTTATTTTTTTCTCCATGGTTGCATTTTTGTCATCTTCAATGAGAAAACAATTAGTATAAACAAAATGCAATAAATTTATTTAATTAAAATTTGAACCTATGATAGTGACACTCCAGTATGTCCGGGATGAAATGGAAGGGGCACGTCGCTGCCCCACTGCTAAGGCTCCCGGCGACTCATCCTCTACTGGGAAATCCATAGATGGTGTGAGAGATGGTGCAGGGGGAGATGGTGCAGGGGTGTCGGCAGCTGGTGCATCAGATGTCATGGGGAGGGAGCCAGATGGATAGTCATCTGTCGCAGAACTGGATGAAATAATGTAATGCTTCTTCCTTGGCATTCCTGTCATTTAATCAAATAAAATTAAGTTCAGAATATATATTTCAAAAAAATTATGCAAAAAAAATTAAAAATGATAACTGATGGAGTACTAAAAGACAAAATATATATAACAATGATAATGAATGACTGTAGAAATTAAACAAGTGGTTGCTGAATAAATAAATAATTGTACATACAATCATTTTCCCCTTCAATCATGTTGGTTTCCTGCTCCATTGCTTCATCCACTTCATTCATCCTTGCTAGACTATTATTTTCAATATCATGATGGACAAATAATTTTGATTCCTGTTGCTGATTAAATTCAATTTCAGAGGTCAAATTTTCCACTTCATCACCCATATCATACAAATCTCTTTGTATTATGTGAGAAACTACACTCCACCCTTCATCGGCAACATCATTCACATAATATACCATGTTTTCTTACGATGATAAGATATATGGATCATGCAGTTCACGATCACCAACATCCATCAAGTGAGATAAGTTCATAGAAGTAAATTGCAAGGAATCTCTTTTAACGCCTCTGATAATATCGACCCATTTGCATTTGAATAAAACAACCAAAAAATGTCCGTGGTAGTTTAATTCAATAATATCATGCAGATTTCCATAGTATTCCACTTCAGAAAATTTAAATATACCACTATTCTGTGTTCTCAAACCCACTTATCGATCAACTGTACGAAATCTAAAGCAATTCACATTATAAGCGTCGAACTTTCTAACTTCTTTTAAAGGACCTCTAGCAAGAAACTTCAAATCTTCTGATACCTCTGCTCGAGTATCAGTATTCATGATCTGAAAAAATAAATATACTTTATTAGATTTACAAAATGTATGTGTCAAACTAATATTCGTATTTATTGCAATATTTATGAACTTACACGTCAAGCAAACCGTTATACCAGCTCTTTATTAACAGCTTTTGTTATATCTTTCTCATTTCGTGTTCAGTCTCTCATTCGTCTCTTTTTTTGTATCCTCAAATCTTCAATAAATGGATCTACAATTTCACTATTCAGTAGCACATATCTATGTGCCTGTAATAATTCCAATTCAGTCAGTGTCACATTTGATTTCCTCCCAACTGATCGGCCAATAGCAAGAAATATTTTGGATTTCTGATGTATTTGAGATTAAGTCGATGTGTCGTCAACACGTCCAACTCGATTAAATCTTGTCTCAATATCATCCATGTATCGAGAACAAAAGGTAAGACACTATTCAGCCACATAGCCTTTAGCAATTGAGCCTTCTGGTTTAGCTTTATTTCTCACGTATGATTTCAAATGCCCAAGATATCTGTAAAATAAAATAAACATAACTATGAATTTAATTAAGTACCAAAAATTGTTTACTTAACTGGAAAACATATAAATAAAGTACCTATCAATTGAATACATCCATCGATAATGAACGGGGCCTCCTAATTTAGCTTCCTCAACCAAATGCACAGTTAAATGCGTCATTACAGTAAAAAAGGACAGAGGAAAGATCATCTCCATTGCGCAAAGGGTCAATACAAACCACTCCTGGAGGTTTTCAAGATTAAATAGATGTATAGATTTCTCACATAGTTTTCTGAAAAATGTGCAGAACTGGAGTACAACAGTAGTAATTTTTTTAGGTAATAATGTATGAAATTCCAATGGTAGTAACTGTTGAAACAAAATATGTGAATTGTGGATTTTCAATCCATGTAACTTACGATTCTTCAAGTCAACACACCTCGAGATGTTACTTGAATACCCATCAGATACCTTAACATTCTTTAACATTCGAAAGAATGTATCTTTATCCCTATTTTTCATTGCAAAAATTGCTGGAGGATACTTTCCATTATCATCTGGCTAGAGATCACATTTTATGTTCATTGCTTGTAAGTCTTTGCGAGCATTGAGATGATCCTTCGACTTTCCATGCTCATTAAGCAATGTGAAAATCAAATTTTCACAGACATTCTTCTCAATATGCATCACATCAAGATTATGACGCAACAAATTAAATTCCCAATACGGAAGTTTGAATAATATACTTTTTTTCTTCCATTGTTGCATTCCGGTTTCACTTGATGATACACTTCGGACCCGTTTTCCGCTATCATTCAAATGATGAACCTTCCCAAATTTTGTTTCAACATTTTCAAGCTATGCCAATATTTCAAAACCATTTAACAACTTTGGAGGTGGTCTACGATCAATGGAACCATTGAATTTTGATCTGTTCATCCAAAATCTATGAGATGCATCGAGAAATCTTCGATGACACAAGAAGCACCACTTTCTACTGTGAGGTAGCCGTTTGGGCTCAAAATCAAAGTTACAAATGGGACAAGCCAAACCCATGTAAGTGTTCCAACCAGATAAATTCCTAAGCCCAGGGAAGTCACTAATGGTCTACATTAAAGCAGCATGCATTTTGAACATTGTTTTAGAAGAAGCATCAAATTTCTCAATATCGTTGCTCCATAACTCCTGCAATTATTCAATCAAAGGCTGCAAGTATACATCAATATCATTTCTAAGAATTTGTTTTCTAGGAATAATCATCGAAAGGATAAAATATGTTTGTTGCATACACATCCATGGAGGAAGATTATAAGGGATCAAAACAACTGGCCAAATGCTATAATTGGTACTCAAATTCCCAAATGGGTTGAATCCATCGGCAGCCAATCCCAATCTAACATTCCTAGGATCAGCTGAGAAATCGATATGTAATGAATCAAATGTCTTCCATGATTGAGAATCTCGTGGATGTCTCATTAACCCATCATTGTTATTATCTACAGAATGCCACTTCATGTGTTCGGAGGTTTTTGATGACATGAATAATCTTTGAAATCGAGGCTTCAAAGGAAAGTAATGCAAAACCTTCACAGGTGTGCTCCTTTTCTTCTTCTCCATGAAATTATGTTCATTCAGACTTCCAACATCACCCTTTTCCTGCCATCTAGAAGAAGAACATTTCTTGAAATTCTGTCTACTTGAATCCTCTCCCCAATAAAGCATACAATCATTGGGACACACATGTATTTTTGTATAATTCAGACCAAGCTTATTAACAACTTTTTTTCATATCATAAAAAGATTCTGAGATTTTTGCTTTAGTAAATGCATCACGAATCAATTCCAATATCATGGACATTTCCTTATTTGTAATTCCACATAGACATTTGATATGGTACAACTTCAGAAAAAATGAAATCTTTGAATATTTCAAACACCCACTATACAACTCTTGATTTCCATCATCAACTAAATCATGAAACACATTTTCCTCAGTGAAGTTTTCTCTCACATTTGGCTCCATAGAATCAAGAGGAGGATCCAATGATATGTGACAATCTTGATCTGCCTGTGTTACAGTCTCAAAAACATCACTTGTCACGTTGAAATTTGTAGCACCCTCTTCTGGTTGTTCTGATATGTTTTGATGTTGATAGTGGTGTCTTGCAGTGCTGAATGCATCATTTATTAGGTTTTGCATTTCATTTTCCATTGTTGATGAACTTGGGACCTCATTATGCGGATTAACATCAGTGCTCAATCTTTCTGTAACGTTCGATTCTCCATGCCAAATCCAACACAAATATTGAGCAGGGAATTGCTTCAGTATTAAATGTTCATAAACCTCATCTCTCTTCAACCATGTTCTAAATTTACATTTAGGACATGGACATTTTATTCTCCCTTCAACGGATCGATTAGAAATTTCAAAATCTAAAAACTCATTCAAACCCTTAACATACTGAGGTGTGTTCCTCGGTAATGTGATCCAGCTTTTATCCATGTATATCACAATGTGCCTACACAAAAAACAAGGAATCAAACATGAGACATCTTCTATAACCCCATCATCAAAAACAAATAATGATGAACAAAATTTCCATAATAGAGAAAAATTCAATGATATATCAAGAAATGGGTCTCAAAATTCCTCAAAGTCCCTAAACTGGAAGCACAAAATGGATGAACTATTTCTATAAGAATGGGCCTTTTCATCATGTTATGGTTCATCCTGCCTCTACTCCTTGCACATTGGATTCTATTCATTCCCACTATTAATTTGTTGCATACCTGATAAAACTAAGGAATGAACAACCATCGATTTCCAATAATATTTAGCTTCCATTCACATTTCCCTAGTGACAACCTCCAAAATGGATGTTATGCCCAAAGAAAGTAGAGATGTACCAAGGTTTGTGTGAAGACCATCACCAAAGAAATGATATGTATCATAATTTATGAACCCTATCTTTAGAGAATATATAACAAACCATGAAAGGTTATTGAGATACTCCCATACTGATATCTCACCAATAAAAAGTCTCCTGAGATCAGTCTATTTCTCTACATTCATTCCCTTAGGAAATAACCATTAAAAAAATCAATCTTGATGAGATTCCAATTCATACATTCATGAAGTTAAAGGAATGAATTTTAAATATAAGGACTGAATTTAAATATAAGTACATTGATGAATAAGCCTCTGGTGAAATATATCATGTAGAAATATATCCTACGTATGATAGGGGACATCATTAACATACCATGGATTCATGGGTAGGGGAACATGCTTATATTGAGATATTTTATTTATCTGACTCTCATGTACATATTTATAGCTAATAAAGTTATTATACAACAACCAGATTCAGGTCATGTAGAATTTACTATATATCAAGACAGGGGGCTGGTGTGGGATGGATGTGGCTGGAGCAGGGCCAAATCACGGCATTACCGCGGCGTGACCGCGGCGTGACCGTGGCGTGACCGCGGCGTGACCGCGGCGTGACCGCGGCGTGACCGCGGCGTGACCGCGGCATGACCGCGGCGTGACCACAGCGTGTTGGCCCGGTCCAGCGACATCTGCAGGGCCAAATCATGGAATTACTGTGGCGTGACCGCGGCGTGACCACGGCGTGACCGTGGCGTGATCGCGGCGTGACCGCGGTGTGACTGCGGCGTGACCGCATCGTGTTGGCCTGGTCCAGTGTCATCCGCGGGGCAACATCTTCCACTTAGTTTCAAATAGGATGATATGGATGGCATGAGAGGATGTTTTCTCAGAATATTTAAAGAAATTAAAGCTAATCTGTGATGACTAGAGGATTGGATGACCCCTGATATACCTAATTCGGTGAGGGCTCGAATGCTGGTGGAAGGGGGGCTGTTGCGGGCTGGAATGCTGGTGGAAGCGGACTGAAATGATGGTGGAAGGGGGCTGGTGTGTGCTGGATGTGGCTGGAGAAAGGCCAAATCATGGCATTACCGTGGCGTGGTCGCGGCGTGACCGCAGCGTGTTGGACCGGTCCAACGACATTCGCGGGGCAGCATCTTCCACTTAGTTTCAAATAGGATGATATGGATGGCATGAGAGGATGTTTTCTCAGAATATTTAAAGAAATGAAAGCTAATATGTGATGGCTAGAGGATTGGATGACCCCTAATATACCTAATTCGGTGAGGGATCAAATGCTGGTGGAAGGGGGCTGGTTACAGGTGCTGGGGGGATGGTGTGGGATGATTCGAAGGTGGCAGGGGGCTGTTGCGGGCTGGAATGCTGGTGGCAGTAGGCTGAAATGAAGGTGGAAGGGGGATGGTGTGGGCTGGATGTGGCTGGAGCAGGGCCAAATCACGGCATTACCACGGCGTGATCACGGCGTGACCGCGGCGTGATCACGGCGTGACCATGGCATGACCGCGACGTGACCCCGGTGTAACCCCGGCGTGACCGCAGCGTGACCGCAGCATGTTGGCCCGATCCAGCAACATCAGCGGGGCAGCATCTTCCACTTAGTTTCAAATAGGATGATATGGATGGCATGAGAGGATGTTTTCTCATAAGATTTAAAAAAATGAATGCTAATCTGTGATGACTAGAGGATTGGATGACCCCTGATATACCTAATTCGGTGAGGTTTGGAGATCTAGTAATGTGTAGGAATACCTAGAGGAATTAATACCCCATGGGATCAGGAAAATCACAGGTTACATAACATGTAATCTGACATTACTGGTACCGTGGGACCCCTGGGCTGTGGAACTGGGCTTTTGGTTGGATTTAAATATCACATTCCATGTGACATGGTCACACAACATGGGACCCATCTTAAAAGTCTAATGGCACTTAAAGGGTGTCTTGGTTCAAACAATCATTTTAATAAAAAGATGGAAACCCTCTATAGGGATATAAAAAGGGTCAAGTACTATGTGTACTTTATGACTAACAATTACATCAAGTATAAGGAAAACATCAATGCAATAATGTTAAGCAAGGTATACCACTGTGAGTTTTTGCAGACAGCGCACCTCCGTTGGAGGGGTTTTATTACAAAACCATGACTTATTTATCATGGATACTCACACTATGTTTAATTTCATTGTTCATAGACCAATATATGTATAGAGTTTAAGGGAATGTATCCTTGAAAAAAATTATGTGATATATATAGCGATATAAGAGAGGAATAAAAATATGATATGGATTTAGATCTTGACACGCATATGCATATATCCTTAGGGGATGACTCAGATATTTTATGGTCATGGTTCTCAGACCTGTAGATGCTAACATTTTTATATATAAAAACATAGAACCAATGATTGGTTAGTCTTCATAGATATTCCAAAACACAACATGATGTGAATTAAGGATAATTAGTATCATATAATACCTTGGAGGGGGATATTAATTTTATGGTCATGATGTTTAGACCATTGTGTCACAAAGTTTAATATCCTATGAAAAGGACCATGGTTTTGATAAGACATTACAAAAGGAGAATCTAATGTTATGTATTTGGGGTATCCAAAAGAGATTCATACCCAAATTGGAAGGTGCAGAAGAATATAATTTCATAATTTATTTAACTGTTAAAATGATTCTCAAATGTTTAAACTTCAGGGTACAACAATCACATTGAATAGAATGATTTTGGAAGGTTTAAAACATACGTTATGAATGCCTGAGTCAATAAGAAATAGAGACCAACTGGTGAAAAATGACCATTACAAATAGTGGAATACTAATACCATTCTCATTCAATAGAATCTAATGGTAGTAGGTTGTATATTTTCTCAATCAGTCCATTGATTGATTATGTGGTTTAGGTGGAACTATCTTCCATGACTGAAATATCCCATAGGGATAACTTTATATGCTTCGAGGAAAGCTTTGATATTCAGTATCAAATCCTAATAGGTTAGCTCCAAATAAATCAACATCCACAACCAATTTTTAGAATATCCCTATAGACCCACTATATAGGGCTATCCCCCAAGGCCTCATTACACCTTTACATACCGCCCTATAAGGAAAAAACCAGTAAAATAATCATTTAAGTGTAATTTAAAATAAAAGATGTGGAAAAAGGAGAGTGAGAGGGGCTATAGGGTGTGAACAAAACTCAACACAAAGAAATGGTTCAAAACAGTGTATGGAGTATCCATTGGTTAATGAGAGACCATCCAAAAGGTGGAATGTGGTAGATGATGGAACAATTCATTAAATTATAATTGTGGAGGCTATCATTACCCATCCCTACCAATCATAATGAAAACATTATACTACAACTATCATTGGAGTCATAATGTCCAATGTATCCATATAATCCAAGTAAATTGGATCCAATGAATAGAAATGTATAAAAAATCCTAGTGTGATCATTGAATATAAGGATTATAAATGGATCAGGCATCCGAACAAGTCCAATAAATCAGATATGAGGAGAAAAAATATCTATGAAATAATTATGAGTCAAGTCAACTGGATACAAGGAGTTGAAATGTCCAAGGAATCCAATTAAGTAGGACCCATGGAGTTGAAATTTCCATGAAATCCAGATATGGTCATCATATCCAATGATTATTAATTTCCAAGGCATCCAAAATATTCCATTCACCAATTCATTAACCATTCAATGAATAATTTATCTATTCCATTATTGATCATGTACAAACCAAGGGGTCATCCAATTCATACCTTTCAATTACAATTGATAAGGTGCTATATGGTGTTTAAAACCTTCTACAGTACACTTTAATACCTCATTCAACTCTCAATTATATAAGTCATGATCATCACACCTTGAGGGTTGAAAAAACTTGATATAAATGTAGAACCCACCCCCTGGGTAGTCCAGGTTGAGGTAAAAAAACATCCAACCTTGAAGAAATATGTCAATGGAATTCCTTAACATGTTTATAATAATTATTCTTTGGTCCAAATAATTTATAAATAATCTCCTTGAAAGTACAATGTGTGTCACATTAGAAATAATATATACACAATGTGGTATTATGGAAAAATTTATAGACCACCTAACTTATCATGGTAGATGAATAATCATCTAGTTTGAATTTTTTATTTGATCCTGACTAGAATAAATCAAAATAATAATAAAAAACTCTAAAAACGAGCATAAGATCCTCCACCAAAATATCATTTTCGATAGCTAGGAAAACATCAAAAGGTGTAATGAGTCATTGGGGGATAGCCCTATATAGAATTAATTACACACAAACACTTCTTGGGGATTTGATTCTTATACCTAATGGAAAACCAAAAAAACCTAAAGGAGAAACAAAACCCTACCTATATGGGAAGACGGTGCAGCTTTCGAGGTCGCGGGGGGCCGGGGGTCGCGAGGTCGCGGGGTTGTTGGGGTCGTCAGGGTCGCGCGGGGTCACCGGGGTCGGGGTCGCGGGGTCGCCGGGGGAAGCGGGGGCCGGGGTCGCAGGGGAAGCGGGGGGTCGGGGTCGCGGGGGAATCGGGGGGGCCAGGGTCACAGGGGAAGGAGGATCAGGTGTTAAAAAAAACCAACATTTCGCAGTGGTTTATTATAAACCGCCGCTAAAAAGCGGTTTTGTTGTAGTGACACTAGCTTATTTTCGATGTGGAAAGGTTGAACACCTTGTAGCAAGGTTCCCCAAAAAATTCCAAGAAGATGATGAGGATGAGGCCGAAATTCCCATGAATAAGTCTTCATCCTATGTGAAAGGAAAGAAACGGTTCAAGAGAAATTTATTTAAGAAGAAGAATCTACTTTCACAAGAATGTGATAATTCGGATGAGTATGAGGTTGAGGAGGTTAAAGAGATAGAGAACTACAAAGATAGTGGAGAAAATGATATGGTCATAGTTGTCGGTAGTACTCAAAAAAAGGAAGAAACTGACATTGAAGAAGAAGAAGAAGAAGTTGAAGGAAGAGTCAAAATTGGAGCTGAATTAGAAGCAGCTCTTAAAGAGATAGATGTTTGGAGAGAAAAAACAAAAAATCCAACAAGGTGTTACATGATGCCAAACTCTACATGAAATAGCAGGAAGAAGAGAAGTTTGAGCTGGTAAAAGTAATTGAAAAACTTAAGTCTTCTAGGCCAGAGAGCTCAGAAAATGTTGATGGAAAAAAGCTCAAGGTTGAAGAATAGAAGAGGGAGATCAATGGATTGAATAACACAGTGAATGATAAAGTCAATCGTATCGAAAAACTTAAACAAGAAGTCATCAGTCTGTGATGAAAAGTGAAGGATCAAGAAAAAATCTTAACCCCCAACGTGATATCGGGAAAGAAAATCATTCAGAACATTAAAAAGATAAAAGAGGAGCCTAGAAGTTCAATAGGAAAGAAACAGAAATCGATCTCAGATGTTAAGGTTTATTTAGGGCTCGATCAGAAATAGAAAGCAGTCAGGGTTGAAGTTAGACCGCAAGCGCCCACTCCGAGAATGAAAATTGATGTGGGTAAAAAGAAGAATCATAAAATTCAAAGAACCCAAGGAACAACTGGAATTAAAAAAGTGACATGTAGGAATGAACCTTTTATTAGGTGTTATTACTGTATAAATATGGGACACTCACAAAATGTGTATTCAATATCCAGAAGACACTGAAGGGCACAAGAACAGAGGTGGAATCCAAACATAGAATGATTATCTAGAATATATTTCGAATGAAACTGTTTTTGGTGTAGAGGATTTAGGCACATTGATAGATACTGCACATAGACCATATAGAGGAATGTGTCAAAGTAGAATAAAAATGTTCACAAGCAACAGATCAATGAACCAATATGTGAGTTGAAAATGCAAAATATATTTGCAGCTTTGCAAGATGAAGTCGGTCCATCATACTCCGAGAAAGATCAGAAGTATCAATCTATGATGAGTGTGAAGACAAAAATATGGACCCATAAGAAGATAGAAGAGAAGGCAGTGGCTGCTTAAATTTCCCTTAAATCATCAGTATGTTATTCTGTCTTTTTATTACATAACTTTTCATTACATTTTACAAACAGAGGATCTATAAAGTCTAGTGTCTTGGAAATCAGGAAAAAAATACATGAAAACATAAAAAATTCTTCTAATAAACTTTTAAGGCTTCATCCTAAGTATAATTACTGCATCTCATAACCTAGAGACATACATCAAAGGAAAGGGAGAGCAGAAGGCCTAGTAACGAAACTAAGAGAATCAGTTTACTTATGATATCAATAAGAACTTGCTGAAAAATATAAAGACATGAGCAATGGAAGAAGAATCATATAATAATAAAAATAACATTAATAATAACTTGAATATGTGGATACAACATTCAATTTATACATTCATGAACATATCACCAAGGTTCATCCCCATGGTGCCATAAAAATTACTAAGGTTATTCACCAAGGTATCATGAAACTTATCATCTCTAGAGATTAAATTATTTACCCAATGCATTGGATAGATATCAGGGTGAAACATTAATATGTATTTATTTTCATGTGATCTAAATATATCATAATAATACATTTCATAAATAACCCAAAGAGAATAAAATAAATGGTTTTCATATCAAAATCACAACATTTTAAAAAGTGCTTAAAAATAAGATCATTATGTCATTTATAACCCATGGAAAGGGAGTGTGGGTTATGTGTATGTAAATTACATAATAAAATATATCAATTTTATGTATTTATGAATACTCCTAGAAATGAAATAGGTTTGGGTATTTACATAAATAAAATAAGATAATTTCTTGAGAAAAAGAGAGAGATTTTGAGACGAAAATTCTGCAGCATAACGACTATATAACATGGTTCTAGAAAACATTAAAAAGAGAGGGGAAAAGGTCACCCATTCATAAGAGAGACATAATAAAGTATAAATATAAAATAACATGAATATAATAACATGGTATGGGTATTTTAATGACATACCACATGAAAAGGAAACTTTAAAGAAAAGAGAAGATGTGATTTCTTTTACGAAAATTCGGCAACCTAACAGCGTCACTTAAAAATTCATAAAATCAGTTGATGAGAGTGAAAAGGGTCTCTAATAATTTGGACATAAAATGGAAAGAAATAAGTATATATAATAATATACACCCACATAATAAAATGTGAATTATAAGACATAACATAAAGGAATTCATGACTAAAAGAGGAGGGTGAAAGGTTCCCTTACCTTGAAGAGTAACTTCAAAAATGAGAAGGTTGGGACATTGGGGGGCTTGAGGGTCACTAGGGAGGACTAATTAGGAGGTAAAAAGACCAGATCTTTGTTTAGGAATAATTTTTAATTAATGGAATGACGGAATGGGTTGGTATTTATAGCAAAAGTGATGGAATATTTTATTAATTTCCAAGGGAGACCTCATAAGTGGTATTTGCAAAACCATGGGCTTTCCCATGGTGTTTTCCTATAGTATTGGCCACTTGGGACACCTCATAACATATTTTACTATACACAAGTCGACCAAATTATTACATCATCATTACATCATTAATGATGTCATTAAACACACCGAAACTCAAAACTGTATTTTTACTATTCACCGAAAAATGAAACATTTTATAAAAATCTTATAAATTCACCCTAAACTAATATTGATGCTCTGGATTCAAAAATGAACTACATTTTATTAAAATAATTTTCTAATTATGATATATTTAATTTTTATTTAAAAATACTATTTACCCAGAAAAAATACTAATACTTAACTAATAATTTCTGAAATAGTTATTTACTTATGAAATTATATCACATTACCATTAAAGATGACTAAATTATATTCAAACTTAATTAATTGAGTTTACTATTCCATTGGTCACATTACTATTCATAAGGGTTATATTACTATTCATAATTTATCATTCACCAAAAATTAAGTTTGTCTTATTAGAATCTATATTTCTTACTGATCACAACTGTAGAAGACCATTTTTGGAAAATAATTTCACATTATTAATTATTTAAAGTTTAAAAAATATTTTATAATACCATTTTTTCAATATTCATCAATAATATGGAACTTCTATAAATTCATCCTATATTTATCTTCAAATTTGAAATTCACAAATTTTACCATAATAAGAAACAATAATTTTATTTATACAAAAGGATTTACACAAAGTAACTAAGGACTCAATACATAGCCCCTTATAACACTTTCATAGGACCTAAGAGTAAGGTGTGCAATGGTGATAGAATTTTGGGGAGGATCAGACAACATTTACCGAGTAGTGATTTCTATCATCTTGAAATTTTACCTTAAGAGATTTTTTTCATGATTAACGTGTTGGAGTTCGAATTGGGATTGGTCCAGAGAAAATACCAGTGATGCTACCTCCTTCACAAGCTCTGACATATGGGCTTCTTACGGCTTGATCCTACTAGATGAGGCCATCTAATCTTCTTTTTGTATTAATTAACCATGATCAGTTGTATTTATAAACAACAATCATAACGTTAAGAGTATATTTTCCAATGATCATATTGACCAATGGTCATATAACAGTCAAAACTCAATGGTATCATTTTAATTATACTAAATTCATTAATTAAAGTATATAGTTTTGTTGAGTATAAAATAAAATAACACACAAATTCAGGAAACAAAAATTATTCAACATTTCGGGTCATTACATTCTTCCCCCCATAAGAAATCTCATCCCAAAAATTTCAAATCATACCCTCAGAAGAGAAAAGGTGCGGGTACTTATTCCTCATAGACTCTTCTAGTTCCCATGTCGCTTCTTCACATTTTTGGTTCCTCCACAACACCTTAACTAGGTGGGTTGTCTTGTTGCGTAGAACCTTGTCCCTTCAATCCAAGATCTCCACCGGCTTCTCCTCATAAGAGAGGTTATGTTCCAGTAGTAAAACCTATGGATTTAGTACATGTGAAGGGTCGGGTATGTACTTCCTCAATAGGGATATGTGGAAGACATCATGAAATTGTGCTAGATTTGGAGGAAGTTCAAGTCGATAGGCCACTGCTCCTACACGATCAAGGATTTCATAGGGGCCAATGTACCTAGGGATGAGCTTCCCTTTCTTCCCAAACCTCATGAATCTCTTACAAGGTGAAATTCGAAGAAAGAATTTGTCACCAACATCAAACTCCAAGTCCCTTTGAAGGTTTTAGACATAGCTCTTTTACTGACTCTGATTAGCCTTAATGTATTGATGGATGTAATGAACCTTTTCTATCATCTCTTGCACAAGATTAGGCCCAAGAATATTTCTCTCACCAGCTTCACCCCAATATGTAGGAGTTATACATTTCTTCCTATATAGATCTTCATAGGGTGCCATTTGAATCCTCGAGTGTAAGTTGTTACTGTAAAAGAAATCAACTAATGGGATATGTTGATCCCATCCACCTTTAAATTCCATTGAGCATTTTCTTAGCATTTTCTGAAGTGTTTGAATAGTCCTTTCAGATTGGCCATCAGTTTGGCGGTGATAGGTCATAATGAAATTCAATTCGGTACTCAAAGAGTTTTGAAGACTTCTCTAGAATTTTGATGTGAACTTGGATCACAATCAGATATGATGGAAAGTGGAACTCCATGCAGCCTTACCACTTCATGTAAATCCTGGAAATTTGATCAAGAGAGAAATCTTCCTGAATAGAGATAAAATGGGCAGTCTTGTTGAGATGTTCCACAATAACCCATATCACATTGTTTCCTTTAGAAGTTCTTGGGGTACTAGTGACAAATTCCATAGTGATATTGTCCCATTCCATGCTAGTATGGGTAGTGGTTTCAATACCCCTTTGGAAGTTTTCACTCTGCCTTAACTTGCTGTCATACTAGGAACCTTAAAGTGTAGTCAGTAATCACCCTTTTTATATTATCCCACCAAAAAATACCACGAAGGTCCCAATACATTTTCATGCTTCCCAAATGTATAGATAAAGTTGAGCTATGAGCCTCATCCATCAGATCCTTCTTTATTTCCGGAATAGATGGAACACATATTCTCGTACAAAATTTTAGTACACCTTCTTGATCAATATTGAACTCAAGAAACTTCCCATCCTTCATAGCCTCAAACTTCTTTTATAACAAAGGATCTTATTTCTGAGATTTCTTGATCTTCTCTAGTAATGAAGGTTGATAAATAATTTGTAATAGGGTTGATGATGTCCCTTCCCTTATAATTCTCATTTTCATCTTTACTAGGTCATTGATCAAAGGGTCTCTTTGAATCCTCATCATGGACAAAAAAATTGGTTCTTTACTATATAATGCATCAGCGAATTTGTTTTCTCTTCTAGGATGATAATGAATTGAAAAATCATAGTCTTTAAGAAGTTCCAACCATCTCCTTTATCTCATGTTCAATTCCTTTTGTGTGAAAATATACTTCAAACTTTGATGGTTTGTGTATATATCACATTTCTCCCCATAAAGATAGTGCTTCCATATCTTCATAGCAAAAATGACCGCTTCCACCTTCAGATCATGCGTAGTATAGTTCTGCTCATGAGTCTTCAACTGTCGAGATGCATAAGCAATGACTTTGTCATTTTTCATGAGGACACACCCAAGCCCTTTAATAGATGCATCGCTAAAAATAATGAATCCTTCTCCACTTGAGGGAAGAGTTAACATGGGTGTAGTAACCAATCTCTTCTTCAACTCTTGGAAACTTTCCTTACACTCCTTTGTCTAGATGAACTTGACCCCTTTTCGAGTTAACTTGGTTAATGGATTAGAAATTTGTGAAAAGTTTTTCACAAACCTCCTATAATATCCCTATAATACAAAGAGACTATGAATATCATTTATTGTTGTAGGCTGAGGCCACTCCACTACAACTTTTGTCTTTGTAGGGTCAACTTTGATTCCTTCATTGGTTACGATGTGCCCCCAAGAAAGTAACTTGTTGTAACCAAAATTAATATTTACTTAACTTTCCAAAAAGCCTCTCCTTCCATAGAGTTTTTAAAATAACCCTTAGATGATTCTCATGCTCCTTGTGACTTTTATAATATATTAGAATATTATCAATAAAAACTACCACAAAGTTATCAAGGTTTTACTTAAAGACTATATTCATCAAATCTATAAAAATAGAAGGTGAATTAGTCAGTCTTAAGGGAATAACAACAAACTCATAATGCCCATATCTTGATCAGATAATTTTTTTTGGAATATCTTCTTTCTTCACCATCAATTGATGATAACTAGATCAAAGATCAATCTTTGAGAAGAATTCAGCCCCATGAATTTTTTCAAATAAGTCATCAATTCTTAGAAGAGGGTATTTTTTTATTCACTGTGATTCCATTCAGTTCTCTATAATCAATGCATAACCACATTGATCCATCCTTCTTCTTCACAAAGAGAATAGGTGCTCCCCCAAGGAAACACACTTGGTCGGATAAACCCCTTCTCCAAAATATCTTGGAGTTGTTTATTTAATACCTCCAACTCCACATTTTCCATCCTATACAAGGTCATTGATATCGGATGAGATCCGGGGACGATTTCAATGGAGAAATATACCTCTCTTTCTAGGGGAGGTCTGGGTAACTCCTTATAAAATACGTCAACTTATTCCTGAACGATGGGGACATTTTCTATCCTTATACTCTCATTTACTTCTTTTTCTTCATTTATAAACTCCATAAATAATGATACATGAGGTTATTCTATACAAATATATGGTGGATATATCTCTCATTGGAAGATAATTGTAGGTTTTCCATTCAAGACTACTGAGATTTCCTTACTTTTTCATTTGAACTTAGCATTATACCTTGAGAGCCAATCCATCCCTAGTATAATGTCAAATTCCATCATGGTAATGACTAATATATTTGTGATAATATTGTGCTCACTAAAGTAAATACTAAATTTTATAAACACTGGAGATGCTTGGATAATCCCACCAGGAGTCTTGACAGATAACTCTACTTTTAGAAATTCAGGGGTTGATTCTAAATTATTTACAACCTTGGAGGAAATAAAGGAATTTGTAGAACTAGAATCAAACAAATTACTTGATATCTTTAAGAGAACAACAAGAGTACCTTCCACAACATCATTTGGTGCTTCAACTTCAGCCTTAGTGATAGAAAAAGCACGACCTTGATCCCTTGGCCTTTGCTGAGTTTGATGGTGATTCCCCTCCACTACCATTGGATTTGGACAGTGATTGGAAAAGTGCCCAACTTTTCTACACTTATAGCATTGGACATCTGGTAGGGCATGAACCATTTTCCCCTTATCTTTAGTGTTGGGAAGTTGAGGCTTCACCTCACTACAATAATTCTGTGCAATATGGTCATCTCTTCCACACTTGTATCACTTCCTGCTTCTGAGCAGGCAGTTCCCTGAATGCTTCTTCCCACATTTATTATATGTGGGATGTTGAACTTACTTACCTTATCTTACCTGATCAAAGGTCCTCCCTATGATGGGCTTCATTGATCTCTTGTTCTCATTGTATTTATGAGACCACTGTATCTCACTAAACTCCAGTTCGACTTTCATCGCACTCTGCACGATCTCCCCATAGCTATAGTAGTCTCAGTTGGGTATATTCTTCTTCAGATAAGTTCTTAGTCCACCGAAGAATATATAAACCTTAACATTTGGATCTATTACAAATCTTTAGGTATAATGGTAAAGTCTTTTTAAGTTCATCTTATAGCTTCTAACAGATTCATTCTCCTTCTGCTTCAGCTCAAGAAATTCCTTCTCCATTTTTGTTCTCATAGAATGAGGGAAATACTTATTGAAGAAGATCCCTTTGAACTATTCCCACTCCATGGATTCAACCTATACTCTTAGCCTCGTGTTTTTAATCAGTTCCCACCACAGATTAGCTTCTCCCACTAAGAGATAAAAAACTAGGGTGACCTTCTCTTTCTCTAAACAACAGAGCACAGAAAAGATCTTCTCTATAGAGCTGATCCACTGTTCAGCAACCAATGGGTCGGTAGATCCATTTAATGTTGGTGGTCATTGATGTATAAAGAAATCAATATAATTTTGTTCCCTTTATGGTGAGATTGGTCTCTCATCTTAATTCAAGTTATTTACCATAACTTGAGTCGGTTGGTTTATCATTCTCATGAAAGATTCCATTCCGGCTTCCATCGTAGGGTCATCAGTGCATAGTCCATTGCGGTCACCATTTGCATGGTTCCTCCTATTGCCCTCCATTTTCTAAAATAATAAAACCTTATTTATAATCTTATTTCATTTAAAAATCTTTTAACTATAAAGGATTTTATGTCTTAAAACTTCATGCTTAAACAATTACATTTCTCTATAAATCCTTCATAATGATTCATAAAAATCTCGTGATTAACCAAACATATCCCCCAGGAGTGTCAAACTAGGAGTAAATAAAGGCTCGTTGTCATGTACTTGGATACCCCAAGTCAAGCCCGAAACTCCTTGTCGGAGTTTTTACTCCTAGGTACATATGTACCAGAGCCACATCCACTTGTTCGTATCCAAACAAGGATTTATTTTTTCAGAAACCACTTACTTAATATTTCACCAAAATACTAGGAAGTTTTACTCTATTTAAACTTTTATATATGGTTATTACTAAGGCTTTCAATGCCTAATTTTTACAAATAACTAAACTATCCTTTGATACCAACTATAGCATCCTTCCTATTTATTACATAACTTTTCATTACATTTTACAAACAGAGGATCTTTAAAGTCTAGTGTCTTGGAAATCAAGAAAAAAATACATGAAAACTTAAAATATTATTCTAACACACTTATAAGTCTTAATCCTAAGGACAATTACTTCATCTCATAACCTAGAGACATACATCAAAGGAAAGGGTGAGGAGAATGTCCAGTAAGGAAAGCAAGGGAATTGGTTTACTTGTGATATCAATAAGAAATTGATGAAAAACATAAAGACATGAGAAATGGAAGAAGAGGCATATCATAATAAAAAAAAAATAAATCATAACTTTAATATGTGGATAGAACATTTAATTTATACATTCATGAACATATCACCAAGGTTCATCCCCAAGGTGTCATAAAAATTACCAAGGTTATTCACCAAGGTATCGTGAAACTTTTCATCTCTGGAGATTAAATTCTTTACCCAATGCATTAGAGTGCTATCAAATTTCACCCTTAATATGTATTTATTTTCATGTTATCCACATAGATCATAATCAAACATTTCATAAATAACCCAAAAATAATAAAAGAAATTGGTTTCATTTCAAAATCGTGCATTTTAAAAATTCTTAAAAACTTAATCGTTGTATCATTTATAACCCATGGAAAAGGAATGAGGATTTCATGTATGTAAATTATAGAATCAAATATATAATTTTTATTTATTTATTAATACCCCTATAAACTAAATAGGTTTGGGTATTTGTATAAATAAAATAAGAGAATTTCTTGAGGAAAGAGAGAGAGATTTTAGGACGAAATTTCTGCAGCATAACGGTTATATAACATGGTTTTAGAAAATATTAAAAAGAGAGGTTAAAAGGGTCACCCAATCATAAATAACTCATAATACATTATAGGGATATAATACAATTTAAATAAGATCATGTTATGGATGTTTGAATAATATACCACATGGAAAGGAAACTTGAAAGAAAAGAGAAGATGTGATTTCTTTTACGAAATTTTGGCAGCCTAACAGCGTCACTTAAAAATTCAGAAAATCTATTGATGAGAGAGGAAATGATCTCTAGTCAATTGGACATTAAATGGTAAGTAATAAGGATATATAATAACATAACCCTACATAATAAAATGGAAACTATAATACATAACATAAAGGAAGTCATGACTAAAAGAGGAGGGTGAAAGGTTCCCTTACCTTGAAGAGTAAATTCAAAAACTCAAAGGTTGGGACCATGGGGGGATTGAGGGAACCTTGGGAGGAATCATTGGGAGGTAAAAAGACATGATATTCTTTGAGGAATTTGTAATGAAATTAATGAATGAATGGGTTGGTATTTATAGCAGAAGTGAAGGAATATTTTATTAATTTCCAAGGGACACCTCATAAGTGGTATTTGAAAAACCATGGACTTTTCCATGGTATTTTCAAATGTTATTGGCCACTTGGGACACCTGATAACATATATTATTGTACACAAGTCGACCAGAATTATTACATCATGATTACATCATTAATGATGTCATTAAACACACTGAAACTCCAAACTGTATTTTTACTATTCATCGAAAAACAAAACATTTTATAAAAATCTCATAAATTCACCCTAACCTAATATCGATGCTCTGAATTCAGAAATGAACTCCATATTATGGAAATAATTTTCTAATTATGAGATATTTAATTTTTAATGAAAAACACTATTTACCTGAAAAAATATTAATACTTAACTAATAATTTCTGAAACAGTTATTTAATTATGAAATTATATCAAATTACCATTCAAGATGGCTAAATTATATTTAAACTTAATTAAGTGAGGTTATTATTCCATTGGTCACATTAATATTTATAAGGGTAATATTACTATTCATAATTTACTATTCACCAAAAATTAAGTTGATCTTATTAGAATCTAAATTTCTTACTGATCACAACTGTAGAGGAACATTTTTTGAAAATCATTTCATATTATTAATTATTTAAAGTTTAAAAAATATTTTATAATACCATTTTTCCAATATTCATCAATAATATGGGACTTCTATAAAATCAACCTATATTTATCTTCACATTTGAAATTCAAAAATTTTACCATAATAAGAAACAACAATTTTATTTATACAAAAGGATTTACATAAAGTAACTAAGGCCACAATACATAGCCCCTTATAAGACCTGCATAGGAACTAAGACTAAGGTGTGCAATGGTGATAGAATCTTGGGGTGGATCAAACAACATTGCCTAAGTGGTGATTTATATCAGCTTGAACTTCTCCCTTAAGTGATTTTGTTCATGCTTAATGTGTTGGAGTTCGGCTTGGGCTTGGTCCAGAGCAAAGCCCAGTGATGCTACCTCCTTCCCAAGCTCCGGTAGATGGGCTTCGTATGGCCAAGTCTACTGGATGAGTTCATAGACTCTTCTTTCTGTATTAATTAACCATGATCAATTGTATTTATAAACAATAATCATAATGTTAAGAGTACAGATTCTGATGGTCATATTGACCAATGGTCATATAATAGTCAAAAACCCAATGGTATCATTTTAATTATACTCACTTCATTAATTAAAGAATATAGTTTTATTGAGTATAAAATAAAATAACACACAAATTCAGGAAACAAATATTATTCAAAAGTTTGGGTTGTTACAATCAGACTGTTTTGGTGTATGGATCCTTGATAGTGGTTGCATGACTCACATGACAGGCAATAAGGATCTGGTTATAGGAATAAAATATGACAATGAATGATTTTTCACGTTTGTAAATGATGAAGGCATGAAGATAATTGGATCAGAAAGGCCGGGTTTGGGGGCAAAGAAATAAGATGTGCTGATGTCTTGGTTGTAGAAGGTCTCAGTCACAATTTTATTAGCGTCAGTCAATTGTGTGACTTAGGGCATTATATACAGTTTACCAAGAAGATGTGTGTTCTCAATGGAATATATGGTACAGTGATCCTAAAGGGAAAAATGACAAAGGGGAATCTCTACCTGGTAAGTGGAGAAGAAGATATGTGCTTTTTATCCAGAGATGAGGAAAAAAAGTTGTGGCATAAACGGCTTGGTCATCTATGCTAGCCATCCCTAGAATATTTGGTAAATTGTGATGCAGCTAAAGACCTTACTAAGATATCATGGGATCATTATTACACGTGTGATGCATGACAACAAGGGAAGCTAATTATAAATATGTATAAGGAAAAGGAAAAGAAGTCAAAAAGAGTGCACAAATTGGTGCATTCTTATGTTTGTAGACCTATCACACCAAGAGAAATTAACAGATAGAGGTACTACATTATTTTCATTGATGAATATAGTATAATGGCATGGGTATTTGTTATTTCCTATAAGTATGATGTGTTTATCTGCTTAAAACATTATTAGAGGGAGTGCGAAAGGATTCTTGGATAGAAAATTATGAAGTTTCATACTGACAATGGTACGGAATTCACAAACATCCAGGTAGAAGACTATCTAGAGAAACACGAGATAAGGCATCAAGTTTCCTCAGTGATAACTCCCCAATATAATATAGTGGTTGAAAGGAGAAATTGGATCATCAACAACATGACCAGAATGATGCTTATAGAAAAAGACATACCATAGAGGTTCTGGAAGGAAGTAGTGTTGACATCGTTCTATATTTCTAACAGAGCTATGTTGTGTCTGAAGGAAGGAAAGACTCCATATGAGATGTGGTACGGAAAGAATCCAATAGTGAAATAATTTCAAATATTTGGAAGTAATTGATTCATTATAAATAAGTAAAAACATAGGAAATTTGAGTCACATGTAGATGAGGGGATATTCCTTGGTTACTCATGAAAAATCAAAGCATACAAATACTTTAACAAAAGTCTGGGAAAAGTAGTTGAGAGAAATGATGTCACTGTAGTGGATAATTAAGAGAGAATTCAACAGCACAATGAACAATTTACTGATGAAAGTGATGAGGAGGAAAGCACTATAGGGGGAGAAGAAGTGGTTGATGCTGATTCATAAGAAGATACTGATGATGAGCATGGGAAAGTAAAATCTTTATCCGCACAGAAGGCAAGGATTCGAGCTGAAATTGAAAGGAAGAATATAATTGGTGATCATTCAACTCCATTTTAGACAAGAAGAATGAAGTCACTACAAAAGACATATTTCTTATCTCAGGTAAATCCTAAATGCTTTGTGGATGCAGCTGAAGATGAAAAATGGATTCAGGATATGAATGAAGAGCTAGATCAGATTGATAAGAATCAGACGTCGGAGATTGTTTGGAGTCCAGCATATAAGAATGCCCTCGAAACTAAATGGGTCTATCGTAATATGATGAATGAATATGGCATATTGATTCAAAATAAATCACGACTAGTGTGAAAAGGATAATCTCAAATATAGAGAATAGATGTTGATGAGACATTTGCACCAGTTACAAGGCTGGAGACAATCAGATTATTCCTAGACATTATAGTGCAACGGAAGTTCAAAGTGTTTCAGATGGATGTCAAATATTCATTCTTGAATGGGGTTCTGGATGAAGAAGTTTATATCAAGAATCTATATGGTTTTCTCATTCATGAGGATGAGAAAAAGGTTTTTCGGCTAAAGAAGGAATTATATGGGATGAAATAAGCACCAAGAGCATGGTATTTGAGGCTTGATCAGTATTTGAAGAAGCTTGGTTTCCAATGTGGTGGAGTTGATTACAATATATATTTCAGCAATGATAGTAATCAAAGGATGATGGTGTTGTTTTATGTTTATGACATAATATTTGGCAGATCAAATGAAGCTCAGTGCAGACAGTTTTCTAAATTCATGAAAAGTGAGTTCGAAATGTCAATGATTGGAGAGCTGATGTTTTTCCTTGGTTTACAAGTGTCACAAGGAAGGAATGTAAATTTCATTTCTCAATCCAAATATGACAAGGAGGTTCTGAGAAAATTCGGAATGGAAAATTACAAGGAGATAAAGACTTTTGTTGCTACCCAGATGAAATTATTGAAAGATGATGATGGTAAGGCAGTTAATATCAAAAAATATAGGCAGATTATTGGAATTTTATTGTACCTAACAACGAGGAGACCTGATATTGTCTTCGCCACATGCCAAGCAGTGTGATATCAAAGTAATCCCAAGGAAATCCATATGCTTTCAGTAAAAAGGATAATACATTATATCAAAGGAACTATGGATTTTGGTGTTTCTCTCTCAAATGGAGGTCACAAATCATAAAGGGATTCTGATCTTCGATGGGAACAATTTTCAGCTATGGAATAATCGGATGCAACACTACTTCTGATCTTTTGTAATGGATGTGTTTACAATAGCAATGCACGGTATAATAGCTGATATTAATAGTGGTGCTTTATCGTGAAGTGCATATTAAGGAAACTTATACCTTATTTAAATTAGTTCCTTGAGGGATTTTTTCCCAACATGTTTTTATGTCATTATCAAAAAATATCTACCCAAAGGTGATGGGGATGCAAACTACTAAAGATATCTAGAACAAGCTTGAGAGAAATTGTTAAGGTAATGTGAAAGTTAAAGAGGAAAACATAAAAATATGGATAAGTTGATTTGAAGATATAAAAATCAATGAATATAGATGCATTGATTACTACTTTTCTCATGTAAATGAAATTGTGAGAAACATCCTTCGATTTAGTGAAAAAATTTGATGATTCTGTAATTGTGAATAAACTCATGAAAATTTTTCTAGATAAATTCAATCCTAAAATTTCATATCTTGAAGATGATAAGATATTATACTTAGTGAGTTACATAAAATTCTAATTTCTTCTGATATAATAAATATTTCAACATTTAAAATGAAACTAAAGGATGAAATGGATTTTGAGGCCATAAGGAAGATGAAGATAAAATATGATGATGTAATTGCAGGTACAAGTGATTATGAAAATAAATAATAAGATAAATACTATTACGGTATAATTTATCTTATTTTAAAAAGGTTTTATAATTCAAAGAGAATCAATAAAGGTAATATCCCACCTAGATGCTAAAAATGTAATGGTATTGGACTTTTTGTGATAAAATGTACAAAGAAGAAAGAACCAAATTTTGAATCTAAAAATGATGAAAATACTCAAAGAAATAAGTGGAAAAAAATATCCAACAAAGTTACAAAAGTATATGGAATAAATAATAGGTTTAAAAGAACCAAAAAATAAACTTGATGAGAAAATAAGAAGAAACCAATCTTTCTTTTAGCATCGAATCTGATGAAGAATCATGTGATAAATATACTAATTTCATGGATCATTATCATTAATTGACCTACTAAGGCCCATATTTATGAAAATAATCCAAGTTTAACACCCCAAGACCACCTATAATAGACCAGGGGATAGTGACTAGTACCGAGTATACATATCACACACATAGAAGGTCTTAGAATAATGTACCTCTATACATGCACACATCTCAAAACCACTAAATAATGTCATAAAGTAAACTAGTGATAGGAAAAAAATTCATCAAGGAACTAATATTATCCTAACAGAGATTATTAAAAAGTTAAATAAAGTATAAAGGGAAAAATATAGGCCCAAAAACTAGATATAAGGTCCAACCAACAAACAAGGTTATCTGTCTTTGTAATAAAATCATGCTCACCAGCTATCTCTGCTATGTAGCATTACTGTGATCCACCTCCTCCTGGTCCTCCTAAGACTCATTCAAAGGTCCTATCATCTGTATAAGTTATAAAAAATGTGGTCAAATCCCATACAGGGGTGAGTATATACATACCTAGTAGGATTCCCTAAAATAAAAAAAACGTAAATCATCAATAGAGAGTGATTCGTCTCATATCACTATATATAGGGTGCAAAAAGGAAATTTTATAAGGTAGATAACCTAGATATTATCATCAAAGTTACTCAAGCTCCATATTATGGCCTATCTTAACCATCTAAACATATTTTTTCTTCCTAACTCTCTCTTTTTTTAGAATCAATAATTCTTCACAATACCTTCCCTCATACAATATTGTAGGATCCCAGCCCTATAAAACTGATTTAAATACTAGACTATAAAAGAGGATCCCTCTCCCATATGATCTATATAGATAGGATAAATTCTACTCTGTAGGATCTCTGCCTAGGTAATGTGGGTGAAATACCTTACCCTATCTAAATCCTATAGGTAGAGGATCCCTACCCTACTCATACTCATATAGGTGTGATTCTACTATTTAGAAGGATCCTTGTCCCATAATGTGTGATACTTGAATCTTAATGGGGATTAAAAAGGGAAACCCATGACTATATGAACTTTTACAAGTTCTCTGAAAGTACACGATGTGTCCCATAGGACACACGATGTGTCTCACTAAGTCTAGTTTTACTCATGTTTTTCCATCTCACTTGGCATTCTCTTCTATATTTTCATAGTGTACCTGTGTCATAAACAATGTGTAAAGGTTGGGAAAAGTACCCGAGAATGTGTATCTTCATGTATCTATGTACTACGACCATTAAATTCACTATTCCCATGTCTGTGTATGTGTCTATCCACAGTAGATGGTACATGCCAAGATTCAAGCACAGGGGGTCACACGATGTATAGAGTTGACACACGGCATGGGAAAACCTTTCCTAAAACCCTAAAATTTCATCAAGGGAACCACATAGTGTATGTTCTTATAAACTATATGTTGTGTTGTTGGGTTTTCTCATTTAGGTTCAACACATCTCTAAAATTATCATTGTGTCAACTATATCTTCCTATATTCTCATTAAAAACTCTATCTTTGACCCCCTAAAATTGAAGGAAACACCTATGGTCATCAGTATTAGGCCTCTAGTGTCTGGAAATCGAGATACTATTGACCCTCATGAATATTCAACTTACCTTTATTGCCACTCATAAGTCCAAAATTATAATTCCAAATAAGGATCAATGAATCACTAAGATGGGGAGGGGTGAATTGGTGATATCCTTTTCTTTTAAGTTTCCTTACTTTTGAAACATCCTTAAACTCCTGTTAAAGATTTATTTATCTATTGAAAACAAATAAAATACACATTGACAGGAATACAAGAATTTACAAAGTTTACTACTCAACAAGTTTATCTACATCATTTTTATGGTTTGGAAAAAATACAATACCACATAATCCACTATAAAACAATCCTTTGTGTGGAATAGAATGAGTGGGATATGTCCTTAATCTCACGTATCACCATATACAATACGAAAGTCCATGTTCTTCAAGTAGAATTAAAATATGTAATACAATTTTTGTAACAAACATGTAATGGTAATTCATGATCAACTTTCACAAATATAAACTTCAAAATGATTCTTCACTTCCTTACCCAACAGTAGGTAAGAAATTCCATGGACTTCATAATGATACTTAGTCTGATTTCCCATTCCAATTACTTAGTTTGATTGCTTAATACGATAATATTTCTCTATCAAAATACCACTCAAACAATCTTGAAATTCTTCTACCTCAAGATGGAAATCCCAATCCTATTTCTTGATCTAATTATGGAAACTCTAATTGTGATCTTTTCTCTTCTCCTTTCTTCTTCTGTTCGGCCAACTTCCTCAATAATTCTCAATCTATAAACTTATTCTCCTTAGAAATTTAGAGATTCTCTCTCTTCTTTAGTGCAAAATACTTGTGTCAGAAAGTAAAAAGTACCTTATCCTTTTATAGCTGAACCAAAAGAGGTTTGGGTGGGATTCTAAAAATATTTCCCACACAACCAAATTTCCTGAATCTTAAAATTTCTCTTATATCTCAACTATATATTTGGATTATTCAATGCTTCTTAACTCTTCTCAAATCTTCTTGAATCTTCATGATTGTAGCCCACTTCTAAATTTCTTAACATTATTCAGTCTGATTATAATTCCCAATTATGATTTTATAATTATGATGAAGATAATGTATTATCTAATACGCTGCTCCACACCAATTTAAAAACAAATAAGAAAACATATGAAAAACAAATGTCTTCCCAATACGATCCTTGGAACCAGATGTCCATTATAATGTCCCCCTTGAAAATGCTTTGGAAACTACTTCAAACTCTAATCTCCCCTTGACAACACTTTTATAGGTTCTTGATACAATTCTTATTTTCTTCTTTTTCTCAGTTTGAAGATCCTGTGTCCGATAATGTTATTGGTGTCAGCCTGCACTTGATGGATTGTTCTCATCTTCACTCTGATAATTGATGTCATCTCCAGCTCGATGGATCTTGACCCAATTGTTACAAAACAAAACAATTCTTCTTCTTCTCTTTACCAACTTTAAAAACAATCAACAATTTATCTTGATGAAAATGGTTGACTACATTGTTGGTTTATATATGACTTTCTTCTTCACGTTGGTCACAAAAAACTTCACTTTATTTTATTTTATTGATCCCGAAAATTCATCAAAAAATATTTATGCCTCTGATAAGACTCTACATCTGATATACAAAAGATACTAATAATATGAATCAGTGCAGAATCCATTATGATGGATCTATGGCACACCACGTCTGATGGATCGGTTCCAGCTGCTTTGACTTCAGAAACTTATTTCTTTCTATGATTACGATTCACACCACTTCTTTCTCTAGAGATTTTTTTATCATGGCTTATTGTTATGACTGGAAACTAGTATATTCACATTGTCACATTCTAATCAAAACATTATGGACTTTATACAATTCTTTGTCTGATGATCTCACACCGATGGACTGAGACTTGAAAGCTTCAGCATCAGGACCTTGTCTTCATATACAAACTTTATCTTGTAATTATGAATTCCTCGTGACTTTAAATACATTTAAGATCAGATTCATCATCATCTGACTTATATTGGTAAATATTGTAACTTCTCATCCTTTCTAGAATTTTCTTTCTTTCCAAACCTCAATATGATTGGCAGTACCATTTATCCCCCTTTTCTTCTTAAGAATTGCATCACTAGTTTCTTATATAACTTATAATTTTTTGTGAATTAAAAAATAGTAAAGCATTTTCATATTTACATAATATCCAAGAAGACCCTGAAATAGCTTTACAATATGATCTTACTTTCATTTCGGACTCAGGGTGAGTCTGATGAATTTGTTCTTCCAGAAAACTTCTTCTCAATCCAATGGACTTTATTTAATAATTATGGGTCTGATGTACTTAATATGATGGTATATATGATTTTAAACTTTTCAAAAATGAATTAATTTATTTTTTATTTGAAAAAAATACAATACTTGAAATACAAACTTCTTTCAGCTTCTAAAAACCTTCTTCAGATAACTTGGCCCCAACAATATCCTCCTTTGGATTTTTTTTCAACCAAGATTCATAAATCATTGAACTTTGTAACCTCAAGATATGGATTACATATCAAAAATTATAAGCCTACATGAGATAAGTCATTATAGGAAACAATAATTATTGATAGAAAATTCATGTTGTTCAAAAGTAGTGATCATGAAAACCTCCTCAACTTTCTTCACCTCTTTATTTATCTTCTTCCACTTTCCTGAAAATAAACTGTTTCCTACAAACACTCTAAAAAATAGTTATAAAAGTTTACATACTTACAATGAAAAAGTAAAAGCTTACCCACAACCCCCCTATATAAATTATTCCTTAAAAGGTTTATCACATAATAATGGATAGATTTATGAAACATTATCCCCCTTTGACAACACTATCCAAAGACTGGGTATGAGGGGACAAAAACATATACCTAAACCTTGATGAGAAGGAGGTTGGACACCCATATTCAACCTCAGACTGTGAAAAGGTTCCATTGATAATGGTTTTGTTAAAATGGAAGCAACTTGTTCCAATGTAGGAGTATACTATAGCTTTAATTCATTCTTCTCCACATGCTCTTTGATGAAATGATATTTGATATCAATATGTTTTGAATGATAATATTATACCAAATTTTTGGTAAGTTTGATTTCACTTTGATTATCACAACTTAAGATCAAGGGTAAATTTACTTCAATAAGTAAATATTATAACTGAGTTTTCATCCACATAATTTGGGTAGCATCTTGAAGGGTAGTAATATACTTAGCTTCACTCATTCTAAGAGTTAATGAATTTTGTTTCCTTGTATGCCAACTAACACAACTTTTCACCAAAAATAAAACTCCACCATATATGGATCTTCTATCATCAACATTTCTTTCCCAATCATTATATAAATACCCAAACAACTTAATACTTTCTAATCCTGAATACCTGATTACAAAATTTTTTGTATATTTGATATATTTGAGAATTATTTTTCTAGGTAATATATGCGATTCTTTTAGATAACTCTTAAATCTTTCACATAAGGTAAAAACATAAAAAAATGTTGGGTCTTGAGGCCGCTAAATACAAAAAACTTCATATCAGCTTCCAAAAATCTTTTTGGTCAACTTATTTTCCTTCACCATCTTTAGATAATTTGGTTCTCCCTAAAATTGGTGTGGAACTGGTTTCGAATTTTCTATGCCAAACCTCTTGAGAAGTTCCCTATTATACTTTTCTTGAGAAATAAAAATGAATTTCTTCTTTTGTAAGATTTTTAACCCAATAAATTATTTCATTTCTCCCAACATAGACATCTCAAACAACTTCTTCATATCAATAATTGATTTTCAGATATAAATTAAGGTACTTGGGGCTTACTCCTAAGGAGGATTCCCATATTTGGGAACTTTAAGATTGGGGTTTATTCCTGAAAAGGGATCCCAGGTTAAAGGAATTATGGTTGGGGCTTACTCCTGAGGAGGATGCCCAAATTAGGGGACTGGGGCTTAATCCTGAAAAGGAGGCCCAGATTAATGGAAATTATGACTGGGGCTTACTCCTGAAAAGGAATCCCAGATTAATGAGGACTTGAGGCTTAATCCTAAGAAGGATGCCCATGATTAGGGTTCTCTCATCTTAAAGGATGAGGTTGAATGAATGAAATCTCTAATTTTAGTGACATAAAGATGTGTAAATCACTAAGTTTTGAGAGTTGTTTTCACGAAATTTCTTTCAGATAAGGAAGTCAATCAAGAAAACATGCCATAAATGGTTTTGAAGAGTGTCTTGAAGACTGAATCTTGAATAGGAGAGGTGGAATGACATAAGAGGGGTTAAATGGGCAAGAAGGGCACCCAAAAATAGAAGGGCGCGCAAGTCCTAGCAGGTGCGCAGGTACTGTGTGGGCGCGCAAGTCCTGGTCGCGCAGGTATACCTGCCCGACACATGGGTACTTGTGCGATTTTCAGCCCTTAGGGTAATACTTGGGTGATCCTTGACCAAAGCCTTTAGAGTTATACCAAGGTACTTCCAGAAGAGTTGCGCGCAAGTTTTAATGAGTAGGTAAGGAGGCGCACAAGTGTGTCCATTTCCCTTAAGGGTAAAACACTTAGGCGTGCAAGTGTTAGTGAATTCTAACACTTAGACCTTATTCCTCTTGTTTAGAACTTCCATTATAGGTAAATAATTACCTTAGAAGTGTTTGGAAGACCTGAAGAACAGACTTGGGCATTCAGAGCTCTGTATGTGAATTCTGGAAAAAATCCTCTTCAAATGGGGGGCCCACCAGAGGTATTTATAGGCTGGAGAAGACCCCGGTCGGTTTTCAAAGAGGGCGCTCAAGTCACTTGGGTTACCATTAGGCGGCGTGCAAGTGTACTTGCACGACAGTAAGGTAACTTGCACGATTTTCAGCCCTTTGACTCCTTTTTCATTCCTTTGTCGATTTTTGATGTTTTCTTCAAAGGATGAATCAATTTGTGCTAAGTCATTTCCCTTTCCATTTCTTTAAACAATGTGATGAAAATAAGCATCAAAAAAATTCCCCCCTCAAAGTTGGATCTGAAAGAATAAGGATGTGACTCTGAGGAAAATAAGAAAACCAAAGGTAAAGAGGCGTGCAGGTGTTCACCACGCAACTGTCATTGTGTAGGTACGAGTTGCGCAGGGCTGGAGCCTTCTCAGGTTGCTGATCTACCATTGGGTAAGGAATAAAAATATTTGTGATTGTACTTAACTTGAAATAAAAATGATTCTTTTGTTATCCTTTGAAACTAACCAAAGCTTTCAATTAATTATGAAGGGCCATCAATTTCAGTAGCTAGATCTGAAGGTGAGGCCTCAGCCTCCGCCCCAATGGGAATTGAAAGTGAAGAATCTTAGGTCAGGGGGAAGGAGCAGAACATGGCACTTCCATAAGTGCATTAATCCCAGATTATACTCCCCCCTATGACAGTGATGCTAAATCAGACCTGGAAGTTCAAAAGGAGTTCCAATTTTCACGATGCAAGGCGTGGCAGAGCATATGGAAAATCATATCTGAAGTGCCTCTAGAGGAGATGCCATCAAATATTCCCCAGCTTTCATCCCTATTTGTCATATTGGGACTTGGCGGTTTTGTATATGAAAAGATCCATGTCGCGGTGAAACATTTCATTTTCAGGAGGGAGCAGAAGAAAAAAGTGTCGCGGAGATCTGGCCAGGGTGAAACTGTCAGCCAATATTAGTGAATTTGAGGTTGCGGTATCCCAATCTGAGGCTGACTATGCTACCAAGATGAAGGAGCTAAATCATAAGATCAAAGATAAAGTCATCCAGCTAATGCACCTTCAGCAACAGTTAGACGTTGTTACTGGGGAACTTGACCAACTCAATAATTCATTGGAGGGATCTCAAATGAATGGTATGAAAGCCATTGAGGATGCCAAGAAAGGTCTCCGTTAGGCTGAAAAGAGTGAAGTTGGTCGGGTGCATGAGCTTCAAGTAGCTGCTGACGAAGCTCGGGATGTTGTACATCAAGTGAAGACTTATGTTGATAGACTCTTGTAATTTCTTAGAAAAGAGAAGAGACTCCAATCTGTGGATGTCCTTCTAATTCTTGTGCATCAAATGGAAAGAATTCTTTCATCTTCAATCACTTGTGCACGTATTTTCCTGCTACCTGCTTTAAATTTTACCTAAGCCAATGGGCCTAGTAAGCATAGTTTGATTTTTACTAAGATTATTATAAATAACCCTACAAACTTTGAATCTTTTAATTGCTCAATATTACCTAAATCATACAAAATGTATGTTTAGTGAGCTGGAACTTGACTTTTATTCAGAGTTCCCTTGTCTTTTGTGGGCAGTTTAAAGTCATGCACGTCGGACATAAAAAGGCTAATGTTTAAGGTCGAAATAGATTTGACCGAATGAATTAGAACTGACTCAATTCCTTGACAATTTATCTGAAAATATATTACCATACTCAAGTATGAGGGAAAATATGTAAACTACGACTTAAGAAAATTTGAATCTAAGGAATGATATGAAAAATACCTAAAAATGAATTAGAATAAGTAGTTCCTAAGAATGAAGTTACCATTATTTAAAAAACCTGTTAGGGGGTTGAATTATGCAGGGCCACCTAAGGGAATTGTCTACATAGTCAAATAATAGTATCTTTTGGCTGACAGGTTCGTTATGTAGACTACTTATGCAAGGCCTCCTAAGGGAACGTGCTGCATAGTCAGGAAAAAGAACTCTCAGAAATTTACTTTTCTAGTGCTAAGAAGCTATTGAAAGTTTATGGGGATTCAACTTTTCCAAAGTATAGAGTTTGCTGTATGGAAATAGGTACTTAAATATGAAGAAGATATTTTCAATCAAGACTGTATAAGAATTGGATTAATGTCACTCCTACTAAGGTCTGACCCAAACATAGGGAAGGGGAAATATAAACCATGGACTTGAATATTTTTAGATCATGAAAAAGAGTATGAGACAAATATGTAAAGAATGGATATTTTTGAGGATCCCTACATATCGTCGTTAAGACAACTAAGGACAAAAAGAGGTCCTTATCCTAAGAATGAAGTTACCATTATTTAACAAACCCATTAGGGGGTTGAATTATGCAGGGCCACCTAAGGGCATTGGCTGCATAGTCAAATAATAGTATCTTTTGGCTGACAGGTCCGTTATGTAGACTTGTTTATGCAAGGCCATCTAAGGGCACGTGATGCATGGTCAGGCAAAAGAATTATCAGAATTTGGACATTTTGGTGACTAGAAGTCAAGAAAAGGGTTATGAAGATCTGAAAATATTTAAGGTTAGGATTATGACACATAAAAATGGGTATTGTTCAATGTATGTAAAGATACATAGACCAATGATAACCATAATCACGTTGTGGCTGGGTCCTGAATTGAAATGTTGTACTTCACTATGTATCCCATAAGGATGGGAATTAATCCATACGTAGTTCTCGAACTACAGTTTAACGTCATGTGGGACAAAAGGATTGGAGATCTTAGTTTAGGGTCATAGAGCTCGGACCAGTATAAGAAATACACAGTATGTGTTTTCATGGGGACTTTTTAGTCAAGGGACTGAAAGTGAAATTTGGGGTTAGGCCCAAAAGACATAGGGCTGGATTCGAGGGACACTCGAACATTCCTACGTATCCCATAAGGATGGGAATCAAGCCCACGTAGTTCTAGAAATACCCTCTGTACAGATTTAGTTCGTACATGTGAAGGGTGAAAGGGTACTTTAGTGCAATGATGGTTTAACCCAAGATAAAAGGTTCAGGTATTGCCATGTATGTACATAGTCTTTTGAATATAACATGATTGAAAATCAATGTAAATAATGATTCCCTCTCAGGTGAGGGTATCAAAAACTATTGTAGTTTATTATCGTACAAGACAAAGTGTTGTACAGTTTAATGTTGTATAACAAGGACGAAGGTGAACCAATGTAAAGATATTGATTCTGGGGGCTGTTTCACGAATCAACATCGTATGAGATGGAGGTGAACCGATGTGAAGAGATTGGTTTTGGGCTTGAACCTTGGGAGGTTGCCTACGTACCCAGCCTAGAAGGCAAGGATCAAAGTCCGCGTAGTTCAATTAAAAAAATAAATTAGTAATCAAGTTGTTCTTGGGGACAACAACCTAAAAATGATGTTGGGACTTACACATGGTTAGCGGTCCATAGAGGGTGTTATGGTTGAAGTTTTATCTAAGCTCACGTGAGTCATACTCGGTGTGAGAAACAAGAGGTAGAAACAACCTTAACGATGCATAGTTTAATGTCATGTAGGACATATGAAGGGACTATGCAGTTTAAAGTCTTGCAGTTAGGACTATTGGTGCTGCACAGTTTAATGTCATGTAGCAGGGACAAAGTACAGTTTAATGTCATGTAGGACATATTAAAGGAATTTTGTACAGTTTAGCGTCATGTAGCTAGGACGATGGGGAAAATATAGTTTAATGTCATGTTGGACTAAAGGGGGACTGTGCAGTTTAATGTCATGTTGTAAGGACAAAATAGTACACTGTTTAACGTCATGTTGGACTTATTAGGGACTTTTTCATAGTTTAACGTCATGTTGGATGAAAAAGGGACGATACAGTTTAGCGTCATGTTGGAAGAAAGGAAATGCAAATAGTTTAAAGTCGTATGCATGGACTATTGGTTATACAGTTTAACGTCTTGCTGGATGTAAGGGACTTATTTACAGTTTAGCGTCATGTAGCTAGGACGTTATAGTTTAACATTGTGTGGGATGAAAGAAATGCAAATAGTTTAAATTCATATGCATGGACTCTAGACGGTGCAGTTTAACGTCATGATGGACATAAGGGACATGCAAATAGTTTAAGGTCATATGCATGGACCGTAGATGGTGTAGTTTAATGTCTTGCTGGACATAAGAGACTCCTGTACAGTTTAGGATCATTTAGTTAGGACGTCACAGTTTAACGTCATGTGGGACGAAATAAATGCAAATAGTTTAAATTCATATGCATGGAAATTTGGTAATGTATTTTGTTTTTATACAAAATACTTCTTCAAAAATCTGGCATTGGTTGGAGTAGTGATGAGTTCTCCATCCATTAAGATTAATGAATATGCTCCATTGGAGTAGACCTTATGTATTGAATAAGGTCCTTCCCATTTTGGCTCAAGCTTGGGAGGTTTCTTTCCTGGTATCATTGGAGTTTTGAGAACCAATACCAGTTCTACCTAAATAAATGAATGAAGACGAACTTTTTTGTTGAAAGCTTGTGCTATTTGATTCTGGTAGACTTCCAAGTGATGCAGTGTGCAAAATATTTTCTCATCTAACCATTCCAATTCATTCAATCACATTTTGAGATTGTTCATCTGTAGATGATTGATCACAAATGGCTACTCTGAGAGAGGGTAGTTTAACTTCAATAGGCAAGACGGCTTCCATTCCATATACCAATGAATATGGAGTTGACCGTGTTGCAGTGCGGGTGGTAGTCCGATAAGCCCATAAAGCATGAAAGAGTTTATCAGGCCATGACTTCTTATCTTTATCCACCATCTTCTGCAGTATGTTTGAAAGATTCTTGTTAAAGGCTTCTATTTGGCCATTGGCCGCTGCATGATACCGAGATGAATGGTTGGATTTAATGTTGTATTCTTGATACAACTTCTTCACCTCGGATGAATAGAAGTTGGTGCCATTGTCCGTCAGTATGGTATGAGGAACACCAAATATGGTAATGATGTTAGACTTGATGAAGCTAACAATGCATTTAGAACTGACTTCTTTGAGAGGTATTTCCTCTGCCCATTTGGAAAAGAAGTCAGTAGCAGTAAGAATATACTTAAACTGCTTGGTCGTTGCTGAAGGGTAAGGTCCCACCACATCCATTCCCCATGTGGAAAATGGAAAAGAGTACTTAGCTGTATGAAGAAACTCTGGAGGTTGATGAATGAAATTGGCATGTACTTGTCATGAATGACACTTCTTTGTTAAATCAAAACAATCTTGTATCATTGAAGTCCAAAAGTATCCAAGCCTTCGAATCTGATTAGACAGTCTATATCCAGACTGGTGGGCACCACAGACTCCTGCATGCACTTCTTTCATGATAGCCATTGTCTCTTCACCATCAATGCATCTGAAGAGAACTCCATCAAAACCATGCTTGTAGAGAATTTTCTCTTGGTGATATGGGCTATCATAAAGAGTAAAATTGACCACACGTCGCTGGATTTGTTCTTTCCCAGCTCTATCAGGTAGAAGTGTTTCATTTTGAAGGTATTCTCTGATAGGTGTCATCCATCCTGTATTATGACCATATGGTTCAGGAATGGGACTAATTTCATTGATCTCATCTGTTCTGGTTCGAACATAAGGTGAAATTGTATGACGGTGGGAAATACTGATGGTTGTTTTGTCCTGATTTGGATCTTCCAGAGATGTGGCTATATTAGCCAATGTATCAGCTTGAGCATTTTGTGATCGCAGGACATAAGAAAATTTTGGTTCCGTAGGAAATTTCGCCATTAAATCTCTGATGTAATCATACAAAGGGATTAATTATTCTTTTCTGATTGCATAATCCTCATTGACTTGTTTGATTACCAGGTCTGAATCACCTTTCACCCTTAAGTGATTCACTTGTTCTTGAAGCACCAACTCTAAGCCTGCAATGAGAGCTTGGTATTCTGCTTCATTATTTGTACCACCTTCCCACAATAAGAAGGAATATGGTAACACTTCCTTTTTCGGGGAAATAAGAATAACTCTTAATCCAACCTTGTTGAATTTAGGATCTTCCATTTTCTTCCCTGTTGGACTTATAGAAGCACCATCAAAATACATTTCCCATACCTGAGGACTATCTTGAATAGAGAAGACTTCCTCATCAGGGAGTTCAATATCTGAAGATGTGTCTTCCACTGAAGGGTGTTCAGCTAGGAAATCATCCAGAGCTTGGCCCTTTATTGCCTTTTGAGACACATACTGAATGTCGAATTGCTACAAAATAACTGCCCACCTTGCCAGACGTCCTATAAGCATTGGATAACTAAGGATGAATTTGAACGGGTTATTGTGAGATACCAATTGGACCTCGTGATGTTGCAGGTAGTGTCTCAACTTCTGAACTGTAAAGATTAATGTCAGGCAACACTTCTCAATATTTGAATACCGGGTTTCTGCTTCAAGCATAGTCCGACTGAGATAGTAAAGGCTGTTTTCATTCCCAGCATCATTCTTCTGAGCAAGAAAGGCACCCAATGATCTCTCTAAGGTCGTCACGTAGAGGATAAATGTCCTTCCTTCAACAAGTGGCATAAGTACCGGTGGGCTCAAGATTTATTTCTTGAGAATATTTAATTCTTCTTGAAATTCTTGATTCCACTAGTAAGTGACTCCCTTCTTCATCAATTTGGTGAAGAGTAAACTTTTGTCTTCCAAATTGGCGATGAAATGCCGAATATAGGATAAATTTCCTTGAATTCCTCTTAATTCTTTCAAATTTTGAGGAGGTGACATACCAAGGATTGACTTGGTATTCTCAGGATCGACTTCGATACCACGATGGTGTACAACAAAGCCGATGAATTTTTCTAAGGTTAACCCAAAAGCACATTTTAAGGGGTTTATCTTCAAATTATGTTGCCGAAGTTTTCGTAATATGACTTCCAAATCAACCAAGTGATTAGAACTTTGTTTGGATTTGACCAACAAATCGTCCACATAACATTCAACAAACTTCCCTAAAAAGGGTTTGAAGATATGATGCATGGCATGCTGATATGTTGCACCTGCATTCTTTAAGCCAAAGGGCATTACTCGATAGAAAAACACACCCTGAAGGGATTTGAAGGCTGTGGATTACTCATCTTCTGGAGCCATTCGGATTTGATTATATCCAGAATATCCATACATGAAGGAAAGTGCTTCATAGCCAGCTGTTGCATCGATTAAAAGTTCTGTAATCAGAACTGGAAAATCATCCTTAGGACAATGCCGATTAAGATCTCTGAAATCAATGCAAACTCTAATTTTCCCATTCTTATTTTTCACTGGGACAATATTAGCCAACCACTTGGGATATTGAACTTCTCTGATGAAGTTATCTTTGATAATATTATCCACTTCAGCCTCAACTTTGGAAGCATAGGTTACGTGTGTTCTTCTAGCAGCTTTTTTGAATCCTCAATGTTCTTCTGGTAAACCCAAATGATGAGTAGCAACATCAGGATCAAGCCCGGAAATCTCTGTATAGTTCCAAGCAAATATGTCTCGATTTTTCTTTAAAAAAGAAATATACATCTCTTTTTCTTTAAGAGTCATGGCCGCACTGATTAAAGTGGGGCATGGATCTTCTTTTTTACCCAGATTTATTTCTCTGAGTTCATCCATGGTGGTAGAGATATCCTCTTCAAATGCTAGAGGAGCATCCCTGAGATCTTCCTCTTCTTCTTCAACATGTTTTATTTCTTCCATTTCTACTTGCATAGTAGATGATGAAGTAGAATTTCCATGATTAAGAGAGATGTTAAAATTTGAACATATTGAAGAAGAGGCTTCCATTTCTGACCCAATTGATGATGAAGGGTCTTCCTTGGGTAATAAAGAGGAGATGATGGATTGAGAATCAACATCATTGTTCACCTCTGGTATTATTATAACTTCTTCTGGCCTAGTTGGCGAAGTATAGACTTGCTGGATTTCAGCATATGAAATAAAGACATCTCCATTTGGGCTTTCATCACTACTTGGAGGATTACTAATTTCTCCCATGTTGTCAGGCTCGATTGTCATAATCGAAATTATGGATCTTTCCATAAGAGTATTTTGATTTGGGTATATCTTGTCAATTTTACTGATAGGCAACACATAATCTGTACTCACATGTGCAAATGGATTTACTCGAATCTTCTCCAAACCATATGGAGCATTAACTTTGGTAATCTCCCTGGTTGTGGATTTCTCCGTTCCCTTCATGTGATAGAATTCCGCCTCAATGTATTGAGATTCACATATCTTGAACAGGGCCTTATCACCATACAATGTCCCAACTTGACCATCGAAACAATATTTGATACATTGATGGTATGATGAAGGGATAGCTGCATGTTGATGTAGTCAGGGTCTTCCTTGCAAGATGTTGAAGGCTGAGTCTTGATCAACAACCATGAAATCTGAATTGGATATAAGATCTCCAAACTGAGTTCTGAGTGTAATCTCGCCCATTGGTTCTTGTTCATTTTTATCATATCCTTGTAACATCATAGTAGAATGAGATAAATTAGATTCCTTGAGGCCCAATCAACGAAGTGTACAAATGGGGATGAGGTTGACTCCTGAACAATTATCAATGAAATCCCTTCAGATGTCCACACCATTGACCTTTCCAGATAAATACAAAGGTCTAATATTCCCATGCACGACATCATCTTCATCTTCATCTGTGAAAGATATCACTACATGTCATTCTGAAGGATTATTTTCTACGTGGTAGACTTCAGCTGCAGCAATTTCAGTTTCAAACTCCTGAGGACTTGACAAAGCCTAGATGAGTGCCTCCTGAAGATATTTTGACAGATTCAAAGTATCCAGAATTGATAACTTGGTCAGTACTTGGGCCGGTTGTTTCAATACATCATAATTTTGATCCAGAGGTCTGTGTTTCCCAACAGGAACATGTGGTTTAGCAGGTTCCTTGGAAGTTGATGCATCTTGTATCGGGATAGGAGTTGGAAATATTCTTGGCTTTGGAAGATTAGACTGATTAGATCCATTTACTTGTTGAGAGGATAAAGGTGGAATCCCCAACCAATCCTCCAGAATAACTATGTCAGGACTGAATTTTTTATTGGTGGAAGAACTTGCTTGTTCTTGTTGAGCTCTTTGAAGGGTTCTTCCACAAGTTTCTGCTGCATACGCAGTTCTAGCAAGGGTAGAATTGGAATAGTGTCTTATGGGATATCCACGTCTTACTATGTATCCCAGACCCTTGGAAATCCCTCTAATTCCTCTGTTTGATACAGGGAATTCAGGCTCATCGAAATTGAAACTACAACTGGCATAAGGATCTGTTAAATGAATCATATTAACAGAACCGAAGATCAGTTCTTCATCTGATGAAGACTCTTCCTGACTAGCCAATTTAGGTTGCGCCGTTTGGTGGGATGGTGCCCATTTCTTTGAAGTAGATGTCATGAAATCTTCTAGAGTCAAAGACAACTTAGGCTTTGACACATACTCATCTTCTCCTGATTCTTCTTCCTTCCCTGAATTATGCTGTCCTTTTGAGTATTTTTCTTTTGATGGAGGTTTCACTGTGGCATTTACAGCATAAGACACAATTGGTTTCTTTAACTGCGTTCTCAAAATTTCATGAGTTTGGTTGATCATTTTTCTGACCATCCAGTCATCATATTTCTACGCATTTTTTCTTTTGACTTTTTTTCCACTTGCCTCCTTCCTCCGAATCTGTAGCAGTAACACATGCTACCTAGGCTGAAGAGCCTTTTAGTTTGACTTTCCCCAAGTCGACCATCTTTTTAGGAGGTCTTTGAAGACAAAACACTCCTGGATGGGATGCCCCAACATTTGATGAAAGGAGAAATAATTGGGACGGTCTTCATCTCCTTCCTTGTTTGGCCTTTTGGGCCTTGGAAACTGAACCAAATTATTCTCCAGAGCCAAAATGAAGTATCCAGGAACTTGTTTATTTCGGAAAGAATAAACTTTACTCTTCAAATCATCAAACTGTTTTCGTCTTTGATCTCTTTGATCGTCTTGACGAAACGGCCTCTATTGTTGACGCTCAGGAGGTGGAGCTCTTTGGGAAGATGAAGGTTTTGAAGTAGAAGCAGGTACAGTTTCTTGCTTAAGCATAACTATAGTAGTCTCTTCTTTACCCATTATTTTTCCTAGAACTGATGGAATTATATGAGATTTGGCCTTAGTCTGTACAAGGGAATCTTCAATCTGCTGAGCGATTGAAGTAAGGTCTCGAAACCCTCCTGTGTATTTCACAGGGATCAGTGGTGTGAGTAACTCATCATGCAAATTTTCCACACAGATTGGCAATAGTTATTCTTGAGGGAGTGCTAAGCTTAGGGAATATGTTAATCCCTTCCAGTGAGCATTGAAATCCGAGACCCTTTCATTCTCCCTTTGCTTACAGTTCATAATATCAAAAACTGTTGTCTTTGGAAAAGTTGAGCTGAACTGAAGAAGAAATCATTGACAGAGATCTTACCATCCGGTAATTGACCGGGATTGCAAGCTTGTGTACCAAACAAAAGCTGGTCCTTTCAAGGTTCGCACGAAGCATCTGAGTTTCACTGCTTCTTGCTACTCCGGAGTTCCCATCATAGGATCGAAAAAAGATATGTAATGCATCAAATGATTTTCAGGATCACCTTATCCATTGAAAATAGGGAATACAGGGTTCCCAAAACATGATGGGTGAGGGATTGAATCTACCCATTCAGGGTAAGCTTTATTTTCTGGTTGAACCTGTACACACTTCCCTTCCATAGTCTCTAACCGAGCTGTTAATGACTCAATGGTAGTTATTAATTTTTGAGAAACATCCGGTTGAGCTAAGACCTGGGCAGGTGCAATAATTGGAGTCTGGACAGGTATGGTGGCTGGTGCTGCAACTGATGGTAGCACCGCCAACTATTATTGCACCTGACCCGTAGGATTAGACCTGTGAGGTTGTACTGATAGAGGGGGATATTCTTGATCTATTTCAGTAGCTGCAACAAACTCCCTTGGCTGACTGACTCCAGCACGTTTAGGAAGAAGACTACCCTGAAGTAGTTCTGCATTCATCTTCCTTAATTCCTTCATTTCTTCCTCTTGTTGCGCAAATCTTTTCTCTAGTGAGAGCTATTGGCCTTCTCCAGAGGAAGGATATGTAAACTGATTATTTCCCTTTCCCTTGTTTGATCCCTTTCGGAGAGGGGGAAGTGGTTTATTTGAAGGAACACCCAGATTTTGGGTAAACCGTTGATTTTTTGTATGCACACCTTCTTCATTTGTGTTTGTGCGTACAACTTCTTGAGCAGGAACCTCTTCATCTGAGTCCCCTGAGTGAGCCTCATGTTTTGGAGGATCAGAAACAATGGCATTAATGACATTAATTGATGCATAAAGCATCGCATCCCTTCTATCAGCATTTTTGTGATATTGTCTTCTACCATGCCCTTGATGAGACATTGTCTTTTGTTGATTTGATCCCTTAGGAACTTCTTGGTGAACTATAATTTGGAGAGAATATTCTGATAATTTGGCTCTTCTTTCCTCTTGTGGCTTCTTCCCCAATCGAGAGAAGACCTACTTTCACTGAGGAGGGGATTGATGATTTGAAAAATTCCCCAGTCTAGTGGACTGGGGTTGTTCCTGTTATTCTCGCTCAACTCCTCGAATCCTATTTGTTGATTCTGAGGGTTGGGTTAAAAGATTCCCCAGTCTGGCAAGCTAGGGTGGCTCTTGACATGATATGTATGAGACTTTCTTAAAATCTCTCTTGATTTTGTGGACCTTGGTCTGAAAATTAGCTGGATGCATCAATCGACATCCACTTTTATCACCCGACTCAAAAGACCGTTGGATGATTTCTGTCACTTTTGTTACTTGATGATGTGCTTGATCCATATGAGAGGCCTATTCAATATTCTCGTTCACTTGATGCAGGAGTAATTCAACAACTTGTTCTCTATATTCTTGATTTTGAGAGGAACTAGTTGAATCATGTTCTTGGGAAAGCTTTTAATTACAAACAAAACCCATTGACTGTGGTCGACCATGGGAAATAACATTGCATGAAACCATTTTCGGCAGGCTTTGCTGACTGGATAGCACAGTGAAATGTAGTGCTCCATGAACACCCCATCCTTTGATATGAATACCAGATGGGGCATTGGCAATTAACTGGTGCAATCTCCTTAGTGCGCCAAGGCATGAACGCTGAAGGGCTCTCTGCTGCTTTTCAGCCTTCAGATATCAAGAGACTGAGAGAGATGCCAAATCAATCTGGTGTTGTAACCCTTCTATTATCTTGACATGATTTTCATATCCATCATAAGATAAAATTTTCTTTTTCAACTGACAAAGAGTTTTCCATATGTTAAGACGGATATCTTGAATACAATCTTCTGTCAACACTTTTGGAATGTCATACTGACAGTCAAACAAAGGCCAAAACATGACTGGCACTTCACCTTTCGCTAGTTGTTTTCTCATATTCATCACTTCCTCTTTATCATTCAATGAAGATTCTTCTACCTAATTTGACCAGAGCTGGTGCTTCCTTGTTGCTTCATCGGATTCAACAGGATTGGTAGATAATCCACTGATCAAACTAGAAGATAAATGACCCAGGGGTGGTTCGTAGAATGACCTACGCCCCGAGCTATCTTCTGATTGAGAAAGTATTTCACTTGATGATGGTAAAGCATCATACATGATTGGTTTCTCATTTGCAAGTGCCTCAAGATAAGAGGGATTTCTCGGCACTACATTGTCCACTGAATCATTTTCCAGGAAATGTGCATCACTACTGCGGAGAGGAATTTTGCAACAAAATTCATCATCATGGGGAGGACCACCATGGTGGGTTATAGAAAAATATGATATCTCTTGATCCTTGGTCTTCTGGATACACGTAGGGTTATTGTAGCTCTCATCTGAAGATGAAACTTCAAGATCGACTGAACTGTCATGAAGCAAGACTTCATGAGGAAGTGTCTGTTGAAGACCTTCGGAAATAATGTTCTCACTATTGGGAAATGAGGGAGTGGAATCTTGGATTCCAACAGAAAACTGTCTGAGGGCTTCAAGAACTCCATCATCGAGCAAGGCCTTGTTACAGATTGGCTCTTGATTTCTTGACTGTGTTGGGCGGGTCTTCTTCTTAGATGCCTTCTTACTCGCCTTGGAAACCACTTGTTGATGAAAGTGGATACTCTGACCAGGTGTATGTGCCTGATCAGGAGAGATGGCTAGGTTAGGCTGACGATCTCCACTCAAATTAGGTGTATGTGCCTGACTTGGTCTTCTGTATGATATGGGGGAGTACGCCCTACAACCCTCTTGGACTGGAACAGAGGTGTGTATCTGCTCTGGAGTGAATGGTTGACGTGTCACTCCACTGATAGGGATAGATTTATGTGTCTTTCCCTGAGATGCTACTGAATCTGTTATAATATCCTGGCAGGCATCCAGAATATGAGCAGGGATTTGCTTCTTCTCTTTCATCATTGATATAATATGCTTGGTGACTTCAGCTGCCAGAACGGGGATATACGTCCATTCCGTGTTTAGAGTAGGTGTGTGTTACTGCTCCTTTCCTCCTTTTCCTATCAGTGAATCCTGACAGTACTCAAGTGTAGGGGCAGAGAGTTGAGTCTGCCTCCTGTTTGTAGTCAGAGCTTTCCAACTGACTTCTCCTAGTGCTACCAAACGAGACTGTTGGTAGGCTTGATCAATACTAGCAGGTGTATGTGCCTACTGATTGTACTTCTCTGAACGTGGTTGATGAGATCCATCATATGTAGTCAGACGAGCCTACTGACTAGATGATGATGTATAAACAGGTGTATGTTCCTGCCTATAGTACACCGCCGAAATTGCCTGGCGGGATTGGTGTGCTGCTTCCAGATGAGTCTACTGGACAGCGGGATTAAAATGGACGGTTGTATGTGCCCGCCCATTTCTTTCCACCAAGTTAGGTTGGTGGACTTCTTCGGAGATGGAAAAGATGAGAACCTGCTCACTGTTGACCGGATTTCGCCTCTGGTGATTCTTCTTGCATGCTCGGGTTCGAGGAACCTAAGTCGAACGCCCGGAGATGATACCCTCATTATGTGGAGGGCGCACTGCCACACGAGTTTGGCAGCAATTGTTGATGGGAGCCCTCGGGAAGGACTCATGTCTCCTTGAATTAAGGCCCTAAGGGGCCTGCTTATTTACCTCCCCAGAATATGGGAGTGAGTGGTGATTGCGTTCTGGGGATAACGACCTGAAACGGTTGAAAACGGTGGTTGGCACCACCTGCTTCTTAATCACTGGTCGTCTTTGTCTGGACGACCGGTGTGAGTTGTTCACTTGGAGGGCTTGTCGGGCAGCCTCCAGAGTTGGAATGGTACCATGTTGACGGTACTCCTTAACCAGTGCATTTGATACCCAGCGTTGAAGACGCTGAGTAGGTGATGTTGTCCTCAGAGCGGACGAAGATCCAGCAGGAGTATCAGCAGTGGAATTTGCAGCAGAAGTTTTCACAGCAGATGTATTCACGGGTGTGAACTTAAGAGAAGCCATTTTGGAAATGCAGAAGATCTTGGAAAAGAGTGCATGTTTTATATAACAGACGTAATCAAGATAATTCTGGCCACTACATCATTTGGATAAGAACATATGTTATTGATTGTTTTGTTGGCCCTCTCATTGAGTTTTAAATAGGGGCCTAACAAATAAGTAAAACATCATTTTAACTTGGTTAAGGATTCATGTCGGGTTCAACATTTTTTGTTTCCATTTGGAATTGGGGATGATCTCATTGATTTAAGATTCAAACATTCCAAACGGTTTCTAACGGGTTTATTCGTAGAACCAGAAACATACAATGATTCCATATCCATTTGAAACTAATTTCCAAAGGTAGGCGCTCATTATTTATGGACTGATGAGGCTTAGGAATTTTCATTGGTCGAGAGGATGGGAGGTCGGACTCATCACACCTTTTTTAGGGGAATTATTGTCTACTCCGAGACTCTCTTTATAGATTTAAGTTATGTTCTTGAATCCTTATTATATTTCCAAGTATAAAAGGATTTTTCCTTTAGATCTGACAATCAATGATTGATATGTAGGAAATTTAGAGAATATTTTATATGTATTCAAGGTTCTTCATCGATAGAGAATCATCTGTATTTGTTTAGATATTCTTAGCCAATGGTATCCTTTAATACATGAAAGTCTCTTAGTCATTATGATGACCATACTGGTTTTAAATCCACTCAGTGGGGCACTTGAAGTTTATTTTCATTCAGAAGGACATTGATTATTTCAGAGTTGGGATCGTACTCGCAGATGGGAAACCTACGTATCCTTTGTTTTTGGAAAAGGAATCATAACCCACATAGTTCGAGTAAGGGAGTATGATGTTTATTCATGATTGATGGCTCAAAGAAAGATGTCATGATTACTTTTACACTCTAAGCTCACGTGAGTCATGCTCAGTGTGAGAAACAAGAGGTATTGGTGAAACCAGACAATTGTGCCATGAAAGATGAAATGATGTGGGGCTTATGTGTGTATTACTACCCAAATAGATGAGGATTAAGATTTACTTCAGGGAAGAAATCCAGGAACAGGGTCCATAAAGTTATATGTGCTTCATGGGGATTTGGATACTCTAATCTTGGGGATTACTCCTAAGGAAGATTCCCAAGTTAGTAGGGGACTTATGATTAGGTTTTACTCTTGATAAGGAAGTCCAAATAAAAAGTAAATTAAGACTGGTTAAGAGAAATTAAGACTGGGGATTACTCCTAAGAAGAAGGCCCAGGTTAAGGGACTTGGGGATTACTCCTAAGGAGGATGCCCATATTTGGGAACTTTAAGACTGGGGTTTATTCCTGAAAAGGGATCCCAGGTTAAAGGAATTATGGTTGGGGCTTACTCCTGAGGAGGATGCCCAAATTAGGGTACCGGGGCTTACTCCTAAAAAGGAGTCCCAGATTAATGGAAATTATGACTGGGGCTTACTCCTGAAAAGGAGTCCCAGATTAATGAGGACTTGGGGCTTACTCCTAAGGAGGATGCCCATGAATATGGTTCTCTCATCTTAAAGGATGAGTTTGAATGAATGAAATATCTAATTTTAGTGACATAAACATGTGTAAATAACTAGGTTTTGAGAGATGTTTTCACGGAATTGCTTTCGGATAAGGAAGTCAATCAAGAAAACATTCCATAAATGGTTTTGAAGAGTGTCTTGAAGACTGAATCTTGAATAGGAGATGTGGAATGGCATAAGATGGGTTAAATGGGTAAGAAGGGAACCCAAAAATAGAAGGGCACGCAAGTCCTGGAAGGCGCGCAGGTACTGCGTGGGCGCTCAAGTCCTGGTCGCGTAGGTATACTTGCGCATCACATGGGTACTTGCACGATTTTCAGCCCTTAGGGTAATACTTGGGCAATCCTTGACCAAATCCTTTAGAGTTATACCGAGGTACTTCCAGAAGAGTGGCGCGCAAGTTTTAATTAGTAGGTAAGGAGGCGCGCAAGTGTATCCATTTCCCTTAAGGGTAAAACACTTAGGCGCGCAAGTGTTAGTGAATTCTAACACTTAGACCTTATTCCTCTTGTTTAGACCTTCCATTATAGGTAAAGAATTACCTTAGAAGTGTTTAGAAGACCTGAAGAAGAGACTTGGGCATTCAAAGCTCTGTATGTGAATTCTGGAAAAAATCCTACTAAAATGGGGGGCCCACCGGGGGTATTTATAGGCTGGAGAAGACCCTGGGCTGTTTTCAAAGAGGGCTTGCAAGTCACTTGCGCAACCATTAGGCGGCGTGCAAGTGTACTTGTGCGACAGAAAGGGAACTTGCGCGATTTTCAGCCCTTTGACTCCTTTTGCATTCCTTTGTCGATTTTTGATGTTTTCTTCAAAGGATGAATCAATTTGTGCTAAGTAATTTCCCTTTCCATTTCTTTAAACAATGTGATGAAAAGGAGCGTCAACAACGATGAACTCATACCAAATTTTATACTTCTCAAGATAACTTTAAAATTAATTTTTGTATTCACCACCATTTTTAGTTCTCAACTTCTTTAATTAATAATCACATTCATTCCTAGCTTTCCCCTTGAAACTTTTATACATTTTTAGAGAATCTAACTTATGTTTCATATACATGACCCAATTAATGTGAGTGAAGTAATCAATGAAAATGATGAAGTACTTATCTCCATGATTTTATTATTTTATCATTTTCCTATAGATATAAGATTGAATAAGTTACAGGGGTAATTTTGAAAAAATGTCATCTTTATTATACATAGATTTTGTAATCTTTCCTTTCTAAAAGATTATGCAACACCAATCCCTTCTTCTTGAAATATCAGTAATACATCAGACACTATCTCTCTTTGACAACTTACTCATGTTTCTTTGACACATGTGTCCCAGCCTTTTATACCACAACTGATTGTATTCAACAATGCATAAGTAACAAGATTTTGTATTTCACCAACTTGAAATAAGTTTCCTTTTGTACGTTGGCCTCTTGTAACAATCTTTCCATATTGCTCACTTTTCACAAAAAACCCATATTTTTTTAAAATGAATTTTTTTTCCTTCATTACATATTTTTGAAACACTTAGAAAGTTATGTTTCGTTCCATAAAAAAATCTTTCTCATATCTTAATTTTTCCTTCCCAATGATGGAAGATTCAATACCTTTGATTCTAAGGGATTAATCATTACCAAATATCATAGTTCCTTCTTTGAAGTCATTCACATTATTTAAAAAATTTATATATCCTATCATATGAGAATAACACCCACTATACAAGATCCAAGTTCATTCTCATTTTTTTACTTTGAGAGCAATTTCTATAAAAAGAGCTTTAAATTTCCCTTTTTCTTTCTTAACATTCAACTTATGAGAATTGTTAACAACATTTTTTTGTGCTAGTTACAAAATAATACATCCTTTTGTGAGATTTCAAGGTTTTTTACATCTTTCACAAATAGTGTCCATAGTCTAAAACCTATTTTCAACTTTTACACCAACCTTATCAGGTTTCTCAAAAACATCATTCTCAGACTTCTTCCTTTGAGAGGATTTACTCCCCCCCTAAAACTTTTCCTTCTGTAATTTTTAGAATAGTTTTAATTTTGTTGGTTAAACCAAAAAATATTTTTCATATGTTTAAATCCACCACAATACAAGAATTATCCATAGAAATAATATTTACCTTTGAAACTTACATACTACCTGGAGTTGTGTCTCTTTTTCTCAGAACCTTATAATCTTTCTAAACATAACTTTTTTGACCACTAACCTTTAAATTTTCAACCAAAATATTCCTTTTCATCTCATTCAATCCTCCCAATATTTCTTAGGCATGATTTAAATTCTTCTTTCAGATGAAATTCTAATTGATTTTCTTCTTCTTCAAAACTACTGATTCTGAACTCTTCATTGTTCACTTTTGTTATAAAATTATTTTCTTTATCATTCTCAAAATATTTTTTATATTCATCCACACTATCTTCTTTTTAATTATATTTAGATAAGAAACTTCTTATTTTGTATTTAAATAATTTTTTATCGTTAATTTTGGAATAATATTTATCCTTATCACCTTGTTTCTTCCATGATCTTATTTACCTTATACCATCTTCCTCACTATACTATTCTTTATTTATAAGAGGAAAATTATCTGCAAAGTTCCCAATGGACCCATATTCAAAAAAAATTGAGGGAAGTTTCCCTTTATATTTACCTGTACCTATTTTCACATTTTTAGAAAATAAGGATAAAAATTCATCAATATTTTTACATACTTCATTTTTTAATCATAATCACTAGATTATTCTTTAATAATAATCTTCTTTGACTTTTCTTTCTTGGAAACCTTGAAAGAAATTTCTCTATCAACTTTTTTTCCTTTTCATAACTTTATCCCTTCTCATTTCATCAGTGATGATAGTGCTATGAAAATCAACTAGAGATAATGTTTTAGGATTTTTATCTTCTAATGAAGAAAATTTAGCACCAAACTTGTTGGAAATAATTCTAAAGATCTTTTAAACAACTATAGAATCTTTTAACTTTTCACCAAGACATATAATAGTGCTGAAAATGTCATTCACCCTAGTAAATAAGTCACCAACATATTCATATTCACCCATATTGAGATCTTCATACTTCAACCTCCAAATTTGTATCGTTTCCTTCTTTACTTTTATGTTACCTTCATAAATGTTTTTCAGATTATCCCAGATACCTTTGGTTATGAAAACACTTTTTAATCTTAAAAGATCACTTTAATAAAGTGATAAATGTAAATAATTCTTGGACCTTCCATCATTATCAAGATTCTTCTTTTCAATAGATGTAAGAGAATATTTTTCATTAATAAGAGGAAATCAATATGTTGTAACTTCAAGAACATAATACCCAAGAGACATAAGATAAGGCAACATTCTATCTTTCTAGATATGATATTTATTACCATAGAAGACCATAATCCCCATATGATTCACACAATTGAGGTTTTATATCACAACTTCTCTTTCAAAACTTCAGAAAAGAGTAAAAAAAGGGAACCTTAAGCTCTGATATTAATTGATGATGCCCAAGCAGGATCAATGAGTCACTGAGAGGGGGAGGGGGTTAATCAGTGATATATTTTTCTTTTAAGTTTCCTTACTTTTGAAAAAACCTTCTCCTTCTATTAAATATTTATTTCTCTACTGAAAACAAATCAAAAAATCATCCACAGGAACACAAGAATTTACAAGGTTCACTACTTAACAAGAGAAGTTATATCCTTGTTATGGTTTGAAAATAATCTAATACCACATAATCCACTAGAAAAAATCCTTTTATGTGGCATACAATGAGTAGGATATACCCTTACACTCATTTAGCACTATGTTCAATAGAACAGTGCATGTGCTTCAAGTAGCACTAAATGATGTAATAAAATTTTTGTAACAAACATGTTATGGTGCCGCTTGACCAACTTTCAAAAATATAAACTTCAAAACAATTCTTCACTTCCTTACCCAGTAGTAGGTAAGAACTTCCCTATAGTTCATAATGATACTCAGTCTGATTTACCAGTCTAATTATTTAGTTTTATTTTTCAATATGATAATATTACTCTATCATAATACCTCTAAAACAATCCTTAACTTATTCTACCTCAGTCTGGAAATACTAGCTCGATTGCTCGGTCTTATTCCAGAAACTTTGATTGTGATCTTGTCTTTTCTCCTTTTTCTTCTATCCGAAAAAATTCCTCATGAATTCTCAATCCAAAAACTTATTCTCCCTATAAATTCAATGCTTATCTCTCTTATTTTATGTACAATACTTATATTAGAATGTATGAAGTGCCTTCTCCTTTTAGAGGTGACCTAAAAGTGTTTTGGGTGGGATTCTGAAAATCATTCTCGATCAACCAAATTTCATGAATCTTCAAATTTCCCTTAAATCTCATCTACATATTCTAATTATTCAATCCTTCTTAACTCTTCCCAAATATTCTTGAATATTCATGAATTCATATCAGTTCTAACTTTATTAACATTTTTCATCCTGATTCTGATTCTCTATTCTGATTTTCTCATTACGATGATGATAATGGATTCTTCAATACATTGTTCTGCAAAAATTGAAAAAAAACAAGAAAACATATGAAAAAAAATTCTTCTCAATACGATCCTTGTAATGAATTTACTTTTTGGATGTAACCCTTTAAAACACTTCAAAAACTGACGCAAAATCTAAACTCCCCTTGACAACACTTTTATAGGTGCTTGATACAATTCTTATTTTATTCTTTTTCTTGGTTTGAAGATCTTGATTCTCATAATGTTATCGGTTTCAGCCTGTGCTTTATGGATTGGTCTCAACTTCACTAAAATAATTGATTTCATTTCAATTCCAATGGATCTTGACCCAATTGTTACAAAACAAAAAAATTCTTCTTCTCTTGATCCACTTGAAAAACCATCAATAATTTATCTTGATGAAAATGGTTGACTACATTGTTGATTGATATTTTACTTTCTTCTTTATGTTGGTCAAAAATTCCCCCAAAAAATTCTTCATTAAATAGGAATATACATATTATATACAAAATATACCAATAATATGAATCAGTTACAGAATCCATTATAATGGATCGGTGGCACACTGCTCTTGATGGACTGGTTCTAGTAGATTCTACTTTAGCAACTTCTTTCCTTATCTAATTACGATTCACACCACTTATTTCTCTAAATATTTGTTTCTCATGTCTTATTGGTCTAACTGAAAACCAATATCTTCAAATTGTCACATTCTAATCAAAAACATTATGAAATTTATATGATTCTCTGTCAGATGATCTCATAATGATGGACTGAGATTGGAAAGCTTCGACTTCAGGAATTTTTCTTCATCTCCAAAATTCAACTTTTAATTATGAATTCCTCGTGACTTTAAATATGTTTAAGATCATATTCATCATAATCTAACTTATATTGGGAATTATTGTAACTTCCCATCCTTTCTACAATTTTATTTCTTTTTAAACCTCAATATGATCAGCAGCACCATTTCTCCCCCTTTCCTTCATAAGGATTGCATCACAGGTTTATTAGATGACTTATAATTTTTGTGAATTAAAAAACAGTAAAGCATCATCATATTTACATCGGATCCACAAAGACTCTAAAATAGCTTCATAATATGATCTTCCTTTCATTCCAGACTTAGGGTGAGTCCAATGAACCTGTACTTCTAGAATAATTCTCCTCAATCTGATGGACATTCTTTAAGAATTGTGGGACTAATGGTCAATCCGATTTTTAACTTTTAAAAAGTGAATTTATTTATTTCTTATTTGACAACAAAAGACAATACTTTAAATAAAATCTTCTTTCAGCTTCTAAAAACCTTTCCCATCCAACTTGGCCCAAACACAAAATCTCATGTAGATATTCTGTGATAATTTTTAAAACCTCTTCAACTTCTCAAATCATTCATTATACAATCAAATCTGTAAACCATCATAAATATTTGTTTCATTGCATCTCGAATCAGATTAATCATTGAATTGTTCTCCAACCACAATCCAATAATGAATACACAAAGAATGAGGGGATAAATGAAAAATAAACAGAGTAAGTTTATTGATGGCCATTGTGAACCCAACCATCGATCATTTTCCTAAAACCCAAATTAAAAAATAATTTTATATGATGAATAAACAAGGGTCATAGTAATATTAATCTGTTGGTCCATGCAATTATCGAACGATGCATTAATTTAGGATGAATTAATTCATTTTTTATGTGATAATCAATAATGGTGAATAAACTAACAAAATGAAAATCCCTATATCAGTTTTGGATCGATTTTTGATGAATAACAATCATGTGTTATTGTTGTTGATGAGAATCAAAGCATTCATCATGCACTTTTTTCGATCCTCTTTTGTTTCTCATCTCTTTTTTTCACCAATGGAGTCATCCACCATGGTTTCTCTCCTCCAAAGATCTAGTATTATACAGATAACCCTAGGATTTATCAATAAAATTACTTAAATAGAGGAGGAATAGGTTTCAAGAAGTTAATAGATAATAAATTATTTATTTTATTTATTTTTTTCTTATTTCTCATGCGGCTATACTTAAATGAAACTTACAACACTTACAACAGTTATATTGTTCCTAGGGTATAAACCAAGTTCTAGATTTAATGGTGGTATCAGTTTTTCCATTTGAGATACCATTTGGGATATATATCATTATTTATGAAAAATTATGTGTGTTTGATATATTCTATTTTATATTTTTAATATATTAATATTGTTCCCCCACAAGGATCAAAATTTTATACCATATTTACACCTAACTCCAAAAATATTATTTAAAATATTTCAAATTATTAAATGGAAAAAAAGAATTCATTACATTCTCCCCATATTCAGGGATTTTCATCCTAGAAAGATAAATATAATCAAATATGTGAGGGTATTAATCTCATATTTGGTTCTCATTTTCCTATAATATCTCTTGGAGATTCTCATACTACTATAAAACATGCACCAAGGGAATCACTCATCCATGGAGGGTATTCTCCTGCTGATCCTTGATCACCACCAGGCACTTTGTGAAGGTATCTCCATCCTCAATATCTATCTCACCATAGTCACTTATGTGTGATGGGTAATGCATGTATTTACTCAATTACAACACATGGAAGGCATCATGAACCAAGTATTAGTGAGGTGTTATGTCGAAGTGGTACACCACCTCACCAACTCTACACGGTATCTGGAAAGGGTTGATAAATATTATAAATAACTTTCTACCTCAAAAAAATCTCCATAGACATTGATGAGGTGAGACCTTGAGGAATACATAGTCTCCCTTAGTGAACTCCAAAGGCCTCTAGAGTCAATTCACATAAGACTTACAATGGATTGGGGTATTCCTCATTCATTCCTAGATGATCTGTACCTTCTCTATTGTTTCTCGCACCAACTCTGGTCCCACAAGTGATGGCTCTCTTAGATACGACTAGCACAATGGTGATCATAGGGTCCTCCCATAAAAGACCTCAAATGATGTAATACCATTTGTGGAATTGTAGGTTTTTTTATATTCAAAATCCACCAAGGGTAGTTGATCCTCCCATCCTGGGACAAAATTTAACACATGATCTCATGGAATTTCCTCCAAGATATGAATGTTCCACTTGGTATGGTCATCCATTTATGGGTGTAACATCATAATTATTTGAAATTGAGTCCCAAAATACTCATGTAATCTTATCTATAATCAAGACATAAAATGAATATCATAGTCCAAAATAATCATTGGGAGAACTCCATATAGCCAGATTATCTTCTGCACATATAGGCATCCCAAACTCTCCACTAAACTCCACTCTAAGATGTTTAGGAAGTGTTATGACATGGTGATTCAGTCTATGATCACCCATATGGAGTAATTTCCTCTCACTAATCATGGAAGTCACATCATTAAATCCAAGAATACACCGTCTCACTTCTACTCCAGCACCTCAAGTGGTTAGGCCAAACCCGTTAGAACTTGGTGCCTGCCCTTCACCCTTTGGTAGGTGAGATATCAAGATATAAAATCAACAAAACTCCTCTTCATCTCTTGACACCAAAACTAATGTTGAAGGTATAGGTGCATCATCACCACTCTTTTATGTATCATTAAGTGGGGTGTATGAAACTCCCTCTGCACCTCCTCTCGTAGCATGATTGGTACCATCACCCATCCTTAGAAAAGGATAATGTGGTCCCCACCTTTAAAAAATCCATCAAAGTCAAGTCCTATAGATATCTAGTCACACAAGACTTCTCAATCAATATCTCCAAGTTGTTCCTACCCAACGCACTAAAGAATTATAGAGGTAATAACCATCAACTGGTGGTACTTTTATCCACTATTTTCTATAGGGGACAAATACAATGAGGAAAATTACTATGATTCCTAACTCAACAACTAAAAACATGATTTCCTACTAAGTGAATCCTCTACCACATTCCCTTTATTGAGAGTATAGACTATCTCAAAGCCATAATATTTCAAGAACTCTAGCCATCTTCACTACCTCAAGTTAAGATCTTTCTAAGAGAAGATATACCTGATAATCTTGTTATCAGAATAGATGATGAATCACTCTCCCATAAGGTAATGTTTCCAAGTCTTTAGTTTGAATATTACTACCACCATATCTAATTCACAGGTCACGTAATTCTACTCATAAGGTCCCAACTATTAGGACCCATAAGTAATCACCTCCTATCTATACATCAGAACATAACCGAACCCAGCTCTAGAGGAATCACAAAACACCACATACTCAACAACCACCTCTAGAAATCTCAATATGGGGGGTTCTTATTATCCTTTTTCATGACTCCTAAAAATCAAGCTAGAACTTATTTTCCCACATGAAAAGATACCGCTTTCAGTTCAAGGAAGTCAAGGGTTTCACTACTCTAGAGAAACCAAGCATGAATCTTCGATCACATCCAACCAACATGAGGAATATTTGTACCTCTTAAACACTCTTAGATGGAGCCCAATATAGTAATACCTTGATCTTCTATGGGTCCACTGATACTCCCTACTATGAGATGACATTTCTTGGGAATTTGACCTCTCGAATCCATAGAAAACACTTTGAAATATTCTTATAAATTAGGTGCTCCCAGAGTACATCTAGGATCATCCTTAAATCTCTCACATGCTCCTCCTCTAATGTTGAGTACATGAGGATTTCATCAATGAATAACACCACAAAATGGTCTACTAAAGGTAGGAATATTTGTTTCATGAATCTCAAGAACACTTTTGGGACACTATTCATGTTGAATGGCATCACCAAGTACTCATAGTGATCATAGCTATATCATAAAGTCATCTTTTATACATCCTACTCTCAAACTCATAGCTAGTGATAACCTAACCTGATATCAATCTTTGAGAACAACTTCTCCCCTTTCATCTGGTCAAAGAGGTTATCAAATCTCAGTAATAGATACTTATTCTTGATAGTCACCATGTTTAGGTGATGATAATCCACACATAATTTCAAACTACCATATACCTTTTTAGAGAACAACATTGGGGATGCCTAGGGGGAAAGACTAGGTTTGAAGATTCCCTACATATAAAGATCCTGAAACTATACCCTCAAATTCCACATCTTTGTAGGGTATATCTGATATGTTGTCATAGATATCGGGGTAGTCCTTCAGTTTAGGTCTATGTAGTAGTATATCTCTCGATAGGGAGTTAATCCCAGAAAGTCCTCGGGAGAGGAATCCTCATACTCCTCCAACACTACAGGGAATTGAAAGATCATAATTTCTATTGATTCAAGGGTAATGATATCCAATTTATGGGTAATTGGTTGTATCCTTCTGTATATGATCCCAACTATCTTTTCCTGAGATTACTTCTCAAAAACAAAGTAAAATCTCATCACATCTACTCATACACACCACATCCTCTACCTAAAGTTGTCAATATATGCATGGATCCTAGATAGATATTATATACCTATAATTACATCATAAGGTATCATCACATTAATGAATAGATCACATGCAAATCTATCTCCTGCAAGAGTTAGGTCACACTAACAGTAGAAGTGAGTAATCATCAAATCTACCCCAATAGGAGCCTATAGCTATAAGAGTCGAGATAAAGGCTCTATTGGAATCTCCAAGTATCAAAAAAGGTAATCCATAATAAAAAATTACTTGTGATTATGTCTATAAAAATTTAGGATAAATTATAGAAGGCATATATCATACCTCGAACCATGTTGGGATCCTCAGGATCATAAGACTTCACTTCTTATATTCATTCTCATCCTTGAACTCGAGCTCCCTGAGCCAAGTGTGGACCACCTAGAGTTGGTGTTGTTGTTATCATGTCATAACATCACCCTCGGACCAAAGCTATCCTAACACCTCTTCCATGTCTGCATCCTTGCATATCACCCTGCTCACATAAATTCCTCTTCCTTGACAGCTCATCTACTGGCAGCCACTTTTTTACATGGGTCAAATACCCCCACTCAGGATGTCCTCGCCCATCATAGAAGTAACATTCCTTTACTCGAGCTATATGGAACCTCTTTGTGAACCCTGATCCACTAATCCTCATGTTTAAGTTAGAAAATATCAGCACCTTGAGTGTTGTGACCCTAAAGCATGTCACCATCCTCATGTAGCTTAAGGCTCCACATTTTGGTGGTTAATGACTCCACCTACCAACTGTTTATCCTCATACAAGAATCTCTCTACCATAAGCTATTTTTTTAGTACCTCAACATATAATGAAATTTGATTCCAATATAGCTCTAACATCTTGGTGATTCTCATGATCAAAAGTTTGATCTTGGAAATATCCATCATAAATCATGTACATGGAGTAACTTGACAGGTAGATAAACTTTGATGAATAATATATGACTATCATTTTACCATTTTGAAGCTATATAATCTCTTAAATATTCCCTACCCACAAGTTCACTGGAAATTACTCATCTCTAAAGTATTTCTCAAACTCTGTCCAAGGGAGGGTCACCTCATCATGCATCTGGGTCACCAAACTCCACTGTTTCCCCAACTAAGCTCTGGAGAAGGCTCAATGATAGGACCATTATTTGATCAAGAGGGTCCCTGGCTAGAAAGAATACTCGCACTATAGACTCTATCCAGTCCTCTACCACTTAAGGATCTATCTCACCCTAAAACTTGGGTGGTCTCTGCCTTTGAAACTCTTGATGCACACTCGTCTTGTGTGCATCATCTACCAGCACTTACAAGACCAACTTCTACTCAAAAATATGGGGATAATCCACCTGAACCATCATAGATGGGTCAAAATTTTATCAATGGATGGGTTCATTACTCACTGTCCAACCAGAGGGGTCATATCATGACCGATTCCAAGTACTGAGGCCTCGTATCTAGGCGGGTCATCGTCGTGATCCCTCTACGGTATTTGCATTGGCTATCATCATAGAGGTATATTGTACTATTCAAGTTGCACCATGATCAATGATCATATCTAGGGGGATGATGGAAGCCACAAACCATTACTATATGATGCATATACCATAATTTTCCCTACAACTGGTGTCCCTATGTGCCGAGTCGACAAGTTGATTATCAGAGTCATAGTTTATATATATGTTGCTCATCGCACCATCACTGGGTTCCCTGGCCTTAGATTCAAACTCAAGTCACTTCAAAACTATTTCCTTAGTCCCAAACCAATCCTCATAGCTAGACTATCTCCAAAATATGGTCCTAAGACACCCTAATCTATTATATCACTTTGTCACAACCTGACCCACTAGGTCTCATCTAGCTAATAGTAAGTCAAGTTTGACACCCCCATCTCACCTCTAATAGGCCAAGGGATGATGAATAGAGCTGCGTAGGCATATCATACACATGGGAGGCCTTTTTCCAATGTACATGTACACATGGATACATCTCACAACCACCAAATAATGTGATAAAGTAAACAACTAGTAGGATTAAAATGCATGAATAAACTACTAGTATCCCACAACAGAGTATGGAAGAAGGTAAATAAACAATAAAGGGGAAAGTATAGGGCCAACAACTAGATATAAGGTCTAACCTATAAACAATAGTATCTTTATCTGCAAGAAAAACCCACTCACTAGATATCTCCACTACACAACACCACTATTCTCCACTTACTTTGGGTCCTCCTAAGAATATTTAAAAGGTACTATCATCTTCATAAGACATGACACATGTAGGGAAATCCCATACTGGGGTGAGTATATACATACCTAGTAGGATTTTCCAAAATCACAAAACATAAAGCATCAATAGAGAGTGATTCATCTCATATCACCATACTAAGGGTGAACAAGGAAATATCACAAGGTAGATGACCCAGATATTATCATTGGTGGTACTCAAGCCCCAAAGTATGGTCTATCTCAAACATCCACATGTATGTTATCATCCAAAATCTCTTTATAGTCTCAAGAATTATTTACGGTCCCTTCCCCCTGATAATTATAGAGGATCCCTAACTTGTAAAAGGGTGAAATATCATACTCTAGTAGAGGATCCTTATCCCATCTGAGCTTTATAGGCTAGAAAAATTATACTCCATAAATAGAGAATCCCTCCCCTAGTAATATGGGTGAAATACCTAACTCTATTTTAATCCCACAAATAGAGGATCTCCACCCCACTCATACAAACATGGGAAAGATTCTACTCTTTAGGACGATTTATGCCCCATCAGGTGAGACACCTAACTCTTCCTAGGGATTAAGAGGGTAAAACCCATTCCTAGATGAAATTTTATAAGTTCTATGAAATTACATGGTGTGTCCTATACGATACATGGTGTGTCCTGCTAATTCCGGTTCTTCCCATGTTATTCCAAATCACACGGTATGTTCTTCTCCATATATACAGTGTGTTGGTTTCATACATGGTATGTAGAGGTTGGGATAGGTACTCAACCATGTTTCTCCAACCATATCCATATACTATGCTCATGTTCGTTCACGATGAAAATGCCTATGTTTGTGACCATATACTCTGGACGGTACACACTAAGCTGTTGGCACAGTGGGTCACATGGCGTGTGGAGGTGACACATGGAATTTGATACTTAACCTTTCCCAAAACCCCAGCTCTATATTAATGGGACTACACGGTGTGTGTTATTATGAACTATACATTGTGTAGTTGGGTTTTATCATCCAAGTTAAATAAGTCTCTAGTAATATCACTACACCAACCAGATCTGCCACCATTCTCACTAAAAACTCTATATTTGACCCCACCCCCCCCCCCCCCAAATTGAAGGAAACACCTCTGGTCATCAATCCCCAACCTCTGGTGGTCAAAAATAAATATTACATAGACCCATATAAAGATATTCCATGCCTCTATCACTTACCATAGGTCCAAAATATCATGTCATTCTTTCACAATCCATTTTCAAACCTCATCATTTTCTCAAAGAATCAATTCTAAAATTAAATTTGTAAACTATCATGAATCTAGGTTTGATCACGTCTAAAACCAGATTAACTATCGAACTTCCAAACTACCATAGTTTGATGATTAATATGCTATGAATGAGGGGATAAATTTAAAACAATAAAGTGATATCATCAATGAATTTTATAAACCAGTACATCGATCATGTTCATAAAACTTGAATTAAAAGATAATTTTGTGTGATGAATAATTAAGGTTCTTAGGAAGATTCATCAACTAGGCCAAGAAATTATTGAATAATGAATTAATTTAGAATGAATTCATTCTTATTGAATGTGATAATAAATTATGGGGAAAAAACAACAAATCAAAAGCCCCACCACATGTTTAGATCAAAAATTAATGAAGAATAATCCTATATCATTTTCATTTATGAGAGTTGAAGCATTCATCACCAGCTCATCTTTGATCCTCCTTCATTTTTCCTCTCCGTTCATCACCAACGGAGTCTTATTCCAAAGTTTATCTTCACCAAAGATATAGTTTTATATGGATAAACCTAGTATTTGGCTATAACATTGATTAAATAGAAGAAAATCTAGTTTTAGGAAATTAATAGATAATAAATTATTTAATTAATTTATTCATCTATTATTTCACTTGCGAATCCACTTAAACGGTATGTATGATTCAAAAAAAATTATATCATTCCTAGGGAATAACCTGTATTCTAGATTTAATGGAAGACTTGATTTTTTTATATGAGACACCATTTAGAATATATCTCATTATATATTAAAAACTTCATGTGTGTGATATATTATATTTAATATTATTAATATATCAATATCACACCCCCATAGGGCTCAAAATTATGTACTGACTCTGAGCCTAACTCCAAAAATATTATTTAAAATATTCCAAAGTATTAAACAGAAAAAATAGATTCATTACACTCATGTTCAAAAATATTTTGATTATTCAAGCAATGGTGAAGATGATTCAAAACCAACGGAGTTTGAACACATGATTAAACATGAGCATGAAGTGAGTCTTGATAAAAACATCATACTCAAGAAATAGAAGAATAATTTGATCAAGTATGATAATAAGTTGACTGATGAGAATTGTGAATATGATAAAAATGGAACATCCCTTGTTGAAGAAAAAAGAATCGATTGAAAGTGGTTGAACATGAGAAGATGATAAAATATCTTGAAGGAAAACTTTACTTGAAAAAAGAAGAATTATCAAAGACAAAATCCATATGTCTTGAGTATAAAAGAGAGCAGTAGAAGATCAAATATGACTTCAAAAATTTTATATAATTCAAGGATAAATCCTCTAAGGAAGTTGATAAATTTTTCCAAAAAAACCAAGTTAAATCCTCACTAGAAAAATATAATTGTAAATATGTTTTTACTAATTTTATAGTTTTGAATGTAAATTTTGGTCAAATGTGGAGGAAAAAATGAAGATAAACCTTCTACCAAATTAGTAGATGAGAAGATAAAACTTTGAGGAACTTCAACACCAAATAATAGGTAAATTTAGATTTCAATGGTATAGAAAATGTTAAAATATAGACAAAAGATTCTGGATAGAATTTTAGTTTTCCAATAAGGTTAGGGTTTTAGGGTTATTACTAATGTTGTGGTATTTTTTGGTATAATAAATATACATGTTTGAACAATATTTATCTACCTAGAAGAAGGATGGGAGTTAGGAGGATAAAATCTTATGATCAGAAATTAGATCTTGGAAGAGATCATTTTTATATGAAAATTGGTTTCAATCTATCAACTCAAAACATATTTGATTTTCTTAAAGAACTATGTATAACATGTGGACAACAAGTTCATAGAGAATATAAGTGTATGAAATGCTTTCTAGGTCACTTAACCCTTATTGAAAAAGGTAAGGTAGTATATGTGCCTAAAGGAGATAAGGCATACTTGGAAGAAGTTTCTCTAAAGTCCAATAGGAAGATAAAATTTTGGATACTTGAAAGTGGGTGTTCCTCCCACATGAATAGTGATATAAGGGTAATTAAAAACATTAAAAATCATGAAGTAGGTGTGGTAAAACTTTTAAATTATTGTTCTGTAAAAATAAAAAATGTTGGATCAACTCAAATAGAAAATCAAAATTGAAATATGACTATGTTCAATATATAGAAGAGATAAAACACAAATTTTTGAGTGTTAACCAACTGTGTAATGATGTCCATGATGTTATATTAAATAAATATTTTTTTATCATAAAAATATTCAAATAAAGAATAAAAATCACTCAAGTTAATAGAATAAGTGTAATTTTTTTTCGATTGGTGCTCTTGTCATTACCTACTACATAGGTGTAATATATGTGAACATGCTATGACATAAAAATATTGGTCATCTTATCCAAAGAATCCTGAGAAAGATTATTAAGCATGATGTTGTAAGATATTTCCCAAATATAAAAAGAAATTATGATTTTGTGTGTGGAACATATCAAAAGGTAAATTTGTCATAAAGAAACTAAAAAGAAGGTAGATATCACATATACCAGGCTATTATAATTAATTAATATAGACATTTGTGGTCTAGTGAGGAAAAATTATACTCTAGGTGATATTTATTTCATCACATTCATATATTAATATACTTGTATGAGCAATTTATTATTCCTTAAGAATAAATATAAGTATGTTGAGATGTTTTAAGTGTATAGAAGACAATTTGAAAAATAATTGGGGTTATATATTAAGAATTTGAGATCTGATAACAGAAATAAATACACATGTTATTCATTTGAAAAATATATTTTCAAACATGGAATCAAGCATTAGTATGGTACACCATATACATCTCATAAAAATGGTGTTTCAAAGAGAAAAAATAGGATCATTGTGGATATGGGTAGAATAATGCTTATTGAGAATAAAATTTCAAAAAAAATTAAAGAGAAGTTTTATTTAATTCTATATATATTCAGAATATATGCCTTTTAGGCCTAAGACACATGATACACCTTTTGAAATGTGGTACAAAATGAATTCTATGGTGAATTATTTCAATGTTTTTGGTAGTATATGTTATATAAATGTCAAATAAAATAACCTGGGAAAGTTTGAAGAAAAGGATGATGATGGATTTTTTATAGGATATTTATCAAGAGAAAATGGGTATAGATGATATAAAAATATATTTCATAAGATGGTTTATTGTTTTGATATAAAATTTTATGAATATTAGGTCAAACCAGGTCAATATTTATAATAATATTTTAGTTTCTTTATACAAAATGACAAGAACAGTTATGATAAATTGTTTGAAAGGGAGGTTGAAATCGCACCATAAGTTGTAGATGTTGTCTCAAAAAATACCAATGATTATATTGTGGTTGATAGTATTGATATAAATCAATTTCATAGGTTAAATAAACATGTTGAAATTGAAAATATAATTGGAAATTAGAGTGAAATAGTTTATATAAGAAGGGTGAGAATCAAAAACTAGATAGCTCTTATATCATAGGTTAAACCAAGAACAGTGGAAGAAGCTATTAAAAATTATTGGTGGGTTCAAGACATGAATAAAGATCTCAATAAAATTAAGAATAACTCTATACAGGAAATTGTTTTGAGACAAAAATATAAAAATGTAACTGGTACAAAATGGGTTTTTAGAAATAAAATAAATTAAAAATGTGAAGTTATATGAACAAAGTTGGGATGGTTTTCAAAGGTTATTCATAGATGGAAGACATTAACTTTGATGAATAATTCTCTATAGTTTCAAGACATTAAACTATCATATTTTTTTCCAGTGACTATAAAAAAACACTATAAATTTTATCAAATGGATGTGAAATTATAATTTATAAATTTTGAGATTGAGGAAGAAGTTTTTATTAATAAAATGGATGGTTTTATTATTTATAATTATGTAATTATGGTTTTCACAATCATGAAGGATTTTATGGTTTGAAATATACTCCAAGGACCTTGTATTCTAAACTTGATAACTACTTGAGGGAAATGGTATTTACAAAAGGAACTATTGACTGCAATTTTTATATAAAGGATAATTTAATAGGTATACTGATGGATATTATTTATGTATATAACATAATTTTTTCCATTGAAAACAAATATTTAAGTGAGGAATTTGATATGCAAATGAAAGAGCAGTTTGAGATGGCTATGTTGTGTGAACTTAACTAATTTCTAGGATTATAGATTAATTAGTATTTAGATTATATTTTTAGTCCCAATAAAAATATATCAGGTAATTTTTGAAAAAGTTTTTTATGGAAGATTCATGAGATATTTTTACTCCCATTTCAGTTGGAACAAAGCTGAGAAAAGATGATAAAGGAAACAAGTTTGTTCAGAATGAATCCATTGATTGTTAGTCTATTATATTTGATAGTATATCCATTGATTGTTAGTCTATTATATTTGATAGTATATAGATCATAAATTACATATGTTGTGACCTTATGTGAAAGATATCAAAGTGTCTTGAGATATTCACACACAATTTCATTAAATATAATTTTGAGGCATGTGAAGATCACAATAAATTATGGCTTTTTATACAAATACAGTATGGAATTGGATTTGCTTAGTCACACTGATGCATATTGGGGTGGTGATTTCACTAAAAAAAGATCTACTTTAGGTGGTGTTTTATTTCATGAAAATGGTTGTGTGGTCTAGTACAGTAAAAATTAGAGATCATTGACTTTGAGTATAGATTAATTAGAGTATGTGGTAGCTACCCAGGCAGTTATACAACCTTTATGGATGTAGGTTCAGCTAGATGATTTGAGGGTTTATATTCAGATCCCTTTGAGAATACTTTGTGATAATCAAATTGTTATGGGATTATCCAAAAATCTATTTTAGCAAGCTATTTTAAAGGGCATTGACATTAGATACCACTATATCAGAGAAAATGTGACCATATGTGAGATAAAAATTGAATAAATTGGTACGAAGGATCAGTTTTATTATATATTTATGAAATTCATTAATAGTGATAGGTTTATAGATTTAAGGTTTAAATCACATGTTTAGCCTTCACCTTGCACTTGAGGATTTCTGGAATCACCCCCTATTGCTAAAAGGGGGGAGAAACTTTGAGGATATTGAGGTAAATATGTGTTATTGAATCATTTAATCCATTAAAAAAAACATTATTTTCACCAAGGGATGGAATTGTCTAAAAAATAATACATTATATTGTGGTTTGGTGTCAAGATACATATATTTGAGACAGGTTATGGAATGATGATTCTTAATCTGTGAGTTTGTTAAGTTTCTTTGAGAAATAGTTAAAAGAATAATTTTCAAAAAATCTAAATGGTTAGATTAAAGAAACCAAAGGATTTTTGGAAGTGTTGTATTTTCTACTTGTTTTCAACCATGTATTTTAAGTTATTTTGAGGATTTTTTATGATTTTGAGAAGTGGGTGATTTTGTTTGAAGTGATTCAAGTTGATTTTGGAAGAAATCTAGGAGTTGGAAGACTCATGTATAGATTTGTCCCACATATGAAAAAATACACATATGTGAAGAATAACATAAGAAAATTTCTCCACATACATGAATATATATATACATGAATTCCCATGAATGAAAATTTCACGTACCCAATTTTGTGCTTTGTATTGGAATTTTGGCCACGCATATGAATTTGTATCAGTGTTTTCATACCATATAAAAATATGGATCATATATGAAATTTTTTTTCCACATATATATATATATATTCTCATGAATGTGAATCTATATAATAATATTGGTAACATAGAATGACATAGGAAAATTTTTGTTGTGTAGTGGCTGAAATTTTGAGATTTCCAAACTTAGTATATTACTAAGAAATTGAACATGACAATGACAATACTAGTATTTATAGTTTAAAACATAAAAAATTAATTTTTATTTCAGATAATTGATGAGTTTTAGATTTTATTTTTATGTGTTGGTTATCCAAAGCTAATTTTGAAATTATTGAGTGAATCTCTCTGGATATTAAATATGGAATTATAGTGTGATGATGATTTCTTGTTCTAAATTTATAATAATATTTTTTAACTAATTCAGAATATATTTTTTCTAATTTTAGAAGATTTTTATGGTTATGTTAGAGATTTATAATGTGTTTCCCCATGAAGATGGTTTTTTATACAGTTCTTCAAGTTGTGATCAGTTGAGTCTACAATTGATTCTGATTTTTTAAAGGTTTATGAGATGGGTATTTCTATAATTTTCAAATTTAATTATTTTAGAATTTATTTTTCTAATTTAAGGTATGGTTTTTAAGTTTTTAAAATGTAATAAAAATTAAATAATGTAAAATTTGAAAGTTTTTTGGTGACATGTAGTTAAAAGATAGAGAGATGTATATTTTTGTGATCATGGTGCATAGTTTTCAATCCTAACCGAATGAGAAAAGAGAATGGATCTCTGTGATCTTTTTTGCTGAGAAAAGTTTAGGTATAAATGTATTACAAAATTAATTATCTAAAATTATTATATTTCTTTTTACTTAGATATAAAATGGAAAAATATGGAAAGTGAAAAATATGAGTTTGAGAAGAAGGGGTTGGAGTGTGAGGATCTATGTATTGAACTGTGAGAGAAAGGAAGTCAGAAGCTACGATTCATAGTTCTTCATTTATATTATAAGTAACTCAAGAATTCATAGAAATTAATCTGAATTTTAGAATCCTGATGTGGTTCATATTCAATTACACAGGCCTATGATCAGTTCAATCATGTTTAGTCAGAAGGCTCATTGAAAGAGATCTTCATCTATCATTTCTGGTGAAACCTAGAAACTATTGTGATCTTATTCATTTTAGTTTCAACATACTTGCACTACAGTGTGATTCTATTATGTGTGGTGTGAATCTAGACATGTGTGGTTATATTACACACTAATTCTTATAATTTTAGTTCATATGTTCTTATAGTGAAGAATCCATGCTTGGGGAGATCAACCATCCATGATAAGGAGTGGAAAACCCCAATGAATCTAAAAATTATAAAAATATTATGTTCATTACTCTTTATTTTACATACATGTATGTGTGATGATGAGATTATATTTTTTAGTGTGTTAGAATCCAACAGGTAGGGGTTTATTTCTTGAGTTAAATAAATTTTAAAAATGTCCCTATGCGAATTCAATCCCCCCCCCCATCTCAGTGGAGTAACCCGGTCCTTTTGGCAATTCACGCACTCACTCTCAATTTTACCAACATTTATGTAAGTAAAGGTTGTATAATTACTCATTTACATATAAATATAGTCAATAAAATATTCATGGAAAATAATTTATATTCTTTCATTACTTATTATTTACCTCCTTTCAAACAAAATGTCCATTCCATGACTTATCATTAAATTCATTAGAAACCTCTGCTCAAACTTTATTCAAATCTATGAAATCATCACAAAAACTCATGATACAACACCATAATACCTAGTTTTACATTAATTAGTCAAAAAAAATATAATTTAATAATAACCCTAGGTCATTTATACATTCACATCACCCAATGAAAGACACTCTTCTCTTAGATCATTACCATTATTTATATTCACTGGTTAATAAAATCACACCAACATCACTAACATTCATAATAAAAGAAAACGCAAACCTTATAATTCCACAAAATATCATCACACTAACACTGGAGATCTATAATTGAACCTCAATTTCATCCATTATAACCCTATTCAAAATTATGTTTTGTTGAATTTTATTAGTAAATATTCCATTAATAGTCAGAGGATATCCTATTAAAGTGATCATCGCTCAACTATAGAAGTAACTATCATGAACATAATATATCTAATAAGAAAACACCTATCTCATTAAACTATTATAAAAAATATTTAATAGTTTTTCAAGGACCCATACAACTATATCTGAAGAAAAAATTCATGTATACATATAGTTGGTCGTGATCAATTTGATCTAGAATATATAATAACACCTAAAAAATGATACTCTAACATGAATAAAAGAATCAAATACCCCAATCAATTTCAATCAAAAACCACTACATAGGTTTCACTAATTAAATTTAATGAATAAGAAACCATCAATAAAAATACATGTTATGTCGCAAAAAAATCCAAAGTTTTAGTCTCATATATCATATTTGATATTAACACTAATGTCTAAAAATTGATATTTAAATCCTGATAATATAATCATTGATATGTTTTCAATCCACAACCTGATGTGGTTATCTTTTTTAGATATATGATTGTGACATTTCATATAAAAGGATATCAAATAATCATCTAATTCTATTTTAGTTAACTGGTATCCATATAGATGATTCATTAAAAGCACATTGCTCATCTTCTCATGAAAATTACCCAAGTAATTACATCATATTATTAATAATTTAATGATCATACATCATAAGAAAACTAAGTCCTAAATAAGAAGTGCCACAACACACCACATGTATTGTCCCCTTATCTGGAAATCTAGGAATAAGTGCACTGGTTAACTTCTATTTCATAATATTTCACCTTTATGTTAACATCAAATCCATATTATAATGAATAAAATCCTTATGAATTTATATGTCAATAAAAGGAAATATTATAGAAAAATATCATACCATATATTAATATAATAACATAATCACCTTGATATCATCATCTTTTAAGATTCATATAATGGATTATTAGTGAAATCTATCTCATCCTCCATAAATAAAAACATTCCAAATGGTTCTAGGAATGAGTTACTCACACTCAATTACCAAAATACTCATCATATTATGGTCAAACATAGATATCACTCAAATTGGTGAAAATTAGGTGGTCCAAATTCTAAACTTCATACAAAAGTAATTGAATTTTAAAATTTCATATAAGTTATAAATTTGAAATTTCTATAAATTTGTAGCAATAATAATGGAGAGTTTCAAAAGATGTGGAATAATTCATCTATCTATTAACAAGTAATTAGTATTCACCATGTAGAAAGACTACTCTCTAAGCCTTAACCTGTGTATTTTTTAGAATACCTATCTAAAATCACATGAGATTTATTTCATAATATCTCATTTCTATCACTATTTTCATCTCACTATATCAAATCCACTTATATATAATATAAAATAAAAAAATTTGTAAACACTTTATATTTCCTCTATAGTTACATTTTTCTATTCATTTATTAACATTTCTCAAAAACATTTAAACTTGATTTCATAATATATGATATAGATAATTATAGGTCTTTTATTTTATTAACCCATACTAACTATTCTCAAAATCAATCAAATCAAACACATGCATGGAATTATAATCCAAGTATAAATGATGATTTTTACCTATTTGATACCCAATGTTTCTTATCATAAGGTTTATCTTCCATTATTCATGAATGAGAACATTTCTTAGGAATACATAAACTACCTACATCATTTGAAAAGTCCTCTATTATGACAAAATGAACTAGAGTTCCTTTGTGAAAAAAATTCAAAATTATCTCAACCAAACATCACATGTTCCTAAATCCAAACTCTAATTTAATAATATAATTAAAATATATTATGTCTCAATAAACTAGTAGGTGAACCCCCTAATACTATATCCAAAAGGATAGGGGATACCAATTAGTTTAGAGGTATCCACAAAGAATAATGAGAATTATTACCTTTGAATGTAACTTGTCTCTTATTAACATGAAACATCATATACCATGGCATAAATAAATAACCAACAATGTAATTTAAATCATGTATATATAATAAAATATATTCACAATATAATATAACGCAACCTAACAAATCTCCAATACAAATAACACTTCTAGTACAGATGTAAATAATTATAATACTAAAACAAGGATGAAATTAGTGTGGTGTCCCAGATGAAAATTCCAAAACATTAGCCTTAATATCTTCCATCAGTCTCCAGCATCCAAGTCTACCCACCAGTAAAATATTTCAATCTATATGAATAAAAAATGATTCACAAGTGCGCTTGTATGGGTGATTAATAATACTTAGTATTTTGTCTCAAGAAGTGGTCTAACTCCTATAATCTTCTAGTGTTTATGTGAATCATCAATATATATATAATTTAGAAAAAAAACCAAACACCTCAACACACGTTAATAATGATCGCAATAATATTTTAGATTCATTTAATAATAATCTACTTATATCTCTCCATCACTTTACTCACCTAATAACAATGCATATATATATATATATATATAATTTTCAAATATCACAAATGGAACCCTCCAAACTATATACAATTAGAAACCACCAAGAACCCAAGCCTATAGCCCATGCATAAATCTAGACCTTATTTACCCAAAGAGGTCTAAGTTCATAACACTCTATCCATATATAGAATCGCCGTAGGCCTCTTTCAACAGAAGTTGGAAATCACCCTCCCCACACATGGATAAAAGTAACATAAAATAAATAATAATGTAAAATAATTATATCATTTCTTAAATCACATTATAAATTATATATATAAATAATCACCCAGTATACACCATTATATTATGATAAATATACACCTCTATGGATAGTCTACCTCAAACTCAAAGTTATGGCTAAGAAAAGAATAATTACTTAGTGTGTCACTGAATACCTTGATTCTGAAGTTTTGGGAGAGGAAGAGTGAAAACACTCAGGTGAATAATAGTATAACTATAACCCTAAATAATGGGTGATAATATGAATAAATAATATGGTTCGACATTAATGATCTCTAATCCATTTCTATTGTAAATAATAAATCCTAGATGTTATGATTTTTCTTTGACCCGGTTCAATGGTTAATTATATGAAAAATCACTTTAATTTAATTTTTCCATTAATATTTTATGTATCATACATAAAATTTATGGTAAGTAAAAAAATAATCATGATACCTGATTAATGATTAATCAATCAATCGCATGGAAATTACTATATAATAAGCAAGAGTTTTTGTATCATCCTTATGGATTGTTATATCCTTAAGAATATCCAAATCCAATGGCATGTAAATGTCATTTAGAGATTTATTATATGAAAACAAATTCATTATAATATTGATATTCATATAAAAAATTATCTAAAATATCTTTGAGAGAATCCCATGTCATTATCATAACTTATTTTCAAATTCTTCTTGAGAAATCCATCACAAGGAATACATATCATACATTACATAGTCATAGCATCACTAAATGAATATTATTTCATCATTATAATATTTTTATATTGTATTAAGATCAATCCATATCATTATTTAAGATTCACAACATCAGTCTACATTATCATCATATGACATATGATTAATTTATAAGAATTTGAAATAGCTCATGTCATCATAGGATAATTCTCATCTTATATTGGAAATTCATATCATTAAACATGATATTAAAAAGAATAAATTATATCTTAAATATGAGAATATTATAAATCTCATCATAAAATATCATATTTATTCATATCATAATAATAAGTAAACACACAAAATTTATGTGAAGTTAACATGAATATCACAAAACAAATAAAATATTTAAGCTATAGTTTAGAATTTAAAGACATAAAAAGTAATAAAGTAGTGAAAATTAAAGAAAACTACTCTCTTTAAAATATTCTAATTTATATAAAGAATCATCATGTTCTTTCTATTGCTAAATTTTTTTATTCGGGATTTAAACAAAGATATATCATTTTCAATATGAATCATTACAAATTAAATTTGTTCTCATTTTTATCATTAATGACATTAAAACTTCTCTCTAAAGTATCCCTAAAACCATAATTAAAATTTTCAAAATATTTATATCACTAAAATAATATCAATAAAATTGTTTGGATTATATATTATATTCAATATGAATTTTAAGTTTAGGTTTTTAAATCTAATAGAAAAGTTTAGGATTGTAAAGTTTCCCTCTAATAATAACCCAAATCCATAGCTCGAATTAATGTCATTATAATTTTATAATATTCTTTATTGTTTACCTTCATCATAATTGAATTTATTGTTAAAATTAAAAATATAGAGAAGAAAAAAAAATTAATATGAAGTATTTTAACTTCCAAAAAAGACATCATAATCAAATAACTATACCTTTCCTTTGTCAAATTCTCACTTCAGTAGATTATCTAAACTTTAGTAGTATAATCCTTCTAAATAATGCCCAGTTCTATGGTTTCCATGTAAATTATCTATAAAGTATGAATTTATAGATATAATTACATCAAAATTAAATTTTTAAAATAAATATATTATTATTTTAAAAAGTAATCACCTATACTAAAAAATTCAATGACGTCACACCAACACCAAAATATCACCCTAAAGAGAACCACTCATTCCAGAATTAATAATGAAGTTTTTTTTAATTTAGTAATCAAAAATATGCTAGAATACATTATTTAGTAAATTGAATTTCAATTAATCCAATAAAACTAAAAATGGTTTTAGATAATTAGAATAAGATAATATATTCACAAATCAAATCCAGAAACACCATTCTTTGGGTCCTTCAGTTTCCATTTCACTTAATATTTTACAGACATCCCGTAGTTTTCAATACCACTACAAAAAGGCATAATTTAATAAATATAATACCAAAAAATCCAATAAAATTTAAACTGCATATAAATTATGAGTAAATGATTATTATATCTCATAAGTAACCCTTAAATCGCACCAAGGATGTGTTAATGATGGTATTTCAAAGTTGTTATGCACATTATGAAATATTGGTGAGGTTATTTGGTCTGTTTAACATGAATATAATGTTTATATAATTTATTAGTATAATTTATCAACATTATCTTCACTCATTCATGATTTCATTTATTAATGATATACTGATATGTTCCTAATCCTATAAAGAACATGGTGAAAATTTAGTTACAGTATTATATATATTATAAATTAATATACATTATTCTAATTTTAATAAATTTTATTTCTAGATTAGAGAGTTTAAATTCCTTATCCATGTAATTTTAAAATTTAGTAATTCTATTAATCTAAAGAAGGTTAAAAAATTTATGCCTTAGGAAATTCCCAATAATGACTTTGAGATTCATAGTTTTCTGTGACTGTGGGGTATTATTTTTGGTTTATTTAGGATCTATCCCATTTAGTAGAAATAATTATGACTATGAACAATAATGTTATAATATTTATATGGGTTGAAATATATGATATAAATTTTTCAAAATTGAATAATGGGTTACCTAAACTGGCTAAGAATTATAAGGTGTATTGTGATACTTTAGGAGTGGAATTACATAGAGTACTAATATAGGATGTGAAAGTTATTTCAGACAACTCTTGAAATCTTAGACCTCATGAGAATTACTATGTGACTAATGATCTTGAGTTTTAAGTAGTTGAATATGCATTTAAATTTCAAGAACATTAAATTTTTGGGGATATACTTATATCTCACATCAACTAAAAGAGTTTAAATTAGACATTTTATTAGTGGGATCTCAACATCATGAAGAGGAGGTGGTTGGAGTGTATTTATTATTTAAGTATTTATATGATGTATACATCTGGTAAGGGAAATATTTTTATTGATGTGTTATGTTAGAAATATAATTTTTTTATTATTTGGGGATCTAAAGATTAATGAAAACTTATGAGTCTCTTTTTAGAGTTACATATTAATGTAATTGAGGAGTGTGATAGTGTGGTGTAATAATCTTTTACTGTTATTTTATCCTTGATATAAAAGTCATAGTACATACTCATAGTGAAAGGATATTCATGAAAAGATATTTAGTGGGGAGCATGTGCTTCGGTGGACCTTAAGTGTTGATTATATCTTGTATGTTAATGGGTGGATTATGGTTCTATCATGTATATGGGAAGAGGTGGTGTATATTTTTCATAAATCATATTGGGATATTCATATTGGTTTATCCATGATTTATTATAGGGTTCAATGAAATTTTTGGTGGTCAGGGATGAAGAGCGATATAGTTGGGTTTATTTTAAGATGTGTTACCTTTCATTGGAAAAAGGAAAATCATCATAGGTAATATTTGATATTGCGTTCATCGCCTATTATGATATTGAAATTATATGATATTATAATTGACTTTGTGATTGGTATCATGTAATCTTTTAGAGGGATATATGTGGTTTGGGTTCTAGTTGATTGTCTTATAAAATTTTCCCATTTTTTGATCAAGGAGATGCATATATTTTATGAGTTGGGGAGGTTGTATGTGTGTGTAACTATCATAATTCTTGGTGTTCCCAATAATACCATATCTAACAGATATATGATATTCAGTTCTCAATTATGTAGGGGACTACAATGGGATTTGGTTACTTAGGTGAAGTTGAGTATGACTCATTATCCACTAGATTATGATCAATATAAACATGATATCCATGTTTTAAAGGTTATGACATATACATGTATTCTTTATTTTTTTGGTGTGTGATATAATTATCCAGCACTAGTGGAGTTTTTATATAATAATATCTAATATACATTCAATCAAATAACACAATTTAAGGAATTTATATGATTGAATGTGTGGATATCCTTTTTATTGGATGGATGTTAGTGGGTCATCGCTTCATGGGCCTATAATTATGAAAAATACTACACAAAGAGTTTATATTATTGAGAAGAGGTTTTATATGGCTCATAGTATCCAAAAAACCTATACTTATAGGAGACAAAAACCACTGGACTATAATGTAAGAGATTATTTGTTCCTTCAGGAATCATAATGATTAGGAAACAAGTGTCTAGGAAACTAGGGTAAATTAGTTCCTTGGTTTATAGGAACATTTTAGATTCTTATTCATAATGGGGAGGTTTTGTATTAGTTATCTTTACATCAATTGTTCAATGGAATGTGAGATGCATTTCATGTATCACAATTGAGAAAATATTAACCAAATATGTCTCGTGTGATTCATTATGATGATATAGAGTTGGAGGTGGATGCATCCTTCATTAAACATCCAATTATATTATTGAACGTGGTGGAAATATTTTTTTAGGGGTAAACCATACTACTTGAAAAAGTTCTATGGAAATATGGATGTATTTAAGAGGATGTGTAGGTGTAGAGAGTAGACATGTGGTATCAGTGTCCATAGTTACTCACTATAGATGGTCAATTATATTTATAAGGGATGATAAGTGTAAGATACAATATTTTAACTATTTACTTTATATCATTATGTTTTTGTTGAAGCATTTTTAAATTTGTAAATGGTCCTTAAACCTAGTTATTTTGAGGTTTCAGAGGTGTTCAAGGGATTGCATGAGCAAACATTGAAAAAACTAGCAGTGGAAAGCAGTAAATGAAATGTTGTGGTGCCACCAGCTAGTCAGTGAAGTGCATTGGCTACTTGGTGTGCAAGGTAGTATTCAAGTATGGCTACCTGAATCCCACTGGCCAACCGTTGAGACCCACCGTCCAACTGGTGGTGCTAATATGAGTCGGGATAATGAGGGGAAAAATCAAATGTTTGGCCCCAAAACCCCCATTTAACTTCTAATTACCCCTCCTTCTATAATAATTCAAGGTTAATGAACTATAAGGGTTATCCAGGGATTCTTTGGCTTCTCAAATGTGTTCTCTTGATCCCATGATCCATTCTTCAATTTGGATGTTAAGATTCAGTAAGTCCTGGTTATAATTAGTGAATTACTCTTATTTTATACTTGGATCTTCTTATTCTTATGGACTTAAAGATATGATTAAATTGATTTATATAGGTAATTTTTATGATTCACATTTATTTGGGTACTTGATATTTGGTTTTTGTATTCTCTAGTTTTGAGGTAAGTGGTCTAAAACATCTCCCTATGGTCTGTTTTGGTTTTCTAGTATGTGAAACATGTGAGACCATGTCATCAATCCATGCATGTGATCCCTATTAATTGGAATCATTTATATTGTCTTAAATCCTCATTCAAAGACCACCCATGTATCTCATTAGGTTTGATGGAAATTGATACCTAGACTTGTGGCTACTCGAGAGGTGTTCCCACCCTTGATTTTTGGTTGGAACATGGAACTTATGAACCTAGAAACTTATAATTGAATTGGAAGATTGGTTATTTGAATTATTTTACATGTAAATTGAAAATTTACATGTATAATTTGGTTTTGAAGTGTGAAAAGATAATTTTATATAATGTTAATGTGGATCGGAACTGTCACAACAGATATGAGAATTGGATTTTTGGCATGAAACTGGTAAATGGATTAAAGGAATAATGGAATGTAATAAAAATTGGAAAGATAATTGGTAATTGGAATGAACTAAATAATTTATCACATGTTAACATGTTTGGAATATTGGGTAATTTGGTATGCATTGGATATTTCTTTCTTTTGATATGTGAATTGTCAAATCGGGCCTAGCATGGGAATTCATATGGTTTCTGATGTACTCTGAGCATGTAAGTGTCCCTAGCATGGGAATTTTCCCTAGTCCCATTGATGTATAATTTACCCTTAGCATGGTAATCAAACTTGGTAATATGTGAGTGGATCTAGCATGGATATTCACTTATAGTCTATTAAAATGTGGAAACATAAATTCATCCTTGGTATGGGAATTCTCCTTATGTCAGCTACGAATGTGAGATTGGTCCTTAGAATGGGAATACTCATGGACTTGGTGATGAGTATGGAAAGAGACAACTAGCATCATGCCAAAGAAAGTTTGGATAAACCTGGGTGTCAAACTATATCTCAAGGGTCGGTAGGTTATTTTTGTTATTATACTTTTAAATATTGATTAATGAATATGTATATCATATTGTTTGATGCACTATTTCTCAAACTATTTTTGTTTAAAAATTGTTGTTGACAGCCTACTAAGTTTTACCCACACCCTTTTTGGGATACCGTTTGGTACCCAGACATACTTCATAGATGCAGGTTTCGACATGGGCAATGGGCCCTATGCATTATTGATTTATTTACTTTTTAGGATTGGAGCTTGGTGGTGGGACCAATCATGGGGTTCAGTATCATAATTCAGAGTATTTATTTTGAGTCTATATTTAGTTGTTTTCTTGTATAAATTTCAGCATGACATTTATTTTGGCATACAGTATGACATTTCATGGTTTGATTATATTTATTGGGTTTGGATTTATCCTTTTTATCTATTGGCGATGATTTATATTGATTTATTTATCATGTTTCCACTATGTTTTTTATTCTGTACTAGAGGGTATGATATCCCCACTATAATTATTAGACCCTATCTATTATTCATCAGCCTATGGCATATGGGGAGGTGCACTTGACTCCATGTAATAACCTGTATTTATTTTATGAGGGAGAACTGATTCGGGGATGTTACAAAGTGGTATAAAAGGAGGTATTTTCAATTACTGTACTATTTTTTTAAGGTGTATAAGAGAATAGGATGTGTCGAGGCTTAGTGATGAGATCATGCATGGTATTAGCTAACCCATGTGGGGGGATCCCAATTTTCCAAGGATGGGATTGTTGTTCTTGATATTTTCTTGTTACAATTGTGATGTTATTTCACCTTGGGTGATTCACTCATTGTGTGATGTTACTATTTTATGAGATTCTATTCATGGGATAGTATGGAATGAGGTGTGTATTCATGCATCATAGTAGGAACATAGGAAAGTATGTTATCATGAATTTTTCATGCTAGGAATTCATTTATTTCACATGAAATTTCACAGAATTACTGATAAAGAGAAATAAAAAAACTAAATCAAAATTTTAGAATATGATTAATTCACTAATCAAGCTAAGAAATAAAGTTTACTTGTACCTGTGTTTATTTTTTGTCTCATTTTTCTTCTGATTTTGTTTATGTTTTTAACCCTATGATATGAGGAGTGTGTTTACCCTTGTAGATAAATGCCTATATTTCATCCTTTAGTTGAACATCGGGAGAGTGATAATGAGCACAAACATCACGTGGAGGGACAAGGGATTCCTGAAATATCATTAAATCCTATGGATGATCAAATTCACAATAGTTTCCTATGATTCATGAAATACATAGAGAGGGATACAAATTATGTCATTCCTTCGATGTCTGATTTGACAAGGTAGTTTCAGCTGCAACACCCACCCGCATTCTCTGGGGAGGGAGGACCTCATGTAACAGAGTTCTGGATCAACTCAATCTAGATAACCTTTATTCACCTAGAGAAGCCTATGGATATGAGGGTGAGACTCACATAATATATTCTATAAGAACTGGAAAATCATTAGTGGGACGTCGTAGTATAATCTAGACAACATGAGGAGCTGACTTGGAAAGAATTTTAGGAGAAGATTTTAAGTCACTTCAATCCAAGGATACTGAGATATGAAAGGTCTCGGGATTTCATGCACCTTAAATAGGGGATAATTTCTATATTGGACTATACTAGACACTTTACTAACCTATAGTGTTTTTCTCCATCATTAAAGGGAGATGAGATGGCCAGGATGAAGTACTTCTAGGATGGTATCTAGTATGAGATCAATTTGTTGGTGAATGTATCTCGCTTGAAAAAATTCCATGACATGATGAATTAGGCTCTCATCATAAAAGGTAACCTAAAGTAGGCCTCGAGTATCAGTCAAGCAGTTTCATCTAGATGGTTGGGGAGTTCTTATTTAGGTATCAATAAATGTTTTTATGAGAATTTTCTCCAAGTTAATAGGAGGAAGATTCTACATGGGATTAGACAATCATCCCAATACTATAAACATGTCTAGTAATTTCATTTTGGTGGGGATTAGCATAAGTTCTTTTAGTTTCCTTTACCTTCATTAGAGGTTCGATCTTGTGGTAAAATGTCCACATATAAAATTTTATTAGGATAACTTAGCAGTCTAGTGATAGTGGAGGATCTTGGTAGACATCGAAGTCTGGGAGGGACTCGGATACCTCTCGGTAGATATGTATCTAGACATATAATGAACACTCAAGATTGGTTATGGGGAATGGTACCCTCACACAAGAGAGGAAATATTAGTGGGTGGGTGTGTTGTAGGAGATTTGGACTAGATCCTAGGGTATAGGGGAGAGTTAGGTGCACATTTAGCAGTCTACCCCTACCAATCTGGATGTAGGACCTTCTACTGTTAGAGGTACAATTCATACACCATCTACCCTTTCTAGTGATTTTTTTGATATAGGATTATCACATTCCTTTATAGTTTCTTGGTTATCCAATATATTGGGTTTGGTCATGGAAATAATGGATGGGGTTATGACCATCAATACGCTGTTAGGGGTGCACTCAGAGGGTATTAGATACATTAAGAAGTGTTTTATTGAGATTGAAGGCTACCATTTCCTTTAGGATATCTTTGTACTATAAATGGAATGTTTTTATTTGATTATAGGTATAAATTGGCTAGTTATGTATGATTCTCAAGTTGACTATTATTGGAGGAGAGTGACTTTCCTATCTCCAGAAGGGGTTTATATATCCATCATGGTGAATGAGATCTTCTGTTTGGTTGTGTAGGACCAATTTAGTGTTGATTATATTGTCTCGTGACCTAGGTAGTAATCCTTATGCTGGATGATGTTGAGTCATAATAGAGTACCTTTCTTCCGATAGTAGACCACTTTTAGAATGTATTTTCTAAATATTTCTCTGGATTATTTCCATAGTGTGAGATCAGGTTCACTATCAAGTTGGTGCTAGGAGATGAACCTATTTCTATCATTCCATACTGGATGACACCAACAGAGATTCTGGAGTTGAAATTGCGGTTAGAGGATCTAGAATAAAAGGGAACCATATAGCCTAGTATATCACCATAGGGTTCCCTCATGTTATTCACCAAGAAAACAGATAGAACCTTGCATTTATGTATGGATTATCAGAGGCTAAACTAGATGAAAGTCAAGAACTAGTATCCCCTCTCACTTATTAATGATCTATTTGATTCGTATAGAGGTTCCTATATAATTTCCAATATTGAATTGTGATTAGGGTACTATCAGTTAAGGGTGATATATTTTGACATACCCCATACTAATTTTAGGAAGAGGTATGGGTTCTATGAGTTCATGGTGATCCTTTTTCACATGAAGAATGCACTGGCAGTATTCATGGCCTTGATGAATTGGATATTCCATTCATATCACTATTAGTTTGTGGTGGTTTTCACTAACAACATATTAATTTACTCCAAGTCTAAACATGATCATTCCCAACATCTTGACATCATCCTAAGTGCACTGCGAGAGAATTGGTTATACACCAAGCTATCTAAGTATCATTTTTAGATTGACAACGTGCACTTCTTGGGCCTAATTATCTCATAGGATAAAGTTTTAGTGGACCTAGAGAAGGTTAAAAGTGTGGTATCTTGGGAGTAACCTAAGAACGAATTTGAGATTCAGATCTTTCATGGTTTGGCAGGCTATTACCGATGTTTCATCTAGGACTTATCCCATCTAGAAGCACTGATGGACGGTCTGACCAAGAAATGGGTGGAGTTTGTTTTGTCTGATTATTGAAATAAGTCTTTACATTAATTTAAGATAAGGTTTACCTTAGAATCGATCCTCACCTTACTTGAGCTGGGTAAAAAGTATACTATGTATTGTGACGCATCAGGAGTCAGGCCCAAAATAGTTCTGGTGTAGGATGATCAAGTACTTTCTTATGGATCCAAACAGTTGAGGTTTCATGAGAGAAATTATCCTACTCATTATCTGGAGTTATCTATATTAGAACATGCCCAAAGAATCTAGTTACATTATCTTATGGTTTAGAAATTTTTTTTCTACACGAACCACAACAGCTTGAAGTGTATCTTTTCATAATGGTACTGAAACCTTCGATGGAGGATGTGGCTCGAGTATCTGCAGTCTTACGAATTTGAGTTTTCCTACATTTTTGGAAATAAAAACATTGTTAATAACACATTGAGTAGGAAGAATCAACCATAGGTAGTGTGGGAATCTTGTGATGAGTAGCGGATGGTGGATCTCTTTACAGAATTGCATTTGGATATTTAGGAGTCTTGGGAGTGAGAAACTTTGATATCGACATTTTTTTTGGAACTACTAGATTGAATCAATAGGAATCAATTATCTTATATATAGTTTCAATTATTAAGGAAAAAATATATTTTGGGGATCCACCATTAGGTAGGTTACTTAACAGCAATGAGGTTCTTCATATCCATGATCATATTCGGGTTCTAATGGGTATGGGCGAGGAGCTGTTGGGGGAATTACATGCTTCAAAATGGGGGGTACATCCTGGGTTAAAAAATATGTATCAAGACCTCAATAGTTAATACTAGTGTCTAGGGATAAATAAAGTGATAGAGGGATTCATGGTACTATGCTTCACCTTTCAATAGGTGAAGGTCGAGCATCACTGGCCTAGTGGGTTGTTGTAGACTTTTCCCATTCTATAATAGAAGTGGGATGATATCACTATGAAATTTATAACAAGGTTACTTAGGAAACCTAAAAATAATGATGTATTGTAGTTGATCATGGATAAAATGATGAATGTGGACCACTTATTGCCTATCAGGGATACCTTCACCATTGATGATCTGGGTGATCTTTATATACAAGAGATAGTTTGATTGTATTGTGTTTTATGGGGTATCATTTTTTATAAATATCCTCATTTTAATATATGGTTCTAGAATGGCCTTAAAAAGGCATTGGGATTGTAGGTTCATCTAAGTATAACCTATCATCCTTATATTGATGGCCAATCAGAACAAACGATTCAGATTCTAAAGTAAATGTTACAATCATGTGTTCTGTACTTTTTTGGTTTATGGAAGCATCATCTGGAACTCATGGAGTTTTCTTATAATAATAGTTTCCATGAATTGATCTAAATGGATCCTTTCAAGGATTTGTATGGGATTTATTTCATTTACCTTTGTGATGGTTAGATGTGGGTGATTAATTGTTTGTTGGACCTAGTCTCATACAGAAGACATATGAGCATGTTTAGTTGACAAAAAGGTAGTTCATAACCATTAAAATCATACAAAAATCTTATGTTGACCATCGGAGAAGACCTATAGAGTTTGAGGTTGGTCACTAGGTTTTTTTGGTGTTGTCTAGGCTAGGGTAAAGCCATATCTAGAAGAAGAGGAAGTTAAATCATGGGTTTGTATGGTCATTTGAGATAGAGGAGAGGATTGTTCTGATGGCATACCAATTGGATCTCCCACAATACTACAATTCCATGCATGATTTGTTTCATGTGTCACAAATTAAAATATATCACTCATATCCTTCTCATGATATATATATTGATGATGTTGATCTAGATCTCAATTTATCCTTTGAGGAGCATATGATCTATACCATAGACCATAGTGAGAAGAATCTATGATGAAAGAATGTTCCCCAAGTGTGAGTGTAGTGAAATTATTGGTATGTGAAGAAGGAGACCTAGGATAGGGAGCTGGATATGTGAGCGCAGTGTCCCAAGTTGTTCACAGGTACCTCTCAATGATGCATATGAGAAAAAATCAAGTATAATTTATTATATAGTGGTGAGGTTATAAGATATCACATTTTACCTAGGTACTTTATCTATTTAAGTTTTTCTTAAAACATTTTAATATTTTGTAAATGATCCTTAAACCTGATTATTTTTAGGTTTCAGAGGTGTTCAAGGGATTTCAGGAGCTGACCTTGTAGAAACTAGCTATGGTAAGTAGCAATGGAAATGTTACAGTGCCACCGACTAGTCATTATAGTACACCAGCTAAATGGTAGAAAAGTTAGTAACCAATTATAGCTATTGGAATCCCACTTTCTATCTAGTGAGACCCACTGGCTAGATGGTGGTATCTTGGGAAAATGGGTTTCCTGTAGGAGACCCACTGGGAATTTGGTGGCATTCCCAGGGGAAGAGGCACACTGCCTAACACCACTGGTCAACCGGTGGTGCCGATTTGGGTCAAGATAACGAGGGGAATAAACATATTTCTTACCTTCCCTCATTTAACATTTTATTACCCCTACTTTGACCCTAATTTGAGGGTGGTGAATTGGAAGGGTCCTTCAGGGATTATTTGGATTCTCTAACACATTATCTTGATCCCATGATCCATTATTCAATCTAGACATCTAGATTCAATAATTCTTTATGTAATGGGTTAATTATTCTTATTTTATTCCTGGATCTTCTTATTCCAACCTTAATAGGATGAGGCTATCATTTTTCATAGGAAATCATGGTGTTTCACATTGATTTGGCCGCTCGATCTTTGGTTTTTTTTCTCTTCTTTTGAGGTAGGTGGTATGAAATATCTCCCTAAGGTCTGTTTTGATTTTCTAATTTGTGAAACATTTGAGACCACACCAACACATTATTCATGTGACCCCTATTAATTGTAATCCTCTAGATTAGCTTGAATCCTCATTCATAGACCTATCATATGTTTTTTTAGGTCTGATAGTAATTGATACCTAGACTTGTGGCCAAATGAGAGGTGTTCCCGCCCTTGACTTTTGGTTGTAACATAAAACTTATGAAACTAGAATCCTATAACTAAATTGGGAGATTGGTTATTTAAATGAATTAACATGTAAATTAAAAATTTACATGGATCACTTGTCTTGGCATGTGAAATGATAATTTGGTATAATTGGAATGTGAATTAGAATTATCACAATCATTATGAAAAGTGGATTATTAGTATAAAATGGGTAAATGGATTAAATTAATAATGATATATAATTAAAATTGGAAATATAATTAGTAATTGGAATAAATTAACCAATTTTTTATATGTTAACATGTTTGGAATGTTTAGTAATTTGGTATGCATTGGTCGTTGATTTATTTTGATATATGAACTGTTAATTCAGACCTAGCCTAGGAATTTTCATAGGGTATGATGTCCTATGAGCATGTAAGTGGCCCTAGCATGGTAATTCTCACTAGGTCCATTTATGTATAATTTTCCCTTGGCATGGAAATGTGCCATGGGAATATATAAGTGGCTTTATCATGGGAATTCATATTGATTCCATTAAAAAATGGAAACCAAAATTCACCCTTGGAATGGGAATTCTCCGTGGGTAGGCTAAAAATTTGAGATTTGGCATTGGCATGGAAATCCACCTTGACTTGGTGATGAGTATGGACAGGGACATCTAACATCATGCTAAAGTATATTTGGAAAACCTTGGGTATCAACCTGAAGCTCTAGGATCGATGAGTTATTTTTTTGGGTTTCTTTTAAATGTTAATTAATGATTATGTATATCATACTATTTCATGCACTGTTTTTCAAATTGGATTTGTTTAAACATCATTAGTAGTGGCCTACTAATTTTTACTCACACCTTCTTCAGGTTACTATTTGGTACCCGAGAAGACTTCATGGATGCAATTTTGAATAAGGGAAAGGGGCCCTATGCTTGATTAATTACTTTTCTTGCTAGGACTAGAGATTAGATGTGGAACTGAGAATGGGGTTCAGGACCAAATTTGGGAGTCATTATTTTGATTTTTTCTTTAGTTATTTTCTTGTATGACTTTCAACATGACATTTAGTTTGGAATACAGTATTACATGGCATGGTTTGATTATATTGATTGGGTTTGTCTTTTTCCTATTTATCTATTGGAGTTAATTTATATTGATTTATCTATCATGTTTCTACTATGATTATTATTCCATACAAGAGGGTATAGTCTCACCACTATATGTATTAGACCCTCGCTACTAGTCAGTATCCTCTGACGTATGGGGAGGCACGCTTGAGTTTATGTAATGAACTTTATTAGTCATGTGAGGGAGAACTAGGATAGGGATGTCATAATAATCCTTATAGTTGGGAGAGTGTGATGAATCCACATATATTTTGTGACTTCTAGATCTATTTTCCAGTGATTTAGTTTTAATTAAGGATTTTTTTATTATTTTTTTTGTGGATTTATTGTGGAATTTTTTATGAAAGTTAAATAAATATTTATCTTTGTTATTTGATAAAGATATTTTTTATAGTGATGTATTTATATAGAAATATAGATAAGAAAATGGATAAAAAAATATGTATTTTTATTTTTATATCATTTTTTAATATGTTTTATATTAAAATAGTTGTTAAAATAAATCTATTATATATATAGGTTGTGTTTAATATATGAGAGTAGTGTGAAGAGAGTGTTTTTTATAAGAGGGTGTGTAAGGTGTAAGTTTCATGAGGGATAACGATGTAAGGAGAGTGTTTTTGTTATATCATTCTTCTTCCTTCATTCACTAGTTGTTGTTATGATTCTCTTACCTTAAACATCACACAACAATATGATGATTTTTTAACAATGATTTTGTAACGATAATTTTATTTTGCTTATAAATTCAATGGTTCTTCCTCCATTTTCCATCAGTTTCAATTTTTATTCTTCTCTTAACCATTCATCAACTATTTTATGTAAACTGACTATTATACTTCACTTTTATTTGATGGTTGTTATTCTTCATAATTTTTTAAATAGGTTTGTTTTTTTAATTCATTGATTATTTTTTTTAATTCATTTCCATTATAATATTTGTATTATAATGATTTAATTATCATTTGGTTTCTAGAGTCTTTAGTATAAAGGTAAAACTACCTATAAATGATTCAAAAGAATAATATTTTTTTGTAAAGTCTTGAGCGTGTATGTTATACCATTTTTTATCTACTTTAATTGTATTAAAATAATTATTTTTTAATATAACATGTATTTGTTCATTAATTCTTGATAACTTTTATATGTAATTATTTCTTTATATGAATATTCGTATATATTCATTTATTTTTAATGTTATCAATAATTATTTTACTTTATAGTTCTATATGTGATTGACACCCTATACAAGTTGACTTCAGGAAAATCATCAACATTGACAACTATAACTGATATGAATAACATGTTAAGTCATGAATTTATTAACTTATGATCTATATCCATTTAAACAAAAAAAATCTTGGTAAATATCTCTACATTATGTGATCTTATCTAATATTCAACGTTATTAAGTGTCTTTGTTATTATTTATCAAATTATAATGATCCCACATTGTAATTAAAACACTAAAAACATGTGTTTATTTTTCTATTTATTTTTAAAAATTCCCATTATTACTTTTTTGAGTGTTATAAAAGATTTAATTATAAATTTACATAAATAAAAACTTATAAAATGTTGGGGAAATAAAAATAGGAAGCTATAAAAATTTCTACAAGATGAAAGGTTATTTTATTTATATAGTTTATAAAAATTATTTGTACTTTAATCCTAACATGAAAATTATTTTCTCCACATGATTTAACTTATTTATATGTGTTAGAGTAAATTTTAATTTGTGGGATGACTTTTATAAATAAATTAATTCTTATTTAAATTATATAATGGAATTATCAACTATATAGATTATACAACTCGTAAATGAAAAATGAATAAGTGATAATTTTTCATTTTTTTAAATAAATTTATTAATTTATTGTTTGTTCATTAACTATGTCACATTTTCCTCAAAAAATTATTATTATTATACTAAATTAATATTTCCCTTTATACATGTGTCACCTCCAATTTTTTTTTGTTTTCCCTCCAATTAAGTACACCTATTTCTACTCTCTTTTTTCCTCATCTGACTATATTGATTCCCAAAGAGCCATCTCCCATAAATCCCCACCATACCTCCCTCCCTCTTATTGATGCTTATTGTTAGATATAAAAATTTAATTACTTTACCTATTAATTTCATTGAATAAATTCTCACCAATTTTCCAATTTGAGTTGAATTTCATATTTTTTGGATTTTAGGTGTGTTTTGAGAATAAATTTGAAAATGAATTAATTCTGAAATTTTAAAAAAAATTATCACTTGGGTATTTCATACATAAATATTTTAATATTGATCCAAATTGAGGAATTATTTTTTATAGGATTCCATTAATCATGGGATTGAACTTATTCAACTAGACTCAGTGCTAATTTTAACTCCATGGGGCCCAAATAAATCAATCAATGTGGAAAATCTTTTTGGAAAACATAATTGACCACTCCTCAATAAGTGAAGAACATCTTGAGATAAAGGAAAAAAATGTGGTGATTCTAGTTGTATTTTAAATATAGCTCTATGCCTCATGTAAACATTTAATTTTAGGGAAAAATTATCTCATTAAGCCAATATATTCATGCGTCAAATTGGAGGAAGATGAAGAGTATGTTCATACAGAAAAAATCACTTCAGTAATTCACTTAAAAAAAATTATACACATATCCAAAAGATTTTAAAATATAATGGTTGGAATAAAAAACAATTTATAACAAATCTTATGAAGTAATATTAGATATATTAGTCCATTTTGTGGGAGAAAAAAAGAGAAATCTTTTGACGGACAGATTCTAGAGAAGAAATTTTTTTCTCTTTTATTTTTTTCTTAGTTTTGTAATGAATTATTCTCATACTTCTTCTCAGTTTCCCTTCAAATAGAGGGGTAAAATTATGAGTTATTGGGGAATGGGGGGTTTTCTTTTTTTAATGCTTTAGTTCACTTGATTTAATAAAATCCACTCTTTCTTTTATTAAGTTGGCTTCAATATTCAAATAGAAATTTTTATTATAAAGTGTGATGGTATTTGGTTTCAGATTCTCTTATTATTATTTCATTATTAAATAATCATTATCTCCCTCCAATATGTTATAGTTTATATATGATGTAATATACAAAGTTTTAGTGTTAAAGTATTCAAAAAAATTAGTGTGTGTGGGAGGGGTAGTGGACACTCTTGATTGTTTAAGAAAAATAAGACTTGATGGGGTATTTCCAAAGTTAATTGGGGGTATTCACTGCAAATTTATCGCACATTAGAAGGAGGGTATACAAAGATGATATTTTAGAAAGTTTTATTCTCACCATCACCATTTTACCAAGGGAGTGAAATAAATTAATTGTAGAATCTCACTTTAATTGGATTAAAAAAAGAGGATTGGATAACTTGAAACTAGGATAACATTACATTTTGAAGGATAAACCTAACCTAATCACCCTTATGATATCACAGTTTTTAATCTAATTCTTCATTGAATACTTTTTTTTCAAATAATCACAACCAAAACGAACCCCATATTTCTATAATTTAAAGTGAAAAACTTGATTTGTGTGCACTCCCCTATAGAAAAGACCTAGGTTAACCACTATATTGTATTTTAACTTGGGAACTAATTGTTTTTTCACACCTTATGAAATGAATGTGTAAAAAATTGGCGTCATTTCTAGAGATTTAGTTCCAATGATCCAATTCTCTCATTTTGTAACTATTTTTTTACTTTAATGAAAAAAATATTTGTTCATGATGTATTTAAATTCAAATTATTTTTCATGGACTAACCACTCTTAGGTGTAAGAAGAAGTTCATAATGATGAAGAAACATAGATTCAAGGACACAAAGAGAAAAAAAACTAGAGAGAAAAATACAATGGCTAGATGAATATGTTCATGCATCTCAATAGAAGTTGATAGAGCAACCTGAACCAGAACAAATAGTGTAAGCGATTTCACCAATAATTTTTTACGTTAAGGAACATGAGGTGGTTGATAATTAGATACTAAAGGAAAAACTAACATCAACCCACACTAATCCATGGTTTTAGGATATCCTTTAAGAACACATACAATATGATTTACTTAATGGAGATCAAATGTTTTTGGAATAATCTTGGAATCACTTTATGGAAGGTAACCTGCAATATGATCTTCCCTTCCTTGAAAATGAAAAATATTCACCACTTTATATTACTATAAACATGGAAGAATAAACCACTAAGGTGGTATAATTTTAAGAAAAAATTATGATCCTAACTTCCTACTTCTATCCATAACAAATCAACTCCATGAGGCACTAAGAAAAGAAGAATAACTAGATCTTGATCCAATTAAGGGAGATAATATTTTTATAAACTCTTTTCATTGTAATTTTATTAAATCTAAATTGAGAATCACCTATCCTTGTTTAAAATTTTAAGATTCAGCCAATTATTTTTTTTCCTTATATGAAGATGGAGAAAAAGAAGATGTACCTGTTGAGGAACATATGGAGCTCCCCAAACATATTGAACATTTATTGAAGGGATTCCATGAGGATATCTAAGCTTATTTTCCAGAGGAAACCAAGACGCATGCTTCTTAATTTTAAGGGGGATTATTTGATATTGAATATTAATGATTTAATTTTATTCAAATATAAATACACTCTAACTTTCCCATTGATTATTCCATTGATGAAGCATACCTAAACCAAGCACTGGAGAATGAAGAATAGGTTGTGTAAGTAGAAAAAAAGAAAGAGGTGGACACATTATTTTTATTACCCCCACCATGAAAGCTATGTATCATTGTTATGGGTATGGATTTTGTGTACTCTATCCATGGAGTCATCAATAAAAAAGAATAAGTGCAATCTAGAAAGAAGAAGTTATGGTGGTCCATGAGAAAGAATCCACACCCACCTTCATATTGGGGATAACCCACTACTATTACCCATATGAAGGTAGTCAAAATACAAGGTCCACTTGGGGGTCAAACCAAGATCTATCATTTTTTTTATTTACCTTTTTCACTCTACTTATATATTCTTTTATTTCAATAAATTTTTTATATTATATTTTCTTCTTTTTCTTTTAGGTTTTCAATGAGCAGCACTCAGAAGATTAACTCAATGTTGCACTACTAATAAGTCAATTTTTACCTCTCCTTAACACTTAATTTATTTCTATAATTCAAATATAAATCTTCTTAAATGTTAAATATACTTGAATTCAGTTAGAGTAATATATCATTTAAGTGTGAGGGAGAGAACATTTTTAGTTTAGGATTATCATATTTCTTTTTTTTCAAAAAAAAATGTGACTTTTTGAAATTTTTGTGTGTTTATTTTTCAATTTTTGTGTGTTTTCAAAATTTGTGATCTCAAATGATTATATTTTCCATTTTAGAAACCCATTTTAATGAGTGAATCAATTTATACCATGAAATCACTATAAATGAACGTTGAAAATGACTTCTTTCAAGTTCAAGACTTTGAAAATATCATGAAAAGACCTATGATTTTTGAATCCCATAACACTTATCATTGTCTTTATCTTTAAAATTACCTTCCCATGAGGCTTATAAACTATTTTTTATATATTCCTTACATTTACCTCATTTCTTAATAGAACTAATCCATTCTTGATTTAACAAGAATTTGATTTCTTTATATCAATACTTGAGGGTTTTAGGTACATGTCTTTTAAATTATTGAGGAATTTGTTTAGTTTTAAAATACCCCTTTTTAAGAGAATATTTTTTATTATATAATTACCTATAAATTTAATCCATATAGACCTTAGTATCCATGAATAGACTATGAGGTTAGCCACATTACAAGACAATTTTCTCTATCCAACCTTCTCTTTAAGTGAAAATGCATTATCTATTTAAACTTGAGTGTGGGGAAGCTATATGATGGTGTGATACATCATTTTTCACTAATTTTGATTTAAAATCAAATAGCGAAGAAGTTTTTTTCTACTAAAAAGTTAATCTTCTAAAATTTGTTTATTGTTGGAGCTTTTGAGTAGAATTATAAAAAATATTGAGCTAAAGATGCTAGAAAAATAAATGAAGAATAATGTTTGTGAATATTAAAAGATATATTTTCATTAAAGAGAATTGATATGAACTCACACCCACTTATTAAAATTCAAATAACTCTTGTTGCCTTCAAAAATAAAGTTGTGTATAATTAGAAAATATCAATCAAAATTTTAATTTTATTAAAGAAAGTTGAGTGGATATCAATTTTTCAACTAAAATGATGAATTTTGTGAAATTTCCTTATAGTTTTCATGATTATTGGAGATAATTTTCTTCTAATGGTAGTTAGTATTAAAATATACTTGATTGAAAATTAGAATCATGCATTTTTTTCTTCAAAAAACCCAAACTCTCCTTATTCTGCCTCAGAATTTTTGATATCTAAAGCCTAAGAACTAAAATAAAATGAAAAACCCTGAAAAATATCCATGATAAACAAATATCTGACTCACTTCAGGTGGATATGTAGTAATTTATCAAGTCTATAATGACTCTTTCATGGGTTTGGAGGAGAAAATCCTTGTTAAAAATTAACATTTGTATAATGAGGGAAACTTCAGGTAAGGTAACTGATTTATGTGTATGGGTGTAGAAATTAAGTGGAAATGGATTTAATGAGATTAATGTAGAACTTTAAATAATATTTTTTTAGGATCAATTATATAGTTTATTTCTTGTTGTTAAATTGGTGGATCTCATGGGCATATGCTTTTAAATTTACTTTGATTTGATTTTGATGCTTACTTGTATAGGATTCCAAGTACTAAGTGTAGGTGAATTGATAGATATAAACATTTAATTACTTTCCATATGAATTTCATTGAATAAATTCTCAAAAAAATATAATTTGACCTAAATTTCATCATTTTTGGATTTTTGGGATGTTTTGAGCATAAATGTGAAAATGCCTTAATTCTGGAATTTTAGAAGTTTTTTATCTCTTTGGTATTTCATACATAACGATTTTAATATTGACTCAAATTGAGGGATTATTTTTTAAAAGTATTCCATTTTTCATGGAATTCAACTTCTTTAATTATACCCAGTGATCATTCAAACTCCATACATCTCAAATAAATCAATAAATGTAATAAAATATTTTTGGATGATAGAATGGAACACACATAAATAAATGAAAAATATGTCATTATATATGAAACAAATTAGATTATTATAGTTGAATATGAAATAAAACTCTTTATATCATCTCCATATTAATTTTCTAAGAGTAATTCACTCATTAAACTAGTATATGCATGTGTTAAATTGTAGGAAGATGAAGAATTTGTTCAACCATAAAAAATGAACTTCGGTAATAGACTTATAAATTTTTTATAAATGTATCCAAAAGATTTGAAAATATGAGTTTATACAAAAAATAAAATTTACAAAAACTATTAAGAAGACATATTGGAGATATCTAGATTTTTGGTGGGAGAAAAAAAGTACAAATTTTTGACGAATAGATTCTGGATAAGCGATTTTATTCTCTTCTTTTCTTTTTTTTATTAGTTTTTTTAATGCTTTATTCTTCCCAATTCTTCTTGGTTACCCTTAATATGGAAGGAAAAATTATTATTGATTGAGGAAGGGGGTTTTATTTTTTAAATTCTTGATTTCTTTCACTTCATGAAATAAAATCATTTCATTTTTTGTTAATTTGGTTTCAATATTCTAATAGATGTTTTTATTATCAAGTACGATCATATTCGGTTTTAGATTCTATTATTGTTATTACATTGATCTATGATCATTATCTATCTCTACTAGGTTCTAGTTTATATATGATTGAATAGACCAGGGCTTAATGGTGAAGTACTCAATGCTTTTTAGTACATGCAGGAAGGGTAGTAAACACTGTTGATTGTTTAGAAAAAACAAGACCCAATTGGGTATTTCCTAAGTCAATTGGGGGTATTCTATACAAATATCTCACACATTTGAAGGATTTTTGAAAAATATAATATTTTGGAAAAGTTTATTCTCACCATCATCATTTAAATAAGGGAGTGAGAGTAAGTGATTATGGAATCTTATGCAAATTGGATTAGGAAAAGAGGATTAGATAACTTGGAACTAGGATAACATTACATTTGAAAGACCAAACCTAACCTTCTCACCCTTTTAATATTAATATTTTTAATATCTTGTTTCATTGATTACTTTTATTCAAATAATCATAATAAAAAACAACCCTTTTTTTCTCTAATTTAAAGTGAAAAACTTGACTGTTGTCTTCTACTCTCTAGAGACAACCTAGGTTAACCACTATACTGCGTAATAATTTAGAAAATATATTTTTTCACACCCTAAGACATAAGTATGTCACCTCCCCTAATTTATCCTCCCCTCATACCCACCTACTCTTTTTTCTACCCCAACCTATGACTCGATCTCTCATACTCTCTGTCATAGCCTCATCTCCTCCTCACTGGTTTCCCTCCTGGTTTTTACTCATATTATCTTCCTCATCCACTCTCTCTATTTCCATCTACATTGTTTATCTCTATTTCATTTCCATCACATACTCCTTCAATCATATTGGAACCCCTCATATTTACTATTGTATTTTTTCATTCAAAAAAATTCATGGCTCCTCCATGAAAGGTTCTATCCAAATCCACACATACATGGCTTTATTGTGATTCTTCATTCTACCATTATTCTTACTTTATCCATCAGTTGAGGCTATTATTCTCTTATCTTGCACATCACATGAGAATATGATAAATTTTTAACCTTAATTTTTAAACCATGATTTTATTTTTCTTCTTCATTCCATGGTTCTTCCTCTTTTTTCCATTGGTTTCTATTTTTCTTCTTTACTCTACCATTCATCAATTGTTGTTTTGTTCACCAAATTTTCAGCTTCTCATTCGTTCAATGGATGTTTTTATTAATAATTATATAAAAATTTCCATTCTTGATTTTTTGAGTATTATAAAAGATTTTATTAGACATTTAAATCAATCACAACTTATATGATGCTGGGGAAAAAAACTAGAAGATAGAAATAGTTCTACAAGATGAAAGGTTATTTTATTTATATATTTTATTAAAATTACTTATATTTTAATCCTTTATCAAAAGTTATTTTATTCACATAATTTAACTTATTTAGAGATCTTATAGTAAATTATACTTTTTGGGATTAATTTTTTGAATAAATAAATTATTATTGGAATGATATAACAAAATCATCAACTATATTAGTGATGCAACTCGTATATGAAAAATGAATAACTGGTAAGTTGTGATTTTTTTTATATCACTTTATTAATTTATTCTTAGTTCTCCAGTATGTCACATTTTTTCACAAAGTTTCTATTATTATATTAAATCCAACTTTTCCTTTATAAATGTGTCACATATAAATTTTATGTTTTCACTCTATTGAAGTGCATATGTTTCTTCTCTCAGTTTTCATCACCCGAATACTTCAACTCCCTTTGACTCATATCCCTCTGAACCTTCCCACAATGTCCTCCTTATTCTTGTTACCTCCATTGATTTCTCCACCCCACCTAATATATTCTCCACCCTTACCACTGGATCACCCTCTCCTACTCTTTTTCATATCCCCATATCCTCCTCCCGAGATTCCCTCTCACTTTCCACTCATGCAATCTTCCTTGACCATGCTCTCTATTTTCCTCGAATCTATTTCCCTCTGATATATTTCCCTTATGTTCTCCCCCAATAATATCCAATCCCCTTGCATTTACTATTGTATTTTCTTCATTCATAGAAATCTACGGCTCCTTCATGAATGGTTCTTTCCAAATCCCTACATACCTGGTTTTATTATGATTCTTTATTCTATCATTCTTCCTTCTTCATCCATAGATTGATGTTATACTTATCTTCCTTTAAACATCACATGACAACATGATAATTTTGTATAATTAATTTTGTAAATATGATTTTATTTTACTTCATAATTACATGGTTCTTCATCCTTTGTTCATCGATTATTGTTTTTCTTCTTCACTCTACTATTCAATTTATTATTGTTCTATTCACCAAATTTATTTATTCTCTTTCATTTGGTGGTTTTTCTTCTTCTTAATTTTATAAAAAAATTCATTCTTACTTTTTTTAGTTTTATAAAAGTTTTTATTGTACATTTACATATATCCCAACTTATAATATGATATGGAAACAACAACTAGAATATAGAAATAGTTCTACAAGATGAAAGGTTATTTTATTTATATATTTTATTAAAATTACTTGTATTTTAATCCTAGATCAAAAATTATTTTCTCTGCATAATTTAACTTATTTATAGGTATTAGAGTAAATTTTTCTTTGTGGGAAGAATTTTCTAAATAAATGACTTCTTATTCGAATGATATAATGGAATTGTCAACTGTAGTAGTGATGCAACTCATACATGCAAAATAGATAAGTAGTAAGTTGTCATTTTTTTACATCACTTAATTAAATTATTCTTAGTTAATTATACATGTCACATTTTATTCACAAAGTTGTTATTACTATATTAAATTCAAATTTTCTTTTATACACGTGTCGCATCCAAATTTTTTATTTTCCTTCCAATGAAGCATGCATGTTTCTACTCTCAGTTTTCCTCACCCGACTACATCATCTCCCTTAGACACATCTCCCTATGAATTTTCCCACACCACCCCAATTCTTCTCATTACCTCCCTTGATTTCTCCTCCCCTCCTACCCACCCTCTCTCCTCTTCACCCATACCTCTATCTCTCCCTCTCCTACTCTTCATGATAGCCTTGTCAGCTCTTCCCTGGATACCCTCTTACTTTCCACTCACACTATCTTCCCCGATCACACTCTCCATTTTCCTCTATGTTTTTTCCCTCTACATTATTTCCCTTACATCCTCCTCTAATTTCAGCTGACCCCCTTACATTTACTATTTTATTTTCTTCATTCATAGAAATATATCACTCATTCATGACAGGTTCTATCCAAATCCATACATACTTGATTTTATTGTGAATATTTTTTATAACCATTATTCCTCCTTTGTTCATCATTTGGTTTTTTACTTCTATTCCCTAACACATCACACAATAACATGATAATTTTTTAACCCTAATTTTGAAACCTTGATTTTATTTTTCTTCTTCATTCCTTGGTTATTTATCCTTTATCCATCGATTATTTTTTTCTTATTTACTCTACCATTCATCTGCTATTGTTCTATTCACCAGGAGTTATACTTTACTTTAATTCAGTGGTTTTCATTCTTCCTGATTTTGTAAACATTTTTTTTATTTATTTTTTATTTTAATTCATTATTTTATTTGTTTTAATTTGTTTCCATTACAATATTTTTTTTATAATGAGTCAATTATCATTTGGTTTCCAAAGTCTTTAATATAAATGTTGAAATACCTATGAAGGTTTCAAAAGAATAATATTTCTTTGTGAAGTATTGAGATGGTATGTTTTATAATTTTTTATCTCTTTTAATTGTATTATAATAACAATTCTTTAACTTAACATGTATTGTTCATTAATTATTGATAACTTTGATATATAGTTGTTTATATACATGAACATTCTTATATATTCATTTTTATTTAATGTTATCGATAATCTGCTTTCTTTGATGTTATTTATGCACTCGAAACCCTGTATATGTTGATTTCAATGAAATAATCAATAGTAACAACTATAGATGATATGAATAACATGTCAAGTCATGCATTTCTTAACTTATGATCAATATTAATTTTAATGGGAAAATGCAGGGTAAATTTCTCAACATTACATGATCTTCTCTAATGTTCAATTATTTTTAGTGCCTTTATCATTGTTTATCAAATTATAATGATTCCATTTTGTACTTAAATTACTAAAATTCATTTTTATATTTTTCTATTTATTTTTAAAAAAAATCATTCTTATATTTTTTTAGTGTTATAAAAGATATTATTAGACATTTACATAAATCTCATCTTATGTAATTCTAGAGAAACAAAAACTAAAATATAGAATAGTTTTACAAGATTAAAGGTCATTTTTTATATTTTTTATTAAAAATACTTATACTTTACTCCTGACTCGAAAATTATTTTCTCCACATAATTTAAAATTTTTAGAGGTGTTAGAGTAGACTGTAGTTTGTGGGGTGAATTCTCTGAATAAATGACTTCTTATTTGAATAATATAAAATAATCATCAATTATATTGGGGATGTAACTCGTACATGAAAAATGAATCAGTAGTAAGTTGTTGTTTTCTACATCAGTTTGTTAATTTTTTGTTAATTCATTATCCATGTCACATTTTCTACACAAAGTTTCTATTATTATAATAAATTTATATTTTCCTCCATAAAGGTTCCGCCTCAAAATTTTATGTTTTCCCAGTAATAAAACGAATATTTTTACACTCTCATTTTTCCTCACCCGACTACGTCAACTTCCTCAAACCCATATCTTTCAGAACCTTTATGTACCACCCTCTCTCTTATCCTTACCTCCCCTTATTTCTTCTTCCCTCATACCATACTATCCACCAAATCACCTCTACACCTCGACCTCTAGATCACCCTCTCCTCCTCTACAACATATCCCCTTATCCTCCTCCTCAGCTTCCCTTATTCATTCCATTCATAAAATCTTCCCTAACTGCTCTCTCCATTTCTATTTACACTATTTCCATCTACTCTATTTACCTCACATACTCCTTTTATCATAGAGTATCCCATCACATTTACTATTGGATTCTTTTTCTTCATATAAATATGAATCCCCTTTATGAAATGTTCTTTCCAAATCCCCACATACCTAAATTTATTATGATTAATCATTCTACCATTCTACCTCATTTGTTCATAAATTGGTGTTCTACTTCTCTTCTATTTCACAATACATGGAAACAAGATAATTTTTTAGCCCTAATTTTGTAACCCTTGTTTCATTTCGGCTTCTTTATTCCATAGTTCTTCCTCATTTGTCCAACGGTTGTTGTTGTTTTTTTCTTAACTCTACCATTAATCGGTTTTTGTTCTATTCACTAGTTATTAGTCTTCTCTTATATTTAGTGGTTTTTTTTCTTTGTAATCTTGTAAATAGATTTGTTTTTTTTATTTGAATTCATTGTTTATATTTATTCCCATTATAATATTTGTATCATAATGAGTTGATTATCATTTGGTTTCCAGAGTCTTTAATATGAAGGTGGAACTACCTATTAAGGATTCAAAATAATGGTGTTTATTTTTAAAGTCTTAATCAAGTATTTTTTACCATTTTTATCTCATTTGACTCTGTTATAACAATGATTCTTTAACTTAAAATTTACTTATTAATTAATTATTGATAAATTTTATATGTAGTTGTTTTTATATATGAAAATTCTATATATTCATTTTTGTATAATGATATTTAGAATTAGTTTTATTTATAGTTCTCTAAGAACTTGACACCTTGTTGATGCTAACTTCTAGGAAATTAAAAGCCTAATTTTTGTGCATAAATTTTGAATTTCATTATTAATAAATGTAATTTGTTTTTAAATGTTTTATACCCATATTTTAATTATTAATATTCATTTTTTGGTATTATTTGGAATGACATGTTTAGAAAAAATAAATAAAATTCTTGTTTTATCATGTGTAAATTGTTTATTAAGTCTTTTTTTGTACGGGTGATAAAAAATAGGATCATCCATAGATAACCATAAACCCTAGTGGATTGGTCTAAATGGCTAACCCATGAGGGGAAGATAACCAAGATCATCCATAGGGAGATCCTACTGGTGAGTTAGGATCATAGTATGCACAACATGCGTACATGAGGTGTACATGTCGAGTTGGTACATTGATACATGGGAGGAGAGTCTGTGCAGTGGCAGGAGAATAGCTTAACCAATGCAAGATGGAACCGATGGTGGGTAAGAGTCCTCCTGCTCTAGGTAAATATTGTTTAGAGCTACTGAGGGAATTAAATGGTATAATAAGTGGATATCTCCCACCGAAATGTTCAATGTGAGACAATTTTTTACATGGTTATTGTATCACTTGCAAAAACATCATCCTACTGGGACAAAACCACATTGTCTTCCTCACTTATAATTATTTAATTGTGTCATCCCTACTACATAATAATACCCACCCTTGATTTTGATGAGAATCTTGGGAAACACTGAAAATTCAATAATTTCCATGTCGTGGGATTTTTCTTACATCATGGTGACCCTTGGAACTCAAAACGATCATATATATTGCATTGTGGTCCTATATTTGTGTTATGACCACCTAGAGCTTGGAAAATGAAGAAAAATGAGAGATAGTTTTTATCATGGTTTGAAGTGTTGTGTTGTGGATGGATTAAGTGGGAAAATGATTTAATTTAATTATGTCATGGGCTGAAGCACAGTGTTTTGGAGGGCGCAATACTGGAAAAGATGATAGTTTGAAGGTAATAAAAAGTTTTGGTCATGGTTTCATGTCTACAACATAGACATGTAGATCCATGTATGGATAATTAATACAAAAGGATGGGGTTGTGGTTAAATATACAGGTCCACACCTTATATTACATATTTTTTGTGGATATTTCTAAAGACCAAATTTTTTTTTGTGCATGTATCTCATATATATCCATGTATGAACAAATATTATGGATTAATCAAGATAAATATTCAATATAGTTTAACCCTTATCTCTATCATGTATAATCACCATATAGAATACATGGATTGATATGAGATATATGAAGGAGATTCAAAGTAGTCTTTAAGGACAAGTGATTGAGAAAATATATCAAAAAATGGAGAAAACAAAGGGAAGATAAATTGAAGATACAAATTCATATCTAAAATATACTTGCTTATAAATTAAAATTAGATTCATTGTGTATAGGGGGAGATAGAAGGAGATGGTGTAGGAGGAATCTATCATACTTAGGTTAGATTTTATTTTTTCTATCTTGTGATGGATAGCATGAGAGTGTAGAATTTATGTGCTAAGTTTTTTAAATTATAGGGATTGTTTTAATAAATACAGTTTTCTTTTTATAGTATTGTGTGGAGAGAATATTGCACATATTCTATTTTCTTATCTCTCTCTATTTATATTGAGAATGAAAAATTCCTTAGTCAGAGAGGGTGCATTATAGTGTAGGTTATAAAGTAATAATTTCACCATTAACAATGGGCATAACCTTAATTTATGTTTAAATGTGAATTTGGGTACATATATAATTTATTAAACTATGTAACTAAAAAGGGAAATGGGCGTAATTAGTTTAGAGTTTGAGTGATCTATGAGGAGGCTTACTTGGATCCAATTCTGATAACTCCAAACATGTCATCATTTGTTTACTACTTTAGTAATCCATGAACCTAAAATTGAAAATTCCTGGTACATCTAATCTCATCTCATCCTAGCTCCTCTTCAGTTACCTTAGTTAACTGGTTTTCAATATAAATAGTTGGTGGGTATTGATTATTGAATTGTAATGTATTCTTAGTCCTTATGGGACTAACCTTGGGATTCCATTAGTTATACTACACTTATAGTTAGTTGGGTGGTAGATTAAGTTCTTAAATTTCTAAACTGGTTCTCCATGGGACTTAAGTACATCATATAGGTGGATCAGAAATCATAAAAATTGGAAACTATAATTGATATGTATAACATTTCAACCCATTAATTTCTTAATTTATGATCTATATTCATTTAAATGAAAAAAAAATGGATGGTAAATTTATCAACATTACATGATCTTTTCTAATGTTCAATGATTTTTAGTTCCTTTGTCATTTTTTATCAAATTATAATGATCCCACTTTACACTTAAATTACTAAATTGTTTATTTTTATATTTATTTGTAAAAATTTACATTATTACTGTTTAAGTGTTATAAAAGATGTTATTATACATTTAAATCAATCCCAAATTATGAAATGTTGTGGAAACAACAACTGGAATATGGAAATAATTATACAAGATAAAAGATTATTTTATTTATATATTTTATTAAAATTACTTATACTTTACTCCTAACACAAAAATTATTTTCTCCACATAATTTAACTTATTTAGAGGTTATAGAGAAAATTATACTTTATGGAAAGACTTTTCTAATTAAATTAATTCTTATTTAAAAAATATAATAAAATTACTAACTATATTAATGATGCAACTCATATGTCCAAAATGTATAAGTAGTAAGTTTTCATTTTTTTTACATTGCTTTATTAATTTATTATTAATTTATTAGACATGTCACGTTTTCTTCAAAAAGATGATATTATTATACCAAATTAATATTTTCCTCCATACATGTGTCACCTCTAATTTTTTTCTCTCAAATTAAGCACACTTATTTTCACTCTCGATTTTCTTCACCCAACTACATCATCTTCCTCAAACCAATATCCCACAAAACCTTCTCATACCATCCTCCCACTTCTTGCTACCACCCTTTCTTTATCCCATGTCCTACCCACCTTCCTCCTATCTACACCTACCTCTAACTTGTCCTCTCTACCTCATCATCATCACCATGTCCCTTCTTCCTTGGATTCCCTCCCACTTTCCACTCACACTATCTTCCCTAGTCATTCTCCCAATTTCCATCTTCACTATTTCCCTCATGTACTCTTCCGATCATAGTGAAACCCCTTGTATTTACTATTAGAGTTTCTTCATTCACAGAAATATAAGACTTATTCATGATAGTTTCTATACAAATCCCCATAAATCTGATTTTATTATGAATTTTTTTCTACCAATTCTTCCTCCTTCTTTCATCAGTTATTGTTTTTCTTTTATTCCCTTACACATTATACAACGACATGATAATTTTGGAACATTTATTTTATTTTTATTCTTTTTTCCATGGTTATTCATCCTTTTTTCATCGATTGTTATTTTTATTCTACAATCTACCATGCATCGGTTGTTATTTAGTTCACTGGTTGTTCTGATTCCCTTTTGTCTGGTGTATGTTGTTCTTTCTAATTTTATAAATAGGTTTGTTTTATTTATTTTTATTTTAATTCATTGCTTAATTTATTTTAATTTTTCACCATTTTATTATTTTTATTATAATGAATCAATTTTTATTTGGTTTCTAGAGTCTTTAATATGAAGTTGTAACTACCTATGAATGATTCAATAGAACGATGTTTCTTTGTAAATTCTTGAACGGGTATGCTTGACCATTTTTTATCTCATTTAATTATATTACAATAACTATTCTTTAACTTAACATGTATTTGTTCATTAATTCTTGATAAATTTGACATGTCATTGTTTTTATACATGAACATTCTTATATAGTTATTTTTGTTTAATGATATCAAGAATTATTTACTTTATAGGTTTCTAATCACTTGACCTTATACATGTTGAATTCTAGAAAATCATCAATATTGAAAACAATAACTGATATGAATAATAGGTCAAGTCGTTAATTTCTTAACTTATCATCTATATTTATTCAAATAAGAAATATTTATGAAAATTTTGTCTAGATTATGTGATCTTCACAAATGTTCATTGTTTTTCAATACCTTTTTTATTTTTATCAAATTATAAGGATCCCACTTTGTACTTAAATCACTAAAATATATTTTTTTATTTATTTATTTATTTTTAAACATTTATATTCTTGACTTTTTTATTTTTATAAAATATTTTATTGGACCTTTACATCAATCCAAACTTATGAAATATTTGGGAAACAATAAGTGGAAAATGTAAATAGTCCTACAAGATGAAAGGTTATTTTATTTATATATTTTATTAAAATTACTTTCACTTTAATCCTAAATCAAAAATTATTTTATCCACATAATTTAATTCTTTAGAGGTGCTAGAGTAAACTGTTCTTTGTGGGATGACTTTTATAAATAAATGACTTCTTATTTTAATGAAGCAACAGAATCATCAATTATATCACTGATGTGACGCATGCATGCAAGATGAATAGTTGTCATTTTTTAAATCACTTTATTAATTTATTATTAGTTCATTATCCTTGTCAACATTACATGATATTCTCTAATGTTCAATGATTTTTAGTACATTTGTCATTATTTATCAAATTATAATGATCCCACTTTGTACTTAGATCATTGAAATGCATTTTTTTATTTTTATTTTTATTTTTAAACATTTTCAATCTTACTTTTTTAGTGTTATAAAAGATGTTATTAGGCTTTTACATCAATACCAACTTATGCAATGATGGGGAAATAACAATTGGAAGATGGAAATAGTTATACAAAATTAAAGGTTATTTTATTTATATATTTTATTAAAATTACTTATACTTTAATCCTAACTATAAAATTGTTTTCTATTCATAATTTAACTTCTTTAGAGGCGTTAGAGTAAATTTTGCTTTATGGGGTGACTTTTATGAATAAATGACTTCTTATTTGAATGATACAACAAAATTTTCAAATTTATTGGTGATGCAACTCACGCGTTCAAAATGAATAAGCGGTAAGTTGTCATTTTTTACATCACTTGATTAATTTATTATTTTTAATTAGTCATGTCACATTATCATCAGAATGTTACTATTATTATACTAAATTAATCTTTTCCTTCATACATGTGTTGCCTCTAAATTTATTGTTTTACCTCCAACAAGGTGAAATTATTTTCACTCTCATTTTTCCTCACCCGACTGTGTCAGCTCCCTTAGACCCACCTCCCATAGAACCTTCCTATATCACCCTCCCTCTTCTTGCTTCCTCCCTTACTTTATAATCCCTTCCTACCTACCTACACTCCTCTCCAACCCTACCTATAACTCACAATCTCCTTATCTCTATTGTAGCCTCATCTCCTCCTCCCCAACAGCCCTCCCACTTTCCACATGTACTATCTTTCTTGATATCTCTTTTTGTTTCCCTCTGTTATGTTTCCATCTGCTCTATTTCCCTCACATACTATTCCAATAATAGTATACACCTTTCATTTACGATTATAGTTTCATAGTTTTTATAAATTTATAGCTCCAATGTGATAGGTTCTATCCAAATCCCCACATACCTAATTTTATTGTGATTCTTTATACTACCATTATTTCTTATTTGTTTATTAGTTGATGTTCAGCTTCTTTTCCATTACTCATCACTTGAAAACATGATAAATTTTATAACATTGGTTATATTTTTCTTCTCCATTCCACGGTTTATCCACATTTTTTTCATCGGTGGCTATTTTTCTTCTGTACTTTACCATTCATTGGTTGTTGTTCTATTCACCAGTTGTACTTATTCTCTTTCATTCAGTTTTTATTGTTATTCCTAATTTTGCAAACATTTTTGTTTTATTTTTTTATTTCAATTAATTTTTCATTTTTTTTAATTTGTTACCATTATAATATTTATATTATAATGAGTAAATTATCATTTTTTTTCCAGAGTCTTTATTATGAAGGTGTAACTTTATATGAAGGATTTAAAAGAAAAAAGTTTCTTTATAAAGTTTTAAGTGGGTATGCTTTACCATTTTTTATCTCCTTTAATTGTATTATAATAATGATTCTTTACTTAATATGTATTTGTTCATTAATTATTGATAACTTTTACATGTGGTTTTTTTTACATGAACAATATTATATATTCATTTCAGTTTAAAGCTATCAAGAATTAGTTTACTTTATAGTTCTCTAAGTTCTTGACGCCCAGTACATGATGACTTCTATTAAATCATCAACATTGAAAACTATAACTGATATGAATAAAATTTCAAGTCATGCATTTATTAATGCATGATTTGTATTAATTTAAATGAAAAAAATCATGGTAAATTTCTCTACATTACATGATATTCTCTAATATCCAATGCTTTTTAGTACATTTTTCATTGTTTATCAATTTATAAGGATCCAAATTTGTACTTAGATCATTGAAATAAATTTAATTATATTTCTATTTATTTTTAAACATTTCTATTATTACTTAAATGAGTTTTATAAAAGATGTTATTGGATATTTACATCAATCCAAACTTATGAAATAGTGTGGGAACAACAACTTGAAGATATAAATAGTTCTACAAGATAAAAGTTTATTTTATTTATATGTTTTATTAAAATTACTTATACATTAATCCTAAATAAAAAATTTATTTTATTCACAGAATTTAACTTCTTTAGAGGTGTTAGAGTAGACTGTACTATATGGGATAAAATTTCTCAATAAATGACTTCTTAATTGAATGATACAATGGAATAATCAACTATATTACTGATGAAACTCATATTTGAAAATTGAATAAGTAGTACTTTTTAATTTTTTAATATCACATTATTAATTTATTATTAGTTCATTATACATGTTACATATTCTTCACAAAGTTGTTATTATTATACTAAATTTGGTTTTTTCTTCATACATATGTTGCCTCCAAATTTTCTATTTTCCCTTGTCGGCTCCCATGGATCTGTATCCTATAGAAACTTCTCATACCACCCTCTATATTCTCATTGTGTCCCCTAATTTCTCTTAATATCCCCTTCTACATGCATGCACTCATCCCTAACCCTACCTCCAAACCTCCCACTCCTCCTCTCCAACATATCAACATCTCCTCCTCCTTGGACAACCTCCCACTTTCCACTCACACTATCTTCCCTGGATGCTCTCTCTATTTTTATCCTCTCTATTTCCATCTACTTTGTTTCCATCATGTACTCCTCCAATCGCAATGGACCCCCTCACATTTATTATTGTAGTTTCATCATCCACATAAATTTATATCTCCTTCACCATATATTTCGTCCAAATCTCTCACATACCTAATTTTATTGTGATTCTTCATTCTACCATTATTCCTCATTCATTCATCAGTTGTTTTTCTATTTCTCTTCTCTAACACATCACATGACAACATGATAATTTTGAAACCCTAATTTTATTTTAATTATTTATTCCATGGTTGTTTCTACTTTTTCTATAAATTGTTGTTTTTATTTTTCACTCTACCATTCATCAAATGTTGCTATATTTATCAACTCCTATACATCTCTTCCATTTTATGGTTATTATTATCCCTAATTTTATAAACTAGTTTTCTATATTTTTTTATTATAATTCATTGTTTAATTTGTTTTAATTCATTCTTATTATAATATTTATGTTATAATGATTCAATTATCATTTGGATTCCATAGTATTTAATATAAAGGTTGAACTACCTATTAAGGGTTCAAAAGAACAATATTTCTTTATAAAGTCTTGATTAGATATGTTTTACCATTTTTTACCTCTATTAATTGTATTATAATAAAGATTGTTTAACTTAACATGTATTTATTCATTAATTATTGATAAATTTTACATGTAGTTATTTTTTTACATGAACCTTATTATATATTCATTTTTATTTAATGCTATCAAGAATTAGTTTTCTTTGTAGTTATCTAAGCACTTTAAACCCTATACATGTTGACTTCTAAGAAATCATCAACATTGATAAATATACTTGATATGAATAACACGTCAACTCGTGGATTTTTTAACTTATGATCTATATTAATTTAAATGAAAAAATTTATGGTAAATTTCTCTACATTACATGATATTTTATAAATTTCAATAATTTTTAGTGCCTTTTATAATTTATAAAATCATTATAATTCCACTTTGTACTTAAATCACTAAAATACATTCATTTATTTTTATATTTTTTTAACATTTTAATTATTACTTATTTGAGTGTTATAAAATATTTTATTGGATATTTATATAAATCCCAACTTATGAAATGTTGGGGAAAGAACAACAAGAATATGGAAAATGGTTCTACAAGATGAGAGGTTATTTTATTTATATATTTTATTAAAATTAATTGTACTTTAATCCTAACATGAAATTTATTTTCTCTGCATAATTCAGCCTCTTTAGAGGTTTTAGAGTAAATTGTATTCTTTAGGATGGATTTTCTATATAAATTAATCCTTATTTGAATGATACAAGAGAATAATCAACTATATTGGTGATGCAACTCATACCTGCAAAATGAATAAGCAGTAAATTGTCATTTTTTTAAATCAATTTATTAATTAATTATAAGTTCATTATTCATGTCATATTTTCTTCACTGAGTTGATATTATTATACTAAATTCATTTTTTTCTTTATAAACATGTCACCACTAAATTTTTTGTTTTCCCTCTAAAAATTCCCACCTCTTTCTACTCTTGGTTTTCCTCACCCAACTACACCGGAACCCTCTAATCCATCACCCACAAAACCTTCTTGCACTGCCCTCCCTTTTTTCATTGCCTCCCCTACTTTATCCTCCCATCTTCCCATTCTACCCACCTCATATACTCTCTACCCCCACCTTTTTCTCATCGTCTCCTCCTCTCCATCGTATCCCCATCTCCTCCTCCTCAACTACCCTCCTACTTTCTACTCGCACTATATTCCCCAACCTCTCTCTCGTTTTCCCTTAGATCCATTTCCCTCTATTCCATTTATCTCACATACTCTTTTGATAACTATATACCCCGTCACATTTACTATTCGGGTTTTTTCATGCATAAAAAATCTATGGCTCCTTCATGGCTAGTTCATTCCAAATCCCCACATACCTAATTTTATTAGGATTATTTATTATATCATTCATACTTCTTCGCTCATTAGTTGTTGTAATACTTCAATTCCCTTACACATCACCTAATAACAAGATAATTTTGTAACCCTAATTTTATTTTTCTTCTTAATTCTATAGTTCTTCCTCCTTTTTCTATCAGTTTTTGTTTTTCTTCTTCACTCTACCATTCATTGTTTTTTATTTTTTTCACCAGTTATACTGTTTCTATTTCATTTTATGGTTATTATTATTTCTAATTTTGTAAATAGGTATGTTTTTTTTATTTGAATTCATTATTTAGTTTGTTTTAATTTTTCACCATTATAATATTTTTATTGTAATGATTCAATTTTCATTTAGTTTCCAGAGTCCTTAATATGAAGATGGAACTACCTATAAAGTATTAAAGAAATTGTTTGTAAAGTCTTGGGTGGGTATGTTTTACCATTTTTATCTCCATTAATTGTATTAAAATAATGATTCTTTGACTTAACAATTATTTGTTTAGTAATTATTGATAACTTTTATATGTGGTCATTTCTATACATGAACATTCTTATATATTCATTTCTATTTAATTATATAGATAATTAGTTTAATTTTTAGTTCTCTAAGCACTTAACACACTGTATATGTTGACTTCTTGGAAACTATCAACATTGAAAACTATAACTGATATGAATAACGTGTTAATTCATGAATTTCTTAACTTATAATGTATATTCATTTAAATTAAAAAACGTGGTAATTTCCCTATGTTACATGATATCCTCTAATGTTAAATGTTTTTTATTGACTTTATCATTGCTTATCAAATTATAATGATCCCACTTTGTCATTAGATCACTAAAATACATTTTTTTATTTTTCTCTTTATTTTTAAACATTTACATTATTACTTTTTTGAGTGTTATAAAATATTTTATTAGACATTACATCAATCCCAACTTATGAAATAAAAGGGAAACAACAACTTGAAGTTGGAAATAGTTCTACAAGATGAAAGGTTATTATATTTATATATTTTATTAAAATTACTTGACTTTACCCCTAACTCAAAAATTATCTTCTCCGCATAATTTAACTTCTTTAGAGGTGATATAGTAAATTGAACTTTATAGGTTGCCTTTTCTGAATAAATAACTTCTTATTTGAATGATACAATAGAATAATTAACTATATTGGTGATGAAACTCATACATGAAAAATGAATAATAAGTAAGTTGTTATATTTTTATATCACTTTATTAATTTATTATTAGTTCATTATCTATGTTACATTTTCTTCACAAATTTGATATTATTATACTGAATTCATATTTTCCTTCATACATGGGTCACCTCCAAATTTTCTATGTTCCCTCAAATGAAGCACACTTGTTTTCTCTCTCAATTTTCCTCACCTGACTGATTCAGTTCCCTCAGACCCTTCTCCCACAAAACCTCCATGTACCTTCCTCCCTATTTTCATTTCCTCCCTTGATTTATCCTCCCCTACCCCACCCCTCCTATTATCCCACTCTCATCTCCACCTTTACCTCTAACTCACCCTTTCTCTTCTCTGTCGTATCCCCATCTCCTCCTCCTCTGTTATGCTCCTTCTTTCCACTCACACTATATTCCTTGGCCACTTTCTTCATTTCCCTCTACTCCATTTCCATAAACTCTATTTATATCATGTACCACTCTTATCATAGTGAACCCCCTAATATTTAAAATTGTAGTTTTTTTATTCATGAAAATATATGTCTCCTTCCTAAAAGGTTTTGTCTAAATCCCCACATACCTTATAAGATTCTATCTTTTACATGGTATATTCCTATTTTAATCTTTTGATGAACCTATTTGAGTTTTTTTAAACCATTTAAACCTTGGTAAATGATCCTTATTCATAGTTTAAAACAAGTTTTCATAGGTGTTTGAGTACTTAAGAAGTCAAGATTGTAGGAGGCTAGAGGTGGCTTTCAGTTTTAGAGATACTACAAAGCCACCGACTCGCTAGTGTAATCCACCACTCAACCAAAGGGTTGTCCAGTGGCTTGGTAAAGATACTGGAGTCCAACTGACCTATCATTGTTAATTGGGTATATTGGATCTCCTGTAAGATACCCACTAGATAGCCAATGGTGTTCCCAACCATACAGGCACACAGGAGGACAACACAGGCTAGTCGGGGCTGGGCTAGGATTATAAGGAGAATAATCATATTTCTACCCCCCCCCCCCCCCATAACCTATTTTATGCACCTAATTACCCATAATTATACCCTAAATCATGATTAATGAACTGTGAAGGTTCCCTAAGTCTCTTTAGGCTTCTCCAACACCCTTCCTTGGTCTTGTGATTCATTCTTCGATCTGATGACCCAAAATTTGAAAGTCTTTCTTAGTTTTGGTTTTTTCATCTTGTCTTCCTCCTAGATACTCTTATTCTAGCCTTAATGTGGTGTGTAAATAATTACCTATAGGGAATTATGGTGTTTTATGTTGATCCAAATCTCGATCTTGGATATCTTCTTCTCTGTTTTTAAAGTAAGTGGTCTAAAAAACTCTCTAAAGTATGTTTTATTCCTATCATATATGAAACATGTGTGATCACACTAGCACACCATGTGTGTAGACTTTTCTAATTTATAACCCATTTAAATTGATAAACCCATATTTTTAGACCTCCCTCGGATCCCATTGGGTATGTTGGTGTTGATACCGGGACTTGTAGTCACCCGAGAGGTGTGTTAACCCTTAACACTATGTTAGAACTTGGATTTAATTAACCTAGGGACCTAATATGATTTGGAAATTTCTTATGAATTGGATTAAATTTTGATTTGTATTAACATGTGAATTTTAGTAATTAGATTGATAAAGAATCACATGTCTTGGAGTGTTTATTTCCATGTAATTGGCTTTGGCATGATAACATGATCAAATATGGACATAATGGAATGTAAACAGTAATTGAGCTTAATTGATATGTGAAATGGAATTTTTACAATTATTATTATAATTGGTAACTTGAAATAATGAAATTAAATGTTTAAAAATTGGTGATTTTTGATAAACTAACCAATATGGAATACGATCACATGTTTGGCATGTTTGATAATTTGGAATGCATTGGATCTTGTTTTCATTTGATGTTGAATTTTTAAATCAGATCTAGCATATGAATTTTTATAGAGACTAATGTATTTCCATCATGTAAGTGTCCCTAGTATGGTAATTCACACTGGGTCCTATGATAATTTTACCCTTGGTATGGTATTTCTCCATGGGAACACATAAGAGGATCTAGATTTAGAATTCACATAGAGTCTAGTATGACATCGTTACATCACCCTTATCATGGGTAATTGTTTCTGATGCTTTTGTCGGGGCGCGTGCATCCGTCTATCGAGGAAGCGTAGCTATTTCCCTGCATTCCCACTTTCCAAAGTCGAGCATCATCTGTTCCTTATTTAGGGACGTTTTCTCCTTGATCGAAATGGGATGATGGGATGTTGGCTCTTCCTTTTGTGGGTTCCTCCTCAGAACTCATCACCTAGTCTGGGTCTCCCTTATAGATTAAGTCGTGGTTCATGAATATTGTTCCCGGTGCCATATCCTTGTGGACGTCGGTTAATTACACTACTTCCATCAGGACATTCCATGGGGTCTTGACATGGTAGCGACCTTCGGTCGGAGTAGATGACAACATCATGCGTTTCGGGGCATCTTTGGATGCATAGACATTGGGGAACCTATATTCTTCCTCATAAGAGGGCATCTTAGGGGAGTAGAACCCGAGGCATCCCACATCAGTCGTAGGGTATCATATGCTGGAGGCATGTCTCTGATATTTTCCTTATCTTCCCATGTTTAACACAGGTTATACCATGAGTTTAACATCTAGAGGAGACAGTTATGCCAAAGTCATGTCTTCTGAGGTTTTCCCCAGGCATCTCATGTTTAACATGAGGTAGGCCGCGAGTTTAACGTCTTGCAGAGATGGTATGAGAGTGATTAGAATGTCCCATGGAGACGGATCAGATTGGTACATCCCTAGGAGGGAGAACCAAAAGTGTTTACCATATGGATAGATCAGAATGCCCAATGAGGACAGATCTAAGGTGGTGTGTCCCTTAGAGAGAATAGGTCACACCATGAAGGATGATATGGATTCCACTGGGGGAGGATCAGGGAGAGTTCACCCCATAATGGGGGACACCAAGGTTTACCATTGGATAGGATCGAACCTCATGGATGTTTACTACGTACCCTATGTAGATGGAAGGGATCAAAACCCACGTAGTTCAAAGGGGTGATGAATCGGGTTGTACACAAAGTACAATGACCCAGAGACATACTGGGGATTATGTGTGGTTAGTGGCCCATCACAAGAGGGATACTCTTGGTTGGATGGTTATGGATCGTGTAGGGGCTTACGCATGGTTAGCTACCCGAGAGCCATAAGGAGCAGTGCTGGGATGAATGGCATGATCTCACTAGGATGTGGTGGCCCGCGTGATAATCGGTACGGATGATGGAGAGTTGAATGAATTTGAGGGGGAATGATATGGGACCATCGTGAGGGCGACGGTGAAGTTGGGATTGAGCCTTGAAGAGACTTCCTACATATCCCCATGGTATGTAATCAAAGTCCGTGTAGTTCGGTGGGATGATGGGACACCTGAGGAGGCAGCCCATGAGAATGGACGCATGGATGAGATCTGGAGGAAATAGAACCTCCAGGTTGGGGCATGATATTCCCGGAACACATCAGATCGAGGGATATATTAGGATGAGACATGAGTGATGGTATTGAACCTCAGGGAGGATTTCTACGTATCCTTGTGGCAGGGAATCAAAGTCCACATAGTTCAGGATGGTTTTTGGTGAACCAATGTGAAGGGGGTCGGAACGACCGGGTGTTGGGCTTGAACCTCAGGAAGGCTTCCTACGTACCTTACCTTGGCAAGGGTCAAAGTCCGCGTAGTTCGGGATGGGGTTTTGGTGAACCGATGTGAAGGGGGTCGGAATGACCGGGTGTTGGGCTTGAACCTTAGGGAGGCTTCCTACGTACCTTGCCTTGGCAAGGATCAAAGTCCTCATAGTTCAGAATGGTGTGGGCGAACCAACATGAAGGAGTTAGAAAAGACCGAATGTTGGGATTGAACCTTAGGGAGGCTTCTTACGTACCATGCCTTGGCAAGGATCAAAGTACACATAGTTCAGGATGGTGTGGGGCTTACGCAAGGAGTGGCCCATGTTCCTCTATGGAGCAGCAATGGCGAATGGGGATTGCACAAGGAAGCTGCTCGGGTGCTACTATAGAGCAGAAATGGTGAATGTGGCTTATGCGAGGAAGCTAACTAGGTGCCTCTATAGAGCATCAATGGTGAATGGGGCTTATGTAAGGAAGATGCACGGGTTCCACTAAGGAGCGGCAATAGCAAATGGGGCTTATGTATGGAAGCTTCCCAGGTGCCTCTATGGAGCGGAAATGGTGAATGGGGCTTACGCAAGGAAGCTACCCGGGTGCCACTATGGAGTGGAAATGGGGAATGGGGCATATGCAAGGAAGCTTCCTAAGTTCCAATAAGGAACGGAAATGGTGAAGGGGGATTATGCATGGAAGCTGCCTGGGTGCCGCTATGGAGCAGCAATGGTGAATGGAGCTTATGCAAGGAAGTTTCCCGGGTGCCTCTAAGGAGCGGCAATGGCGAATGGGGCTTATGCATGGAAGCTGCCCAGGTGCTTCTATGGAGTGGCAATGGTGAATGGGGATTATGCAAGGAAGCTTCCTGTAATGTCTTCCTCATGTCTAGTCATGAGGGAATCCCAACCCACTGGTGGGTTAAGGCCTTTACCTATGCACTAGTGCACAAGAGGGGTAATGCCAAGGGAGTTGGAATCAGTCCGAACAAAGGGAGATAAAAAGTGTGAATCACATGCCCGACATTCATAATGCAGTGAGGTTGGCGTGATGATGGAGGATAACTATTGACCATGTTCGAAACACAGCATCTATATCGCTTTATCCTGAAATGGGGACAAATAAATGAGGGTTGATTGTTGATTGTGTTCGAAACACAGGACCTGACTCGAAGTGTTGTCCAATGTCTTACGGGGTGTTGGCCCAGGACGGTAGGTGAGACGATGTGGCATGGGATCATACCTTTAGGGGGTCCCTTTAGACATGAAATTGGATGAAGATCTGAATAAAGGACATGCAAAGCATGAGGTGGAGTGATGGAATGTTTGAACGGATTCCAGAGCTCTTAAAATTATGCAATTGTAATCATGACATGAGGTATATTATGATTGACACATAATCCATCTCTTATTTGGAACAAAGGGAATCCTATTATTGAATAATAGGGCATTCTAAAATTTATAGTCATGTAGAGAGGACTGTTGGCATCTTATGCTTGGAGCATAAGGCATATCTTGTTTGGAGCAAGAGGCATCCTATATTTTTTATATAGGGTTCAGTACATTTTATAGTCATGTAGAGAGGACTATAAGGCAGAAGGCGCCTAGAAATGGCTGCTGTTGGGATGTACGCAGGGGTGGCCCTTTCTAGTTCAACCTGGCATAGGAGTCAAGTGATGGAGTTTGGATGAGTACTTGAGGAATGGTTCAACTCAATGTACTCAGGAATTGTAGATGAGAATCTCAACTCACGACATGTGAAAGGGACCAAGAGGAATATGTAGACTCAAGGTATTTCATGGTGCTTGGAGGAGTATCTCGAATGATGGTATTTTAAAGATTGAAGGATGTTGTGGATAAGGGCCCAATGGAAAATGCGGACATCCCGGCCCAAAAATTCCGCAGTGTGACTGTCCATTTTTCATGGGTGCAGGGGTGCAGCCCCCACGGTATGGACCGGTGGGCTCGAAGGTATGATCTTCACAAAGGAGAGATCCTCACGAAGTAGATTCATGGAGTAAAGGTGTTCATGGAGCATGGACTCACGGATCATGGACTCACGAAGTAGCTTCACAGAGGAAAGGTGCTTACAGAGCATGGAATCACGGAGCATGGACTTGCGGAGCATGGACTCGCGGAGCATGGACTCGTGGAGCATTGACTTGTGGATCATGCACTCGCAGAGCATGGACACACGGAGCATGGACTCGCAGAGAATTGACTCGCAAAGCATTGACTCATGGAGCATTGACTCGCGAAGCATGGACTCGCGGAGCATGGACTCACGGAGCATGACTCGCGGAGCATTGACTCACAGAGCATTGACTCGCGGAGCAGATTCGCGAAGGAAAGTTGAGCTCTGCAAAATGGGAGATTGGCCACCCATGGTGCGGCGTGGCTATCCGTATGAAGGGGTGAGCTGCGTATTTATAGGAAAGAGGCGCCGCAAAGCAGAGCTCGCTCAGCACGAAGGTAGATCTTTCTCTGCGGCGGGTTCGCAAACGTCAATGGGGTTTACGGAGCATCCTACCTCCTTGCTCCGCAATGGGTTCGCGAATGTCAAAGGGATTCACAGAGCATCCTGCCTCCTTGCTCCATGGTGGTTTCACGAACGTCAAATGGGTTCACGGAGCATCCCGCCTCCTTGCTCCGCGATCGCGGAGGGATCTTGGCGAATGGGCTCTGCGAACCAGTTTTTCCAGCCCAACTTCAAATGTCCATAACTCCTAATCCGTAACTCCATTCGGGCCCTACAACCTGTCAAATCGAATCTTGAGAAATGGGCTATGAACTTGAATCATGTATAGAATCATTTGGAAAATTTTGTGGATGCGTTTTCTGGGGTCAACAGTAATGTACCATGGGAATATGTAAGTAGATATAAAATGATAATTCACATAGATCTAAGTATTTCTTGGTTACTTTATACCCAAGGGTGAGATGTTTGGTTACATGACATGTTATAGGTGATTCGTCCTGGGCAGGAGAATCCACCAATGGAATTCATACTGGTTACTTGATAATTGGTATGGGTGATTCATCCTAGGTAGGAGAATCTGTGAATGGACATAGATATCTAGTATCGGGCCAAATCGGGTATTGTCCAACCCCGAGTGTCAACCCGAAGATCAAGGTTCAGTGGGTTATTTGATGTTTTGTATTAATTTTATCAATTAATTCCCATGTTTATCATACTATTGCATACACTATTTATTTATATTAGACTATTTAGAAACCATGGGTGTCAGCCTATTGATTTTTAATCACACCCTATTTGAGCTACTATTTGGTTCCTAGGAAGACTTCATGGATGAAAGTTTGTAAAAGGGTAAGGGGGTATGTGCTTGATTTTTTTTCTTTTTTGGATTGGATTGGACCATGAAGATGGGACCAGACATGGGGTTCGGGACTAGGATTTTTGGAGTCTTTATTATGGATTCTATTTTTATTTTTTTACTTGTATGAATTCCAGCATGTCATTTAGTTTGACATAAAATATGTCATGACATGGTTTATTATTATTATTTGGTTTTTTTGGTATTCATATACCATCTACTTGAGTTATATGTCATGATTGATTTATTATATTATATATTGTGATTATTACCTTGTTTTAGAGGGTTTATTCTCCCCGCTATATTCCTTACACCCTTGTTGTTAGTTAATATCATCTGGTGTATGGGGAGGAATTATTAAGGTCACATAACTACCCATCTTAGAAATGTGAGGGAGAATCAGGTTAGGTATGTTACAAAGTGGTATTAGAGCTTAGGTATTTTATGTAACTTACTATTTGGGGAAGGTAGACAGAAGACTATGATGTGACGGGGCTTGTCAATGATCTCCTATATGGGAGTAACTAACCCGTGTGTGGGGGGAGAGTAAGTTTCCAGGTATGGGGATTGTTGTTCTTAATGTTCATTATTAAATTTGTGTTGTTATTTCACCTTGGGTGATTCACTTGTTGTGTGATGTTATGGTTTATGATATTTTACTCATGGGACGGTACGACATGAGGTGTGTATGCATGCATCATGGTAGATATGTAGAAAAAATATATTTCCATGTATTATTCATGTTAAGGGAATATTTACTGCATATGATATATCTTCCTATCTAAATTGTGAAATGTAATACCTTAACATATCAAATAAAAAGGAATAAATAAAATTGTTATGACATGTTAATTCTCTTATTAAGCTAAGTCTTATAGTAATATTGTGCTTGTGGTTCTATGTTGTTGTCTTGTACTTATTAGTTAATCTTATTGTGTATCTGATAGTCTAAGGAGTGTTTTGACCTTTGTAGAGAAAATTCATTTGTGTCATATTTAGGTTGAGCATCAAGAGAGTGGTAACCAACACACCCCTCATGAAACTGATTTGAAACTTACCAGAAAGTCTGGGGAACCAGATAGACGATCGGCTTCATGATGATTTCTTACGGGTCATGTGATCCATAGAGAGGAATACTAATTGTGTCGTACCTTAGATGTCTGATCTAAAAAGAGAGTCCCAACAACGAAACCCACCCATATTCACTAGGGTGGGAGGTCCCTAGGTATCTGAGTTCTGGATCAATTTATTCGAGATGATATTTCAATCACCTGGAGACACCCGCATACAAAAGGGTGAAGCTTGTTATTTGTATGCTATGAGGGCCATCCAAGCATTGGTGGGACGTTTTAGAGCATTTTTCATAGCAAGATGAGCTAAATTGGAAGGACTTTTAGACATGGTTCCTAATTCACTTTTATCCAATGATGCTGAAGGGTGATATGGATCAGGAGTTCATGCACCTGACATAGGGGAGCATGTTAGTGATGGACTATGTGGGGTGTTTTACCAACCTATAGTGTTTTTCTCCATCTTTTTTAATAAATGAGATAATCATGGTGAAGCACTTTCAATATGGGATTATTTATGAGATAAAGTCATAGTTGAACATATTTCACTTGAGTAACTTCATTAACATGATGAATCAGGATCTCATCATATAAGGCAGCCTAAAGAAGTCCCTGAGTAATGCAAAAGCAGTATCAGCAGGATGATCGGGGGTTCTTATTTAGGTAGCAAGAAGCACTACTATGAGAGTTAATACTAGGGAAGTAGTGAGAAGAGTAGTCAGGGGAGTGGAAATTCATCTCAGAACCATGGACAGGGGTAGTGCATTCAGTGTGGCAAGGGTGTCCATAAGTGCTTCCAATGTCCTTTCCCTACCATGGAGTGTAACGTTTGTGGTAGGATGTTTCATCTACAGAGATTTTATAGAATAACTTAGTATTTTAATGGTGATAGAGTATCAGGATAGGGACTAGAGTCTAGGAAGGAATCATATACCCCTTAGTAGACATGTATTTGTAGTTACATCAGTCACTCAGGCTAGGGTAGGGGATGTGGTACCCCAAATACAGATAGATAGTATCAGTTAGAGGGAGAATCTTAGAGGATTCATATTGAATTATAGCATAGAGGGGTGATTCATATGCATGTTATACAGTCTATTCCAACTATCCTAGATCCAATACCTTTTACTATCGGAATTATGATTCCTGTTTCATTTTCCCTTGCCTATGTTTTGTTTGATATAGGAGCATCACATTTATTTATGTCTACTAAATTTTCTAATAGCTTGGGTTTGTCTATGGAGAGCCTATATGGGCTTATGAACATCAACACATTATTAGGGGTTCGATCATAGGATATAATATGTCATAAGTAGTTTTCTCTTGAAATTGGTGCCTACCATTTATTTTGGGGGTTGTTTGTGCTCGAAATATCAATATTTGATTTGATTATGGGTATGGATTGGCTAGTTCTATACCAACCACATATCAATTTTTATTGGAGGAGAGTTACTTTTATATCTCCAAAATGGGAAACTATATTCATTGGAGTGAATAAGATCTTCAGGTTGGCTGTGTAGAACCAATTCAGTGCAGATTAGATTGTCTCACGAACCATAAAACAAGTCATGTTATAGATGATGGTGACTTATAGCGAAGTGGTTTTCCTCCAATAGTGGTACACTTTCAAGATTTATTTCATGAAGAGTTCCCCAGATTACCACCCAAGTAGTAGATCGAGTTCACTATCAAGTTGGTTTTGGGATCCAAACTAGTTTCTATACCACTTTATAGGCTAGAACCAACAGAGCTTTGAGAGTTAAAATTACAGTTGGAATATCTTGAAGCTAAGGGATTCATACAGCTTAGTACTTCACCATGAGGTTCTCTTGTATTGTTTTCCAAGAAGGCATGTGGCACTTTATACTTATGTGTGGATTACTGGAGACTAAAAAAGATAATGGTCAAAACTGGTACCCCCTTCTGCACATCAACGATCTCTTTGATCAGTTGAGACGTGCTCCAATTTTATTTAAGATTGAATTGAATTCAGGGTACTATCAATTGAGGGTGATACCGTATGGCATACCTCGAACTTCTTTTAATAGAAATTATAGCTTTTAAAAGTTCATGGTGATTCCATTTGGTCTAACAAATGCACTTGAAGTATTCATGGCCTTGAGGAATTAGATATTCCATCCATTTCTAGATCATTTCATGGTGGTTTTTATTGGTGAAATATTTGTGTACTCCCAGTATAGATACAATCAATCCCAACATCAAAATGTCATCTTGGGTATTCTAAAAGAGCATAAACTATACGCCAATATATCTAAATGTCACTTCTGGATTGATAAAGTACACTTCATGGGTCACATTATCTCAGAGGTTGGAGTGTCAGTGGACCTGGAGAAGGTGGTCTTCATGGTATATTAGTAATGACTCAATGATGTATTTTATATTTGGATATTTCTAGGTTTATCAGGCTAACACAATCATTTCATCCGGGACTTATCTTGTCTAACAATATCAATTTCTATTCTAACTAAGAAATGGGTGAAGTTTGTTTGGTCAGATGATTGCAAGGAGTCTTTCCAAAAAATAAAGAGTAGGTTGACCTCAGTATTTATCTTCACCTTACCTAAGTCAGGTAAGTAATATACCATGTAATTCAACACATCAGGAGTCGGGCTCAGAGAATTTTTTATGTAAGAGGATTGAGTGGTTTCTTATGGCTCCAGAGAGTTAATGTTGCATGAGAAGAATTATCCTACTCATGATTTGGAGTTATCTACAGTGGTATGTTCCCTAAGATGATGGAGACATTATCTATTGGGTGAGAGGTTTATGGTTTACATGGATCAAAAGAATATAAAGTTCATCTTTTTGCAATGAGGCATGAAGTTTTAGTAGAGGAGGAGGCTTGAGTATCTGTAGTCTTTTGACTTTGAGTTGTCATGCACTCTTGGCTAGGGTAATGTCATTATCTATACTTTAAGTGGGAATACATAGTAATGGGAAGTGTGAAAATCATGTGATGAGTGGTGACTGATATTTCTATTTGTAGATATGTATCTATATGTCTAGGAGTCTCGGGGGTGGGAAACCCTAACATCGACATCTATTGTTTCCATGCTTTTAGATCGGATCAAGAGAGGGAAGATATCTGATTTAGAGGGTTTAACCCTGAAGAACAGCTTATATGGTGGGGATCCACCATCATGTTATTCTCTTTTAATTGATGAGGTTATTATTATCCATGGTTTTATTTGATTTCCTACAGGTTTACATGATGATATGATGAGATAATTACATGCTTCTAAATGGGTGGTATATCTTAGTTTGATAAATATGTATCAAGATCTCTATAGGAAATACCAGTGTTCATGGATGAAGAAGTAGATAATGGGATTTATGGAATGATTTTTTACATATCATTAGATGAAGTCTGAGAATTAGAGTCCTATTAGTTATTACAGTATTTTCCCATTCTAGAATAGAAGTGAGATGATGTCACCATGGACTTCATGACAGGATTACCTAGGACATATTGGAAAAATTATGTGGTATGGGTGATCGTGAATCAACTAGTAAAGGTATCCCACTTATTTCCTATCAAGGAGACCTTCACCATCAAATATTTGGGTAATATCTATGTACAGGATATTTTTTGATTGGATGGTGTTCCATGGAGTATTGTTTCTAATTGAGATCCTTGTTTCACATCACGGTTTTGGAATAGCCTTTAGAAGGTGTTGGGATAAAAGTTTTTTCTAATCATAGCCTATCATCCTAAAATTAACATCCAATCTAAATTGATGATTTAGATTCTAGAGGATATGTTTTGAGCCTATGTTTTGTACCTTGGTGGTTCTTAGGAGTAGCATCTGGAACTCATGGAGTTTGCTTATAATGACAACTTCTAGACATCAATACAAAGGGATCCTTTTGAGTATTTATATGGAAGGTTGTTTCATTCACCTTTGTGATGGTTAGAGGTGGGAAATTCAGCTCTCATTGGACCTAGTCTCATGTGGGTGATGTCTGAGCCAGTTCAGTTGATCAAAAAACAATTGGTGACTGTACATAGTAGGTAAAAATCATATGCAAACCATCAGAGACAATATCTAGAGTTTGAGGTTGGTCGTCAAATTTTTCTTTGGGTTTCTTCTAGGATGGGGAAAATCATATATGAAAGCATGGAAATATATCACCTAGGTATATTCGGTCATTTGATATAGTGGAGAGGTTTGGTACAGTGGAATAATGGTTGGACCTTCCACAAAGTTATAGTTCCATGTACATTATGTTTCACATGTCGTGACTTCAAAGATATCACCCTAGTCCTTCTCATATGATAGATATTGATGATGTTGAGCTTGATGATTATGTGTACTTTGAGTAATATCTGATATGTATTGTGGACCATGGTGAGAATAATATTTGAGGGAAGATCATTCCTCTAGAGTGAGTATAGTGGCAGCATAGGCATGTTCAAGAGGAGACTTGGGAGTGGGATTATGATATATAGGTGTAGCAGCCTGAATTTTTCATTGATACCTCTCCATGATGCTTGGGAGCATAGATCAGGGACAAGCTATTAAATGGTGGGGAGGTTGTAAGATCCTATCTTTTCCTAGGTACATTACTACTTAAGTCTTTAGTTAAACATCTTTGAGTTTTGTTGTACCATTTAAATTTTGCTAAATGAGCCTTATTCCTAGTGTAAAACAAGGTTTCATAGGTTTTTAGGGACTCAGGAAGCCTATCTAATAGTAATTTAGAGATGGCTTATAGTTTTAGATATATTTCAGAGCCACTAGCTAGTCGGTGCAGTCCACCAACCATTCGGTGGGATATCCAGTAGCATGGTAAAGTTACTAAAGTCTCATGGGACACCTATGGGAATAAATTGGGTCTACTAAAGGAGACCCATAGACCAGTATATGGGGTTTCCAGTAGGGAAATCACACTGGAGGACACCACCGGCAAGTCGGTGGTGTCAGGATAGACCAGGATTATAAGGGGAAGAATCATATTTCTACCCCATATAACCACTTTTAAACACCTAATTACCCCTAATTCAACCATAACTTAGATTTTATGAATTTTAAAGGTTCTAAAAGGCTCTTAAGGATTATCCAACACCCTTACTTAGTCTTGTGCTATGTTCTTTGATTTGGTGACCCAAAATCAGTAGTTTTTTCTTGGTTTTAGTGTTTTCATCTTGTCTTCTTTTTGGATCCTCTTATTCTAGCCTTGACAAGGCATGTAATTTGTTGTCCATAGGGGATCATGGTGTTTCATATTGATCTGGCATGAAATATTAGGTCTCTTCTTCTATTTTCTTTAGGTGGGTGGTCTAAAACAACTCCCTAGAGTCTATTTTTTTCCTCTAGTATATGCAATGTGTCTGATCGCACCGACATGCCATGTCTGTGACCTTTTCTAATTTTAAACCCAATAAAATTGATAAATCCATATGCTTAGACCTCCCTAAAATCTTTTTGGGTATATTGGTGTTGAGACTAGGACTTGTGGCCACCCAAGAGGTGTTCCAACCCTTGACAATAGTTTGGAACTTGGATTGAATGAGCCTAGGGACCTAAGATGATTTGGAAATTGTTTATAAGTTGGTTTAACATTATTATTTATCTTAACATGTGAATTTTAGTAATTGAATTGATATATAATCACTAGTATCAAATTATTTAATTTCCATGTAATTGGATTTGGCATGATAACATGATGGAATGTGGACATAATGACATATAAAAAGAAATTGGGCTTAATTGATATGTGAAATGGAATTGTTACAATTATTATGAAAATTAGTAATTAGGAATAATGAAATTAAATGGTTGATGATCGGTAATTTGGATAAATTAACCAATATGGAATGTGATCATATGTCTGGAATGTTTGATAAATTAGAATGCATTGGATCTTGTTTGCATTTGATGTTGAATTGTTAAATTAGATCTAGCATGGGAATTCACTGAGTCTAGTGTCCTTCCAGCACATAAGTTTCCCTAGCATGGAAATTCACACCAGGGCCCATGATACTTTTTTCCCTTAGTATGGAATTGTGCCATGGGAACACATAAATGGATATAGTATAGGAATTCACAGAGTCCAGTATGACACAGTTACTTCACCCTTGGCATGGGTAATGCACCATGGGAACACGTAAGTTGGTCAAGCATGGGAATTTATATAGATCCCAATATTACTTGGTTAGGTGATGCTAAAGGGTGAGATGTTTGGTTACATGATATGATATGGGTGATTTATCCTAGGTAGGAGAATCCACCACTAGAATTCATCCTAGGTAGGAGAATCCACCACTAGAATTCATACTAGTTACTTGATACTTGGTATGGGTGATTCATCCTAAGTAGAAGAATCCACCAAAAAATAGAAATATTCGGCATCGAGCCAAAGTAGGTATTGTCTAACCCCGAGTGTCAACCCAATGCTCAAGGGTTAGTGGTTTATTTGATGTTTCACATTAATTTTATGAATTAATTATCCTGTTTATCATATTATTGCATGCACTATTTATTCAGTCTGTATTTTTTAGAAACTATGGGTGTCTACTTACTGAGTTTTACTCACACCCTATTTAGGCCACCATTTGGTACCCAGGAAGACTTCATAGATGAAGGTATGGACAAGGGAAATGGGCCCTATACTTGATTTTTTTTTTCTTTTTTGGATGGGATTGGAGAATGGAGATGGGACTGGGCATGGGGTTCGAGGCTAAGGTTTTTAGAGTCTTTATTATAGAGTCTTTTTTCAGTTGTTTACTTGTATGGATTCCATCACATAATTTAGTTTAGAATACATTATAGCATGACATGGTTTATTATTATTATTTGGTTTTTTTGGGTATTAATATTTCATCTACTTGAGTTTTTGGTTGTGATTGATTTATCATATTTTTTGTGATTGGTACTTTGTTCTATAAGGTATAGTCTCCCCACTATATTCTTTATGCCCTCGCTGCTAGATGGTATCCTCTATAGGGAGTCATTTTTGAGGTCACATAACTGCCCATCACAGACACGTTAGGGAGAACTAGGTTGGGGATGTTACATGCCTGATTTTATTGTGATTATTCATTATACCGTTCTTCCTCCTTCATCCATCAGTTATTGTTCTGCTTCCCTTCCCTTAAACATCACACGAAAACATGATAATTTGTTAACACTAGTTTTGTAACCCTAATTTTATTTTTCTTCTTCATTCCATTATTATTATTATTTTGTCTATCGATTTTTTTTTCTTCTTCACTCTACCATTCATGGGTTTTTGTTCTATTAACCATCTATTCTGGTTCCCTTCCATTCTATGGTCATTGTTCTTACTAATTTTATATGAAAGTTTGTTTTATTTTTTTATTTGAATTTATTGTTTAATTTTTTAATTAATTACCATCATAATCTTTATATTATAATGAGTCGATTATTATTTGGTTTCTATATTCATTAATACGAAGGTGGAACTACCTATAAAGGATTGAAAATAGCAATGTTTCATTGTATATTCTTGAGTGGGTATGTTTTACCATTTTTTATCTCCTTTAATTATATTGTAATAACGATTCATATAAATAACATGTCGATTCATGCATTTCTTAACTTATTATCTATATTCATTTAAACAAAAAAATCATGGTAAATTTATTTACATTACATGATCTTCTCTGATTTCCAATGATTTTTTATGCCTTTTTCATTGTTTTTCAAATTATAATGATCTTACTTTATACTTAGATCACTAAAATACATTTGTTTATTTTTCACTTTATGTTTAAACATTTACATTATCACTTTTTTTAGTGTTATAAAATATGTTATTGGGCATTTACATAAATTCAAACTTATGAAATACTGGGGAAACAATAACTAGAAGATTGAAATAGTTTTATAAGATAAGAGGTTAATTTATTTTTAAATTTTATTAAAATTACTTACACTTTAATCCTTGATCAAAAATTATTTTCTCCATGTAATTTAACTTCTTTAGAAGTATTAAAGCAAATTTTACTTTGTGGAACGAATTTTCTGAATAATTGACTTCTTATTTTAATGATATAACAGAATCATTAACTATATTAGTGATTCATCTCATATGTGAAAAATGAATAAGAAGTAAGTTGTCATTTTTTACATCGCTTTATTGATTTATTTTTAGTTCATTAGCCATGTAATATTTTATTCATAAAGTTGTTATGAAACTAAATTGATCTTTTCCTTCATACATGTGTCGCCTCCAAATTTCTAGTTTTCCCTCCAATGAAGCTAACTTGTTTTCACTCTCGAATTTTCTCACCTAACTGCATTGTCTCCCTATGACCCATCTCTTAAAAAACCATCTTGTTCCACCCTCCCTCTTCTCATTACCCCCAATTCTTTCTCCCCCCACCACTCCCCATCATCTCTACTCCCTACCCCTACCTGCATCTCACCCTCACTTTTTCTTTATCATAGCCTCATCCCCTCTTCCTTGGATTCCCTCCTGCTTTCCACTTGTAATATCTTCCCCGAACACTCTTTGCCTTTCCCTATGCTACATTTCCATATTCTCTATTTCCATCATATAATCTTCTAATCATAGATTACCCCCTAACATTTACTTTTGGGGTTTAACCATTTATAGAAATATATAGCTCCTTTGCAACATGTTCTACCCAACACCCCGCATGCCCAATTTTAGTGTGATTATTTGTTATATCATCCTTATCCATTCATTCATCGATTATTATTATGCTTATCTTTCCTTACAAATCACATGACAACATGATAATTTTATAACTCTAATTTTATAACCTTAATTTTATTTTTCTTCTTACTTCCACAATTCTTCCTCCTATGTCCATCAGTTTTTTATTTTCTTCTTCACTCTACCATTCATCGGTTGTTGTTTTGTTTACCAGCTATTCTACTTATCATCTATTTTGTTGTTGTTGTTTTTCCTTTTTTTAAATAGGCTTGTTTGTTTGTTTTTTTTGAATTCATTGTTTAATTTATTTTAATTAATTCTCATTATAATCTTTATATTATAATGATTAAATTGTCATTTGGTTTCTAAAGTCTTTAATATCTAGGTGGAACTTCCTACGAAGGATTCAAAAGAACAATATTTCTTTGTAAAGTTCTGGGAAAGTATGTTTTACTATTTTTTATCTCCTTTAATTAAATTAAAATAATGATTCTTTTGCTTAACATGTATTTTTTCATTAATTCTTGATAACTTTTACATGTATTTGTTTCTGTACATAAACATTCTTATATATTCATTTCTCTTTAATGCTATCAAGAATCAGTTTATTTTGTATTTATCTAAGCTTGTAACACCTTGTACATGTTGACTTCAAGGAAATCATCAACATTGACAACTATAAATGTTATTAATAACATGTCAAGTAATGAATTTCTTTACTTCTAATCTATATTCATTTCAATGAAAAAATGAATAGTAAATTTCTTTATATTACATGATATTCTCTAATGTCCAATTATTTTTAGTGCCTTTATCATTGTTTAACAAATTATACTGATCCCACTCTGGACTTAGATCACTGAAATACATTTTTTTATTTTTCTCTTTATTTTTAAACATTTACATTCTTACTTTTTTAAGTGTTATAAAAGATATTATTAGACATTTATATCAATACCAACTTATGAAATATTAGGTAAAGAACAACCAGAATATATAAATAGTTCTACAAGATGAATGGATATTTTATTCATATATTTTATTAAAATTAATTTCAATTTACTCCTCACTATAAAATTATTTTCTCCACATAATTTAACTTATTTAGAGGATTATAATGAACCAAACTTTGTGGGGTGAATTTTCTGAATAAATGAATTCTTATTTTAATGATATAACAGAATCATAAACTATATTAGTGATGTAACTCGTAAGTAAAAAATGAATAAGTATCAAGTTATCATTTTTTACATCACTTTATTAATTTATTGTTAGTTCTTTATCCTTTCACATTATCATCACAAAGTTTTTATTATTGTACTAAATTCAACTTATCCTTTATACACTTATCACCTCCTAATTTTTTGTTTCCCCTCTAATGAAGCACACTTATTTCCTCTCTCAATTTTCATCACCTGACTACATAGGCACCTTTAGACCATAGAACCTTCCTTTACAACCCCCCCCCTCTTATTTCCTCCCATTCTTTCCCCTCCCCTCCTCTACTCCCACCCGCTTGTGCTCCTCTCCAGCCCTACCTCTTGCTCTTCCTATCCTCCTCTCTATTGTAGACCTAACTCCTCTTTATCAGCCCTCCAAATTTTTACTCTCACTAACTTCCTCGATTTCTCTCTTTGTTTCCCTCTACTTTGTTTCCCTAACTTACTCCTCCTATTGTAGCGGATACCCTTGCATTTATTTTTAGGGTTTTTCATTCATATAAATATATGGATCATTCATGACAGGTTTTGTCTAAATCCCCACATACCTAATTTTATTATGATTCTTCATTCTACTATTCTTCCTCCTTTGTTCATCAATTATTGTTATGATTATCTTCCCTTACACATCACATGACAACATGATAATTTTGTAACCCTGATTTTATTTTGTTTCTTCATTCCACAATTCTTCATACTTTATCCATTGGTTGTTTTTTTATTCGTAATTCTAACATTCATCAACTATTGTTTTGTTCACTGATAGTTTTTCTTCTCTTCCATTCAGTAGTTGATGTCCTTACAAAAAATTTTGAAAGGTTTGTTTTATTTTTTTATTTCAAATTATTATTTAATTTGTTTTAATTCATTCCCATTATAATATTTGTATTGTAATAAGTCAATTTTCATTTAGTTTCCAGAGTCTTTAATTTGAAAGTTGAACTACCTATGAAGGATTCAAAAGAACAATATTTTTTTGTAAAGACTTGAGTAGGTATGTTTTACCATTTTTTATCTCCTTTAATTGTATTATAATAATGATTCTTTTTAACTTAACATTTATTTGTTCATTCATTATTGATAACTTTTACATGTAGTTGTTTATACACTTGGTCATTATTATATATTTTTTTTTAATTAATGATATCAAGAATTAGTTTACTTTGTAGTTCTCTGAGCACTTGACACCCTGTGCATGTTGACTTTTAGGAAATCATCAATGTTGTATGAATAACATGTCAAGTCATGCATTTTTTAATTTATGATCTATATTCATTTAAATAAAAAAAATGTATGGAAAATTTTTATACATCACATGATATTCTATAATGTTTAATGATTTTTAATGTTTTTTTCATTGTTTACCAAATTATAATGATCCCACTTTGTAATGGGATCACTAAAATACATTTGTTTATTTTTCTATTTGTTTTTAAACATTTCCATTATTACTTTTTTGAGTGTTATAAAAGATATTATTAGACATTTTCATCAATCCCAACTTATGTAGTGATGGGGAACCAACAACTAGAATATGGATATAGTTATATAAGATGAAAAGTTATTTTATCTATATATATTTTATTAAAATTACTTTTACTTTACTCTTAACTCAAAAACTTATTTATCCATATAATTTAACTTCTTTATAGGCGTTAGAGTAAATTTTAATTTGTGGGATGACTTTTTTGAATAAATGACTTCTTATTTGAATGATATAATAAAATCATCATCTATATTAGTAATAAAACTCATACGTGAAAAATGAGTGAGCAATAAGTTGTCTTTTTTTACAACAATTTATTAATTTATTATTAATTCGTTAGACATGTCACATTTTCTTTACAAAATTGTTATTATTATACTAGATCCATATTTTCCTTCATACACATGTCACCTCCAAATTTTCAATTTTCCCTCTAATGAATCTTACCTATTTCCACACTCGGTTTTCCTCACCCGACTGTGTCAGCACCCTCAAACCCATCTCTGACAAAACCTTCTTGTATCACCCTATCTCTTCTCACCACCTCCCATACTTTATCCTCCCTCTATCCCCTACCACCTACTTGTTATCCTCTCTACCCATACCTCTAGCTCGCCCTTTCCTCCTCTCTGTCTTAACCCCATCTCCTTCTCCCTAACTTCCCTCTTACTTCACACTTTCACTATATTCCTCATCTGCTCTCTCTATTTTCCTTCGCTCTATTTCCCTCTAATTTATTTCCCTCACATACTCCACTGATCATAGTGGACCCCCTAAAATTTATTGTAGGAGTTTTTTCATTCATAAAATCTATGGTTTCTTTGAAATAGGTTTTATCTAAATCCCCACATACATGATTTTATTTTGATTATTTGTTTTATCGTTTATCCTCCTTCATTCATCAGTTGTTGTTATGATTCTCTTTCATTACACAACACATAACATCATGTTAATTATATAACCCTAATTTTGTAACTCTAGTTTTATTTTTCTTCTTTATTCCATAATTTTTCCTCCTTTTCCATTGATTTCTGTTTTTCTTCTTCACTCTACCATTAATCGGTTGTTATTATTTTCACAGATTATTATGATTTTATCCCATTCAGTGGTTATAGTTTTTCTTAATTTTGTAAACTATTTTGTTTTATTTATTTATTATTTGAATTAATTGTTTAATTTATTTTAATTTATTCCCATTATAATATTTATAATATAATGAGTCAACTATCATTTGGTTTTTAGAGTCTTTAATGTGAAGGTGGAACTACCTATGAAGGATTCCAAAGAATGATGTTTCTTTATAAAGTTATGAGAAGGTATTTTTTACTACTTTTTATCTCATTTAATTGTATTGTAATAATTATTCTTTAACTCAACATGTATTTTCTCATTAATTCTTGATAACTTTTACATGAAATTGTTTCTATACATGAAAATTTTTATGTATACATCTATGTTTAATGTTATCATGAATTAGTTTACTTTTTATTTCTCTAATCACTTGACACCCTGTACATACTGATTTCTAGGAAATCATCAACATTGACAACTATAACTGATATGAATAACATTCCAAGTCATGCATTTCTTAACTTATGATCTATATTCATTTAAACAAAAAAACATGGTAAATTTCTCTACATTACATAATCTTATCTAGTGTTCAATGATTTTTTAGTGCCTTTGTCATTGTTTAACAAATTATAATGATCTCACTTTGTACTTATATCGTTGAAATACATTTGTTTATTTTTTTATTTATTTAAAAAAAATCCATTATTACTTTTTTAGTGTTATAAAAAGATGTTATTAAAAATTTACATCAATAAAAACTTATGTAATAATGGGGAAACAATAACTAAAATATAGAAATAAATCTACGATATGGAAGGTTGGTTTATTTATATATTTTTTTTAAAAATAATTGTACTTTACTCCTAAATATATAATTATTTTCTCCACATAATTTAACTTATTTAGAGGTGTTAGAGTAAACCATACTTTCTAGGATGAGTTTTCTGAATAAATTAATTCTTATTTGAATGATATAATAGAATCTTCAACTATATTGGTGATGACACTCATGCATGAAAAATGAATAAACAGTAAGTTATCAACTTTCATATCACTTTATTAATTTATTATCAGTTCTTTATTGATGTCACACTTCTTCACATATATAGATTTTAAATATATTTTGGATTTAGTTATTATCACTATAAGTCTAGATGAAACAAAGTTGTTGCTCAGTTTGAATATTCCTATTTTTTGAAACATTCAAATATAGGTAATATTCCTCGCAAACTTCTTGATTTTATCTTCCCTTTTTCTATGTGTGTGTCCCCTTTTGTGTTTGATTTACTGCATGTTACATTATACCCAGTCCTGAAAAATCTAGTCATAGTGTTTCAGTTGTATGCTTCATCACAAAATCCATTACACCATAGCCCTTTATTCAAGTTGTATCTTTGTCTTCTCTTGGTTTAATTTAAATTATTATCTCAACCCTTTAACCCAATATCTCTTTCATGATTCCATCCAACAACTTTTCATAACCTCCATCGATTTCCTTTTACATGATTAACCAAACCCATGCATCAATTTAATTTTTCAATGATGTAGATTTATTTCAAGCATAATAAAATCCATTATTTTTCAGTTGATTTTGTTTTATTTAATGTGTAATAATCACTAATAGATGTCTCATTATTTAATTCTAGATTAAGTGTCTCACATGGGTGATTCAATTTTTTTTAGGTGTGGAAAATTTTATTAACAAAAAAGTTCATGGGTTTGGGCACTGATTAGTACAAAAAATTATACTTTATTGGATAAATTATTCCAATCATAAAACTCCTTTACTCCCCATTATAAACCCATATATTAGTAAACACAAAAATATTTTCATGGTAACTTCAAATTTTTTCATATTTTAGTTATTTCAAGTTTAAGGTGAACCATGAATACCAAATTCATGTTTTATGTTAAATTTTTTCATCCAATTAAGTGTATTTTTTAAACAACATTTTTTCATGTTGAAGTGTCTATTCAGTGCATATAATTCAATGCATGGAATGATTAAATGAATTTTATTAACTGTATATTCATTTTAAAAAACTATTTTTCAAAATTCCATATTGAATTCCATATTTTAAACTATACGTATATCTTCAAAATTTTCATGTTTAACTTCATATTTTGAACTCTATTTTCATTTTTAAAATTTACATTTTAAACTACTTACAAGGAACTATTCATTTCTCATAATGAGCAGTAAATGAAAGAATTCTAGTAGTGTTGAAAATTTTCATGTACTCATTATCCCTATAATCAATGTCACAATCATTGAGTCATTCATTTTTGACACATATAACATCATGTTTAATTTAAAAAAAATAAATCATTTCAAATAACTTTGATATGGTGAAACATCAAGTTACAAAATTCAAATACTATATAATGGAGGTGTATCTTCTCTGACTGTAAGTCTTATGATGGTACGTACTTTTACTTTTTATTATATCCTTCAATGTTTAACTATTTTTTAATTTGTTTGTTATAAATGAATTTATACAATATATTGATGATAATTTGGAATCCTGATTCCAAATTCAGTAAACCAAAGTGATGAGTTTTTTTAACACTGCTGCTTTTTTCTTTATTTTATATAGATTTACAAGGTAAATTATGTTGGAGTTTCTACCCTAGAACAAACTTATTTGTACTTTATTATCATGAACCAAGACAGAATCCCATCTAACACAACATCTGACCCAGTCTAAGACATGGCCCGAAGGGCGTTCACGATCCCCACGGGCTGGAAACTAGTGATGAGCATCAAATGGAATCAAAGTGGGAATTAATTCATCACAAAGAATAACCAGGATCGAATAAAAAACTAATCAAGAATAGCACATAGGAAGAACCAACAACTGATCATAAATAAATACACAAGCTAATCTAGATACAGATACAATTAAACAATAAAAAAATAGAAACTAAATACAAAACTAAAACTGGACTACGCCAATAAGATATTTATGTGACCTATTGGTCACCTCCAACCATAAGACTAACTAATCCAACAATGAGCATAAGAACTAGAAACCTGAACCTGAAAAATAGCTCGGGTCTACCGACACCGAATGGTACAAGTAGGTTGTGAGCTAGACAGCTCAGTAGGCAACCACAATAGAATCCATACATTTCCTTTCCCGAAAATAGTCCATTAACATTAGTTTGAAAATACATATATAAAAATATGGTTTTCACGTTTTTTTAAACAAACACAGTTTTCCTCTTTAAAACAACTCACACACCACATCTCTATTTTTAAAATGGTTTAACATTTTTAAACCCAAACCCAAACCAAAATCCAAACAAAGTAATATGAATCTATTCTGAAAATAAACAAGAAGTATAAATAGAAAACCAAATGCAGTATAATTTAAACATGAAAATATAGATAGTAAACCATGGGCATTTCCTAAACATCCCTAGAGAGATCCTTGTACATACTCAGTTCGGAACCACCTGTTGGGGTATGGTGAAACTCCATAGTCTATAACCAATTGGCTGATCTAATCTAGCCTCACCAGTGGCATAACCCACCTATCCTTTAAATCCATCCAAGGAGTACCAACCCATCTAATCAGGGTTGATAAGAAACCATCACTCAACCCTCTAAAAGACACCCTAGAAACCCATGGAAATAGTATACTATATAAGTATGAGTCCCTCACACGCATGAATCACCTTACCTACTGTCACCGCACTTTCCTACCCAAAACACTGACACCACCTATGTAACACCCCAATAATTTAATAATAAATTTAATATAGAATGAATGAAATAATAAGTCTCTACAAACACCACTTTTTTATAACCTCTCCAAGTAAACATAATTTTTCCACCTCTATGTTTTGAATTTCAAAAAACTGACATACACGGTTGCGTTCAGTAAGATATTTAGAGTTTGATAAGACAAACTTAATTTTTGGTGAATAGTAATATACCCTTACGAATAATAACATACCCATATGAATAGTAATGAATAGTAATTGGCTAAAAAAATAGAAACTTCACCCATGAATGTATAAATACAATTTAGACATCTTAAAAGTTAAAAAATGATCATAGTATAAGTATTGGTATTTTTGTATGTCATAAATATTTAAATTACAATTTTATGATTAATTTGATAATTTAAAATGAAAATTTATTTTCATAAAATGTAATCCTAAATTTTTATTTTATTTTCTTATGGTTATAAGATAATTTTATGATATCTTGATTAATTTTTCAATGTGTTATAAAATGAGTTATAGTTTTAATGTTGTTTTTTTGGAATAAATTGTGATTTTATTTAAAAATTAAATTAAAAATATTTAGAAAAATATTTTTAAAAATTGGACTTCATTTTTTAATTCTACATATTGAAAAATGTTTAGGGTGAATTTTTGAGATTTTTCTAAAATACATGAATTTTGGGTGAATAGTAAAATACGATAATTTACGATAAATGATAAATACATGATTTATTGGGTCATAAGTGATGTAAGGGTGATGTAAGGATGATATAATCCCACTAGTTTCTAAGTCACATTTACTTATTACTATTATGGGTCACATGAAACAACACTATTGGTTGTCTTGAGGGAATTAATAAAATAATGAATAAAATATTTAAAATTCACTCCTCTCCTCCGCTATAAAACCCCCCTCACTTTCTCTTCTCTTCACTCCTATCAAGAATTTTTCCTTGTCTAATCTATACCCAAATACCCTTCCTTAGTCACTCCCCATGTCCAAGAGCTCTTGTTCTTTCCAAACGACCAAAACCTCTCCCCTAAAGAGGCTCTTAAGGATGATTACTTCAAGAGGTAAACACCTATTTTCATTTCTTTCCATTCAAGTTCTATTTTATGTGGTATGTATTTCAAGTCTTCATACCATATTATTATTTACATATTATTATTTCCATATAATATTTTATTATTCTTTTATGAATGGTTTTCTCATGTCCCCTCTCTTTTTAATGTTTTCTAAAACCATGTTGCATAGTCGTTATGTTGTAGAATTTTTGTCTCAAAATCTCTCTCTTTTTCAAGCACTCTTATTATGTTATTGTATTTTCATTTAAATTGGATGATATTTGGATATGAAATTACATATCCCCCTTAATATACAGATTATTTAAGAATTATGATATACCCTTTTTCTCTCATCAAAATATTTTATGAAATTTTAAGTGACGTCGTTAGGCTGTCGAATTTTTCGTAAGGGGTTTCTCAACTTTTATTTTATTTCGAGTTCCTTTATTTTCTTTTTTTTCCTCATGTAATTTCATCCAAATGTTATTATGAATACATTATATTACATGTACTTAAATTTTTTCATGATAAATTAATAATTCTTCATCATCTCTCCTTTTCTATTCTTTTATATAAAAAAATGAAAACACCTTTCGAGATGTGCTAATTTACCACATTCAAGGGAGATGTGATTTCAATTTCTATTACCGTATTCAATTCTTGAAATTAAACCATTATTATGGTTAAACCAGACTATAATATATTTATTATGTATCATCTATGGTTCTAGAATCTTTTTTTACACGTGGTTTTGATTTATAAAGCAAAATGAGTTTGTGGTGTTCAAAAACTACCAATTAACCCAAACGGTTATCATTAAATAATTTATATAATGGTTCATCTTAACTCTAAGTAAACAAATGAAATTTACAACCATGTAACCTTATGTATGTTCACTAATAAAATATAACTTCAATTCTGGATAATAATCCTCATTTTACATGATTCTCTATTCATGTATATAAGTATACCAATCATGAAACAAATAGACCCGAACAATGAAATTGAACCTCTTAACCCATCAAAAAGGCCATGAATGAACTTAATAAGGTTTTGATAAATAAATTAAATTTATAATAGGTTCTTTAAATCTTAATTAATTAATTTAATTTGGTTATCCATGACACTAAGACCAAGTGAATAACACCATCAAACTTAAGGTAAGGGTTTCCTCATCTCACTTCCATTTTTGTGAGACATTCCTTATTCACTACTTTTACTTGTGTATGGTGTATGTATACTTCCCATTGATTTATCATATCATGAATCTATTTATTTTCATTTTATTTGATATACCATTTTAAAATTATTATATTTGGGTCATATGATTCAATTTATTACAAAGTTGTAAGTATTTTCTACACGAACCTCCATTTTCATTCGGGTTGCTCTTATTCTCTATTAAACTCAATGAAATTATTATTTATTATTATTTACTCCTCATAAATTCTTTGTAAATGTTATATATATGTGTTTACCAATCATAATCCTTCTTTATTTTGTGGTGATTTACATGTTTTAAAATAATCATTCAAAAGTTCATCCCGATAAACAAACCCAATTCAAGGGAACTTCTCGAATTCTTACGCATTTTCCAGTGCACTCCATAATCTATTTTAAGCCACTGTTATTTTTATAAAATCATTAATTTTATCATGAAAATTTATCTTGGTTGATTTTTGGTTTTATGAAAACAATCATGCCTTTCCACTTTAAAACTCTCTTTAATATTTTCCTTAAAATGCTCTAAAATGTTTTATTTTTAAAGATTATTAATAACTCTTTTTACATGATTTCACTTCATAAGGACATAATTTATGCCTAAAATATAATTTAAATGTCCTTACCTTTTATTTTTTGGGATATACATGTTTACAATCTGATTTCATATCAAATACAAATGATTTTCCAAAAGAACTCTTCTTTCAAAAGTAAAAAAGTATTTTTCTCATCTCACGTTAACTTTTATAAAGTATATGCCTTGTTCACCAATTATTCCATGAATGTGGTGTATGTAATAATATTTGGTATATCATATAAAGAGTCTTCTTATTCTCATGATATTCTAAGGGATTATGATTTTAATTTTTCAAGGTGGTATGGGACACTTTGCAATGTTTAAGGATTATTTCCTTAGGAATTTTTCAATGGTATCATTTAAAAGTATCTTCATCTAAGACAAAATTCCTTATTGAATAGTGTACTTCATTGAGCTTTATCTTATATAATATCATATACCATATTTAATTGAATGGTTTATGATTATTTTTACTTTGGATGTGTTATCTTAAAACCATTCACTAATTTACTCTGAATGGTTATTCTTAATGTTCAGGGAAAGTTATTTACATTTCATATGTTAGTTTCAATATTAATGTGTATATTGTTTATATTTATCCCTGCTCATATGAGGAATTAATTTGACTTAGTAAGTGTTGGGTGGGGCCTACTATATCCCCCCAGTTCATCGGTAGGTCTCATGAGACAAACTATGGTTTTGGCACAAGACCTTGACAAAATGAATATGTATGGTTTTGGACGAGGCCTTAATTATTTTTATACGTCGTGTTCGATGCCTTGAAGGTATATTTTATAATGTTCGACATATGCATTTCCCTCATTATGAATCTAGTAATTTAAAGTTTATGTAGTTATTCGACTAGTATAATACTCATGGTTATGTTTTATTATAGAATTATTTACTCAGCTAATATTCCTTCCATAATGTGTTCAAGTTTATTATTTTTAGAGGCATGTGTTTTCAATTATTCACCATGACTATTTTTTATGTTTATGATATCTTTTGTTGTATTGCTTACCCTTATTGAGTGTTTGAGCTCACCCCTTTCTTATGTTTCATTTTCTCAGGACATGATGAAGTTTTTTAATGATTAACCTACAAGGATAATATTATAGTGGTGGATGTTCCCAATAAAACTTATATGTTTTATTTATTTTCAATTTTCAATGTTAAACTTATGTATGTATCTGGTTTTTCAAAACTACTAAACTACTCGGTGCTTTGGGATTTTATTCCTTGCAATCATGCTAATGTATTAAAATAATGCACCAGCTCCAGGATTCTAGGGTTGGGGTGTTAAAACCTATAAAATAACCTATATTGGGAAATACATTTATATGGGTTTATGTCATATAACAAACCTTTCACAAGTTCCAACCAGGTTATCACATCACACAAGCTTTCAAAACATTTCACAAAACCTTTTATAATGTCAATCAGTTTCACATCATATGAGTTTTAAAATAAATATACCAATGTATCTCAAGTTGCAAACAGGCCTTACACTTTTAAAAACCAAAATACATTACAAATATTCTTACACGTAATTTTCCAAAATCAACATAAAACACCACTTTTAAATACACAATTCCAAATAGGACTTTACCTTTCAAATTCAATTCCATTTATCTTCCCATTCGAAACCATGGAGAAAACAAATAATACACATAAATATGCCAAATGGGATTTCACTCCATTTAGAAACCAAACATTTCATGAAATTCCATATGGGCCATAACTTCAAATAAAATTTTGAAATCGCTTTCATATCATTTGGAGATATAGGAACCATTAGTAAATCATTAAGAGTTTGAATAAGGGACGAAGGTGGGATAAGTGTTTGAAAATCCAACATTTAAGTTGAGAAAATTTATCCAAGACCATAATAATTTGTTGGCCCATCCATGTGTACACACAGTGAACACATGTATGTGACCAAATCAAATAGAACACCAAAATATCCATGAAGTTACCAAAAACTATTTTAATGAAACTGCAAAGCTCTATCATCAACACACAAGCCACACACGTGAGTTCCAAGCCATAAAAATCACCGAAATCCACACATAGGGATCACATCATAATCAAAATAAACCATGAACATGTACCTAAGGCCTAACATACCTTTAAACAACCCATTTCCATAAAAAGAAACCAACAAACATTTCATAAAACACATTATGTGCATCTATTTATAATCATAATGAAAAAGGTCATTTGAAAACCATTTTTACCAAATTCTACCAACATGAAAACAACACCATAAATTAAACCAACATATTTAAAGCATGAAAAATAATTTTAAAAATTATTTATAACACCCAAGAATTGAATGGAATGTGTCGAAAAGGAAAATAATGGAAACATATACCTCAACGGAGTGCAGATGCGATGAAACTTCAAGGGAAGGAAGAACAAAGCCCCAAGGATGAACTGCACACCCTAAGATCAAGGAAATTTACCAACATCAGCCAACCCTAAACTTAGGGTTTGGCTAAACAATAACTAAGCCAAGAGAGAACCATGAAATGAGATAGGGGGAAGAGGAGAAGAGTAATGGGGAATATTTGATGAAGAAACCATGAATAACCACTAACCTTTTGTGAGAAATTTCCAAAAAAAGTGTCCCAAAATGAAGGAGAATGAAGGGGGATCCCTCTGGTCGATACCCAATAGATAGGAATTCAAATGGGAGGTAGAATAACTTAAATTATATTTTTAAAATAAAATTTATTTCGGCCGTAATGGGCTATACGTTTTTGCTGCACGATTTTGTAAACCGTGCACAAACCATGCGAAAGCTACTAAAAAGGTTCTATAACTTGTAGGTTTAGGTTGTACGGTTTGGGAATACCATGCTCAAACTGTGTGACCTGAAAAAACGGAAAAAAACCCTCAAATGACACCCCAAACAGTAAGAGAGTCCACCTAAAGATCCTTGAATGATTTAAACACAATGTAGTGACATTGTGGGTGTCACAAACTCTCCATCATTCCACTTTCTCTTAATACCATTAACAATAACCAATCATAGGGATATAAGAAAACCAAAACCACAAAACCAAGAATACTTTTGTGGGACACTCAACTCGAACCTCAACCAAAATATCCAACATTGAGAAATAAATGAAAATAAATGAAAACCATGGTCGGGGTGTGACAATTCTCCCCACCACAAACACTTTCTACCCCCAAAAATTCACCCAGTTGTATTATAAACAAAATTCAGTCCCAAATTAAAAATAATCCAAATGAAACTATGAACATCAGGGTGACCTTTAACTACATGAGTCACACCCAACCAACTCTAAGATAAGACACAACATGATGAACAATGGGGGAACATGAGAGGGTTCTCTCCACCATAAGAACCTGACTAACACCAAGGCACTACTTCAGATTGGACCAACGTGTAAACTCCAAACACAAAATAATATCACCCACATCATAAGGGAAAATAAAAATTAGGGTTACAACACTATAAGGGGGAATATAATTTCCATTTTTTTATTGGGATACTCGCATAGTTTGTTTGTACGGTTTGTCAAACCATTCTCCAATCATGCCCCCTCTACTGGACAAAAGGGACACTCCACATGGTTTGGTCGCACAGTTTCCCAGCCCTGCACCAACTATGTTAAAGGACACTACCCGATTCCAAAACCATACTGCATGCTTTCCGCACAGTTTCCCCAATATTACACAGGCCGTGCACCAAGACCCAAGCACAAAACCTCAAGCTGCATGGTTACCTGGGTGAAGCCACACGGTTTCCCCAAACCATATGTTTCCCATGCTCTATATGCTTCCAATCCCAAAACTTCAATTTTTCAATAAAAACTCAAAAATTAAAACTAGGACTTTCAACAATGCCATCATGGGATAACTAACATAGGAACTTCCCACATGAACTAAAAACTTCTCACACTAAGGGGAAACCCCAAAAAAGATATCAAAAATAAATAGCCAAAAAAACTAAAATTCATCATTTCCACAAGCATGAAAATCTATAAAACGAGCATAGATAGGAACCAAAACCAATCCATTAAAAAAGGAAAGCACTCACAAGAAGGGACACAAGTCAAAGACTCACAATTAAAAAGGAACCATTGTCCATAAAAAAATAACAACACCAACAAGCCCATTACAATGATGAGAACTTACAATAGAAAAGAGAAATACAACAAGGAACTTAAAACATATCCCCTCCATGCCAGAGACAAAAATGGGCCAAGGTTCCCCACATCCCATGGCAACATCCTGACTGTGTGAAAAGCTTCACTTCAGAGCCTATGGTTGGATAACTAATGTTTGAAGCATCTGTTGCCCCACATCCAGGCACAGTAGATCCTTAGATCAAGAGATAGTTTCCCCTAGACCACACATTTTTTTCTAGATGGGGAATCCTCACGAGCAAAAGGAGACACTGGATATCCAACTACCTATACTCGAGTTCACTAATCGCTTCCACTACTGAATACTCAGTAGATCTTCCACCTTCCTCACATTCACCTCCCCAGGTATGAACCTTTGGATTAATGTAGTCTTAAAGACATCCCAATACATCCTATCTTGAAACTATTTTAGGAAAAATACATTCCACTAACCCAAACTCAGACCTTCAAATGAACCCAAAACAGCATGCACTCTCATAGCTTCAGAAGTTCCTAATGATATAAAGACACCTCGACTTCCTCAAGCCATTCTAGGTCCTCTAATGGACCTAGATCACCATGGAAGATAGGAAAAACATGATAATAACTAGAAACAGGATGATACCCACTAGAAAACTTGGGGACCTTTCTGAGAGGCATATTATGAACAACATCCACCACAAAACAGAGATCAAACTCAATACAAAACTCATCCAAAACAAACAACTTAATCAAAATATTTTGAACATGGGCCAAACATCATAAAACAAAATCAATATCCTCTTTAAAAAAATAATCATTTTCATTCTAATTTCAAAACTTCCATCTTCCAAGGCCAAATTCAAAAAAACAAGAACCCACATTTAAAAGAAAAACAAAATCCTGAAATCAAATTCGACAAAAATATTTTTATAAAAAATAATACATACTTTTGATTTAAAATTCCCACACATAGAATCCTATGAACCGTTATATATATGTTCATCCACTTTCTCTTATATAATCCATACACATGTTCCAACGTTCACTTTACATACATACCAACACATATATGAATGTTTTTAAGGAATGCCAAGGGTCACAAATGTCATTTCATCATCAAACCCAAGGATTTACCAAATTATCAATTCAATTTCCTTTTTAAAACCCAATTTTCTTTATCAACCTGAAACCATTTTCAAAAAATCATTTCCATTTCAAAAACTATTTTCATTTTAAAATATCACTTACAAACACCCTAACCAAGGAAAAACATAGCTCACACAAAACTATCGGAATGAGGAACTAGTATTTATGTCTAACCTGACAATATGGTAGTGGGCCATTCCCCATGTAAGAAACAACATTAAGAGGACCTTGAATCATGCACTCAAACTCCGTATGTTTTACCAACTCTATGTGAGATCACAACATGACATCGGCTTACCTCTATTGTCATTCCTCAATCCAAATAAAAGACAAAAAGACTTAATCACGGACTACCCCTGGCAACTCGAGGATCAAAATGAGCAAGAGTTCATGACGCTCTTCCCATACCTTCCTCTCAGATCCCAACAACCCTAATCTTAAATCTAACAGACACCCCAAATGATAAGGGCCTACTCTGATACCATTTTTTCATGAACCAATCTAGAATTTCATCCAACTCGACATATGACCCGGTCTGATACATGGCCCAAAGTCCATTCCCAATCCCCACGGGCTAGAAACTAGTGTCGAGTATCAAATGGAATCCAAGTGGGAATGATTTCAGCCCAAAGAATAACCTAGATTGAATAATAAAACTAATCAAACATAGAACATAGTAAGAACCAACAACTGATCATAAATAAATACATGAGTTGATTCAGATACAGATACAACTAAATAATAAAACAAAACAGAAAATAAATATAAAACTAAAACTAGACTACTCCAACAAGATCTACATGTGACCTCTTGGTCACCTCCAACCACAAGACCAACTACTCCAACAATGAACACAAGAACTAGGAACCTGAACCTGTAAAGCAACTCGGGTCTACCGACACCGAATGGTACAAGTAGGGTGTGAGATAGACATCTTAGTAGGAAACCACCATAGAATCCATACATTTTCTTTCCTGAAAATAGTACATTAACACTAGTTTGAAAATACATATATAAAAATAGGGTTTTCTCATTTTGTTAAACAAACACAGTTTTCCTCTTTAAAACAACTCACACACCACATATCCATTTTTAAAATAGTTTGACATTTTTAAACCCAAACCCAAACCAAAATCCAAATAAAGAAATATGAAGATATTCTGAAAATAAACAAGAAGTATAAATAGAAAACCAAATACAGAAGAATTTAAACATAAAAATATAGATTGTAAACCATGGGAATTTTCTGAACATCCCTAGAGTAATCCTTGAACGTACTCAGTTCAAAACCACCTGTCGGTGTATGGTGAAACTCCATAATCTATAACCAGCTAGTTGCTATAATATAGCCACACCAGTGGAAAAACCCATCTAGCCTTTAAATCCATCCAAGAGACACCAACACGTCTAATCGGGGTTGATAAGAAACCATCACTCAACCCTCTAAAAGATTCCCAAGAAACCTGTGGAAATAGTATATTGTGTGAGTATGAGTCCCTCACATGCATGACTCACCTTACCTGCCACCACCGTACTTGCCTACCCCAAACACTGAAACCACTTATATGATAACCCATATAGGTAAATCCCTCTATAGGGGTGCCCGTCATATTACAAACCTTTCACAAGTGTCAACTAGGTCATCACATCACACAAGATTTCAAAACATTTCAAAAAACCTTTTAGAATTCCAATCAATTTCACATCATATGAGTTTTAAAAAAATCTCCCAATGCATATCAAGTTCCAAATGGGCCTTACACTTTTAAAAACTAAAATAAAATACAAATACACTTCCACATCATTTTCCAAAATCAACATAAAACACCACTTTTAAATACACAATTCCAAACAGTCATTTACCTTTCAATTCAATTCCATTTATCATCACATTCAAAACCATAGTGAAAATAAATAATATACATAAAGATTACAAATAGGCTTTCAATCCATTTAGAAACCAACCATTTCACAAAATATCATATATTCCATAACTTCAAATACACTTTTGAAACCAATTTCATGTCATTTGGAAATCTAGTAACCATTAGTAAAACATTAAGAGTTTGAAGAAGGGACGAAGGTGGGATAAGTGTTTGGAAATCTGACATTTAAGTTGAGAAAATTTATCCAAGACAGTTATCATTTGTTTCCCCATCCATGTGTGCACTCGATGCACACATGTATGTGACCACATCAAATGAAACACTATGATATCCATGAAGTTACCAAAAACTATTTTAAGGAAACCAAAAAGCTCTGGCATCAACTTTCAAGCCACACACATGAGTTCCAAGCCATAAAAATCACTAAAATCCACACATAGGGCTCACATCACAATGAAACTAAACTATGAACATGTACCTAAGGCCAAACATACCTTTAAAAACCCATTTTTATAAAAAGTAACCAAGCGACATTTCATCAAACACATTATGTGCATCTATTTATAAGTATCATGAAAAAGGTCCTTTGAAAACCATTTTTAACAAATTCTACTAACATGAAACATCACCATAAGTTAAAGTAATATATTTAAAGCATGTGAAACACTTTTAAAATTTATTTAGAACACCCAATCAATGAATGGAATGCGTCGAAAAGGAAAATAATGGAAACACATACCTCAACGGAGTGCTGATGCAATGAAACTTCAAGGGAAGGAAGAACAAAGCCCCAAGGATGAACCGCACACCCTAAGATCAAGGAAATTGACCAAAATCATCCAACCCTAAACCTATGGTTTGGACAAACAATAACCAATCCAAGATGGAACCATTAAATGAGAGAGGGGTAAGAGGAGAAGATGAATGGGGAAGATTTGATGAAGAAACCATGAAGAACCACTAACCTTTGGGGATAAATCAACCAAAAAGTGGCCCAAATTAAGGATAATGAAGGGAGGATCCCTCTAGTCAATAACCAATAGGTAGGGATTCAAATGGGAGGTGGAATCACTTAAATCAGTTTTTTAAAATAAAAGTTATTTAGGATGTAATGGGATGCACAGTTTTGTTGCACTGTTTTGTAAACCGTGCACAAACCATGCGAATGCTACTAGAAAATTTTTTCAACTTGAAGATTTAGGTTGAATGGTTTGGTTAAATTGTGATCAAACCATGTGACCTGAAAATTTTTCAAAAAACTTTCAAATGATACCCCAAACACTAGGAGAGTCCAACCAAAGATCCTTGAATGATTTAAACATAATGTAGTGACACCATGGGTGTCACAAACTCCCCACCATGCCATTTTCTCCCAATAACATTAAAAATAACCAATCATAGGGCTATAATCAAACCAAAACTACCAAACCACAAAGAATTTTGTGATATACTCAACTCGAACCTCAACCAAAATATCCAACGTCGAGAAATAAATAAAAATAAATGAAAACCATGGTCGGGGTGTGACATTTATGATAAATTTGTATTCATGGTTTTGAATATTAATAAACTAATTATCACATCATTATTGTTCTTCTGCATAACATAGTATTTCATACTGTCCTAAGAGTATCTATCACACTAAAATATCACAGCAGTTCCCTGCTATGATGAGAACTCAGAAGTGCTACAACACTTTTCTTGAATATATGTTCTATAGCTGAACGATATCATTTGAGAGACACAAAATGATACGGGATATCAGGGGTGGAGAGTCATAGGACTTTGAGGCACATTCTCATGGTGTACACCCTTAGTAATATCTCTTATGGATATTATGAGAACGAGACCCACTAGTAAGAAATCTACATTTCTATGTGTCATTGGATGTTCCTATCTATAGATGTATGCATTAGTCCTTAGATTTTAAGATTATTATTAATGAGTATTATGAATCACGCACTTAGATTTATTGACAAAACCCGTGATGACATATATTTGAGGTGAGGTAGGATATGTTGGGTGCGTCGCGAGTAATATTGCATTAATGAATAATGTGATAAAGAATTTATCCCTTCTGTTCATTAATAGAAGTTAATATCCCAGTCTCTTTGATGGAAATGATATAGCCTAAATAAATTCATGGTCATGGTGTTTTATAGGAAAGTTCTATTTCTAGAAAGTTCAGGAAATAGATATCGAGCACATAGGCTGATGTCACTAGCTTGCAACCTACTTGATTAGAGATATTGTGATAAAGGGATTATATTACACGGTAAGCATCTGTGTGATGTGACATGTCGTTGCGGCATTAAATTCTTTATCTATGGGTGCCTTGGCATGTTACTATATGTTAACCTTGGAATTTAGGATGTTTTTTCAAATACCACTGAGAAGCAGGCCTAGAGGGTCACACACTAAGTATATCCAGAATCTTAGTTAAATAATATATTATTATTTATTATTTAATAGGTTGGATAAATATTATTCTCATATGTGGTATAATAATTATTTATGTATACTTGATCTCATTTATTCCATCACTAGTTATTCGAGAGAATATATTATGAGGAGAATATTTAATAAATATTTATTTTTTATTTAGTAAATATAATATTTATTTATTTATTAGCAAATAATGCAGTGATATTTATTTAATAAATAAATAGACATTATACAAGGCCCGATAAACATTGTAGAGGAATGGAGGAACAAGTTTAATGGTCTGATGAGAAATAATATTATTTAATATTATTTAATATTATTTAATTAAATAATATTTAATAATAATTCAAAATTTCAGTGCATGTTGAGAAATAATAATATTACTATTATTATTTTACATAGGATTTTTCTAGGATTAAATAAATAATAAGAGAACTTGTGCAATTTTTTATTTTAACCTTATCAATACAAACACCTAATTATGTTATTTTCTCATTAGCCTATTTAGTTGTGCAAAATAATCTTATAGAATCCTCTCAAGACTAGAGAGATCTCCCTTATTCAAGAATGCTCCTAAGAACGGCGAGCAATCCTCCTCTAGCAGATCAAGAACTATTTGGAAGAGATTTTCGAGGCGATCAAGGTGGGTGATGTAGGCTTAAGGATCTTCCATGCTAGCACCCAGAGACTCCTTCAGTGATGTATGGAGATTCCTAGAACATGTGTGGATCACCACTAGAGGAAATCTATGCTTGGGTTCTCTAACGCAACAATGGTTCACCATAGATCTATCACCATATTCATCAATAGAGAAATAATTCCTTATATGTAATTCTTAATCTAATTAAATTAATGATAAAAAAATATGTTTTGATATCCTATATCTGGTTCTGGCATGATTAATGTTGTCTATCTTTGATTCAATTCCATTGATCGCAGTGATTAAACATTGTATAGATCTTGGATTGATTGTTGATTATAGAAAAAAGAAAAGTTAGGCAGCGCTCATCGAATGATTCTGTTGTGCCCAAAACCTACAAGTGGTATCAGAGTAGGGAACATAATTGTTTATAATTATTTAAATATTGTTGGTGATTTACACATTTTAATTTAGTTTTTCAATTCAACTTTAATCATTCTTTTAATCTGAATTATGAGATCTATTTCTTCCTCCTTTGTTTCTCGTAAATCTAATCAAGATTTTGTTCCCTCTGGAAATGGGGATGACCTTGTTTTTTTAATGTTCAAACTTTCAAATCGGTTTCTAATGGGTTTATTCATAGAACTAGAAATATCCCATGATTCTATATCGATTTGGACCTACTTTCCAAAGGTAGGTACTCATTAGTTATGGACCGATGAGGCTTAAGAATTTGCATTGGTCGAGAGGATGGGAGTTCAGGCTCATCACACATTTTTGGGGGGGATTATTACCTACTCAGGGAATCTCTTGTAGATTTAAGTTATGTTCACGAATCCTTATTAATTCACCAAGTATGAAAATGAGTTTTCCTTTAGATTTAGAAATCAATGATTGATATGTACAGGATTTAGAGAATCTTTTATATGTATTTGAGGTTCTTCATCGATGGAGAATCATCCGTATGTATTATAGATTCTTAATAAATGGTATCTTTCAATACATTAGATATAAATATCTTGGTCATTATGATGACCATACTAGTTTTAAAGCCACTCAGTGGGGCACTTGAATTTTATTATCCTTCAAAAAGACAGGGATTATTTCAGAGTTAGGATCGTACCCACAGATGGGCTACCTATGTATCCTCATTAAAAAATGAATCAGAACCCATGTAGTTCAATAAGAAGGATATAGTTTTAATGTCATATAGGATGGAAAAGAATTAATGAATGATGGGATTGAACCTTAGAAAGGCTTCCTACGTACTCTAATTTTAAGGAAGAGATCAAAGTCCACATAGTTTGGGTAAGGAAATATGGGACTTATGCATGGTTAACGGCCCAAAAGAGATGTATTGATTACCTTTACACTCTAATCTCACGTGAGTCATGCTCGGTGTGAGAAACAAGAGGTATCAGTAAACCTGACGATTGTGCCATGAAAGAGGCAGTTACAAAAAAAATGATGTGGGGCTTACGTATCTATGACTACCCAAGTAAATGAAGACCAGGACTTACTTCAAGAAAGAATCCCATGAGCAAGGTCCATAAAGGTATTTTTATTTTATAGAGATTTGGAGTTTTAACCTGGGGCTTACTCCTAAGGAGGATTCCCAAATTAAAGGGGACTTATGATTGGGGCTTATTCCTGAGAAGGAGGCCCAAATCAAAAGAAATTTAAGACTGGGGCTTACTCCTGATAAGGAGGCCCAGGTTAAGGGGACTTATGACTGGGGTTACTCTTGAGAAGGAGGCTCAGCTTAAGGGAACTTATGACTGGGTCTTACTTCTGAGAAGGAGGCCCAGGTTAAGGGGACATGGGGCTTACTCCTAAGGATGATGCCCTAAATCAAAAGATCTTCTCATCTTAAAGGATGAGGTTATGGAGGAAACCTCTAACCATAGTGACATAAATCTTGTAAGTCACAAGGTTTTGGTAGAGGTTCTCACATAATTCCTTTCAGATAAGGAAGCCAACAAAGAAATCATTCCATAAATGGCTTTGAAAAGGTGTTTAAGGGCTAATATCTTGAAGAGGAGAGGTGAACGGAGAGAGGCACACAAATAAAGTTGTCTCACAATTATGGCTGCGCAAATCATTTGGTGCGCAAGTCTTGGCCATGCAAGTGTACTTTTGCAGCATGGGTTCACCTAGGAAATGAAGAATCTATAGGGTAATACTTGGGTGAGACTTAACTCAAGCCTTTAGTATTATCCTAGTATGTTTCCAAAAGAAAGGCGTGCAAGTTTCATTGAAAGGGTAGGGCAGCGTGCAAGTGTTTCCACTTTTCAATAGGTATGGACACATAGGTGCGCAAGTGTTGATGAATCCTAAACACTTAGGCCTTATACTACTCCTTCAAGTCTTTCATTCTAGGTAAAAAGTTACCTTAGAAGATTTCAGAAGAGTTGAGTTGAAGACTTGGGAAACCAGAGCTTGAATCTGAGTTTTTGAAAATTCATCCGTGAAATGGGTGGTCCACAGGGGCTATTTATAGTCCATCGGGCACCTTGGGTGAAAAAAAGAATAGGGTGCACAAGTGACTTGCGCGGCACGTAGGAAACTTGTGTGAATCCCTCCAAATGGGTTCCTAATCCATGCCTTTGTCAATTTTTTATGTTCTTCAAAGGGTGGCCCTCTTTGTGCTTAAGGTATTCCCCTTTTCCATTCGTTGAACTCTGTGATGGAAAGGAGCATCAAAAAAAGTCCCCCCTCAGAGTTGGATCCGGAAAGGAAAGAGGATCTGGCTTTGAGGTAAAGTCAGAGAACCAAGGGTCTGTGGCGCACAAGTTCGACGCGCAGATGCTGGGGCGCGCAAGTTCGGCGTGCAGATAGTCTGGATCGCCTATATATACAGGCTCATTCCCACACGAACTCATTCAACTTCTAGAAACTCGAGCTATCATCACGCAGGTGCTTCGGTTTTCAATCTTCGGTCTTCTGGATTTTTGTCGTGCTTCTGCAGAAGGTATTTGACTTGCGCGTCATAACTAGGGCGGAAAACTTGTGCGACCTGATTGACTTGTGCGCCAAGTTGGGACTTGCGCGCCTTAATGCATTTTCCATTTTTTTTTTATTTCCTTTAACAATATTTTACAAAACAAACTTACTTAAGGTTCATCTATTTGATATTTGTGCATATTCAATGGATCCTAGAAGAATTGGATCAGCTGATGAGTTGGCCAGCAAGAGAATAGATGACATGATGAACGTTGTCAGCCATGATTATTATGTTATCTGCGATATAACTCTCCTGGATTTGGATAATTACTTGAATAAATATCATGAAAATTTCCCACAGAGAATATATTTCCTTTATATGGTCATGGTCATCTGCAAGGAGTAAACGTTCCAGAGGCAAAGAATTATATTCCTCAGTTTTGGTTTCAGACTTACACCAATTTCTCTTCAAAAAATGTCTCAGTTGCGGGATCATTTTCCAATGATGGAACAGTGGAGAAGGCATTCATAATTCATCATAGACCATGTGCTCCAGATCTGAAGCCTCACAAGCCTAAGCTGTAGCCGCATTGCTATCCCTCTATTTTCTAAAATTCTCAGATGGACTAATCCAAGGGATGGAAAAAGAGTTGGTATTTCCGTCTTGGAGGAGGTGTGAAGCCGACTTGGATGTGGGAATATTGGGTGTGACAAACCTGTGTAGATTTTGTCGATGATCTTAAGGGAGCTGCAATATATAAAGTCATCTGGGCTGGGCAGACATATGTCTATAGGAATGACAATTTCGTGCCGGAGTTAATCAGTCGTTGGAGCCCAGAAACGAATTATTTCCATCTGATTCATGGAGAAGTAGGAATCAGTTTGTGGGATGTCTATAAGATTTCAGGGACTCGAATTTTGGGAGATATGCATGATGAATTCATCCCCCCCAAGGTGACCTCTAATGATTCGGAGAAGACTCCAGCTTTGGCTCAAGAGTTAATGAAAGTTTTCCACAAGCTTAAGAATACTAACACCATGAAAACCCACTCCAGAAAAGATATCCATCCAGAGGAGTGGATGGAAATGTTTCTTATTAAGAAGAAATAGGAGGGACCTTCCTGCACTCGTCCTACTAGTTTCCCTAGAGCAGCAAAGAGGGGTGCTCTGGGCACATTTTGGCCAATTTTGGAAGTAGGATATTTTGATAGGTGGGGGTATGAAGTGAACCAGAAGATTCTAGTGAAAACCCATCTAGAAGGATTTTTGGATTTGTGGCTCAGTGTTTACCTTTTACCAGTTCGGGATTCGAAAGGAGGCGTGAGGCTGGGGACCTTTGTCGTTGCAGCCAAGCTGGATGAAAGGAAGATGGTTGGGTTGGCCACCCTATTTTTGGTAAATATTCATAGGATATTACTTCATGTTTATATGGGTAAGTCTCCTCTAAGAATTGTGGGACCATTCCATGTTTTATGGGGATGGATCGCCACTCACTTCAGGACATATGTTGTACAAAGTGGGATATAGGTTCCTGGAAGTTCTTTCCAGCCATCTGTTCAGGCCTTTTCTAGAATTTCTCTCTTATCCCTCAACGCTTATGATATAAAAATAAGGTTGAGAATGTTCAAGTAGTTTCACTTCTTTCCTTATGGAAATTCACCAACAGGGTGATTTTTTGATGATGGAACAGCTAGCCTGGAGTTAAGGGCATACATGCTAGCATGTAGAGATGGTACACTGGCCACGAGTATTGACGGAGAAATTATATGTTTGGCCTATGCTCCATATAGATTCGCACGTCAATTCAAATGTCTACAGAAGATTACCGTATCCCCTCCAGTGCATGTCAGGTTAGAGCAGCATCTGATGGTTGCTCGTCAACTATGGTTGCTGACATCTATGGAGAAGACTAGGGAATTATTTGATCTACCAGCTATTGGAGCGGCAAGTCGATTGACTACATGGTATGCCAAGAGCTGGGTAGCATCATACCCTAAAGGGGTACTAAATCATTCGGTCCCTCATGTGGGGAAAAAGAAGAGAACTATTAGGAAAGAAGCTTTTCATTTGAAAGGTGATTCTTCCTCACCCGAAGCTGATTCACCGGGTTCCTCACCCAGGGCTGATTCACCGGATTCCCAAGATGGGGATGATGAGGCGCAAAATGTGTCAAAGCGGCCCCGTTCCAGATATAATCCATCTTCTAGAGTCAAGAGACCTACTCCATCGACTCATGGTGAGTTATATCATTAAGGCAATTTAGTCTCCATTATTTTATAAAGCAACAAGTTTCGTTCTCTTATCCTTAATCTATGATTGCAGGAGCTGGGAAGAAGTTGAAGTCCCAGATTGTAGGACCCTCCTCACGGCCTTCTAGTGCACATTCTGAATATTTACGACCAGAGGCTGTCCGGACATGGCGGAGTTTATATTGTGATGTTGAAACCACCTGGATGGACTTATGCGAAGGTTTGCATATCCCTAGAGTGGGGAATATTCGGGCTTCCACTAACATCTATTTTGAGGACAACCCCAATGAAGTGAGGGTTTACATCAAAGAACTGGAAACGCTCATATATGCCACTGATAAGTCAGTTCCTATCACCAAACTGGTGAAGGAAATGATGGACCGTGGTACCACTGATGGTATTGGTCCTTCATTAGATGAAGAGTGGCGTGATTACGTGGCTCCTGAAGATGTAAGTTTTCCTTTTTCTCATATTTCTATTTGCTTTTCAATTTGAATTTAATCAAATATTTGTTATTTAAGGAAATAATCTTCTTCATCCTGCATCTTGTAAAGGAAAGAACCACTAAAATCCCTTCGTCGTGGTATAGCCCTAGTGGCACCGCTTTTGGAGACACTAAATCTCCTCGTGAGCCGGGCGAAGTATCTCCATGCCAACAAGCCATGGATGAAGAGTTCGAAAGGGCGTTGTTGTCTCTGATACCTATTTTCGGAGATGATGATGCCAGTCCACCCAAAAATGACAAGAAGAAAAGGCATTGAAGAAAGAAGACCACAGTCAAATGCTTTATCAGTAGTGGTAAGTATTTATGGTAGTCATGAATCTTAACATATGAAAAAGTGCTCAAACTTCTCAGGATTGTAGGGGATTATTCATTTTCCCCTTTAAGATAAAGGACTGACCATCCTCAGAGTACAACTGAGGATATTGGAGAACATCCACAAGTTCTTTCTCAAATGGTTGTTCCTGAAGAAATACTGAGAACAGATGAGCTGGCATCTATTTCCAACACCGCTCCTGTTTCTGATTCCAGGAGAGAAAAGACTTCTGGTAAATTAACAATACTTCATATAACTTCAAATGAAACAACAATTGACTTCCATTCTATGATGTTTTAGTTTCAACACATGCACCATAACATTTGGAAACCACCGTAGCTGACCCCACGACTGTCTGTGAAGAAGCTATCTGGGGTCAGAGATTTCAAGATGAAAGTCACGAAGAAGACATGTCGAGTACTCCCACTGGTGAGACTAACCTGGGATCTAGGACATCATTAGATAAAATGATGAAACTTGGCATGTCCTTTGAATAAATTTTAGATCATGTTAAATTACCATGTGATTTAGAAGATTTTGGAGATCTTGTTATAGAATAAACTAGACATGAGTTTCATCATTTGTCCTTTTAATCTTCTCATGATTACACTTCTAACCCTGTTTGGTAAAAAATTTACAGTTCCATCTAAAGTGACTTTTGAGCCAACAATGCTTGAAAGGAGTGTAGACATTTATGTCAACCTTATTAGTGCAGAAACACTGGCTCAGGTGGAACTTAACACGGCATAACCTCCTGAAACCCATCCTGAAAATCCACTTGAAGCTAGGAAATATGGGGAGGAGTCTTCACAAGTTGCTGATCTAATGTTAGGTAAAAGATGATGATATTTTTGGCTTACTTAATCTTCAAGAAAATCAATCAACTTTTACTGTCCTTTGAAACTAACCGTACTTTCAATTGACCAAACAGGGCTGTCAACTTCAATGGATAGATCTGATGGTGAAGCCTCGTCCTCAGCCCAAATAGTAGTAGAAGGTAAAGCAACCAGGTTCAGGGAAGGAGCATAACAGGTCACTTCCTTAATTGCATTAATCCCATACTATGTTCCTCCCTGTGATAGCGATTCTGAATCGGACTCAGAGGTGAAAAAAGCGATCCAATTCTCACGTCGCAAGGCATGGCAAAATATATGGAAGATAATATATGAAGTGCCTCTTGAAGAGATACCTTTGAAAATTCTAAGACTTTCATCCATGTTCATCATGCTGGGACTTGGCGGTTTTGGATATCAAGAAATCCATGTCGCAGTGAAACAAGTCATTCTAAGGAGGGAGCAAGAGCAAAGGTGCTGTCAAGGCCTGATCAGAGCTAGATTGCTAATAAATATCAGTGAATTTCAGGATGTAGTGTCCCGAGATGAGGCTGATCATGATACAAAGCTGAAGGAACTAAAACAAAAGATCAAGGAGAATATTTTCCATAAATTTCACCTTCAGTAAGAGTTAGATGCTATTACTGGGGAGCTTTACCAGCTTCATAATTCATTGGAAGAAGTCCAAGAGGATGGTATAAAAGTCATCAAAGATGACAAAGAAGCACTTCATCGAGCTGAAGAGAGTGAAGCTGGTCGGGTAAATGAACTTCAAGTGGATATTGACAAAGCTCGATATGCTATGAAACATATGAGAAGTCATGTTGAAAGTCTTCTGTAATTTCTGAAAGAAAAGAGAAGAGACTCCAGTTTGTGGATGTTCTTCTAATCTTGTTTATCAATGAAAAATAGTTCATCTTCAATCATGATAATTTCTCTTTATTTTTATCTAAGCCAATGGGCCTGGTAAACATAGTTTGATTTTTACTATGGTTATATAAACAATCCCACAAAATTTATCTTTTAATTGCTCAATATTGCCTAAATCATACAAAATGTATGTCTAGCGAGCTGGGACTCGACTTTTGTTCAGAGTACCCTTTATAGGTTCCCAATTTAATGAGTAACATGTCTTTTGTTATTGGCAGTTTAAAGTCATTCATGTTGGACTATAAAAAGGATAATATTTAAGGTCGAATAGCTTTGACCAAATGGATGATATTGACTCAATTCTTGATAATTTGTTTGGAAACATATTACCATATTCAAGTATGGAGAGGGAAATTGTAAACTGTGACTTGAGAAATTTTGGATCTGAGGAATGACATGGGAAAAGAGAAAAAAGGCATTAGAGGAAGTCTTTTCTAAGAATGAAGTTAACACTACTTGACTAACCTGTTATGGGGGATGAATTATGTAGGGCCAACTGGGGCATAAGCTGCATAGTCAAATGGTAGCATCTTTTGGATGATAGGTCCGTTATGTAGAAAACTTATGCAAGGCCAACTAAGGGCACGTGCTGTATAGTCAGGCAAAAGAACTCTTAGAAAATTGAATTTCTATTGCTAAAAGCCGAAGAAAGTTTTATGGGGATTCAAATTTTCCAAAGCACATAGTTTTCTTTATGGAGAAAGGTACTTGAACATGGAGAGGATATTTCTAATCAAATTTGTCAAAGAATTGGAGGATTGTGACTTCTACAAAGGTCTGACCCAAACATAGGAAAAAAGGTATATGTGGTTTTAAATAATATGACTAAAACTAGAGATAGAAACATTATACAACATAATATTTTCAGATCATGGAAAAGAGTATGGAACAAATATGTTAAGGATGGCAGTTTTTTTTTTTGCAGATCCCTACATATCATTGTTAAGACCAATAGGGACAAAAGAGGCTTCTCCTAAGAATGAAGTTACCATTACTTGACAAACCCATTATGGAGGTTGAATTATGCAGGGCCAACTGGGGCATAAGATTCATAGTCAAATAGTAGCATCTTTTGGCTAACAGGTCCATTATGTAGATAACTTATGCAAGGCCACCTAAGGGCACGTGCTGCATAGTCAGGAAAAAGAACTCCCAGGTATCTGAAATTTTGTGACTAGGAGTCAAGAAAAGGGTTATTAAGACCATGAGTATTATTTGTATAATTTTGTGGTTGGGTTTTTCATATCACACCATGTGCTCCCAGGGGGACTTTTCAGCCAAGGGACAGAAAGTGAAGTTTGGGGTTAGGCCCAAAGGCTCGGGGCTGGACTCGAGGAATACTCAAGTGTTCCTATGTATCTCATAAGGATGAGAATCAATCCATACGTAGTTCTTGAAATACCCTTTGTACAGATTTGGTTTGTACATATGAGGGGTAAAGAGGACTTTATTGCAATTATGGTTGAACCCAAGATTAAATACTTGGGTGTCACTACATATCTCATAAGGATGATAAGCAAGCCACACGTAGTTCTTGAAACATGACATGGTTAGATACCATGTCAATGATGATTACTCTCAAGTGAGGGTATCAGAGATTATTGCAGTTTATTGTCATATAGGAAAAAAGTACAAATAGTTTAAAGTCGTATGCATGGACCAGTGCTACGCAGTTTAATGTCTTGCAGCAAGGACAATGGGGGACTATATAGTTTAATGTCATATAGTTAGGATGATGGGACGTACACAGTTTAACATCATGTAGGATGAAAGTGAATCGATATGAATAAGACAATTGACAGAGGCTTCACGAATCAACATCGTATGGGATGGAGGTGAATTAATGTGAATAAAGTTGGTTTCGGTCTTGAACCTCAGGAGGTTGCCTATGTACCCGGCCTAGGAGTAAAGGATCAAATCCACGTAGTTTGATTGAGAGGGATTTGATGATCGGGGTGTACTTGAGGATAGAGACCCAAAGATGGTGTTGGGACTTAAGCGTGGTTACCAGCCTAGAGAAAATGTCATGGTCGAAGATTATTCTAGGCTCATGTGAGTCATTATCGGTGTGAGAAACAAGAAGCAACAACAGACCTGATGATCGTGTCATGAAAGATGTGACCACAAAGGATGATGTGGGGCTTATACATGGTTAGATGCCTGGGGAACACATGGAAACGGTGTTTAAAAGACAATTTTGCATGCGGAGATTACAGTTTAATGTCATGTGTCACAGACATGAGGTGCTTGGTAGTTTAACGCCCTGCAGCTCGGACGATGCACAGTTTAACGTCATGTTGGACAATAAAGGGGACACAGTTTAATTTCATGTTGGACGATAGAGGCGGCTATGTAGTTTCATGTCATGCAACAAGAACAATGGGTGTATTTGTGTTACACAAAATACTTCTTCAAAAATATTGCATTGGTTGGAGTTGTAATGAGTTCTCCATCCATTGAGATTAAAGAATAAGCTCCATTGGAGTAAACCCTATGTATTGAGTAAGGTCCTTCCCACTTTGGCTCAAGATTTGGAGGCTTCTTTCCCAGTATCATTGGGGTTATGAGTACCAATACCAATTCTACTTGAATTAATGAACGAATACAAACTTTTTTATTGAAATCTTGTGTTATTCGATTCTAATAAACTTCTAAATGGTGCAGTGTGCACAATCTTTTTTCATCTAGTCATTCCAATTCATCCAATCGCTTTTGAGATTGTTCATCTGTAGATAACTGATCAAAAATGGCAACTCTAAGTGAAGGTAATTGGACTTCAATAGGAAAGACTGCTTCTATTCCATATACCAATGACTATGGAGTTAATCGTGTAGCAGTGCGGGTGGTAGTTCGATAGTCCCATAGAGCATGAAAAAGTTTATCAGGTCATGACTTATTATCTTTATCCACCATCTTTTGAATTATTTTTTAAAGAGTCTTATTGAAAGCCTCTACTTGACCATTGGCCGCTTCATGATACTAAGATGAATGGTTGGATCTGATATTGTATTCTTGATACAATTTTCTTACCTTATATGAACAAAAGTTGGTGCCATTATCCGTCAATATGGTATGAGGAACACCAAATCTGGTAATGATGTTATACTTGACAAAGCTAACAATGCTTTTAGAACTGACTTCTTTGAGAGGTATTGCCTCTCCCATTTGGAAAAGAAGTCAGTATCAGTAAGACTATACTTAAACTGCTTAGTTGTAACTTGAGGATAAGGTCTTACTACATCCATTCCCCATGTAGAAAATAGACAGGATTATTTATCCATATGAAGAAACTCTAGGGGTTGATGAATGAAGTTGGTACATACTTGGAAATAATGACACTTCTTAGTGAAATCAACACAATCTTGCATCATTGAAGGTCATAAGTATCCAAGCCTTCGAATTTGACCAGAAAGTCTATGTCCAGACTGGTGGGCACCACAAAATCCTACATGTACTTCATTCATGACAGCCATTGTCTCTTCACCATCAATACATCTGAAGATAATTCCATCAAAACCTCACTTGTAGATAATTTTTTGGTTATTTGGGCTATCATAAAGAGTAAAATTGACCACATGTCGCCAGACTTGTTCTTTCCTAGATCTATTAGGTGGGACTGTTCCATTTTGAAGGTATTCCCTGATAGGTGTCATCCATCCTGTAGTATGACCATATGGTTTAGAAAAGAGACTGATTTCATTGATTTCCTCTGTTCTGATTTGAACAAAAGGTGAAACTACATGATGGTGGGAAATACTGATGATTGTTTCGTCCCGATTTGGATTTTCCAGGGTTGTGGCTACATTAGCCAGTGCATCAGCTTGAGCATTTTGTGATCACGGGACATAAGAAAATGTTAGTTCTGAAGGAAATTCTGCCATTAACTCTCTAACGTAATCACACAAAGGGATTAACTCTTCCTTTCTGATGGAATAATACCCATTGATTTGTTTGATTACCAAATTTGAATCACCTTTTACCTTCAAGTGATTCACCTGTGCCTGAAGCGCCAATTCCAAGCCTACGATGAGAGCTTGATATTTTGCTTCATTGTTTATACCACCTTCCAACAATAAGAAGGAATAGGGTAGTACTATCTTTTCTGGGGAAATAAGAACAATTCCTAACCCAACTTTGTTGAATTTAGGATCTTCCATTTTCTTCCCTGTTGGACTTCTGGAGGCACCATCAAAGTACATTTTCCATGTTTGATGATTATCTTGAATAGAGAAGACTTCCTCATCAGGAAGTTCAATATTTAAAGATGTATCTTATACAGATGGGTGTTCACCAAGGAAATGGCCCTTTATTGCCTTTTGAGACACATACTGGATATTAAAGTGTTGCAAAATAACTGCCCACTTTTCCAGACATCCTGTAAGCATTGGACGACTAAGGATAAATTTGAGCGGGTTATTGTGAGATACCAATTGAACCTCATGATGTTCCAGGTAGTGTCTCAATTTCTCAACTGTAAAGATTAATGCTAGGCAGCACTTTTCAATACTTGAATATCAAGTTTCTACCTCAAGCATAGTCCGACTGAGATAGTAAAGGTTGTTTTCATTCCCAACGTTATTCTTTTGGGCAAGTAAGGCACCCAATGATCGCTATAAAGCTGTCACATAGAGAATAAGTGGTCCTCCATCAACAGGTGGCATTAATACCGATGGACTCAAGAGATATTTCTTAAAGATATCAAATGCTTCTTGACATTATTCATTCCATTGGTAGGTGACTCCCTTCTTCATTAATCTGGTGAAGGGAAAACACTTTCCTACAAAATTGGCAATGAAACGCCGAATATAGGACAAGTTTCCTTAAAGTCCTCTTAATTCATTAAAATTTCTAGGAGGTGACATGTCAAGGATTGATTTTGTCTTCTCAGGATCAACTTCGATGCCATGATGGCGTACAACAAAGCTGATAAATTTTCTTGAGGTTACCCCGAAAGCACATTTCAAGGGATTCATCTTCAAATTGTGTTGTCAAAGTTTCTTGAATATAATTTCTAGATTGGCCAAGTGATCAGAAAGTTGTCTGGATTTAACCACCAAATCATCCATATAACATTCAAAAAAATTTCCTAAAAAGGGTTTGAAGATATAGTGCATGGCACGTTGATATGTTGCACCTGCATTCTTCAGGCCAAAGGGCATTACCCGATAGAAAAACACACCTTTAGGATCTCTAAAGGCTGTAGAATCCTCATATTCTAGGGTCATTTGTATTTGATTGTACCCAGAGTAACCATCCATGAAGGAAAGAGCTTTGTATCTAGTTGTTGTATTAATTAAGAGTCCTGTGATCGGAACTGGAAAATCATACTTGGGACAATGCCGATTAAGATCTATGAAGTCAATGAAAACTCTAATTTGTCCATTCTTCTTTTTCATAGAGAAAATATTATCCATCCATTTGGGATACTGAACTTCTCTGATGAATTTATCCTTGATAAGCTTATCAACTTCAGCTTCAATTTTGGAGGCATAAGTTGGGTGTGTTCTTCTTGCTGCTTTCTTGAATCCTCGATGTTCTTCTGGAAAACCCAAATGATGAGTGGAAACATTGGAATCAAGACCTGGCATTTCTGTATAATTCTAAGAAAATACATCTCTATTTTTCTTTAGAAATGAATTATAAATTTCTTACTCTTCAAGAGTAATGGCTTCACTAATTAAAGTGGGTGTGGATCTTCTTTTGTACCCAGATTTATTTCTCTGAGTTCATCCACAGTGGTAGAGATACCCTCTTCAAATGCTAGAGGATAATCCCTGAGATCTTCCTCTTCTTCTTTAATATGTGTTACTTATTCTGTTTCTACTTGCATAGTAGATGACGACGCATAATTTTCATGGTCAGGGGAGAAGTTAAAATTTGAACATCTTGAAGAAGAGACTGCCATTTCTGACCCTATTGATGATGAAGGATCTTCCTGGGGTGATAGAGATGAGATGATGGATTTAGAATCGACATCATTGTTTTCCTCTGGTATTGCTATAACTTCTTCTGGCCTGGTTGATGAAGTATAGAATTATTGGATTTTAGTGGATGAAATGAAGACATCTCCATTTAAGCTTTCATCACCACTTGGAGAATCAACAATTTCTCCCATGCTGTCTGGATTGGTAGTCGTAATTGATATTATGAAAGTTTCCATAAGAGTGTTTGGATTTAGGTCTATCGTGTCCATTTGACTGATAGGCAACACATAATTTGTACTCACATGTATGAATGGGTTTACTGGAATCTTTTCCAAAAAATTTGGAGCATTAATTTTGGTGACCTTCTTTGCTGTGGATTTTTTATTTCCCTCTATGTGATAAAATTTTGCCTCAATGTATTGAGATTAACATGTTTTGAATGGGGCCTTGTCACCATACAATGTCCCAATTTTACCATTGAAACAATATTTGATACATTTATGGTATGACGAAGGTACGGTCGCATGTTGATGTAGCCAAGATCTTCCAAGAAAAATGTTTAAGGTTGTGTCCTGACGAACAACCATGAAATATGAATTAGACACAAGGTCTCCAAACTGAATTATGAGTGTAATCTCGCCCAGAGGTTCTTGTTCATTCTTATCATATCCTTTCAACATCAAAGTAGAAGGAGATAAATCATATTTGGTGAGGCCCAATCGACAAAGTTTACGAATAGGAATTAGATTGACTCCTGAGCCATTATCAATGAAAGTTCATCGGATGTCTATATCATTGACTTTGCTAGATAGATACAAAGGTCTGATATGTCCATGTACAACATCATCTTCATCTTTATCTGTAAAAGATATCACTGCATGGAATTCTGCAGGATCATTCTCTATATAGTAGACCTCAGCCGCAGCAATTTCAGTTTCGAATTCTTGAGGACTTGACAAAGCCTCAATAAGCACCTCCCGAAGATCTTTTGATAGATTCAAGGCATCCAGAATTGATAACTTGGCCAGTACTTGGGATAAATGTTTCAAGACATCATACTTTTGGTCCAAAGGTCTGCGTTTCCCATCATGAAAATGTGGTTTTGTAAGTGTCTTGGAAGTTGATTCTTTGGCAGTAGATGCATCCTGTATCGGGGCAGGAATTGGAAACACTCTTGGCTTCGGTAGATTAGACCGACTAGGTATATCTATTTGCTGAGAGGAAGAAGGTGTAACCTCTAACTGTTCCTCCAAAATAACTGTGTCGGAATCAAATCTTCCATGTGTGGAAGAACTTTCTTGTTCCTGTTGAGCTTGCTGAAGGGCTTTGCCATGAGTTTCTACCGCATATACAGTTCTAGCAGGGGTAGGATTAAAATAGTGGCTTTTGGAATATCCATGTCTTCCTCTATATCCTATACCTCTATCTCTTCCTCTGATTCCTCTATTAGATATAGGGAACTTAGGCTCATCATAATTGAAACCGTCATTAGTATAGGGATCTATTAAATGAATCATGTTAATAGAACCAAAGATCAATTATTCATCTGATGAAGATTATGCCTGATGAACCAGTTCAGGATATGCTGTTTGGCGGGGCGGTGCCCGTTCTTTTGAAGCAGATGGCATAAAATCTTCCAGAGTCAAAGACAACTTAGGCTTTGACACGAGCTCATCTTCTTCTGACTGCTTTTATTTCTTAAAATTACGTCACTTCTTTGAGGATTTTCCTTCTGGTGAAGGGGGTTTTTCTGTGGTAGAAATAGAAGAAGACACAATTGGTTGATTCAATTGTGTTTGTAAAATGGCATGAGTTTAGTTGATCGTTCTCCTGACCATCCAATCATCATATTTCTACGCATTTTTACTTTTTACTTCATTCCACTCGCATTCTTTCTCTAGATCAGTAGCAGTAACACATGATAGTTGGGCTGAAGAACCTTTCAGTTTTACTTGTCCAGAGTCCACTATCTTTTGCAGGAGGTCTTTGAAGAAAAAACACTCCTGAATGGGATGCCCAAACATTTGATGAAACAATCAATATTTGGGGAGGTCTTCATCTCCTTCATTGTTCAGCCTTTTGGGCCTTGGCAACTGAACTAGATTGTTTTCCAGATCCGAGATGAAGTAACCAGGAACTTGTTCATTCCGAAAATAATAAACTTTGTTCTTTAAATCCCCAAATTGTTTCCGCCTTTGATCTTTTTGATCATCTTGACGAGGTTTCCATTATTGTTAATGCTCAGGAGGTGGAGCCCTTCGATATGATGAAGGTTTTGAAGTGGAAGCAGATACAGGTGCTTGTTTAAGTGTAATTGTAGCAGTCTCTGCTTTCCCTATTCTCCTTCCTGGAACTGGTGGAATTACATGAGTTTTATCCTTAGTCTTTATAAGAGAGTATTCTATATACTGAGTGATTAAAGTAAGGTCTTGAAACCCTCCTGTGTATTTAATAGGGATCAATGGTGTGCGTAATTCATCACACAGATTTGCCACACATATTGGCAACAACTCTTCTTGAGGGAGTGCTAAACTTAAGGAATATGTTAATCCCTTCCAGCGAGCAATGAAATCAAAAAATCTTTCATTTTCTCTTTGCTTACAATTGGTAAGATCAAAAATTGTCGTCCTTGGTAATGTTGAGATAAATTGAAGAAGGAATTTTTGACGGAGATCTTCCCACTCAGTAATTGACTGAGATTGCAAACTTGTCTACCAGACAAAAGTAGGTCCTTGTAATGACTGCACAAAACACCTAATATTAACTGCTTATTTTTGTTGAGGAGTTCCCATCATAGGATCACAATGAGAAACAAAATGCGTTAAGTGTTGTTCTAGATCTCCCGAACCATTAAAAATTGGGAATATAGTACTCGCAAAATTTTATGGGGGAGGAATTGCATCCACCCATTCAGGGTAAGTTCTCTTCTCCAGTTGAACTGGTGTACGCCGTTCTTCCATAGCATCCAACCGAGCTGTTAATGACTCAATGGTAGTCATTAATGTTTGAGAAACATCTGGTTGAACTGGATTTTGTGCAGGTGCAATAACTGAAGTTTGGATGGGTGTGGCGACTGGTACTGTCACTGATGGTAATATTGTCGGTTGTTGTCACATATGAACGATATGATTGGACCTGTGAGGGTGTGATTGTAAAGGGGGGTATTCTTGATCCATCCCAGTAGCTGCAAAAAAATTCCCTTGATTGATTAACTCCAGCATACTTAGGAGGAGGACTACCTTGAAGTAGTTATGCATTTAACCTCCTTAACTCCTTCATTTCTTCTTCTTGTCGTGTGAACCTTTCCTCTAATGAGAGTTATTATCCTTCTCTATAGGTAGGGTGGAATGTAACCTGACTTTTTCATTTCCCCTTGTTGGATGCCTTTCGAAGAGGGGGGAGTTGGTTATTTGAAGGAATACCTAGATTTTGGATAAGCCTTTGATTTCAGGTAAGCACACCTTCTTCATTTGTTTCGATGTATACAGCCTCTTGAACATGAAATTATTCATCTGATTCCTCTAAGTGAGCCTCATGTTCTGGGGGATCAGTGAGAATGGCATTGATGACATTTATCAATGCATAATGCATTGCAGCCCTTCTGTTAGTGTTTCTATGATATTGTCTTCTTCCATGTCCTTTATGAGATATTGCCTTTTGTTTGGTTGATCCCTTAGGAACTTCTTGATGAACCGTAATTTGAAGGGAATTTCCTGATAATTCGGCTCTACGTTCCTTTGGTGGCTTTCTTCCCTAATTGAGAGAAGACTGAATTTTGCTGAGGAAGAGATTGAGAATTTGAAAAAGTCCCCAGTCCGGTGGACTGGGGTTGTTCCTTTTTTTCCTGCTCAACTCCTCGAATCCTGTCTGTTTATCCTGAGGGTTGGATTAAAATATTCCCCAACCTAGCAAGATGAGGTGGATTTTGAGCTGCTACATCTGAAACTTTCTTAAAATATCTCTTGATTTTGTGGATTTTAGTTCGGAAATTTGTCAGATGCATCATCCTATATCCACTTAAATCACCTAGCTCAGATGACCGTTATATTATTTCTGACACTTCTATTACCTAATGATGCGCATGATCTAAACAAGAAGCTTGTTAGATATTTTCATTTTCTTTATGAAAGAGTAATTCTACAACTTGTTCTTTATATGACTAACTTTGGGAAGAACTAGTTGAGGCCTGTTCTTGAGCAATCCTTTGATTACACACAAACCCAGTTATATGTGGCCAGCCATGGGCAATAACATTGCATGATACCACTTTTGGCAGGATTTGTTGACTAGAGAGCATAGTGAAATGCAATGCTCCATGAACACCCCATCCCCTGGTATGAATACCAGATGGGGCATTGGTAATTAACTGGTGTACCCTTTTTAATGCTCCAAGGCATGCACACTGAAGGGTTCTATGCTACTTTTCAACCTTTGGATGTCAGGAAACTGAGAGAGATGCCAAGTCAATTTGGCGTTTCAGCCCTTCTATTACCTTAACATGATTTTTATATTCATCATAAGGTAATATTTTTTATTTTAAGTGAAAAAGAGTTTTCCACATGTTGAGACGAATATCGTGAATACAATCTTCTGTCAATGTTTCTAGAATATCATACTGAGAGTCATCCAAAGGCCAAAACATGACTGGTATTTCACCTTTCACCAGTTGTTTTCTCATATTCATCACTTCCTCTTTGTCATTTGATGAATATTCTTCTACCTGATTGGACCAAAGCTGGTGCTTCTTTGTTGCTTCATCATATTTAACAAAATTGGTAGAGGATTCATTTGTCAAATTAGAAGATGAATGACCCAAGGGTGGTTAGAAGAATGAACTACACCCCATGCTATCTTTTGATTGAGAAAGTATTTCACCTACTAGCGGTAAGGCATCATACATGACTGGCTTCGCATTTTCAAGTGCCTCAAGATAAGAGGGCTTTACAGTTATTGCATTGTCCATTGAAGAATTTTCCAGGCAATGCGAATTACTACTGCGGAGAGGACTTTCGCAGCTAAATTCATCATCATGGGGAGGACCACCATGGTGGGTTACAACAAAAGATGAAACCTTTTGCTCCTTGGTCTTCTGGCCACGCAGAGGGTTATCATGGCTCTCATTTGAAGATGATACTTCGAGATTGACCAAATTGTCATGAAGAAAGCCTTCATGAGAAAGTGTCTGATGAAGACCTTCGGAATTATTGTTGTTACTTCCAGAATTTGTAAATGAGAGATTAGAATCTTGAGTTGCAACAGATAATTATCTGAGGGCTTCAAGAACTCCAGCATTGAGCAAGGCCTTATTGCAGATTGGATCTTGATTTTTTAACTGTGCTGGATGGGTCTTTTTCTTGGACTCCTTCTTACTCACTTTGGAAACCACTTGTTGATGAAAGTGGTTATTATGGGTAGGTGTATGTGCTTGCTCAGGAGAAATGGTCAGGTTAGGTTGACTATCTTCATTTAAATTGCGTGTATGTGCCCGGCTTGATTGTCCGTATGACATGGGGGGTATGCCCCACGACCCTCTTAGACTGGAACATAGGTTTGTATATACTTTGGGGTGACATGTTGATGAGTCACTCCACTGATAGGGATAGATTTATGTTTCTTTCCCTGTGATGTCACTGAATTTGTTATAATATTCTGACAAGTATCTAGAATATGGACAAGGATTTGCTTCTGCTCTTTCACCATTTTCAAAATGTGCTTGGTGACTTCAGCTATCGGAACGGGAATATATGTCCATTCCGTGTTTGGATTAGGTGTGTGTTCCTTATCCGGTCCTCCTTTTCCTGTCATTGAATTCTGATAGTAATCGTGTGTGGGGGAAGAAATTTGTGTTTGCCTCCTGTTTGTCATTGGATATTTCCAATTGACATCTCTGGGTGCTACCAAACGAGATTGTTGGTTAGATTGATGATTTTCAGGTGTATGTGCCTGCTGATTTTTCTCCACCAAATATGATTGATGAACTTCCTTCAATACTGGCAGACAAGACTGCTGACAAAATTGATGAGTATAAGCAGGTGTATGTGCTTGTTTGTAGGTGGTCACCACAATTGGTTGGCGAGCTTCTTTGGATGCAGTCAGACGAGCCTGCTGACTGGATGATGAATTATAAACAGGTGTATGTGCCTGCCTATAGTACTCCATTGGAATTGCCTGGAAGGATTGTTGTGTTACTGCCAGACGAGTCTGCTAGGCATTGAAATTAGGACGAATGGGTGTATATGCTCATTCTTTGATTTCCATCAAGTTAGGTTGATGGAATTCTTTGGAGGGGGAAGAGGTAAGAACCTGCTCCTTGTTGGCCTAATTTCACCTCTGACGGTTCGTCTTGCATGCTCAGGTCTGAGGAACTTGAGCCGAACGCCTAGAGGCGATACCCTCATCATGTTGAGGGTTCACTACCGCATGATTTTGGTGGCGATTGTTGGTGGGATTCCTCAGGAAGGACTCTTGTCTTCTTGAACTGAGGCCTTGAGTGACCTCTTCATTCACCTCCCTGTAATATGGGAGGGACTGGTTGTTGTGTTTCGGGGATAACGACCCGAAACGATTGGAAACGGTGGTTAGCACCGCCTGCTTCTTGACCACGGGTCATCGCTGTCCGGACAACCATGGTGAGTTGTTAACTTGGAGGGATTGTCGAGCAGCCTACAAAGTCGGGATGGTACAATGTTGACAGTATTCCCTCACTAATGCATTTGAGACCCAGTGTTGAAGATGCTGAGTAGGTGATGTCGTCCTCAGAGCGGATGAGGATCCAGCAGGAGTAGCAGCTGAGGCATTCACAGGTGTGAACCTTAAAGAAGTCATTTTGTGTTGCAGAGAGATCTTGTAAAAGAGTGCATGTTTGATATAGCAGACATAATCAAGATAAGTCTATCCAAACCACATCTTTTGGATGAGCACATATGTTATTTATTGCTTTGTTGTCCCTCGTATTGAGTTTAATAGGGGCCTAACAAATAAGTAAAACATCATTTAACTTGGTTAAGGATTCACGTCGGGTTCACCATTTTATTTTCCCTCTGGAAATGGGGATGACCTTGTTTGTTTAAGGTTCAAAATTTCCAATTGGTTTCTAACAGGTTTATTCATAGAACCGGAAATATCCAATGATTCTATATCCATTTTCACCTACTTTCCAAAGGTAGGTTCTCATTAGTTGTGGACCGATGAGGCTTAAGAATTTTCATTGGTCGAGAGGATGGGAGGTCAGGCTCATCACACCTTTTTGGGGGGAATTATTACCTACTTCGGGACTCTATTATAGATTTAAGTTATGTTCACGAATCCTTATTAATTCACCAAGTATGAAAATGAGTTTTCCTTTATATTTAGAAATCAATGATTGATATGTATGGGATTTAAAGAATCTTTTATATGTATTTGAGGTTCTTCATCGATGGAGAATCATCCGTATGTATTAGATATTCTTAGTCAATGGTGTCCTTCAATAAATTATATAGAAATCTCTTGGTCATTATGATGACCATACTGGTTTTAAATCCACTTAGTAGGGTACTTGGAGTTTATTGTCCTTCAGAAAGACAGGGATTATTTCAGAGTTGGGATCGTACCCGCAGATGGGCTACCTATGTATCCTCATTACAAAAAAAGAATCATAACCCACGTAGTTCGATAATAAGGATATAGTTTTAACACCATATGGGATGGAAAATAATTAATGAATTATGGGCTTGAACCTTAGAAAGGATTCGTACGTACTCTAATTTTAAGTCAGAGATCAAAGTCCATGTAGTTTGGGTAAGAAAATATGGGACTTATGCATGGTTAATGGCCCAAAAGAGATTTCATGATTACCTTTACACTCTAAGCTCACGTGAGTCATGATCGGTGTGAGAAACAAGATGTATCATTAAACCTGATGATTGTGCCACAAAAGAGGCAGTCACAAAAAAATGATGTGGGGCTTACGTATCTATGACTGCCCAAGTAAATGAAGACCAGGACTTACTTCAAGAAAGAAGCCCAAGAGCAGGGCCCATAAAGGTATTTGTATTTTATGGAGATTTGGAGTTTTAACCCGGGGCTTACTTCTAAGGAGGATTCCCAAATTAAAGGGGACTTATGATTGGGGCTTATTCCTGAGAAGGAGGCCCAAATCAGAAGAAATTTAAGACTGGGGATTACTCCTGAGAAGGAGGCCCGTGTTAAGGGGAATTATGACTGGGGCTTACTCTTGAGAAGGAGGCCCAGGTTAAGGGAACTTATGACTGGGGCTTACTCCTAAGAAGGAGGCCCAGGTTAAGGGGACTTGGGGCTTACTCCTGAGGAGGATTCCCTAAATCAAAAGATCTTCTCATCTTAAAGGATGAGGTTATGGAGGAAACCTCTAACCATAGTGACATAAAGCTTGTAAGTCACGAGGTTTTGGGAGAGGTTCTCATAGAATTCCTTTTAGATAAGGAATCAAAAAAAGGAACCATGCCATAAATGGATTTGAAAAGGTGTTCAAGGGCTAATATCTTGAATAGGAGAGGTGAATGGGATAGAGGAACACAAATAAAGTTGGCACGCAAGTATGGTTACGCAAATCATTTGGCGCGCAAGTCTTGGTCGCGCAAGTGTACTTGTGCGGCATGGGTTCACCTAGGAGATAAAGAATCTATAGGGTAATACTTGGGTGAGACTTAACTCAAGCCTTTAGTATTATCCTAAGATGTTTCTAAAAGGGAGGCGTGTAAGTTTCATTGAAAGGGTAGGGCGGCGCGCAAGTGTTTTCACTTTTAAGGAGGTATGGACACTTAGGCGCGCAAGTGTTGATGAATCCTAAACACTTAGGCCTTATCCTACTCCTTCAAGTATTCCATTCTAGGTAAAAATTTACCTTAGAAGCTTTCGGAAGAGTTGAGTTGAAGACTTGGGAAACCAGAGCTTGAATCTGAGTTTTGAAAAATTCGTCCTCGAAATGGGGGGCCCATAGGGGCTATTTATAGGTCATCGGGCACCTTGGGAAAAAAAGAATAGGGCGCGCAAGTGACTTTCATGGCACGCAGGAAACTTGAGTGACTCCCTCCAAATGGGTTCCTAATCTATGCCTTTGTCAATTTTTGATGTTCTTCAAAGGGTGACCCTATTTTTGCTTAAGGTATTCTCCTTTTCCATTCGTTGGACTCTGTGACGGAAAGGAGCATCAACATATGTTTAATTTTATGATTAAAATAAAATCAAGGAACTCATCTAGAGGTGCCAAGGATTCTACCCAGATAACACAGTTTTACACGTCGTATAACTAGAGTTACATGCTATGTAGTTGTGTTCAATTCACCATGAGTTAATTCGAAGATTACTCAAACCATGTGCATTGATGACACACTGTGTAGTTAATTCTTACACCACATGTTGACCAGTACAAACTGGCACACGGTCAGCCAGACTACACACCATGTGGCCCATTGGACATGGCGTGTAGTCCCTTTGGTTCAGAAATGGGTCATGTATTCCATAAATGGCCTACCCGACTGGTGATCATGTAAGACAGATTCAACATGGCATGTGGCCCATTGGAGATGCTCTGTAATCCAATTTTTTCTAGGCACAGACTATATGTTGAGTCCCTAGGAATGTGTCTTGTATAGACGGTGAGAGGTGTACATACTATGTGGATCAAATCTACACGCCATGTACTTATAAAAATTTATGTAGATTTAAAATTTATTTATTTTACTATGTAAACCTTGAGACATGTACTTGTGTGTGTTCTTAAATATAGGACATGCCATGTGAAAGGTTTTAATATACATAAATTTTAAATTTTAAATTAATATCTGTGTAATGTTCAGATCTGCATATCATGTATGAGTCGTATTACAAGTTGTTACTCTACGTGCATTGAAGCATAACAAGTGACCAAAAAATCATATAATTCATGTAATCATCTATGAAGTATATGTTATAAAATTACATGATAAGTCATGTATTTCATATGTCACAAGAGTAAAACAGTATACGAGTATAATACATGTTGGGTAGAATAGGACGGTTATTCACTGTGTTACCTCCAAGGTACAAGTTATGTACATAGATAATTTTAAATGAATTTATTTAATTTGTTTAAAATTATAATGGATGAGAATCTCAAGAAAATTCATATAATAATTAAGATAAAAGGATTGATTAATTAAAGATAATAATTAATCGATTCGAGCGCGATTTATCTTAAATAAGAATGATTAAAGAATTGAATGCTAGTTTTATTAAATGTGTAATTTGTTGCATGCATGTCGATGATCATGAGCTAGACCATACCTTTTGTATGTGATTGGTTTAATTTAACTTATTATTAAATTAAAATGTTGTCCATCATGCCTTATCTCCTTATTATTATGTAGGTCATGTGTAACCATGGTTTCTTTTATGTAAACCCCTTTTTCACCTCACTATGTGTAAGTAAAATGCATATGTAATGTATGGAAATCCCAAGATAGTGGAGGTGGTTCAAGTTTGGAGCTAAGGTGAAACCAATCCAAGGAGATACAAAGGTGGATAGGTGGAAAGATGTAAATACAAACCTCAATTGGTTCAAGGTGTTTCTTCCCTAGGTAAATGGTTAGATTATTAACCACTAGATAAACTAACCATTAGTATAAGCTTGTGATCATACCCTTTATTTTATTTCTGTTACTTGCATGGTTATTTCATTATGGATGTATTTTCGCGATAACATAATTAATGAATCAACAAGCATGCAAGATAGAACTAAAATAAACCATCTTATGCATAAATATTATCTAATACATGGTTAATCACTTAAGTAATCCCACTTAACATTAACAAGCATGTGATAAAGATAAATATTGGTAATTTACTCATAAAAGTATAAGATCCCTCAATAAAATATTAAGTCGGTATATCCTTCCATTACTTGGGTTAGAATCGAACCATAGTTCAAAGTGTTTGACCATCCAAAGTTTGGGTGCTTTCAATTATCGAGGAATTCTAACATGAGATTTTGGGTTGCACTACCACAAAACTGGGCAAGGCCAGCGCCAGCCTTTATCAGCGCTAACGAAAAAGCACTGATAAAGGGGGGTACTTTTATCAGCACTAAAAAAAGCACTGATAAAAGTTCCCCTTTATCAGCGCTTTTTTTTAGCATTGATAAAGGTACCCCCTTTAACAGCGCTTTTTTAGCGTTGTTAAAGGATACCCCTTTATCAGTGCTTTTTTAGTAGCGCTGATAAAGGGTATACTTCCAAAAAAATCATTAAAAAATATATTAATATTTAAATATATAGATATAGTTATATTAATATAAATATAATATATATTTTTTAAATATATTTTAGATAAGTATAAATATACAGTTACACTTAATATATAAGATATTTAGTGAAAATGGATTATAAAAAAATTAAAAAAATATTTTTAATAAATAATTTGCTAATTATTATGGAGTAATAGTCATTTAATAACAATTTGAAGACTAAAAAATAAAAAAAATTAAAAAAGATCCAAAATATGTTGAAAACGCAACTCGAACTTCAAACGGCCATAAATTTTGATTCGGGTGTCCGTTTGAGCTCTACAGCATATCAAATCGAAGCCTGCGATGAGCTCTACGTGCCTGTGAATGAAGATAAGATTTTGTCACATTTTTAAAGGCCAAAAAAGGCCCATAAGACCTCCAAAACTGAGTTTTTAGTCAGGATACCCTGATTTTTTAACATTTTGTGGATTTTCAGCCTCGTTTAAGGGGGTATTATTGGCTTTTTTTGGTGGGGAATGAATTTATTCCAAGGTATTACATTCATATTGATATTATGTCTTTGAAATTTTATCGTTTTTTATAATGCACTACTATTTATAATCAAATATATAACAATATATACATATTTTTTATATATTCACGCATAAAAATTTAATTATAAATATAAATAATAAAATATATTTACATGTAAAATATATTAGCTTTATCTAAATAATAACTAATATCTATTTTATTTAAAATAAAAATATATGAATATTTATATACCTATATATTAATCTAACTATATATATATATTAATATAACTACATATATATATTCATATAACTATAAATATATATATTAATATCACTATAAATATATATATTAATATAACTATATATATATATTAATATAACTATATATATATATATTAATATAACTATATATATATATATATATAAAGATATCATGAAATGGAAAACAAATCAAAATAAAGGAGTGGTAAGGGCTTAGGCACGCAGGGGGGAGGTCTCGAATTCAAAACCTGGTGGAGGCAGGGGCACACGCATGGGGGTGGATTTGGGGGGCTAGCACTGATAAAGGGTGGAGGGGGTGCGTGAGGGCGCTGGAGGGGCTAGAAAAGCGCTGTTAAAAGGGAGGCTCAAGCGCTATAAAAGCCCCCCCCCCCCGATTAACAGGATTTTTTTAAAAGAAATTAATTTTTTTTAATTTTTTTTAATTTTTTTTTACTTTTATCAGCGCTAAAAACAAGTGCTAATAAAAGGGGTCTTTTATCAGCGCTAAAAAGAAATCACTGATAAAGGACCCTTTTATCAGCGCTGATAAAAGAACCCTTTTATCAATGCTTTTTTTTAGCGCTGATGAAAGGGGTATTTATCAGCGCTTTCTGGAGTGCTGATAAAGGGGACCTCCCCCCCCCCCCCTTTATCTTCGCTGGCTTTAACAGCGCTTTTCTAGCACTATTAAAGGCCATTTTTAGCACTGATAAAAGGTGTATTTGTAGTAGTGTTGACTTAACTTAGTTGGCATCAAGGGTTTACTGTCAAAGCAGGACTTAGTGTAACTAAGAGGCAAAGTTTGAGAAAATCTAAATTATTGATTTCAAGATTGGGGAGTCCACTCAGCGGATCAAGGAACTATGAGTTAATGCAGTTGACATTTGGAATGACTACCTAAAACTATTCAAATTTCTTGACCAACTAAAGTTGGGGTAATGAGAAGGGGAATATGGATCCTTGCCACTTGAATGTCTAATAAAAAATATATTCTGAAGCCAATAGTGAGGGATATTGGGTTTTGATAAAATAGTGGGAGACCAATAAATATAATGTTTATTTATTTGTCTAAATTTATCAGATAATGTACTAAAATTCTGGTCATCTTATTTTTGTAGAAACAATAATAAAATGAAACCAAACATATCATTGTGATCCATAATTGAGAAGGAAAACCTTATCAATGGCACCAATTTCCAGGAGTGGAAAAGGCACTTATGGGTCATCCTTTGCTATGAAAGTAAATTTTATGTACTGGAAGAACAATTACCAGTTGTATCTGGAAATAAGGAAAGTGATAAAGAACTATCTCTATATGTTAAACATCTGAATGATGCTACAAATGTCCAGTGCTTCATGTTATCATCCATGTATAATGATATTTTAAAGCAACATAAGGATATAGATTCCTATATCATGATGTCTCACCTTCGCGATCTCTATAAAAAGAAGGTGAGATAAAATAGGTATGAGATCTTCAATTATTAATTCATAACTAATCTTGGAGAGTCTGCATCAGTTGGGCCTCATGTAGTCAAACTTATCAGATAAGTTGAATGCATGTACTTCTTAGGGATTAAATTCCTAGATGAGTTGTGTACAGATCTCATACTTTCATCACTGTCTAAGACCTTCTCCAGCTTTATTTTGAATTATAATATAATCGATAATGAGAAGGTTCTTTCAGAACAACTAACCTTGATTCACCAAGTGGATAAGGACATGGGGCGTGATAAACCCACAGTCCTTATGGTGAACAAGAAAAGGAAGAACAAGGAAAAGGAGCCCAATACTTATAAACATTCTAAAGCTTCTGAGAACCATCCTTCCAAGAAGAAGAAAATCCAGAGGTAGGGTAAGAAAAATGAGGCAGTATGTTTTTCATTTGGCAAGCTAGGCCACTAGAAGATTAATTGTAGCCAAAGAAAGGGGAAGCTAAAAGTGTGTTTGTTATTGAGTGAAATCTTTCCATTTCTACACATTGGGTATTAGATATATCTTTTGGTGATCACATCTGTATCCAAATGCAAGAACCAAGTAGATTCTGGAAGATTACTAGAGGAGATGTGGATCTACGAGATGCCATTGGTGTGAGGTTGGTTGCTCTAGATATTGGTAACTACCACCTTTCATTTCCAACAAGAATGATTTTGGTTTTAAGATATTGTTATTATATACCTACAGTTACCAAGAACATAATTAATGTGTCATGTTTAGATACATATGGGTTTATTTTCAAATTTGAAAATAAAAGTTGTTTCTTTTATAAGGAAAACATGTGTTATGGTATGACTCATTTAAATAATTGTTTTCATGTATTAAATTAAAAAAACAAAGTGTTGGAAATCGATAACGAATCATGTTCACGTGACTCATATAACATCTAGATTTGGCATCACCATCTTGGTCATGTATATGAGAAGTGTTTGAAAAATATTTGTCAAGATGGCTATTTAGACTCTTCCAATCTAAAACCACTTGATAGATGTCATGCTTGTTTATAAGAAAAAATTACCAAACCACCATTTTGTGGACAGGGTGAAAGGGCTATAAAACTTCTATGATTGGTTCAAACTTATGTGTGTGGACCATTTCCAATATAAGCTAGAGGTGGATATTCTTACTTCATAACTTTTACTGATGACTTGAGAATATATGGATATATCTACTTAGTGAGGTATAAGTCTGAGTCCTTTGAGAAATTCAAGGAATTAAAGAATAAAGTATAGAATAATCTTGGTAAGAAGATAAAGAATCTTTGATCAGATCAAGTTGGTGAATATATTAACCAAGAGTTCATCGACTTTCTATGGGAGTTTGGGATTCTATCTCAACTCACTCTACCTTACACACCACAGTAGAATGGTGTTATTGAAAGGAGGAACCATACCTTGTTAGACATGGTAAGGTCAATGATGAGTCATACAGATATTCCATTATCCATTTGGGGATATGTATTACAAACTGCAATATATACATTAAAATGAGTACCAAATAAAGCAGAAAATGGAATTCCCTTTGAGTTATGGAGTGGAAAAAAATAATTTTATTACATACATTTTTATGGGGTTGTGAGGAGTTTTCTAAGGCCTTATTAGGCAACAAACTAGCACCTCGGGGCACGAAGTGTATCTTTATAGGGTATCTCAAGGAAACAAAGGGATACTACCTATACAACCCCTCATAAAAGAAAGTGATTGTTGTCAGGAAATCCATCTTTATTGAGAGTGATTGCATCCTCAAAAAGGATAGTGAGAGTAAGATTGACTTTTATGAAGTTGATTCTTAAGATACATAGAAGTTGGTATAGGAACAGATTCCACAAGTCCTTGTGGAAGAAGTAGTTCCTGAAACACAAGTACTGATTAGGATCATAAGATAGGTAATAGAACCAAAGAGATATGGTTTTCTGATCACTGAGGATGGTAACTCAGTAATTGGCCGACAATGATGAATCACTCTCCTATAAGGAGGTAGTAGAGAGATTAGAAGATGCAAGCTGGCTAGAAAATATGAATTATGAAATGGATTTCATATATCAAAACCAATTTTGGGTTCTGGTTGATGCGCCAATTGATGTAAATCCTGTTGGATGCAAATGGGTATTCAAGAAGAAACTGGACATGGAAAGTAAATTAAGTACCTATAAAGAAAGGCTAGTAGCTAAAGGGTTTAAATAGCATCAAGGAATTGACTATGATGAAACCTTTTCACTAGTTTCTATTTTTAAATCCATCATATCCATACTTTCTATAGCAGCTTACCGTGACTATGAGATTTGGCAGATGGATGTCAAAACTGCATTCCTTAATAGGAACCTTTAGGAATATGTCTATATGACACAACCAGAAATTTTTGTGACTTGAGGTGTTTCTAAAAGGATTTTCAAGTTGCAAAGATCCATTTATGGATTGAATCAATCATCCGGGTCATGGAATATTCGATTCGATAAATCCATAAAAAAAATTTGGTTTCATTAAGAATGAATGTGATCCATGTGTTTACAATATGTCTAATGGGAATGTGGTTGTTATCCTTGTAGTATATGTTGATGACATATTACTTATTGGAAATAACATACCAGTCTTATAATCTATTAAGGACTAGTTTAACAAGTGTTTCTCTATGAAAGACTTAGGCAAAGCAGGCTATATTTTAGGGATCAAGATCATTCATGATAGATCCAAGAGGCTGCTTGGACTAAGTCAAAGTACATATATTGATCAGATAGTAAATAGATTTAGTATGGAACAATATAAGAGGGGATTGGTTATAGTGTTACATGGTTTACATCTTTCTAAGAAAATGTGTCCCTATACACAATAATAGAAATAGATAATGAGTGAGATATCATACGCTTCAAAAATAGGATCAATCATGTATGTCATGTTATATACTAGACTTGATGTTGCCTATGCACTGAGCATGGTAGGAAGATATCAAGCTGATCCAAGAGAACAACATTGGACTATTGTTAAGGTTATTCTTAAGCATCTAAGAAGAATTAAGGATGTGTTAATGGTGTATGGAGGAGACAAGGAGATGGTCATCAAGGGTTTTATTGATGCTAGTTTTAATACAGGTCAAAATGATCTGAAGTCGCAATTAGGATACGTTTTATGTCTTAACAAAGGATCTGTGAGTTGGAAGAGTTCAAAGCAGTCAATTGTCACTAATTCAATAGTGGAGTCCGAGTATATAGCGGATTATGATGTAGCTAAGGAAACCATTTGGATTTGGAACTTTTTTCAGGATCTTGATGTGGTACCTAGAAGTAAAGACTCTATCACATTGTATTGTGATAATACTATAGCAATGGCTCTTACAAAAGAGTCAAGGACACACTAACGGACAAATCATATACTCTGAAAGTATCACCACTTGATGGATTTCTATCAAAGGGGTAAAGTTTCAGTGAGAAGAGTACCTGTAGAAGAGAACGTGGTGGACCCCTTGACTAAAGTCCTATCTCAGTGGAAATATGAGTATCATGTGAGAGCTAGCGGACTGAAAGTTGTTAGTAGTTGTCTCTAGTGCAAGTAGATTCAGTTGGAGTTGGTGCCTTAGAACCAACTTCATTTTACTTTATGATAAACTTTTATTCATGGTTTTGAACATTAATAAACTCTTTATCACATCATGATTGTTCTTCTATGTAATATAGTATGTGATAAGGTCCTGTTAGCACCAAAATTTGGGAAGGACAGAACAAACGGAAAGCATTAGGGGTTGTATCGTGAAGCCTGAGCACAGAGCCCCATAGCCCCGCAGCCAACGCCGAGCTCCCCCTCCGCGAACCCACCGTGGAACAAGGATTTGGGATGCACCGCGAACTGATTTGACGTTTGCGACCTGCCGCGGAGCAAGGAGGCGGGATGCTCTGCGAACTGATTTGATGTTCGTGACCCACCGCAGAGCAAGGAGGCGGGATGCTCCGCGAACCCCTTTAATGTTCATGAACCCGCTATGGAGAAAGCTTCGTCTTTGTGCCGAGCAAGATCTGCTTCGCGGTGCCTCTTTCCTATAAATATTGGGATCCCCCCGAGCCCAAAGGACAGATCCTCCTACCTTTCACCTTGTTAGCTCCCAAATCGCAAATCAATCTCTGCTCTGCGAACCATGAGCTATTCAATGTACTTTTTCATCATGAAGTGCCTTCCCTTTTGCATTAATTCAGCCCCTATTCAAAGAGGGGTGACCTTCGCAGAGCCCACGGGCCTTCGAGAAGGAAGGGGATTCCCAATAGGACTCGGGTCATCGCGGAGCGTTTATGATTCGTGAATCACCCTTCATGCACATGTGACCCATATGCTAAGGTAGGGACACAGTGCTTCGAAAAGCACATTACTTCACAATGCTATGCTTCGCAAGTCACCCTTGCTTCGTGAGGCATTGCTCCGCGAATTCCTTTTCACTTTACGAAGCACCTTCCATATGCACCTATTCTCTATTCCTAGGCTAGGCCACTTCACTTCGCGAAGCACACCCCTTTACTAAACCCCTCCACTTCATGGATCACCAAAGCTTCATAAGGATTCTCTCTATGAACCCTTTTTCTCTGCAATTCTTTTTCCCATGCGACCTTCTAGGTTTGCACAAAGAAATTTCAAAGTCTCTTGGATGATATTTCCCGTTGAGTTGCTTCCCCTCATTCCTCTTCGCATAGGTATGCTAACGACTATTGCTTATTCGCATAGCCATGCTAACGTGGAACCCTTAATAGATCACTCCACGAAACCCCATCACCATGGAATTGATGATTCCTTCCCTTCCCCAAGGGCGGGTGGGTATCAATCATGTAAGTCCTAGGGGTGTGAAGTGAACCCACCTCGTCCGAGCTGCAAGACATTAAAATTCCAAGCACCATTTTCCTCAGTGCATGATGTTAAACTATGATCTCACCTCATGCACTCTACGTGGGGTACCCCACCTTGGGAATTCTTCATGCCCACTCATCTCCATAGGAGTGTGACCATTCCTCACATGGAATGATATCATCTTTATTGGAGTGGCGTCTGTCCGTGGGGAAAGGGAAACCACTTTGGTGTAAGCCCCTAGCTTTTCTTGTAGGAGGTAGCGCCCTGGATCCTCCTATCTTCTTCCTAGTCGAAGACCAGATAGGGGGGGATAGGCACCGGAGCCCTCCTTTCTTCGATGCCAAATACCTCTCCCTTTTGTCTTTGTCTCCATCCGGGCCTCCACCCTAGAGTAAATCCCAATCTCCATCTCCCCGGGGCCGCTCCACGCATAAGCCCCTGTTTCCATTTTAGGCCACAAACCACGTGCAAGCCCCATTCCACTTTCCATGGATGCACCTTTAGCGATGTGATCATCAGGTCTTTGCTTCCTCTTGTTTCTCACACCGAGCATGACTCATGTGGGATTAGAGTAAGCATCGACCATGACATCCTTTCCGGGCATACTAGAGTGTAAACCCCACAAACCAATCCCGAACTACGTGGACTTTGATCCCTGCCAAGGAAAGGTACATAGGAAGCCTCCCTGAGGTTCAAGCCCAACACCCGATGTAGGTCCCAAGTGCAGCAGAAGCTCATGGGTGGATGTGCCCACTTGACTTTTTGTCATTAGAAATGATCAATATGGGATTAATACGATGATAAACGCCAGACTCCACAGATCGAATCACATAAATAGACAAAGAAGAAGAATATTCCCAGAACCACAAAGGAGTATCATTACAGGTTGATTATAATTAATTTAATTAATTGACAATAATTACCTTTTATAGCGTTCTTTCTTCGTTGATATTTCTGATCATGTTCTGATGTGATTCGTCATTGCATCGTAGAAGCCAAGTGTAGACTTCCTATAGTGGTGATTCACACGTGCACCACGTATCTCAGGACATCGCCAAAGGAATATCCAGGTGTTATCATGGAGAATCCTTTGCTTGTGTTGTCCGCCTTAGATCGCCTTGATCCGATGGAGGAGGATCCATCTCAGTCTTGAGAGCATTCTTGGAGGAATGAGTTCTTTTATCCTTGAGAGAATTCTCCAGAATTGTTGTGCACAACGATTAGGGAAAAGTGTTGGGGTTGTGAGGATATTTATAATCGGTTTTGAGGTTATAAAGTTATGACAATAAATAAACATGTTACACATTTTATTTATTTCATTAAATCTTATTGAAAACTCCCATGTCAAATAATTAATTACTTGACATGCGCCCACACAGATTATAATAAATATAATTTAATAAAACAATATTATTTCCTCAAAATCCCGACAGGTTTAAACTACATGGCATGTAATCATTAATACATGGTGTGTACTCGTTTTTCATTTCCTTTCCAAAATGAAAACTACACGGTGTGTATATCTTGTTTTAATTTTATTCTTCCTCCAAAATTAAAATGATTTAGTCTTCATTGAATAATTATTAAACCACATATGGGAATAATCTTTATTCTACTTGAGATACTTGGATACACTTAGTGTGTGACCCTCTAGGCCTCTTTCTCATTGGCATTAGGCGGGCTTGCCTAAAGTCCAAGATTACTGTCTAGCAATGGGTCAAGGAACCCAAGAGAAAGAAGTTGATGTCGTATTGACGTGTCACCTCATACGAATTCTTACTGTGTAATTTAATCCTTTTGTTTAAATATCTTATCAAGTAGGTTTCATGGTAGTGTCATAAACCTATATGCTTTATCCATCATTATTTGACTTCCAGAAATAAACTCATTGTGACACCATGGCCATGGAATTTGGGTGATAGTTCTATTTCAATCAAAGGTCCTGAGATATCTACTTCCATAAATATGGAAGGGACAAATCCTTCCTCGACTTATCCATTAACAACATGTCATTCGTGACGCACCCAACATACCCTACTTCCCGCCAACTGTCTTTGTGATAGTTTTCATCAGAAAATCTAAGTGCGTGAGTCATGAAATGAGTTAATGATAATCTTCTAGTCTAAGGACCATTACACACGCTCGTACATAGAAATTTTCGATGACACCAAGACATACGGAATTACTACTGGCAGGTTTGTTCTCATAATCTCCTATCTTGGAGATTACCAAGTGTGAACTCCATGAGAGAGAGTCTCATCTTCTTATGAGTACTCGCACATGACGGTTTTTATACTATGTGTCCTATCATAGTATGTCATCCAACCGTAGAACTTTATTTAAGAATATTGTTATATAATTTCAAGGTTCTCATCATAGCAGGGATATTCCATGACCTTATTAATGCAACAAATATTCCATGACATTATTATATTATTTCCATGCATAACAATGAACAATATATAACAAGTGTACATTCATGTAATCAAAGTATAAATAGTTGGTTCTCAGGACACCAACTCTAACAAACTCCCACTTGGACTAGAGCCAACTGCCTATGACTTTTAGTCCGCTAGACCTCACATGATGATCATGTTTCTGCTGAGTCAAATCTTTAGTCAAGGGGTCCTCCATGTTGTCTTCCGTGGAAATATTGTTCACTGTAACTTCACCTCTTTGATAAAAATCCCTCAAGAGATGATACTTATGAAGTATGTGATTTGTCCACTGATTTGACCTTGGATCTTTTTCAAGTGCCACCGTTGTAGTATTATCACAATAGAGTGTGATAGGATCTTTACCGCTAGGTATTACATCCATATCTTGGATGAATCTTCGCATCCATACTGCTTCTTTATCTGCCTTATAAGCTGAGATATACTCGGACTCTACTGTAGAATCTGTGACCACACCTTGCTTTGAGCTCTTCTAACTCACTGCACCTCCATTCAAACTAAATATGTATCTAGTCTGTGACTTCATGTCATCTTGATCAGTCTGGAAACTAGCATCTACATGTCTTATGATGACTAGTTCTTCATCTACTCCATAAACTAGGAACATATCCTTAGTACGCCTCAGATACTTAAGGATAGTCTTAACTGCCATCCAATGGCGGTCTCCTGGATCAGCTTGATATTTTCCTACCACACTTAATGAATAAGCAACATCTATCCTTATACATAGCATAGCATACATGACTGACCCAATCACGAATTCTTAAGGGATCATTGCCATTTTATTTCTTTCCTCATGTGTCTGAGGACACATTTTCTTGGAAAGATGAATGCCATGTGACACTGGCAACAATCCCCTCTTGGACTGTTCTATACTGAATCTCTTCAGTATCTTGTCAATGTATGTACTTTGAATCAGGACCAACATTCTCTTGGATCTATCATGATGGATCTTTATCCCAATAATATATGTTTCCTCGCCCAAGTATTTCATAGAGAAGCATTTATTCAACCATGCCTTAACCGATTGTAAGACAGGTACATCATTTCCAATTATTAATATGTCATAAACATATACTATTAAGAAAATTATTTCACTTCCTCTAAACCTTTTGTAGACACAAGGATCACATTCGTTCTTAACAAAGCCAAATTCTGTTATGGCTTCATCAAAATGAATGTTCCATGACCTTGATACTTTCTTTAATCCATAAATGGATTTATACAACTTGCATACCTTGTTGGCATCCTTTGGAGTCACAAACCCTTCAGGTTGTGTCATGTAGACATCTTCCTGGAGTTTCCCATTACGGAATGTTGTTTTGACATCTATTTTCCAAATTTCATAGTCATGGTAAGCGGTAATGGCCAATAGTATTTTGATGGATTTTAGCATCGCAACCGGTGAAAAGGTTTCATTATATTCAATTCCTTGACGCTGTCTAAAACCTTTTGCAACCAGTCATTCCTTATAGGTTCTGACTTGTCCCTCCATGTTCAGTTTCTTCTTGAATACCCATTTATTACCAACAGGCTTTACATCAACTGTAGGATCTACCAAAATCTAGACTTGGTTTTGGTATATGGAATCCATTTCAGAATTCATGGCTTCTTGCCACTTGGAAACGTCTGTGCCTTCAACTGCTTCCTTGTAGGTAAGCAGATCATCATTGTCAACCAATAATGAGTCACCATCCTCGGTGACAAGAAAACCATATCGTTCTGGTTCTCTCACCTCTCTCATGATCTTACATAGTTCTTGTATCTCTGGAACAGATTGTTCTTCCACGGGGCTTTGTGGAATTTGTTCTTGTACCAACTTCTGTGTATCTTTATCCTTGACTTCATCGAAGTCTATATCGTTCCCACTATCTCTTTTGGATATGTTCTCCCTCTCAAGTAATATGGTGTGTCTTACCACTATAACCTTTTTATCTGATGGGTTTTATAGGTAATATCCCCTTGTTTCCTTGGCGATATCCTATAAAGGTATACTTTGTGCCTCGGGGTGCAAGTTGTTTACCTGAAGAGGCCTTAACAAATTATTTTCTACCCCACACATGTAAATTTGATAACATGGATTTGTGTCCACTTTATAACTCGTATAGAATACCATTTATCAATTTAGTCGGTACTTGGTTTTGTATGTGTGATGCTGTTTGTAATGCATATCCCCAAAAGGATAATGGAAGACTCACATGACTCATCATTGATCTCACCATGTCCAACAGGGTGCGGTTCCTCCTTTCACTTACACCATTCCACTGAGGCGTGTAAGGAGGAGTGAGTTGAGATAGAATCCCAAACTCTTGTAAGAAATCAATGAAGTCCTAATTAAGATATTCTCCTCCTCTTTCTAAGCAGAGTTTCTTAATATTCTTACCAATATGGTTCTCAATTTCATTCTTGTATTCTTTGAACTGATCAAAAGAATCTGACTTATACCTCATTAAGTAAATATATCCATATCTATTAAAATCATCAATAAAAGTTATTAAGTACAAGAACCCACCCTTTTATTCAATTGGAAATGGTCCACACACATCTGTTTGAACTAGTTCTAGGATCTCTTTATCCCTTTTACCTTTCCCACTAAATGGAGATTTGGTCATTTTTTCTTGTAGACATGCATGACATACACCAAGTGGTTTTAGTTTGAAAGAATCTAAATACCCATCTTGATGTAATTTTGTCAAACATTTCTCATTGACATGACCTAGACGGTGATTCCAAAGTTGGGTGTGGTATGAGTCATGTGAATTAACTTTTTCATTGATTTCCATTACTTGATTTGTGTATTCTAACACATAAAGGTCGTTATAAAAATGTGCCCTGCCAAAAAAATGCTATCTTTGTAAAAGTAGAAACATTCATTTCCAAACTTGAAGATGAATCCATCGGTATCTAATCTGGATACTGAAATAATGTTTTTGGTTACAAAGGGTACATAATAACATCCTTTTAATACCATCCTAGTAGTCAATGTGAGATGGTAGTCTCTGACAGATACAACAGCGAGTCTGGATCCATTGGCTGCTCGTAGATCCACCTCACCTCAGTCAATCTTTCTAAATCTACTTGGTTTCTATATTTGGATATAGATGTGAGAACAAAAAGCAGTATCTAATATCCAATTGGTAGAAATAGATAGATTTCATTCGATAACAAATTCACCTGAAGCTTCCCCTTGCTTCCTTGGATGGGTACAGTTTTTCTTCCAGTGGCCCTTCTTACCACATACAAAACAAACAGCCTCCTGTTCTCTTGCCTCCCCTTTAATCTTCCTTTTCTTGGAAGACCTTAAAGAAGCTTTGGGCTTAAAGCTCTTCACCTTCCCTTTCCTTTTATTCACCATAAGGATAGAAGGTTTTTCACTCTTCATATCATTGTCCACTTGGTGAATGAGGATAAGAAGATCAGATAGTGACTTCTCAATGTTGTTCATGTTGAAATTTACAAAAAAGTTAGAGAAGCTCTGGGGGAGTGATGAAAGAATGAGATCAGTACCCAGTTCTTCATGGATTTTAAACCCTAGAACCTCCAAGCGCTCAATGTAGCCAATGATATTGACTACATGAGGCCCATCTAGGGCACCCTCTCCAAACTTTCTCTAAAATAGAGCCTTGGAGATCTCAAACCTTTCATTTCTTACTCTCTCCTTGTATAGACCACGGAGGTACTCGAGCATGCTATAGGAATCCATGTCTTCATGAGACTTCATGATCTCACTAGACATTGATGACAACATCAAACATTGAATGTCGAGTGCATCGTTCAAATGTTTATCATAGACCAGAAAATCTTTATCATTCGCCCCTTGGGCAGGAGAATCAGGAAGTGAGGACTCCAGCACATAAAACTTTCGTTCATGGCATAGGATAACCTGAAGGTGCCTAAACCATTCCTAAAAGTTACTTCTGGTGAGGATATTGTCTTTATCCAGAATTGATCGCAGGGAAAATGTGGTTGACGAGTTTTTCATATTGATTCTACAAATTAAAAGAGAATATTTATCAGTGCCTTTTTATTACATTTTATGAAAAATAATAAATTAATTTATTAATTCTCCCACTATTTTATCATGTCCCAACATCCCCCACCATTGAACTTGGAATTCCTAGTTGCTATGACATTCTAGTGGAAAGGATCCATATTCCCCTTTTCATAACCCCAACAAGGGTTGGTCAAGATATTTAAAGGTATTTAGGTATATAGGTCTTTGCCAACTGTGAGCTTACAGTTCCTTGATCTGTTGAGTGGAATCCCCAATCCTGAAATCCTGACTTGGATTTCCTCAATACTTTCCTTCATTTTACAACAAGTCTAGCAAGGGCTACCCCTCTTGATGTAAAATGTTTAAGTCAACCCGAAACTTTCATAAGTTCTTCCTTTATAAAAGTAAGTGTCCCAACAAGGGTTGTTCAAACACATAGTTTTATTGAGTCTTTACCTTAATCAAGTAATAGAAGGCTTGGTCTGACTTAATATGGTATTTGATGGATTTCAATCCTTTATGCATAGTTCCACATTATCACATGCTTGTTAATATTAAGTGATGCTTGCTTAAGTGATTAACCATGTTCTGATAATGTTTATGCATAGTTCGGTTTTTATTTTATTCCATATTTTCATGCTTGTTTATTTCATTAACTATGTGATCATGAAAACACATACATAATAAATAAACCATGCAGTCAGACAGAAATAAAATAATATGGCAAGATCATGAGCTTATATTGGTTAGATTATCTAGTGGTTTTGATAAGCTAACCCTGACCTAGGAAAAAACACCTTGAACCTGATGGTTCGTGTTTTGCAGCTCCCACCTGTCCACCTTTGTATCTTCTTGGATTGGTTTTTCCTTAGCTTCAATTTTTGAACTGTCTCCTCTGGCTTGGGAGATCCTCCATTACATGGGGTTTACATTAAATAAACCATGGGCATGTAGGCCCTACATTTTATTAGAAGAAGGCTTGTAGGCCAACAAATTTAAATTAAATAAATTTAAATGAAACCATACACACACAAAGGGTCTTTGTTCTAGCTCATGATCATCCATAGCATGAAACTACATTTACGCATATTTAGTATTCAAATTCTTTTAATCATTCTTTTATTCAAGATAATCCGTGCTTGAATTAAATTAATTATGCTCTTATAATTAATAAATTCTTTATCTTAAATTATTTTCTGAATTTCCTTGAGATTCTTATCATCCATATTCCTTATACGGGTCTTTGTACTTTGGAGGAAACTGGGTGAAATTTCATTTCTGGAAAGTACACGGCGTGTAGGCTATATTACACAACGTGTATTTGTTTTGACCCTTTATCCAAATTACATGTCGAGGGATTTGGCGTGTTTTCTGTACTTTGTAAATTTTGGAGTACACGGCATGTATATTAATCTAACACGGCATGTACTTCCTTGTTACATGGTTATTGGCCTGGAAATCCCGTGTACGCGGTTACACGGATTCTCTTTGTACACGGTTTTACCTGGTCCGGATTGGACTACACGATGTGTTGATTCAACATACACGCTATGTATTCCAGTTTCCACACGCCCTTCAATTATGGTCAACACGGTTTATTAAAAAACTTAGGTATGCTCAATTCACACGGTGTGGTTTTGCGGACCAGTACCGGTTTGTTGAACCTAATTACACGGCATGTAGATGTCACTATATGTCGTGTATTCCTATGTTGTATAGACAGAATTATCGGATCCCCCAGATGAGTTCCTCATTTTTATTTTAATGAAAATTAAAATGTAATTTCTGTGATGTGAATCGAGAAACAAATAAGGAAGAATAGATCTCGTTCATTCAGTTTTATAGAATGATTTATCTTGAATTGAATCAAATATAAATGCGTAAATTATCAATGAAAATTAAATAACAATAATCAACGTTGTGACCCCTCTGATACCACTTGTAGGTCCCAGGCGCAGCGGAAGCTCATGGGTGGATGTACCCACTTGACTTTTTGTCATTAGAAATGATCAATTCAGGATCAATACGACGATAAATTCTAGACTCCACGGATCGAATCATAGAAATAGACAAAGAAGAAGAATAGTACTGAAACCACAAAGGAGGATCATCACAGGTTAATTATAATTAATTTAATTAATTGACAAGAAGTAACTTTTATGGCATTCTTTCTTCATTCATATTTATGATCACGTTCCGATGTGATTCGTTGTTGCATCACAGAATACAAGTGTAGACTTCCTCTAGTGGTGATCCACATGTGCAGCACATATTTATAGACGTCGCCAAAGGAATCTCTGGGTGCTAGCGTGGAGAAACCTTTTCTTGCGTTGTCTGCCTTAGATCACCTTTATCCGATGGAGGGGGATCTCTCTCAGTCTTGATAGCATTCTTAGAGGAAGGAGTTCTTTCGGCCTTGAGAGAATTCTCTAGAATTGTTGTGCACAACAATTAGGGAAAACTATTGGGGTTATGAGGATATTTATAATCGGGTTTGAAGTTATAGAGTTATGACAATAAATAAACGCGTATGCATTTTATTTATTTCATTAACTCTTATTGAAAACCCCCATGTCGAATCATTAATTTCTTGACATGCTCCCATGCTGATTATAATAAATATCATTTAATTAAATGATATTATTTCCTCAAAATCCCGACTAGAAAAACTACACGGTGTGTAATCATTAATACAAGGCGTGTACTCATTTTTCATTTACTTTCCAAAATGAAATATACACGGCATGTACATTCAATGTACACAGCGTGTATATCTTTTTTTCATTTTATTCTTCCTCTAACATTAAAACTATTTAGGATTACTTGAATAATTATTAAACCACATACATGAATAATCTTTATTCTAATTGAGATACTTGGATACACTTAGTGTGTGACCCTCTAGGCCTCTTTCTTGTTGGCATTAGGCAGGCTCGCCTAAAGTCCAAGATTACTGTCTAGAAACGGGTCAAGGAACCCAAGAGAAAGAAGTTGACACCGCATTGATGTTTCACCTCATACAAATGCTTACTGTGTAATTTAATCCCTTTTTCTTAATATCTCATCAAGCATGGTTCATGGAAGTGTCATAAACCTATATGCTTGATCTGTCATTCTTTGACTTCCAGAAATAAACTCGTCATGACACCATGCCAATGGAATTTGGGTGACAGTTCTATTTCAATCAAAGGGCCCGAGATATCTACTTCCATAAATATGGAAGGTAAAAATCCTTCCTTGACTTATCCATTAACAACATGTCATTCGTGACGCACCCAACGTACCCTACTTCCCGCCAACTGTCTTCATTACGGTTTTCATCAGCAAATCTAAGTGCACAAGTCATGACATGAGTTAATGATAATCTTTCAGTCTAAGGACCATTACACATGCTCGTAGATAACAATGTATGATGACACCAAGACATGAATAATTACTACTGGCGGGTCTGTTATCATAATCTTCCATCTTGGAGATTACCAAGTGATAACTCCATAAGAGATCGTCTCGTCTTCTTACAAGTACTCGCACATGACGGTCTGTATACTATGTGTCCTATCATAGTGTGTCATCCAACCGTAGAACTTTATTTAATAATATTGTTATAACATTTCAAGGTTCTCATCATAGTGGGGATCTTCCATGACCATATTAATGCAACAAATATTCCAGGACATTATTATATTATTGTCATGTAGAACAATGAATAGTATATAATAAGTGTACATTCATGTAATCAAAGTATAAATAGTTGGTTCTCAGGACACCAACTCTAACACCCGGTCATTCTGACCCCCTTCACATTGGTTCGCCAACCAAACCTGAACTATGTGGACTTTGATCCTTGCCAAGGCAAGGTACGTAGAAAGCCTCCATGATGTTCAAGCCCAACATCCATTCGTTCCGACCCCCTTTACATCGGACCACCTTCATCCCGCATGACGTTAAACTGAATACACCCGAAATACATGGACTTTGATCCTTTCCAAGTCAAGGTATGTAGAAATCCTCCCTGAGGTTCAAGACCAACATCCATTCATTCTGACCTCCTTTACGTTGGACCACCTTCATCCCGCATAATGTTAAACTGCATGCCCCCTTTTCGTCCTGCATGACGTTAAACTGCATCAACCAATCCCAAACTACGTGGACTTTGATCCTTGACAAGGTGTGGTACATAGGAAGACTCATTGAGGTTCAATCCCAACACCTGGTCGTTTCGACCCCCTTCACATCGGTTCGCCAACCAATCCCAAACTACGTGGACTTTGATCCTTGCCAAGGCGAGGTACGTAGAAAGCCTCCCTGAGGTTCAAGCCCAACACCCAGTCGTTCTGACCCCCTTCAAATCGGTTCACCAACCAAACCCAAACTACATGGACTTTGATCCTTTCCAAGTTATGGTAAATAGGAAGCCTCCTTGAGGTTTAATCCCAACATCCATTCATTCTGACCCCCTTTGCATCGGACCACCTTCGTCCTGCATGACGTTAAACTACATACACTCGAACTACATGGACTTTGATCCTTGCCAAGGCAAGGTATGTAGGAATCATCCCTAATGTTCAATCCCAACATCAATTCATTCTGACCCCCTTTACATCGAACCACCTTCATCTCGCATGACGTTAAACTATATGTCCCCTTTTCGTCATGAACGACGTTAAACTACATCAACTAATCCCGAACTACATGGACTTTGATCAATTCCAAGGAGAGGTACATAGGAATCCTCCCTCAGGTTCAATCCCAACACCCAGTCGTTCTGACCCCCTTCATGTCGGTTCTCCAACAAATCCCAAACTACATGGACTTTGATCCTTACCAAGGCGAGGTATGTAAGAATCCTCCCTGAGGTTCAAGCCCAAAACCTGGTCGTTCTGACCCCCTTCACGTCGTTTCGCTGACCCATCCCGAAATATGTAGAATTTGATCCTTTCCAAGGAAAGGTATGTAGGAAGCCTCCTTAAGGTTCAAGCCCAACAACCACTAGTCCCGACCACTCCACGTCGACCCACCTCCATCCTGCATGTCGTTAAACTATATGCCCCTTTTGTTCCCTATCCAGTGGTAAGCCGTTGTGATCCCCTAACCAGTGGAAATTCATTGTGAAACTCATGCAGTGGTAAGTCGTTGTGATCTCTACTTGTTAATAAGACGTTGTCAACTTCAGTTAGTGGTAAGCCATTGTCAACCTAAACCCAGCAGTAAGTCATTGTCATCCCCTTTGTTGGGACCCATATCTCTGGTTTGTCCCAATGGCGTCAGATCAACCTCGGGCTACTAACCATGCATAAGCCCCAGTGTATCATCGGGTCTCTATCATCTGTGCACACCCTGATCCTATACCCCCCTCTTGAACTACGTGGACTTTGATTCCCTACCACGAGGATACGTAGGAAGTATCTTAGAGGCTCAAGCCCACCATTACCATCACCATCGAGTTGACTCCATCTCATTCTCCATCCACTTCACTTAACCATCCATTATCCATCTTAATTCTTACCTGGGCCGCCATATCCCGGTGAGATCATGTCAATTCACCTCTTCACTGCTCCTATAAGTAACCGGGTAACTAACCACGTGTTATTCCAGACATCAGTGTTCCCTCTGGGGGTTGTACCCACCTGATCCACTCTAGTCAGTGCTCCGATCAGTCTGATCTGTCTCCACTAGACGTTAAACTCGCAGCATACCCCGTGTTAAACATGGGAAGATGAGGAAATCCTCAAAGAAATGCCTATAGAATATAATTCTCCGCATTTGACATGGAATGCCTTGGCCTTCCACACCCTCGAGAAGCCCTATAATAAGGGAAAGAAACCCGGACACACCAGTGTTCCAGTGTCCAGACACACCAGTGATGTCCAACGTGACTATTCCCCCAACCGAAGGTTTCTTCCCTGGCTAGACCCTTTGGAATGTCCCGACAGAGGCAATGTAATTAACTGGCATCCATGAAGATATGGAACTGGTAATAGTTTCACGAACAACATCTTAATCTTTAAGGGAGACCTGGACTAGGTGATGAGTTCTGAGGAAGAATCCACGAAAGGAAGAACTGACATATCATCATCCCATTTAGATCAAGGAGAAAACATCCCTGAATAAGGGATGGATATCACCCACCTTTGGAAAGCAGGAATTCGGGGCAAAAAATAGCGTCGTCGTCCCCGAATAGACGGACGTGCGCACCCTGGCAGAAGCGTCGGAAACAGAAATGGTTAACCCAATGTGAAGATCTTCTCCTCAATATGGAGATTAGTAGAATTCAAGACATCAATAGACTAGTGTGTCACTGGATCCAGTTATCTATCACTAGGTCCCACCAAGCAAATAGTGGGCCTGGTGTAGAACTCACCAGAAGATGGGGCAGTAAAAATGTTGGGGATCTCAGTCTGCAACGTTGTCAGCATGGATCCCTCTTACCATCCATGTAAGACGAAATGGAGTTGGGGCACTGGATGTCGATTTCCTTGTTTCAGCACTACTGTCTTAATCTCCCTGATTTTTCAGGAACCAAGCTACTGCACCAGGAGATCGATCACCACCCTCCCACCGATGCAGGGTCAGGGGAAACGCCAATGCGGCAACCCCACATGGCTCTGCCACTTCTGTGATGACCTCTGCAACCACGGTTGTTGGGCACCCACTCCCCATCTCCCCTTCTGAATCCATTCAACGAAGGGTTATAAATGACCTCATGCGCCGATATGAGGAGGGAATTATCCCAACTTGGGTTATGGCCCACCAAGATCTAGAGGCATCTGCGCCTCATCACTACTGTCTCCCCCAAGGGCCGCGCAGGGAGCCACTGCTCCCCACTCCAACGTACGATCTTTTTGGGAGCCTCTCCCCAGAACGCCTCAACGACTCTCTCCCCTACGTTGATGAGGTAGGGGATGTCTGGGCCAGCCCAACTGGAATCCCGTTTCAGGGGACCCTGAGGAGGGCCCCTACTAGGTCGCACCACCACTACCACCCGATCATCCGAGATGAAGAGTAGGTAAGCTATGTATCTACACCACCGGTCCTGGTTCGGATGACCTGGCACCAGTGTCGGGCACAAGATGAGGAGGACGCCCGCCAAGGGGCGTCAATATTAGTAACTATTGTGGCTCGTGCTATCACTGACGTGTGTCATCAACCCCCTACATATGTTGAGCAGGGGAACTTGTATACCTGTATTGGATCGAGACCCCAACCGCCCCACGGGCAGGTTGGGTCGACTCTCTTGGTCGTCGGCACTGGGAACACCCATCGCGGACCGACCCGTGGTAGCGACACCCAGTATGGAGGTCTTAACAATACCGCCACCATGGAGAACATGGGTCCTCCCCACTTCCAAACTTAGCATGGAGGTCTACCTCGTGCTACCTTCGACTCGGACGAGGGTCCTTCCCATGATAGCGACACTCAGCATAGAAGCCTTTACCATGATCATTACATCAGGTATGGAGTCATCCCTCCTTCCATAGACCGTCGGTGTGGGGACGTTGCACATCCGGTAAATATATAGCATGGGGGGCCTCCCCATGTCCTGACAGCTGCCAATGAAGGTCCTCCTCACCTCATCAATCAGAGGGGTGAAGGCTAGCTTCGCTTCACCAGCTCCCAGCATGGAGGTTCTACCAGTGCTCGGCTTGACCAGTATGAGGATCCTCCTCGCGCTGACACTATTAGGGGAAACAAGCATGGAGGTTCTACCTATGCTCCTATCAACTCTAGAGGAGGTCTCACCTGCTCCAAAACTTCCCACAGAGGTCCTCCTCATGTCCCCTTCGATATCTGTCCAGGTGCTTCTCACACCCTGGCTTACTTAGGAGGGATTCCTACCGGCCCCAAAACCAGTATGGCCAAAGGTCCTCCTCGTGCCAAGAATGTACCCTATCCCGAAGAACCATCCTGGGGCAGGAGGGTGGGTCGTTGCATCCATAAAAATAATTCTGAGAAGATTTAGACTGAGATCAAACTGGTTTACTTCTCAGACTCTGAGGTGGAGTATGACTAAGTGATGGAACCCTCTCTTAGGTCCTCCATGTCAAGGGTCGGGACAGGAACAAGGCGCATCATCCTCATACTTCTAAAATGTGAGGTCCATTATATTCCCATCTCCCTCTATAGTTATATTAAAGAAGATGAAAATTTGGCAGCTCCACAGGTTACGGCTGTGAAATCGCTGCCATCATCACCAGAAGCACTCTCTAACTCAACTAGATATCACATATAGCTATTCTGGGGACCAATGGTGGGTGAGTAGTAGCATGGTCTATCGCTAGCAGCCGTAGTAACTATGCCAAAAACTATGGCCGACAGCCTTTCCTACCACAATGTAGTGGCTAAGTCACTACACTCTTTGGAGGACAGCCCGAGATGCAGTGGTTTGTCAGTTCTCTCACCGTATTCTGCACTGGCCAGCCTACTGTCCCAATAGTCTACTTCGATACCGCTATCGGTTCCTCAGCCGCCTCTAGTTGATGAGTGGGTCAATGAAGGGCCAAACCCTGAATCTGAGCTGAGGAGCTTATGGGATATCCTTGCAGCAGACCACTTTCCTGAGATGTTTTGGCCTGTTGCAGCGCGGAATTTCTACGCACCAGAATCCCTCACCCCAGAGGAAGTTGAGTGTTTCCATCAAACCCTCTGGGTGACGCACTTCCACCTTCATCACCAGCAACTGGATTATCTGAAGATACAATCATATTTTGAAGACATTGGAGAGCAATGTCATCTAGTTGATATGGCCGCACTCCTCGTGGCCCAGCACCTTGAGTCACCAGGCCACCGTAGGGCCCTCCAGAAAAGGTGCGCTCAGAGTTTCAAAGTACTCCATCGGATTATCAAAGAGTATTCTCCCCACATAGAGATCTATGGTTGGGGGCAGTATGATTCCCTCCTCTTTAGTCCCATCCAGAAACAACCCTACTTGCCAGGTGATATTGAGGACATGCCCCCAGGTAGAGTCGCGGTCAACATGGATAGCCTATAGGAAGAGGAGAATGATCTGGAACTTCTCGATGGGGACCTACCCCCTGAAGGTGTTCCACAACTATTGGATCCATTGGGAAAGGTTACTCATCAATAGAGGAGCATGTTGGGTCTCCCTGCACCCACCGAGGCATTAGTCCTTAGCTGGAATCACGGTAAGGGTAAAGAGCATCTCAGAGCCACCAAACCCTCTAACCCGTCTGGCTCAGTGTAGAAGATGGGGAAGAAACGGAAAAAGCCGCATTGCGTCAGCAACTTGTTGAATAGAAGAATATGGTCGAAGACCTCCTGGATGAATTTTCTATAGAGAGACGACCAGAATATGGTGATCCTAGGCCAGGATAGCAGGACAGACACAACTTCACCTCAGCAAACTGCCTCCGGGCAACCCTGACCATCCTACCCCTGTAGACAGGGTTGAGGCCAGAACTTATGACAAGAGGGCATGGTATATCTCTTCAAATCCTCCTTAAAAGCATGACAATCCCCAAGAACCATCTCGGGTTCCCCCAGCCACTCCACAGTTCGTTCCACCAGCCGCTCCATGAGCCGTTGGGCCTGTTTACCGTGTTGAAGAATCTACCAATGCACTGGTGATCAAGGATCCCCGTCAAGACAGGGACCACTTCCCAGATGATCCAATATTGGAACTCATGGCTCACCTCAAGGCGTTGGAGACACAATAGGTGGCACTCCCACCTAATGGAAAGCCATATCCAGTGTGGGTGGATGATATGTCAGCACCTCCGAGTTTTGGGAATCCCACCTTTTCCCCCTTCAACGGGACAGGGGACCCGCCGCAGCACTTGGACCACTTCATCTCAAGGTGTGGGCCCATGTTGGGGACCCCAGCGTAGTATAAATCCCCCAAACTTCGGTGTTTTGTGTAGACATTGGAGGGACCAGCGTTCGTCTGGTACAGCTATCTCCCCATCGGATCAGTAGCTAGCTGGGAAGACCTCCGGAGGCAATTCCTCTACCAGTTCAGTTCCACCACTCAGAAGATGAGTATTGCAGACCTCTTCAAGTGTAAGCATAGGCCTAATGAGCGCATTGAATACTTTGTTGCCTAGTGGAAAGGGATCACATACTCTCTTTACATGCCACTAACTCAGGAGAAACTGCTGACAATGTGCGTAGGTAATGTCAGGATGGAACTGATCCCCTCTTTGATCACCCAGAACTACCCCAGGGGATTCCAAGACTTCTTCGATAAGGCCCAGTACCTATAGGAAGCCTTACAATAGGATAAGAAGGCACGCCTATTGCCTCCTGCAATCCTCGCGAGAAGGGACGCCAGGGCCAATCCCACTACAGTGGCCCAAATAGATTCTCCCAGGAAACTAGAGTCATTGCCAGTGGAGCCGCCTCCACATCCTCGTAGAGGCCCTCCACCTAAGGTATAGCCTACGACCCAGTAGTTCCCACCTCAAAATTGACAGGTTCCCCCACATAATGTGTTTTTTCCACCCAGGCGGGATAATCAGGCACCGCCGCCTCGACAGGCCCCTCCAGCTCCTCGTCAGGGTCAGGCTCCAAGGGGCCCCTTCTCGGACAGGAGAAACTGGACCTACTCGTTCAATGATGCTTAGGTCCCTAGTTACTTCCGCAGTGCCTTAGAGTAGAGGATCGTATGTTTTCTTGAGTGTAGAAGTCCATAAGAGTCAAACCTCATTGATCGCCCTAACTACTACCCTTATCACTGGATCCCGGGACACACCCTCAAGCAGTGTTATGTGTTTAAAGACTAGCTTCAAGACCAGGTAGATAACAACATAGTCTAGTTAGGCCTAGCCCCGACACAAGTGGCATGTGTATCCGTGAGGCTAGACAACAGCAGTGACAATGAGGGCGAGTGGCATCAGGTTTCTAACCATGGGTCCCAGAATTATGATGACTGGATGGTTCGTAAAATAGTCTCCCATGCCCATAGTGTCATCTGGGCTTACCTAAATTGGCCAAAGCCTTTAGAATATACAGCCACCCCTTAGGCCAAAGACCAGATGAGATCGGATAGACAACCTTCATTGTTATGGTTTCGGCAGCATAGGAATGTCTCGATGCAGTGTTCATGGCCGCTCAGGCTGGTACAAGCCTCTCACTGGGATCTATCGACTCAGAGAAAACTCCTCCCACTGAGAATCCCCTCCATAAGTGAAGAAGAGTATTTAGAGGATACTTCAACTACCTTGAAGAGGGTGTTTCCACCACGGTCGATGAACCGGTACAAGTGAACCTAGGTAGCGAGGTGGACCCAAGATCCACATTGATTAGTGATGTTATACCCCTTATGGAGCAACAACAATATGTGTATTTTCTAAAACAACACTGTGATGTGTTCTCCTAGAGTTATGAAGAGATTCTAGGAATAGATCCTCAGGTATCCATCCACCGCCTCGGTCTCCCGGAAAATCATTGCGCATTCAAGCAGCCTCCCAGAAAGATACACCCTTCTCGTGGTGCCATGGTTGAGGAAAAAGTTGATAAGCTCATCAGATCCAATTTCATTAATTAGGTCCAGTATCCCAAATGTCTATCCAACATTGTGACAGTTAGAAAGAAGAACAGATAGATCAGAGTCTGCATTGACTTCTGGGATCTCAATCATTATTATCCAAAGGATGATTTTCCCCTTCCTATGATTGAATTGTTGATTGATGCTACAGCTGGGTTCCAAGCCCTCTCCTTCATGGATGGGTACTCTAGGTATAACTAGATCTGAATGGCCCCTGAGGATGAGGATTCCACAGCATTCAGGGCACCACAAGGTACTTTCTGTTACCAAGTCATTCGATTTGGTTTAAAGAATGCAGGTGCCACCTATCAGTGGGCTATGCATCGCATATTTAAGTCAATACTCGAAATATTGGTGGAATGATATGTGGAAGATCTAGTGGTCAAATATCTCCAGCGTCAAGACCATATTAAAGACCTTGAGAAAGTGTTTAGATTCCTCCATTCCCGTCACCTGAAGATGAATCCATTGAAGTGCATCTTCTGGGTCACCTACAGAAAGTTTCTTGGCTTCGTTGTTAGATACAGGGGCATCGAGATCGACCCAGAGAAGATCAAGGTCATCATCCAGATGTCTCCCATGCGCAACATCCGGGAGATTCAAGGCTTCCAAGTCCACTTAGACTATATACGTCGATTCATCGTGAATTTGGCTGGAAAGTGTAAGCCCTTTTCTCAGCTCATGAAGAAAGGCACACTCTATTAGTGGGATGAATAATGTCAGACTGCGTTCGAGGAAATCAAGTAGCATCTGCTCCAACCTCTGGTCTTAATGCCACTGGTCTCCGGAAAGCCACTGGTCCTTTATGTGACTGCCTTGTAACGATCTCTCGGTGCCCTTTTTTCCTAGAAGAACAATGAGGGGATAGAGAACAACCTTTATTACCTCAGTCACATGCTCCTCGATACGGAGACCAGATAATCCCCTGTAGAAAAGAGCTGCCTTGCACTGGTATTCGCAGTACTGAAATTGTGACATTACTTACAGCACCACAAGGTACAGCTGGTATCCTAAGTAGATTCATTGAAGTACATCTTGAACCGCCCCATGTTGACAGGTTGTCTAGATCTATGGGCGATAATCCTCCAGCAGTTTGACATTAGGTTAGTCCCTTAGAAGGATATCAAAGGACAAGCGTTGGCAGACTTTCTTGATATCCATTCGGCTCCTGTTGACCAGTCCCTAGATCTTGATTTCCTCGATGAGGTGATTCTCTTGGTAGACTAAGCCATGCCATGCCGGAGGATGCACTTAGATGGTTCTTCCTGAATCCCCACCAGCAGGAGGCTCAATGATCCCAAACTCAACAGAGTAGGCCTGGGTATCGTCTTCATTACCCCGGAACAAGATATTTCGCCATACTCATTCTTGTTGTCATAAGGTTGCACCAACAATGAGGCAGAGTATCAGGCTCTCATCACTGGCCTCGAGCTGGCCCACGAGATTTATGTGCCCCATTTACATGTGAAAGTGGATTATGAACTAGTCATCAAGAAAATCAATAGTGACTATGTCGTTAGAAATCCATATCTCGTACCATTTTTGGAGCACACTCTTCAGATAATGGCCTAGTTCCCATCTCGGCCGGAAGTTACTCATATCCCTCAATCTCAGAGAGGTCGGTCTGACACCCTAACTAGCCTAGCTGCATCACTTTAGAGCCCTAATAGGATGATCTAATTATCCATGTGGTGCACCGAAGATTCATTGCTCCCGTCACCCCAGATGAAGATAAAAGCCTGCAAGTGAGCCACCTTACCATCGGCGCCTCCACATCGGGACCCCCAGGTCCCCGATATGTAGTGATTGAAGTGAATCCTAATTAGAGAACCTCCTTTGTCGAGTACCTCCAGAATGTTAATCTCCTGAAAGATTGGGCCGAGCGTGAGCGAATCTGATGTCGCACGTTGCAGTTCACCCTCCAGGATGGCCCTGACCGTGAGAAGATCCTATACAAGTGTGGGTTTGATGGTGTTATCCTCCATTGCATTCAAGGATTCAAGATTTCTCAAGTCATTAAATAGGTTCATGTCAGTTCCTACGGTGCCCATCAGACCGGGCTGAAACTGTCTCACCGTATCCAGAGACCGGGGTACTTTTGGCCCTCCATGATCCATGACTGCATCGAGTTTTCCAAGATGTTCCATGCATTCCAAATTCATGCTAACTTCATGCACTGGGCATCAGATCCTATCCACTCCACCAAGTACTCTTGGCCATTTGCGGTATGGGGACTCAATGTCGTGGGACCTTATCCACCAGCGATAGCTCGCCAGTGCAAATTCATCCTAACTGCTACAGATTTCTTCTCCAAGTGGGCAGAGGCAGTTCTGATCAAGGAGGTCAAGACACATTCCATCGTTGACTTTGTGATCTCCAACATCATCTACTGATTCGGAGTCCCCCATGTCGTCCTCACCAATAAAGACACGAACTTCCGGGAATCTAAGCTGAAGAAATTGTACGCTAAGTAAAACATCTGTTCTAACCATACCTCCAGCTATCATGCACAAGAAAATGGACAGATCAAGGTGTTCAACAAAACACTCTCCAACATTCTGCATAAAATGGTTGGTCAGAACAAGAAGAGTTGTCCGGACAAGCTCCCCAACACCCTCTGGGATTATCGGATGACGACTCATAATTCCAACCAAGTGACCCCATATTCCCTGGTGTATGGGATAGAGGCCATTTTTCCTATTGAGGTCCATTTTCCCTCATTGCGTACAGCTGTCTACGATCAGAAATCACCAGATAAAGTAGCTAAAATCTGTCTGGATGAGCTAGAAGCGCTCGATGAGAACAGGATTCATGCCCTGCACAATCTGGAAAGGCACCAGAACAATATGGCTATAACTTTCAACAAGAAAGTTCACCTCTTCTCCTTATTTCAGGTTGATTTGGTACTGGCCCTCAGGACACCAATGATACCTAGTAGGAAACCACCCAAGTTGGAGCCCAAATGGGAAGGACCTTAAATTGTTCACAAGGTTTACTCCAATGGAGAATACTCCCTGGTTACCATGGATGGTGAGTGTATAACTCCTCCCACCAATGTCAAGTTCCTCAAGAAATACTTTACCTGAGTAACCCATGGTCCTGCATGACCCTAAACTTCTAGTCCCTCAATACCTTAAACTTCCATGTCCTTCATGACATTAAACTATACATCATCCTGCAAGACGCTAAATTGCACCCTTATAACTACGTGTGGATTGATTCCCATCCGCATGGGATACGTAGGAACACTCATACATTGCATATTGAGTCCAACCCCAAACTCTTTTCTTTGACTATTCCCCCCTGGGTGTAGTTCTCTCGGAGGACCCTATATGATGTAGTACTAGCTTCTTTGGCTCCACTCATGTCAGGAGTATGACGGTCGCACCATGTGCTCCCTCCTCGTTCTTCTATTCTCCCACGTCCTCACCGCACGACACTAAACTGCATGGCCTTTCAGAACTGCGTGTGGCTTGATTCCCACCCTCATGAGATACGTAGGAACGCCCAGACATTTTGTCTATCGGCCCAGCCCAAACTCCAGAATCCCCCTTCGAGTCAGAACACATGGTGTGGTGTTGTCTTCCTCTCTAATTCATGTCAAGTTCATCATAACCCCGCCATACATCCCATCCCGTGGAGACTTTCACCTCTGTCATCACCCTACTTGACGTTAAAATGCACGAGCACGTCTATGCTTCACTCACTCCTTTACTTGGGACTCCATTATCTTTCACATCCAAAAGGACCCCGATTGGAATGGATGCTCGGCCCAAGGGGGCCTCCTACCATTTCGAGCCAATTTCCTTGAGTGTTAAAACAACAAATTGATACAAGTCCCGCATTGATAACATGGTCAGCGGTTGACACTTGTTTGTTGTTCCCATCCTTTTTCATTGTCACTACCCCCACATGTCCCGAACATTGAGTGTAGTGGTTCATTTTGTCCCGCAGTATCTTCAAGTTGTGGTCTGTCTCGGGTGATTCTAGCTATCATACCCTTATGTGATGGGGAAGTCATAGTACCACTCCTTGTTTCCCACACCGAGCATTGATCACATGGGCTTAGGAGCTATGATGAGTCAAACCCCGCATGAGAGGTCATATGGCTACAGTTGGCCAGGATGCTCAACCTTAGGCCCCTCAGCCCAGTTCTCATTTTAGGATTGTGCAGTGTGGTATGGACTCACGTCCTTATTCACGTTGGGATATTTTTTCACACCGCACATGCCCCCCTTTGAGATATCCCTCCATTTATCATCCCTTCTGTGAACGTAATCCCCGCCATGCTTCACGAGCCCCATCATTTGGGTTTTCATCATATTCCAAATCCAAAAGGACCCCCGAATGGTATGGATACTTAGCCTAAGGGATCTCCTACCATTTCGGGCTAACATCCCCAATGGTTTTGAGAGACGAATTGGTACAAGTCCCGTGTTCGAATACGGTCAACAGTCGATGCCCAATTGTTTGCCTCAGTCACAAAAGGGTGGATACTATGTTGCGAACTTAGTCAACAGTTGTCCTCTATCATCATTGCCGCTCTATGGCCTTCCATAGGCACGATGATTCACCCTTTTAATTCAGTTGTCCCATGGATATGAAATTAAACTAAGAATTTGTGGTCCGAGCTCTATGACCTTAAACTAAGATCACTATCATCCTCACTGCAAGACGTTAAACTGCAAGATGGATGTGACCTTTTATCTGTGGACCAGCCTCAGGTCCCTCAACCTTCTCGGGCCCCTGGCCCAAGTTTTCACTTAGGATTTTATGGTGTGATATGGGATTATGTCCTCATTCATGTCGGGTTACTCACTGTGTTGTACGCATCCCTTGTTGGGGTATCTTTCTCTTATTCGCGTCCTTGCTGCAAGATGTTAAATTGCATGACATTTTACAGAACTACATGTGGATTGATTCACATCCTTATGGGATACATAGGACCGCCCGAACGTCTAGTCTTTGGGTCTAGCCCCATTTCTTGAAAATCTCCCTATCATTTTGACCCTTTGGCCTACGTTCTTCTAGGAGAGGGGTATACGATGTGATATGGGCTTATATCCCCATTCACGTCAGGTTTATAACAACCACACTGCATACCTATCTCTTATGAGTGTCCTTCTCTTCCTATCTCTATAATCATATTTTTGAGTCGGTTTCCTTCCATTCGGGTCCCTCGACCCTCTTCGGCGATTCACCAATGCACCTAGAAGCACTCTGGTTCAACATCTAGAATGTTGAATCCCGCATGTACATGCTTTCAGCTATTTTTCAGGCTTCTTGTTCCCCTTCATTTGGGCTTCCATTATCTTTCACATCTGAAGGGACCCCCAAATGGCATGGATGCTTGGCCTAAGGGCCCTCCTACCATTACAGGATAATGTCCTCGAGGGTTTTAAACAACAAATTGATATAAGTCCCACGTTGTGAATATGGTCAACGGTCGATGCTCATTTGGTGTCCCCATTTTAGGCTAACATAATACGAATGCTTTGTTTCGAACATGGTCAACAGTTATCCTCAGTCGTCACGCCAACTCCTTAAAGCCTTAAATGACGGTTACAGGATTCACATCATTTTACACCCCATCATGTCCAAGTGGAATCTCGACACTCCTTGTGTTATCCCTCAGTGCGCATTTGTATGTTAGGAGGACAAAGCCGCAGTAAGGTGTTCTTTGGGGATCCACACCGACTTCCCCTTTAGGTGCATTCCATGCATTATGAGGATCTCCTCCGCCCTTATTTCCTACACTAAGTTCAACTCACATAGGCTTAGGGATTGGGTCGAGGTATGTGCCTATTTGGAAGAGTTTTGCTTCTCCATGGTCTGAGCTCTAAGACCTTAAACTAAGATCTCTTTATGGTTCCTCTCTTCTATTCTGCCTTTTGGGATCTGACTCTTATAGGACCGCGTGGTTGGGTGTGTGTGGGATTATGCCCTCATTCACATCAGGTTTGCAATAGTCGCAGCACATACGCCCCTTTCTATGATTTAGTCCCTCCTACTTCCTGTCCCACATGACGTTAAAAGGTACCTTCAAGAACTACGTATGGATTGATTCTCATATGCATGGGATACGTAGGAACACCCAAACATCTCGTCTTTGGGTCCAGGTCAACCGAGAGTTATCCTCTCTTGTCCCATATCCTCTAACCTTTTCTGGCCCCTCAGCCCGAGGTTTCTCTCTCGGAATCACGTACGGTGTGATGTGGACCTCATCCTCATTCACGTCGTGTATTATTTATCGCACCATGCACATTCCCTCCTGAACCTAATCTCTTCTATATACTTCCAAGCCATATGACGTTAAACTATGTTGCCTGGTCCCATCACATTACCTAAACTGTGACATTATCGTCCTAGCCGCACGATGAAAAACGGCACTGCATCGTGGTGTCCTCACTCAAGGGGACATCATGTTTGGTATCGGTCACACACCATACCATTTTTCAATGCTCTCACATGGCTTGATTCTTGTGGAGATGCCTGGAAATTCTATCCTACGTTTGTCGCTTCACACAAAAAAAAACACCCATTCATCCTAAAAGACAAACACGATCTATCAAATACTACTTCTTTTGGTGCAAGGGCTAGACCCACACAAACTTATTATCCCTGGCACTGGTATCTTACCATTCCACACCAAGAACTTTGTGGGGCTTGATTCTCATTCTCATGAGATACGTAGGAACTCCCATGCACTTCACCTCGGGCCCATCCCAACTTTCATTTTCCGCCCCTCGACCTAAAACCTCCTCAAGAAACACATGGTTATTGGAACCCCAGGTTCCTCATTCACGTAGGGTTTCATAATTACCTCACCATGTGTCTCCCACATTCCCTACCATCTTTGTTCTAAGTTCTATGACCATAAACTAAGATCACTCTGCATCCTTACCGCAAGACGTCGAACCACCCGACATCTTCCAGAACTACGTACGGCTTGATTCCCATCCTTATGGGATACATAGGAACACCCAGGCATCTTGTCTTTGGGTCTATCCCTAGGAATCTAAAATCTTGTTCCCCCTGTTTGGCCCCTAGGACCAAACTCTTTTGGGAACATGTGGTGTGGCGAGTACCTCATGGGTTCTCATTCACGCTGGGTTTTGCAATAGCCACACCATGTGCCCCGCATGTCTTTTCCCAACCTGGTCTGAGTTCTATGGCCCTAAACTAAGATCTCCCTATAGGAACTGTGCGTCACACTTGTCTATTTCGCCACCCTGTGCATAGTCCATTAAATCAAGCCCCCCTTAATGGTCCACCCTAGGACATTAAGTTGAAATTGTGTGACCACAAGACCCTTGTCCTTGGAAAGGGACTCGACTCCCTCTATTTGATACGTCTTATTGTCGTAATCAGATGTGTTTTGACAAAGAACCCGAAGTGTGGAATTTTCATGGGGACATTACCCTCGTTCCATGTCCAAGCTTCGTGAGCCCATTATTTGGATCCTCATCCTCTTCCACATCTGAAGGGACCCCCTTCATGGCCTGGTCTCATGCCGCCTCGACTCACCTACCGTCTTGGGCCAACGTCCCTAAAGACCCCGGATGACATTTGCGATAGGTCTCGTGTTTCGAACATGGTCACCAGTCGACCCTCATCTGTCTGTCCCCATATCAGTCTAACGCGATATGGATGTTGTGTTTTGAACATAGTCAACAGCTATCCCCTATCGTCGTGCCACCATCATTGTGGTACAGACCTCAAGCATCATGATTCACATATTTCCACTTCCTTATGCCCAAGTGGAATTCCAACACACTCAGATTTACTTCTTAATGCATCTAGGTGCGTTATATGGATGGATCAACACCATTGGGACGTCATTCATTGAGCGTCCCCTTTCCCCTAGCATGTTCCATCCTGTGTCAGGAAAGTCCCATCACCACTTCTTGTTTCTCACATCAAGCACGAATCACATGGGCTTAGTAGTTTTGGTGGGATGTGTACTGGCGTAGCCATGCCACACATGCCTTTCATCATCCCTCATGACATTAAACTACTCTCTCAGAACTACGTGTTGTTTGATTCCCATCCTAATGGGATACGTAGGATCGCCCAACCACTTTGCTTTGAGCCCAACCTAATTTTCAATTTTGGTCCCTTAACTTGAAGAACTTCCTATGGGGATACGTGGTGTGGTGCAGACTCCTTATGTCCTCATTCACATCAGGTTTATAGCCACTGCACCACATACCCCCTTCCTGGGATCTTCCCTTTCTTCAACCATCTTTACCGTATGACATTAAAATATGTGTCTATCACCTTCAGAAGTATGTCTGACCCCTGATCGGACAGATACACCCACCTAATGTGCTTCCACCATGGTGGCGTAATTTCAAGAGTGTCGGATTCCAGTCGAATAACCCACCACTCCACATTCCATGATTTGCATGCCCTCTTTTTAGACCCTCTTCCTCTTTCACATCTAAAAAGACCCCCTAACAGTATGGATGCTCGGCCTATGGATCTCCTACTGTCCTGGGCTAACATTCTGGAAGACTAATGGATGAAATTTCGAGTCAGGCCCCGTGTTTCGAACATGGTCAGCAGTCATCCCTCATTTCTTATCCCTGTTTTAGGCTAACGCAATAAGAATACTATATTTCGAACATGGTCAATAGTTATACTTAATTTCCACTCCATTCCTACAATGTTCTGAATTTTGGGTATCGTGATTCAAACATTTCACTCCCCTATGTTCGGATTAATTCCAACTCCCCTGGCGTTAACCCGCTCGTGCACTGGAGCACATTAGAAGGACGACACGTTGATTGTTTTGAGGTCCTCATCCTCCAATCGGGCCTCCCCCTTCTCTTCCCAAAAATTTGAATTGGTTTTTCAAACCCCGGATGCCCGAAGCTTGGTCGACACTCTTATGTTTAGATGGAATAACATAGCGATCATCCCCTATTTCTCACATTGGGCTTGACCCGCATGAGCTTAGGGATTGATCACTAGGAATTTAACAAATATAACAGATGTATGTAAAACCAATACAAATAAAAAAACTCATGCATGCATCTGGCATAAAACAATCAAAGCATGAAAGTACGTTTGAGGGTTTGTGATACTTACAGCACCTGAGGGTCGATCCCTCCCATGGATGGGTTAAACCCATCAAAAGAAAGTTTCATCTCTGCCACCCTATGGCTTTTGGAGTCTAGGATTTGCTACCACATGTTCAGCTCTCGCTCCTCCTCGGCAGCGATGGGGCACAATTCATCAGCCAAAATCTGGGCCCACTCTACGCCGATCCGAATGACGATTATCTCTTTGGAGTATTGCTTCATGCATTCTTTGGCCACCTCCATCTGGGCCTTCAATCGCAATGTTAGAATTTATTATGCATTGAGGGAGGTTGAGTGATCATCCTCCTAGACCTGCAGCCGTTGAACCTCATTTTCAGCCTCTCGGAGCCTCTTGATGTTCACCGCTTTCCTTCGCTGTCAGCCCACACCGAGGTCACAGTCATACTCCTGAATCTTATCTGCCATAAGATCTCAGACGAGCATGTGGGGATGCTGGGAATCCATTCCCCCAGCATACAGTTCACACAGCTGTGAGCAAAGTCTATCCATCTCATCCATCCATTGCACTTGGGGGGGGGGGGGTCATCGATGAAGCGTTTGATCATCTTCCATGATCAGCGATGAACTATTTTTCTATCCTCTTAATCAGAGGTCATCTCATCCCAGTCGGCGCAGTTGGAAGGCTCATATGTAGAGAATGCCCCTAGGAACTCATCAGAAGGATCCACATCTGGTGTTTGATCAGGCATGGCGGGACTCGGCCTGTCTGATCGATCTTCATCGTTAGATCCCACCTCAATAATCTTGGGCTCAACCCCGCTGATAGTCCCACCAGTGATTGAGAGTGTCGTAGTTTGGTCGTTCTGGATATCTGCCTCCACGATCACTGGAATTCCCCTAGGAAAGGCACTGCCAGAAGTCTCGACCAACCTCTCCAAGGCAGCCCACATCAGTTAAAGAACTGTGCACACCAAAAAGGGGCATGGACGTCAGTTGACATGGTAAATGGGTGACAACCATGAATTTGGTAGAGGAGACTTACAGAGATCGAATTCCTGGTCTTGTTCTTGGGTTGATGCCATCGGGACCCCGAGGCATGGCCCCCCGTATATTTTCGGAAGTTCTAAAAGCTCTGGGGGAGCCACCTCAGGTGTTCTATCCCCGCTGGATGCAGTAATCGATATAGCCGCAAGTGTAGATCCTGAAGACCCCGCATCAGCATCTATTGAGGGGCGAGAACGGGTTCTATGTATAAGACCCTCCTACATAGTTCAATTATTAGCAAGGAGTACAGAATGACCTGGAATCAGACCCTGAGGAAGGGTCTTGGGATTTTACCTCAAGGGCCACTGCAAATTCTTCAAGGTCCAAGTCTTGATCACCAACTTTTCCCTCCTCTAATGGGCTCCCTCTACTAGCCTCCTCCCCCCAGGAGTACTCGTCTAATTCTTCTGGTAGATTAAAGTTCTCTCTCAGTTCGGTAGCTGATAACTGCGAAGGAGTTATTCTATCTAACAACACCTTCACTCGGTCTATCATTGGATGTGGGGCACCCCGGGATTTCACAAAGTCCTCCAACTCTACCAGGTATTGCTCTGCCTCCATGTGGGATACTGCAAAGCTAGCTCTGACGGGGCCAATTCCCGACAATTCCATCCCGAGATGGTTCAAATTTTTCCACATCTCAGACGGGCCGAGGAATTGCCTGTCGACGTTCCAGATGTCCTAGGCCTCTAGGAAGGTAGCATTCTCCGTCATGTCTATATAGTGCAGCCACTTCCCCGGGGCCTAGGTGGATATCCTAAGGAATCCTCTTGGTGGCCTCCCCTCTAGATAACTCTGTTCTTCTGGGACCACCAGGTCCACTTCCGTTGTTGGATCTGTCATTGTTGCCTCACCCTCAACCAGTGCGGGTCTCTCCACCACGGTAGCCCTGCCACCGCAGGATGTCCTTTCCACCTTCTGGCCCCGTCCTCGAGGTTGGGGAGGATCACCATCACCGGCTCGCACAGTTGGATGCTTCAGCATCTCCCTCGGGTAAGCCGCCACCCAACTTTTGGCATACTTCTTCACCAACCCAAAGATGGTCGTGGGCAGAGGTAGCTCATTCCAAATCTTCCCATCCTCTCGCGTGAACATGAGACACATTTTCCTCATTACGCACGGGTTCTCCTCATAGAGAACCCCCAAATAGACCTATGGGGTCAGTCGCTGCATGAACTGAAATTGCCTAGAAAATCGGTGCGGGGTGTACGGCTCACAGAGGGGCTCACGGTCCACTCTTGCCACCATCACTCCACCTAAAAAGGCTGGGAGGTAGGACATGTGCTCTTTTGTTCCTTTTCCATCATCAGTGAAAACACCCATTGGAAGCAGGAATGGATGAAAGTTGAACTCCTCCACCTTCCACACCCGGTTCAGTACCGCTTGCACAGTCATCTTGGCCGAAAAGCTCCTCACAGCGTTCAAAGTGTACAGATGGAAGTTCGGCCTAAGAGGGGAGATGGGGTTTGGGTATTCATAGACCCCATGGTGTGTGTCTCTATCCACTCCTACAGGATGTGGAATGGCCCGCATATCCTCTGTGGCCTCTTCCCCTTATTGATATGCCACAACATCTTGTATATCTTGGCGAGCATCAGGATTCCGAGATTCACCCGCCCTCCTGTCACCAACATGGACATCATGATAAATGTGCTTGGTCGCATGCCCATGTCTGTGTCCCTCACTGGCAGGATCTAACCATAGATGAGATCCGCGATGAATGTCGTCATCCTGACTACCGGTTGTTGCTTGGTGCTGGCGCTGAATCCCCATGTTTTCCATCGGTTGTCCTCCAAGAGCCACTAGTACGAGTGATCCATGCCCCGTTGAGCCCCCTTCGGGCAAGTCCAAGGCCTCACCAGAAACTATTTATCTTCCATGAAGTTTAGAAACTGCTTGAACCACCGTCTGAAGTGGATGTATCTTTTGACGCTCCTTTTCATCACAGATTCCAACGAATAGAAAAGGGGAATACCTTAAGAACAAAGAGGGTCACCCTTTGAAGAACATCAAAAAAATGACGAAGGCATGAACTAGGAGCCCATTTGGAGTAAGTCGCGCAGCTCACTTGTGCGCCCTATTTGATTTTTCGCCCAAGGTGCAAGGTGGCCTATAAATAGCCCCTGTGGGCCCCCATTTCAGGGAAAGATTTTCCAAAAGCCAAATTCAAGATCTGGTCGCCCAGGTCTTCAACTCAACTCTTCTAAAATATTCTAAGGTAAGTTTTTACCAAGAATGGAAGACTTGAAGGAGTAGAATAGGGCCTAAGTGTTTAGAATTCATCAACACTTTCACTCCTAAGTATTCATACCTCCTTAAAAATGGAAACAATTGTGCGTCGCCCTACCCTTTCGATGAAACTTGCGCACCGCCCTTTTGGAAAAATCTTAGAATAATACTAAAGGCTTGAGTTAAGTCTCACCCAAGTATTACCCTACAGATGCTCCATCGCCCAGGTGAACCCATGCCGCACAAGTACACTTGCGCGGCCAAGACTTGTGCGCCAAATGACTTACGCGACCTATACTTACGCACCAACTTCATTTGTGTGCCTCTCTCCCGTTCACCTATCCTCTTCAAGATATTTTCCCTATAACCCTTTTCAAATCCATTTATGGCATGGTTCCTTTGTTGGCTTCCTTATCTGAAATGAATTCTGTGAGAACCTATCCCAAAACCTCATGACTTACAAGCTTTATGTCACTACGGTTAGAGGTTTTCCATACAACCTCATCCTTTAAGATGAGAATATCCTTTAATTTGGGCCTCCTTCTCAAGATTAACCCCCAAGTCCCCTTAACCTGGGCCTCCTTCTCAGGAGTAATCCCCAGTCATAATTTCCTTTCACACTGGGCATCCTCCTCAGGAGTAAGCCCCAATATTAATTTCTTTTGATTTGGGACTCCTTCTCAGGAATAAGCCCCAATTATAAGTCCCTTTTAATTTGGGCCTCCTTCTCAGGAGTAATCCCCAAGTTATAAGTCCCCTTTAATTTGGGCATCCTCTTTAGGAGTAAGCCCCAAGTTAAAACACTAAATCTCCATAAAGTACAAATACCTTTATGGACCCTTATCCTGGGCTTCTTTCCTGAAGTAAGTCTTGGTATTCATCTACTTGGGCAGTCATACATACGTAAGCCCCACATCATTTCTTGTGACTGCATCTTTCATGGAACAATCGTCAGGTTTACTGATACCTATTTTTTCTCACACTGAGCATGACTTACGTGAGCTTAGAGTATAAAATTAATCATGACATCTCTTTTTGGGCCATTAACCATGCATAAGCCCCATATTTCTTCACCCAAACTACGTGGACTTTGATATCTACCTTAAAAGTAGAGTACGTAGGAAGCATTTATAAGGTTCAAGCCCATATTTCATTAATTATTTTCTATACCATAAGACATTAAACTATATCCTTCTTATCGAACTACGTGGGTTCGGATTCCTTTTTAATGAGGATACATAGGTATCCCATATACGGGTATGATCCCAACTCTGAAATAATCCCTGTCTTTCTGAATGACAATAAAATTCAAGTGCCCCACTGAGTGGATTTAAAACCAGTATGGTCATCATAATGACCAAGAGATTTATATATAATGTATTAAATGATACCATTGACTAAGAATCTATAATACATACGGATGATTCTCCATCGATGAAGAACCTCAAATACATATAAAAGATTCTCTAAATCCCATACATATCAATCATCGGTTGCCAAATCTAAAGGAAAAATCATTTTCATGCTTGGTGAATTAATAAGGATTTGCGAACATAACTTAAATCTATAAGAGAGTACCTGAGTAGGCAATAATTCCCCAAAAAAAGGTGTGATGAGCCTGACTTCCCATCCTATCAACTAATGCAAATTCTTAAGCCTCATTGGTCCACAACTAATGAGCACCTACCTTTGTAAAGTAAGTCCAAATGGATATAGAATCATTGGGTGTTTCTAGTTCTATGAATAAACCTGTTATAAACTGATTAGAAAGTTTGAACCTTAAACAAACAAGGTCATCCCCATTTCCAGACAAAACAAAAAAATGGTGAACCCGACGTGAATCCTTAACCAAGTTAAATGATGTTTTACTTATTTGTTAGGCCCCTATTAAACTAAATATAAGGTCCAAAAAAGAAATCAATAACATATGTGCTCATCCAAAATATGTAGTCTGGCCAAACTTATCTTGATTATGTCTGCTATATCAAACAGGCATTCTTTTCCAAGATCTCTCTACAACACAAAATGGATTCTTTAAGGTTCACACCTGTGAATTCCTCGGCCGCTAATCATGTTGGATCCTCGTCCGCTCTGAGGACGACATCACCTACTCAGTGTCTTCAATGCTGGGTCTCAAATGCATTGGTGAGGAAATACCATCAACATGGTACCATCCCGACTCTGGAGGCTGCTCGACAATCCCTTCAAGTTAACAACTCACCCTGGTTGTCCGGACAGTGACGACCAGTGGTCAAGAAGCAGGTGGTGCCAACCACCGTCTTCAACCGTTTCGGGTCTTTATCCCCGAAACGCAACAACAAGTCCCTCCCATATTACAGGAAGGTGAATAAAGATTTCACTCAAGGCCTCAGTTCAAGAAGACGTGAGTCATTCCTGAGGACTCCCACCAACAATCACCACTAGACTCGTGTGGTAGTGCACCCTCAACATGATGGGGGTATCGCCTCTAGGTGTTCGGCTCAGGTTCCTCAGACCCGAGCATGCAAGACGAACCATCAGAGGCGAAATTCGGCCGACAGGGAGAAGGTTCTTACCTCTAACCCCTCTTGATAAGTCCATCAACCTAACTTGATGGCAAACAACGAGTGGGAATATACACTCGTCCATCCTAATTTCACTACCCAGCAGACTCGTCTGGAAGTAAAACACCAATCCCGCTAGGCAATTATGGCGGAGTACTATAGGTAGACACATACACCTATTTATAAATCATTATCCAGTTAGTAAGCTCGTCTGACTGCATCCAAAGAAACCCACCAACCAAATGTGGTGACCACCTGTAAACAAGCACATACACCTGCTTACACTCATCAATTATGCTAGTAGTCTCGTCTGCCAGTATTGAAGGAAGTTCATCAATCATATTCGATAGAGAATAATTAGCAGGAACATACACCTGTAATTCATCAAACTAACTAACAGTCTTGTTTGGTAGCACCCAGATATGTCAATTGGAAAGCTCCAATGACAAACAGAAGGCAAACACAAATTTTTACCCCCACACATGAGTACTGTCATAATTCACTAACAGGAAAAGGAGGAAAGGAGTAGGAACACACACCTACTCCAAACACGGAATGGACATATATTCCCATTTCGATAGCTGAAGTCACCAAGCACATTCTGACAATGGTGAAAGAGCATAAGCAAATCCCAGCCCATATTCTGGATACCTGTCAGAATATTATAACAACTTCAGCGACATCATAGGGAAAAAAACATAAATCTATCCCTATGAGTGGAGTGACTCATCAATATGTCACCCCGGAGCAGATACACACCTCTGTTTCAGTCCAGGAGGGTCGTGGGGAATACTCCCCCATGTCATGTCGACAATCAAGTCAGGCACATACACCCGATTTAAATGGAGATAGTCAGCCTAACCTAACCATTTCTCCTAATTAGGCACATACACCTACCCATAATAACCACTTTCATCAACAAGTGGTTTCCAAAGTGAGTAAGAAGGCATCCAAGAAAAAGAATCATCCAGCACAGTTAAAAAATCAAGAGCCAATCTGCAATAATGCCTTGCTCAATGCTGGAGTTCTTGAATCCCTCATAAAATTATTTGTTGAAACTCAAGATTCTACTCTCTCATTTACAAATTCTGGAAATAACAATAATAATTCTGAAGGTCTTCATCAGACGCTTCCTCGTGAAGGCTTGCTTCATGACAATTCGGTCAATCTTGAAGCATCATCTTCATATGAGAGCCATGATAACCCTCTGCGTGGCCAGAAGACCAAGGAGAAAAAGGTTTCATATTTTTCTATAACCCACCATGGTGGTCCTCCCCATGATGATGAATTTACCTGAAAAAGTCCTATCCATAGTAGTAATTAACATTTCCTGGAAAATTCTTCAATGAACAATGTAGTAATGAGAAATCCCTCTTATCTTGAGGCACTTGAAAATGTGAATCTAGTCATGTCTGATGCCTTACTGCTAGCAGGTGAAATACTTTCTCAATCAGAAGATAGCCCGGGGTGTAGTTCATTCTCCAAACCACCCCTGGGTCATTCATCTTCTAATTTGACAAATGAATTCTCTACCAATATTGTTGAATCTGATGAAGCAACAAAGAAGCACTAGCTTTGGTTCAATCAGGTAGAATAATCTTCATCAAATGACAAATAGGAAGTGATGAATATGAGAAAACAATTGGCGAAAGGTGAAATACCAGTCATGTTTTGGCCTTTGGCTGACTCTCGGTATGATATTCCAGAAACGTTGACAGAAGATTGTATTCATGATATTAGTCTCAACATATGAAAAACTATTTGTCACTTAAAAGAGAAAATATTACCTTATGATGAATATCAAAATCATTTTAAGGTAATAGAAGGGTTTCAATGCCAAATTGACTTGGAATCTCTCTCATTTTCCCAATATCCAAAGGTTGAAAAGAAGCAGAGAGCCCTTCAGTGTACATGCCTTGGCGCATTAAAAAGGTTGCGCTAGTTAATTACCAATGCCCCATCTAGTATTCATATCAGGGGATTGGGTGTTCATGGAGCATTGAATTTCACTGTGCTCTCTAGTCAACAAAGCCCGCCAAAAGTGGTCTCATGAAATGTTATTACCCATGGCTGGCCACAGCTAACTGTTTTTGCGTGTAATCAAAATCTTGCTCAAGAACAGGCCTCAACTAGTTCTTCCCAAAGTCAGGCATATAAAGAACAAGTTGTTGAATTACTCTTGCATCAAGAAAAGGAGAGTATCAAATAGGCTTATCATTTAGATCATGCGCATCATCAAGTGACATAGGTGTTAGAAATAATCCAACAGTCATCTGAGCCAGGTGATTTGAGTGGATTTTGGATGATGCATTCGGCTAATTTACGGACTAAAATCCACAAAATCAGGAGAGCTTTTAAGAAAGTTTCAGATGTAGCAACTCAAGAGCCACCTCATCTTGCCTAGCTGGGACTCTTTTAATACAACCCTTGGGATCAATAGATAGGATTCGAGGAGTTGATCAGGAAAAACAGGAACAGCCCCAGTCCACCGGACTGGGGACATTTTCAAATTCTCAATCTCTTCCTCAGTGAAAGTCAGTCTTCTCTCGATTAGGGAAGAATCCACAAGAGGAACTCAGAGCAGAATTATCAAGAAATTCCCTCCAAATTATGGTTCATCAAGAAGTTCCTGAGGGATCAACCAAACAAAAGGCAATGTCTCATAAAGGAAATGGAAGAAGACAATATCGCAGAAACATTGACAGAAGGGCTGCAATGCGTTATGCATCAATAAATGTCATCAATGCCTTTGTCACTGATCCCCAATAACATGAGGCTCACTCAGAGGAATCAGATGAAGAAGTTCATGTTCAAGAGGTTGTATACACAAAAACAAATGAATAAGGTGTGCGTACCCGAAATCAAATGCTTACCCAGAATCTAGGTATGCCTTCAAATAACCAACTCTCCCCTCTCCGAAAGGCGTCCAATAATGGGAAAGGAAAAATTCAGATTGCATCTCACTTTTTCACTGGAGAAAGTCAATCTCTTTCACTTGAAGTGAGACTCGCACAACAATAAGAAGAAATGAAGGAGTTAATGAGGTTAAATATAGAACTACTTCAAGGTATTCTTCCTCCTAAGCATGATGGAGTTAATCAATCAAGGGAAATTGTTTCAGCTATTGGGATGGATTAAGAATATCCCCCATTACAAGTACACCCTCACAGGTCCAATCCTATGGGTCATACGTGACATCAACCGGCAATACTACCATTAGTGGCAGTACCGGTCGCCACACTCGTCCAAACTCCAGTTATTGCACCTGATCAGGTCCAAGCTCAACCAGATGTTTCTCAAATATTAATGACCGCAATTGAGGCATTAACAGCTCAGTTGGAATATATGGAAGAATGATGTGCACTAGTTTAACCAGAAAAGAGAGCTTACCCTGAATGGGTGGATGGAATTCCTCCCTCATCAAAATTTGTGAATACCACATTCCCAATTTTTAATGGTTTGGGAGATCCAGAACAACACTTAACACATTTTTTTTCTCATTGTGATCCTATGATGGGAACTCCTCAACAACAAGAAGCAGTTAATCTTAGGTGTTTTGTACATTCATTACAAGGACCTTCTTTTGTCTGGTACACAAGTTTGCAATCTCGGTCAATTACTGGGTGGGAAGATCTCCATCAAAAATTCCTTCTTCAATTTAGCTCAACAATACCAAAGACGACAGTTTTTTATCTTAGCAATTGTAAACAACGGAAAAATGAAAGAGTTTTGGATTTCATTACTCGCTGGAAGGGATTAACATATTCCTTAAGTTTAGAACTCCCTCAAGAAGAGTTGTTTCCAATCTATGTGGAAAATCTTTGTGATGAATTACGCGCACCATTGATCCCTGTGAAATATACAGGAGGGTTTTGAGACCTTACTTAAATTGCTCAGTAGATAGAAAACTCTCTTATATAGACTAGGGATAAAAATCATGTAATTCCACCAGTTCTAGGAAGAAGAATAGGAAAGGCAGAAGCAGCTATAGTTACACTTAAACAAGCACCTGTACCTGCTTCTACTTCAAAACCTTCATCATATCGAAGGGCTCTACCTCCTGAGCGTCAACAACAATGGATGCCTCGTCAAGATGATCAAAGAGATCAAAGGTGGAAATATTTTGAGGATTTAAAGAAAAAAGTTTATTCTTTCCAGAATGAACAATTTTCTGGTTACTTCATCTCAACTCTGGAAAAAAATCTAGTTCAGTTGCCAAGGCCCAAAAGGCCAAACAAGGAAGGAGATAAAGACCTCCCCAACTATTGTCTGTTTCATCAGATGTTGGGGAATCCCATTCAGGATTGTTTTGTCTTCAAAGACCTCCTGCAAAAGATGGTGGACTCTGGACAAGTAAAACTGGAAGGTTCTTTATCCCAGGTAGCATGTGTTACTACTACTGATCTGGAGGAAGAAGGAAAGTGGCATGAAGTCAAAAGTAAAAATGCGCAGAAATATGATGATTGGATGGTTAGGAAGATGATCAACTGAACTCATGCCATTTTACGAACATAATTGAATGAACAAATTGTGTCTTCTGCTATTTCTGCCACAACAAAACCCCCCTCATCAGAAGTAAAATCCTCAAAGAAGTGGTGTAATTTGAATAAATAAGAGCAGTTATAAGAAGAAGAGCTTGTGTAAAAGCCTAAGTTGTCTTTGACTCTGGCAGATTTTATATCATCTACTTCAAAAGCACGAGCACCGCCCCACCAAACGGCACAACCTGAACTGGTTCATCAGGAAAAGTCTTCATCAGATGAAGAATTGATCTTTGGTTCTGTTAACATGATTCATTTAATGGATCCCTATTCCAATAACAGTTTCAATCATGATGAGCCTAAGTTCCCTGTATCTAACAGAGGAATTAGAGGAAGATATAGAGGTCTAGGATACATAGGAAGACTGTCTTCATTCATTCATTTAAGGAGAATTGGTATTGGTCCTTAGAACCCCAATGATAATGGGAAATAAGACTCCAAAGCTTGAGCCAAAGTGGGAAGGACCTTACTCAATAGATAAGGTCTACTCTAATGGAGCTTATTCTTTAATCTCAATGGATGGAGAACTCATTACAACTCCAACCAATGAAAGATTCTTGAAGAAGTATTTTGTGTAACACAAATACACCCATTGTCCTTGATGCAGGAAATTAAACTGCATAGCCCCCTCTATCGTCCAACATGACGTTAAACTGTGTCCCCTCTATTATCAAACATGACGTTAAACTGTGCATCGTCTGAGCTTCAGGATGTTAAACTGCCAAGCACCCCATGTTTGTGACACATGACATTAAATTGTGATCATCGCATGCACAATTGTCTTTTAAACTCTGTTTCCATGCGTGCCTCGGGTAGCTAACAATGCATCAACCCCAAACCATCCTTTGTGGTCACTTATTTCATGACACGATCATCAAGTATGTTGCTGCATCTTGTTTCTCACACCGAGCATGACTCATGTGAGCTTAGAGTAAGATTTGACCATGACATCTTCTCTGGGCTTCTAACCACGCTTAAGTCATAACATCATCTTCGGGTCGTTGTCCTCAAGTAAACCCTGGTCGCTGAATCCCTCTCAATTGAACTACACAAACTTTGATCCTTTCCTCCTAGGCTAGGTACGTAGGCAACCTTCTGAGGTTCAAGCCTGAAACCACTTTCTTTACATCGATTCACCTCCATCCAATATAATTTTGATCCGTGAAATCCTCATCAATTTTATTATTCATAATGTTCACTTTCATCCTACATGACATTAAATTGTGTACGTCCCATCGTCCTAGATATATGACGTTAAACTATATAGTCCCCCATTGTCCTTGCTGTAAGACATTAAACTGCATAGCACTGGTCCATGCATATGACCTTAAATTATTTGCACTTTTGTCATGTATGAAAATAAACTGCAACAATCCCTAATACCCTCACTCAAGAGGAATCATCATTGACATAGTCTCCAACCATGTCATATTTCAAGAACTATGTATGGCTTGATTATCATCCTTATGAGATACATAGTGACACCCAAGTATTTCATATTGGGTCCAAGCATAATTGCAATAAAGTCCTCTTTACCCCTCATATATATGAACCAAATATGTACAAAGGGTATTTCAAGAACTACATGCAGCTTGATTCCCATCCTCATGGGATACGTAGGAATTCTTGATTATTCCTCAAGTCCAGCCCCAAGCCTTTGGTCCTAACCCCAAACTCCACTTTCAGTCCCTTGATTGAAAGGTCCCCCTGGGAGCAAATAGTGTGATATAGAATACCCTGGTCTTTATTCACATCAGGTTTATAACAAATGAATTATGTGTCTCCCTCACTATGGTCCGAGCTCTATGACCCTAAACTAAGATCTTCCATGATCTCGTCCTGTATGATGTTAAACTATATTTCAAGAACTATGTGTGGCATTATTCTCATCCTAATGAGATACGTAGTGAAATCCAGAATATCAATTTAGGACCCAACCACAACATTATACAAATAATATTCATGGCCTCCATAACCCTTTTCTTGACTTCTGGTTACAAAATGTCTGATACCTGAGAGTTCTTTTGCCTGACTATGCAGCACGTGTCCTTAGGTGTCCTTGCATAAGTTGTCTACGTAACAGACCTATCATCCAAAAGATGTTACTATTTGACTATGCATCTTATGCCTCAGTTGGCCCTGAATAATTCAACCTCCATAATGGGTTTGTCAAGTAATGGTAACTCCATTCTTAGGAGAAGCCTCTTTTGTCCCTATTGGTCTTAACAGTGATATGCAGGGATCTGAAAAAAAAACTTCTATCCTTAACATATTTGTTCCATACTCTTTTTCATGATCTGGAAGTATTCAAGTCTATGGTTTACATTTTCCTCCTTCTCCATATGTTTAGAGAAATATGAAATAACATTATACCACTTGACCATATGTCGTATAATGTTTCTATCTTCGATTTTAGTCATATGATTTAAAACCACAGATACCTTTTTTCCTACATTTGGGTCAGACCTTCATAGAAGTCACATTCCTCTAATTCTTTGACAATTATGATTGGAAATATCCTCTCCATATTCAAGTACCTTTCTCCATAAAGCAGACTCTATGCTTTGGAAAATTTGAATCTCCATAAAAATTTCTTCGGCTTTTAGCAATAGAAAGTCAAATTTCTGAGAGTTCTTTTGACTGACTATGAAGCACATGCCCTTAGGTGGCCTTGCATAAGTTGTCTACATAACGGACCTTTCAGCCAAAAGATACTACTATTTGACTATACAGCATATGCCCTAGTTGGCCCTGCATAATTCAGCCCCCATAACGGGTTTTTCAAGTAGTGGTAACTTCATTATTATAAAATACTTCATCTAAGGCCTTTTATCTCTTTTCCCATGTCATTCCTCGGATTCAAAATTTCTCAAGTCACGGTTTACAATTTTCCCCCCTCCATACTTGAATATGGTAATATGTTTCCAAACAAATTATCAAGAATTGAGTCAATATCATCCATTCGGTAAAAGTTATTTGACCTTAAATATTAGCCTTTTATAGTCCAACATTCATGAATTTAAACTTCCAATAACAAAAGAAATGGTACTCATTAAATTGGGAACCTATAAAGGGTACTTTGAACAAAAGTCGAGTCCCAGCTCGCTAAACGTACATTTTGTATGATTTAGGAAATATTGAGCAATTAAAAGATGAAAAGTTTGTGGGGTTGTTTATATAACCCTAGTAAAAATCAAACTATGTTTACTAGGCCCATTGGCTTAGGTAAAAATAAGATTAATTATCAAGAAAATGAAGGTACAGATGATTGAAAATGAACTATTTTTCATTGATGAACAAGATTATAAGAACATCCACAGACTGGAGTCTCTTCTCTCTTTTTTTCAGAAATTACAGAATACTTTCAACATGATTTCTCATCTGTTTCACAGCATCCTGAACTTCATCAGCAGCCACTTGAAGTTCATTTAATCAACTAGCTTCACTCTATTCAGCTTGACGAAGTGATTCTTTGGCATCTTTGATGGCTTTTATACCATACGCTTGGACTTCTTCTAACAAATTATGAAGCTGGTCAAGCTCCCCAGTAATAGAATCTAGCTCTTGCTGAAGGTGCAACTACTGGACAATATTCTCCTTGATCTTCTGCTTCAGTTCCTTCAGCTTTGCAGCATGATAAACCTCAGCTTGGGACACTACAAGCTGAAATTCACTGATATTGGTCAGCAATCTAGATCTGATCAGGTCTTGACGACACCTTTGCTCTTGCTCCCTCCTTCGAATGACTTGTTTCACTGTGACATGGATTTCTTGATATCCAAAACCGCCAAGTCCCAGCATGATGAACAGGGATGAAAGTCTTGGAATTTTCAAAGGTATTTCTTCAAGAGTCACCTCAGATATTATCTTCTATATATTTTTTCATGCCATGTGACGTGAGAATTGGAGCGCCTTTTTCACCTCTGGGTCTGATTCGGCATCGCTATCACAGGGAGGAACATAGTCTGGGATTAATGCACTTAAGGAAGTGCCCTGTTCTGCTCCTTCCCTGACCCCAGTTGCTTCACCTTCTGCTACTGTTTGGGCTGAGGTAGAGGCTTCACCTTCAGATCTAGCCATTGAAGTTGACAGCCCTATTTGGTCAATTGAAAGTATGGTTAGTTTCAAAGGATAGTAAAAGTTGATTGATTTTATTGTAGGTTAAGTAAGACACAAATATCATCATATTTTACCTAACAGTAGATCGGCAACTTGTGAAGACTCCTCCCCATCTTTCTTATCTTCAACAGGATTTTTAGGATGGGTTTCAGGAGGGTATGTCGTGCTAAGTTCCACCTGAGCCAATGTTTCTGCAATAACAGGGTTGAAAACAATGTCTACACCCCTTTCAAGCATTGTTGGTTCAACATTTTTTTAGATGGAACTATACATTTTTTAACCAAACATGGTTAGAAGTGTAATCATGATAATATTAACAGGACAAATGATGAAACTCACATTCAATTGATTCTATAACTAGATCTCCAAAATATTCTAAATCACATGGTAATTTAACATGTTCTAAAATTTCTTCTAAGGACATGCCAAGATTCATCATTTTATCCAATGATGTCCCAGATACTAGGTTAGTCTCACCAGTGGGAGCACTCGGCATGTCTTCTTTGTGACTTTCATCTAGCAATATCTGACCCCAGATAGCTTCTTCAAAGATAGTTGTGGGGTCAGATTCGGTGGTTTCCAAATGTTTTAGTGCATGTGTTGAACCTAAAACATCACAAAATGGAAGTCAGTTGTTGTCTCATTTGAGGTTCTGTGAAGTATTGTTAACATAACATCCCACCTTTTTATAACATAACTTTTCATTACATTTTACAAAACCGAGGATCTTTAAGGTTTAGTGTCTTGGAAACCAGGAACTTAATACATGATGACATAAAAAATTCTTCTTAAACACTTGAAAGGCTTCTTCTTTGTTCATCCTAATTTCATTAAAGCATCTCATAACCTGGGAGCATACATCAAAGGAAAGGGTGAGCATAAGGCCTAGTAATGGAAACAAGAGAAACATTTTACATGTGAACTTGAGATACATCAATAAAGTCATGATAAATAGCTTTAAGGAATGAGAAAGAGATCATGAGGCATATCATAATGAAAATAACATGATTCATAACTTGCATATGTGGCTAAAACATTTAACTTAGACAATCATGAACATATCACCAAGGTCCATCCCCAAGGTTTCATTTGAAATTACCATGGTTATTCACCAAGGTATCGTTAAAATTGTAATCTCTAGTGGTTACATCTTTACCCAATGCATTGGAGCGCTATCAAGGCACACCCTTAAATTTTTCTTTATAATAATGTGAGCCACATATATAATCATAAAAAATTTCATAAATAACACATATAGCATAAAATAAATGGGTTTCATTTCATAATCATAACGTTTTAAAAACTGCTTTTAAGACATGATCTTTATGTCATTTTAAACCCACGGAAAAGGAAAGCGGGTTTCATGTATGTAAATCCCAGAATTAAAATAGAAAATTTTGATATATATGTGAATACCCCTGTAGAAGAAATAGCTTTGAGTATTCACTTAATAAAATAAAAGAATTTTAGAAAAAGAGAGAGGCATTTTGAGACGAAAATTCTGCAGTATAACGGCTATGTTACGGGGTTTTAGAAAACACTAAAAAGAGAGGAGACATGGGTCACCCACTCATAAATGATCCATAAAATAGTAGAGGGACAGAATATAAAGGATATAAGAACATGGTAAATAAATTTTATAGACATACCATATGAAATGAAAAACATGGAGGGGAGACAAAAATAAGATTTCTCTTATGAAAATTCAGCAACCTAACAGCGTCACTTAAAACTTCAAAAAAATGAATTAATGAGATCAAATAGGGTATCTCATCATATGAACATAAAATATAAGTATGATATATATATATATATCATACCCCAAAATAATAAAAAGGAACTTGAAAGACTTGACATGAAAATAGAACTTGAAAATGAGAAGGGTGAAAGAATCCCTTAAAACTTTGGCAGCCTAACGGCGCCACTTAAACATTCTTAAAATGAATTGATGAGATAAAGAGGGGTTCTCTCATCATATTAAAATAAAAATTATAGTAGGATGAATATAAAATAACATCCTCCAACATAATAACATTGAGAATAAAAGATATGACATAAAAAAGAGTACTTGGAAAGAAAGAGAGAGGTAGGATCCCTTACCTTAAAACGTAACTCTTAAAACTAAAAGGTTGGTACCTTGAGGGATTGGGGGATCCTTGGGAGGTAAGGAGACCAAAACTTCGTTGAGGATGATTTTGGAGTCGAAAGGATGAGAGAATGGCTTGGTATTTATAGGGAAACTGAGGGGACAAGGCATTAATGGCCAAGGGACACCTCATTGGTGGTATTGGCAAAACCATGGGCTTGCCCATGGTATTTCTCAAGGTTTTAGGCCACATGGGACCCCTAATACAATAATTCATCCCCTTTAGTCGACCATACCTTAAAATATATCATGACATCATCATGATGCAGTTATGATGTCATTAAACATACTGAAACCCTAAAACTGTATTTTTACTATTCACTGAAAATTCAACTTTTTCAGAAAACTCCCAAAAATTTACCTTAACATAATATCAATGCTCTGAATTCAAAAATAAACTCCATTTTATAAAAATAATTTTCTAAATATTTTTAATTTAATTTTTAAATAAAACACTATTCACCGAAAATTCATTTTTTTCAGAAAAATCCCCAAAAATTACCTTAACATAATATCGATGTTCTGAATTCAAAAAAAAATTCCATTTTATAAAAATAATTTTCTAAATATTTTTAATTTAATTTTTAATTAAAAAACACTATTCACCTAAAAAAACTAATACTTGACTAATAATTTCTGAAACAGTTATTTACCTATTTTATTGAATCATATTACTTAATCAAGGTGCTTATATTATATTAATACATTCTTTAAGTGAGATTACTAATCCATTTGGTCACATTACTAATCCTAAGCGTAAAATCACTATTCATAAATTACTATTCACCAAAAATTAAGTTGATCTTATTAGACTCCAAAATTTCTTACTGAACACATTTGTAGAAGACCATTTTTTGAAAATCATTACACGTCATTAATTATTTAAGGTTTACAAAAATATTTTAAAATATCCTTTTTTTCAAATTCATCAATAATATGCATCCTACATTTATCCGGACATTTGAAAATTTACAAACTTCACCATAAGAAGAAAACACAATTTTATTTATCTCAAAGGATTACACAAAGCAGTTACGGTCTCCTTACATAGCCCCTTATAACCCCAGCATAGGACCTAAGTGTAAGGTGTGCTAAGGTGAGAGAATCTGAGGGTGGCTCGACCAACATCGCATGAGTAGTAATTTCTATCAGTTTGAACTTCTCGCGAAGGTGATTCCGTTCTAGCTTCACACGATGAATTTCTTCTTGGGTTTGGTCCAGAGCAAAGCCCAGTGGTGCTACCTCCTTCCCAAGTTCTGTTAGATGGGCTTCGATTGGCCCGAGACTACTGGATGAGGCCATCGAATCTTCTTTCTGTATTAATTAACCAAGATCACTTGTATTTAGAGACAAAAATCACAACATTTAGTTTCCAACAGTCATATTGACCAATGGTCATATAACAGTCAAAACCCAATGGTCTCATTTTAATTATACTCATGTTATCAAATGAAACAGTTTTGTTGAGTATAAAAATAAAATAACACACAAAATTAGGAAACAAGATTTATTCAAAATTTCGGGTCGTTACAGTTAATTTACCAGAAGTCTCTTTTCTCCTAGAATCAGAAACAAGAACGGTGCTGGGAACAGACACTAGCTCATCTGCTCTTAGTATTTCTTCAGGAATAGCCATTTAAGCAGGATCTTGTGGCCATTCTACAGCACCCTCCATTGTACTCTGAGGATGGTCAGTCCTTTCCCCTAAAGGGGAAACTGAAGAATCCCCTTAAATCTCAAGAAGTTTGATCACTTTTTTATAAGTTAAGATTCATGACTACCAGAAAGACTTACCACTACTGATAAAGCATTTTACTGTGGTCTTCTTTCTTCGATGCCTTTTCTTCTTGGCCTTTTTGGGTGGACTGGCATCATCATCTCTGAAAACTGGTATCAGAGACAATAACGCCCTTTCTAACTCCTCATCCATGACTTGCTGGCCTGGAGATACTTCACCCGGCTCATGAGGAGATTCAGTGGCTCCAAGAGCGGTGCCACCAGGGCTATACCACGATGAAGGGATATCAGTGGTTCTTTCCTTTACAAGCTACAGGATGAAGAATATTATTTCATTGAATAACAAAGCTTTGACTAAATTCAAATTTCAAATCAAATAGAAATATGAGAAAAAAGGAAATGTACATCTTCAGGATTCACGTAATCATGCCACTCTTCATCTAATGAAGGGCCAATCCCCTCAGTGGTACCACAGTCCATCATTTCCTTCACCCACTTGGTGATAGAAACTGACTCATCAGTGGCATATATGAGCATTTCCAGCTCTTTGATGTAAGCCCTCACTTCATTGGGGTTGTCCTCAAAGCGGATGTTAGAGGAAGCCTAAAGATTCCCCACTCCAGGGATATACAGCCCTTCGCATAAGTCCATCCAGGTGGTTTCATCATCACAATATAAACTCCTCCATGTCTGGACAACCTCTGGTCATAAATATTCAGAATGTGCACCAGAAGGCCGCGAGGAGGGTCCTGCAATCTGGGACTTCAACTTATTCCCAGCTCCTATAATCACAAATAAAGGATAAGAAAATGAAACTTGTTGCTCTTTAAAATAATGGAGACTAAATTTCCTCAATGATGTAACTCACCATGAGTTGATTAAGTAGGTCTCTTGACTCTGGCAGGTGGATTATATCTGGCACAAGGTCGCTTTGATGCATTTAGATCCTCATCATCCCCATCCTGGGAATCCGGTGAATCAACTCCGGGTGAGGAATCCGGTGAATCAACTTCGGGTGAGGAAGAGTCACCTTCAAAATGAAAAGCTTCTTTCCTAATGGTTCTCTTCTTTATCCCCACCCGAGGGACCGGCTAATTTAGTACCCCTTCAGGGTATGATGCTACCCAGCTCTCGGCATATCATGTAGTCAATCGACTTGCCGCTTCAACAGTTGGTAGAATGAATATCTCCCCAGTCTTCTCCATAGATTCCAGAAACCATAGTTGACGAGCAACCATCGGATGTTGCTCTAACTTAACATGCACCGGAGGGGATATGGTAATTTGCTGCAGACATTTGAATTGATGGGCGAATATGTATGGAGCATAGGCCTCACATATAATTTCTCCATCAATCCTCGTGGCTAGTGTACCATCTCTACATGCCAGCATATATGCCCTTAACTCCAGGCTAGCTGTTCCATCATCAACAAATCGCCCTGTTGGAGGATTTCCATAAGTAAAGAAGTGAAACTCCTTGAACATGTTCAGCCTTATTTTGATATCATAAGCATTGAGGGATAAGGGATAAATTCCAGAAAAGGCCTGAACAGATGGCTGGAAAGAACTTCCAGGAACATGTACCCCACTTTGTACAACATATGTCCTGAAGTGGGTGGCGATCCATACCCATAAAACTTGTAATGTTCCCACTATTCTTAGAGGATACTTACCCATATAAACATGAAGTAAGCTTCTATGAATCTTTTCCAAAATTGGGGTGGCCAACCCAACCATCTTCCTTTCATCTAGTTTGGCTGCAACGAAAAAGGTCCCCGGCCTCACACCTCCTTTCAAATCCGGAATTGGTAAAAGGTAAACACTGAACCACAAGGCCAAAAATCCTTCCAGATGAATCTTCGCTGGAATTTTCTGGTTCACTTCATACCCACACCTATCAAACTCTCGTGCTTCTAGAGTTGGCCAAAATGTGCCTGGAGCACCCCTCTTTGTTGTTCTAGGGAAACTAGTATGACGAGTGTATGAAGGTCCCTCCTCTCTCTTCTTAATCAGAAACATATCCATCCACTCCTCTAGATGAATATCTTTTCTGTAGTGGGTTTTTGTGGTGGTGGTATTCTTAAGTTTGTAGAAAATTTTCATTAACTCTCGAGCCAAATCCAGAGTCTTCTCTGAATCATTCCAGGTCACCTTGGGGGATAGATTCATCATACATATCTCCAAAAATTGGATCCCCTGAAATCTTGTAGACATCCCACAAACCGATTCCTACTTCTCTATGAGTCAGATGGAAAGAATTCGTTTCCGGGTTCCAATGGTTGATTAACTCCAGCACGAAATTGTAATTCCTATAAACATACGTCTGCCTAGCCTATACAGCTTCATATATTGCAGCTCCCTTTAGATCATCGAAAAACTATGCACAGGTTTGTCGCACCCAATATTCCCACATTCAAGTCTGCTTCACACCTCCTCCAGGATGGAAATACCAACTCTTCTTCCATCCCTTAGATTGGTCCATCTGAGAATTTTGGAAAATAGAGGGATAGAAATGCGGCTACAGCTCAGGTGTGTGAGGCTTCAGATCTGGAGCACGTGGGATATGATGCATTATGTATGCCTTCTCCACTGTCGCAGCATTGAGAAATGATCCTACAACTGAGACATTTGTCAAAGAGAAGTTGGTGTAGGTCTGAAACTAGGAATGAGGGATATAATTCTTTGCCTCTGGAATGTTGACTCCTTGCATATGACCATGTCCATATAAAGGCAGGTAGATGCTCTGTGGGAAATTGGCATGATATTTCTTCAAGTACTTAGCCAAATACGGGAGAGTGATGTCACAAATAACATAACAATCATGGCCGACAACATTCATCATGTCATCTATTCTCTTGATGGCCATCTCATCAGTTGATCCAATTCTTCTAGGAGCTATTGAATCTACACAAAGATCAAATAATCAACTTTTAATTAAGTGTGTTTTATGAAATTTTGATGAAGGAAATCAAAAAAATGGAAAAGGCATTAAGGCGCGCAAGTCCCAACTTGGCATGCAAGTCAAACCGGTCGCGCAAGTTTTGCCGCCCTAGTCATGGCGTGCAAGTCAAATACCTTCTGCAGAAGCATGATACAATCTATAAGGGAGATTCGCCAAAGACAGAAGCACCTTACGCGATGAGTGCTCAAGTTGCTGAAAGACGAATGAGTTTGCGCGGGAGTGAGCCTGTATATATAGGTGATCCAGACCACCTGTGCGCCATACCTGCGCACCCCATCATCTAAGCACCAAACTTGAGGGCCACAGACCCTTGATTTCTCCGACTTTACCTCAGAGTCAGATCCCTTTTACTTTTCGGATCCAACTCTGAGGGGGGGACTTTTTTTGATGCTCCTTTTCATCACAGAGTCCAACGAATGGAAAAGGGGAATACCTTAAGCACAAAGAGGGTCACCCTTTGAAGAACATCAAAAAAATTGACGAAGGCATGAACTAGGATCCCATTTGGAGTAAGTCGTGCAAGTTACTTGCGTGCCACGCAAGTCACTTGCGCGCCACCTATGGGTCACATAGCTCACTTGCGTGCCCTATCTGATTTTTTCCCAAGGTTCGAGGTGGACTATAAATAGCCCCTGTGGGCCCCCATTTTGGGGATAGATTTTCCAAAAGTAAAATTAAAGCTCTGGTCTCCCAAGTCTTCAACTCAACTCTTTCGAAAGATTCTAAGGTAACTTTTTACCTAGAATGGAAGACTTAAAGGAGTAGAATAGGGCTTAAGTGTTTATAATTCATCAACACTTGTGTGCCTAATTATCCAGACCTCCTTAAAAATGGAAACACTTGCACGCCGCCCTACCCTTTTGATGAAACTTGCACGACGCCCTTTTGGAAACATCTTAGGATAATACTAAACGCTTGAGTTAAGTCTCACCCAAGTATTACCCTATAGATTCTATGTCACCCAGGTGAACCCATGTCATGCAAGTACACTTGCGCGGCCAAGACTTGCGCGCCAAATGACTTACGCGACCTACACTTACGCGCCAACTTCATTTGTGTTCCTCTCTCCCGTTCACCTCTCCTCTTCAAGATATTAGCCCTCGAACCCCTTTTCAAATCCATTTATGGCATGGTTCCTTTGTTGGCTTCCTTATCTGAAAGGAATTCTGTGAGAACCTCTCCCAAAACCTCATGAATTACAAGCTTTATGTCACTACGGTTAGAGGTTTTCTAACAACCTCATCCTTTAAGATGAGAAGATCTTTTAATTTGGGCCTCCTTCTCAGGAGTAATCCCCAAGTCCCCTTAACCCAGGACTCCTTCTCAGGAGTAAGCCCCAGTCATAATTTCCTTTAACACTGGGCATCCTCCTCCGGAGTAAGCCCCAATCTTAATTTCTTTTTATTTGGGTCTCCTTCTCAGGAATAAGCCCCAATCATAAGTCCTTTTTAATTTGGGCCTCCTTCTCAGGAGTAAGCCCCAAGTTATAATTCCCCTTTAATTTGGGCATCCTCCTTAGGAGTAAGCCTCGGGTTAAAACTCCAAATCTCTATAAAGTACAAATACCTTTATGGACCCTGCTCCTGGGCTTCTTTTCTGAAGTAAGTCTTGTTCTTCATCTACTTGGGCACTTATACATAGGTAAGCCCCACATCATTTCTTGTGACTAAATCTTTCGTGGAACAATCGTTAGGTTTACTGACACCTATTTTTTATCACACTGAGCATGACTTACATGATCTTAGAGTGTAAAAGTAATCATGACATCTTATTTTGGGCCATTAACCATGCATAAGCCCCATATTTCTTCACCCGAACTACGTGGAATTTGATCTCTGCCTTAAAATTAGAGTACGTAGGAAGCCTTTCTAAGGTTCAAGACCATCTTTAATTAATTCTTTTATGTAACATACAATGTTAAACTATATCCTTCTTATCAAACTACATGGTTTCTGATTCCTTTTTAATGAGGATACGTTGGTAGCCCATCTACGGGTACAATCCCAAATCTGAAATAATCCCTATCTTTCTGAATAACAATAAACTTCAAGTGCCCCACTAAGTGGATTTAAAACCAGTATGGTCATCATAATGACTAAGAGATTTCTATATAATGTATTGAAGGATACCATTGACTAAGAATATCTAATACATACGGATGATTCTCCATCGATGAAGAACCTCAAATACATATAAAAGATTCTCTAAATCCCATACATATATCTAAAGGAAAACTCATTTTCATGCTTGGTGAATTAATAAGGATTCGTGAACATAACTTAAATATATAAGAGAGTCTCAGAGTAGGCAATAATTCCCCCCAAAAAGGTGTGATGAGCCTGACCTCCCATCCTCTCAACCAATGCAAATTTTTAAGCCTCATCAGTCCACAATTAATGAGCACCTACCTTTAGAAAGTAAGTCCAAATGGATATAAAATCATTGGGTGTTTCTGGTTCTACGAATAAACCCATTAGAAACCGATTGGAAAGTTTGAACCTTAAACAAACAAGGTCATCTCCATTTCCAGACGAAACAGTCTCTCACTGCTTCCTTGTCCTCTCTGGGCACCAGCTTCATCAACGCCATCACCAGTGGTGGAATTTTCTCTGGATCCTCCCACTCACCCATAACGAGGAGGAATTCATCATACATCACCTCCAGTATAGGGACCCCCGAGATCTGATACACATCCCATAAACTTATGTCAACCTCCCCATGGTGTAAATGGAATGTATTGGTCCTCGATGACCACCTGTTCAGCAACTCCGACATTAGTTGCTTCGGTTGATAGATGTAGAATTGGGAGGCCCAAACTGCTTCAAACAGGCCCACTCTCCTCAGATCAGCCCCAAACTCTTCACATGAGGCACCTACCCAATAGGCTCAAGCCCAATCATCTATGAAATTGCTACCCTGGCATAGGTCCCACTCATCAGACCACCCCTTCCCCGGGTTCCTCAAGGTTTCCTTCAAGATTGTTTGGTATAGAGGGGGGGATGTCTCTAGCTGCAATCCCTTCCCATAAACATTGTTCAGATGATTGTACAAGCAATCAATAATGATAGGTGTGAAGTCCTCCCAGACATGGCCATCAGCCGCCCTGAACCACTGGCGCTGACACGGCGTGCTTCAGAACTAGTAAGTTGGCTCATCCCTATTGTCTTAAGGGATGAAGATGTCATCCCTCAACCCAAATCCATACAAAGGTAGCCTCTTTCACAATGAATAGTTCCTTTGGATTGCCGACAACAGCTCCACCAAAGAATCGTGGCCGGAGTGGCTCCATATCAACTCCCCTAAACCCAATCTATTCACCATCTCCTCTCTTCGGGAAGCATCCGCAAGGACCCCCTGGCAGCTTCTTGATGAGCCATTCAACCCTTGAGTTTAGGCATATTTTTTGTCTTAGTTCACGAAGCTTTTTTGCAGAGATCATTCGCGAAGGCTGTTTGCAAAGCCCTGCCCCAACCTTCAAACGCAAGTCACAAAGCACTCTGACACGAAGTCAAAGACTCAATGTGTGACACGAAGCAGAAGGCTCGATTCGTGGAGAGCTATCGCGGAGTATGCAGAGCATTGAAAATCAAGAGCACTAAAAGCCAAAATCACAGAGAAGAGAAAGGACAAAAGAGAGGTCATCTCCCCTATTTATAGGCGAGGACCCCTGGCGATTTGTGGCGTGTCTGGCCATAGCGAGCTTTGTGGCGCACTCATCCCCACAATGTCACTCTACTTTGCAATCCTTCTTCGTGAGGCATCTTTGTGATGGTTGGGGAATTTTGGCGATTGACCCTCAGACTTTGACTCTCACTTTATCCTTGGATCCAAATCTAAGGGGGCATTTGTTGGCTCCAAAATTTGGGAAGGATGGAACAAATGGAAAGTATTAGGGGATGCCTCGCGAAGCCTGAGCGTAGCGCCCCATAGCCCTGCGTCCAATGCCAAGCTCCCCCTCCGCGAACCCACCGCGGAGCAAGGAGGTGGGATGCACTGCGAACCGATTTGATGTTCGTGACCCACTGCTGATCAAGGAGGCGAGATGCTCTGTGAACCGATTTACCCTTGAAAACTGGGAAATTCCTTTGGAAATACCTTCTCAAAGCACCCTACTTCACGAGCCTCCCAATTTTGCGAAGCTCATACAAGCCTCCGCGAAGTCCCTACCTTTTCGCGAAGCACACACCATCGTAGATCTCCTGCCTCACAGAGCACACTGCTTTTGTGGAGCTCAGACCGTCACAAAGCTCAAGCCTTTGCAAATCTTAGGCCGTCGTGGAGCTCAAGTCGTCGTAGAGCGACTTTCTTCACAAAGCTCACCGAGCCAACGCGAAGAACCCAACTTTCGAGAAGCTAGAATAACCACTACGAAGCTCCTTCCTTTCGCGAATCACACTGCCTTTGCGAACTACCTTCGCGAGCTGAGAGCAAAATATTTTCTTCGAAAAAACTATCTATTTCTCTTAAGGGGGTCGAGGTCTATTTATAAGCGATTCCACCAACCCTCGAACCTTCCACGTGAAGTCAAACACCGCATCAACTCAAATTGCGAAGCTCCGAAGTTCTCGCTGAAATTCTCTCAAAATCGTGAAGCATCACGACAATTTTCTAATCGTGGAGCTCGTCATAATCACAGAGCGTTCCATCAATTGTTTCGTGTTGTCCCCGCAAAGATCCCTCACATTTTCCTTCAACATCATCATTCACAAAGCTCGTCGTAATCACGAAGCATCACCGTCAACATTCTTCTAGTCTTCATGAAATCCAAACCATAAATCCTATCTTCGCGAAACTCATGCCTTTTCCATATTTTGATGAGATCTTCAAGGAAATTCATATTTTACGATGCTCACCAAAATCCAAATTTTGGACCCAAAAAATCTGGCAAACACTAGAAAACGGCGCCACCTTGTATTTGTTCTTTTATACCGCCTCCAGATCATCCATTCCTTTATCATGGTTCTTTGTCAACATGGATTGTCAACAAAATCTATGTAACATGACAATTCACCATGGAAACCTTCTTTGTCAACAAACACAATCAACCTAAAAATGTTGCAATGTTACCTTGATGGATTTTTTCCCAATAATCTCCCACTTTGGGTTTGTTGACAACTCTTCTCAGAATGATTTTTTACATGTTGATACCTCACTGAGTCTCCTTCCATCATCAACCATCCTTTGCCTCTTGCGATTCAGATAGCTACCAAAGATTCACTCACCACATACTCTAATCCCACATGAGTAATGATCAGTGTGAGAAACAAGAGTAGTACGAAAATTTCATCAATGAATCACTTCATTTAAGACACCATCTATTGACACCAAACTAATACCAATTGCCAAATTGATACCAATTGTTGATCGCTGGAACCCTTCTCACACCATTCCAACATCACTCTTCTGCTTTTATCACGATCCTTAGCTATCGTGATATCTAATCTTTGATCGATCACTTCTAGCATCGTCAGATTTAAAACTCTCCCCCTATCTCATTGCTCTCCCCCTATCATGCTTCTCCACCTGTCAGCTTCTCCCCATGTATTTGACAAAGAAATTTTCTCCCTTCCTTAGCCACAGTTTCTCTCACTTTAGGAGTCACTATTTCTTCCCCTTTGTCAACGAACCCAAAAGTCATTCCTTTGTGGTTGGAAACATTGGAAGGAATATAGATTTGTGCATTAGGGAAATAATACACCATACCTCGAGGAGAGGGGGTCCCATAGCCACACTTTTTCAAGTGTGGGGAATCGACTGAACTCCCAGAGCCAGTCGATGCCTCTCAAAAGCTTCCTTGGGTAAGGCCTTTGTCAAAATGTCTTCAACCTGTAACTCTGTAGGCACATAATCCAAATTTACGATTCCCTGTTCAACCTTCTCCTTGATGAAATGATATTTTATCTCAATGTGCTTTGTCCTTGAGTGGTGTACAGGATTTTTTCTGAGATTTATAGCACTTGAGTTATCGCACTGGATTCTGATCGGAGACTTCACTTCAACACCCATGTCATCAAGCTACTGCTTCATCCACAATAACTGTGTGCATGCTTGAGTGGCCACAATATACTCAGCTTCTGCGGTGCTTAATAAAATGCAATCTTACTTCTTGCCTATCCAAGAAATACACAATCCACCAAGATATAAAGCACCTCCTGACATTGATTTCATGTCATCCGCAGAACCGGCCCAATCTGCATCAGTATATCCCAATAACTCTGACTGAGATTTATCACTATATAGAAAGTCGAAATCCATTGTTCCCTTGATATACCGAAGTATTATTTTCACTGCAAGCATGTGGATTTCCTTGGGATTACTTTGATATCTCACTACTTGGCATGTGGAAAATACAATTTCGGGCCTTGTCGTAGTCAAGTACAACAGACTTCCAATGATTTGCTTGTATTTTGTGATATTAACTGTCTTTCCATACTCATCTTTAGATAGTTTCATCTGGGTAGCAACCAGAGACTTCATCTCCTTGGAAGTTTCCATGCCAAAACTTCTCAAAACCTCCTTGGCATATTTGGATTGATAAATGAATATTACATTCCTTGTGTCACCTGTAGACCAAGGAAAAACGTTATCTCTCCAATCATTAACATTTTGAACTCGCTTTTCATGAATTCGAAAAACTGTTTGCACTGAGCTTCATCTGATCCCCCAAATATTATGTCATCGATATAAACTAGAACCATCATCCTTTGATTACTGTTTTTGCTAAAATAGAGATTATAATCAACTCCACCGCACTAGAAACTGAGATTCTTCAAGTACTCATCAAGCCTTGAGTACCATGCTCTTGGTGCTTATTTCAATCCATATAATGCCTTATTCAGCCGACAAACCTTATTCTCATCCTCTTGAATAAGAAAACCATATGGTTGTTCAATATACACTTCTTTCTCTAGAATCCCATTCAAGAATGTAGATTTGACATCCATCTGGAACACTTTGAACTTTCGTTGCACTACAATGGCTAGGAATAATCTGATTGTTTCCAGCCTTGAAACTGGTGCAAATGTCTCATCGACATCAATTCCCTCTATTTGGGAGTATCCTTTGCACACTAGTCATGCTTTGTTTTGAATCAATGTTCCATCTTCATTCAACTTGTTGCAAAAGACCCATTCAATCTCGATGATATTCTTATCATCTGGCCTCGAAACAATCTCTCGTGTCTGATTCTTTTTTGAATCAGCATCATCCACTTCTGCTCCCCCTTTGTTTCTTTCCTCCTAATCACATTTATCAGGAAATTGCTCACTATTTTATTGTTCAGTGGCATCATTTCTTTCAGCTAATTTTCTGAGCTTCTTGTTGAAACAGGGTTGACATTCTCTCATAGCTTCTTGGTATCCTGAAAACAGTTAGCTAATACCATATTGTTAGAACAAAATAGATGATTATGAAATACATGAATTTTTCTGCCTCTCCCACAATATGTCTTCTTGATCAGAAACACTCATCCTTTATATCCCATTGATATCTTTCATCTGATTAGGAGATAGAGATCTCCCCCTATGTTACGCAACACTTCTTTTGGTTAGACCCATATACATTCTTCTTCTACTGCATCATTTATTCTCATCTTCCACTCGGCATTGATCCATTAACAAAATCTCTAAGCCTACTGAGTAGAAAATCGGTGTAGGAAACAAGAGACAAAGTTAATAACACAATCACTCCCTATTGTGCTCTGTTACTCCCTTTCTTATTCACCTTTTGTGCCTGATTTGAGGCAATTGAAACTCTAGAGCACATGACTTCTCCACTTTGCATCTCTAGATGTCACTTCCCCTTGGATCGTATCTCCCTAAAACCTGAAACACTTGAATCATCGGTTAATAGCATTTATATACATAGGGAGAGGGGATCTTCTAGTATCCTTAGGAAGAGGATTGTGGTTGATCTTGATGATTTAACTCTTTGATTCTTTCTTGCAAAGCATGAAACTCATTCCTTGCTTCTTCTAACTGCCTATCCAACTTTAACTGCTCTGGCTATATGACTAAGCATTCATTACCCACATGCTGAGTCTTTCTCTGATATGTAGATTTCGAATGCCTGTACTTTCTCATAATTTTGGGTTTAAACCCACTAGTACACATTTACGTATTTTATGTTCCACCAAAATTCAATTTTCCTTGATTCATTCTCTGAGCAGGAAACTTTCCACTGGTCATCCGCTCTTGCTTCTTCCTTCATTGGAATGCTCTTTCTCTTTCCTTCACTTCTCGGTATGTGGCATGACATGAGAATTTTCCAGGACATTCTTTATTCATATTTCTTTTATCAATTGTTTGAGACACTCCACCTTTTCTTATTAGGGTTGAGTCTTCCACTGACTTCACATTATTCTTACTCACAACTGGTGTTGATCATCCCTTAATCTTCCAGGATTGTTCACATTCTCTCCCTGAGGGTTGTTGTGAGTGTGACAAAGAAGGTGATTGATACACCTTTTGTTTATCTCCTTGTGATTCTTTCAAGGTGGTAAACTTATTTTTCAATTTACCACTTCGTCTTTCAGTGTACGATTTCTCATTATACACCACTGGAGTTGTGAATCTCCTCTCGAGTTCTTTTTCCTTTCCTTCTTTCTTCTTATTGTAATGTATTTCCAAATTCCTATAATCATAACATATAAAACATTTTCCATCAAAGTCATACCTCATTTCATCATTTCTCTGTCGAGATGTTGATGCAGTTTGAGTTCTTCCTCTGACATTGAGCTCCTGAGCTTCCTGACACGTACTCATGGTGTGTCCCATTCTTCCACAGTAATAACATCTAATAAATGCTTTCCTCTGAGAGACTCTTCTTTCTAATTTCTCATAACACTTATTCTTATTCTCAGATTTAGAAAAGTATCTATTTTCACAACCTGAAATGTATTCTTGGGTCTCTGAACAGAAGCTTGATGTCTGGACATGCATCCCGCAAAAATAGAACATGTCATCACTACTTCTTGTAACTGTCCTCTTAGGCCTGTCTCCAACACCTATAGGATTTTCTTCACTTATGGAACTATTCACAGCTCTCTTTCTTTCATGCACAAGAGGGAATTCATCAAATCTAATACCATTTTTTTCCAAACTGTATGGTCTTTGAGTTGAGAAAATTTTTTATTGCCTCTTTTCAAAAATAGAAAATTTTCTTTTCATTTCATCATCACCTGTCGAAGGATAATCAAATAGTAAGTGCAAGGCATCCTTCATTTTAGACTTTCCTCTAGCATTAGATTTCTACACTTCCTTCTTCATTGATTCTAGATCTTCTTCCAACTTTTGAATCTTCATATCCCTTGATTCAAGTTTGGCATTGAGTTCTCTTCTGAGATTCTTTCCACAACTCATCTCATCTTCCAGTTCTCATGTGAGATTTTCTACCATATCTCTTTGCTCCTTTACTTTCAATTTTTCCTAGGAAACATATTCAAAAACAAATACATTCTCTTATTGTAGCCTTTGATTCTTCTAAACTTTTTCAGACAACTCACTACTGGAAAATAAGGTTATACCAATGGTTCTAAACCGTTGGTATAGGCTGGAAAACTGTTGGTATAGCCTATACCAATGGTTTTCCAAACCGTAGGGCAATAAGCCATGAGGAAATCCCTATACCAAAGGTTTGATCTAAACCGTTGGTATAGGCCATGTATGTATGAATTTACCAACGTTTATAGGCTAACTGTTGGTATATGTTTGTATAGAATTTTTACCAACAGTTTCAATGAAACCGTTGGTATATATTGAAGACTAAACACTATACCAACGGTTTTAAAACCGTTGGGATAGTTTTTAAATTTTTCTCAAAGTATACCAACGGTTTAAAACTTTTGGTATTGGGTATTTGTAAAACTATTACATAGAAGCCTCTCCAGTATACACCTACATAAAAAATAGCATACAAAACACATACAAACAGACTTAAAACATCATACAAAACACCTGCAATAGCACAGAAAACACATAAAACCATCAAACTCTTCCAACCATGTCATGTACTACAATTCCCTATTTCAATCTTCATATGACAACAATATTCCAGTAGATTTGAATAACAGTTTCAATAACTCAAACATTATTTGCACCCATTTCAATCTTCATATGACAACCACTCTTCTGATAGTAATTTACCTCACCCCTGCACAACCCCCCCAACCAGCACAGCCCCCCCACCTCCCCGTCAAATTATAATAGGCAGAATAGTCCGAGAAATACTTATTAGAGTTGAATAAGAGTTTGAAATTGGCTCAAATCCCAATTTTTTTCTGATCCTAGATTTGGGTATGTAATTATTTGTGATGCATTTTGCATTAAAATTGTATTTTTTATAATATATGGTGAAAAGGTATTTTCTTAGGAGTCTAATCACTTATGACCCCATGAGTGAAACTACCCAACTCATGAAAAAGAGTTTGCGACTATCATTGATGAGTGTAAATTTCAGAGACACCACCTCTTTGATTAGATACATGCTATATATTCTATCTGAAATGTTGTTGTTGTTTTCAAATACGTTTGGTCAGTTTTCTATATGTCAGTTGTTGTTTTCACTTAAAATGTTGTTCATTTTAAAAAAAAAAGTGAGATACTTAGAGTGATACCAGCTACACCGTGCCTCGGATGGAGGTGGGGTTGACTCGTACACGTCACAAATGACACATGTATCGTTTTCCTAAATTATTAATACAATCTGAAAGCGTTTGGTTAGTTTTCTGTATGCAAGTTGTTGTTTTCACTTAAAATCATGTCCATTTAAAATAAAAGAGAGACACTTTGAGTGATACCGGCCACACCGTGCCTCGTATTGAGGCGGCGTTGACTCTTACACATCAAAGATGACTCATGAATCGTTTTCATATAGTATCAATAGAATCTGAATGCATTTGGTCAGTTTTCTGTATGCCAGTTGTTGTTTTCACTTAAAATGTTTTCCATTTCAAATATAGGTGAGATAATTTGAGTGGTTTCAGCCACACCGTGCCTCATATTGAGGCAGGGTTGACTCGTACACATCACATACAACCCATGGATCATTGTGCTAAAGTATCAACACAATTCGAATACGTTTGGTCAGTTTTTTGTATGCCAATTGTTTTTACTTAAAATGATGTCCATTTTAAACAAAAGAGAGACATTTAGAGTGATACCAGCCACACCACACCTTGGATTGAGGTGGGGTTGACTCATACACGTCACATATGACCCATGGATCATTTTCCTAAAGTTTCAATAGAATTCGAATGTGTTTGGTTGGTTTTCTGTATGTCAGTTGTTGTTTTCACTTAAAATGGTGTCCATTTTAAACAAAAGAGATACACTTTGAGTGGTGTCAGCCACAACACACCTCGGATTGAGGCGGGGTTAACTTGTACACATCACATATGACCCATGGATTGTTTTCCTAAATTTTCAACAGAATCCGAATGCATTTGGTCGGTTTCCTGTATGTCAATTGTTGTTTTCACTTAAAATGATGTTCATTTTAAACAAAAGAGAGACACTTTGAGTGGTGGCGACCACACCGCACTTCTTATTGAGGCAAGGTTGACTTGTACACATCACATATGACCCATGTATTATTTTCCTAAAGTTTCAACAGAATCCAAATGCATTTGGTTGGTTTTCTGTATGTCAGTTGTTGTTTTCACTTAAAATGATGTCCATTTTAAACAAAAGAGAGACATTTTGAGTGGTGTTGGCCACACCATGACACGGATTGAGGCAGGGTTGACTCTTACACATCACAAATGACCCATGGATCATTTTTCTAAAGTATCAACACAATCCAAATGTGTTTGGTCAGTTTTCCTTATGTCAGTTGTTTTCACTTAAAATCCTCTCCATTTCAAATAAAAGTGAGATAGTTTGAGTGGTGTTGGCCACACTGGCCCTTGTATTGAGGTGGGGTTGACTTTTAAACGTCACATATGACCCATGTATAATTTTCCTAAAGTTTAAACAGAATTATAATGCCTTTGGTCAGTTTTCCGTATGTCAGTTGTTGTATTCACTTAAAATGATGTCCTTTTGAAACAAAAAAGAGACACTTTGAGTGGTGCCGGTCACACCACGCCTCAGATTGAGGAGGGGTTGACTCATACACATCACAAATGACTCATGGATAGTTTTACTAAATTATTAATATAATCCAAATGTGTTTGGTTGGTTTTCTATATGTCATTTGTTTTTACTTAAAAGAGTATCCATTTTAAACAAAAGAAAGACACTTTGAGTGGTAACGGACACACCGTGCCTCGGATTGAGGCGAGGTTGACTCTTAAACGTCACAAATGAATCATGGATCCTTTTCCTAAAGTATCAATAGAATTCGAATGTGTTTGGTCAGTTTTACGTATGTCAGTTGTTGTTTTCACTTAAAATGTTGTCCATTTCAAAGAAAAGTGAGACACTTTGAGTGGTGTCGGCCACACCGCACCTCTGATTGAGGCGAGGTTGACTCGTACACATCAAAAATGACCCATGTATAATTTTTTAAAGTATAAACACAATCTGAATGGGTTTTTTTGGTTTTCTGTATGTCAGTTGTTTTTTTCATTTAAAATGTTGTCCATTTCAAATAAAAGTGACACACTTTGAGTGGTACCGTTCACAATGTGCCTCAGATTGAGGCGGGGTTGACTCTTACACGTCATAAATTACCCATGTATCATTGTACTAAATTGTAAACACAATCCTAATGCGTTTGGTTGGTTTTCCGTATGCCAGTTGTTTTCACTTAAAATCATGTCCATTTCAAATAAAAGTGAGACAGTTTGAGTGGTGACGGCCACACCAGCCCTCGTATTGAGGAAGGGTTGACTCGTACATGTCACATATGACCCATGGATCATTTTCCTAAAGTTTTAACAAAATTAGAATGCCTTTGGTTGGTTTTCCGTATGTCAGTTGTTGTATTCACTTAAAATGATGTCCTTTTGAAACAAAAGAGAGACACTTTGAGTGGTGTCGGCCACACCGCGCCTCGGATTGAGGCGAGGTTGACTCGTACACATCACAAATCACCCATGTATTGTTTTTCTAAAGTATCAACACAATCCGAATGCGTTTGATCGGTTTTTCGTATGCCAGTTGTTTTTACTTAAAAGAGTATCCATTTTAAACAAAAGAAAGACACATTGAGTGGTACCGGCCACACTGTGCCTCAGATTGAGGCGGGGTTGACTCGTACATGTCACAAATGACTCATGAATCCTTTTTCTAGAGTATGAACAGAATCCTAATGCGTTTGGTCAGTTTTTTGTATGCCAATTGTTGTTTTCACTTAAAATGTTGTCCATTTCAAAGAAAAGTGAGACAATTTGAGTGGTGCAGGCCACATCGCGCCTCATATTGAGGTGAGGTTGACTCGTACATGTCAAAAATGACCCATGGATAATTGCGCTGAAGTATCAACACAATCCAAATGTGCTTGTTTGGTTTTCCGTATGCCAGTTGTTGTTTTCACTTAAAATGTTGTCCATTTCAAATAAAAGTGAGACACTTTGAGTGGTACCGACCACACTGTGCCTCAGATTGAAGCAGAGTTGAATCATACACATCAAAAATGAACCATGTATCATTATGTTGAAGTATCAACACAATCCAAATGTGTTTGGTTGGTTTTCCGTATGCTCGTTGTTGTTTTCACTTAAAATGTTGTCCATTTCAAATAAAAGTGAGACACTTCGAGTGATACCGGCCACACCATGCCTCAGATTGAGGCGAGTTTGAATCCCACATGTCCCAAATGACCCATGGATCGTTTTCCTAAAGTATCAACAGAATCCGATTGCGTTTGGTCAGTTTTCTGTATGCCATTTGTTGTTTTCACTTAAAATGTTGTCCATTTCAAATAAAAGTGAAACACTTTGAGTGGTATCGGCCACACCGTGCCTCAGATTGAGGCGAGGTTGACTCGTGCATGTCACAAATGACTCATGGATCGTTGTGCTAAAGTATCAACACAATCTGAATCTGTTTGGTCAGTTTTCCATATGCCAGTTGTTGTTTTCACTTAAAATGTTGTCCATTTCAAATAAAAGTGAGACACTTTGAGTGGTACCGGCCACATTGTGCCTCGGTTTGAGGTGGGGTTGACTCATACATGTCACTTGGGTGTTTTGAGTGTCGTCAAGCCCCCCCCCCCCCCCTTCATTAACTATGGGTGGGTAATGTATCTAAAACTCTATCTAGGTATCATATATCTAATTTTGACAGGACTGCGAACCGCCATGGGGTGTCGTCCTAGAGCATGGCCAAATCATGGCATTACCACGGCGTGATCGCGGCGTGAGCGCGGCTTGTTGGCCCAGTCAAGCGACATCCGCGGGGCAGTATCTTCTCGGTTTCACCATAAGATAAGGTCACAACAAACATGATAGAACAAATCAACTATAAGAAGGGATTGTCAGAAGGTTTTAGTGAGCGGCACAATGACGCAACATCTAAAGGGAAACGAAACGACGGAAAAGAATCATACACCCTAAACTATCACTGTGAGTTTTCGCAGACAGCACACCTCCGTTGGGGGGGTTTATTATAAAAACATGAGTTTATTTATCAAATGAAACAATTATATTAAAGAACACTTATTCAAGATATGCAATTCAATATAATTAAGCGGAATTAAAAAAGAATCTAAATTCAATTTAAATCATTCTTAAATTAAAGAGGCTATGAGAGGGAATCTACCTCAAGGTGGAACCAAGCCGTCCACTTCGGCTCTTGGAGCTTTCTAACTAAAAGTTGTTGCTCCTCTACTGGGTATACGCATCTTCACACACATGTAAGGACACCTAGCCCCTATGCACACACCTGTGTGGCCATGAGCATGTGCAAGGGGATCCTTGCACATATGCTTATATGCATATATCAGTCTCCACTCACCTGAGTATGAATTTATATATATATATATATACATGGGTACACCTAGCCCCATACGTGCATAATCACTGCCATGGGTGATTATACATGTAACGGGAGAACCCACATACATATACTTACTTACCTATGCACACGCAGGTGAGTTGCCCTTGACTTGGCGACTCGAAACCAACGAGCAGGGATCAACGCACTACACAAAGGATATTAAGAACCTTAAAACACATGGAGGACGCTACATAACCAGTGAGAAACCAACCAATGGCCACTACGGGAAAAATGAGCAATTGCGACGGGTTATTTGCGACGGGACTAGATCCCGTCGCAAATAGTCCTGTTAAAAACTTATTTGCGACGGGGGTATTTACCCATCGCAAATAAGGAGGCCATTGCGACGGGATTGCTTTCCCCGTCGCAAAAGAACTGGCGCGCGTTGCGCGCCAAATTGCGGGAAAACTATTTGCGACGGGGGAATATTCCCGTCGCAAATAACCGGCGGCGGTAAAAGGTATTTGCAACGGGAATATTCCCCCGTCGCAAATAGTATGTCGGCAGGTGGTTATTTGCGACGGGACCCGTCGCAAATAACTATTTACCCGTTGACCGTAATAAATGTCGGCTAAGGTATTTGCGACGGGACCCGTCGCAAATAATCTAACCTATAAATACCCCCATCCGTTTTTTTCAAAACATTCTCAAATTTCATCTTCTTCTTCTCTCAAAGTTATATTTCTAAAGTTCAGTTTTTCTTCAGTTTAATTTTTTTCTCCGGAGCTGGTATTAAAGTTTTGAAGAACGATCAGAGCAGATCAATTTTCAAGGTATTTATGTTCAATTTAATTTAATATTTATTTTTAATTTTTTATTAGTTTCAATTATTCTTAATTAGTTGTAATTTAATTATGTTTATATTGTTTTATTACTTAATAAATTTAAATTATTAGTATTGTTCATAGTTAATGGTAATTAGGAATAATTAGTAATAATTTTTAATAATTAAGAATAAATATTAATAATTAGTAATAAATACCAATAATTAGGGATAATAACATTATTACATTATTAGTCTATTTTATTATTAATATTAAAATAATATAATTTTTTATATATATACAGTTCTCTTTTCATCTGTGTGTTTGCTGTCTTCACATGTATTATTTGTATGTGAAGATAGAAAACGCACAGATGAAAGGAGAATTGTATATAAATTAGAAAATTATATTATTTTAATATTAATAATAAAATATACTAATAATGTTATTATTTGTAATTATTGGTAATTATTCCTAATTATTAGTAATTATTCATTTAATTACTAATAATTAGGAACAATTACCAATAATTATCAATAATTAGGAATAATTAGTAATAATTACCAATAATTAGTAATAATTGCCAATAATTAGTAACAATTACCAATAATTAGTAATAATTACCAATAATTAGAATTAATTACCGGTAAATAGTAATAAATAGTAATAATTAGGAATAATTACCAATAATTAGTAATAATTCGTAATAATTACTAATAATTAGTAATAATTAGTAATAATTAGTAATAATTACCAATAATTAGTAATAATTAGTAATAATTGCCAATAATTAGTAATAATTAGTAATAATTAGTAATAATTAGTAATAATTAGTAAAAATTAGGAATAATTACCAATAATTAGTAATAATTAGTAATAATTAGTATTAATTACCAATAATTAGTAATAATTACCAATAATTAGTAATAATTACCAATAATTACCAATAATTACCAATATTTATCAATAATTACCAATATTTACCAATATTTACCAATATTTACCAATAATTACCAATAATTACCAATGATTAGTAATAATTATCAATAATTACCAATAATTGGTAATAATTAATAATAATTACCAATAATTAGTAATAATTGGTAATAATTAATAATAATTACCAATAATTAGTAATAATTATTAATAATTAGTAATAATTAAGAATAATTACCAATAATTAGTAATAATTACCAATAATTAGTAATAATTACCAATAATTAGTAATAATTACCAATAATTAGTAATAATTAACAATAATTACCAATAATTAGTAATAATTAGTAATAATTAGTAATAATTAGTATTAATTACCAATAATTAGTAATAATTACTAATAATTAGTAATAATTACCAATAATTAGTAATAATTAGTAATAATTAGCAATAATTACCAATAATTAGTAATAATTACCAATAATTAGCAATAATTACCAATAATTACCAATAATTACCAATAATTACCAATAATTAGTATTTATTACCAATTATTAGTATTTATTACCAATAATTAGTATTAATTACCAATAATTAGTAATAATTACCAACAATTAGGAACAATTACCAATAATTATCAATAATTAGGAATAATTAGTAATAATTACCAATAATTAGTAATAATTACCAATAATTAGTAATAATTACCAATAATTAGTAATAATTACCAATAATTAGTAATAATTACCAATAATTAGTAATAATTACCAATAAGTAGTAATAATTATCAATAATTATCAATAAGTAGTAATAATTATCAATAATTACCAATAATTAGTAATAATTAGTATTAATTACCAATAATTAGTATTAATTACCAATAATTAGTATTAATTACCAATAATTAGTATTAATTACCAATAATTAGTAATAATTACCAATAATTAGTAATAATTAATAATAATTACCAATAATTAGTAATAATTACCAATAATTAGGAATAATTACCAATAATTAGTAATAATTACCAATAATTAGTAATAATTACCAATAATTAGTAATAATTAGTAATAATTAGTAATAATTAGTAATAATTACCAATAATTCGTAATAATTACCAATAATCAGTAATAATTACCAATAATTACCAATAATTAGTAATAATTAGTAATAATTAACAATAAGTAGTAATAAGTAGTATTAATTACCAATAATTAATATTAATTACCAATAATTAGTAATAATTACCAATAATTAGTAATAATTACCAATAATTAGTAATAATTAGTAATAATTAGCAATAATTACCAATAAGTAGTAATAATTACCAATAATTACCAATAATTATCCATAATTACCAATAATTAGTATTAATTACCAATAATTAGTATTTATTACCAATAATTAGTATTAATTACTAATAATTAGTATTAATTACCAATAATTAGTAATAATTACCAATAATTAGTAATAATTACCAATAATTAGTAATAATTACCAATAATTAGTAATAATTACCAATAATTAGTAATAATTACCAATAATTAGTAATAATTAACAATAATTAGTAATAATTACCAATAATTAGTATTAATTACCAATAATTAGTATTAATTACCAATAATTAGTAATAATTACCAATAATTAGTAATAATTACCAATAATTAGTAATAATTAGTAATAATTACCAATAATTAGTAATAATTAGTAATAATTAGTAATAATTACCAATAATTAGTAATAATTAGTAATAATTACCAATAATTAGTACATTATTTGTATATTTTATTATTAATATTAAAATAATATAATTTTCTATATTATATACAATTCTCTTTTCATCTGTGTGTTTTTTATCTCCACATGTAATATTCGCATTCTTTTTCAAAATTATCAACCTACTCGCCAATGGAGAGGTGAAAGTGAATGCAAATATTACATGTGGAGACAGAATGTTAAACACACAGATGAAAGGAGAATTGTATATAATATAAAAAATTATGTTATTTTAATATTAATAATAAAATATACTAATAATGTAATAATGTTATTATTATATAATTAATGTTTATGAAAAAATTATATTAGTATTATTAAAATAATAAAAAATCAATATAATATTAAAATTATCAATATTTGTAACATGTTTTGCTTTATTCTCAATATATTAAATCTTTACTTGAGTGTTTTTTCTAACAAATTATTCAAAACCAGTAATACTTTTATATTTTATAGAGAAATATGGAACAACGAGGTCGTCAACAATCATTATTAGGTGACCGCATATGGATAAATCAACGTAGAAATCCAAACGGTTCTGGTTTAAATCCAGTATATGTTGAGGGTGTGGAGATTTTTTTATCATTTGCGGCATCAAATTCAGAATTTGTTTCAGAAGGAAAAATAAAATGCCCTTGCAGAAAATGTGCATTGAGAACGTTTGACACGTTTGACAAAGTGGGAGAACATCTCTTGCGTTTTGGTTTTCAACCAGATTATGTTTTTTGGTATCAACACGGTGAACGCAGTTCCAGAGCAGGTGATACCAACTTGATTTCGGATCCATCCCGGTTTCAAGATTTAGTACATGATGTTGTAGGTTCATCTGTTCAACATACAGAAACTCCGGCTGATATAGCTTCAAATCCTGAGTTGGCACCGTCTGAATTTTATGAGTTGTTGAAATCTGCTGAGGATGCATTATATCCTGGCTGCAAGATGAGAAAATTAGAAGCAGTTGCAAAATTTATGGCTATCAAATCAGATAACGGAATGTCAAACACCTGTTTTGACCAGATATTTTCTTTGTTGAAAACACTGTTACCAGAAGGAAATGTTTTACCTGCAAATTACTATGAGAGTAAGAGGCTGGTTCGAAATTTGGGACTTACTTGTCAGAAGATTCATGCATGTTCAAATGACTGCATTTTATATTCTGGGGAAAATGAGTCGTTGGATAGTTGTCCTACATGTGGGCAACTGAGATATAAAGAAGGACAACACGGGAAGTCTGGTTTGATTCCTGTAAAACAGTTGAGATATTTTCCGCTTACATCCAGACTTCAGCGTTTATTCATGTCTAAGAATACAGCGACAATGATGTCATGGCATAAAGAGAATATTTCAACCGATAAAAGCTTGAATCATTCAGCCGATGGTGATTCATGGAAACATTTTGATAGAGTGCATCCATCCTTTGCTTTAGAAGCTATAAATGTTCGACTGGGCCTTTCCACTGATGGTTTCTGTCCGTTTGGATCTTATGGTAGTCAATATTCATGTTGGCCTGTTTTTTTAACTCCGTACAATTTACCTCCATGGATGTTGATGAAGGAGCCATATATCTTTTTGACTTTACTAATTCCAGGACATCCGAAGAAAAATATTGATGTTTATTTGAAGCCATTGATTGATGAATTAAATTTATTGTGGAGTACTGGTGTCAGTACATATGATGTTGCAACGAAACAGAATTTCATACTGAGAGCAACATTGATGTGGACAATAAGTGACTTCCCGGCTTATGGGGTGTTATCTGGCTGGAGTACACATGGTCAGAAATCATGTCCTTACTGTATGGGAGAGAACAGAGCATTTATGCTCATTCATGGAAAGAAACCTTGTTATTTTGACTGTCATCGCAGATTTCTTCCAGCTGATCATCCTTTTCGCAGAAACAGATCTCATTTCAGAAAAGGAACAGTTGAAAGGGATGGACCTCCAAAAATGCTATCAGGTTCGGAATTAAAATCAGTTGTATTTTCATTACCCCTCATCACTTTTGGTCCCACAATAAACCAACAGAAAATTTCTGGTTTTGGGAAAGAACACAATTGGATTAAACGTAGCATATTTTGGGATTTGTCATATTGGTCTGATCTGTTGGTCCGACACATGTTAGATGTCATGCATATTGAGAAGAACTGTTTTGATAATTTGTTTCATACAGTTTTGGATACGCCAGGAAAGAGCAAAGACAATGTAAATGCACGTTTAGATCTTGCCCAAATTTGCAGGCATCCAGAATTGGAACTATTTGAGAATGTCAGAACAGAAAGGTTACTGAAACCAAAAGCAGCTTATACACTGTCTAAAGAAAACCGTTTATTATTTTGTCAGTGGATTGCAGATTTGAGACTTCCAGATGGTTGTGCTTCTAATTTGGGTAGATGTGTAAAGAATGGTCATATTACTGGATTAAAAAGTCATGATTGTCATGTTATAATGGAGAGACTTCTACCCATTGGATTAAGAGGTCTGTTGAATTCTGTGATTTGGGATTCCATAACAGACATGTCTCATTTTTTCGAGAAATTTGTGCGGCTACGGCAGATTATGATGCTCTAGGCAAACTTGAAAAAGATGTTGTTGTAATTATATGTAAACTGGAAAAAATATTTCCGCCGTCTTTCTTCGACTCAATGGAACATTTGATGTTACATTTTCCATATGAAGCCAAATGTGGAGGTCCGGTACAGTTTCGATGGATGTACTCATTTGAAAGATGCATGCAAAAATTGAAAAGAAAAGTACGTAACAAAGCATCTGTTGAAGGATCTATTGCAGAAGCTTATTTGCAAGAGGAAATATCTTTTTTCTGCTCCCATTATTTTGAATCTGAGTATCCTTCAAAACACAACCGAATGGGACGGAACGAGAGGAATATTGATGAAATCGACAATCAATTATCTATTTTCAACCAGTCAGAGCTTGGTTTCGGTGGAGTTTATGAACGCTGGCTTTCAAATGATGAAAATCAGAGAGCTCATACGTATGTTATGCTCAACTGTGAAGAGATGACATCAGTTGTACTGTAAGTGTTTATATCACTTATTCTATCATTTATGTTACAGTAAATAACTTTGGTTTTTATAGGTTGTACGATAACCATATCAAGAAACAAATTCCACAAATTACAGCAGCTACTCTCGAAGAACGTCGACTGAAAAATTTCTTTCAGTGGTTTCAAAAACTGGTAACATAAATTCTTTATCTTTTAGCAACTCATTCAATGTATAGTTTACTATATTGATAATTATTTCACAAATTTTCAGGTGTCTCGACATGCTGATAAAATTGACAAACGGCTGTGTGTATTGAGTAACCCACCTTCCAAACTTGTTAAAACTTATAATGCATATGTGGTGAATGGATTTTGATTCCACACACATGCATATGGGGAATCGAAAAAAACAATGAACAGTGGAGTTAGCTTGAGAGGATCTCATCATCGAGAAAATGAAGTTGACTTTTATGGCATACTTGATGAAATCATTGAACTCTGTTATCTTGGACAACATTACATAACCATGTTCAAATGTCGGTGGTTAGATACAGAGAGAGGCGTGCGTATTCATCCGACTCATGGAATCATCGATATTAAATGTAAAAGTGTTCTCGCAGTAAATGAACCATTCTTATTGGCTCAACAGGCATATCAAGTTTATTACGCAAAGTACTGTGCAACATCAAGAGAATTGACTGATTGGTGGAGTGTAATAAAAATCAAAATTCGAGACAATCAGTTTAGTCAAAATGAATGTGCTTTCACTGATGTGCAAAGAATTGAAGTTTTTCAAGAGAGTACTCAAAATCAATCTTTTTTACAAAGAGACATGAGTATCGATGACGACACCCCACATTTAAGAGTCGGTGGTGATGATGATGTTAATGATGTCACATATGAATTTGAAATGGTAAGAGATGAAGCAACTGTAACTCGAATGGATATCGATGATGTTGAGGAGGAATATGAAGATGACATTGACATATATGAAGATGATGATGAAGATGAACACTGATAGCATTTCATGGTATTTATATACAATCATAATATGTATATATGTATATATAATAGTAATTATCAATTATTTGCTAACATTAATATTTTCTGTTTCAGATGGACGACGCCACATTTCGTGAGTTGGCGGATGTTGACCTGACTTTCGATGCGGATGAGTTGCTGACAAATGACCCTCAGCCTGCAGGCGCTCCAGGGAGTATGCGGAGGGGGCGCGGTTTTGCACGATTGATGATTCCTGACCCCGTCCCCGAGCGACGTCCACGTCTTGGGTTTGATCCACGCACACGGAGGTGTGATAACCTGTGTGATAACCTGTGGATTTGACTAAGATTTCATTAATCAATTCACATAATAAATGTTTATTATTTTTTCAGTTTTCCGCATATAGCAGTCGGACAGGGCAGCGCTATTTTGCGCAACTATTTCTCTCAGCCGTGGACCACATGGGAGCAGATTCTCATTGATGTGCAGCAGGCCATGTTCGGCCATTGGTTGGTACGTACGTAAATAAATAATTTTTATTTTGAAAATTATTTCATTTCTAACTTGATATTTTTATTTATTTGTAGGGTTTATGGTATCCGATCGAGGATACCATGCGTGACGCCATCCACGAGGCATGGGAGGTGGCCATGCGTGATCGCCTTCGTCAGTTTTTGCACAATTTAAGAAAAGCTGCGATGAAGAAAGCAGGAGTGTCAGATTTTGACGAGTCATGTAGAGCACACCGACCAGAGTATATTTCATCCCATGTATGGGATGGATTATGTGCGCACTGGTTGAGTGGTGCCTTTCAGAGGAAATCATCGGTGGGGAGGCAGAATCGGGGGAGACAGGAGGTGACTCATCGAGCTGGGAGTCGTTCTTTCAGTACTCATAGACAGCATCTGGTACGTACATTATTTATAAATATTTTATATAATTATAAATATTAACAGTTTATTTTTTATTCTTATAGGCTGTCGACCATCCCGATATTACAGAGTACGACGTATATCGGAGGATGTATAGTGATCCTGCTACTGGGGAGCTCAGAGGTGATCGTCAGCATCACATCGTGGTCAGTATTATTTGTTTTCAAGTTTAAAAATTAACTGCATATAATATATTCACAATTTTAATTTTAAATTGCAACTATAGGAGTCATATGAGGCCGCAACGTCACATGCCCGGCCTGAGAGTCAGGCCGAGTCATCAGATCAGACCACTGCCCGTCAGTTTGATGAAGCGGCATGGATGCAGGCCACCCAGTATGCCTTCGAGAAGGGTCGGGTAGTTGGTATCGGCTCTCGACTGACTCCCGGAGATTATTATGGCAGTGCTGCGATGTCGGCGTCCAGCTCGAGAGGAGCTCGTGCATCTTCTTCTACTACACAGTATGAGGATCAGTTGCGATCTCAGACTGCACAGATAGAGAGTCTCCGACAGGAGCAGGAGCAGATGCGTCAGCAGCATGAGGAGGAGCGTCGACGCCAGCAGCAGCTGTACGAGGAGCAGGCGAGTCGGTGGCAGCAGCAGCATCAGGAGCAGATGGAGTACATGCGCCGACTCACTCATGTTTTAGGGATGAAGTTTCCTCCACCACCATCTGCAGATCCCCCACCTCCCCCCCTCCTTCAGATTAGAGATTGTACTTATGTTATAAAATTTGTGAAATCAAATTATTATTTTTTTCTATTCATAGTTTCTGTTTCATTATAAAATATTAATAATATTATATTTTTAAATAACAATATTAATATGAATAATAATATTATTTATATTTTATAATATTAAATTTTATATATATATTAAAATTTTATAATATTATAATTTAATTATATTTTTTGTAATACTTGAATTATTTTAATATTTGAATGTAAAATAATTCTATTATTTTTATATTAATTAAAATAAATTATTAATATTTTTTTATTTATGAATTATAATTCTAATATTATTATATTAATTAAATCATTTATTAATATTCTATTATTTTTTATTTTTGAATTATAATTCTATTATTATTATATTAATTAAAATAATTTATTAATAATTTATTATTTTTATTTGTGAATTATAATTCTATTATTATATTAATGAAAATAATTTATTAATAATTTATTTTTTTTTATTTTTTTTATAGTATTTGCGACGGGATACTATATTCGTCGCAAATACTAGTATTATTAATAGTTTTTTATTTTTTTTAAAAAATAGTTTTTGCGACGGGATATTATGCCCGTCGCAAATACTAGTATTATTAATAGTTTTTTATTTTTTTTAAAAAATAGTTTTTGCGACGGTACCGTCGCAAAAGGTATTTGCGACGGGCCCGTCGCAAAAACTATTTTAAAAGTTTTTTACAAAAATACGGAGTACTATTTGCGACGGGGAGAATGACCGTCGCAAAAAACGGCTTTAGCGACGGGCCCGTCGCAAATAAGTGTTGTTGCGACGCCGTTTTCAGCAACGGGCTATTTGCGACGGGCCCCCGTCGCAAAAAGCCATTTGCGACGGGATCCCGTCGCAAATGCCCCGTCGCAAATGCCCGTTTTTCTAGTAGTGGGCATTAAAGCCTTACCTAGATTGGCAGCGAAGAACCAAATCCACCCGAACCAACACAAAACGATCTAACGCCCTACCGAAAACATAATATGGAGTAAAAAACACTAAAGCCCAAAATACATGAGGTGAGAGACAAGTAGTAACCATAGAATCTTACCTCAGATCAAAGCCAGTGGACTGAATCAATCTGAACTCCTTATGGCACCCTTCGCAAAATATAACTACCTGCTGTCCATAGAAAGCAGTCAAAGATCTAAGTGACCAATGCAATAAAGAAAATAAAATAAAAACTAAAATAAAACATACTTGTCTCCTATGACTATACCTGTCACCGCCCAACATATAAGTACCACAACGCCCCATGGGTCAAATCATGTTCCTGCAAGCAAAGGGGAAACTGATAAATGTTTCAAAATGATACTATCAAATAATACATTCCTATTAATTAACAATTACTCTTCCTATTAATGGTATATAATCAATTTGGCCTAAGTTTAAACTTAGTTTGGTTTTGTTCGATACAAGGTATGAGGTCTTATTATTCTTGGTTTTTATGTTTACACTTGAGATATTTATTTAAAAATGATGCATGTATTTGGAATTATTATTTATGGTTTTAGTTCTTAGCCCGTTGCCATGGGGCCTGTCCACATGAATAATTCTTGTAATGTAGGGTTCAATTGAAATTTATGCACTTTAATGTGATTGATGTCACTAATGATGAGGATTTAGATCAAGTAAAATATTCCTAAGAGGATTGGGCCTTGTAGTGATAGGTGTGGCAATTGTACATCTAGCGTTTGATGAGGAAATACTTATGAGGATGGATTGGAATCTTGGTAGGTTCTTAGAGTGGGATGGTCCCTTTGAGTATATAAAATGTATTATGAAAGGTTTTACTCAATTTAATGATTCAAGAGTTCAACTAAAGAGATGAAGGTTGAGATGCTAGTGTGGGTATTGGGTATTGTCGGACAGATTGGCATTATAATGCCAAGAGGCTTGGTGTGATTTAGCTTAGGATGGAACCTAGTTAGTGGGGCTAGGTTATAATACATGGTTTTGATGAGGTTATTGACCATATTATTGAGAATATAATGTAGATGGGTTCGACATGGTGTACTTTTGTGACTAGTACAATCATAAGGTGAATAATCCTCTTTGTCTAGTTGGATGATGAGATGTACATCGAGGCATGGGATAATCCTCAAGAGATGAGTCTAGACTATGTGACTGAGAGGATAGACTAGGATAGGTTTGATAGGATTGGGTGAGTGGCCAACCCATGCGAGGATGATATGATGTATGGAGACACTTGGAGACACTTGGGTTTATTTATGATATCTCATGGAGACACTTCGGGTTATTTCATGACTCCAACATACTCCATAAATGTTCCCACATAATGTTTTAGAAAAACAATTCCATCTCATGGAAGACCCCAAGGCTCCTCTATCTTCCAATGTTTCCTCACACTCACACCTCATGGTATTACAGTATTCAAGTGATCTACGTCAACTAGTCAGGATAACATCACTATCCTCCGTCCGTAGAAAGAAGTAAAATACCTAAGTGGCCAGTGTGATAAAAATAAAAAAAAAACTAAACAAAAACATACCTATATCCTGTGACTATACATGTCACCGCCCAATATATAAGAACCACACTACCCCATGGGTCAAATCATGTTCCTACAAGCAAGGGGGAAACAGTTCCATTTAATAATCTCTTCATTTTTCATTATGTTCTTTATATATCACATTGTTGGAAACACCATACTAGTACACTTAGCCATTGAATATGCACCTATGATACATTAGTTGAGTTGAAGATTGTGCACATAACCCTCTTCACTATGGAAAGAACCTCAGATGGACCGCAATCAATGTTTAGTAGTTGATCCTACTCTTGAAACTGGTTGGGCACCAGTCCATGAACCAGATGGTCTACTTGGTCATGAGGGTGTAAACCATTTCATTATATTATACTAAGAATAAAGGTGTTCACTACTGGAAAAATACCCTATACCAACGGTTTGGAACCGTTGGTATAGGCCTCCAAACCGTTGGTATAGCCTATACCAACGGTTTGGAGAACCGTAGCCAAGTAAGCCGTTGGGATAGGTCTATACCAACGGTTTTCCAAAAACCGTTGGTATAGGTAATATGAAATCTATACCAACGGTAATGGAACCGTTGGTATATAAATTCCAAAAATAAAACATCCGCTGGGATTTGATCCCAGGACCCCTCGTTTATAATCGAACGACTTAACCACTAAGCTAACATCACTTTTGTAAACATAATTTCATAAATATATATATGTATTATCATAATTATATTAAATTTTGATTTATATAATGTTCTCGGTTAGTGGATCTGGAAAAAAATTAAAGAACCTATCCCAACGGTTTTCAAAACCGTTGGGATAGCCCTATCCCAACGGTTTTCAAAACCGTTGGGATAGGTTCTGGTTGGGTGTAAAGTTGTTGGCCGAATGTTGAATTTTTTTGATGCTTTTTCCCAACGGTTCTTGAGAACCGTTGGGAAAGAGTGACCTTTCCCAACGGTTCTCCCAAACCGTTGGGAAAGGGGTGGGAAAGGGGGGTCTTTCCCAACGGTTCTCCCAAACCGTTGGGAAAGGGGGGGTCTTTCCCAACGGTTTGGGAGAACCGTTGGGAAAGGGGTGGGAAAGGGGGTCTTTCCCAATGGTTCTCCCAAACCGTTGGGAAAGACCCCCCCTTTCCCAACGGTTCTCCCAAACCGTTGGGAAAGGGGTGTTTTGAGGCCCCTTTCCCAACGGTTCTCCCAAACCGTTGGGAAAGACCCCCCTTTCCCAACGGTTTGGGAGAACCGTTGGGAAAGGGTGTATATAAGTGTTGGGAAAGATCTGATTTCCAGTAGTGGTTGGTATCTTTTCTACCAACAATGGTAATTTCTTAAGGATTGAGTGCCAATCGACTTCAGTTCCTAAGTTAATGGCCCCTTAACTATCCGTAGATGTCAAGGGGTGTCTCCCATTGGTGTCTTGTGGTGTGTAGTGTCTATTTATGATTTCTGTGGTGCTTTCGTATTGTGAAAAATGTGTATTTCATGGTCAGTTTAATAAATACATTAGTCAATTGGAAAATACACCCATAGTCAATAGAGATATACCCACTTTTGATAGAGAATACCATCCAAACAACCAACTCGGAAATCTGAGACCAACATTTTACTTTACCAGTTCCAATTACATAATATATGGAGCACCAACTTATGTTTTATGAACCAATCAATTAAAGGGAAATAAACTCCTCACAATAAACCATAAAATCTCATATAACATCACTCACCTCCAATTAGTTCATATGGTTCACTAACTATATATAAGGAGTGGCTATGAAGACTTCAAATAAAGTTGATCCATACAATAATGACACTTAAGTGTTGAACAAAAATAGAAAACAAATCAAAGTTCACTTATTGGTTATGCCATGCCAGGGACATCACGACATGGTTTAGACAAAATCAAAATAGAAAATAAAAATAATAGATGAAAAACATTAAAACTAAGGTAGTACTTACAGATTTGGAGTGTATAACTATTTTTTTATTTAAGATGGATCTATTGGGTGGAAGCAGTTTCCCGGCCTGGGTAAAGAGAAAACCCTCTCGTTTAGGCCAAATCAAAATAGAGAAGAAGAAAAACAGATTAAGAACATTAAAAGTAATTTAGGACTTACAGATTTAATGTCGGTTGAAGAGGATGGAAGGATTTTCCCAGCCTAGGTAACCAGAGAGCTTCGGCAGATCTCATTTTTAGGGCTGCAGTCACGCGGACAAAGGAGAATTGGGGCTGGTGTATTTTTGGGGAAACCTTTCCCAACAGTTTTAAAAAACCGTTGGGAAATGTATTCTATACCAACGGTTTCTAAAAATCGTTGGTATAGGTTGTTGTAATGGGAATTTAACCAACGGTTTTGTTGAAACTGTTGGGAAAAGGAGGCCTTTCCCAACGGTTTTCCCAAATCGTTGGGAAAGGCTGGTAATAATGCGAGTTTACCAACGGTTTGTTCAAACTGTTGGGGTAGTCCACCTATGCCAACGGTTTGTTCAAACCGTTGGGGTAGTCCACCTATGCCAACGGTTTGTTCAAATCGTTGGCATCAAAGTGTTGGTATATCTCCACATTCCAGTAGTGATTGTGTAGCTAGATCATCATTTCTGACTTTCAGATTTTGAACTTCATATGACTTTTGATTCTCTTCATAATCATCATCCTTTTGTTTTCCTTTCATTCTAGTCATCTTTTGTATTTCTTCACCTTGAGAATAATTCTTCTCCCTTAGGTCAGTAGCCACACCAATAAGCCTTTGATTTAAGCCTCTTAGCTTGTTGACCTCAATTTCCAATACTTGGATCCGAATATCTTTAGATTTAACTTCTTCATCCAATTTCCGATCCAATTTCTTTGTCATGTTGACAACATCTACTGGTGGCCTCCTTCTTAAAACTTCTTCATCATCAGTTGTTTCGGTATAACCTTTATGTTCAAGTACTTCACTCATTCCTACATCATGATTGAGTGAATCAATCTTTTCCCTATCAGATTCATCCATACCTTCCTTCAATAAGATGTTTGATTCTTTTAGTTGAATCACACTTTTTTCATAAACACTTCCACAATGAGGGATATCACATGACTTCTGATTATTCTTTGTTGTTTTTCCCTTTTCCATGACACACCGAGATAAGAGAATACTGATTTAACCACACAAATCGATTACACCAAGTCAGAGCAAACAAATCTGATAAAAGAAACCTTTCCTCTAATACTAATTGTTATGACGAAAAGGGACCTAGATACCCTGAGGGGGGGTGAATCAGGATATGGATATTCTATTTTAAAATTCTTCTTGCCCCGCTGGATTTTGACCTCTGTATTATAAGGGTCACTTTGTTTTCTCTTGTGTGTTTATGTTGATCACTTCTTTTTTATCTTTATTTAATGGTTATGCTTTAGATGCAATGCAGGGAAGTAACCAAACAGACAGAGATTTTTACTTGGTTCACCCTCACTGGGCTACGTTCAAGGAGCATACAATGACGATGTGCCGCTGTACCAAATTCACTAAAGCTCATTGCCAATGATGTTCGGGCTATATCACTTATATGCCCAGATTCACTGCATTTACAATGTTTAGGGTCAGCTCACTGCTTTCCTAAGGGTCACTCCTTGTTCCTCTTTCTCTGGCTCACTACCTGTTGAAAGGATAACATTCTTCATTTTCCTCTGCTCACTGCACTTGGAAGGGATCAAATCACAGTTTATAGACCTGTAGGTCTCTTCATTATCACTAATGAATGCATCCTCCACTGTATGTAGATGCTCTATTGATGTCCAAATTTCATCCACTGATGAATACCCCTTTGCCTCTGAACACTGGGCAATTCCTTTGGAAATACCTTCGCAAAGCACTCTATTTCGCGAGACTCCCAATTTCACGAAGCTCAAACAAGCTTTCGCGAAGTCCCTGCCTTTTTGCGAAGCACACACCTTCGCAGAGCTCCTGCCTCGCGGAGCACACTGCTTTCGCGGAGCTTAGACCGTCGCAAAGCTCAAGCCTTCGCAAAGCTTAGGCCGTCACGGAGCTCAAGTCGTCGCAGAGCGACTTCTTTCACAGAGCTCACTGAGCCAACGCGAAAGCACCCAACTTTTCACAGAGCTGGAATAGCTGCCACGAAGCTCCTTCATTTCACGAAGCACACTGCCTTCGCGAACTAACTTCGCTAGTCGAGAACAAAATATTTTCTTCGAAAAAACTCTCTCTTTCTCCTGAGGGGGTCGATGTCTATTTATAGGCGATTTCACCGACCCTCGAACCTTCCGCACGAAGTCAACGCCACATCAGCTCAAATCACGAAGCTCCGAAGTTCCCGCCAAAATTCTCTCAAAATCGCGAAGCACCACGACAATTTTCCGATCGCGGAGGTCGTCGTAATCACGGAACGTTCCGTCAATTACTTTGCGCCGCCGCCGCGAAACTCCCTCACATTTCCCTTCAACACTATCATTCGTGAAGCTCGTCGTAATCGCGAAGTCAATGTTTTGGGTAACTCATCATCTCATATTGCACCTTATTTATGTGGTCAAGAAATCCCTTATAGTGTAACTTAAGTGTGTCGGTGAGATCTCGAATTCGAGTATCTTTGAATTATTCCCTGTATTTATGTTGCTTGATACTCTTTACAACACATTTTTTTTGTCTATATCAATGTAAATATGTGATCTAATAAAGTCATATAAATAGATTAAGTTTTTATAAAAAAACTAAGACCGCCAAAATTGACTTTATCACATTGTATTTCTCACGCACAAAGCAACTTATTTCACTCTTATATTTCTTATTTTTAAAGCTATACTTTTAAGTTATTCGCATTCATATATATTATACAATTTTATTTGAATCCCGCGCGAACCCACCGGCAAAATATTAGTTTTGGTAAAAACAGGGAGGGGGCATTATTTTGGTAATTGCATTTTTTTTAAATTACTCCCTCCTCTCTGCCGTCGACGGAATCGCCCCACCCTGCCCAGCCTCGTCTCCCTGGGGAACGTCCCCTCCCCCCCGAACCAGGCACCGCTGACATCATCCACCCTGCCCAGCCCGTGGCCGTCGGCATCTCCCCCCAGCCGAACCAGGCACCGCTGACATCGTCCCCCCGAAGCCGAACCGGGCACCGCTGACATCGCTCCCCAAAATCCATGCCTGACATCGCCTCCTATCCCCGCCAGCGTCGTCTTCCCCTGCAAAATCCATCATCGCCGACATTGCCTCCCCCTAAGCTCGTTCCAGCCGACATCCACCCCTGCATTGCCCCCAGCATCCCTTTGCCCAATCGGACGTTCCCGGTAATGCTCCTCTTGCCCAACACCACCCACGGTTTGCTATTGCAGGGCTGTCTTGTGGAAGATAACAGATCGGGCGGATGAGGGCTCACGATATCATGGAATCCGCAAAATTGCCATCTGAATGTTTTTTATTGTTATATATATATATTTTTTATGAACATCATTTCCTATTCTTTTTTCTGGCATACCAAGCATATCTTCTGGTTCCAATTGCAATTCCCTTTCCATTCCCTTTCCGGTTCCCTTTTCATTGAAATTGGTTTCTGGGTGCCAAACAGGGCCTGAAAGGTTTCAAGGGTGATTGTGCACATTTTATAACTGGTGTTGGCATTGAGGGGGGTGAAGTGAGACATGGGCTGCATATGTTCGAAGGGAACCTGTGCATGCAGTGCCCCCCATGAAAGTGAGAATGTCAAACAGTCGAACAAGCCTTCTTCAGCATCAGGTGTTGTCCCTAAGAGAGATGGGGTTTTAGCGGATGTTGTTGGCGGCAGGACAGACGCTTCTGTCCGCCAGCATCACAAGGTGGCTGCACAAGTAAATTTGAGTTCAACTGGTGCTCCAGCAGACATGGAGAACAATAAAACTGAAAGAGTAGAAACCCCCAAAAGAACCCATCATCAAAGGCGAGCCACCGTGGATGTTGGGGAAAAAATAGGACTGTCACCCATGTCTCGGATAGTTAGCATCCCGAATGGTGCAGAGGGTGAGCAGGTTGTTGCAGGTTGGCCATCATGGCTATCTTCAGTTGCAGGAGAAGCAATCAAAGGATGGGTTCCTCGGCGAGCCGACTCTTTCGAGAAATTAAATAAAGTCTGTTTGTGGTGACCTCTATTTAATACTCAATAATGTCAACTCTGTTATTTTTGTATTAGTCAAGTGCATATCTATGGTTCCTTTACTTTCCTTCAGGAAGTTATTGTTGAGTGTTAGAAATAATAGATGTGCCCCATGCCTTTTCCTCTTCGATGTTGTAAATTATCATAAAAAACATGTTACTTGAAAATGACACCACAATCATATTTATTTCATATTAAGATAACGTGAAGAATTCAGTTTCCTTCATTTCTGTGTTTGGTGAGATTAAAAGTACCCCTATGCAACCATGTTTTCCTAAATTCAAATGCGTATCAATAATTTTTGTGCAAACGAAAATATTAAGTTCCAGCAAGTTTGAAAATTTGAACTAATGGTGAAAAGTTTGATTTGTGTAATGATTTGCTTCTTTCTGTTGTTCAGAGTGAAAATGTTGCATGTTTAAACATTTTCAAGTGATTCAAAGTCCACTGAACTTATGTCATGCCTTACAGCTTGGATGTTTGTGTTCACAGTTTTTGCCTTACGTTTATGTTTGACGAATGAGTGTTATCCCTGTCACTGAGTGCTTCAGTTATTATGTAGATTGGGCAAGGCACCTACAGCAGCGTCTACAAGGCCAAGGACCTCGAAACTGGTAAAATTGTAGCAATGAAGAAAGTACGTTTTGCTAATATGGATCCTGAAAGTGTTCGATTTATGGCCCGGGAAATATATATTCTGCGCAAGCTTGACCATCCTAATGTCATGAAGCTTGAGGGCTTAGTCGCTTCAAGGATGTCAGGCAGCTTGTACCTTGTTTTTGAATACATGGATCATGATCTTTCCGGGCTTGTTGCTTCACGTGGTATCAAGTTTTCCGAACCACAGGTACCTATTTTTTGCATGGTTCCCCATTCTGAAGTCTTTACTGCCAATGCTTGTCAAACCATACTTGTTTTATTTGAAGGCTCACAGGTCAAATTGAATGTTCCCTCTGTTAAAAGTGCAATGAATGAAAAAAATAAACAGTTGTAATAGAACATTGATCACAGTAAATGATGGTGCATATTGAAAAAAATCTCTATCTCAGTCATAAGAATGTGATGATATCTGGTGGAGAATTTTATGGTAGGTGTTTAGACCGAGACACCTTGAGAGTGGGGGTGAATCAGCGTGTTAACCAATTTAAACATTTTCCTTTTTCAGGATCTTGTTCCCTTGCTAGAAGGAACAATCATTCAACCTCTTATCTTCTCCAAAATTATTAGTATCACACACCATGCTTATATGCAGAAAAATAAAGCACATGAGAACACCATATTTTACTTGGTTCACCCAAATGGGCTAATCCAAGGAGCACACACCAACCATGTGTTGATGTGCCATGAAGATAATACGACGCACTGTAGATATTACAAATGATTTAGAAAGGCGCACTGCCGATCCAAGGGCACACCCTCTTCCTGTCGTACCGGCTCACTGCTTTTCGACAAGGCTTGGACGGTTTATTGACTTGTCAGTCTCTTCATGATCTTCATGATAGCACGAACTGATTGCATCTGTAACTCCAGATAGATGCCCGCTAATCTTCAATATATTGCTCCACTTCTTCTTCAATCCAGATGGACGCAACTCCTTATCGGCGAGGGTTGAATCTGCTTTAATTACAATAGCACTTCTTCCCGGATAGAGATAATTTTAAAGTCTGGAATTATTCTCTTGAAATACTTCTTCTATAACCAGTGATAGTAGTGACCTTTTGTTCTCCCTTCTCTTGCACTCGCACTTGCACCAGATGACACAATGGATCTTCTTCTTCTTCTGATTACACAGGATCCAAATATTCCATTTTGTGAGGTTCTCTTCTCTCTCCCTTGCTTCAGCCACATATACATATCATGTGCAGAATCTTCTCTCTTTTCTTCTGAACCAGATGTTTCAATATGGTGTCGGTCTCACTTCCTTCGTTCTTCTTCATGCAGTTTATATACCTGCATATTTAAGTCCACACACAGTCATATCAAGTCTCCATAATTCACGATGTTGCCACCTGTCTCATGCAATAACAGCCTATTTAAATTCAAATAAAACCTCCCATAATTCCCACATAACAGTTTCTATAATTCCCAGACTTCCACCATTTACCGCATGCAGTGTTTCTGTTTTTTAGAATATGGAAACCCCGTGATAACTCCTCCATATTTCAGTCTCTAACTTTCCAAAAATCTCGCGGTCAAAGGATCTCCATTTAAATAAAAAAATCTCCTTGCATGAACCCATGAAATCTCCATTTAAAGCCATCTTTGAATACTCGAATATCAAGGCATGACTCCCTCATTAAATCTCCATATTCAAGCTTCAAATATCATGGTACAGAATCCTTATTTAAAACCTTTGAATATCGCTGCATAACTCCATTTAAAGATTCCTGGATAATCTGGCAAGAGAATCTCATTCTAAAACTCCATGAATATCGTGATTTAAGCTTCCTGAAAATGTGGTGGAAATATCTCCATGCATCCATCACGATATTTCACACCCTCACGTGGATCTCTTTTTACCCTTACCTTTACGCCGGCCATTGTTGTACCTTTACTTAGCCTCCAGTTTGCCTCACTACCTTTACGCAGTCTTCTGAAATGCTGAGTTACCTTCACGCGTACAGTGTAATCCTTATTTACCACTACGCAGCCTTGCCTGTACCTTTACGAAGCCTCTGCCAGTTATCCGTATGCAGCATACTGTCTGTGGCAAAGACCCTTACACAGCCTTGCCCAATTACCCATACGCATCCTACTGTCCAGCTACCCTTACGCAGGTCTTGAGTGACCTTTACGCAGCCAGCCTCCATGTGTAATCTTACCTTTACGAAGCCACCACAGGGAGCCTGTTCACCTTACCTTTACACGACCTTCAATTCCAGCCCTGATGAAACATATCAGATTAATCTTTTCAAACCAGTTCCAGCCCTCAAACCAATTCCAGCCCTGTTGAAACATATCTCCAAGTCATCCATGATCACCGAGCATATGCCCATCCAACATCTTCAGCTTATGAAAGCTCATCCAACATCTTCAGCTTATGAAAGCTTCATGCAATATGAAATATTTCCTTCTTCAACATCTTCATTAAGCATCCTCCATGCAATTCATGCCATACTTCATTCATGTAGCACAGATTCCTTTTGGATGGTTCCATAACAATCCTCCAAGTATCACCATGATTCCATTCATCCTTATCAAGAATGATAACCAATGCACTACACCACACACCTTTGAATTCTCTCCTTAATATATTGTCAACAAATCCAACTGTTGGATTGGTGTTACCCGATCCGGTTGGGCCGAATGCTTGTGGCCCGCAACTGTCGCGGGTCGAGCTCCGCGGTGAGCTCGTTGAGGGTTGCAGGGGGCAACGCGCCCCTGCTCTGGGGGTCCAAGGGCCGAAGGCCCATGACCCAATTTTTGGCCACTGTAGCAATGCTGACTACTGTAGCGGAGCTGACCGACCGACACCGACACACACTGTAGCAGTGCGGACTTCGAGGTCAACTGGACTGTAACACTTTTGACAAAGGTGGCCGCCGTTCACTGTAGCAACGCGGACTTACTTTTTCGAATAGTGATCGTATTCTCCATTGTTTTATAGCCTATTTTCGGACTAGGGTTACTACTGAAAAAACCCTCTGTAATTTGTGCTCCCGATATAGTGAAATTCTGCCTCTCCCGTGGACGTAGGGATTATTCCCGAACCACGTAAATCGCTGTGTCATTGTTGCTTTCTTTCTTTCGTTTTCTCGTTTCTGTCGTTGCATCTTCCGACAATTCCGCAACACCAATATCAACTCATGGTTGCAACCATACTCCCCTTTGATTTTTTTTGACAATATCCATAACATCCATCTCCTTTTTCCCCCTTTGTTAATAAAATACAAAGGGTCTTCTTGTAAGTTATCCCTTTCATGATTCTCCATAGGGGAATACATCTGGAGCTTTACCCCCCCTTTGTCAACACACCTTTTGCACCAAATTATCCAAGAAAAATCATCACCTCATCATATCTTTAAGAATTCCAGATTTAAAGATAGAATGCCCCCCTTAATGCTGGCTTCTAAGTTCCAAGCTTCTGAATACCATTTAAAGATAGAATGCCCCCCTTAATGCTGCACCCCTTAAGAATTCCAGATTTAAAGATAGAATGCCCCCTTAATGCTGGCTTCTGAATACCATCCACTTTCTTGAACCACTTTCATCTAATCCTAACTTAAGCCTTCAATTTCCAAGCTTCCCTCATATAAATGCTGCCTTCCTCTTAATTTCCAATGAGTGAAACACCACTTGGTAACGACTTGTCAATAAATCCTCTAAGCCTACCGAGTTGGAGCTCGATATAGGAAACACGAGTCAAGGTTAGCAAAGTCAATGCTGTCCATACTTTTCACTATATATCCACAAAACACACTGCAGCTAGAGCAAATGAATACTCCTGTGATCTCAAACAACATCTCACAAACATTGTTAGTTCATAAGCTTTAAAGCACATAGGTGAGGAACATACCACTTAGATTGCCAATGAATACCATTTGTCAATATCAATCGAGCGATACCTCTTGAATCCATATCTTTCACTTCTGCACATGGCACTTCCTTTCTTCCAAATAAGGCTAAACAACCTATATAAGTAGTACTCCAACCCGCCCTGATTTTGTGCACCTCTAGACACCATTTGTTGGAATGATTTTTTGCATTGGTGGCACTTGTTACGGGTCTGGTGTGTGTGTGTTCCAAAATTAACAAAACAAGAGTTGAGAAGAGAGAATTGGATTGATAATACCGGTTTTCTAGATGTTACAGCTAGGGAAATAGGGAAGATACAACAGGTTGCTGATGGAGAGTCCACCTCCAGCGTCGCCATCTGCTGTTGGGAGGAGCTTTGGGAGTCAGGCCTCTGGCCCCCGCCAATTCTGTTCCAATAGAAAGAGAAGAAGAATATTCCAACTGCCTGCGTAGGCCTAGCCTTCCCCCTGAAAACCTGGCTGAACTAACTGTTGGACCCCACCCTACTAACAAAATCTTTATTCCCCATTTTACCCCTACGTTGGTAAGTGTGCAGAATAGGGGGGCGTGGGCATTGTGGGGAAACACCCCCTGGACCGGACCCCGCACTGCTAACAATTTCCCCCTCGGCAAGCTACACCTTGTCCTCAAGGTGTAAATTTGGAAACTGGGAAATGATGAGCTCAACATCCTCCCATGTGGATTCTTCAGCAGGTAGACCTTTCCACTGAATTAGCCAACTGCCACGTGAATGCCCAGGCGCTGCTCTGGATGCCAAGATCGCCACTGGTCGAGGTCCAGTGGATGAAGAACTACCCCATACTTCCGGGAGCTCAGATTGGACTGGAGAATTCCCAACTGCACGTTTCAGCTGTGAGACATGGAAGATCGGATGTATCCGTGTTGATGGGGGCAAAGTCAACTTATAAGCAGTGTTTCCCAAGCGTGCATCAACTGCATAGGGTCCATAATAGTGTGCTGCTAATTTGGGAGTAAGTTTGTGGACCTTGGAAGTTTGGATATTTGGTCGGAGTTTGACATAAACGAGTTCTCCAACATCATAAGTGACATCCCGACGGTGCTTGTTGGCAGTTCGAGCCATCAATTGTTGGGCTCGGGTGAGGTTATGTTGGAGGTGCTCAATCATTTGATCCCGCTTAGCCAGAAGAGTGGACAATGTGTCCATTGGTGTAGCCTGTCCAGCAAACCGTTGAACCGTAGGAGGTTTTCGCCCGTAAACAGCCTCAAAAGGAGTCATCTTAGTTGAGGAATGAGTTGCCGTGTTGTAACAGTATTCGGTCCAGGGTATCCATCGAGACCAAGATAGTGGCCTTTTGGAAGCAAAACAACGTAAGTATGTTCCAAGGCATTTATTAACAATTTCCGTTTGTCCGTCCGTCTGGGGATGATAAGAAGAACTCATCTTGAGAGAGGTGCCCTCCAGGCGAAATAATTCCCTTCCCGAAATTACTGACAAAAATAGGATCCCGATCACTAAGTATTGAGCTAGGAATGCCATATAATCGTACAACTTAATGAAAAGTTCAGCAACATCTTTGGCTGTATAGGGATGGCGCAACAGCAGAAAATGGGCATATTTGGAGAAACGGTCCACAACTACCAAGATTACGCTAAATCCCTGCGACTTGGGTAAGCCAGGCAAAAAATCTATCGATATGTCTTCCCAAACTTGGGCTGGAATTGGGAGTGGTTGGAGTAATCCGGCTGGAGACATGACCAAAGTTTTATGCCGTTGACAAACATCACACTCACGGACAAACTGTTGAATCTGTTTAGTCATTCCTTTCCAAAATAAGCCTGAAACTAGCCGTTTGTAGGTTTTATGGAATCCAGCATGGCCTCCTACTGGCGAAGAATGATAGTACTGTAAAAACTTGGGTATGAGGCCAGACTTGGAGGACAGAACAAGCCGGTCTTGGAAAAACAGCAAGCCATGACGGACAATATACCTGGGCTGTGTTGATGGGTGCTGCTGGACAACAGAAATGATATTCTTCAGTATTGAATCCTGCTGATACTCGGCCTTTATTGCATCTGTTTCCAACCAGAGTGGTTCGGATACGGCTGAACCTAGTGTTATAGATTCGTTTGAGCTGTCAAGTTCGCCCGCAGCCCGGCGGGAGAGGGAATCCGCCGCTTGATTTAGGCGTCCAGGTTTATAAATGATCTCAAAGTCATACCCCAATAGTTTTGCCTGCCAATCCTGCTGATTTTCCGTGTGAAGACGTTGACAGAGGAGTTGCTTGAGAGCCTTGTGATCGGTGTAAATAATAAAATGGTTTGCTACCAGATATTGTCTCCAATGGTGGATTGCTAAGACAAGTGCCATAACTTGTTTTTCATAAATTGATTTGGTGAGGTTGGTATCTGCTAAAGCCTTGCTGAAATAGGCAATTGGTCGTCCAGCTTGCATGAGAACAACCCCAACCCCTAGACCAGAGGCATCTCACTCTATGATAAAAGGCTGTTGGAAATTGAGCAAGGCAAGTAGAGGGGCTGAAACTAGGCATCCTTTAAGGGTATTAAAGGCTTGCTCAACTTCCGGAGACCAACAAAAATTATCCTTTTTTGTCAATTCCGTGAGGGGCTTCGCTATCTTACCGTATCCTTCAACGATTTTTTGTAGTAACCGGTTAAACCCAAGAATCTCCTGACTCCTTTAACAGATTGCGGTCGGGGCCAGCCGACAACACATTCAATTTTTGATGGTTCCACTTACACGCCATTGGCCGAAATAATATGGCCCAAGTATTCCATGGTTTGTTGTGCCAAAAAACATTTCTTTTGGTTTAGATGAAGCTGATTACGCTGCAACACCTGGAAAACAACTCTCAAATGTTGAAGGTTGTCTGCCCAAGTTTTACTAAAAACCAGAATGTCATCAAAAAACACCAAAACAATCTTTCTCAAATACTTCTTAAACATTTGGTTCATAGTGGACTGAAAAATAGCCGGAGCATTCATTAGTCCAAACAACATGACCAGTGTAACGTCCCGGTTCCGGAAGCCACCCAGAGGCGCCCCGTACCCGGTTGGTCACATGGCCTCAAGCGCATTTCCCCAAACGCCAGAGGCTGCCGACTAGCAGCGAGGGCTTTGGGTGTGATAGTGGGGAAACTATGCCCTCATTGGCAGAGTACACAGCGGAAGATAAACAAATGCAATAGCGGAAGCTTTAAATATCCAACAACGGTAAGCAGCGGAAGACTGATAAAGAAAACAACTGGAGCAGAAACATATATAAATGATGCATGATACACAAGTCTAGAAAAGCAGCCAAACAAGTCACAATGCTGGAATACAACAGTGCTAAACCAAAGTGCAAAAGAAAGCAGATAAACTCCTCAACATCGCAAGCCATAGCTTGGTCCCATGCTCTCCTGCTCCAATGTAATCAAGTACCTGAAGTCGAATGACGCTTTCCCTTGTCTATACCTGCAACAATATAATCTGTTTGGGCCCAAAAGCATGACCCAAACAGGGTGTGAGACTAAATCCCAGCAGGCAACCACCACAAGATCTGTGCCTAACAGTCAGTGAATATATGACAGGTAAAAGTACAGAAATCAGTAAATAAGGAAGCACTAAGCAGTAAACAAGGAAGCACTAAGCAGTTGTTAAACCCTCTTTTGTATTATTATGGGTATTTCCGAGTCCCACATCGGAATACTCCCTTGTACATTCCGCTTTTTCATTCTATAAAAGAAGAGCCCCACCTCACCTTGAAGGTAAGTGGGTTTCTCCATTCTACATGGTATCAGAGGGATTTTTATCCCGAACCCTCCCTCCCTTGCGGCTTCCCGGCGTTCTCCCGGCCCCGCCTCTCTCCCTCCTGCCCTAGCCTTTCCCGGCAGGCCCTCCCTCCCGGCGCAACTCTCCTCCCGGCGCTCCTCTCCTCTCCGGCCTGCACCCTCCCGGCGGTCGTCCCTCCCGCTACGCCTCCACCTCCCGACGCCCGCGGCTCCCGGCCCTCCCGTTGCACCGCCCTCCATCCTCCCGGCTACCCTGCGCGCTCCATCCTCCCGGCTGCCCTGCGCGCTCCCTTTCCCGCGGCTCCCGCCGCCTTCACCCGCGCGCCCCGCCGGCGGCCTTCCGCTGCTCCCGGCGGCCTCCCGCTGCTCCCGACGCCATCACCCGCTCGCCCCGCCGGAACGGCCTCAGCCGCTCTGCCCTGCGCGGCCTCCCAGCGCCTCCCGCGCCTCCCGCGCCTCCCTCTGCTCCCGCGGCCTCTCGCGGCTCCCGGCTCTCGGCGCACCTCTCCTCCCGGCTCCCGGCGCACTCCTCCTCCCCCCTGCGCGGCTCCCCGGCACGACGCGGCTCCCGGCTCCTCCCGCTGCTCCTCTGCGCATCCCGCGGCCCGCTCCTCCTGCGCGCTCATCCCGTCGCCGCGGCTCCCAGGCGGCCCTCCGCCTCGTGTCCCGCCTCTTCCCTGCCGGCTCCCGGTCGCGCAGCCCTCCATCGCGCAACCCTCCATCGCGCCGGCCCTCCATTCCCCCGACGCCTCCCGCTGCTCCCGCGCGCTCCCGGCTCCCCGGCGTCTCCGACTCGCCCCGCTTCGCCCTCGGCCTCTGTCCCAACGGACCCTCCCGGCAGAGCGCCCTTCTCCCGGCGGCACGCCCTCATCCCCGCAGAGCGCCCTCGTTCCGGCAGCCCTTCCAGCACGCGCACGTCCTGCGCCCGATCATCCCGCCGGCCCGCTGCCTCAGCTCCCGCCGCTTCCATGGCGGACTTCTTGGGACGTGGTCGTGCTTCACGTCGTCCACGTCCCTTCTGTCACCATTGTGGCACGTTTGGCCACCTGATCGCCCGATGTTGGGTCCTGCATGGCCGACCATCTCAGCACCTGCGGCAGGGACAGCCCGCGGTCCGGGACGTGTCCTCGACTGTCGCCTCTCTTTTCCCGTCTCTGGCCCTGTCTATGGTCGACCTCAGGCGGCCTCATGATCCAGCGGCCTCTGTCCGCCCCGCTCCCTCCTCGGCTTCTCTGGCCCGTACTGTTTGCCCCACTGCCTTGGTCAGCCATTGCTCCCCTGCATGGCTGCTGGACTCAGGTGCCTCCGACCACCTCACCGGTGATGCTGGTATGTTGACGTCTTATTGCCCTTATGCCGGTTCTTCAGCCATCACCGTCGCTGATGGGTCCACTATCCCCATAGCGGGCTTCGGCGCATGCTCCCTGACTCCTTCGATACACCTACCCTCTGTGGCACATGTGCCCCGCAGTCCCTTTAATCTGCTTTCCATCAGTAAACTGACTAAGGATTATAACTGTGCGGCCATATTTACCTCCTCTGGTGTTGTGTTTCAGGAGCAGACTACGAACCGGGAACTTGGTCGAGGCCGGCTTCGAGACGGGGTCTACATGTTCGAGGGGCCAACGCCCATTGCTTGCACATCTACCTCTTCTCGGGCACTTGATCTCCATTCCCGATTAGGGCACCCGCCTGCATCCACCATTCATCAGATGTTTCCGGACTTCCGTAGGACTCCAACTTTTCATTGTGAGTCATGCTCTTTTGCAAAACATCATCGCTCTTCCTACATTCCTCGCACGGATACACGGGCCTCCCACCCCTTTGATCTGGTTCATTCCGATGTTTGGGGCCCGTGTACCGTTCCGAGTCACTTGGGCTATAAATACTATATCTCATTCATTGATGACTATTCGCGAATGACGTGGCTTTACCTTCTTCGGGAACGCTCCGAAGTGTTTTCCACCTTCCAAACCTTTTTTCATGAAATTAAGAATCGTTTTTCTATCTTGGTCAAATGTCTCCGCTCGGATAATGGGCGCGAGTATCTCTCCACTTCTTTTCGGCAGTTTCTCCGGGAGAATGACATCTTTCATCAGACCTCCTGTCTTGATACACCCCAGCAGAACGGCGTGGCCGAGCGGAAACACAGACATATTCTAGAGACTGCCCGTGCCCTCATCTTCCACCGACAGGTGCCTCTGCTCTTTTGGGGCGATGCCATTCTCACTGCTACCTACCTCCTCAATCGCCTTCCTTCTTCTATCCTTAAGGGGGAGACTCCCTTTCGGGCTCTTTTCCCCACTCTCCCTCTTCATTCCCTCCCTCTTCGAGTGTTTGGGTGCTTGTGTTATGTTCGTGACACTCGCCCTGGCCGCACCAAACTCTCTCCCAAATCTCTCCGCTGCATATTCCTCGGTTATTCCCGCACTCAGCGCGGATACCGCTGCTTCTCCCCGGACCTTCGCCGGTATGTCATCTCCGCCGATGTCTCCTTTGTGGAAAGTTCTCCATTCTCCTTTCCCTCTCCTCCTCCTGACTCTGCCATTGATAACTGTCTTCCCCTCATCATCCAGCCTCTTCCGGATTTGCCTCCTCCTACCTCTCCTCCTCCTGACCCTGTCCTCGATGATTGTCCTCCTCTCCTCCTCCATCCTCCACCGGCGTCAACCGCTGTTGACACCCATTTTGGTCAGGTCTACTCCCGCCGCCCTTCGACTGTCTTCCCCGTTCCGGCCAGTGACACTGATGCTCCCGCTTCGTCCGCTGCTCCTGCTCCGCCACCCGCGGACTTGCCCATCGCCCTACGGAAAGGTACTCGCTCCTGCCAGAGTACTCCTCTATTTGCATCTTCTTACAGGGGTTTGTCCGCTCTGGAGACGGTTTCTATACCTCGCACAGTTGGTGAGGCCAAATCTCACCCCGGGTGGCTCGCAGCCATGCGGGATGAATTGCAGGCTCTGGAGGAAAACCATACTTGGGATCTTGTCTCCCTTCCAGCAGGCAAACAGGCAGTGGGCAGCAAATGGATTTACACGGTCAGGCTGAATCCCGATGGTACTCTCCATCGCCTCAAAGCCCGCCTTGTGGCCAAAGGCTTTGCTCAGACATACGGAGTTGACTACTTTGATACCTTCTCCCCGGTTGCCAAGATGGCCTCTGTCCGGCTATTCATCTCTCTCGCCGCCCATCATCGGTGGCCTCTTCATCAATTGGATGTCAAGAATGCATTCCTCCATGGCTTCCTTGAGGAAGAAATCTATCTCCAGCAGCCCCCCGGATTTTGTGCCGCCGGCGCTGAATCTCGTGTCTGCCGTCTTCGCCGCTCTCTTTATGGCCTCAAGCAGTCTCCCCGTGCTTGGTTTGGCCGCTTTAGCACGGTCGTCAGCGACTTTGGGCTTTCCCGAAGTATGAAAGACCACACTGTCTTCTACAGGACGACTCCACATGGCTGCATCTTATTGGTCGTCTATGTGGATGATATCGTCATCACCGGCAGCGACTCTGTGGGTATCACCCATCTCAAGGCTCATCTTCACCAGCACTTCCACACTAAGGATCTTGGTCCTCTCACATACTTCCTCGGCATCGAGGTTTCCTACTCCTCTGCCACCATCTCCCTCTGCCAACGGAAGTATGCTTTGGATATATTGCAGGATGCTGGGCTGACTCAGGCCACTGCGGTCGATACTCCTCTGGAGCCTGGCGAACGGTCTCTTTATGCCTCCTCGGCTCCATACCCCCATCCCGAGCGGTACCGTCGATTGGTGGGCAAACTCAATTATCTCACCATGACTCGACCCGACATTTCTTGTGCGGTCGCCAAAGTGAGTCAATTTATGGAGCATCCCACCACATCTCAGTGGGATGCTGTCATCCGCATCGCCAAGTACATCAAACGGGATCCTGCCCGTGGTCTTCACTACTCCCCGCATCCTCATCAGCATATTGAGGCCTTTTGCGATGCTGATTACGCTGGCTGCCTTGCCACTCGGAAATCTACCTCTGGGTTCGCCATTTTCTTGGCAGGCAACCTCATTTCTTGGCGCAGCAAGAAACAGACGGTCGTCTCTCGCTCCAGTGCCGAGTCTGAGTACCGTGCCATGGCCACTGTCACTACCGAGATCCTTTGGCTTCGGCAACTCCTCCAGGAGCTTGGCTTTCCTCAGCAGACCTCTGCTCACATATGGTGTGACAATCAGGCAGCCACTAAAATTGCTTCGAATCCCGTCTTCCATGAACGCACGAAGCATATTGAGGTGGATTGTCACTTTCTTCGCCACCACCTGGAGCACAACCATGTCAGCTTTAGCCACATTCCGACGGCAGGTCAGCTTGCTGACATCTTCACCAAAGGCCTCCCTGGTGCTCGCCTTGCCTCGCTTAGTTCCAAGCTGGGGATCCGCCACATCTGACGCCCAGCTTGAGGGGGAGTAGTTATGGGTCTTGTGTGGTGTCTTCTTATTCTTTTTTGTGGGACTCGTTGTCCAAGCTGGGTCTGTCCAGCTTGAGGGGGAGTGTTAAACCCTCTTTTGTATTATTATGGGTATTTCCGAGTCCCACATCGGAATACTCCCTTGTACATTCCGCTTTTTCATTCTATAAAAGAAGAGCCCCACCTCACCTTGAAGGTAAGTGGGTTTCTCCATTCTACAGCAGTAAACAAGGAAGCACTAAGCATTCAAAACACCACACATCATGCAACAACAAAACAGTCAACACAACAGGCAATCCTCTGGGAAGTACCCACAGCCTATCCCCTCTGGTCCTACCTATCAAGTACAATCAACCCTCTGGGCAGCACACACAGTCTCACCCCTCTGGTTCAGCTAAAGTATAGACTCTCTGGGGAAGCACTCACCGTCAATTCCCCCTATAGTCTCGTATCGTACTAAAGACGCTTTGGGGAAGCACTCAACGCCAATTCCCCCTGTGGCCCGCGTCGTGGAATTATAGACACTTTGGGGAAACACTCAGCGTCAATTCCCCCTTCGATCTCGCATCGTAATTATAAAGACACTTTGAAGAAGCCTTTACGTCCATTCTCCCTATGGTCTACTACACTAGGTTCTCACGACCCTGTGTAAGTCAAACAAGTAGCACGCGTATCGGCCAAAGTAAACCTCAAGAACTACTTGGCTAGCAGTCTACAACATATCAGCATGTCAGATAAACAAGATCACTCCATCCTACAATACTAGGCATGGAAAACAAAGCAGCCTAACAAGCTAAGCAGAACCAAATGGTCATATGTATAACATGCATGAGCAACACCTCCAAAGCATAGCAAACAACCCTATTCACATAAAAATAACCTCTACTTGCACACACCAGCAAAGCAGACAATTAACAGGGTTAAAAACAGTAAAAGCACAATACCCCGTTCATGGGTATTGGCGATTTTGCACATACAATTCAAAGACCTTAAACCGAAAGGCACAAACCACCTACCTTTAGGGTTCCGGTGAAAACGATCCACAATCAACCGCACCCACAAATCTGGGCAACCGCTTCACGAAAGACCGCTCTAATTCTCCTTCCCTATCATCCACAAGCCTTAAAATCAACACCCAAGGCAAACCCAACACTAGATCTACATGCAACGGATGTAGATCTAGAAAACCTAGAGAGAGGGAAGAGAAGATCTAGGGAAAACCAATGAGAAACCAAGAGGAGAGACTTATTCGAGAAGAACCGCCTTCGATCCACCAAGAAACCCCTTCGATTTGCCTTCAAAACGAGCCAAGGAGCTCCCCAACCTCTGAAAATCGCAACTCCCGCGTGAGCCACGAGTGGAAGGAGAAATGGTGGAGGAATGGGAAATCCCGAGTGGCTCGGGACTTAAAAAACCCTAACTTTAAGTGGCCGCACGGTTTGGCAAACCGTGCGCCAACCGTGCGGTTGCCACTGTCTCACCCAGGGACTTCGCACGACTTGCCCGCACGGTTTGACAAACCGTGCGTAGCCCGTGCGGAGCCCACTGTCAAGAGTGCACGATTTCCTGGGCTGGCCGCATGGTTTGCTTAGACCGCGCGCCAATCGTGCGCCCCTGCACAACCTCCAGAAAAACCTCTTTTCTCAAAAACGACCAGAAAAGGAAAACATACCTGAAAGGAAGGTCCGGGTTCTTACAAACTTCTCCCCTTAAAGAAATTTGTCCCTGAATTTCCCTAGTGCGCCGTAGAAGAAGAAACCCCGAACAGTTCCGGCCACTGTGCTCGTACATCGGCCTCCCTCTCCCAAGTCTCGTCCTGCACCCGCCCGTGCTGCCATAACACTCGTACCAGAGGAACAGACCGGCCACAAAGAACCTTTGTACTGCGATCAACAATCCGGATAGGATGCTCTTCGAACGACGCATCTACTTCGAGCTCAACCTCCTCAGGTTGAAAGACATGAGACTAGTCTGAAAAGTAACGTTGAAGCTGTGAAACGTGGAAGACGTCGTGCATAACCCGATACCTCTGAGGTAACTGCAACCGATAGGCAACCGGTCCAACTCTTTCTAACACCTCAAACGGTCCGACGTACCTCGGTGAAAGCTTACCCTGTCTCCTAATCCTTCTGTCGAGACTGTGCAGTAGCAATCCTCTTCCGAATTAACTCTATATGTTCCGTTGTCTACTGGACAAGATGGGGTCCCAACAAAGCTGCTTCTCCTGCCTTCAGCCAATATAAAAGTGATCGACATGACCTACCGTACAAAGCCTCATAAGGTGACATCTGTATAGTTGCTTGAAAACTATTATTGTAGGCAAATTCCACAAGAGGTATATGTTTCTCCCAAGAACCTCCAAAATCCAGAATGCATGCTCGAAGCATGTCCTCAAGCACCTGAATCGTACGCTCGGATTGACCGTCTGTTTGGGGATGGTATGCTGTACTCAAAAGTACCTCTGTACCCAAAGCCTTCTGAATCCCTTGCCAGACCCGAGAAGTAAAACGCGCATCCCTGTCTGAAACAATTGAGTGTGGAACTCCATGCAGACGTACAATCTCCCGGATGTATAGTCGTCCCAACTCATCAACACCGAAAGTCTCCTTAATCGTCAAGAAGTGAGCAACCTTCATAAGCTTGTCAACGACAACCCTGTTGCGGAATCGTCGGGAGACACAACGACAGAAAATGAGAAAACGAAAGAAAGGAAAAACAACAATGAACACGGCGATTTACGTGGTTCGAGAATAATCCCTACGTCCACGGGAGAGGCAGAATTTTCACTAATCGGGAGCAACAAAATTACAGAGGATTTCAATCAGAAACCCTAACCCGAAAATGGGCTACATATGAAGAAGACGGTCCACTGTTCTGAATAGTAGTCCGCGTTGCAACAGTGATCGACGACTCACTTTGTCAAAAGTGCTACAGTGTCTGCCGACTGGAAGTCAAAAGCGCTACAGTACTGTTGACCCCGAAGTCCGCACCGCTACAGTGTCTGTCGGTGTCGATCGGTCAGCTCCGCTACAGTGGTCAGCATTGCTACAGTTCCGAAAAAAATTGGGCCGGGGGGCTTCGGCCCCCGGACCCTCAGAACAAGGGCGCGTTGCCCCCTGCAACCCCCAACGAGCTCACCGTGGAGCTCGACCCGCGATAGTTGCGGGCCACAAGCATTCAGCCCAACCGAATCGGGCAACACCAATCCAACAAACCCACACAACATCATTCCCACGAGGTGATCTCGGCAACCCTGTCATGAGGTCCATCGCGACGTCGTTCCACTTTCACTTAGGAATGGGTAATTGCTGCAAAAGACCTGTTAATCGCTGATGCTCTGCCTTCACCTGCTGACAAGTAGAACATCTCATGACGAAAACCAGCAATATCCCTCTTCATAACTGGCCACCAATACTGGCGGTCTAGATCACGATACATCTTGGTGACGCCAGGATGAACTGCTCAAACAGAGGAATGAAAAACCCGCATCAGCTCCTCGCGTATATCTGCTGGCACCCATACGCGTCCCTGGAAACGCAAGATCTCATCGTCTCCTACTGTCCATCCAGGAAGATGGTCCTCTCTTGACACACTCTCCCACAGGACTAGGCCTTCTGAGTCTGATAGCTGCCTCATCCGCACCCCATCAAGAAGGGTAGAGGTAACAGCTATAGAAGATAGAAAAGTCTGCCCCTGTCTGTCGTGCACTTCCAAATGCATCTCGGAAAACAAAGCCATAAGCTGCCACTCACTGCTGGCCTCTTGAACTGCCTGTATCTGAGTTCTCCTGCTCAACGCATCAGCCACAGCGTTGCCTTTCCCAGGCGTATAGACAAGTTCGAAATCGAAAAATTGTAGGTACTCAACCCACCTCCGCTGTCTCAGATTCAAATCACGCTGACTGAAAATGTACTTGAGACTTTTGTGGTCGGTGAAAACCACAAAATGCTCTTCCAGAAGGTAATGTCTCCAACAACGTAAGGAATGAACAACAACTGCCAACTCCAGATCGTGCGTCGGGTAGTTCTTCTCATGTGGCCTCATCTGTCGAGACCCGTACGCAACGACTCCATCTCCCTGCATAAGCACAGCTCCCAGCCCGATACCTGAAGCATCACAATAAACAGTATAGCTCTTGCCCGACTTTGGCAAGACTAGTATCGGTGCTGAAGTCAACCTCCCTTTCAGCTCCTGAAAGGCTGACTCACAAGAATCTGACCATAATAACTTCGCACCCTTCTTGGTCAGACTTGTCAGTGGTGCTGCTAAACGTGAAAAGTCCTGTATGAAACGTCTGTAGTATCCAGCCAGTCCTAGAAAACTCCGCACCTCAAAGACGTTCTTCGGCTGCTCCCAGGAAACTACAGCTCTCACTTTCTTTGGGTCTACTGATACTCCTGTCTCTGAAATAACATGACCTAAGAAGTGAATCTGGTCCATCCAAAACTGGCATTTTGAGAGCTTAGCATATAACTGATGCTCTCTCGGTGTACTCAAAACGATCTCAAGATGTGTGGCATGGTCGTGTCGACTGTGAGAGTACACCAAGATATCGTCCACGAAGTCAACCACGAAGGAATCTAAGTAAAGATGGAACACTCCGTTCATCAGCGTCATGAAAACTGCTGGTGCGTTCGTGAGACCGAATGACATAACTAAGTACTCATATAGACCATACCTGCTCCTGAAGGATGTAAGAGGTATATCTGATGGTCTAACGCGCAACTGATGATAACCGGACCTCAAGTCAATCTTCGAGAACACTCGCGCTCCTCGAAGATGATCAAAGAGATCATCGATCCTTGGCAAAGGATATCGGTTCTTGACCGTCAACTGGTTTAGCTTCCGATAATTCACACAAAGACTAAGGGTACCGTCTGCCTTCTTCGCAAACAGGACAAGCGAACCCCAGAGAGAAGTACTGGGTCGGATGAAACCCTTTGCCTGCAACTCCTCCAACTGCTTCTTGAGCTCCTGTAACTCAGGTTTAGCCATCCGATAAGGAGGAATAGACACCGGTGCCACTCCTGGCACGAGCTCGATAGAAAAGTCTACCTCACGCTCTGGAGGCAAACCTGAAAAGTTCTCTGAAAAGACATCCCTGAAACAATCCACCACTGGAGGAAGGTCTAACTGCGAAGTCCCCTAGTCATCTAGATATAGACTGACAATTTGGGCTGTAACTCCTCCTAGCTCATGATGCTCGGGTCCTGCTCTGCTCCCCTGGACATCCCACTCACCCCTATGAAGAAAAGATCCACCCTCAGGTGATATGAAACTCACTCTGCGGCGATAACAGTCGACGACTGCCTGGAAGGGAACCAACCAGTCCATCTCGAGGATGACATCATAGCCTGTCATCCCTAGGACATAGAGGTCCCATAAGAAGTGACACCCCGCAACCTCTAGAGTGCACTTCCTGCACTGACGTACATTAGCCATCCTAGCCCCCAACGGTGTGTCTCGCGTCAAGATATCGGTAGAGGAAAAGATGCAGAGCTCAAGGCTCTCCATAACAGCAACAGTGATTTTATCACGACATTTATCACAATAACATGCATATTCTACACAACATCTATCACAACAACATGCAATTGCTGATGCATCCTAGATGGCATGAAAAAAATGCATGACATGTGATTTCTAACAAGTGCCTATATGATGCATGAGATGACATACCCTCATCTCATCGGGTTGCGACAGAAATAGAACTTCAATAACAACAACGGTAACAACACAAAACATGTGAATCACCCAACGGTGAAATCAAATCAACTGTAAAATTACAAACCAGTAAAATTGCATTAAACGAGGTAGTATGGCTTTTCCCTGTACACGGTTTAGCTACTCCCGGGCACAACTTATTACCAAGTACCTATTCCGTCCTATCCCTGGCTATAAGCTCCAAACAGTAAGTCAAGAGAAAAGAATTCCCTTTGATACCACTTTGTAACGTCCCGGTTCCGGAAGCCACCCAGAGGCGCCCCGTACCCGGTTGGTCACATGGCCTCAAGCGTATTTCCCCAAACGCCAGAGGCTGCCGACTAGCAGCGAGGGCCTTGGGTGTGATAGTGGAGAAACTATGCCCTCATTGGCAGAGTACACAGCGGAAGATAAACAAAAGCAATAACGGAATCAGTAAATATCCAACAACAGTAAACAACAGAAGATTGATAAAGAAAACAATTGGAGTAGAAACATATATAAATGATGCATGATACACAAGTCTAAGAAAGCACCCAAACAAGTCACAATGCTGGAATACAATAGTGCTAAACCAAAGTGCAAAAGAAAGCAGATAAACTCCTCAGCATCGCAAGCCATAGCTTGGTCCCATGCTCTCCCGCTCCAATGTAATCAAGTACCTGAAGTGGAAGGGCGCTTCCCCTTGTCTATACCTGCAACAATATAATCTGTTTGGGCCCAAAAGTATGACCCAAACAGGGTGTGAGACTAAATCCCAGTAGGCAACTACCACAAGATCTGTGCCTAATAGTCAGTGAATATATGACAGGTAAAAGTACATAAAGCAGTAAACAAAGAAGCACTAAGCAGTAAACAAGGAAGCACTAAGCAGTAAACAAGGAAGCACTAAGCATTCAAAACACCACACATCATGCAACAACAAAACAGTTAACACAACAGGTAACCCTCTGGGAAGTACCCACAACCTATCCCCTCTGGTCCTACCTATCAAGTACAAGCAAGCCTCTGGGCAGCACACACAGTCTCACCCCTCTGGTTCAGCTAAAGTATAGACTCTCTGGGGAAACACTCACCGTCAATTCTCCCTATAGTCTCGTATCGTACTAAAGGCGCTCTGGGGAAGCACTCAACGTCAATTCCTCCTGTGGCCCGCGTCGTGGAACTATAGACACTCTGGGGAAGCAATTAGCGTCAATTCCCCCTGTGGTCTCGCATCGTAATTATAAAGACACTATGGAGAAGCCCTTACGTCCATTCTCCCTATGGTGTACTACACCAGGTTCTCACGGCCCTGTGCAATTCAAACAAGTAGCACGCGTATCGCTCAAAGTAAACCTCAAGAACTACTTGGCTAACAGTCTACAACATATCAGCATGTCAGATAAACAAGATCACTCCATCCTACAATACTAGGCATCGAAAACAAACAAAGCAGCCTAACAGGCTAAGCAGAACCAAATGGTCATAAGCCGAACATGCATGAGCAACACCTCTAAAGCATAACAAACAACCCTATTCACATACAAATAACCTCTACCCGCACACACTAGCAAAGCAGACAATTAACAGGGTTAAAAACGGTGAAAGCACAATACCCCGTTCATGGGTATTGACGATTTTGCACATACAATTCAAAGACCTTAAACCGAAAGGCACAAACCACCTACCTTTAGGGTTCCGGCGAAAACGACCCACAATCAACCGCACCCACAAATCCGGGCAACCGCTTCACGAAAGACCGCTCTAATTCCCATTCCCTATCATCCACAAGCCTTAAAATCAACACCCAAGGCAAACCCAACACTAGATCTACATGCAACGAATGTAGATCTAGAAAAACCTAGAGAGGGAAGAGAAGATCTCGGGAAAACCAAGGAGAAACCAAGAAGAGGGATTTACTCGAGAAGAACCGCCTTCGATCCACCAAGAAACCCCTTCGATTTGCCTCCAAAACGAGCCAAGGAGCTCCCCCAACCTCTGAAAATCGCAACTCCCGCGTGAGCCACGAGTGGAAGGAGAAATGGTGGAGGAATGAGAAATCCCGAGTGGCCCGGGACTTAAAAACCCTAACTTTAAGTGGCCGCACGGTTACCCCGCACGGTTTGGCAAACCGTGCGCCAACCGTGCGGTTGCCACTGTCTCACCCAGAGACTTCGCACGACTTGCCGGCGCAGCCCATGCGGAGCCCACTGTCAAGAGTGCACGGTTTTCTGGGCTGGCCGCACAGTTTGCTCAGACCGTGCGCCAACCGTGCGCCCCTGCACAATCTCCAGAAAAACCTCTTTTCTCAAAAACGACCAGAAAAGGAAAACATACCTGAAAGGAAGGTCCGGGTTCTTACAAACTTTCCCCCTTAAAGAAATTCGTCCCCGAATTTCCTTAGCGCGGCGCAGAAGAAGAAACCCCGAACAGTTTCGGTCACTGTGCTCGTACATCGGCCTCCCTCTCCCAAGTCTCGTCCTGCACCCGCCCGTGCTGCCATAGCATTCGTACCAGAGGAACAGACCGGCCGGGGAGAACTTTTGTACTACGATCAACAATCCGGATAAGATGCTCCTCGAACGACGCATCTACTTCGAGCTTAACCTCCTCAGGTTGAAAGACATGAGACGAGTCTGAAAAGTAACGTCGAAGCTGTGAAACGTGGAAGACGTCGTGCATGGCCCGATACCTCTGAGGTAACTGCAACCGATAGGCAACCGGTCCGACTCTTTCTAACACCTCAAACGGTCCGACGTACCTCGGTGAAAGTTTACCCTGTCTCCTAATCCTTCTGTGCCCCAACCTCAGTGTGACATGTAGGAAAACCTGATCCCCGACCTCGAACTCCAGAGGCCGTCTCAGCTGATCAGCATAAGACTTCTGTCGAGACTGTTCAGTAGCCATCCTCTTCCGAATTAACTCTATATGTTCCGTGGTCTCCTGGACAAGACGAGGTCCCAACAAAGCTGCTTCTCCTGCCTCCAGCCAACATAAAGGTGATCGACATGACCTACCGTACAAAGCCTCATAAGGTGGCATCTGTATAGTTGCTTGAAAACTATTATTGTAGGCAAACTCTACAAGAGGTATATGCTTCTTCCAAGAACCTCCAAAATCCAGAATGCATGCTCGGAGCATGTCCTCAAGCACCTGAATCGTACGCTCGGATTGGCCGTCTGTCTGGAGATGGTATGCTGTACTCAAAAGTACCTCTGTACCCAAAGCCTTCTGAAGCCCCTGCCAGACCCGAGAAGTAAAACGCGCATCCCTGTCTGAAACAATTGAGTGTGGAACTCCATGCAGACGTACAATCTCCCGGATTTATAGTCGCCCCAACTCATCAACACCGAAAGTCTCCTTAATCGTCAAGAAGTGAGCAACCTTCGTAAGTCTGTCAACGACAACCCACACAACATCATTCCCACGAGGTGATCTCGGCAACCCTGTCACGAGGTCCATTGCGACGTCGTTCCACTTTCACTTAGGAATGAGTAACTGCTGCAAAAGATCTGTTGGTCGCTGATGCTTCGCCTTCACCTGCTGACAAGTAGAACATCTCATGACGAAACCAGCAACATCCCTCTTCATACCTGACCACTAATACTTGCGGTGTATATCACGATACATCTTGGTGACGCCAGGATGAACTGCCCAAACAGAGGAATGAAAATCCCGCATCAGCTCCTCGCGTATATCTGCTGGCACCCATACGCGTCTCTGAAAACGCACGATCTCATCCTCTCCTATTGTCCATCCAGGAAGAGGGTCCTCTCTTGACACACTCTCCCGCAGGATTAGGCCTTCTAAGTCTGATAGCTGCCTCATCCGCACCCGATCAAGAAGGGTAGAGGTAACAGCTATAGAAGATAGAAAAGTCTGCCCCTGTCTGTCGTGCACTTCCAAATGCATCTCGGAGAACAGAGCCATAAGCTGCCACTCACTGCTGGCCTCCTGAACTGCCTGTATCTGAGTCCTCCTGCTCAACGCATCAGCCACAGCGTTGCCTTTCCCAGGCGTATAGGCAAGCTCGAAATCGAAGAACTGTAGGTACTCAACCCACCTCCGCTGTCTCAGATTCAAATCACGCTGAGTGAAAATGTACTTGAGATTTTTGTGGTCGGTGAAAACCACAAAATGCTCTCCCAGAAGGTAATGTCTCCAACAACGTAAGGCATGAACAACAGCTGCCAACTCCAGATCGTGCGTCGGGTAGTTCTTCTCATGTGGCCTCAACTGCCGAGACTCGTACGCAACGACTCCATCTCCCTGCATAAGCACAACTCCCAGCCCGATACCTGAAACATCACAATAAACAGTATAGCTTTTGCCCGGCTCTGGCAAGACTAGTATCAGTGCTGAAGTTCCTGAAAGGCTGACTCACAAGAATCTGACCATAAGACCTTCGCACCCTTCTTGGTCAGACCAGTCAGTTGTGCTGCTAAACGTGAAAAGTCCTGTATGGAACGTCTGTAGTATCCAGCCAGCCCTAGAAAACTCCGCACCTCAAATACGTTCTTCGGCTGCTCCCAGGAAACTACAACTCTCACTTTCTTTGGGTCTACTGATACTCCTGTCTCTGAAATAACGTGACCCAAGAAGTGAATATGGTTCATCCAAAAGTGACATTTTGAGAGCTTAGCATATAACTGATGCTCTCTCGGTGTACTCAAAACGATCTCAAGATGTGTGACATGGTCGTGTCGAGTGTGAGAGTACACCAAGATATCGTCCACAAAGTCAACCACGAAGGAATCCAAGTAAGGATGGAACACTCGATTCATCAGCGCTATGAAAACTGCTGGTGCGTTCGTGAGACCGAACGACACAACTAAGTACTCGTATAGACCATACCTGCCCCTGAAGGCTGTAAGAGGTATATCCGATGGTCTAACATGCAACTGATGATAACCGGACCTCAAGTCAATCTTCGAGAACACTCGGGCTCCTCGAAACTGATCAAAGAGATCATCGATCCTGGGCAAAGGATATCGGTTCTTAACCGTCAACTGGTTCAGCTTCCGATAATCCACACAAAGCCTAAGGGTACCGTCTGCCTTCTTCGCAAACAGGACAGGCGAACCCTAGGGAGAAGTACTGGGTCAAATGTAACCCTTTGCCTGCAACTCCTCCAACTGCTTCTTGAGCTCCTGTACCTCAGGTGTAGCCATCCTATAAGGAGGAATGGACACCAATGCCGCTCCTGGCACGAGCTCGATAGAAAAGTCTACCTCACGCTCTGGAGGCAAACCTGAAAAATTCTCTGAAAAGACATCCCTGAAACAATCCACAACTGGAGGAAGGTCTAACTGTGAAGTCCCCTAGTCATCCAGATATAAACTGACAATCTGGGCTGTAACTCTTCCTAGCTCATGATGCTCGGGTCTTGCTCTGCTCCCCTGGACATCCCACTCACCCCTATGAAGAAAAGATCCACCCTCTGGTGATATGAAACTCACCCTGCGACGATAACAGTTGACGATTGCCTGGAAGGGAACCAACCAGTCCATCCCGAGGATGACATCATAGCCTGTCATCTCTAGGACATAGAGGTCCCATAAGAAGTGACACCCCGTAACCTCTAGAGGGCACTTCCTGCACTGACGTACACTAGCCGTCCTAGCCCCCAACGGTGTGTCTAGCGTCAGGATATCGGTAGAGGAAAAGATGCAGAGCTCAAAGCTCTCCACAACAGCAACATAGATTTTATCACGACATTTATCACAACAACAGACATATTCTACACAACATCTATCACAACAACATGCAATTGATGATGCATCCTAGATGACATGACAAAAATGCATGGCATGTGATTTCTAACAAGTGCCTATATGATGCATGAGATGGCATACCCTCATCTCATCGGGTTGCGACAGAAATAGAACTTCAATAACAACAACGGTAACAACACAAAACATGTGAATCACCCAACGGTGAAATCAAATCAACTGTAAAATTGTAAACCAGTAAAATTGCATTAAACGAGGTAATATGGCTTTTCCCTGTACACGGTTTAACTACTCCCGGGCACAACTTATTACCAAGTACCTATTCCGTCCTATCCCTGGCTATAGGCTCCAAACAGTAAGTCAAGAGAAAAGAATTCTCTTTGATACCACTTTGTAACGTCCCAGTTCCGGAAGCCACCCAGATGCGCCCCGTACCCGGTTGGTCACATGGTCTCAAGCGCATTTCCCCAAACGCCAGAGGTTGCCGACTAGCAGCGAGGGCCTTGGGTGTGATAGTGGGGAAACTATGCCCTCATTGGCAGAGTACACAGCGGAAGATAAACAAAAGCAATAGCGGAAACAGTAAATATCCAACAACAGTAAACAACGGAAGACTGATAAAGAAAACAACTGGAGCAGAAACATATATAAATGATGCATGATACACAAGTCTAGGAAATCAGCCAAACAAGTCACAATGCTGGAATACAACAGTGCTAAACCAAAGTGCAAAAAAAAGCAGATAAACTCCTTAGCATCGCAAGCCATATCTTGGTCCCATGCTCTCCCGCTCCAATGTAATCAAGTACCTGAAGTTGAAGGGCGCTTTCCCTTGTCTATACCTGCAGCAATATAATCTGTTTGAGCCCAAAAGCATGATCCAAACAGGGTGTGGGACTAAATCCCAGTAGGCAACCACCACAAGATCTGTGCCTAATAGTCAGTGAATATATGGCAGGTAAAAGTACAGAAAGCAGTAAACAAGGAAGCACTAAGCAGTAAACAAGGCAGCACTAAGCATTCAAAACATCACACATCATGCAACAGCAAAACAGTTAACACAACAGGTAACCCTCTGGGAAGTACCCACAGTCTATCCCCTCTGGTCCTACTTATCAAGTACAAGCAACCCTCTGGGCAGCACACACAGTCTCACCCCTCTGGTTCAGCTAAAATATAGACTCTCTGGGGAAACACTCACCGTCAATTCCCCCTATAGTCTCGTATTGTACTAAAAACGCTCTGGGGAAGCACTCAACGTCAATTCCCCCTGTGGCCCACGTCGTGGAACTAGAGACACTCTGGGGAAGTACTCAGCGTCAATTCCCCCTGCGGTCTCGCATCGTAATTATAAAGACACTCTGGAGAAGCCCTTACGTCCATTCTCCATATGGTCTACTACACCAGGTTCTTATGGCCCTGTGTAAGTTAAACAAGTAGCACGCGTATCGGCCAAAGTAAACCTCAAGAACTACTTGGCTAGCAGTCTATAACATATCAGCATGTCAGATAAACAAGATCACTTCATCCTACAATACTAGGCATGGAAAACAAACAAAGCAGCCTAACAGGCTAAGCAGAACCAAATGGTCATAAGCAGAACATGCATGAGCAACACCTCCAAAGCATAACAAGCAACTCTATTCACATACAAATAACCTATACTCGCACACACCAGCAAAACAGGCAATTAATAGGGTTAAAAACGGTAAAAGTACAATACCCCGTTCATGGGTATTGGCGATTTTGCACATACAATTCAAAGACCTTAAACCGAAAGGCACAAACCACCTACCTTTAGGGTTCCGGCGAAAACGATCCACAATCAACCGCACCCACAAATCCGGGCAACCGCTTCACGAAAGACCGCTCTAATTCTTCTTTCCTATCACCCACAAGTCTTAAAATCAACACCCAAGGCACACCCAACACTAGATCTACATGCAACGGATGTAGATCTAGAAAACCTAGAGAGGGAAGAGAAGATCTAGGGAAAACCAAGGAGAAACCAAGAGGAGAGACTTACTCGAGAAGAGCCGCCTTCGATCCAGCATGAAACCCCTTCGATTTGCCTCCAAAACGAGCCAAGGAGCTCCCCCATCCTCTGAAAACCGCAACTCCCGCGTGAGCCACGAGTGGAAGGAGAAATGGTGGAGGAATGAGAAATCTCGAGTGGCCTGGGACTTAAAAACCCTAACTTTAAGTGGCCGCACGGTTACCCCGCACTGTTTGGCAAACCGTGCGCCAACCGTGCGGTTGCCACTGTCTCACCCAGGGACTTCGCACGACTTGTCCGCACGGTTTGACAAACCGTGCGCAGCCCGTGCGGAGCCCACTGTCAAGAGTGCACGGTTTCCTGGGCTGGCCGCACGGTTTGCTCAGACCGCGCGCCGCTGCACAACCTCCAGAAAAACCTCTTTTCTCAAAAACAACCAGAAAATGAAAACATACCTGAAAGGAAGGTCCGAGTTCTTACAACCAGAAATTCATAGTGTCCCTCGTGAGTTCGGAAGGCCGTTTTACTAACATCTGTTGTACAGACCCGAATATGATGGAATCCATATTTCAAATCTAGTTTGGAAAAATATGTTGCTTCTTGCAATTCATCCAACGACTAATCAATGATAGGGATGAGAAATTTATCTGGTATGGTTAGTTTATTTAGCTCCCGGTAGTCTACACACATTCTCCAGCTTCTATCTTTCAGGATTATGGGACTGGTAAATGGGCTGCAGCTGTGTCGCACTATTCTTTGAGTCAACATATCATTTATTTGGTGTTCGACCTCATCCTTTAGATAATGGAGCACCTTATACGGTCTGATGCTTACTGGTGCTGCCCCAGACACTAAGTTTATAGCATGATCTGTCACCCTTTGTGGTGGGAAACCTCGAGGCTGGTCGAACAGAGTCTGAAATTTTTTCAGCACCTCCTCTAACTGGAGCTGTTCGGTTTGCACTTTGTCCATACCTGCTGTTGGAAACTGGAGTTGCACCATCCAAGCCCACCCTTCAACAACCAAAGTCTTGGTCTGAGCATGGTTTGGCTGCCTCCATGTGCTCACCTCATTGGTCGTTTTTCCCTGCAGTCTGATTTCTTCCCCCTGCCACATAAATCCCATTGTCTTGTGTCCCCAGTCAGTCAACACACTTCCCAAGCCTTTCAACCATTGCATTCTCAAAATTACATCTGGTCCTCCTGTATCGAAGACATAAGCATCTATTTTAACATCAAAATTCTCCAGATTGATCCGTATCTGCTTGCACAAGCCCTGTGAAAGAGCCTGGGATCCATTGCCGAGTGTTATACCGAAAGCTCTGGTTGGAATAACTGTTACATTTGCAATTTTTGCCATCCGCCTGGAGATGAAATTATGACTGGCTCCGCTGTCCACTAAAATAAGCACTGGTACCCCTGTTATTTCCCCGACTAACATCATCGAATCGACCCCCACTTCACCCATGTTACGTAGCTCTACCGGCTCCCCTTGCTGGTCGGTTGGCAACTCGTGCAAAACTTCTTTCTCAGCCACTGTTTTGCCCTCGACTGCCTTTGCCACATCTTTTGTTTCTTGCTGCTCCTTGAGTTCCTCAAACTCCTAGACCAACAGCCGCAAATGCTTATCAGGACATTTATGCATGGGTCCGAATGGCTGACCACATCGGAAACACAGTCTCTTTTGCTTCCGTTCTTCCCGTTCCTGCTGACTAAGTGCTCTCACCCCTCCCCATCGGTCATCTCCTACAGCCTTTCGTAATTCATTGTCACTGCGGTTTCGATCAATGGTTGGTTGGGGTACCGAAAAATTTGTCGTAACTCTGGGATTCCGAGAGACAGGAGGTACAATTGGGCGGGTACGTGTACCTCGAAGCACTCCTTCACTAACCAATTCCCTTTCAACTTTCCTTGCGAGGACTATCATCCGGAATTTGTTTTCCGGTTCATGCATAAACTCGATTCTCTATTTCAGGACGCAATCCACCAATGAAATGGCTCATGTAACCATGGTTTCGGGAAGTTGGGCAGCCTTAAGGCGATCTGCTCGAATTCCTCGATGTATTCATCCACTGAACCTGTCTGCTTCAGATTCTTCAGAAATCTTAACGGGTCTCCATCGGTGTTCCTGCCAAACCGGTCCAGAATAGAAGGCTTAAAAGAGCTCCAAGAGGCTCTCGGAGTTACACTGTTCCATGACAGGAACCAATACAGCGCAGTGCCTTCCATGCAAATTTGTACATGATGTAATCTCATATCTTCAGGAGTTTGATTTATGAGAAAGTAGGTTTCAGTTTTAGTGATCCATCCAAGAGGGTCATCACCAGCGAAATTAGGCAATTCTATCCTCCGTGTCACAGAACGTAGCTCCTCAGATTGGTCTGCTACCGCCATAGCTGGAGCTTTTCCCAGGCGTTCGACATACTTCCTGCCGGTCGTCCTGTCCATCGCGCTACCGCTCTGTTTTCCAACTTCTGAACTACGCTCAATCTGTGACTCTATTCCTCTTAGTTTCTCCATAGTATGTTATTCCAGATTTCGAACTCGCAGCATTAATCGTTCCTCCATTTGCTGCACCTCATTTTGAGCTACTCGCAAACTCTCATCCTGCCCGCTCATCATTTTTCCCACATTCTCTTGTATAAAAGTCATGGCAATTCTTATACTCTCCATGGACTATTCAATAGAGGCTACTCGGTGCTCCATTCGAGTTTGCATGCAATACGAAACAATCTGCTCAGTTCCGAAGAGAAATTGCAGCGCTGGCTCTCAATGCGTGTATTCCTCTGTTCCGAGTCCTCAGCTCGCGTTTTCCCCAGCGGAGTCGTCAAAGATGTTACGGGTCTGGTGTGTGTGTGTTCCGAAACTAACAAAACAAGAGCTGAGAAGAGAGAATTTGATTGATAATACCGGTTTTCCAGATGTTACAGCTAGGGAAATAGGGAAGATACAACAGGTTGTCGCCAATTCTGTTCCAACAGAAAGAGAAGAAGAATATTCTAACTGCTTGTGTAGGCCCAGTCTTCCCCCTTAAAACCTGGCTGAACTAACTGTTGGAGCCCATCCCGCACTGCCAACACTTGTTGATACCATTCTTTCTTGAGGCAGCTTTGGGGCATCCTGCAAAATGACTCAGATGATACCATCATGTTAGTGTGAAACAAATATTCATGAAATTTTAAATATCGCTGCTTCTTAGCCAAGTTGTCCATTCACTCCTTTGTGGACTTCCATCATCTGATAATGCCTAGAATCACTTTATGAGGCTTTCCAATCCTGTCTTGAAACCAGGTTAATGTTGGATTGGTGTAGCTCGATCCGATTTGGATGATATTTGGGCTGAATGCTTGTGGCCTGTACTGCGCACCAGGCCGCAACTTCCGCGAGTCGAGCTTCGCGGTGAGCTTGTTGGGGGTTGCAGGGAGCAACGCGACCCTGCTCCGAGGGCCGAAGGTCCCCGTCCCAAATTTTGAGGACTGTAGCAGAGCTGATCGACCGACACTGACAGGGCACTGTAGCGGCGCGGACTTTCAGCCGCCATTTATTGTAGCTCCTTGGACTTCTAGCCGACAGCTACTGTAGCACTTTTGACTTGGGTGACCGCTTTTCACTGTAACGATGCAGACTTCCAGCCGCCTTTCACTGTAGGACAACGGACTTTCTGACGGTTGGTGGAATAGTGCTTCGTCATTCTTATTAGCTCATTTTGGGCTAAGGTTTCATTAGTTAGAAACTCTTAGAAATCTCTTTGTAATTTTTGCTCCCGACATATAGTGAAATTCCGCCTCTTCGTGAACGTAGGGATTATTCTTGAACCACGTAAATTTTTGTGTTCTCGTTCTGTTTTTTTCCCTTTTACTTTATTCTGAATCGTTTCTTTTTGTCGTTGCGACTCCCGACGTTTTCCACATCAGTTAAAATCCCAATCTGACTTTGACACTTGATCTTCTTCAAAATAGCCTTGATATACACTGTTTTATATGATTTCAGCATACGCAGACAACTTCCAACACATACGAACAGATTCAGCTCTAATTCGTTGAGATGACAGATTTAGAGATATAGCTCCACAGCCTTGACACCCACTAAATTCAGAAATTCCAGCATGTATAAACAGATTCAGATCCGTCTTTGACATCTTATATCATTCAGGATTAGCTTGATATACATTGAACTTCAGTATTCAGCTTGTATGAACAGATTTCAGCAAGATCTATTCAATATGACAAATTTATCAACACAGCTGGACAGATTCCAGCTTTTGACCTTCAAGGTGGCAAACTTAACCATCATTACAGCATTGGTACTTCCAGATATACCAGATCTGTTTTGTTGATCCAAACAATACCAGATGTGGTTCTTGACCACTTTCATCATCCCTGAACAAGTTTCTCCATCAACAACTTCTTTGAGCATCTCCAAATTCCTTGAAATCCCATTTTACCATGTATTCTCAAATTTCCAATGCTCCTCCTTTTAATGCACACAAGGTGCAACTCCCCCATGGATTGTATCTCCTACAACATTTCATTCATTAGTTATAACAATAAAGAACCAGGGGAGAGAGAGGGGGCACCTCAATCATCCTCAAGTTGAGGAATGTGGTTGGTCTCTGTGGACCAACCCTTTCTTCTTGGTTTTCTTCCATGCTTTTGTAATGGTGTACATTGATGTAACACCACTTGCACAAACTTTTTTGCCAATGTTTTCATTGGAATTCATCTCCATCTTTGTCTTAGGCTTCTATTCTAGGGTGAGACTCATCCCACTAGTACAAACTTCTTCCATTGGAGCACAAATGTTGCATCTACCACTATCATACTTGTTTCTCCATGCAGGAGTTTTGGTACGTGCTCTAGTATATCCCAATAGACTAGACCTCTACTAATTAGGAGAAGAATCACTGTACAAGTATACTTGTTCACAGACTCTTGGAAGGAATCCCCGTTCCTCTCCAAGGAGACTCCTCCCCTCTAGCTTGGCGCGCAGGCCAACAACACAAAATATCCCAATATGCCCCCTTCCTATTGACAAACCCCTGCTTATAAAGTCTCATCACAGACTTAGGTAGCCAATTACAAGTATACCCTCACGAAAATATAAGACACTCCCCTTGCCTAACGACTCCTCCTCTAGTAAGTGAAAAACATAGGTGGCCTATTTGGTGCTTCCCTATCAATACCCTCCCCATGAAAACCTCAAGGTGGAAGTTGGGGTACTATAACTCCCCGCCCCTCCTCATTGGTTTGAGAAGAGGCAAAATGCTACTGATCTTAGGTGACATTCTGATAGATACCATGGATGCCATCTGGAGAGAGGCTGGTTAGGGGGAATATTCTGAGGAATATTATATGGAATATGCTGTGGGTCCCAAGGGAATATTCTGGAGAATATTATTAGTTGGTCAGGGAGAGAGGTTATAAATAAAGGTAGATGGTGAGTAAGGGTTTATGGGCTTCATTGGCCCTGGTGACCAGAAATCAAGAAAAATACTTACAAGAAGAGTTTTTATTGGAATTTTCTGCCACACATTCGGAGACTTGGATCTCGCAAGATGAGGATTATTTCACGCGTAGTCAAACACTAGACCAAATGAAGGTGTCAATGACACGCCTATGCATGTCCGGTATGTATGAACTTTGGTTTTTACTAGACAAAAGATCTGCGACTATGTTCGCTTGGGTACAACTCAAAGAAGCGCTGCTTGAGGATTTTGGTAGCTCCGTTGGGGAAGCCCCTGCCACCACATCCGAGTTCATGCTGACGGTAGTGTAGCTGTCCACGTCGCACTCTGGGGGGCCTAGCAAACATGGGACGTACAACTGGAGCAAAGGGCTGTCCAAAAATTTTGATGACACTATCTCCAACCATTTTGTGATAGACCTACAACATATTGAGAGCCAGACACTTCAAAGTTCGTAATGCTGGAGCACGAGCTGCAACAAATTGAGTTGGCTCATACATGGGCTCTTGTTATTTTACCACCAGCTGTCCAGGTCTTGCCCGTGGTGTCGGAATGGGGTCTCCGGGTTCATGAAGGAGGTTCATCCATTTTTTATAACCCAGAAGCCAGGTTGTACTAGCTGCACTTGTGGCCCAGCTCACGAAAACACACCAAGAACCTTCCCGATGGAAGGACTGATATTACGACGAGAGACACTCTTACCTTTGTCTATCCAACCTTGATCCATGACGGCGGATGACACATTTGGGAGATTGTGTGGCGTGCACCTGCGGCACAAACGTTTTATATAGGACCGCAACAGATCGGTCCTCAGTCAACGACGTTGCTTGGTTCGGCCCGACGTGCCAGAGCAGGGCGAAAAATATGGAAGATTGCTTGACATAACTGTCTGACTAACACCCCTTGTCCTCAATTCCTTGTAGCACATATGATATGAGAGATCGCCTGACATGCCTACGATATTCACCACCTTGAGGACAAGGTGGTTTTTCAGGATGGTGGCGGTGATAGATACCATGTATGCCACCTGGAAAGTGGTTGGTTAAGGGGAATATTCTGGGGAATATTATATGGAATATGCTGTGGGCTCCAAGAGAATATTTTGGGGAATATTATTAGTTGGTTAGGGAGGGAGGTTATAAATAAAGGTAGATGGTGAATAAGAGGGCATCCTGGAGAGAATGAGTTTAGTGAGCTGCTTTGTGCAGATCGACCATTAGACTTGGGCGGGATCACTCCTGATTTTCTTCTTCTCTTCTGCTATGCTGTATTTCTGGTTAGTTTCTTACATCAATATAAGAAGTCAGTCCTCTGGTCCCTATCATGTTCCTAGGATACCAAAAGCTGACAATAAATGTCAAAGAGTTGGTAAACCCATCGGGGGACAATTTGCCCTGAAGAACACACGACCTGCCGAAAAGAAAAGATACAATAATACCCAACTACATGATGTATGAATAATCAGTCATATAACTCAATGAAATACCAATACAGAACAATATCAGAGTAACAAAGGAGAGGAAATAAAGGTGCAAGGCTAAGACTCCAAATAGAAAGACATTGACACCAAAATGGCACCATCCCAGACCAAGATGGAGACACTTCCCAGCTCCAGCAACCAAACCATGACGTCAATGATCACCACTAGAGAAGTACGAAACACAATCCTTCTCTGTACCTTGGTAGACGACATCTGCAAACGCACCAAAGTGCCCAAGCAGGGGGTGATTATATCACTCAGTAGGATTTCCCTAAAGACTTCCCAACACACGTAACTAGGACAATAACAAGTTAACAAATTTTATATAAAACAGAAGGCGGTAATATCAAAACACTTTATCAAAGGAAAACAATTTAAGCTGTAAAGTGTTTCTCTGTTCCTGTTAATTCTTCCCGTAAATCTCGATATCAAGAATTCATTGTGGGCTGCTGTTCTTTTACCCCTGAGTAATTCCTTCGTTAGGCTGAACACTTAACATAAGATGCTGTGATTGCGATCCATTCTGCAATGTTTATGTTTCTGATGAATTTAATTTTGATCCTGCAGATTAAATGTTATATGCAGCAGCTGTTCTGTGGACTAGAACATTGCCATAATCGTGACATCCTCCACCGGGACATCAAGGGTTCCAATCTTCTTATCAACAATGATGGAGTTTTAAAAATTGGGGACTTCGGCCTGGCTACACTCATGCGACCTGACCAGAGTCAACCCTTAACTAGTCGTGTTGTCACTTTGTGGTATAGAGCTCCTGAGCTCCTTCTTGGTGCTACTCAGTATGGAGTTTCTGTTGACTTGTGGAGTGCTGGTTGCATCCTTGCAGAACTGTTTGCTGGGAAGCCTATAATGCCTGGGAGGACAGAGGTACTGATCTACTTTTTGTATCTCGCCATATGTTTTAAAGATTTGGTTTTCTCATGCTTTGTTTTTTAATTCATACGAAATTAAATTTAATGTTGAACTCTCAACAGTTAGCAAATTAAAGTCAATGCTTAACATTCACTACTGTTATGGCAATGTTATGTGTATGGTTCTGTTGGCTGAGATGGCTATTGCAGGTCTTTTTCATAAATTTGTTTTTCAGGCACATGCACTTTGCTTAAGCAAACAGACATATATACACATACACACATGTATTTCTCTATTTATAGACATATATGCATGCATGCATGCAAAATGCATATAGTTTTGTATACAACCATACATGTGAATGAAAAAAGAAATTTCTAAACACAAAAAAATTTATTTTCTTGTTACTAATAGCATGGAAATTTTTTATTCAACATCTATATCATCTATCATTCCCAGGTGGAACAAATGCATAAAATTTTTAAGCTTTGTGGTTCTCCTTCTGAGGAGTACTGGAGAAAATCAAAATTACCACATGCAACCAGCTTTAAGCCTCAGCATCCTTACAGGCGTTGTCTGGCTGAAACATTTAAAGATTTCCCTCCTTCAGCCTTGTCTCTCGTTGACAGGCTCCTTGCAATTGAACCAGAGGATCGCGGATCAGTTGCCTTGGGACTTAAAAGCGAGGTAATTTTGAATAGATATCTCCATCAACTTATTGTTTCGTATGTCAGTCTGCCTGCCAAAACCCCACTATAATTTTGTCAAATCAGCCTCTTTGAATCTGAGTTTTGGGCATGTGGGCCTTAGGAAGTATTATAAGAAATCCATTACATTGGAATTTTACCTTATAGAATGGTAGGAAAGTGTAGAATAGGTTTCTTGATTACTGTAATTATTGTTGGATTGGTGTAGCCCGATCTGGTTGGGCCGAATGCTTGTGGCCCGCAACTGTCGCGGGTCGAGTTCCACGGTGAGCTCGTTGGGGGTTGCAGGGGGCAACGCGCCCCTGCTCCAGGGGTCCGAGGGCAGAAGGCCCCCGACCCAATTTTTTTGCACTGTAGCAATGCTGACCACTGTAGTGGAGCTGATCGACCGACACTGTAGCAGTGCGGACTTCGGGGTCAACTGGACTGTAGCACTTTTGACTTCCAGCTGGCAGCCACTGTAGCGCTTTTGACAAAGTTGGCCGCCGTTCACTGTAGCGACGCGGACTTTACGAACAATGATCGTCTTCTCCATTTTTATAGCCCATTTTCGGGTTAGGGTTACTACTGAAAAACCTCTGTAATTTGTGCTCCTGATATAGTGAAATTCTGCCTCTTCCGTGGACGTAGAGATTATTTCCGAACCACGTAAATCGTTGTGTTCTTGTTGCTTTCTTTCTTTTGTTTTCTCGTTTCTGTCATTGTGACTCCGGACGATTCCGCAACAATTATCCAACGTGGGTTCCATTGAATGTAGTTAAGAGGTCCATTATTATTGTGGAGCCCTATGTTCAAGTCATTTTATACACTAAGATTTAAAAATCAAGGTAGCTTTTGATGGGTTCACTTCAGTCTTCCATTGGATGGTACAAATGTGCAGTTAACAAAATTTTTTTAAGCACCAATGCTAGGGTCACAAGGGCCATTGTTGAGTAGGCACAATGTCATGGTTGGAATATAAAGTAAAACAAATTAATCGAGTTCTGTTTTCACTGTTTGTGGTTATTGGTTCCTGGCTCCATTTTAGTTCTAGAATTTAACCACCTTAAAGCAAGGGTGATTTTAGCATTTGCATCTTTATACAAATATTTTTGTTCATGTTATGTACACAGTATTTTTGAGGTTGTAGTGATATTTTTCTAATTTTACGCCCCTGCCACTCTCCTGCACACTCGATTTTAATTGTAATGAACAAGGGTATGTCTCCACATTCATTTTTCTAATTATAGCATTTCCCTTTTTCTATTTTTTGTTATTTGAAGCCAAATTTAAAACCCGCAGTTTTATCTATTTTGACATGTTTTGAGCATCTGTTGATCCATTCAATTATAAGATTATAGTTGGGAGGAAGACAATTCAGGTCTTACTTTTATGAATGATACATCATAAAATTTTCAAAATTTATCTTGAAATCTTCACCTCATTCCAGTTTTTCAGAACAAAGCCTCTCCCTTGCAATCCATCAAGTTTACCAAAATATCCTCCAAGCAAGGAATTCGATGCTAGGGTTCGAGATGAAGCAAAAAGGTACTCTTTTTTTTTTCATGAATATAACACCATTTCTTTTGTTCAAATATCGTAGTTCTGAAAAGCACTTTTGAGTGGCACCTTGTGTTAGTTTTCTAAATAAATACCAAACCCCCTGCTGGGACTACGGATAATATGACATTCTCGGGGCATATAAATTAAGGGTATGTTTCGTAGAGAGAAAACGTGGTGAGGTAATGGGAATGAGTTTTTAGTATTTGGTATGCAGCATTCGCAATTTATTTTAAAATCAAAATTCCATTGTTTGAAGGAAACTCCTCTTGTTCTCCCTCACCTTTTCTCTGTCATCTTATCTCATCCCAAACAAACCTTTAAAGTAAACTAACCAAGGAAGTTCAGTGGATTTTTTTTCCTGAATTCATTGGAAAGTAAATTTCAATCTATAATGTTTTCTTCCTGCATTATTCCAGGAAGAAGCCGGAAGCTGTCATGGGGCGTGGCGCTGAATCTGTTAGGAGGGGTTCAAGGGGGTCCAAGGAAGCACCAACCCCAGAGTTCAATGGCCCGAGGCAGGTATGTGTGCAGTTGGTACATGAAATGCATCTATTCCAGTTATGAAAATTCCAAACATGTCTTATTATGGTTAATTTGGGCTGCCAACGGGCAGGTTCAACGAAACCTTCGAGGCAGCCATGCGGTTGGCAGCAGTTATGATCTGCCGGGTAAGGTGCCTAAAGGAATTGGGCACAATGGCCTTTATCATTCAGCCTCCATGGTCCATCCCAACGGCGTCCAGCCTTCATGGACGAAGAACATGAAGGAAGATGAAGCGGGGCGATCCTCTTCAGTGAGCAATGCAGAGTTGAGGCCACGGAAATCGTACCCACCTTCTCAAGGGGCATCAAAGCTGCCAAGCTCTTCTCAAAGAAACGATGATATCATGTTTGGCAAGGATTCTGGAATGGTAATTCATCGTCTTAAAGAAGACACTTAGCAATGTTCTATTTTATGAACCTTTAGCCAATTTTGTGTGCTAATTATTCTCTCCAGTAAAATTCCAGTACCTGAGAGGCAAGTATCCCATTTGTAGTTCATTTTCAACGGAAATTCTGCTCGAAAATGAACTAAGAATGGGTCCTTGCCTCTCCAATATTGAAATTTTTCTGGAGAGGATTCTGGTTCAATTTTATATACTCAATCTTTTGGTTTGTTGCTTTAGGATGGTTATGTAGGGAAGAAGAGCAGGATCCACAAGTCTGGGCCATTGGTGCCTCCCGGGGGAAACATTGATGACATGCTCAAGGAGCACGAGAGACAAATCCAGGAGGCCGTGCGAAAGGCACGCCATAACAAAGGGAGGGCCAAGGAAGGTTACGATGAGTTTGGGGAGTACGAGTTGCTGCACCACCACATGGGAAATGCTGGGTGATCCATGGAAACCGGTCCGGCTCCTCTCATCAACTCCCATGGGTCTGGGAAATATGAAAAATTTTCGGGCAAGGAAGCTCTGTTGTGGTGCATTGTTGCTATTTCTCATTATTTGCAAGCACCGCCAACGCTCAAAAGGGAGTTGTGGGCATTGTGATGAATCATTGGCATTGAGTTAGGCCCCATGTATGCCCATTATTTATCAACTTTGGTCAATCTTGTTAGAATGTTATGTTTTGTCGAAACCCAGAGCATTACAAAGACCCATAACTCACAAGATCTTGAAATTTGTGATTTTCATATGGGGACTTCTCCTCTCCCTTTTAACTTGTATGAAGTTGCTGCTTTGATTTCCCTACTCATGAACAATTCGGTCACTCCGAACACAATCGCGTTTTCCTTTTTCTCAATTCAAAAGACATGAATCATGGCGTGCTCAGAGGCCTTGCCTCTAATACTCTGCCGTTTTTCATGCCCTAACACGAACCCTAGAAAACTCTTTCAAATCATCTCAAAACATAAAACATCACCCACAATTTATAATAAACTTAAGAAATATGCATTTCATAATATATATATATCATAAAAAGAAATCATCAAAGCTCATTATATCATTGATCATATTGTTGGAAATTTGCACTAAAACATAAATAACAATGTGGCGAGTCACCATGCTGTGATTTTTGTCTCATGGTTCTTAGTACCACGTTGCGGTGTTCATTTTGAATAATATGGGATATCATTTGACCAACATTCCTATGATGATTACCATGCCTAGTTGACTTATCGACACATCATGTGATGATATGCAAATAGATTATTGATTGTTAAAAGAGTTTAACAATCACTTAATTAATGAGGTAGCTATTGTAAGATTTACAGCGGTGAAGAGCCAAAGGTCGGCAATTCCAAAACATTTGATTTATCATTTCTCCAACAAACTCCTTCATTCAATGAAGGAGTTCTATAAATTAGAGTTCATGGGCCTCGTTTGAGTACACCGAAGATTATTCTCAAAGATGAAGCTCTGTCTAATCTCTTCACTTCATTTGCCTTCAAGGAGGAGGTGCTAGCATATCTTTGAAGGGGAAGGGGTCCTATCGAAGTGTTTGGTGATTCTAGTGGCTGAAGGATACCTTGGGAGGCAAGAACCCATTGGTTGTTGCTAAAGGAACTTGATCAAACTCAATGTTGCAGATAATTCTTCATGGCTAATGAGGCCGACTTGTTTTATGTTTTTCATTTCATTTTGTTGATTCTTATCTTCCGGTTTGTGGACTTTGTGTTTTCTTCCCCTATTTAGAGGCATAAAAATGTCCCCAAAACCCCTTTAGTGGCATCAAAGCCATTACCGGTGAAGAATTGGTAAGATGAGAATCGAGAAAAGAAAACTGTTCGGTATTTTTCCACAACCATGATTAAGGTTTTAAAACCATGTTACAACATATTTCTAAAAAATGACACGGTATAAAAACGTGTCGTGGTTTATAGAAACTTTTAGGATAATGATATGTTTTTGGAAAAAACATCATGGTTTTCTCATCTTAAAACATAGTATCATGTTTTGACATTACCACATCGTGGTTTATAAAAATGGGATTTCTACAGGGGAAAAAATGTTGTGGTAAATGTTGAATGGTTGTGGTTTATGGTATAACCAAAGAATAAAAATAACTTTGTTGGCACCTCCTTGTTTTAATGCTCACAAATCATGTTAATTATATTTTTAATGTTTTTTATGCTTTGTGATATCATTTTACAATATAAGGCAGTTTAACGAAATATTGGCTAAGTACATAAAAGTCCTACCATCAAACTTTACTTGAACCAGAAAGGAGTCCCCGTTGAGGGTGACTCACCGTCAGAATTAAATGTTGGTTGAAGTATCTCAAGAGAGAGGTGAATTGGGTACCCAATATTTTTTTGTTAAAACAAGTCTAAATAAAATTCCCTAGTTTAATTAAAAACATCCCACTTAATCAAAACAATATATCGATATAAGTTATGATCTTTTAAAAGATTTCTAAAAGAGTGATTAAGTCTGTTAAAATAATATGAAAACTATTTTAACTTTTAAAATCAATTTACTTAATCAAAATCTTATATAAACACTAATTAATATTAACTATCAAAGTATTGGTTTTGTTTACAGTTTAAAGCTTAGAAATGAAACAAAATAAAACATACAACAGAATTAAAACAAGAGGTTCAGTCTCAAGCTGAGACCTAATCCCCTCCACTTGGCAATCACCTGCTGCCATGCAGATTATATAAAATAATCTTGATCCACAACCTGGATCAGGTAAACATACAACAACCAACCATCTATCCAGGCCACACAGGGACCTCTTCCATAATAACCGTGAGAATAAAAAAACACAAGTCACACAAGTACCTCTTCCAAAACACCGTGGATAAAAAAATATAAAGAGAGTGTAGAAGATATCTTGTATCTTCCAGTTAAAGTGCACGAGTTGGTGTGTGTTTGATAAACAGGGTAAACCACACACTGCTCGAAATTAAATGCAACAAACAGAAAGAGCAGGTGTAAAGATGTAGAGAATATAGTGTTGCTCGATCTGATGTGCTCTGAAAGCTTGGATCTCCTTGGATGTGACTTGGTGAGGAGCTCGAGTTGTTTCTTAGAGAAATAGCAGTAAAACAGATCATCGTAAGCTCTCTATTTTGGCTGTAGGGAAAGTTCTGAATGTCCAGTATGTTTTACTCCATAGTTGTGTGTAGGTAAGGATGCAACATGCAAGCTCTTTAGAAATTCACACACTTCACAACGCTCTTACAGTTCTTGCAATACCATTCCAGCTCTTCACATTACTTGCACATGAGGGACTCTTCTTTTTAATATATTAGCAACATGCAAGAGTATCTGTTTGAAGAACAATCATCCAGATCTTCTGTACCTCGTACTGAATGCTGAAACACACTTAAATGCATCCCTGCAATATTTAATAAAACAAATACAAAATAACCCATTGCATTAAATTCAATAATATAGTCATTAGAAACATTTTATTTAAATTAAGAAAAACATTGACAATGACTCTTCTGGAGGTGGGACAACTCTGGCGGTGACTCATCCTAGCGGCGACTTAAGCCGGCGGTGAGTCGGGCCAACGACGAGTCATTTTCAGCAGTAAGTAAAGTCTGATGGTAGGTCTTTTATGTACTTAGCCAATATTTCTCCAAACTGCCTTATATTGTAAAATGCTATCATAAATCATAAAAACCATTAAAAACATAATTAATATGATTTATGAGCATTAAAAGAAGGAAGTGCCAACAATATCCCCCCTTTTGATGATCACAAATCATGACATTTTATAATCATGTAAAGAATAAACTTTTGGCTTAAAATAGACGTAGTTGAAAAAATTAGTTATGTTTGCTTAACACTTTAAAAGAGAATGTGAGGGTTTTAAACATAAAGTGTAACTTAAAGAAGAATAGTATCAAAGTTATTAAATAAAAAATGATAGAAAACTAAAGAAGGTATCAAAGGATAACATAAACATAAAAGTAAATGCCATAAATGTGACATAAATTCCATAATCATTCTCCCCCTTTTGGGATTATCAAAATTTAAAATAAAATAGGAAATGAAAAGAAGAAAAATATGCGTAATAAGAGAATTTCCATTGAAGAAAAAATGTAATTGAATTACATCCAAAAAGAGATACAACAAAAGTCATAAGGAAGTCCCTATCAAAAACAAAAACCCAAAGTCAATGCTTATCAGGCTGGGTAGTAGGAACAATAGGTGCCTTGCCCTTATCCTTATCAGAGGCAGAGGGGACAACGATATAAGCCGAGGAAACTGTAGTGGTGGCTGTAGGGACAACGTGTAGAGAAAGAGGCTCTCACATGATAATTGGCCTAAGATGCTGGACAACTTCTTTGGGACATAGGATGAAAGGATGGAACCGAGCAGGTAAAAGAGTAAGAGTTGGTGTCCCAGAACCAAATGGTTTTACTTTGATTACATGGATATTTAATGTATTATTACACATTGTTCATTGTTCTACATGACTATGATGTAATAATTTTCTAGATTATTTGTTGCATTGATAAGGTTATGGCAGTTCCCCACTATAATGAGAACTTTGAAATGCTATAACAATATTCTTAAATATAGTTCTACGGTTGGATGACATACTATGATGGGACACATAGCATGTAGACCGTCAGGTGTGAGTACTCGTAAGCAGATGAGACTTCCTCTCATGAAGTTCGCACTTGGTAATCTCCAAGATATGAGATTATGAGAACAGACTCACTAGTAGGAATTCCGTATGTTTTAGTGTCATCAGATATTTCTATCTGTGAGTGTGTGTAATGATCCTTAAAATTTAAGATTATCATTAATACGTGTCACGACTTGCGCACTTTGATTTACTGACAAAAACTGTCACACATACAGTTGATGGGAAGTAGGGTACGTTGGGTGCGTCACGAGTGACATGTTATTAATGGATAAATCGAGGAAGGATTTGTCCCTTCCATTTATAGAAGTTGATATCTCGAACCTTTGATTGAAATAGAACCGTCGCACGAAATTCCATGGCCATGGTGTAACGATGAGTTTATTTCAGGTAGTCAAAGAACGACGTATCAAGCATAAAAGTTGATGACACTATCATGAAACCTGCTTGATGAGATATTGAAGCAAATGGATTATATTACATAGTGAGCATTCATATGTGGATGTCGTTGTTGCGACTTTATGTTCTTTCTCTTGGGTGCCTTGACCCGTTGCTAGACAGTACTCTTGGACTTTAGGCAAGCCCGCCTAATGCCAACGAGAAAGAATCCTAGAGGGTCACACACTAAGTATTTTTGGTGGTCTCAGTTAAATTCTATTTGAATTTAATTAATGAAATAAATATTATTCTCAAGACTGTGAAATAATTTTATTCAAGTTAAAATGATCGCATAAATTAAATAAAATATATTTATTTATTTTATTAAACATTTAATAAATATTTATTTACTAGTTTGTAAATAAAATATTTATTTAAGAGAATAAATTATTTATTTATTTATTCAGGTGTTCAATAAATGGAAGTGGAGTTCGAGCGGATCAAGGTCGATCCGGTAGTAAAATAATTATTTGCAAGACGGTAAATAATTATTTAACTAGGTGGTAAAAGTTAAAATAATAATGATGCTACTATTATTTTGTGACATCGAATTTTATTTTATAATTCCGTTTTGTGCAAGTTGGCGCACCATGAATAATGACGTGATATTATTATTATGAGCATGAGTTTTCTCTAAGTTCATGAATATATTTAATTTTTGCTATGCAATTAAATATTGTAACTGAAATTCCATGTATATAAATAGACAAGTAGGCCTATTGTGCCATACAGCACACCACACGCTTGGTGAATTGAGAATTGTTGAGCCAAACAATTTCTCTCTTGAATCCTCTTCTCTCCCCTCTTAAGAATGAGATACATTATTCAAGGTCGAAGAACAAGCGATCAAGAATGACCGACACAAGACACTCGCTTCTCCACACTAGCACCCGGAGAACGAGCGGTGTCGATCGGAGGCCATTGAAGCACGTGTGGATCACCGCTAGAGGGATTCTAGTTTGGATCCTTATAAGTGCAACGAGATAATCCGGAAGGGTCATTCCAGATGATCAACATCATCAACAAAGAAAAATACCAAAGATCCAGGTATTATTTTTATTTATAAAATTAATTAAATTAATTATAAACATGATGTGTAAGATCCTCTCTAAAAGTTTCAGGCCACTTTCTTATTTATCTAAATCTTTGATTATATTCTGTGGAGACTGGCATTCATCATCGTATTGATCCCGTAATAATCATTGATCATGGTAAAAATCAAAGTTGGGTGCCGTCCCAACCACGCTTCCACTGCGCCCAGAACCTTCAAGTGGTATCAGAGCGGTTATATCATAGTTTATAATTATTTAAATATTTCTTTGATGACTTACACATTTAATAATTTAGTTGTTTCAATTCAAGTTAATCGTTCTGCAAATCTGAATCTCGAGATCTATTCCTCCTCTTTCGTTTCTCGTTCACTTTACAGAAACGATCTTTTCTTTTAATTTTGGTTAAAATAAAATAGAGGATCTCATCCGGAGGTGCCAAAGATTCCTGGTCGTACAACACCAGAACAAACGGCGTGTATTCGGCAATACACGCCATGTAGTCAAGATTCAATGCATCAGACCGGTCCTCCAAACCAAGCCGTGTGTTGGAGTCTTTCTAAGTCTTAAATGACTTTGTGTGTTAACCAGGAATAGGTGGCACGCGGTTTCCAGATTACACACCATGTGGCCCAAATGGACACGACGTGTAGTCCCTTCAGGTTAGGGTTGGACCGTGTACCCCATACACGGCTAGTCCGGCTAGAGACTATGTAACGAGTAACTACATGATGTGTGGCCAACTGGACACACCGTGTACTCCAAAGATTTCCGAACTGCACTCACACGCCGTTTCCCCAGGCGCGTACTTCGGATGGATGATGAACAATAGTACACACCGTGTAGTTGGAACTACTCGTCGTGTACTCATCCAAATTACACAGATTTTTTAAAATTTATTATTATATTATACAAACCCTTGAGATGTGTACCATCATGCGGGTGTAAAGCTAAGGCACAACACGTGATAGGTGTTTTATATATATGTGTTTAATTTAACATCTGTGTAATGTTCATTTATACTCATTGGGTAGTTATGAATAGGAATTCACCGGGTTTCCTCCAAGGTACAAGTTACATACAAAGATAATTTTAAATGAATTTATTTGTATAAAATTATGATGGATGAGAATCTTAAGGAAATTCAGAAAAGGATTTAAGATAAAAGGATTGATTAATTAAAGATGATAATTAATTGATTCGAGTGTATCTTAAACAAGAACAATTAAATAATTGAATTCTAGTTTTATTTATGCGTAAATATAGTTGCATGTATGGATGATCATGAGCTAGACCAAGACCTTTGTATGTGGATGGTTTCTTTTAATTTATTTATTTGAATTAAATTTGTTGGCCTGCGAGCCTTCTCCTCATCAATATGTAGGGGCTACGTGCCCAAGGTTTCTTTTATGTAAAACCCCCCTTTACCCCTCACCTACATGTGAGTTAAAAAAAGGGAATATGTAATCGATGAAACTCCCAAGACAGTGGAGACGGTTCAAGCTGGAGTCAAGACGAAACCAATCTCAGGAGATACAGAGGTGGACAGGTGGAAGTTGTAAACATGAACCCAAAAGGTTCAAGGTGTTTCTTCCCTAGGCCAGGGTTAATTTATCAACCACTAGATAAACTAACCATTAGAAAAGCTCATGATCATGCCATTTACTTTATTTTATTGATGTCATTTTAATGGTTTATCATTATGGACGTGTTGTTACGATCACATAATTAATGAATTAAACAAGCATGCAAGACGGAACTAAAATAAACCAGACTTATGCATAAATATTATCAAGACATGGTTAATCACTTAAGTAAGTTCCACTTAATATTAACAAGCATGTGATAATAATCAATTCACGCATAAGAGATAAAAATCCCTCAAATAAAATATTAAGTCAGACCAAGCCTTCTGTTACTTGATTAAGGGAAAAACTCAATAAAACTATGTGTTTGAATAACTCTTGTTGGGACACTTACTTTTATATAGGAAGACCTTATAAAAGGTTTCAGGTTGACTTAACTATATTACATAAATAGGAGTAGCCCTTGATAGACTTGGTGTAATATTGGAGGCAAGAGTTGAGGAAATCTAAAGTCACGATTTCAGGATTGGGGAGTCCACTCAACAGATCAAGGAACTGCAAGCCTGTAGTTGGAAAATACCTGCCTACCTAAATACCTTCTGTAATGCCCCTACCCCAGTTACCCAAAGTTGGTGCATTATTTTAATACATTGGCATGATTACATGGAATCAATTCCCAAAATACCGATCAGTTTAGCAGTCTTGGAAAATAGATTACATACATGAACGTTACATTACACATTAGAAAATAAAAACACAATGTAAATGATCCTTTGAGACCTCCATTAATCTCCTAGCTTAACCCTGCTTATCAATCATAAAACACTTCTTGGAATCCTAGGAAAATAAAACATAATAAAGGGGTGAGTTCAGATGCTCAGTAAGGATAACAATATAGCAGAAACTTTCATAAATAAGCATAAACATTTAAGGCAATATATAAAACTAAAACAAAATCCTTTTAAACTTAAACTTCATCATAATATGGAAAATATAAATCAAATAATTCCATTTAATTATTCACATGGATATTCTACTAGTCGAATAATCACATGTAATATCAATATCTAATTTCATAATGATGGAATGCATAATTCCAAACTTCATAACCACATAGTCAAGGCCTTGTGCCAAGTCTAAAAATAAGATTTTGTCAAGGCCTTGTTTCAAGACACTAGTTTGTCTCATGAGACCTACCGATGCATCGAGGAGCTATAGCGGGCTCCACCCGTCACTTACTAAGTCCAATGCATTCCTCATATGAAAAGTTTTAATCATAACATAAACATTTGTATTAAAACTAGCATATGAAATGTCAATACTTTATCCATAAACCATGAGTGGTATAAAAATAACACATCCACAGTCAAACATATCACAAAACATTCAATACAATATGGAAGATTTGTATCATAATAAATCAACCTCGATCAAGAATAATATCCCATAAAGGATGTTGACATAGTTGAAAACGATCAGTAAAAATCTTTGAGAGAAATATCCATTTTTCATAAAATAATTTAAAATTCATATAAAGGAAGTTATTTAAAATATAGTTTTGAATCAAAGTTTCCTATACCACTTTGAAACTTTTAAAAGGAATTAACATTTTAAAACATTCATTTCCATATAAATAAATCCTTAAAACTATTTTGAAAACATGGACATTAATGAGAAAGGTTTAGAAGAATAAATCTTTAAAACATTTAAAATGATGTTTTAGTAAAAGTCCCTTAAAAATAATCCCTTTGAACACACTTTTATGAAACATGGACATGGATAATAAATATGTCTCAGTATATACTTACGTAAAAACAGTCTCGGATAATAAAGAGATTGTGAAATTAACGCTTACCTTGCACTTTACTTTGGTCGAGGGTACGTTTAACCTCCTGTATAATGACCATAGTATGTTATTAAATTATAAAAGAACCATATTCATATTTATTATATCATACATGATTCATTTATGACTTTATACTACCCATTTAATAATTAATTTCATGTTAAATTAATATTTTGGGTAATAATCACTTTCTTTATCGTACGCGTTTTGACTTGTTATTCTTGATCGTATCATTTAGATCACGATTTAAATACTTACAGAATATAAACCTTGATTTATATATCATATATATTTAGAATATAAATATTTATAATAGATAGATATATGAAATGGAAATCACCTTTTATGGAGACGGTAGGCCGTACGTATGCATAAACGCTGTTTCCGTTTTCACATCGTATTGAACAGAAGTAAATGAATAAGATATATGTAAGTACATACATAAACAAAAACACACACACACACACATATATACAATAGCATTATTATGTCATATATTATATACTTATTAATAATATATATTTTTATAATCATCGTTGAATGGTGAACGTGGGAATGAATCTCATCGCGTCATGGAGACGGTAATCCGTACGTACGCACGAGCGACAATATCATTATATTGATGGTGAAATCGTATGTAATTGGATAGTATATCATATATAAATAATAATTAAAATGTTATATTTATTATTTACATCTGTTATACTCATTATTATACCCATACAAATAACGAAGTTTTTGAATAACAAACTACACCATGACGTTGAGACGGTAAGCCGTACGTACGCACGTATGGTGACTTTTTTCAGTTAGAGGATGGATAGAATAATGAATATGGTTGTACCATATTTATAATAAAATCACAGTATGTAGGAGGTACTGGATTTATTATTTTAGTATGTAAACAACAAAGAAATAGGAAGTGGAAGATGAAAAGAACTTGAAAGAGGGTGGTGAAATTATTACCTCTTCTTCGGGTGTTTCCTTTTGAGTTGATCAAAAGGGATCCATAGATTGGATTTATGATCAAATTAAGGACTCTAGGTTGATGTGAGAGAAGTTGGGAGGATATTTGGGTAGGGGTTGTCCGAGCCAAATGGATTTGGAGGTGTGATTTTGAGAGAAGGGGGAGTATCCTTTTATAAGAGAGGTGAGAGTCACTTTAGGAAAAGCTTGAAATATTATTTTATAATAAAATCATTTTCGGTTTCTAATAGCTCCAAAATGATTTATTTCTAGGATAAGGTGGGGATGGGTCGAAAACCACTCAACCAATAGGTTTTAGACAGGTTTAGGTCACCATATGAACCTTATCTTTTAGATTTAACTCTTAGCTAAATATTTTAACTTTTACCATGTCTTTTTGTATTCTTACACTATATGGTTAATAAACTTACTCTATATGACAACCCTACTTTTATTAAAAACTTAAACATGATTTATTACATAAACTATTCACTTGATACAACATGGAAGATCGAGAGGTCTAGTTTCTTTGGGGTTTAGGATCATTACATAACAACTTAAAACATGAAATACAACATCTTTATTAAAAACTTCCTTTACATGACCACTACATTCCCTCGTACTTAGCATTGCATGGGATAACCTGAGGACATGCATAAGAAAAGGGTGAGCTATAAAGCCCAGTAAGGGAATAAACATGGAATACATGAGGAGTAAAATACATGTTAGACAATAGGCATATCAATAGAGTACAAGAGAAACATGGACATAAAGGAATAATAAAGCATGATAATCATAACATGGAAATGTAGCAACAACACTTAACATGGAATTAGCATGAGCCAAGGCCCATTGCACATGAAGCATGAGTAAATCCTCATTGCACATGAAGAATGAGTAAACCCTCGTTGCACTTGAATTAGAATGAGTCAACACTCATTGCACATGACATATCACCAAATGCATTGGAGCGCTATAAGGGCACATCTTTCTTAAACATTTCATTTCATGCATAAGTGTGCCACATGGATCATAAAACATGGATTCATAAAACATAATCATTTATTCCATGACAAAGGAATGTGGAATGAAAATTTATAATTAATAAGTAAATGTGCATGAAGGTGAATACCCTTGATGGAGAAATGGGCTTGGTATTCACTACACAATGGCATTGGCTTAGAAAATTGGTGCAATTTCGACAGCGTAACGACGTGATATAAGAATTCATAAAAATGGTTGATGAGAGAGAAAGGGGTGTCTCATCATATCTACATGAAATGGACAGTAAGGGGGTCATATAGATACAAGTACCAACAATTTTAATGGAATTTAGATTCATGATACAAAAGTATTGCTTGAATGTAAATGAGGAGAGAGAAGTTCCTTTCGGAATTTCGGCATAGTAACGGGTGTACATGGGAGGAATTTAATGAGAGAGAAAGGGGTATCCCATCATTCAAACAATAATAGAAAATTATGGGGGAGGTACGAAACCATACCCCAACATTTATAATTGAAATTAAAAAGGCATAACAATATTAATAAAATTGGACAAAAAAGTGAAAGGAAGAAAAACCCTTACTTGGAAGTGTACTTCCAAAGGCTTGAGAGATGATTATTGGGAGCTTGGGGCACCTTGGGAGGATTCTATAGAGAGTAGGGCAGAGGTTGGATGAACTCCAAAGTTTTTGAGTGAGGAGGAAGTGGGAGCTTGGGTGGGTTTATATAGGAAAGGTGAGTGAATTCTTTATTATTTAGGTTTGGGACCCCTTACATTAAACTAATCCAAACCACAAATAAGCTCATGGTTTTTGCCCATGGTTTTTGGAAAAGGGAATAGGAAAAAATATTTTATAAGGAAAAAGTCTGAAATTCTTAAAATAATGGGGTGCTTATGTGGAGGTGAGTCACACTCCCATGGAAAATAATTTAAAAAGACAAGATGTTTAATAAGTCTTGAGGGGTCCATTAATGCTTTGTAAAATAAGTCAAACAAACCCAAAATCAAATTATTTTAATGGTAAAACATATATTGTCCGAACATAAATCTTATAGTATTTTATTACATCACTATTGGGTCATTATGATGTCATAAAACACATTATATATTTAAACGGTATTTAATTTTTACCCAAAAATTTGACTATCTCAGAAAATTATGAAAAATTCACCGTTGGATAATTTCGGCGTCCTGATTCCATAAATAATATTTATTTTATCTAAATAATTTTCTAAATATGTTAATTTTTACTTTTAAAATAAAAACTGATATTTATCGAAAATTCACAGGTTTTGACAAAAAATGGCTTTCAAACCTTAATAAAAATTACAATTGCATTCATAAAATTATATGATCATTTATATTTAATAAAAATTAATTTAATAATAATAATAATATTTTATTAAAATATTATTTAATTCAAAAATCCATTAATTCATCAAAATAGATTTCTTATCTGAATATTAACTAAAAAAATACTATTTGTGCTTTAAAAAAAACTATTTACAAAGTGTAAATAATGAAAATAAGGTATATTCATTATTATATACAAAAAATAATATAAATGAACATAGTACTAGCGATTTGTTACATAACCCCTTAAAACAGCCGCATAAGACCTAAGGGTAAGGTGTGCGATGGTGACAGACTCTTGGGGTGGCTCGGATATCATCGCTCGAGTGGTAATCTCTATCAACTTTCACTTTTCATATAGACGGTCCCGTTCGAGCTTGAAATGATGAAGCTCAGCTTGGGCTTGGTCAAGAGAGAAACCCAAGGATGCTACCTCTTTTCCGAGCTCCGACAAATGGGCTTTGTATGGAGCAATTCTACTGAATGAGGCCATCGCTTCTTTTGTCTGAGTAAATTGGATTTGTTAAAGCCCTATATTTATACTAATCATGTGATCACTGTTCGACAACTATATTAGAAATGATCAAAATTCTTAACATAAAACCAAATAAGTTGACATTTTATATAAACATTTTACATAAAGAGACATTTAATTAGATCAAGTGGGATTTCCATTAATGAAACTTTGGGTCGTTACAATATTACCCCCTTAAGAAATTTCACCCTTGAAATTTCCTTTTCCCACACTAAAACAGATGTGGGTAACTCAGCTTCATCATTTCCTTCGATTCCCAAGTCTCTTCTTCAAACTTGTGGTTTCTCCACAACACCTTGACGAGGGTCATTGTCTTATTTCATAGAACTTTTTCTCTACGATCTAAGATCTTCACTGGTTGCTCCTCATAAGAAAGATCATCCTCTAACTGTACCACCTCAGAAGAGAGTACATGTGAAGGGTCCTGTATGTACTTCCTTAATAGGGATACATGAAATACATCATGTACTTTGGCCATGGTAGGTGGAAGTGCTAGTCGATAGGCCACAACCCCGACACGATCAAGAATCTCTAAGGGGCCGATGTACCTTGGACTTAACTTACCTTTCTTTCCAAACCTCATGAACTTATTCCACGGAGATATGCGTAGAAAAACCATGTCTCCAACTTTAAACTCAAGGTCTCATCGACGATTATCTGCATAACTCTTCTGTCGACTCTGGACTGCCTTGATATGCTGCTGAATGGTTTTAAACTTCTCCACCATTTCCTCGACCATTTACGGTTCAAGCAGCTTACGTTCACCGACCTCATCCCAACACACCAGTGTTCTGCACCTTTTCCCATAAAGGGCTTCATATGGTGACATTTAGATGCTTGAGTGGAAACTATTATTATAAGAGAAATCAACCAGAGGAAGATGTTGATCCCATCCTCCTTTAAAGTCCATTGAGCATGCTCTCAACATGTCCTCAAGTGTTTGGATAGTCTGCTCGGATTGGCCATCAGTTTTAGGATGATAGGCTGTACTGAAGTTCAGTTCAGTATCCAGAGCATGTTGAAGACTCTTCCAAAATTTAGAGGTGAATCTTGGATCTCGGTCAGACACAATAGATAGTGGTACTCTATGCAGCCTTACCACTTCTCTGATATATATCCGTGGAAGTTGATCCAATGAGAAATCCTCCCGAATAGAAATGAAGTGTGTAGTCTTTGTAAGAAGATCCACCACAACCCAGATTCATTGTTGCCTTTGGATGTCCTCAGAAGTCTAGTGACAATGTCCATGGTGATTTTCTCCCATTTCCATTCTGGTATGGGCAATGGTTGCATCATCCCCTTAGACTTCTTCCTCTCTTCCTTCACTTTCTGGAACACCAGGCACTTTTATGTATATACAACGATCTCTTTCTTCATATTATCCCACCAAAAGTTTTCTCATAGATCTTGATACATCTTTGTGATCCCTGGGTGAATAGAGAAATTTGAACTATGTGCATCATCCAAAAGTTCCTTCTTCAGCTCCGAACTTGATGGAACACATAGTCTTTTCCCAAATCACACAATTCCTTTTTCATTAACATTAAACTCCGAGGATTTCCCTTTTTCAATAGCTTCTACTTTTTCCTAAATTCCCACATCATCCTTTTTGAGCATCCTTTAACCTTTCCAAAAGAGAAGGTTGAGCAATAATTTGTGAAAGGATTGATGATGTTACCTCCTTTATGATTCCCATGTCCATCTTCATCAAGTATAATAAGATTGGATCCTTCTCAATTCTCATCATTGATAGAATCATTGGGCCCTTTCTACTTAGGGCATCTGCCACCTTGTTCGCTTTCCCAGGGTGGTAATGTATTGAATAGTCATAATCCTTGATGAGATCTATCCATCTTCTCTGGCGCATATTAATATCTTTCTGTGTGAATATATATTTAAGACTCTTGTGGTCAGTATATATCTCACATTTCTCCCTATAGAGATAATGTCGCCAGATTTTCAAGGCAAAGATCACCGCCGCCAACTCCAGATCATGCATTGGATAGTTTCTCTCATGGATTTTCAACTGCCTTGAGGCATAGGATATCACTTTATCATTCTGCATCAACACATAGCCTAATACCTTCTTCAAAGCATCACTGAATACCACAAAATGTTCCCCACTTGTGGGTAAAGTGAGCACGGGCGTAGTGATAAGCCTCCTTTTCAACTCCTTGAAGCTTTCTTTGAATGAATCACTCCAAGTAAACTTTACTCCCTTTAGAGTTAGCTTGGTAAGAGGGTTGGACAATCGTGATAAATTTCTCACAAATCGTCGATAATATCCAGCTACCCCAAGAAGTTATGGATATCCGTTACCGATGTTGGCCTCGGCCATCCCTCAATTGCATCTGTTTTGGAGGGATCCACAGATATCCCATTGCTTGTGATGATATGGCCCAAGAATGAGACCTCCTTCAACCAGAACTCACACTTGTTGTACTTTTCATAGAGCTTATCCTTGCGCAAAGTCTCTAGTACAGTTCTTAAATGTTCCTCATGATCCTCCTTGGTTTTGGAGTATATTAGAATATCATCTATAAATACTACCACAAATTTGTCGAGGTAATCTCTAAAGACTCTATTCATAAAGTCCATGAATATTTCTATAGCATTAGTGAATCTGAAAGGAATTACTATGAATTCATAGTACCCGTATCTTGTGCGAAAAGTAGTCTTGGGGATATCTTCCTTCTTCACCCTTACTTGATAATATCCCGACCGCAAGTCCACCTTGGAGAAGTATTGTGCTCCACGCAGCTGATTGAACAAGTCATAAATTCTTGGGAGAGGATACTTGTTCTTTATCGTGATTTTTTTGAGCTCACGATAATCGATGCAAAGGCGCATTGACCCATCCTTCTTCTTGACGAAGAGGACTGGTGCACCCCATGGTGAAGCACTTGGGCATATAAACCCTTTATCTAGATTCTCCTATAGTTATTTCTTTAGCTCTTCAAGCTCCACGACAGCCATTCTATATAGGGTCTTGGATATTGGTAGAGCCCCTGGTATAAGTTCAATTGAGAATTCAATATCTCTTCTAGGAGGAAGACCATGCAGTTCCTCGGGAAACACTTCAGCGAATTCCCTCACAATAGGTATTTCTTTAAGGATGGTTTCTTCCTTGGAATCAATCATCTGAGCCAGATACGCATGCTCATAGGGCAGTAATATCCATGCTTGAGATGATGGAGATAAAGGAGATTCATCTTCCTCCTTACACTTGTAAAGAATCAGGGGTCGATTCTCTATATGGAGTGTGATTTCCCTTTCCCTACAATTTATGTTGGATCTATATAAGGAAATCCAATCCATGACAATAATTGCATCAAATTCCACCAGAGGGAGTATGACTAGGTTCGCCAGGAAATTCAATCCACAGATTATAACAGGGGAGGACTTATATTCATTGAATGCAATGATTTACCCATTTTCCGTACTCACCGACATCTTCACTTCCATGATTTGTGGTGGTGCTGGGATTATTCTACTAAACTTTCAAGATATAAAAGAATGCCTAGAACCTGAATCAAAAAGTACGTTTTCTATTCTTGAATGAATAACTAGTGTACCTGTCACCACTTCGTTGTTGGGGTTCACTTCGGCATAAGTGATGGAAAAAGATCTTCCTTGCTGCCTTGGAGGTTGTTGGTTGCCTCCGAAAACCCTTGGATCATGGCACTGATTTGAAAAATTCCCCAATTCTTTGCAGTTGTAGCAATGAAAAATGCATTGAGGTTCGAATGGAGTGTTCCTCTCCTCTGTCACAGCCGCGGGTCTTTCTTGCCGACAGTTAAAAGCTAGGTGCCCTTCTCTTCCACACCTAAAGCATTTCCTCGTCCCCTTGAGGAAATTTCCAGGGTGATTCTTTCCACACTTTTGGTAAGTGGGGTGCTGTATCTTCTTAGCACCGTTGGATTTATCCATCGGACCAACAAAATTGAAGTCCACCTTACGCTTCTTGTCCCCATGATACCCCTGTGATTCCTCAATCTCCATTTTGACCTTGAGGGCACATTGGACAATTTCCTCATAGCTGTCGAAGTCACAGATCTTTAATGCTTTCTGTAGGCTAGGCTTCAGCCCACCAAAGAAGCGGTCAACTTTTCATTCGGGGGTAACGACAAAGCCAAAAGCGTATCGTGCAAGCCTTGTGAAGTTTTCCTTGTACGCTCCAACAGATTCTTCATCTTTTTTCTTGAGGGAAAGGAAGTCCCTTTCCATATTAAGCTAGAGGGTGCGCGGAAAATATTTATCAAAAAACATCTTCCAGAAATCCTTCCATTCCAATGCCTTGATCTCCTACTCAGGCTTTGTATTTTTGATCAAAATCCACCATTGATCAGCTTTACCCTCTATACGATAAGCCGCCAGGAGAACCTTCTCTTGTTCAAAACATTGAAGGATGGAGAATATATTTTCAATGGAGTTGATCCATTGTTCAGCGATCGTGGGATCAGATAATCCACTAAAAGTAGGAGGCCTTTTTCTCATGAAGCTCTCAATAGCGATTTGTTATTTCTTAGGGGGGTTGAACATTCCTCTTGACCCATGTTTATATTCAAATCTTGAGTTAGCTGATAGAGAAGCATGACAAAGTTCGCGATTCCCGCTCCCATTGGATTGGGCATCTCATTAGTACAGTCATCACACTGATCTTCACATCGGTTGTTAGCCCGAGTCCTCCTATTACCGGACATTGGCTGGAATAAAAGGAAATTTAGGGGTAACACATAAAGGGTAATCCAAAGACAAAAGTTGATGACTTATAAATTAAATTTTATTTCCTTAACTTATGAATCTATAGGCTTCAATCTAGGCTTTTTGTGATCTACTTTCTAACATATATTCTTAGGGGTTTTTTTTATTACCTGAATAAGGGTTCATACTAAGCTTGTGAATTTACCAAAGCATATCTCCTGGGAGTGTCGTAACCAAGAGTGCAGCAAGCCCCATTGTTGTGCACCAGTTCCCGTTCGAGTCAAGCTCAAAGCGGTGTTTTCGGGGTTTACCCCTAGGATACATCTGTGCCAGAGCTGCCTCTACCTGCTCGTATCCAGACAGGGATGTATTTGCTTGATAACCCACTTACTCAATACTCACCAAAACTTAGGGACGTTTTTATTTTACTTAGTCTTGTATCTAAGGCTTTACTAGGGTTTTCTAATCCTAATCCCAAAAATAACTAAACCTATCCTTTGATACCAACTATGACAACCTTTCTTTTATTACAAAATTAAACATGATTTATTACATAAACTATTCACTTGATACAACATGGAAGATTGAGAGGTCTAGTGTCTTTGGGGCTTAGGATAATTACATAACAACTTAAAACATGAAATACAATATCTTTATTGAAAACTTTCTTTACATGACCACTACATTCCCTCGTACTTTGCATTGCATGGGATAACCTGAGGACATGCATAAGAAAAGGGTGAGCTATAAAGCCCAGTAAGGGAATAAACATGGAATACATGAGGAGTACAATAAATGTTAGACAATAGGCATATCAATAGAGCACAATAGAAACATGGACATAAAGGCATGATAAAGCATGATAACCATAACATGGAAATGTGGCGACAACACTTAACATGGAATTAGCATGAGCCAAGGCCCATTGCACATGAAGCATGAGTAAATCCTCATTGCACATGAAGCATGAGTAAACCCTCATTTCACTTAAATTAGCATGAGTCAACACTCATTGCACATGACGTATCATGATACTATACTTTACCCAATTCATTGGAGCGCTATAAAGGTGCACCCTTCTTAAACATTTCATTTCATGCATAAGTGTGCCACATAGATCATAAAACATGGATTCATAAAACATAATCATTTATTACATGAAAAAGGACTGTGTAATGAAACTTTATAATTAATAAGTAAATGTGCATGAAGGTGAATACCCTTGATGGAGAAATGGGCATGGTATTCACTACACAATGGCATTGGCTTAGAAAATTGGTGCAATTTCGGCAGCGTAACGACGTGATATAAGAATTCATAAAAATGGTTGATGAGAGAGAAAGGGGTGTCTCATCATATATACATGAAATGGACAGTAAGGGGGTCATATAGATACATGTACCAACAATTGTAATGGAATTTATATTCATGATACAAAAGTATTGCTTGAATGTAAATGAGGAGAGATAAGTTCCTTTCAGAATTTCGGCATAGTAACGGGTGTACATGGGTGGCATTTAATGAGAGAGAAAGGGGCATCCCATCATTCAAAAAATAAGAGGGCAGTATGTGGGAGGTACGAAACCATACCCCAACATTTATAATTGAAATTAAAAGGGCCTAACAATATTAATAAAATTGGACAAAAAAGTGAAAGGAAGAAAAACCCTTACTTGGAAGTGTGCTTCCAAAGGCTTGAGAGAGGATTGAGAGAGGCTTCTTGGGAGCTTGAGGCACCTTGGGGGGATTCTAGAGAGAGTAGGGAAGAGGTTGGATGAACTCCAAAGGCTTTGAGTGAGGAGGAAGTGGGAGCTTGGGTGGGTTTATATAGGAAAGGTGAGTGAATTCTTTATTATTTAGGTTTGAGACCCCTTACATTAAACTAATACAAACCACAAATAAGCTCATGGTTTTTGCCCATGGTTTTTGGAAAAGGGAATAGGAAAAAAATATTTTATAAGGCCAAAGTCCGAACTTCTTAAAATAATGGGGTTGCTTATGTGGAGGTGAGTCACACTCCCATGGAAAGTAATTTAAAAAGACAAGATGTTTAATAAGTCTTGAGGGGTCCATTAATGCTTTTTAAAATAAGTCAAAAAAACCCAAAATCACATTATTTTAATGGTAAAACATATATTGGTCGAACATAAAGCTTATAGTATTTTATTACATCACTATTGGGTCATTATGATGTCATAAAACACATTATATATTTAAACGGTATTTAATTTTTACCCAAAAATTTGACTGTCTCAGAAAATTATGAAAAATTCACCGTTGGATAATTTCGACGTCCTGATTCCAGAAATAAAATTTATTTTATCTAAATAATTTTCTAAATATGTTAATTTTAACTTTTAAAATAAAAACTGACATTTATCGAAAATTCATGGGTTTTGACAAAAATGGATTTCAAACCTTAATAAAAATTACAATTGCATTCATAAAATTATAAGATAATTTATCTTTAATAAAAATTAATTTAATAATAATAATAATATTTTATTAAAATATTATTTAATTCAAAAATCCATTAATTCATCAAAATATATTTCTTATCTGAATATTAACTAAAAAAATACTACTTGCGCTTAAAAAAAAAACTATTTACAAAGTGTCAATAATGATAAGAAGGTATATTCATTATTATATACAAAAAATAATATACACGAACATAGAACTAGTGATTTTTTATATAACCCCTTAAAACAGCTGCATAATACCTAAGGGTAAGGTGTGAGATGGTGAGAGACTCTTGGGGTGACTCAGATAACATCGCTCGAGTGATAATCTCTATCAACTTCCACTTTTCCTGTAGATGGTCCTGTTCGAGCTTGAAATGATGAAGCTCATCTTGGGCTTGGTCAAGATCAAAATCCAAGAACGCCACCTCTTTTCCGAGCTCCGAAAAATGGGCTTCGTATGAAGCAATTCTACTGGATGAGGCCATCACTTCTTTTGTCTGAGTAAATTGGATTTGTTAAAGCCCTATATTTATACTAATCATGTGATCACTGTTCAACGACTATATTATCAATGGTCAAAATTCTTAACATAAAACCAAAGAATTTGACATTTTATATAAACATTTTACATAAAGAGACATTTAATTAGATCAAGTGGGATTTCCATTAATGAAACTTTGGGTCGTTACACTCTAAACTTCCAAGAGAACCTCAAGTGGTTCATTAATGACATATATAATATTATTTAATCCCTTTGAATGAACCTTAGATTTTTAGGAATATTATATCAACCAATAATATAATATTTGTTTTAAAAATTAATTTATGTCAATTTTGACATTATTTGGTATTTGGTTTTTGTGAAAGTCATCACAACTTGATTACTTTGAACAAGATACATTGAATTAACCCTAACATGTCATATTCACCTAGAAAATTCGTGGATGTCATAAAATTTTGAAATTATATTTATTTTAATATTTATAATACCATTTATTTAATTGTTTCATTAATAAGGTAATTACTACATCATCATTATGTCATAAATAAATTAAATTATTTAATGTCTAAAAATTATAAATAAAATACCATTATGTAAAAAATATTTTTAGACTTCTAATGAATATTTATAGTTGAATTTATATTGTGTTTAACCCTATATTAAAAATGGTTTAGTTATTAAACTTTGAATTTAACACTTTTAACTCTTCTTTAAATAAAATAATAATAAATGTCCTAATCTAATCCAAGTGGACCTAAAGGATCATATTTTATTCCTAAGGTTATTTTTGGTTGAAATACACTTATCCAATAGAATTAAGACATGTGTTAGGGTAATTATAATATCATTTTTACCTTTAATTACCCTATTTACTTTTAACCGTGGTAAATACAAGTCAAAAGTTACTATTCAAAAAAAATTATTTTCATCTTATCGAACCAAATTTTACTTACTGATATCAACCATGTCTCTTGGATTTTTAAAATTCAACTCAAAAAATTGGTAAAATTAAGTTTTATGCAAATTTGCAAATGCTTCTAGGAGGTGGGTAAAATAGGTTAAAAAGTTCAATAAAATTTTATACAACTAATTTTACTATAAAATGACTCCAATGAATTACATTGAAATTATATAGGTATTATATATATATTTTTACTTAAAATAAATTAAAATAAAACAAATAATTATTTAAATAAAAATTCGGTTTTAAATAATAACGCAGTGTTTTTCACTATTCATCAAAAATTGAAAGTTTTCAAAAAAATACCAAAAATTCACCCAAAGCTAATTTTGATATTCCGAATTCAAAACTAAAGTCTATTTTAACAAATTCAAAACATAGAAGTTTCATTTATTAATTTAAAATTAATACCTTTTGTCAAAACCAAAAAGCGGGTTTTTAAAAAGTAAAAACTATCAAAAGATTGACATGTGTTTATGTCAAATTTAAATTTGAAATTACTTATAATGATCTAAATTATATTAAATGATAAAAATATAATCTAATTATACTTCAAAACCTTTCAAATTCATAATTTAACACTATAAATTATTTCGATTAAAAAATTTGTTTTCAATTAAAACATTGTATTTTTCACTATTCATCAAAATATGAAAGTTATCAGAAAAGTAAAAAAAAATTATCCAAACTAAATTTTTATGTCCCTCTTATAAATAAGAATTTAATTTCATTAAATTGAATATATTAAAGTGTCAAATATTGGTTTTAAAAAGGGTTCTTCATTAAAAGCTGATAAAATTGCATTTTTTGAAAAATACTTCTTTTATATGAAAAAATGAATTTGTTCTTATATTATGTCTAAGAAACACATAATATGAATTTTAAAATTATATAGAGTATATAAGATTCAAAATACAGTTAATACTATTCATAACCGCATTTTGAATGGCTAGTTTGGTAAGTTGTGGTGCGCTCGAACTCAGTGTTGCCTGTAGCGCAAGCTATTGAATTACTTTAATGAGATAAAGTACTATGAAATCTTGGGGTTTTACACCTTCTAATAGCTTGACCAACCCTTGTTGGGGTTATGCGAAGGGGAATATGGATCCTTTCCACTAGAATGTCATGGCAACTGGACATTCCAAGTTCAATGGTAAGGGCCATTGGGACTTGATAAAATAGTGGGAGACTTAATAAAATTTATTATTTCTCATAAAATGTAATCAAGAAAGTACTAATGATCTTCTATTTTAATTGTAGAATAAAAATGACAAGCTTGTCAACCACACTATCCTTATGATCAATTCTGGATAAAGACAACATACTCACCGACAATATATTCCAGGAATGGTTTAGACGCCTTCGGGTTATCCTACGCCATAAACCGAAGTCTTACATGTTGGAGTCATCATTAACTGATCTGCCTACCAAGAAGGCGAATGATGATAATTTCTTGGTCTATGAGAAACATATGAACGACGCGGTCGATGTTCAATGTTTGATGTTATTATCAATGTCTAGTGAGATCATGAAGTCTCATGAAAACATGGATGCTTATAGCATGCTCGAGCACCTCCATGGTCTTTACCAGGAGAGAGAAAGACAAGAAAGGTTTGAGATCTCTAAGGCACTCTTTCAGAGTAAGCTTGGAGAAGGTACCTCAGCTGGGCCTCATGTAGTCAAGCTCATTGGCTACATTGAGTGCCTGGAGGTTCTAGGTTTTAAACTTCCCGAAGAACTGGGCACTGATCTCATTCTCACATCACTCCCTCAAATATTCTCTAACTTTGTTGTAAATTTTAATATGAACAACATTGAGAAGTCTCTATATGATCTTCTTATCCTTATTCGCCAAGAGAACAAAGATATTAAGTGTGAAAAGCCTTCTGTCCTTATGGTGAATAAGAGGAAAGGGAAGGTGAGGAGCTTTAAGACCAAAGTTTCTTCACAACCTTCCAAGAAAAGGAAGATCAAAGGGGAGGAAAGGGAACACGAGGCTGTTTGTTTCGCATGTGGAAAGAAGGGCTACTGGAAGAAGAAATTCACCCATCCTAAGAAGCAAGGGGAAGCTTCAGGTGTGTTTGTTATCGAATGAAATCTATCTGTTTCTACAAATTGGGTATTAGATACATCTTGTGGTTCTCACATATGTATCCAAATATAGGAAGAAGGTAAATTCAGGAAGATTTATTAAGGGGAGGTAGATCTACGAGTAGCCAACGGAGCCAGACTTGCTGCTATAGCTGTTGGAGACTATCACCTCACATTGCCAACTGGGATGATCTTGGTGTTAAATGGTTGTTTTTATGTTCCTTCTATAACCAAAAACATAATTTCTGTATCCAGACTAGATATAGATGGATTTGTTTTCAAGTTTGGAAATGAATGTTCTTATTTTATAAAGATAGAATTTGTTTTGGTAGGGAATATTTATACAATGATCTTTATGTGTTGGATTACACAAACTAAGTAATGGAAATCGATGAAAAAGATACTTCACATGACTCATACCACACCCAACTTTGGCGTCACCAGCTAGGTCATGTAAACGAGAAACGCTTGAAAAAGTTACATCAAGATGGATATTTAGATTCTTTTGAACTAAAACCACTTGGTGTGTGTCATTCATGTTTACAAAGAAAAATGACCAAAACCCCATTTGGTGGGAAAGTTGAAAGGGCTAAAAAGCTTCTTGAACTGGTTCATATCAATGTGTGTGGACCATTTCTAGTTGAAGAAAGGGGTGGGTAATCATACTTCATAACATTTACTGAAAATTTTAGTAGATATGGATATATCTACTTAATGAGGTATAAGTTGGATTCCTTTGATAAGTTCAAGGAATACAAGAATGAATTTGAGAACCATCTTAGTAAGAAGATTAAGAAATTCCGCTCAGATCGAGGAGGGGAATATCTCAATCAGTACTTTGATTACTTACGAGAGTTGAGATCCTATCCCAAGTCACTCCTCCTTACACACCTCAATGGAATGGTGTAAGAGAAAGGAGTAACCTCACCTTTTTGGACATGGTGAGATCAATGATGAGTCATGCAAGTCTTCTATTATCCTTTTGGGGGTATGCGTTACGAACAACGACACACATACTAAACCAAGTACCAAATAAATCGATAAATGGTATTCCATATGAGTTCTAGAGTGGAATAAAATCTATGTTATCAAATTTACATGTGTGGGGTAGAGAATAATTTGTTAAGGCCTCTTCAGGTAGCAAACTCGCACCCCGAGGCACAAAGTGTACCTTTATAGGATACCCTAAGGAAACAAGGGGATATTACCTATACAACCCCTTAGAAAAAAAGGTTATAGTGGAAAGACATTCCATATTCCTTGAGAGGGAGAACATATCCAAAATAGATAGTAGGAGAAAGATAGACTTCGATTAAGTTGAGGCTCAAGATACACAAGAGTTGGTACATGAATAGATTCCAAAAATCCCCATGGAAGAAGAATCTATTCTAGAGACACAAGTACTGAGTATGAGTATAAGAGAGGTTAGAGAACTGGAATGGTAAAATTTTTCTAGTTACCGAGGATGTTGACTCATTATTAGTTGATAATAATGATCCTCTAACCTACAAGGAAGCAGTAAGTGGCACAGACGTTGCCAAGTGGCAAGAAGCCATGAATTCTGAAATGGATTCTATGTACCAAAACCAAGTCTAGATTTTGGTATATCCTCCAGTTAATGTAAAGCCTGTTGGTTGAAAATGTGTATTCAAGAAGAAACTGAACATAAAAGGAAAAGTCAGTACCTATAAGGCACAACTGGTTGCAAAAGGGTTTAAACAACATCCAAGAACTGACTACAATGAAACCTTCACCCTAGTTGCAATGCTGAAATCCATCAGGATTATACTTTCCATTATGGATTACCATGACTATGAGATTTGGAAAATGGATTTCAAAACAACATTCCTTAACAGGAAACTTCAAGAAGATATCTACATGACACAACCTGAAGGGTTTGTGACTCCAAAGGATTCTAATAAGGTAGGAAAGTTTCAGAAATCCATTTATGGATTAAAGAAAGAATCCAGTTCATGGAACAATCATTTTGATGAAGCCATAAAAGAATTTTATTTTATCAAGAATGAATGTGATCCTTGTGTCTACAAACATTTTAGTGGGAGTGTAGTCGTTTTACTAATAGTATATGTTGATGACATATTACTTATTGGAAATGAGATACCCGTCTTATAGTCTGTTAAGGCATGGTTGAATCAATGCTTATCCATAAAGGACTCGGGTGATACAACATATATTCTTGGGATCAAGATCCATCATGATAGATACAAGAGATTGCTGGGCCTAAGTCAAATTAGATACATTGATAATATACTGAAGAGATTCAGTATGGAACAATCCAAGGGGGGATTGTTGCCAGCGTCACATGGCATTCATCTTTCCAAGAAAAAGTGTCCTCAAACACATGAGGAAAGAAAGATAATGGCAAGTAATCCATACGCATCAGTGAATAGATCAATCATGTATGCCATGATATGTACTAGGCTAGATGTCACCTACACATTGAGTGTGCTAGGCATATATCAAGATGACCTCCATTGGATGACAGTCAAGACTATCCTAAAGTATCTGAGGCATACTAAGGATATGTTCATGGTTTACGGAGTATATGAGGAACTAGTCATCATAGGATATGCAAATTCTAGTTTCCAGACTGATCAAGATGACATGAAGTCACAAATAGGATACATCTTTACTTTGAATGGAGGTGAATTGAGTTGGAAGAGCTCAAAGAAGAGTGTGGTCGCAGATTCTACAACAGAGTCTGAGTATATCACAGATTCTGAGGCAGCTAAAGAAACAATTTGGATGTGAATCTTCATCCAGGAGCTATATGTGATACCTAGCATTAAAGATACCATCAAACTGTACTGTGATAATACTACAGCGGTGGCTCTTGCAAAAGAGCCAAGGTCACATCAGCGGACGAAGCACATACTTCAGAAGTATCATCTCTTGAGGTATTTTTCTCAGAGAGGTGAAGTTGCAGTGATCAATATTTCCACAGAAGACAATGTGGTGGACCCCTTGACTAAATCCTTGACTCAGTAGAAACATGATCATCATGTGAGGTCTAGCAGACTGAAAGTCGTAGGCAGTTGGCTCTAGTCCAAGTGGGAGTTTTTAAGAGCTGGTGTCCTAGAACCAATTGGTTTTAATTTTATTACATGTATATTTAATGTATTATTATATATTGTTCATTGTTCTTCATGACTATGATGTAATAATGTCCTAGAGTATTTTTTGCATTGATAAGGTCATGGAAGTTCCCTGCTATGATGAGAACCTTAAAATGCTCTAATAATATTCTTAAATATAGTTCTGTAGTTGGATGATATACTATGATAAGACACATAGCATGCAGACCATCAGGTGTGAGTACTTGTAAGCATATGAGAGTTCCTCTCATGAAGTTCGCACTTGGTGATCTCCAAGATAGGAGATTATGAGAACAAAACCACTAGTAGGAATTCCGCATGTTTTAGTATCATTAGATATTTATATCTGTGAGTGTATGTAATGATATTTAGACTTTAATATTATCATTAATATGTGTCATGACTCACACACTTTGATTTAATGATGAAAACCATCACACAACCAGTTGGCGGGAAATAGGGTACGTTGGCTGCATCACGAGTGGCATGTTATTAATGGATAAGCAGAGGAAGGATTTTTCCCTTCCATTTATGGTAGTTGATATCTCGGCCCTTTGATTGAAATAGAACCGTCGTGCGAAATTCCATGGCCATGGTGTAACGATGAGTTTATTTCAGGTAGTCAAAGAACAACATATCAAGCATAAAAGTTGATGAAACTATCATGAAACCGGATTGATGAGATATTGCGACAAAGGTATTATATTACATAGTGAGCATTCACATGTGGATGTTGTTATTGTGACTTTATGTTCTTTCTCTTCAGTGCCTTGACCCGTTGTTAGACAATACTCTTGGACTTTATGCAAGCCCGCCTAATGCCAACGAGAAAGAATCCTAGAGGGTCACACACTAAGTGTTTTTGGCGGTCTCGGTTAAATTCTATTTGAATTTAATTTATAAAATAAATATTATTCTCAAGACCACGGAATAATTTTATTCAAGTTAATATGATCGCATAAATTAAATAAAATATATATATTTATTTTATTGAACATTTAATAAATATTTATTTACTAGTTTGTAAATAAAATATTTATTTAAGAGAATAAATTATTTATTTATTTATTTGGGTGTTCAATAAATGGAAGTGGAGTTCAAGCAGACCAAGGTTGGTCTAGTAGTAAAATAATTATTTGCAAGATGGTAAATAATTATTTAACTAGTTGGCACAAGTTAAAATAATAATGGCGCTGCTATTATTTTGCGACGTGGAATTTTATTTTATAATTTCATTTTGCGCAAGTTGGCACACCATGAATAATGACGTAGTATTATTATTATGAGCATGATTTTTCTCTAAGTTCATGAATATATTTAATTGTTGCTATGCAATTAAATATTGTAACTGAAATTCCATGTATATAAATAGACAAGTAGGCATATTGTGCCATACACCATACCACACGCCTGGTGAATTGAGAATTGTTGAGCCAAACAATTTCTCTCTCAAATCCTCTTATCTCCCCTCTCAAGAATGAGATATATTCTTCAAGGCCGAAGAACAAACAATAAAGAACGGCCGACACAAGACACTTGCTTCACCGCACTATCACCTGGAGAATGAGCAGTGTTGATCGGAGGCCATCAGAGCACATGTGGATCACCGCTAGAGGGATTCTAGTTTGGATCCTTACAAGTGCGACGAGATAATCTGGAAGGGTCATTCCGGATGATCAACATCATCAACGAAGAAAAATACCAAAGATCCAGGTATTATTTTTCTTTATGAAATTAATTAAATTAATTATAAACATGATGTGCAAGATCCCCTCTAAAGGTTTTGGGCCTCTTTCTTCTTTATCTAAACCTTTGATTATATTCTGTGGAGACTGGCATTCATCGTCATATTGATCCCAGAATAATCATTGATCATGGTAAAAATCAAATTTGGGTGTCGTCCCAACCACGCTTCTACTGCACCCGAAACCTTAAAAAAGTGCATTGGGATCTCGGGTAACAGCTGCTCTGAACATCTCTAGAGTAGAGGCTAGAGTAGTGAGATAATCAGTCACTGGAATAAAATCCCGATCCACTACTGTAGTGACAAAAACATGAAGAAAGGGCTCCATAAAATTGATGAAGTCCATGATAATATTTCCTCCCCTTTTTATGGCACTAAAAATTCCTTCTCTATAAACAATTTGAGCACAAGGGCCATCACTTTTAGCTGATTGAACTATTCTTTGAAGGTTTAAGAAACTGGAGGCATTCTAAGGTTCTTAGTAAGGAACTTAAAGTGGGATTTGATCTCATGCTTAGTGTGGATCCTTGAAAGATAGTACTTAGTTTCCTCTGTAATAGTCTCTCTATCCGTTCTAACTTCATTGAGGCATTCTATGTACATCTTGTATAAATGGTCATTGTTATGCCTAATTTTCCTCAAAATATCCTGACAGATATCTGAAACATCACCTGAAACAACTTGAAGTTCTTCCCGAACCACTGATATGATCAAATCAACATCTAAAGGAAAAGATGGAGCACTACAAGTAGAATCCATGAAAGACATACTCTCCACCCTCTCTAACAACACATCCATACGAAGTATGCATCTATTCTAACACTAATCTCATAGAATCCAGATCACTGGAAAGTCTTTTGTTCTATATCTACACTTCTTGAATGCGATTCATCAACTTAGGTTGGATGTGGTATATCACAAGCTCAAAAAAGTATCTTGCACAAATTTCACTAATCCTAGTGACAATAGGTTCTTTATTTTTCAACAACATACCAAAATCAGAGATAATACTTTCTATAAAGGACTCTAGGTCAGCTCTGGATACACTATTAACAGGCACATGAGCAATTTTAGGTGGATCAATAACCTTTGCTGGCTCTGATCTAGCAGACACATCTGACGCAAAACTCTATAACTGCCCTGCGACATCTATCTGCTCCACCATTGATCCCTTAGGATCTATCCATACTTGAACTTGAATAGAAGGTATCTCATCATCAGAGTCAATATATTCCAAACCAAGTCTTACATAACTAGGGTAATTCTCCCATTTCTCAAAGGATGTGACATACAACCTAGATGAAGACACAACAAAAGTCTCAACTACTACAGGCTCAGTAACTGTAGCATAAACAATTATATGCTCATCAACTTTCTACACATAAACTGTCTGCACATCAGATTCACCATCAGTATGATCAAAAACTGCAGGTTCAACAACCATATTATCATCAACTATAGTATCAACATGGTCTCAATCAATAGGTTCAATAGGGTAACTAACAAGGCTTAGGTATTCCTCCCCCTCAATAGATGCTTCCAACTTATCTCTAGAAGTTCTATAAAAATATTGAACTAAGCTCGGTCTCACCTCAGACTTAGAAGCAACAAATAAACTTAGATAAGAATAAAGTACCTAGGGAATCTCAACATCCTCAACACTAATATGGTCACTAGGACCATCATGATCCGAACCACCTACATATTCACTAACATCTCCATCACTATCTCCCTCATATTTTCTATCATAATCTCCATTTTCTTCTTTATCTTCTTCTTCATCATCTTATTATTCTCCATTTTCATTTTCTTAAGAATATTTAGAAGAGATATTATACCATTCCTCTCCAAAAACCTTAGTTTCTTCTTCTTCACTTCCTTCCTTTAATAGATTCTCTATAATAGGGAGAGATCCAAGTGTAACAGGTGCACCAAAAGAGATAACTGGAGGACTCTTAGTCAAGTAAGGATCACTACCTTCATCAACTGAGAACTCTTTCTCCACATCACTATAAGTACCATACCATTATTATTCTTTTTGTTCCTCATAAAAATACTCTACCACTTCCTTTCACTTAAAACTAGGATCCATAATATTTTTCATCCTCTTTGGGTGATCAACAAGATTGAAATCCTCATAGATCTTGTCAGCATCAACAACCCACTTCCTTAACTATGAGTTCCAACTTATCTTCATTATTTTGAAAATGAATATTGTAAGTCAAAATCCTCTACATTATAATTTTTATTATTCATCTTTATCTACCAATCCCTTATCCTCAATCATGGTTTAAATGAATTTAGGGTAGATAAGAGAGTTTGATCTAGATGATGTTTTACACATCTCCATCATAAAAATCATTGAATATTTTCACAAATTAATATTTTCTACTCTCTTCACAAGACATAAGAGATATACATCTTGATACCTAATTGTACTGAAATAACTTTTCCTCAGGCACAACATTTACTGAATAAACTTGATTTGAAAATAACACTCACCATCTAACTCGGTTACAGCTGGTCCTCTTACAATTCCATCTCCAATAATCTCTGCTAAAGCATCCTCATACACGAAGGAATCACTATCTCTTAGAACATATCCTTGATAATCATTTGATACACCTTCATGAGGTAATTATATACATCTAGACCATTGAATTGAAGAGAACGAAACTTTATTCCCATTTATCCTTCTTCTAACCCAGTATTTGTCTTCTCCAAAGCTAAACTCGATATTATGATAAATCCGATGCAATAACCTCAGATAAAACAACCTCTAATTGTTTGAGAACCAATCTAACCATCCCTGGTCTTGCATTAATCTAAGCACCAATTAATTTCTTAATATCAACCACTCAACATGTATTTCCTTATCGGAAACTACTATTTAATTCATGAGATGTGGGATTCATGGATCAACTACAGATCTGCTCGAATCTCCTTTCCGCTTATTTTAAAGATGTGACTCATCTAGAGATGACACTAATGATCACTTCACTCTAACTATTGAAAATGATTCATAAGGTTCATATGAGGTCGAGGTAAGGTGAAAGGTTGAGAGAGAAAGGTAGTGGAGAAGCTTGAAAGTAAAAAAGGCATGATATATTATACATCAAAATTAGACAAGTGTATAATTTATATCATACGGGGATTTTTAAATAGAAAATTTAAATAACAATTAAATCAAAAATAAATTAAATAATTAACCTATAAATAGACATTATCAATGATAAATTAAAACCAAAAATTGGTCATTACCAACGACAGGTTGTTACAACAGTGGGTAAACTCCAATGGAGGTTCCCCAAAAATTTATTCTAACCAAAATTAATCATGATTAATCCATGTTTGATTTATTTTATTATCTCAAAATTAAATGGCTTAGTAAAAATATCAACAAGATGATGTTAAGTTCCAATGTATTCAAGATTCATATCACTCTTTTGAAAATGATCTCTCAAAAAAGTGATGCCTTAAATCAATTTGTTTTGTTCTAGAGTGAGATAAAGGATTCTTATAAATTTTTATATCACTTGAGTTGTCACAATTTATTGGGACATGTCAGAATTGATACACATAGTCTAGAAAAGCGTGTTTCATCCACAAAATTTGAGCATAGTAGCTACCTAAAACTATATATTCAGCTTTAGTAGTAGACAATGCAACATAATTTTGTTTCTTACTATGCCAAGAAAATAGAGACTTTACCAAAAGGTGACATGTTCTAGAGGCACTTTTCCTATCTAACTTTCAACCACCAAAATCATCATCTGAATAACTCACTAAGTCAAATGCTTGTCCTCTTGGGTAGGAAAATCCTAAATTGGTTGTATACTTGAGGTATTTAAAAATCCTTTTTATAGAAAGTAAGTGTGACTCTTTTATATTTTCTTGAAAACGAGCACACATATACACACTAAACAAAATTTTAGCTAGCAGTTAAGTAGAGAATACTTTCAATCATACCTCTATAACTAGTTTGATCTGCTAATTTCTCAACTTCATCAAGATCCAATTTATAGTTTGTATTCATAGGAGTGTCACTACTTTTAGTGTTATCCAAACCAAAATATTTTAAAAGGTATTTAATATATTTAATTTTATTTAAAATAATTATTTATTTATTTTAAAAAATCCAAAAACCAAGAAAGAATTTCATTTCAACCATTAAACTCATTTCAAATTCATTTTTGAAAAATCAGTATATAAATAATTTTTAGAAGATATAAAGATAATATCATGTACATATATTTGAACAACTAAAACATCTTTTGAAATTATTTTTATAAAAAGGGTAGGATCAACTATACCTTTTGAAAATACTTTAGAAATATGAAAAGAGTTGAACCTATCATACCAATATTTAGGATCTTGTTTTAAACCATATAAATCATTTTTTAGTTTGAAAACATGATTTGGAGAAAGAGGGTTTTGAAATCTAGGGGGTTTTAAAAAAAAAAAAATTCTCAATTATATATCCATTCAAGAATGAACTTTTGACATCCATTTGGTATAGTTTGAAATCTAGACGTGCTGTATAGGCTAACAGTATTCTAATGGATTCAAGTTCGGATATAGGTGAAAAGGTTTCCTCATAGTACATTTATTCTTCTTGACCATACCCTTGTGAAACTAATATAGCCTCATTCCTCACTATTGTGTCAGATTCATCAACCTTGTTTCTAAACACCCATTTCATGCCTATAGTCAAGGTGATTTTGGGTCTATCAAAAAGTTCCCAAACTTTATTTATTTCAAATTGATTAATCCATTCTTGCATATCCATGACCTATAATTCATAATTAATTGCATCATTGATGTTCTTAGGTTCAAGATGTGACAAGAATGCTTGATGTTCAACCTGGTTTCTTAAAGAAGCTTTTTTTTGTGTACCTATATATAATTATACAACTACAACATATAAAGGATGGTATTTAAGAGTCCTAACAGATCTAGAAAAAGAAGGTCATGTCACCTCATAGTCCTCTACAGGATTAGGTTTAGTTTCTGGAAGTTCTTCAGAAATGGATGATTTTTATGCTTGTTTTACAGCAATATCATTAGGTTTGGAATTTATGTCTAGATTTAAAAAATAACTCTAAAGGTTTTCTAAAGGAGTCTTAGGCTCACGTGGATCTGTATCATCATACTTTACATGAACATACTCTTCCAAAATCTTGGTTACTTTTTTAAAAACTCTATAGGATTTACTATAAGTTGAATAACTAAGGAAAATTCCTTCATTTATTTTGGATGAAAACTTGTCAAGATTATCCTTAGTGTTAACAATAAATACTTTACAACAAAAAAATCTGAATTAATTAACCTTATGAATCTTATTATTCCAAATTTTATAAGCGATTTTCTTCAAAAGAGGTCTAATTAAAACTCTATTAATTATATAGCAGGTTGTATTCACAGCCTATGCCCAAGAATAGGCAGGTAAGTCATATTCATTAATTATTTTCCGAGCTATCTCTTGAAGTGTTATATTTTTTATTTCTACAACTCTATTATACTGAGGGGTTCTAGGAGAAGATAAGTTATGGTTATAGCCATTTTTTAGCAAAAGGATTCAAAGTCTTCATTTTCAAACTCATGACCATAGTCACTTATTAAGGTATTAATCCTAATTCCACTTATATTTTCTACAAATTTAGAATACTTGGTAAAATAATAGAAATATTCACTTTTGAGAGTTAAAAAGAATACCCAAGTATACCTTGAAAATTTATCTACAAGTGCATAGACACAGTGCTTCCCATTTAAACTAGATATTAAAGATGGTCCAAACAAGTCCATGTGAACCAAATCAAGAAGTTGAGAAGTTAAAACTTATTTATTTAATTTAAAATATTTTTTTTGTTGTTTCCCTTTTTGACAAGGGTTAGAGACTATATCATTTGGGAATTGAAGTTTAGGCAGATCCATGACTAACCCTTTACAAGTAAGCTTTATAAGTGTTTAAATATTATATTGGTATAGTATTCTATGCCAAATACAAGATTCTATATGAAAGAAACTTAATAAAGAAACATTTTTTGAAATTAAAGAAAAAATATTAACATCATACACATTCTCATTTCTCTAAGAAATAAATACTAAAAAAAATTAGAATAAAAAACATTACGAGCACTGTTTTCAAATTTCACATAAAAACCATAATCAAATAGATGTGATATGCTAAGAAAATTATATTTTAAACCATAAACAAATATTTCTTTAGAAATTAAAATTGAATTAGAGTTACCAATTTGGCCAAGGCCAATAATTTTTCCTTTAGTATTTTCACCAAAGGTGACATTTCCACCATAAACCTTTATCAAGTTTTTGAAGCTTGAGTAATCTCTTATCATATGTCTAGAACAACCATTGTATATGTACCATATACTTCTATAGTATATTTTCAAGAAGCTTCCCTATAACAAAATTTTATAACAAAAATGATTTTTGTACCCAAAATTTCCTAGGTACAGAAATGTCAGTGATTATAGCTTTAAGAATTTATATTTTTTTGATGGGTTTCCTATAGGAAGATTTTAAACTCTTAGAAATAAATACTTTATTAGGTACAATTGAATAATAACTAGTAGTATAATTTCCAGAATTAGATTTAGGAACAAAAGTACTCTTAATGATTCTTCTCTATCTAGGTTGGTAATCTAGATCAGTAATATATTTAGGTGTATTTTTTTACAAGTATTTGATTGAGAGTTTCTCTTCTATTTTTAAATTTATCTAAATATTTCTTTAATTTCTCATTTTATAATTTCAGTTTAGTATTCTCTTTCAACAATTGAGCATTATTTTCTTTTTCTACAATAAAATCAGATCTGATATTAGCTGATAAAGCATGATATTTATTTAGAATTTTGTATTTGTCTTTAAGATCATTAAAGGTATATTCAAGAATATTTAAATATTTAAAAATTTCATATTTTGAAATATCATCATCATTTTATTCATCTCTAGAATTATGAGAATTTTGTACAGGAGATATCGTAGGTACCTCAGATATATTTTTCACGAAGCACATATTTTCTCTATCAGGATTTTATTCATGAGTCAAGTTTGAGTCACTGGAGCTGTCCTCAGAGGCAATCCAAGGGAATTTCATTCCTTTCTTATATTTTTTATCTTTATCACCATACTTCTTCTTGTACTTCAACTTGGGACAATAATCCTTAACATGTCCTTTTCTTTTTCACTCATAATAGGTAATTTCATTTGAATTATCATCTATTTTCTAGTCTCTCTTCCAATTCCCTCTAATATCATAATTTCCATTATAAATCAATTTCCTAAATAATCTATTATTCTTATAGAATTTCTTAAACCTTATGGAAATATGGGACATTTCCTCATCACTATCGGCTAGCGATTCCTTATCATTGGAGATTTCAGCATGTATTTTTTCTTTATCTTTTTATTTTGAAGCAGTAGAATTGAATGATACAAATTTCCCCTTAGGTTCATGAAATGAATCTAATCCATTTTTGAAAATTAAAAACATGTCTTATTGTGGTTAATTTGGCCAGTCAATGGGAAGATTCAATGAAACCTTTGAGGTAGCCATGCAGTTGGAAGTAATTATGATCTATTGGGTAATCCTTATAATGGAACTGGGTACAATGGAATTTCTCCTTCAGCCTCCATGGTCCATCCCAATTGTGTCCAAACTTCATGTATGAACAACCTGAAGGAATATGAAGTAGGTAAATCCTCTTCAGTGAGAAATTCAGAGTTGAGACCATAAAAACCATACCCACCTTCTCAAGGGGTATCAAATCTGCCAAGCTCTTCTCAAAGAAACGATGATATCATGTTTAGAAAAGATCCTGGAATGGTAATTCATCATCTTAAGTAAGACCCATTATAATGATATATTTTATGAATATTTATCCAATTTTATGTGAAAATTATTCTCTCTAGTAAAATTCTAGTACAAGAGAGGTAAGTATCTAATTTTTAGTTCATTTTCAACGGAAATTCCACTCGAAAATGAAATAATAATGGGCCTTTCCTCTCTAATATTGAAATTTTACTGGAGAGGATTTTGGTTAAATTTTATATTCCCAAGATTTTAGTGTGTTTCTTCAGTATGGTTATGTAAGGAAGAAAAGTAGGATCGACAAGTCAAGGCCATTGGTGACTCCTGGGAGAAACATTTATGACATGCTCAAGGAGCACAAGAGGAAAATATAAGAGGCCATGAGAAAGGTGTGCCATAAAAAAGGAGGGAAAATGAAGGTTATGATGAGTTTAGAGAGTATGAATTGCTGCATCACCATACGGGAAATGCTGGGTGATCCATGGAAACTAGGTCTGACTCTTCTCATCGACTCCCATGGGTCTGGGAAATATGAAAAATGTTTAGGCAAGGAATCTATGGTGTGGTTCATTATTGCTATTTATCATTATTTATAAGCACCACCGATGATAAAAAGGGAGTTTTGGGAATTGTGATGAATCATTGGAATTGAGTTAGGCCCCATGTATGCCCATTATTTATCAACTTTGGTCAATATTATTATAATGTTACATTTTTTCAAAACCCATCATTACAAAGACCCATAATTCACTAGATCTTGAAATTTTTTATTTTCATATGAGGACTTCCTCTCTTACTTTTAAATTTTATGAAGTTTCTGCTTTGATTTACCTACTCATGCACAATTTTTTCACTCTCAAAACAATCACATTTTACTTTTTTTTTCAATTGAAAATACATGAATCATGGCATGCTTATAGTCCTTTCTTTTCTCCAACTTCCATTTTTCTCCTCTAAAAATCTGTGAAACCTCTAATACCATGTGCCATTTTCATTCCCTAACACAAACCCTAGAAAACTCTTTAAAATCATCTAAAAACATCATAGATCACCCACAATTCATAATAAACATAAGAGATATATATTTCATAATATTAATGTCATAAAAAAATCATCAAATATAATTATATCATTGATCATATTATTAGAAATATGAACTAAAACATAAATAAAAATATGGTGAGTCACCATGCTATTATTTTTGTCTTCTCATGGCTCTTATTACCACATTGTGGTGTTCATGTTGAATGATATGAGATAACATTAAACCAACATTCCTATGATGATTATCATTCTCATTCAACTTATTGTCACATCATGTTATGATATGCAAATAGATTATTGATTATTAAAAGAGTTTAATAATCAATTAATTAATGAGGTAGCTATTATAAGATTTATATTGGTGAAAATAAAAAGGTTGGTAATTCCAAAACATTTGAAACATCATTTCACCAAAAAACTCCTTAATTAAATTAAGGAGTTATATAAATTATAGTTTGTGGGCCTCGTTTGAGCACACCAAATATTATTATCAAATATGAAGATCTATCTAATATCTTCATTTTACTTGCCTTAAAGGAGGAGATGCTAGCATATCTTTATAGGGTAAGGGGCCCTGTCGAAGTGTTTAGTGATTCTAGTGGCTGAAGGATACCTTTAGAGGTAGTAACCCATTGGTTGCTACTAAAGGAACTTGATCAAACTCAATGTTTGCAGAGAATTATTCATGGGTAATGCGGTATTCTTGTTTTATGTTTTTCATTTAATATTGTTTATTCTTATCTTGATATATCCAATTTGTGGATTTTGTTTTTTCTTCCCCTACTTATAGGCATAAAGATGTCCCAAAAAACCCTTTATTGTAATCAAATCCATTACCGGTGAAGAATTGATAAGATGATAATTGAAAAAAATAAAATTGTTTTTAAATTTTCTAGAACCATGACTATGGTTATGAAAACACATTGTGGTTTACAACATATTTATAAAAAAATGACATGGTTTATAAAAAAATGTTTTGGTTTATAAAATATTTTAGTAAAATGATATGTTTTTTGAAAAAACATTATGGTTTTATTATCTTAAAACATAGTATCATGTTTTGACTTTACCACATCATGGTTTCCTAACAAAATAACCATGGTTTATAAAAATGATATTTCTATAAGGGGAAAAAAATAATATGGTATATGTTGAATGGTTTTGGTTTATGGTATGAACAAAGAACAAAACCAACTTGTTTATAGATACCACTTCATGGTTCTAGGTGTGACCTTCAAGCAATTCATTTTCCAAAACAGCTTGGGTAGTGAAACCATGTGCAAGGTATGAGATAAAAGATTTAGTTTTCATTAAACCAAGACTATGTTTTGTCATTTTAGTTGTGAATAAAATAACAAGGGTTGATTATGATTTATACATATTAGATGTTATAGTTTTATTGGAATTGAGGTCTCTCTTGAGTATTGATGCATAGATAGTGGTATTTTTGATTAGAATTCTCACTGGCCCAGGGGCTTAGGTCATGTTTGATTTGGTTACATAGAACCAAATTCTAATTACTTGATGATTATGTGTATTCATTATCTTGAATATTAATGAATTTTATTATAACATCATGATTGTTCCTCAACATGAAATAATATGTGATGATGTCCTAAGAATATATGTCACACTGAAAGGTTATAGCAATCCCCCGCTATGATTAGAACTTGGAGGTTCTATGACAGTATTATTAAATAAATTCACTATAGAAAGATGATATTTTCTAAAGGAACATAGAAAATATAGGATATCAGGGGTAGGAGGCTTATAAGACATTGAAACACCCTCTCATGGTGTTCACCCTTGTGTGTACTCCTCTTCAGGAGACTTCCTAGGGTTAGTCACTAGACTACACTTAGGGAATTAAAAAAAATTGTTTTTCCATGCCCTATGAGGAGTGTACACAAAATAGTTTGTTACTTTAAAATGAGGATAAAAATGGGGTGTTTTTAGAATAAATCGATAAGAAAATGATTGAAAGGAAATTTGAAATTCAATGGATTAAAAACTATAAAATTAAAAGGGTGATTAGGTCAGGGTCAGTTTCCCAATTTTAATGATATCCTTGTTCAATTTAATTCAAAAATATTCTTATTAGTTTATTAAAATGAGTTTCCACAATTTTTTCCTCTCACTTCCTTGGTGAAATTATGATGGTGAAGGAAAATCTTACCAAGATCACAGTTTGGTCAAATCTCCTTCCATGTGCAAAAGAGTTATATTGAATATCCTCAATTTACTTGGGAAATACCCTATTGGGTCTGGTTTATCCCAAACAATCAAGAAGATTCACTACCCCTTTTACATGTACTGACGATCGTCAAGTACTTCACCACTAATCCTTGGTCTACTCCATCGTATATAAACCAAAAATCAGTGGAGGGAGATAATGATTATTTAACAAGGAAAAAATCAATAACATAATTAAAATTCAAGAACGATCCTACTTGATAATAAAATCCTCTATATGAAATTGAAAACAAATTTTAAGAATAAATAAATTTCATTCAATTATGTCTAGGAACTCAAGTATTACAAAATAGAAAACCAACCCTTTCCCAATCACTCAAAATGTTTACCCCACCATGGTAAGTGTAATCGAGATTAATGGGGAAGAATAAGGCATTAAAAATCTATGGAAAAGAAAATAAAGAAAATAGAGAAATCCTAAAAGTTCTCTTCCTTGGTGTCCTAGATGGAATGAGATGGAATGAGATGCTTTGAGAGGGAGGAGCTCCCCTCCTTTTATAGACAAAATTTGTCCCCAGATATTATATGGATTTTATACCCATTAAATGACCTCTTAAAATTTTAGACCCTTCTTCAATGTTTTTAATAATTATCTTTTACGGTTCTACTCAAAATTTTATCTTATTTGGACAAGTATTCCGAGAGTTATGACCATTTTACTCTGACAATTTATTCTGTCCAGTCAGACTCTCCAAATCACAAACTACCAAATTAGAATGCTTTAATGACCAATAAAATGGCCAATTCATGCATAATATCCTTCATTAAAGATGTTACAAAACTTCTTTCACACCAAAAAACCTAATTTCACAGCAATTGGCCCCACCATGAACTAGTTATGGACCCACACCAAAAAATCAACAGATCTATAAATAGTTTTCACGGTCCAACTTGTGAGATTCTTTTGAGCTTCCATATGGTCGATTCAGATTTTGGTAAAGAAGGATGAAATGAATACCTGTATGTTTAGAATATGTAAAAGAAATAATTTTTCAATTTGGAGTATTGTAGAAAATGTTATAGTTAAAATATAAAAATAATTTAAAATAGTTAAAAATATGAAATGATCCATTTTTACTATTAAGCTCAAAATATCACCAATATCATAAAATGTGGAAATTTATCATAAAGTAACACATTGTTGGGATTTAAAACAATGATATAAAATGTAAATTTATTGAAAATATTTGATCTGTCAATATCTTAACATGCCCTTAGTTTCCTTTAATCTTCTAAAAATACATGAGATAATATGGGGACATACATAAGAATGGGGTGATCTATAAATCCCAGTAAGGGAATAATCAAAGCATAACACAATGAAAAATATATGTTGGACAAGATTCATATGAAGGAGACATAAGAGGGGTGAGAATAGTAAACATGAACATCTCAACATGATATAAAATGATATAATCAAGAAAAAATAGGAATTTGGAAACAACATAAAACATGACATAATAAGCATAAGTTAAGGATTATCTTAGAGTGCTATATAATTTAGGGCCCACCCATCACATTCATATCATGCACATGCATTTGTGTGTCAAAAATAGTATGCAACATAAGAAATACTTTCATAAATTTTAATCCCATAATTAAGGAGTGTTGGTTACATACATGGAAGTCCCCAATCAATGAAGGATAGATATATCTAGGTGAATACCATTGAGTAGAAATAAGGATGAGTATTCACTACACAAAAGTTTGGCATGGAAAAATCACAGGATAATTTCGGTAGCATATTGAGTGTACATAACGATTCATGTAATGATATTAAAAGGTGGCATATCATTGCTTGGAAATCATAAGTATATTAAAATATATTTGTAAAAACACATTCCAACATGAACAATTGGAAATATAATGGAATAATAAAAAGAAAGTGCTTGAATAAAGAGGAGGGAATCCCCATACCCTGATAGGACACTTCTAAAATCTTGAGAGGAGATTATTAAGAGCCTAAGAACACCTTGGGATATATTTAGAGAGTTATAGGGAGAGTAACTTCATACTCAATGGGTTTTGAGTGAAGAGGAGTGGGAGGTTGGGTGGGTTTATATAGTAAAAGAGAGGGGAATTCTTTATTAATTTCTAAACTTAGGTTTTGAACTCTATATGATAAAATAACCAAAAACCACAAACCCTCCCATGGGGTTTACCATGGTTTTTACCAAATAGAAGTGATTTTAAATATTTTATAAGGCCAAGAATTTAGCATAATAAAATAATACCCTTGGCGATGTGGAAGTGAATAATGTTTATAAAATTACTCAAATAACATAAAAAATAAATTATTTAATGGATAAATATAGATTTGGCCATGGATCACTTTAATGGAATTTATCACATCACTTTTGGGCCATTATGATATCATAATACAAATCATATATTTATACTGTATTTAATTTTTACCCAAAAATTAGACTCTAAAAAAATCATGAAAAAATAACCATCAGATAATTTTAATGTTATTATTTCAAAAATAATATATATTTTATCAAAATAATTTTCTAAATATGTGACTTTTTACTTTTAAATAAAAATCCCTATTTACTGTAAAATACCAATTTTTACGATATTAACCACTTTCTGACCCTTATAAAAATTTCATTGGACTTAATTAAATTATATTATAATTTAAATTTAAATAATTATCATCTAATAATAATATTTTATAAAAATATCATTTATTTAAAAATTATTTAATTTATTAAAAGTGAATCTTAATTGAAACTATATATTTCCCAAAAAATGAAATTTTGATTTCTTTTTGTCAAAATATAATTTTTATCAAACAAATTATATAATCATTGATAAATTAATAATAAAAAGGGATAAATATAATTATTATTTCATTAAAAATAAAATATTAAAATTCATACAGCTAGGGTCTAGATACTTAATCCCTTATTACGCCAGCGTACACCCTAAGGGTAAGGTGTGCAATGGTGGCAATTTCTTGGGATGGTTTGATGAATATGGTTTGTTCTGTGATCTAGATAAGATTGAACTTCTCATACAAATGGTTTCATTAATGCTTCAGTTGTTGAATTTGTTAGAGTTGGTGTCCTAGAACCAACTGTTTGTACTTTGATTACATGGATATTTAATGTATTTAAATATCAAACATCTTATTACATATTTTTCATTGTTCTGCATGACTATGATGTAATAACGTCTTGGAGTATTTGTCTCATTGACAAGGTCATAGTAGTTCCCCGCTATGATGAGAACCTTGAAGTGCTATGACAATATTCTTAAATATAGTTCTACGGTTGGATGACATACTATAATGGGACACATAGTATACATACCGTCGGGTGTGATTACTCTTAAGAAGATGAGACTTCCTCTCATGAAGTTCGTATTTGGTAACATCCAAGATGGGAGATTATGAGAACATACTCGCCAGTAGTAATTCCACATGTTTTGGTGTCATCAGATATTCCTATTTGCGAGTGTGTGTAATGATCCTTAGACTTTAATATTATCATTAATATGTGTTACGACTCTCACACTTTTATTTACCGACAAAAACCATCACATAGACAGTTGGCGGAAAGTAAGGTATATTGGGTGCGTCACGAGTGGCATATTATTAATGGATAAGTTGAGGAAGGATTTGTCCCTTCCATTTATAGAAGTTTATATCTTGGCCCTTTGATTGAAATAAAACCGTCACATGAAATTCTATGGCCATGGTGTAACAATGAGTTTATTTCAAGTAGTCAAAGAATGAAGTATCAAGTACAAAGGTTGATGACACTATCATGAAACCTACTTGATGAGATATTAATACAAAGGGATTATATTACACAGTGAGCGTTTGTATGTGGATGTCATTTTTGTGACTTTAAGTTCTTTCTCTCAGGTTCCTTGACCCATTCCTAGAAAGTACTCTTGGACTTTAGTCAAGCCTGCCTAATGCCAACGAGAAATAATAATAGAGGGGCACACACTAAGTGTTTCTGGTGGTCTCAGTTAAATTCTATTTGAATTTAATTAATGGAATAAATATTATTCTCAAGATAGTGGAATAATTTTATTCAAGTTAAATTGATTGCATGAATTAAATAAATATTTATTCACTGGATTGTGGGTAAAATATATTTATTTATTTTATTGAACATTTAATAAATATTTATTTACTAGTTTGTAAATAAAATATTTATTTAAGAGAATAAATCATTTATTTATTTATTCGGATGTTGAATAAATGGAAGTGGAGTTAGAGCAGACCAAGGCAGGTCTGGTAGTAAAATAATTATTTACAAGATTGTAAATAATTATTTAACTAGTTGGCATAAGTTAAAATAATAATAACGCTGTTATTATTTTGTGACACATAATTTTATTTATAATTTCATTTTGCGCAAGTTGGTGCACCATAAATAATGACGTGATATTATTATTAAAAGCATGAGTTTTATCTAAGGTTATGAATGTATTTAATTGCTGTTACACAATTTAATATTTTAATAGAATCTCCATGTCAATAAATAGACTTGTACTTCTATTGTTCCATTTACCAAACTGTACGCCCGGTGAATTGAGAATTGTTGAGCTAAACTATTTCTCTCTCAAATCCTCTTCACGCCCCTCTCAATAACGATAGATGTTCTTTGAGACCAAATAACAAGCGATCAAGAAAGACCGACAGAAGACACTCGCTTCACTGTGCTAGCACCCAGAGAATGAGTGGTGTCGATCGGAGGCCATCAGAGCATGTGTGGATCACCACTAGAGGGATTTTGGTTTGGATCTTCACAAGCACAACGAGACAATCTGGAAGGGTCATTTCGTATGATCAAAATCATCAACGAAGAAAATACAAAAGATCCGAGTATTCTTTTCTCTATGAAATTAATTAAATTAATTATAAACATGTTGTACAAGATCCTCTCTAAAGGTTTTTGGCCTCTTCCTTATTTATCTAAATCTTTGATTCTATTCCATGGAGACTGGCGTTCATCATCGTATTGATCCCGGAATAATCATTGATCATGGTAAAAATTAAAGTTGAGCACCGTTCCAACCATGCTTCCACTACATCCAGAACCTAAAAGTGGTATTAGAGGGATTACATCATAGTTTATAATTATTTAAATATTTTTTTGATGATTTACGAATTTAATAATTTAATTGTTTCAATTCAAGTTAATCATTCTGCAAATATGAATCTTGAGATATGTTCCTCCTCTTTTGTTTCTCTTTCACCTTACAGAAATGATATTTTCTTTTAATTTTGATTAAAATAAAATAGAGGATCTCATCCAGAGGTGACAAAGGTTCCTGGATATACAACACCAGAACACACAATGTTTGTTCGATAATACACACCATGTAGTCATGGTTCAATGAACCGGGTCTGGTCCGCGAAACCAAGCCATGTCATTGGAGTTTGTCTAAGTCTTAATGACTTAGTGTGTTGACCAGGAACAGGTGGCATGTGGTTTTTGGATTACACACTGTGTGGACTACTGGACACGGCGTGTAGTCCATTTGGGTTAGGGTTGGACCGTGTACCCCGTACAATGCTTGCCTGACCGGAGACTGTGTAATGCAGATACTACATGACGTGTGGCCCACTGGACACATAGTGTACTATGAAGATTTCTGAAGTACACTCACACACCATATCCCTGGGTGTGTACTTAAGATGGATGGTGAACAATAGTACACGCCATGTAGTTGGAAATACACAACATGTACTCATCCAAATTACAAAGATATATTAAAATTTATTATTATATTATACAAATCCTTGATACATATACCATAGTGTGGGCATAAAGCTGAGGCACAACACATTATAGGTGTTTTATATATATGTGATTAATTTAAGATCTGCGTAATGTTCATTTCTACTCATTAGGTAGTTATGAACATGAATTCACTGTGTTGCCTCCAAGGTACAAGTTACATACAAAGATAATTTTAAATGAACTTATTTGTTTAAAATTATGATGGATGAGAATCTCAAGGAAATTCAGAAAAGGGTTTAAGATAAAAGGATTGATTAATTAAAGATGATAATTAATTGATTCGAGAGTGATTTATCTTAAATAAGAACGATTAAATAATTTAATGATAGTTTTATTTATGTGTAAATATTGTTGCATGGATGGGTGATCATGAGATAGACCAGGACCCTTGTATGTGGATGGTTTCTTTTAATTTATTTATTTAAATTAAATTTGTTGGACTGTGAGCCTTATCCTCATTAATATGTAGGGTCTGTGTGCCCAAGGTTTCTTTTATGTAAAAACCCATTTTACCCCTCACCTGCATGTGAGTTTAAAAGCATATGTAATGGATGGAACTACCAATATATTGTAGGTGGTTCAAACTAGATCCAAGATGAAACCAATCCTAGGAGATATAGAGGTGGACAGGTGGAAAGTTGTAAACATGAACCTAAAAGGTTCAAGGTATTTCTCCCCTAGGTCAGGGTTAGTTTATCAACTGCAAGATAAAATAACCATTATAAAATCTCATGATAATGCCCTTTTATTTATTTTATTTCTCTCAGTTTCATGGTTTATAATTATGGATGTGTTGTTGAGATCACATAATTAATAAATTAAACAAGCATTCAGGATGGAACTAAAATAAACCAAGCTTATGCATAAATATTATCAAGACATGGTTAATCACTCAAATAAGTTCCACTTAATATTAACAAACATGTGATAATGATAATAAGAAATTCACACATATGAGATAAAAATCCCTCAAATAAAATATTAAGTCAGACCAAGCCTTCCATTACTTGATTAATAAAAAAATTCAATAAAACTATGTGTTTGACCAACCCTTGTTGGGACACATACTTTTATACAAGAATCCCTTATGAAAGGTTTTGGGTTGACTTAAACATATTAAATCAAGAGGAGTATCTCTTTCTATAATTGGTGTAATATTGGAGGCAAGAGTTGAAGAAATCCAAAGTCAGGATTTCAGGATTGGGGAGTCCACTCAACAGATCAAGGAGCTGCAATCCTTCAGTTGGAAAAGAACTGCCTACCTAAATACCTTCAAATAGCTTAACAAACCTTTGTTGGGGAAGAATATGGATCCTTTACACTATAATTTCATGGAAACAGGACATTCTGAGTTTAATGGTGAGGGCCATTGAGACTTGATAAAATAGTGCGAGACTTAATAAAATTAATTTATTATTTCTCATAAAATGTAATAAAGAAAGTACTAATGATATGCTCTTTTAATTGTAGAATAAAATGAAAAACTCTTCAACCACACCATCCCTATGATAAATTCTAGATAAATACAATATTCTCACTGGTAGTAACTTCCAATAATGGTTTAGACGCCTTCGGGTTATTCGACACCATGAATGGAAGTCTTACATGCTATAGTCAGCATTACCTGATCTGCCTACCCAAGAACCGAGTGACGAAGAGTTCTTGGTCTATGAGAAACATACAAACGATGTGGTTGACATTAAATGTTTGATTCTATCATCAATTTCTAGTGAGTTCTTGGAGTCTCATGAAGACATGGATGCCTATATCATGCTTGAGCACCTCCGTGGTCTTTACCAAGAGGGAGAAAGACAAGAAAGGTTTGATATCTCCAAGGAACTCTTTCAGAATAATCTTGGAGAAGGTGCCCCATATGGGCCTCACGTAGTCAAGATCATTGGATAAATTGAGTTCTTGGAGGTTCTAGGGTTTAAACTACCTGAAGAACTGGGTACCAATCTCATTCTTGCATCAATCCCTCATATCTTCTCCATCTTTGTTGTTCCTCCAATGGCCTGAAGGCCTTCATTTTTTTATTGATTTTTGATAATCCACCTTTCAAGGGGTGAGGTGGAACCCTTACAAGTCCCATAGGCGTAAGTATTACATAGCCCATAGGCCTTAGAGGAATTCATTGCCTGTAGGCTTCAAACATTACATGCAACCCAGACTAACTACTTGGAACTGCTCCTCCCCAGCATCTTCATCGTGAAATCAGCTCTCCGCCTTCATATGGTTGTTCGGCTAGGCTTTCTTGTGCATGCACAGGCTTGTCCCGATGAAAGGTTCCATACCATCTCATTCTTTCAATCCATTTAGCTTCTGCTATGGTGAAATCTCCTTGCTCCTCCTTCTTCTGAAGTTTGTTCCTTATAGGTTGTCTGGTTTGCATCTGCACTTAAGGTGGCCCAAAGGTCTTAAGGTGGCCCGAAGGCCTTACTGACCCTAAGGTATGGGTGGACCAAAGGCCTTAAAGGTCTCGGGGACCAAATCGGTGGCCGAAGGCCCAAATGGGGGCATATTCCCGGCTGCTACAGTGCCAAACAGTGCCTGCTACAGTACCTTCTACAGTTCTGCACAGGTCCTGCTACAGTACCTGCTACAGTACTGCTACAGTACCTGCTACAGTACTGCTACAGTACCTACTACAGTTCTCCATCTTTGTTGTTAATTTCAATATAAACAACATTGAGAAGTCTCTATCTGATCTTCTTATCATCATTCTCAAAGTGGAAAAATATATGAAGCGTGAAAATCCTTCTGTCCTTATGGTGAATAAGAGGAAAGGGAAGGTGAAGAGCTTTAAGCCCAAAGCTTCTTCATTCCCTTTCAAGAAAAGGAAGATCAAAGGTGAGGAAAGGGAACAGGAAGTTGTTTGTTTGACATGTGGAAAGAAGGTCCACTGGAAGAAGAACTGCACCCAACCTAAGCAACAAGGGGAAGATTTATGTGCGTTTTTTATCGAATGTAATCTATCTGTTTCTAAAAATTGGGTATTAGATACATCTTGTGGTGCTCACATATGTATCCAAATATAGGAACCAATTATATTCAGGAAGATTGACTGAGAGGAGGTAGATCTACAAGCAGGAAACAGATCCAGACTCGCTACTGTAGCTGTTAGGGATTTCCACCTCACATTTCCAACTGAGATGATCTTGGTTTTAAAGGGTTGCTATTATGTGTTGTATGTTACTAAAAACATTATTTCTGTATCTATATTAGATATGTATGGATTTGTTTTTAAGTTTATAAATGAATTTTGCTTCTTTTATAAAGATATCATTTGTTTTGGTAGGGCACATTTATACAATGGTCTTTACGTGTTGGATTATACAAACCAAGTAATGGAAATCGATAACAAAGATACTTCACATGACTCATACCACAACCAACTTTGGCATAACCAGCTAGGTCATGTAAATGAGAAACTCTTGACAAAGTTACATCAATATGGATATTTATATTCTTTCTAACTAAAACCACTTGGCATATGTCATGCATATTTACAAGGTAGAATGACCAAAACCCCATTTAGTGGGAAAGGTGAAAGGGATAAAGATCTTATTGAATTGGTTCATACCGATGTGGATGGACCATTTCCAATTGAAGAAAGACGAGGATAATCATAATTCTTAACCTTTATTAATTATTTTAGTAGATATGGATATATATACTTAATGAGGTATAAGACGGATTCTTTTGATAAGTTCAAAGAATACAAGAATTAAGTTGAGAACTATCTTGGTAAGAAGACTAAGAAAATCCACTTAGACCGAGGTGGAGAATATCTTAATCAAGAATTCATTGATTAGTTACGGGAGTTTGGGATCCTATCCCAACTCACTCCTCCTTACACACCCTAGTGGAATGGTGCGAGCGAAAGGAGGAACCACACCTTGTTGGACATAGTGAGATTAATGATGAGTCATGTGAGTCTTCCATTATCCTTTTGGGGATATATGTTACAAACAATGGAATATATACTAAAGAAAGTACCAACTGAATCAATAAATAGTATTACATATGAGTTATAGAGTGGAAAGAAAGCCATGTTATTGAATTTACATGTGTGGGGAAGTGATGTGTTTTTAAGACCTCTTCAGGTAACAAACTTGCACCCTAAGGCACAAAGTGCACCTTTATAGGATAAACCAAGTAAACAAGAGGATATTACCTATAAAACCCCTCATACAAAAAGGTTATAGTGGAAAGACACACCATATTCCTTGAGAGGGAGCACATCTCCAAAAGATATAGTGGGAGCGAGATAGAATTAGATGAAGTCATGGCTCAAGGTATACAAGAGTTGGTATAGGAACAGATTATACAAAGCCCCATGGAAGAAATAACTGTTCCAGAGACACAAGAACTGCATAGGAGTACAAGAGAGGTTAAAGAACTAGAATGGTATGATTTTCTAGTTACCGAGGATGGTGACTCATTTTTAGTTGATAAAATGATCCTCTAACCTACAAGGAAGTAGTAAGTGGCACATACATTGCCAAGTGGAAAGAAGCCATGAATTCTGAAATTAATTCCATGTACCAAAACAAATTTTGGATTTTGGTAGATCCTCTAGTTGATGTAAATCATGTTGGTTACAAATGGGTATTCAAGAATAAACTGGACATGAAAGGACAATAAGGCATGACTGGTTGCAAAAGGGCTCATGCAGCGTCAAGGCATTGACTAAGATGAAACCTTTTCACCAGTTTCAATTCTAAAATACATCAAAATTATATTTTCCATTAATGCTTACCATGACTATGAGATTTGGAAAATGGATGTAAAAATAGCCTTCCTTAACAGAAACCTTCAGGAAGATGTATACATGACACAACCTGAAGGGTTTATGACTCCAAAGGATGATAATAAGGTATGCAAGTCACAGAAATCTATTTATGGATTAAAGCAATCATCTAGGTCATGGAACATTCATTTTTATGAATCCATAATGAAATTTGGTTTTATCAATAACGAATGTGAGCCTTGTGTCTACAAACGGTTTTGTGGGAGTGTAGTCATTTTCCTAATAGTATATGTTGATGACATATTACTTATTGAAAATGAGATACCAGTATTATAGTCTATTAAGGCATAGTTGAATTAATGCTTCTATATGAAGGACTTGGGAGAGGTAGCATATATTCTTGGGATCAAGATCCATCGTGATAGATCCAAGATATTGTTGGGCCTAATTCAAAGTACATACATTGATAAGATACTGAAGAGATTCAGTATGGAAAAATCCAAGAGGGGATTGTTGCTAACATCACATGGAATTCATCTTTACAAGAAAATGTGTCCTAAAATACATGAGTAAAGAAAGATAATGCTAAGGACTCAATATGAATTAGGGATTAGACCAGTCATGTATGCCATGATATGCACTAGGATAGATGTCGCATATGCATTGAGTGCAGTAGGCAGATATCAAGCTGACCCAGGTGACCTCCATTGGATGGAAATCAAGACCATCCTAAAGCATCTAAGGCATACTAAAGATATGTTCCTAGTTTATGGAGGATATGAGGAACTGGTTATCATAAGATACATATATTCTAGTTTCTAGACTGATTAAGATTACATGAAGTCACAAACAGGATATATCTTCACTTTCAATGGAGGTGCAATGAGCTAGAAGAGCTCAAAGCAGAGTGTGGTTTCATATTCTTATAGTAGAGTCTGAGTATATCCCAGCTTCTAAGGCATCTAAAGAATTATTTTGGATGTGAAGCTTCATCCAGGAGATGGATTTGATACCTAGCAGTAAATATCCCATCACACTGTACTATGATAATACTACAGCGGTGGCTCTTGAAAAAGATCCAAGGTCACATCAACAAACAAAGAACATACTTTGATAATATCATCTCTTGAAGGATTTTTCTCAGAGAGGTGAAGTTATAGTGAGTATTATTTCCACGGAAGACAACGTGGAAGACCCATTGACCAAATCCTTCACTCAGCAGAAACATGATCATCATGTGAGGTTTAGCAGACTGAAAGTTGTAGGCAGTTTCCTCTAAGTCCAAGTGGGAGTTTGTTAGAGTTGGTGCCCTAGAACCAATTTTTTTAATTTTATTACATGTATATTTAATGTATTTAAATATCACACATCTTATTACATATTTTTCATTATTCTGCATGATTATGATTTAATAATGTATTGGAGTATTTATCGCATTAACAAGGTCATAGCAGTTCCCTGCTATGATGAGAACCTTGAAGTGCTATGAAAATATTCTTAAATATAGTTCTATAGTTGGATGAAATACTATAATGGGACACATAGTATACACACCATCAGGTGCTATTACTCATAAGTAGATGAGACTTCCTCTCCTGAAGTTCATACTTGGTAATCTCTAAGATGGGATATTATGAGAACAGACCCACTAGTAGGAATTCTGCATGTTTTGGTGTCATCAGATATTACTATCTGAGAGTACATGTAATTATCCTTAGACTTTAAGATTATCATTAATATTTGTCAGGACTCGCGTACTTTGATTTACTGATAAAAACTATCATGCAGACATTTGGAAGGAAGTAGGGTATGTTGGGTGTGTCACGAGTGGCATGTTATTAATGGATAAGTCGAGGAAGGATTTTCCCTTCCATTTATGGAAGTTGATATCTCGACCCTTTGATTGAAATAGAACCATCATGAGAAATTCCATGGCCATGGTGTAACAACGAGTTTATTTCAGGTAGTCAAATAATGACATGCCAAGCACAAAGGTTGATGACACTATCATGAAACCTGCATGATGATATATTAAGATAAAGAGATTATATTACACAGTGAGAGTTCATATGTGGATGTCTTTTTTGTGACTTTAAGTTCTTTCTCTTGGGTTCCTTGACCTGTTACTAGACAGTACTCTTGAACTTTAGGCAAGCCCGCCTAATGCCAATAAGAAATAATCCTAGAGGGTCACACACTAAGTGTTTCTGGTGGTCTCAGTTAAATTCTATTTGAATTTAATTAATGTAATAAATATTATTCTCAAGATAGTGGAATAATTTTATTCAAGTTAAATTGATTTCATAAATTAAATAAATATTTATTCACTGGATTGTGGGTAAAATATATTTATTTCTTTTATTGAACATTTAATAAATATTTATTTACTAGTTTTTAAATAAAATATTTATTTAAGAGAATAAATTATTTATTTATTTATTCAGGTGTTCAATAAATGGAAGTGGAGTTCGAGCGGACCAAGGCTAGTCCGGTAGTAAAATAATTATTTTCAAGATGATAAATAATTATTTAACTAGTTGGAATAATTTAAAATAATAATAACGCTGCTATTATTTTGTGATGTGAAATTTTATTTATAATTCCATTTTTCACAAGTCAGTATACCATAAATAATGACATGGTATTATTATTAAAATCATGGGTATTATCTAAGGTTATTAATGTATCTAATTTCTATTACACAATTGAATATTGTAACCGAAGCCCCATGTCGATAAATAGACTTGCACGTCTATTGTGCCATGTACTGAACTGCACTCCCAGTGAATTGAGAATTGTTGAGCTAAAGGATTTCTCTATCGAATCCTCTTCTCATCCCTCTCAAGAACGAGATACGTTCTTTAAGTCCGAAGAACAAGAAATCAAGAATGGCTGAGAAAAGACACTCGTTTCACCATGCTAGCACTCAGAGAACGAGTGGTGTCGATCGAAGGCCATCAAAGCACATGTGGATCACCAGTAGAGGGATTCTGGTTTGGATCCTCACAAGCGCAACGAGACAATCTAGAAGGGTCATTCCGGATGATCAACATAATCAAAAAAGAAAATACTAAAGATCTAGATATTCTTTTCTTTATGAAATTAATTAAATTAATTATAAACATGTTGTGAAAGATCCTCTCTAAAGGTTTCAGGCCTCTTCATTCTTTATCTAAATCTTTGATTCTATTCTGTGGAGACTGGCGTTAATCATCATATTGATCCTGAAATAACCATTTATCATCATACAAATTAAAGTTGGGTTCCGTTCCAACCATGCTTCTGCTGTGCCCTGAACCTACATAATTTTATATTAGTCTTGGTCAAGAGAAAATCCTAGTGATGCTACCTCCCTTGGAAGAACAAATCCTACTAGTTGAGACCATTTATTCTTCCATCTGTGTCAATTAGGGTTTAAAATAAACCTCAATATATAATAATATTAATGTTCAATATATGGGATCTATATTATGAATGGTTAATATAATTAACGGTCTTTTAAATACAACATACTTTATTGGTCCAAAATAATGAAAGTAGAGCATGTGTTTTCTATAACTATAAGGAATTTACTCAATCAAAAGGGAATTTTATTTATAAAAGTTTGGGTCATTACATTATTCCCCCATTTATAAATTTCACCATCAAAATTTTCATTCCATACACTAAAATATATAAGGGTACTTATGTTTCATCTTCTCTACTGCTTCCCATGTTGCTTCCTCAAACTTGTGTCTCTGCCACAACACTTTGACCAGGTGAGTTTTATTATTTCATTGAACTTTGTCTCAATGATATAAGATCTTTACTAACTTCTCATCATATATAATATTGTTCTATAAGCATACCACCTCTGGATTCAGTACATATGAGGGGTGTGGTATTTACTTTCTCAAGATGGATACATGGAAGACATCATGTACTTGGGAAAAGTTAGGTGGGAGTGCTAGTTGATTGACCACAAATATAATGAGATCAAGGATCTCAAAGGGGAAGATGTATCTTGGAATAATATTTCCCTTTTCCATGAACCTCATAAATTTCTTCCATGGAGATATATGAAGGAATGCCTTATCTCCAACTAAAAACTCCTGGTCATCGATGATTTTCTTTATAGATTTTATATCAACTTTTTTGTGGATTTTATATGAATTTAAATGGGTTGAACCTTCTCTATCATCTATTGAATAAGATTATGTCCCAGATGATTCCTCTCTCTAACTTCATCCCAACATGTTGGGATCCGAAACCTTTTTCCGCACAGATCCTAATAAGGTTACATTTGAATTATAGAACAGAAACTATTATCATATGCTATAATAGGGGAAGGTTATGATCCCAACATCCTTGGAAATACATTGAAAATGATCTCATCATATCCTCTAGAGTTTGAATGAATCTATCAGACTAACCATCTGTATGATAAGTAGTACTGAAACTCATCTCTACATCTAGTGCTCACTGAAGGCTTCTCCAGAACCTTGAGGTAAACCTTATATCCCTATTAAATACAATGAAGAGTGATACTCCATGCAGCCTTAGTACTTACCTTATGTATATCTTAGCATGTCTGTTAAGAGAGAAATATCCTTTGATTTAAATGAAATGTGTTGAATTTTTAAGGTGGTCAACTACTAACCAGATGGCGTTATTGACTTTAAATTTATTTGGGATTCCTACAATGAAATCCATGGTTATGTTTTCCCATTTCCATAATAATATGTGAAATGGTTGTATCATAACCTTAGACTTATGTCGTTCAGTCTTAAATTGTTGGAATACCAAGAAATGAGATAAAAATTCTACAATATCCCTATTTATTTTATCCAAATAGAAGTTTTTAATTCAAATATATATACATATTAGTGATTCTTGGATGAATAGAGAAGGATGAGCTTGCACATCTTCTAAAATTTACCTCCACACTTATGATTTTTATAGAACAAATATCTGGGTTCCAAAACTTATAAATCTATCTTCAGAAAAGTTAAAATCTGAAATATTTTCTACGTTTCTCTACAGATCCACATCATTTTTTTCATGAACCTCCCTAGTGGGGCCAGTGATGCAGCTCCCCAAGACCACCTTCAACAGGCCAGGGGCTGGTGACTAGTACCAAGTACGCATCTCACTAACATGAGATACATTTCCTATTGTACCTATACACATGCACGCATCTCCAAGCCCACAAATGATGAAATGTAAAAACCACTAAGAAACAAATGCATGAATACCACTATCCTAACCAACCAAGTACGATAGAAAGTAAAGTGTAGTAAAGTAAACTAAACCAGAATAAAATCCCACCAAAAGAAAGAGTATACAAACTACAAAGTCCAACCTGTAAACAAAATAGGTACTAGGACTACTACTTAAATATGTAGAAACACCTCAAACTACCTGAACTCACAAATATCTATCTAGTCCTGGTATTCCTTGGACTCTTTCAAAATATTGCTCGTCTGCACAAGACACGACACGTGCAAGAAAATACTGTGTAGGGGTGAGTATAAAAATACTCAACAAGATGCCCTGAAACCACAAAGAAATACACAAAGAGAGGTATAATCAGCTCTACACCATATATGCCTACAACACATATAACAATAATATCCAGATATACTCAATCCAAGACATGCTGTTTAGAGGTAATTCACAACTACCACATACCAACATTAGGGATTCAGTCTGAAGATTCTATGAAGCACTCATCCAAGATAACACACTCCTGAGTCTGATAGCACTGATGACGTCAGCCTAAGAAGTACTGTTCATCAGGAACTATCATGATAGAGATACACTAATATATCTGAAGAGAGATATGATACACATATGATGATCATAGCTAGGGAAATGGGGTGATACCAACAACTCCATCTAGATTAACATGATAAGTAGAGGATTGATGCCTGGTGAAGTTGGTCACATAAATACCAAGGAATATACCTAGGGAATGAATAATAAATAGAGTATCCTGCTCTGGGCCTCTTGGAGGTGATTCCAATGACTATATCCAGAAAGTCCTGCTGAAGGGATCATAATCCTATAAGTAGGAAATGATACCCAGCAACCTTCAAGGAAACGATCAAGGGCACTAAACCTAATGAATATTGTCTAAGGTAAAGTGGAAAAGTTATTCAAGCCATGTAAAAAGGTATACACGATGTGTAGTAGGGTCACACGTCGTGTTTCTTGACCCCGGGTACTGCCTGTGTACAATGACCCATGTCGTTAGAACATGTTGTGTAAAAAGAGAGTACACAATGTATAGAAATACTTACACACCGTGTAGAAAGACTTACACACCATTCCCTTCCATCCAAGTTCCAACCATATACTCTAGAAATGTGCTAGTATATGGTTTCAACCGTGTAGTTCTACCAGTGTACTTGTACATGGGGTCATCCGTGTAACTGATCCAACCAAGCTGTGTGGGGGAGTACATGCCGTGTCAGAACCCCATGTACTCTGCTCCATGTCTTTGTATCTCCCAAGATACACATCGAGTCCTAGGGAAGGTCCCACATTCCATGTAACAAGTGTCGCATGCCATGTTACACTTCACTGCTTCCCAAAACCATAGCCACCACCAGTGGGACCCGCATGCTGTGTATTCTGAAATACATGCTGTGTTCATCGATATTTTCTAAAAACCCTGGTTCATGCTCCATCGTTTTACCCATCACTTTAGTCACTGATCTTGACCACAACTTTTTAGTAAACTCTAGATTTGAGGTCGTCTGGTCATGCCATCATCGAATCAGTAAGATTCAGGCCTTGAATCAACTCGGAAAACAAGATCGTCGTCGTTCTTAATTTCTCATGAAGAATGAGAAATCAACACCCACCATTATTCTATCCACTATTGCAACCACTATCATACCTCCGTCGAGTCGTACTAATGTCAGATCTTCAATCTCGGATCGTTGTTCCGCGAAATGAAGGCACAATGATCGTTTGTTTGTAAACCATGAAGAACGCGAAGAATGTGAAGAACACAAATAATTTCAGGGGAGAAATTAAAAAGGAAAAACCCAAGGAATGAAACTCGACCATTGTTCATTCCGGACTCGATCCATTCTGTAGGAAAATTAAAGAAAAACCAAAGAAATTCCAATAATCGAACCCTAACAAAAATCCCACAGTCAAAACCTATCCTACAAGGATGATTGAACCATGGGTCAACTTGGTCGTTGGTTGATCTGTGTTCATTGTTAATACTAAGAATGGGGAAAAAAATATTGAAATAACAACACCCTACTTGGGAAAGGATTGTTTGTTTTTGAGGATTCATTGCCGATGGTGATCCATCAAGAACGATTGATCCGCTGTCCTGTCATCATCCATCAAGATATTTCTCCAATATTCTCTCCAGAACCTTTAGGGAATTCTCCAGGGTTATGAATTTTAACCCTAGGTCCCTACTGAGATTCTTATTAAAAAAAGAGAAAACACATCACTACACAGCCTTAAAATAAAATAAATATTTAATTTATTTTATTCGTTAAAATGTCTGAAAACTACTTTTCATAGGTGACCCATGTCGACCAATGTTAGGCCTCGCCTAAGGTAAAGCTGCTACTCTAAATGTAATGGTGCCCTTGAATTTATGATTTGAGAACCTGTTTAGAAGTTATTCTACATTTTTTAGGAAAACCACTCGCGCATGCTATTTTATATATTTAATATATTTCAAACATTTATTCTGGGCACATCGGTCCTCGGAATCGAATTCCATATTAGCACCTAATCTAGAATTAATTCCATATAATATTTAAAAATAACACAAGAAAAAATCCATGAAATTACATTCTCCCAAACATAGGGCTCTACATCCCTGAAAATCCAAAAACAAGGCTACTCAAAAATATGTGGGTACTGAGCATGAATCTGAGCCTACCGTTCCCATGTTCTCTGTTGGATATTCCCATGCTGCCACCAAATATGCACTAAAGAAATCACTCACCAATGAAGGATCCTCTCCTGCCGATCCTCAATCTCCACTAGGTGCTCAACAAAATTTTCTCTATCATCAATGTCTATCTTTACCTAGTTGATGATGTGCGATGGATCATGCACGTACCTCCTCAACTGATACACATGGAAGACATCATGTAATTGGTCTAACTATGGGAGTATATCTAAGAGGTATGCCACCTCGCCAACTCTATGCTGTATATGAAAAGGGACGATAAACCTGAGAGATAACATGCTGCCCTGACCAAATCTCTGTAATCCTCATTGATGTGAAACTAGAAGGAACACATGGTCTCCTTACTCAAACTTCAAATCCCTCCACTGCCTATCAACATAATATTTCTGATGGATATGTGCATTCTTCATCCACTCTTGTATGATATGCACCTTCTCAGTAGTAGCTCACACCAACTCTGGGCCCATGAGTGCTGATTATCCTTGGTTAGTCCAGAAAAGGGGTGACCGGAAGGGTTGCCCATATAAATCCTTGAATGGTTCCATACTAATGGTGGAATGGTAGCTGTTTTTGTACAAAAACTCCACTAGGGGGTAGGTGATCCTCCCAACTATGGGTGGAGTCTAATATGCAAACCCGCAACATGTCCTCCAGGACCTGGATGACCCACTCTGTCTGGATACCTATTTGGGGGTGAAACTCCATGATCAAGTGTAACTAAGTCCCAAATAACTCCTACAATCCCTTACAAAATTGGTATGTAAAGCGAGAATCATGATCAAAAACTATCTTTGATAGGACTCCATGAAGTTGAACTATCTCTTGAATGTGGTGGCATCCCAAGATCTCTACTAAAATCTACTCTTGGTTAGATAAGAAGTGGGCTTAATTGGTGAGTCGATCAATGATCACCCAAATAGAATTGTGTACCCTATAAGTACATGGTAAACCCATAAAAAAGTCTATAGATATCCGATCCCACTTCCATTCCAGCACCTCAAGGGGTTGAGCTAAACCCGCCAAAACCTGGTGCTCATCCTTCACCTACTAACATGTAAGGCATCGAGAAACAAATTATACCACTGCCTTCTTTATCCCTAACCACCAAAACTAATGTCAGAGGTCCTGATACATCTTCGCCCCTCTAAGATGTACCATCAAAGGGGACGTATGAAACTCCTGCAGAACCTCCTCCCACAACACCACTGGTATAACTATACATCCTCTAAAAATGTAGACATGCTCCACACCTTATAAATATCCATTAGGTGTATGTCTTATGGACATATGAGCACATAGAGTCTTGTAGTTGATATACCCAAGATGTGACTCCCTAACTCTCTATAAGAGTGGAGGGGTGACAACTATCAACTAGAGGTAAGCTGTTTCATCTCTATCCACAAAGGATAATTGTAACGAGGCTAACTTCACTGATGCATCGTTCAATAATTATGAACTAGATATCCTACTAAGATCATTTTCCACCACGTTCCCCTTTCCAAGAGTATAGATAATCTCAAAGTCATAGTCCTGAAGGAACTCTAGAAATATCCTCTATCTCAAGTTCAGATCCTTCTGAGAGAATATATACTTGATACTATTGTGATCAGAGTAGATGATAAACCACTCACCCATCAGGTAGTATGGCCACATCTTCAATGCAAAGACTACTGCTGCCAACTCAAGATCGTGGGTCGCATAGTTCTTCTCATGTGGCCTTAAATGGTGTGAAACATAGGAAATTACTACTTGCCTCTACATTAGGACACAACCAAGACCAGTTCCCAATGCATCACAAAACACTACATACTCAACACCCTCTTTTGGAAATCTAAAGATCTAAGCACTCATCAAACCCTACCTCAACTACTGAAAATCCTTCTAACAGTTCACTATCTACACAAAAGGCAACCCCTTTTGAGTCAAATCTATCATAGGTGCTGACATCCTAGAGAAATCAGGTATGAATCTATGGTAATAGCTTGATATCCCAAGGAAGATCCACACCTCTGTCACACTCCTAGGTGGATCTAATGCTCACTACCTCTACCTTGGCTGGGTCCACTACCACTCCATCCACTAAAATAACATGTCCCAGAAAGTGGACCGCCTGAATCCAAAAATGGAACTTAGAGAGCTTCCCATAGAGTTGGTGCTCTCAAAGTATGTCTGGAACCATCCTTAAGTGTCTCACACACTCCTCCTCAGACTCCGAGTACACAAGGATATCGTCTATGAAGACTACCACAAACTGATCTAAGTAAGGCTAAAATATCTAGTTCATGAACCCCATGAACATTGCGGGTGTGTTCATCTTGTCAAAGGGCATCACCAAGTACTCATAGTGACCGTAGTGGCATCTGAAATCTATCTTCAGTATATCCTCATTTATCCTCGATAGTGGATACTTGTTCTTCACGGTCACTTGGTTCAAGATCCGATAGTCCACACACAACCTCAATCTCCCATATTCCTTTTTGGCAAAAAAAACTAGGCCCACCTAGGGTGAAACCCTGAGTCTCATGAATCCCTTCCTCTGTAAGTCCTCTAACTACACCATCATATCACGAAGCTCTATGAGAGCCATCCGATATTCTAGTACTGATATCAGTGCTATCCTAGGGTGTAAGTCAATATAGAAGTCTATCTCCCAATAGGTAGGTAATCCTATAAAATCTTCAGGGAAGACGTCCTCAACTCCACCACCACTACAAGAAACTAGAAGCTCATAACATCTACGACACTGAGTGTTAGGCCATCCAACTCATGAGTAATCTACTACGCCCTCCTATGCATGAGTCCATCCTGTGCTGCCTAGGTTTTCTTTTCACCAACAAAGGAAAAACTCATTCCATCATTGCAGACACACCACACCCTTTGCCTAAAATAATTAATCTGGGCATGGACTGTGGATAACTAGTCCATAACAAGAATGACATCATAAGGTCTCAACACTGCCACCAAGAGTTTCCAACCAAAAATATCTCCTCCAAGGGTTAGGTCACACTATTGAAATAGATGTACGATCACTGAGTCTTCTCGAGTAGGTGTCTCTAAGAATAATGGTCGAGTAAACAATTCAACTAGAATCTCTAGGTATCAAAAAAGCTATGTGGAGAGAAAGTAATGACTAGAAAATATGTATATTAGTACTATAGATAAAGTATAAAAGACATAGATCATACCTTGAATCATTTTCAGAGCCCCTGTGTTATACGCCTCGACCGCATGTAGTTGTCCCCGCCCCTGTCCTCTAGCTCCCTGAGCCTGGCGTGGACCTCTTGGGGGTGGTGGTGGTAATAAGTATAAATGTTGATCACCTCCTCCTACTCTACCATCTCCTATTAAAAATTCTCCTACCTGTGGATCTACCTGATCTTTTCATTGTCTCTTCCTCAGTGGTCTATCCACTATTTCCCTATAAGCATTACGGTGGATTAGACAATCTCGAGCGAGATGTCCCCTACCATCACACGAATAACACCACATCTTCCTAGGTTGACTGGATCCACCATGTGAACCCTAAACTACAGATCCTATATATAGAGATCTCCTCCTAAAAAATATCCTACATAAAGATCCCTGAGACTAACATCAGATCCCTACTACTGAGGTCTCTGCACCTACTCATCCACTGCTAACTACCACCAGTTGTACCTGCTTATCCAAGAAGCTTTCGACCACCAAATATTTCTCAAGCACCCCAGTATAAGTCAGAATTAATAGAGGTATAATGATGGGTTGGATGTCTCTATACACACCACTCTTGAAGTTCCAAACCCTGAAGTACTGATCTATAACCATATACATCGAGTACGTGTCAAGGTTGGTGAACCTTGATGAATAGTCAGCCACCATCATGCTACCCTGTTGGAAATGAAGAAGATCATGTATACGTACTTATCTTAGCATAAATGGTGATAAATCCTCTATAAAGAGACGCTCAAACTCTATGCATGAAAGATTCACCTCACCGTGAGTATGGATAGCCAAACTCCACCATCGCCCTACCAAACCCTGAAGAAGGCTCGCTGCCAGGATCACCATCTAGTTCGCTGGTGTCCTGACTTGATGGAAAACTTTGGTCACTGCCTCAAGACAGTCCTTAGCCACCTGAGGGTTGGGATCACTCAGAATCTGAGGGATATTTGTCTCTAAAACTCATGGAATACGCTCAGCCTGAGCACCTCATCTGCTGGTATTGCGGGTACCACATGATTCTACATAGGTGACGGTATAACTGGCGCACCACCTGGAAGTAACATCTGGGGAATTAGTCCCTATATCAAAGACTAGTCACTGAGGGGTTCGTCCTCATGATCAATCTATTTAATCCTAGCTGGTATGCATCTCAGGGGAATCCTGTAAGAAAACAAGATGTACCATGATCAATGAGTATATCTGGAGAGTTGACTCAAGAAGGACATGGAACAATAACCCATTCATATATGATGCATGTACCATTGTTTTACATGAAACCAATGTTCTCATGTACCAAGTTGAAAAGCAGTTTATCAAACTCCTGGTGTATGGATATATCAGCCGCCTGCACCAACACTGGAGTTCCTGGCCTGAAAGATGAACTTGAAACACTTAACATTGTTTCCCAAAATCAATCTCACAGACTCTTTGTCCCAAGGTAGAACCGACCAGATTTGAAACCACTCTGTCATGAACCGTTCTAATGGGGCCCGTGTCGCGACTCCCCAAGCCCTCCTCTAATAGGCCAGGGGATGGTGACTAGCACTGAGTAGGCATGTCACTAACATGGGAGGAATTTCCTATTATAACTGTATGCATGCACACATCTCCAAGACCACAAATGATGAAATATAAAAAACACTAAGAAAGAAATGCATGCATACCATCATCCCAACCAACAAATTATGATAGAAAATAAGGTGAAATAAATTAGACTGAGCTAGAATACAATCCCACCAAAAGAAAGAGTCAAAAACTATAAAGTCCAACCTATAAAAAAATAGGTACCAGGACTAATGCTCAAATCCTTAGGAAAACCTTGGACTGGATGAACTCAAAAAGCTCTGTGTGGTCCTAGTCCACCCTGGATTCCATCAAAAGGTCGATCGTCTTCACAGGACACGACACATGCGGGAAAATCCCGTGTAGGTGTGAGTATAACAATACTCATCAGGGCACCCCAAACCACCAAGAAATACATAAAGAGAGGTAAAATAATATCCAAAAAATATATGTATACAAAACATATAATAATAATATCTAGATATACTCAAACCAAGACACACTGTCTAGAGGTAAGTCACAACTACCGTATACCAACACCAGGGATTCATCCTAAAGATTCCACAAAGCACTCATCTGGGAGAACACACTCCTAAGTATTATAGCACTGATGAAGTCTACCCAAGAAGTACTGTTCATTGGGAACTATCATGAGAGAGATACACTGATAGATCTGAAGAGAGATATGATATATAGATGATGATCACAACTAGGGCCATGGGGTGATACCAATAACTATATCTGGATTAACCAGCTAAGTTGAGGATTGATGCCCGGTGAATTTGGTCACATCAATACCAATGATTATACCTAGGTCAAAAATAATTAATAGAGGATCCTAATCTGGGCCTCTTAGAGGGGATTCCAATGAATCTATCTAGAAAGTCCTGCTAAAGGGGTCATACTCATATGAGTAGAAAACGATACCCACTAACCTTTAGGGAAACGATCAAGGGAAAAAACCCTAATGAAGCTTGTCCAAGATACTGTTTAAAAGAGATTCAATCCATGTAGAAAGGTATACATGGTGTGTAGTAGGGTAACACACCATGTTCCTTGACCTCAGGTACTACCCGTGTACAATATCTCGTGTCATTAGAACATGACGTGTAAAAACAGAGTATATGGCATGTAGAAAGTCTTACACACCATGAACTTCCATATGAGGTCCACCCATGTACTCTTTCTATGTGCCAGTACATGGTTTCAACCCATTTAGTTCTACCCATGTTCCAGTACATGGGGGTTATCTACATAATCAGTCCAACCAAGTCATGTGGGGGAGTACATTCCATGTGGGAACCTTGTGTACTCCGCCCTATGTTCGTGTATCTCCCGAGATACACACCGAGTCCCAGGGAAGGACCCACATGCCATGTGAAAAGTGTCACATGCCATGTTACACTTAACTACTTTCCAAAACCCTAGCCGCTACTTAGTGGGGCCCACACATTGTGTATTCCAAAATAGATGCCATTTTCATATGGATTTTATAGAAACCCTGGTCCGTGCTCTGTCATCTTCCCCATCATTATGATCACTGATCCTAGACACACCTCATTAGAAAACTCCAAATCCAAGGTCTTCTGGTCACACTATCACTGAATCAGTAATATTTAGGCCTTGACTCAACTCAGAAAACAATATCGCCGTTGTTCTTCATTTCTGACAAATAACGAGAAATCGACACCCACCATCGTTCGATCCACTACTAAAACCACCATCACATCTCCATAGAGTTGTATAGATGCTGGATCTTCAATCTCTAATTGTTGTTCCACAAAATGAAGGCACAATGATTGTTTATTTGTAAACCATGAAGAATGAGAAGAAAGAGAAGAACATGAAGAATGTGAAGAATGTGAATAATTTCAGGGGATAAATACACAAGGAAAAACCCAAGAAATGAACCTCAGCCGTTGTTCATTACAGCTTTGATCCATTCTGTAATAATAGTCAAGAAAAACCAATCCAAATCCAACAATCCAACCTCAAAAAAATTCCCGTAGTCAAAACCCATACTGCAAGGATGATTGAACCGTGATTCACCCTGGTTCCCTACTGAGATTCTTATTAATAAAAGAAAAAATGCGTTGTTGTGTAACGTTAAAATAAAATAAATATTCAATTTATTTTATTCGTTAAAACGTTTGAAAACTAATTTTCACAGCCGACCCATGCCAGGCGATGTTAGGCCTTTCCTAGGGTAAATCCGCTGCTTTGAACGCAACGATGCCCTCATATTTCTGATCCTAGCACCCATTTGAAAGTTATTACACTTTTTTCAGTAAAACCACTCACTCATTCTATTTAATATATTTCAAACATTTATTTTGGGAACACCGGGCCTCAGAATTGCACTCCGTCTTAGTACCTGGTCTCGAATTAATTCCATATAATATTTAAAAACAATACATGAAAAAATCTGGGACATTAATTTTTTTGGGTATCCTTGATCCTCTCAAGAATGGTTGGTTGAGAATTTATTTGAGAAAGGTAGGATAAATATCCATTTATTATTCCCATTTCCATACTTTTCATTTTTAGGAATATTTTATCTCTTTCAATCCTCATCATAGACAGGGTTTTAAGATCCTTTTTACTCAGAGAATATGCATCTTTGTTCTCCTTCCTAGGATTGAAATGGATTGAAAAATCATAATCCTTGATCATCTCTAACCACATTCATTAGCGCATATTAAGCTAATTTTTTTTCAATGTATACTTGAGGATTTTATGATCTTTATATATGTCACACTTCTCCTTGTAGAGATAATGTTACAAAATCTTCAATTCCAAGATCGCTATAGCCAATTATAGATCATGTGTTGGGCAGTTCTTCTCATGAATATTTAATTGGTTAGAGGCATAGGCCATCACCTTATCATCTTACATGAATAAACAACCCAATCCCTTATTATATGCATAACTATAGATCACAAATACTTCCCCACCGGTGGGTAATGTGAGAACAGGTGTAGTTTCTCCTCACATTCATCATTCCAAAAAAAGTTAACTCCTTTTTGAGTTAGCATGGTTAGTGGGATTGATAATCATGAGAAGTTTCTCACAAATAGATGATAGTACCTAGCTAATCCAAGGAAACTGTGGATCTACATCCTAGATGTTGGTCTCAACCATCCTTCAATTGTATTTATTTTTAAAGGATCCATAAATATATCTTTACTGGTGATAACATCCAGGAATGTTACTTTCTCTATACAAAACTCACTTTTACTATACTTCACATACAAATTTTCCTTTTTCAAGGTATTAAATAAAACATTCAAAATCTCCTGAGGTTCCTCCTCAATTCTAGAGTAGATAAAAATATCATCTATAAATACTAACATAAATTTGTTGAGATAGTACCTAAGGAATAAATTCATCAACTCCATAAAGATAACTAGAGCATTATTGAGCCCAATTGGAATCACTATGAACTTGTAGTGCCTATACCTTATATGAAAATCAGTCTTGGGGATATCCTTATTCAAATTTAATTGATAATATCCCAACTAAAGATCCACCTTAGAGAAGTAATATACTTTATGTATTTGATTGAACAAGTCATCAATCCATGGAATATGCTACTTTTTTATCATGATATTATTAATATCATAATAATAAATGTAGATTCTCATTGAACCATCCTTATCATTGATGAAGAATACTGGAACACCCCATGGTGAAGCACTTGGGTGTATAAACCCTTTATCCAAATTCTCTTGAAGTTGATTCTTCATCTCTTCAAGTTCAATAATGACCATTCTATATAGTCTTGGATATTGGAAAATATTCAGGTATAAGATCAATTGATAACTCAACCTCAATCCTTGGAGGAAAAAACAAAAAAGTATTTAGGAAACACATTAGTATATTCTCTTACAATAGAAATGTAATAAATGATGATCTTTTCCTTAGTCTCAATCATTTGAGCTAGATGAACTTTCTCATAAGGCAATAATATCCATCCTTGAGATGATGATACCAAAGGAGATTAATCCTTCTCCTTGAACTAATATAAAATGGAGGGAGATTCATGATAAAGAGGGTGATTTCCTTCCCTCAGCATTTTATATTGACTCTATATAAGTAAAGTCAATCCATACCCATAATTGCATCAAATTATGATAAAGAGAGTATCACAAGGTTTTCTAGAAAATTAAACCCACAAATATGGATAGGGGAGAAGTTATATACTTGGGAAATAATAATTACCCCATTTTTCTTTTTCATTAATATATCCACTTCCATGTTTTGAGGTGGTGTTTGAATTATTCTACTAAACTTTCATGATATGAAAGAATGTATAAAACTAGAATCAAAGAGTATATTCGATATCCTTGAATGAATAACTAGCATACCTATCACCACGTTGTTGTTTGAATTCACCTTAATAGTTGTGATGGCATAATATTACCCTTTATATCTAGGCCTTGGAGGTTTTTTTTTAGTTATCATTTCCAAACCTTATCTTAGTGCATTGATTCGAAAAGTATCCTTGTTCCTTGCAATTGAAACATTGGACAATAAGCTGAAGGTTGACTGGAGTATTCCTTTCTTCCATCACATTAGTGGGTTTCTACCATCGACATTCACTAGATAGGTTTCATTTCTTTCCAAACCTAAAGAATTTACTTATCACCTTTAGGAAATTTCCTAGATGCTTCATCCCATAATTTTGACAAGTGGGATGTTAGAATTTTTTTTCCATCACAAGATTTCTCCATCACTACTCCATAATTAAACTATGTTATCTACTTCCTATATCCATACCTATGAGACCCTTAATATTATATGATATCTATTTTAAATTTTATGGAACATCAAACAATTTCCACATAGTTTTTAAAGCCTCAAATCTCAAGAGCTTTTAATAGACTCAATTTTATCTCACCAAAAAGTAATCAACTTTACTTTTGTGGTCAATGAAATAGATGAAGGTTTATCATGAAAGTCTGGTGAAGTTATCCTCACACACCCCAATATATTCTTCATCATTTTAATTTAGAATGGGGCAATCCATCTTAATTTTAAGTTGGAGAGCGTGATTAAAATATTTATCAATTTTTTTCCAAAATTCTTTCCACTCCATCGCTTTGATCTCCTCCTTGGGATTTATATTTTTGATCAACTTCCACCATTGATCAACTTCTACCTCTGTATGATAAACAACCATAATAACCTTATATTTATCAAAACATTGAAATATGGAGAATATATTTTCAATGGATTTGATACATTATTCCATGATTAAAGGATCAAAATATACACTAAAATTCAGATGCCTTTGTTGCATAAAGGTCTCAATTGTAACCTGCTATTTCTTAAGGGAATTTGGGTTTCTCTATGATACAAGTTTATATTAAAAACTCTAGTTAATTGAGTAGGTATTTTAATGAATTTATCAACTCATACTACCATTGGGTTGAGAATATTATCTGGGTGGTCATCACATTTCCCATCACTTTTTTTGACTCAGTTCCTCCTATTTCCATCCATTGAATAAAATGAAGGAAAACTTAGGGTGGACAATTTTCAAACTATTAATAATATAAAATAGAAACTATGAAAATTAAAGGGATAACTCATAAATAACATATAATACTTAACCTATGAATTTATAGGTTTCAATCTAAGTTATCCATGGTATATTTCCTAACATAATATTTTATGGGAATTTTTGTTCCCTTCATAACGAGCTTGTGAATTTACAAAATAATATCCCCTAAGAGTCTCAAACCAAGCATGAAACAAGGTATCTTTTTTACAAATTGGGTGACGAGTGATCCAATTCCCAATGCATCCTTTTCAATGTTATTACCCCTAGGTATAATTATTCCATATCCACATCCACTTAAAGTATCCAGATAGGGATTTTTTTCTTATAAACTAATTATGCTATACTTTATCATAAGTTAGGGATGTTTTCCTATGCTTAGACTTATCCATAAGGTTTTCAATAAGGATTTATAATCCCAATCCCCCAAAATAACCATACCTTGTTCTGATTCCAACTACGACAACCCATATAATTTATAAACTTTAATTCATGATTTATTACATAAAGACATACATAATATAAATATCATGAGGCATAGTGTATTTGGGAAATTATATACATAAAAATATAACTTGAAATAGGGGAAATTAGATACATAAAACCATAACTTGAAATAGGGATATAATAAAATTATTTAAAAATCCCACAATATTCCCTTAGATTCCATTGACCTTCTAAAACTACACAGGGTAACATGGGGATGTATATAAGAAAGTGGAGATTTATAAATATAAATAAGAGAATAATAAAAGCATAATAAGATGAAAAAAATAAATTTTATAAAAGTGGAATATCAAGGTGACATAATATGAGTGATAATCATAAACATAAAAATTGAATCATGATATAAAATGATAACATCAAGGAAACATAGGAATTTGAAAACAATATAAAATATGGCATCATAAGAATAAGTCAAGGATAACCAACAAGAAATCATAACATAGTGTTCTTAGGATAACCTATTTTTCACCATAAATTATATATAATGAGACAAAAACATTAACCAATGCATTGGAGGTCTATATAATTATAGAACCACCCATCACATTCATATCATGTACATGAATTTGTGTTCTACATAGATCATAAAACATAAGAATGACTTTAATAACTTTTAATCCCATGATTAAGGAGTGTGGTTTACATACATGTAAGTAAAAAATAAATTAACTATAGGTATATCTATATGAATACCCTTGAGTTTAAAGTAGGATGGGTATTCACTACACAAAAGTTTGGCATGGAAAAATCACGGGATAATTTCGGCACCATAATGGGTGTACATAACAATTCATAGAATGGTTTAATGATAGTAAAATGTGGTATAACATTACTTTTAAATCATAATTAAAATAAAATATATGTGTTAAAACATATTAAAATATGAAAAATTGGAAATAAAATGGAATAATACAAAGAAAGTGCTTGAATAAAGAGGACGAGGAGGGAATCATCTTACCTTGAAAGGGTGCTTCTAAAAGATTGGGAGGAGCTTATTAAGAGATTAATAAAACCTTGGAAGGTATTTATAGAGGGAGAGGGAGAGTTAATTTTTAATTAATGGGTTTTTAGGGAAGAGTAATGGTTGGATGGGTGGGTATTTATTGAAAAAAGAGTGAATAATTTTTTATTAATTTCTAAACTTAGGATTTGGAATCTATATAATAAAATAAACAAAACAAAAAACCTTCCCATAGTTTTTTCCCATAGTTTATTCCAAATAGGATTGTTTTTCAATATTTTTTAATTCCAATAAATCATCATAATAAAATAATACCCTTAGTGATGTATAAGTGAGTCATGTTCATAAATAATTGATTTTAAAACCTTAAAATATAATATAGGTTTTGGAGGATCCATTAAGGGTTTATAAAATTAATAAAATAAAATAAAAATAAATTATTTTAAAGGATAAATATATATTTGGTCATTATTCTTTTTATGGTATTTATAACATCACTTTTGGGCCATTATGATTTCATAATACAAACCATATATTTAGAATGTATTAATTTTTTACCCAATAATTCAACTATCTTAGAAAATTATGAAAAATTAATAATTTTCTAATTTCAACATGATTATTTAAAAAATAATATTTATTTTATCAAAATAATTTAATAAATATGATAATTTTCACTATTAAATAAAAATCCCTATTTACTGGAAAATACTAGTTTTTACAATATTAACCACCTTTTGACCCTTTTAAAAATTTCATTAGACTAAATTAAACTATATTATCATTTAAATATAATAAGAAAATTTTATTAAAATATAATTTATTTAAAAAATTATTTAATTTATTAAAAGAGTTTCATAATTGAAATTATATATTTCCCAAAAAATACAATTTTTATCTCTTCATGTCAAAATATAATTTTTATCAAATGAATTATATAATCCCTAATAAAGTAATAATAAAAAGGGATAAATATAATCATTATTTCATTAAAAATAAAATCTAAAAATTCATACAACTGGGGTCTAGATACATAACCCCTTATTATGCTAGCGTATACCCCAAGGGTAAGGTGTGTGATGGTGGCTCATTATTGGGGTGGTTCAACGAACATGGTTTGGGGTGTGATCTTGATAATCTTGAACTTATCCCATAAATGGTTTTGTTCATGATTATTTTTTTTAATTTTATCTTGGTCTTGGTCAAAGGAAATTCCTAGTGATTCTATATCTCTCAAAATATTAGATAATTGGGCTTAATAAGATACAATCCTATTGGTTGAGACCATCACTTATTCTTTCTATTTCAATTAGACTTTATCATAACCATTAATATATACTAATATTAACGGTCACTATACAATGACTATATTATGTATGGTTAACATGATTAATGGTCTTTTAAATATAAAAGGGTATATCGGACCAAAATAACCAAAGCAGTGCATGTGTTTTCTATAATTATAATGAATATAATCAATAAAAAGGGAATTTCATTTATAAAAGTTAAGTTCATTATTAGTTTGATTTGGGATGAGGGGTTTTATTTAAAAGCGGTTTATTTTTGTAATCATGCCTCAGATCAGGCCTATTTTGAGTCATTAAAAATTTACCAAATATCCTAAACTTAACCTTATAAATATCCTTTATAATACATCTAATTAGGGTTATCCTTAATTTGAAATAAACCATAAAATAGGTTGGAGTTTCACATTATTTGGGGAGTGAATGAATTCATGGATCAAGCCTGAACATCGAAGCTTCAACGAATCACCATTAAGGATGTAATTTTTATATTTTTTTTGTTCTTTAAATATTTTAATTTATTGATTCACATTTTTCATTATTGTGATTCTTAAAATACATGTTTCTATAATAATAATAATAATAATAATAATAGTAATAATTACTCTATTGATTCTTATTATGCATGTGATGAATAGTGAAAGACAATTTGAGAATAAAAACATGTGGTTGGGCCCTTTGTGGCCACCACCCCTCTTCACCCCACATGACCCACACCACACGACAATTTCACAATGCGATGCCACCGATAGCGCATAGAGGTGACCGGGCCACCATCCACCATCCTATATCCCCCATTTTCACTATTTATCTTCCATTGTCACAACCCACCTTCACCAAGATGAGGGAAGGGACATCGGATTGCCCGACCCTTCCTTTATCAAGTTTAAGGAGAGATGATGACCCCTGAAACCCGCCTTCAATAGGTCTCGGAGTGGTGACTAGCACCAAGGGTATAGAATCAAACACAAAATGGAAGGAATTACCCTTTTATTTAGTAGGATCAGGATATAAGATAGTAAATCCCAAACAACACCAAAACTGGAGGTAAAAGTAAAGCCAAAACAAACCAGTCCCATATGCATGTTCCAAAAGTAAGTGCCACAAAGTACAAGAAAACTACAGAGGAAAGTACCAAAGAAAAGAAAAGAAACAACAAAAACTGTCCCAAGAACTGAACTAGTACGGTCCCACATGATCCTCGAAGTCCTCGTAGAAACCTAAAAGTAGTTTATATACATAGGGTGAGTATACAGGTATACTCAGTAGGGAAAACCAAAATCTCTCGTGCACTAGGGGGGAGGAATTTTAATGCCCTATGAGAAAAGGAGATAACCAGAGCACCTAGAAAGGAAACTATCCACCCCAACCTCACCAAGGAACACTCCCCAAATAACACAAGTCAAGTAATGTAATAGTACTAACACATCGATGTTTGGGTACCCCACACCACTTTCCCAATGGTTATTGAATACATCCTACGCATTGGACCTCTCCCGCCATTCTCACCACAGTCCCACTGCCATACCCCTCCCACACACACCTGGGCTATAATCACACATCCCTCCCACAAACACCTGGTCCACAACCACACATAACCACGCCCAAAAATACCTGGTTCAGAACAACTACCTCCACACCCGAAGACACCTGGGCCTCATCTCGGAGACACTTGGGAAATAACCTGCCCACACACACTAGGGCCAACCACCACAACTACCCCGCCTGAAGAATCTTGGGCTATAATGGACCTTAGGCCATCACAGCCTGCCTGAAGGATATTGGGATACTCAGGAAAGGGATCAAAAAAGGATCTAATAGCCATCCACTCATAGAAGTGTTGGGAAAACCCCCCCCCCCCATGAAATGGGGGTGTTTGGCACGAAGTGCTCAACTTGGGTGGGGCACAAATAAGAAACATAAGAACTAAATTATACATATAGGTAAACATGCACTCATCCCAACCTAAGGGTTCCAAAACTAGACCAACCACAAACACCCTCATTACTATTCATTCACAAGAAGTACCATACCCACAACCATGTTACAACTCATTCATGGAACCAATTCCCCATTTAACCCATTCTTGTTCTCATAATCAAGTGATTCCATTCAAATTAATTCTTCACTATTGGGAAAATAACAGGCATAACCACAAGGCAAGGAAGTAGAAAACAACCAAATAGTAATTTAAGCATTCACACCCGGTTCTCTTGTAAAGTCACAACAACAAAAAGGGATCCGTGAGATCCCTCGAAGTACTGGAACTAAACTAAGCCCCACCATATTCCCCCACACGGCCTCAAATAAAAAAACCAACAACTGCACCAGAACAGGGGATCCCATCCCTATCCCCATCACCCAAAAGAAACAATCAGAACAATCACACACATATTTACAAGACAGATTAAGGGAGTTCCAAATTTAAACACACCATTCATTTAGTTCCTTCTTTTCCATTGGGTTAACCGGGGTGATCACACAAGGATTCTTGTTCACTGGATGTTCATTTAATCAACCGAGCTTACGTGATTTACCAATTTCCATGTTACATCCATTCAATCACATAAATATCTAGAAAAACAGAGGTTCATTAGTGTGTATGTAAAGACCACCAACGACCATGATTTTCAGTGGAGAGAAGCCCATACTATTCACAACATATAAGAATTGATAAACGAGTACAACAGAATCATAAAAACACCCCTTCATTCTTTAAAGGTCCATTTTTTATCTTCATTAAGGTTTGGTTTCTTCCATTCCCATAGAAAAATTAGCATACTCGCCCCGCATGATACACAATAAAGAGAGATGAAGGAAAATCCCTACCTGGATGATCAACGATCGAAGTTTCTCTCCACGTGCCAAGAACTGGGGATGCGCAACTTGCAGGGGAGGAACGCCGATGACTCCAGGTGAGAGAAGAAAATCTCTAGCACCGGCGCACCACTTGCCTCAGGAAGGGGGACTCCAAATGTACAAGTAAATAAAATGAGACCAGTCAAGAAGAAGAAGAAGAAGAAGGATCAATTCCCGTGTGATAAAAAGGTGAGATCCTAGAGTTACGGGATATTGAATTTTGAATGACTTTAAAGGCGGATCGTGGTTTTACCACATGGTTGGGTGGTTACACACGATGTAATAAATTTTCATTTAATAATTTCCATCGGATAGGTGTCCATAATGGCTGTGCGTTAAATGGTTTCCTCTAATCATAAGAAAACGTGCAACATGGGAAGAATTGGAAGGTATGGGGAAAGGGTGTGACACTGAGGAAAAGCCACAAGTTTTGGAAAGTCAAGGGTCGTCCAACTCTTAGGATATTTTTAGATATCATTTATGGGCCTTAAAAATATTCTAAAAGGGGTATTAAATCATTTTATGTCAAAAGATACGTTGCGGGGGCGGAACTAGGAAAACTCGGGAAATTTGAAAAAAAGAAAAGGTAAAAGGGAAGACACGATTCCACCATAATGATGTCACTGTTATAGTTCCATATTCACGGTTCCACCATAAGCGGTGCCACCATTTTGGTGTGTGACTGTGACGGTGCGACCGTGACAGTGCCACCATGACGGTGCCACCGTAATGGTGTCACCAGTTCGGTGAGACACCATAAAGCGGTGCCACCATTTCATTATGCGACCGTGATGATGCCACCATTTCGGTGCCACCATAATAGTGCGATCGTGATGGTGCCACCGTGATGGTGCCACCATGACCAGTGCCACCGTGATGGTGCCACCATGACCAGTGCCACCGTAATGGTGGAACTGTTTGGTGTAACCTGGTTTTTGGCAAGGTACTGGACCAGGAGGGTCCATGTCATTACATCAGATACCTCTCAAATTATTCTCGCCCTTGAGAATTTAAAACCAGACCCCAAGAAAAGAGAGGGTTCTGAACAACCACCTTGAAAGATACCTCTCAGGAGTAAACCTCATCACATCTGGGAACACCTGTCCCTCAAGTAACCACACAAACATTCAAAGCCCATACCTTCCAGTCATATGGGTTAGGGAGTCCCTTTTTCCATGTATAGATACTATCCGCTTTGGGCGGAACTGACTCACCCACACGAGTTTAACCACATAAACTCTAATTCATATTGATTATGGATCAAGTCCTCCCCACCCCATAGTCAGGACTCTTAACACACATTCAGAGAACAAGAAAAACAACACATCCCCTAGTTAACAAGGTAAAGCGCTTCATCTCAACAAGTATAAAACAAAACGGAACAAAAACTCAAAAAAACTCTGGGTATTGGGCATACATCTATGCCTCCCGTTCCCAGGTACTCTCCTCGAGCCCACCATGCCTCCATAATACTCAAACCATGGGAATGGTTCATCCACAGAGCACCTTCTCCTCACGATCCTTGATCCTCACAGGTCTTTCTATAATCATCACGTCATCCTCAATATCTAGATTTCCCCAGTTGAGGACGTGTGAATCATCGTGTAGATACCGACGGAGTTGAGACACATGGAAGACGTCGTTCACTCTCAGTAGCGGCGGTGCTAGCGCTAGAAGATAAGACACTTTGCCGACCCGCCGCAACACCTCAAAGGGTCCGACGAACCTGGGAGAAAGCTTACTCTCCTTGCCAAACCTTTGTTGTCCACACCGAGGGGAGACCTTCAAGAACACGTGATCCCCGACCTCTAGCTCCAAGGGTATCCTACTACTATCAGCATACGACTTCTGCTGGTCCTGGGATGCCTTCATCCTCCCTTGTATAAGTTGAATCTTCTCCGTCATGCTCTGCACCACTTCTGGTCCAAGAAAACTTGCTTCCCTGACCTCTTTCCAGCATGCGATTAAGCGACATGACCTCCCGTACAAGGATTCTAATGAATCCATGCCAATGGTAGAGTGATAGCTATTATTATAGGCAAACTATATTATGGGAAAATTTCATACCCACGATCCCCCAAAGTCCAAAACACATGCTCGTAGCATATCCTCCATAGTCTGGATGGTGTGATTTGTTTTCCCATCTGTCTGGGGGTAGAAAGTGGTGTTGAGGCATAAATGGGTGCCAAAAGCACGTTACAATCCTTTCCAGAACCATGAGGTAAACTAAGTATCCCGATCAAAGACTATGGACCTTAGAACCCCATGAAACCAAACCACCTCATCCACGTACCTCTATGATAAGGAATCCATCGCACTTGACTCTTTAATCACCAATAAGTGATATGATTTTGTTAGTCAGTCTACCATTACCTAGATAACATCACAACCTCCTTGAACCATAGGTAATCTTGTGATAAAATCCATCGAGATGTCATCCCACTTCCACTCAGGGACTACAAAAGGCTGAAACAAACCTCTTGGAACATGGTGTTCTGCCTTCACCTACTGACACACCAAGCACCTTTCCACAAACTCTGCCACTGCCCGTTTCATCCTGAGCCACCAAAAATCCTCCCTCAGTCCCCAGTATATCTTGGAAACTCCTAGGTGCACTGCTAGGGGTAATTTGTGAAACTCACCAAGAACTCTCCTGCTCATTTCCACTGAGACAAACAACTTCCCATGAAACATCATCCAATTCTTCCCATATTCCGACCATCCTTCCGGGGCATTGCCCTGGCTAACCCGATCACACATTACTTCACTCTCTAAGTCTCCCCACTGAGACTCATCTACCTGCCACAAAAGAGAGAAATGCACTGCCATCTGAAATAGGAAACCTCTACCACCATCCATCCTTGCATATAGGTGCAGGGTATCCAAATACTCCATCACCTTCCAAGCATCTGCCGAATCTCAAACCACATCCTTCTGCAACTTCCTACTTAAGCATCGACCACCACATTTTCCTTTCCTGAGGTGTAGGAAATATTGAAGTCGTAATCCTGAAGAAACTCCATCCACCTCCGCTGCCGCAAGTTATGGTCTTACTGGGAGAAGATATACCTCAAGCTCTTGTGATCTGTGAAGACCAAAAATAGTTCCCCAATGAGATAATGACACCATAACTTTAGTGAAAACACAACCGCTGTGAGATCCAAGTCATGGGTGGCATAGTTACACTCATGGAAACGTAACTTCCTAGACCCATAAGAGATCACCCCTACTGTTGCATCAATACACACCCCATGCCAAGTCCAAAATCATCAAAAAACACCTCAAACTCCACCCCTTCTTCTGGAAACCTCAGCACTAGGGCACTAACCAACTTCCCCTTCAGATAACTAAAGGCTTCCTCGCACTGTCCACCCCACACGAAAGCTTGGTTTTTCTTGGTCAAGGCTGACAAGGGTGCTGCAACTCGAGAGAAGTTGGTCACAAACCTTTGGTAGTAACCTTCCATACCTAGGAAACTACGAACTTATACCATGTTCTTGGGTGCTACCCAAGAAACAACTGCTTCGACCTTTGATGGATCCACCACTATTCCCTGCTCAGACACCACATGTCCAAGGAAGTGCACTTCTCGTGTCTAGAAATTTCACTTGGACAATTTCCCATAGAGTTGGTGGTGTCAAAGGAACTCTAAAACCATTATAAGATGCTCAACATGATCCTCCTCTGATCTTGAGTAGATCAGGATGTCATCAATAAACACGACTACAAACCGGTCTAGATATTCCCGGAATATGGAGTTCATGAGCCCCATGAACACAACTGGTGAGTTCGTAATGCCGAACAACATGACTACAAACTCAAAGTTCCTATATCTGCACCTGAAGGAAGTCTTCGAGATGTCCCCCTCTTTCACCCTCAACTGGTGAAATCCTGACCGCAGGTCGATCTTGGAGAATCATCCTGCCCCCTTTAACTGGTCAAAAAGGTCGTCTATCCTTGGGAGAGGGTAACATTTATTGACTATTACCTAATTTAGTCTCTGGTAGTCTATACACATCCTGAGACCACCATCTTCCTTCTTCACGAACAAGATTGGGGAACACCAAGGTGATGCACTCGGTCAAACAAAACCCTTATTCATCAGTTCATCAATCTGAATTCGTAACTCCCACAACTCAAAAGGCACCATCCGATAGGGAGCCATCAAAATCGGACAGGCACCGGGTTGCAAGTCTATCCCAAAATCAACATCACATAGAGGGGGTAGAGTCTCCACTTCTTTAGGGAAGATGTCCATGAACTCATTGATGATCCCTGGGACTTTCACCATATCTGTATCTACTGACTCCACTGACAACTCAACTAACAAGAAAAGGAGGGACTCCACTCACCGAATTCCTTCCTGGAAACCCCGCTCACCGGTGAAAGTCACACGCTGTCCATACTCATCGGAGAACATGACTCTTCTTAAAAAATAGTTGATAACAACATGTACATAAAATAGAAATTCGATGCCTAGGATGACATGATATGGCTTTATCTTCAACAGTAGAAGATCCATGCTAAACTGATGTGGCCCTATCATCAGTATCCACCCTCAGAAAACATAAAACAAGTTGGTCTGACCTCCGATTGGTGTACTCAACACCAGGGGAACTAGAATTCTCTCAGTGACTAAACCCATATCACGGGCTAGACCTGGTGCAACAAAGGAGTGTGAACCTCCTGTATCAAACAAGGCATAGGCAAGAGTACTAAACAAGCTGATCGTACCTCGAACGACTTCCGGCCCTACTGGAAATGCTGCCTCTGTGGCGTGTAACTGCCCACATCCAGCTCCTCTACCCCTCGGCTGACGACCACCTCCCCGACCATGCCCCGGTTGAGGTCCCTAAGGATCACCCTGAGGTCAACCTCCTCCCGTAATGTCTTCTCTTGAAGGAGCAGGAGCTCGCTGTCCCTACTACTGCTGCTGAAAGGTCCCGACTGGAAACTGATGCTGCTGAGGCGGGTGCTAAACTGGCCTACCCCCACTGTACTGCACTCGGTATGGGAACTGATTCCAAAGGTTACCATGGTTGCCAAAGATGAAGAATCTCCATCCTGGGCCCGAAAGAAAAGGACAAGGACTGGGAGATTGAAACCGGAACTGTTGGGGCCTACTCCCCGCTGGCCGAAACCTAGAAGGCCCTAATGCTGGAGGCCTGTTGCTAACAGAATTTCCCTTTGATGAGACCAACTGGATCCCCTCTCATGGAACACCTCCCAGCTTATGCATCCTATACACCACTTCAGCCTTTTTATGGACCTCCAAGTACTTCGGTCGGGTGAAGGGGGTAACGACGTATTGATGAAAAGGTCAGAGTGCCTCTTCTAAACATCTCGCCTGAGACTCCTCATATGGAAAAAGGTCCGGAGAAAAACGAAGGATATCCTTGAACTTGATCCCCAACTCCCTCACTGAAATTATCTCCTGCTGAAGAGTGATTAGCTCCTGCCTCTTCTCTGCCTTCATCGTGGATGAGAGGAATTCCGATCATAATTCTTTCTCAAAGTCAGTCCACATAACCTCAGCCTCCCCCTTCTCCCTAAGGTAGAGTGTCCACCACTGATGTGCTGATCCCCGCATTTGGCTTACATTCAGAGGAACCTAGTACTCTTTTGGAGCCCTGATCAAGCCAAAATCTATCACCAGCTCCTCGAGCCAGCTCTCTATATCCATGTATGAGATTATTCCCTTGTACTTCCTGAGGGTTTTCTGCTGAAAGGCACGAAACATCCTCTGACACTGATCATCCTCCTCCTCTTGGTCAGTCCTTTTCCGATCAGCCAAGCCAACCTCTTAGGCCTAAATCTCCCACACTACTCATGGTCATCATCCAGGTGCCATAACTGCAAGGTAAACAAGGAATGCCTAAGCCCGAGTAGTGTAGAATATTTATTTTAAATTTTATTAGACTTCTTATTCATTTTAAATCCCAAAAATACCCAAGAAACACAAGAACACAAGTCATTATGATGCATGTAACTTTCCTAGGGTCTCTACCCCACAATCAGCATAGCCTTACTTGGTCATTTGGTAGGTCCTGAGTCCTTGCATCAGATCATGGGGGGCCCTAGAATCCTGTGTCCTAGCCAGTCTTCCCTATCCTATTTCACGCACCAAGATTTCCTAACACTATTGTCCTACCATCCCATGCAATTCTCACTGTGCCTAACTCTGGTCTCCATCCTATCTCTCAACCTCTTCTCTGATACCATTCTGTCACGACCCGCCTTCACCAAGATGAGGGAAGGGACAAAGGATTTCTAGAACCTTCCTTCCTCAAGTTGAAGGAGAGATGATGAACCACGAAACCCGCCTTCAGTAGGTCCTAGAGTGGCGACTAGCACCAAGGGTATAGAATCAAACACAAAATGGAAGTCATTAACCTTTTTATTTAGTAGGATTGGGAGATAAGATAGTAAATCCGAAACAACACCAAAATTGGAGGTAAAAGTAAATCCAAAACAAACCATTCCCATATGCATGTTCCAAAATTAAGTGCCACAAAGTTCAAGAAAACTCCAGAGGAAAGTACCAAAGAAAAGAAAAGCAACAACAAAAACTATCCCAAGGTCCAAACTAGTACAGTCCTGCACGATCCTCAAAGTCCTCATGAAAATATGAAAATAGTTTATATACGTAGGGTGAGTATACAGGTATACTCAGTAGGGAAAATCAAAAGCTCTCATGCACAAGGGGGAGGCATTCTAATGCCCTGTGAGAAAAGGAGATAACCAGAGCACCTAGAAAGGAAACTATCCACCCCAACCTCACCAAGGCACACTCCCCAAATAATGCAAGTCAAGTAATTTAATAGTAATAACAAATCGATGTTTGGGTACCCTGTGCCACTTTCCTACTAGTTATTGAAGACATCCTATGCATCAGACCTCTCTCGCCATTATCACCACAATCCCACTGCCATACCCCACCCGCACACACCTAGGATATAACCACACATCCCACCTGAAAACACCTAGGCCACAACTACACATAACCATTCCAACAAATACCTGGTCTAGAACAACTACCGCCGTGCCCGAAGACACCTGGTCCACATCCCGGAGACACTTGGGAAACAACCTACTCGCACACACCCAGGCCAACCACCACAATTACCCCGTCTGAAGAATCTTGGGATATAATGGACCTTAGGCCATCATATCCTGCCTGAAGGATCTTGGGCTACTCAGGAAAGGGAGAATAAAAGGAGATAATAGCCAGCCACTCATAGGAGTGTTGGAAAAAACACCCTCCCCCATAAAATGGGGGTTTTTAGCATGAAGTTCTCAACTTGGGTGGGCCACGAATAAGAAACATAAGAACTAAATTATACATATAGGTAAAAAATCACTCATCCCAACCTAGGGGTTCCAAAACCAGAACAACCACAAACACCCTCATTACTATTCATTAATAAGAAGCACCATACCCACAACCATGTTACAACTCATTCTCGGAACCAATTACCCATTAAAACCATTCTTGTTCTCATAATCAAGTGATTCCATTCAAATTAATTCTTCACTACTGGGAAAATAACAAGCATATCCACAAGGCAAGGAAGGATAAAACAACCCAACAGTAATTTAAGAATTCACACCCAGTTCTCTTGTAAAGTCACAACAACAAAAAGGGATCCGTGAGATCCCTTGAAGTACTAGAACCAAACCAAGGCCCACCATACGGCCCCACACGACCTCAGATATAAAAACCAACAACTGCACCACAACAGGGGATCCCATCCCCATCCACATCACCCCACAAGAAACAAGCAGAACAACCACACACATATTTCCAAGACAGACTAAGGGAGTTCCTGATTTCAACACACCCTTCATTTAGTTCCTTCTTTTCTGTTGGGTTAACCAGGGTGATCACACATGGATTCTTGTTCACTGGACGTTCATTTAATCAACCAAGATTACGTGATTTACTAATTTCCATGTTACATCCATTCAATCACATAAATATCCCGAAAAACAGAGGTTCATTAGTGCGCAAGGAAAGACCACCAATGACCATGTTTTTTAGTGGATAGAAGCCCATACAATTCACAACATATAAGCATTGATAAAAGAGTACAATAGAATCATCAACATACCCCTTCATTCTTTAAAGTTCTGTTTGTTATCTTCATTAAGGTTTGGTTTCCTATATTCCCATAGAAACATTAGCATACCCTCCCCGCATGATACATAGTAAATATAGATGAAGGAAAATCCCTACCAAGATGATCAACGATTGAAGTTTCTCTCCACGCACCAAGAATTGGGGATGCACGACTTGCAGGGGAGGAACGCCGAGGACTCTAGGATAGAGAAGAAAAGATATAACACCATTTCACCACTTGCCTCAAGAAGGGGGACTCCAAATTCACAAGGAAAGAAAAAGAGACCATCCAAGAAGAAGAAGAAGAAGAAGAAGAAGTAATTACCATGCGATAAAAAGGTGATATCCTGGAGTTACGTGATATTGAATTTTGAATGGATTTAAAGGTGGATCATGGTTTCACCACACGGTTGGGTGGTTACACACGATGGAATAAATTTTCATTTAATAATTCCCATCAGAGAGGTGGCCATAATGGATGTGCGTTAAATGGTTTCCTCTAATCAGAAGAAAATGCACAACATGGGCGGAATTGGAAAGTATGGGGAAAGGGTGTGACACTGAGGAAAAGCCACACATTTTGTAAAGTAAAGGGTCATACGTCTCTTAGGATATTTTTAGATATCATTTATGGGACTTAAAAATCTTTAAAAAGGGGTATTAAATCATTTTTACATCAAAAGATACGTTGCGGGGGAGGAACTGGGATAACTCAGGAAACTGAAAAAAAAATCAAAGGAAAAAGGAAAGACACGGTGCCACCATAATGGTGTCATAGTTACAATTCCATCTTTATGGTGACACCGTAATCAATGCCACTATTTCAGTGTGTGACCATGACGGTGCGACCGTGACGGTGCCACCGTAATGGTGTCACCAGTTCAGTGAGACACCGTAAAGCGGTGCCATCGTTTTTGTGTATGATCGTGATGATGAAACCGTGATGGTGCCACCGTAATAGTGTCACCGTGATGGTGCCACTATGACTAGTGCCACTGTAACGGTGGGACCGTTTAGTGGAACTGAGTTTTTAGAAAAGCACTGGACCAGGAGAGTCCATACCATTACATCCATCTCTCTTTATTTATCATGATGATCATATATAATGAACCAAAACCATATTTATTAATGGATAGTGGTGAGATCGATAGGTGACCTGGTAGGGAGGACACAACTCATGCTGAGTAGAGAATGCAGTGGTGTGGAATGAGATGGAGATAGGGGAAAAAGATTAGGAAATTTCTCAGGAAACATGAAATGAGGGATACATAGTGGTGTGAGGTGGTGGGGTTAGTTGGAGACAATGATCATTCTGGTGAAGGAGGTGATTGGAGTTTTTATTAGGAGAAAAATATTAGTGTTTCCTCTAAATATTAGATTGGTGGGGAGATTGATGGTGGATCCACTCTCCACATTATAGATAGATATGGTGGTCCAATCCCCACCAGTGGGCCCATAGTATCTTGACTACATACTAAACTGGATGATGTGGGCCGACCTTGCGAGGTAGCCCACCTCGGTCTATAGGCTAGGTGGAACAGGTTGGGAAGGGCATGCCGACTATCTTGGATCGAGGATTCATAGCCTGATTTCCCTCTGGGTTTCCCAATTGGCTTATGGGATAGCCCCTATTTGGAAACCTCCCACCTTCACCTACCTGATTTTTTTTTTCAGGGGAGGTAGTGGGGACCTAGGTTAGGTCTACCCTAACTAGACCCATACCCTAGGAGGGGATTGTGTGGAACAATGCAATGCACCTATTTCTCATGTGTGGGTGTACATTCACCCCAAGGGAACTTTATCTACCACTTCACAGTACCATGTTTCATGCCCCGAGGACTACCTCATGGTTGGTATAATCCTTTTTAGGCATTTTAACACCTTTTGATCTGGGTGTTGGAATCAAATAGGTTATTAATCCATTATGATATTTTTTTTTCATTTAGAACACAGTAATACAATCTTCTCCACCACCAGAGGCCATCTATAAGATGTTTTGGTTAGTTTGAGTTCTTTATCTCTATAAGGTCAGTGATTTAGTATATGAAAGATGATCAAATAAAGCATGAGGTTTTTTACTCCCTTGTAAATGTGCAGATGATAAGGTGATGGTCCCTCACATATTTTATAGAGTTCAATACTCTTCTATAGACCCATGGAATGGGTTATCCAGATTGATCATGGGGTCTAGTACTGCCTTGATCAATACTTCTATGACATGGTATGGCTCCTCCACTACAGATTTTAGGAGGAAAAATTGTTTCGTAAAGCTGAAGAATACAAGTGTTTTGGGTCTAGTGAATTATTGGGAATTCCTATCCATTTATCCTATATTATCTTTATAGATCTAATCTATGGACATTAGGATCTCATATATTTAAATTCCTTCCTATATATCCCTTATCTGTGGTTTTTGTGTATAATTGTGAGAAGGAAAATATTATTTGTTGGTTCCTGGTGTACCTAATATTAGAATTCAACTCAAGACATAGAGATAAACAAGAAATTTAATTTTAATTTCACTTTTTAATACCATTTAGTGATAATTTTATCTGATTTTATCTTTCCTCCTTTAGAAATATGAGTTGGCCTTTAAGAAGTTGGGTAGGTTGGGAAGTGAGAGTCTTATGTTTTGTTAGGTATCTCAAGTTTCCTATGAATACAAACCTTGAATTATTGGTGTAAAAACCCAATTAATATAATAATAAATAATTTTCATGTCTTATTAATATTGATTAATTATATTTCAAATAGTTATAAGAACATCAGGTAGTTTTTTAGTCAAAAGGAAAAAAGATTTATTTTTAACCAAATTGGATTTTCATACATAATATGGTTTTATTTAAAATATTGATTTCCAAAATTTTATAATATTAATTTGTATAAATAAAATTCTTTTTTGAATTCATCATTTAAAAATTATCTTAGTGTTATTTTTTTTAAATTTCTCTCAACGGTTTGATTTTTCAATGAATAGTAAAAAATACTAATTTTTATTGAAAGCTGTCTTTTCATTTCAAGAATTTACAAAGTTAAGTTTTTTTTAAAATTAATTTAAAAGAAAAATATATTCAATTATATTATTTATAATCCAATTATGGTCTTTAGAATTAATTTTATACTTGAATTTGGTATAATTTTTTTTTATATTTAAAAATACATTTTTATGAAAAACTATTTTCATTGCGTTTTCAGGTTTAATTTTAAATTAAATTATGTCAATTATATAAATTGAATTTGATATAATGGATTAAATATTTAGAATCAGAATAATTAATTTTAGGTAATAAGTTCAACTTACTTTTTTGTCATAATTAATAAAAAAACAATAAAAATCTGTTACCACAGTTAATGTTAAAACCAGTTTACTGGGGGATTAAACTAATGAGATAAGGGTTAAAATGACCTTAAAACTTGTCTAATATATATATATATATATTATATCCATATTTTGACCCTATATCATATATTATTTATAAATGGTTCATTTTTTATCCATTTGGATTGAATAATACATTGATATATTTTATTTTTAAAAAAAATTCAAAGTGTGTCCTCTCCCCCACTTATAAAAGGACACCCCCTCTCCTCTCCTATACATACTTCAAGAGCCTTTTGGTTCAACTAATCCATGAAAAAATAAATTCCTTAAATCCATCCCCATAACCTAGAGTCCCTGAATTTATCAAAAAACCATCATAGGAAGCCTTTAGGTATAAACCTAAAGATGTTGTGTCCTTTTGAAAAATGGTAAAGTTAGTTCCTATGTATCAAGGTAGTTAAGGACTCATGAAATAAACTATATAACCAATGATATTGAGTTAGAAGCTGTAATATTTTGTTTGAAGATATGGATGAATTATATATATGGAAAAATATGGGAGATATACATATTTCATAAGATCCTAAAAGACATATTTTTATAGAAATATCACAATATGAGGAAAAGACGATGACTCAAGCTACTTAAGGATTATTATTTCTTAATACACTACCTCCTAGGAAAGGAAAATAAGGTAGTAGTTTCATTGAGTAGGAAATATCATGGTGTTTTAGCCAAAATGAGGATTTTCAGGGATTCTATGTTCATGAAGTTAGAAAAGATAGATATGGGAATTATTAAGGAAGGGGAAACATCACTCTTTTTTCAAATGATTTCTAAACTATCTTTATTAGAAAATATAAAAAGTTCTTGGTTTGATTATGATAATTTTCAAAATAAAATTAAAACAATGAATGATGGGAAATTTTAATAATTTGTATATGAATATGATATTCTAAAATTTGGAAAGATTCTATGTGTTCTATCTATAATTGAGATGAAAAGTAAATTATTAGATTATACTCATAGATTGAATTTATCTATACACCTTGGTATCACCAAGATGTATAGGTATTTGAAGGAACATTTTTGTGGGATAATATGAAGTGGGAAATTTTTTATTATGTATTAAGATACTTTTTTTTCAATAGGTGAAGTTTGAAAGAAAACATCATAGTGGATTCATTCAACCTCTACCTATTCCTTTATGGAAATGGGATGACATTACTATAGACTTTTTAACTAGATTACCAAAGACTCCTATAAGGAATGATTCAATATAGGTTATTGTTGAACACCTTACCAAATCTGCACATTTTATCTCTATAAGATAATATTTTCCTCTTGAGTGCCTCATACGACTCTATTCAGACTCATATTAGAGTATCTCAATGTAGGAAAAATATTCATGTCGATAAATAAAGGAAAAATTTAGAATTTCAAGTGGGAGATCATGTTTTATTGAAAGGATATCCATGGAAGGGTGTTATAATCTTAATTAAAAAGGGAAAACCAATCCCCAGTTACATCATAACTTTTTTAATTTGGAAATAATTGAAGTTGTGTCTTAAAAATTGGAAATTTTACCAAGCCTCTCTAAATTACATGATTTGTTTCATATCTCTTTGTTAAGGATGCATATTCCAGACCCAACACATGTTCTCACCACTGAAGAACTAGAACTATAATACACCCTCTCACTTAATTTAATACCCATAGGCATTGATTAGATTAGAAATTTATAATACCAAAATACACTTATTACTAGGGCATATTAAAGAGGTTATATGGGGTAAAATCCACAGGGATCACTAGAAAGTAAGAAAGTATTCTAATAAAACCCTTTGAAAGGATTCCTCATACTCACTATTTAGATTTTATTTTTATAGAACTAGGTAGTTTGGATTTAATTCATATAACTAAAAAGGTATCAAGTTTAATTTTAGGGATCTTGGAAAAAGATAACCCTAAATCTATCTTGAAATAGTTCTATGACTTAGGCTACGAAGTGGTGTAAGGTTTACCAATTGGTTTTGGTAAAAAAAATCAGGTCTATCTATGATACAACTATTCATTGGTTTGGGTATAGCTAACAACCTAGATACATTATTCTTATCTTCTATACATAAAGCGTCATAAGATAATAGTCATTGACTACTCAACTCCAACTAGGTTTGGTTTATTCAATTGCACCTCCCATGGTCAAGGAAGTGAACGAGAATGTGATGAACAATTATTTTTAACCTAATTAATAGCCATAGGGTCACCAAGGTTAAATTTATGGATTCATTAGGCTTAGAAACACCCCTAATCTAGACTCCTAACCCTAAGTGGATTTGGCATACATGATGGTATTAATAAAAATAAAAGGAATATAAAACATGCTTATCATAATTATTAAACAGTTGAGAAATAAGAAATCAACAATTTAGAACATGCAAAAATGAGGATAAAAAATTAAAAAGAAATATAAATATAATCAAAAACTTAATCATAATAAAGAAACAATGAAGAAATAGTAAGCGTTGATAAAGAACATCGTGAGGTATTGAAAATGAGCATCAAAATGGAAACATAATCAAAATGGATGAATAATGGATGTAGTATGGTTAACAACTCTAAATGATTTGATAAAAAAATTAAATTAATGAATTAAAAACGAGTTTAGATGATAAAAAAATAAAAATGGAGAAATAAAAATGAGATAAAATGTTGGTCTGCTGAACTTCTGTGCATTACAGAGCACTCAAAAATATATAGGCTTGAAAAGTACATGACGTGTAAATCCTTCACATTATCTACTGGATTTAAGTGGATTTATCCTAACATATTCACATTGTATAATTAGTCTATACATCATATATTTTAGATCCAAAATTTAATTCATAAAATCATCCTGTATATTTGATTGGGTTGGCTCTTGAACATCGCATATCATGTAAACTCTACATGCCAAGTATTTAATTCACTTTCAGTAGGATTGTGATTTTGAAATTTTCATAACATGTATTGTATTTACACATCGTGTATGAGATTTGTGTCATATAAAGTCTTCATTGGTTGGTATGTTTCTTTTTAGTAATGGCACAGATGAGTAATAAACATTATGCATATTATACATGATGTGTAAATCTTATTTTTTCCACTTTTCAACATTTATTCCTTTGAGTCCAAAATTTATAATTCCTATGAAAAAAACTAAAACCCAGTGAATTATTGAATAAAACAAGAATAAAACTTTATAAAAATGTATCCAATATGTATATATAAACTTATAATATCAAATTCCCCCACACTTGAACAATTGATTGTCCTCAAGAAAAAAATAATTTCAATAGGGATTCCAAATGAAATAATTTAAATAAAAGAAACATGTATTACAACCAAGAAAATAAAACTAAGTGTAAGAAGAAAAATTTATTCCTCCAGAATCAATCCTATAGAGAAAATCAGTCATTCCTCATAGTTTAGTTCTTTATCAAAATTATTTCTTCCTTTAATTATAATTTTATAACTATTCCTTAACTGTTATACCCATTTTTCAATTTACCTCACAATAAATTTTCTATCATTACTCAAGGTAAAATATAACTAGAGTTATGATCATACCCTGAATAAATGTTCCTAACCAAAGTCTTGAATTGGTTATATCATCTCCACTTCATAAATAAAAATAAAAAATCATTCATGAGGACGTCAACAATAAGTTTCAAATGTATCTAAGGATGAGGGTAGGTGGGTATAAAATAAAAATCAATCACAAAAGGAGGGTAATATCTAAATTAAAATGCATTAACATCATGAATAGTGAAATGAAGTAGCTCCTCCTAAATAAATTGCGTCCATTCTCCAATTTATTAAATTGGATCCATGAGTGTATCAAGTAAGTATCAAGAATGTACCCTTGTCCCTTTATTTTTATTTTTATTTATTTTTTGAAAATCATATCTAGGATAGGTCTCAAAACCATCCCCTAAATACATATGATACATCATTGGATTCACCAGTCTAGTAATGATGATTTTTTACCTTCCTAAAACACAACCCAATATCTTTTTTTTTCTTTCTATATTTCGTTTTTTCAAAGGAACATGGTAAGAGAAGAAAACTCCAGAATAAATCATTGGAAATATCATACCATTCTGGTGAAAGTTCCACCATACATCTCCTTGATTCTAACATCCCATGTCCATCAATTGTGAAAATTCCCCCACACTTTTTCAAAGGACAATCATGCATCATACCAAGATAAGGATGGGAAGGCATAATTGTCTTGAAATGAATCTATCCTAACAAGGGTTTTCATGTATACTACGGTCTAAAGAAGGAAATATGTACTGATGGATCTTAATAAATTGTGGTATAAAAATACTTCCTTAATAATTTTAAAAATGTATTTGTTCAATCATGGCCTCAATAAAATCTCAATGTAAGTTCATATTGGTTTACATGCCCTAGGTTTCTCTCAAGAATTTTTCTTAGAAAAGAGTATAATAGTGTAAGTTTAAAAATCTCTCAAGAATGGGATTATAAAAAAAATAAATAGAAATAAATCATGGTATAATATATAATAATAATTTAGTAAATGGAAATTGTAAGAGTCTTTAATTTTAATTAAATTACTCAAATCATGAATCCTGATAAAAATTATAATCAAGAATAAAAATGGGTTTCCACAATCTTCAACCTAATATTTTCTTTTATTTAAATTAGTGTAATGAGATTTCATGCTTAAATCATGATTTTAATGAAAAATTTCTCCTATATAAGTGAAAATAAGCAATAATCCAAGTGTATCAACAATAATTCTCAAGAAAGATCCCCCACACTTAAAATGACATAGTTTTTGCACTGTTATGGAAAGAACTGTGGGAGAGATATCAATAGAATCATAGAAAAAGATAAAATGGAAATATGAAATTTAAATTAGGGAATTGAGAGCTACCTATATTGAATGTCATTCTATGGGAAAACTTGGTGGATGGTGATTGTAAATTGGACTACCTAAAAAAATTGTGAGAAATAAAATGCCTGTACTAGATAGAACATTATTCCATAGGGTTAAAACAAGATGGAAGTAGAAAAATGGTTTGTGTACACAGTTGATAGTAAGTAAAACCAGCTTAGATAAATGCTAAAAGGTGAGTATAGTGGATTTTTAGATGACCTAAGAAAAAAAATTCTAGAAAAATGAATAAACAATGATCATAAGTACACCATTGAAATAAAATAAATATAAATATTAGTTGCCTCCCATAAATTGCTAAAAATTCCATCCTTGGACAGATGGATGGACAAGGGAATTAGTCAGTGTCTTCCATCTTCTCAGAAGTATGCTTCTTTATATAGGAACCAATGGTGGTATCATCGAGCTCACATGGCCGTTTGGAGGGATTAAATACCTCAGAAGTGTATCGGGCATGAATCTCATGTGGCAGGAAAATCATCTGGGAAAGTCATGGAGGGTACCCCTACTAAGTATGGATCTCAAATGAGAGATCCTCAAGATAGAGATAAACGTTATCCAGATGCTGAGACATCCAATGTAGGAGGGAAGATAGTGGTAGGAAAGGTGCATCAATAATCATAAAGGAGGTAGAATATCTAGATATGGCTAAAAGAATATAGTAGTGAAATGTAAATGAGCTAGTAAGTAGTGAATCTAAAAACTGTATCCCATACATATATATAAGAAATGATACATTAGAGAAAATAGAACACAAGTAGTAAAAAAATGGACACCCAAACAGAGTAAAAAAGGGTAGAGTAATAACGTATAACTAAATAGTAAGATCAATGTAACTGATATCTACATCAAGAGTCCCCTCCTGAACAGTGGGTGCCAGTAGATGGCCCACCCTATCAATGTCATATATGGATAAAGGGGGTGGATGATTGACCACCAAGGTGGGTGAGGTGGTGCTAGTAGATATCTCGGTTAAAGATAGAGGAGGAAAGGTTCCAATCCATATTGAGGCTGAGTGATTGGAATCTAGATCGATGAAGGGTACCTCAAATGGAGATAGAATGTTAGGGTCCTTTCCTTGTATGACCTTCTTTGATAGGTACTCTTACTAGGATATATGGTTGGTAAGCTATGGAGTAAGGTCTTTTGGGGTGGGATGTGGTGTGGGTATGGATAGAGAAGTGGGATAAATAGGTGGGTGTAGGTGGGAAGTGGAAGCACAAGCTTGTGGAGGGGGATTAGTGCTTAAGTGAGACATATCAATGTAAGGAACACTAAAATGGTGATACAACTATTATTGGTTCTCCAAGATGGCATGGATAAATGGGAATAGGTATGTGGTAATGGGTGTAGGGGGTGTAGACACAATCAGTGGAGTGGTGGAAGCGGTAAAAGTAGGGGAAGGGGGAGTGGTGATAGGTGGGATTGTAGTGGTAGTAGGGGGCGGAGGCTATGATGGAGGTGGTGGAAGTAGTAGCAGTGGTGGTAGAAGATACATGGACAAGGGAAGGTGGGTTAGATCATGATGAGCTGGTGCCTCATCATCATCCTCAATATATATTGGCACCCACCAACAGATGCTACCACCCTTCTTCAATATCCCCATCTTATGGAGCATAAGAAGGATGATGCTCTCTATAATTCCAAGAGAGGTGAGTGGTTGAGCAGCCTCGAAGGCACAAATATTCCTAGCTACATGGGTAATGAAGGTTCCTCTCATAAACGTACCTTAATTCCTCCTCGAATGGGTATGGTATACCTTTTTGAACTACCTGAACATGTTGATGAGTAGACCGCCCATGGGTGAGGCAAGAATAATGACCTCTATCTAGATTACACTCCCATGAACATCACTACAATCCATCCAAATATGAGCCAAATCTTGGTGAAGGATCTAAAGAGAATCACTATAGAGATGGGTTTTATTCATCATGTGAGAATCATAAGGGCTCTAAAGATCTATGGTGATCCTCACCCAAACCTGTACAACATTGTACTTGTTAGGATCGAGCTGTAAGGCCAGGAAGAACAAGGGGACGATGAAGTCAACAAAGTGTATGTTCAGGTCGATATCAAAATCACCAAGGGTAAGATTTTAAGGCCTACCTTTGAGTTTGAATTGTACAGAGTCAATGAACATCTCTAAGGTGGCTAGGAACTCAAGGAATCTCTCCCTAAATGTATCCTTGTGCACCTGGGTGCTGGGAAAGAGGTATATTTGGTTCATGATGTCAAGTACCTCATGGTGGATCTGGATCTACTCAATAGCAATGAGGTACAATGTCTTTTGGGTCCTCACAGGATTTTACTAGAGGTCAACCAACCTGACCTAGTGCTCTGGTGAAGTGAAGTGGAGACACAAGTGGAGGTGTGGGTGGGAAATTCCCTATGACCCACTGGATGTCAAAAGTGAATCGTCAGAGGAGGAAGTAAAGGAAGAGGCAGAGGCAGAAGAGGAGGTGTAAGGATATGCAGGTAGATGAGGGAGAGCCATCCACTACTTGGATGGAATATGAGTCTCATCATGCTCAAGAACATGTTTAGTGGGAGAGGTGTGGAGAATTTTGGTTTTGTCCATTTCATATGGAAGGAAATTAGTAATAGGTAGGGGATGGAGTGACTAAAGAGCTGATAAATAGTGGATATGAGAGGAGGAGGGATCAGTTGTGATCATAGGAAAATGAGAGAGGGAGGGGAAGCATTCAGGTGTGTGTGTGTGTGGGGGGGGGGGTGTATGGGAGAGGAGAAGTGAAGAGGGTGGTGGTGTATGTGAACCTAGGGTTCACTACATTTTAATGTTCTCAAGAGTCACATGTCATGTAAGGGATACACAATGTGTAAATCGCAAGTTTTTAATTTTTTTCTAACCTTTTACATTTACATGACATGTAAGGGTTCCACGACATGTATTTGGTATTCCCCCCCTTTTGAGCCAATTCCTCTTAATAAGCTTCCAAAATCTCTAAACTTTTCTAAAGACTAAACTAACCTATTCTAGCCTATTGAACCTACCCTAGATTTCCTCCCAATCAGCACTTTTTTTTATTTTCTAGAGATAGTCATGTTTCAATGCAGAGTACTTCAACTATGAGGAGACACCCTTTGTAGAACGATTCTTGAAAACATAGGGGGATGAAAGGTGGGATGACCTTCCTCGTCCCAGGTGCATTGAATTTTTCATTCTTGCGAGCATTGTATCCCTTGTCAATAGTAGGTAGTTTCTTATTTCCATTCTTACTAGTTACATGATCATATTTATTAATAGTAAGAGATATTAATTGAAAATTCAAAAACTCAATACTTTTATTAGCATCCATAACTAAATCGAACACAACCTATTCTTCAATAAATTTGAATATCAATCTACCTTGGTTAACATTAATAAAATATTTCCCAGTGTCAAGAAATGGTCTTTTTAAAATAAGGGTAATATCTCTATCTTGTTGTATATCCAGGATGATGAAATATTTAGGGAAAATGAATTTTAAATTTTTTACTAAGACATCCTTGAGAAATAATTGTGGATGCCTGACTAAGCGATCAATAAGTTGGAGTACCACTCTTATTGGTTTTAGTTTGCTGAGCCCTAGATTCTTGACGACACTCATATCCATGATATTTATAATTGTGATTAGATCTCACAATAATCTCTCAAAATTACATGTATTATATGGTAAAAGGAATTGAGAAACTTTTAGGGTCTCACATTTTTAGAGGTAGATTCTGTTGGACAACTGTGGAGTATTATTTATTTAGGGTGATGACTCCTAATTCCTCCATATTTATTTTAATTGAGATAAAGTCTTTAAATAATCTTGTATAAGTAGGTATTTGAGAAATTTTCTCTACAAATGGAATGTTTATGTGAATATTTTTAAACATTTTTTTTATATTTTCCATATTTCATAGCTTGTTTCATACTTTTAATAAAGGAGAGTGGTGGATTTTATAGTGGCGATGAAAAATAAACATTTTAATTTTCAAGATGCTCCTTAATTGAAACTTTCTTAGTTGGCTGTAGTTTTAAATTTTTCCTTTACCAGCTTTATCAGATTCTTCAAAATTATTTTTCTAACTTAGGCATGGATGTTGAAAGTCCATCATCTTTCCACTCTTGACAACTATATATTTAGCCACATCCCTTGGATGAGCTTTGATATTAATGGAAAAAGTACTTGGTAGTTGATCATATAAAGTTTTAGAGATATGCCCCACTTGGTGATCAATGTTTTGTAGGGTCTCCTCGTGGTTTCTCATTTCAGTATCTTGAGTTTTCATCCCTTGGTATGCTTTCTGCATAAAGGTAGTGACCGGATTTTCAAGATTGGATCGAAGAACTTGGTATTTTTTTGGGGGTCTCAGTGAAACTTATTTATACTTCTACTTTTAAGTTGGTGGAAACTACTAAGATCTAGGAAAAGGTTGTTTAAATTGTTGCTTTGGTCAAGGAGATGAACCATATGGTGTGTACCCAGGTGGTCCCTAATTCCTTGGTGGAACCTTTCCACTCCTTTACTAAAAATAACCTTGGTTTTGTTGCTGTGACCACTGATCCGGTCTATGATGATATTTTTACTATTTAAATTGTTGGGGATACTGGTACTACTGATTTTTATGATTTTAATTAATGTAATTATAATATTGGAATTGGGGTTCCTCTATGCCTACCTTGCAATCTTGGTATGGGTGCAAGACTCCACACATATCACAAGATTATATTTTCATCATAGAAGTAGGAGGGGGTGGTGGTGCAGAAGGTAACTTGAAATAATAGAGCTTCATTGTCATGGATTATACTTGGGATTCTAGGTAGGTAGTATCCTCCACCTAATGGATTATGTATTGAGGCGATCCTCTATCACTTTTTTACAGGCTAAAATTGTGATAAATTTTGTCTAGAATGGATCTATTGACTTCAGGTGTCTTAATAATGATCCCACCATTAGTATCATCAACCACTACAGTTATTCCAATAGGTTTAAGTCCTTAAAAAATGTCTAAAGATAAATACACACATCAATCCCGTGATGTGGGAACTTTATGGTGAGATCCTTAAATCTATCCCATGCTTCTTAGGCTGATTCTCCATCCACCTGATTGAAAATTTGAATTTTATTTCTCAGATTCCAGGTTCGTATGGGTGAGGGATATTTATTAATAAATTTCTTGGCTAGACCCAAGCCATTATCGAATTGGGAGTTTGAATTTTGAGCTAAGGCTTGGCTCATTTGCGCAAGGATAATGGGAAAACAAGGAGTCTTACTGCATCAAATGACATGCACTAGTTACAAAAAGGTATTTTAAATCTCTACAAAGTTGGAAATATGCTTGGGGGGTATTAAATTTTAAGACCACTAAATTAAAACATGTTTTGGATCATGTGGATTAGTCCAGTTTTGATCTCAAAAGTTTGTACCTGAATGGGAGGGATCACAATGTTGGACATAACACCACTTATGGATAGAAATCCGCAGTCTATAATGGTGCACTCCTGCAATATTGGATGCTCTCACTGATTGAAAGGTAGTGCATACTATATATATCTTTGGTTGGAATGTGAAGGATTGCTGTGATCAGACATTGCAAAGCGGAAAAGTTCATCTAAGGACCAATCAATATCGGGATCGAACAGAAGAAGTTCTTGACTGTTAAGTCTATTTGAATGAGTTAGAGGGCCCTGACACATGTAATTTCTAGAATAAGATGGATTTAGGTTCTATTATGTGAGTATAAAATTGTAAAAGGAAAGGGGAAAGGAGAATGAAGGAAGGGGGAGGGGTTGAGGTAATCCAAGGTTCGATCCGAAAGTTACTATTCCTAGGAAACAATAATCCCATACAATGAAACCAAAATTTGATGCACCTGCAAATGTCATTTAATACACATGGGAATTGATTAGATTAGATATTTATAGTCCCAAACTACACTTACTACCAGGGTGTAGTAAAGAGACAGTGTGGGGTTGAACCCACATGGATTACGGGAAAGCAAGAAACCATTCAAACAAAACCCTTTGACAAGGTTCCTCACGTTCACTCTTTATATTTGTTTTTTCTAGAAATAGTTAGTTTGGATTTATTTCATACAATTAAGAAGAGATTTGGGTCAATTTCAGGGCTCTTGGTAGAAGATAATCCTAAATCTGTCTTGAAATGACTTAAGCTATAAAGCAGTGTAACGATCAATAATTAATTTTGGTCAAACAAATTGGATACATCTATGCTACAAAAAACCCTTGGTCTAGGTATAAATAAAAAGATAGATTCATTATGATAATATTCTATGAAGAAAGTGTCACAGTTCAATGGTCATAGCCTGCTCAACTCCAACTAGGTTAAGTTCGTCTAATTTCACCTCCCATGGTCAAGGATGTGTAAGAGAACATGATGAACAATTATCTTTAGACTAATTACTAGATGTAGGGTTACCAAGGTACACTTTATGGATTAATTAGTCTTAGAAACACCCCTATTCTTGACGCCTAACCCTAAGTTAATTATCCATTCATGACGGTATAGATCAAAATCCAAGAAATATAAAACAAACAAAACAAAATCATGAAACAGTTGAGAAATAAGAAACCCAAAATTTATAACATGTAAGAATCAACACAAAAAATTAAAAAGAAGTGTAAATTCAATAAAACACTTACTCATAATGAAGAAATAATGAATAAATAGTATGCGTCGATAAAGAACAAAGAGCGGTATTGAAAATGATCATCAAAATAGAAAAAAAAATCGCAATAGATGAAGAAAAAATATTGAACAGTTAACAACTCAAAATGATTTGATAAAACAAATAAAGGAATTAATTTAAGATGAGTTTGGATGAGAAATAAATGAAAAAAGAGTAAGAAAAAGAATAGAAAATATAGGTATTCCTAACTTCTGTACCTGGTGGAATGATAAAAAATATATAGGCTTGAAAAGTATATGATATGTAAATTCTCCACATCATGTACTAGATTTAAATGGATTTTTCTCAACATCATCACATCATGTAATCAAGCTACATGTCATGTATTTGAGATCCATAAATTCCTCTAGAAAATTGTTCCTTATCTTTGACTCGTTTGGCTCTCTAACACCGCATGTCATGTAAACTCTACACGCTGTTTATTTGATTCAATTTTAGTGGGATTATGATTTTGAAATTTTCATGATGTGTAATGTGTGTACTCATCTTGTATGAGCTTCACATCATGTAAAGTGTTCACAGGTTGGTCTGTGGATCTGCAGGCATGCTGTGAATGAGGAATACATGTCATGTAAGTTATATAAAACATGAAAATCCTATTTTTTACACTTTTAAACATTTCTTCCTCTAAGTCCAAAATTCCCAATTCTTGTGAAAATAAATCAAAACCCAGTTAATTATCAAATAATAAAAGAATAAACCTTTAGACAAATGTATCCAATATGTATATATAAATTCAACCTATAAAACCGGAACCTGATCTATTTTTCTGTGAAGAGCCTACCATAATTATTGACACTAGAGAGAAATTTTTTAGTATCATATAACTCAACTGTTAAAGGTACTTTTAATAAATCATAAAATGGAGTAAGCGATGTGAAAACCTGAGGATGTTATGAAGAAGAACCACCCTATTTTGTTTAGAAATTACCATCCATGTAAATTTTGAGGATGAGATTTTTGTAGGAGGGAAGAATGAAAAAACCCAGGTAATGTTAGAATAAATATTTTTCATGTCTTATTAATATTCATTAATTATATTTTATAGAGTTATAATAATATCAGGTAATTTTTCATTCAAAAGGAAAAAACTTTATTTTTAACCAAATTGAATTTTCATGCATTATATGGTTTTATTTAAAATATTGATTACCAAATTATGTAATTTTAATTTGAAAAAATGAACTTAATTTTTTAATTCATCATGTAAAAATTATCTTTGGGTGATTTTTTTTAAATTTTCAAAAAAATTTGATTTTTCAATGAATAGTGAAAAATACTGTTTTTTATTGAAAACCATATTCTCATTCCAAGAATTTAAAAAGTTAAATTTTATTTTAAAATGGTTTTAAATAAAAATTTATTAAATTATATTATTTATAATCTAATTATGGTATTTTTAATAAATTTTATTCTATAATTTTTTATAAAAACAATTTTATACTTAAAAAGACTTTTTTTGAAAAACTGTTTTTCATTATGTTTTTTGGGTTTATTTTTAAATTAAATTATGAAACTTCTATGAATTGAATTTAATAAAATGTATGCAATATTTTTAATAATAATAATTAATATTATTTAATTGGGTAAACTTAATTTTTGGTTATAATGAATAATAAAAACAGTAAAAATATGTTACCAAAGTTAATGTTAAAACCAGTTTACCAGGGGGTTAAACTAATGAGATATGGGTTACAATGACCTAGAAACTTGATTAATTTATATTTTTATGGAAATATTTTTATCCTAATTCATCTAATATTCATAAATGGTCCATTTTGGATCCATTTTGATTGATTAATACATTAATATATTTTATTCTTTTTAAAAATTCCAAGTGAATCATCTCCCCCACTTATAAAAGGACACCCCTATCATCTTATATATATAATTAAATATCCTTTTGGTTTGGAAAATAACTACCCAAAAAACTTCCTTACATACCTTACCATTATTTAGAGTCCATGTTTTGATCAAAAAACCATCATAGGAAGGATTTAGGTATAAACCTAAAGAGGTTGTCCAAAGAAGAGGTATAGTTCTTAACCATGATTTTTAATTTTATTTATTCTTCCACCTCATTCAAATATTATTCAACAATGTTGAAATAATAACACTAATACATTCCATATATATATATGTTATTATTTTAATGTAATAATCTATATCAATCTCCTCTTCCATCAAATGGTAAATGAAACTATCGTTCGTGTGTACAGAGGACTATCGCCTTGAGAACCGATGTAATTTGTTTTCCATATACACCTTCATATATGGTTATAATGATTGATTTAAGGGATATATATAATATTAATGAAATATTTACCATTATATAAAAATAATATATCTCATATTTTTTTAACTTTCCATTCATTGTAAAATTATAGCGTTGTTCATGCGTACGTGTGGACTACCACCTCCACAAAGCGATGCGATTCATTTTTAACCACCGCATCACATGGATGGTATATATAAGTTTATTAAATGAAATAATATAATTTTTATTATGTAATTATAATTATTTAAATATAAAAAAACACATACCTTCTTTCCCTCATGATCATTGAAAAATAGAAATGTTACTCATGTGTACATACGACCTACCATCTCCTTGATTGTAACATAGTTCATTTTAAATTACCATATTTAATGGTTGGTTTTATGTAACAACCTGAACTTTTGAATAATATTTTTTTCCTAAATTTTTTTGTGTTATTTAATACTCAAAAAAACTATATCCTTAAAGTCATGAAGTGAGTATAATTAAAATGATACCGTTAAGTTTCAACTGTTATATAACTGTTGGTCAATATGACCGTTGGAAACTAAAATCTTAATGTTACGATTATTGTTTTTAAGTACAAGTAATCTTGGTTAATTAATACAGAAAGAAGAGTTGATGGCCTCATCCAGTAGACTCGGGCTGTATGAAGCCCATCTGTCAGAGCTTGGGAAGGAGGTTGCATCTCTGGGCTTTGCTCTGTACCAAGCCCAAGCCGAACTACAACATGTGGAGCTTGAACGAAATCGCCTAAGGGAGAAGTTCAAGCTGATAGATATCACAACTCGGAAAATGTTTTCCAAGCTGCCCCAAGATTCTATCACCATAACACACCTTACACTTAGGTCCTATGCAGGGGTTATAAGGGGCTATGTAACGAGGCCTTAGTTACTTTTTGTAATCCCTTGGTACAAATAAAATTGTTATTTCTTATTATGATAAAATTTGTGATTTTCAAATATCATAATAAATGTAAGATGCATTTATAATTCCATCTTATTGATGAATTTTGGAAAAAAGGGGTATTTTAATTTTTTTGTATTCTTTATATAATTAATAATGTGAATTGATTTTCAAAAAAATGGTATTCTACAGTTATGTTTGGTAAGAAATTTAGGGTCTAATAAGATCAACTTAATTTTTTGTGAATAGTAAAGTGTGAATAGTAACATACCCGTATGAATAGTAATGAATAGTAATTAATAGTAAATCAGCCAAAAAAATAGAAACTTCACCCATGAATGTATACATACATTTTAGACATCTTAAAAGTGAAAAAACGATCATGGTATAAGTTTTGGTATTTTTGTATGTTATAAATATTTTATTTACAATTTTATAATTAATTTAATAATTTAAAATGGAAATTTATTTTCATAAAATGTAATAATATATTGTTAATTTATTTTATTATGGTTATATGATAATTTTATGGGACATTTATTACTTTATTAAGGTGTTACAGAAGGAGTTATAGTTTTAAAGTTGTATTTTTTGGAGTAAATAATGATTTTATTTAAAAATAAAATTAAAAAAATTTAGAAAATTATTTTCATAAAATGGAGTACATTTTTTAATTTAGAGCATTGATATTAGGTTAGGGTGATTTTTTTGGAATTTTCTAAAATAGTTGAATTTTCGGTGAATAGTAAAAATACAGTTTTGAGTTTCAGGTGTTTAATGACATCATTAATGATGTAATAATTCTGGTCAACTTATGAATATTAATATATTCAATGAGGTGTACCAAGTGGCCAGTACAATGGGCAAATAACTTGGGCAAGTCCATGGTTTTGCAAATACCACCGATGAGGTGTCCCTTGGAAATTAATAATTTATTCTCTCACTTTTCCTATGAATACCAAGCCAATCCCTCATTAATTTAATTCCTAAATCCTCCTCAATGAAGATATGGTCTCTTTACCTCCCAAGGAGTCCTCCCAATGTGCCCTCAAGCCTCCCAAGGTCCTGACCTTCAAGATTTTGAAGTTACTCTTCAAGGTAAGGGAAACTTTCACCCTCCTCTTTTAAGTCATGACTTCCTTTATGTTATGTCTTATAGTACCATTTTATTGTGTGGGGGATTGTTATTATATATATTTAATACTTTCCATTTTATTTCCAAATGATGATAGAACCTTTCCACTCTCATCAATTGATTTTTCTGAATTTTTAAGTGACGTCGTTAGGCTACCGAATTTTTGTAAAAGAAATAGCTTTTTCTCTTCAAGTTTCCTTTTCTTGTGGTATGTCATTAAAATGTACACACCATGATCTTATTTATTTTTATTATATCCGTATACTGTAAAATAATTCATTTATGGATAGTATAACATTGTCCCATCTCTTTTTATTATTTTCTAAAACCATGATATATAGCCGTTATGCTGCATAAATTTCGCCTCAAAATTTCTCTCTCTTTCTCTCAAGAAATTCTCTTGTTTTATTTATGTGAATACCCAGACCTATTTCGTTTCTATGGGTGTTCATAAACATAAAAAATGATATATTTTATTCTGGAATTGACATACATATAACCCTCACTCCCTTTCCATGAATTATAAATGACATAATGATCTTATTTTTAAGAACTTTTTAAAACGTCACGATTTTGAAATGAAACCCATTTCTTTTATTCTCTATGGGTTATTTATGAAATGTTTTATTATGATCTATGTGGATCAAATGAAAATAAAGAAATATTAAGGGTACACCCTGATAGCGCTCCAATTCATTGGGTAAAGAATTTAATCTCTAGAGATGACAAGTTTCATGATACCTTGGTGAACAACCTTGGTAATTTTTTTATGACACCTCGGGGTTGAACCTTGGTGATATGTTCATGAATGTCTAAATAAAATGTTGTATCCACATATTCAAGTTATGAATCATGATATTTTTGTTATTATATGCCTCTCTTTTCCATTACTCATGTCTTATGGTTTTCATAAGTTCTTATTGATATCACAAGTAAACTGATTCCTTTGATTTCCTTACTGGGCCTTCAGCTCACCCTTTCCTTTGATGTATGTATTCAGGTTATGAGATGAAGTAATTGTACTTATTATGAAATTATGATGAATACTTACAAGTGGATTAGAATAATGTTTTATGTTGTTTTCAATTTTTATTGTTCCTTATTTCCAAGACACTATACTTTAAAGATCCTCTATTTGTAAAATGTAATGAAAAGTTATGTAATAAAAAGGCGGGATGCCATAGTTTGTATCAAAGGATAGTTTAGTTATTTATGGAAATTAGGCTATGAAAACTTTAGGAAGAACCCTGTAGAAAAGTTTAAATATAGGAAAACTTCCTGGTATTTTGGTGAGTATTGAGTAAGTGTTTTATCAAACAAATACATCCCTGTCTGGATACAAGCAGGTAGAGGTGGATCTGGAATAGATATACATAGGGGTAAAAACCAAAAACACCACTTTGAGCTAGACTCAAATGAGAACTGGTGCACGACAACAGGCCTTATTTCACTCTTGGTTACTACACTCACGGGGGATATGTTTGGTTAATCTCAAGATTTTTATGAATCATTATGAAGGAATTATAGAGAAATGTAATTGTCTAAGCATGAAGTTTTAAGACATAAAATAATTTATAGTTAAAAGATTTGTAAATGAAATAAGTTTTTCAATAAGGTTTTATTATTTTAGAAAATGGTAGGAAATAGGAGGAACCGTGCAAACAGTGACTGCAATGAACCATGCGCTGACGTCCCTCCGATGGAAGACGAAATGGAAACATTCATGCGAATGATGAACCAACTGACTCAAGTTATGGGAAATAACTTGAATCAAGTTGAGAGACCGATATCACCATGAAGGGAACCAAATTATATTGAATCCTTTATGTGTCAATGACCACTAACCTTCAGTGGATCGACCGACCCATTGGTTGCTGAAAAGTGGATCAACTCTATAGAGAAGATCTTTTCTGTGCTCCGCTGTTCAGAGCAAGAGAAGGTCACCTTGACTGTCTATCACTTAGAAGGAGAAGCTTATAAGTGGTGGGAACCAATTAAAAACACAAGTAAAAGAGTGGAGTTTGAAGTTATGGTGTGGGAAGAGTTTAGAGGGATCTTCTTTAGTAAGTATTTTCCTCATTCTCTAAGAACAATAATGGAGAAGGAGTTTCTTGAACTGAAGAAAAAGGAGAATGAATCTGTGGGATGCTACGAGATGAACTTCACAAGGATTTCATGTTACACCTCTAGCTTTGTCATGGATCTAAATGGGAAGGTTGATAGATTCTTCGGTGGACTGAGACCTCATCTGCGGAAGAATCTAGCCAACCAAGTCTATGATAGCTATGAGGAGATCGTGCAGAGTGCGATGAAAGTCGAGCTAGAGTTTGGTGAGATGTGGTGGTCTCATAAATCAAACGATAAGAAGAGATCAATGGAGCCCAGATTAGAGAGGACCTTTGATCAGGGAAGAGGAGGCAAGCAAGTGAAACATCCCATGTGTAATAAATGTGGGAATAAGAATTCGGGGAACTACCTGCTCGAGAGAGGGAAATGATACAAGTGTGGACGATATGACTATATTACGAGGAATTGTCATAGTGAGGTAAAACCTCAACTTCCAAAAACTAACGACAAGGGGAAGATGGTTCATGCCCTACCTGATGTCCAGTGCTTTAATTATGGACAACTTGGGCACTTTTCCAATCATGATCCAAATCCGAGGGTAGTGGAGGGGAACCACCATCAGCCTTAGAAAAGGACAAGGGAGAAAGGCCGTGATTTTTCTATCATGAAAACTAAAGTTGAAGCTCCGAATGATGTGGTAGAAGGTACTCTTGTTTTCCTCTCAAAGCTAGCAAGTACATTATTTGATTATGGTTATACGAATTCCTTTATTTCCTCTAAGTTTGCAAAGAATTTAGAATCAACCCCTGATTTTATAAAAGTAGAGTTATCAGTAAAGACTCCTGGTGGGATTATCCAAGCATTGTCAGTGTTTAGAAACTCTAGTATTTACTTTAGCGAGCACAATCTTATCGCAAATCTAATAGTCATTACCATGCTAGAATTCGACATAATACCAGGGATGTAATGGATCTCAAAGTATAATGCTAAGATCAAATGAATAAGTAAGGAAATCTCGGTAGTCTTGAATGAAAAACCTACAGTTATCTTCCAAGGAGAGATATCTCAAACTGATCATTGTCTAAAAGAACCCCCTATATCCTTCTTTATTAAGTTTATCTGTGAAGAAGAAGAAGGATATGAGAGTTTAAGGATAGAAAATGTCCCCATCGTCCAGGAATACATTGACATATTTCCTGAGGAGTTTCCCAGACCTCCCCCAGAAAGAGAGGTAGAGTTATCCATTGAACACGTACCTGTATCTCATCCGATATCAAAACCCCCTATAGGATGGAAAATGTGAAGCTAGAGGAATTAAAGAAACAACTCCAAGTTCTTTTGGAGAAGGGGTTTATCCGACGGAGTGTGTCTCCTTGGGGAGAATTAGTTCTCTTTGTGAAGAAGAAAAATGGATCGATGCGTATATGCATTGATTATAGAGAACTGAATGGGATCATAGTGAAGAAAAAATACCCTATTCCAAGAATTGATGACTTATTTGACCAAATTTGTGGGGATAAATTCTTCTCTAAGATTGATCTTTGATATTGTTATCATCAATTGAGGGTGAAGAAAGAAGATATTCCAAAAACTGCCTTCCGATCAAGATATGGGTATTATGAGTTTGTTGTTATGCCATTCAGACTGACTAATGCACCAAATATTTTTATGGATTTGATGAATAGATTTTTTAAGGACTACCTTGATAACTTTGTGGTAGTTTTTATTGATGATATTATGATATATTCCAAAAGTCGCGAGGATCATGAGGATCATATAAGGGATATTTTGAAAACTATACGGAAGGAGATTTTTTTTGGGAAGTTCAGAAAATGTGAATTCTGGTTACAACAAGTTTCTTTCTTGGGGAACATTGTAACCAATGAAGGAATCAAAGTTGACCCTACAAAGAAAAAATATGTTGAGGATTGGCCTCAACCTACAACAATAACTGATATTCGTAGTTTCCTTGTATTAGCAGGATATTATAGGATGTTTGTGAAGAACTTTTCACGAATTTCTAATCCATTAACCAAGTTAACTTGAAAAGGGGTCAAGTTAATATGGACAAAGGAGTGTGAGGAAAGTTTCCAAGAGATGAAGAAGAGATTGGTTACTGCACCCGTGTTAACTCTGACCTCAAGTGGAGAAGGATTCGTTAATTTTAGCGATTAATCTCAAAAAGGGCTTGGGTGTGTCCTCATGTAAAATGACAAAGTCATTACTTATGCATCTCGACAGTTGAAGACCCATGAGCAGAACTATCCTACGCATGATCTGGAGTTAGCTGCGGTCATTTTTTCTCTGAAGATATGGAGGCACTATCTTTATGGAGAGAAATGTGATATATACACAGACCATCAAAGTTTGAAGTATATTTTAATACAAAAGGAATTGAACATGAGACAAATTATATGGTTGGAAATTCTTAAATACTATGATTGTTCAATTCATTATCATCCTGGAAGAGAAAACAAAGTTGTTGATGCATTAAGGAGGAAAGAACCAGTTGTTTTTTCGATGATGAGGAATCAAAGAGATCCTTTGATCAATGAACTAGTAAATCTAGAAATGGGAATTATAAGGGAAGGGACATCATCAACCCTAACCCAAATGATTTCTCAACCATCATTACTAGAGAAGATCAAGAAATCTTAGAAATAAGATCCTTTTTTATCGAAGAAGTTTAAGGCTATAAAGGATGAGAAGTTTCCTGAGTTTAATATTGATCAAGAAGGTGTACTGAAATTTCACACAAGACTATGTGTTCCATATATTACAGAAATAAAGAAGGAGCTGATGGATGAAGCTCATAGCTCTACTTTCTCTATACATCCTAGAAGCACAAAAATGTATAGGGACCTTCATGATCATTATTGGTGGGATAATATGAAAAGGGAGATTACTGGATACACTTCAAGGTTCCTTGTATGTCATCAAGTAAAGGCAGATTAAAAACTTTATAAAGGAGTATTTCAACCACTACCCATACCAGCATGGAAGTGGGACAATATCACAATGGAATTCATCATTGGTATCCCAAGAACTTCCAAAGGAAACAATGAGATATGGGTTATTATGGACTGTCTCACCAAGAATGCCCATTTTATCTCCATTCGAGAAGATTTATATCTTGATCAACTTGATAGGATTTACGTGAGGGAAGTGGTAAGGCTGCATGGGGTTCCACTTTCTATCGCATCTGATCGTGATCCAAGGTTCACATCAAAATTCTGGAGAAGTCTTCAACATGATCTGAGCACTGAATTGAATTTAAGTATGAACTATCACCCCCAAACTGATGTCCAATCTGAAAGGACTATTCAAACACTTGAGGATATGCTGAGAACACGCTCAATAGAATTTAAAGGTGTATGGGATCAACATCTCCCTTTATTTGAGTTCTCTTACAAAAATAGCTTCCACTCTAGCATTTAAATGGCATCCTATGAAGCTATATATGGGAAGTGATATAGAACTCCTACTTGTTGGGATGAATCTGGTGATAGAAATCTTCTTGGGCCCAATCTTGTGCAAGAGACGATAGAAAAAGTCCATGCCATCCAACAACACATTAATGATTCTTAGAGTCGGCAAAAGAGCTATGCTGATAACCATCAAAGGGACTTGGAGTTTGATGCTGGTGACAAGGTCTTTTTTCAAATTTCACCTTGTAAGAGAGTCATGAGGTTTGGGAATAAAGGGAAGCTCATCCCTAGATACATTTTCCCCTATGAAATCCTTGATCACGTAGGAGCAGTGGCCTATCAACTTGCACTTCCTCCAAATCTAGCACAAGTTCATGATGTCTTCCACGTATCCCTCTTGAGGAAGTATATACTTGACCCTTCACATGTACTAAACCTAGAGGTGGTACAACTGGAACATGACCTCTCTTATGAGGAGCAGCTAGTGGAGATCTTGGATCGTAGAGACAAGGTTCTATGCAACAAGACTAATGCAACAAGACTACCCACCTTGTTAAGGTGTTGTGGAGGAATCACAAATGTGAAGAAGCCACGTGGGAACCAGAGGAGTCTATGAGGCAGAAGTACCCACACCTTATTTCTTCTGAGGGTATGAGTTGAAATTTTGGGGATGAAATTTCTTAAGGAGGGAAGATTGTAACGACCCGAACTTTTGAATAATATTTGTTTCCTAAATTTTTGTGTGTTATTTAATACTCAAAAGAACTATATCTTTAAAGTAATGAAGTGAGTATAATTAAAATGATACCATTGAGTTTCGACTGTTATATGACCATTAGTCAATATGACCATTGGAAACTAAACTCTTAATGTTACGATTATTGTTTTTAAGTACAAGTGATCTTGGTTAATTAATACAGAAAGAAGACTCGATGGACTCATCCAGTAGACTCGGGCCGTATGAAGCCCATCTGTCGGAGCTTGGGAAGAAGATTGCATCTCTTGACTTTTCTCTAGACCAAGCCCAATCCGAACTACAACATGTGAAGCTTGAACGAAATTTCCTAAGGGAGAAGTTCAAGTTGATAGAAATCACCACTCGGGCAATGTTGTCCAAGCCGCCCCAAGATTCTATCACCATAGCACACCTTACACTTAGGTCCTATGCAGGGGTTATAAGGGGCTATGTAATGAGGCCTTAATTACTTTTTTGTAATCCCTTGGTATAAATAAAATTGTTATTTTTTATTATGAGAAAATTTGTTATTTTCAAATATCTGGATAAATGTAGGATGAATTTATAGTTCCATATTATTGATGATTTTTTTTAAAAAAAGGTATTTTATTTTTTTTCGTATTCTTTATATAATTAATAATGTGAATTTATTTTCAAAAAATGGTCTTCTACAGTTGTGTTTAGGAAGAAATTTAGGGTCTAATAAGATCAACTTAATTTTTTTGTGAATAGTAAAGTGTGAATAGTAACATACCCGTATGAATAGTAATGAATAGTAAATCAGCCAAAAAATAGAAACTTCACCCATGAATGTATAAATACATTTTAGACATCTTAAAAGTGAAAAAATGATCATGGTTTAAGTTTTGGTTTTTTTGTATGTCATAAATATTTTATTTACAATTTAATAATTAATTTAATAATTTAAAATAGAAATTTATTTTCATAAAATTTAATCATATATTTTTAATTTACTGTCTTATGGTTATACAATAATTTTATGGGACCTTGATTACTTTCTTAAGGTGTTACAGAAGGAGTTATAGTTTTAAAGTTGTATTTTTTGGAGTAAATAATGATTTTATTTAAAAATAAAATTAAAAATATTTAGAAAATTATTTTCATAAAATGGAGTTAATTTTTGAATTTAGAGCATTGATATTAGGTTAGGGTGAATTTTTGGGATTTTTCCGAAATAGTTGAATTTTCTGTGAATAGTTTAAATACAGTTTTGAGTTTCGGGTGTTTAATGACATCATTAAAGATGTAATAATGATGTAATAATTCTGGTAGACTTATGAATAGTAAGATATGATATTAGGTGTCCCAAGTGGCCAATACCATGGTAAAATACCTTGGGCAAGCCCATGGTTTTGCAAATACCACCGATGAGGTGTCCCTTGGAAATTAATAGTTTATTCTCTCACTTTTCCTATAAATCCAAGCCACTCCCTCATTCATTTCATTCCTAAATCCTCCTCAATTAAGATCTGATCTCTTTACCTCCCAAGGAGTCTTCTCAAAGTTCCCTCAAGCCTCCCAAGGTTCTGTCCTTCAAGATTTCGAAGTTACTCTTCAAGGTAAGGGAAACTTTCACCATCCTCTTTTAGGTCATGACTTCCTTTATGTTATGTCTTATAGTACCATTTTATTATGTGGGGGATTGTTCTTCTATATATTTAATAATGTCCATTTTATTTCCAAATGATGATATACCCTTTCCTCTCTCATCAATTGATTTTTCAGAATTTTTAAGCGACGCCGTTAGACTGCCGAATTTTCGTAAAAGAAATAGCTTTTTCTCTTCAAGTTTCCTTTTCTTGTGGTATGTCATTAAAATGTCCACACCATTATCTTATTTCTTTTTATTCTATACCTATACTGTAAAATTATTCATTTATGGATAGTTTACCCTTGTACCATCTCTTTTTATTATTTTCTAAAACCATGATATATAGCCGTTATGCTGCAGAAATTTCCTCTCAAAATTTCTCTCTCTTTCTCTCAAGAAATTATCTTGTTTTATTTATGTGAATACCCAGACCTAGTTCGTTTCTATGGGTGTTCATAAATATAAAAAAATGATATATTTTATTCTGTAATTGACATACATATAACCCTCACTCCCTTTCCATGGGTTATAAATGACATAATGATCTTATTTTTAAGAACTTTTTAAAACGTCATGATTTTGAAATGAAACCCATTTCTTTTATTCTCTATGGGTTATTTATAAAATGTTTTATTATGATCTATGTAGATCACATGAAAATAAATACATATTATGGGTGTGCCCTGATAGTGATCCAATGCATTGGGTAAATAATTTAATCTCTAGAGATGACAAGTTTCACGATACCTTGGTGAATAACCTTGGTAATTTTTATGACACCTCGGGGTTGAACCGTGGTGATATGTTCATGAATGTCTAAATTAAATGTTGTAGCCACATATTCAAGTTATTACTCATGATATCTTTATTATGATATGCCTATCTTTTCCATTACTCATGTCTTATGGTTTTCATCAAGTTCTTATTGATATCACAAGTACACCGATTCCTTTGCTTTCCTCACTGGGCCTTCAGCTCACCCTTTCCTTTGATGTATGTCTCCAAGTTATGAGATTCAATAATTGTAATTAGGTTGAACTTATGATGAATCCTTATAAGTATATTATAAGAATGTTTTATTTTTTTTAAAGTTTTATTGTTCCTGATTTCCAAGACACTAGACTTTAAAGATCATCTATTTGTAAAATGTAATGAAAAGTTATGTAATAAAAAGGCAGGATGCCATATTTTAAAAGTATAATTTATGTATAAAAATTATAATTATTTAATTATTATTATTCTAGTGATAATGGATAATGACCAGTTGTACCATAGTCAACCCACCAGAGTCATTTTGGACATATGAACTGAATATAATCAAAACATCGGATACGAACTTAATTGATTAAGTAATTTAAAAAAGGTAATAAATAAAATAAAATGAATAATAAACTTGAAAAAGTTTCTTAATAAAGTAAATAATTAACATAATTTTATATCCAGGAGAATAAAGAATGTACATGATGAGTCAGAATTCAGGTTAGATATTTCATTTCAATTTCCACTCCATTGATACATAGTGAGAATTATGAACCAATTTACTTTTATGTGGGGTATATAATGTAACATACCACCCTTCACCCATTGGTTTGAGAAGAGGAAGTGGGTGTTACTAGACCTTAGGTGACATACTCAAGGAACTAAATTCTTGCAATAAATGATAAGGGATTCATAAACATTTGGGGGTAGATTTTTACATTGAAAATAAAACAACCAAACCAAGATAACCATAAATAAAAAAACATATATATGATGCATGATTAAAAAATAAAAATCAAATAAAACCAAATAAAACTACAAATATATCAGAGTACAAAGTGGGAACCAAGTGAAATAACCAAAGGAGTCAAAAGACAACAAAAATCAAAGACACTAAGACATACAACCAACAACTCACAACCTGATCCAAGCTACAAATCAACAATCCATGAACACGGTATCAAGAAGTGTCACTAAATAACTGAGATAACATGCCTTTACCTATGTCTCGATAGAAGACATCTCTGAATGCACAATAGTTACCAAGTAGAGAGTGAGTGTAAAATCAGTAGGATTTACCCAATGACTTTCCCAAATCATGCTACTAGGATAAAAATTATTAGCACATTTATATAAAAAATCATAAAAGTAATTTAAAGTAGTTTATATCAAAGAAAAAACCATTTTCAAAACCAAAATATTTTTCCATGGAAAGCAATAAAAAAATCCTTTAAAACATTTATCAAATCCCATTCGGTATACCCATTCCATTTCCACACATCCACACATCCACACATCCACACATCCACACATTCATGAAAACCATAGAACTTCCTATAACCGTGATTGGTGAGTCATCATTTCACCAAGCCATCACTTGGTGAAATATTTTGATGGGGGAAACTTCACACCCTTATCTGTCCCATTTTTATGGGGGAAAGTTCATGCCCTTATTTATCCCAAATGCACAAGAACACATGCCCACCATGTATTCCAAAACCCATTCCAAACCATTTTACAAAAAACTATTATTTATTTAAAAATTTCAACAAAAATTTTCCATGCATCAAAACCAAACCATAATTTTAAATTTTAATATCATGAACTGAAATCACTTTTCAAAAAATCAAATAATTTCCACAATTTCCAAGAAAAAATCACTAAATATGTTTCTATAAAATTAAACAAGAGTTTCAATAAAATTTCAAGCAATTAAATAAATTTGAAACCAAGCCTTAAATTTTTAATCAAGAGGAGTAGAGAGCGCAACCACTTACCTATCAAACTTTTTAGAAAATGAAGAATGACATAAAAACATCAAAAAACCATCTTGAAACCCAAAAAATATTTAAATATAATTACATTCAATAAAAAAATCATATCTCATCATTATTGATATAAAAAAATGGGGATTGATCCTCAGTGGTTTAGATACATGATTCCAAGAGAGGGAATAAGAAAAAATCCAAGGAAAACAATTAAAAACAAGCACTTAATAATGAATATGAGCTTGCAACACACTTAGATTCTCCTAGGAATTACTATCAGATTTAAAGGAATGGTCTCTTTAGACTTGGGAGATAGAGGAATTAATGTTATGACCTATTTATAAAAAAATGTGTGGTTTATGAGGTAGATAAAATTAGATTCATGATTTTCATATCTAATTTTTGATGGTGCATGGTTAGGGTGCACAGTTAGGTAAACCGTGTGATAACTATTCATGTGACATTTCCTCCAAATACACCTTGCACGGTTGGATCATAGGGTTAGAAAAACCATGCACAAACCATTCTATTCCTCTCTGTCCATCATTTCACAATTTCTCTTGGGAAGCTGCATGGTTTAGATGAACCATGCACCTAACCGTGATCATACCCAGTTTCTACTATTTCATTTTCATTGTTTCCTAGAGGTGTTTCACAGTTTCTACTAACCGTCCTCATACCTTTCACCTCAAGAAAACCCTACAAATTATGCCAAAACACCGACTAACCTCCCAAAACATAACTCAAAGATTATACATACTTAAAATGCATAAATAAAGTGTTAATTACCTAAAATTGGGGGTTGTAAATTCTCTCAACCACTGTTCTTTCCATCCTTAGAAATTAGAAAACTAGAGTTGACCTTGAAGTATTCTGGCCATTTTTACACAATTTACTTCTCACCCTCCCATGTTTCTTCCAGAATCTGACCATGTTTCCATAAAACCCGCACTATATCGATGCTTTCCCCACTCAATAATTTATCTCTCCTATCCACAATCCATACTGACACATGAACCAATGAAGCATCTGAATTTAGGTAAACATGGTCCCATAGAATCACATGGTCATGATCGGGTTTATAATTATTCAATTAAGATACATGAAACACATTATACACTAAATTGAACCTTGGTGGAAAATCCAATCGATATTCCACATCACCCACCTATTAAAGTATTAAAAAAGGGACTATGTATCAAAAAAATAACTTAACCTACTTCCTAAAATGATGATACCCAAGCCTTGGAGAGATTCTCAGGAACACATGACCACTCACCTCAAATGAAAATGATCATTGACAATGATTTTCATATGATTTATGACAACAATGAGCTGTCTCTATTCAATTCCCGATCAAATGAATCTTCTCCATTGTCTCTTACACAAAACTTGGTCCAACCAGTGAATTCTCACCTATTTCAACCCAAAAAAGTGGAGAAAAAAAAGATGCCCATAAAAATATTCAAAAGGATCCATATGTATCATGGAATGATAACTTTTTTTGTATGATAACTCTACTAATGTTATGTGCTCCTCCCATGAGCCACCAAAATCCATTACACAAGCCCTATGCATGTCTTCAAAAATTTGTATAATCCTTTTAGACTGTCCATCCATTTGATGATGATGCACCATTCTCATATTCAAATGAGTCCTAAGGGATTGATGTAAGGATTTCAAAAAATGAGATATAAATCTTGGATCTCAGTCTAATACTATCGAAACTGTTATGCCATTCCTTTTTACCACCTCTCAGATATATATTTTTGGAAAGTCTCCCACCATATTGGATTCAAAAATAGGGATGAAATGGGAAAATTTGTGAGCTGATCCACTATAACCCACATGGAATCATGTTTTCGAACCATCCTTGTTAGAATTATTACAAAATCCATAACTATATGCTCCCATTTACACACAAGGATTGGTAAATACTGTAGCATACCCGCTGGTTGTTGCTTCTCTTCCTTAACCAGCTGATAGGTGGGGAATCTAAAAAAAAAAAACTCATCCAATTTTATTTTCATGCCCACCCACTAAAATTGTGATTTCAATTACTTATACATCATTTATATTCTAGGATGAAAAACCCCTCCCGAATGGTGGTAAGCATAAGGGATTTGTTCCTAACAAACCAAAATAATGACCATACGATATCGAAAAAACAAAACTAATATTATGTCAAGATTCCATACCTCAATGGTCTCCTCACCATTGAGTTTTGAACTCATAACAACACATTCAAAATCATATGTCTATACCTCTTTAACCTTCCCAACCTAATCAGGAACAAAATAAAATGGAAAGAAAACTGCAACACTACATCAGTCTACACAATTTAAGTACATGTCAGTTATCACTAACATCAATTGCCATTAGTCTAAAGCCCCTTTCACCAGCTGACTATATGACTTTATTCTTAACGCATCCACCATAGAGTTCCCTTTACCCGGTGTATACATTATGTCAAATTCAAATATTTGAAGATACTCCATCCACTTTCTTTGTCTCAGATTCAAATATCTTTGTGATAAAATGTGTTTCAAACTCTTATGTTCCATAAACACTATAAATTTATCACAAAAAATATATTGATTCCAAGTATTTAAAGCATGGTCTAAAATATATAATTCCAAATCATGCATTTATTAGTTCTTCTTATGAAACCATAACTGTTGTGATCCACAATCAACAACATGATCTACCTACATGAGAGAACACCCCAACCCAAATCATGAAGCATCACAATACACCACATAACCTTGTTCTGATTATGGAAATATCAATATTGATACTGATATAAGGTGAAATTTAATCTCTTTAAAATATTTCTAACATTCATCATTCCATTGAAATTGATTACTTTTCCTTATAAAAGCTATAATTAGTGAATCTAGTCATGAAAATTCATGAAAAAAAATCAGTAATAACCAGATAGGTCAAGGAAAATATGTATCTCAAATACATTATTTGGTGGTTCTAAGTGATCATAGACTATATCTTTAATAGATTCATATAAAAACCTTTCTTAAAGATAACATGGCCAAGGAAACATACCTCTTATATAAAAAAACCGCACTTTGAAATTTTGGAATATAGATGATGATCCCACAAGATACCCAACACTATCACCAAGTGTTTCTCATTATCAACCTTTTTCCTAGAATACACCAGTATGTCATCCACAAACACCACCACAAAAGAATATAGATACCTTTGAAATATCCAATTAATCAATTCCATAAAGACAAATATTGCATTTATAAGACCAAAAGAAATAACCACATACTCATAATGGCCATACCTACTCCTGAAAGATGTCTTTAGAATATCCTCCTGAACCTACAACTGGTGATATCCCAAACAAAATTCAATTTTAGAGAACCATTAGGATATCATAAATTAATCGAACAGATCATCAATGTGTGGAATAAGATACCGATTCATTATTGTAACTTGATTAAGCTTATGATAATATACAAAAAGCCTAACATTTCTATCCAAATTCTTCACAAAGAGAATTGGTGATATCTACGGAGACATGCTCGGTTGGAGGAACATGTTTCATATTTCAAAGATCGACACTCTCATTGTCCCAAATGTGTTTGTATTTTCAAAATAGAAGTCATTATCTCAATATGTAAATGCAAAAGGTCAACAATATGAGAGAAAATAAATGAATGGGACACACCCATATCAAGAAATTTTTTCATAAGGGTAGAATTCAAAAGAATCGTACCTCTCACCATAAAAGGTACTAATTGATCATCCATGATCACTTGCTTAGCTCCGTAAAATTGCTTACTCACTTCACTTTTCTCTTTATTACCATATTGAGATTTCACTTTTTGAAGAGTCATGGTATTCCTAGAATCACCATGGATTACTCGGTTCTATTGATGAGAGCTATTTTTCTATACTCATTCCATCGAAGCATATAATGTCTGAGAAGCATGAGATGTGTCTCGAAATCCAAACTTGGAGCACTATGATAAAATCATTGAATATGTCCCATATTATTATAGTTGTGACATGATCTATGTCGTTCCATACAATCTCACTTGATATTCTCTAAGTAACCAAATTTGAAACATTACCACTTAATTTTGGGTCTTGGAGGAAAGATAACTGATCATGTGGTTCAAGTTTGAGGTGATCCAACTCCTTGAGAATAAGTTTCCCTCTTTCTCTTGCTATTAGTGTTAGAGTTACCACCTATTCTTATAAATACCACCATACTTACTCCACTTGGATTTATAGAAGTGTCTTATTCCACCATTATCACTCTATTCAATATCACCATAAAATTTGTAATATGGAGGAAATATATCATAGAAAGAGAATCCTGTTGCAGTCTTGGCACAATGGTTTAAAAATTATGAATGATGCTTTGGACCAACTATTGGTTCACATGTGGCTCAGGTGCGACCACATTCTCAGTAGACTCTTCCAGTTGGTTTCTACGACGCCTGCCTAATTCCATTCACTATAACCAAAACAAACTCCATTTAGTCTCACTCACTAGAAAATGAAGTCTTAGCAATTTCAAATTTACCACATCACACATATTAAAACAAGGATTTACAAAATTCAATAACTTCTGCCTTTAAACTATTTTTGAAAATTACACCATGATTTTTGAAAATAAAAAAAAATTCAACTATTTTATAAAATCCACACTTTTTCACCAAATCATAAATCATTACTCAAAATGAATTATGAACTCCTAGTGGGTAGTCATTACTATCAATTCATGTCAAGAAACTCTCATTAGCTAAACCCATGACAATAAGGTGAAAACTCCTAGAAGTGTCTCAAACACTCATGTAACCAAACTACCTAGTAACTTGAAGTTCCAAATAAATTATTTAGATACACCTTTTTATAATATATATTTCAAGTTCTTATAATCCTACTTATTTATACCATTACAAGTGACATAATGACACTAATACTATATTAAGGATCGATCAAACTGATACCATTTGTAACATCCCACCCTTCATCCCTTAGCTTGGGAAGAGGTGATGGGTGTAACTAGGACTTATGTGAAATCACCAAGAGACCAAAGGATATACATAAATGCCAAGGCCTTCATAAAAAATTATGGTATGATTTTAATTTTGAAAATAAAACAACTAAAATAAGATTAAAAAACAAGAAAAACCTCTATATTATGCACGAGTACAAAATAAAACTAAAAAAACAAAATCAAACCACAACCACATCAGAGTATAAAGCATAAAACAAGTAAAATAACCAAAGGAGTCAAAAAAAATAAAAAATAAAAGACCCCAAGACATCTAAACGGTAAATCCCGAACTTCTCCAAGATCTAACTCAACAAGCTATTCCCACAGTATTAAGAAGCATCACTAAAGAACTGATATACTTTTCCTTTACTTGTGTCCCAATATATGACATCTAAAAATGCACAACAGTGCCCAAGAAGGGGGTGAGTCTAAATTTAGTATTATTTTTCCAATGAATTCCCAACTCATGCCACTAGGATAAAACTTGTTATAGAATTTATATAAAATAGTTTCAAATAAATTTAAAGTAGTTTATATTAAATCCAAATGAAATTTCCAAACCAAAACAATTTTCCATGGAATGTAATAAAATAATACTTTAAAACATTTCTCAAATACCATTTGGAATACTCATTCCATTTCTAAAAATACACATATCCACACATCTACACATCCACGCATGCATAAAAACCATGGAACTCCCTATACTTGTGAGTGGTGAGTCATCATTTCATTGAGCCGTTACTCAGTGAATCATTTTGAAGGGGGAAACTTCACACCCTTATCAATCCCATTTTGATAAAGGAAATATCATACCCTTATCCATCTCAAATTCACATGAACACACGTCCTCCATGTATTCCAAAACCCATGCTGAACCATTTTATACAAACCATTATTTATTTAAAATATTTCAACAAAAATTTTCCATGCATAAAAACCAAACCATAATTCTAAAACCATTATTTTAAAATCATGAAACAAAATCAATTTCTACAGAACCAACCAATTTACAGAATTTTCAATAAACCATCACTAAAAAGGTTTCTATCAAATCACAAAATGGTTTCACGAAAATTTAAATTAATTAAATCAATTTCAAACAAATACTTCAATTTATAATAAAGAAGAGTCAAGAGAAAATCCACCTACCTCTTAAAATTTGTTGAAAACAAAAAAGGCACAAAAAATTCAGAAACCTAGCTTGAAACTCCTAAAAATGTCCTCGGATCTCATTCCATTAAATAAAAACAGTCATATATCATCATGATTGACATCACGCAGTGTGGATTTATCCTGAACGGACTAGATCCCTGATTACAAGAGAGGGAAAAAGAATAAATCCAAGGAAAATGATGAATAATGAGAACTTAGTAATGAATTAGGGCCTCTAATGTAATTAGATTCACCTAGGAATCACTCTCAGATCAAAAGTAATGGTCTATCAAACTCTTGGAGGGAAAATAATTCATGTTATGACCTATTTTGGGGAAAATAAGTGGTTTAGCAAGTAAATTGGATTAGATCCATGATTTTAGGATCTATTTTTTCACGGCGCATGTTTAGGGTGCACAGTTAGGCAAACCATATTCTAACCATGAATGAGCCAGTACCTCCAAACACACCTCCTATGGTTGGCTCACACAATTAGACAATTTTTTCGCCAGCCATGCTATTCCCCTATATTCATCCTTTCATGGTTTCTCTTGGTAAGCCACATGGTTTGGGCAAACTGTGCACCTACCTAGTGCCCACTATTTCATTTTCACAGTTTCTTAGAGGTGTTTTATATTTTCTACTAACAATTATCAAACTGTGGACCTCCAGAAAACCCTTAAAAGTATTCCAAAACACCTATTAAACTCCTAAAACTTAACCCAAACATTATATATACTTAAAATACATAAATAAAGGGTAAATTACCTGAAACTGGGTGTTTTACATATACCCCATTTGAAATATTTAACATGAATACCTATTTATTTATGATTATTAATGTTTAAATTCAAGTTTATTATTTAAAGGGGTTATGATTTAAAATTTACCAAATTAGTAATGATTTATTTTACAATATCATTTTTGGGATTGCTTTTATTTTCATTGAAGGAATATTATAATATATTCATAAAAAATATATATATTTTAGGTGTTTCTATATTTTATTACAAATTTTACCCTCTTTGTAAATTTAATCAAGCAAAGAAAAATTTAAAACAAAAGCTGAAATTATTTCTCTTTTTGATCAGTTACATTTTTCTTCCATGTCCATATTTTTCATTTTTTTTAAAAAGTCCTTATTATTTACTCAAAAGAAGTTTTAAGTTATCCTTGAATTTTTAAAAGTTTTTGAAGTAATATTTATAATTTTTTTTGAAAGGGTTCTATTTGAATTTATTTACAAAAGTAAAAAAGGATGTTTTTTAACATATACAAAGTTAATGGAATTTCCCACCACCATAATCATTTTATGATATTTAGATTTTTCTACATGTCTTTAATGGTTTTACAAAGAAAAGTATTTAATTAAATATTATTTTAATATTTCACTTCCATTTTATTTATTTATTCAAAATAAATTATTTTATTACAAAACCTATATTTTTAATGAATTTGTAGCCATATCTTATCTCTTATCAACTTTTTGGTCATTAAATTTCTCCTAAAACATTCAATTTTTTATGACATTAGACATTGAATTACTCTTAAATATCCACATTATTTGTATCATGGATATGGTTATTTCCTAAAACATATATCTTTTTTACATATGGTGTTTAGTTATTTGATTGAACGGAGAAATATTGATATTACATATTCTTTATTCAATATAAAAATTTATTGACAAGTCATATAATTTATGAATTAAATGGATCATTTAATATATGAGGAATGCATTGGAAATGGAGTGACAGGTGGTGCCCAGTTATAGATATCCCCTCAATGCATTGACAAGTCTCACGAGATAAATCAGTTTACCAAATTAAATGGGTTTTTGGTGTATACCTACTTATTGATTAAACTATCTTGGTATAAGGTCTTGAAGATATAGATATCATGATTTTTGAGATCATGACCTTCAATATTAACAATTTCCTTAATTTATAATTTGGTTATTTTTATCCATGATATTACAACATTGATATTATCCATGGATAAATTTTGTTCTCAAGTTATTGATTAAATGAAATGTGTTTTTAGTTATTTACCTTGCCATATTGATTAATTATACTGTACAAATCTCTTACTGAGCATCTGAGATCACCCATTATTTTTCTCATTTCTATAGGGTTTGAAGAGGTATATTATTAATATCATGGATACAAGAGTGTCTCTTATGGTATGTATTTTATATTTATAATTCTATGTGGGAATCATGTATGTATCTAGTTATTCAAGACTACTAAACTAATATATCCTTCAGAATGAGATCCCTTGTATCTTATATCAATGTAATAAAGGTAAAACAAGCTCTAGGTTACTAGAGTTGGGGTTTTTAATATTGGGTTATGAATATTGATACCTTAATGCATCCTTATATTCTTTATCCTTGAATTATATCTAGTTTCTCTTTTCCCTTGTACCTGGTTTCAAGATCTCTTATCATTAAATCCTTCATTTGTATTTGAGGCATCCTATTGAGTATATTTATACTCAACCCTTCATGGGAATTCCACAAACATGTGTTGTGTTCTATGCAGATGATGTGTAGTTCGGGGAAGATTGTGAAGGATGTCGAGTTGGTAGAGTTGATTCATAGTGGCTCTTGGTAGAGATGGATATGGTTGGTGCTCATCTCAAGAGTCAAATATTAAGGAGTCCTTGAACTCTTCTAGGCATTTTTTTTCTATTTTGAATTTTTGAATCTTGTATCTTCCTTTACTTTAAGAGTTTGTATCTATTTCATTATTATAGTTTAGCCTCTATCTCATAAATTATATTCTATAACTGGGATATAACATTTAAGGATGTTGGATTTATATGGTTTGTGTATATGTATGGTTTTGTTGTAGGTTCTTAGGATAAGGCCTCTGATGATGTGTTATACCTTATTGGTGTTATTAACTAGGCCCTAACCTATTGAAGGTGGGATTAGTGTGGCATAATCGGCCTAACCACCAGCCTAAGTGGGGTCTTTCTGGGTTAGGTCGTATCATTACACCACACATTTGTTCTAATAGAAAAAGACTCAAAAGAAAAGATAATTAATAAAGGAAGTAGATCTACATGTTGGTAATGGTAAAAGAGTTTCTTCATTAAAGGTTGACTCTAATTATCTAAGTATACCCAATGAATTATTTCTAGAAATGGAAAACCATTTCAATGTTCTAACTATAAATAGAAATTTTATTTCTATATCTTTTTTGGATAAGAAATAATTTTTGTTTAGGATTAATAATAATATTTTTTCTATATACATGAATGAAATTTTTTATGAAATTGGTAATCCAGTTAATGGTTTATACACTTTGAATGTGGATAATTTAGTTTATAAGATTCAAGATAATATAGTCAAGGTTGAATATAACACCACTTATCTTTAGCATTATCTCCTTAGACATGTATATGAGAGACCCATATAAAGAATTTATAGAGATGTATTATTAGAATCATTAAATTTTTTTTTTTGACATATAAAAATATTTTTTATTAGACAAAATGACAAAATCACCTTTTAGCGTAAAATGTGAGAGGGATAATGAACTATTGGATCTTATACATAGTGATGTATATTGACTAATGAGTACTCAAGAAATACTACTTATAGGTTCATAACCTTTATTAATGATTTAAATCTATATGTTTATTTGTTTATTATGAGACACAAGTTAGAAACCATTAAAAATTTAAAAGTGTTTAGAAATGAAGTACAAAATCAAGTAGAAAAAAGTGTTAAGATTCTATGATCAAATCATGGTGGTGAATAATTGAGCCAGAAATTTATTGATCAACTGATAAATCATGGGTTTTTTTCACAAATCAATCCTCCTAGAACACTATAGTAGAATTGTGAAACTAAGAGTAGGAATTATACCTTATTGGACATGGTTCAGTCAATGATGAGTTAGTGTGAACTTCCTATATTAGTATGAGGATATTCTATAGAAGTAGTTTATTTTATACTAAATAACATTCTACATATCATATTAATAAATATACCATATATGATATAGAATGGGAGGGATCCCAATTTACCTTTTATAAGTATTTTTAGGTGTGAATCATAGACACATTTTTTTCTTCTAAACAAAATTTCCCTAAATCATAGAAATTCCATTTTATTGGATATCTAAAAAATATTATGGGGCACTAAATTTATAACCCTCCTAAATAAAAAGTGTTTGTGTCCTGACATGGTGTTTTTCTTGAGGGGGATGACATTATTCATTGTGTCAATGGAAGGAAAGTTAAACATGGAGAAGGAAAGTTAAACCTAGAAAATTTCATAATCAAAAAATAATAATTGTTTCTAGGAAGGAAAGTTAGTCAGTTACATATGGGTTTTTGGAAATAGAAATGAATCAGGTTATATAAAAACTTAAAATTTTAGGTAGGATTCATCAAGAGACTGATAGATATGGATATCTTATTGAAAATGATAATTAAGTAATGTTAATATATGAAGAAACTACTATGAACCAATAAGATATTGAGAGTTTGGTTTTGAGAAATGGTTATAGACCATGATTTCTAAAATAGAATCCATGTACACTAACCCAGTTTGTAACATGGTGGATTCATCTAAATGGGTGAATCCCATGGGGTACAAGTGATTTTTTGGTAAGCAAATTGACATGGATGGTAGCGTGTATACCTGATGTGAAATGCATGGGGTGAAGCGTTCTCCATAGAATAGGTTGGTAGCTGAAGGGTTTACTTTGAGTCTAAAGGAGATATGATGGGTATGAATAATAGATGAAATTATTCAACCAATTCTATAAGAAGTGTGATCTACTAATTATAAAATATACTCAACCTAGGGATACTAGTTTACATAAAAACAAACTTGTGTTAGGGAATAAATTATGGGATTTGTGATCTTGGATCACTAATCTAATAATTAAACCAACCAGGAAAAAATTCACAAGAGAAAGGGAAGAGAAAATAGGATTCCTCATAATTGAGAGTAAAAACTCATAGAGTTTTACTAATGAAAACTTGAATACCATACAAGAGTCATGACATTGGATATTTATTAAAAAAGAGTGATACAATGGTTGAGGGTATAATACCCTAAAGTCATCAGGCCTAAACCTTCTTATCCTCTTTAAGTAAAAAAATATAAAGTTCAATGAGGACATTCTAAAAAGTGGAACATGGTTTTAGCCTAGAATTTTGACTTTAAAGAGGTGAAGAAGATTCTTTCCACATATAGGACTTAAATTTATTTCCATAGCTCATTGAACATGACTTTATTATACCCATGGATGAATTTGGTGATTCTCTAATGTGGTTGGGTTTCTAAATTCATCGACCCATATTTTATGGACTTTGGTAGTCACATTTGGGTATGAATAGTGATATTATGGGTCTAAGTGCCCCATACATGAAAGGTGAGATGTATTGGGATTTAAATTAAGCGATATGGGTTACCATTGTCTCTCATTTCCTATTTATCCTTTTACATGTAATTGAGAATCACAAATAAAACTTTTCAAAATGGGTAATTGACTCAATATATTTGAATCATTTCTCATTATCTCCCCCACTCTTAAAAATTATTCATCTAGAATATTCATTCTTTGCAGTGAAATATATAGAAAGATCAAAAACATTGAATGAAACACTAACACTATAATCACTTGGATGTTAAATTGTGTATAATTTTTTGTTTATTTTCTTGAGTACTCAGAGCGGTCCATCTCCACATAACATGAGTTTAGACTTCCATTTTTCAAGAAATCCCTCCTTTCACATGTGAATCCATACTAAGTTACTAGTCTCAAATTAAACTTGCTTAAGAGACCAATTCACATAAATAATGTATTTTTGGGTCATTAATTCAGTTTTCATCTTATATTTTTGATGGATTTCATTCATATTTTTTTCATGCTTGTGACCATATATATTTTATCTATCCTATAAATATAAAGGCACTAGATAAATAAGTGAAAGGGGTTAAATCCATAAAAAATATCAAAAAGTGAAAATTGAGTAGTTGAATGTTTGGAACTATTTTAAGAAAACTCCTCATGAGTTAGAAACTCCTCCCAGTTATTGATATTTTTATTTTCAATATTTCATAGTAGTGATGATAGTATTCAATTTACTATCTCCACCAACCCATTGTTTTGAAGGTTCTAAGTAGTTTAAAATAGTAAATTTAGACCTAGTTTTCTCCACATAATCATCCAAAAATAACTAAGGAATTTTGTGTCTTTATCCATTAAAATTGTATTCAGAATCCTATATATCTTCATAACTTCCTAAAAGAATAAGTTATAAATGTTAAAGGCATCATCTATTTTATGAAAAAAGAAAAAATGTTCCATTTTTAAAAACAGATCCACATAAAAAAAATAGAATCTTTCCCCTTATTGGTTCTTGGTAACCCCACAATAAAGCCCATAAACATGTCCTCCCAAGGGGTATTAGGGGTTATGAAGTGAATATATAATCCATGTGATTATACAGTAAGTGTAAATGGAAAAAAATTGGTAATAAAAAGTTCATCAATATATAATAACAATCCATCATGTAAATAAGTATTTTCCCAACTTTTTCTAGGTTTACAATGACTAAAAGGTTCACAAAAATCACTATTAGTGGCATATAGTTCTTTAATCATTTTAAAAACCAAAGAGTTTAGAATCTAAAAAGGAAAAAAAACACATATATGTGAAAGTACATCAACAAAAATGTTTTCCCTTATTATGATTTATGACATATGGGAATGACTCAATGAATTCCATCCATCTAGTTATATCCTATTTAATTTATGCTGGTTTCTTAGGTGTTTAAGAGACTAATGTTCAAAATGGATAAAAAATTATTTAGTCTATAGATAATGTTTACATGTTTCTAATACTCTAAAAAAAGTAAAATTCCTTATCATATATAGCATTTCCTAGATTTGGTTTATTTTACTTCTCACTAAAAAATGAAATAGGCCTACCTTCTTACATGAGTACTCCACCTATTCCAATATTGCTTACATCACATTAAATTTCAAAAATTATTATTGAAGTACTGGAGTGAAACTCGAGGGACATGAGAGTGTCTCTACTTGAGATCATATAAATATTTCTCTTGAGTCTCTCCCAACTTAAAGGGAATTTTCTTGTTTATAAAATAATTTAACAATGCCACAAATATTCTAAAATCTTCTAGTAATATCCTGTAAAAACTAGAAATCCCATAAAAACTTATCACCTATAAAATAAAGGCTATAGTTAGTGACTCTTGGATGGATTTTATCTTCTACTTGTCCATTTAAACTTCATATTTGCTAAAAAAATCCATAGAAAACAATTTTATAAAAAAAAACACACTTATTAATGTTTCCAAATAGATTTTATTTTCTTAGAACCTCTAGGACTTTTCTTAAATGATCAAAATGTTATTACAATGGCCTAATATACACCTAAATATCATCAAAGTAGAGAAATTGTTTCCCAATGTACACCTAAAACATATGATTCATCAATCACATGAATGAACTATGAGAATTTATTAGACCAAACGTATCACTATCTATTCATAAAGACCATGTTTTATTTTAAAATAATTTTTTCACTAATCTCACTATTTTATTCTTATCTAGTGATAAACACTTCTTAAATAAAATTTGGAGAAAATTACTAACCATTTAACTCATCAAGAATATCATATAGCATAGGGATAAGATGACGATACTTAACCATGATGTTGTTAATAGATTAAAAATTGATTATCATTATCCAAACACCTTCCTTATTTGGTTTGGTAATTAACTTGGGAAACTCCCTCAACCTTGGCATTTGTGAGATGCCCCAGACCCGAACTCCCATATCTAGTGCTAAAAAAACTTTCTTTAAACACTATATTTGATACAAAATGATATGTACCTATATTTATTTTAAAACATTACCATAGTATAAGAATTATAACCCATAAAACATCTCAAAATACTAATAATGAAAGGTTTGGTGTCTTTTAGGATCAAATACATAATAAGCTTACTTTATGATACTTATAAAAAATTCTTTACACTTGAACCATACTATATCCATTTCTAGACATATCCTAGTTTGTAATCATATTTATAACCTGAGGAAAGAAAACATAGGAATGGGTGAGATAAAACACTTAGTAAGGGATAACATATCAAAGGTCTATAAAGGTTATATCATAAAAAATTCAAGAATACAAGAATATGAGTAATTATATGATTAAAAAGGAAAATTAATCAATAAGAGTAATCCATAAGTATATAAGATATAAATATAATATCAAATGATCAATAATTTACTATAGTGTAAGAAACTTAAACATGAATCATAAATCCCGAGCCATGGGACATAGGAATGAAAGTGGGACAATAAAAAACATAGGCTTTATTATCTTTATGAACCTAAATGCCTGAAAACTTATTCAAATATAAAATTTTGGGTACAACCAAACTATATAACACTCACCATTTGTGATCCTATCTACTTTATAACCCACTCACACATAAAATTGTGAGTATAACTACTTTCCATCACACTCACCCTTTGTGAACCTAGATACTCACTAACCTGTTCACATAACATTTGTATATCCTAAAATATAAGCCTTTACCCAATTAATTGGAGGGATATGTAGGTACCAACCATTATATAATTCATTAATTTGTATTCCAAATGAAAAAACCATTACATCATAAAATAACCCATAAAAAGATAAATGAGTTTCATGACATTATCAAATGGTATCTCATAAAATAGATTCAAAAATAAAATAAAATTCTACCAAAACTTGTTTACCCAATTAAAATAAATTATAATAGAACATATTAAGTGAACCATGAAACACAAATATATTGGAGGTAAATCTTTTAGTGACAGATAATAAATTGGAAATAAAAATTTAAAAAAGCATATATATTTAAAACCTTTTTAAATTGTTTTTATAACAGAGTTTAATACGATTTACAAAATATTTTTCATAAAGTTTAAAATAGTCTTTTAAAAAATTATTTTTTTAAATAAATAATATTTAAAGAATAATTTTCTTGTATAAGAAAATGCGGGTTAGAAGATAAAATATAAGAGCTTAAAATTAAAAACCCTTTTATATAAAAAATTATACTTATTTTTAAAACCCACATCATTTAAAGAGTTACTAAAACTTTATTTTAAAAGTGTTAAAAAGAAATTTTAGTTTTAAAAGAGATAAAACATAATATATTTTCAAATAAAAAGGAAAAATTTGGTGGGAATAAAAAATATGGACATGGAATATAAAGGTTCCTTAGAAAATATGTAAATTATTATTTGAAATATAATTTTTTTAGATGAAATCATCATGGAATATGACATGGATATCAAGAATAATTACTTATATCTAGGTGCTAAGAAAGAATGAGATTATAAGGCTCGGTGAGCTCGAAATAAATTTTTGAAATATATTAAATATATTAAATATCACGAGTGTCTAGTTTTTCTAAAAAATTGGAATAATTCCCAAAAAGAGTCTTAGATCAGAAATTTGTGACCTCTATTGAGTTAAAATTGTGGGGTTTATACTAGGTGAGACATAAATTTTTTTAATTTCATGCATTTCGGTAAAGCGCTATCATGGGCGCAAATAATAAAATAAAATTATTTAATTAATTTATTTATTTATTTTGATGTAGTGACCTAGAATCACCCATTTAAAAATGACCATGACTAATATCTAAGGTTATCCACATAACCCTAGGGACTTGAGAGGATCTATTGGGGGATCGTTGGCAGATGACATCAGATCAGGATCAGATCGAGGATCATGGGCCAATGCAACTTATGGATCTCATCAATGACAATAACATGCAATTGTTCTTCATCATAAATTGATCCAAATTGAGTTTGGATATTTGTTTTATATTGGTTTATCCCAGTTTGATTATTCCTATGATGAAAACAAATAAATCAACTAAAAAAATTCATTTGCGGATCATACATATTATGGGTATATGTTAGATTATCCTAGATCTAGAGATTTATATTTTTGATTATGTTATATATCTTAATTATCTATTCTAATGGTAATGAATCAAGGATAAAATAAACAATGTTCAAGTTCTATTCATATTTTTTTGTTTTCCCATTATTCATTCATCACGAGAAATTCCTTTGGCCTACAGTTTGATGAATACACAAGAATCTATCACTATGCACCCATTTCTTAGTGCAACAGATTGATATTGTAGATTTGGGTTCATATTGGTATTGAGATCAAGCTACAATGATGGACTATGAGACTGCAACCATGATTTGGGCATGAAACACCAATTAGAAATAACGATAGTGGTTCCCGAGCACCAGTTAGAGTTAAGATCTGGACAATGATGGTGAAGGAGGTTTGGTAAACCTTAAATCTATGATGAATGGTGTGTACCATGGTGGAATCAAAGGGATTTTAGGTTCAAAGTAATATGCATGATTAATCCCATATGTTATGTGAAAAACCAACTATACAGTGTGTAGTCCTATGAACACAAACTATGTAGTTCCTTCTATGTGGTGTTAGGGTTTCCACATAGAGAAATGTGTCACATTACACATGACATGAGTCACATGGAACATGAGCCTCAATTGACTAGTTCGATATTTATATAAAGTAAATGTATTGGAGGCTATGTAGTGTTATACGCCATGTGCTCATAGTCACATGTAGTGCGAAGCATGGTGGACAACTCGACATGTACAGGGGGTACATGCCTATATGGTCATGTGGTACCATACATCGTGTACTTGGGAAGTATATAGAAAGACTGAGGTACATGGGAATAGCCATGTACTCTGACATGACCAATTACACGGGCCTGTCCTGATGTACACAGACATGGGCAGAACAAAATGTCGAGTGATTGGGTGAAATCTACACACTATATACCTTAGGAACATTCTGTGTATTGTGAAAAAGTGCATACCATGTGAGTGTGAGAAATAGACAATGCCAATCTTAGTGAGACACACAATGTACCCCTAGGGACACACCATGTACTCTTGTGAGGATAGGTTTATACTTCTCTTCAGTTTAGCTTGATGGTGAGATTCTGTGAGTTTCCTTAGATTTATATCAGTTGAGTGTGTTCCCTTGATCCATTCCTATGAGGGTTCAGTGTGGCATCATGTTCCCTTCATATAGGGTGACCCCGTTGCAGCTTCCTGATGATCAGTGTAGTGTGGGAAAGATCCGTTATTTTGGAGTGAGTTGTCTCTATCTGCTTCAATTGTAATATCAATGGATTGGAGTGTGTATCCCTCCAAGAGTCCTAGAGTGATCATCATTTCTTTTATATTTCCTTATATGAGGTTTTTTTTAATTGGTGTGACCCATATTTACATGGGCATCAATCTCCTATCTAGGAGGATGTTTCCAGTAGGTTCTGGTGTCCCCCCAGTGATCCCTAGGCATTGAACCCCTATCTGTGTATTGATATATGATATTTCCAATGGGTTATTAGTATTATGGAGTTTGCATCTCAGATAAGCCCTCTCAGTTTTCCATATTCTTTTTATTGGATATAAATGATGAGTGCATCATTTGGGATGAGTTTCTTTAGTGACAGTATATCTTTGGGAGTGAGATCTCCTAGATGAGTATTACCTTAAAACCTAACAGTTGAAATATAACTGGAAGTGGTTGAAAAATTTGAGAATTGGAGTTTTTATTAGTATATATAGATGTTTTATTATATGTATCATATTATGATTGAAATATCTGATGATGAGATGACTACTATTGATGCTTTATTCTACTGGGTATTGTTATAATCATCCCTACATGGTCTATTCCCACACATTTTATGTCTTATGCAGATGAAGACCCTTTTTACAGAGTCCTTGGAAGACTAGGAGAAATTTTAACTTAGTTTTTTCTAGAGATACTGAGGTGTATATCAGTGTTTTATTTGACATCAATCCCCTCCTGATCAGGTTGAACTTTATTTTCAAATTTTGGTTGGGCTTGTATTTGGACCCTTTTTATATTTTCTATTACTTTATTTCATACTCTGATTGAGTCATTATAGATGTATACATTTATTGTTATTAGTTGTTTTACATTTCAACATTTTATGGTCTTAGAGATGTGTGCGTGCGTACATTTACTTTAGGCTAATTCCTCCCATATGTGTGATATGCCTTCTTAGTGCTAGTCTCCAACCCCTGACCTATTGAAGGTGGGATTGGGGTAGTTATGACTTGGACCCGAGTGGTTTGGTTCATGAAAATAGATATTATTAGAACCAAATTTTAATTATAAGGTTCAATAATGTGGAGTATAACTCAATGAAATATAATTGAATTATCAAAACCCTTATGAATTTAGTAATTTTTGAATCAAAATCCATTAGAATATTGAAAATAATATGGATATATAAATCCCGTGAATTAAATCATGGATTATTCCAAAATAAATTCTTGGTCAGTATATACACCATATAAATATGAAATTCGTTCATAACATTAAAACATGTCTCAATGAAGAGAAGTTGAGATAAAAAACCCTTACGACTTGAGTAACATTTAAATTAAAATACCTTTAAAGAGAGGGATTTTAATTAAACTTAAAATACCATGATTGAAAGATAATTTATGATATAACATCTCAAATAGGTAGTATATACACCACATAAATGAAATTAGGTGCATAATACCAAACATGTCTCAAAGAGAGTAATTTTAGAGGAGAATCCTTACCTTGTTTCGAATTCATTATGAACATGTGATTAAATTCATAAATAATCAACTTAAGTTTATTAGATAACTTATAAATAACCCTATTATCCTATATTTAATTTAATATGTACCATTTATTTACATATTCTATTTATTTATTATATTGTTTTTTCATATGTTTGCGTGAAAATTGAATTAGTGTCAGATTATTTTGGTAATTTTTGCGATCAGTGATGTTATTTTAATAATAAGTTAAATAATTGATATAACCATTAACAATAAAAAAACATATATTTAATTTCTTGTTAAATGATAATAATATTAGTATTTAATTTCCCATATTCATTCATGATAAAGTTTTATATCATTTATTCAAGTGGGTGGTTAAACCAACCCAAACATGAACACAATATATCTCGATGGGTGAGTATGGTTAAGGAATTGTATAATATCATTATAATAGAAGAATAATGATATTATTTATATGTTTTTAAGTTTTTTAATTATATTTTAAATTGTTTTATAAATAAATAAAATCAATATGAAAAATAAAAAATGTTACTTCATGGAGACAGTAGTCCGCACCACACACGATTAACGTTATTTTATTTTTCTAAGTGGATGGAAAAAGATAAATAAAAGTTTTAATATTAATATAAAAACATATAAATATACTAATGATACTAAAATCATTAAATTATTATGGTTACAAGATATTTTTAAGAGTAAAATTAGGAAGAAAAACTTAAAAAGGAGACAATACTTATGTTGGAGACTTGATATTTCCATGGAATACTCATTGGAATTGAAGGGATTAGTCTAAATTAGAGTGAAAAGGTGATTTAAGATATGGGATTGGGTTATATTTTGAGAAAAATGGAAGATATTTATGGATTAATTCAAAGGTGAAGTTTATCTTTGAAAGGGTGGAAGTGATATCCTTTTATAAGGGAAGAAAAGGGAATTTTTGGAAACACTCATCAGTTTTCAATAATTCCATGACACTATTCAATGGTTAATGGCTCAAAAAGTGGACACAGAGGAGGATTGGAAAATTATAATTCTAAACCAACACTAATACATTCATTTAAAACATGTTTTATCCCTTTCCCCTTAGCAAAATATTTTTTTTACCATTTTTACTTTTTACTGGGGTAACTATTTTTGTAACATTAATATTAATTTTAATGAACAAAGTTAAAATCAACACTTTTAACTAATTTGAAAAATATGATTTAAAATTTTAAAATCATCTTATCATATCAAATATATAAATGTGTGATAAGTTAATTTTAAAATAAATACACTTAATTGCATAAAAAATAGTTTTTAGAAAAATAAAGTTTTTTAGCTTTGAGTTTATATATAAGATAAAATTATCATTATTATTGATTTTAATGATATAAATTGATTTATTATAAATAAAATTAAATGTATTAGGATTTTAAGTCAATAAAAAACCGAATCTCACCATGAAAATACTCCATTCAAAGAAAATATAAAAAACAGTGTTTATTAAAATAACATTTTAATTTATTTCTAAAAATGATTGAAATAGGATTTATAATCTCAAAGAATATATTAAAAAGAATAATTATATTAATTAAATACATATTTTATTACTTTAAAGGTTTTTTAAACTTCTAGGATATTCTTACATAATGATTAAATCATAAAAATCATAATTTTCAAAAAAAACTATATTCTTCGACTAATAGGTAATCTTTTCAGAAAAAACTTAAAAATTCATACTAAGTAAATTTTAATTTGAGGAATTAAAAAATGAATTTAATTTTATCAAATTTGTATTATAAATTTTTTAAATTTAGTTTTAATATAAAATAAACAATATAAAGAAAACATCTTTTATTAAATATAACAATTTTCAATATTAAGTCATATTAACTATTTTCCATCTAAACATAATAAATTTTAGTGGTTTACCTTATCAGGGATTATTATTGATTTATTAATAGTGTTATTATAATATTTTTTTTACATTGGGTGTATTGTATAATTAAAATTATTGAACATGACACTAGTTTTAAAAGGTTTAGAATTTCGGGATGTTACATTCTACCTCCATTAAAAGAATTTTATCTTCAAAATTTTTATTACTAGAAAGGAAACAAGTGAGGGTAAATTTTTCCTTATTATATGATTCTATTCCCATACATATTTTTAAACCTTATGGTTTCTACATAGAACCTTGACTAGATAGGTAGTCCTGTTCTACAGAACCTTGTCTCTTTGATCCATGGTCTCTACAAGTTTTTCTTTATAAGAGAGTTCATGTTCTATTTGCACAACTTATAAGTTTAGTACATGTGATGGATATAGTATGTATTGTAACACCCCAAGCTTCTATGGTACGCTTCTCTTTGAATAATGCAATAGCGTGTGTTGTACGCAACATCGAGTTCTAACACACACCACAACCGATCAAACTAGCCGTTGTGAATAGTAATACCTACTTTTTGAAATTTTATAAATTTTATCTCTTAAAATGGACTTCATTTTTGGATTCGGAGTATCGAATTTAGCCTAAGGTGAAATTTTTGTACTTTTCGGATAACTTTAATATTTTGATGAATAGTGAAAATTACTAAATTTTAATTAAAAACAACTTTTTTAATCAAAATAATTAATAGTGATAAATTATGAATTTGAGTGATTTTAAAGTATATTTAGAATATATTTTTACCATTTAATACAATGCTGGTTATTGGACAGAATTTCACAGTTAAACCGAACATAAACAAGTATCAATCTTTTGATATTTATTATATCTTAAAAACATGCTTTTTGTTTTGACAGCGGGAATTAATTTTAAATTAATTTCTGCCACTTCTGTGTTTTGAATTTGGAAAAATGGATTCCCTATTTGTAATCAGGATGTTCAAATTGTATAAATAGGTAAATTTTATTTTTAGAAATTTTGAATAATTACTTCGGTAAGTATTTTATTTACCATGGTTAAAGGGTAAATCCGGCAAATAAGGGTTAAAAAATAATATTATAATAATAAAAAATTACCCTAAAACGTGTACTAACCTTATTGGTTGATACATGTTCGACCATCGGCATCTTTGGGTCGATTTTGGGAACCCATGGTGCCACTTGTAAGTGATAGGGACACTTTATTTTAATTAAGTTAAAATGAATACAAAAATGACACAAGCATATATCTTTTAGAAAAAAAAATTTTAGATAGGGTTATATATGTTGGATTTTCGACTATAAATATTCCTTAGAAAGCTAAAAATATTTCCTACATAATGGTATTTAATTTATAAATTTTAGACATTAAATAAGTTAATTTATATATGACATAATGGTGATGCAGTAATTACCATAATAGTGAAAAATTAAAATGATTGATATTGTAGATACCCAAATAAATATAATTTGAGACTTTTTATGAATTAAACTAATTTTATAGGTTAATATGACATGTTAGGAATTATATAATTAACTTTTTTGAAGTAATAATTATGTTATGATTTTTAAAAAAATCAATTATTGAATAGTGTCGAAATTGACATAAAAGAGTTTTTAAAACAAATATTATATTATTAATTGATATTAAATTCATAAAAATCTAAGGTTCATCCAAGAGACTTATATCATAATAGTTGTATGAGTAATGGACCACTTGGGGGTTTCTTGGATGTATATAGTAAGTTTATTAACCATATAATATAAAAATACAAAGAGACATTGTAAAAGTGAAACTAATTAACTAAGAGTTAATACTTAAAGATAAGGTTAGTATAATGACCCAAAACTGTCTAAATTCTATTGGTTGAGTTATTTTAGACCTATCCCCACCTTAAAATTTAAATAATCCACTTTGGATCCATTAGAAACCGAATATTAATTTATTATAAAATAATATTTCTAGCATTTCCAAAGGTGCCCCTCACCCCTCTTATAAAAGGGCACTCTCCCTTCTCATTAACTCACACCTTTCAAGCCTTTTGGTTCGGAAAAACTCTGCCCAAATACTCTCTCAACTTCCCTCACTTCATCCTAGAGGCCTTCCTTTAGTCAGAAAGCCAACATAAGATCCCTTTTGATCAAATCAAAAGGAAGAACCCGGAGAAGAGGTAATGATTTCACCACCCTTTTCCAAGTTCCTTTCTTATTCCACTTCTTCTTCCTTTGTTATTAACATTCTAAAATAATAACTCCAGTATATTATATATACTGTGATGTTATTATAAATATGGTACAACCATATTCATTATTCTATCCATCCTTTGAATAACATGTCACCATATGTGCGTACGTACGACTTACCGTCTCCACGTCGTGGTGCAATTGTTATTCAATAAATTATTATTTTGGATGGGTATAATAAGGATTTATAATTCATGTAAATAATAAATATAACATGATAATAATTCTGTATATATGATATACCATCCAATTATATATTATTTTAATATTAAAAGAATGATATTGACGCTCGTGCGTACGTACGGACTACCGTCTCCACGAACGCGATGAGATTCATTATCCATCGTATCCATTCAAGTCTAATTCTCATTTGATGATTAATAATAGTATCCAAGGACTTGATATCATTCTGGATATGATTAATATATAACCTATTCATGAAAAACATAGCTTACGTAACAAAATATATAAAAAAATGAGTAAGTTAATACCCAAAACAACGATAATACTAAGATATTATTAACAAATCAATGTTAAAAGATCATATATGATATCATATTAATGTATATGATTCTTGTATAATTTAATAAAAATTATTTCACCATTATACAGGAGGTTAACCTACCCCCAACCAAGGAAAAGTACAAGGTAAGGGTTTATTTCGCAATCTCTTCATTATCCGAGGTTGTTTATACGTAATAATCTACTGGGATCTCTTTATCATCCACATCCATGTTTCTTAAAAATGTATTTTAAAACATTTTTACTATTTACAAGAATATGGGTTAAAGTCATTTATACCCTTGTTTGACTTTTTATAAGAGGTTTATAAAGTAATCTTTCCGTCGTTTTCCAAACAAGGTGCTTTTTAACCTTTTCGACAGAATTAAGGTAAGAATGTTTTTTTTAACTTATACGGCGGGTGCAGCTATTTTCCACCGTTATAAAATCGTCGAAGCTTCCCTTAAAAGATTATAAGAATATTTTCAACGAAAATGTTTTATTTTATAAATATATGACTCTTAAATGATTTCAAAATAGAAAGAGATATTTCTCTAAAAAGATTTTTTATTTCATCTATGTCAACATCCTTTGATGGATTTTACGCTTATTTGAAGTTGATTTATTATGATACAAAACTTCTATATTGTATTGAAGGTTTTGTGATATGTTTGACTGTGAATGTTCTATTTTTATACCAATCATGGTTTATGGTGAAAGTATTTACATTTCATATGCTAGTTTTAATATGAATGTTTATGTTATGTTTAAACCTTTTCATATGGGAATGCATTGGACTTAATATGTGACAGGTGGAGCCCGCTATATCTCCTCGATGCATCGGTAGGTCTCATGAGACAAACTAGTGTCTTGGCACAAGGCCTTGGAAAAATCTTATTTCTAGTCTTGGCATGAGGCCTTGGCTATGTGGTTATGATAGTCTGACATTATGCATTCCATCATTATGAAAGTGGTTATTGATATTACATGTGATTATTCGATTAGTAGAATATCCATGTGAATAAGTAAATGGAATTATTTCATTTTATTTTTGCTATACTATGTTGAAGTTCAAGTTTAAAAGGCTTTTGTTTTAGTTATACACTGCCTTAAATGTTTATTCTTATTTATGAAAGTTTCCTCTATATTATTATCCTTACTGGGTATTTGAGCTCACCCCTTTTCTATGTTTTATTTTTCCCAGGATGTGAAGAATTAAATTATGAATGATCTGCAGGGATATTATGAGGGGATATTTGTGTGGACTATGGAGACAATATGTTGTTGTAGTAGTTTTTCACTTTATGATGTAATGTAAAACTTTATGAATATATCTAGTGTTTCCAAGGCTACTAAACCAATCGGTCTTTCGAGATTTGATCTTTCTTGTGATCATGCCAATGTTATGTAATAATGCACCGACTCTAGGTAACTGGGGTCGGGGCGTTACAGTTGGTATCAGAGGAAGTTTAGTACAAACCTTGGAAGCTATATTTAGATAAAATCTAATTAGAGCACATAGACCTAAGATGGACTTTGAGGATTATTATAGAAGAACTTCATAGAATTTTGGTATTGTAGAGATTTTGTGAGTTTTCCGAGCAATACATCCCTGTCTGGATACGAGCAGGTAGAGGCGGCTCTAGCACAGATGTACCTAGGGGTAAAATCCGAAAACACCGCTTTGAACTAGACTCGAATGAGAACTGGTGCACGACAACGGGCCTTGCTGCACTCTTGGCTACGACACTCCCGGGGGATATGCTTAGGATAAATCCCATTTTATTTACAAATCATTATGAAGGGTTTATGAGTATATACTTCCTCAAAGAAAACATTTTTATGATTATGGATAGTTTAATTTATGTTAAGTGTTTTATAAGTATGGAATTATGTATTTTGATTCATAAACTGATCTAGTTTATGCCATTGTTTAGAAATGGCACCTAGTGGATGAAATGGAAACCGTATCAATGCACGCACTCCATGTAGGTATTGCCCTCCTGCTCAAGATAATTATAGTGGAGCTGGTGATGCAACTGGTGCCGATCAACTAATCACCATACTGGGACAACTCACTCAGGTTATGAATAATAACCTTACCCGTATGGAGCACCCTGATCCGCAGCATGGAGGATCAATGTTAGATCGCTTCATGAGGCAACAACCACCAACATTAAATGGGAGTAAAAATACATTAGTAGTTGAGCAATGGATAAATTCCCTAGAGAAAATATTTCAGGCTTTGCGGAGTAGTGAAAGGGAAAAAGTTATCATGGAAGTTTAGCGCCTCACTGGAGATGCTGATCAATGGTGGTCATTGATTCAAAACATGAAGGAAGATGATGAAGTATCAAATATGGAATGGAGGGAGTTCAAAGATCTATTTTTAGAAAAAACTTTCCTCGTGACCATAGAGCAGGTATGGAAAGGCAATTTCTGAGTATGAGACAAAAGGATGATGAGAATGTCGCAAAGTATGAGGCTAACTTTACAAGGTTAGCAAGGTATGCTAGAGATTATACACGAAACCCAAGAAGTAAGATTGATCGTTTCTTTTATGGGTTAAAACCATTTCTCCGTCGAGCATTAGTCTCACAATCCTTTTCATCGTACGAAGACATTGTCTCATGTGATATCAATACTGAAAAGGAATTCTCTAAGTCTTATGAATTTAAAGCAAAGCAAGAGAAGAAGAGATCTGCTGATCAATCTGGGAATGGAAATAAGGGGAAGAAAGGAAAGGTTGAATATCCATCCTGTGGTAAATGTGGGAAGAAACACCCCGGTACTTGCTTAAAGGGAATGGGTGTCTGTTACAAGTGTGGTGAAAAAGGCCACCAAGCTCGTGAATGAAAAGGGAAGAAGGAAGCTACCAATGTTCAATGCTACAATTATAGGGAGATGAGACATTATGAAAATGAATGTCCTAAGCATCAGGGGAACTTACCTCAGAAAAGGCCAAGGGATTAAGGCCAAGCTTATGCTATCACTACTGCTGAGGTAGAAGCTCTAAAAGACGTGGTGGTAGGTAATTTAATGGTTTCCTCAAGTTTAGCAAATGCATTATTTGATTCTGGATCATCGCATTGTTTCATATCTTCCCAGTTTTCTAAGAAAATTAGATATTTACAATTTGATTTAACAAGGGAGTTGTCAGTTAAAACTCCTAAGGGAAGTATCATTGCAACAATGTTTTGTGAATCAGTCCCCATTAGAGCACATAAATGTTCTTTATCCACCGATCTCATCGTCATACCTATGATTGAGTTTGATATAATCCTCGGTATGGACTGGCTTTCGGATTATGATGCGAAGATTTATTGTAAGAAGAAGGAGGTTACGATTTTTGATGATGACGATAAGGAACACCTTATCTTTAGAGCAGAATCACCACCACCTAATTCTTATCTAGATCCACCCCCAGTAGCTCAACTAAATTCAATTATTGGGGAGGAAGAGAATGAAATGACTATGGGTGAGGAAATGAATGTTCAAATAGAGGATGTACCTGTTGTGAAAGAATATGTAGATGTATTTCCGGAAGATTTACCTGGACATACTCCAGAATGAGAAGTTGAGTTTTCCATTGATTTAATTCCTGGATCAAGGCCTATATCGAAGACCCCTTATAGAATGGCCACTGTAGAATTAGTTGAACTAAAGAAATAACTAGAGGAATTGAGTAATAAGGGATTTATTCGCCCTAGTGTTTATCCATGGGGATCCCCTATTCTTTTTGTTAAAAAGAAATATGGATGTATGAGGTTATGTATCGACTATAGTGAGATCAATGCTATAACAATAAAGAACAAGTATCCCCTACCTCACATTGATGATTTATTTGACCAACTGCATGGAGCACAATACTTTTCAAAGATTGACCTTCGATCTGGATACCATCAGTTGTGTGTGAAGAAGGAAGACATTCCAAACACAGTATTTCGAACCAGGTACGGGCATTACGAGTTTACAGTAATGCCTTTTGGATTGACTAATGCACCCTCTGTATTCATGGTTCTGATGAATAGAGTTTTCAAGGAGTATCTCGATGAATTTGTGGTGGTATTTATTGATGATATCTCGGTATACTCTAAAAGCTATCAAGATCATGAAAATCACTTGCGGATTATCCTGAAGACTCTGAGAAGACATGAATTATATGGGAAGTTTAGCAAGTGTGAATTCTGGCTTTAGGAGATTTCTTTTCTTGGCCATATTGTCTCTAAAGATGGAATCTCTGTTGATCCTTCTAAGACCTAGGCAATCCAAGAATGGCCAGCACCTACGAGTATAACTGAGGTACGTAGTTTTATTGGTTTGGTAGGTTATTATTGACGTTTCGTCCAGAATTTTGCCTGATTGGCTAACCCATTAACGAATCTCACACGTAAAGGGGTTAAATTTATTTGGACAAAAGAGTGTGAAGAATGTTTCGAATAACTGAAGAGAAGATTAGTCAATGCTCCTATATTGACTCTACCATCGGGGAATGATGGGTTCGTTATTTATAATGATGCATCGAAGAAAGGACTTGGTTGTGTCCTTCTGCAGAATGATAGGGTTATTGACTATGCATCAAGACAGTTGAAAATTCATGAGCAAAACTATCCTACTCATGATCTCGAGTTAGCAGCTGTGATCTTTGCTTTGAAGATATGGAGGCACTACCTATATGGTGAAAAATGTGAGATTTATACTGATCACAAGAGTTTAAAGTATATTTTCTCACAAAAAGAACTCAACATGAGGCAAAGGAGATGGCTTGAATTACTCAAGGATTATGATTGTATGATACACTACCACCCGGGGAAAGCAAACAAGGTGACAGATGCATTGAGTAGAAAAGACCATGGAGTTTTGAATAATATGAGAATTGAAAGGGATACAATTTTCATGGATCTAGTGAAGATGGACATGAGAATAACCAGGGAAGGAGAAACATCAATTCCTTTTCAAATGGTTGCCAAACAATCTTTACTAGAAAGGATTAAGAGTTCACAGACCGATGATGAAGAATTTCAAAAGAAGATTAAAGCTGTGAATGATGGGAGATTGAGAGACTTTGTGTATGAAGATGGAATTTTGAAATTTGGGAAGAGAATTTGTGTTCCCGATATACCTGATCTAAAAAGGGAATTGCTGGATGATGCTCATAGTTCCTATTTCTCTATACACACTGGGAGCACCACTACGGGAAAAATGGGTATTTGCGACGGGGATAAATCCCGTCGCAAATAGTTCCGTTAGAAACTTATTTGCGACGGGCAAATTCTCCCGTCGCAAATAAGTAGTTATTTGCGACGGGGAAAGCTAAACCGTCACAAAAGGACTGGCGCGTTTGCGCGCCAAATCGCGGGAAAGTTATTTGCGACGGGCGGTAACCGCCCGTCGCAAATAACCGGTGGTGGTAAAAGATATTTGCGACGGGACCCGCCGCAAATAACTATTTAACCGTTGACCGTAATAAATGCGGGCTAAGGTATTTGCGACGGGTACCGTCGCAAATAACACTATTTGCGACGGGTATCCCGTCGCAAATAGACCCATCGCAAATAATCTAACCTATAAATACCCCCCATCCGTTTTTTTTCATTCATTCTCAAACTCTATCTTCTACTTCTCTCAAAACTTTATTTTTAGAGTTCAGCGTTTCTTAAGTTTAATTTTTTTTTTCCGGAGTTGATATTGAAGTTTTCAACAACGATCAGAGATCAACCTCAGATCAATTTTAAAGGTATTTATGCTCATTGTAATTTAATATTTATTTTAAATTTTTTTATTAGTTTCAATTATTCTTAATTAGTTGTAATTTAATTATGTTTACATTGTTTTGTTACTTAATAAATTTAAATTATTAGTATTCATTGTTCATAGTTAATGGTAATTAGGAATAATTAGTAATAATTATCAATAATTAAGAATAAATACTAATAATTAGTAATAAATACCAATAATTAGGAATAATTAGGAATAATTAGTAATAATTACCAATAATTACCAATAATTAGTAATACTTAGTAATAATTAGTAATAATTAGCAATAATTAGTAATAATTACCAATAATTAGTAATAATTAGCAATATTTAGTAATAATTACCAATAATTAGTAATAATTTCCAATAATTAGTAATAATTACCAATATTTAGTACTAAATAGTAATAATTACCAATAATTACCAATAATTAGGAATAATTAATAATAATTACCAATAATTAGGAATAATTAATAATAATTACCAATAATTAGCAATAATTAGTAATAATTACCAATAATTAATAATAATTACAAATAATTACCAATAATTAGTAATAATTACCAATAATTATCCATAATTAGTAATAATTACCAATAATTATCCATAATTAGTAATAACTACCAATAATTACCAAGAATTATCCATAATTAGTAATAATTTACTAATTTCCAATAATTATCCATAATTAGTAATAATTACCGATAATTACCAATAATTAGTCATAATTTACTAATTACCCATAATTATCCATAATTAGTAATAATTACCAATAATTAGTAATAATTACCAATAATTAGTAATAATTAGTAATAATTAGTAATAATTAGTAATAATTAGTAATAATTAGTAATAATTACCAATAATTAGTAATAATTACCAATAATTAGTAATAATTACCAATAATTAGTAATAATTAGTAATAATTAGTAATAATTACCAATAATTAGTAATAATTACCAATAATTACCAATAATTGGTAATAATTAGTAATAATTAGTAATAATTACCAATAATAAGTAATAATTACCAATAATTAGTAATAATTACCAATAATTAGTAATAATTACCAATAATTAGTAATAATTACTAATAATTCGTAATAATTAGTAATAATTAGTAATAATTAGTAATAATTACCAATAATTAGTAATAATTACCAATAATTAGTAATAATTACCAATAATTAGTAATAATTATCAATAATTAGTAATAATTACCAATAATTAGTAATAATTACTAATAATTAGTAATAATTAGTAATAATTAGTAATAATTACCAATAATTAGTAATAATTACCAATAATTAACAATAATTAGTAATAATTAGTAATAATTAGTAATAATTAGTAATAATTAGTAACAATTACCAATAATTAGTAACAATTACCAATAATTAGTAATAATTACCAATAATTAGTAATAATTACCAATAATTAGAAATAATTACCAATAATTCGGAATAATTACCAATAATTAGTAATAATTACCAATAATTAGTAATAATTACCAATAATTAGTAATAATTACCAATAATTAGTAATAATTACCAATAATTAGTAATAATTACCAATAATTACCAATAATTACAAATAATTAGGTATAATTACGAATAATTAGTAATAATAACCAATAATTAGTAATAATTACCAATAATTAGTAATAATTACCAATAATTAGTAATAATTACCAATAATTAGTAATAATTACCAATAATTAGTAATAATTACCAATAATTAGTAATAATTACCAATAATTACCAATAATTAGTAATAATTAGTAATAATTAGTAATAATTAGTAATAATTACCAATAATTAGTAATAATTACCAATAATTAGTAATAATTACCAATAATTAGTAATAATTACCAATAATTAGTAATAATTACCAATAATTAGTAATAATTACCAATAATTAGTAGTAATTACCAATAATTAGTAATAATTACCAATAATTAGTAATAATTAGTAATAATTAGTAATAATTAGTAATAATTACCAATAATTAGTAATAATTACCAATAATTATTAATAATTACCAATAATTAGTAATAATTACCAATAATTAGTAATAATTAGGAATAATTAGTTATAATTAGCAATAATTAGTAATAATTAGCAATAATTAGCAATAATTAGTAATAATTAGCAATAATTAGCAATAATTAGCAATAATTAGCAATAATTAGTAATAATTAGTAATAATTACCAATAATTAGTAATAATTAGAAATAATTACCAATAATTACAAATAATTACCAATAATTACCAATAATTACCAATAATTACCAATAATTAGTAATAATTACCAATAATTACCAATAATTAGTAATAATTACCAATAATTAGTAATAATTACCAATAATTAGTAATAATTAGTAATAATTAGTGTAACACCCCGAGCTTCCACGATACGCTACTCATTCAATAATGCAATAGCTTGCATTGTACGCAACTTCGAGTTCTATAACACCGCGACTAATCAAAGTAGCCGTTATGAATAGTAATAACCACTTTTTAAAATTATAGAAATTTTATATTTCAAAATGGACTTCATTTTTGGATTCGGAATATCAATTATAGCTTAGGGTGAAATTTTGGCCTTATTTTGAAAAACTTCAATTTTTGATGAATAGTGAAACCACTAAGTGGTTGTTAAAAACTGATTTTTCGTTAAAATGAAATATTACCACTTCTGTGATTTGATTTTCAAAAATCCGACATACATGGTTTTCATTAAGAAGTAAAATGTGGTTCAATGAGATTAAAATAATTTTTTGGTGAATAGTAACTTTTAAGTTCTTAATCGCGATTAGAGGTGATTAGTGTAGTTTAAGGTAAAAATAATGTTTTAATAATATGAGATGAGCTTGACACTTGTCCTACTCCTATTGGATGAGTCATGGACGACCAAGACAACCCATGGGTCAACTTGGGGACCCCATGGAGCCACTTTAGTTGGAAAATGACATTAATATATATTTATTTAATGTTAAAATTAAATTGACACAAACATGAGTTGTTTTACTAAAACAGTTTTTAAGTGGGGTTACATAAGTCCAAATTTTGACTATAAATATTCATTAGAAAGATAAAAAGATTTCCTACATCATAGTATTTTTTTTTATAATTTTTAGACATTAAATAAATTAAATTATTTATGACATCATTATGATGCAGCGATGACCTCATTATTTAACGATTTAAATAAAATGAGAAGATAATGCAAAATCCAAGGCTTACACTTGTCCAAAGACTATTGGATGAGGAGATTTAGAAACCTTATCACCTTATCCTTGAATTATATAAGTGTGGGACCTTTAGAATCCAAAAAGCATTGTGAAATAATGTAACATTTCAATCTTTCCAAAAGTGCCCCTCCTCTCCACTTATAAAAGGCCCCCACCTCTCCCACCTCATTTACACTTTCAAGCCATTTGGCTCGGCCAACCTCTGCCCAAATACTCTCCCAACTTCCCCCTCTTACTACTAGAAGCCTTACTTTGGGCAGAACTCTTCCCAAGGAAGCCTTTGGCTCAAATCAAAAAGAGTTACCCGATTTTGAGGAGGTTAAAGAACGGTCGAGTCAGGACAAGACGCAAGGTAAGGGAATTTCTTAACCCAATTTCCATTCTTTGGGTTAATCTCCTAATTTCAAATTATGTAATGATATTATTATGTCCTATCTTGTATTTTTATTTTCTTTATGTGTACTTATAGTGAATACACATAATAGATCTATTTTATTTCAAAAATGATCTTTGTAAGGACTTCATCTCAATCTCCTTTCATTGCGGCATATTTCGTTTTATACACAACTTTATTTTATACGGTGTATAAACCCCTTTGACTTTTACGTTTATTCAAAAGGTTTTCTTTTATAACTATGTGATTTTTAAATGATTTCAAAAAAGAGATATTTCTCTCCAATATATGAAAATCCAGTGCAAATGTATACGTACTTAACGCAAGCTTAAAAATGTTTTCAGAAAATCCGACTCTCGAGTGTGTTAGACAGTAAGGGATTGGGCGTGGACCCATCATGGCCTGTAATTAGTCGAGCAGTCTCAGAATTATTTATTTTGTTTTCAGAAGCTTGCATAATGTTTTCAGAAAAACACTGGATTATATTTGAGCAATTTTAAACGTATGTATCTTCTAAAAAAATTGCATCGGTAGGTCTCATGAGACAACTAGACGTGGAATTGGCCGAGGCCCTTTCCAAATTTGATTTATGGTTTTGGCCGAGGCCTTAATCATTTTAGACGTCTTGGCCGAGGTCTTGACAAAATGTTTCAGAATGTCCGGCATTATACATTCCCTCATTATGAAAGTGGTTATTGATATTGCATGTGATTATTCGACTAGTAGAATATCCATGTGAGTAAGTAAATGGAATTATTTAATTTTATTTTTTCCATATTATGTTGAAGTTCATGTTTAAAAGGCTTTTGTTTTATTTATACATTTCCTTAAATGTTAATGTTTATTTATGAAAGCTTTCGCATTATTGTTATCCTTAATGAGCATCTGAGCTCACCCCTTTCAATGTTTTAATATTTTCCAGGATGTGAAGAAGTATTTTATGAATGACCTGCAGGGATAGTCAAAAGAGGATATGAGTGTGGACTATGAAGACTTTGTTATTAGTTTTTCACTTTATGATGTAATGTAACATTTATGAATGTATCTAGTGTTTCCAAGGCTACTAAACTAATCGGTCTTTCGAGACTTGATATTTTGTGATCATGCCAATGTTACGAAGTAATGCACCGACTCTGAGTAGCTGGGGTCGGGGCGTTACAGTTGGTATCAGAGGCAGTTTAGTACTAACCTTGGAAGCTAGATTTAGATAAACTCTGATTAGAGCACATATCCCGAAGATAGACTTTGAGGATTAGTATAGAAGAACTTCCTAGAATTTTGGTATTGTAGAGATGTTGTGAGTTTTCCAAGCAATACATCCCTGTCTCGATACGAGCAGGTAGAGGCGGCTCTGGCACAGATGTACCTAGGGGTAAAACCCGAAAACACCGCTTTGAGCTAGACTCGAACGGGAACTGGTGCATGACAACGGGCCTTGCTGCACTCTTGGTTACGACACTCCCGGGGGATATGATTAGGATAATTCTCTTTTTATTTACAAACCACTATGAAGGGTTATGAGTATATACTTCCTCAAAGAAAACATTTCTTTTTATGATTATGGATTATATCCATAAATAGTTCAATTTATGTAAAGTGTTTAACAAGTATGGAATTATGTATTTTATTTCATAAACTAATCTAGTTTATGAAATTGTTTAGAAATGGCACCTAGTGGAATGAATGGAAACCGTATCAATGCATGCACTCTGTGTAGGGATTGCCCTCCTGCTCAAGATAATTATGGTGGAGCTAGTGATACAACTGGTGCTGATCAGCTTCTCACCGTACTGGGACAACTCACGCAGGTTATGAATAATAACCTTACTCGTATGGAGCACCCTGATCCGCAACGTGGAGGATCAATGCTAGACCGTTTCATGAGGCAAAAACCACCAACCTTCAATGGGAGTACAAATCCTATAGTATCTGAGCAATGGATAAATTCCTTAGAGAAAATATTCCATGGCTTGGGGAGTAGTAAAATGGAGAAAGTAGTCATGGCAGTTTACCGCCTCACTGGAGATGCCGATCAGTGGTGGTCGCTGATTCAAAACACAAAGGAAGATGATGACGTATCGAATATGGAATGGAGGGAGTTCAAAGAGCTTTTCTTAGAAAAATACTTTCCTCGTGACCATCGAGCAGATATGGAAAGGCAATTTCTGAGTCTGAGGCAGAATGAGGATGAGAATGTCGCAAAGTATGAGGCTAACTTTACAAGGTTAGCGAGGCATGCTTCCGATTATATACGTAACCCAAGAAGTAAGATTGATCGTTTCTTTGATGGGTTAAAACCATTTCTCCGTCGAGCTTTAGTATCACAAACCTTCTCATCATACGAAGATATTGTCTCGTGTGCTATCAAGACAGAAAAGGAATTCTCTAAGTCTTATGACAACAAAGTAAAGCAAGAGAAGAAGAGAACGGTGGAACAAGAGACAGATAAAGGGAAAAGGGGAAAGAAGGATTTTCCATTATGTGATAATTGTGGGAAGAATCACCCTGGTACTTGCCTAAAAGGAATGGGAGTTTGTTATAAATGTGGATAAAAGGGTCACCAGGCTCGTGATTGCAAGGGAAAGAAAGAGGCTATCAAAGTTGAACGCTATAATTGTAGAGAAATGGGTCATTATGAAAATGAATGTCCTAAGCATCAGGGAAACTTACCTCAGAAAAGGCCAAGGGATCAAGGACAATCTTATGCTGTTACTACAGTTGATGTAGAATAACTAATGTATTGGTGCTTTTGGACTGATGGATTATATTTCGGTTATTAGAATAATGTGATATATATATATAAGGATTGTACTGCAGTACTTGTTGATTTCAGTAAGGTTTTAATATGATGAAGGTAATCATATTTTTAGTATGTGACAATAAGAGAAACTTTACTTTGTTTGGGGAATCTGATAAATTGATTTTGGAATTAAGAGACCTTTTAGAGAAAGTCTGGACAGAGGTATTTTGGATAACTATAAAGGTTGGAGTGGATTAAGTTGATCTTTGGATAGTATTGTTTAAGGTTAAAACATTTATGAATATTATTTTTGGAATAGTATAGTACTATATTTTTAGGAAAAGGACAACCTGCAGGGTGGGGCATAACCCGTCGCGTCGGACAAAGCTGCAGGAATCGAACCCACAACCATAGTGCGACAGGCCTTTATTTCCTACCACTAGCCTACAGGAAGTCCCTGGTTATTAGAAAATAATTTTACTAATCTAAATTGTATGTGTTAACATTTGGAACCTTATACAATTAAGAAAAGTATAATATTTTTGGTTTCTATTATCTTTTTGAGTGAAAGGTGAGTTGAAGGTTGAAACTCTAATTGTCAAGCATAAATATATATATACCTATCTCTTATTCAATGAATAAATTAATTCTTAAACTTTAGTAAAGGGATATTAAAACAAAAAAATGTGTTATCCTAATACCTTATGTCTTGTTGAACTGATGATATTTTAAATCAACATAGATTGAAGGCTTTGAGGCCCTCAATTTGACAGTTGATTGTGATTGATGACCCCAATCGCTCCCTACAAATATTTACGTTTTTCCTCCAATTATATGTCTCTAATTGCCACCAATGTTCTCCTAATCGAGATCATAATTGGGTGGTGACTTTTTCATTTCCCTTTCCCTCTTATTAAGGCTAAATTTTATTTCTGATGTGGGTTTTTCTCAAAGGTATTTTCTATTTTCAACCTTTTATTTTCCAAGAAAAATTTCAAATTGTGAGGACGCAATTTATTGAAGGAGGGGAGAATGTAACACCCCGAGCTTCCACGATACGCTTCTCATTCAATAATGCAATAACTTGCATTGTACGCAACTTCGAGTTCTAAAACACCGCGACTAATCAAAGTAGCCGTTATGAATAGTAATAACCACTTTTTAAAATTATAGAAATTTTATATTTCAAAATGGACTTCATTTTTGGATTCAGAATATAAATTATATATTAGGGTGAAATTTTGGCCTTATTCTGAAAAACTTCAATTTTTGATGAATAGTGAAACCACTAAGTGGTTGTTAAAAACTGATTTTTCGTTAAAATGAAATATTACCACTTCTGTGATTTGATTTTCAAAAATCTGACATACATGGTTTTCATTAAGAAGTAAAATGTGGTTCAATGAGATTAAAATATTTTTTTGGTGAATAGTAACTTTTAAGTTCTTAATCGCGATTAGAGGTGATTAGTGTAGTTTAAGGTAAAAATAATGTTTTAATAATATGAGATGAGATTGACACTTGTCCTACTCCTATTGGATGAGTCATGGCCGACCAAGACAACCCATGGGTAAACTTGGGGACCCCATGGAGCCACTTTAGTTGGAAAATGACATTAATATATATTTATTTAATGTTAAAATTAAATTGATACAAACATGAGTTGTTTTACTAAAACAGTTTTTAAGTGGGGTTACATAAGTCCAAATTTTGACTATAAATATTCATTAGAAAGCTAAAAATATTTCCTACATCATAGTATTTTTTTATAATTTTTAGACATTAAATAAATTAAATTATTTATGACATCATTATGATGCAGCGATGACCTCATTATTTAACGATTTAAATAAAATGAGAAGATAATGCAAAATCCAAGGCTTACACTTGTCCAAAGCCTATTGGATGAGGAGATTTAGAAACCTTATCACCTTATCCTAGAATTATATAAGTGTGGGACCTTTAGAATCCGAAAAGCATTGTGAAATAATGTAACATTTCAATCTTTCCAAAAGTGCCCCTCCTCTCCACTTATAAAAGGCCCCCACCTCTCCCACCTCATTTACACTTTCAAGCCATTTGGCTCGGCCAACCTCTGCCCAAATACTCTCCCAACTTCCCCCTCTTACTCCTAGAAGCCTTAATTTGGGCAGAACTCTTCCCAAGGAAGCCTTTGGATCAAATCAAAAAGAGTTACCCGATTTTGAGGAGGTTAAAGAACGGTTGAGTCAGGACAAGACGTAAGGTAAGGGAATTTCTTAACCCAATTTCCATTCTTTGGGTTAATCTCCTACTTTCAAATTATGTAATGATATTATTATGTCCTATCTTGTATTTTTACTTTCTTTATGTGTACTTATAGTGAATACACACAATAGATCTATTTTATTTCAAAAATGATCTTTGTAAGGACTTCATCTCAATCTCCTTTCATTGAGGCATATTTCGTTTTATACACAACTTTATTTTATACGGTGTATAAACCCCTTTGACTTTTACGTTTATTCAAAAGGTTTTCTTTTATAACTATGTGATTTTTAAATGATTTCAAAAAAGAGATATTTCTCTCCAATATATGAAAATCCAGTGCAAATGTATACGTACTTAACGCAAGCTTAAAAATGTTTTCAGAAAACCCGACTCTCGAGTGTGTTAGACAGGAAGGGATTGGGCGTGGACCCATCATGGCCTGTAATTAGTCGAGCAGTCTCAGAATTATTTATTTTGTTTTCAGAAGCTTGCATAATGTTTTCAGAAAAACACTGGAGTATATTTGAGCAATTTTAAACGTATGTATCTTCTAAAAAAATTGCATCGGTAGGTCTCATGAGACAACTAGACGTGGAATTGGCCGAGGCCCTTTCCCAATTTGATTTATGGTTTTGGCCAAGGCCTTAATCATTTTAGACGTCTTGGCCAAGGTCTTGACAAAATGTTTCAGAATGTCCGGCATTATACATTCCCTCATTATGAAAGTGGTTATTGATATTGCATGTGATTATTCGACTAGTAGAATATCCATGTGAGTAAGTAAATGTCATTATTTAATTTTATTTTTGCCATATTATGTTGAAGTTCATGTTTAAAAGGCTTTTGTTTTATTTATACATTTCCTTAAATGTTAATGTTTATTTATGAAAGCTTCCGCATTATTGTTATCCTTACTGAGCATCTGAGCTCACCCCTTTCAATGTTTTAATATTTTCCAGGATGTGAAGAAGTATTTTATGAATGACCTGCAGGGATAGTCAAAAGAGGATATGAGTGTGGACTATGAAGACTTTGTTATTAGTTTTTCACTTTATGATGTAATGTAATATTTATGAATGTATCTAGTGTTTCCAAGGCTACTAAACTAATCGGTCTTTCGAGACTTGATCTTTTGTGATCATGCCAATGTTACGAAGTAATGCACCGACTCTGAGTAGCTGGGGTCGGGGCGTTACAATTAGTAATAATTAGTAATAATTAGTAATAATTACCAATAATTACCAATATTTTCCAATATTTACCAGTATTTACCAATATTTACCAATATTTATCAATATTTACCAATATTTACCAATATTTACCAATATTTACCAATATTTACCACTATTTACCACTATTTACCAATATTTACCAATATTTACCAATAATTACCAATATTTACCAATATTTACCAATAATTAGGAATAATTACCAATAATTAGGAATAATTACCAATAATTTGGAATAATTACCAATAATTTGGAATAATTACCAATAATTAGGAATAATAACATTATTACATTATTTGTATATTTTATTATTAATATTAAAATAATATAATTTTCTATATTATATATATTTCTCTTTTCATATGTGTGTTTTATGTCTCCACATGTAATATTTGCATTCTTTTTCAAAATTATCAACCTACTCGCCAATGGAGAGGTGAAAGTGAATGAAAATATTACATGTGGAGACAGAATGTTAAACACACAGATGAAAGGAGAATTGTATATAATATAGAAAATTATATTATTTTAATATTAATAATAAAATATACTAATAATGTAATAATGTTATTATTATATAATTAATATTTATGAAAAAATTATATTAGTATTATTAAAAAAATAAAAAATCAATATAATATTAAAATTATCAATATTTGTAACAGGTTTTGCTTTATTCTCAACACATTCAATCCTTGATTGAGTGTTTTTTCTAAAAAATTATTCAAAACCAGTAATGATTTTATATTTTATAGAAAAATATGGAACAACGAGGTCGTCAACAGTCATTATTAGATGACCGCATATGGATAAATCAACATAGAAATCCAAACGGTTCTGGTTTAAATCCAGTATATATAGAGGGTGTAGAGACCTTTTTATCTTTTGCGGCATCAAATCCAGAATTTGTTTCAGAAGGAAAAATAAAATGCCCTTGTAGAAAATGTGCATTGAGAACGTTTGAAACGTTTGACAAAGTGGGGGGACATCTCTTGCGTTTTGGTTTTCAACCAGATTATGTTTTTTGGTATCAACACGGTGAATGCAGTTCCAGAGTAGGTGATACCAACTTGATTTCGGATCCATCCCGGTTTCAAGATTTAGTACATGATGTTGCAGGTTCATCTGTTCAACATACAGAAACTCCGGCTGATATAGATTCAAATCCTAATTTGGCACCGTCTGCATTTTATGAGTTGTTGAGGTCTACTGAGGATGCATTATATCCTGACTGCAAGATGAGAAAATTAGAAGCCGTTGCAAAATTTATGGCTATAAAATCAGATAACGGAATGTCAAACACCTGTTTTGACCAGATATTTTCTTTTCTTAAAACACTGTTACCCGAAGGAAATGTTTTACCTGCAAATTACTATGAGAGTAAGAGGCTGGTTCAAAATTTGGGACTTACTTGTTAGAATATTCATGCATGTTCAAATGACTGCATTTTATATTCTGCGGAAAATGAGTCGTTGGATAGTTGTCCCACATGTGGGCAATTGAGATATAAAAAAGGGAAACATGGGAAGTCTGGTTTGATTCCTGTAAAACAGTTGAGATATTTTCTGATTACATCCAGACTTCAGCGTTTATTCATGTCTAAGAATACAGTGACAATGATGTCATGGCATAAAGCGAATATTTCAACCGATAAAAGCTTGAATCATCCAGCCGATGGTGATTCATGGAAACATTTTGATAGAGTGCATCCATCCTTTGCTTTAGAAGCTAGAAATGTTCGACTGGGCCTTTCCACTGATGGTTTCTGTCCGTTCGGATCTTATGGTAGTCAATATTCATGTTGGCCTATTTTTTTTAACTCCGTACAATTTACCTCCATGGATGTTGATGAAGGAGCCATATATCTTTTTGACTTTACTAATTCCAGGACATCCGAAGAAAAATATTGATGTTTATTTGAAACCATTGATTGATGAATTAAGTTTATTGTGGAGTACTGGTGTCAGTACATATGATGTTGCTACGAAACAGAATTTCATACTGAGAGCAACATTGATGTGGACAATTAGTGACTTCCCGGCTTATGGGATGTTATCTGGCTGGAGTACACATGGTCAGAAATCATGTCCTTACTGTATGGGAGAGAACAAAGCATTTATGCTCATTCATGGAAAGAAACCTTGTTATTTTGACTGTCATCGCAGATTTCTTCCAGCTGATCATCATTTTCGCAGAAACAGATCTCATTTCAGAAAAGGAACAATTGAAAGGGATGGACCTCCAAAAATGCTATCAAGTTCGGAGTTAAAATCAGTTGTATTTTCATTACCTCCCATCACTTTTGGTCCCACAATAAACCAATATAAAATTTCTGGTTTTGGGAAAGAACACAATTGGATTAAACGTAGCATATTTTGGGATTTTCCATATTGGTCTGATTTTTTGGTCCGCCACATGTTGGATTTCATGCATATTGAGAAGAACTGTTTTGATAATTTGTTTCATACAGTTTTGGATACGCCAGGAAAGAGCAAAGACAATGTAAATGCACGTTTAGATCTTTCCCAAATTTGTAGGCGTCTAGAACTGGAACTGTTTGAGAATTTCAGAACAGAAAGGTTACTGAAACCAAAAGCAGCTTATACACTGTCTAAAGAAAACCGTTTATTATTTTGTCAGTGGATTGCAGATTTGAGACTTCCAGATGGATGTGCTTCCAATTTGGGTAGATGTGTAAAGAATGGTCATATTACTGGATTAAAAAGTCATGATTGTCATGTTATAATGGAAAGACTTCTACCCATTGGATTAAGAGGTCTGTTGAATTCTGTGATTTGAGATTCCATAGCAGACATGTCTCATTTTTTTCGGGAAATTTGTGCGGCTACAACAGATTATGATGCTCTATGCAAACTTGAAGAAGATGTTGTTGTAATTATATGTAAACTGGAAAAATATTTCCGCTGTCTTTCTTCGACTCAATGGAACATTTGATGTTACATTTTCTATATGAAGCCAAATGTGAAGGTCCAGTACAGTTTCGATGGATGTACCCATTTGAAAGATGCATGAAAAAATTGAAAAGAAAAGTACGTAACAAAGCATCTGTTGAAGGATCTATTGTAGAAGCTTATTTGCAAGAGGAAATATCTTTTTTCTGCTCCCATTATTTTGAATCTGAGTATCCTTAAAAAAACAACCGAATGGGATGGAACGAGGGGAATATTGATGAAATCGACAATCAATTATCTGTTTTCAACCAGCCAGAGCTTGGTTTTGGTGGAGTTTATGAACACTGGCTTTCAGATGATGAACATCACAGAGCTCATACGTATGTTCTGATCAACTGTGAAGAGATGACATCAGTTGTACTGTAAGTGTTTATATCACTTATTCTATCATTTATGTTACAGTAAATAACTTTGTTTTTTATAGGTTGTATGATAATCATATCTAGAAACAAATTCCACAAATTACAACAGCTTCTCTCGAAGAACGCCGACAGAAAAATTTCTCTCAGCGGTTTCAAAAACTGGTAACATAAATTCTTTATCTTTTAGAAACTCATTCAATGTATAGTTTACTATATTGATAATTATTTCAAAAAATTTTAGGTGTCTCGACATGCTGATAAAATTGACAAACGACTATGTATATTGAGTAACCCACCTTCCAAACTTGTTAAAACTTATAATGCATATGTGGTGAATGGATTTCGATTTCACACACATGCATATGGGGAATCAAAAAAAAAAAAACAATGAACAGTGGAGTTAGCTTGAGAGGATCTCATCATCGAGAAAATTAAGTTGACTTTTATGGCATACTTGATGAAATCATTGAACTCTGTTATCTTGGACAACATTACATAACCATGTTCAAATGTCGGTGGTTGGATACAGAGAGAGGCGTGTGTGTTCATCCGACTCATGGAATCATCGATATTAAATGTAAAAGTTTTCTCGCAGTAAATGAACCATTCTTATTGGATCAAAAATCACATCAAGTTTATTACGAAAAGTACTGTGCTACATCAAGAGACTTGACTGATTGGTGGAGTGTAATAAAAATCAAAATTCGAGACAATCAGTTTAGTCAAAGTGAATGTGCTTTCACTGATGTGAAAATAATTGAATTTTTTCATAAGAGTACTCAAAATCAATCTTTTTTACAAAGAGACATGAGTATCGATGACGACACCCCACATTTAAGAGTCGGTGATGACGATGATGTTAATGATGTCACATATGAATTTGAAATGGTAAGAGATGAAGCAACTGGAACTCGAATGGATATCGATGATGTTGAGGAGGAATATGAAGATGACATTGACATATATGAAGATGATGATGAAGATGAACACTGATAGAATTCCATGGTAGTTATATACAATCATAATATATATATATGTATATATAATAGTAATTATCAATTATTTTCTAACAACATTAACATTTTCTGTTTCAGATGGACGATGACACATTTCATGAGTTGGCGGATGATGACCTGCATTTCGATGCGGATGAGTTGCTGGCAGATGACCCTCAGCCTACAGGCGCTCCAGGGAGTACGCGGAGGGGGTGCGGTCTTGCACGATTGATGATTCCTGACCCCTTCCCCGAGCGACGTCCACGTCTTGGGTTTGATCCACGCACACGGAGGTGTGATAACCTGTGTGATAACCTGTGGATTTGACTAAGATTTCATTAATCTATTCACATAATAAATGTTTATTATTTTTACAGTTTTCCACATATAGCAGCCGGACAGGGCAATGCTATTTTGCGCAACTATTTCTCTCAGCCGTGGACCACATGGGAGCAGATTCCCATTGATGTGCAGCATGCCATGTTCGGCCATTGGTTGGTACGTATGTAAATAAATAATTTTTATTTTGAAAATTATTTCATTTCTAACTTGATATTTTGATTTATTTGTAGGGTTTATGGTATCCGATCGAGGATACCATGCGTGACGCCATCCACGAGGCATGGGAGGTGGCCATGCGTGATCGCTTTCGTCAGTTTTTGCACAATTTAAGAAAAGCTGCCACGAAGAAAGCAGGAGTGTCAGATTTTGACGAGTCATGTAGAGCGCACCGACCAGAGTACATTTCATCCCATGTATGGGATGGATTATGTGCGCACTGGTTGAGTGGTTCCTTTCAGAGGAGATCATCGGTGGGGAGGCATAATCGGGGGAGACAGGAGGTGACTCATCGAGCTGGGAGTCGTTCTTTCAGTACTCATAGACAGCATCTGGTACGTACATTATTTGTAAATATTTTATATAACTATAAATATTAACAGTTTATTTTTTATTCTTATAGGCTGTCGAGCACCCCGATATTACAGAGTACGACGTATATCGGAGGATGTATAGTGATCCTGCTACTAGGGAGCTCAGAGGTGATCGTCATCATCACATCGTGGTCAGTATTATTTGTTTTCAAGTTTAAAAATTAACTGCATATAATATATTCACAATTTTAATTTTAAATTGCAACTACAGGAGTCATATGAGGCCACATCGTCACAGACCCGGCCTGAGAGTCAGGCCGAGTCATCAGATCAGACCAATGGCCGTCAGTTTGATGAGGCAACATGGATGCAGGCCACCCAGTATGCATTCGAGAAGGGCCGGGTAGTTGGTATCAGCTCTCGACTGACTCCCAGAGATTATTATGGCAGTGCTGCGATGTCGGCGTCCAGCTCGAGAGGAGCTCATGCATCTTCTTCTGCTACATAGTATGAGGATTCGTTGCGATCTTAGACTGCACTGATAGAGAGTCTCCGACAGGAGCAGGAGTGTAGGATCGAAATATAATATGAGATGCTCAATATACAAGAGGGGGGGTGAATTGTATACTTTAAAAATTCCTTAGGAACCTTTAAAGTTAGTTATGAATAACTAGAGTTTCCTTAAGAAAAGGAAAGAACTAAGTTTAACAAAGTTAAACTAAGTAAATTCACAACACCTCTAACACCGAACTAAACTTGGAAAGAGATTCCAAAAGTAGGTTCTGGAAATATGGTTCCGGAATTTGAAACTTAACAAAAGTTACAATATAAGATTCTACCTTAAAGCGTATAGAATCTGAATGAATCAGAGTAAGTAAGGAAGTATAAGAATGTTATACTTTCCTTAAGATACAAAATACAGCGGAATAGAAACGAGTAGTAAAACTACTAGCAACAAGATAATAGTCTTTTAACCCAAAGAGAAGGGTATCCAACAACCTTGGATAAAGGTCCCTTGATTTATACTTTCAAGCAAGTATGTCTTACCCACACCAGGGTAAGCCCTCGATACGAAGATCGGTGTCTCTGTCTTGCTATCCCCGCAAGCCCTCAACTTCAAGGTAGTTGGCAACCTCTGTCTTTCTCAGCAAGAAAGCCCTTGATCTTTAAGGTAGTCGGCACCTCTGTCTTCCTATCCCCGGAAGCCCTCGAATGTAATCACCAACATTCGGAGTCGCACGAAGATTTGAGAGTTAATAAGAGACTCTCTCTCTAGAAATCACTTCAACAGCATGTATGCACAAAGTCCAAATGTTCATCCATCCGTTGTGAGCTTTTTCAAATGAGCTCCTATTTATAGATGAGGTCGGCTCCTTCTCCAACGGTCATATTTCCCTTAAAGTTAGGAGGGACCTGTACACGTGTCACTTAGACAACGGTTAGTTTATAACAAAATGGACGACATCGTTTTATAACAAAGTAAGTGTAACAGAATACACGACATCGTTTTAAACTCTAACATAAAAGTTCGGAATAGAAATTTCGGAGTGAAAGTTTGGAGTGAACAAATTCAGAGTGTATAAAACAATGATATCCAGATTCTGTTTAATGAGTGAATTCGGAATGAGAATTCGGAATAGGAATTCGGAATAGGAATTCGTCATCAGAAATCGTAATGGGAATTCGTCATCAGTATTCATAATGAGAATTCGGAATGAGATTTCTTCATTAGAATTCGTAATGAGATTTCGGAATGAGATTTCTTCATTAGAATTCGTAATGAGAATTCTTCATTGGAATTCGTAATGAGAATTTGTAATGAGAATTCTTCATTAGAATTCGTAATGGGAATTCTTCTTCAAAATTCGTAATGAGAATTCGTAATGAGAATTCTTCATTAGAATTCGTAATGGGAATTCTTCTTCAGAATTCGTATCCTGAATCTGGAATAGAACTTAGTCAGAATTCATAACCGGAATTCGGAGTGAAACTTCCTTATAGTTCTTGTCCAGAATCCGAACCCTAAAACAGAATGCTTTTTATCAGTTTTAATGATTCCGAGAAAGTGAATCCGAATTTCATACTTAAGAAAAATATTAATGAAAATATGATAAGGATAATTTTTCTTATAAAAGCGATTTTCCTTAAGAAAGCATTTTTCCTTATAAAAGCGATTTTCCTTAAAGATAAGGTGTTTGTGATTTTCAAAACAAGAAGGAATGGAAAAGTCATAAGGAAAACCTTATTGACTCAACAATCTCCCCCTTTTTGGAAAGCACAAACATCCTTACGAAAAAGCTATTCTAAGAAGAAAGAAACATATTAAAGCTTATCTCCCTTGGTTTAAGAATATAGATGAATACGACTAACTCCCCCTTAGGCTTTGAATCTCTAAGGATCGTATTCATATTTCCGGAGTGATATTTCTTTAAGAAAAAAACTCCCCCTTAAACAAACTCTTATTAGAGTTCTATCTCCTTGGGTATTTTTCTTTCTCCCCCTTTGATAAGCACTTATTAGATTTCCTCTTTTTCTTAAGGATCTTTTCCTTCTCCCCCTTTGTGATTTTCAAAAAGAATTTCGAGGGAATGGAAAAAAAATAACAAAGTACCTGAAAGAATTAATAACAACAACAAAACAGAACAACAAGCACGATTCTCATTAAATTTGAAATGTCAGCAACAAAAACAGATTACAACAAAAAGATCGGATTGGTCATTTGGGATCTTTCTCTTTCGACATCAGCCCCTTGAGAATAGTCTTGATCTTCTTGAGATCCTTATGATCTTCCTCTGCTTGCTTTTCTAAGACAACTATTCTTGCTGACTGAGCTTGAATGAATTCTTCCTGAGCCTTCAACTTTTCTTCCTGAGCTTCCATTTTCTCTTCCTGAGACTTTATCCTTTCTAGAAAATTGATCCGATGATCCCTTTCAAATTTCCAACTTTGATTAACAGAGTTGAGCTTTCCATTCAGATCTCTTACTTCCTGACTCCGAATGTTCTTTTCCTCTGCCAATTTCTCATCGAATGATGCAGTCATCTCATGAAACTTCTTGTCCTCGGTTTGAAATGCATCCTTGACATTCTCCTGAAACTCATCCAGCAGCCTCATCTCTTCCACATTTTTCTTCGACCAGCTAGTCATCCTTTTGCAAGATCTTTTATGGGCTTCGTAACCAATGAAGAAATTTTTGAACTGAGCTTCTATCTCAACACATTTATCCATAACCATGGATACGGAATCGGTTTTCTGATTCAGCGTATGTTGGAGCATCTGGCACCGAGAGTCAATACTGGAGAAGGTCGGAATGGTTCCCACCAACTTCTTCAAGGATTGAACAACAAAATCGTGCCCCAACGAAGATGATTCCGAATCTGACATCTTGCTAGGAGAATTTTCTTCTTCAATAAACTCCAACTTCCTCTTTGAAGAACTACCAGCTTCCTTCCTCATACTCTTTTCTGAACTCGGGGTATCAGCAATAACTTGTTTCCCCTTATCTTTTTCCAAAATAGAAACCTGTTCCGGAGATTTCTTCTCACTGTCAGAAACTTGAACAACCAAATCTTCCTCATCAACAACTTCTATATTTTCTTTCTGAGCAGCATCAAGTAATAATTGTTCTTCTTTTTCATGATAAGAAAATTCTTCCTCTCCTTCCTTTCCTTCTATTACTGGAGTAACAAGTTTTGAAGATTCGGCTTCAGAAGTTCGGAGCGACAGGTGTTCCGAAGGAGTTCCCTTATATTCATCTACTTGTTTGAGCACATCTCCTGTCTCACCACTTCCTTCAGCAGCTTCTTCCACTTCTTCCACTAGCTCTACTTCCTCAGTAGCAACAACCTCTTCCGGAGTAACAAGATTTCTTCCTGGAGTCTCAGGTAGAGATTCCAGAGAAAAAGATCTTGGAACGGGAATGGTTGCTGAAACCATTTCATTAAACTTCAACAAGGCTTGCACAGCCTCAGCTTCTGACAACTTCTTCTTCAGCTTCTTTTCCTTAGCTTGCTTCTCGAGCTCATCAGCAGCCTTTTCTTTCAGAGCCTTAGCCTCTGCGGGATCCAATCCGAACTGCGGATCTCCTTCCTTCCTCTTTTCCTTGTCAGCTCTCCACTTCGCTGCAACCTCATCAGTATATGTCTTCTTCTTCTTAGGCTTAGGAGGTGCGGAATGGACTTCCTTAGACTTAGGTTCCTGAGCTTCACCTACCACTTCTTTCAACTTTCTCTTCCTTACCGGCTTAGGCGATTCCGGATCAGCCACTTTCGGAGTCACTTCTTCTTGAGGCGGTAGATCGATAAATTTCCCAGACTTCTTGTCAAATGCTATATTCATCCTTTTAAGAGTTGCATCACTGAGCAACATGATCTTGCAAACTTTCGGTTTAGAACTGCAAGCAACCTTGAAGGACTCAAGGCACCGAACTATCAGCTTCGACAAAATTGCCGGGTACATTACTATCTGAGCTCTCAGATTCCCTTTCTTTAAATTCTCAAGATTAAGAAGGATATGCTTCATCAGGTTGAACTTCCTTAGATTTATCAAGAAATCTAAGATGTATATCTCACTCTTCTTCAAGCTGTCCTTGTCTCCTTTTCTCGGTACAATAAGCCCTTGCACCCATAACTCCAGAATCCGGAAGTTTGTAGAAAGGGTTGCAATTTTCGAAGCCTTATCATCATCCAGTCCGAGAATTTCTAAGGCTTTCTCCTTGTTGAAACTACCCAAGGAGTCTGGCAGAACATGCGAGATAAACTCAGCTTCCCCTTCATAATTCAACCCTACCAAGCTTGCAGCCTTGGTGTAAGATAGCTTGTAAGTCTTGCCATACGATTTGAAGGAAAATTTTTCTCTATTGTCTTCCACAAAGAAAGCAACCGACTCATAAAACTCAACAAGCAAGTCTGGGTAAACTTCATCTTGGTTGCCGGTTTTTGATATCGCAACATCTTCCCAGCCATTGAGCTTGATATTCTTTGATATAATAGAATCATAGTTGCTGAAGAAATTTGGATGCACTAACCGTTCTCTGTAGACTAACCACTGAGAAATGGGCTTGGTTGAAGACATCTCTTGAGAAGCTAACTCTGCAGACATTCGGATTAGAAGTCTCTGAGAAGTTCGGAACTGAGAAGACTGAAGTTCGGAACTGGAAAACTGTAGTTCGGAACAGCCTTAAATCAAAGAGACAGAGCTTCAGCACGCAAGAGCTTGAGATCGATGTGGGACGAGAAAATAGGGTCCCCTTTATATAGGCTTTGGGATGACGGTTCAACTTCCTCGGTTGATCTAACGGTTTAGAATGATCTGAGATCAGATCTGACGGTTGAGAGGTTGAATCCGATCTTTTTGAGGTTTTATTAAAACAGAATTCAAGAAATTCAAAAAAAACCGAAAACAAACTATAAGAAAATGCCAGCAAGTAAAATATGATTACGAAAACTTCAGTAAGGAAGTCATACCTTTCGGATTAGCTTAGGAAAGTTATTCGTAATGGGTAATGTAAAGACGACTACGAAAAACTCAATACGAAAAACGCAATACGAAAAACAAAAAAACTTGTTATGGAAGATTCAATACCAAAGTTTTTCCATTATGAAAATACCAGTACGAAAATTTTCCATTCCGGAAATTTTCAATACGAATACTTTTATTCCAGAATTATTCTGTATGGAAATATCCATTCTGGAAAATTGTAGTTCCGGAAGTTCCATTCCGGAAAGTTTCGTTCCGAAAAATTTGAAAACAAATTTTGAAAAACTTTGTTAAATAAACAAACAAATGTACTCCCCCTATGAAAAGGAGTTTATTACTGTGAGTAGATTTTTCCAACAGAAAATTAATTAAGGAAGATTACCTTACGGTTATCATTCCTAACTTCTATTTAATATATTCAAATCTATCAGAAGGTAAAGATTTTGTGAAAATATCAGCAAGTTGATCTTGCGTTCCGATAAACTGAAGAATAATATCTCCTTTAAGTGTGTGATCCCTAAGAAAGTGATGCCTAATATCTATGTGTTTTGCACGGGAGTGATGTGCAGGGTTTTTACTTAGGGCAATGGCACTTGTGTTATCACACAAAATTTGAGTTTTAGTAAAACTCAAGCCATAGTCTGTGAGTGTGTGTTGCATCCACAACACTTGTGCACAACAACTTCCAGCTGCTACATATTCAGCTTCAGCAGTGGAGAGTGCAACAGAATGTTGCTTCTTGCATGACCAAGAAACTAATGAATCTCCTAAGAAATGACAAGTTCCGGATGTACTTTTTCTATCCATTCTACAACCACCAAAGTCAGCATCAGAAAAGCTTTTTAGAACAAAATCATTTCCAGAAGTATAAAATAATCCTAGATCCATGGTTCCCTTAAGGTAGCGAAAAATTCTTTTTACCGCTTTTAAGTGAGATTCCTTAGGATTGGATTGATATCTTGCACATAAGCATACAGAAAACATTAAGTCTGGTCGACTAGCTGTTAAGTAAAGTAGACTTCCAATCATACCTCTAAAAGATGTTTGATCTACTGGTTTCCCAGCTTCATCAAGATCTAAAGAGTTTGAGGTACCAATAGGAGTACTTATACTCTTAGTGTTGTCATAACCATACTTTTTAAGAAGATCTTTAATATACTTATGTTGGGATATGAAGGTTCCTTCTAGTTTTTGAGAAATTTGAAAACCAAGGAAAAATGTTAACTCACCCATCATACTCATTTCAAACTCAGATTTCATTAGACTAGCAAAAGAATCAGTCAAAGATTGCTGAGTTGAACCAAATATAATGTCATCAACATAAATTTGAACAATCAAAACATTTTTCTTATCTTTCTTTATAAAAAGGGTTGGATCTGCATTTCCCTTAACATAGTTATTTTGAAGCAAAAATCCAGTAAGTCTATCATACCATGCTCGTGGGGCTTGTTTAAGGCCATACAAAGCTTTGGTAAGTCTAAAAACATGATCAGGATGTTTTGTATCTTCAAAGCCAGGAGGTTGTTCAACAAAAACTTCCTCTTGAACATAACCGTTAAGAAAAGCACATTTCACATCCATTTGAAATAGTTTGAAATTAAAGAATGCTGCAAAGGCAAGTAGAATACGAATAGATTCAAGTCTAGCTACTGGAGCATAGGTTTCTTCATAGTCTATTCCTTCTTGCTGATTATAGCCTTTAGCAACAAGTCTAGCTTTATTTCTAACAATGACTCCATTTTCATCACATTTGTTTCTGAAGACCCATTTTACTCCAATAACAGAAGTTTCCTTAGGTCTTTCAACCAAGGTCCAGACTTTATTCCTTTCGAATTCATTTAGCTCATCTTGCATTGCTTTGATCCAATCATCATCACCTAAAGCTTCATCAGTGCTTTTAGGTTCTAGTTGGGAAAGAAATGCTAGATGTTCTACTTCATTTCTTAAGGAACTTCTAGTCCTTACAGGTTGATTTACATCACCAATGATACTATCACTGGGATGATTCTTAAGAAACATCTGATTTGGGTTTTGTAAAACCTGTTCATCAACATAAGGTAGAAAGTCTTCTGGGGTAAATGTTTCAGAAGTATCTTCTAGAACAATTTCCTTATCAGAAGGTTCTTCTAACAAAGGTTGACAATCAGTTTTTGAAAACACATCCGAAGATGTAAGTTGGGAAGTTTTAAAAACAAAAGGATCTGACTCATCAAATTTCACATGTACTGTTTCCTCAACAGTACAAGTATTTTTATTAAAAACTCTATAAGCCTTAGAGGTTGTGGAATATCCTAAGAAAATCCCTTCATCTGATTTTGGTGCGAATTTATGTAAGTTATCTTTAGTATTCAAAATGAATACTTTGCAACCAAAAACCTTGAAGTAGGAAAGCCTTGGTTTTCTACCATTCCATAACTCATAAGGAGTTTTATTAAGAAAAGGTCTAATCAAAACTCGATTTATAGTATAACAAGCAGTACTTACAGCTTCAGCCCAGAAATGTCTAGCAATAGAATATTCACTCAACATGGTTCTAGTTATTTCTTGAAGAATTCGATTTCTTCTTTCAACTACACCATTCTGTTGAGGAGTTCTAGGTGCTGAAAAGTTGCGAGTAATACCTTTCTTACTACAAAAAGTTTCAAAATCAGAATTTTGAAATTCTCCTCCATGATCACTATGAATAGTTTTCAATGGAAGATTTTTCTCATTTTTAACTTGAGCTCTAAAACTTTTGAAATAAGAAAAAGCTTCAGATTTCCTTGCTAGAAAATAGACCCAAGTAAATCTAGTGTAATCATCAACTAGAACAAACACATAGTATTTGCCTCCAATGCTTCCAGTTTGTGTTGGACCAAAAAGATCCATGTGCACCAACTGTAATGCATCGGTTGTTGAGACTTCACCGATTGACTTAAAACTATATTTATGTTGCTTGCCATATTGACAAGGATCACAAACTTTAGAAGAATCAAATCTAAGCTCCGGTAGATCCTTAACTAGTTTCTTCTTAGAGAGTTTACATAGGTTTCTAAGATTACAGTGTCCTAGTCTTCTATGCCATAACCAAGAATGATCTTCCATTGCACTTAGGCAAGGTAAATCTTGGCTTCTTAGGTCTTCTAAGTTTAAGGTGTAAACATTCTCTTGCCTGTTGGCTGAGAGAATAAATTCTTCCTTGGAATTGTGAACTAAGCATTTATCATTCCTAAAATTCACAAGGTAACCTTCATCACATAACTGACTTATGCTAATGAGGTTGTGCTTAAGACCTTTAACAAAAAGAACATTTGAAATCAAAGTTTTACCTAAAAGAACAATATTACCAATACCAACAATCTCTCCCTTAGCATTGTCTCCGAAAGTTACCTTTCCTCCTTTCGTTTTGATAATATTTTCAAAGAAGCTTTTGTTACCAGTCATGTGCCGGGAACATCCACTATCCATGTACCAAACATTGTTGCTGGAACTTTCTTTATTTTCCTGAAATTAAGAACAAAGTTAGACTTTCGGAATCCAAACTTGTTTGGATCCGAGATTTCCAGACAATAAAATTTTAGGTACCCACATTTTCTTAGAAAAATAAGCTTTATGAAAACCTAAGGATTGGGTTTTGTTTAAGGAACAATTTCTTGCCCAGTGACCACCACATTGACACTTAGTACAAAATGGGGTACTTTGAGGAACAAAATAATTGTTGCTGAAAACAGGTTTTGCATGGGTATAACCAAATCCGGATTTATTTCTTAAAGGTCGTATTTGAGAATACATCTTATCAAAATTTTCCTTACCATGGGTAAAGTTTGATAAGCACTTCTTTAAGGAAAAAATTTCGGACTTGAGTTTTACAACCAAGTTTTTATCTTCAAAATCATTAGTTTTGGAACTAGATTTAGGCTCGAAAACATTTTTATTAGGAATTACTTTTTCTAATTCTTTAGAAAGTTTATTCTTCTCAGAACTTACTTCCTCAAGATTTTTTGAAATATTTTCAAAATCAGCATTTTTCTTATCAAGATCTTTAGAAAGATCTGATATCTCTTTAGTAAGAATAGAATTCCTAGAATTTGCCTTATCAAGTTTCTTGTTGAGTTTTGAATTCTCAATCTCAAGAAGTTCAGCAAATCTAGAGACTTCTTCAAAAGTAGGTAAAGTATTTTCCTCATCAGAAGATGATTCTTCATCAGAAGAGTTATAATACTTACTATCATTAGGATTTAAGGAAACATTGGTCAAAGATTCAGCATTTCGTACCTTAGCCATAAGACAATGATTATCAATAGGTAATCTGGCTATAAGACCAAGATTCTTCTGTCCTGAAGATTCATATTCAGAAGATTCATCTGAAGAGTCACCACCACTGGCACTCCAGGTGTCATTAGCTTTCAAAACTTTCTTAGCTTTAGCTTTGTAATATTTCTTCCTGTTCCTGTCTGAATGCCTTTCCTTTCTTTCTTTCTTTCTGAGCATAGGGCAATCTGGTCTAATATGTCCAGCTCTCTTACATTCATAACAAGTAACTTCTCCATCTTTCTTATCTTTCCTATCCTTCTTCTTATACTTGGATTGAAAGTTTCTTTGTCCAGCTATCTTGTTCATCCTTCGAGCAAGATTGGCTAATTCATTTTCTGAAACTTCACTTTCACTAGATTCGGATTGGAAAATGACTTTCTTTGATTTGGATCTGGTTACTCTCTCAGGAGTCTTAGCTTTCATCTGATTCGAAGTTGTAGTAAAAGCAACAGTACCATTTCCATTCTTCTTCTTGATGTTTTCAGCATCTCTCTTCATTCTAGTCTCATGTTGTAGAAGAGTTCCAAATAATTCATCAAGAGTAATTTGAGTAACCTTCCTGTTCTCATCTATAGCTGTTCTCTTGGATTCCCACTCATTGGGCATAATGTCAATTATCTTGTCCACAAGAGCTTCATCATCTAAACCTTTCTCTCCCATAGACTGTAGACTGTTGACGATTGTCATAAATCTTTGTTGTACTTTACAGATAGGTTCTCCATAAGGAAAATTAAAGCCATGATATTCAGCTCTAAGCATAGCTCTCCTAGTCTCAATCACTTTAGAAGTCCCAAAATGAGTAACCTCTAACTTCTTCCATATACAATTAGCTGCTTCACAAGAAGAAATTTGGCTATATATATTTCTAGTCATTGAACATAATAAAGTGTTGCGTACCTTATAATTCAGTTGATATTCTTGCTTCTCCTGGTTAGTAAAGGTTCTGACTTCCTTGTCAGGAATTTTGTAATCACCAGTAAGCATGACAAAGTTATCTACTCCAGTATTGATAACGAATGTCTTCATACGATCTCTCCAGTATTCATAATCATTACCATCGAAGATTGGTGGCCTTGTAGGATTCAAATTGTCTATCGAACCAACATTCATTCCTGCCATACTTGAAAATAACTTGGAAACAAACTTGTTAATAACAAAAATTCGGAATCAAAAAGTTCGGAATAGGAAAAGTTCGGAATGGATAATCCGGAATGAAAAAGTTCGGAATTGAAAAGTGAGCAAGAAAAACTTGAACGTGAGTACAAGTATTTCAGTAACCTTGGCTCTGAAACCAAATGTAAGAATGGTATAGAGTAAGAGGTTTCCAACCTCTGATACCAATTGTAGGATCGAAATATAATATGAGATGCTCAATATACAAGAGGGGGGGGTGAATTGTATACTTTAAAAATTCCTTAGGAACCTTTAAAGTTAGTTATGAATAACTAGAGTTTCCTTAAGAAAAGGAAAGAACTAAGTTTAACAAAGTTAAACTAAGTAAATTCACAACACCTCTAACACCGAACTAAACTTGGAAAGAGATTCCAAAAGTAGGTTCTGGAAATATGGTTCCGGAATTTGAAACTTAACAAAAGTTACAATATAAGATTCTACCTTAAAGCGTATAGAATCTGAATGAATCAGAGTAAGTAAGGAAGTATAAGAATGTTATACTTTCCTTAAGATACAAAATACAGCGGAATAGAAACGAGTAGTAAAACTACTAGCAACAAGATAATAGTCTTTTAACCCAAAGAGAAGGGTATCCAACAACCTTGGATAAAGGTCCCTTGATTTATACTTTCAAGCAAGTCTGTCTTACCCACACCAGGGTAAGCCCTCGATACGAAGATCGGTGTCTCTGTCTTGCTATCCCCGCAAGCCCTCAACTTCAAGGTAGTTGGCAACCTCTGTCTTTCTCAGCAAGAAAGCCCTTGATCTTTAAGGTAGTCGGCACCTCTGTCTTCCTATCCCCGGAAGCCCTCGAATGTAATCACCAACATTCGGAGTCGCACGAAGCTTTGAGAGTTAATAAGAGACTCTCTCTCTAGAAATCACTTCAACAGCATGTATGCACAAAGTCCAAATGTTCATCCATCCGTTGTGAGCTTTTTCAAATGAGCTCCTATTTATAGATGAGGTCGGCTCCTTCTCCAACGGTCATATTTCCCTTAAAGTTAGGAGGGACCTGTACACGTGTCACTTAGACAACGGTTAGTTTATAACAAAATGGACGACATCGTTTTATAACAAAGTAAGTGTAACAGAATACACGACATCGTTTTAAACTCTAACATAAAAGTTCGGAATAGAAATTTCGGAGTGAAAGTTCGGAGTGAACAAATTCAGAGTGTATAAAACAATGATATCCAGATTCTGTTTAATGAGTGAATTCGGAATGAGAATTCGGAATAGGAATTCGGAATAGGAATTCGTCATCAGAAATCGTAATGGGAATTCGTCATCAGTATTCATAATGAGAATTCGGAATGAGATTTCTTCATTAGAATTCGTAATGAGATTTCGGAATGAGATTTCTTCATTAGAATTCGTAATGAGAATTCTTCATTGGAATTCGTAATGAGAATTTGTAATGAGAATTCTTCATTAGAATTCGTAATGGGAATTCTTCTTCAAAATTCGTAATGAGAATTCGTAATGAGAATTCTTCATTAGAATTCGTAATGGGAATTCTTCTTCAGAATTCGTATCCTGAATCTGGAATAGAACTTAGTCAGAATTCATAACCGGAATTCGGAGTGAAACTTCCTTATAGTTCTTGTCCAGAATCCGAACCCTAAAACAGAATGCTTTTTATCAGTTTTAATGATTCCGAGAAAGTGAATCCGAATTTCATACTTAAGAAAAATATTAATGAAAATATGATAAGGATAATTTTTCTTATAAAAGCGATTTTCCTTAAGAAAGCATTTTTCCTTATAAAAGCAATTTTCCTTAAAGATAAGGTGTTTGTGATTTTCAAAACAAGAAGGAATGGAAAAGTCATAAGGAAAACCTTATTGACTCAACAAGGAGTAGATGCGTCAGCAGTAGCAGCAGCATGAGGAGGAGCGTCGACGCCAGCAGCAGCTGTATGAGGAGCAGATGAGTCGGTGACAGCAGCAACAGCAGGAGCAGATGAAGTACATACACCGACTCACTCATGCTTTAGGGATGGAGTTTCCTCCACCAGCATCTGCAGATCCCCCCTCCCCCTCCCCCCCTCCATCAGATTAGAGTTTGTTTTTATGTTATAAAGTTTGTTAAATCAAAATATGAATTTTCTTTCTATTCATAGTTTCTGTCTCATTATAAAATATTAATAATATTATATTTTGAAATAACAATATTAATATGAATAATAATATTATTTATATTTTATAATATTAAATTTTATATATATATTAAAATTTTATAATATTATAATTTAATTATATTTTTTTGTAATATTTGAATTATTTTAATATTTGAATGTAAAATAATTTTATTATTTTTATATTAATTAAAATAAGTTATTAATATTTTTTTATTTATGAATTATAATTCTAATATTATTATATTAATGAAATAATTTATTAATATTCAATTATTTTTTATTTTTGAATTATAATTATATTATTATTATATTAATTAAAATAATTTATTAATAATTTATTATTTTTATTTGTGAATTATAATTCTATTATTATATTAATTAAAACCATTTATTAATATTTTATTATTTTTTATTTTTGAATTATAATTGGATTATTATTATATTAATTAAAATAATTTATTAATAATTTATTTTTTTTAATTTTTTATAGTATTTGCAATGGGATACTATGCCCGTCGCAAATAGTATTATTATTATATTCATTAAAATAATTTATTAATAGTTTTTATTTTTAAAAAAAAATAGTAATTGCGATGGGCCCGTCGCAAATAGTAATTGCAACGGGCTCGTCGCAACACGTATTTGCGACGGGGCCTGTCGCAATTACTATTTTAAAAGTTTTTTATAAATATACGGAGTAATATTTGCAACGGGAAAGATCCCCGTCGCAAAAAATGTCTTTAGCGACGGGCCCGTCGCAAATAATTGTTGTTGCGACGCCGTTTTCCGCAACGGGCTATTTGCGACGGGCCCCCGTCGCAAAAGGCCATTTGCGACGGGATCCCGTCGCAAATGACCCGTCGCAAATACCTGTTTTTCTAGTAGTGCACCAAAATGTATAGAGATTTGAAGGAACATTTTTGGTGGGACAACATGAAGAGGGAGATTTCTGATTTTGTGTCAAGATGTATGGTTTGTCAAAAAGTGAAAGCTGGAAGGCAACAACTTGGAGGATTCATGCAACCTCTTCCCATACCGGAGTGGAAATAGGACAATATTACGATGGACTTTGTCATGTGACTACCAAAGATTCCTAGAAGGAACGATGCAATATGGGTTATTGTTGATCGTCTTACCAAGTCAGCACATTTTCTTGCTATAAGAGAATATCTACCACTGGAACGTCTAGCAAGACTATATATTAATGAAGTTGTGAGACTTCATGGAGTACCCCTATCGATTGTTTCTGATCGTGATCCCTGTTTTACTTCAAGATTCTGGAAGAGTCTTCAGAAATCCCTGGATACTGAACTTCATTTGAGCACTGCCTACCACCCTCAGACAGACGGACAATCAGAACGGACTATTCAAACCTTAGAAGACATGTTGAGATCTTGCTCACTTGACTTTCAGGGTATGTGGGATCAATATTTACCTCTGGTAGAATTTTCCTATAACAATAGCTTCCATTCGAGTTTTCAGATGACACCATATGAAGCGTTATACGGAAAGAGATGTCACACACCAACCTGTTGGGATGACGTTGGTGGAAGAAAACTTGTAGGTCCAAAACTGGTAGAGGAAATAATGGAAAAGGTGAAGGTAATCCAAAATCACATTAAAGCAGCTCAAAGTAGGCAGAAGAGCTATGCCGATAATCGACGGAAGGATTTGGAATTTTAAGTCGGTGATCATGTTTTCCTGAAGGTATCTCCATGGAAGGGAGTCATATGTTTTGGTAAAAAAGGTAAATTGAGTCCCAGGTACATTGGACCTTTCAAAATTCTAGAACTAATTGGGTCTGTATCTTACCGATTGGCAATGCTGCTAAGTCTCTCCAAAGTTCACAATGTGTTCCACGTATCTCTATTGAGGAAATACATGCCTGACCCAACGCATGTACTCACCTATGATGACTTAGAACTGGAACCCGATCTGTCTTATTGCGAAGAACCAGTCAAGATTATTGATACGAGAGAACAAGTACTTAGAAACCGAACGACGCGTCTAGTAAAAGTTTTGTGGAGAAACCATAAGATGGAAGATGCAACGCGGGAACCCGAGGAACTTATGATGAAGAACCACCTGAGTCTTTTCATGCGGTAGTATTCTAGAAATTTGAGGACGAAATTATTTGAAGGAGGGGAGAATGTAACACCCCAAGCTTCTACGGTATGCTTCTCTTTGAATAATGCAATAGCATGTGTTGTATGCAACATCGAGTTCTAACACACACCACAACCGATCAAACTAGCCGTTATGAATAGTAATACCTACTTTTTGAAATTTTATAAATTTTATCTCTTAAAATGGACTTCATTTTTAGATTCGGAGTATTGAATTTAGCCTAAGGTGAAATTTTGGTACTTTTCGGATAACTTTAATATTTTGATGAATAGTGAAAATTACTAAATTTTAATTAAAAACAACTTTTTTAATCAAAATAATTAATAGTGATAAATTATGAATTTGAGTGGTTTTAAAGTAGATTTAGAATATATTTTTACCATTTAATACAATTTTGGTTATTGGACATAATTTCACAATTAAACCAAAAATAAACAAGTATCAATCTTTTGATAGTTATTATATCTTAAAAACACGCTTTTTGTTTTGACAACGGGAATTAATTTTAAATTAATTTATGCCACTTATGTGTTTTGAATTTGGAAAAATGGATTCCATATTTGGAATCGGGATGTTCAAATTGTGTAAATAGGTAAATTTTATTTTTAGACATTTTGAATAATTACTTCGGTAAATATTTTATTTACCATGGTTAAAGGGTAAATCCGGTAAATAAGGGTTAAAAAATAACATTATAATAACAAAAAATTACCCTAAAACGTGTCCTAACCTTATTGGTTGATACATGTTAGACCATGGGAATATTTGGGTCGATTTTGGGACCCCATGGTGCCACTTGTAAGTGATAGGGACACTTTATTTTAATTAAGTTAAAATGAATACAAAAATGACACAAGCATATATCTTTTAGAAACAATTTTTTTACAAAGGGTTATATATGTTGTATTTTCGACTATAAATATTAATTAGAAATATAAAACGATTTCCTACATAATTTTATTTTATTTATAATTTTTAGACATTAAATAATTTAATTTATATATGACACAATGGTGATGTAGTAATTACCATAATAGTGAAAAATTAAAATAATTGATATTGTAGATACCCAAATAAATATAATTTGAGACTTTTTATGAATTAAACTAATTTTCTAGGTTAATATGACATGTTAGGAATGGTTTAATTAACTTTTTTTGAAGTAATCATTCTGTTATGAGTTTTACAAATATCAATTATTGAATAGTGTCAAAATTGACATAAAAGAGTTTTTAAGACAAATATTATATTATTAATTGATATTAAATTCCTAAAAAATATAAGGTTCGGCAAAGAGACTTATATCATGATAGGTGTTTCATTAATGGACCACTTTGGGGTATCTTGGATTTATATAGTAAGTTTATTAACCATATAATATAAAAATACAAAGAGACATTGTAAAAGTGAAACTAATTAACTAAGAGTTAATACTTAAAGATAAGGTTAGTATAATGACCCAAACCTTTCTAAATTCTATTGGTTGAGTGGTTTTAGACCTATCACCACCTCAAAATTTAAATAATCCACTTTGGAGTGATTATAAACCTAATATGAATTTATTATAAAATAATATTTCTAGCATTTCCAAAGGTGACCCTCACCCCTCTTATAAAAGGGCACTCTCCCTTCTCATTAACTCACACCTTCAAAGCCTTTTGGTTCGGCCAACCTCTACCCAAATACTCTCTAAGATTCCCTCAATTCATCATAGAGACCTTTCTTTAGTCATAAAGCCAACCTAAGATCCCTTTTGATCAAATCAAAAGGAAGAACCCGAAGAAGAGGTAATGATTTCACCACCCTTTTCCAAGTTCCTTTCTTCTTCCACTTCTTCTTCCTTTGTTATTACCATTATAAAATAATAACTCCAGTATCTTATATACACTATGATGTTATTATAAATATTGTACAACCATATTCATTATTCTATCCATCCTTTGAATAACATGTCACCATACGTGCGTACGTACGACTTACCGTCTCCACGTCGTGGTGTAATTGTTATTCAATAAATTATTATTTTGGATGAGTATAATAATAATTTATAATTCATGTAAATAATAAATATAACATGATAATAATTCTGTATATATTATATACCATCCAATTATATATTATTTTAATATCAAAATAATGATATTGACGCTCGTGCGTATGTACGGACTACCGTCTCCACGAACGCGATGAGATTCATTCTCCATCGTATCCATTCAAGTCTAATTCTCATTTGATGATTAATAATAGTATCTAAGGACTTGATATAATTCTGGATATGATTAATATACAACCTATCCATGAAAAACATAGCTTACGTAACAAAACATATAAAAGAAAACAAGTAAGTTAACACCTGAAACAACGATAATACTAAGATATTATTAACAAATAAATGTTAAAAGATCATATATGATATCATATTAATGTATATGATTCTTGTATAATTTAATAAAAATCATTTCACCATTATATAGGAGGTTAACCTACCCCCAACCAAGGAAAGTACAAGGTAAGGGTTTATTTCACAATCTCTTCATTATCCGATGTTGTTTATACGTAATAATCTACTGGGATCTCTTTATCATCCACATCCATGTTTCTTAAAAATGTATTTTAAAACATTTTTACTATTTACAATAATATGGGTTAAAGTCATTTATACCCTTGTTTTACTTTTTATAAGAGGTTTATAAAGGAATATTTCCATCATTTTCCAAACAAGGTGCTTTTTAACCTTTTCGACAGAATTAAGGTAAGAATGTTTTTTTAACTTATACGGCGGGTGTGGCTATTTTCCGCTGTTATAAAATCGTCGAAGCTTACCTTACAAGATTATAAGAATATTTTCAAAGAAAATTTTTTATTTTATAAATATATGACTCTTAAATGATTTCAAAATAGAAAGATATATTTCTCTAAAAAGAGTTTTGATTTCATCTATGTCAACATCCTTTAATTGATTTTACGCTTATTTAAAGTTGATTTTTTATGATACAAAACTTCTATATTGTATTGAAGGTTTTGTGATATGTTTGACTGTGGATGTGCTATTTTTATACCAATCATGGTTTATGGTGAAAGTATTGACATTTTTTATGCTAGTTTTAATATGAATATTTATGTTATGTTTAAACCTTTTCAGATGGGAATGCATTGGACTTAATATGTGATGGGTGGAGCCCGCTATAACTCCTCGATGCATCGGTAGGTCTCATGAGACAAACTAGTGTCTTGGCACAAGGCCTTGGAAAAATCTTATTTGTAGTCTTGGCACGAGGCCTTAGCTATGTGGTTATGATAGTCTAGCATTATGAATTCCATCATTATGAAAGTGGTTATTGATATTGCATGTGATTATTCGATTAGTAGAATATCCATGTGAATAAGTAAATGACATTATTTCATTTTATTTTTTCCATACTATGTTTAAGTTCAAGTTTAAAAGGCTTTTGTTTTAGTTATACACTTCCTTAAATGTTTATTATTATTTATGAAAGTTTCTGCTATATTGTTATCCTTACCGTGCATTTGAGCTCACCCCTTTTCTATGTTTTATTTTTCCCAGGATGTGAAGAAGTAAATTATGAATGACCTGCAGGGATATTATGAGGGGATATTTGTGTGGAATATGGAGACAATATGTTGTTGTAGTAGTTTTTCACTTTATGATGCAATGTAAAACTTTATGAATATATCTAGTGTTTCCAAGGCTTCTAAACCAATCGGTCTTTCGAGATTTGATCTTTCTTGTGATCATTCCAATGTTATGTAATAATGCACCGACTCTAGGTAACTGGGGTCAGGGAGTTACATGTATTTCCTAAAAAAATGAGACATGGAAGCCATCATACACAGGGGAGAGGTGATGATGGAGTTCTAAGTGATAAGATATGATCTCAAAATGACCAGGTATCATGAATGGATTGATTTATCTAGGGATTAACTTACTTTTCTTCCCAAATATCATAACCAATTTCCATGAAAATATTAATAGAAAATCCTTATCACAAACTTTAAATTATTTATTTATTCAATGATTTTAATAATAGAGATTCTGTATAATTTTCATCATTTTCATATACTTCTAGATAGTTTGAACCTTCACTTTAATTTGTTATATAAGGTTAGGAACTATCATCTTTATTTCTCCAACTTCATCCCAACATGTTGGAGTCCTACATCTCTTCCCATACATGGCCTCATATTGTGCCATATGAATGCTTGAATGTAAACTATTATTATATGAGAACTCTAATAGGGGGAGATGTTATTACCAATATCATAGAAAATCCATTTAACAAGATCTCAAAATATAATCTAGAGTTTTATTGGTTCTCTTAGATTTAACATCTTTATGAGGGTGATAAGAAATGCTAAAATTTATCTCAGTCCCTAAAAATTACTGAATAATTTTCCAAAATCTCAATGTAAACCTTGGGTGTTGATCAAATATAATAGAGAGGGGTACACCATGCAGCCTAACCACATATTTAATATATATATATTGGATAAATTATCCAATGAGAAAAAATCCCTAATGGAAATAAAATGTGATAACTTTTTAAGATGATCGTCTATAACCCATATGAAATTTTGACCTTTAGATGTCTCGAGGAGTCCTATGATGAAATATATGGTGATTTTTCCCATTTACATAAAGGTATAGATAATTATTTCATAATACATTTAGGATTTTATCTCTATACCTTAACTTTATGGCATAATAAGAATCAAGATATATACTCTATGATTTCCCTCTTCATGTTATCCCACTACCAGTTCTTCATATCTCTATACATCTTTGTGTCTCTAGGATAGATAGAGAAGGATAAACTATGTGCATATTCCAAAACATCCTTCTTCAGTTTCAGTAAATATGGGACACATATTTAATTTTCAAGTTTTATAACATATTCTTTATCAAAATTTAACTTCAAAATATTCAATACCTTCTTTTTTAGCACCACATCATCCTTATGGGCTTCTTTGATCCTTACATGAATAGAGGGGTGAGAAGAAACTTGGAAAAGGTAATATTTCTGACTTCCCTTATGAATTCAATATGAATCCTTTGTATATACATGAGTATTGAGTATTTTTCAATCCTAATCATGGATAATATAGAGTGATCTTTTATACTTATATCATTATCCACCTTTATTTACTTTCCAGGGTGATAATGCATTGAGAAGTCATAATATTTGATTATCTTTAAGTATCTTATTTGGAACATGTTTAAATAATTCTATATGAATATATATTTTAAGATATTTTGATAAGTGTATATATCACACTTCTCACCATAAAGGTTATTCTATAAAATTTTTAATGCAAAGATTACCACCATTAATTCTAAATCACACATCGAGTAATTTTTCTCACGATACTTTAATTGGAACGAGGCATAATAAATCACCTTATCATTTTGCATGAGGATTCATCACATGAATTTTAATGATGTATCAATATAAATTTAAAACCCTTAAAAAATAAAAGGTAATTTAATCACAAGAATATGGACAATATTTCATTAAGCTCCTTGAATCTTCCTTCAAGAACTTAACCCCTTTCTATGATAACTTGGTTAATGGATTTTATAGCCATGATAAATTTCTCAAAAATCATCCGTAATATATAACTAACCTAAGAAATCTATGGATTTCACTCATAATGGTTGGTCTATGATATTTCTAAATAACCTCATTATTTTATAAATCTATAAATATACCCTCTTTTATGATGATATGGATCAAGAATGATACTTTTTGTAGCCATAATTTATATTTTATAAGTTTGGAAAACAATCTCTCCTTCCTCAGGTACTTTAACAAAGTCATCAATTAACATTTATAATATTCTTTTATTTTTGAATATATAAGGATATCATATATAAATACCACTAAAAATTAATCTAGGTAATCTCTAAATACTCTATTCATAGGATCCATGAAGATAACATGAGAATTTTTAAGTCCAAAGGGCATCACTACAAATTCATCATGTCAATACTTCATATGAAAAAATGTATCAGATATTTCTTCCCTTTTAAGATTAAAATATTGATATCTAGATTGAAATTTAATCTTTTAGAATTATCAATCTCCTATAATTTTATATAATATATCATTGATACAGGGTAAGAGATACTTGTTCTTGATCATGATTTTATTAATCTCATGATAATCAATGAAAAGACACATTGATCAATCCTTATTTTTGATAAATAGGACTAGCTCATCCCATAGTAAAACACTGGGGAATATAAAAACCTTTTACAAATTATCTTACAGTTGCTTATTTAACTCCACTAATTCAATGGGAGCAATCATATATAGACTCTTTGAGATAGGCATGGATCTAGGTATAAGTTTGATTAAAAATTCAACCTCATGCTTTGGGGGAATACCAGACAGTTCATCTAGAAATACATCCATATATTCCCATATAATAGGTATGTCATTAATTTTGACTTCCTCCCTGATATTTTGAGTCAAGAGACCCTTATTTTTAGGTATCATAACACATATTATATAATTTTATTCCATAGAGAGTTCATAATCATCCTTGCATTAATACTTTATAATAGGATGATTTGGGAATGAATATACATAAATTAATGAATGTACATATAAGTAAACTATGAACTTAGAAGGAGGATTTCATAAATTACATTCATACATTAGTCTATGAATTTATAGGTTTCAATCTAGGTTATCCATGGTTATTTTTATTACTAAACTAGTTATATATACTCACATCCTTCAAAATGTTTGGTAAAGATACTATGATTAACCAAACAATATCTCCAAGGAGTGTCAAACCATGAGTGCAATTAGGCCTCCTTTTCATGCACCAGGTCATGGATGTGTTATACCTGACACACCCTTGTCGAGGTTATTACCCCTAGGTACAACTGTGACGAATCCTGCATCCACTTGCTAACATTCAGACAGGGATGTATTTTCTAGGAGAACCACATAATCCATACTTTACCAAAATATCAGGATGTTATCTTTGACTTATCCTTAGAATTTTTTCTATTTTTTTCATCCAAATCTATATGAAACTAAACTAATAATAAATAATAACTAAACCTTTCTCTAATACCAACTAAGACACTAAATACCCATACTCCCAAATCTGGTGAAAAAAAAACTTTCTTTAAACACTAAATTTGATACAAAGATAGGTGAACCTATATTTATTTTAAAACACTACCATAATATAAGAATCAAAACCCATAAAACATATCACAACCCCAATAATAGATGGTTTAGTTTCTTTGAGGATAAAATTCATAATAAAATTATTTTATGATACTTTTGAATAGTTATCCACTTTCTAACCATACTGTATCCACTTTTAGACATATCTTAAGTTGTGCTCATCTTTATAGCCTAAGAAAGGAAAACATAGTAAGGGGTGAGATCAAATGCTTATTAAGGGATAACATATCAAAGTTCCATAAAGGTTATATTATAAACACATGATAATATGTGAATGAGAATAATTATATGATTAAAAAGAAACATGAATCAGTAAGATTCACCCATAAGAATAAAAGATAGACATATAACATCAAATGATCAAACATTTACCATGGAATAAGAAAACAAAACATGATGCATAAATTATGAGCCATGTGGAATAAGAATGAAAGTAGAATAATAAAAAACATAGGATTTGTTATCTTTATGAAACTATATTCCCTATAACAAATTCACATTTAAAATTGTGAGTGGATATAAATTTCATCACACTCACCCTTTGCAAACTTATCTACTTTCTAACCTATTCACAAATAAAATTATGAGCAGATCTACTTGCTATCACACTCACCCTTTGTGAGTCTATCTACTCACTAACCTATTCACATAAAATTTATATCTCATTAGATATAAGACTTTACCTAATTAATTTGAGGTATATATATATCCAAACCTTTAAATAATCCATTCATTTGTGTTCCACTTGAAAAAAATAATAATTATATTATAAAAGAACCCATAGAAAAAATTAGGTTCCCTGAAATTATCAAATGGTATCTAATAAAATAGCTTCAAAAATAAAATCAAATGATAAAAAAAATTATTAACCCAAATGAAATAAATTATAAGAGAATATAGAAGGAAAATCATGAAACATAAATCTATTAGAGGTAAATCTTTTATAGATATAGAAGAAATCAGATGAAAAACTTTTTTAAAAACTTTTTATTTAAATCTATTGTAAATTGTTTATATAGTGAAGTTTATGATCATTTACAAAGTATTTTTCTTAAAGTTTCGAATATAATTTTAAAAAATTAATTGTGTAAATAAATAAAATTGAAAGAATAATTTTATTATATATGAAAACATGGATTAGAAAATAAAAAATAAGAGCTTGAAATTAAAAACCCTTATATATAAAAAATTTATACTTTTATTGAAACCTAAATCATTTAAAGAGTTAATAAAAATTTATTTTAAAAGATTAAAAGATAAATATAAGGTTAAAAATAGATAATACAAAATATATTTCCAAATAATAATGAAAAACTTGGTGGGAATGGAAAATATGAACTTGGAAAATAAACACTACTGGGAATTTGGGCTATAGCCACGGTTCTAAACCGTGGCTATAGGCCCCAAAACCGTGGCTATAGGTTATAGCCACGGTTTCATGAACCGTGGCTGGTATTGGCGTGGCTATAGGTCTGACCCTATAGCCATAGTTTCAACCATGGCTAAAGCCCTGTAGCCACGGTTCAAACCGTGGCTAGAGGCCTATAACCAAGATTTTAAACCATGGCTATAGGACCAACCCGATAGATGTAGTAAAAGCCAACCGTGGCTATAGGCCTATATCCACGGTTTGGAACCGTGGCTATAGAGCTTTCCACTGCATAAAAAAAAGCCAGCACGATGAACCGTGCTGGCTGTTAGGAGGACTTCCCCAGCACCCCCACCCCCTGCTCCTGCACACCTCCATGCCCCCTCCCCTACCCTCCGACCTGCACACCCCCTCCCCCTGCCCCCACCTGTACACCCCCCTGCCCCCTCTCCCTGCCCCCTTCCCCCCACCTGCACACCCCTCCCCCTGCCCCAGCACACCCCCCTGCCCCCTGCCCCCCACCTGCACACCCCTCCCCCTGCCCCAGCACACCCCCCTGCCCCCTCTCCCTGCCCCCTTCCCCCCACCTACACACCCCTCCCCCTACCCCAGCACCCCCCTAGTATATCTATAAAAACAATTTAGATGAGGTTAATAAATTCATGTTAGATTTAGACAATATTAATGTTTATGTAGATGATGAGGATCCAGAAATGGTCATATTAATCACTCTTGAAAATATATATAGAACACTTGTTATGATCATGATGTATGGTTGAGTCTATTTAACATTAGAAGATATCAAATCAGCCCATCTGTATAAGGAATTGCATTCTAGAACAAAAATAAAAGGCGAGGATAAGAGTTTTTCACAAGGGGGAGACCTTAAACTAAAGGTAAGAAAAAACAATTCAGTAGGGAAAAAAATAAGATTAATAAATAACCCAAATCTAGGACAAGATCTATGGATAGAAAAGTAATATGTTTTCACTATGGTAAACCTGGGCACATTAAGCCCGAGCGTAGGAAACTCATGCGTGAGTTGGAATCCAAACAACCCACTAACCTGTATTTTCTGGTTGATTCAGGCTATGAAATTTGTTTAAATATTGAATGTTTCCATTTATACACTCAATCAATAGTGGGTCCTAGACTCTAGTTGTTCTTTTCATATTTTCCAACAGAGAGAGTTATTTTTAGAGCTGGTAAAAAAGAGAGAAGTAGATGTATTCTTAGGAAAAAATAATAGGTGCAATGTTGAGGGAATATGATCCATTATTATAGAGTTAGATAATAAATCCATCATCAAATTACTTAATTTATGGTGGGTCCCCATCATTTAATGAAACATAATCTCCTTAGCGGTCCCCACTACCCTTGCAGCCCCCCTCCCCCCTGCATCCCCCCACCCCCTGTAAATTCCCCCTGGACAGCCCCCCAATCCCCTTGCAGTAGATAACCCCCCTTCAAAGCCCCCCTGGACAACCCCCTCCCCCCTGTAAAGCCCTTCCTGGACAGCCCCCCCTTCCTGGACAGCCCCCCCTCCCCCCAAAAAATAGCCCCCACCCTCTCCCCTGCACATACCACCCCCCTGCAGCTCCCTCCCCCTGTAAAGCCTCCCCTGGACAGCACCCCTCCCCCCCTGTTGGGTTGAGAGGGAGCTAGATGTTTGTTGTTGGGATTTGGGTGAGGGTTCTAGTTGTTGGACTTGAGGGTTTTTTTGAGGTGATGTTGGATGGGGTTGGGATACTCTTGTTAGTGCAGGGTTTGGATGTGTGTACATGGAGTGTCTTGGATCTGGTGAAGTCTGATGTTGTGTCTTCCATTTTTATGTCTTTGGTTTCTGGACTCGTGAGGTCGTTGGCTATTGTTTCATGTGGTTGGATTTGGTTGTGGGTGGCTTTGTGGTACTTACAGGTGTGGTTTCATGTGTTGTGGGACTCTCTTCTTATCAGGCCTTCAGCCAGTTATAGGTAGCCTTGATTTTGTGGTGTTGGGGTCTCTGGACGGAGCTACTGATGCTGCTAGCAATGGGTCTTCTGTAGGGTAGAGGGGATGTGTTGGCGGTGCAGCTGTTGTGATTCTTGGGCTGGTTTCTGGCTTCCGTTGTTACTGGTTGTCTTTCCTTCCACTGGTTTCTCGTCGAGGCATGGAGCATGCTAGTTTTGGAGCATCTTGAAGTGGATTTGATGGTTTTTTGTGGTTTTTTGTGTTTTGTTTTTTTGGTTTTGGTCTCAGATTTCTTTGGTTGGGTTCTCATTATAGGTTGTGTCTGGTGCATCTTAGTGTGGCCGACCCATAGAGGTGCGTTCTTCTAGTTTGGAAGGGGCTATTACGGATGAATGCTTCCTCCTTGGTTGTTGTTTTCTTCTTGCAGGTCTTATGGCTGCCCTTGTGCTGGATGCAGGCTCGGTTGGAGTGGGATTCCCTTGAATGGTATTTGGTTTATGCAGCTTGTTGTGAGGCTTGGTCTTTTTTCATGGTTGTTCATTAGGTAGGCTATAGTATTTTGCAATGTTTCTTGTCTGGATATTTTTTGATGGTTTCTGAGTTGATGGTTTGGATGGGTTTCTCGGTGCAGGTGGTTTCTTGATGGGGGCATGTGGATGGTGTGTGTCTCTTGGTTAGTGAGGTTGCATGTTGTCTTTTTTAGAGTATGTTTCAAAGAGAATTTGGGTTGTGGCTTTCTTCTAGTGTGCTCGTGGATTGGTGGGGTGAAGGGAATAGCGTGCCTACTCTCCTAGGTCTTCTATAGGTTCTTGGGGATTCTTTGGTCATTGATTGGTGGCCGTGCTAGGGCTGGTGTGGGATAAGGTTTCCAGTGGTGCTTGGGTGTTGATGGATGGAGGAGTGGAGTTGGCTGGTTTGAGGTGTAGATTAGGATGGTTTGGAAGTAGTTTGGTTAGAAGTCTATTGGGTGGGCGTCAGTTGGTTTACAGGTTCCTTTGCATGGGGCTGGTCCTTGCTGGGTTTGGTGGTCAGGTGTCATGGGTGTGCTAGAGTGGTTCTTTTTTATCACATGGTGAAAGTTTTTGTCGGTTATTTTTTTGTGTGGTGCGGTGCAGGATCATATGGAATGGTGTGTGGGAGTGGTTTCTTATAGGTGGTTAGGGGCTGGTCGTTGATTGGGGGGATTCCAGTTTCTTTTCTTGTTGCTACTTTATTGGGATTCGAGTGGAGCTTTCTTGGGTGGTGTTTCATGAGTGAGTGTGTGCGTCAGTGTGTGTGTGAGTGAGTGGATTGGGTAGTGTCAGTGGTTGGTGGTGTGTTAGAGTGTGCGTTTATCAGTTTGGTTGATATAGATTCTGAGTTTGGCTTGCAGTTTGGATGGCTTGTTCTTTTTGGGAATCTTCTTTTTCACTTGTAGGTCTTTCTTGCCGGGTTCATGGGTTTTTCTGTCACTACTTTCTATGAGTTCATAGGTGATGTCTCTATAGTGCTCGAGTTCCACTGGATGGGAGGGGGATCCACCCTGTCTCCTATTAGTTTTGTGTGTGCCCATCTCCTACTGAATGCAATTAATGGTGATGCTATTTGCCTCTCTTAGAGTATGGAAGGTCTTGGGGAAGCTCTTAGATGTTCCCTTATTCCCTAGTTTCTGTTACTGGTGCTTGCAGTCTATGACTTCTTGGTTATTTCTTCATGATGTCATGGTTTTGTTACTGTTTTTTTTTTCTGCATTCGTGGATGTTGCTTTTCCAGTTTGGAAGTGAACCTCACCACCCAGTTTCTGTTTGGTTGGACATCGTAGGTTCTCATGTTCGCTTATTTTCTTGGTTTCTTGGTGTTTAATGGGAACTTTTCTTGGTTCCCTTGTCTTGATATGGTTGAGCTATGAATTTGGGTTCTTGGGTCAACTGTCGTTTCACCTTTTATTGATCTGTTGCAATTCATCTTTTCATTGATATTTATAGTACTATTTTTGCCTTGAAAAAAAAACAAAAAAAACTTAAAACTTCTAAAACCCCTAAAAAAAAATCTAAAAACCCTAAAACACCTTAAAATTGAATGTGGAAGGGGGCTGGTGTGGGATGGATGTGGCTGGATCAGGGCCAAATCACGGCATTACCGCGGCGTGACCGCGGCGTGACCGCGACGTGTTGGCCCGGTCCAACGACATCCGCGGGGCAGCATCTTCTGGCCAGGAGCGAAGGGAGTGGGAGGAGGCTGGAATGTTGGTGGAAGGGGGCTGGTTGCAGGTGCTGCGGGGATGGTGCGGGCTGATTCGAAGGTGGCAGGGGGGGCTGTTGCGGGCTGGAATGTTGGTGGCAGCGGGCTGAAATGAAGGTGGAAGGGGGGTGGTGTGGGCTGGATGTGGCTAGAGCAGGGCCAAATCACGACATTACTGCGGCATGACCGCGACGTGACCATGGCGTGACCACGGCGTGACCGCGGCGTGACCGCGGCGTGACCGCGTCATCACCGAGGTACGACTGCGACGTGACCGCGACGTGTTGGCCCGGTCCAGCGACATCCAGAGGGAATCATCTTCCATCCAGGAGCGAAGGGAGTGGGAGGAGGCGGGGAAATTGAATTGCGAAAACCAAAAACATGCTAATATATGGTATTATACAAAAAATTCCAGTCAAATTAACTACACTATTAAAAAACATACTAATATGACTAGAACTAAATCAAACATCATCAAGCCAATTTGAGTAAAGTGGAACCAAACCAAATGGTTTTGAAAAATATAAAACTGAGCCAAACTAAAAACAATGTAACCAAACTGACTCAAACCAATCAAAACTGACTTCAATAAATCATAATTGAGCATTCAAAAAATGAAACTAATGAAACATAACTGATTGGATCTAAAATTAATTTAATTGAACCAAATAGCCCCAAATCAAACAAAATGAACCTCTTAAAATTGACATAAACAAAAAAAATGAACCGAATAAAAAATAACTTAGCAAACCTAACCTGGCCCAAACTGAACCAAGCAGCTGGGCCTTGTGATGAAATTTTAGAAGGCCTCATGTCCGCATGTTGAGAGGATATCCCGGTCATGTGGTGCTTCACTATCCTCAACAAAATCCAAAATGCACTAAAAAAAGATAGGGAACCCAAAAATCACAAAAACCCAAATTAAAATTGAGCCAAAGAATAAAAATGGAAGAATCCTTACCTGAATCTGATGTTGAACTCACTGCCTTCTACGGGGGTGGGTAGAATCGACCTCATCATAAGTAACCACCTATAAGTAAATAATAGGAAAAATAGTGAGATATAACAACTTCAGATTGATATGTGATCAATGTGTCAAATGTACATGATAAATGATACATAACTCCATAATAAAAAATGAACAAAGAATATTCATATTGATATATAAATCCCAATACTGAATAATGAAAATCAAGACAATACACAAGCCCCCCTGCACACACCCCTCCCCCTGCCCCCTGCCCCCCCATCTGCACACCCCCCTGACCCTTCCCCTGCCCCCCCACCTGCACACCCCCTCCCCCTGCCACCAACCTGCCCCCCACCTGCACACACCCCTCCCCCTGCCCCAGCACACCCCCTGCCCCCCACCTACACACCCCCTTCCCCCTCTCCCTGCCCCCTACCCCCCACCTACCTCCCCCCACCTGCACACACCCCTCCCCCTTCCCCAGCACACCCCCATGCCCCCCACCTGCACACCCCCTCCCCCTGCCCCCCCACCTGCACACCCCCCTCCCCCTGCCCCCCACCTGCCCCCCCACCTGCACACAGTCCTAGAGAATCACACAACCTAACACTATAGCCCAAAGGTTCACCCAACAACACTCATACGATATCAAATTCCCCATAGCATCCCATTACAATGCAATTTAAACCAATACGCCACAATAATGAAAATCAAGACAATACACAAGGCACAGTCATAATGAAAAGAAACCAATGGATCAAGTTATCACTTAAGAAGGATTACAGTTAGTACGAAATGTATTGGATATATTATAAACTTCAATAGAACACTAGTGGCATTGTAACATGGTACTACACCACTAACTGAGCACTATATGTGAGGTCTTCCAACAAAGTAAGCTTGCAAAGATGTAAACGATAAGACCCTCTAGCTAAGATAAGCTTGAAAGGATACAAGTTAGCATGGATAATTAGCTAAATCAACTGGATCCAGTAAAGCAACAAAATTTCAAAAACACAACGAATCATAAAAACATGCAGTTATGATGAAATAGAGATAGCAGAAGCTGTTCAGGGATTTAGAAGACATAGACGGTGCTTTGACCGTCAATTACAATTAGCAAAATATTCATTCTATAACACTCCACATCGCTACTCATAACTAGTACAAAACATAATACTGAGAAACACAAAAATAAACAAAGGGTACGCCATGCATTTCCTCTCTCCCAACGGCTATTCCTCGTCCTTCTGCAAAACAGAGATTCAAATAAATGCAAGACACCATGAAACACACATAGCTCAGGTTATCACAAACCTCTTCTCTGCCCTCTTCTTCATCTTCATCTTCATCATGGACCTCTGATTTTGACTTGTCTGAATCTTCATCCTCGCCCTTGCTTTCTCCATGTCCCTTTCTTGCTCAGGTTAATGTGTTTACTGAATTTGGAGGTTTCATTTATAGAATTGAATTATGTAATCTATTGTTGCACTTTCAGATACTGAATTTGAATACATGGCTTTAACTGAGGTAGTTAAAGAAACTTATTGATTGAGAAGTCATGACGGTAGGTCTATATCTAATACTAGACATAGTTAGCTTAAGGTAGATCTACAGGTTAGTAGTCATTCTCATTCCCAATAAGATATGGTAAATATTAATGATATTGATCAAAAAAGCAGTGTAATCAGATGCATGGAACTCTTCATACATTACCAATCCAAAAATAAAATTTACATAAAAAGTGAGTCTCAATATTAGTATCATCAGAATCATGATAACCCTCATCCACACCTCCTACATAAACACCATCACCACCTCTCACACCACCAACATCATCATCGGTATATGCATCCGAACCGGAACCAGCACCGGGTCTAGCACTAGGTCCAGCTCCGGCTCTGACAGAAGAATCTACATTAGCAGAATGCATCGACATCAAAAAGGCATCAACCGTTGCAGCTGATTCTGGTGGAAGTGTAGAAGAAAGGGCAGACATAAATTTCATCATATTTGCAGTTATCGCCTGTTCTTATTTTTGACTTTCTTCTTTGATTGTGACATTCATTTGTTCCACTATGAAAAAACCAGAACCGGTACTCGAAGAAACGTTAGTAGACCAGTATCGAGATGGTACAATCTTCTTCCCAGGTCGACAACGCACTCTACCCTGATACTCATCTCCTAATACCTGATATAGATGATCGTTTGGGCCCAAACTGTTAGGTTCTTTTTATTCCAATGCCTCTAAAGCATTCTGTTGATTGATATATAACATAAATTAAAATGATAAAATAATATAAGGAATTAAATTCCGTAAAAATCAAAGAAATTGAAATATACTTACAATCGCCTTCTCGGTGTCGGGATTTGGCACAGTACCATCTTTCTTTTTTCGGATTGTACAAAACAAAGTTGAGCGAGGAACACGACCCTCGATATTCGATTCCTTTTTCTGAAAAAAAAGAAATAAATCAAAATTGGAAGTTAAAAAAATTACACTAAACAAAGTTAAATATTTTAAATGTTAAATTACCTGCGTCTGCTCATGATCTGGTAATGAAGTGTGTCCGCGAGTATAAATGTGTTTCATTGCACTCTTGTTTGTTTTATTTCTATTTGATTTGTCCTATAAAAAAATAATTATATAAATTCATTAACATAAATAAAAAAAGTAATTTAAAATCGTTTTCAAATAAATAAATGAATATATATATATATAAATTTAACAAACACCTTAAACGCTGGACTCTTCCAATAGCTGATCATCTCTTTATATTGTGATATTGGGAAATCTTGAATCACCGGTACTTATTCAAGCTCTGTACCAACTCTCTTTTTCCAACCAAGATATAAATCATACTTTTAGGCTCACCACATTTCACCTAAATCCATTATCCTTGTAGCCTTTGCATTTTTTCCATCAGGAAAATTATATCGAAGCTGCAATGGACATAATATTTGTTAAGAAAATATTATAAATTTATATATATATAAAAGGTGATTAACATTACTTACCCAAATCTCTTCCCAGGCTTTGTCCTTTATTTGTTGTCCAACTTCCTTCCAACTTATCGGTTGAACCGGAATGATATTTCTGTGTCTAGCAAGTGTTCCCATAAAACTTTTACATTCAGTGCCATTTTTATTAATTATAGAATTGTCCTCATTGTAATCAACTGTGATTTGAGTGTTCTGATTCCAAACCTCACGCATTTTTGTGCGGCCTCATCGTCTGGTAGAGGCTGGAGCTAATCATGAAACCAAAAATAAAAGAAAATAATATATATGAATTTATCATTAATCAGTAATAGTAATGTTTAAACAAATACCAGTAGATGGGGGATCTGCTGACCCCTGAAGTGCTGCGTCTGGAGGGGGGGCAGCCTCCATGGTAGGTGAGATATCTACAGGAGTACTATGTATAGTAGATGCAAAGTGTACTGATGGAGGCAGAAAACCTGATGGATAACCCTGTACAGATGAGGGTGGATATGGATATGGATATGGAAGTGGGATAAATGGGGGCACAGTACCCTGTACAGTGGATGGTGGGAATGGAAAATGAGGGATGGGAGTCTGAGAACTACCATCTGATGTGGGTGCAGGAAAAAAGGGATACAAAAAAGGTGGGTATGGATAATATGGAGGTGGCATAATGGGAGGATGGCCTCCTGGTGTCTCAAGAGGCGTAATAGTAGGCTGACCTGTAGAATCAGTACCCTCCGCCACAATATCATCCTCAGTGGCATAATCCAAGTGTCTCCTCGATGATTTATCCTAAAATAACATATATGATAAAATAAAACGAACGATAACAAGATAAATAATATGAAAGACCATAATATTCAAACATAATTTGTACTTACATTGTTTCCAGGAGGAGACCTACGTTGTTCATTTCTCAGTATTCTTATAATCCTTCTAGTATCATCATAATCAGAAATTTTAATCTGTAAATTTAAAATAATATTCTCAAATAAATATAAATAATGAAAAATGTTAAATAATACAATTTTATCATAAAACAATGAGATACATTTTCATGTGTGATATTTATATTGATAAAATATCAAGACTTTTCTATGTTCAAGATTTACTAGAGAAGTGGTTAAACATAAATTGGTGAGGCTATTAATAGTTTTATATTCAATAATGGTATAAAATATACTAGTTATTTTGATATCATGTATGGAAGTTTAAAAAAACACATACAATATTGTGATAATATCAGGTAAATACTTACAAATGTGTCAATGCTATGTGGGGTCTGTGACAATTTCTGGTTCACAATCTGTTCTAACAATTGCATCATCCATATCATCAAATGCAACATTCGAATAAATACCGACAGGTTCATCCACAACATCATTTTCATCCATGCCTTCGTCAAAAATATGTCTAGGAATAACATCAACAATAACACTAAATTGTGGTTGTAACGGGTCACTTACATAAAACACCTGTTTAGATTGTGACGCAAGAATATAAGGTTCATCGGTATGAAGCTGGTGGTTCATATCAATCACTCTAAATCCATAGTTATCAATATGCATTCCTTGTCATGTCATTGAATCAAACCACTTGCATTTCATCATTGCAAAATGACCATGTGCATAGTAATCTAATAAAATGATTCTTTCAACAACACCGTAATATGATATATTTTCTGATCGAGGCTGCCTGTCTGATGCACTTGCATAACAATCTGTTGTGGCGCTTATCGTGACACCGTCATGCTATGTTGCCATTTTTTTTGCACAACTATTTATAACAAATTTAAAACCATTGACAACCATTGACTTATAATCACGTACCACATCGTTTGGACCAAAGGACAATGCTTTTATTTCATCTGATACTTCAATCATTGGTAGAGTTAAAACCTAAAAGATACCAACATAGAATATTAAACAGAGACATGTGATTATGTTATGAGAATAAGAAAAAGAAATCTATTACCTTTGACTTTAACCAGGAAGAAAATTCTTTGCTGTGCAACAGTTCCTTCCTCTTAATAGATAGAGAGCAATTTTTCTTTTTTATAATTTCTAAATGTTCTCTACAGATATGAAATCATTAAAATTTCAGAAGATATAAAGAAATCACACAATGAAAAAAATAAATATTTATTATTTTACTTACTTGATATAATCATCAAGCACACCACAGTTGAATAATACTGTGTGATGTTCCATTTCCCACTCTTCCCTGCTTAAAGTACACAACGAGTATGATCCAGATATCCCCCCTGTTTGGGGTAGTGAAGGAAATGCAGGCTCAATGGGATCATATTGCTCATCTTCAGTTCTCATTAGTCGATTATACCTCATAGTGACGTTATCCAAGTATGATGAACAGAAATCCATGCATTCTTGTGCTAAATAGCATTTCACAATAGAGCCTTTAGGATGATATTTATTTCTCACATAATATTTCAATGTAAACATAATTCTTTCAGTAGGATACATCCACCGACTCAAAATAGGACCACCAAAGAGAACTTCCGTGGGAAGATGCACAGTCAAATGTAACATACATGTGAAAAAAGACGGTGAGAAAATTTTCTCCAAATCGCAAAGAATAATTGGTGCATCTCTCTGCAATTTCTGAACAACACTTCTGCTGAATCTTTTGGCACAAAGATCTCGATAAAATTGACATAACTTAATCACTGCAACTCTAAAATTATGTGAAAGTAAATGGAGAATGGAAATGGGAATCAACTCGTGTAACAAGACATGGTAATCATGGGTTTTAAGAGATTTTAGTTTCACATCTTGTGTATTCACCCTTTTTGAAATATTACTTGAATAACCATCCGGAACCTTAAAACTTTACAAGACCTGAAGAAATTGTTTTTTCTCCACATTTGTCATCGAATAACCGGAAACAGGGAATTTCCACTTATTTTGACCAATTAACTCAGGATGAAGTCTTGCTCTTATACCCCAATCCATCAAATCATGACGACACCACAAATCGTCTTTTGTTTTGCCTTTTACATTTAAAATAGTAGCAAGTAACATCTCAAAAATGTTTTTATCGATATGCATTAAATCCAAACAATGGAATAATAAATTTGATGACCAATACAAAAACTCAAAGAATATGCTTTTCTTTCTCCAATTGCTATTGGAATTCGAATTAGCATGCTTTCGCTTTCTGATATTTGATTGACTTTTTATAAGAAAATAATTCAAATCATCAAGTTCTTTAACAATATCAGTCCCTGACATTCATTGAGGTGTCTCATCTATCTCGATGGCATTATCGAACTATCTCTAATTTTTCCTGTATGGATGATCCATTGGTAGAAAACGTCGATGCCCTATGAAGCTGAAAGTTCTCCAAAACTTTAATCTTCGGAAACATGTATTTTTCATACAAATAGGACAGGATAATTTCCCTTTATTACTCCAACCAGACATCATTCCTTAGGCAAGGAAATCATTTATCGTCCATAATAAAGCTGCACGAAACATAAAGTACTCCTTTCTGAATGCATCATACGCTTGTGCACCAACAATCCAAAGCTCTTTTAACTCCTCTATTAATTGCTGCAAGTATATATCAATATCATTTCCAGGATCACTGGGTCCAGATATCAATATACTCAGGATAGTGAACAACTTCTTCATACACATCCATGAAGGAAAGTTATAAATGTGAATGAAAACAGGCTAAGTACTATGTGCAGTATGCATTTGGAGAAATGGGTTGAAACCATCACATGATAATCCCAATCTAACATTTCATGGGTCGGCTGCAAAATCAGGATGTAACCTATCAAATTTCTTCCAAGCCAACCCATCTGCAGGATGTACTATTTCATCGTTATCCTTATTTCTTTTATCTGCATGCCATCTCATAATATTTTCCATTTGTTCTGACATAAATTTTTTTGAAGCCTGGGAATTAAAGGGAAGTGCCACATCACTTTTTTTGGTATGAAAGATTGAGATCCATCTTTATTAGTCTTCCACCTTGATGTGCCACACTGTTTGCACTGACTCAAGGCTGCATTCTCCTTCCAGAACAAACAACAGTCTTTGAGACAAGAATGAATCTTACTAGATTAAAATCCAAATTTGTCAACCAAATTTGATGCTATGTAATCATTTTCTGGAATATATGCATCATCAGGCAGTAAGTCCTTAATAAATGTAAGGATATAGTCGACCGCAATATTACTAAATCCATAAATTGTTTTCCCATGATATAATCGCATTAAACACTCAAGTTTTTCATTTTTCCACATGCTTGATATACTGGGGTATTTTCATCTTCCATCAGCTTTCTAACACTCTCAACGTCATCATCCCGATTAATAGATGAGAACTGTGTTCCAGTATTCATTTCCTCTTACACTGGTCTACATGAGGAGCTAGATTTAGAAACAAAAGGAAACTGATCAGAAATCAGATTTTTCATACCAATATTTTCCGCTGAATCGATTTCATTCAACACTTGAGCTTTTTATCCATTGTGATTCCACACATGATAATTTTTTTGGAAACCACTTTTAGTGATATGGTAACTCACTTCCTCACGAGATAACCAAGGTCTTCCAACACAATCAAAACACAGGCATTGAATCAATCCGCCATCTGAATCATTAGTGAATGCAAAGTCCAAAAAATATTGTAACTCCTTCTGAAATTCATCAGTGATCCGATCAATGTTGTACATTTAGTATCTATCCATTCTGAAACATATAAACATAAATTAAATAAATAATCTAGAAAATTACTTAACATTATATGTATTGTTTCATAAGATATTAAGTAATCATCAATAACATGTTAATAAAAAAATCATAACAAATATATTAAAATTATGGTTTAGGGAATTCATAAATGTTTTAAATTATAAAAATTCACGAATATTCATACATAAGTTCCAAGAATGAGGATTGATTATAGTAAAAAGAGTTTATATGAAATCTAAGAGATAATAATAAACAGTTCCCAAAATTGTTTGGGTTAATTCATAACGAGTTGTGATGTTTTGTATTAAATCTACAAAGATTTATTGAAATTTAGAGACATTTTAAAAATATAAACCATATCATATACCAAGAATTAATATTAAATAATTGTCTGAGAATTACAATGTTAAGAAGATGAGAATAATAACTAATGTCTGAATCTATACTTTAATGATGGTGGTCACCTTAGAAAAGGGATATCCCATCAACTTGGTTGTTCCCACCCTTGCTCGTATCTATGAACCGTTGGGTCAAATACAGGAATGAAGATCCCCACATCACCTCAGTGGTCCATATCAATTATTGTATGGATGGGTGGTGAAGTGCTATCAATGTTATGAGTTCAGGTATACCACAATAGTCCCCCACTCTAACTTTCATCCTACCCTACTCTACATTGTTGTCATTCTACTAAAATCTTTGGGAATTTCTAGTGTGGTTGAGTTGTTTAGTGAATTTTCTCAGTTTTCTTTTATGCCTTCCCCCTCCACCCCATGGATGGATTCTCATTATTTAATCACACCCATATTTGTACAGAATTTGTTTTTAAACCATGGGTAATAGATAAATATGCATGAGTAACAACGGATTTAAGATCGCTATTGTATTTTAATTGAGTGTGGTCACTAGAATGGAGCATTCTCATCTAAGAATGTGTTAAAAACAAATGGATAATGAAGACCACTGATGATGAAAAATGGAAGAAAACTTCCTTTGGAAATTTTTTAAAAAATGAAGTTGGAAACACTATTCCCAAGAAGTTTTTAAAGAAGGCAGGTCATAAATCCTTGGGTAATAAACCTAAGAAGTCTAAGCCAAGTGCTAAATATAAAAGGATCAGTTCTTCTATCATGGAAGAAGGAGAAAAACTTAGATTCATTCCAAAAATCCTTGCTTGTATGTGAAAATAGAGGCAAGAAATAGTATAATGAAAGATTTGTCCAAGGAGAATACAAATGTAGGTGGAAGGGGGCTGGTGTGGGATGGATGTGGCTGGAGCAGGGCCAAATCATGGCATTACCACGGCGTGACCACGACATGACCGCGGCGTGTTGGCCTGGTCCAAAGACATCCACGGGGCAGCATCTTCCGGCCAGGAGAAAAGGGAGCGGGAGGAGGCTAGAATGCTGGTGGAAGGGGGCTGGTTGCAAGTGTTGGGGGGATGGTGCAGGCTGATTTGAAGGTGACAGGGGGGCTGTTGCGGGCTGGAATGCTGGTGGCAGCGGGCTGAAATGAAGGTGGAAGGGAGATGATGTGGGCTGGATGTGGCCGGAGCAGGGCCAAATCACGGAATTACCGCGGCGTGACAGCGGCGTGACCGCGGCGTGACCGCGGCGTGACCGCGGCGTGACCGCGGCGTGACCGCGGCGTGACCGCGGCGTGACCGCGGCGTGACCGCGACATGTTAGAGTTTTACTAATGGGGGGACGATCATGATAAGTTGATATAAAAATATTAGATAGAGGGAAGAGATAGATATTAGAGGTAGGCGCTGTTGAGGACAATAAGTTATGGGAATATTGTTAGATGATCCATGTACCAAACGTAACTAAGGGATTTCAGCTTTAACACATGTATTTAGGGGCCCCAATGATCCAATGAAAACACATTCATGTATAATTGGACAACTAAGTGAAGTGATACTAGTTGCAGAGTATAAATATGAGAGAGGATACAAAATAATTATTCAATTCATACGCGTTTTAAAATGGGTAGGCTATGAGATTAGGTGTAACTATAATATAATAATAATAATAATAATAATAATAATAATAATAAACCATGAATATTCTAAATTATAGGTTTATGAGTCTATATTCCTTTAATATTTTTTAGTTATATACCCAGTATGATATCAAAATTAGCATCATGGTGTAGATGATATGTTTTTTGAGTCATAATACCAGCATAGAGTTTATTCAAATGATGGTTAGAATTAGAAGACAATGTTAAAAAAAATAACACCAGAGTACCAATGTATGGGTGCTTGATTTTATATGCATTGAAAAATGAATTTTCAGAGGAGGTTAACATATAATTTAGTTTCACTTCTAATAAAAAGGGGAACTAGGATTCATTTGTGGTGAATTTTTTTTTGGAAAAGATTGGAAATGGTTGTTCTTATTATTTAGATATTGTGAGGATTGGATTGTTTCGTTGTAGAAATATTGGGATAGTTTGGTGAAAATTTTATTTATTCAACCGTGATGGCAGGTAGTTTCTAAAAGTTACTTACCCTTGAATTGTTAAGCATCAGTAAGTGAGAGTTTTAGATATATTTCATGACCCAACATCAAAATTACTCAAATCTATATTCTTGATGAGGAGGCTCTGGAGTGTAATTTACAGGGTGTATTTTTTAGACCGAGGAACATGTCACACTATTTATGTTTCTACTATATGTCGATCAGATAGAAACAACATAGGTCATGGGAGGTCATAACTTATGACCAGATTATCATGAGTTTTTACTCATCATGATTTTCTACATTAAAGATCTACTATCATTAGTTCCCAGCTGTTTGGAAAAAATTATAGTCAATCATTCTGGAGTATGTCTCATCCATTGCTATTTATTTAATCTAGTGGGATTTTCCCATTCGATCCTACTAAAGAAATTTCTATCTTTTCTTGTATAGTATATATTCATCAATAGTTAACATTTACAAATATTTTTTATTATGGAGTTTGTGGTCAGTTTTATGCTCTAGGATCCACTATTTTAGATGATTCAGTTGATGTAGTAGAATCATGATGTCTTTCTATTGTATTTTTTGTGTCACCTACTTAATGTGACATTTTTTTATAAAGATACTACTAGTTGAATTAATGAACTCTATGACTTAATATTAGATGATTCCGTTTAATTTGATGTAAATTCAGGTATAAATTGATGGTCTATTGAAGTTTGGTTTTGTTCTTCCAAGTGTTTCCCCTTGGAAAGAATCAGTTCAATTTATAATATAGTGTAAATGATGTATGTGTTTGTCTATAAATTATCCTCACCTGAATCATGGGATTCTAAATAATCACTTCCCTCTATTATAGATTAATGAATTATTTAATTAACATGTCCACAGCTTCACCCCTCCACCCTCCCCCCTACCCCCTGCCCCCTCCAACCTGCCCCTGTGCCCCCCTGCACCCCTCCACCCTGCACCCTGCCCACTGGCCCCTGCCCCCTGCCCCCCTGCCCCTGTCCCCCCACCCTGCCCCTTGCCCCCCCCACCCAGCCTCCCTGCACCCCTCCACCCTGCACCCTGCACCCTGCCCCCTACCCCCTGCCCCCCTCTACCCAACCCCCTAGCCTGCACATCCCACCCTGCACCCCCACCCCTACCCCTCCCCCTGCCCCCTGCCCCCTTCCACCCTGCCCCCTGCCCCCTGCCCCCCTCCACCCTGCCCCTTGCCCCCTGCCCCCTACCCCCCTCCACCCAGCCCCCTATCCTGCACAACCCCCCTGCCCCCCTCCATCCATTCCTAGTTTCTAAATAATGTTTTGTATTATGTACAAGTGTTTTATGAACCTAATTTTCCCGTGATACTAAACATTTAGATCCTTGAATGTATTATTATGTCAAAGGACCCTTGGTATCCAGTGACTCACTAGCTAGAGAAGCATAAAACACATGTTCCCCATCAAGATGAGTGCTATATTAAGCCTTGAATATAACTTTGCACCGAGACTCTAGCATTTCACTATGTAATTGCCTCTATTTCGTAGACAATGTGTTGTTTAACTTTGAACTGTTTTTCAGCAGAGAACCAAATAAACTCTAACGGCACTATGGAATTGCCTCTGTTTCCTAGACAATGTGTTTTTTAAATATCACATCCCATGTGACATATTCACACAACATGGGACCCATCTTAAAAGTCTAACGTCACTTAAAGAGTTTCTTGGTTCAAACAACCGTTTTAATAAAAAGAGGGAAACCCCCTACTGGGATATAAAAAGGGTCAAGTATGATGTGTCACTCAAACTTCATAAAGTTCTCCTCTATTTTCAAAACACCTCATGAATTTCATCATAAGACCAAAAAATTTCCTAAAATCCAATTTCGTTTTAAATAATTTCCCAAATTATATAATGAAGCCCCCCTTCCCCCCTGTACAGAACCCCGGACATCCCCCCGTGCACCCCCGAAGAGCCCCCCTCTGCACCCCCAGACAGCCCCCCCGTGCACCCCCGAACAGCCCCACATGCACCCCCAGGTAGACCCCATTGTATGAAACTTCATAGGGGTATCTATCGATTCCCTAATTATTAATTTGTTCAATTGCTGTTTCATTTTTATGAGATTTATTTTCCCACAACACTCCCCATCACCCCCTTCACACCCCCCTCATACTCTTTGAATCTCTGTCAAATTGTGGCCAATGAGTGGGCTCAAAAAGGCTAAGTGAAATTTAACTAAACATGTAAATCCAAAAGACATGGGTGGTGCAATGGTAATATTTGGCATGACTCATCCGTACGTCGGATGTCCACGCCGAAGGAAAAGAAAAAAAAAACAAAACAAAAACAACATAGTATAAAGACAAAAAAATGAAACACACAAATTAATCTCCCCACTACCATGATCTCCCTACCCTGTAAAGAAAACTGCGTAGCCGCCTCCAGTGCCCTTCGGGCCCCCTTCGCAGAATATAACTACCCTCCATCCGTAGAAAGCAGTAAAAGCCTAAGTGTCCAATGCAATAAATAAAATAAAATAAAAATTAAACAACAACATACCTGTTTCTAGTGAATAATTATATCTCTAGTTTATTTCATTTTTCTATAGAAACTTAATGCTCTTGTGGTAACCCGCTTTGATTGCTGCAAGTCAGGATAAAGATTGACAACAATTAATACCTTTCAAAGTAAAACCACATGTAATTGGCCAGGGAATGATGACTATCACTGAGTAGGCATATTAAATATATGGGAGAACTTAAACTAACGAACCTATATATTTGCACACATATTTCCAAGCACAATAGACTAATTTGGACGAGTAAAAAACTGAAATTTTTAAATGCATGAAAAACCTATAACATCACACAACAAAGTATAAAGCACTTAATCAATGTAAAGAGGAAAAAATATAGGCCCAATAACTAGTAGGTAGGTCTAATCTAACCAAAATAGATAATACAATCTAATCATGAGGCCTCCATTCTAAAAAAAGTCTAAACACCACATCCACCAAGCACCAATACACACCATCTACACTATGTCTGCCTAAATCTCCATAAAAACAACCATTTTCATAATACATTATATGTTCAAGATGAACCCACGTAAGGGTGAGTATAAATATAACCAGTATCACACCCCAAAATCAAGAATTAAATCACCAATAAGTAGTTATATTGAAACAAAATAATAGAGGGTAAAGAATGGTGGATGGGGATGAAGACAGGGGATTACCACTGGTTGTGGGGGAGAACTGTCAGGAATGGAGGAGGAGGGGAGGCAACTCGGATCAGCTTTGCTGGAGGAGGGTCGGGGTGAGGAAGGTTGCGGTGAGGAGGGGTCAAGGGTTTTCAGGGTTGCTGGGGGTGTTGACCTCGGTGTCAGAAGAGAGGCGTCGGGGAGGAGGTGTCGGGGAGGAGGGTTGCAGTGAGGAGGAGGGTCGCGGCGAGGAGGCGTCAGAAGAGCGGCGTTGATGAGGAGGGTCACAGCGAGGAGGCATCAGGGAGGAGGGTCACGACGATGAGAAGGGCGCGGTGAATAGGCATCAGGGAGGAGGGTTGCGGTGAGGAGGAGGGCGCAGCGAGGAGGCGTCGGGGAGGAGGGTCGCGGCGAGGAGGAGGGCTGGCGAGGAGGAGATCGCGGGGGAGAGAAATGGCGAGGACAGGAGGGTTGAGGAGGAGCCCAACGGATTTTGGGGGAAAAAGGGAACGAATGATTTTAGGCACGGTTTTTTAATTAAACTGTGGCTATAAATTGGATATAGCCACAGACCTATATAACCGTGGCTATAGGTCCGTGGAAATAGCCTTATTTTGTAGTAGTGAAAGTTTCATTAGAAAATATAGAATTATTCGTTACAATCTCACACTTTATAAAAGAAATCATCATGGAAAATGAGATGTATATCAATCATAATTCCCCAAAAAAATAGGTATTAAAACATAATATCATCATAGGAATAATTAGAACCAACTTTTAATGACAAGGTTAAATAAAAAGGAGTATTACTCAATGAAAGGTAATTGAGTTATCAAAATCCTTACGACTTTAGTATCTTTTGAATAAAAATTCATTGGATGGTTGAAAATAATATGGATCTATAAATACCATAATTCAAATTATTAATTATTCCAAAATACATTATTGGGTAGTATGTACACCATAGAAATATGAAATTGGTTCATAGCATTAAAATATGTCTTAATGAAGAGAAGTTGAGATGAAAACCCTTATGACTTGAGTAACATTTAAATCAAAACACATTAAAAGAGAGGGAATGAAATTGAACTTAAAATAAAATTATTAAAATAAAATTAATGATATTATATCTCAAATAGGAAGAATATACACCACATAAATTAAATTATGTACATAATACCAAATACATCTCAATAAGAGGAATTTGAGATGAAAACCCATACCTTGTTCCAGATTCAATCCGAACACGCACTTCACTTCACGAATGATCAAATTAATTTTATTATATAATTATTTAGAAACCTTATTCTCATATATTTAACTTAATATGGACTATTTATTACATATGCAATTTAATTATTATATTATTTTTTCATATGTTTGCGTAAAAATTGAATCAGTTTCATCTTTTTTTAGTACTTTTAGAAATTGATGATGTTATTTTAATAATAAGTTAAATTATCAATATAACAATTATTGAAACAAAAAAAAATATTTAATTTATTATTAAATTGTAATAATAATATTATTTAAGTCCCATAATCATTTGTGCCAGAGTTTTATAGCATCTATTCAAGCATGTTGTTAAACCAAACCAAACATGAACACACATTATCTTGATGGGTAAATATGGTTTAAGAAGAGTATAATATTATTATAAGAGAATAATAATGATATTATTTATACTTTTTTAATTTGGTGAATTATATTTTAAGTTCTTTTAATAAATAAATAAAATCAAGATGAAAAATGAAAAACGTTACTTTGGGGAAGTGGTAGTCTGCACCATACACGGTCAACGTCCTTTTGTTTTTCCAATTGGATAGAAAAGGATAAATAAATGTTTCAATATTAATATAACAATATATCAATATACTAATGATACTTATTTCATCATATTTTTATGGTTATAGGATATCTTTAATAGTAATATTAATAATAAAAACTTAAGAATGAGATAATACTTACGTTGGAGACTTGATATTTCCTTGGAATACTCCTCAAAATCGAAGGGATTAGAATAAATTAGAGGGAAAATGGATTTAGGAAGTGGGAGTAGGTTATATTGGTAGAAAAATGGTATATTTTTAAGGAGGAATTTGAAGGTGAAATGTAACTTTTAAAGGGTGGAAGTGGTATCCTTTTATAAGGAAAGAAAATGAAAATTTTGGAAGAACTGATCATTTTTTAATAATTCCATGATAGTATTCAAGGTCTAATGAATAAAAATTGGAAAAATAGGGGGATTTTAGGTAAAAAATACTCTTATACACTATTTCTTAGTTCCTTGAAATGTGTTTTCTTGTTTTAAGAATCACTATTTCCAGGCGATTTCCATTGGATTTATTTATGGAACCAGAAACATCCAATAGTTCTTTATCTAATGGGGACCTACTTTCCAAAGGCAGGCATTTGTTAAGTTTGAACTTTACAATAATTAATAACGTGAATTGTTCAAGAGGATGGGAGGTCAGACTCATCACACCCATTTGGGGGGAATTATTATCTACTCCGGGACTCTCTTTATAAATTTAAGATATTTTATGAATCCTTATTAATTCACCAAGTATATCGTAAGTATCCCTTGGAATTTTACAATCACTTATTAACATGTGTGAAATTCAGAATAATCAGTATGCATTCAAGGTTCTTCATTAATGGAAATATCCGTATGTATTTGAGGTTTTCCATCAATGGTATCCTCTAATATACTGCTTAAATATTCTTTTAATCATCGTTGTGATGATACTGGTTTTTAATCCACTAAGTGGGGCACTCTGTAATTTATTGTCATCTAGGGAGACGATGGTTTGATTTGATTTTGGGATCCTGCCCATAAAATGATCTACCTATGTATCCTTGTAAAAGGAATCAGAACCCCCATAGTTCAGTTCCACTGAATGGGACACATCATACCTTTTAAGGTCATGTGATAAGGACCTCTAAATGGAAGGTGCTTAGTCAAAAATTAGTGTGGGACTTATGACGAAGTTTCCCAAGGAACTTGAAAAGGATATGGGTTTCAAAGTAAGATTATAACTTATTGGGAATATTTCTCACGGAGAATAGGGTTGATTTGAAGTGTTGGGTTTGAACCTCAAGGAGGCTTCCTACATATCCCATATGGATGGGAATCAAATACCAAGTAGTTCGATAAGTCTCATAGGAGAGTATGGTCCTTTGAAAGAAACCATCTTGGGATTATTTCCGGAAAAAGGATTCCTTGGTGATTTGGGGGTTTAATTTGGGTATTATTACTAATGAGGATGCCCAGATTAAGGGAATTAGGGTTGGATTCCTGAAGAGGATATTCAGTGAGCTTGGGCCTCGAAAGGGCTTCCTACGTATCTTGGTTTGAACAAGAATCAGAGTTCTCGTAGTTCCTTATAGTGAGTGTTTTTGCACATGTTGTAACCATCAAGCATCTCTAAGACCATGTGAGTCATGCTCGGTGTGAGAAACAAGAGGATGTGACAGATTCAACAGTGACACTTCACACTTTTCATCCTCTGCTGATGGAAGAGGGCGCGTTGACCATGGAAGAGTTAGAGGTGACGAGCCTTCCCTATGTTCTATTTACATTGGACAAGGGTCCAATGTAAGGAGGAAGGGATGAAGGTTAGGGGATTACACCAGGATGGATACCCATGATGAAAAAGCTCAAAAGGAGAGGGAAAGGGCAATGAAAGTCCCTGTGCCTATCTTCCCTTTGGTCTTTGGAACCTAAGAAGATAGAAGAAGAAATGATTCCACATACTGCAAGAAAATCTATGGGCTTACGCCAAACTAGTTTCTCTAAAATTAATCTAGGTAGGGTAGGGAGAATTATCTTTTATTATTAAAATGAAAAGTAGGTATGAACCAAATCTTCCCCAACCAGAGACCAGAGGTTCCGGGTCATCTCTTCAAGAAGGGAAAGTCCAGAACCCAACCCTCCTTCAAACTGGGAACTTCCCAACACTGTTTCTAAGATAAAGGTCCATGTGAATGTGGATATAAAAACCCACATAAACTCCATGAATCCTAACACAATTGTGAAAAAAATGTGTGAAACCTATGACTGTGGATATAAAAACCCAAAATAGGAGACACTCTGATGTGCCTTTCCTAAAGGCTTGATAAGTCAAGAGGTTTTGGTGGAGGTCTCAATAGAATCCCTTTCAGACAAGGGAGCCAATGAAGAAGAATCCTTGCCATGAATGGCTTTGAGGAAGTATTGATGGCTTGTAGACTGAAGAAAGTGAATAGAGTAAGTTAATCAAAAAGGGACACCCAAGTAGAGAAGGGTGCACAAGTATGGGCGCACAAGTACACTTGGGTGACCTGATGTTCACTTAAGTGACGAACAAACTGTATGTTAATACTTGGGTGAGACCTTTCTCAAGCCTTTAAGAGTATTCATAGGTGATCCCATAAGTGGGGTGCTCAAGTTCCTATGAGAGGAATGGGCGGTGCACAAGTATTTCTGACTGGGGGAGGTTGGGCGCTTTAGGCGTGCAATTGTTTTGGTTTTCAAACACTAAAAGGACTTAAGTCTAATGATCCTACCTTAAATCCTTTGCTCAAGGTTTTGAAGAACTACCTTGAAAGTATCATAAGACTGGGGTGAAGTACTAGGGCGACCAGAGCAGCAATTGGGATTCAAAGAAATTTGTCCGTACAAATGAGGGCCCCAAGGGTCTATTTATAGGCAAAAACAGGACCTTGGGTGAAAGTATTTTGGGAGCGCAAGTAGGTTGCACGTCAACTTTGTGGCATGCAAGTGGCTATGCACTAGATTGGTGGCACCCAGGTATACTTGCGTGCCACTGGTGATTTGGATCAACTAGGGAGAATCTTTGAGGACTTATCCAAAATCATAGTTTCATTCTCCTCTAGCATGGTGGCGCGTAGGTGTTTACGCGCAGGTACCTTGGGAACCTCTTTAGGTACTTAACCAAATAATTTCTCTATACTGCAGGGGCTATTCCCCCTCACCCCTACTTGGGATTAGGGCCGGGCTGCGGTCCCAGCCCTTCGGGCTGGTGCCTTCGCTACCATCACTGACCCCCATGAAAAATTCAGAGTCACAACGCAGACGTTTCAAGCTCGGTTAAGGTTATTTTGTGTAGAAGTTCATGCAACATGTTTCATGGTGTCTACAACAGCCCCCCCTTAGAATTTGATTCGTTCAGAATGAAAAGAATCTTGTTCTAAGGTAAAATTAGGGCACTTTGACGCATTCCAATATCATTTGGTTAGATTTAGAGCTACATCAAGTTTGGAAGGATGCTCTAATTTTTTCCTAATCCATGGGGCCTAGAGAGCATAGTTTGATTTTTTCTAGGGTCATATAGACAACCCCACAAAATTTATATCACTTGACTTTTTATTGCTCAATATTACGTAAATAATACAAAAAATTGCGTTTAGTGAGATGAGACTTGACTTTTGTCTAGAGTGCCCTTTGTGAGTTCTCAATCAAGTGAGTTCCAAGTCTTTTGTTGTTGGTAGTTTAGAGTCATGCATGTTGGACTATAATGGGCTAATATTTAGGTTCGAATAGATTTGACCATAAATTTTGAATTAGGTCCCAAACAAAACTCTATGGATAAAAATTTCTTTAATATTCTTTAAATATTTCCAAGGGGAATCTTGAGTCATGATTTTTATGGTCACCAAATTTGAAACCTGTATCAACATAAGGGGTGTTTTTTTAGGAACAAAGTTACCATTATTTGAAAAACCTGTTATTGGAGCTGTGTTATGTAGGGAAAACCAGGGCATATGATGTATAGCCAAATAGTGGCATCTTTTGGATAAAAAGCCTGTTATGTAGGTAACTTATGCAAGGCCACCTAAGGTCACCTGCTGCATAGTCAAGCAAAATAGATCTTTGAAGTTTAACATTTTTCTATTGATAGATAGGGGGAAATAGTATTTGGGTGACTCAAGACCACAATAGGTGGTTTTTCCAAGGAAATTAATTTTAAGAATGAAAAAGGGCTATTTTATACCCACAAAAGTAATGAATATGAAAACCATTTCTATACAAATTTGTTGTATGAGTAAGGGTTAAAACTTATCAGAAAGGGGAATATCCGATATCATATTGTGCAGTTTAAAGTCATGCAGTGAGGACATTGGTATTGTGCAGTTTTAAGTCATGCAGTGAGGACATTGGTACTGTGCAGTTTTAAGTCATGTAGTGAGGACATTAGATGACTTTAATTTAAGGTCTTTAGCTCTGACCAAAGGTACAAAACTCTCACAATTTCTTGATAATTTGTTTGGAAACATACTATCATATTCATGTATGGAAGGAAAAGTTGTAAACTATGATTTTGGAATTTCTGGAACCGAGGAATGATATGGAAAAAAGGATAAAAGAATTAGAGGAAGTATTTTCCAAGAATGAAGTTACCATTACTTGACAAACCCGTTATGGGGGTGTTATATTTCCATATAGTTTAACGTAATGCGGTAAGGATGAAAATGGACCGATGTGAAAAGAAATACATATTGTAACTGGATTAAGGGATAAAACCCAAGTGTCACTATATGTCTCGTTGGGGAAATAATCAAGTCATACATAGTTTCTAAAACATTTTCTATGCATATTTGATTCTTATACAAGAAATAAAAGTTTTTTTTATCATGGTTGGGCCCAAGATTGAAGATCTAGTCATCTCTACATATCTCAAAATAAATGAGAATCAAGATTTACGTAGTTCTTTAAACAATCATTACTCACAGTAATTGAGTTTGAAATGAAGAATGAGGGCTTTTGACACATCCTGAGAGAACGATAAATCTTAAGACATAAAATAGTATAAGAACCAAATCATATATCTTAAGGAAACACTATGTATAGATCTGATTCATATACAGAAGGAGAAAAGAAAATAATAAGATTTTGTGATTGTGGCTGGGCCCAAAATTAGAGATTTAGGCATCTCTACGTATCTCATTAGAAAATGAGAATCAAGCCATACATAGTTCTTGAAATTAGGTCTCTATGAAAATATGACTCAGGCATAAGAAAGAGATGGAAACATATACTACTAAGGAGTAGTGATGATGTCAATGATGTTTTCTTATGGAAGCTTCTAATGTCGAATAGAGAGAATGTTAGTTGTACAAATGATGTCATGCAGTTTAACATCACGCTACAAGTATGAAGATGCTATGCATTTTAAAGTCATGCAACATGGATGATTATGGTCATTATGCAGTTTAATGTCTTGCAATTAGGACATGGGGGCTATGTAGTTTTAAGTCTTGAAACAAGGACATTGTATTGTGCAGTTTAAAGTCTTGTAGTGAGGACGATATGTATAATTACACAAAGAATTTCTTCAAGAATCTTGCATTGGTTGGAGTTGTAATAAGCTCTTCATCCATTGAGATTAAGACATAAGCCCCATTTTAGTAGACCTTATGTATGGAATAAGGTCCTTACCACTTTGGCTCAAGTTTTTGAGGTTTCTTTCCTAGTTTCATTAGAGTCCTAAGGACCAATACCAATTCTCCTTGAAGAAATTAAAGGAGGCGAATTTTCTTATTAAAAGCTCATGCTATTCTGTTCTGATATACTTATAGATGATGCAAAGTATGCAATATTTTCTCGTCTAATCATTCCAAATCATTGAACCATTTCTGAGACCTCTCATCTGTAGACAATTGATCACATATTGCAACTCTAAGTGAAGGAAATTGCATTTCAATCAGCAAAACTGCTTCGGTTCCATATATCAATGAATAAGGAGTTGCTTGGGTAGTAGTACGGGTAGTTGTCTGATAAGCCCATAAATCATTCAAAAGTTTATCAGGACATGAATTATTATAAATATCTACCATCTTCTAGAGTATATTTGATAGGGTCTTATTGAAGGCCTCTATCTGTCTATTGGCCACCGCATGATAGCGAGATGAATGGTTAGATTTGATATTATGTTCCTAATATAACTTTTTAACCTTAACAGAACAAAAATTGGTGCCATTGTCTGTAAATATAGTATGAGGGACACTGAATCTGGTGATGATATTAGTTTTGACAAAACTGACAATGCTTTTGGCTCCAACTTCCTTGAGAGGTATTGCCTCAGCCCATTTAGAGAAGAAGTCAGTAGCAGTGAGATATACTTGAACTGCTTATTCGTGGATGGAGGATAATTCCATACTACATCCATTATACATGTGTAAAATGGACAAGAGTATTTAGATATATATAGAAACTCTGGGGGTTGATGAATAAAGTTGGCATGCACTTGGTAGGGATGAATTTTTTTAGTGAAATCTATACAATCCTGCATCATTGAAGGCCAAAAGTATCCAAGCATTCGGATATGATCAGAGAGTCTACTCCCAGACTGGTGGGAACCACAAAATCCTGAATTTACTTCTTTCATGACAGTTACAGTCTCTTCTCTATCAATACATCTGAAGAGTATTCCATCAAAGCCTCACTTGTAGAGGATCTTTTGGTGGTCTGGACTATTATAAAGAGTAAAATTGACTGCTCATCGCTGGATCTGTTCTTTTTCATCCCTATCTGGTGGAAGTATCCCATTTTCAAGATATTCTATGATGAATGTTCTCCATCCTGTGGTATGACTATATAGTTTAGAAATAGGGAAAATTTTATTAATTTCCTCCATTCTGGTTTGAACAAAAGGTGAGACCACACGGTGATGAGCTATGCTGATGACTGTCTCATCTCGATTTGGATCTGCCAAGGCTATAGCTGTATTATCCAGTGCATCTGCTTGAGCATTTTGTGATCGCGGGACATACGACAATGTTGGCTCTGAGAGAAATTCATCCATTAACCCTCTAACGTAATCACACAAAGGGATTAACTCTTCTTTTCTGATAGAATATTCTCTATTGATTTGTTTGATTACCAATTCTGAATCACCTTTTACCTTTATATGATCCATTTTCACCTGAAGGGCCAATTCAAAACCTATGATGAGAGCTTGATATTCTGCCTCATTGTTGGTACCACCTTCTGATAACAAGAAGTAATAAGGCAATACTGCCTTTTTTGGGGAAATAAGGATAATTCCTAACCCAACTTTGTTGAGTTTAGGGTTTTCCATTCTCTTTCTTGTTGGACTTCTTGAAGCACCATCAAAATACATTTCCCATGTTTGGGAATTATCTTGAATAGAGAATAACTCTTCATTAGGAAGTTCAGTATTAAACAATTTATCTTCTGTAGATGGATGCTAAGCATGAAATTCAGCTAGAGCTTGGCCTTATTTTTTTTGAGGCACAAACTGGATATCAAACTGTTGCAAAATAACCGCCCACCATGCCAAACTCCCTGTAAGCATAGGATGACTGAGGAAAAATTTAAACGGATTATTGCGAGACCCCAATTGGACTTCATGATGTTGAAGGTAGTGTCTTAATTTCTGAACTACAAAAATTAATGCTAGTCAGCACTTTTCAATACTTGAGTATCGAGTTTCTACATCAAGAATAGTTTGAATGAGATAGTAAAGCCTGTGTTTATTCCCAACATAATTCTTTTGGGTGAGGAAGGCACCTAGTGATCACTCTAAAGCTGTCATATAGAGAATAAGTGTTCTTCCTTCAACAGGTGACATTAATACTGATGGACTCAAGAGATATTTCTTGAGGGTATCAAATGATTCTTGGAAATCTTAATTCCATTGGTAGGTGACTCCCTTCTTCATTAATCTAGTGAAGGGTAAACACTTGCCTGCCAAATTGGCGATAAAGCGCCGAATATAGGCCAAGTATCCTTGGAGTCCTCTTAATTCCTTCAAAATTTGAGGAGGTGACATACCAAGGAATGATTTTGTTTTCTCAGGATCAACTTCAATACCACGATGGCGTACAAAGAATCTAAGAAACTTTCCTAAGGTTACCCCGAAATTACATTTAAAGGGGTTCATCTTCAAACTGTATTGCCAAAGTTTATTGAATATAGTCTTCAAATCAGCCAAGTGATTATAAAGTTGTCTGGATTTGACCACCAAATCATCCACATAAAATTCAACAAATTTCCCTAATAAGGGTTTGAAGATATAGTGCATGGAACGTTGGTATGTTGCACCTTCATTCTTTAATCCAAAGGGCATTAACCGATATAAAAACACACCTTCAGGGGCTATGAAGGCTGTAAATTATTCATCTTATGGGGTCATATTGATTTGATTATACCCATAGTAACCATCCATGAAGGAAAGACCTTCATAGCCAGCTATTGCATCAATTAAAAGCTCTGTAATCGGAACTGGAAAATCATCTTCAGAACAATACCGGTTAAGATCTCTGAAATCAATGAAAACTCTAATTTTTCCATTCTTATTTTTCACTAGGACAATGTTGGCCATGAATTTGGGATACTAAACTTTCCTAACAAAGTTATCCTTTATAATCTTATCAATTTCTGCTTCAATTTTAGAGGTGTGAGTTGGGTGTGTTCTTCTTGCTGCTTGCTTGAATCCACGATGTTCTTATGGAAAACCCAAATGATGGGTGGCTACATTAGGATTAAGACTTGGCATTTCTGTATAATTCAAAGAAAACATATCTTGATGTTTCTTTAGAAATGAAGTATACACCTCTTGATCTTCACAGGTCATGGCTGCACTAATTAGAGTGGGGCGTGGATCTTCTTCTGTACCCAGATTTATTTCTCTGAGCTCATCCACAGTGGTAGAGACACCTTCCTCAAATGCTGGAGGAGAATCCCCTAGATCTTCCTCTTCTTCTTCATTATGTGTTACCTCTTCAGTCCCCACTTTCATAGTAGAAAAAGAGGAAAAACTTCCAAAGTTTGGGGAGGAGTAAGTATTTGAACATCCTGAAGAAGAGGCCACCATATCTGACCCTACTGATGATGAAGGGTTTTTCTATCGTAATAAAGAGAAAATGATGGATTGAGAATCAACATATTTGTCTTTCTATAGAATTTCTACAATCTATTTTACTCTGGTTGAAGAATTAGAGTCTTTTTTTAGTTTAGTGGATGAAATGAAAACATCTCCATTTAGGCTTCCATCACTGCTTGGTGAATTAACAATTTCTACCATGTTTTCAGGCTTAGTTTCTGTAATTGACATTATCGAAATTACTGGATAAGTGCTTGAATTTGGTTTTACCCTTTAAATTTGATCTATGGGTAACACATAATCTATACTCAAATGCATAAATAGATTTTCTGGGACCTTTTCCAGTCCATTTGGAGCATTAACACTGGTTATTTCTTTTGTCATGGACTTCGTTCCATTTGTGTGATAAAAATCTTCCTCAATTTATTGAGATTCACATGTTTTGAACTGATCCTTATCACCATAAAATGTCCCGATTTGACCATTGAAACAGTACCTAAGACATTGGTGGTATGACAAAGGTATGGCTATATGTTGATGCAACCAAGGCCTTCCAAGTAGAATATTGAAGGTTGTGTCCTGACGAACAACCATGAAATTTGAATTAGACACAAGATCTCCAAACCGAATTCTGAGTGTAATCTCTCCCAAAGGTTCTTGTTCATTATTAAAAAAATATTGCAACATTAAAGTTGAAGGAGATAAGTCAGATTCAGTCAGGTCTAATTGATGAAGTGTTCGAACAAGAATGAGGTTGAATCCGGAGCCATTATCAATAAAGACTCGTCAGATGTCTATATCATTGAATTTTATAGATAAATAAAAGGGTTTGATATGACCATGCACCACATCATCTTAATCTTTATCTGTAAAAGATATGACTGCATGACATTATACAAGATCATTCTCTATACGGTAAACCTCAACAGCAACAACTTTGATTTCAAACTCTTAAGGACTTGACAAAGCCTCAATGAGTGCCTCTCGAAGATCTTTTGACAGATTCAAAGCATCCAAAATTGATAACTTGGCTGGTACTTGGGAAAATTGTTTCAATACATCATACTTTTGGTCCAAAGGTCTTTGTTTCCCAGCATGGAAATGTAGTTTTTCAAGTAATTTGGAAGTTGATGCTTCTGTTTTAGACATACTCTGCGTCAGAGCATAAGCTAGAAATACTCCTAACTTTGGTAAATTAGAATGACTAGGTTTATTCATTTACTGAGAAGAAGATAGTGTGACTTATAATCAGTCTTCTAAAATAATTATGTTAAAACCGAACCAGTCTTTCATGGAAGAAACTCCTTGTTTCTATTGATCCCGCTGAAGGGCTCTTCCATGATTTTTTGCCGCATATATGGTTCGAGCGGGGGTTGAGTTAAAATGGTGGTTTCTAGAATTCCCACATCTTCCCCTATATCCTCGACCTTGGCCTCTTCCTCTAGTTCCCCAATTAGGTACAAGGAATTCTGGATCATCCGTTAAATGGATAACATTAACAGAACCAAAGATCAATTCTTTATCTGATGAAGATTCTTCTTGATAGGTAAATTCTGGTTGTGCTGTTTAGCGGGGTGGTGCCCATGCTTTTGAAACAGATGGTATAAAATCTTCTAGGGTTAAGGACAACTTTGTCCTTGACACGAGATCTTCTTCTTCTGACTGCTCTTTATCCTTATAATCACTTCTTTTTATTGAGGAATTGGCTTTTGATGAAGGTCATTTTGCTGTGGCAGGAGTGGTAGAAGACACAATCAGTTGTTTCAACTATTTTGTAAAATGGAATGAGTACGGTTAATCATTTTTTGGATAATACAATCATCATATTTCTGCACATTTTTACTTTTGACTTACTTCCATTCGCCCTCTTCCTCTGGATTGGTAGTAGTAACACATGCTACTTGAACTGATGATATTTTTAGTTTTACTTTCCCAGAGTCTACTATATTTTGCAGAAGGTCTTTTAAAACAAAACACTCCTAGATGGAATGTCCTAACATCTGGTGAAATGGAAAATAATTCAGAATATCTTCATCTCCTTCTTTATTTTGTTTATTCGTCCTTGGAAACTGAACCAAATTGTTTTCTAAGGTTGAGATGAAGTAACCGAAAACTTAATAATTTCTGAAAGAATAAACTTTATTATTCAATTCCTCAAAATGTTTCCATCTTTGATCTCTTTGATCATCTTGATGAGATAGTTGTTTCTACTTATGCTCAAGAGGTGGAGCCCTTCGGTATAATGATGGTCTTGAAGTAGAAGCAGGTACATGTGCCTACTTGAGTGTGACTATAACAGCTTCTTCATTTCCTATCCTCCTCCCCGGAGCTGCTAGAATTACATGACTTTTAGCCTTAGTTTCTATAATAGATTCTTATATCTGTTGAGAGATTTAATTAAGGTATCAAAACCCTCTCGTGTATATCACAGGGACCAATGGCGTGCGTAATTCATCACACAGATTTTCCACACAAATTGGTAGCAAATCTTCTTGAGGGAGTGCTAGACTTAATCATGCAATAAAATATGAAACTCTTTCATTATCACTTTGTTTACAATTGTTAAGATAAAAAACAATCTTTTTTGGTAGCGTTGAGCTAAATTTAAGAATGAATTTATGATGGAGATCTTCCTATCCAATAATTGATCAGGATTGTAAGCTTGTATACCAAAAAAAAGTTGTTCCTTGTAATGAATCCACAAAACACCTAATCTTAACTACTTCTTGTTGTTGAGAAGTCCCCATCATGGGATCATAATGAGAAAAAAAGTGTTAAGTATTTTTACGAATCCCCCGAACCATTAAAGATTGGGAATTTGGTATTCAAAATATTTTGTGGGGGAGAAATTGCATCCACCCATTTAGGGTAATCTCTCTTTTCTAGCTGAATTGGTGAACATCGTTCCTACATATCTTCCAATCAAGTCGTTAATTTATAAATTGTGTTCACAAGAATTTGGGGAATATCTGAATGAGCTGGATTCTGTACAGGTATAGAGATTGGAGTTTAAGCTGGTGCAATGACTGGAAAAACCACTGATGGTGGTGCTGATATTTTCCTTGGATAGCCCACAAGAACAGGCCTATCAAGATGTATATGATCTTTCCTTGATTTTGTACCCAGTGGAGGGAATTCATTATCCGCATCTGTAGTTCCTATAAATCCTCTTTGTTGAGGATCTCCTATAGGATTTTCAAGTTGAGGACCTACCTAGGGAGTACATCTAACAGAAATGTTGTTTCGAAGTAACTCTGTATTGAGTCTTTTAAACTCCTTTATTTCCACTTCTTCCTATGCAAATCTCTCTTCAAATGAAAGAGACTGACCTTTTCTAGTGGAAAAGTGAGATGCGATCTGACTTTTTTCCTTTCCCCTTGTTAAATGCTTTTCAGAGAGGGGGAATGTGGTTATTTGAAGGTATACCTAAATTTTGGGTAAGCCTCTAATTTCAGGTGCTAACACCTTCTTAATTTTCCTCGGTGTGTACCGTATTATGCACAAGAACTTCATCTTCTGATTCCCCTGAACTGGACTTATTTTCTAGAGGACCTTTTGCAATGGTGTTAATAACATTCACTAACACATAATTCATCGATGGTATTCTGTCAGTGTTTTTGTGAGATCATATTCCTTTGTGTCTTTCATAAGACTCCGTTCTTCTATATGATGAATTCCCTAGAGCTGTTTTGCGGACAATAAATCAAAGGGAATCCTCGGATAGTTCAGTCGTACGCTTTCCTTGTGGCTTCTTCCCTAATCGGGAGAAAACTGACTTCTGTTCCGGAGGGGATTGCAGATGTGAAAAATCCCCTGGCCTTGCAGGCTAGGGATGTTCCTATTCTTCTTCTTCAAATATTTGAACGTTGTTTAATGAATTTAAAGGTTGAATTAAATGAGCCCACAACCTTGCATGCTGGGGTGATTCTTGAACTGCTATGGCTGAAATTCGTGCAACTGCTCTTCTGATTTTGTAGATTTTTGTTCGGACATTAACTGGGTGCATCATCTAATAACCACTTAAATCACATATTTCAGAAGATCACTATGTTATTTCAGACATTTTCATTCTCTGATGCCTGACATCCTCTAAGCGAGACGTCTGCTCAAGATTATCAGATGCTTTATGTAAAAGTAACTCAACAACTTCTTTTCTTTGGGCCTGACTCTAATGAAAACTAGTTATGGCCTGTTATTGAGTGTATATTTGATTACATATAAAACCTATTGATTGGGGACCACAGTAGGCAATAAAATTTCATGAAACCACTTTTGGCGGACTTTGCTGATTTTGGAGTGCAGTAAAATGCAATGCTCCATATACACCCCATCATCTGATACGAACACTAGATGGTGAATCAGAAATTAACTGGCATAGTCTATTTAAATCATTGAGACATGCACGCTGAAGGGTTCTCTACTATTTTTAAACCTTTGGATGTTGGGATACTGAGAGAGAGGCCAAATCAATTTGGAGTTTCAACCCTTCTATTACCTTTACATGATTTTGATATTCATCATATGATAATACTTTGGTTTTTAAATGATGAAGAGTTTTCCATAATTTGAGGTGGATTTCATGAATGCAATCTTCTATCATCAATTCTGGAATCTTATACTGAGAATTTTCCAAAGTCCAGAACATGACTTCTATTTCTCCTTTAGCTAATTGTTTCCTCATGTTTAACACATCTTCATCATCTTTTACTAGAGGTTTCTTCACTTGGTTTGACCAAAGTGGATGCTCTGTATTATAAGAAAGATTACCCAAGGGAGTTTCAAATAATGACCGTTCCCTTAAGATGTCTTCTGGTTGAGAAAGTGTTTCACCCGTAAATGACAAGGCATCATACATGACTGGCCTTGTGTTCTCAAGTTCCTTGAGATAGGAGGGATTTCTTATCGCTACATTGTCAATTATGAAATTGTATTGGCAATGAGGAATACTACTGTAGAGAAGAATTTCAAAGATAATTCCATCATGGGGAGGATCACCATGATGGATTACAGCAAGGGATAAATCTTCTTTCTCCTTGGTCTTATGGCCACATGGAGGGTTGTCGTGGCTATCATTCAGAGATAAGAACTCTAGATTGACCAGATTTTCATGAATAAAGCCTTCATGATGAAGTTTCTGACGAGGAACTTCATAATTACAAAGACCACTCCCAAAAATTTGGTAATGAGAGGGTAAGATTTTGAGCAGCAACAGATAAATTTATGAGGGCTACAAGAACTCTAACATTAAGAGGAGCCAACTCGTAGCTTGAATATTTATTTTCCAATAGTGCTTGGAAAGACTTATTCTTGGATGTTCTCTTATACTTATTTGGGGTCACTTTCTAGGAAAAGTGGTTATCATGGGCTAGTGTATGTGCCTGCCTTGGCTTGGTTACCAAAATAGACCGATTACCTCTAATTGTAAAGGGTGTATGTTCCCAATCTTGTTGTCCATATGATATGGGGGAGTATGCCCCATGAACCTATTGGAATAGAACAAAGGTGTGTATCTGCTCCGGGATGGCATGCCGATGTGTTATCCCATGTGTGGGGACAGATTTATGTGTATGTTCCCCTCATACTACTGAAGTAGTTGTTATAATATCCTGGCATGATTCCAGAATATGGACAAGGATTTGCATCTACCCTTTCACCATTGATAAGATATTCTTGGTGACTTCAGCAGCCAGAACAAGAATATACGTCCATTCTGTATTTGGATTAGGTGTATGTGGCTACTCCTATCCTCCTTTTCCTGTCAATGGGTATTGACAGTACACATGCATGGGGTCAGAGAGTTGGGTCTGCCCTAAATTTGTCGTCGGAGCTTTCTGACTAACTTCTCTGGGTACTACCAAACGAGACTGCTGGAAGGATTAATGGACATTGGTAGGTGTATGTGCCTGCTGGCTGTTTCTCGTCAAGTATAGTTGATGAAATTACTTCAATACTAGAAGAAGAGAATGATGACAAAATTGGTGATTGTAAACAGGTGTATGTTCCTGTTTACCAATTTCCATCACATTAGATTGTCGAGTTTCTTTAAATGTAGTCAAACGAGCCTGATGACTGGTTGATAACTTGTAAGCAAGTGTATGTGCCTATTCACGGTACTCCACCAGATTTATCTGGTGGGATTGGTGGGTTACAGCTAGATGAGTCTACTGAGCAGAAAAATTAGGAAGGATGAGTGTATGTTCCCGCTCGTTGTTTGACATCAGGTTAAATTTATGGACCTATTTGTAAGAGGAAGAGGTGATAAACTTCTCCTTGTTTACCGGACATTATCCTCAGTGGTTCTTCTTGTGTTCCCTGGTCTGAAATAACTAGGTTGAACGTTCAGAGGAAACACCCCCATCATGTTGGGGGTACACTACTATGTGATTCTGGCGGCGATTACTGATGGGAGTCCTCAGAAAAGACTCATTCATTCTTGAATTGAGGCCTAGAATGACCTATTGATCCATATCCCTATAGTATGAGAGGGATTGATTGTTGTGTTTCAGGGATAAGGACCTGAAACAGTTGAAGATGGTGGTTGGAACCATATGCTTCTTGATCACTGGTTGTCGTTGGTCAGATGATCGAGGATTTTTATTGACTTGGAGGGCTTGTCGAGCAGCCTCTAAATTCGAGATTGTACCATGCTAGAAATATTCCTTTACCAGCACATTAGAGACCCAATATTGAAGGCGCTGGGTTGGTGATTACGTCCTTCATGTGGATGGAGATCCAACTTGAGCGACGGTCGGGAAGTTCACATATATTGTCTTAGAGAAAACCATTTTTTCAATGAAGGGAATTATGAGAAGAAAAACTTGAAAACAATAATAAAATCCATTAAAGAAACATCTTTTTAGATGGATAAATACGTGATTGATTCCTTTGTCTGACCTTACTTTATCAATTGATAGGGGCCTAATAGGTGGGTAACATTATTAACTTGGTTAAGGATTCACGTCGGCTTCACCATTTTTTGTTTCGTAGTTCCTTGAAATGTGTGTTCTAGTTTTAAGAATCACTATTTCCAGGCAGTTTCCATTGGATTTATTTATGGAACAAGAAGCTTACAAAAGTTATTTATCCAAAGGGGACCCGCTTTCCAAAGGCAGACGTTCATTAAGTTTGAACTTTACGATACTTAAGAACGTGCATTGGTCGAGAGGATAGGAGTTCGGACTCATCACACCCTTTTGGGGGGAATTATTGTCTACTATGAGACTCTATTTGTAAATTTAAGATATTTTTATTAATCCTTATTAATTCACCAAGCATATCATAACTATCCCTTGGAATTTTACAATCACTTATTAACATGTGTAAAATTTAGAATCATCAGTACGCGTTCAAGGTTCATCATTAATGGAAATATCTGTATGTATTCGAGGTTTTCCATCAATGGTATCCTCTAATATACTAATTAAATATTCTTTTAATCATCATTGTGATGATACTGGTTTTTAAGCCACTCAGTGGGGCCCTCTGAAATTAATTGTCATCTAGGGAGACGAAGGTTTGATTTGATTTTGGGATCGTGCCCATAAAATGGGCTACCTATATATCCTTATAAAAGGAATCAGAACCCCCATAGTTTGGTTCCACTAAATGGGACACATCATACCTTTTAAGGTCATGTGATAAAGACCTCTAAACAGAAGGTTCTTAGTCAAAACTTAGCGTGGGACTTATGCTGAAGTATCCGAAAGAACTTTGAAAGGATATGGGATTCCAAGTAAGATTATAACCTATTGGGAATATTTCCCAAGGAGAATAGGGTTGATTTGAAGTGTTGGGTTTTAACCTCAAGGAGGATTCCTATGTATCCCATATGGATGAGAATCAAATCCCACACAGTTCGATAAGTCTCATAAGAGAGTATGGTCCTTTGAAAGAAATTAGTTTGGGATTACTTCCTGAAAAGGATAACTTGGTGATTTGGGGGTTTAATTTGGGGATTATTACTAAGGAGGATACCTATATTAAGGGAATTATTTTTGTATTCCTAGAGAGGATATCCAGTGAGCTCAGGCCCTAAAAGGAATTCCTATGTATCTTGGTTTGAACAGGAATCAGAGTTCTCCTAGTTCCTTATAGTGAGTGTTTGTGCACATGTTGTAACCATCACGTATCTCTAAGCCTGGTTCAGTCATACTCGGTGTGAGAAACAAGAGGATGTGAAAGATTCAACAATGTAACTTCACACTTTTCCTCCTCCGCTGATGGAAGAGGGCGTGTCGATCGTGGAAGAGGGCGAGGCAACAAGCCTTCCCTCTGTTCTATTTACATTGGACAAGGGTCCAATGTAAGGAGGAATGGATGAAGGTTAGGGGCTTACACCAGGATGGATACCCATGGTGAAAAAGATCAATGGGAGAGGGAAAGGTAAATGAAAGTCTCTGTGCCCATATCCCCTTTGGTATTTGGCACCGAAGAAGAGAGGAGGAGCAATGATTCCACCTCCTGCAAGAAAATCTAGGGGATTACTCCAAACTGGTTGCCCTAGAATTGTTATTGGTAGGGTAGGGAGACTTATAGTTTATTTTTTAAATGTAAAAGTAGGTATGAAACATATTTTATCCTACCAGAGACCTGAGGTTTTCGGTCATCTCTTCGAGAAGGTAGAGGCCAGAACCCAACCCTCCTCCAAACTGGGAACTTCCCAAAACTGTTTCTGGGAGAAAGGTCCATGTGACTGTGGATATAAAAACCCACAGACACTCCATGAATCCTAGCCCATTGTGAAAAAATGTGGGAAACCTTTGACGGTGGATATAAAAACCCAAACAAGAGATACTCTGTTGTTCCTTTCCCAAAGGTTTGATAATTTAGGAGGTTTTGGTGGAGGTCTCAACAGAATCCATTTTAGACAAGGGATCCAATGAAGAAGAATCCTTGCCATGAATTCCTTTGAGGAAGTCTTGATGGATTTTAGACTGAAGAGAGTTAAGAGAGTAAGTAAATCAAAGAGGGGCTCCCCAGTAGAGAAGGGAACGCAAGTATGGGAGCGCAAGTACACTTGGGCAACCTGATGTTCACTTAAGCAATGAACAACCTATATGTTAATACTTGGGAGAGACCTTTCTCAAGCCTTCAAGAGTATTCACAGGTGATCCCAGAAGTGGGGCTCTCAAGTTCCTATGAGAGGAATGGGCGGTGCTCAAGTATTTATGACTGGGGGAGGTTGGGTGCTTTAGGCGCGCAAGTGTTATGGTTTTCAAAAACTAAAAGGACTTAAGTCCAATGATCCTCCCTTAAATCCTCCGCTCAAGGTGTTGAAGAAGTACCCTGGAAGTATCGAAAGAATGGGGTGAATTACTAGGGAGAACTAAGCAGCAATTGGGCTTCAAGGAAATTCGTCCGTACAAATGAGGGCCCAAGGGTCTATTTATAGGAAAAAATAGGACCTTGGGAGAAAGGAGTTTGGGTACGCAAGTAAGTTGCGTTCCAAATTTGTGGCATGCAATTGGATGCGTTCTGGATTGGTGGCGCCCAAGTAGACTTGCGTGATGCCGGTGATTTGACTCGACTAGGGCGAAGCTTTGAGGACTTAGCCAAAATCATAGTTTCATTATCCTCCAGCATGGTGACGTGTAGGTGTTTACGTGCAGGTACCCTGAGCGCCTCTTTAGATACTTAACCAAATATTTTCTCCATACCGCGTGGGCTGTGCCCCTACACCCCTACTTGGGATCAGTGTTGGGCCGCGGTCTTGGCCCTTCGGGCCAATGCCTTCACTACCATCACTGACCCCCATGAAAAATGAAGAGTCACACCGCGAACTTTTTGAGCCCGACTGAGTTCATTTTGCGGAGAAGTGCATGAAACACATTTCATGGTGTCTACGTACACTCATTTTAAAAAATATTTTTAACATGTTTTGGCACTTTCCACTTAGAAAAAGTCTTTTTACCATTTTTACTTTTTACCAAAGTAACTATTTTATTTACCTTAGTAATGAATTTTAATGAAAAAATTAAAATTAAACTTATTAAATAATTTTAACTTTGTGATTTAAAATTTTAAAATCATTTTATCATATAAATTTTATAAATGAGTGAGAAGTAAATTTTAAAATGAACATTATTAATCCTGTAAAAATAGTTTTTAGAAAAAATACTGTTTTCAGCTTTAAATTTATATATAAGATAAAATTATCATTATTAAAAATTTTAATGACATAAATTAGTTTATTATAAATAAAAATTAGGTTATGAGGATTTTAAGTTAATCCAAAATCAGATCTCACCTTGAAAATATTTCATTCAAAGAAAATACTGAAAACAATTTTTATTAAACAAAATTTATAATTTAGTTCTAAAAATTTTGGAAATAAAATTTATAATCTCAAAGAATATATTGAAATGAATAATTTTATACCATAAATAAATATTTTATTACTTTAAGTGTTTTTTTTAAATTCTAGTATACTATTACATAATGATAAAATCATAAAACTTATAATTTCCACAAAAATCATATTCTTTGACTAAAAATTAATCTTTTAAGAAAAAAATAAAAAGTTAATAATAAGTAAATTTTTAAGTGAGTAATTAAAAAATTAATTCTATTTTATCAAATTTATATTCTAAAATTTGTAATTTTTTTGAAATAAAATACATAATATAAAGAAAAAAACTTTTATTAATTTTTTTTCAATATTAACTCATATTAATTATTTATCTTCTAAATTCAATAAAATCTAATGGATTAAAATATTAGGGTTTATTATAGATTTATTAATAGAATTCTTATTATATGTTGTGGTTTGTTTACATTAGGTGTTACATATGACATGTGTTATCGAAAATATCATTAGTTTTACAATGTTTTGAATTTAATGTCATTATAATTTGAATCATTGAATATCCCTATTTCTCAATGGTTTAACCTCAACATTAAATTTATTATGAGTAAGATTTAACTTATCACTATTAAAATCAAACATTTACTTTGGATTTGATTATTATGTAATATCCTACCTTGAATTTATCTATGGAGTGAAAGGGGTAATGGTTTTCCTTATATTTCTCATCCTTCTGATTTGTTGCTTTATCTTTTTTACTTGGTGGATCATATCTTGTATCTAAACATAGTGTTATATCCCTAATTTATCAAAAATCCCCTAATTAAGGCTATGTAAAAAAATTTCCATGGTTACCTCCAGATCCTCCTCAATGTTTTCTCATATCATATAAATTTTAATCTCCTTATAGTAATATTTAACACTATTACTCCCTTTGATGAGACATTGAATCTTTTTGTGGAGATCTCTGGGGTAGTGTGAGGGAAAAACTATTTCCTCATAGAAAAAATCATGTATTACTAAGTATGTGTTGGGTTTCCTCCATATAAATATCTCTCCTTTTGAACTTTATCCCACCAAATAAATGCATAATTATAAAATTCAAGGGAAGTAAGTTTGAACTTTTTCTCCTTATAATATGCATGGAACAAAAAAATATCTCGATCCACATATCCCACTCAAAGTATTCCTCCAAATCACATTTTTATTGATAAAAGGGAACCCTAACTTTGATACCTCTAAGGATTTGATTTTCATGTTGCTTCATCTGGCCTTCTATAGGTTATTTGAACAAAATCCTTCTTTATAGGACATACTCAAAATCATCATCAAAGTTTTCCATCTCCTCCTCCATGATATGGGGTCAAAATGGTGTCATAGTGCCGCATAAGTTACCATGGGTCTTCTTTGGGCCAATTATTTCTATATGGTTGGTCTACTCATGAACTTCTAATAAAAAGTTTCTCAAAATGGTTCAAAAAATATTTCATTTAGAGTTTCATAGATTCCAATATAGGAGATGTTATTTAGCTTCTTTCATCACTATAATATGTTATTCTCTTCCCATGATCTTCTTCCATGATAAGTAACATGAACACAAACACACACAAAGACACAAAAGCACACCCAAACACACCAATGTGTACACACTCACACTTATGTGAAGTTACACACATATACTAAAGTATTCACACTCACACACCCAAATAAATTCACACATATAATGGTATTCACACACACCCATATGTATACACCCACATATACACCTGAATATAGACACACACACACAAACAATTGAAGATATATGAACACACACTTGAACATGAACACACACTCAAATAAATATGAACATGTTTTTTTACTTTATCTTCACTCTTAACATTCAGATAAAATGCCAAGATATTAAAAATTATAATACCCTATTTATATATATCACACACCACTAATCCTTGTCTAATGGATATTGTGTTATGGGGAGGATTAACATAACATTTTTGAGTGGAAAAGAGACACGATATGGGTAAAGGATGGGAAATAAGTGTTGAAAGATAAAAAATGGTGGGAAAAGGGTGGATGGGTATGATATAAATTTTTGACCAATTTTTATGTAAGATAAAAATTAAATGACAATAATAGAAAAATATAATATGGAGATGAACTAAAATTATGGAGAAAGTGATACATGTAAATGGAATGTTTTTATAATGTAAAGAATAAAGGGATATAAAATTAAGTGTATCTGCTCTTTATTTTTTTATTTTTTTATCGAATCACCCTAAAAATATTTGTGCTTGGTATTGTAAAACACAAGATGATGAAAAAAGTGTATGATGTTGTTTTTGAAATCTTTCAAAAAAATTATGTTCACTTAACTTTTAAAAGAAAAAATGATGAGTTAATATATTTTTTATCGGATATAATTTACAAAAAAATTAAATAATGAAGATCGATGAATAATTAGATATATGTATAATATTTAAATCTTACCCAAATAAAAGGTTAATTATAGAGGTTTTAAAAAGGGCTTTCAAGTTTTTTTGAATGAGTAGATAGTATAGAAATAAAACAAGGATAATACAAACAATATTAAATAAAGGATAGACGCCGACCATGTTAGTTAGAGTTATGATACTAACTGATGAAAGATGCATGGGTGGATTGATCTTCATGAAAATAGTTTTAAGATGAAGTGTTTAGTTTAAGGATAAGTGATGGGTAATTAGTATAGATATTTGTTTCCAATGCTTTCACCGAGGTGAAATTCCTTTGCGTGCTTGCTTTCGCTGGCGGCGCATTCTACCCCACGTTCCCACTTTCCAAAATTAGGTGACATTCATCACTTTTTCAGTGATGTCTTCTCCTTGATCGAGATGGGGTGATGGGATGTCAGTTACTCCTTCCATGGATTCCTCCTTGGAATTCATCACCTAGTCCTAGTCTCCCTTAAAGATTAAGATGTTGTTCATGAAACTCATTCCTGGTGCCATCTATTTTTAGATTCCAATTAATTTCGTTTCTTCTGTCTGAAAATTATAAGGGGTCTATCTAGGGAATAAAACTTCAGTTAGGAGAGTAGTTATGTTGGGAATAAATGGCTTCTCTGGACACTGGAAAATTGGAGCACTTGCATTCTTCCTCATAATAGGGATTCTTAAGGGTGTGGAAACCCGAGGCATCCCATGGCAATCACAGGGTATCATATGATCGAGGAATGTATTCCAAGGTTTTCCTAAGACATACCATGTTTAACACAGAGTTGGCTGTGAGTTTAACATATTGCGGAGATTATATGAGGTTGATCGGAAAATTGGAGCACCTGTATTCTTCCTCAAAAGAGGTCTTCTTAAGGGCATGGAAACCTGAGGCATATCGTGTTGATTTCGGGGTATCATATTCCATAGGCATGTATTCCAAGATTTTCCTCAGACATCTCTTATTTAACACGAGGTAGGTCGTGAGTTTAATGTCTTGTAGAGATGATATGATGTTGATCAGAACTTTCCATGGAGACAAATCAGAGAGGTGGATCCCTAGGAGGGAGCAACTAGAAGGTTTACTGGATGGATGGATCAGGATTCATGATGAGGGAGGATCTAGGATGGTGTATCCTATAAAGGGAAGATTTCATACCACAAAGGGGTATGTACCTCAGAGGGAGGCACTAAGGTTTACCATTGTATGGGTGGGAATGTTTCTGATGATGAACCCGAGTGATGTGTCCCTCAAAGGGAAAGATTTAAAAATGTGAATGTTGATCTAGACACCACTAAGATTGGATTAGGGAGGTGAACCCCAATGAGGGGTACACAAAGTTTTACCATTGTCTAGGATTGAACCTTGTGGTGACATCCTATGTACCCTATTTAGAAGATAGGGATCAAAACACATGTAGTTCAGTAGGGATGATGTGGGGATTACACATGGATAGCTAGCCATCGTAAGAGGATTTATATTGGTTAGATTATATAAGTATTATACATGGTTAGCTTCCTGAGTACTACTAAGATCATCTATGATGTGGATGGCATGATCTCACCATGATGTGGTATCCCAGGTAATAATCTATATGGAAATGGAGGAAGTGTTGAAATGGAATGGATAGAATGGATGGAATGTAAGGGGTGATGGGTTTTTTGGGCTTGGACCTCAATGAGGCTTCCTATGTACCATGTTTAGAATATAAGGATAAAATTATATAACTTTCTTTCATCCCATGTAGTTTAATGTCATAGGATAAGTATAACAGTGAACCAACGTGAATATGAAGGTGTAGGGATTGAACCTCAGGGAGGTTTCCTACGTATCCCAGTTGGTTGGGAATAAAATTACACATAGTTATGATTGGGGAGTTGAAGATTACACATGTTTAGAGGCCTAAAAATGTGGTGTAGGGCTTATGCATTGAAGATGCTGAGGTGGACCCAAAGGAGATGTGACCTCCAGGTGGGGTATGATTCTCCCGAGATATAGTGGATCTAGGGAAAGACCAGGATATGAATGGATAAACAACCCGTGGAGGTGGAATATGGGGATTACTCCAAGATGGATTCCCGAAAGAAGAGTTTCATGGTCACTACTAACCTCTAAGGCCACGTAAGTCATACTCAATGTGAGAAATAATAGGAAGAAGTAGACTGGATGTCCGCATCATGAAATATGCATCAGTGAGGGATGGTGTGGGGGCTTATGCGTAGAAATGAACCATGGCTAAAAATCACAAAGGGAGAGGGATAGGGTATTGAGAGTCCTCTATGACCATTCCCTCTCTGGTATTTTCATTATAAGGATGAAAGGAGGAGTAAGGGTGCTCACTTCCACAATAAAGGCCAAGGTATTACACCCGGATGACTTCCCTTCCCTGCGGGGTGGATGTCATTCCATGTGAGGAGGATCTCATTCCATGTGAGGAAGATCTCACTCCTATGGAGATGAGTGGGCATAGAAAATTTCGGAGGAAGGGCACTCCATGTGCATGGAATAGGGTGAGGCTACAGTTTCATTTCATGTGCTAAGTATGATGGTGCTTGGCAGTTTAACCTCCACCAACATGGATGGGGAGGACTCATCCCTCTCCCCTTGGACTTACACGACTGATACCCACCCACACTTAGGGAAGGGAAGGTGCCAGCAATGCACAAAGGGAGTGGATATGAGTTTTTAGTTATGGGGTCTATGTTAGTGTGGCTATGTAAAAAAGAAAGATCCATTAGAATAATTATTCCAAAAGAAATAGGCCGGACAACAAGATATGGGACACCGTATGAGGGACCAGGAAATCACTATGCTCAATCCTAGAGGGACGAACAGAGAAGGTTCATGCAAGATGGGGGATTTATGTGCAAGAAGAGATCAAACATGGTGTTTTTGGGTAAAGAAAACCCATGGAGGATAAGGGAAGTGGTGAACCCAAGATTGGAGGCTTTAACACAAAAGGAAGGGGTTGAGCAGAAGAGATGATGGACAAGGGAAAGTGTTGCACATAAAATGGTCTTTTTCATGCAATTTCCTTAGGAAAGAAATGAAATTGGTGAGGTTCAAGACCTTATGGACCCACCTGAAGGGGAACCCATAGTGGAACTATCACGCAAGATCCTATAACTTGGATCCATGGCTTTCACGATGTCACAGAAGAGGTTGTCTTACACATGCAGGAGTGGAAGTTAGAATTATGGAGAATTACCTTGAGGAAATGTAGTGACCTTATATTTATAAGAAAAATACTAGGTAATGACATATAAAAAGGATAGAACATAAGTGGGTGTTTGATTTCACATTGGGAGCGTAAGATTATTATGCACAAGATAGCCTTTACGCACATCCTCTACACTTGATGACATCTACCTTAGCCGTTTTTGGGAGGCTAGGGTGAAAGAATGGATTTTAATTTACATTGGGCGCATAATATTTTTACGCGTGATTTTACACCTTATGCGCAACCCTTGGATATTGTGCATGACTGCCTCGGGATTATTGGAATGTCCCAGTGAGTTAAAGGGTGACTTCAGTTTTCTCAAACATGACTATCTGTGGATTGAAGAAGAATTTGGTGCCAAAAAATGTTCCCCCTCAGAATATGAGCTGAAATGGGAATAAAAGGTCAGGTTCTGAGGGAAATACTGAATAGAATAATGCATTCAAAAAGGTGTGCACAAAATTCAGGGGTTCACGCATAAGTTACCTTGTGCATGTGTGTAAGGCTTGGTCCATGTCTATAAATACTCAGGGGTCCCTCTTCATAGTACTTATACTTTCCATATCACAAGTTCTTTTTCTCTTGTGCACGTAAGTTTTTGATTATTGTGTAGAAGGCTTAAATTTAGTTGGTGCTTTATGTGTAACTGCTGAATATTGCGTGCTATGGACTTGGATATATATTCAGTGGCCATCATCTGATTTTACACATGGTGAATCATTTTGAACACTGAAACTCAATCTTTCATGCCTCTCCCTTAGTGTTTTTAAAACATGGATGGCATGGCCGGAGAAATGATTATTGCTGAGAAAGAGGCTTACTTGGATGCACAAAGGGAAGAGATGATTGGGAATCCCTAAATACTTTATGCTAGAAGAGTGTTGTCAGACAATCAGATTCTCTTGGGCATGCTGAGATAGGCAAAAAAGGACTACCTCTTTAGTAATAGTCTTCCAATATGGAACTTTGGTATTCTAGATGAAGTGGCCATTTCAGGCTTTGATACTGTCTCACCATAGTCATAGGTCACACATGAAGATAGTATCCACCAATACAACATTAATGCAAATGTACATGATACTAGGGAGAATCGGGACATCACTGTCTATGTCATGAATTTGAGAACTAGGAAAATCACAGGAGATGAACCAGTTCCTAAGGGATCCCATGCCCACTATGCAAGCACCTTATGAAGTAGTATCACGAATGAAACCGTGGGTTGGTAGAAGGATTGAGACCTGAGGTTTGGGGGTAAATTTATAAGAGAATGGGCATGGGAATACTCGGTTCACTACACATGTTATGAATTCTGAGTAGAGATGTGCCATATCTGGATATATGAAGCTGTATGATAATCACAATTCCACTTCTATCGCCAGTAAGAACTGGTACCAGAGCTGTTCAACTGATGGTCCCCTAACACAAAAACGTTCCACCTCCACCATGGGGAGGTCAATATTAGTCTTTGAAAAATTCACTATATTGGAGTCATTCCTATGGAGGTACTTCAATATGTCGAATTATTACCAATTGAGAATATATAGATGGACAGATCATGAACCCCCATCATGAAATGGAATCTCCTAGATGTGGAGAAGGAGAAGCTGGAGATTAAGCACATTCTGAAAGGCATATCCTACCCAGCATGGTTCAACATATTCCTCAGGAGGTATAAGAGGGTGAGAATTCTGGCCGATGGAAGAAGTGCCCGAATGCGTCGCAAAGGGGAAAGGAAGGATTATATTGGGTGGTTCTAGAGGTGGGAAAATATCATACATGGGGGTTCAACATTGATGAGATCTAGGACCCATAGATATGATACACTACCTTTCTCTCTGCCTTTCTGAGTGGATGGCTATTTCCAGTGAGGGATACAAGGATGGGGGTCTTCTTGAGAACTTTAGTTATGGTGGGGATCATGGAAGTCCACAATAAGGTAAATATAATAGTGTCTGTATTAGAGAGGCTTTACAATATCCTAGGGCGCATCCTAAGGAGAAGTACACCTAGGAGAATCTTTGGATCGTTTCAGATCCTATACGGCTATGTTTCAGCCCACTTTGGTGGATATGGTTTCCCAAATGCCATTCATCCTCTAGGTGATGGTATGCAGCCATCTCTTTTGAATATTGCTGGGGTTCTATCATTGACGCTCAATGAGAAAGGGTTCAAGATCCAGATTGGTAATCATGAAAATTTCAACTTTATCCCCTTCAAAACTCTGGTCGAATGCATGATGGATGATATTTAAGGTTCATTAGAGCAAAGGGAATATCTATAGGGTATCTGGGACAGTGTTCTAGTAATTCAGATTGAAGTATTTTTTTTGTGAACCATAGGTTCTATCGCGCTTTTCCATACAATTCAGATTCCTTCAGAAACTATCGAAGAAATTGTATACAGAAGTTCATGAAGAGATAAACCCTTTCATCCTCCATTAGTTGTGGTGTATGTTTATGACTTTTTTATTTTTAAAAATGATCAAATTACCCCTATAGATATCAATGTCGGCTTATCGATTGAATATGATACAGAATAGGTGGCGGAATACCCATAGGTAATCCTGCAAAGATGTATTCGACATATTGAGGTAGTGGAACGATAATGACAGGAGAGAAGGTGGGATACCATTTGAGGGGTGATCCAAGAGGCAAACCAGGTAGTAGGGATGACATGATATGGAATCTCAGCAGTAGGAACATCACAGGGTGCATGAAAACTTCTTCTATCTGAGTAGGGGTGGTCCTGAAGGTGGTCTTGAGGACCAGCTAGAGAAGCCCTTGGGAAATAAGTAAGGTATCTCCTACAACCAACTACCAACACCATTTTACTAACCCTGTGGTCTTCCTGGATAATGTTACTACAATTATTATCAACTGAGGACATGTGGAAAAGAATGATGTGTAATGTGATTGATCTTCAATAATTCAGGCACATTAAAGTGGAAGACAAGGTGTAATTTCATTACCGGCATGTGCCCCTAATAGCCATGGATGCCTATGCATTACAATGGGGAAAATATGAAGAACCACATCTCCTAGTGAAATTTATGCTTGCTCAAGAGCATGATCCAGAAGAGATGAAACCTGAAGATGATAGTGACAATGAATAAGAAGAAGAAGAAGAAGAAGAAAGAGAGGTTGAGGAAGAGGAGGAAGGAGAAGAAGAAGATGAGGAGGAGGTTGAGGATGAAGATCCTAGTAGTAAGGAAGCTTGGGGGACAATGTCTCATCCAGGGAGTCACTTGGAGAGTGGAGAGATTTATAGATCTGATGAGGGACTCGTCAAGCATCTCTAATTAAGATATAACTTACATCATCTAGATACCTTCTCTTTTCATAACTCAGATCCACTAACCAAACCTTATATTATTTAGGATAATATTGATGTTGGCCAAGGATACCCCACTACAAGGGGTGAGAATGTACCAATGGACATGGAGAGACATGACCCTAGGCCTACATTAGGGGATGAGCCAAGAAATGTGTCATTAATAGCCAAGAAAGCTAGTGGTAGTAAAACCAAGGGGGAAAATAGAAAACTTCAAAGTCCTGGTCTATTCCCATTGTCCATAAGGTGCCCATTCTAATCATCTAGTTAACAAGTGTGGAGAGGTCTCCTAAGGGGGAAGTTCTTGCAGTGACTCGTGCACTTGATCTAGCTACACTTAGATATCATAAGTCTCTACTTTCACAAAATAATATCTATTATATAAGGATATGGTTTACCAAGTTTCCTTATTACATGAAGTGATCGTAAGACTACAGGCCCGATAGACTGAATAGTCTGGGACATTTGTAGGAGCTCTTTTAATGACTGCAACTATCCATGAGGAGTCGGTCATTCAAGATAATCTAGCCTTGATGATAGGTGGACATGAGGTTGCAACCATAGATTATGCCATTAATAGGGTAGTTGAATATGGATGAGAGGATGATACTGAAGAGAAAATGTGTGAGTATGGATACCTCCATGTTATAGATCTCAACCCCTCATAGAGGATGAGAGAGGAAGATCCTCATGCTGAACTTATGGCTATATTTCCATAATAAGAAACTGCAAACCCTAATGATCTAGATGATTCTAATTCAGACACAATCGAGGAGAGCTACATGAATCGACATAGAGAATGGAAGTGAATCAAGAATTTCCTTGATTCCCTAGAGACACAATGGATAAGTCGGATGGGTTCACACCTCACCTAGATTCACTATCTATGTTCTAGAGGGTTGTATGATCACAATATTCCTATTACAATCCATGAATAACTTTCCAAGAAGACGTGGGAAAGTAGTAAACACTTAGATTCCATGTGGTTATTGAAGAAACATGATAGTATTCAGAAGATTCAGTAGGTCAAACAAGAGATCCATCACCTAGAAGTATAGGCGAATAAGCATTCCACCTTTTTCACCAATCAATTATAACTTGTTCCAAATTTTAGGTTCATTTAGCGGAGGCCAAAGAGTAGATAAAATAGGTGAACCATCAATTTTATAACCTTCTAACTGAGTGAGACTAGATGCATATCAGGGATGATAAGCTCTATATCAAGGCTATTGATGAGGAGAGGGATCTTAGGGAGTAGTAAGAAACTCTGTAAGCCACACACCAGAAAGAGGAAGTGTTGAAGCATTCCATTAAAGGGGAAGATCCATAAGGGGTGTGTTTTTACAAACTCATGACACATACTTTATTATTTACTTGTTTTTTTGAACTGCATGCATGGACACACTCTTTATTGTTCTAATTATCACACATCGATCATATTTGTGAATTAACTAATGATCAATCCATAAGCTCACATGGTTCGTTCCCATTTTAAGAAACATGGGACAAACACATAATCATTCATTTGATATGATAGTGTTAGATAATCATTGAATTCTTAGGGTCAACTGTCATTAACTGACCATCCAAGGCGTTCAAGCTAAGAGAGGCTGCGACTAGAGAATAGGGATCTCAGAACAACTAAATTTCCTTTCCCAACACGCACTAGTGTACGAGTGGGATAATTCTAGGGGAGTTGGAATCAACCTGAACAAAGGGAAATGAAAAGTGTGAATCATGATACCTAGAATTTGGAACACAACGGGAGGATGACATCACACTATATAATGACTACTGACTATATTTGAAACATAGAATCCATATCACTTATCCTGGAATGGGGATAAATAAAAAAGGTTCGACCATTGACCATGTTTGAAACACATGACCTGTCTTGAATTATCGTCCGATGTTTTCTAGAACATTGTCCTAGGAAAGTAGATGAGATGGAGCAGCATGGGATTGGGCTATTAGGGGGTACCTTAAAAAGTGAAATAGGATAAATATCCAACTAAAGGGGGAACACAAAGAGTGGTATGGAGTGATGGAATCTTCAAAAGGATTACAACACTCTTGAAATTAGGTCACCATGACTAAATAACATTGGGACAAAAAAAGATCAAACACATCTCCCAGATAGGACCTCTCTGATGAGGTCCTGGGATGTAGTTTTATTTCATGCAAGTAAGAATGATGAACATGTAGTTTAATGTTATATTTTAAGTACAATTCATGGTATAGTTTATCTTCATGTGATTAGGACGCGTCTTTTATTTTAATTTTGTGTGATTGGGATGTTACACATAGTTTAAGGTCATACTTCATGGACCTTGGAAAATAGTTTATAGTCATGTTGAATGGACTAAAATTTATATTCCTAGAATGTTTTCATGGAACAATGGAGATAAACCCAACATGAATGATACAAAAAAGGCTTTCACACCATATAAGTACTAGGGAACATATATAAAGGAAGCACATGCAATATGACAAGGGGAAAAATCAAAGTGAAGCTCTTAGTTTAAGGTCATAAAGTTTAGACCGTATATTTGTGGATGGGTCCAAAGATGAAGTGTATGGTCATTTATACATATCCCATAAGGATTGGAATCAATCCATACATAGTTATTGAATTCCATGAAGTTTAACATCATGAAATAAGAATGAGAATTTCATACAGTTTGAGGTCATATAACAGGACCAACTCGTGCATTTTAACATCATGCGGTAAGGATGCTGAAGAAGGCATTTCAAAAGGGATGTGCATAGAATGGATACTAGAGACCTGATGTGAACACATACCAAATAGTTTCACACCACACCACACAATTTTGAGAAAACCATAGAGAGGTTCTTAGTTTAAGGTCGTAAAGTTTGGACCGTAGGGATCCTAGTTTAAGGCCGTAGAGTTTGGACCATAGGCATCCTAGTTTAAGGTCATAGAGTTTAAACCATAGGGATCCTAGTTTAAGATCATATAGTTTGAACCATATATATACTAGTTTAAGTTCATAGATTTTGGACCAAATATATCCTAGTTTAAGGTTATAGAGTTTGGACCCTAGGGCTATGAAACTTTTCCATGTGGGTATAAACCCTACTAAGAGTCCTAAGCCCACATGATCCATGATCGATGTGGGAAACAAGGAGCAAAATTAGTCTTTGCCTATCACATGTAGAATCATACAACAGGGGGTGGAGAAGTTGGGCTGAGGATGTACCAACGATGCTGATCATCTTTCTCAACATGCAAAGGTGTACAGAGGGGTAACACCGAGGGTGTTGGAGTTCTTCCATAACATAAGGTGGTGGAAGGTATGAATAATAGTGCCTGATATCTGGGACATAATGAGGGTGTCATGATGATGGAGGATAACGGTTGACCATGTTCTAAATGCATCATTCATATCATGTTACCTAGGGTGGGAACAAATAAATGAGGGTCGATAACTAACCATATTCAAAATGTGGGGCCTATCTCAAAATTTAATTCAAAGTCCTCCGGGGCATTGGCCTAGGATGGTAGGTAAGCTATGTGGACAAGCACCATACTATTAGGGGGTACATTTAGACATGAAAGATGATAAATACCCAAATAAAGGGATACGTAAATCATGAAGATGGAATGAGAGAATATCCGTGCATAATCAAACACTCTTGGTTCTACGCCACATCACATCTAATCATGTCAATGAGGCATACTATATAGAGGGATTCAAACCCCATCTCAAGGAAAGAGGTCTTGAGATAGATCTTGGATATGGAATGGTAGTGGACCAGTTCCAAATGAAGAGGATAACGAGGATGGGTAAAAAGGTTAATGAACCAGGGGCTGGACCTGAAGAAAAAATGTATGGGTGTCACTACGTATCCAATAAGGATGGGAATAAATCCATACATAGTTCTTAAATTATATGTAGTTTAACATCATGTGGAGAGGATGATAGTCATAATATAGTTTATCATCATGCGACTAGAACATTTGGGGGAGAGGTATCCCAAAGGGGATGTTTATGGTGTGAAAAAATAACCCTATGTGAGCGAGGACTACAAAATTCCACACCACAACACACATTCCCAAGGATGATACCCAGGCCAAAAGGACAAAAAGACTTGTGATTATGCAACTAGGCCTAAAGATAAAATGTATGACTATATCTATGTATCCTAAAAGGATAGGAATCAAGCCACACATAGTTTTGGAAAATAGAATGGTAGGTGACCGATGCCAGGGAAAATGTCTTCTTAGGTGAAGAAATCATAGTGTTTTGTAGTTTATCATCATACATCTAGGATTTAGAATATATAGTTTATTGTAATATGGTAAGGACAAAGACTGTTATGCATTTTATCATCATGCCATAAGGATGTTGGAGGTCTTAGTTTAAGTTTGTAGAGCTTGGACCAAAGAATGAGGCTTCTAAAGTAAAAATATGTAGTGCATCTCCATGAGGAAAACCCAACGCGAATAAGGACTAAAGAGATCCACCAAATATTCCTAGTAAGAACTCACACATAGTTTAAAGTCATGGGGTATGAGGATAAATGTTTGGGAGAGTTTATGGCTGGGCCCAAAAACAAAGTGTCTGGGTGTCTCTATGTATCCCATATGGATAGGAATCAAGCCATATGAAGTTCTTAAATATCCATGTATTTTAACATCATAAAATAAGAACAAAGGTCACAATTTAATTTCATGTAGGATGGATTATTTTAGCATCATGCAGGATAAGGGGAACTTTCCTTTTAAGGTCATGCAGAAAGGAACCTTAATGATGTGCAGTTTAACATCTTATAATTAGGATGCATCAGTTTAACTTCATGTGGTATGAGTAAAAATAGTTTAAATTCATTTTTCTTTGATGAAATAGTTCATGAAAATTACTATTTGAGGAACTTGACATTGGTGGGAGGAGTAAATTTATAACCATTCATGGTGAATAAAGAGTATGCACTATTAGGAGAGACCTTGTGAATGATGTAAGGTCCTTCCCATTTGGGATCCAAATTTTATGGTTTTCTACCCAATATCATTGGTGTCCTTATAGATAATACCATGTCACTTTGGAGGAAATATCATAGGAAAAATTTCTTGTTGAAATCTATGAATATCTTGTTCTGGTGCCTCTCTAGATTATGAAAGGCCTAGATCCTATTCTATTTGAGAGATTCCAGTTCATCTAAAAAGACTTCTTCTATGTTGTCTGATGTCTTCTGATCACAAATAGTTGTATGGAGTGATGGAAAATAAACCTCAATGGGGGAGGAATTCCTCTGTTCCATACATTAGGAAACATGGAGTCACCTAGGTGAAATTGTGAGTCATCTTCCAATAAGACCAGAGAGCATTGGGAATCTTTTTTGTCCAACTGCTCTTGTTCTGAACCACCATATTCTGAAAAATGTTGTAGAGGGTCTTATTGAATGCATATATCTGCCCATTTTCTTATTCTTGGTAGTGAGAAGTGTGGTTGGACCAGATTATATACTTGGCATAAAAATTCTTCAACTTAGCCACTTGAAATTTGGTTCTTTTATCAGTGAGAATAGTGCGATGGACTCCAAATCAATGGATGATGTTGGAGATCATGAATTCAATAATAGACGAGGCCTTGAATTCATTGAGAAGAGTAGATTATTCCCATTTAGAAAAGAAATCCATTACGGTCAGAATGAACCTGAAATGGAAAGCTATTGCTGGTGGGTATCGTCCCACGAAATTGTGTCCCCAGACTACAAAGGGATAAGAGTACTTTGTATTTTGGAGGGGATCTGGTAGTCGATGAATCAAATTGGCATGGATATGACACACATGGAACCTATTGGAGAAATCGATATAGTCATGGACCATAATGATCCATAAGTATCTAAACCTTTCCTACCTAATGCGAACCACATGACCCGACGTGAACTTCTTAAATAACTTGGGGAATATCATCTCCTTGAATTCAGTGGTGGAGAATTAAATAAAAACCATATTTTTAGAGAGTCTGCTCCAGGCTAGGACCCCTCTGAAGTGTAAAATGAACTGCATGATGATGGATTTTCTCATGTTTGGATCTGTCTGATGGGAGATTTCTATGCTAGAGATACTCAATGAAAGGAGTTATCTAATCAAAGGTTTCTTCATTTTAAGGGGTATTTAGAGGACTCGATGTGGAAGCATCATCAGTAAGGGGGTTTACCTACTGGTTGTCATCTTCGTCTGAACTCACAAGGGTGATGAATCTTTGATGCACCACATGAATGAACAAATATTCCTAGTTAGGCTCTATGAGAGAAGCAGTTAGACTGGCCAGGGTATCATCTTGACTATTATGTGATTGAGGAACATGATTCACCTCTAGATGATACAAGAACTAGGCTATTAGATGGTGATAATTCTTAAGAAATGGTAAAATCTTAGGCTTCCTGATGATGTAGTCATCATTAATCTTCTTTATGACAATCTTGGAATCCCCCTTTACATACAGGTGTGGAATATAAATCTCAAGAGACAACTCAAGACCAGTGATGATATATTTATATTATACCTCATTGTTGGTGATTACCTCTAACAGAAAGAACTAATAGGGAAATACAACGTATGTAGGAATGGAGAAGACAATCCCTAGGACCACTCTGTTAAGCTTGGGATCATTGATCCTTCTACTGGTTGAACTCTAGGAGGCACCATTGAAGTGCATCTACCAACATGGAAAAACACGATCCACTAAGAAGATAGTATCATTTGGAAAATCAAGATCTATAGACTTCTCTACAAGAGCTGGGTGATCGACCAAGAAATATTCCAATGCTTGACCCTTGACGACCTTATATGGAATGAATATAATGTCGAACTATTGATGAATCACTACAAAATGTGTTATCCCACCTATCAACATGGTAAGTTTAGAATGTAATTTAATATATCCATGTGGGAAACCAGCTGTATCTCGTGATTCTGTAGGTAGTGTCATAATTTCTACACTATGAAAACCAGTGCAAGGAAGCTCTTCTTGATAGGAGAATATCTGGACTCTTTGTCGAGGAGAATGTGAATGAGATATTACAAATTTTTCTGTATCCCTTAATTTTTCTTTTGGGTTATAAGGGTAATGAGGGATCATTCTAGGGTGGTAAAAAAAAGTATCATCAACTTCCTCGATACAAGTGGCATCAGAACTGGAGGGTGTAACAAATACTATTTGATCTCCTCAAAAGTGGTATGTCCTGAATATCCCAAAGGCCTTATATATATATATATATATTTATTTTTGGATAATCCCCCTTTTAAGGGTTTAAGGGGAACCCTTATAAGGCCCATAGTCTATAGACACATTACATGACCCGAAGGTCTTAGAGGTACACGACCATAATCATCCTAGACACTACTTGGAAATGACTCTCCCCAGTGTCTATATCATTATGAAGCTCTCCACCTTCACATGGATGGTCGGATAGCTGTCCTTTGTAGAGGTTCACAGGCCTGGTACTTATGGTAATTTCCATACCCTTTCGTTCTTCTAAATCTAGTTATCCCTGCTCTGGTGAATGCACCTATTCTGAATCCTCATATGAAGCCTATTCCTTAGAGAGAATGCATCTTCACTTCAGGTGGCCCAAAATCCATGGGGTGTCCTGAAGTCTTTGAGGTGGACCAAAGGCCTTAAGGTGGACTGAAAGCCTTACTAGACCAGAGGCCTTGGGTGGACCTAAGGCCTTAAGGACTCAGAGGACCAAACTGGTGGCCCGTAGACTGAATTTGATGAATAGTTCTGGATGCTACAATATCGAAAAATACCTACTATAGTACCTTCTATAGTAGCTGCTATAATACCTACTACAGTACTAATACAGTACAACTACAGTAACCTGGAAATATTCCTCTACCCAAATTTGATCCTAGGTCTCATGGATGCACTTAAAGAGTCCCCACTAACTAGGATGAGGCTCATGTTCCCTCAAAAGTGGTCTGGAACTCTTTATCCCACTAGTAAATGGAAAATTTATTTATGAGTTTGGAAAAGGTCTTACACCTTTCAACTAGGTTCACGATGAATCACTGTATGTAGGCTGAGTGGCCTTGAAATCCTCAGAGCTCATGGAGGTTTCTCGAAGGGGGAATTTGGATGATATGCTTTATCTTGTCTAGGTTGATCTCAATGCCTCTGTATCTGATAACGAAACCAAGGAACTTTCCAAAGGTCACCCCGAAAGTACATTTCAAGTGTTTCATATTTAACTACTGAGAGTGAAGGAAGCCGAACAATTTCTAAAGATCTCTAAGATAGTTCTGATTCTAGTAGGATTTGACCACCAAATCATCCACGTGGAATTCAACTAGTATCCTGAGAATCATTTTGAATATGTGGTGCATAACACACTGATAGGTGACTCCTACATTATTCATACTAAAAGGCATTACCTGATAACAAAAGGTACCCTATGGTGCTCTAAATGTGGTATATTCCTCATCCTCAGGAGCCATATGGATCTAATTATACCCAAAATACCCATCCACGAAGGAGAGGTCCTAGAATCCAGTGGCGACATCGATTAGCCGCTCTGTCACTGGAAGAGTAAAATCATCCTTTAGGCAGTGATAGTTGAGATCTCGGAAGTCGATGAAGACTCTGATCTGTCTATTCTTCTTCTTGAAGGGAACAATTTTGGCCAACCACTTAGGGTACCAAACTTCCTTAATGAAGTTTTCCTTGACAAGATTATCAAATTTGACCTCAACCATGGTGCCATGAGAGGGGTGCATCTTCATGGGAGGCTTCTTGAACCTACGATGACTTACTAAGAGGACAAGATGATGGATGATGACCCAAGGGTCTAACCATGGAATCTCATCATAGATTTAGGAAAAAATATAATGATGTTTCTTTAGGGAGTCCACATATTGCTGTTGTTACTATATAGGCATGGCTACGTTGATCAATTTTGGCCTCAAATATATCTCAGTACCAAGGTTCACCTAAACCAATTCATCAATGGTGGTGGAAACACCTTCTTCAATTATTGGAGGAGAATCTTCCAAACCATATTTATCGTCTGATATAGGGTAATAAGTGGGAGGATATGGTTCACTCAGGCCAAATGATTCTGGAGGAACACTGGATCCCACTTGGGTGGAGGTGGGATATTTACTAGGATACTTCTACACTATTGAAACCATGAAAAAAGATGTCAACCCAATTCCACTAGGACTTCAACTAATAGGTCCATGCTTGATGATAAGTGGTGATAGGTTAGTCTATGTTGATTCAACCTGGCTCGAAAGAATAAGTATTCATGGAATACTGATGTACCCATGGGCCGAACATCCCGATACCTCATAGGGGTAAGAGGTTATGATATAACTTGATCCTGTATTATGTAAGAGTATGAGGTAATCATCTATAATTCCTTGTACCTGGTAACACATATTATCCTCATCTATGAGACAACGAAGTAATGTCCCATGTCTAGGGTGGTGGCCTCAAACTAATGAATTAGGAGGATAAAAACATCATCCAAGTCCATCCAGGGGATGACCATAGTAGCAGTGTGCTCAAACTCATTGGTATAAACACATTTTCCTTGCTCTTGTAATAACTAGCATATAAATAGTAGGATTCACAAGAGGCATAAGGAGATGAAGAACCTTGGAGCATGACCACTCAACTGGTGAGGGAGTACTTGAGGAATTGGTGATATGAGTAGGTAACTACTGCATGAATATGGATCTAGGTTCTACCCATCAACGCATTATAAGAAGTTTAATATGAGATTTCCATAAATTCAAGGCTTGTAATCAGGCCACCGAACTAGGTCATTAGGTGGATTTTTCCACACAACCTTTGCTCTGTCCTTTCATAACCTTAAATCTTCAGGTTAGAGAGACTCATATATACCTTAATAAATTCTAACTTATGGATCGTTTGGGTCAGGATGATATTGATCATGCAATCTGTGTTGATGAGACAGTGGTGGACTTCCACCCCATTGAACCATCCAGTGATGTATAGTGGGAGGATTTCCCCCTATATGGGATAACCTTCATATTCTCCAAATAATGATATGATGGCTTTTAAATATTCTCATTCAAATTCCTCAACATGGAAGGACTCTGCAACTTCCTCCTTTGTCTCAAATGAGAGGGGGGCTCTTCAAGGACTCTATGAAGGTTTCTCACATATCTTCTCACAGATGAAGATCCTATAGAATTTAAATCTTTACATGAATGATGGAAATATTATTAAGCACATCATATTTCTGTTCTAGGTGCACATTTCTTTTAGCATAAGGTTTCTCTTTGGTAGGAGGTATGACATGCATTGCTGGTCAAACTGTTGGATTCTGGATAGTTCTATAAATATCCCATTGTTCACTAGATGGACCATGAAAAATCACTACAGAATGAATATTAGATGACTAAATCATAGACATAGTGGAGTTCATATGATCATGATGCGGTCATAGTAGATATGCCTGATCGATTAACATGAATGATGACAACAATGAATCTGACAAGATGGTTTAAGAGGATGATGGCTTCTGATCCTTACACTAAACTTGCTGTCTGGTCTCAGTAACATGCATGTATTGGCTTTAAGCACTGGCCTGAGAATTCTGATGATTCATATATCCATAACCTCATTGGAAATAGTGTTAACTAGGAACATTAGGAGGACCTACCTGACACTCATTGTCATTAGGAATCATATAGGGATCCACTAACTTGATAGTATCCATAGAGTCATAATTATTTTCATCATCTAAGGAATATTCTAATATTGGTTTGATTTGAGGGGTGATCCCCACCTATGGAGGCATGAAATCACTGAGGGTGTGTGATGGATTTGGCACCAGTGGGGGACTTTTCTTTCCCTTTTAATGTCGGCGTATGCTCTTCTAAGAAGTAGAAGGCTGTGATGTGGATGCATAAGTGAAATTCAGAGGAGGTACAACAACCTCAAGAGGCTTGGGTTGATTCCAACATGCATATATGACACCATGGGAATGAGAAACTACCCTGTGAGCCAACCAATGGTCATAATTTTGAGACATGTAGCTGGATACCTGCTACCATTCACCTTTACTGTCATTGTCAGGCTTTACAAAAATTCATGCTACCTATTCCGGGATAGGTAACAATATGAATAAATTGTTATCAACCTGAACCTATATCCATTCCTTGAACAAATAATATTTCTTGATGTTATGTCTAAGGAATCTGTGATTAGGGCAGTAGTCGGGGTGATCAATGAGATCATCACCCCAGGGTTTCCTATATTCTGGTAGCTTCAGAATCTAGTGATCATGGTCACTATGGAAATAATTGAGAACCAGATCCTCATTGAATGAATAGATATGGTTTCTCCTATATCGAAAGGTAATTATGGGATCCTGACCCTGATAAGGGGCTAAAGCCTATTGAGGGGCCATAACCTGATTTTCTCTCCTAGATGGTGGTGGTGTGTTTCATGGTAGTGCCTACCAATTCTATGCCGGGTGATGATGAGCTTGAGGATATACTTGAGGCACTTTACCTCAGCGAGGCTATGGAGGAATCTATACTAGTAACAAATCTAGTGGCTTAGGGGCCTCTATTTGTGTGATGATAGTAGTCTCAACCTTATCGGATCTTCTTATAGGAGCAGGAAGCAATAGATGTGCTTGCTTAGCCTGCTTTAAGGATTCCTTTAGGCACTGAGCCTTGTGAAAAAAGTTCTAAAATCTACCCGTGAAATTTAGAGTGATGAGAGAGGGAACCAATATAGTATTAAAATTTCCCATGCACGTCATTATCAGCTTCTCTTAAGTCAATGACATGTCGAGTGAATACGTGAGGCCCTTCCACCTGACGAAAAAGTCTACTACTCACTCATATGGATATTGAATATACTTGAAGAGGCCATCGATACTGATCTTGTGTGTGTTGGATATAAACTAATAGAAGAACTGAATATAAGGATCTTACCAACCAGTGATATACCCTATAGTTAACTGGCTATAATAGATGAACATAGGCCCTTCCAATATCTTTATGAAACATCATATATTGGCAACCTCCTACTACACTGGAGTTCCCAACATGGGTATACACCTTAATATGAAGTGGGATAGATGTTGCAGCAGGTCGACCATCTCATTAAATGGGGAAAATGAAGTATTCCTAAAATATGGGGGTTCCTGCATGTCATCCACCCATGCCAGATAAGGTTTTTCATCAGGTGGGATTTTCAACTTTCATGTCTCAAGGACCTCGAGGATGATGATGAGAGCGTCCATCAAATCAACATGATTAGGATTATTGTATGGGTGATGATTTATGATTTCATATGAATTGGAAGGATTTTTAACATGATAGGTAGGCTTGGTTGCTCGTGGAGTGGCTAAAGTATCATGTGGATCTACTAGAGGAACGACCTATGGAGCTACCAGAGGAGAAACCTGTACTGGGTCTCTAAGAGGGTTATCACCTAGCTCAGGTGGATTCAGTGATAAATATCATTCTTTATTTCCATAGTCTCTAGTATCTACCCTTTCAGGATAAATAAGATTATCTAGGTTGACAGGAGGCAACTAGCCAAGGAGGACCTGTAACTACCCCTACTGCCCCAATGGAGGAGGGATAAGATCATACTAAGGGTCACCATAATCAGGATTTCACCCTACAAGGTGCTCAATGAGGATTTCATCAATGAACTTCTTCTGTTTTTCAAGATGTTGGAGAAAAGTTTCCTTTATGGAATCAACCACCATATTATACTCTAAAATGGATGGGTCAGAGGGTTTAGAGGTCCCAATCTATCCTTACCCCTTATTAGGGTCCCAACTGAAAGACAATGACTCAGAGGGATCTATAAGGCCAAGTATCTGCCTTTTCTGGTGAGTGATGATGATCATATGAGTTTCCACATGGTACTTTAATACCCTAGGTGGAGATTCCTATTCATCAATACCTATATTGGTGTCTTTTTACTTGATTAGATTAAGGTCATCCATATTCACCGTGACTACACATGAAAACATATCCTTGATATCACCGGACAAGTCAGGTTTTCATAAGATGGGACTGAATTGAATAGAATCATACTACCCCTGGTCATGGATTTTAACATTTTGGGTCACTTCTTAAATAATTCTATAAATCATGGTGAAGCTCTGAATGCATCTTTGCTTAAGGATCTAGTGATAGACAAGTGATGGAGGGTGCTATGCTACATGAAGAACTACTAACTCAACCATGAATAACTATTGGATAATTTCATCTCAATTATCTTGGATCATTTTATAGGAAATATTATATCCACATAGGTATAAATGCATCACCTAGAGGGTTCAAAAGAAGTAAAAAACCTCATCTTGAGTGAGAGACCCCCAAATGTTGAAGTTGGGAGTAGCGATCGACCATAACATCTCATAAAACCGATCTACGACTAGAGTGTATCACAAGATTATCTGATCAAAAGAAGGGTATGAATATTGGTTTAAACACTCTTATATTGAGTATGGATGAGGAACTAGAATTGGCACTGATATGGACCATTGCGGTAGTGTACTGTCTAGTGGAGAAAATGTTGTGCGAGCTGACTGGACTCCACTCACTGGGTCATCTCTCAGGGGTGGTACTAATTGAATCATCATGTCCCTATAGGATGGGTTATTTAATAATGCCTCATGTGTGAGGGAAGTTAATTTTAGTGGTGAATTTAGGGGTTCTCATCTACCATGACCTAGAATAACTCTCTTTGATCACATGTTGAGGTATAGAATGAAACTTGTGACGATAGATGGGGTTGCACAGAGACTCTGGAAGGGATTAAAATCTTCCTCCACTTGAATTTACCAATGAAGGGATTAAGTGACCTAGTGCATCTCACATTATGGCATGAAAAAACTCACACATCAGGTTCTAACCCTAGTATCTGATACTGAGGATTAGGGTGAAGGATCTATTATTGAGTCACATTCCACTTCAGAATCTGAAAAGCGGGCTGGATTGATAAAATCTTGATGCTTCTCAGAGTTCTTCCTTCAGTGGTGATGGTTTTCCCTTATTCCCCAGGATGGTTCGTCAGGGCTGGGTAAATTTTCAACATAGGGAGGACCTCCATGCGGGTAGGTTCTGGAGCGGGGAGGACCTCCTCTTGAGTTGGATGGAATATTCTAGGACCTCCATATTGGTTATTATCGAAGCAGGGAGGACCTCCACTGGGACTAATGTGAGAGTGGGGAAGCCCTATACTCTGGGTGCTAACATGGAAGAGAGGACATTTTCTTGAATAATTGAGAACATGAAGAGGACCTCCATGTAGAGTATGAGAGCAGGGAGGACCTTTGATTTGGTGAGATGAGGTGTGAGGAGCACCTAGGAATATATCAAACGAGACATGGGGAGGGCCTTTGTGTTGAGTATCATGGGCACGGGGAGGACCTCCATAATGGTTGGTGAATGCGTGTGGAGGACCTCCATAGTTGGGAGTGCTAGAGCGGGGAGGACCTCCGCCAAAGTTGGTGAGAACATGGGGAGGTCCTTCATGTTGGTTTCCTTTGACATGGGGAGGAACTTCATATGATCATTGGTAAATCATGGAGGACCTATGGTTTGATGGGTTCAAGAGTGGGGAGAACCTCTGCTAGAGTTGAAGATGATGTGAGGAGGGATTTCATATTGATGGTTCATGGAATGGGGAGAACCTCTATACCAGGAACCATAGTAATGAGGAGGACCTTCATGCTAGATGTTGATAAAGTGGGAAGGGCCTCCACTTAAGTCAAAACTAAGGACAAAGGGAGTACCTCCATGTTGAGAGCAAGAGTGGAGAGGACATCCAATATGTCTGTTAATGGTATGGGGAGGGAATCCGTACTAAATATCATCATCACAAGTTGGCTCGTGATGGATTCTGGGTGCACTGATGATCAAAAGAGTCAACCCAGTCTGCTTATGGGGCAGCTGAGGTCTCAATCCCGATTGAGATTTTAAGTTCCCCAACTCTATAGTATGAGTCAATGGTGGCATGGGCCACTAAATCCATGGAATAGGATACCCCCTGACAGGTGTCTTCTTGAGATTGCGCTTGGTGTTGGCATCAGGTCATCTGAGATGAGGATGGAGGAGTAGGGGCATAGACTACCTGTTCTTTGGCCTGAGGAACCAATTATTGGTGGCATTGTTGTTGTTTGATGGGAGCCCTTCTTGATGGATTCTGAGTATTATTCATATCCAAGATAAATCAGAGATACCTTACCTCATCGATGTAGGGGAGTGAGTCATAATAATGTTCTGGGTAGAGACTCCCTAAGCAGTTGGAATTCGGAGTAGGGAGGAATGGATCCCTGCACGACCCTTGTGGGAGGTGGTGATGATGAGACATAGAAGCCTCCATGTCTTAGTGGGCTAGGTACCTTGTGGGAATGACCCCCTCCTACTCATACCATTGTAAGAGAGAATCAATCACCCTTCTTTGGAAAATATCTAAAGGTGATGTGGGGCATGGTTTCCAGTATCCATGGTCGTGGATGATGTTGTGGCGGAGGTGGAATCATGTGGGATTTCCACATTGTTGTTCCTCCTTCCCTTGCATCTATAGGTAGAGGGAAATTTAATTCCCGTGGCTTGGGTCCTGTAAATAATTAAGATTCATCTATTAGTACAGATAATGGGGAAACAATTCCTAATTCCCCAACGTCATTCAGTCTTCCATAGTTGGAGAGAGATATCCAAACTGACAATACCACAGATCGAAATGCCCAATGATTAAATTCTCCCATATCTGGTGAGTTCCAAGCTAGGTCCAATACTTTCTTGGAGGGACTTGGAAATGGATATCTGTATTTGGTGACACACTCATCTACTAATGTATCAAATGCTAATATTCCCATATTTAAGAGAAGAGTTCACATCGGGTTCACCATTTCTGTTTCTAATGCTTTCATAAGAGTGTTCTGCATTCACATTTTTGTGTTCGCTAGCAGTGCAGTTTACCCCATGTTTCCACTTTCAAAATGAAGGAAACATTCATCACTTATTCAGTGATGTATACTCCTTGATCAAAATAGGATGATGGGATGTCGGTTCCTCATTCCATGGATTCCTTCTCAGAATTCATCGCTTAGTCCAATTATCCATTATAAGTTAAGAAATTATGCATGAAAATAATTCTTGGTGCCATATATTTGTAGACCTTGGTTAATTATGCTACTTCTATATGAACATTCCAAGGGGTATAGCTAGGGAAGAAACCTTCATTCAGGAGAGTAGTGTCATTGGGAATCAGTGGCATGTCTGGAAACTAGAACATTAGAGAACCTGTATTCTTCCGCATAAGATGGATTCTCAAGGGAGTGGAAACTCGAGGCTTCCCATGTCGATCATGGGGTATCCTATTAAAGAGGAATGTATTTCGAGGTTTTACTTAGGCATCCCATGTTTAACATGAGGTAGTCCGTGAGTTTAATGTCTTTTAGAGACAACATGAGGTTGATTTGAATATCCCATGGAGATAGATTAAAGATGTGGATCCCTAGGAGGGAGAACATTGAAGGTTTACCAGATGGATGGATCAGTATGAACAATGAGGGAGGATCCGGGATGGTGTGTCCCATAAAGGGAATATTTTAGACCACGAAGGGGTATGTCCCTAATAGGGAGGCACCGAGGTTTACTATTAGATGGGTGGGAACGCCTCTGATGATGAACCCAGGCGACATGTCCCATAAAGGGAAATATTTAACACTGTGAAGGATGATACAGACACTATTGAGGGTGGATCAAGGAAGTGGAACCCAATTAGGGGGGCACCAAGGTTTACCATTAGTTGGGTTTGAAACTTATAGAGGCATCCTATGTACCTTGTTTAGAAGACAGTGATCAAAACCCACGTAGTTTGATAGGGGTGATGTGGGGATTACACATGGATAACATCCCATTACAAGAGTATTTATCTTGATTTAATTGTGAGGGGATTATGTATAGTTAGCTTCCTGAGTGATGTAAGGAGCATTGATGATGTGGATGGAATGATCTCAATGAGATGTGGTGGCCCAGGTAAGAATCATGATGGAAATAGAAGACATGTTGAAATGTAATGGATGGAATGTGGGGGGTGATGGAGTTTTGGGATTGAACCTCAAGGAGGATTCTTATGTACACTGTTTAGAATATAGAGATCAAATTCCACACAGTTTTGGTATCCCATGTAGTTTAACATCACACAATAACGAAGAGAGTGAACCGACGTGAATATGATAATGTCAGGATTGAACCTCAGGGAGGTTTCCTATATATCCCAGTTTGTTGGGAATCAAAGTCCACATAGTTCTGATGGGAGCATTGGGGATTACACATGGTTAGCATCCCAAACATGTGTTACTGGGATTACACATTGAATCTTCCCAGGTAGACCCAAAATAGATGTGACCTCTAGGTGGGGAATGATCCTCCTGAGATATAGTGGCTTAAGAGAAATAATAGGATGGGAATGGATGATGTTGGATTCTGAAATCCGAGAGGTCCACCCATAGGATGAGGGAGTAATGGTTTACTAGTGATAGGTATTAAACCTCATGGAGTATTCTTACATACCCTGTTTAGAATACATGGATAAAAACCCACAAAGTTTGGAGGTCCTAGGCTTACGCATGGTTAAAAACTCATGGAGATAGAATCTGGGGTTTACTCTAAGATGGATGCTTGAAAGAAGGGTGTCACAATCACTACTAACCTCTAAGATTATGTGATTCATTCTTGGTGTGGGAAACAAGAGGAACCAGTAGACCAAATGGTCACATTATTAAAGATGCGTCAGCGAGGGATGGTGTAGAGCTTAAGTGTAGAAGCGACCCATGGTGATAAATCCCAAAGGGAAAGAGATGGGGTGTTGAGAGTCCCCAATGACCATCCCCTCTCTGGTCTTTGCGTATAGAGGAGTACAGGAGGAGAATTAGTGTTACCTCCTTCAAGAAAGGCTAGGGGATTACACCAGAATGGATTCCCTTCCCTGTAGGGCCGATGTCGTTCTATGTGAGAAAGATATTATTCCATATAAGAAAGCTCTCACTCCCATGGAGACAAGTGGGCATGGAAAATGCCCAATTTAGTGCACCCCATGTTCATGTAATAGGATGAGGCTATAGTTTAACATCATGTGTTGAGAACTATGGTTCTTATTAGTTTTATATTCCACAATACGGATAAGGAGGACTCCTCTCCCACACCTTGGACTTACATGATTGATCCCCACCCACACTTGGGAAAGGGAACGAACCAACAATGCCTAATAGAAGTGGGGTAGAGGGGTGTTTAGTCACAAGGTATATATTAGCATGTATATTCTGAAAAGAAAGATCCATTAACATAAATATTCCAAAAAGAAATAGGTATGAAAAAGACACATGGGACACCACACGAGGGATAAGGAAATCACTACACGCAATCCTAGAGGGCCGCATGAAGGATGTGTTCACAATATGTGGGAGTTGTACACAATAAGGGATCAAACATGGTGTTTTTAGGTACAAATAACCCATGGAGTCTAAGGGAAGCAATGCAATCATTATTGGAGGCTTGCATGAAAAAGGAAGGGGTTGAGAAGAAGAGATGATGGACAAGGGAAAGTTTTGTGTGCAAGAAGGTTCTTTTTCATGCACTTTCCTTAGAAAAAAAGGAAATGGGAGAGGGTCAATCCCTTTTGGGACCACCCAAAGGGGACATTTCATCCAAGATCCTGTACCTTGGATCCATGGATTGCACGCTGTCGTAAAAGAGGTTGTCTTTCACGTATGAGAGTGATGGTTTAGCTTCTGAAGAGTTACCTAGAGTAAAGGGGGTGACCTTATATTTATAGAAAAAATCCTAGCTGGTAAAATGTAAAAAGGCTGTCATGAAAGTGGGCGTTTGATGTTGTAGGACCCCAGGACACCCTGAGAGGGGATGGGTGAATCAGGGTGACAAATTTTTCTTTTAAAGTATAGGATCTTGTTCCCACGTTGGTAGGAACTTGTAAAACCTGTATGATGGATAAGATTAGAAAGCAGACATTCACATGCAGAGAGAAGACACAACAATTTTTACTTGGTTCACCACTAAGGGCTACGTCCAAGGAGCATACGCCGACAGGTTGTCGGTCGTACCCAATTCCACTAATCTTCACTAGTTGTGGATTGCAAAGGTTTGGGCACAGACACTCTGTCCCAGGATCACTGCCTTTACAAAGGTTCAGGGATAGCTCACTGCTTCCCTCAGGTCACTCCCATTTACTCCCCCTGGCTCACTGCCCTTGGTGAAGTCCCACTCAGTTTATAGACGTGAAGGTCTCTTCAATAGATTTGCATTGCAGTCTTTGCCTCTGCTCAGCACGAGACTCTTCTTGCATCGAAGTCCGGAATAGATGCACTAGAACGCACAGAACCACTGAACCGGATAACCAGAACGCGCAGACAAACCTTACTGACAATTGCACGCAAAACCTTCCTATTGCACGCAAAATTTACTTTTCACGCGGAAAAATATTTCATGCAAAAATACCCTTTTTCGCGCAACTAGATCATTTATGTGTGAACCCAATTTTTATGTGCAACTCTTCATTTTTCGCGCATCCCGAAATTTTCTGCGCAACTCCGAATATTTCACGCAATCCCCTTTACGCGATCCTTTTTCCCACATCAGACCTCAGATATTCTCTAAGTCTTCAACTGTGTGGAATGAAGGGGGTCACCTCATATTTATAGGCGACTGAGACCCCCGCGCGCAAAATCCCCTTCGGTGCGAAAAACCTCTCATCTGGCGCGTAATATTTTGCGCAGGTATCGTTTTCCGCGCACCTCTCCAGATATTTCGCGCAACTCATGCCTTTGCCATTTTTTGACATTTTGATTCCGAAACACTATTTGCGCGAAAAACTTCGCTCCGCTATTTCGCGCACCACACTGTTTTTTGCACCCAGCTCAAGTATTTCACGCACAACCCTTATTTTCCGCGCAGCCCATGCCTTTTCCATTTTTCACCAATCTGATTTCGAAACACTATTTGCGTGAAAAACCTCGATCCACTATTTCGCGCATCCCGCTGTTTTCCGTGCCCAACTTAAGTATTTCGCACAAGCCTCTTATATTTCTTGCACCACTTCCTTTTTGTGCGAACCTCCTTTTGCACACAATCCATGTCTTCATTTTCCGATTTTGAGGCCCAAAAATTTGGCCAACACTGGAAAACAGTGCCACCTTGAATACTGTTGTCTGCTTGAACTGTATGATCACTTTGCTGGCACACATTCGGAACTTCCACTGAGGATTGACAAAAAACACAAACCAAACTCCAATTACTGCATAGAACAGCCATGGTTCCAATAGATGTCACATTGGGCGTGTAACATTCTTATGCACAGGTTGGTATTTGTATGCATCCTCTACACTTGCGCACATATACCTTAACCATTTTCGGGAGGCTGGGGTACAAAAATGGATTTGATGTTTCATTGGGTGCGTAATATTATTACATGATATTTTCTACCTTGCATGCAACCCTTGGATCTTGCACGCTAGTACCTTGGGATTATAAAAATATCCCAACGAGTTAAAGGGTGACTTTAGTTTTCTCAAACATGGTTGTTTGTAGCTTTAAGTGTAATTTGCCACCAATAATAGTGGATGTAAGTAGTTAACAAATTCTATAAAGAGAATGAAAAACTACTTAGAAAATACACTCTAGTTGGGGGATGAGGTAGCCAATCTATACAATAATTCACTTGGGTTGAGGCTTGAATTATGGCCTTTGTGATCTTAGATAACCGATCTAATAAGTAGAATTACAAGGAAATAATATAAAAGTGAAATAGGAAGAGATAATAAGGTTCTTTTAAATTGATATAAAAAACTCATAGAGTTTCACTAATGAAAACTAGAATTCCATACAAGAGCCACACAATTTTTTATTTATATAAAAAGAGAGATAAAATGGTCAAGGTAAAATACCCTAAAGTCATAAATGTTGGACTACTAATTTTGATCCAATATATCTTATTTACTTTAAATTTTTATGATCTTAAATATCCTTAATACTTTACTGGTGATTTGTTTAAGTATGTTCATGAAGTTTTATCTTGTTTTAAGTGTTTCATATATTAAAAACCTTAAATTTTTAATTTTGGGTGATTTTTCTAAAATTTTACTAAGTCTAGAAAAATTGTCAACATAATGAATTTGGATAAGTAAATAAAAAACTACATGATAATTCACCTATGTAAATTGACTATGTGAAGGATTCACCTACATAAATCAGTTAAGTAATATAATTTCCTATGTAGAAATAGACTATGTCAATGAGATCACCTACGTGAGCATTCAACTACATAGATCAATCCAATACATGAATCAGATATGTGGTGAAATTGGATACATGGTTCCAAATGGATATTCCATATTTTGATATGTGATTAAAAAGCCTACATGAATCAATTTGTCCACGTGAAGTGAATTTGGATACATGGACAAACTGTCTATGAAAATAAAATCAGCAACATGTAGAAGGACTGTGAATTTAGCTACGTGGTTCAAATCATCTATGTAAATTCAAATGTTCAATTTGTTTATGTGATGATATGAAATTTGGCTACATCATGCTGCAGTCTATATTTATTACCATTAAAGCACTTGAGTGATATTTTAATACTACCGTACATTCCTTAAAATCTGGATTACCTCTTTATTGTAAAAACAATTATAATAAGAAGAAAGTACCAAGAAAAGAAACAAGAATAAGGATAATGTATTTATCTTTACTACCGTTGTGTTATTTTCAAGAAAAGGTTGTGTCTCAAACCATGAATTTTATGGATCATGTTCCGGGCATTTAAGTGAGAAATTTTTCATGCATTTTCAACAAATATATATAGTGAAATATCTCAAGCATAAATATAGGAATATAGAGATGAATAATGTGCCTACTTGAATATTCAAGATCTCTATCTCATAGCTATAAAAAACTTCTCTATTTTATATAAAGAATAATAAAAAGAAGCACAAAATTCACAAATATGAAACATAGTTCATCTATGTTGTCATTTTAGATGACTCTCCTTAAGATTTATTCATATTTTGATAATCTCACCTCGAGATTTCTTCCTTCCATCAGTTGTATCTTACAAATGTGTGTTAAACCTATAGAATATCTATTTTCTATCTTTCATTGTAAAGGTACCCAATAAAAGAACTAGGAGGATATTTTTTTTGTAAATCCTTACCGGATCTTAGTTTAAATATCCCATACTTTTGTAAAAAGTTCCAACTACTTGAACTCATTATTTACATCCCGAGAAAAAGGAATATCTATCCCCAATAGAAGGAATGGTCTTGTAAAAATCACCATACTCATAGAGAAGAGTGTTGGTGGAGTGGAATGGGGGAATTATCTTCCTCGAACTACTATAAATCATTGTGTCTGTTTATTTTCCATCTATTTTTATTTTAAGATATTTCTTATGATAAGTAAAAAATATGAAGTTAGTCATATTAAAAAAGGGTGGTTTTTTTAAGTGAAGTAAATTTCAAGAACTTAATTCAACCCCTCTTAAGTCTTTTGCAGATGTTTTAGGAAAATAATTGGTATCAGAGTAGAGTGAATCATGAGTTCTAAAATATCAAAGTTTGAAGTCTAAAAGTATTTTTTAATGTGGTTGAAATGACTAAAAATAGAGAAGGTATGTCAATGATAAAAGAACCCTATTTCAATGGAAAGAAATATGGATTTAGGAAGGTGAAAATGATCCTTTATCTAAATAAAATTGGTCTAAAGGTTTACTTCAAAGTTGTAAAACCTTATAAAATTCAAAAAACTCAACCATAAACATTAGATGCAGAACTGAAGCTAGTTATGATTTAACTTCTAAAGCGATGCATACTATTATTTTTGGGCTAGGTCCAGATGATTTTAACAAAGTATATCAATCTCAAACAACCCCAAAAATGTGGATTACCAATTTATTTTCTTATGAAGGTACATATAATGTAAGATCCCTCAGATATGATAACTTCAAACTTAAGTTTGATATGTTTAGAATGATTGAAGGAGATATAATCACCCAATTAAATGGAAGGATTACAAAGATTGTAAACAATGTTACTGATATAGGAAAACCAATTACTGAGCCAAATCAAGCTTGAAAGTGCGAAGAGTTTTACCGCCTAAGTGGAGTGTCATTTAAATTTCTATCATACAATCAATAGAGGTAAATAATTTTACAATAAAATATATTATTAACACTCTTATGATTTATAAGGTATAAATGGAAGTTGAATCTAGATATCACTAGTTAATTATGAAGGAAAATTATTATTTTAAAGTATTAACTGTTGGATCAGATTAAACTAAATATACACAAGAGGGGGTTGAATTGTGTCTTTTTAAAAAAACTTTATGAGATTGTGTTCTGAATTTTAACTTTAATCAGATAAAATGATGCAGTGGAAGTTTAAATGGCAGTAACACAAGATGTATAGTGGTTCGTGGAACAGAAGACCCCTAGTCCACTCCACCAATGCTCTACTCCACGAGCTTGGTGATTTTCACTATCTTGTCCTTGTTTCAATAGACCGGTTCACAACTGAGTACAGGAAGTTGATACCTTTACAATCCAAGGCAAAGAAAAGCCTTCTGGTTCACTTACAGAACCTAGACAGCTTAGTATGAGAAGACGATCACCCAAGAATAGAAAGAAAAGATTTTCTTATTTTGAAAATACTTTCCAGATGTTCTTCACAATTGCAACAACATGCAATTGACAGTAGGTAGATCGTTGCCTTCAGAAATAATAATCTTCACATAAGAAACGTTCTGAGCCAATACTGTTGCAGTATATATAGAAATATAATTCAAAACTTCAGCAGTAGAAAATTCATAGTAGATCTTTGTTGTAGAAAAAGTGAATCTTCTATAGCGTTCCTTCCTCTTTTAACAAACAGAGCTTTGACGCTCCTTTTGAAACAACGGATCAGTGTATTTTAGTAGTCTCTGTTTTTCCCTTTTTTCTTTAGAATAATCAAAATATCACACACAATCAATAATTGATCGATTCATTTCAAAAATAACATATAAATAAAAGAACGATAAGAACTTATCCAGTAAAATTAGATCCACACAAATCTCCTTTTTACTCACGATATTCAAACATTTGAATTTATAGAGTAGTCGTAACTTCCTTGAAGACTCGGCATAAAAATCTCCTTTTAATTTGATTATCAAATCATTGATGAAACAGTTTTTAATTAGTCAAAATCGTACTTCAAAATAAGATTTAAATCTAGCTTGAAATCCACATAATAATCAGCGAATTGACCGTTTCATAAAAATATCGACTTTAAATTCTCCGACGCCAAACGTAAGGTTAAGTTGAACTGTATGTGTCCTCTGAACGTAAGGTTGATGACGCAGTCTTCAAATGTAAGATTCACAACGTAAGGTTGACAACGAACGTAAGGTTCATTCCAAACGTAGGGTTGGTCATCCATACTTTTAATTGATCCATACATTTCCAAGAACGTATGGTTGTTTACAAAAGTAAGGTTGATGAACCATACTTTTTAGAAACAAACGTAATGTTTAATATTTACGTACGGTTCTTCTTCCATACTTTTCTGATATCCCAAATGTAGGGTTCCTTCCTAACGTAGGGTTCTTCTTCCATACTTTTCCGATAACGTATGGTTGTTTAACCATACTTTTTCCTTATCTCAAAAAAGTATACACGGTTTTTATCCTTACGCTACGTTTATCCACGTAGGGTATGAACAATGTTTCCAGAACACGCTAAAGCAGATTACGAATAAGTAGCGCATGAACAGTGTTTCCAGAACACGCTAAATACGAATACTTTAATAATAAATTCCCATAATTTCAAGAGTAAAATAAAATGATAAATTCTTGCAAAATTCTTAACAAATAAAATCATTAGAAAATAATTAAGGGTATTTGTGAGCATCAAAATTATCATAAAGAGATAGAGTATTAATATAAACTCCCCCTTTAAATAACAATATTATATATTGTTGAAAACAAAACTTGATCAACAATCTCCCCTTTTTTTATGATCACAAAACCCATAAAATAATAAGACTAATTAAATGAAATTAACTTTCAAAATTAGTTACATAAAGTTATAGAATTTTAAGAGGATAAAACAATATTTAATTTTAACAAAATTATTTTAATAAATAAAAATTTCTCCCCCTTCATGAAAAAATGTTATGTTTATCCAAATTTCTCCCTCTGTATAAGTATAAATCCATATAAATCCAAAACATTTTAAATATACAGAAAATAATTTAAATAAGGTTTTAAAAACTTAATATAAAATGTTGTGTTTATCCAAATTTCTCCCCATTTTTGTGATATAAAAAAGAATGATAAATCACGGATTTTAACACATTTAATGTTGCACTGAACTATAGGTAAATGATATTATTAAATATTTATCAATAATTAAATCTGGAGTACTGGCATAGAAAAAAAAAGACAATAAAACAAATAGAAAGAAAGAAACAGATTTTCATTAATAGTCAAAAATAGATACAATGATGATAAACACAGGAATCAAGGTTTTTTTTGTAGTGAATGGGTAAGATTTATCTTCTCTGGACTGTAGACTTGATTTCTGCTAACTATTCTCTCAACCTTTTCATTAATCCATCACCAAGATTAATAATAAGATCTCTGGCCTCTTGATTCATATGAATATCTTCAATGAGATTGACTCTGAAAAACTTGTTAAGCCTTTCTTCTTTCTCCATAAACAAAGACAACTTCTCTGTAAATTTTTCTAAGACAGAGCGGATCCCTGGCTCATTGGATGTTAACTGATCAACTAAGAATTTCTGATTATCTAAGAGAATAGATAATGGAGCACTGTTGCACTGAATATCTTGCAACCTGTCATTCATATTTCTCATTGCAGCTATGATAGCTTGAAATCTTCTGATTAAATCAGGTGAAGTTCCTGATCCACTAACAACACTATTTCCAACTGATGCAAATTGTATCTCCAGAAACAACTTAAGATCTGAGAAATCTGACTTTATAACCATTTCAGATTTCAATTTGTCAACAACATTTAGCATATCCTCTTTAAAAATTTCAACTTCTTGTCTTGAAACAATGCTCTCCTTAAGCTTTTTAAATTTCAACTGTTCGGATGCTAAGATGCTTCTCAGAGAATCATTCTCACATTGCAGTTGAGATAACTTTTTTTACAACTCTTCAGCTTCCCTATTCCTTGAATTAGAAACACCCGGTGCTTGATTCAAATTCTCAGGTTCTGGGAGAGGTAGCAGTACTAAAGGTAATGTTTCAACATCAGATTCTTCTTTCTCATTGTCCTAAGTAGGTTGGTCCACAGATTTTTCCTCAGATTCCTTTTCAGACTCTTCCATATAAAAATCCTCTTGAAGAACTTATGTTTGAGCTTTAGAAGAATACTAACCATGAATATCTTCAATTTTTTCATCTAATGAAATGTCTAAAAAGATATTCTCTGGAGTTTCTTGAGGTCTGGGCACTTCCTCACCAGGCTCTACCTCCGTTTATTATTGAAGTAAAATAGCAACATCAGCTACAACCTGTTTTTCTGATCTTTCAACTACAATCCTTTCATGATCAGGTTCTATAATAGTGAAATTCTGTTCTTGAGGTTATTCAACAACCTTTTCTATGACAAAGCTGCAAGAGAGTAAATCTCTTGTAGTTAAGTAAGGAGAAGTAAGTTCCTCAGTCGCAGGTCTTTTCCTCTAAGTTTGAAGTCCCTCATGACTTCTTTCTTCCTCAATTTCTACCACTTCAAATATGATCCTCCTTGCCACAGTGCTGACTATCAATTCAGCTTGTCCCTCCATGGACTTTGTAGATTGATCTTGAGCACTCTCTGATTCATCATTTTATCCTACTGGAAAAAGTTTTCCTTTGATAGTACTCCAGAAATAGACATTCTTCCTTAAAGTTCCAGCATTAAACACATTACTATGATGACAATGTACTATGGCATCCACTAGTCTCACCATGTCCTTCTTAAGAAATAGCTTGGAAATGAATCTACCAAAAGGATAAAAGTTCATTCAGGCATCACTCTGAAAATAATATCTTAGGTATCTAACCATATACCTAGGAATATTGATTTTGACATCACTGAGAAAAAGATCCATTATATACATATCGGGATATAATATCTTTTCCATCTCAGACATCCTTGGTGCAATACCTGTTTGCACAAATTTGACCAAAATTTTCTATTCAGGCTCTAAATCCTTGATAAACATTTTCTTTACAGTCTTAATACCAAAGAGAAACGACATTATATCTTCTGATTTATGCACAGAATCTCTAATATTTTTCAATTCGAAATGAAAAGCTCCCTCATGAGGGCAGTTGAGAATCTGACCAATTTCTACTGACGAGATTGAGAAATACCTATCCTCCATCTTAGACATCATACTATCCTCAGTATCTCCCAGACTAAACTGTACAAATTTGAAGAAGTATCTATGTTCAACCTCATACAGAAATTCTGTATTTTCACTATTGAACATCTGTTCAAGGTTCTGAAACGACAGTGCTTGTTTCAACAGTAGATTTGTCTGAAATAACCAGTTGAGATCAATTACCTTTCCTTGTAAGATTTTTCTTCATTCGGAGTGTTGTCTCTTGGAATTTCTTATCTCGGCTTCACTAGATCTTTTAGTCCTTACCATCCCTGTGAGAATCGCTGAAGGTTTGAAGGTTAGGGTTTCAGAAGTTCAAAGATTAGGGTTGACGAGCATAGGTTCGGTTTTCGGGTTCGAAAGGTTTTGATAGAAATTAAAAGGTTTAGAAGTCGAAAGGGTTTCTAACAACCTTGATTCCCGTGTTTTTAATAATCATTACATATATTTAAAAATAAATAAAATAGATTACATGTGGAAAAGAAACTTATCCTGTTTGAAAAACAATATATCTAAATTATTTTAAGCAGAATTAAAATAAAGAACTACCATTGTAAAATAAAATTTTATTTAAAAACAAATAAACCTAGATCCCCCTTAATAAAATCAAACCTTGCAGTGGGAAGTGTTTTAGTAAAAATATCAGCTAATTGAATTTCAGTACTTACAAATTCCAAAGATATATCCTTTTTAAGAACATGATCTCTCAGAAAATGATGTCTGATATCAATATTCTTAGTTCTAGAATTATTAATAGTGTTTTTTGAAATATTTATAGCACTAGTATTATCACATAAAATATGAGTATTATTAAAATTTCGTCCAAAGTCCATAAGAGTTTTTTTTAATCCACAACATCTGTGCACAACAACTGCCAACAAAAACATATTCTAACTCAGCTGTTGACAGGGCAACTGAATGTTGTTTCTTACTTGACCATGACTCTAAAGATTTTCCTAAAAAGTGACAAGTTCCTGAAGTTCTTTTCCTATATAATCTACAACTCCCAAAGTCTAAATCTGAATATGAAATCAAATTGAAATAAGAAGTTTTGGGATAAATAAGAGATTGAAAAAAAGTTCCTTTTAAATATCTAAAAATTCTTTTAACAGCAGTTAGATGAGATTCTTTAGGATTTGATTGAAATCTTGCACAAAGACATACTGAATACATTATATCTGGCCTGCTAGCAGTAAGATATAATAAACTACCAATCATACCTCTATATAACTTTTTGTCAACTGATTTTCCAGTTTCATCCAAATCAAGTTTTATATTAGTACACATAGGAGTTTCATATGTATTGCTGTTTTCAAGTCCAAATTTCTTCAACAAATCAGTAATGTATTTGCTTTGATTCAAAACATTTCCAAAATCTTTTTGATAAATTTGAAGTCTTAAAAAGAAATTTAGTTCTCCCATCATACTCATTTCAAATTCTTTTTGCATTAACTTTGAAAACTCATAACGAAGTTTTTTATTAGTTGATCCAAAAATTACATCATCAACATAGATTTGAACCAATAAAATATTAGAATTAATAGTTTTCTTAAACAGTGTTGGATCTTCCATTCCAACAGCAAAATAATTTTTCAAAATAAAAGAGCTTAATCTTTCATACCAAGCTCTAGGTGCTTGTTTAAGGCCATAGAGAGATTTAGTAAGTTTACAAACAGAATCTAGTTTTTGAGAATTTTCAAAACCAGGAGGTTGCTCAATATAAAATTTCTCCATTAAATAACCATTTAAAAAGGTAGACTTAACATCCATTTGAAATAATTTAAAGTTCATATGAGATGCATAGGCTAAGAGGATTCTAATGGCTTCTAGTCTAGCTACAGGTGCAAAGGTCTCATCATAATCTATACCTTCTTCCTGATTATATCTTTTAGTTACAAGTATAGATTTATTTCTAGTTATTATTCCTTGGTCATCTTGATTATTTCTAAAGACCCATTTGGTTCCTATTACTAGATAATTCTGTGGTCTTTCAACTAATTCCCAGACTTCATTTCTTTTGAACTGGTTTAATTCTTCGTGCATTTCTATCATCCATCTTTCATCATCTAAAGCTTCTTCTATAGTCTTGGGTTCTAATTGGGATAGAAAGGAATAAAATTATACAAGATTTACTATATTTCTTCTAGTTTTTATTCCTGTATCTAAGTCTCCTATTATAGTTTCTAAAGGGAGATTCTTTAGGGTTCTAGTCTGTCTAGGCAACACACTTATAGGTTCTTCAGTATCATGTTCTTCTAAACTGGACTGAATTTTATTTATATCTTTTTCAAAATCATTTTTCAAGTTTTCAAGCCTCATGTTATCATTAGAGTCAGATTCATCCATTTGATCTTTCCTTTTCTCAAAGGGATCAGATTCATCAAATTTCACATGAACTGATTCTTCAATAATCCTTGACTTCTTATTATAGATTCTATAAGCTTTGGAAGTAGCTGAATATCCTAAGAAAATTCCTTCACCAAATTTTGGATCGAACTTTCCAAGATTATCCTTGGTGTTTAAGATGTAAACCTTGCATCCAAAAACTTTAAAGTAGTTAACTTTAGGTTTTCTGTTATTACAAAGTTCATAGGGTGTATTTTTAAAAAGAGGTCTAATTAAAACTCTATTCATTATATAGCAGGCTGTGCTTACAGTTTCTGCCCAAAAGTAGGTAGGAAGGCTATATTCATTTAGCATAGTCCTAGCCATTTCCTGAATAGTCCTATTTCTTCTTTCAACAATTACATTTTGTTAATATTTTCTTGGTGTAGAGAAGGTGTGTTTAATACCCATATTTGAGCAGAAGGAATTAAATTCCTGGTTCTCAAATTCTCCACCATGATCACTTCTTAATGAAATTATTTTAAAACCTTTTTCATTTTGAACAGCTTTACAAAAACATTCAAATAAAGTAAAAGATTTATTTCTAAATTTCAAAAAGAAAATCCATGTAAATCTAGAATAGTCATCAACTAAAACATATACATATAATTTACCAACCAAGCTTGCTACTCTTGAAGGTCCAAACAAATCCATATGAATAAGTTCTAGAGGTTTAGATGTAGCAATTTTGTTAATAGATTTGAAGGATGATTTGTGTTGCTTGCCAAGTTGACATGCATCACAGAATCTGTCACTTTCAAATTTGAGACTAGGAAAATCAGAAACTAAATGTTTCTTTGATAACTTATTTAAAAAATATATATTACAATGTCCAAGTCTCCTATTACAGATCCATGATTCATTTATTTTAGCAGTCAAGCAATTTACATGTTGTTTACACAAGGAATTTAAATCCAGGGTATACACATTATCAGTTATTGGTGATCTAAATTTAAGCAATTTATTTTTGAAAACAAAACAAAAATTGTTAGAAAAATCGACAGCATAACCATCATCACATAGTTGAGAGATACTTATCAGATTGTGTTTCAATCCTTGTACATTAAGTACTTTATTAATTGAGACAACTTCTGGGTCTCCAACTGTTCCAATACCAATGATTTTTCCTTTGGCATTGTCACCAAAAGTGACAAGTCCACCATTTTTTGAGTGAGTGTAGAGAAATTCAATGAGTTTCTACTCATATGTCTTGAGAAACCACTATCCATATAACATATATCCTTTTTTTCTCTTGTGACCTTCTCCCTGCAAAGACATTTACACAGATTGCTTTGGTACCCATAATTTTTTGGGTCCAGTAGTGTTAGCTAGCAAGGATCTGGGAATCTAGACTTGCTTTGTTTTTCTAATTTCACATGATTCTAATAGATAATTTGATACAAAATCTTTCTTAATGAAACTTATTTGAGGTTGTCTTAAGAAACAGTTTTTAGAAATATTTCCCCTTATTCCAAAGTAATTACAATTTAGTCTTTTTTCCCTTGGAATAAAATAGTTTTTGTACAGCTTGGGTTTTTCGCCTTTACTGCCAATTCCAAATCTTTCCTTTTTAATGACATTTTTCCCAAGGATTTAATTTAAAGTATTTTCTCCTTTGGTAAAAACAAGGGTTGTAGTTTTATAAGTTTCTACTTTAGTTTGCAGTGATTTTATCTTTGATTCATAATCTGTATTGTTAGAATTAATTGAATCAAATTTTTCAGTTAACTCCTTATATTGTTTTAGCATTGTATGTCTTTCATCAGAAATAGCCTTATGAACATTCTTTAAAGACTTATTCTTCTTAAATAGAGATTCATATTTTTCTTCAAGCATATTGCAGTAGGCTGCAAGTTTTTCATTAGAGTAATTAGATTCAGAACTAGAATCAGAAGAGTAGTAATATTGTACCTCATCTGTTTCTGCCATAAAACACATGTTGGATTTCAGATTTGCTTCCTCCTTCTCTGATTCTGATTGAAAATTACTACTGGAGTCTTCAGATACACTCCATATAGCTTTCATGGCTTTCTTGTCCTTATGCTCATAGTCATTTCTTTTGAAAAAATTTCTTTCTCTATTCTTCATTTAGCTGAGGACAGTCAGGTCTGATATGCCCCATTTTCTTGCATTCATAGAATCTTACTTCCTTATCATCTTTCTTAAATGATTTTTTGAAGCCTCTTTTCTTTCTATAGAATTTTTTGAATCTTTGGGATAGCTGAGCCAATTCCACATCATAATTAGATAACTTAGAACTCTCTGGATTATCTTTTTCATTTTTCTTCATCTTTATATTTTTTCTCTGTGATGATGATTTCAAGGAAGTATCTTCTCTTTTGATAAGCACTTTATGTTCATTAGCTTCATCTTCCATCTCAGATTCATACATCATTAATGTTCCAATCATTTCTCTCGTGGTTAAATCTTTGATAGGTGTCGACTGTCTGATTGCTACAGAGATTCCATTCCATTTTATAGGCAGTACTCTCAACACTTTTAAAGCTTGATCAGCTTACTTAATGGGATATCCTAAGGAAGTTATGTTATTGACAATGTCTATCAATCTTCCATTCATTTGAGTAATGTTCTCACCTTCAACCATTCAGAATGTATCAAATTTAAGCTTAGTAGTTTCATATCTCATTTCCCAGATATTGTTAGTTCCTTCGTAAGCAACAACAATAGTTTTTCACATTTCATATGCTGTTGGGAATTAAGATACTCTATTAAAATCATCTGGTCCTAGACCACATATAATTGCATTCATTGCCTTTGAATTCATATCATATTCTGCTTCAGTAGCTGCACTCCATGTTTCAGGTTTTTCTGGTATTTCATATGGAGTTAGAATCTTAGAATAGACTATGTATCCATGATTTTTTAGATAGATAATCATTCGAGACTTCTAGCATACATAGTTTTCTCCATTGAAGTACGGTTCTCTTACCATATACATTCCCTCTCTTGTATCAGTCATATTGCTCTGTGTATAATCACTTTCATCTTGTTAAAGCTTTTTCAGAAAGCTCAACCTCTGATACCAATTCTTGGATCGGATTACACCAAATATACACAAGAGGAGGGTGAATTGTGTCTTTTCAAAAAAAATATGAGACTGTGTTCTGCCTTTTAACTTTAATCAGATAAAATGATGTAGTGGAAATTTAAATGGCAGTAACACAAGATGTATAGTGGTTCGGGGAACATAAGGCCCCTAGTCCACTCCACCAATGCTCTACTCCACGAGCTTGGTGATTTTCACTATTTGGTCCTTGTTTCAACAGACCAGTTCACAACTGAGTACAGGAATTTGACACCTTTACAATCCAAGGGAAAACAAAGCCTTCTGGTTCACTTACAGAACCTACACAGCTTAGTACGAGAAGTCGATCACTCAAGAATATAAAGAAAATATTCTCGTATTTTGAAAATAATTTCCAAATGTTCTTCACAATTGCAACAACATGCAATTGACAGTAGGTAGATCATTGCCTTCAGAAATAATAATCTTCACATAAGAAACATTCTGAGTCGATCCTGTTGTATTAGATATAGAAATATAATTCACAACTTCAGTAGTAGAAAATTCATAGTAGGTCTTCATTGTAGAACAAGTGAATCTTCTATAGTATTCCTTCCTCTTTTAAAAAACAGAGCTTTGACGCTCCTTTTGAACCAGCTGATCGGTGTATTTCAGTAGTCTTTGTTTTTCCCTTTTTTCTTCAGAATAATCAAAAGATCACACACGATCAATAATTGATCGATGCAGTTCAAAAATCCCATATAAATAAAAGAACGATAAGAACTTCTCCTGTAAAATTAGATCCACACAAGTCGCCTTTTTTACTCGCGATATTCAAACAGTTGAATTTATAGAGTAGTCGTAACTTCCCTAAAGACTCGGCATAAAAAGATCCTGTTAATTTGATTATCAAATCATTGATGAAATGGTTTTGAATTAGTCAAAATCGAACTTTAAAATCAGCTTTAAATATGGCTTGAAATCCACCTAATAATCAGCGTATTGACCACTGCATAAAAATATGGACTTTAAATTCTCTGACGCCAAACTTAAGGTTAAGTTGAACTGTATGCTTCCTCTGAATGTAAGGTTGATGACGTAGTCTTCAAACGTAAGGTTCACAATGTATGGTTGAAACGAACGTAAGGTTCATTCCAAACGTAGGGTTGGTCATCCATACTTTTACTTGATCCATACTTTTTCAAGAACGTATGTTTCTTTACAAAAGTAAGGTTGATGAACCATACTTTTGAGAAACAAATGTAACGTTTAATATTTACGTACGGTTCTTATTCCATACTTTTTTGATATCCCAAATATAGGGTTCCTTCCTAATGTAGGGTTCTTCTTCCATACTTTGCCGATAACGTATGGTTGTTTAACCACACTTTTTTCTTTATCTCAAAAAAGTATACACGGTTTTTATCCTTATGCTACGTTTATCCATGTAGGGTATGAACAGTGTTTCCAGAACACGCTCAAGAAGATTCCGAATAAGTAGTGCATGAACATTGTTTCCAGAACACGCTAAATACGAATACTTTAATAATAAATTCCCGTAATTTCAAGAGTAAAATAAAATGATAAATTCCTGCAAGATGCTTAACAAATAAAATCATTAGAAAATAATTAAGGGTATTTGTGAGCATCAAAATTATCATAAAGAGGTAGAGTATTAATAAAAACTCCCCCTTTAAATAACAATATTATGTATTTTTGAAAACAACACTTTCTCAACATTAACTTCCAAATATGAAAATATGTTCAAAGAAATTCAAAAATTAGATTTATCTGATGAAGATAATTCTATTAGTTCAGATTTAGATAGTGATATTTCTCACATTTCTAGGAAATTCAAAGAGTTCTATAATAATTGGAGAGGTTTTAAGAAACAATTAAATAAGTAAAATAAGTCTAATATAAATTCAAAATAATTGATATTCTATGAATGAAAAATCTTGTAAATATCAAGAAATATTGTCCACAGCTACAAGATAACAAGAAATCAGAGAAAAATCATTTCAAGAAGGCTGGTTACAAAATGAAATCCAATAAATCCATGAAGGAAACAAGGAGTTCTTTTGAGAACTCTAGTAATGCATCATATTCAGAATTAGAAGATGAAAAATCTAATCAGAAGGCCAACATGTTCTTTATGTCACATTCTAATGAGGTTTTCATTAATACTATTCTTCTGAGTATAAAGATAAATCTAAAAATAATAATTGTTCTTATGAATATTTAAATGAGAACTATACCATACTGGAAACTAAATACGAGTCTTTGAAAAATAAAACCAAATATCTTAAAAAATTCAATAGTGATATGATAAATGAAAATTAGGACTTGAATAAACAAATTTTAAATTTAAAAATCATGCTAGAATATTTTTCTTCATCATGTTTTAAACATGGAAATAAGATTAAAAAATTAAAAAAAATAAGTTCAAGACTTAAAATATGTTTCCATCATTCTCACTATAGGTAAATATTAGTTAAATAGAATACTTTGAAATAATAAAACCTATATTAATAATTTTTAAATAGGAATTCAAGGTGAAAAACTGATGTTTTACAAAAATTACATTATGCCTAGTTCTAATAATAAAAACCTTTATAAAAAATTGTTTTTATTATGTAAAGATAGGAAATTATGGTAACAATTTTATTTTGAGAAACCCACAATTATATGGAGTTAAAAATGATTTTATTTCAACTAATTTTTTAAAATTCAGTGCTATAATTTTTGGAAAATATAAATAGATTTGGGTTCCCAAATATCTACTTGCTAACATTACTAGACCCAAGAAAATATGGGTACCAAAACAATTTCTTGTTTCATTTGTGTTTGTAGGGAAAAAAGTACAAGAGAATCAATGATAAATGGTATATGGAAAATGGATTCTCAAGGAATATTAGTGGAGATTTATATAATTTACACTCATTATTAAAATTTTATGGAGGTTATGACACTTTGATGATAATATTAAAGGAAAAATTATGGGATTTGGATCATTTGGATATCCAAGCTCCATAATCATCAAAAAAATTCTTTACATGGAAAGGTTAAACCACAATATGATAGGTATCTCTCAAAATTTTGATGAAGTTTAGTTTTTTGATTTTTCTAATAATGTCTATTCAATTTTTAATGATAAAATTCTTAAATTCAAGGCACCAAGAATAGATAATGTCTACACTCTTGATCTTAATTCTTTTAGTAGACAAAAATAGAACTATTTAAATGTTTAAAAAATCGAATCTTAGATATGGAATAGAATATTTTTAAAATATAATTTCCATTATTTGAGAAAATTATCTAAATGGAATTTATTTTTAGATTTACCTCAACTTAAATTGAATAAAGAGAATCTATTTTATACATTCCAAATGGGAAATCATTGAAAGTCATATTTTAAACCAATTAAAGTGGTTTCTACTTTTAGACCCCTAAAACCAATTTATATTGATTTTTTGGACCATATAGAGTTGCAAGCTTAAGAGGAAAATATTTTATTTATATGTTATTTGGTGATTTCTCTAGATTTACTTAGGTTTATTTTTAAGTGTTAAAAGTTAATACTTTTACGTGTTTATAAGTTTTTTCAAATTGGTTCAAATAGAAAAAGATGTAAAAATTATTTCTTTAAGAAGTGACCATGGTAGAGAATTTGAAAACCATGAGTTCAATTACTATTGTTCAAAACATGGTATCAAACATATTTTTTCTACCCCCATGACACCTCAATAAAATGGTGTTGTTTAGGGGAGAAATAGGACTTTGTAAGAAATTTCAAAAATAATGTTTTGTGAATATAACCTACCTACTCATTTTCAGCTGAATTTATGAATACAACATGTTATGTCATAAATAAAGTTCTAATTAGAACTATTTTTAAGAAAACACCATATAATATATGTAATAATAGAAAACCAAAAGTTAGTTATTTTAAAGTATTTAGATAAAATTTTATATTCTAAACACCAAGTATAATCTTGGTAAATTTGATCCAAAATATGGTGAAGAAATATTCCTAGGATATTCTACTAAATCAAAAACATATAGAGTTTTCAATAAAATTTCAAATATTGTTGAAGAATCAACTCATTTTAAATTTTATGAAAGTAATCATTTTAATCAAAAAATGACTCAAAATCAAGAGTTAAGTTATTACTTTGAAAAAATGATACTTAAAGTTTATTTGAAAATAAAAAAGATGAAGAGTTGGAACTTGATTTTCCAGAACCAAATCCTGAAAGGTTGGATTCCAGTGAACCAAAAAGTGTTCTGCTTAGAAAACCTAGAACCCTTAAGAACCATCCCTTAGAAACAGTTATAGGAAGCTTATATGAATAGATTATTACTAGGATTTTGAGAAAACTTTTAGATTTTTCTACCTTTTTATATTGGTTAGAACCAAAGTCTATATAAGAAGCCTTATTAGATTAATGTATGGTTTTAGCAATGCGATATGAATTAAACTAGTTCCAGAAGCACAAAGTTTGGAAATTAGTTGATATACCCTTTTACTATCCTATTATAAGAACAAAATTGGTTTTAGGATTAAATAGGATGATAAAGGTGTGATCATTAGGAATTAGTCTAGGCTTGTAGCTAAATGTAATAACTAGGAAGAAGGTATAGATTATATAGAGACCTTTTCCACTATATCTAGAATAGAATCTATTAGGACACTCTTAGCTTATGCATCACATATTAATTTTAAATTATATCATATGGATGTAAAATTTTATTTTCTAATTTGTTTTACTATGGAGAATGTTTATGTTTAACAACCTCATAGTTTTGAAAACCCCCATTTTACAAATTCAATTTTTAAACTTACCAATGATCTTATGGATTTAAACAAGAACCTAGATCTTAGTATGCACATTTTAGTTATTTTATTTTATGAAATAGTTTTTTATTAGGTAAGGTATATCCCACTTTATTTAGTAAAACTTCATTTTAGATATTTTTTTAGTTCAAATATATGTTGATGAAGTTATATTTGGTTCTATAAATAAAAAATTGTGTAATGAATTTTCAAAACTCATGAAAAAATTATTTAAAATGATCATGATGGGTGAGTTAAAATATTTTCTAGGTTTCTAGATTTATCAAAAGGGCTTTGGGAATGTGATAAATCAAAGCAAGTACATACTATACTTAACTAAAAGGTTTGGACTTGAAATTAGTAAAGTATATACAACTCCTATGATTTATAATAAAAACCTTGATTTGGATGAAGCTACGAAACCCATTGAAAACAATATTTATAGAGGAATAATTGGAAGTTTATTATATATAACTATTATTAGACTAGAAATTATGTTTTTAGTATGTCTTTATGCTAAATTCCAAGAAAATCCTAAAGAATATCATTTAAAATCTGCCAAAACATTTTTAAGGTATTTAAAAGGACCAATTTATCTTTCCTTACTTTTTTAAAAAAACTTTTGACATTAATTTAAATTTATATTAAGATTATAACTTTATTGGTTGTAAACTAGATATGAATAGTACTTTAGGAACTTACCATTTTCTAAGAAAATCCATGGTATTCTGGTCTTGTATGAAAAAACACTATGTTGCATTTTCTACCGCTGAAGCATAATATATTGCTGGTGGTATTTTTTGTGAGTAGGTATTGTGTATGAAACACACCATGATGTATTTTGGATTCAATTATAATCAAGTATCAATTAAATGTGATAACACTAGCGTTATCAACATTCCTTGGAATCTAATAAATCATTCGAGAACAACACATATAGAAGTAAAGAATCATTTATTTAGATATCATGATTAAAATAGTGATATTAATATTTAATTTAACTCAAATGAGAATTGTTTAGAAGTTATTTTTACAAATCCCCTTTCATGTGTACATTTTTATTTTATCAAAAAATATTTAGGTTTTTTCAAATTTAAATTAATTTTAATTTAATTTATGTCCTTGATATAAATTTTTGATTCATTTATTAATTTTATTTTAATTATTTTTAAATATATCATTAGACAATTTTATTATATTTTATTAAGTTTGGAATGTTTAGAAAATAAAATTTATTTCTTTCAAAGTTTATTCTATTTTATATATTATTTAGAATCAACCCAAAAACCCATTTGAGTGTGTAAGTGTTTTGGAAATTAAGTCCGTGTCCTAAATTTTATTTGGAACTTGACCCATTATCCATTTTCATATGTATCAAATTCTCACAAGATACAAATTGTCTCTCTAAAACTTGAACCTTTCAATCCTTGCTTTTCCTTTCAACCAGATCTGTTAACCACGGGAAAGTCAAAGCATGTAAATAAAGAAAGTCCAGGTTTTTACTAGAAATTGAAATGTGGTGAATCTAGAAAGGTAGTCACTAGAAAATACATCTATATGGAATGGATTAAGTTTACTGATATTTTGATAAATAAAGTGGTTTAGTTTCAAGGATAAGAGTTTGTGTTTGATGAGAAAAGTTCCAGTTTTCTGTTTGAGGAGGAAGTTCATGAATTTATGAGTAATATAGAGTTCTAGTTTAATCAAGAATAGGATGTAGTTTCATAAAATTTCAATAGAAATAAAGTGATGGTTTAGTCTATCCAAATGAATGAGATATTCCATTTCCCCATGATGGGAAGTATAATTATAGTCAGACCTTGGTGGCTGCAAGTTCTGTTAGACCATCAATGGTGTTCAAGTTTTTATTTGGCAACTCAAATTTTGAAACAAAACCTATGAAAGATATTCCAGTTGAGTGGAAAGTTTTGTGAAAGTTCTTGTAGACTATAATTTATTAGAGAGCTAGTGAAATAGATAAAGTTCTTTTTTAGGACTTGTATTTGATGTATATTCTGATAAATAATATGAAATCAATTTTTCTAAGGAATATGATGCACTTCATGCATCATTGTTGTAAAGTAAAAGGAATGATAAACTATTATCCTTATTTTATTTTGATCTAATTGGTTTTGAAGAAGAAATAAATTGATTTAAATAAAGGATATTTAGTAAAGTGTCATATAAGTAGCAATATGTCTACTAGTTTGCTAAAGAAAATTGGTTATTTTGGGACCTTGATTAAAAATCCTTGAATAAAAAATGATAGGAAGGTGTGGATCAGGGGGATCCATAAAAAACATCACTACCTAGTGATTAACCACCTACCAAGATGATTCTTTCTAGGGAAATGAAGGAGTCAGTTCCAACCAAAACTGAACCTTCACTGCCGATTGTATGTCCGAATATGGTTGAGTGTAACACCCCGAGCTTCCACGATACGCCTCTCTTTCAATAATGCAATAGCTTGCATTGTACGCAAGTTCGAGTTCTAAAACACCGTGACTAATCAAAGTAGCCGTTATGAATAGTAATAACCACTTTTTAAAATTATAGAAATCTTATATTTCAAAATGGACTTCATTTTTGTATTCGTAATATCGAAATTAGCCTATGTTGAATTTTTGGTATTTTTCTGAGAACTTCTAATTTTTTATGAATAGTGAAAAATACTTAAAAACAACTTTTTAATCAAAATAATTTATAGTGATAAATTATACTATTTAGTGGTTTTAAAGTATAATTAGAATATATTTTTACAATTTTATCTAATGGTGGTCATTAGAATTAATTTAACATTGAAATTGGACATAAACAATTGCCAATCTTTTGATATAAATTGTTTCTTAAAAAAACACGCTATTTGTTGTAACAGCGGGAATTAATAATAAAATTAATTAATGAAAATTATATGTTTGGAATTTTGTAAAATAGACATCATTTTTGAATTCGGAATATCAATTATAGCTTAGGGTGAAATTTTGGCTTTGTTCTGAAAAACTTCAATTTTTGATGAATAGTGAAACCACTAAGTGGTAGTTAAATAACTGATTTTTCATTTAAATGAAATATTACCACTTCTGTGATTTGATTTTCAAAAATCCGACATACATGGTCTTCATTAAGAAGTAAAATGTGGTTCAATAAGATTAAAATAATTTTTGGTGAATAGTAACTTTTAAGTTCTTAATCGCGATTAGAGGTAATTAGTGTAGTTTAAGGTAAAAATAATGTTTTAATAATATTAGATGAGCATGACACTTGTCCTACTCCTATTGGATGAGTCATGGCCGACCAAGACATCCCATGGGTCAACTTTGGGACCCCATGGATCCACTTTAGTTAGAAAATGACATAAACACCTTTTATTTAATGTTAAAGAAAAAAATGACACAAACATAAAATGTTTTACTAAAACAATTTTTACGTGGGGTTACACAAGTCCAAATTTTAATTATAAATATTCATTAGAAATCTAAAAAGATTTCCTACATCATAGTATTTTTATTATAATTTTTAGACATTAAATAAATTAAATTATTTATGACATCATTATGATGCAGCGATGACCTCATTATTTAACGATTTAAATAAAATGAGAAGATAATGCAAAATCCAAGGCTTACACTTGTCCAAAGCCTATTGGATGAAGATATTTCAAAACCTTATCACCTTAGCCTCTAATTATATAAGTGTGGGACCTTTAGAATCCGAAAAGCATTGTGTAATAATGTAACATTTCAATCTTTCCAAAAGTGCCCCTCCTCTCCACTTATAAAAGGCCCCCACCTCTCCCACCTCATTTACGCTTTCAAGCCATTTGGCTCGGCCAACCTCTGCCCAAATACTCTCCCAACATCCCCCTCTTACTCCTAGAAGCCTCACTTTGGGCAGAAATCTTCTCAAGGAAGCCTTTGGCTCAAATCAAAAAGAGTTACCCGATTTTGAGGTAATGTCTTCTCTAATGTTGTTTTGTTTTATTTTTCTTCTCCAACCCCCTAAAATCTTTTTATTCATTTCTTTTGTAACAACACCAGTATCCTCAATATAATAGGATGTTGTTATAAGAAGGATTCGAGCTACACTTACACACACCTACATCTAATGGTTAAAGAACATACAGTTTCTGTGGATGGCGAATTTCTGCCTCACGAAACGATGATTGTTCAAATTCTTTTAACACCTATAATGGTGGCCATTTTTATGACACTATTTTCATATATGATATATATATTATGTTTATGTTTTCCTTATGCTTCTTTATTTCTCATTTATGTCATAATTTATGATTTCCATTATGGGTAAAACGCGATAATTTCATTTTAGGAAGTGCGGACTACCGCCCCCTCAAAGTGATTTGAATCGTTAATGCCATATGTGGGATGTATAAAGGATGAAGAAAATGGTATTATACACTATATTATACTGGAATTATATTATAAATTTATATCATTATGATTTAGTTCCATTAAATATGAAATTGAAATGAAAGTAGCGTTCATGCGTACGTACGGCTTACCGTCTCCATGAACGGTGCATTTCATTTCTTACCTCTAAATGTTACGTAATATTGTAAATGAAGGTATATACTGGATATATAAGATATATATGACATCTAAATCATGAATATAATTCTGGATATAATGGATATTCTACCACATGAACAACTTGTAATTATAAGAAGTTTATTGTTGACTCAAGTTACCAAAGATCGACAAAACGACCAATATTAACTTAAATAATTACATAATGTTCATAACATTGTAATAAGTGATATAAAAAGGATAATGAAATTTAAAATGGTTCTTAATAAGGTAGATATTAACTCTAGTTTATTATTCAGGAGGTTAAAGAACGGTTGAGTCAAGTCGGACACAAGGTAAGGGAACTTCTTAACCCAATTTCTATTCTTTGGGTTAATCTCCTACTTTCAAATTATGTCATGATATTATTATGTCCTATCTTGTATTTGTAATTTATTTATGTGTACATATAATGAATACACATAATAGATATATTTTATTTAAAAATGATCTTTTTAAGGGACTTTGTCTCAATCTCCATTCATTGAGGCATATTTTGTTTTATACACAAATTTCTTTTATACGGTATATAAACCCCTTTGACTTTTACGTTTATTCAAAAGGAATATTTTTTATACAAAGAATTTTGCTAAACGACAAAAGGGAATGTTTTTCTTTCCGTACTTATGCGGCGAAAAATACTTCTCCGCCGCCATGACCATTATTTGAGTTTCGGCTTCCTCTACAAGCCATCCTTTTTTTTGATGAAAAATAAATACAAAGTTTTAAATTTCTTTTATTTTGGTATTGAAAATGGTTTTGAAAGAGTTTTTATCAATGTGATGTATTGATATCTTGTGATTGAAATGTGGAAATGTTATGTTTCCTTTATGCATGTTTTATGTGATACGATTATGTTATGGTTTATGATATGTTTAAACCTATTCATATGAGGAATGTATTGGAATTAATAAGTGACGGGTGGAGCCCGCTATAGCTCCTTGATGCATCGGTAGGTCTCATGAGACAACTAAACGTGGAATTGGCCGAGGCCCTTTCCCAATTTGATTTATGGTTTTGGCCGAGGCCTTAATCATTTTAGACGTCTTGGCCGAGGCCTTGAAAAAATGTTTCAGAATGTCCGGCATTATACATTCCCTCATTATGAAAGTGGTTATTGATATTGCATGTGATTATTCGACCAGTAGAATATCCATGTGAAGAAGTGAATGGCATTATCTCATTTTACTTTTTCCATATTATGTTGATGTTAAAGTTTAAAAGGCTTTTGTTTTAGTTATACATTGCCTTAAATTTTTATGTTTATTTATGAAAGCTTCCGCAATATTGTTATCCTTACTGAGCATCTGAGCTCACCCCTTTCAATGTTTTAATATTTTCCAGGATGTGAGGGAGTATTTTATGAATGACCTGCAGGGATAGTCTGAAGAGGATAGAAGTGTGGACTATGGAGACTATGTTATTATAGTTTTTTTCTTTGTGATGTAATGTAAAATTTATGAATGTATCTAGTGTTTCCAAGGCTACTAAACTAATCGGTCTTTCGAGACTTGATCTTTTGTGATCATGCCAATGTTACGAAGTAATGCACCGACTCTGGGTAGCTGGGGTCGGGGCGTTACAGTTGGTATCAGAGGCAGTTTAGTAATAACCTTGGAAGCTAGATTTAGATAAACTCTGATTAGAGCACGTAGACCTAAGATAGACTTTGAGGATTAGTATAGAATAACTTCCTAGAATTATGGTATTGTAGAGATGTTATGAGTTTTCCGAGCAATACATCCCTGTCTGGATACGAGCAGGTAGAGGCGGCTCTGGCACAAATGTACCTAGGGGTAAAACCCGAAAACACCGCTTTGAGCTAGAATCAAACGGGAACTGGTGCACGACAACGGGCCTTGCTGCACTCTTGGTTACGACACTCCCGGGGGATATGCTTAGGATAATTCTCATTTTATTTACAAACCACTATGAAGGGTTATGAGTACATACTTCCTCAAAGAAAACATTTCTTTTTATGATTATGGATTATATCCATAAATAGTTCAATTTATGTAAAGTGTTTAACAAATATGGAATTATGTATTTTGTTTCATAAACTAATCCAGTTTATGCCATTATTTAGAAATGGCGCCTAGTGGAAGGAATGGAAACCGTATCAATGCACGAACTCTGTGTAGGGATTGCCCTCCTGCTCAAGATAATTATTGTGGATCTGGAGATACAACTGGTGCTGATCAGCTTCTCACCGTACTGGGACAACTCACGCAGGTTATGAATAATAACCTTACTCGTATGGAGCACCCTGATCCGCAACGTGGAAGATCAATGCTAGACTATTTCATGAGGCAACAACCACCAACCTTCAATGGGAGTACAAATACTACTATAGCTGAGCAATGGATAAATTCCTTAGAGAAAATATTCCATTCCTTGGGGAGTAGCGAAAGGGAGAAGGTTGTCATGGCAGTTTACCGCCTCACTAGAGATGCCGATCAGTGGTGGTCGCTGATCCAAAACACAAAGGAAGATGATGACGTATCGAATATGGAATGGAGGGAGTTCAAAGAGATTTTCTTAGAAAAATATTTTCCTCGTGACCATCGAGCAGATATGGAAAGGCAATTTCTGAGTTTGAGGCAGAAGGAGGATGAGAATGTCGCAAAGTATGAGGCGAACTTTACAAGGTTAGCGAGGCATGCTGCCGATTATATACGTAACCCAAGGAGTAAGATTGATCGTTTCTTTGATGGGTTAAAACCATTTCTCCGTCGAGCTTTAGTATCACAATCCTTCTCATCATACGAAGATATTGTCTCGTGTGCTATAAAGACAGAAAAGGAATTCTCTAAGTCTTATGACAACAAAGTAAAGAAAGAGAAGAAGAGAACGGTGGAACAAGAGACAGATAAAGGGAAAAAGGGAAAGAAGGATTTTCCATTATGTGATAATTGTGGGAAGAATCACCCTGGTACTTGCCTAAAAGGAATGGGAGTTTGTTATAAATGTGGAGAAAAGGGTCACCAGGCTCGTGATTGCAAGGGAAAGAAAGAGGCTGTCAAAGTTGAATGCTACAATTGTAGGGAAACAGGGCATTATGAAAATGAATGTCCTAAGCGTCAAGGAAACTTACCTCAGAAAAGGCCAAGGGAACAAGGCCAATATTATGCTGTGACTACAGTTGAAGAAGAATAATTAATGTATTGGTGCTTTTCGACTCAAGGATTATATTCTGGTTATAAGAATAATGTGATATATATATGGATTGTACTGCAGTACTTGTTGATTTCAGTAAGGTTTTAATATGATTAAGGTAATCATATTTTTAGTATGTGACAATAAGAGAAACTTTTCTTTGTTTGGGGAATCTGATGTTACAATTGATTTTGGAATTTAGAGACCTTTTAGAGAAAGTCTGGACGAAGATATTTTGGATAACTATAAAGGTTGGAGTGGATTAAGTTGAACTTTGGATAGTATTGTTTAAGGTTAAAACATTTATGAAGATTATTTTTGGAATAGTATAGTACTATATTTTTAGGAAAAGGACAACCTGTAGGGTGGGGAATAACCCATCGCGTTGGACAAAGATGCAGGAATCGAACCCACAACCATAGTGAGACAAGCCTTTATTTCCTACCACTAGCCTACAGGAAGTCCCTGGTTATTACAAAATAGTTTTACTAATCTAAATGGTATGTGTTAACATTTAGAACCTTATACAATTAGGATAAATAGAATATTTTTGAGTTCCGTTACCATTTGGAGTAAAAGTTGGGTTTGTGGTAAAAATATATTAACGAATGAAAGTATACATAACGAATATGTATATTCCCTTACGTTCTTAGTAAATCTCCTAAATAAATTCCTCAACATTATAAAAGGTAACTTAAAACAAAAATGTTGTCGGTTAACTTTTCCAACTGGGGATTCAATGACCGTTTAACCAATCACAAGTTTGTGATTTTCTTGTGGTTAAACTTTCTCCTAATCCTGTTTTCTATAACTCTCCATCAGACCTTGATGGTTTGTTTTTCTTCCATATCCATATTTTCATAGAATCCTAGAATGGGCTATATCGGGTGACCTTTGTACTTATCCTGCCTTCTTTTAATGTTATATATTTATTAACCTTATTTCCGATGTGGGTTTTCCTCAAAGGTATTTTCTCTTTTCAACCTTTTATTTTCAAAGAAAAATATCAAATTGCGAGGACGCAATTTATTGAAGGAGGGGAGAATGTAACACCCCGAGCTTCCACGATACGCCTCTCTTTCAATAATGCAATAGCTTGCATTGTACGCAAGTTCGAGTTCTAAAACACCGTGACTAATCAAAGTAGCCGTTATGAATAGTAATAACCACTTTTTGAAATTATAGAAATCTTATATTTCAAAATGGACTTCATTTTTGTATTCGTAATATCGAAATTAGCCTATGTTGAATTTTTGGTATTTTTCTGAGAACTTCTAATTTTTTATGAATAGTGAAAAATACTTAAAAACAACTTTTTAATCAAAATAATTTATAGTGATAAATTATACTATTTAGTGGTTTTAAAGTATAATTAGAATATATTTTTACAATTTTATCCAATTGTGGTCATTAGAATTAATTTAACATTGAAATTGGACATAAACAATTGCCAATCTTTTGATATAAATTGTTTCTTAAAAAAACACGCTATTTGTTGTAACAGCGGGAATTAATAATAAAATTAATTAATGAAACTTATATGTTTGAAATTTTGTAAAATAGACATCATTTTTGAATTAGGAATATCAATTATAGCTTAGGGTGAAATTTTGGCTTTGTTTTGAAAAACTTCAATTTTTGATGAATAGTGAAACCACTAAGTGGTAGTTAAATAACTGATTTTTCATTTAAATGAAATATTACCACTTCTGTGATTTGATTTTCAAAAATCCGACATACATGGTTGTCATTAAGAAGTAAAATGTGGTTCAATAAGATTAAAATAATTTTTGGTGAATAGTAACTTTTAAGTTCTTAATCGCGATTAGAGGTAATTAGTGTAGTTTAAGGTAAAAATAATGTTTTAATAATATGAGATGAGAATGACACTTGTCCTACTCCTATTGGATGAGTCATGGCCGACCAAGACAACCCATGGGTCAACTTGGGGACCCCATGGAGCCACTTTAGTTAGAAAATGACATAAACACCTTTTATTTAATGTTAAAGAAAAAAATGACACAAACATAAAATGTTTTACTAAAACAATTTTTACGTGGGGTTAAACAAGTTCCAATTTTGATTATAAAAATTCATTAGAAAGATAAAAAGATTTCCTACATCATAGTATTTTTATTATAATTTTTAGACATTAAATAAATTAAATTATTTATGACATCATTATGATGCAGCGATGACCTCATTATTTAATGATTTAAATAAAATGAGAAGATAATGCAAAATACAAGGCTTAAACTTGTCCAAATGATATTGGATGAAGATATTTCGAAACCTTATCACCTTATCCTCGAATTATATAAGTGTGGGACCTTTAGAATCCGAAAAGCATTGTGTAATAATGTAACATTTCAATCTTTCCAAAAGTGCCCCTCCTCTCCACTTATAAAAGGCCCCCACCTCTCCCACCTCATTTACACTTTCAAGCCATTTGGCTCGGCCAAACTCTCCCCAAATACTCTCCCAAAATCCCCCTATTACTCCTAGAAGCCTCACTTTGGGCAGAACTCTTCTCAAGGAAGCCTTTGGCTCAAATCAAAAAGAGTTACCCGATTTTGAGGTAATGTCTTCTCTAATGTTGTTTTGTTTTATTTTTCTTCTCCAACCCCCTAAACTCTTTTTATTCATTTCTTTTGTAACAACACCAGTATCCTAAATATACTAGGATGTTTTTATAATAAGTATTCAAGCTACACTTACACACACCTACATCTAATGGTTAAAGAACATACGGTTTCTGTGGATGGTGAATTTCTGCCTCACGAAACGATGATTGTTCAAATTCTTTTAACACCTATAATGGTGGCCATTTTGATGACACTATTTTCATATATGATATATATATTATGTTTATGTTTTCCTTATCCTTATGTATTTCTCATTTATGTCATACTTTATGATTTCCATTATGGGTAAAACGCGATAATTTCATTTTAGGAAGTGCGGACTACCGCCCCCTCAAAGTGATTTGAATCGTTAATGCCATATGTGGGATGTATAAAGGATGAAGAAAATGGTATTATACACTATATTATACTGGAATTATATTATAAATTTATATCATTATGATTTAGTTCCATTAAATATGAAATTGAAATGAAAGTAGCGTTCATGCGTACGTACGGATTACCGTCTCCATGAACGGTGCATTTCATTTCTTACCTCTAAATGTTACGTAATATTGTAAATGAAGGTATATACTGGATATATAAGATATATATGACATCTAAATCATGAATATAATTCTGGATATAATGTATATTCTACCACATGAACAACTTGTAATTATAAGAAGTTTATTGTTGACTCAAGTTACCAAAGATCGACAAAACGACCATTATTAACTTAAATAATTACATAATGTTCATAACATTGTAATAAGTGATATAAAAAGGATAATGAAATTTAAAATGGTTCTTAATAAGGTAGATATTAACTCTAGTTTATTATTCAGGAGGTTAAAGAATGGTTGAGTCAAGTCGGACACAAGGTAAGGGAACTTCTTAACCCAATTTCTATTCTTTGGGTTAATCTCCTACTTTCAAATTATGTCATGATATTATTATGTACTATCTTGTATTTGTAATTTCTTTATGTGTACATATAGTGAATACACATAATAGATATATTTTATTTAAAAATGATCTTTTTAAGGGACTTTGTCTCAATCTCCATTCATTGAGGCATATTTTGTTTTATACACAAATTTGTTTTATACGGTATATAAAAAACTTTGACTTTTACGTTTATTCAAAAGGAATCTTTTTTATACAAAGCGTTTTGCTAAACGACAAAAGGTAATGTTTTTCTTTCCGTACTTATGCGGCGAAAAATACTTCTCCGCCGCCATGACCATTATTTGAGTTTCGGCTTCCTCTACAAGCCATCCTTTTTTTAATGAAAAATAAATACAAAGTTTTAACTTTCTTTTATTTTGGTATTGAAAATGGTTTTGAAAGAGTTTTTATCAATGTGATGTATTGATATCTTGTGATTGAAATGTGGAAATGTTATGTTTCCTTTATGCATGTTTTATGTGATACGATTATGTTATGGTTTATGATATGTTTAAACCTATTCATATGAGGAATGTATTGGACTTAATAAGTGATGGGTGGAGCCCGCTATAGCTCCTCGATGCATCGATAGGTCTCATGAGACAACTAGATGTGGAATTGGCCGAGGCCCTTTCCCAATTTGATTTATGGTTTTGGCCGAGGCCTTAATCATTTTAGACGTCTTGGCCGAGGCCTTGACAAAATGTTTCAGAATGTCCGTCATTATACATTCCCTCATTATGAAAGTGGTTATTGATATTGCATGTGATTATTCGACCAGTAGAATATCCATGTGAAGAAGTGAATGGCATTATCTCATTTTACTTTTGCCATATTATGTTGATGTTAAAGTTTAAAAGGCTTTTGTTTTAGTTATACATTGCCTTAAATTTTTATGTTTATTTATGAAAGCTTCCGCAATATTGTTATCCTTACTGAGCATCTGAGCTCACCCCTTTCAATGTTTTAATATTTTCCAGGATGTGAGGGAGTATTTTATGAATGACCTGCAGGGATAGTCTGAAGAGGATAGAAGTGTGGACTATGGAGACTATGTTATTATAGTTTTTCTCTTTGTGATGTAATGTAACATTTATGAATGTATCTAGTGTTTTCAAGGCTACTAAACTAATCGGTCTTTCGAGACTTGATCTTTTGTGATCATGCCAATGTTACGAAGTAATGCACCGACTCTGGGTAGCTGGGGTCGGGGCGTTACATTGAGCCTATTCAGAGTCAAGAGGTTGCTCAAATCCAAGTTACTCAAGTTGCTGCTGTTGATTAGTATACCAAGTAACTAGTTTTTGATAGAACTACAGTAGTTCCTATAACATCATGATATTTTTATGAGATAGATTTCTTGATGTCTTTTGCTACATGTAACATCATCTCAGCTTGCGTTACACGAAACACTAAGTTTCTACGAAACATCATTTTATTATTTTCATTATTTGAAGAAGAAAATTATAACCTAGTTGTTAGAATGGAGGGTATGAACAAGATTAAATGAATTATGAAATTATTTTTTACACATGTGTATATAATTCTTTGACTAATTAATTATAAAATTTAAAACCCTTTTTAAAATAAAAGGAAATGTTTTTCTGAAAAACCATACACAAGTGTGTTTTATACAAATAAATAAAAAAACTACTACAGTTGGATTATTAATGATATATATATATATATAATATTTCATCTAATTTTTAGCATTCATATTATTTTTTTCTAGATAGGATATAAGAATAAATCTAATTTTACGCATAAAAGAAGTATTTTTCTAAAAAGGCAGTTTTACCCCTTTTTGATGGAGAACTTGTTTTAAATCTAGTTTTTGAAAATTTTATAAATTATAATTGAAATAATAAAATTATTTTGTTATTTCCACAAGGCTGAATACCCTAAGAGGGGGGTGAATCAAGGTATGACTAATTTAAAATTAACGCCCGTTCTGATCTTGTTTCACTGTTAAGAAAAACACTCTTCTCTGTCTTTCTTGTTGCACAATGTAAACAGAAAGTAAAGCATGCATAGGACACAACGATTTTTACTTGGTTCACCCACACTAGGATATGTCCAAGGAGCATACGCCGATAAGTTGTCGGTCATACCAAATTCCACTAAACTTCACTAGCTGTGGATTACAAGGTTCGGGTATAGTCACTCTGTCCCAGGCTCACTGCCTTTACAAGATTTAGGGTCAGCTCACTGCTTTCCCAAGGGTCACTCCCTATTTCTCTCTCTTTGGCTCAGTGCTGGTGGAGAGGATCACCTTCTTCCTCTTCCTTTGCTCACTACATCAGAAAGGATCCACTCACAGTTTATAGACCTGTAGGTCTCTTCATTTGCATGAAGGAATGCATCTTTTCTTTATGTAGATGCTCTATTGAAGCCCAACTTTCACCTGTAGATGAGTCTCTCTCTGCACCAAAAGTATCAGGCAAGCTTCCAGCTTCCATGAAGCCCAAAAATCACTGATGGAAATAAACCTTACATGGTGCACAAGTCAATATCGGCACGCAAGTATCGGCACACAAGTCACAACTGGCGCACAAGTCTTCCTCAACCACTTGCGCAACTCAAGCTTCTGTAACTCCAAACCTGCGCGACTCACTTCCTTCCTCGCCTAAACCACCTCAGGCGTGCAACTAACACTCGGCACACGACTTCCAACACTGGCGCACAAGTCCCACTTGCGCGACCCACCACCACTTGCACGACCACCACACCTGCGCGACAGGATCTCTGAATCTTCAAAGTGTTGAACTCCGGTAAAGAATGAAGAGGGGTGGTCCAGAATTTATAGGCAAATTGACCACCCTGCACGATAGTGCGCAAGTCAACCTTAGGCGCGCAAGTTCCAGCGCCCAGATCCCACTGCCTTAGCCTCTTCCACGCTACACACTTGCACGAAAAAAAACAACACTTACACGACCCACTTTCCTTTGCAATATTTTGAAGTTCTGATTCAGAGAAACAACAGGCGCGCAAGTTCCCAAGCCTCCTAGGCATCGGCACGCAAGTCTCCTCATGGCGTGCAAGTCACCTGTGTGACCTCACCAATACTTGCATGATCTTTATACCTTTGCCTTATTTTGATGATATGATCTTGAAAAACATATGGTGAACAAGTTTCCAGGCCTTCAAGTACACTGCACTCAAGTCCCTTTGCCAAAAACTGCTTTTCTTCATTTGTCGATTTTCAGGCCCAAATATTTGGAAAACACTGGAAAACAGTGCCAACTTGTATCTGTTCTTTTGTACCACCTCCAGATCATCTATTCCTCTTGTCGACGTTCTTGAATCAAACATGGATTGTTGACCTCAGCTCTTGAACTCGAAATTTCATCATGAAATCCTCTTTGTCAACAAATTTATTTGTCATTGTTTTGCTTTTTCAACAATCACCACTCATATTTCCACTTTTTCAACAAACACAATCACCTCAAACATGCTTCAATGATACCTTGAGGGATTTTTCCCAACAATATCCCCCTTTGGGTTTGTTGACAACTCTTACATAAAAAGATATATCATTGATTCTTCAGCCACCGTTCACCTCATTGCGATTCTAATAGTGATAAGGGATTCGATCAACACATACTCTAAGCCCACATGAGCAATGCTCAGTGTGAGAAACAAGAGTAAATAAAAAGTTCATCAATGAATAACTTCAACTTTGACATCCACTGTTGACACCAAACTGATACCAATTTCCAAATTGATACCAATTGTTGATACTTCACTGATACCAATTTTTGGAAATATTCATACATTCCAACACCACTCTTCTCTTCTGCTTTTATCACGATCCTCAGCTGTCATGATATATATTCTTTGATCGATCACTTCTAGCATCGTCAGATTTAAAATCTCCCACTTTCTCATTTCTCCCCCTAAATGGCTGCTTCACTAGTCAGCTTATCCCAGTATCAAATTTCCACATTGTCTCCCCCTTGAAAAAGAAATATTTTCTCCCCCTTTTTCAACGAACCCAAAGGTCACTCCTTTGTAGTTTGTAACAGAGTAGAGAACACATACAATACATTAGGGAAAAACACACCATACCACAGGGAGAGGGGGAGTCACATCCACACGCTTTTAAGTGTGGGGAATTGACTGAACTCCCAAATCCAGTCGATGCCTTTCGAATGCTTCCTTAGGTAAGGCCTTTTTCAGAATATCTGCAACCTGTAACTCTATAGGCACATACTCCAACTTCACAAGACCTTGCTCCACTTTCTCATTGATAAAATGATATTTGATCTCAATGTGCTTTTTCCTTGAGTGATGAACTGGATTTTTGCTAATATTGATAACACTTGAGTTATCACACTGGATTCTGATCAGAGACTTCACTTCAACTCCCATATCATCAAGATGCTATTTCATCCATAATAACTATGTGCATTCTTGAGTGGCCGCAATATACTCAGCTTCTGCGGTTCTTAATGAAATGAAATCCTGATTCTTTCTTAACCAAGCAATACATAGTATGCCAAGATAGAATGCACCTCCAGATGTTGATTTCCTGTCATCCGCTGAACTGGCTCAGTCTGCATCTATATATCCCAATAACTCTTCCTGAGATTTGTCGTTATATGTCAAGCCGAAGTCCACCATGCCCTTGATATACCAAAATATTCTTTTCACTGCGAGCATGTGACTTTCATTGGGATTACTCTAATATCTCGCTGCTTGGCATGTGGCAAAAACAATATCAGGCCTTGTCGCAGTCAAGTACAACAAACTTCCAATAATTTTCCTGTATTCAGTGATATTAACTGCCTTTCCATCCTCATTTTTTTGATAATTTCATCTGGGTAGTAACCGGAGTTTTCATCTCCTTGTAATTTTCTATGCCAAACCTTCTTAAAACCTCCTTGGCATATTTGGATTGAGTAATGAATGTTCCATTGCTTCCTTGTGTTACCTGTAGACCAAGGAAAAACGTTATCTCTCCAATCATTGACATTTCAAACTCATTTTTCATGAATTCGGAAAACTGTCTGCACTGAGCTTCATCTGATCCACCAAATATTATTTCATTCACATAGAACAACACCATCATCCTTTGATTACTATTGTTGTTGAAATAGATATTGTAATCAAATCCACCACGCTGGAAACCAAGCTTCTTCAAGTACTGATCAAGCCTTGAGTACCATGATCTTGGTGCTTGTTTCAGCCCATACAACGCCTTCTTCAACCTACAAACTTTGTTCTCATCCTCATGAATGAGAAAACCATCTGGCTGCTCAATGTACACCTCTTCTTCCAGAACCTCATTTAGAAATGCAGATTTGACATCCATCTGGAACACTTTGAACTTTATTTGCACTGCTATGGAAAAAAATAATCTGATTGTCTCCAGCCTTGCAACCGGTGTAAATGTCTCATCTACATCTATTCCCTCTATCTGGGAGTATCCCTTGCTCACTACCTGTGATTTGTTTCGAATCACAGTTCCATATTCATTCATCTTGTTGTGATAGACCCATTTATTCCCGATGACATTCTTGTCTGCTGGCCTCAAAACAATCTCCCATGTCTGGTTCTTCTCGATTTGATCAATCTCTTCATTCATAGCCTAAACCCAGTTTTCATCTTCAGCTGCATCAGAAAAACATTTCGGCTCCACCTGAGATAAAAATGATGTTTGCTGTAATGACTTCATTCTTCAAGTCTGAACTAGAGCTGTCTGATAACCAATGATATTTTTCCTATCAATTTCAGCTCGACTCTTTGGCTTACTTGCAGACACAGACTTGAAACTTTCTTGTTCATCATCAGTATCTTCTTCTGAGTCAGCCTCTCCCACTTCTACTCCCCCTATGTCACTTACCTAATCATCACTTTCATCTAGAAACTGTTCACTAGGTCATTGAGTATTCTGTTCATTTTCGACTATAGTGACATCATTACTCTCAACAATTTTTCCCAGCCTCTTGTTGAAGCATTTATATGCTTTGCTTTTCCCTGAATAGCCAAAGAATATCCCCCCATATCCTCGTGCCTCAAACTTCCTGTGATTTTCTTTGTTGAGTATGAAACACTTACTTCCAAAGATTCGAAAGTATTTCAACGTTGGATTCTTTCTGTACCACAGTTCATATAGAGTCTTCCCTTACTTTGGACACAATAGAGACCTGTTCGAAACATAGACCGATGTCAAAACTGCTTTCTTCCAAAATTTCTCTGGTAGGTCTTTATCAATAAGCATCGTTCTGGCCATGTTGTTGATGATTCAATTTCTCCTTTCAACCACTCCATTCTGTTGGGGAGTTATTAATGATGAAACTTGATGCCTTATCCCATGTTTCTCAAGATATTTTTCAACTTGACTGTTTGTGAATTCCGTACCGTTATCAGTACGAAACTTCAGAATTTTTTGCCCAAGCATCTTTTCTGATTCCCTCCTATACTGCTTTATGCAACTGAACACCTCTATCTTATGGGTAATGATGAATACCCAGGCCATTATACTATAATCATCAATGAAAAGGACATAATACCTTTTCCCATTTATAGCTCGTGGTGAAATAGGTCCACATACATCAGCATGTACCAATTCGAGCACTCTGGATGATTTCTATTCCTTTGGTCTGTATGTTTTTCTGATGATATTCCCCTTTTGACAAGAATCACATGTATGAGTACGATCATGTGATAGTTTGGGAAGGTCTCTAGCAGCATTACACTTTACCAGATCTTCCATAGATGGTTGGCATAGATGACCAAGTCGCTTATGCCACAACTGGTTTTCTTCCTCTCTGGATAAAAGACATATATCTTCTTCCCCACTTACAAGGTAAAGATTTCCCTTTGTCCTTTTTCCTTGCAGAACAACTGCCCCATCTTTTCCCATGACAGTACATGCCTTCTTGGTAAACCATATAGAATGTACTGAGTCACAAAATTGATTGAAACTGAGAAAATTGTGACTGAGACCTTCTACAACCAAGACATCAGCACGTCTGATTTCTTTGCCCCCAAACCTAGCCTTTACTGATCCAATTATCTTTAGGCCTTCATCATTTCCAAACTTGACAACTCCTTCTTTGTCATATTTTATGCCTGTAACCAGATCCTTGTTGCCTGTCATGTGATACGTACAACCACTATCAAGAATCCACACACCAGAACGATCTGATGCTTTAAGGGAAATTTCAGCAACTACTGCCTTCTCTGTTCTCTTCTTCTTGGTCCATATTTTTGTCTCCATACTCGGTATAGATTGAGACTCATGATCATTCTCAGAGTATGACGGACCAGCTTCATCTTACAGAGCTACAAATCTATTCTGAGCTTTTAACTCACTTGTCGGTTTATTGATATGCTTCTTGCGAACATTTTGATTCTTCTTTGGCACATTTCTCTGAATGATCAAAGTGCAGTACCTAGCCATGTGCCCAAATCCTCCGCACCAAAAACAATTTCCTTCAAAATATGTTCTGGAAAACCGTTCTCTGTTTGGATGCCACCTCTATTCCTGTTCCCTTATATATATCTTGGCTATGGAACACACATACTGTGAATGTCCCATTTTCCCACAACAATAACACATGATATAAGGTGTATTTCTTCGTGTTACTTCAGCACCATGAGTTTCCCATTGGGATATCTGAATATTCTGATTCTTCTTTATGCCCAAATCAATATTCTATCTTGGGACGGGTTCTTGTAGTCTGACTTCAACTGCCACAAATTTTAGCTTCTGATCAAGCCCTGAATCAGCCTTAGTGTTGGAGCTCAATTGCTGCTTCTTTCCTACTGAACTACAAGGCTCCTATTTCATCTTTTCAGTCTTCAGAATGACCTGCTTTCCCAAGAATGTATTTGGAATCAAGGGTTTATTTTGGTCTTTAACCTTCCTCCACAAGCCGAAAACTTCTTCTTCAAGCTCTTCGATATGCTTGACGTGATCTTTCACTTTTCTGTTCAATCCATCGATCTCCTTTTTCTGTCCTTCAATCTTGAGCTTACACTCACTAACTGATTCTGAGTTCTCTGGTGTTGATGACTTGAGTTTTTCAATTTCTTCCAACAACTCAGACTTCTCTTCTTCCTGCTGCTGCATATAGAGTTTGGTATCACGAACAACTTTATTGGATTTCTTCATTTTGTCTCTCCAAACGTCTATCTCCTCAAGAGCTGCTTCCAATTCGGCTTCCATATCAACCCTCCCTTCAATTTATTCTTCTTATTCAACGTCTGCTTCTTCCTTTTTATGATAACTACCAACAATCTCCACCAAGGCATTTACCCCACGATCTCTATAATTTTCTATCTCCCTAACCTCTTCATCCTCAGACTCATCTGAACTTTCAAATTCTTGTGAAAGAAGATTATTCTTCTTGAAGAAATTTTTCTTGAATTTTTTCTTCCCTTTCACAAATGCTGAAGTCTTATTCTTGGGAATTTCAACTTCATCATCATCATTATCGTTATCTTGAAACTTCTTGGGGAATCTTGCCGCAAGATGACCAACCTTTCCACATCGAAAGCATGCTAGTGGAAGTTTACCTTTAAAATTTCATCTTCCTCTTTGCAGATTTGAAGAAAGGAATGACATCACCTCATCTGTCTCTTCTTCTTCTTGAGAATCTTCAATGGTGAGCTTCTTCATGGCCTTGAATGACACTTCTTTGGATTTACCCTTTTCCACAACATCGTTATCATCATTTTTCATTTCATATGCAACAAGAGTGGTGTGCAGGTTATCCAATGTCAATTCTTTTGGGTCTTTATCTTCCAAAACAGAAACTTTCGGATTGAACCGAGGTGGAAGTTTTCTCAATATGAACTTCACAATTTTTATATCTTCGATAATTTCTCCAAGACCGTGCATGTCTTCTACCATAGCATTTACCCTATCAAAGAATGCATCAATAGACTCATTCGGGTTCATTCTCATATCTTCATACATGTTCCACAAAACTTGTAGCTTTGCCTCTCTCAACTTTGTATCCCATTCATATATATTCAAAAGCTTTTCCCCCATGGCATGTGACATTTTTCATGACATCACCTTTGTATAGATAGGATTGGATAGGGCCCCCCTAAGGCATTGATTGCTTTGGCATCAGCATCCAGCTCTCTATGCTCAACTTCTGATAATGCACCACTGTTGATGTCAGCTGTTATACCATGCATTGCTGCTGTGAACACATCCATTCCTAAAGATCGGAAGTAGTGTTGCATCCGATTCTTCCATAGATGAAAATTGTTTCCATCGAAGATCAGAATCCCTTTATGATTAGTGACCTCCATTGAGAGAAGAACTACTATCAACCTTTCCCTCCGATACTAATTGTTAGGTCCATAAGGCTGAATACCCTGAGAGGGGGGGGGGGTGAATCAGGGTATGAATAATTTAAAATTAACGCCCGTTATGATCTTTTTTCGCTGTTAGGAAAAAAATCTTCTCTCTATTTCCTGTTGCACAATGTAAACAGAAAGTAAAGCATGCACAGGACACAACAATTTTTACTTGGTTCACCCGCACTGGGCTACGTCCAAGGAGCATACGCTGACAAGTTGTCAGTTGTACCAAATTCCACTAAACTTCACTAGCTGTGGATTACAAGGTTCAGGTACAGTCACTCTGTCCTAGGATCACTGCCTTTACAAGATTTAGGGTAAGCTCACTACTTTCCCAAGGGTCACTCCCTGTTTCTCTCTCTCTGGATCACTGCCAGTGGGAGGATCACCTTCTTCCTCTTCCTTTGCTCACTACGTCGGAAAGGATCCACTAACAGTTTATAGACCTGTAGGTCTCTTAATTTGCATGAAGGAATGTATCTTTTCTTTATGTAGATGCTATGTTGAAGCCCAACTTTCACCCATAGATGAATCTCTCTCTGCACCGAAGGTATCGGGCAAACTTCCAGTTTCCATGCAGCCCGAAAATCACTGCTGGAAATAAACCTTACTTGGCGCGCAAGTCAATCTCGACGTGCAGGTATCGACATGAAAGTCACAACTGGCACGCAAGTCTTCCTCAACCAATTGCGCGACTCAAGCTTCTACAACTCCAAACCTGCACTACTCACTTCCTTCCTCGCTTAAACCACCTCAGGCGCACAACTAACACTTGGCGCACAACTTCCAACACTGGCGTGCAAGTCCCACTTGCGCGACACACCACCACTTGTGCGACCACCACACCTACACGACAGGAGCTCTGAATCTTCAAAGTGTTGAACTCCGGTAAAGAATGAAGAGGGGTGGTCCAGAATTTATAGGCAAATTGACCACCCAGCGTGACGACGCGCCAGTTAACCTTAGGCGCGCAAGTTCCGGCGCGCATCTCCCACTGCCTTAGCCTCTGCCACTCTACACACTTGCGTGAAAAAAATAAACACTTGCACGACCCACTTTCCTTTGTAATATTTTGAAGTTATGATTCAGAAAAACAACAGGTGTGCAAGTTCCCAAGCCTCCTAGGCATCAGCGCGCAAGTCTCTTCACGGCGTGCAAGTCACCTGCGCAACCTCACCAATACTTGCACGAAATTTATCCGTTTTCCATATTTTGATGATCTGATCTTGAAAAACATATGGTGCGCAAGTTTCCAAGCCTTCAAGTACACGGCGTGCAAGTCCCTTTTCCAAAAAAATGCTTTTCTTCATTTGTCGATTTTCAGGCCCAAATATTTGGAAAACACTGAAAAACGGCGCCACCTTGTATCTGTTCTTTTGTACCGCCTCCAGATCATCCATTCCTCTTGTCGATGTTCTTGAATCAAACATGGATCGTTGACCTCAGCTCTTGAACTCGACATTCCATCATGAAATCCTCTTTTTCAACAAATTCATTTGTCATTGTTTTGCTTTTTCAACAATCACCACTCAGATGTCCACTTTGTCAACAAGTACAATCCCCTCAAAAATGCTTCAATGATACGTTGAGGGATTTTTGCCCAAAATTTTTAAAGTTTTATATAAAAATTTACTTCAGTTTAATTTTTGGTATTTTTCTGAGAAGTTTCATGTTTTGATAAATAGTGAAAATATTGAATTTTAATTAAAAAAATATTTTTCATTTAAATAATTTATAGTGATAAATAATACATTTTATTGGTTTTAAAGTATAATTAGATCAAAATTTTATCATTTAATCCAATTTAGTTTATTTAAGTCAAATTAATATTGAATTTAGATCTAAAACATTTCAATCTTTTGAATGTTTTCACTTTAAAAACCCGTTTTCCCATTTTGTCAACAAGATTATTTTAAATTAATTTTAGCCAATTATGTGTTTATAATTTTAGAAAATGGATTAAATATTTGTAATATTAAGGTATAAATTTATTAATTAGGTCCCTTTTATTTTTGGAGAGTATGAATAGTAACTTTAGTTAATTTTTTTACCACGTTTAAGGGTAAATCAAGTAATTGAGGGTAAAAATAATATTGAAATACTATAAAGATACCCTAACACTTTACCAAATGTTATTTGATGAATTTAATTTAACCCTTAATACTTTACTAGAATATATTCTTGACTATGTATATTATTATAAAATCTAAAAGGTTTATATATATCATGAAATTTTATTTTTAATTTTTAGTGAAGAAATAAGTTTCATAAATAATTACACAATAATGATGTAGTGATTATTAAATTAATGAAACAATCAATTAAATGATAATAGAAATATTAAAATAAATATAATTTGAGTTAATTAATGTGATGCATTAATTTTATCGATAAATATGACATGTTAGGGGTGTATTAAATGATTTTTTTTCTAATTTATCTTTCTGTATTGATTTTATAAAAGTCAATTTTAGGAATAATTTCAAAATTGATACTAATGATATTTTATGAAAATAATATTTTATTAAATTATTTAAAGATTGAAAAAATATTAACTAAGGATAAGTGAGATATGATCTAAAATATAATAAAATTTCCATTTATGGTCCAATTGAAACTTTATATGCAAAAATCACATCTTCTTAATATTAAAAACTTTGTTACCATAGTTAAAATTAAAATGGATTAACTAAGGGCTAATGAAAATGATAAGGTTTAAAATGACACCAAAACTTGTCTAAAATATATTGGTCGATGATATTAAAATATTATCATATATTATATTAGAATAAATATAAATTTGTAGTTATTGGGATTGATATTGAATTTATTATAAATTAATATTTTTAGAAATTCCAAAAAGTGACCTTCCCGTCTCTTATAAAAGGTAAGCACTTACTTCACACTTAATAACCTATTTAGTTAAGCCAAAATATATCAAAATATACTTAAAAATTACCTAAATTCATCCTAAAATCCTTACTTTGGTCATAAATCCAACCAAGGAATCCCCTTTTTTTCAAATCAAAAGGAGATACCTAAATAGAAGGTAATGTTCATCAAAAAATGTTTTTTTATTATTTATTCCTTAAACCCTTTAAATTATTTTTATTTAATATTTATATAATAACCTAATTATTCTAAATATACTTATATTTTTTTATATTAAGGTTTCAACCCACAGTTACAAAAACTTTCATCTAATGGGTAACGAACTTACCGTTCGTTTGTACGGTGGACTACCGCCTCACGAAACGATGATTGTTTGTTTTTTACTGTACCATATCTCATGATGGGAATTAAAATGAACATAATATTTTTTATTATATATATTATATTTTTTATTTCTTTATTCTTCTATAATTATTAAATTAAACATACCTTCATGCTTCCCATTTTGTGTAAATAGGATAACTTCATTTGTGGACGTGTAGACTACCGCCTCCTCAAAGCGACGTGATTTGATCAAAATTTACATAAAATGTATTAAGGGTGGGTTTAGTAAAATTATATTATATATATGAAATAATAATTATAATGTAATTATAATATATATATATATATGTCATTTACTTTATTTCTTTCAATACGACAATAAAACCAAAATATCATTCATGCGTATGTACAACCTACCGTCTCCATGAACAGTTTATTCCATTTTATATTTATATATTTTATATATTATAATAAATAATGAATATATATGAAATTTACATCATGGTTTTCATTCTGAATATAAAGAAATCATGATATAAGTAAGAAGAAAAAAAATATAACAAATCAAAACACATGTGAAAATCAAACCGGTTATTACCTGAAACATAACTTTAACATAGAATTGTTAATAAATGGGTAATAGAATGCATAATTAAATAATAAATTATGTGATATAATTGAATAATATTTTTTAATATATTAATAATATATTTATATTTATAATAAATTAGGATTTCATGGGTACAATGAGAGTCAAGACATAAGGTAGGAGTTTTCTCATATCACTTTTATTTCTATGAGATATATGTTATATTCACCAATTATTCTTTTTTGTGTAGTATATATACTTAATTATGACATTTTATATAATGAATTTAATTTATTTCCTTATATTTAATGTTTTAATTGATGTTACTATTTCACGGGGCTCATTATACAAAAGTTACCAAATCAATAAGGGATTTTTGTCTCACTTTTATTTCTGTGGGACACATGTCGTATACACAAGTTGTTTCTTAGAAATGGTGTATATAATGAACATGAATTTATTTTATGAGTCTTATCTTGAATATTATGGTATTTACATATCTATACATTTTTCTTTATTCATGGGGCATATGATTTGACTGATTACAAAGTGGTAAGGGGATTCTTAGTCTCAATTATATTTCTAAGAGACATATTCCATATTCACCACTCATTTATTTTGTGTGGTGTATATACTACCCATTAATGTAATATATGATATTTATAATTAAATTTATGTGTATTTATATATACATTTTATGATCTCTCTTTCATGGGGTTTATGTTTCAAAAGTTACCAAATTGATAAGGTAATTTTGTCAAAAAAAAATTTCTTTGAGACCCATGTTATGTTATGTGACTATATTATTTGATGAGGTATATATAATTCACTTTGAAATATTGTATAATGAATATCATTATTTTCTTGATATTATAAGTTTCATGTAATGTTATTATATCTTTGGTCAAAAATATGTGTTCCTTCAAAATAATGTTTTCTAAAATTTTTTAAATGTTTTTTAAATGTTCTTTTATGCATTTTAAAGGAAAAAAATTTAAAAGATGTTTAAAATGGTTTTAAAAGATTCCTTGATAATTTTTTAAGGTTAGTTTCAATGAAAAAGTTTTGATTTTTTTTTATGATTTAAAAAGTATTTTTTAAAAAATAGAATGGTTATTTTCCTTAAGAATTATTTTCAAGTGATCTATCAAAATTATTTTACAACTATGATAATATCCTTTGATATTAATTATGTTTTAATGGAGATATTCTTCAAGTACACTATTCATATTATATATATGTTTGGTTTATGTTTATGATGGAGTGATATTTATGAAACCCATTTATTTTCCATAGGTTATGTTATGATTGAATGATTTTTATGAAACCCATTTCATTATATAGGTTCTAATATGATTTATGTTCTTGTGGAACACATGCATGGTTTTAATTATATGATGTTCGAGACCTATATCTCCCTCCAATGCATTGGGTAAAGATTTTTGTCTCATGAGATAATTATGAGAAACAAGTCAATAGGATTTATACACTGTGGGAATATGGGGAAACTTGATCCACTATGGGAAGATAGGGAAACCCAATCCGCTATGGGAAGATAGGGAAACCCAAACACTTATAAGAAAAGGAATAAAACTGGGGATGGTGGTGTGTCCTGTCCAGTAGGTGTAGTACCCATGAAGTGTTCTATTAAGTTATGTCAATGATCCTTGACTTATAGGGAATGATATTACATGTTTATGAGTTTTCCACAAATTTCATGTCTTATTCCTATGTCATGGCTTCATGGATTATTATATTGATTCCCTTATGATTTATGTCTTATGAACTACCAATATTTATTCCATGATTCCTATTTATGATCTTTGATATGCAACGTATGATCTTCTAATTTTATGATGTTGCTATTTCATGTTTATTATTTCATATATCCATTATTTACCATTACTAAGCATTTGAGATCACCCTTTTTATATGTTTTCTTTTCCCTAGGTTATAAAGAAATGTTTTAGGTAGGGGTACTAAAGGGGAAGATATTTATGGGAAATATTTAATATCTTTCACCTAATTAGAAGAATGTGTTCCAAGTTTACAAATGCACTAAAATAATACAATCTTTGGGTGTGTGTCTGTGTTTTCTATAAAAATGATGTAATGTATATGTATGAAAAAATTGGGTCGTTATAGTTGGCATCAAAGCAAAGGTTTAGTCAACCTTTGGAAACTCGGATGAGAAAAATTTAGAGAGATACCTATACATATTTATAAGGATATGTCTAGGGATATCTTTATGGATAATACTAAGGTGTTGTAGATTAAATAATGTGTTATAAGTTATACATCATATAGGTGTTTTTTCATAGTTATGTGGGTTTCCATTAAGATAAGTGTTTCTAATTCTATGATTTCTGGTTTTAGTTGACGGTGGGAATCATAAGGAACTTGATTAATGTTGAATGCGACTAAAAATTTTATGATTAGAATTCAAATTGGATTATCATTGGAGTAAAGGATGTTGTGATCATTAACAAAATATGATTAACAACGTGTACTATAACGAACTCTCAGACTCACATAGGAAGACAAGGGAATAGTTTGCTGAGAATTTTGGTAATGGACACCACAATAGAAAAAGATTAAATTTTATTTGTGTCAAAAATGTGGGAAGAAACAACTAAATTGTTTTCTTAAAGGAACAAGATGTTGTTTTGAATCTAGAAAATAAGGACAAAAAGTAAGTAACTACAAAGGTAAAATGAAAAGTTTAGTCAACACAATGGATGAGAATATTTTACCCCCTAAGGCAATATCAATTTATGAATGCTTCAAATATGTAAAGAATGGGAATTATGAAAATCGATGTCCTATGTGTAAATATCATGAAGATAATCAACAAGGTGGTAAAAGAAATGGTTTTATCGCTACTGCGGATGATACTACAGGTGAAATGCGAAATGAAAAAGGTATTAAGTAATTGGATGAAGTATCATGTTAATGTCATAAGGAAGAAGTGAAATAATCAAAGTGTTTATGTATTTGGATTCAATAATTATGTTATATGAATTATGAAATATATAAGTATTGTTCAATTTATGTTTTTAGATATGGATTTAAAAGAACATGTCGAATGGTTCTGATGGAATAAAAAAGTGATTTAATGGGAAGGTGATATTTTTGTAAAACACATGATTAAGGGAAGGATAACCCTTAATATGTTCATGATGTTGGGATAATGAAATAATGAGATGTTTGATTATAAATGGGATCATATTGATGACCTTGTTAATGATAATATGACAACATGGTTTATGATATCATGGTTTGAGTTTATATAATTTTTAAATTTATGGTATGATGACAAAGTTAATTTTCGAAAGTATGCATGTATTAGATAAGGTTTTATGGTAATTCAGGTTATTACCATGTTTCAAGAGAATACATGATAATGGTATTCACATGTTTGGTATGTGAAAGTTAAGAGATACATCATGATTTGAGGGATAAATGATAAGTTAAGTGATCTTATGTCGAAATTATTGGATTTTAATCTTTTCGATGGTTCATAAGGGTAACCGTTTATGAAATTTTTAACATTGAAATTTGGATTAATGTTTCATAATATAAATATGTATGCATATTGGATAATATGTGCTAACCATTTTTTTTGATGATAACTAGAGATAGAATGAATGACTTTTCATCCTATTTTGGAGCTTATAATCCACTAGTTTTTCAGGGAATATAATTTAAACTTCATTTCTTGGAGTAAGAAATAAATAAGAGATTCATTAAGTTAAAAAAAGAGTGGGATTATAATTATAAGATGAAATAAAGTTAGTATTTCATCTCAATTTATTTTTAAGTAAAATGTTATCCTATTATCATCATTTATTATGATAGAAACGACCCTTTTCAGACCTATTTGGTCCACAGTTTTGTGGCCATTAACCTTATAATGACAATATTCTCCATCACTTTCCATTAGAACATGATAGTTATATTTCTCTTCCATGTTCATGTTTTCACTTTATAAACATGTTCTATAATGTGGAAACAAACTTTGAATCACTTTATGTAACCATAAAGTTCCTAACTTTTCTTTTTAAATGAAGTTTTAATATTCATTTTTTTAATGTGGGTTTATACGAAAGAAGCTTTCCAAATTAAACATTTGATAACCTAATGAATTTAGAGGGTGAAATTAATTTTAAGGGGGTATAATGTAGCACCATTATATTTTTATGATATATATTTCTTTATGTCTAACACTACACACAACACCGACTTAGCTTACATTACATACAACATTGAGTTTCTATGAAACATCATTTTATTATTGTAATTATTTAAACAAGAAAATTATAACATATCCATTAGAATTTAGGGTATTAATAATATTAAATGAATTATGAAATTATGTTTTACACATGTATATATAATTATTCCACCAATTAATTATAAAAAGTAAAATGTTTTTTAAAATAAAAGGAAATGCTTTTCTAAAAAAATATACACAAGTGTGTTTTATTCCAATAAATAAACAAATCAATAATGTTGGATTATTAATGATATATTTATATATATATATATATAATATTCGATCTAATTTCTATAATTCATATTATGTGTTTTCTATATAGGATATAAGAACAAATCAAATTTTGACGCATAAAAGAAGTATTTTTTTCTAAAGAGTAGTTTTAATGTCTTTTGATGACACACTTGTTTTAAATATCATTTTTGAAATTTTTTTAATTTTTATTTGAAAAAATAAAATTCTTATTTGAAATAATATTATAAAAAATTTACTTCAGTTGAATTTTTTCTATTTTTTTAAGTTTCATGTTTTTATGAATAACGAAAAATACTGAATTTTAATTAAAAAAACATTTTCATAAAAATAATTTATAGTGATAAATTATATATATATATTTTGATTATAAAGTATAATTAGATCAATTTTGTATAATTTAATATAATTTAGGTCATTTTAATCAATTTAAAATTGAATTTAGATATAAAAACATTTTAATCTTTTGAACGTTTTCACTTTAAAACCTATTTTCTCATTCCATCAAAGGTATTAATTTTAAATTAATTTTATTCAATTATGTGTTTATAATTATGAAAAATGTATTAAATACTTTTAATAATAGGGTCCAAATTTATTAATTAGGTCCCTTTTATTTTTGGAAAATATGAATAGTAACTTCAGTAAATTTTGTTACCACGGTAAAGGGTAAATCAGATAATTGAGAATAAAAATAATATTATAAATATTATAAAACTACCCTAAAACTATCCAAAATGTTATAATATGAATTTAATTATACCCTTAATAGATAAGTATATAAATTGAATAATTTAATGGACAATTGTCCATGAAAATGACGTGAATATTATTAAAATCAAAGAGAGTGAAAAAATGTCACACTCTTAATTTTAATAAGTATAATATTTTTAATATGTATTTAAATAGAATATATGCTCAGATATATATATTATTTTAAAATATAAAAGTTTTATCTATATCATGGAATTTTATTTTTAAATTTTAGTACAGAAATAATTTTCATAAATAATTACACAATGATGATGAAGTAATTATTCAATTATTGAAACAATCAATTAAATGATATTATGAATATTAAAATAAATAAAATTTGAATTAATTAAGGTGATAAAAGAATTTTATAGGTGGATATGATATGTTAGGGGCTTATTAAATGATTTTTTTCTCATTTATCATAATGTATTGTTTTTCTTAATGTTAATGTTATAAATAGTATCAATAACAACACTAATGATATTTAATATATTATTAAGTTATTTAAAAATTAAAAAATATTAACCAAGGACAAGGGGATGAGATATGGTCTAAAATATCATAAATTTCCCATTTATGTTCCAATTGTAAATGTATATGTAAAAATCACACCCTCTTAATATTAACAACTTTGTTAACATAGTTAAAATTAAAATGGATTAACTAAGGGTTAATCAAAATGATAAGGTTTCAAATGACACTAAAAATTTCATAAAATATATTTTTTGATGGTATTAAAATATTATAATATATTATATTCTAATAAATTAAAATTTTAAGGTATTTTTATTGATATTGAATTTATTATAAATTAATATTTTGAGAAATTCTGAAAGTACCCCTCCCCTCTCTTATAAACGGGCACCACTTCTTCTATTTTATTCACACTTAATAACCTTTTTGGTTCAGCCAAAATCTATAAAACTATCCTCCAAAATTCAATTCCTTAATCATATAATCCTTAATTTGAGCATAAAGACAACCCAAGAAGTCCTTTTGTGCAAATTAAAAGGAGATACCCAAAGAATAGGTAACGTTCATCGATGAACATTTTTATTTTATTTCCTCCTTAAACCCCTTCAATTATTTTTTATTTAATGTTTATGTAATAACATAAGTATCCTAAATATACTAAGATGTTTTTATATTAAGTTTATACCTACACTTATATACATTTCCATTTAATGAATAATGAACCTATCGTTCGTGTGTATGACAGACTACCGCCTTACGAAATGATGATTATTCATTTTTTCTTTACCACCTATCATGGTGGGAATTATGATAGACATACTATTTTTATAATATATATTATATTTATTATTTATTTATGGTTATGGAACTATTAAATTAAACATATGTTCATTCATTCCATTTTCTGTAAATACGATAACTTCATTTGTGGATGTGTGTACTACCACCTCCTCAAAGCAATGTGATTCAAGAAAAATTTACATGGAATGTATTAAGGATGAGTTTATTAAAAGTATATGATTTATATGAAATAATAATTATATTGGAATGATAATAAACACACACACACAAATATATATGGAATTCACTTTATTTCTTTCAATACAATAATAAAATGGAAATAACGTTCATTCATACGTACGACCTACCGTCTCCATGAACAATGTATTCCATTTTATATTTCTATATTTTATAAATTATTATAAATAATGAATATATATGATATTTAAATCATGATTATAATTATGGATATTATATAATCTTTATATATTTAAGAAGACAAAAAATATAACAAATCAAAACCCATGTGAAAAATAAAGCAGTTATTACCTGAAATGTAAATTTAACATGGAATTGTTAATAACCAGGTAATAGAAGGCCATAATTAAATCATAAATGATATGATATAATTGAATATGTTTGTGTAATATATATATATATAATAAAATTATATTTATTATACAATAGGTTTTCACGAGTACGACAAGAGTCAAGACATAATGTAAGGGTTTGCTCATCTCACTTTTATTTATATGAGATATATGCTATATTAACCACTTATTCTTATTGTTTTGTTTATATAATGAATTATGGAATTTTATATCATGAATTTTATTTATCTCATTATATTAAATATTTCAATTTATGATACTCTTTCACGGGGCTCATGATATAAAAGTTACCAAACCGGTAATGGATTTTTTTCTCACTTTTATTTCTATGGGACACATGCCATATAAACTACCTGCATCTTATAAGAAGAATATATACTGAAAATTAATGTATTTTGTGAGTCATATCCTATATATTATGTTATTTACATATCTATATAATTTTCTTTCTTTCATGGGGTATACGATTCGACTGATTACAAAGTGGTAGGGAGATTTCTAGTCTCACTTTTATTTCTATGAGTCTTATTCCATATTCACCACTTGTTTATTTTATGTGGTATATATACTACCCATGAATGTAATATATGATATTTATCCTTAAATTTATGGGTATTTACATATCCCTTTTATGATCTCTATTTTATGGGGTTTATGATTCAAAAGTTAACAAATCAGTAAGGTAATTTTGTTTCAATTTTCCTTCTTTTAGACACATGTTATGTTATGAACCTATATTATTTTATGAGGTGTACATAATTAAATTGGACATATTGTATCATAAATATCATTATTTTCATGATATTATAAGTCTAATTTAATTTTATTCTCTTTTTAGTCATAAATATGTGTTCCATCAAAACAATTTTTTTAAAAAATGTTTTAAAGGTATTTTAAATGATATTTTATGAATTTTCAAGGAAAATAATTTCAAATATGTTTAAAATGGGTTTCAAAGATTCCTTTTTAATTTTTTGAGGTTATTTTTAATGAAAAAGGGTTGAAAAATGTTTTATGATTTATTTTTTTTTTCAAAATAGAAAAGCTACTTTCCAGAAGAATTATTTTCAAGTGATCTCTCAAAATTATTTTCCATATATGATAACATTATTTGATATTACTTATGTTTTAATGGAGATATTGTTCAAGGATAATATCCCTATTATTCTTATAGTTGGTTTATGATTATGATAGAATGATATTTATGAAACCCATTTGTTTCCATGGGTTATGTTAGGATTAAATGATATTTATGAAACACATTTCATTATATGGGTTATGATATGATTTATTTTCCTATAGAACAAATATGTATGTTTTTCATTATATTATTGGTGGGAACTATATCTCCATCTAATTCATTGGGTAAATATTTATATCTCATGAGATAATGATGGGAAACAAGTTTCTGGGTACGATCCACTATGGGAAGATAAAGAAACCCGATACACTATGGGATGATGGGGAAATTCGATCCTCTATGGGAAATGAGGAAACTTTATCCACTATGGTAAGATGGGAAAAACCAATACCTTACAAGGAAATGGCTGTGACTGAGGATGGGGGTGTGTCCTACCCTGTATATATAGTTCCCATGAAGTGTTCTGTTAGGTTATGTAAATATACCTTGAATTATAGGGAATGATATTACATGTTTATGAGTCTACGAAAAATTTCATGCCTTATTTCTATGTTATGATTTTATGGATTATCTCTTGATTCCCTTATGATTAATTTCATATAAAATTCAAATATTTATTCCACAATTCATGTTTATGATCTTTGATATGCAGGGTGTGATCTTCTAATGTTATGATCATATTCTCTTATGTTTATTCTTACATATCTCCCTTGTTTACCTTTACTGAGAATTTGAAATCACCCTTTTTATATGTTTTCTTTTCCCCAGGTTATAAAAAAAGGTTTTATATACGGGTACTAAATGGGAAGATCTTTTTGGGAAACAATGAAGATCTTTCACCAAATTAGAAGAATGTGTTCCAAGTTTCCAAGGGCACTAAATTATTATGGTCTTTTGGTGTGTGTTTATGTTTTCTAAAAAAATGATGTAATGTATATCTATAAAAAACTTGGATAATTATAGTTCCTAAGGAGAGGCCAGTGGATACTATTCCTATAGTTTATGATACTGAAGAAAGGTCTGAGGCTGAGCTAAAATCTTAAGTATTGGATACAATTTTTCCTTAACCACCTACTGGTGGATATGAAGTTGATGATGTAGTTATGGGGTATAATGAGAATTCTTATACAACTTAGGTGATATCACTACCTCCAGTTAATCATGAGGAAACAAATTCAATGAGTAAGATCTTAGATAGACCAGTAAATCCATCCATTTCTTATACTATAATGGATTATTTTGATAATCTGATAGAAAATTATAATGATTTAATGGCAGATCTTATTTCATGAAAATATGAGATCATAGAACTCAAGGATACCTATGATTCTAAGTTGGATTTTGATAAAATATTTAATTTTTTAGCTTCTCAAATAGATCTAATAAGGAATATTCAATCAGTTCCTCTAATTTATCCTACAACCGCTTCTGAATTATGTTCTAAGGAACATGAAGAGATTAAATATATGGTGAGAGGATTGAAGGATGTTTGTCATACCAATTCCAAGTTTGATGAGCTTGGTACTATGGTTTTATATCAAAGGGATATGTTTGGGAACATTCTAGGTATGGAATCAGGTGTATCTCAATAATTACTTGATTAGTCAAAGTCTTTTAGGAATGAGATGAATAAAACCTTACACACTTTACAAAGTGCGATGATAGGTCAATTAAAATTTATTAAGAAATGTTAGTTTACTGTTCCTTCTCCCTTATAACCATTAGCTACAACTGATTTTTATAATGTAATTTATTAGGTGTTGTCAAAATTAAATTATGTACCTTCTCATCTTCAATATCTATAGTTTTATTTGATTACACCTATTATGATGTAACAATTAAATAAAGTTTTTTGGGTGATTTCCAGGAAACTAAATAAGATGTAATGAGGATTATTATTGGAATAAATATGTGCTCAAATGACCATGTTTGTCATATTAAAGAATATCTTGGTCTAATGGTAGAATAAAAATTGGGATTTCCTAAAAAAAGGGATATGGTTTCATGATCCATTGGACCAACCAATGAAAACAATCAAATTGATTTGAAGAGGCTGAAGGAGATCTATCTTGAAATTATGGATACGGATTTTGAATCTATAGAGGAGGATTCAAGTTCATAATTAGAAGAATCTCTAGCAGTGATAGTTCTGGTTATATGTAGGGAGATATTTTTTTATAGACCTCCAAGGTATATTCCTCCAATCCACCAACTTTATCTTGCTCTTGTGGTATTAGTTCGATTTGAACCCGAGCTTGTTATTATTATTGCTTAGTTTTCATAATCTTATATTAATTATATAAAGGATATTGTAAATAGTTTGATAGATAAAGTGGAGATTATGGATAAAAAGATGAAATCAGTGAATAAAAGGATGATGGCATAAAAACTTTTGTGGAGTGAATCCTGAAGAAGATTTTAATGGAAATGCCATCAGGACTAATTACTACAGTTATTGAACATTTTATGAGACCTCCTACTATTAGTGATCATTTGAGTTTTTCTTTAGGATATCTTTAATAATTTAAAGGAATTATTATATGTGGTTTTTCTTCAGTTTCTCATATGCATAATTAAGCCTCTTTCATTATCATTGAGTTCTTTAAGTTAGACATTATACCAAGGATTAACATGTGTGATAAAACCTTGTATAATATGAGAATAATAATACCTCTTAGTCCTTATCCTCCCAAAACATATATAGGTACTAGAAATAGAAATTAATTTTTTATGATCCATAATTCGGTCATTGGAAAGTGAAAGCAAATATAGATTCAACTATAGCTACTGAGTGTTATCAGGGAGAGCCCTCTTAATCAGAGACTATCAATAAAGTCCCTTTTGTGGATGTTGGAAATTATCATTTTGATACATAAAAAAGGCATCTTGAAAATATCATTAGGGGTACTATTCATCATATGTAAGTAAAATCTACTATTGGATTAGATAGTGGAGCCATTTTATAAGTTGATAAGGAGATAATGTTTTTGGAAATGACAAATCTAACTACCTCCAGAACCAAACCTACTTTCAAGCTATCTCAACCCAAACAACCTATTTAGTTTGAACCCATTAATAAACTTGGGTATTATAACTAATTTATTATATTTGTGTTTTTGGGTTTTTGTGGGAATGTATATTTGTACATGATAAGGATTAATGAAATACTCCTTTATTCATTTGTTATATTTTTATTAGTAATTTTTTTCATTTGATGTTATTAATTTCTTATCTTTTTTAATGACTATTTTAATTTAATATTTTATCATCTATTTATTTTTTTACTACATTCCATACCTTCCAAAATTCATCATTCAGTTTTCATATAATAATTAAATAGTTCATTTATCTAAAAGTGATACATTAAATGTTTTTTCCTCTCTTTTCCCTTCATTTTAATGAAACAAAATGGGGATAAGTTTTCAAATTTTGTAAAAAGGATGAGAAATTTTTCTCTAAATTGGGAGAAGTGTCAAATTATAGTGGAGAGATAATGACTAAACACTAAATTTTAAAATAAATATATATTATATAGTTTTATGAAAAATAATGATCAAGCCTTTTAAAATTTTGTGTTTAATATATTATGAGTTTTATGATCATAAAAATGTTGGGATTTTTAGTCTACTTATGTTGATCCAACATATCCCATGTAATATTGGTTTTGATGATCTCAAATACCATTCAAATTTTACTGATGATTTTTAAGTATGTTAATCAGTTTTTATCTTATTTTAAGTGTTTCTTCTATTGAAAACCTTAAGTTTTCAAGTCTAGATGACTTTGATTAAATTTTATGAAGCATGGAAAAATCAGCTACATAAGGTAATAAACTATGTAGAGAAATGTCTACATGAGAATTAGGCTATGTAAATTGACTACATGAAGTATTTTCCTATGTAAATTGCTATGTCATAGAATCACCTAAGTGGAAATAACCTACATCGATGAGATCAACTACATGAGTAATTAACTATGTAGATACATTGGTTATGTGAATTAGATATGTGGTGAAATCGACTATGTTTTTCCAAAAAAAATACCCCATATTTGGATACTTAAGTAAAAGGACTTCATGAATCAATTTAGCTATGTGAAGAGGATTCAGCTACGTGGAAAAATTGGCTACATAAAGAAAATCAGCTACGTGAATAAGGAGTACATGAATTTGGCTACATAGTTCAAATTCGCTACATGAATTAAAATGTTCAATTAAGCTATGTGATAATATAAAATTCAAATTTTTCATGTTTTAACATGTATTTATTACCATTGAATCACTTAGTGATCTTTTAATTACATCATACATTCTGTAAATTTTGGATTACCTCTTTATGATAAAAATGATTATAATAAAAGGAAAGTACAGAGAAAGGAAATAAGTAAAGTGATATTTTATTTTTCTTTATTGTTGCTGAATTATTTTCATGAAAATGATGTGTCTTTGACCCAAACTTTTACAGATCATGTGCTTTACATTTAAGTGATAATTTTTCATGTATTTTCAATTAATATATATTGCACGATCTCTAAAGCATAAATAGAGGAATGTAGAGAATAACAATGTGCCTAATTGGATGTTCAACAATGATATCTCAGTTCTCTTCAATGCTACTATGATTTATAAAAAGAAGAATAAGAATAAAAATCTATAACTATGAAACATAATTCATTTGTGTTGTTGTTTTATAATACTCCCCTCGAGCTATATTTTTATTCTCATCACCTCTATTGTATATTCCTTTATTATGCCCATTGTATCATATAACTATGTGATGAACCTATAAACTATCTATTTTATCTCTTTTTTTGTAAAGGTTCCCTATAAAAGGACCTAAAGGCTAATATTTGTAAAGCCTTACTGGATCCTGATTGAAATATCCTATACTTTTACAAAAAGTGTTACCTGCTTTCACTTAGTCATACAGTCCCTAAGAAAAGGACTAGAATTCCCTGATAGAAGGATTTGTCTAGTAAAAATTACTATACTTGTAGAGAAGTGTATTGATAGAGTATACTGGGGGAATTCTATTCCCTAAACAACTATAAATCTCTTTGTCTCTTTATTTTTATTATTTCTTTATTTTTTGTTGCTGCTTGTGATAAGGAAAGAACATGAAGTCATTAATATTCAAAAGAGGGTGGTTTTATAAGTGAATAAATTTTCAAGAACACAATTCACCCTCTTATTGATTCTTTTCTAGACCTTTTGGGACAAAAATAAATCCTAAACACCCATTCCCCCTTAAATTCAAAAAGATAAAGCTGAATGAAGAATTTATAAAAATCACCCAGTGGTTTTAGCCCATGGATTTTGAATTCAATTATTTGTAGAAGATGATTTATACATATAGGTCTTGACTATATTTCCATTTCCCACCAGACTTGACTTTGTTATCCCCATAGATGCCTTTAGGTATTCTCTAATGTGTTTGGTCTTTCAAATTCATGGACCCATGTGTCATGGACTTTGGTAGTCACATTTAGTCTTGAATAAGAAATATTATGATCCCAAGTGATCCATCCATGAAATGTGAGATGAATTTTAATTTTTCATACAATGATATTGGCTCCCATTATCTATTGTAGGCTCTTAATCCTTCAATGTGTCATTAGGCCTTGAAAATTAAACTCTTCATAATGGAAAATTAAATCAGTTTCTTTGAGTCAATTCTAATCTTGCTATAAATATCTCTTGTTGGAAAATGGTTATAATTATATTCATAATATTGACTATGAAAGGGAACTTTTCACCAATTGTGATGGTATAGTCTATTCAGACATTTATTGCCATCAGAGCTCATTATAATGATGTTAGAAGAACTTTCATTAATCATAATTTAGTTGAGAATGTGTATATTATACAACTTAAAAATTTTGAATTTCCAAATGATTATTGTAAGGATTATATGTTTCAATGGTTCATTTATAGATTGAAGTATGATTGTGAGAGTTGAAATATCTAGTTTGATGAAATCAAATAGTTTGGTTTCATCATGAACAAGAATGACTCTTATTTATATAATAAGATTTGTGGTAGTGTTGTGATATTTCTAATGTTGTATGTAAATAAAATCATAGTCATTGGAAATTATGTCTTGGCATCAAATTCTGTAAATGTATGGTTGGGTAATACATGAGTGAATCAACTTATATATTAGGTATGGATATATTATAATGATAGATCAAAGATGTTTCTTGGAATGGGTTAGAACACACATATTGGTAAAGTTCTAAAGTGGTTTAACATAGAGAACACCAAGAAGTGGTATTTTACAGTGTTTCATGGTATGAGTTTTAAAAAGATTCTATACCCTTCTAAATATTTACAAAAAAGGAACATGGATAATATTACTTATGCATATTTCATAGAATATATCATGTATGTCATGTTATGTACTTGGCTTGATGTATCTTATAATTTGATACTAATATGTAGATACCAATTCAATCCTATTGAGAGTCACTAGATTGATATGAAGTTCATCCTTAATTATTTGAGAATAAGTAAGGATAAATTATCATTCTTTAGAGGTAAGTAAAAGATCATTATAATGGATTGGAATGATTCTAGTTTCCAAACCAACAAGGGTGATACAAAATATGGTTTAATGTTTTGAATTAATGTTGGAGCTATAATTTGGAAGTGTTTTAAACAATCTATAATGAAAATATCATTAAAAGGAGTACATCATGATATCAAATTATATGAAAAACATTATTTGGATCATGAATTTTATCACTGAACTTATAGCGGTTCCTAATATTTTGAGAGAAATTGATCTTTACTTTAATAAAAAAGATATATTTTTGAAGACAAGGAACCATAGTCTCACCAATGGAAGAACAAACCTTATAAAAATACCATCACATTCATTAAATTATTTATAGGGTCAATATATTGAACTATCAAGTGGTAAGAAATAAGAATGTAGAGGATCCATCGAAAAATCCATTAACATAGTAAATACAAGAGGTACATATAAAGTCTTTTGGTATTAGATACATGAGAGGCTAGATGAAATGGGTTTTGTTAATATAAGTGTATCATGGTATTATAATATAGGAAATATTTATTTATCATATATTCATATGTGCTATATACATTACATGAATAGTAGAATGATAAAATAAACTCAATGTATGAATTTGAGTTGTCCCTAATAGATGATTATCATGGGTTATTATTATTTTTGGTCATATGCTAAGGCTATAACGAGTAGAATATTTCATATGATATAAATTAGACTTATGAGATAAAAAGTGGAGACTTATTATCTTTAATGACCTATGAAATTATATCATATATAATGTCATATGGTTATTGATATACTTAGAGGGTATATTATTCATATGAATTCCCATCAGTGATGATGGACAACAGAATTAACATGTGTACATTCATACTTTTACACCTTTCTTATGCCATCCTTTAGATCAATATAATCAGGGGATGATTGGTTATGTTACGGATTATGTCATATATTGATTTTAACCAAGATAGAATTTACCTCTTTTATAGAAAGTATTACATCTAGGACCTCAATTGATTTATGATGATGAAATGTATGGCCATATATAATTGGTTGATATGTGATATGATTAGCTACTTAAATGAATGACATGTAATTCATTCATTCAAAATGGTTAGTTTATTTTATAAAATCATCAATATATGAGATGGAATAAAATATATTGATATGTACCATGTCTACAGATCACTGAATTTGTTAAAAAAGGGATTATATAAGCATGAATATGATGTATAAAGACATTTTCTATAGAAGACATGCTTATATAGATATATGAATAAGTTTGATTGAGATCATTCCAAGATTCTTTGTACCTTGAGTAGAAATTCTATTTTTCTAAAGGTCATTATTTTTTTACAATTATAGATAAAGTAATTCATAATTTTTTTCAACACAAAAAAAATATATGTTTATATAGTAGGACCTTGAATAAGAATTAAATTTGGTACAAATCATTGTCCAAAATCTGTGAGATTTTATATGATAATCATATATAAATTATTTTGGGCGGATTAAAAAATAATTAGGATGTTTTTCAGGAATTTAATGAGGATTTATTATAAATATTAACTAAAACATAAACCATGTGTAGAGCTTGAATCCTGTGAGATCACTAAGAGGGGTTGGGGTGAATCTTTGATTCATTTTTTTATGAATTATTCTTTGTAATTATACCCCCATGGCTAGTTAAATACTTGATTCATTATTTTTTTTTCTCACAACCTCATCCAGATGGTATATAAAGTAAAAGGAATAAAACAAATTTTTTTACAATGTTTTAACTCGATGTGAGAGCCTACTATTTACTGGTAACTGATTGATTACGAGACTTAGATTATCCACTATAAATCAACTTGAATACAAAATATAATCTATCTACAGAATATATCAATAGATAATCTTCTAAAATTACTGTAAAAAGATCTACCAAAATGCCTAGTCTTCAAGTGATTAATGGACCACCTATTATCTCCTAAAAAGTTTCTTTCTATATCCCAGTGGGGTCTTTATACTTCCTCCTGATATTTATTCATGGGTACTCCTAAACTCCTTCAAAAAACAGGTCTTACACTAATAAAATTTGATCAAAAAATCTTTATACATGTTTTCCTTATTCTCCACTAAGTCACACTATAATTTTAAAAACATAATGGATCTTCTATTAATATGAAATAAATATTTCATGTGGTGTGTTATTCATGAATGTTGTATGGACTTCTCAAATATTCTCATGTAAATACTATATCTTTTCTGAATCTTATCACTCATTCTTTAACACACAAAAATTTCTGGATGTGTTGGAATTATTTCTTATATATTTTATAGACAAAAAATATTCAAATAGAATTGTATTGAGCTATCACATTTTTTATTTTCACCTATTAGAATATTTATATTCACACAATACCATATTAATATTAAACTAATTAAAAACCCCATTTTAATCACAATTAAAAACCATGAATTTTTGGGTATTTATGAGGTATATAAAACACCATAAACTCATAATATCCCCAGATTGAGTCAAGGATTTTAATGTTTTTCTTAAGACTCATTTATAATTTTATTTGTTCTTCATGTGCTATTTAAATTACCCACAACCCAATTATTCTTTTCATAATTTTTATTCTCCATTAAAACCATGTTATCATCCAAATAAATACATTTACCACAACCATGAATATAATCATCTTATTTTAATAAGGAAACCTTAATATACCTATGTATTCAAAAATATATTCAAAATTTCATTTGAGTCTTCCTGAAGACTCTATATTCCCAAATTCATATGAAAATTATTCATCTTTTATTAATTTTACATGTATAAAAGTGAATCTATATGCAGTTATAATTATTTATAAAATACCCATCATCATTCGAAGTATTATCTTAGCATTAGGAGATGTCTCCACACTTATGATTCCAAATCATGCCTCAAAATACACCACAACATATTTGGTTATCTTCCTTAAGCTTTGTATGAAATCATATAGTGAACCTAATGTATTATGAGTACTCATCTTGATCAATGGAGGATGTATGGAGGTTCAACAGGGATATATATTAGATTCATGTTGAAGAACCCACATCGAGTTAGTTTTTACAGTGGTAAAGATGAGGTGGACCATGATTGAGTGGTGCTTATTTTTCAGATCAGATGAACCTGGTTATATATGTATCATTTTAAGTGGATGAATAGCGTAACGCTCCCTATGAGTCCCACATCAATTTTTTCTTTATACTCTAAAATTATTTATAAGTTTGAACATGATGAACACCACTCAACCATGGCTCTGAGTTTAGCTTCTGAATGAATCTCACATAATAAAAATTCATAATGCCACCCCATTTCATGGTTCCTCCTCCCTGCACGCCTACCTATATGAACATGTGAATGTTCCATGCACACACTACACCCACCTGCTTAATACTCATCTATGCCGCTCATGGATGGATGAAGTTGATTCAGATCCTTCTTCCTCCATGGTTTTTGGTTGATATGATCCCTAACCAGGCAGGGTTTGGGAATATTTTTTAATTAACCCTTATAACAAATAGTTAGAAACCTCTTAATATAAAATTACATATAATAATTACAAATTAACTATAAATCCATATATAAATACCAATCCCTTATCATATAATCCACCCTTATTTTTTAAATACCAATTAATTTCCTTCTCAAAGTAAATTCCATATACAAAAGAAGTCCTACCAAGTCTATCCTTCTCAAAAAAAATTCTTCCTTACACAAAAAACGTCTTTTATAATTTTAGTCATGAAATTTAATTTTCTATTAAACTCCTTACGGCTTCTTTTACATAAAAAACTCAAATTTTCAAAATTATTCTCATTCCTTTTTCATTTTTTTTTGAAAAAAAATTATTTTTATCTAATATTCATTTCATTTTTCTTGAAAATTATTCTCAAAATATCCACTTGAAAACTTCACCCAAATTGAGAATTCTTCATTCAAAACATCATAGGATATATTCTTCAATACTTATTAAATTATTATAAACAATGTTAATTCTCCAAACATTACTAGCACATGTTCTAAGAATTAATAACAATTCAATAATCATCACAAGTGAGTGGGGAATTTAATTATAAATCACTACAATAATACCAACTCATGATTCTCTAAAAATAACCTAATAATTTCATCACATTTCTTCACCAAAAACATATTTAATCATTAATAATAAATAAAATAATTACTTGGGAAGTATAATATTGCCATTTTAATATTTTATCAATACTGTAAACCCTCAATGTCAATATGTGTGATTCAATGGATTTTTTATTCTCCCACTTATTGAAAATAAATATAAATTTAATGTTAAATTTCCAAAGGATCTATTAACAACTAGGTAGAATTAAATAAGTTGTATAATTTTTATAAGTTTCAAAAATTTTATAAAATTAACCCCAAAAACCTGTTAAATTTCATTACCTAATCATATTTTAGTAAATACTCATGCATGAAAAATTATGAAGGAAAGTAAAGTACATGATATTTACAAGGTTCAAACTCAATTGTGAGAACCTACATCCTTTCCATAGCCACTCCTGTGAGTGTATGAAAATTCACTATTATAAAGAAGTGAGTATAAATTGTGCCAACTCCCATTATACACCTTCTATCTCTTGATAGGAATTAATATACTGACTCCCATTAGTTTAAAAAGTTTTCTTATAAAAAATTGATAAAAAACAAAAGAATAATTACTTTTTTCAATCTACTCAAAAGATGATCTGTCCGATCCTTAGTTTGATGTAGCTAGGTATGATTCTCTTAATCTGAAGGGGATGGATCTAATGGAATCAGTCTGATGAATTAAATCTGATTGACCCAGTAAAATGAACACATTCTCAATATACATCAATTAAACTATAGTAAAATGATTAGTTTGATCTTCCTTAGTCCAATTGAAAAAACTTTTAGATGGTTAACCTTATAATGTGGTCTTAGTACTAAAATATGTCTTTGTCACAAATTCTGTATCACTCTTCCTTTTCCTCTCATGTGAAAGGTTTCAAAGTATGAATTTACTGTGTATATATTTTTAGGTATCCTAGAATGGAAAAGGTGGGAAACTGAAATTTTTTCCCTTATTTATCAAATAAAAAAACCTATGAAATTCACTCATATTTGAACTTCATGTTTAACTATTTAAACTCTTTTGGAAACTTCTTGATTCTTCTTGAGTCTTCTTAGAAATAATCCTTCTCTAAATTCATAAATTTTATTTAGTACAATGGAAATTACTCAAATCATTATAATGGAGATTCATCAACTCATTAGAATGGAGATTCCTCAGCTCATTACGATTCAACTTCCTCAGCTCATTATAATGGAACTTACTTATCTCATTACAATGGAACTTCCTCATATAATTCCAAATTGAATTTACTTATTTGAGTTATTCTAGTTGACTTTCCTTCTTAGAGTCAGTCCAATGGAATCCTTATATCTATAGAATTATCATTATGATGAAATTATCATTAATATGGAATTATCATTACGATGAAATTATCATTATAATGTAAAACCCACTCTAAAACTTTCAAATTATTCAAAACTTATAAGCTTTAACTCATTAAAAATTATGAAAAGTTCTATGACTGGTAATTTTGGATCTGATGGAAACTTTTTCTTGATTCATGGAACTGATATAATCTTTAAGATTCATCCATTTCTTCAAAATATTTTATCATGCAATTTTCATGATTTATGAGAAATTCAAGATTGGAAAAGTATCACTCGACTTAAAGTTATAAAGTAATGAAATCTATAACTCCAAATATAACTATCTTTATTCAAACTCTTCAGCAAAAAAATAAATTATTCACTCAAAAAATTCTAACTTTCTAACAACCATGGTGTCCAATGAATCTTGAACTTCATGCTATTGAATCTAAGACCAATGATGTGTGAAATAGATAACTTCGTCTTTCTTACAACTTCTATGTCTGATGCTGCTCAGTAAAATACTCTATATCTAGAAACAAAATTTCTAAAAAACTAAACTATTATCTCCATTTTTTTGGGGTAAAAAAAGTCAGAAACTTTCACCTATTTTTCAAAAACAATATTTTAAAAAAGTTTAGTTGTCAAAAATAAATTTTTTTAAAAACAAAACATCACAAAGGTTCTTCAATATCCCCATTTGTATATGTTTAAAAAACTTGTTAAAAACCTTTTCAACTCCTAGAAAATTTTCACAACTCAAAATTTTTAAACAAATCAAGGTTTTAAACTTTTATCAAAACATATAATTTCTCAAAAGAGAATGTCCTCACATCACACTAATAGATAAAGTAATGTTTTTTAAGGAATTACATCCCTCAGTGACAATAATTTTTTTTCCATGTTAAGATAAAATATCCCTCACTTTTATCTTTTCCTCTCTCACTTTTATTTTTATCTCCCCCATTCTATGATAACCACAACTTCAGATTCATAAAAGAAAGATAAGTACAAAATTTATTTTTTTATTCTCTCCCCCCATTTTTCAACATAATCAAAAGAATGGTGGGAGATATTACTTATGATTTTTAGGAAGTCATTGAAGGAAGATGAACATGAAGTTTCTGACTTAATTCCACAAATCTCTCCTTTGACAAAGATCTTGTGTTGATATCAATAATTTGACACTTTTTGAGATATATTATAGAAAAACATCTCCATAAGAAACTTTCAGTTTTATAAAGTGAAACTTTATATCAATGTGTTCTGATCTTGAGTATTGAATACGATTTTAAAAAAGATAAATTACACTTTGATTATCAAAAAAAAATATTCAATGGTTTATAAACTCTCACTTTCAAGTATTCCACTTGTACTTTCATCCACAACATTCGAGTACAAGACTATCTAACTGCAACATATTTTGATCTACTATGCTCAGAGTTACTGAACTTTGTTTATTACTATACCAACTCACACAACATTCTCCCAATAAAAATGTTTCTCCAAAAGTTTATTTTCTATCATTAAAATCGCTAACCCAATTAGCATCAATATAACCATGAAAGTTTTTTCCATAACTTATTTTGAATAAAATACCATATGAAGTTGTTCCTTTGATATATCTCAAAATTTTATTTGATAACAAAATATGAGATTATTTCATATTACTTTGATAAACGGAACACAAAGGTACAATATGAAAAATATTAGGTATTGAGGCTCTAAGATAAAACAAAATTTCTATCAGCTTCCAAAAATATTTTCAATTGAAACTTTCTCCAGATTCATCTTTAATCATCTTCATCCCAATTGAAATATGAGTAGAAACTTCTCTAGAATCTTCCATACCAATATTTTGTAATATTTTCATGGAATACTTTTTCTTGAGATAAGAAAATGTACTTTGACTTATTTTGAACTTCTAAGAAAAGGAATAAAGTTAGTTCTCCCAAAATTGACATTTTAAATTTTTTCTTCATTTCCTCATCAAATTCTTTACAAAATTTTTCTTGATACGCATAAAAAATTATATAATCAACATACACAATAATAATTAGTGTTTTGGAGTTAACTTATTTCACATATAAGTTACTACAAAAATTTCCTTTATAAAAATTCAATATTCTCAAACAACTATCAAGTTTTGAATACCATGAATGTGGGGCTTATTTCAACCCATAAAAATATTTCTTCAATTTAAAAACTTTTGTTTTCATATTCATCAATTAGAAACCCAAAAGGTTAATCAATTTAAATTTCTTCTCTAGTATCATCATTTAGAAAGGCTAGATTTACATCCATATGATAAAATTTGTAATTATAGGGAAGATCCACTGCTAGAAAAATTTTAATAGTTTCTAACCATGAAACAGGAGAAAAGTTTTTATCAAAATCCACATTTTCTACATGTGTATAACCTTTATAAAAAAATCTTTTCTGTGTTTCTTGAAACTTATCCATGTTCATTAAACTTGTTTATGTAAAACCAATTTGTTCCGATAAAATTTTTACTTTTCGAACATTGTAAAAGTTCCCATGTTTTATTTTTCTCAATTTTATAAAACTCTTAATTAATATAATACACCCATTCCTTGTGTTGATTAGCTTCTGAAACTAATTCCATTTTAACTTTTGAAATAAGTGAAGTCCTATTTTCTAATCTTATATTTATTCTTGTATGAAATGGATACTTCTAATTCCTATGAATATTTTTGGTGTCAACATGTTTTTTTAAAGTAGGAAATTTCAGAGTTCCTCTTCCAGCTTCACTTTTCACATCAAATAATTCACCTGAATCTTGATAAGTCTATTTTGATTCACTATCAACTTAATTGGAATTATTCAGATTATATTCCTCAATATTATCAAAAACATTTGTTAAGGAGTTTTGTATTTTCAATAAATTTCACATCATATGAGTCAAAAAACTTTTGTAAATTTTTGTTCCAACACTTATAACCTCTTCCATTGGGTGAATGACACATAAAAGTTCATTCTTTTGATTTTTCATCAAACTTTATAAGATACAATTTTTTTTATTTTAAGTAATAAATGACTTAAAAAAACTTTGATGTATTTAAATGAATGTTTTTTGTTATACCAAATTTCATAAGAAGTCATGTTGGATTCCGATGTCAACAAAAATTTATTCTTAACATGTACAATAGTACTAACAACTTCTCTCTAATAGAACTTTGAATGTTTATATTCTACTAACATTATTTTTCCCATTTCTACCAAACTTCTATTCTTCCTCTATACTAGTCAATTTATTTTTGTGGTATATGGAGAAATATATTGATGTTTGATTCCATGATTTCTTGGATAATATTCAAAATTATTTCATATAAATGCAGTACCATTATCTTTTCTCAACTTCTTTATGTAAAAGCCCAATTATTTATAAAATCCTACTATGAAGACTCTGAATATTTATAAAACCTATGAATTGTGTTTTATAAAAATGATGTTATTAATCCAATTGAAATAACCAATAAAAGTGATAAAGTAAAAATACCCTTTTTTTGATTGATGTCTCATCAACCCACATAGATCAGAATGAATGAGTTCAAGAGATCTGGTAGATTGAATCTTAACTTTATTAAGAATCATATTAGTCATCTTCCATTTCTAAAAAGTTACACAAAAATCTTATTCTAATATTTTAAAAACTAGAAAAATTATTATAGAATAAAAATATAGAGTTTGTTCATGTTCTTCTACCCAAGGTGGCCAAGTCTTTGGTGCCACAACTTATTTTCATCTTCAGCACTTAAGTAACATGAGTTGTTAAATTCTCTTATTTGGAAGAGATTACCATTGGTTCTTTCTCCTTTTTCAATAACTTTTCTATATTTCACACTTTTTATAACACAAGAATATTTTCTAAAGATCATTTATTTTCCATCATCACAAAGTTGAATTACACTAAGTAAGTTATGTTTTAGTCCATCGATAAACAAAACTTCCTTAGATTTCATCTTTTTAGCTTTAATATCAGTCATTCTGATTGCTATTATTTTATGATAAATATAATTCCCAAAGTTAAAAACACCTCCATAATGATTTTCAACATGTTTAAAAATTTTTAAATCACCTATCATGTGTGAAGAACAAGCGTTATCAAGTATCCATGGTTTGTTCTTTTTTACTTGCTTTTAAGGCAGTCTCAACAACAAAGGTTATTTATTTAAATTTATTCTTTCCTGCTTCATTTTATTTTATTATATAAAAAACTTATCATATAATATTATTCATACATTATTCATAAAAATGACCTGGTTGATCAAATATTCTATAAAATTCTTTCAGATAATCAAACTAATTTTTCATTGGAAAGTTTCTAACATATTGAGATTTCACGTTTTCAACTTTATGTAAGTTTGGAAAGTTACTCATTATACTTTAACTATTTATTCCACTATGTTTTAATATTATTTTGGGAAGAGATAATTTATTATATAAATTATAAGCACTATTACCATAGATTCCACAACACCGAAGATCACCATGAAATCTTGATTTTATATTAACGTAATATCTTTCTATATAGAAACTTTATTGAGGTTGATAAATTCTTTATGATCTAAAATACTCTGGGCATGGACCATCTTTCTTAAAAAATTATTTTTCAAATTTTTTATATGTGATATGTTTCTCAAATCCCTTCTCAACCCATGATTTTCCAACACTTTTCTTATCAACTGAAATGTTATAAAAATTAGATAAAACATTATTTTTGTTGGGTGAGGATTTCTCCCAATTCTTTATTTGAACTTTCTCAACAACTTTATAAGTCTCATCTTTTACTTTTAATGTTTTTTTGAACTTTTTATTTATCTTCCTCAAGGTTCTTTGGGTATCAAGAAGTTTTGATCTAAACTTTTTAAACTTTTCTTCATTAGATTCCAGCTTATCACTAAGATCTTCAACTATCTTTCCCTATTCAGAAATTCTATGTTTGTAAATTAATATCTCTTAGATGAATTATTCTTCTTTATTGACAACATCTTTTTCACCTTCAAAAAATTTTCCACCATCTTTCTTTGTCATTATGATTTGTTTCTTGAGATATCTGTTTTTATTAAGACATGCAACAAGTTCTATTATGAGATGATACTCTGTGTAATATTTTCACCTCCTTCTTCACTATTTAAAGATTCTTCAACTTTCTAAAAAATTTCAATGAATGTTATGAACTTTTCAAAACATTCATCCTCTAAGGAATTGTTTCTAGTTGAGTTTGATTCATCTTTCTTACTCAGTATACTCTTTTTGTCTCTAGTGAAATTATTCTTATATTTTTTAGATGACGTTTTTCTTTAGAACTTTTTGTTCAACTTATTCTATCGAGTTTTTTAATCAGAATCTTCTTGATATTCTCTATCTTTATTGTTTGAAAAATTTATATCAAAGTGTCTTATTTCACCATAATCAAAAAATTTGAGAGTAATTTTACCTCTATACTTTCCTCTTCCACTTAGATAGTTCTTAGATATAAGAGACATGAATTTTGTATTCAACTAATCAACCTATTTATCTTTGGAGTCATAAAGAGAAACATATTCAACATCTTGAATTTTCATTTTTCTCATAGATTAAAATGGCTTTCATATTTCATATTATTTTTAAACATTGAATATTTTTATCATTTTATAAGCAATAAGAATGCTGTGAAACTCATCAAGAGATAAATCATATTTATCTTCTAAATCAAAAATTTTAAAATCAAACATATTCAGAAAGTTTCTCATTAGTTTCTTCACAATTATAGAATCTTCCAGTACATTTCCAAATCATTTTATATTGCAAAAAATTTCATTTACTTTGGTGAAGCATTCATCAATAATTTATTTATCTCTTACTATTATGTATTCATACTTAATATGCCATATTTGTATCTTTTCTTCCTTCACTTTAGTATTCCATTTGAAAATACTTTCCAGCTTTTCCCACTTACTATTTGAATTTTTGAGACCCATCACCTTCATATAAACATTTTTTGATACAGACATAAGGATAGAATTTCTAGCATTTACATAAAATTCAATATTTCTCTTATTATAAAAACTCATAGAAACATATTTCTCAATAGGTGGAAAAACAATTATAGCAGCATCAATAACTTCCAGGTCAAGAGATAAGAGATATAGAATTATCCCGTTCTTTCAACCATGATAATTTTTCCATAAAATGTAGGAATTCCTCTACTATTGAAAGAATTGAGATTATCCATTATAAGGATTAAATATGGTACCCTTGGACCGAATACCAATTAAAGTTATAAATGATCAAATAATAAGTGAGGGGGGGGGGAGGTTGAATTAGTTGTATACTTTTTATAAGTTTCAAAACTTTTAGAAATTTAACCCTTGAAACCTGTTATTGTTTATTAACTTATCATATTTTAGTAAATACTCATGCATGAAAAAATATGAAATCAATTAAATCACATGATATTTACAAGGTTCATCCTCAGTGTGGGAACCTACATCCTTACCATATCCACTCCCATAAGTCTATAGAAATTCACTATTTTGAATAAGTAAATACAAATTGTGTCAAATCCAATTAGAAACCTTTTACCTCCTAGAAAGAAGGATTATAATGACTCTATTCAGTTTAATTTTTTTGTTACAAAAAATTGATCCAAAAAATAATAAATACTTTGTTTAAACTACTCTTAAAAATTCTCTATTCAGATCCTTAGTTCGATGCGAATAGTTTTGATTCTCTCAGTCCAATGGGGTTCGGTCTGATGGACTCAGTCTGATGAATTCAATCTGATAGACTCAGTATAATGAACCCATTCTTAATATGAATTACTCATACTCTAATCAAATGATTAGTCTGATATTTTTTAGTCCGGTAAACAAACCTTTTAGATGTTCAACATTCAAATGAGGTATCAGTCTAGAAAGATAAATTTGACACAAATTCTGAAGTTCTCCACCTTTTCCACTCACATGAAAGGCTGACAAGTATGAATGTGTTGTGCATCTATTTATAGGCATCCCATACTGTAAATGGTAGGAAATTGAAAAACCTTTCTTACTTTCTAAAATTTAAAAACCTTCAAAATTCAATCATATTTGATCTTCATGTTTGACCACTCCAACTCTTTTTGAAACTTATTGAATCATCTTGTGTCTTCTTAGAAATAAAACTTCTCGAACTTCCTAACTCATATTCAGTACAAGGTAACTTCTTCATAACATTATAATGGAACTTCCTCAGCTCATTATGGTGAAAATTCGTCAGATCATTATGATAGAACTTCCTCAGCTCATTGCGATTAAACTTCCTCAGTTCATTCTAAATTTAATTTCCTCATTAGGGTTAGTATAATTGAATTTAATTCTCAGAGTTAGTCTTATGTAATCATCATAACAATGGAATTATCATTAAGATGGAATTATCATTATGATAAAATTATCATTATGATGGAATTCTCATTGAAATGGAATTATCATTGCAATGAAATTATCATTATGATGGAAACTCTACTCTATAACTTTTAAATTCTTTAAACCTCATTAGTTACAACTCATTCAGACATCTAAAAACTTTTGTGTCTGGTACTTCTAGATCTAATTCAAACTTTCTCTTGATTACTAGAACTGATACAATCATTAATATTTCTCTACTTCTTCAAAATATTTTATTATGAGAGTTTTCATGATTTATGATAACTTCAAGACTGGAAAAGCATAATCTGACTTAAATTTATAAAGTAAATAAATTTTGAACTCCTGACATTAGTATCTTTATTCAACCTGTTCAGCTATAAAATGAATTCTTCACTCAATTTTTTTTTACTTTATGAAAACTATTATGTCTAATTAATCTTGAAATTTAGGCTAATGAATTTGAGACCAATGATTCATTAAATCAATAATTTCATCTTTATTACAAATTCTGCATCTAGTGCTGCTCAATCCGATACTCTGATTTTGGAAAAAAATTTCTCAAAATTTTTTTTCTCCCCTTTTGTGTTTGGGTACAAACATTTAGATACATTCACATATTTTATCAAAAACATTATCAAAAAATAAACAAATTGTTAAAAACACCATAAAGTTTCTTTAAATGTGTGTGTGTGTGTGTGGGGGGGGGGGGTATCCCCACTCATTACCTCAGTATTATTTTTGAGAAAATTATTTTCTTAAAAAAAATTCCTCTTTGTTCCTTGTATTATAAATTATATACTGATTCATTTATTAAGATAAGGATGAAACCACATTTGATTCTTAGTAATTATACATTGCTTAATCATTCTAAGTATATATGGGATAACCTGGTTTAGAAAAAAATAGATCATAAACTAGACATCAAGGATTTCCATAAAAAATCCTAACATGTGATACCATTATCATAATTTATTAATTTAAGGGCTGTTCAAATACTCTTTTCAAATACTCAATAAACACATCAAATGATTTGAAGTGTAAGATGAATAAATCCCGCTTTGTAACATCAACCAACACTTAAAATTTGTAAACATATTTGATATAATCAAAATAAAGGTAAAAATGTGTGATTGGAATAACTAAATATTTAGTTTTATAGGGTTGTCCAAAAATTTCCAGAATCCATGAATTTTCACACATTGACACCATTTCTTCATGTTTTTCTCCCCCTAAAGGGATGAAATCACTTTATCTTCATCATTATAGTAATCATGTTTTATAATGGATAACTTCACTTACTATCCGGTTTCGACGACCTCATCCAAGTTACCATTTTATTTGATATCCTTAAATTACCTGTATGTTATTCCAAGAATAAATAAATATAAGGGAATAAGGAGGAGAGTATTTTACATTTCTATTTAGTAAGAGCAACAAGGATGAGATTTTGATCTCAACCCAGATATCTTCTTTGTAACTCTAAAGTGTATAGAGGTCTTCATGCATGTTATCTCTTTGGTCTTGTAATTATGATCATCCCAAGGTAACATGGAATTATTCTCTTTATCTTTATAATTTCATGGAGTTTTATTGTCCACCTATTAAAGAAGATAATTTTTAGTTATAAGTACATTTCTATTATCCTTTATCTTCTGAAACATTTCTCATTGATCTTAAAGTATAGTCATGCAATATTTTGTGCCATGTAAAACTTTCTATCATCTTCCATATATATTTCCTTGGATTTTAGGGTCATATTCCTTAGAAAACATCTCTGATTCTTATTTAAGGGTTTATTCAATCAATATAATCTTCTTATTTATTTATTTTATTAAATTATCATTTTATTACAACCTGTTCCCTTTGATATTTATTATGATGGATTATTTTCAATAATCCATGGTATGTTCTATCTTTTTATAGTAGAATCATTTCATATTTGTGGATGAGATATCCTTGGTTTATTTATCCTTTTATTTATTTGGATTATTTTTGTTTTGTTTACCCGTACACTTAACATGATTATTCACCAGGACAACTTTCTCTTATTTTCTCACCCAATTAGTTTTCTATTATGGCCTTCTCTTCACATAAATGTATGAATTGTGATATGTTGATTTATAACATCACTTTTTGGATCCTTTTCCACCTATATAGTTATAATCACAAAAGTCATAAAGACATCTAAATATATTTTTAATGAATAAAATATTCTTATTTTATGAAATTTTCTTTTGCACAACAGGTATTCTTATCTTCTCAGGTATGATCCCTATTTCTATATACCTTAAATATTCCCTATAAGTTGACAAAATGTACGAAAAATCAATGTCCCCATTACTAAAATTCCATAAACACTAACAGTAAACCATCAATATTATTTTCTTATTTTATTTTGGGAACTTATCGATGATTTAATTTTTTTTTGAATGTGATAGTGTCCACCCTTGATGATTTAGTGGATTTATTAAAATTTTTATTCACCTATACTTGAAAAATATTTATTTTATAACCTAAACTTACACATGAAATAAAATTTGTGAAAAAAATTACTAGGAAATTGTATTACCTTTCCTTTATATGTTTAAGTAGATGTTTCTTCAAATTATATGATTTTTTTCCATAAATAAAATTATTCTCCTTATAAATTCATATGGTTGTATCTTTTTTCTCATTTTTTTGGAAATATTCACCATATTTTGGAACCTAATTCTTCAATTCAACTTTAAATTCAAAACACCTAAAGTTGAGGGTATTATTTTAATCATCAATAACTTTGATTTTTTCTTCCCAATCCTTTTTCATCTTCTTGATTTGTTTTTCAGGTAATTTTATTGATTATTGAAAGTAATTATAATTCTCTTTTATTCTTTTTTACATTAACCTCAAAATTTTCATCCTTTACATTCAAAGAGATGTTATGAAATTAGTTTGATTCATGGATCACCTCAATAAAGAATTTTTTATTCACAACATTCTCACAATCATTTCTTTGAAATTTCTCATCAATAAGAGAAATAAGTTTATTAAATTATGAAATTGAATATTTCTTGGCCTACAAAAGTTTGGGTAAGATATTTTCATACATTAAAATTTGTGTCTATATAATATTATATTTATTTAGCCTCTACTATTAGTTATGATTCTTCATCCCTTAGTCCTTTAATGGATATGAGTATGTTGATGATAACCCTATTAAGGAATTTCTTAACATAACATTTAATTTTAGAGTAAAATTATTTAATAGATTAGACTAACTCGTCATCTTAAAAATTTCCATAGATTGAGATATATTATTCAAAAGGATCACTATGGATAGATTTATGAAATTTATACTTAAAATTTTTACTAAATTCAATTAGTGGTTGGTCCTTCTTATCTTGTGATCTTTTTCTCAACTTCCTAGACTCTCTCTTCTTCATGATATTTAAGGTTTTTGCTAAAACCTCCATTTTATAGTCAATTGGAAAAAATATTTAGTTCTAAATAGGAGGATATTTATGTTTTTATTCAAATATACACTTCATATTAACTTGTATAAGTTGAATATTTTAGAGGGGAACCTTTTCTCTAATACCAACTATAGAGTCTGTAACTATGAGATTGCTAAGATAGGAAAGGGGTAAATCAATGCCTCTATTTTATTTTTATGAATTTTTATTTTTGATTAAACTTATTTGGATGGTTAAAGACTCTAAAAACTCTTATTTTCCCTCACAACATCACCCAGATGATGTAGTAAGTAAAAGGAACAAAACACAAGGTTTTACATGGTTTAACCTCAACTTGAGAGCCCATTTCTTTCCAGGTATGAGTTGATTTTGAGACCTGTATTATACTCTATAAATAATATTGAATAAAATTTATAATATATATCCCAAAAATCTTGATAAAAAATATCTTGAAATATCTATCAGATGATCTCAAAAAACACAGTCCCCAAGTGATCAATGGACCACCTTCTGATAGTTTCTTTATATTAGCTCCCACCATTTGAAGTTATCTTCTAAAAAGATTATTGTCACCTATCAGTGTGGTATTTATAATACCTCATGATAGTTCCTTAAGGGTCTTATTGAACTCCTTTATAAATAGGTATTGAAATACGAAAACATGATCAACAAATCTTCATTCACATTATTCAGGTTCTCCAATTGGTCACACTAAAAGTTAAAGAACACAATAGATATTCTATTAACATGAAATAAATAATTCACGTGGTGTGGTATTTATACACATTTCCTGGAATTATCAAAACTTCCCTTAGAAATATGATATCTTGCATGAATCTTATCACTTCCTCTTATTATTTACCATAAAAAAAAATCATGGATGTGTTTGACTTATTTCTTATATCTTCGATACACAACAATTATTCAAACTGAATTGTTTATAGTTCTCAAAATTTTCCCTTTTACATGACTGAATATTTATATTTACACAATATTTTATGAATATTAAACTCATTAAATACTACATTTTAATCTCTATTTAAAATTAAGGAATCTCAGGTATTTATATGGTATATAAAATACCATGAACTCATAATCTCATAAAATTTATTCAAGGATTTTAAAGACCTCTTTAATACTTGCTTCTATTTTTATTTATTCTTCATGTAGTATTTAAATTTACCATGAACCAATTACTATTCACATGTTTTTCCCTATCTATTTATCTATGTTATCATCCTCATAAATACATTTAACACAACCATGAATATAATATTTTTATTCAAATAAAGAAACATTGAGATACCTGTATTTTCAAAAACATATTCAAAATCCCATTTGAGTCTCCCTAAAGACTCAACATTTTCAAATTCTTATGAGTATTATTCAATATTCATTTGTTTTACATGCATGAAAGTGAATCTGTATACATGTATAGTTATTTTGAACTCTCTTATCATATTCTAAAGGCTTAGATTAGTCTTAGGTGATGTTGTGATATGTATTATTCTAAATAATGAAAGGTAGTAAACATCATCATATTTTGTTCTATTCATTTGGATTTACACAAACTTGGAGAGAATATCATAGGAATTTAGAGTACTCAACTTAATCAGTGGAGGATGGGTAGACGTCTAAAATATATATATATTGTATTCATGTGGAAAAACCTACATTGGGCTAGAGTTTTGGTGGTAGATTTGACATGGTCCATGATCAATTGATTTTTCTTGATTAGATGGGATGAATTTGGTTATATACATATCATTTTAAGTAGAGGAATAGTGTAGTGCATTCTGTGAGTCCCATATTGATTTTTTATTTATACTCCAAGATTTTTTATAAAAAGAAATTTTTATAAAACCCCACATCCATGGATCTAGTGTTATCTCATAGAAAACACACACACAGTCAATATTCACCATGCCACCCCATTATGTTGTGCCTCATACATTACATGCCTACCCATGTGCACCTGTGCATACTCCATGTGTGCGCTCTGCCTGCTTGATTGCTAATCCTCTATACCACTCATGGTTGGAAAAGGTTGATTGGGTTACTATAACCTAAATAGAATGTGGTCAATATTATCCCTTGTTTGGATAGGGTTTGGCTATTTTTTTAATTAACCCTTATAAAAAATAGTTACAAAATTGTCAACAAAAAATACTATATTAGAACTCGAATGGAACCCCAAATACGGATATAAATACCAATCCCTTCTCATATAACCCACCCTTATTTTTTAAGACTCAATTCATTTACTTATCAATGTAAATTACATATAAATAAGAAGTCCTCCCAAGTCCAGTCATCTCCAAATAATTATTCCTTCCTTAAAAAACATATTTTATAATTTTTATCAACAATTTTGATTTTATTTTAAACTCCTTACAACTTTTTATACATAAAAAACTCAACTTATCAAAATTATTCTCAAAAAATATTAAAAAATTCCCTTTTCTCTTGAAAATTATTTATTCTTATTAAATATCCATTTACTTTTTCTTGAAAACGATTCTTAAAATCTACACTTCAAAACATCAACCAAATTGATGATTATTCATTCAAAGCATCATAGGATGGATTATTAAACACTTGTTCAATTATTTTAAAATTTAACACCCTGATATTTTATGAAATATATATTTTTCAAATAAATTTAATTTAACCAATATCTTGCATTGCACGAAACACCAAGTTTTAATGAAATATGATATAATACTTGTATTATTATTTAAACAAGTCCGTTAATACTTATCTGTTAAACTTTGAGATATGAATAAGAATGAGCACATTTTTAAAAATATAAATGAAGGTTTTAGATAAATAAAATATATTTACAAATACCAAAAAAAATTCATTTTTATTATAATATATTTATAAATAAGTACTTAATTTTTTGTAAAGTCTCTATATGATTTGAAAATACATTTAAAAAAATATTTTTATTTATTTTTTTGAAAAAGTAATAAAATTAATTTTTGAAACTTTTATAAATTTGATTTAAAAAAATTAACTTCATATTTGGAATAAACATGTAAAAATTAGTTTATTATAAATTTTGGGATTTTTTTGAAAATTTTAATTTTTTAATGAATAGTGAAAATGTTGATTTTTTTATAAATTGACATTTTTAGATAATTAACAAGTTAAAATTTATATTAATATGGTTCTGAAAGTTAAATTGGTTTATTTATATCATAATTAATCCAATTTAGGTCATTGGAATCAATTTCATATTGAATTTTTATATTAAAACTTTTTATACTTCTGAAAAATAATTCTTTGGAAAACCGATTTTTTTCACATTTATGGGTTAAAATTTAAATTAAATTATTTAAATAATATGAATTTAATTTTTAAGAATTTATTAAAAACTTGGAGTTATAATAATTAATATTATATAAATAAATAGTAAAAATAGTAAAAATTAATTATCAAAGTGAAGGTTAAAACATATTTACTGGGAGATTAAAATAAAAAGATAAGGACTAAAATGAACTAATAATTTTTAAAAATCCAATTTTATGGTAACATTAAGACCTTATCTCATAAAAGGTTCTATAATGATCCATTTTAGATCCTTTTGGCATGTTTAAACTATGAGTATACCTGTTTCTTTTCAAAAATACAAAGTGTATCCTCTCCCCCACTTATAAATGGGTACCCTCTCTCCTCTCCTCTCAAAACTCCCAAATACTTTTGGTTAAGACAATAAATGACAAAATATATTCATTAATTCCTTATTAAAATCATATATTCCTTATTTTTATTTGGAATTCCTCCTAAGAAGAATTTTAGTGCTACCCCAAGGAGGATGTTCGAAGAAGAGGTATTAACCCAGCATTGTTATTTTATTTCTTCTTCCAACTCCTAAAAATATTATTAAATTATAATGATATAATAAACTCATTATATATAATATAATTATATGTTGTGATGTTAATGTAATAACCTAAATCCATATCATCTTCCATCAAATGGGAAACAAAACTGTCGATCGTGTGTATGATGAACTACCAACCCACGAACCGATGTAATTTCTTTCCCATCATCGCCTCTCATGGATATATATAATGATGTATTTAATATTTATATATTATATTTATGAAATATTTATACTCCTGGAATTAAAATATCACAACCACCTTCTTACCTTCCAATCTATTAGAAAATGAAAACATTGCTCGTGTGTACGAGTGGACTACCGCCTCCAAAAACAGATGTGATATATTGTTCATTTTAGTTTCACATGGATGGTAATAAAGATATATTAAATGAATATATATGATATAAAAATTATTATATAAAGGTGTATTAATATTTATATATATATTTTTTCTTCCGTCGAGAAAATGGAAACAACGTTCATACGTACGTACGACCTACCGTCCCTATGAACAATGTAATTAATTTTCTATCTCTAACTTTAATGGATTACTCTAAATACATGTATAATGTATATATATTATATTTATATCATTTTGAACATTATTAATATGATTTAACCATGATAAAATTAAAATTAACGAAACTACCAAACCAAAACATACATGAAAAATAAAGTAGTTATTATCCACAACATGTTTTTACAAGGAATTTCTAACAAACTGGTGATAAAAGGTCATAAGTAAATAATATATGGTATTATATATATATATATATGAATATGGTTATTTAATAAATTTATAATAAACCAATATTTATTATATTGGTATTCTGAACATCTAAGAAGAAATTCAAGACTTGAGGTAAGGGATTTTTTTCTCAAATTGTGTTCTTTGGGACATATGTTATGTTATGAAACTATATTATTTTATGAGGTGTACATAAAACCCCTTTGAAATTATATATCATGAATACATTTATTTTCAGAATATTTAAATTTAAATTTTATTTTATTCTTTAATGGGGATTATAATTCAAAAATTACCAAAGTGGTAAGGGGATTTTCATCTAACTTTTATTTATATGGAACACATGCCTTAAACAAAAATTATTATTTTTTTTTGGTGTTTATAATAAAAATTAATGTATTTTGTTATTCTTATCATGTAAATTATGGGATATAAATATCAATATAATATTCTCTCTTTCATGGGGCTTATGATTCAATAGTTACCAAAGTAGTAAGGGTTTTCTGTTAAAATGACTTTTTTATTAGGATTATTTATGATTATGATTATGATGATAAAATCACATGATATATATCTTAAGAAACTCATTAATATTATTATAATTTGTTTATTTCATGAAAATAATTTTTTCCCTTCATTTTCCCCTACTTATGTACTCAACATCCTAAAATAACGTTGTCAAGAAAAACCAACTTTATTTCTCTTTTTGGTAAAAAATCCTTTTTATCCAATGTCCATGTTTTCTAAAAAAGTTTTAAAGAAAGTTTTAATTATTATAAAATTATTTTAAAGTATTTTTTTACCCATGTTTTATTTTTAATAAAATGGTTTAAAATGAATCTTCTTGTCATTTTCTAAAGAAGGATCATTTGAATTTTTATAAAAAATGTGAAAGGATTCTTCGTTTTAACATGTACACCATGAATTATATTTTCCACCATCATGACCTATAAATTATTTAAGATTAATTTAAAATATTCCATGCTTATTTTCAAAGATTTTTTTTTATTTAATATTTGGGAATTTTTTAGATTTTAAATAATCGTTTCCAAAGTGGAAAGTCTATTTTCCTCAATAAATGTTCCATGTGATCTTTCAAAATAATTTTCCATATAAGATAGAATCCTTTGGTGTAACATAAGATTTACTAGGGATATGATTCAATGATACCATCCTTATTCTTTATCTATCTAGTTTATTATTACAATGAAAATATATTTATGAAACCTATTTCTTTTTGATAGGTTATACTATGATAAATTGATGAAATTATTATGAAACCCATTTCTATTCCATGGGTTATGATACAATAAAATGATTATAAAACTGTTTTTTTTCATCAATTTTGATATAATGAATTTTCTATGATCTTATTTCACACAAATACATGAATTATGTAATGGTTGGGACCTATATATCCCTCCAATATATTGGATAATCATGAGATAAACTAGACTATAATGGGGAGTGATCCCAGTTCAGTAAGGGAATTTTCCCACTATGAGAGTCTTAGGAGTGAACCTTGACTACTATGATGGTTTGGGTAGTGAACCCATTACACTATGATAGTTTTTTTAATGAGCCTTGACTATTAAGAAAATTATTTTCTATGATTATGTGTATGCTAAAAATCTACATCTTATGCCAATGTTATGTTCTCCTGGATCATGTTATTTTATTCCTTTATGATTAATGTCTTATAAAATACCAAGATTTATTCCATGAATCACGTTATGATCTATTATATGAAAGTTATGTTTTTAAAATTTTATTCTCATGTTCTCATACAATTTTTCTCATGTTATGTTGATATCTCCCTTGTTTAACCTTACTGAGCATCTCATATCACCCTTTATTATGTTTCTTTTACCCAAGTTATGAAGAATGATATTATGTATGATATATTTAAAAAGGTTTATATTTATGATGAACAAGGTGGGATATAATATAGTTAACTTATAAACAGTTTTTTATATATCAAAGTTTCCAAAGGAACTAGACCTAAACGATTATATAATGGGTTATTATGTTATGTAATAAATATTCATCTAATAAGATGTAATATATATATATGAAAAGAATGGATCATTTTAGTTTGTATCATAGAAAGGTTTATTTATCCTTTGGAAACTAGGATGAGAAAGATTTAGTGAGAACCATAGGGATAAGTCTAAGTATAGGAGAATATTCTAGAATTTTGTTGAAGGATACAACAAGTCATTTAAAAGAATTCACATCCCTACCAGGATACTACAAGTGGATGTGGATCTGGCATAGCTATACCTAGGGGTAATAAATCTAAAAAGGGTACATTGATATGGAATCAACCATAACCCATTACACGAAAATAGGCCCTGCTGCACACCTAGTTTGACACTCCTATGGGATATTCTTTATAATTCACAAAATATTTGCGAACCATCATGAAGGATTTTTAATAAGGACCATGGATAACCCAAAATAATCCTAAGGTGTCATAGATTATAAAGAAGGTGTCATTATTTATATATCATTTAATTTATATTTCATGATTATGTAGCTTCATACTATGATTATTTTTCCACAAACTATGATTTTTTTGTAGACAAATTGAATCTGAAAGAATCATGTTAATACTAAATGCAATAAGAAATAAAATGATTTTACTCCCAATAAAACAAATTTTATGGGAGCTAGAATAAAAAATCTTATTTCTATGCTCACACAACTTTCTCAATCTATAAATCACGATGAACTTCCAAACAAACAAAATAGGGAACAACGTTCTATTAATTCCTTCAGGAGGAAACAACCACCTTATTTTAGTGGTTCCACTAATCTAATAGTTACTGAGTAATGGATCAATACCATTGAAAAGATATTTTCCATTCTTCAGTTTTCAGATAATGAAAAATATATTTTGGATGTCTATCGTTTAGAAGGAGAAGTGGATCAATGGTGAAATCTTATCAAGAACATGATTCAACAAGATGAAATTGACTCTATGGAATGGGATGAGTTTAAGAACTTTTTTTCAATAAGTAATGTCCTCATAATATTTATAAGAAAATAGAGAAGTGATTTCTTGAGTTAAACCTGAATTATGATAAATCCATTAGTACCTATGAAGAAAATTTTACAAGAGTTATAAGGTATGATTCTGGTATTATCATCCAACCTAAAAGTATGTCCGGTTGATTCTTTAGTGGATTAAAACTAATTCTCTAAAGGGTGTTTTCCATAAGGGACTTCAGTAGCTATATATAAATCATTCTATTTTCTATAAAGGAGGAAATGGAGATTGGTTTTATTCATAAATCTCATGGTTTTGATAATAAAAGAAATATGGAATTAAAATGAAACTCTAAAAACCATGGAGAAAAGAATATGATATTTCATTTATTCTCAATGTGTGGAAGGAAACATGGAGGAAATTGTCTTAAGGGAACTAGTAAATATTTTATGTGTGGAGAGGAAGGTCACCAAGTCATCAATTACTAAGGTTATGGGAAAACGTTAGCTAATTATGTGATTAGAGAGATAGATACACACAATTCACCACCCACTCTCCATTATTTCAAATGAAATGAGTATAGGAATTATGACAACCAGTGTCGGAATCTGTAGGTTAATAATGATGATTGATGTTAGAAACCTCTTAATCCGAGATACAAAGGTAAATATCATGAGATCTATATTTCTAATGAGGGGTTTGATAATGACTTGGTTAAAGGTACACTTACCATCCACTATGGGACTGCTAATTTCTTATTTGACTATGTATTTACCCATTATTTTATGTATGAAATTTTTTCTAAGGGTATCAAAATTCCACCCCAATGATTAGATATTGAATTAGAAATGAAAACCCTTAATGACACGGTTATCACATCACAAGTCTATGATTCTTCTCCAGTTGAAGTTTTTGTGAATGTACTTCCTGAAAATCTCATTATTCTCTCTCAGGTTGAATTTGATGTTATCTTAGGCATTAATTGTCTTTATCTACATAAATCCCACATCAATTACTGAGGAAGGGAAGTCACATCTGATATTCCAAACCAACCTATGACAGTCTATCAGTGTGATGATAAATATTTGTTGGATTTGGTTCCATAGAGAGAACTTATTTGTACTTTATGATAACCAATATTCATTATTTTTTAATATTAATAAAATCCTTATCACATCCTGATTTTTCTTCTATGTGACATAGTATGTGATAATGTCCTAAGATCAGTTGTCTCATTTGAAAGGTCATATCAGTTCCCCTCTATGATGAGAACCCATAAGTTCCACTATAGTATTCTTAAATATATATATATATATATATATTCTATATCCATATGAAATCATTTGAGGGACACAAATGATATATTTGATTGGGGGTGGAGACTTATTGGAATTTGAGGAAACTTCTCATAGTGTACTCCCTTGGTTATTTCCAATGTAGGAAATTATGGGAACAAGAACCCCTAATAAGAAATACAAATTTATATGTGTCATTGGATGTTCCTATCAGGGGACGTGTGTATTGGTCCTCAGGCTTTAATATTTTTATTAATGGATGTTATGAGTCATGTACTTTGATGTATTGATGAAAATCATGGTGACATATGTTCTTTGTAAAGTAGGATATGTTGAGTGCATCACAAGTAATATTTCATTAATGAATAATGTGATAAAGGTTCTGTTTATTATGTTATTTAAAGGAAGTTTATATCTCAATAACTTTGATGGAAATGATATAGTATAAATAAATCCATGTCCATGGCATTCTATAGGCAAGTTTAATTTCCAGAAAGTCAAAGAAAGAGACATCAAGCACATAGGTTGATAGAACTAGCATGAATCATACTTGATTAGTGATATAGATATAAAGTGATTATATTACAATGTAAGAATATTCATGTGGTTTCATGTCATTGTGACATTAAATTATTTCTATATAGGTCCTTGGTGTGTTTATAGACGCTAACCATAGACTTTGGGCTCCGCCCAATGCCACTGAGAAAGAGACGGTCACACACTAAGTGTATCCATAATCTTAGTTAAATAATAAGATTATTTATTATTTAACAATTTGAATAAATATTATTCTAATAAATGTTTTTATAATTATTCATGTTTTCTTGATTTCATATATTCAGTTACTAGTTATTCAAGAGAATATTTTTTGAGAATAATGTTTAATAAATACTTCATTTCTATTTAGTGAATATAATATTTATCTATTTATTGGTGAATAATGTAGTGATATTTATTTTCTAAATAAATAGTTATTGTTTATGGTTCGATAAATATTGTGGAGAAATGGAGAACTAAAATTAAGGGTCCGATGAGAAATAATATTTTTATTAAATTTTATTTAAATAAATAATATTTAATTTAATTTGTGATTTTAGAACATGTCAAGAATTATTATTATTATTATTATTATTATTATTATTATTATTATTATTTACATGGGGTTCCATTGGGATTAAGAAAAATAATAAGGGCGTATGTTCATTTTCTAACCCTAGTGGCATATAAACCCAATTATATTACTTTCACTAGGGTTTCCAATTCATTTGTTGTGGACAATGATATCTTGAGAGAATCCCCTCAAAGCCCTAGATATGTCCCTCTCGAAGAAATATCATAATAATGGAGAGATATCTTCCTCCATAACCACTCCCAATTCTATAGAGATCAAAGAGAACCCTTCCTTGAAGAGATTCTCAAGGTGACCAAAAGAAAATGATGCAAACATCGAGATCTACCCCATTAGCACCCAGAGACTCCCACAACGATGTTTAGAGGTTTGTGGAACATGTGTGGATCACCACTGAGAGAATCTACCCTTTATTCCTATAACTTAATGAAATTATTATGTAGATACATTGATAGACCCATAAACTAAGAAGGAATTAATCACAAGGTAATTCTTTAATTTTTTAAATTAATTATAAATAATATGTGATGATCCTACACTTTGGTTGTAATGTTATCAGTCATTAATTAATCCTTAATTCAATTACATTGATCATGAAATATATATTTATGTCAATATTAGATCAATCATCGATTATGTTAAAAAGATGGGTTGGGAATGTCCCATTTAATGCTTCCACTACACCCAAAACCTTTAAGCGGTATCAGAGTGGTCTCATAATTATTTAAATATTGTTGATTGATTTATGCATTTGTTTTTAGTTTTCAATTCATGTTAAGTTGTTCTTTAATATGAACCATGATACCTTCTATTATTTCTATTATTTATCACAAATATAATCAAATTAATTAATGTTATATATGAAATAAATTCGAAGAACTCATCCGGAGGTGTCGAGGATTCTGACCGGATAATACAAGAGTACACATCGTGTATACCATTGGTACATGATATATACCCATGTTTAATCCACCATAAATTAATTCATAATTAACTCAATCCAAGTGAATTTATTAAAAATAGTGTTTATTTAAATACACCCCATGTTGACCGGGCCATCCTGACACATGGTCATCTAGAATACATGGCGTGTAACATCTGCACATCAAGTGTAGTCTATTAGTCAAATATGGGCCATGTATTATCTTACACAACCAACATGATTAGTGGCCATGTAACTTGGAGAACACATGACGTGTTGCCTATGCACACACCATTTAATCCATAAATTTCCATGATAATATTACACGGTGAGTCTAGAGGATGCCACATATAAACGGAGAGAATAATACATGATGTGTAGTTGGAATGTATATTCCATGTATTTTTAACAAATTACACATAATTAGAAATTATTTTATAATACTGATTAATCCTTACCAACATGTTTTCTATTTGGTCATTAAGTTGATAGTACAATCCACGTAATGGGTTATAAATATATGAATATATATTAAATATCTAGTTAATTTCTGTCTAATGTTTGAATTTGCATATCATGTATAAGATGTAATGCAGTTATTACACTACACACATTGAAACATAAAATGCTATGTAAATACCATGTGTTATGTGTGGTTATTAAGTTGATAGTAAATTCCATGAAGTTACATGTTAAAATGTGTATGCCACATATCACATAGGTAAAAAATAAAAAAATTTAATACATATTTGGTAGTTTAATTGAGCACACACCGTGTTAACTCCTAGGTTAATTTTTTTGTATAGAGTTAATTTTAAATAAATTTATTTAATTTGTTTAAAATTCTAATGGATGAGAATCTGAATAATGTTTACATGAGAATTAAGATAAAATAATTGATTAATTAAAAAAGATGATTAATTTATTCAAGTGTCATTTATCTTAAATAAGAATGATTAGAACTGAATTCTAATTTTATTAAATGTGTAATACATTGCATATATGTGAATGGTCATGAGCATTGAATAGACCTTTGTAGATGATTGGTTTCCTTTTAGTGTAATTATTAAATTAAATTGGGCCTACGCATCATCCCTTCTCTCATTATTTAATGGATTGCATGCCCATGGTTTCTTTTATGAAAACCCATTAACCAATACTCAGGTTCCCCTCACCCATGTTTGAGTAAAAGCATACATAATAGATGAATCTCCTAACATAGTTGATGTGGTTCATGTTTTAAGATGTCGTGAAACCAATACAAGATAGATACATAGGTGGACATGTAGAAATATGAAACACGAACCATAAAATGGTTCAAGGTGTTTTCCCCCTAGGTCAACAGTTAGTTTAACATCCTATAGATAAACTTACGATTAGTAAAAGCTCATGATCATACCACTTTATTATTTTATTCCTATCAAGTTCCATGTTTATTTTGTTATGTATTTTTTTAATGATCACATGAATTAATGAATTAATAATCATGCAAGATAAAACTAAAATAAATTTGTGAGGACCTGGTCCCCAAGAGTGCCTCGATTCGGTGACCATGAGACATGATGTACCATGATTATTACATTACATTTACATTTATCACATCATGTCTCATACTACAGAGGATCATGAGGATCAGGTTCTGGGAAAACCAGCTGCATTCTGAAACTTCTTTGAAGACATTACTGATACCTGAAATTTTTTCATTTAAAACATAGGGTGAGAATTTAAATACTCAGTAAGGGGTTTTGAAAAATACTTAATACATATTTTGAAAAAATATCTTTGAAAATAATTGCTCATACTTAAAATAATTCCTTAAAGGAAAAACATCATGACATTTCAAAGGGTGATACAAAACAGTTAAAGCACTTCATACACAAGTGTTTGGATATTTAAATGAAAGCTACTAAAAGAACAAAGTAAGCATGCTTGTGTAAAAATACCTGAATTCTACCAAGTAATGTATAAATAACAAGAAATTTATGTAAGTACTACTAGGCATGAACATTATCAGAGTTGCGCATAAACAATTTCACTACATCTTGTAAAACTCACATTATGTAATGCAAACATTTCAATTAAAATTATAGAAAGGTAAAATCAGCATGCATCATCACTGTCTCATCATGTTCCATGTGCACTTAAATCTCATACTCATAGGTAATGGTTCTATAACCAAGGATATTCCTCTAGTCGAAATAATTTCTTGGTTGGTCATATACTAAAACATAATAAGAAAATTTATACTAAAGGAATCATGGTCTCTGTGTCAAGGCCTTGTGCCATGACCTACGGGTAATAACCAAATATAAATACCTCAAGAACTATCGATGCATCGAGGAGCTTACTTTTATTGGTCTCCAACCTGGAGGGCTTACTTTAACCAGTCCCCAACCTGGAGGGCTTTCTTTTAACCAGTACCCAACCCGACAGTCCAATACAATTCTTATATGTCAATATGGTCTAATATTCAAGGTGTCCCATACCACTTTGAATATTTAATTTTATTTCTCATTACCCAAGGTGTCCCATACAACTTTGGGTAATTTAGTTCTTAGTTCACTATCATGGTATTTCATATGCATGCATGATGATCAATAATATGGACAAGGAAACCATTATACAATTGGTCTACAAACACATGAAAAATAACAATATGAATATGGAAATAATTAATCAAAGGCAGGAATGGTTTAGTAAACATTTTTTTCTCACTAGATAATTATTATACCACATCAAATGATAGAGTTTTCCACAAGAGGTGTTAAATGAAAACTTTTTAAAATTCTCACTACATGAAAATGAAATACTTAAAGAAAACACTTCACATTAATTATTGTGATAAACATGTCACTGAACTTGCAATTAAGCCATAACTAGACTAATTGATAACATTCACTGCCACAGGTTTATTATTAAACAATAAAATAATACAACATGATAACAAGGTTACATAAATTCATAGTCCTCTAATACCAAGCCGAAGTACATTATTTTAAATCATAAATTACATCAAGGGTATATGTTAGAACGACTACTTTAATTTAACCAGATCATTAGTGTATACTCATATACAAAATACATATTGGCTAAGAAAACACTGAAATATTACATGTATCAAAACATTAACTAAGTCCTGAGTGTTATTACTTGAAATTAGGGTTTTGGAAATTGAACTTATAAGTACATATATACATAACCATATATACTCAAAGTGTGTATATATGGGTTTTGACACAAATTAAACAAGTTCCATTAAATTCTTAAGGTATGAATACCACCAACCATTAATCATTTATTTTATTGAAACCAAAACCATATAAGGTTTATTATTCATGTAACCGTATGTACATAATTATATATAAAAACTATGGTTTTATACTATAACATAATTACACTTAAAGCCAAAACCTAGTTCGCATCTAAAATATTATTTTAAGATTAGTATTCATCTTTTAAAAATCTTAATTGAATTGTATTGAAAAACATATATATATATATATGATTATATAATTATACATATATATATACAAAGTTTAGAAAAAAGGATTTTTCATATTAAAAGTAGATTCAAAACAACCTTTATAATTCTTAGTATAACATACTGAATTTTTGGAAACGTTAAAAATAGATTTGGATTGAGATTATATATATATGTATATACACCTAATTATACACATAGTATAATTTGGGTTTTTCTTAATGAAAAAGCTTTCAAGTTAAACTCTAATATAACATATTCCCGTATGAATCTTAATCAACATTTTAATTTCCCATTTTGAAAACTATAAAATAGTAGAGGAGATGAAATATATATACATATATATATATATACAATATACAATATACCTGATTATACACAAAGCATGTATAATCGGTTTTCATAACAAAAATAGGTAAAATAGTCCCTTAAAGAGATGGAGGAGGAGGGTTCGGACTGGAAGGAGCTTGATGGGGAGATTGGGAGTTCATGGGAGGGATTAGAGGAGATGAACCCATAGGGTTCATATGCATGGAAGGGGGGTTTAAAAAAACCAACATGCCTTGACTCAAACATCAGAGGACCCTACTGCTTGACTACCAAGGGTGAAGACATGCATTTGAGTTGGAGAAACTCCAATGATACAATAATGCAGAATTATATATATATATATATATATATATATATATATATATATATATATAACTTACCCGAGAGGCTGATCCTCAGGTGGGATGTGTTAAGAGGCGGTGGGGTAGGCTTACGGAAATGTGAGGCCAAAGATGACCTCCGAGGGTTACGGGCTGTTGAGGAGCAATGGAGAGGGAGAGGGGATGACAGAGACAACCTCTGGTTGTGACTGTGATAGACTCCCCAGCTTGACACCGACTGGTGTGCAACCTCGATCTCGGTCCCTTCGGCCCGAAACTGAGCAACCGGCCGCACGGTGCAGGGTCTTCGACCAACCCCTCTCCACGAAGACGAATGCCGCTGGTCCTGCTCGAGACCCTTCACATGGCCTGACCACCCTCATCACTATGCTACACAAATGCGGACATCTCTCCGCGGCCTGTACCTAGAGTGCGACGTGCCCCCACTCCCGAAGCGACCCCTCCTTCATGGTCTTCACGGGATACCCAAATCTCCCTATGGGATTTCCCTTTTTTTATTGTTTTATTTTTTATTTCTCTCTTTTTTTTTCCGTTGGACTAAACCTAATTCGGTCTCCTATGGGATTCCTCCCCTTTTTCTTTATTATTATCTATTCTTTTATTACTTTATTATCAATATTATATCTTAAAATGTCAAAAGTTATATTTTAAATAACCTATGAATACTCAAAAGTTTTATAATATTAATAATTTTATTTATACTTTTAGAAAATATAAATTACTATTATCTATCCCTTTATAAATCATTTACATGTATATTTTTTATTATATATCTTGTAATGTCATTATAAATTAAATTAATAATTGAAAAATGAAAATAATTATCATAATTTGAACAAATTATTTGTATATATGTTTTTTTGAAACTTACAAAACGAATGTTAATTTGTTTATGATTTAGATTAACTATAATTCATTAAAATTTCATATGTACCATTTTAATAATTCCATTAATATATATAATTTTATTAGTAAAAAATTCAAAATGTAAATTTATGTCTAATAATTATTACATTATATACACACACATGTGTATATAACATATTTTTGAACTCATATAATAGATCATTCCTATATGTGAAATTTTAGTCATTCTAAAAAATGGTTATACATTTATAATTTTATTAAACAAATTTCAAAATATTAATGATGTTATGGAACTTTAATAAAAAATTGATAATCTAATAATTATGCATAAATCCCATATATATATATATTAAATAATTGTTTGAAAGTTTAGAGTAAACACATATCATATTTTCAAAAAATGTATAAAACTCCTATAATTATTCATATAATAGATTCAATTTTAGATCACATAAGAAATGGCGTTAAAATATTTCCACGAAATAAATCTCGATGTTATATATAAAATTATAGTATTAGTTTTATATAATTATAACATGCTTATATATATATACCATATTTTAAAAATAAGTAATAAATTAGTTGTATTCATATTTTAGTATATTTATTATTAAAAATATTCTATTAATTAATAATTCAGAAAGAATAAAATAATTATTTTAAACGGTACGTCTAAATTACCCAATATAAATTTTATGTTCTTATTTACAAGAAACTATCTTTAAATTATAACTATATCCATTTAGTTAAATACTAATGATCATTAGACAAAAACTTCAACGACCACTTCATTTAAACTCCAACGGCTATAAGTATTTCTAACAGTCACATTAGTGCCCTATAAATACAAAACATTGGGTGTCTTAATCTTAAGGTGATTGAAGAAGAAGAAGAAGATGGTTCAAGTCATCCCTTTAGTTCTTAGTGTGGCTGCAGTGGCTTTGGCTATTCGCATGCTGATTATGCTGGATGCTAAGGACCCCTATTATCTTCTCAGGGTTTTTTTGTTTTGTGTGGTCTTCCTATAATCTTAATAGGGTTTTTAATTGGTATCTTTGGTTTGATTAATTTCCTGTTTGATCTCAGTGTATTGTAATTACTATGGCATTCCCATTTGAATGAAGATCCTTTCGTTCATTTTGTGTGTTTACTCTATTTCATAATAAATTAAAATTTTATTATTAATTTTCCAAAAGAAACCTATTTGTTCGATTAATGGGTAATATAAAATATTAAATTCACCATTACATGAAACACAGATTCTTGGGATGTCACATTATTCCCCCTACAAATAATTGAATCCTCGCAATTCTACTCATAAACTGAAAAAGAAAATCCCCAGATGATCAACATCACCAAAATGGGAGATTTGGCTCGGTCAACAGAATACCCAGGTTGGTACTCGGTTCCTTTTCTTCACTAGCCCAGATAAACCTTGAGCAGTATGTTTTGAACTCCTGCCCATGTATTCTACACACAGGCTTCCATAGGGAGGCTCGAGCAGTAAAAAATTCAGGGATGTCTGAATGGACATATTATCTGGTGGTCTACCGGACTACATCATGCTCAAGATATTCCATTGGAATGATGTGATTAAACAGACTGAGGTTTAGAATCTGGAACATAAAGGCTGCTCTGAGGTTCCCATCTTGGGAAGCCACTAGGAAACATGCTCTGGAAGAAAAATTCTGTGCCAGAGTGAAACATCAAAACAGACCCTCGAAGTATCTCCCGCTTCGCCTATAACATGGGAGTTGGGTAATGGAGATGAGGTGGAAGACATGGTCAATCCCTTGACATGAAAAAATTATTTCATGGCTGTTAGACAAATCAAACATGCTTTGACATGATACTCATAGATGGAGGAAAGAAGGATAGTCCACATCGCAAGTTCTGATTAAGATATCCTCCAATATTTCATCAGGTAGGGATGAGATATTTGTTTTTCCATCCATCTGAAAACATATTCATGATAATTCACTTTGAAAGTTCATACAAAGTAAAAACAAGAAAGGAAAACAGATAATATTTCACTAACTCATAATTTTATACATCAGTGCCTGAGCTTCCTACTATACGAACTCCACACAGAGAAGCAAAACTCCCTAACTCCTCAAACCAAACACAGGCTGAGCATTCAGGGTTAAACTCAATGGGGAACCTGTGATGTCTCATGAGTGTAGCATGAGGGGTATGAAGTTGGGAGACATCTAAATACACTTATTTCCTATAATATAGTCAGGTGGACTCATCTTCTAACATCTCGAAGTCCAACAACTGGCCTCGGAAGCTGCAATTCAAAATCTGACAAAGATAGGCCGCTCAGAGGTCACCGACAGCAGCAACTTCTTGAAAAGTGTCGAAGGCCATAAAGATAAAGTCCTCACCTTCCGTAAACACTCGAAATAGTCCCTCATGGTATTTTCCCTGACATACATAGGAGGAGAATTGGGTCATCATCATAAGAAGGTAATCGAATCCTAATCCCCGGTGTAGCTGAAGCACTTGAGGTGAGTTTGACACATCATACAGGTGTTTTCACGTCATGCGGATATGAGCATAGTTAAGAAAATTCTCTCAGCTAGCCATAGACACAATGGTCTCTAGGGCCTCAGCGGGTAGTGATACTAGATTGGTAGGAAAATTTTTATCTTCCATATGAAAGTTATAATGTAACACCCTAGGTTTTGAAAATAAATATAGAATTCAATTTTATAATCTATCCATTAAACACAAATTTTCCTCTTCTATGTTTTGAATATCAAGAAATGGTCATCTAGAGTTGTGTTCATTAAGTCATTTGGAGTCTGATAGAACAAACTTGATTTTTGTTGAATAGTAACATACCCTTATAAATAGTAATATAAATAGTAATATGAATAGTAATATGACACTTGAATAGTAAATGATGCTATTATTTTATTTTCTTAAGGTAATAAGATAATGGGATCGTAATTAATTTTTCAATGTCACATAAAACTAATTATACGTCTAAGATTGTTATTTTTCGAATTAACTATGACTTTTTTTTAAAATTAAATTAATAATATTTAGAAAATTATTTTTTAAAAATGGATCTCACTTTTGAATTCTACATATCGAAAAATGGTAGGGGTGAATTTTTGGGACTTTTATGAAATTATTGAATTTTTGATGAATAGTGAAATACGGTAAAATACCGTATATTCAATTTATCAGTTAAATACACTATTTATGACATAATAAGTGATGTAAGGCCACTTTATTAGAACTCACATGATCTTATTACTATTAGGGGTCACATGAAACAATAATATTGGTTTTCTTAATGGAAATAATAAAATAATGAAATTAAATATTCAAAATTTACCCCTCTCCTCCACTATAAAACCCCCCACCACTACCTCTTCTCTTCACTTCTCTAAGCCTTGAAGCTCCTCAAAGTTCTACCCAATTACCCTTCTATAGTCACTCCCCATGACCAGGAATCTCTTAGTCTTTCTAAAAGACCAAAACCCCTTCCATTAAGGAGTTTCTCAAGGAGGTTATTTCAAGAGGTAAAACACCATTCTTTTTCATTTGGTTTTATTTCAATTTATCTAATTTTGTTATCCTCTATTCACATCCTCAGTACAAATGACCATGATAACTCCATTAACATCTATATACTGTATTTATATCATGTAAATGGAAGAACCATAATAAATATTCTTACTCCCTCCCTTTTATTTTTATAAATGAAATCGACGTCCATGAGGTTCCGATTTATAACCTTCATAGATGACGAAGTTTCATTCATCAATTTAATCTTCATTACTGGTCATGAAACCATATTCATGGTTGAACCATACTATAATATATTTATTATAACCTAATAAATATTCAGGAACTGGAATATGTACATATAAATAAGTTATATGACAAAACTAGTTCATAATAATCCAAATACCTCCAAATAATCGAAGTGGTTGTCATCTAATGATTCATCCTCATTCCATGTAACCAAATGAAAGAAATAAACATTATAAATTCTGTATGTTCATAAATAATGTTTAATTTCAATCCTGGAGATTTATAACCATTCCACATGAACTCCACATACTTAAAAACAAGTGATCTGATTATGAAAATGAAGAAAATGAACACCCCGGAACAACAAAATTCAATACAAAAACTTATCAATAATGATATAAATGATCTAAAAAGAATTATGATAAACTAAAGACATGTATAATAGTTTCTAAAATAAGTTATTAATAAGTATAATTTCATATTCCAGGAGCTTAAGTACAAGAGCTGAACATGTTTGGAGTTAAGGTAAGATTTTTCCACCCGAACATTCATTTTCATTTGGGTTACTTTTGTTGTCTAATTTCCTCAATGAAATTCTTATGTATTGTTATATAATCTTCATAAATTCTGTGTGAGTATTATATATATGTACACCAACCATAATCCTTCCCTATTTTCTGGATATTTACATGTTTTAAAAGGAGCTCTCAAAACTGTTTCCAAAAATACAAGCCCGATACAAGAGAATTTCTCAAATTCATATCTATTTTCAAGGGCAATATATAATCTATTTTTGGAAACCATTATAATTATAAAAACACTAATTTTGTCATAAAATACTATCTTACATTACTTCTGGTCTTATACAAATATTTTTCAAAAAGAACTCTTCTTTTCAAAATAGAACAGTATTTATCAAAAGAATTGCTTAATGATTTTAGAAGATTATTCTCGTTTGATTCAACACTCTTGTTGATTATTATGTATTGTTGGGGTTAATAATTTATGATTTCATATAACATATTTTATTGAATGGTTTATGACTAACTTTATTGTGGATGATCTATCCTAAAACCATTCACCATATTATTCTGAATGGTTAGTGTTTGTGTTCAATATTTGGGGAAAGTTAGTTACATTTCATATGATAGTTTCAATATGAATATATATGTTGTTTATGTTTATCCCCACTCATATGAGGAATGAATTTGAATTATTATGTGACGGGTGGGTCCCTCTATATCCCCTCTATGCATCGGTAGGTCTCATGAGACAACTAGATGAGGAATTGTCCAAGGATTTTCCCAATGTGATATGGATTTTGGCAGAGGCCTTAATCATTAGATGTCTTGGCCGAGGCCTTGAAAAAATGTTTCAGAATGTATGGAATTATGCATTCCATCATTACAAGTTCATATATTGATGGTTCATGTGGTTATTCTACTAGTATAATTCCCATGATTATGTTTTATTATGGCATTATTTACTCATCTCACATTCCTACCATAATGTGTTCAAATTTATTACTAAAGGCATGTGTTTTCAATTATTCACCATGTCTAATGTTTATATTACCTTCCACTGTATTTCTTACCCTTACAGAGTGTTTGAGCTCAACCCTTTATTATGTTTCATTTTCTCAGGGCAAGAAGAATTCTATTATGAATGACATGCTGAAATAACCTAGGAGTTATGGAAGTTGTCTAAGGAGTTTCTATGTTGTTTTTCATTTAAAGTTGTAATGATGAACTTATGTATATATCTTGTTTTCAATAATACTAAACTACTCAGTCCTTCGGGATTCGTATTCCATGTTTGTATTCCAATGTAATCAAATAAGGAACAGGCTATGGGAATCTGGGTTCAGGTCCTTACATATAATAAATTCTCTTAGTAAGGTTCAGTCATAGCTATTTATTTTTATTACCTAGTTTTCCAGAATTGTCTGAAACTATCCTCTGATACCAACTGTGAGGACCCAACCCTCGAGAGTGGCTGGAGATAGTGCCCATGAGACATGATGTACCATGATTATTACATTTCATTTACATTTATCATATCATGTCTCTTTCTATAGAGTATCGTGAGGTTCAGGTTGTGGGAAAACCAGATGCATTCTGAAACTTCGTTGAATATATTACTGATACCTAGAAATTTTTCATTTAAAATATAGGGTGTGAATTTAAATACTCAGTAAGGGGTTTTAAAAAATACTTAATACAGATTTTGAAAAAATATCTTTGAAAATACTTTCTCATACTTAAAATAATTCCTTAAAGGGAAAACATCATGACATTTCAAAGGGTGATACGAAACAGTTAAAGCACTTCATACACAAGTGTTTGAATATTTAAATAAAATCTACTAAAAGAACAAAGTAAGCATGCTTGTTTAAAAATTCCTGAATTATACCAAGTAATGCAGGCATAACAAGAAAAATATGTAAGTACTACTAGGAATGAACATTATCAGAGTTGCGCATAAACAATTTCACTACATCTTGTAAAATTCACATTATGTAATGCTAAAATTATCATTAAAATTCTAGAAAGGTAAACTCAGCATGCATCATCACTGTCTCATCATGTGCCATGTTCACTTAAATCTAATACTCATAGGTAATGGTTCTATAACCAAGGATATTCCTTTAGTCAAAATAATCACTTGGTTGGTCATATACTAAAACATAATGAGAAAATGCATACTAAAGGACTCATGGTCTCTGTGTCAAGGCCTTGTGCCATGACCTATGGGTAATAACCCAATCTCACTATATTGAGAACTATCGATGCATCAAGGAGCTTACTTTTACCGGTCTCCAACCTGGAGGGATTACTTTAACCAGTCCCCAACTTGGAGGGCTCACTTTAACCAGTCCCCAATCTGGAGGGCTTTCTTTTAACCATTCCCCAACCCGGTAGTCCAATACAATCCTCATATGTCAATATGGTCCAATATTTAAGGTGTCCCATACCACTTTGAATATGTAATTTTATTTCTCATTACCCAAGGTGTCCCATACAACTTTGGGTAATTTAGTTCTTAGTTCATTATCATGGTATGTCATATGCATGCATGATGATCAATAATATGGACAAGGAAACTATTATACAATTGTTCTACAAACACATGACAAATAACATGATGAATATGGAAATAATTAATCAAAGGAAGGCATGGTTTAGTAAACATTATTTTCTCACTGGATAATTATTATAGCACATCAAATGATAGAGTTTCCCACAAGAGGTGTTAAATGATAACTTTTTAAAATTCTCACTACATGAAAATGAAATACTTAAAGAAAACACTTGCCATTAGTTATTATGATAAACATGTCACTGAAATTTCAATTAAGACATAACTAGACTAATTTCTAAAATTCACTATAACAAGTTTATTATTAAATAATAAAATAATACAACATGATAATAAGGTTCCATAAATTCTTAGTCCTCTAGTACCAAGCCGAAGTACATTCTTTTAAATCATAAATTACATCAAGGGTATATGTTAGAATGACTAAATTAATTAAACAAGATCATTAATGTATACTCATATACAAGATACATATTGGCTACGCAAACACTAAAATCTTACATGTATCAAAACATTAACTAAGTCCCGACAATTATCACTTGAAATTAGGGTTTTGGGAATTGAACTTATAAGTACATATATACAAAACCATATATACTCAAAGTGTGTATATATGTGTTTTGACACAAATTAAACATGTTCGATTAAATTATTAAGGTCTGAATACCACCAACCATTAATCATTTATTTGATTGAAACCAAAACCATATAAGGTTTATTATACATGTAATCGTATGTACATAATTATATATAAAAACTATGGTTTTATACTATAACATAATTAAACTTAAACCCAAAACCTAGTTCGCATCTAAAATATTATTTTAAGATTAGTATTCATATCTTAAAAATCATAATTGAATTGTATTGAAAAACATATATATATATATATATTATTATATAATTATCCATATATATATATACAAAGTTTACAAAAAGGGATTTTTCATATTAAAAGTAGATTGAAAAAAACCTTTATAATTCTTAGTATAACATACTGAATTATTTGAAAACCTTAAAAATAGATTTGGATTGAGATTATATATATATGTATATACACCTGATTATACACATAGTATAATTTGGATTTTTCTTAATTAAAAATCTTTCAAGTTAAACTCTAATATAACATATTCCCATATGAATCATAATCAACATTTTAATGTCAAATTTTGAAAACTATAAAACAACAGAGGAGATGAAATATATATACATATATATACAATATACAATATACCCGATTATACACAAATCATGTATAAAAGGTTTTCATAACAAAAATAGGTAAAATAGTCCCTTACAGAGATAGAGGAGGAGGGTTCGGACTGGTAGGAGCTTGCTGGGGAGCTTGGGAGTTCGTGGGAGGGATTAGAGGAGATGAACCCATAGGGTTCATATGCATGTAAGGGGGGTTTAAAAAGACCAACATGCCTCAGATCAAACATTAGAGGACCCTACTGCTTGACTACTGAGGGTGAAGACATGCATTTGAGTTGGAGAAACTCCAATGATACAATAATGCAGAATTATATATATATTTATATAAGACTTACCCGAGAGGCAGATCCTCGAGTGGGATGTGTTAAGAGGCGGTGGGGTAGGATTGTGGAAAGGCAAGGCCAAAGAGGACCTCCGAGGGTCACGGGCCATCGAGGAGCAGTGGAGAGGGAGAGTGGATGATGGAGATGAACTCTGGTTGTGACTGCGATGGACTCCCTAGCTTGACACCGACTGGTGTGTGACCTCGATCTCGGTTCCTTTAGCCAAAAACAGAGCACCCGACCGCACGACGTGGGGTCTTCGACCAACCCCTCTCCACAAAGACGAACACCGCTGGTCCAGCTCGAGACCCTTCGCATGGCCTAACCACCCTCATCGTTGTGCTACACAAACGCAAACATCTGTCCGCGGCCTGTACCTGGAGTGCGACGTGCCGACACTCCCAAAGTGTCCCCCCCCCCCCTCACGGTCTTCACGGGATACCCAAATCCCCATATGTGATTTTCCCTTTTTTTATTGTTTTAGTTTTCATTTCTTCTTTTTTTCTGTTGCGCCTAACCCTAATTCGGTCTCCTATGGGATTCCTCCCCTTTTGATTTATTATTATCTATTCTATTATTACTTTATTATCAATATTATATCTTAAAAAGTCAAAAGTTATATTTAAAATAAACTATCAAAACTCAAAAGTTTTATAATAATAATAATTTTTTCTATACTTTTAGAAAATAAAAATAACTATTATCTATCCCTTTATAAATCATTTACATGTATTTTTTTATTATATATCTTATAATGTCATTATAAATTAAATTAATAATTTAAAAATGAAAATAATTATCATAATTTGTACAAATTATTTGTATATTTTTTTTGAATCTTTCAAAACAAATGTTAATTTGTTTATGATTCAAATTAACTATAATTCATTAAAAGTTCATATGTACAATTTTAATCATTCCATTAATATATATAATTTTATTAGGAAAAGATTCAAAATGTTAATTTATATCTAATAATTATTACATTATATACATACGCATGTGTATATAACACATTTTTGAACTCATATAATAGATCATTCATATATGTGAAATTTTAATCATTCTAAAAAAATGGTTATACATTTATAATTTTATTAAACAAATTTCAAAATATTAATGATGTTATGGAAATTTAATAAAAAATTTATAATCTAATAATTATGCATAAATCCCATATATATATTAAATAATTGTCTGCAAGTTTAGAGTACATACATATCATATTTTCAAAAAATGTATAAAACTCATGTAATTATTCATATAATAGACTCAATATTAGATCACATAAGAAATGTCATTAAAATACTTCCACGCAATAAATCTCGATTTTATATATAAAATTATAGTATTAGTTTTATATAATTATAACATGCTTATATATGTACCATATTTGAAAAATAAGTAATAAATTAGTTGTATTGATATTTTAGTATATTTATTATTAAAAATATTCTATTAATTAATAATTCAGAAATAATAAAATAATTATTTTAAACTGTACGTCTAAATTACACAATATAAATTTTCTGTTCTTATTTACAAGAAACTACCTTTAAATTATAACTATAACCATTTAGTTAAACACTAATGATCATTAGACAAAAACTTCAACAGTCACTTCATTTGAACTATAACGACTATAAGTATTTCTAACGGTCACATTAGTGCCCTATAAATCCAAAACATTGGGTGTCTTAAGCTTAAGGTGATTGAAGAAGAAGAATAATATGGTTCAAGTCATCCCTTTAGTGCTTAGTGTGGCTGCGATGGCTTTGGCCATTCTCAAGCTCATTATGCCGGATGCTAAGTACCCCTATTATCTTATCTAGCTATTTGTTGTTTTGTGTGGTCTTCCTGTAATCTTAATAGGGTTTTTAATTGGTATCTTTGGTTATCTGAATTTCTCATTTGATCTCAATGTACTGTAATTACTATGGCATTCCCATTTGAATAAAGTTCCTTTCGTTCATTTTGTGTGTTTACTCTATTTCATAATAAATTAAAATTTTATTATTACTTTTCCATAAGAAATCTGTTTGTTCGATTAATGGGTAACATAAAATATAAAATTCACCATTACATGAAATACATATTCTTGGGATGTTACAAAATTGGATTATACATAAATTTTATTTAAGACATGGTTAAGCACTTAAGTAAATTGATTTAATGTTAAAAAGTATGCAATAAATATAAAATGTGAAAATTATTCACAAAGTTAAAATACATAAATTATATATATATATATATATATATATATATAAAGTCAATATATCATTCCAATAATTAATTTAAAATTGAACCATTGTTCAAAGGGCTTGACCGACCAACGTTTGGGTGATTTTAATTATCGTAGAATTCTAACTTGAATTTTTGGGTTGAATTTTTCACAAACCAGCTTGAGTACCCTGGAAACCTGATAAATAAGCTGGTACTAACATAACCCATGGGCATTCTAGATCCCCATGGATTGGAGACTAGCACTTGGCATGAAAAAATATGATAATGGGAATGGATTTAATATTAACACAACTAAAGAAAGAGATACAAGTCTGTACGCATGAAAACAAATCCATAGGGAGAACTATAGCATAATTAAAATAGGTATAAATAACCCAAAGTATATAAAAAAATTTATAGGAAATAGAAAAGATTACCCAAGTCCCAATAGACACAACTCTCCCAGCCTGAGGATCAAAAACTAGAACCAAATCTAAGTGGTACTTTTCCCTTACTTGAAACTCGAAGAATAAAATCAAAAAAACCTGAAGGAACAGGTAGGGTGTGTTCTAAAATCCCAGTAGGGTCTCAAAAATGATTCCATAAAAAGTGGCCACAATTAATTAACCACATAGAGATTTCAATTTTAAACAAACAAGCATATAATTTCATAAGCATATTTAAAAAAACAATGCTTTACATTTTAATGATGGAAACATTTCAAAACAATGGATTAAATAATTTATTTATAAAAAATAGTTTATATAAATTCACAAGGCTTGTGTAAAATAGTTTTCAAATAATTAAATATATATCAAAACCATAACGAGTGAGAAAGATGGTCATATTCCAAGATGTATGATAGTTCTAGGATACAGGATCCTCATAGATTCAAAGATGAATCATGAATATATATATATATACACATCCGTAAGATACTGGTCAAAGAGGAATCATCACCATCTCATTAGGTATGTGACCTACTGCACTAGGGTTTTTTTCTATTTTAAAGCATCTAAAGAGTGCCATCAAAATAACTCACTAACTACCTAGGCTTGAATGTGCTCAAACAATAAAAAAATAATTGGAATTTTTTTTAAAAAAATTTAAAAATAAAATTAAACCCATTTTCCTTTCCAATATTCCAATTTCTCTTTAAAAACCAATACATGAATTTTTAATCAAATAATTATTTTTTCCAAGATAAAACCACTAGGTTTGTATCAAAACCATTTAAATACATTTCATAAAAATAATTATTTTAAATAAATTTAACAATTTAAATTCCACAATCTTCAATAAAATAAAATTCATAATTTAATTCAACAATTAAATTTCACAATTTTCCATCAAATCTCAAATCACACCCTAATTCATGGGAATTGGGGGTTTTTACCCAATTTCTTTCTAAATCAATTCAAAACCCCGATTCAATTTGAATGGGTTTATAATAATTCAATTGAGAGAAAATAAAACAATTAAGAAATTCTAGGTTATATTAATTAGCCAATATAAATAGAATTACCTGCCAAAGATCATGGGATCAGGAACACAGCACCCGCAATTAGAAACTCCAATGAAGAATGTCTGGAACAGAGATATGATAATCAAGCCTATATTCAATATCTAAAATAGTGGATATTAGTTCTTACAAAAACATAGAGATCTAAAAACCCCTTAGGAGGAAATAGTAGATAATGAGAGAAAGAGAATGAGAAGAGGAATATCACTGGAAAGAGATAAAACGTCATGCTCCTAGATTTGGTTCTCTTCCAAAATGGTGTAAGGTGTGAAATCACATACTAGTATTATTTAAGTAATAAGAAAATTTTATAGGGTTGTACCAGCTCATCAGGTGCATAAAATAAGGTTTCAGTATTTTAAAAAGTAATTTTTGGATTAAAAAAACCCATACACATGGTTTTATGAGCAGATATGCATGATTATAAAAATTTTGGGCCCTAACCATGGACCCCTTTTTTCCTAGGTGCATTATTTCTACTAGGTGGGTGCATGATTTTTCAAACTATGCACTAGAAATGAAAACACCCACTATTTGAGTTTTCATGGTTTCCACTATGAGGGCACACATTTTGGAAAAAACATGCACCAATAGTGCACAACCTAGAAACTTTAAAAATTATCCAAATTTGCACAAAAAAACCATAAATGAAACCCAACCAATTAATCATCAAAGGGGTTTATAAATACCTGAAAATAGAAACATTATGTTACAATATCCTCACCATAAAAACTTTATGCCCCCAGAAATCCTACTAAGAAGCTTCCACATAAAAAATATGAGGCCAATGATCTCTCATCAGTGCCTCAGTCTCCCACATCTCATGAGAATCAGAACCATACTTCCATAGTAATTGAAACAAAGGTATCATCCTACCATGGAGAACCTTGGTTTTATAATCAACTATCCTAACTGGATGCTCAGGCGCAAATAAATCATGTTCAACCACAAGATCACTCCAGTTCATAACTTGATATGGATCAAAAATATACTTTCACAAATGTGATACATGGAACACACTATGTATCAATGTCAGCTATGAAAGAAGTAATAAATGGTAAGAAAGGTTCCCCACCTTCTCCACAACCTCAAAAGGTCCCATAATATAAGGAAACGTTTCCCTTTCCTTCCAAGCCATCGATGACCCAAACTGGGTAAAACTTTCAAGAAAACCTGGTTACCAACTAAAAATTACAATGGTCTATGATGATGATAAAAAAAAGATTTATACCAGATTTGTGCCATCAACATTAAATATATAATTAGATAAATATTTACTATCATCTCTTGAACCAATATTGGTCCAACTAAGGAAATTTCACTAATATTTTATTAACACAACAAATATTTACAAGTATGACCATAAAAGTCCTTAAAAGGATCCATCCTTATCACATAATAGTAATTTTTGTTATAAGAAAATTCAACCAGCCCTAATTGGTCATCCCAAGCTCCACCGAATTAAAGGAAACATGTGTGAAGCATATCCTCAAAAAATTGTATATCTCTTTATGTTTGACCAATAGACTGTGGATGATATGTCATGATCAAATGAACATGAGATCCAAGTGCCTCTTGAAGGACTCTACAAAATAAAGAAGTAAATTGGGGATCAATATCAAAACCTATAGCAAATGGAAATCCATAAAAACAAACAATATCCCTCATATAGAAATTTCTCAACTCCTCAACTTTGGTTGTATCATGAATTGGTATAAATTGAAAAAATTTGGTCAACATATCGATCAAAACCCATATTGAATTATTCTTTCTATGGGTATGTGGAAACTCAACCAAAAATTACATAGAGATCTCATCCTACTTCCAAGTAAGCATTGTAAGTGGTTGAAGCAAACCCAAACATTTCTGGTGCTCACCCTTGACCAGTTGGCATGTATAATAATGAGATAAAAAATCCACAATCCCTTTTCTTATAACTATCAACCAGAATCATCGCCACATCTCATAGAACATCTTCTTGTTTCCTGGGTTCACTGGCCACTGAGATTTATAGAAATCCCACATTACATCTTTTCTTACTGCTAATGGCACAACAAAATGACTCTGATATCATAGAATTACCTCGGTGGAGAATGACCAGTCATGTATAGTCTCCCCACTATAAAGAGAGTCTTTAATGCAACATAACTCCTCATCAAGATATTGTTCCTAAATAATCATCTTGAGAAGAGAATATGTCAACTTTACACTATCCATAGAAACCTTTCCTCCTAATTCCCCAACTCCAATATGAAACTTTTCAAAGATATCCATCAAGTTCCACTCTTTCGATGATTCTTTCATTACCTAGGTCAAAAGTTTTATACTCAAAGAATATTCAATGAAATTCCCTTTACTTGGGGTATAAGAGATGTTGAAATCAAAATATTTCAAGTATTCCACCCAATCCCTCTGGTAGATATTAATTTTTGATAGAAGATATAACTCAAGATATTGTGGTCAGAATACATAGTAAAATATTCTTTGAAAAGGTAATTTTTCTAACTCTTAAGTGTGTGGATCACTACTATAAGTTCAAGATCATGGGTAGGGTAATTCTTCATAGGTGTCCTAAGATAATGAGAGCCATAAGTAATGACATGATCACCCTTTATAAGGATACAACCTAAACCTAAAACCGATGCATCATAGAAGACCACATATCCCTATGAAGACTTTGGAAGATTCAACACTAGCACAATAGTTAAAAAACGTTTTAACTCAACAAAAGAACTCTGAAATTTTTCATACCAAACAAAATTTACTCTCTTTAGAGTTAGAGTAGTCATCAAAGAAACCAGTTTTGATAAGTCCTTTAAACCCTGATGATAATATCGAGATACTCCCAAGAAGATCTAAATCTTGAAAAAAATTTGTGGTTGTTCCCATGTCATAATTCCCTTCACATTTCTAGGGTCAACTGAAATGCCATGTTTCGACACTGTGTGTCCCAAGAAATTTTCTTCCCAAATCCAGAAATTAAATTTATATAGCTTAGATAAATCCAATGATTTATTAAAAATTCTAAAACTACCCTCAAATAAAGTACATGATTATACTCAGACTTAGAGTAAACAAGGATTTCATACAAAAATAAAAACATGAAAGTATCAAGGTACTCATGGAAAATACTATTAATTAAATCCATAAAGACTAGAATAGAATTAGTTAGTGCAAATGGAATGAAAATGTACTCATAATGGTCATACCTTCTCCAAAAGGTGATTTTTTTAATGTTAGATTATTTTATTGTCAACTGATGGTAACTAGATCAAATATCAATATTTGAGGACCACTTATCCCCTTTCATCTAGTCAAACAAATCATCAAACTATGGAAACAAATACTTTTTATTTACCATGACACTATTGAGTTTCTGGTAATCAACACAAATCCAAATAGACCCATCAACATTCTTAGTAAAGAGAACCAACACCACCCAAGTTGACACACTTGGGAACACAATTACTTTCTCTATAATATCATCCAATCGAGTCTTTAACTATTTTATTTTAGCCGGTTCTATGCAGTAATAGGGAATATACACTGTTTGGGTAATAGAGAATAAATCAATATAAAACTCTACCTCCCTTACCGGTGGAAAACGAAATAAGTCACAAGGACAAAAATCAAGAAACTTGATGAAAACTGGAGGGAGATCGCCACTTAATTATTATCTATCTATATCAAAAGAAAAAACAAATATAACTTTTCAAAACTCTGTATAAGAGGGTCTATCTTTACTTAACCTTAGGTCCCATTATCCTTTAAAGATTCAGCAAAACCCATCAGGTGTAGTAAAGAATACCTTCCGAAGATAAAAATCAATTAGGGATTTATTTTCAATTTTCCAATATTTACCAAATATTACATCAAGTCGTTTCATGTCGAGAACCAGAAAACTCCAAGAAATATTGATGTATGAGAATGAGAAAACACAAGTAGGACTAAGAATACCCTTCTCTCTCTTCATGAAAAGGGGTGTAGTAATATCCATAACTTAAGATAAAATCCCCATAGTAATATTTAGAAGATTAAAAATATTGGTTGAAATAAAAGAATGAGATGAAACTATATCAAATAAAGTAGCCACTAATGATGAAGCTATGGTGATGTTAACTCTTACGATCACTAGACCCATATCTTCTTCCTTTGGATACTCTTACATTGCATGAAGAAGCTTTGTTCCATGTGCATGTGGTTGTAACCCCCTTGTTCGAGAAGCATCTGATTTCCCCAAAACTTTAATAGGCGATGATGATCCCATTCCACTATTTGGAGTAGAAAAGGTATGGTAGAACTTCAAGTGACCTAAGTATCTACAGGAGCCACATATCTTGGGTGCCTTAGTGAAAAACCGCTTAAAATGCCAAGGCTTACCAAAATTTTATAAAATAAAAGGGATTTTTTTTGTAAATACAAGAGGTTTAGAAAAAAACCTCTTATTGAGATCCACCGTGAATATTATCATGTTTCCTATTTCCTTTGAAGGAACTCAAAAAACTACCACTAGGAGAAAAAGAGACTCCCGTAAACCTTGACTTTCCAGCTAGGTCCATTTCAAGCATCGACGCTCTATCCAACACATCAACATAAGAAGGTAGCTTCAGGAAGAAAACCTGATAATGAATATCATACCTAAGTCCCAACTTGAACAACTGAGTCTTCATCTTCTCATTCGATACTATCTCAGGTAAAAACTACACAAGGTCAGCAAAGATATTTTCATATTTTTTCAGGGTCATTTCATCCTGCTCTAGTTTGAAAAAATTTATAGCCTTAGAAAACACCATATAATCAAGATATAACTGGTTAGTGAAAATATATTTGAATTATTTACACTATAATACCTCGTGCTTCTTTTCCATCACCATCATGTCCCACCATCTTTTGGTAGGTCCCTCCTGTATGAAGGTGGAATACTTAACCTTTATTTCATTAGGTGTCTCCAAGAACTAAAAAAATGCTCAATCCCACTCAACCATTCCTCATAATATTGAGGATAATTTTATCCCTTAAAATATAGTGGCTTATAGTGAAGGAAATCCCAAGAATGATTTCATAAATATTCCCTTTGAGACTCCAAAACTGAATCCTAAATGAGAATTGGTGTTGGTGCCTATCATAGAGCTTGTAAAATACGCACAATAAACTCAACCAGATTCAGGTCTACCAACATCAGGTTCCTCATGGATCTAATTCACATATCTTCTCAGAGGCATGATTCTACAAAAAATATGAAAACATTATTGAAGACATTAGATTTACACTCAAACAGAGAAAAAAGGAAAATTAATCCTAACAGATAGCCAAAAAAGATTTGGATTTAAATATATCCAAATCAAAAAAAGGAAAAAATACTAGAACTAATACTCAACTTGTCTTTCCCAAATAACCCCCAGTGAGTTAAGGTTATTTTCAGTGAGATCTATCCAGACACTCATTCACAACTACCTCATAATTCCTGAAAAGATTATATAAATGTTTACTAACATCCATTCAAGATGCACAACATGCACCCTTGATACCACTTTTTCATGAACCAACTAGGGTACCATGGTAACCTGATAATCTAACCGGTCTGGACACAATCTAAAGTGTGTTCTCGATTCCCATGGGTTGGTGACTATCACCTATCATCAAAAAATATGAAAGTGGGAACAAATTTTACACTAAAAAAACAGAATATAGAGATACAATTTTGTATTCATACAAGAAAAAATCAATAGGGATAACTATACTAGAAGTCAAATAGGTATAAACAACCAAAATTACATGAACAAAGTACCATAAAATAGAAAAGATAAGCTGATTCCCAACAGACACAACTCTACCAGCCCAAAGATCAATAACCAGAACCACCTCCAAGTGGTTCTTTTCCCTTACTATAATCTGGAAGAAAAAAATTTACAAACAACCAAAGTCATAGGTAGGGTGTGAGATAAAATCCTAATATGGTCTCACCAAGGATTCCATAAAAATAGTCCATAATTAACTAACCAAATAGAGATTTAAATTTTAAATAAACATGCATGACATTTCATAAGAATATTTAAAACAAATCATGCTTTACATTTAAATGATGGAAAAATTTCTAAAAAATGGCTTAAATAAAAATTTTATATAAAAGAGTTTATATAAATTAACAAGGCATGTGTAAAATAGTTTTAAAATAATGGAAGATATATCAAAACCATCACGAGCGAGAACATGGTCATCTTCCAAGAGGTACAATAGTTCCAGGATATGGGATCCTGACACACTCAAAGGTGAATCATGTAAATATATATATTCACACATCCCTAAGACACTGATAAAGGAGGACTCATCACCATCCCATCAGATATGTGACCTGATACACTACATTTTGTTTTAGTTGTAACGCATCAAAAGAGTGTCATCCTAATAACTCATTAACTACCTAGTCTTGTATGTGCTCTACCAATCAAACAATAATGGAAAATTTATTTCAAAACTTTTCAAAATACAATTCAACCCATTTTACTTTCCAATATTCAAATTTCACTTTATAAACCAATACAATGGTTTTTAATTAAATCATTACTTTTTCTAATATAAAACCACTGGGTTTCTATCAAAACCATTTAAAGACATTTTAATCAAAATATGAATTTTCCATCAATTTCACAATTCAATTTCATAATACAATTTACTAATTTAAATTGAACAATTTTACATCAAATAAAAATAACAATTTAATTGAATAATTAAATTTCATAATTTTTCCATCAAATCTTAAATCACAGCCCAATTCACAGGAATTAGGGATTTTCCCCAAATTTCCTGCCAAATAAATTCAAAACACCAATTCACACTAAATTAGTTTTTTCACAATTCAATTGAAATCAAATAAAACAATTAAGTAATTATATGTTATATTAATTGGAAAACATAAATGGAATAACCTACTGAAGATCATGGAATCATGAACACAACACCCATAATGGGAAACTCCAATGAACATCTGTAACAGAGATCTAAGCATAAAATGAGATTCAAGATCTAGAATAATGGTGATTATATCCTTTAACAACACATATTTCCACAAAACCCTAGGTAGGAAATAGGAGAGAATGAGAGAAAGAGAATGATAAGAAGAATCTTAATGAGAAGAGACCGAATGACATTTTCCTAGATTCAATTTTCTTCTAGAAGGGTGTAGAGGGAAAAATTTACCCATTAGGAGACTCCAAAGAAGAAGAAAACATGATAGGGTCGTACCAGACCATGGGGAACCTAAAAACAGGGTTTCGAGATTTTAAAAATTAAATTTCAGTTAAAATATCCAGTATGCACGGTTTCTTAGGAATATATTAATGGTTAGACAAATTGTGCCCCCCTTTTTACATAGATTCATGGTTTCTACTAGGTGGGAACACAGATTTTCAAACCACATGGTAGCCATGAAAACCCCACTATTCAAGTTTGCATGGTTTCCATTGATAGAGCACACAGTTTTCCCAAACCATTCACCAACTGTGCACAGTCCAAAAAATTTCAAAATTATCCAAATTTCCACTCAAAACAACCCTAAACAAAACACAACCAAATCAGGATAAAAATATGGTTTTAGGTATACTTGAAAATAGTAATAGGATGTTATAGACTTAACTTAGTTCACATCAAGTGTTGACTACCAAAGTAGGACTTGAGGTAACTAAGGGGAAAAGGTTGAGTAAATACAATTTAAGTATTTTTGGATTGGGGACTCCACTCAGAAGATCAAGGAACTATGAATTAATGTTGGTGGAATTTGGAATTCCTTCCCAAAACCCTTCAAATTTATTAACTGGACAAAGTAAAGGTGAAGAGAAAGGGAATATGGATCCTTGCTACTATAATAAATACTAAAAAAGAGACCTTTAACAGTGATAAAATATTCCTTTATTAGTGATAAAAAAGCTTTGACTACTGTAGAGATGTTAAAATTCCCAAGTTTTTTTCAGTTCTAGAAAAGAATTGATTAAGGGGTGATGTACCAGTACATAAAAGTGTTGATAAATAACATTTTTATCAGTTATTTTAGAAGCACTGATAAATGATACCATTTATCGGTGCATTAATTAGCACTGATAAAAGAAATATTTATCAGTGATTTTACAAGTACTAAAAAGTAATCCTTTATTATCTCATTTAGTAGCACTGATAAAGGGTAATACTGAAGTGTGATGGTACAACACACTATAACACTAGAAATAGGGCGTGAAATGTACTGTAACAACAAAATGAATCACCAAAAACAACACTAGAAACAATAGAAAAATTAGAAAAATTAGATACAAATACAAAACTAAAATGAAATAAAATTTCCAACACAAATAGAAAAAAAACACTATTATAGAGTATGTTATTTTTTTACTAAAATTATTGTTAATTTTGAATAAAAAGGATCACTTGGAGTCATACCAGTCACACAATAATTTGGATTGAGGTGCATCTGATTCCTAAATGTCACAAATGACTTATTTAGTGTTTTTCTAAAGTACCAAAACAATTCAAATGTGTTTTCTTGATTTTGAGTATGTCAGTTGTTTTTTTCACTAAAATTAATGCGAATTTTGAATAAAAAGATGCACTTGGAGTTATACCAGTAACACCATGTGTTATATTGAGGTGTGGATGATTCAAACACATCTCAAACGACTTATAGATCATTTTCCTAAATTATAAAAATAATATAAATGCACTTCCTCAGTTTTGAGTACGCCACTTCTGTTTTTTTACTAAAATGTCATTTTAAACTAGAAACATAAACTTTTAGTCATACATTTTTCATCACATGTGGGTTTTACATGAGATTGATTTATAATTGTAAAAAATGAATCATGAACAATTTTAATAAATTATAAAGATAATATAATCACATTTTCTTAGTTTTCACTGCGTGTAACTTGTTTTGTATTAAAATGTCTATTTTAAAATGATAACAGACACTTGGAGTCATACTAATCACATCGTGAGTCAGATTGAGGTGAGGATAATTACTACATTTCATAAATGACTTATGGATAATTTTCCTAAATCAATAAAATAATTCTAATTCATTTTCTTGGTTATGAGTATGTTAGTTGTTTTTTTTCACTAAAATTAATGTCAAATTTGAATAAAAAGATGCACTTGGAGTCATACAGGTAACACCATGCATTATATTGAGGTGAAGCTAATTCCAAAATGTATAAAATGACTTAGGTATTGTTTTCCTAAATTATCAAAACAATCCTAATGTGTTTCCTTAGTTTTGAGTATGCAACTTTTTTTTACTAAAATGTCATTTTGAACTCAAAACATGCACTTTTAGAAAACAGGTTACATCATGTGTGGGTTTGACATGATAATTAACCATACACATAAAAAATTAATTAAAAATAATTTTAATAAATTATAAAGATAATCCAAGAATGTTTTATCATTTTTCAGTGATTCACACTTTTTTTGTATTAAAATATCAATTTAAAACTAATAAAAAATACTTTGAGTCATAAAGGTCACACCGTGAGTTATATTGAGGTGATTATGATTCCTACACATCAAAAATGACTTATGAATCATTTTAATAAAGTAACAAAACAATATTAATTTATTTCTTGGTTTTGAGTATGTCAGTTGTTTTTTCACAAAAATTAATATCAATTTTGAATAAAAAGACGCACTTGGAGTCATACCGGTCACACTATTCATCACATTGAGGTGTTACTTATTACAAAAAATCTCAAATGACTTATGGATAATTTTACTAAAGTATCAAAATAATCATAATTCTTTTTTTTAAATTTTGAGTATGCCACTTGTGTTTTTTACTAAAATGTCATTTTAAATTGGAAACTTGCACTTTAGTTATACAAGTTTTATCATATGTGGGTTTGACATGTGAATGATTCTTATATATAGAAAATTAATTATGAATCATTTTACAAAATTATCAAGACAATATGAGCACATTTTCTCAATTTTCAACGAGTGACACTTTCTTGTTTTAAAATGTTAATTTTAAACTGATAACAAACAATTTGAGTCATACCGGTCACACCGTGAGTCAGATTATGGTGTGACTGATTCCTGCATGTCAAAACTGAATTGTGGATCATTTTACTAAAGTAAAAAAACAATCCTAATTCATTTTCTCAATTTTGAGTATGTCAGTTGTTTTTTGCACTAAAATTAATGTCAATTTTGAATAAGAAGAAGCACTTGGAGTCATAATACTCACACCATGCATCAGATTAAAGTACGACTGATTCCAAAACATCTCAAATAAATTATGGATATTTTTTTATAAATTATAAAAAAAATACTAATGCGTTTCATTTTTTTGAGTATGCAACTTGTGTTTTTTACTAAAATGATATTTTAAAATAAAAACATCTACTTTTAGTCATACATATTTTCATCGTGTTTGGGTTTTACATGAGATTGATTCCTATACATAAAAAATTAATTATGAATCATTTTCCTAAATTATTAAGAAAATATTAGTGTGTTTGATTGGTTTTCAATGAGTTCCACTTTTTTTGTATTAAATGTAAATTTTAAACTGATAATAGACACTTTGAAACCATCCCTCTTCAATGACCACAATATATCAATACTTATTTTTATCTAATAGTTCTATCTTACACCTATTAAATTTGGTTTTTGATTACACACATATTTATTAAAACGTTTAAGTTAGATTATATACCTGTTTGATGATTGAGATTTTTACATATGTTGATTCAATAACACTAGTGGATAAATTGAATCTTCCAATACAGAATGATCTTATTGGTAGATTAATACCCTATATAAAACCACTTAAACTATTAGTGAAAAATAGTATTTCAATAAGACACTTAAACACTTGAAAAATGGATCTGATCTTAAGCGATAAGTGTTGTGTATGCTTTTAAATAATATTTATCAAACATAATCTTAGTATGATCCTCATTATACTTCATTGTCCAACAATTTTATTGTTTTCATTCCATCACTTCATCTCCTCCTCCTACTTGGTATCCACCTCAGTCTTTTCCTCTTCCTTCTCCTCTATGTTGGTCTTTCACTCTGACTCTGCCTCCTCCATTTCCCAAAAATTTTATTGCTTTCAAGTCAGTTCTTATAAACAAATAGATTTCATCCACTATAAGTATCCTTGATAAAGAGATAAAAAATAATATATAATCATTATAACACTAATTAATTACACCCCAAATATATTTCAAAGTTCATAAATTGTACTAGATCACAAAAATAGTAGGTAATCACATAAATTTGTTATCGGCATACATTTTGATAAAAATTACACTAACCACTTGTTTCTAAACAAACTTATTTCTTCTTTTGAGTATATAGGTTCTTAGTAATATTGATAGTATTAATAAAATACAGAAAAACAAATGATTGTGAAATATACTTAATGAAATTTTAATGACCTTTATAAATTACCTATTGGGGGATGCTGGTATTTTCATGATTTATGATCTCCCTAATAAATTTGCAAACATAATATCCACAATAGATGTCATTATCTTATTTCAGACACTATAAAAACATTGACTAAAATAAGTAAATTATTTTTAAGTGTTTTGATAATTAAATATTTATATATATACCTTAATTTTGTTTTCCATTTTTAGTAATTCATAGGATTTATCTCTTGAGACATCGAATTCATTCCATGATTTAGCCTATATTTAGAGATTTCCCTATCATAAAAAATTATTATTAAAACATATACTGAAATATATAATTTGAATTTATCTATAAAATGTTCTTTACAATGTATTATAAATTCACAATACACATAATGCGTTTTCAGTTAGTTGGATATCCATTAATTGGATCAAAAAAATAAATATTTGGGGTGTTCAGATTAACAATTATCAACATACAGTACTCCCTAAAAAAACAATTAATTAATGAAAAAATATATATTTTATCTGACTAGATTGTAGAATTTTACTTTTTCATTATAGGCATAAAAAAGAGTCTGTCTTATGATAATTTTTTATTAAACTATTTGAGTAACTTATCTTTTTCTTCTTCTTAATTTCTTCATAATACAAAGTAAATTTTGTCGTAGAAATGATACAGGGATTAATGAATCCAAATCATGCTTAACACAATATTACCTTTATATAGTTGTAATATAAATTCATATAGAAAATATAAATAGTTATTAACTTTAATAAACATATGAGCTCACTACTTGGAAAAAAGTATTATGAAAATGTACCTTATGTATGTATTCACAATTGAGATGCCCAACTATTCATACTTAATAATCTCATTTAGATTGATGAGACCAATTCCGTATGTCATGAAACTTCCATATTTTTTTCATATTCAATGTAAGACAAAAAATTATCTTTAAATGTGGTATATTCATGAAGTTTTAATGATAATAAACTTTTCTCTAGAACTAGTGGGGAGAAGCTACTCTCAGAAGGTCATTTTGTTTCCTTGGTCGATTCATTTGATTTTTTTATTTAACCTTCTGTTTCCCCACCACTTTATCCATCTGTAATATAGTACCTCACTTCAGAACTTTTATCATATACCATTATAGGTTTTTCATATGAAAAAATTTGTTAAATACATACCTCATGCATCATTATAAGATTAGGTACCCATGATATGAAAGCGCTAATAATACCATTTACCAGTATAATATGTGGACCATAAAGTGGAATATGCAACTCAGTAGTCGAATAATGATCTACCTTAATCTCAACTCTCATGTAATATTTTGGGAGGTCTTGATGGTGTAGCTTTTATTTTGAGATATTATAAACTGTACCCATCATAACACAATAGTGCATGGGTGTTTATAGATACAGATCATATACAACTGTACCTTGCAGAATTTTACTAATATAAAGTTTTCGAAATTTTTTTGATTAAAATTTAGGAAAAATAGTAATGAAAAAATTTATTTTCGTGTGTAAGGTATGAATTTGGGAGGAATGACTAGCCTCAATGCTAGTGGGATCATTTGGGTTATGTGCAGATCTTTTATCCATCGTGAGTTCTCTTTTATCCTTTCTTATAAATTGGTACCCCAAACCAGAATGAACAATAATATATTACAATTAGTATATTTGTGTTTTAAATCATCTCACCATATTATATGTATCTTAATTTCGTTTTATCTTCTCTAAATATGTTTTAGGAGAGACTCCAAAACATAATCCTCTAATGCGACCATATTGTTTAGGCCGCTTCAAAGCTACTGAAAGTAGCTTGTATTCTGGTGTGGTCATTTATGATTCTTATGTCTAAACCTTAAAAAAATATAAAAATAAATAGATATTTTTATGTAATATCATTATAAATAATAATTAATTATAATTATGTCATAATTACACATGTTTCCCATATTATTTTTGTGTTTTCATCAACTAATTTACCCACCTTATTTACATGGGCCTCCTTCCTAGCACATGACGTGGGATGGAAGTGGCTTCAGATTATGATTCATCAATCTACATATAAAAAAAGGAACATATGTTGTTTCATACCACATAATTAGAATTTTATTGTTTATTTAGAATAGATACCAATTTCTTCTCTAATGAATTATAACCAATCCTTGTTTTCCGACAGGGGTACATTGGTTTTGATGTATGTTATTTATTTTCATCACTTTTTTTGTTCCATAAATTAATTTTTTTGAATCAATTTGGATAAAATAAACAATTTCAAATAATATATTATCAACTGAAATAAACTTGAAATGATTTCTCATTGTGATGATTAATGAAAGTAGACCATGTTTCCTACTTTATAATGTGTTCATAACTAACTGGTGGGTGGGTCTTTACTTTACCATCAACATCCATAAGATATAACTTTGTAAGAAAAGTTTAGAAGCCTCTATTGGATTTTAAAAATATCATTAATAAAAATTTATTATGGAAGTATTCTAAAACAAATGAAATCTATAAGGAATAAGAAAAATTAAATTAATGCTTTAATATATAATTTTTCAATAAAATAGAGAAAGTATATTGCAACATTACCATTATATCTTTCTAAAGGACTTAATTTTTTACATGTTAGACATAGAACCATGAATCAATATAAATCATCACATTCTTCCTCATTGTGACCCCAAGATAAATAATTAATATTGACTGTTGGGGTCAATATGTTAGTCACATTGATTCCAACCAACCTCAAATTTTATTCCCTAACTTCATTCCTTGATAATTTTATTCACCACTACAATGCTATGACATTGTTGTTTTTTCATCTACATGTTGTTGATCCCCTAATAATTCTGCAGCTTCATCATCAACATCTTATTATTCCTTGGTATTAGTAACATTATCATTTTTATAAGACATTTTATACTTGAATAGTCTAATATTTAATTTGTATTGAATAACAAAAATACAATACACTAAATGCATAAAATTCCACATTTTCATGCATCTTGCATGAATGTTTTTACTTTCTTGAACATAGATATAATACTTCAATACTCCAGTACAACTAACCTCCATTATCTTTATTTAACCCCTCTTGATATGGTTGATTTTCTTCCATCTTTTAATGATGTATTGGACTCCCTCTTTCAAACTAGCCTTCCTCCCATCATTTTGGTTCCAAAGTTCCTTGATGAAATACCTCCTGAATTGTTATTGTTGCATTTTTTTCTTGATATCCATCCCCTATATTTTGTTGACATCCACCTATATTTCTTGAACTACTCTAACCAAAAGTCATACCATACTGGGAATTGTTGAACATTTTGGATAACTAATACTCAGAGTAGTTCAAACAACATATAAGATATGGGGGATGTGTCTCAAGAAATAAAATGAAATAATAACTATTTAGAAGTTGAAAGGTCCCTAACACTACCATGATAATTTCAGCTAATCCCCACTGAGATGAACTGACTCTAACCTATGTTACTAGTCCTTTTACCTCACCTGTATCTCAAATATAAGAGATATATATCCAATTAGGTTCAAAGATAAACTAAATGAAATTTTAATTATGGATTCAAACATATTATATTTCAAAAATGAAGGAATGAACATTCAAATACATATGACTTCAAATCAAAGTCATTTACTTCCAGTTTAAAAAATTTAATATTTAACACTTCCTCTAAAATGTTTCTCTTTTTGGTAGGGCTTATAAGAGATACGAACTTGTGGTGGTATTGGTGTGAGGTGGATGGGAGAGCTTAACAACTGGAAATTTCTCCAAGATTCCAAGAGAAATTATCATAAATATGAATCCAAAAAGTAGGGTGGTAAATCTCATCTAATTATGGGAATAATACCTTTGAAAGTTAGATAAAAACCCTTTTAAATTTATCAAGGTTGAAGGGGAAGATAATCAAAAAGTGTTTCTGGCATGTTTTTTTCACAAAAAATGTGCATTATGAGTATTTTCAATAGGTCACCCATTGTAGCATTATTCTCATCCAAGAATGATTAACTACAGAGTTCTAATAAGATCCAATGTGACTGTAGGAAAATTAAATGAAGTGTTGTCAAAAGTAACTGAGTGAGTTGAATAAGAAAATTCATATCAGGAAACCAAAAAAAATCATTCATTATGTTTTGATTAATTTTTAGGTGTCATTTTTTTTTGTTCTCAGGAAGTAGTAAATGAGGAGGATGAAAGACTGAAAGAGTTTAAGAATGAGTTGTGAGATACGACATTAAAAGTCATGGCAGTGGATTTGATAGAGACTAATGAATACAATCCGAGTGAGAGGTATGTCATCAAGGAACTTTGGAAATACAATATTGGGAGGAATTCTAGTTTGAAAGAGGGAGTCTAATCCATGATCAAGAGATGGATATAAATCAAGTTTCTGAGGATGGATTAGTGAATGTTAGTTGTACTAGAGTATTAAAGTATTATATCTCTGTTCATGATAGAAACAATTTTCATGTAATATGCATAAAAATGTGGACTTTTATGCATTAAGTGTATTGTATTTTTTATATATATATTACCAAAATGAATCCTTATTTACACAACCTTATTTTTGAAACCCATGGTACTTTATGAATATTGATTTATGTTTCTTACAAATATTATGTGTTGTATTCTTCTTTCCATTATCATACTTTAGGAATATTTTTTGTAAAATAAAAATGAGATACATGGTTTTCATGCGGATCAAGGGACTGGAAAATCATCAATGAAAACCTATCTAGTTACTTTACTTAACCACTTTATATGCATCTTGGTGCACATGTAGCTGATGTTTCATTAGGTTAAGGGTTTCAAGTATTTATTATTTATTTGAAGGGATAAAGTATCAAATGATAGCTAGTGGAGACTTGTGGAGTTTGTGTTATTAATGGTAGGTTGGTTATTAATATAGGGTTTTATTTTTTACTTAGGATATGTCAAATTGTTTTTGTTTTTATGCCTGTAGGAATTTAAATTCATGGGATTCTATTGTGTTCTATTTTATATAGATTCACTTTTCTTGTGAGTTGGTTTTTTAAACCATTTCTCATGGATAATGTTGAATGCTACAAATTATTATCAATCCTTTGGAAGTTGGTTGATGGTTCCAAGGGTTGAGTAACATTTTGATTCATCCTAGGTCAAGTTATGAATAGTTGGACTATATTATGATGTTACAGTTTTATAAAAGAGACATTTATTGATAAGATAAAAAACACACACAAATAATGAAAATAAATTTTCCTAAATCTGGTCACTTAATAAAAAATATCTTCATTATTGGAGAAGAAGTTATTTATAAAATAATTTGATGGAAAAGTAAAATCATATATAACATCTTCTATCAATGATTTCTCATATGGGAACTCTTCTTCTAGAATATGATTTGGTGTGTTGTTCTATGAAATGTTTTAATTTATAAATTTAAAATAAAGTAAATTAATAAAATCTATTTACTATTAGTTTATAAAAATTCAAACTTTATTTTAACTAATTATAAATTTAAAGGAAATGTGAAATTATTGGAAACCATTCATTGATAACAAAAATAAATGGTATCTACTTTAATGATATATATAACCCATTGAATATCATCTTATCTTATAACTGTAATGTTTTATTGAATATATTTTTTAGTAAATGTATTAATATTATGAACCTATCAATCAATTATAAACATGCCTCTTATTGTGAATACATCAAAACTTTTGAGTTTGGATGAAATAAAAAACTTAAAAATTATTCTTATTTTGATTTCAATGAAAATTTAAATAGGTATTTCCTTATTAAATTATATCTATATAACATATTGATAATTTTAACCAATATAAACTAGAAAATTTAAACTTTATTTCCTTGAATTATATTAACCTATTAATATTAAAACAATATGTATCACTACCACAAAACAGGGAAAGGGAAGCGCTGCCCTTTATTAGCGCTAAACAAAAAGAGATGATAAAGGGGTATGCCTTTATCAGTGCTATATAAAAGTGCTGATAAATGTTACATTTATCAGCGCTGATAAAGGGTACCCCTTTATCAGCGATTTTTTTAGCGCTAATAAAAGATAACATTTATCAGCGCGTTTTTTAGCACTGATAAAGGTAACTCTTTATCAGCGCTAAAAAAGCATTGATAAATGAATGTTTTATCAGCGCTTTTATTTTAGCGCTGATAAAACATACCTTTATCAGCGCTTTTAACGAGCGCTGATAAAGGTTATGTCAGTTTTTATTTAATAACCCTAACAGGCCATCCTCGCTTGCACACAGTCAAGCTCTCACGGAAGCTGAACCAGGCCCCTCGCCACGCGACCTCGTCCTCCTTGTCCTCCGCCTTCCTCCTCCTCGTCCTCCTCATCCTCCTCCTTCTCCGCCGTCGCCGCCTCTACCTCTGCCGCCGCCATCGCCTCCTCCCTCGCTGCCATGACCGCCGCTGCCTCATCCTCCTCCTCCTTGTTCTCTCAAGGTGGGATGTGAGTTCCATAGATGGTATTCCCTTGGTATATTATTTATATATTGTGTGTGTGAGGGCCAAATAGTGAATATAGATGTGAGATAGGAATGATACCATATCTTGAGCCTAATTCTAGTAAGGATTTCCATAATAGATAGTGTGGTCTTAATGTGATTATGATTATGTCTAGGGATGTGATTCATAATTAGTGATGAGTGTCGAAATAAGAGATGTTATTGATATTTAGCAACACAAGTGGGTTGTTTGTGAATGATGTGGAATTGGATACCCTATAGGTTACATAGGGATATCTTGACTCTAAGATGAAGTATATAGTAATTGGTTAGTTATGATGGTTCACATGTGTGAGAGGTCTACCAAGGTTATGTGTGATGACTTCTGTGGATAACCAACCCTTGTTTTCATTTTTTTTATTTTGAGTTACCATGGGCGGTAAGTTCTACCCCTTCGAGTTGAATATTTATGTATGAGATACAAAGTAAATAGTTTTTAATCTTATGGTTATATGGATTCCCAAATATTATCCCAATGGAAATGATGATGGATCCATATTAATTTTCATCACATAGCATAATCTCATAGTTATATGATTAGACAAAGATGAATCCATAATACAAAACATATCACCTAGTATGTCTGTCACATATACAAATAAATAAATTAGAAAAAAACATGATATAAAGAATAAAGGTACCATTAAATACTTACATTGGTCAAATTGTTTTAGAAATTATTTATCTTCATTCGTGCCTTATTCTTGCACCCATGAATTTGAAGGTGAGTATGCGTACACGATAGTTGACCTTCTTAGAGAAGAGTTTCTGGAAGAGTATAAGAGACATGAAGCAATGAAGATCATTAGAGTGTTTGAGAAAATGTGGTTGCTACAAACAATGTGGAAATCAGCTTTTGCAATGCGGCCTAAGTTACAACTTGCAGGTATTGTAACTTAGGCCATGTTGCACAAGCCAATTGCCACAATGAATAGCAATGATCATTCCAAAATGCATTTACACTGAAACCACATTTGCTCCAACACTCTAATGATCTTCATTGCTTCGTGTCTCTTATAATCTTCCAGAAACTCTTCTCTAAGAAGGTCAACTATCGTGTACGCATACTCACCTTCAAATTCATGGGTCCAAGTACAAGGCACAGATGAAGATAAACAATTTCTAAAATAAGATGGCCAATGTAAGTATTTAATGGTACCTTTATGCTTTGTAGCATGTTTTTTTCTAATTTATTTATTTTTATATGTGAAAAGAATACTAGGTGATATGTTTTGTATTATGGGTTTATCAGGAGTCTGTATGATTTCTTGTTTCCACATTTCATTTTAAATAGCATGTTATAATTATATATTTACTGTACCCTAATTGCTCAAATAGTCAGGCATATTGTAGATGTTTCTAGAATGCTGTAGGATTCTTTTTCCCCAATGGTAGTACATTTTTAGGATGTTTTCACTAATGGGGTATAAAATTTACTTCTTAATAAAGAGATAAACTTTATAATCTAGTCAGTTTTGGGAGAAAATTCAGTTTCTATCACAATTTCTAAAATAACACCAAAAGAGCATCAGTTGTTTGAATTACAATTTGATGATATCGAATATAATGGTTTCATATGGCATAGTACTTTACCATGTGGTTTTATAGTTCTCTAAAATAGATGGTTGATTGGTATTTATTATTTTTTTGGACTATTGGAGATTGAACTTGATGAGAGTCATGAATATGTATCCTCATCCACGCATTGATAGTCACATTGGTCATCTATGAGGTTCTATGATCTTCTCCAAGATTGATTTGACATTAGGATACCATTAGATGAGTTGGACATCGATGGACCTACCATGGACTGCTTTTAGGAGTAGTTATGGACTGTATGATTTTTTAGCGATGATTTTTGGTTTAACTAATGAATTGGTTGTATTAAGGGACTTGATGAATAGGATATTTCATCCATTTCTAGATCAGTTTTTAGTAGTTTTTTTCAATTAAATATTAGTGTACTCCCAACCCATAGTTGATCTTGACCAACATCTTATCATCACCTTGAGTATATTGAGATAGCATCATATTTATTACTGTTTTCTCCTGTTACTCATTGGTTTCCTCTTGTTCGCATGTCATGTATTTTCTAAGGCATAGATCATGCATGTTACCAACATCTTATAATATTAGGAATGTTCTCGAGATCGAACCCATAAAGACAATGAATATGAATAAAGAATGGATAAATGCCAATCGATTGACAAAAGCGTATGAAGATGGCGTGAAAGAGTTTATCAAGTTTGCAGAAGATCATGCATGTGACCCTTATCAAGTCTTTTGTCTGTGTTTACGGTGTTGTTATTCAATACAAATTACTCTAGAGGAGTTGGAAGAACACTTGATCTGTCACAGAATAGATTGAAGTTATACATGTTGGAATAAACATGGGGAAAAATCAATGTAGGTAGTGACTCAGAGAACATGATATTTTATAGATCATCTGTTATGATTAGAAGCGTGAACAGTGAAGACGGTCATATGGAGGGTGTGATTACAGATGTGAACGATGATGAAGATCATATTGACGAAATGACAAGGACAGTTGAAGATGAACTTCGTGATTTCCAAAAATACTTTGAGAAGTTAAAGAGTTGTGCAAAAGCGCCATTGTATGCTGGTTGCACTAAATATATAGCATTGTCATCCGTATTGAAGCTATATAATTTGAAAGTAGGCAACGGGTGGAGTGACACCAATTTTACGGAAATACTTGCTCTCCTGAATGACATGCTCCCAGAAGATAATGAACTCCCAAGACGAACATATGATGCTAAACAAATGATACGATCGATGGGTATGATCTCTAAAAGAATACATGCTTTCCCGAATGATTTTATATTGTTTTGCAAGGACCAAAAATCACTTAAAGAATGCCCAAAGTGTGGTGCTTCCCGATACAAGAAAGATGATTCTAGTCCTACAAAAGTTGTATGGTACTTTCCAATCATTCCTAGGTTTAGACGCCTATATGGAAGTGAGGAGACTGCAGGACAATTGACATGGCATGCAGATATAAGAATTAAATATGGGAAACTACGTCACCCTGCAGAATATCCTTAGTGGAAGAGAATTGATCACGAGTATCCTGAATTTGGGAACGAGCTGAGAAACCTTCCTCTGGCATTATCTAAAGATGGGGTGAATCCTTTTTGTTTTCAAAGCAGTAGTCACAGTACATGGACGGTTATGTTGGTAAATTATAATTTACCACCGTGGTTATGCATGAAACGAAAATACATCATGTTATCTATGATTATATCAGGACCAAAACAATAGGGCAATGATATTGATTTTTATTTGTCCCCATTGATCGAGGATTTGAAAATATTGTGGGATTTAGGTGTTACGATGTATGATGCTTACAAAAATGAACAGTTCACTTTGAAAGCCATGTTGTACGGAACGATAAATGACTTTACTACTTATGGAAATTTGTTAGGATATAGCATTAAAGGAACTCATGGGTGTCCCGTTTGAAAACAAGGTACACAGTCAATTAGGTAGAAACATTCATCAAAAACCGTGTTACTAGGACATCACCGATTTCTACCCCGACGACATAAGTACCGATCTTGTACGACATCATTCGACGGAAGTTTAGAGGAATGTAGAACAATATCTCCACTAACAGGTGATCAATTGTTTGAGAAAGTGAAATATTTGGACACTACTTTTGGGAAACCGTTTTCGAAAAACCTTACGAAAACTGGTTGGAAAAAGAGATCTGTTTTTTTGAATTACCATACTGGAATTTCCTGTATGTCAGACATTTTCTTGATGTTATGCATGTTGAAAAAAATGTATGTGATAGTGTCATCAGCACGTTGCTAAATGCACCCGAAAAAAAAGGATGGAATTAAGGCTATATTGGACATGGTTGAGATGGGAATACGAGAATATTTGGCACCAGTGAAGGGTGAAAAACAAACATTTCTTCCTCATGCTACTTACACTCTTTCCAGGTTGGAGAGATATCAGTTTTTCAACTTCTTGAATGACGTAAAGGTTCTAGAGGGGTATTTATCAAATATCAAGAACATCGTGTCAATGGGAGATTTAAAATTAAAGGGTCTGAAATCACATGACTGCCATGTTTTGATGCAAGATCTAATTCCTATAGCTTTACGTTTCATTTTTCCCAATAATGTCTGCCATACATTAACGAAGCTCCGTTTCTTCTTCAAATCAATATGCAGCAAAGTTATAGACCCAGCGAAATTGCCAACTATGGAAAGAGAAATTTCCGTCATATTATGTGAATTGGAAATGTTCTTCTCGCCGACATTTTTCAATATTATGGTTCATTTGATGGTTCATTTGGTGAGAGAGATTTGACTATGTGGTTCTGTACATTATAGATGTATGTACCCCATTGAACGGTATATGAATATTTTGAAAGGGTATGTCAAAAACCGATGTCGGTCAAAGGGTTGTATTGCGGAGCAATATATTGTTGAGGAAGCTGTTGAATTTTGTACCGAATACTTGTCTGGTGTGGAAATCGTTGGCCTACCAAAATCTCATCACACTGAGTGGCTTGAGGGTGAAGGAATTTTTGGAAGAGAGGTTGTCACAATCAATATTACAGATCGGGAGCAGGCCCACCTTTACGTTTTGCATAACAGTTTCGACGTTGACCCATATGTTCAAACCCACAATGAAATTCTTATGCATTTGAATCCTTCTAGGGCTGAAAAATGGATATCAGATACACATAATCGACAGTTTATAGGATGGTTTCGAGACCATATTTTTAAGCAGTTAGATGAAAATCCAGACTCAATTTCAGAATGACTTCGATGGCCGGCTGGAGGAGCAAGTGTGTACGTATTATCTTACAATGCTTATGCAGTTAACGGCTATACATTCTATACTAATGAACATGATGAAGACAGTACCATGCAAAATAGTGGGGTTATACTTGTGGATGAGGCGATGCATGTTTCCAGTGGTAAGGACAAAAATCCAATTTATGCGAATATATCATACTTTGGCATCATCAAATGAATATGGGAGTTGGATTATACGAAATTCAAAATGCCGATTTTTCAATGCAAGTAGGTTGATAACAGGACTGCTATTAAAATAGATGAATTAGGATTCGTGAAAGTTGATTTCCGTAAGGAAGGGGAGAAAGACGAAACATTTATAATGGCATCACAGGCAGTACAAGTATTTTATGTTCCAGACCCCGCAAACTAAAATTGGTCAATTATTCTGTTATCGACCAAAACAACTGAAGGGTCAAATGAAAGTTCAATAGAGGTTGACCCTTTTATAGGGACTTCACAATCATTTCGCAGTGGACCCAATGTAGATGGTGTTTTGTATGTCAGAGGAGACCACAATGAAAGAATTTATATAGTTGATAGAGGATTCAAATCACTTCAGTCTTTAAAGAAAAAAAATAGAGTACAATAATCATGTTATTTGTTTATTGTAACATACATTGTGTTACGTTATGTTATTATCTATTCACTGCTGTTTTTATGTAATCTAAATTAAATATTAAACCACTTCTGCAGATAATGACTTCTTCACCTGCTGATGCACCCAATCCCGAGGCACAAAAGGTCTCTCAACCAGCAGATGGTGGTCCCAATGCAGAGCAACAACATGTTTCTAAACCAAATGCTGGTGGTCCTAGTGCAGAGAAACAACATGTTTCTCAACCTGTTATTGTTGGTCCCAGTGCTGAGGTACAACAGGTTTCTCAACCTATTGCTGTTGGTCCCATTGCCGATGCTAGCACTTCGGGGGAAGATATTGATGCTACTTCTGAGGAAATGGTAGGAAATGAAACTCTGAAAGCACAAAAAAAACAAGAGTGTCGTAGTTTGATAGTGTTGGCCAAAATCCTTAAGGAAAAAGAAAAAGGCATCAAATTTGAGGTGGGATGGAATAAGCGAGGCCAACATGTTAACCCAAACAAAGTCATCTTTAGTAGCTACATTGGAATCGTCACTCAGCAATGCGTGCCGATTGATTTACAGTCGTGGCACCATGTTGTCACCGGGATGAAGACACTAATGTGGGAAGAGATTACAGTAACATTATGATATCGTTTTTTTAATTTATTAAAATAAAATAAAATACCAAAACATTGACTTACTCTTCATCATCCATTGCAGAGTGCATTTATAGTAGATGTCTCGCACAAGGAATATGTATTAAGAGTTGTAGGAAGGATTCATAGAGGTTTCCGTACAATTTTAACAAAATATCATCTTAAAGATGTAGAAGGGAAAATCAAGCTGCACCCACCTCCTCTTTACGCACACTTGATATACTAAGGAGCGTGGGATGCATTTAGCAACTGTCGTGGGGAGAATAATTTTCAGGTACATTGTGTGGGGTAATACGTTGTTTGATGTTTTCTTGTATTCATCACTCTGATTGACAGTTTTTTATTTATAAAACAACTACTGAGTGCTGAAAATAAAAAACGCGCAATAGAAACAGCGTACCCTTACCGTAAAGAAAGGATGGGGTACACTGAACTTGAGAAAAAATTGGCACGTCTTTTAAATCTACCCTACTACTAGTATGTGACATAAAACAACACCATAATCATGTTTCTCTATTTATATGCAGATTGATAAATAAAAATCGAAATCCATATCCATCCCACGCCATGTGCTATGGAAGGAGGCTCGTGTAAATAAAGAGGGGATATTGATAGATGAAAACACACAAAAAGTGTGGGAAACATGTGTAAGTATGGCATAATATAAATTTGAGTTTCTTTAAATCGCTATTACATTACAATAACTACTTATTTTTCTATATTTTCTATCTGAAATAGTCACAAGAATCAATAACAACCGCACCAGATGCAGACATACTTTCAGCAGCCTTGAAGCAGCCAGAAAAGTATGGCCGCGTCAGAGGTGCGGGTTTTGGGGTGACACCCCGAACATATTTTCAAAAACAAAAACAAGCGGAGGATCAAAATGAAAAAATTGAAAAGCTGCAAGAACAATTATCTATTTTTCAAGAATAATTAAAATACCAGAGAGAGATGATAGCAAAATTGATGGGGGAGAGGCAAAGAGAAGAAATAACTCAACAACAACCCATGCGTGATGATCTCGCCCCACCCCCCACCAGCTTTGAGGCGATCCATTCTCCTAAAAAAGTTGACTTAGATGGGGTAATAAATGTTTTAATAATTGTTTCTGTGAAATGTGATTTACATAGAAACTGGTACCTTTCCTGTACTAATATTCCATAGGGTGAAAATTATAGTGATTTATATTTATCAACTCCCACCTATTGCCTTGTAGCGAGGGCTATAGTGTTCAATACGCAAAACAACATGCTACACAACAGACAACTTCCAAAAGATCATCTTAGAGTGTCAATTAACGTAGCTAATGAGCCGAGTGTCGAGCTACCTATTCCAAATGACGATGACGACATTCATACGGTTGAAAAATCTGTTGGAACATTCATCGCATGGCCGACAGTTCTTGTAAAAAAACATGTCGACAAAAAGGTATTCGTTTCTTATTTATTTTTCAAGATGGACCTTTAACATTTAATGAAAAAAGGTCTGAACAAATGACTATTATTATAGAATGACAAATACTATGGGGTGAAATGAAATATCAGCTCAAAAATATATCAAGGATCAACTAACCGATTGAAACGGTCTACTGAGAGCACCTCCACCCCGCCCGTTCTATATCCACAGTTAATATCATTGCAGGCTCATGTGGATACAAAGTTGAAAGACGACAGTACTCACATAGTTTCTTTAGAAAAAGATATGTATGGAGAGGAGATATCAGATTTCATTAGTGCTGAAAATGTAAATGAAGTCCTCAAGTATGAATGGCTAGGCGCCTTAGTTGTAAATGTACACATGAGGTAAGTTTTCATGATTTGATTTTACAAAAGCTGATATACTCTGATAATTTTGACTAAATACATTTTATATTTGTCACAGATGTATATATGAAAAACAATTGAAGGGATTTACCCATGAACAAAAATTTGGACTCGTTAGTCCTCACACCACATCTTCAAAAGACGAAATAGATTCTGTTAAAGAGGCTGCAATAATGTCATCCCTGCTCAAATCGTTTGAAAACAAAATTACAGATGACAAACTCTTTTTAATACCAACGATGCAGGGGTAAAACTCTACAATTTAATCATATCAACTATATTTTCATTTCTTTCTTTACTTATTCCTTTTTTTATTTTTAGGGATCATTGGATACTGATTGTAGTCAATTTGGATACTCCAAAGATTTATTTTCTGGATTCAATGCATGGATATCTAACAAACCGACCACGCATGATGGCATTTGTTAATTTTTAATACACTAGATCCAACATTTTAAAACAAAACATCTAGTTATATAATTTATGTTATCTTTTAATGAGGATTCTGTTATGATAGGGCGGTGCATCAATATCGTCTAATGCATGGAATGAATCCAAGGCATAAGGATGAGAATGCCTACAATATCTACAACTGGAAAAGTATCCGGGTATATATAATAATATTTCACTATCCAAACACATATCAAAACAAATTACTTATTTTTGTCGATGTTTCTGTAGTGTCCAAAACAAACAAACGGAAAGGTTTGTGGTTAGTATGTTTGTAAATTTATGAAAGAGATCATATTTCATCAACAAACTAGCATCCCTGATGAGGTATTTTAGAAAATAATTATGAGTTCAGTTAAAATATTTATTAATCCTTTGTGTATTTATATTTTTTTAGTACTACTATGACTGTCGCAAAAACTCATATTCAGAAGATGATATACATGTGTTTAGAAACAAATCAGCAAAATACCTGATGGAAGATTGTACACAAATAGGATGAAGGTGAATTCCTACCACTTATGTTATCTATATATGATCATTTATTATCCTCCATCCTTCTTTGGTGAATTGAGAATGCTCCGATGTATTGAAATCTTAATTTATTACTCAATGTTTTCTATCCCCGGATTCATATTATTGATCTTTGAACAAATAAATATTGAATTAAGGAATGATGGTGTGCAGTACGTATGAGGTGAATGACGAAACCACCGAGGATCAACAAAATCCATTTTTTGTATCTGGTTTGTTTGAACTTGTATTTGAGCACATGTGTTGTTGTTTGACTTGCACAATTATTTCTAGGTAGATGCATGAGATAATCAGTATCGTTGAGGGATTTTTTGGAACCAAAATATGTGTCCCAGGATAATTCAAGAAAGGGAAAGGATGGTTGAGATGAAATCTAAGCTCAAATGACCAGTACATCATCAAAAGAATCAACCCTGTGATGCACCATCATGTAGAATCTGGTCCTCGTGATGTTTTGAGGTGTTTATGGAAGGTATGGGGAGTCTGATAAGCCCCATGGCCACCATAAATAATGTTTATAGATAGCTCCACATGTTTTTTGTGCCTCATGCCTCTTTACAAGGATCACGCCATTCACATGGTCCATCTTAGCATGTATGTCCCATTCATCCCATTGCTCCTCTTGGAAGAAGCTGAGAATCTGACAATGCATAAGCCCCAAAATACCCATACTCATCCAACCAAGATTATTCCTAGTGTGAAGGGAAGCTTACCATGGGTAATACCCCCAACATACCTCTTTTAAATATATGGGTTTTGATCCTTGTATTCTAAATAGGGTACGTAGGAAGTCTCCATGAGGTTAAATCCCAACCAATGGTAAACCATGGTGACCCCCTCACTGGGGTACACCTTCTCTTATATTCCCTCTTGTATTTCCCTTAGTGGTGTCTGAATAATTCTTCAAAATGAGAAACCTTACCTTTATGGGATGCACCACACTTGGGTCAGACCTCATTGGGCGGCTTGATCCATCTATCAGGTAAACATTCCAGGTTCTCCCTCCTAGAGATTTACCTACCTAATCCACCTTTATAAGTGTTTTGATCCACCCAGGTCTTACATCTCTGTAATACATTAAATCACGACCCTCTATCCTTGTGGGATGTTAAACTCATGGAATACCACAAGGTAAACATGGGTTTCCATTAATATATTCAATATTAATGTTTAATCAGTCCTTATTAAGGTATTTTGGAGGTGTGGTTTTATGTTTTCCAGTAGATTTCGGAATATTCCACACTTTATGTAGGTGATTCCATGATTTTAAATTATATAATGATTTTATTATGCTGTATTTGCTTGCTAAGTGTACTATATGAAATGTTTGTGTGGTTAAAAATGTGTTATAAAAGGAATTTGGGGTGTGTATAGACTTGAAAGTTATTTTTAAAATGAATGCCGTTGTATTTCTTGTGGATTTTCATGCTTAAGTCCTTTAAATGTGTTTGAAGAAATGAGAATGTTGTGTGATGGGTGTTTTCAAATGGATTTAATGTGTTTGTGAATTTTAAAGAGGGGTTTCTTATGAGATGTAGAGAGTCTATATGTGTGTATTTACATTGAATGAAATTACATGAGAATGTGTTGATATATATGATGTGTATAATGTAAATTGACCATAATTTCCTTACAAGGTATTTTCTTTATGATGTGCAGGGGACAGGGTGAGAGGGCATGGGTGGTTTTTTTGGGGAGGGAGAAGGGGGAAAAGTGGTAGGGGGAAGGGGTAGGGGGTGTTCTAGGTTATTTTGAAATATGTAGGGGGTGGGCAGGGGGTGTATAATGGGCAGGGGGAAGTGCAGTGGGAAGAGGTGTGCTGGGGAAGGGGGCAGGGGGTGTTCAGGGGGTAGGGAGTGTGCAGGGGTAGGGGGTATGCTCGGGGGTGGGCAGTGTGTAGGGGGTGTGCTGGGGAAGGGGCAGGGGTGCTTATTTTTTATGGAATGGGGGGACATATAGCCATGTTCTACTAAACATTGGTCTATTTTATTATTATAGATGATTAGCCCTAACCATGCACCAATTTCGTTAATTGGTTATTTTATGTTTTGTGCGTCACTAGTATAATTACATTTAACAACCCCATTCTTTATTTCATTATTGTATTACTAACATAATATTTGTTTTATTATATAGGCGAAATCTTTTTCCTCAGTTTGAATGCTTTATTCGGAAACCGACGCCATGGACGACAATTTTTTATAGCGGATGGATGCAAAAAGGATGGAACATCATTGTTTTTTAACTGTTTGTTGGATAAATGTAATTGTAACCAAATTAAAATTTGTTTGAAATGTATATAGAAGTGTGTTGTTTTGTATTCACGATTTCAAGTAAATGTATGTATCATTTTTGTTCTTCTATGCTTTGTTTGTGGGTGTTGTGTGTGCTGTGTGCAGGTTTTGTTTGGACTATGTGCAGGTGCTGTAATGTGTGCAGCTGCTGGGCAGGTTCTGTGTAGGTTCTGGTTTTGGATAGGATATTTGGTCTTTATCATCACTAGTTAAGCACTGATAAATGGATAATATATCAGCACTATTTTAAGCGCTGATAAAGGTAGTTTTTATCAGCGCTCACAATAGCGCGGATATATTATACATTTATCAGTGCTGAAAATAGCACTGATAAATACTACCTTTATCAGCACTTTCTTAGCGCTGATAAAGGGGACCCCCTTTATCTTTGCCGAGATTAACAATTCTTTTTTAGCGCTATTAAAGGCCATTTTTAGAGCTATTATAAGCCATATTTGTAGTAGTGTATATTAACCAACTTTATATTATTCGTATCAAATAAAATTACCTCTAAAATTAGCCCAATATAATGTCAAACTTTTTTTCATCTTAATGTGCATTTAATACCATGGAAACAAGACTCAAACAATGAAAAACCACATTATCTAAAAGTTAAAAAGAAATAATATAATGGAAACATAAAAAAACATCACCATCAGTTGCAACAACGGATGGAGATACAGTTCACAATGGTTTTACATGAAGCTGGAATGAGTTTACAAAGTAGGGGTGGTGTTTTGTAAGTATAGGTAAGTGAGAGAGAGAGAGAGATAGATAGAGATGAGATGTAGGGTTCTTTATGGTTAAGAACAACACAAAAACTCAAATCGTAGAACCCAAAAAATCAAAAAATGAGAGACGAAAAGGAGAAAATAACACACAATAGGATTCCAGCCTTGATTCGCCCGAGAAAACATAGAGGAACAACACATATAGCAGGGGAGTTTCATGAGAGATTGAGAATTGTGATTGAATGATTCATGATTAGGGTTTTTTAAATATACCAGGGATACTTTTATCAGCGTTTTTTGAAAGCGCTGATAAAGAGCCCTTTTATCAACACTAAATTAATAAGCGTTGATAAAATGCGTCTTTATCGGTGATTTTATAGTCCCAATAAAGCAAAATATTTATCAGCGCTAAAAAAGACTTGATAAAATTAACCTTTATCAGTGCTAAAACTTTAACGAGGATAAAGGATTTATAATTATAATTATAAATAAAAAATTTGTACAAAAATTTATATATTTATATATATTTATATTATAATTTGATAAGTATTAAATATATAATTATTTATTTATAATTACATTAAATATTTTTTTAAAAAAAATATATTTTTTATAATTATAAATATATTTATATCATTATATATATTTATATAATTATAAATATATGTATATAATTATAAATATATTTATATAATTTCATATATTTATATAATTATATATATTTAATAAATAAATATAAATATAAATATAGTAAATATATTCATTATTTAAATATATTTATTATAATTTTATAATTATAAATATATTTATATCATTATATATATATATATAATTATATATATATATATATAAAATAATTATATATAAATATAAAAATGTTCATTGATTAAATATATTTATTACAATTTTATAATTATTTAAATATATAATCATTTATTTATAAATATATGAATAATAATTTTTTTTAAAAAATATTTATATATTTATATATTTATATATATATAGACCCCACGGTGTAGCTTAGTGGAAGCTGCCCCTATGGGCCTTGATGAGGTCTTGAGTTCTAGTTTCATTGAGTACATTATTTAAATAAATTTATTATAATTTTATATTTATTTAAATATATATAATTAATTATTTAGAATTAAATAAATACTTTTTAAAAAAATAATATTTAATTATTTATAATAAATATAAATATATAAATTTATAAATATAGTAAATATACATTTATATATTTATTAATAATTATTTATTTATAAATATAATTTTAACATTATTAATGGATATATATTCTTAAATACATGAATTTTAAAAATGACTGAAATTGAATAATTCAAAATTTGTACACTTTAAATATATCGAAAAAATTGATAAGTTTTATTAATTAAATATAATTTTTTTTAAAAATATAGATATATATATTGAAGTAAAGATGAATACATATTGAAAATACTAAAACATAGTAAATAAATATATATAAATAAATAATAGAAAATGATTAAAATCAAAATTAAAAAAAATTAAAAATGCATAAATAATATGTAACTGTAATAATATTAAAATTAAATAAATAAAATTGACTGATTAAAAACAGAATATATTAAATGTATCATGTTATAATGAAATTCTAAAATATACTAAAATTTGAATAAATTATATAAATATTAGGTGTATATGTTTCTATATAAGATTTCATTAATTGCATAAATATTTGTGTGTGCGCATTTTATATAAAAATGTATTAATTACATATATATATGTGAAATTATTGTAACACACGACGTTTGATATATGTTAAATTGAAAAATTAGACAACATTGAAAACGAATAATACATTAATATGTTTACATTTTATTCACTTTCTATATAGTTATATTTAGTATATATTATTTATTACTATTTATAATTAATATATATATATTTATATTATACATTTTCATTTTTATTAATAATTTTTTCATTAATAATTTTTTTAAATAATTTTCTAATTTATTATTTTTTAATTTTCTTATGTAATTATTAAAATTTAATTATTTTTTATATCAATATTTAATATACACAATTTATTAATATTTATAATCAATATATATGTATATTATCCATTTTTATCAATAATTATTTAATTAAAAAAATGTTTAACATTTTTCTTAATTTACTTATTTTTAATTTTTATTTGTTTAATTATTTTATTTCCTTCATTTTACATATCTATATATGTAATATATACTATTTATTAATTTTTATAATTAATATATATTTATATAAAATTTATTTAATTTTAACAATAATTATTTAATTAATAAAATTGTTAATATTTTTTTTATTTTTATTTGTTTAATTATTTCATTTTATTCTAGACCTTTATCACTGCTAAAAGAGCACTGATAAAGGATACCCTTTAGCAGTGCTATAAATAAAAGACTGATAAAAGGTAGCCTTTATCAGTGCTAAAAATAAAGCAATGATAAAGGTTGACTTTATCTGTCATTTTTTGATAGCACTAATAAATGCCAGCGTTGTTAAAGGCCTCTTTTTTAGTAGTGAATGTCAAAGAAATAGGATATTCTGAAGCTAATGGTGAGAGCTATTGGGTTCCGATAAAGTAGTGGGAGATTAATAAAATATAATATTTATCAACCTTTTATCAGATAAAGCACTAAAATTATGCTCATATTATTTTTAGAAATGGAAATAAACATGAATTCAACCATATTACTATGATCCACACTTGAGAAGTTTAAAATTATCATCGAAATGTTTTTCCAAGAGTGGTAAAGGTGCCTACACATTATCCCACACTATGAAAGGAAGTTGTATGTGCTAGAAGAACCTATTCCTGAAGTGCCTCGTAAAAAGGCCAGTGAGGAAGAGTTGTCTCTCTATAAGAAACATTTGAATGAAGCCACATATGTTTAGTGTTTCATTTCTATCAACCATAACCAATGAGCTTATAAAGCAATATGATGGCATGGATGCGTATAAGATGATGTCTTACCTTTGGGATCTTTATCAAGAGAATGTGAGATAAGATAAATACGAGATCTCCAATGCTTTATTTACAACCAAGATTAGATAATCAATTCTAGATGCGCCTCATATATTTATTCTTATTGTCGACTTTGAACGCTTAGAAATTTTAAAGATTAAACTCCTAGATGAGTTGCAGACAAAACTCATAGTTTCCTTACTACCCAATTCATTCACTAATTTTATTGTTAATTATAACATGAACAATAATGAGTAGTGCCTTCCATAGATTTTTAATCTCATTCACCAAGTGGAAAAGGACATGGGTTATGGAAAACCTGTAGTCCTTATGGTGAATAAGAAAATTAAGAACAAGGAAAAGGGTCACAAGACTCATAACAGGTCTAAAGATCCCAAGCACTGTCCTTATAAGAAGAGGAAGATCTAGAGGTAGGGAAAATGAAAAGGAAGTAGTATGTTTTCATGTGGAAAGTAAGGTCACTAGAAGTTGAAATACCCCAAGAATCAAGGGGAAGATAAATGTATATATTTTTATTGAGAATAATATTTCAATATCTACACATTGGGTATTAGATATAGCTTGTGGTTATCACATATGTATCCAAATACATGAACCAAGTAGATTCTAAAATATTTATAGAGGATAAATGGATTTTTGAGAAGCCAATGGTGTGAGGCTATCTAATCTAGCCATTAAAGATTACCAAATTTAATTACCAACATGAATTATATTGGTTTTAAGATATTTTTATTAAGTACCGGTTGTTACCAAGAACATAATTTCAATATCCTGTTTAGATACAGATGGTTTTATTTTTATATTTGGAAATAAAATTTTCTTATTTTATCAAGAAAACATATGTTATGATATGAAGCATTTATATAATGGTATTTATGTATTAAATTATGAAGACTAAGTATTGGTAATTTATAACAAATCAGTTTACATGACTCATATAATACCCAACTATAGAATCACCATCTTGTTCATGTAAATGAAAAGCATTTGACAAATCATTTTCAAGATATTTATTTAGAATCTTTTGAGCTAAAACCACTTGAAAGATTCCATTCTTGTTTATAAGGAAAAATAACTAAACCACCATTCAGTGGGTAGGGTGAAGGGGCTATGGATCTTCTAGGATTCATACACATTGATGTGTGTGTACCGTTTCCAATAGAAATAGAGGTGGGTATTCTTACTTCATAAATTTTACTAATGAATTCATTAGATATGTCTATGTCTAATTGATGAGGTATAAATATGAGTCTTTTGATAAATTCAAATAATTCTAGAATAAAGTAAATAATCAACTTGGAAAGAAGATAAAAAGTCTTTGATCAAATCAAGGTGGTGAATATCTTAACCAATAGTTTATCAACTTTATATGCGAGTTTGGGATTCTATCTCAACTCACTCCACTTCACACAGCATAGTGGAATAGTGTTAATTAAAGAAGAAACCATACCTTTCTAGACATGGTAGTGTCAAGTATGAGTCATGCATATCTTTGAATAACCTTTTAGGTATATTCATTACAAACTGAAGCATATTCACTAAATTGAGTACCAAATAAAGAGGAAAAATGAATTCCTTTTGATTTATGGAGTGAAAAGAAACCCATTTTTGTCTCGTACATGTGTATGGGGTTGTAATGCATTTTTTAAGGCCTTCTCAGGAAACAAACTAGAACCTCAAGGAACTAAGTGCGTCTTTTTAGGCTATCAATAGGAAATAAAGAGATATTACCTATACAAACTCTCATAGAAGAAACTAACTATCTCTAGACAAGTCATCTTTATTTAGAGGGAGAATATTCTCAATAAGGATAGTGGGAGTAAAATTGACTTCGATGAAGATAATTCTCAAGATACACAAGAGTTGGTACATGAATATGTTCCATAGGTCCCCATGGAAGAAGTTGTTACTGAAACATAAGTACTGCATAAGAGAACCAGAGAGGTAAGAGAACGAGATAGATATATATTTTTAGTCACCAAAGATTGTGACTCATTATTGGTTAACAATAATAAACCACAATCCTATACTAGGGTAGTAAAGATCTCAAAAGCTATAATATTTCAAGATGACATGAATTCTTTGATGGATTCCATGTATCAGAACCAATTTTGGGTTATATTCGATCCTCTAATTGATGTAAATCATGTTGGGTGAAAATGGGTATTCAATATAAAACTATAAATGGAGGGTAAATTAGGTACCTATAAAGAAAGTATAGTAGATAAAGGGTTTAAATATCATCAATTAATTGATTATGATGAAATATTTTCACCTGTTTTTATATTTAAATACATCAAAATTCTACTCACTATAGCTGCTTACCATGGATATGAAATTTGGTAGATGGATGTAAAAACAACTTTCCTTAATGGGAATCTTCAGAAAGATGTCTGTATGACACAACCATAAGGGTCTGTGACTCTAGATGATACCAAAATGATATGAAAGTTATAGAGATCCATTTATGGATTGAAAAAAGAATCCATATCATAGAAAATTGGATTCAATAAATCTATAATATTTTTTTTATTAAGAGTTAATATAATCCATGTCTTTACATGAGTTTTAAAGGTAATGTGGTAATTATTCTAGTTGTATGTTTTGATGACATATTACTTTTTTGGAAACAATATACTGGTTATATAGTCAGTTAAGGATGAGTTAAAAAAATGTTTCTACATGAAGGACTTAGGTAAAGAAACCTACATTCTAGGTATAAATATTATTCATAATTGATACAATAGGTGTTAGGTCAGATAGGTTAATGAAAGATGGGTTAGAGAGGGTGAATAGACCAAATTAAAAAATTTAATCAAATAAATTGATTAATTAAATTAATTATCAAAGTTATTTATTAAGTTTAATTTGCAGCGAAAAAAGTAAAAAACACAAGGATGTTTTTTTGAGTACATCAGCACAAAGTGGGTCTAATCTAAAATTATACCTCTCTACTCGGTGAGAGATACATTTTTACTAAATTTATTTTTGAGGGGGAATCATAAACCTATTACAAAATCCTTTTTTAGTGGAGGGATAACCATGACATTGAATTTTGTATGGGGAGTCACAAACCTTACAATTTGACCTTAGAGAGTGGGATTAACAACCTAAAAAGTCTTTAATTTAGATAAAAGGAGTCACAACCCTCATATCCTGACTTTATATACAAGGAGTCACAACCCTCAGATCCTAAGTTTAGAATATGGGAGTCATAACCTGAGGAAAGAGAAGAATAAATGATGATTTTGTGTGTAAAATCATAAATAGAAATAAAAAGTGCCTGTGAGAGATGGGAAATAGTGATACAATCTAAAAAATAGATGAAGAAGAAGATAAAAAATTAAATAATAGGCACTAGTTCTTGAGGATTGGATTAAAATGTATCTTCATCACAGTAGTAGTCAAAGCATAAGAAATTTGTCCCTTGAGTGGTTATACAGGTGATGAAACAAGGTATCACAAGACTTTAAAAAATTATCCACAATGTTAAAATGTTCACATCTTTGATCTTGCGGAAAATAGAGTATCAAATAGCCTATGTAATCCTTGAAGAGTCTTGGAACATTTAAGTAGCATATATAAAACAAAACTAACTAACCAATCTCTGGGTAAAACAATTCAAATTAAAAAATAATTGAATTATTCAGGAGAGATAATATTATCCTTCATAATAATAGTAAAAAAATTGATTTTAATTTAAAATATTAATAAAAATTCAAACCTATTTGAATAACCCAGTAAATGATAATAATAATTCAAAGTAATCCCATAAAAATCATAATACTTCTTAAAAAATATTAAATATAATTCAATTTAAAGTAGTGTGTAATTTTTAATAATAATAATTTTTATTCTACTTTAAATTCCATAAAATGTGTTTGAATATATTCAATTACATTAAATAATAATTAAGAAAAGAGTTAGAAAAATAAATTAACTCAAAATATCAAGACATACATATCCCATAATACATGTTTTAAAAGTTGTGTAATAATAATAAATAAATTTAATAACATTTAAAAACTCATTAAAATATTATAAAAATAATTTTCATGGATCATATATAATATATATTAAATTTTTAAATAAATAAAAATCTTAATACAATTAATATAAGTATTCATTTAATCAAAATATAAAAAGATATGAAAAATAGAGTATGAGTCTTCGTTGATACCACTGATAAATTGAGCCACCATTGAGCTTAATTAAATGTTGAGTTTAAGTCACTCTTAGAATATTAGGACATCATTGAGTTTAAGACACTGTTGAGTTGAATTTAGTGTTGAGTTTATGTCTCTATTTATTTTAAGTCACCGTTGAGTAGTGGAAATAACCCACCATTGGTATAGAAAAATGGAAAATGAAATATTACCTACCGTTGAGAGGAGAATGAAAAAATTGAAAAGGGAAGTATTATCTACCATTCAGAGGAGAATAAAAAAAATGGAAAATAATTACCTATCTTTGAGAGGATAATGAAAACAAAATGGAAAAGAGAAGTATTACCTACCAGCATGAAGAAATATTCACAATTAGAAAGAGTATAAAAAATGGAAAAGTAAAAATTAATCCACCGCTGCATAAATAAATACTCACTGTTGGAAAGAATAGAAAAAATGGAAAAGTAAATATTAACAAACCATTACATGAATAGATACTCACCATTGGAAATAATAGAAAAAATGGAAAAGTAAAATAACAACCCACCATTGAAGATCTGAAGGAATCATCTATAGTTGGGAAATTTCCCAGTCATGGAAAGCATGCAAGTAAAAGAGGAAGAATACAAAGTGGTGTCATGATAGGAGAGTAGGTGATATTGAAGAAGAAAAATATGCCCACATTTGGTTATAGAACACATCTAAGTATGATGCTATTTAAGGAGAAACCATACAAGGAGGAAAAAGATGGTTTAAGAGCTGATGATGATGAAGGATAAGAAGCTTAAGGTGCTTCCATGGAGGAAAGAGAGTGGAGAAGGAAGACGATGAATAATAACTCATCATTTTATGTTCATACTTTGACATAGAAAATTCAATGAATATTTATTCCATCTAAATGAACGAATTTTTAGATGGTCCATAATACTTATTTTTAGATATTTTTATGATATTTCCAAAAAATCAATAATCTCTTAATTCTGATAAGTATTAATGAGGTATGATCAAAATATAGTGAAAATAAGATTTTATTATTGTAGAATAGATTTCATTACTTTAGACTAAATTTGATGTATATAAGTAAAAATTTTAGAGTTTCATGTAGTTTAAGGAAATGAAGAAAAATTTCTTAGATTTCAAACCCAACATACTCTAAGCGATTCTGACTATAAATGAATGAGATATCAAAGAAAAAAAAAGGTTTTTAATTCTGGAAAATCTATATTTTCAGAATTGTTTTAAGATCTTTAGATAAACAGATGACCCTTTAATAAATATAATTAGCCTTATTTTTAAACTAATAAAATGATTATAGAAGTGTTATATTTTAAACGAGACAAGTTTCCAAATAATAAGATCATTATAGCATAATTTATAAAAGAAATACCAAATAAAACATTAAATTATTTTATAATGAAAACATTTCTTGAGTGGAAAAACATGAATCATGTTCATGATTAAATGAGAACATTCTAGAGAAATATTTATACAATGTTTTAGTTTAATAAAAGTTAGATAAACTTTTTTATCTTTCCAATGTAATAATAATTATAAAATTTTATCACTACAACTAAAGTTATAATTAAAATACAGTGAGATTTTAAAAATATATTTTCACATAAAATAATAAAAGGGTTTTGAGTATTTAAAAACATAAAATAACATGTCATCAAAGAAAATATAATTACATACATAAACAAGCACAAAAAATATCCTAAATAAGAACAAAAAATCTCCCCCTTTTTGTTTTATTACAAAACCAAAGCATTTAAAACCAAATTTCTGCCCCTTTTTATAAATAAAAAAAAGAGAAAACAACCCCCCCAAACAGATAACATAATATATTAAGTAAATTTCCAACATTCCAAGTTCAACTTTTTTTGAAATTGAGAAGAGTCTACAGTTTTAATAAAGATTTTATCTAGATGATTTTCAGTGGGGATAAATTCTAAATCAATTTCACCCATATTCACATGATCTCTAATAAAATCAAATCTAAGATCAATATGATTTGTTGCTGAATGTTTTAAGGGATTTTTAGAAATAGAAATTTCAGAAGTGTTATCACAATAAAGAGTAAATTTCTCAAGATAAATAACAAAATCACATAAAGTTTTCTTAATTAATAAACTTTAAGCACAACCATTGGTAGCAGAGATATACTCAGCTTCTACAGTAGATAGATAAACATGTAGTTACTTCATAGAAGACCAAGAAATTAAACTTTTTCCCATAAAATAAAACACACTAGATGTGATTTTTTGTCAATTATAAAGACTCCAAAATTAGAGTCATAATAAGATATTAATCAAAATAGTTATATTTTGGATAAAATAAACTTGAATAAACAGTTACTTTAGCATATATTATTATTATTTTTACAGCCTTAGTATAACTTTCTTTAGAATTGGCTTTGAATCTAGAACATAAAAAAACACTAAACATGATGTCAGGCATATAAGTAGTTAAAAAGAGAAAGATACTTATCATGAAAATATAAAATTTAATTTCAATAGATTTACCAGATACATCAATATCAAATATAAAACTAGTACCCATTTTATTTTTCATATATTTATATGAATCAATACCAAATCATTTGACCAACTATTTAGTATAATTAGATTGACTAATAAAAATTATATATTTTCTTTGAGAAATTTGAAGTCCAATTTTTTTTTTTAATTCTCCTATTAAAATCATGTAAAAATCATAAGTCATCAAAGTATAAAAATAATTATAAATCATTTAACTAGAAGAACCAAAAACTATATCATTAACATATATTTTCAGAATTAAAATATCATCAGAAGCCCTTTTAATAAAAAGTACATTACAAAATTTTCCTTCTTAAAACCATTATTTAATAAAAACAAATAAATAATTTCATACCAAGTGCATGGTTCGTGTTTGAGACCATACAAATATTTAGTAAATTTAAAAATATTTTCATAAAATATTTCATTTTCAAAACCAGGAAGTTGAGAAACATAAATTTCTTTAGTTATAAAACCATTTAATAAATCATTTTTACATCCATTTGATATAATTTAAAACCTTGAAGGAAATAAAAGTACAAAAAATTCTAATAGCCCCTAACATAGAAATAAGTGAATATTAGTCTTCAATGTCCATACCTTATTCTTGATATTATCCTTGAGCAATAATTCTGGATTTATTTTTAACAATCTGTCTAGATTTATCCAGCTTGTTTCTAAATATCCGCTTAGTTCCAACTTCCTTCTTATCCTCAGACAATTCTACTAAAGGAAAAAAATTATTTATAACAAATTGATTAAGCTTATATTGCATATCAACAATCCATTTATAACCATTTAAATCATTATTAATATTATTAGTAACAAAATAATAAATAAAAGCAGTATTGGCACAAAAAATTAAAACAAAAAATCTAGTTTTAACACCAAAATCAACATTCGCAATTACATTTTCCACATGATGATATTTATTAATCTTCCATGATCTTGGATCAGGTTAAGAAGGTGTATTATCTCCCTTAATTGATTGGTCTAAAATATTTATATGGATTCCCTTTCATGAAAGCATCACAAAAATGGAGTTGTTATTTCTTCAAGGAAGAAAACTGTAATTAATTCTCATGCTTTGAAATTTTATGTAACATTATAAAATTCATATAACCTAAACGTTAATGATAAAAGATACTACCATTCTGTACAACATTTAAACACTTAACATGTTGAATAGTTAGTTCAAAAAAATAAATAGTATACATATTTTCTTTTCAATTGGAATTAAATAATAAATAATAATCTTTAAAAACTAAACATTTATCATTTTTAAATTTAAATTCTATTTTAGCATCACATAATTATGATATACTAATTAAATATTATATTAAACCATCAACATATAAAACTTTTGAAAAAAGTAAAATTTGAAATAAAGAATTTACCAAAACCTTTTACTTTTATTTTTGAATTATCTCCAATTGTAACAGTTCTTCCATCACATGTGTTATAAGGGGTAAAATTTGATGGGTCTCTGGTCATATTCCTAGAGAATCCCCTGTCCATGTACCGTATGTTATTCTTGAGGAATCTAAGGCATTTTCCTACTACTTCCTTAGGTTTTGGAGTATGGGATGGGTTTCACTCGATAGTTTGGTTGTGGGGGTTTAAGGCCTCTATCAATCACATGCATTGGGTTTCAAATATATTTAATCTTCCCTAGAAACTCCCAACAGTTACCTCATCCATAGATGGGTGCAAAACTACTTTCTAAAGTCCAGCGGTCAGGTGGGTTTTCAGGCCCATCGACTCTTGGGGACTCTCATTGGTCAAGAGGATAGGAGTTAGAACTCATCCCACCTTTTTTGAGGGAATTACTACCTACTTTGGGATTCTCATATAGATTTAATATATGTTTGAAAACCTATTCCTAATCCCAATATGGAATTTTTTACCCTAACAAAATGACTATAAGTTAATTATATTTCATATATAAAGGACTAGAGTCTCTTCATTGGATTCATCTATATGTATATGAGGTTCTCAATCATTTTCAAGTAATGGGAGGATGCTTATGTGATGAATTTGTATAACCAAGTGCTTCAGAATATGATTCCATTCAAGTAGGTGGTTAATATTCCGAGGAGGGGATTAAGCCATTATGAGACATCCTATGTATCCTGATTATTGCAAGAATCAAAACCCATGTAGTTCGTTAGACCTATTCAGATTTAAGTCATGCCAAAAGAATTTTTATGGGTTCTATAGAACATTGCGTATTCAATATTGAGTCCCAGAGGGACATCCTACGTATCCTGAGCATAGGGAGAATCAGAGTTGTCATAGTTCATTCGCTCAGGGATTACACAATGAGATTTCCCTTGTCATTATAGAGACTCGTGGAATATATTAAATGATGATTTCAATTCTCTAAGCCCACATGAGCTATGATTGGTGTGAGAAACAAGGGATGGAAGATGTCCATTTTCATTTCTCATCATATGGGACTTATATGCTGGGACATACGTAAGATGATTGATTATGGAAATTGGGTCTCACGGAGAAATCCTATATATCTTGGTTATGGTAGGGATCAGAGTCATCATGGTTCAGTTAATTTCTCAGTCCGTTGATGGATGAGGTAGGGTGATCATCTCATGGGAAAAATCAGGTCCTGTTGGATGAGATGTTAGATTCATAAAAGGGATTACAAAAAAAGAGGTTTTTATTTGAGATCGGGCCTTATGAAGGAATCCTCCTGGAAATTTAATGAATCAAAGTTATCAAGGTTCAATTTCTTAGGGATTACACATTGTGGCTTCCCATACCATTGTGGAGGTTTATAATGAATATGTGATAATCACTACAACTCCTTAAGACCATGTGATCCATTCTCGGTGTGAGAAACAAGGGATAACAAGTAATCAATGTAATTTCTTTGAACAAGGGACTTATATGATGTGATTGACCGGGTTGATCAATTATGGAGCTTGAACCTTGGGAGAGGTAGAATATATATCCTTCATGTAGCAGGAATCAAAGTCTCCATAGTTCCTTTTATACTAAGGCTTATACACTAAGGCTGCCCGTATGACCTAGCTTTCTTATCTATAGGGTGTCACATGATGCAATTGACATTTTCATAGAACATCGCAAGATCCAGATGGTTTTTTATGGGATCCATCGTCTGACCTCGATGGATTTCTAGTGAGGTGTTTCATGATCCAATTTAAGTTCCTTAGTGTCATCGGTAAGATTTGGTTTCATACATATAGATGGTGTCATAAGAGTCAATACGATATGGCTCGTAGGATGTCGCGTATCTTGGATAACATCCCTAGAGGTCATTGTGATACCTAGATGATGTGTCTGGAGGGAATAACATGTCTTGGATTACTTTTCCAGAGGGTATATCAAGATCTTTGTTGTCATGCCTAGGTGTAACCATGATACTTTACTGGCATGAGAAGGAACCATTATATGAGTCAGACAATGTATCTGAAGGACATCACAAGGTTTGGGTGATAGGTATAGAGGGTTTCATAAGACCAAAGTGGTGTTCCCAATGGTACCGTATTACTTTCTCTGACATGCCCGAAGGATTTATCATGTCCCAAATAGCATGTTGAAAGAGCGTCATGAGTTCTCAATGATGTTTACTCAGGTCGCCGCGTGTATTTGGATGACTCACACAAAGCGCATGAGGGCCAACAAACATGTCTTTCACTTAAGTCTTCCCATTTTAATCTTGGTTATAGACCTTGTATTGTGAATTCCTTAGGTTTGTTCAATATCAGTTTATATTTAGTCTTTCATGATCTGGGGGATATGCAGTATGTTCTTCAGGCACCTTTCCAACAGTCCTTCATGTGATCTATGAATTATCATGAAATGTAACTTATATGTGGCACATGATTTCTTTGACTTTTCTTCAATATATTACCTAAATAAATACTTTCTGGTCATGATATCAACTGCTTCGAGAAGTATGCTCCATCCCTTGCGCCTGAGATTCGAGAGGCCGAGAGTTGAATCATCCAGAGTCCAACCCTTTTTTCTTGTTGGGGTGGGGAATATATAGTCATCGACACCCAAGTTGTTCTATGGTTTGTATGGAATATCTATAATGATTCTAGTATGGAGTTAGAAAAAGGATCGGGTTCCATCTGGCTTCATGAGTCTATGCCATGGACTGCTCCAAGGACGTCGTCTTATTTTCAGTGACCACAAGTACCTCTCATCAACACCTCGATTATTGTATTATTGATAATTAATGGGGGCTCATTTTATCATGTAGACATATTGAATTAGTTACTTATTTTCATATTAACATGTCAAAGGTCCTTTACAAGATCAAAGTGCCTGTTGAAAGGCATCTATGAGATTCTTGATGACTTGTATGGCAGTCTCAAGAGACTGAGCTACAGACTTCCTATGCTCATCGAAATCATTTTATGTCTGCAAGAGATATCACCTCCTTCCTTTTTATACCTTTTGTTTTATGTGAAGAAATTTGGGATTTAGGTGATTTTTCATGAGTAATGTCAAGGAAATTTTCTTTATTTTCCAGTGATGCATTGTGTGACCAATATGGGTTATATGGAGGTGCGTAAGCATTTTGTGGAAAATTCTACTTGTTTTCCCTTGGAGTGACAAAGGTAATTGTATGGTTTCCCAGACATACCTGACGATTTCCATATGAAAAGGATAAAAATCATAAGTGACTTCACAAGATGAGGCAGACATGTTTCCAGAGACTCATGGAAAATTGCAGATTTCCAGGGGCATGGCACATGTCTTTCAGCAACCACGAGTAGCCACTGCCGCCTCCATTTTTATCTCCTTTGTTTTATTTCACAAAGGATCATAGGTCTTGTGGATTTAATTTGATGTTTTCAAGCATAATTACCCTTCTCATCGATGATAATTCTCATGAAAATTATGACCTCTAGGGGATTCCTCCTTTTGGGTGTTCTTCATCCCATTTCTAGAGGATTTTCAAGTTGGATTGCCAGGTGCTTGTCATCGACAACCCACGTGGCCTAGGGGAGCTCATCCAGATGCCACTTGTGTGGTTACTATTTTTATAGAGACCCTTCATAAAATAAGAGGGACTCATTAAAAAGGGAGCTTTGTGGTATTATCTATAGGTTATGAAATTCTCATAGAGACTTTACATTAACTTATAAGGGTCACATGATCGCAAGTCTCTTAAGGGTTATCATGATCCACAGTTCTTTGTCATCTTTTTCTTCCTTTGATTTTTAGAAGGAAATAATACCCATATTCAGGTATTTATTCCCTTGTGAATTTTTTGATTCTTATTTGGAAGAATTCAAGAAATTCCACTGATCAAGAGTGACTTCCTCAAGGAAAAGGTATTGGTTATAAGGAAAGTAAATGCCCGTTGGAGTTTTTGGTGGTGTCGCGAATCAGTTCCTTGGGAAATTTTTGGTCTATTGGGAGATACTTAGTATTCCTCAAAATTCACTTTATATAGTAGGGGTGGATATAAATTCATTCCCCCGATCACCACTTTTCCAGAGCACTCTCTCTTTTGGTTCCATCACACACCTCCATCGTAAGTCATTTCCACAGATCCTGATCGTGAGACCCAGTTCGCGAGCCTTCATCACAAGATCTATCCCATAAGACCCGGTTCTACTCAGGTGATATTCTAGTTTGAATATGTACATTACTTCGGCAGTTCTTTTAAAACATAAAATATGAGGTACTGTGAAGGTATTGATGGTTTCACAGTGTCTGATTGTTCGATCATTTGATTCGACCGATTCACATGACCATGTTTCGGTCACATGACCATGAGTCTCATCTCAAAAGGGGTTACGATATTACATGATTCCCTATGGGGATTATACAACCATGATTCCTTCAGACATCAGGTCATTCACACATTCTTTATGTAATTCAAAGTTTCCTTGTTGATTCATGCGATGCGCATGATGCCGCTGGGACTTTCATGCTTCTATTTTTGAAAAGATATTATATTCTCTTTGTATGACATGTGAAATGTAATAACCTGGAACATATTTTCATATATATGACCTTTGTTTGATGCTTTTCATGATTATAAAGTTAAGGTTGATGAATGGGAGAGTTAGAAGAACTTTGAATGAAGTTTTGTGGCAAAGGGGAAGTCGCACGGGTGGCGCACGGTTTGTCTAATCGTGCGGCCAAACAGTGTGTGGAGGGTCTGCCGAGGCAGTGTCTAACACACGGGTTGTCTAACCATGTGTCCAAACCATGCATGGAGGGTTTTACAAGGTAGTTTCTAACACAGAGTTTGTCTAACTGTGCGAGAAAACTGTGCGGACACTTAAGTGAGATCCTAAAAAAGTGGATCTCACACGTTTTTTCCTCTAAGTGGCTCATTTTCCCTCCAAAGTGACCATAACTCAGGATTTTTCTTCTCCTAAGGTCAAATAAGGTTCTCCCATCAATATAGAAGCGATCCAAAGGATTATCTGGAAGAATTGAAGCCAGATTCTTGAGGTATGTAGACGTTCTTCTTCGTTCTTGTTTGGTTTCTTAGATCTACTTAGATTTACTTCTCCTCTTCTCTCGGTTTCTTAGATCTACGCCCATTATGGGTAGATCTAAGTGTGTGGATGAAAACTTTGATGAGTTTTGGTCTTTGTATTTTTAGGAGAAGATATCTAAGGTGGGTTTTTGGAGAATCAACCCAGTTTTCTTGTGCGTTCTTCGTTTGTTGGGTTTTCATCAAAACCTTTGAGGTAGGTGGTTTGTGCCTTTCCTTTGAAAGTATTTGAGTTATATGTGCAATTGTTCCCAATACCCTTGAACGGGGTATTGTGTGTTTAACGATTTTTTGGACCTGATAATTTCCTGCTATGCTTGTATGCTTTAGTAGAGGATATTTGATTAAGATTAGGGTTAATTGCTATGCTTTGTAAGTGTTTTCCCACGCATGTTGTTATGGCCGTTTGGTCTACTTAGCCTGTTAGGTTGCATTATCTGTTCCCATTCCTAGTTTTTTAGGATGATTTTTTGTTATTCTGAGATGCTGATATACTTTAGACTATTATCCAAATAGTTCTTAAGGTTTAATTTGGCCACTATGCTTTGCGATACTCGTTGACTTAAACAGGGTCGTGAGAACCTGGTGTAGTAGACCATAGGGAGAATGGACGTAAGGGAATATACAAAGTGTCTTTATAATTATACGATGTGAGAACACAGAGGGAATTGACGTTGAGTGCTTCCTCAGAGTGTTTGTAGTTCCTCTACGTAGGCCATAGGGGGAATAGACGTTAAGTGCTTCCCCAGAGCGCCTTTAGTACCGATACGAGACTATAGGGGGAATTGACAGTGAGTGCTTCCTCAGAGAGTCTATACTTAAGATAAACCAGAGGGGTGAGACTGTGTGTGCTTCCCATAGGGTTTCTTGTACTTGTTTGGTTGAACCAGAGGGGTAGGCTGTGATTACTCCCATAGGGTTACCTACATTGATTAGCTTCTTGCTTGATAGATGAAATTGAATTCCTTGAAACTATGGATTGTGTCTACTGAGTACTTCCTTGTTTACTGTTTCCTTTTTAATTATTACCTGTTATATACTCACTGACTATTAGGCACATATCTTTTGGTGGTTTCCTACTGGGATTTAGTCTCACACCCTGTTTGGGTCATGCTTTTAGATCCAAACATATTATATTGTTGCAGGTATAGATAAGGGAAAGAGTCTTTCTACATCAGGTACTTGAGTGCTGTGGAGATGGTGAGAATGAGACTAAGATGAGTCTTGAGATGCTGAGGAGTTATCTCTTTTCTTTTGTACCTTGTTTTAGTACTGTATTTTAGCATTGTGACTTGTTTGGATGCTTTCCTAGACACATGTATCATGAATAATTTTTATATATTTGTACTCCAGTTGTTATTGCTGCTAGTCTTCCACTGTTAATTATTGTATGTATGTTTAATACATCTGCTATTGTATATTTGTTTACTTCTGCTATGTTACTCTTCCAATGAGGGAATAGTTTCCCCACTATCACACCCAAGGCCCTCACTGCTAGTCGGAAACTTCTGGAATTCAGGGAAATGCGCTTGAGGCCATGTGACCAACCGAGTATGGGGCGCCTCTGAGCGGCTTCTAGAACCGAGACATTACAAAGTGGTATCAGAGGAATTATTTTCTCTTGACTTACTGTTTGGAGCCTTTATCCAGGGATAGGAAGGAATAAGTACTTGGTAATAAGCTGTGCCCGGGAGTAGCTAACCTGTGTATAGGGAAAAACCAACCTACCTCATTTATTGCAATTTTCTGGTTTTTCAAGATTACAGTTGATTTGATTTTACCGTGAGTGATTCACATGATTTGTTCTGTTATGGTTTATGTTATTGAGGTTCTATTTCTATTTCAACCTAATGAGATGATGGTATTCCATCTCATGCATCATATATGCACTTGCTAAAAATCACATGTCATGCATTCTTTCCATGCCATTTAGGATGCATTAGCAATTTCATGTTGTTGTGATAGATGTTGTGTAGAATATGTATGATGTTGTGATAGATGCCTTGATAAAATACCTACTGTTTGATAGGGTATTGTTTATGTAAGGTATTCTTTGAATGAATGCCAAAATTTGGTTCTTGAGGTGTTATGGGCCCTCATGGACCGGAATTTGGTAGATCATTGACTTGTTACCTTGTTATAACATGTTTAATATGACAATCTTTGATTCTTAGGGAGTATGGGCCCTCACGGATCGAAATTTGGCACTTAAATGTTCATTTTCAGTGTTTTTTGGGTTCTAGAGTAGTTTCTGAGGCATACTGTTTGGAAAAACCCAAAATACACGGCATGTAGTGATGAACACACGCCGTGTGTCCTTCTGTTTGGGAAGGAACAATTTTTCTTCCCAGTACACGCTGTGTCTGGCACGAACACGCCGTGTAGTCTTGTTTAAGAGAACCGTGTGGGTTAGTCGTGTAGAAGGTATCGTGCATGGGAAGAGAATTCAAGTAAACATCGTGTATTAGAACAACACGCCATGTGTTTGGGGTATTACACAACTAGTTGTGGCAGGAGTACATGCCCAAGTGAAAGGCTTAAGGAAACACGTTGTGTAGGGGACATACACACCATGTAGTCGTGTTTTGAAAAACTTGAATGCTTTCTTTCTTTTGTTACCTTCTTTTCCTTAATATTTTCAGTCCTTAAAAATCTTGATCTAAGGTTTGCATTTGACCTTGCAGAGTCATGCCACCGATGCGTCCTCCGGTTGTATGCCAGTTACAGGGCGACGATAAGACACCAGATATAGCTGATCAGGGACTTCCTGCCGATCCTCCTGTTGTGATAGACTTGGCACCAAAGGTTATACCAGATGCATGTGATGATTCATAGTTTAGGGAAGGCTTCATGAGGATGATGCAGACCTTTCTGGGAGCACCGCCTCCTACCTCGTATATGGCAGATTTGACGCGGGTTCTCCAGCAGCTGCATCCTCCCACCTTCTTAGAGGAAGGAGGAACCCAGACTACAGAGTCATGGATAGAAGCCATGCTGACGATCATAGAGCATATGGAGACTCCACCAGAGAGGAGGGTCAAGCTCACTACCTATATTCTTTGGGACTCCGCCAAGAGGTGGTGAGATGTGATATCACAGGCGGGACGCCAACAGGTTATGGCGTGTGATGAGTTCCAACACATCTTCTATGAATACTTCTATCCGGAGACCTTGAGGGCCGATCGAGCCCGAGAGTTAATGAGTCTGGAGCAGGGTACTCTATCGGTTATGGAGTATTACTCTCGTTTCACTGGGCTTAAGCATTTCACACCCTTCCTAGGAGGATATGGGTTTTTCCTGGTAAGGAAGTTTGAGGATGGTCTCAGACAGGACATCCACTCACAAGTGAATATCTTCAGGTTGACTTCTATCACTTCCATCGTCAACTAGGCATTGATTACGGAGTAGAATCCAAGGGAATCCGGAGTTGTGAGCCAGGGCGGCCCGACATCCAGAGTTAGTGCTTCGCCCGCTGATAGTAGGAAGCTCCACAGGGAGACTACACGGGGATATCCGAGTTGGAGGGATGCATCTTTAAGTAGCCAGGTGGTATGCTACCAGTTTGAAAGGGCTGGGCATATGAGGTCACAGTACTAGATAGACTCGGTGGAGTGCCGATCTTGGAGAAAGTTGGGACAGCTTCAGCGTTTCTGTCAGATCTTTTCACCAGAATATGGTGACATGGGTTCATCTATGACTCCTCGTACAGGAGCATCACCACTAGTTTCTCACCAGTCTGGGAGTTGGAGTTCTTCCGACTGTTCCGGCCGAGGTGGAGTTTGCGTCCATGATGGCTAGTCATCAGGCCACCAATGACAGGAGGGTGGATCAGCTCAGGGTAGTTAGAAATCATCACAGGTCCGCAGAGCTAGCTAGAATTTTTTAGTGGAGCAGACCCAACAGAATCAGGATCCCAAACCCTCTACAGTTCGAGGTATGATCCTAGTTGCATTGGTTTTATCTTCAGTTCTTTCCAATACTAGTTCTACACATAGATTTATATCTGTTGTTGTTGTGGAGAGCCTTGGGCTCTATATCTTTTATTCTGTAGATGTTTTGACACTAGACACTTTATTGGGGACAAGAACATCTGGTGTACGTCAGTTCAAGGAGTTCCCTCTTGAGGTTGGTGGGTGTCACTTCCTTTGGGATCTTTATGTTCTAGAGATGACAGACTATGATGTCATTCTTGGAATGGACTAGCTAGTTCCCTTCTAGGCATTCATAGACTGTTATCTCCGCAGGGTGAGTTTCATATCACCAGAGGGTGGATCTTTTCTTCATAAGGGTGAGTGGGATGTCCAGGCGAGCAGAGCGGGTCTATAGCATCATGGGTTGGGAGTAGTTATAGCCCAGATTAATAGTCTTTATCTGGATGACCAAGGGACTTCACATTTAGACTTTCCTCTAGTGGTGGATCATTTCAGATATGTCTTTCCAGAGGAATTTTCATGTTCTCCTCTAGAGTGTGAGGTAGAATTTTCTATTGATCTTGTGCTAGGGGCGACACTAGTGTCCATTCCTCCTTATAGGATGGCTACACCAGAGTTGCAGGAGCTCAAGAAACAATTGGAGGAGTTGCAGGGAAAGGGTTTCATCCGACCCAGTACTTCTCCTTGAGGTTCGCCTATCCTATTTGCAAAGAAGGCAGACGGTACCCTCAAGCTTTGTGTGGATTATCAGAAGCTAAACCAGTTGAAAGTCAAGAACCGATATACTTTTCCTAGGATTTATGACCTCTTTGATCAGATTCGAGGAGCCCGGGTGTTCTCGAAGATTTACTTGAGGTCCGGTTATCATCAATTGCACATTAGACCATATGATATACCCCTTACAGCCTTCCAGAGCAGGTATGGTTTATACGAGTATATGGTTATGCCATTAAGTCTCACGAACGTGCCTGCAGTCTTCATGGCACTGATGAACCGAGTGTTCCATCCATATTTGGATTCCTTCGAGGTTTTTTTCGTGAATGATATCTTGGTTTACTCTCACACTCGACACAAACGTGCTACCCATCTTGAGATCATTTTGAGTACACTGAGGGAGCATCAATTATATGCTAAGCTCTCAAAATTCCACTTTTGGATAGACCATATTCACTTCTTGGGTCATGTTATTTTAGAGACAGGAGTATCAGTAGAACCAGAGAAAGTGAGAGATATAGTTTCCTGGGAGCAGCCGAAGAACGTCTTTGAGGTGCAGAGTTTTCTAAGGATGGCTGATTACTACATACATTTTATACAAGACTTTTTACTCTTACCAATACCATTGACATGTCTGACCAAGAAGGGTGCGAAGTTTTTATGGTCATATTCTTGTGAGTCAACCTTTCAGGAGATAAAAGGTAGGTTGACTTCAGAACCGATACTAGTCCTTCTAGAGCTAGGAAAGATCTATACTATTTACTAGGATGCATCAAGTATTGGGCTGGGAGCTGTGCTTATGCAGGGTGTTGGAGTCATTGTGTACGGGTCTCGGCAGTTGAGGCCACATGAGAGGAATTACCTGACACACGATCTAGAGTTGGAAGTTGTTGTTTATTCCTTATTCTGTTAGAGACACTATCTTCTAGGAGAGAATTTTGTGGTTTTCACTAACCAAAAAAGTTTCAAGTACATCTTTACTCATCGTGATTTGAATCTGAGACAGTAGTGGTTGGTTGGGTACCTACAGTCCTTCGACTTTGAGCTTGCCTATATGAATGGGAAAGGAAACGCAGTGGCTGATGTGTTGAGTAGGAGGACTCAAATATAGGCTGTTTGGGAGGCCAACAATGAGTGGAAGCTTATGAATATATTCTATAAGATGCATTTGGAAGTGCACGACAGACAGGGAAATACTTTCCTATCTTTTGTAACTATTACCTCTACCCTTCTTGATCGAGTACGAATGAGGTAGCTATCAGATTCTGAACGCCTAGTCCTATGGGAATGTGTGTCAGAAGAGGACCCTATTCATGGGTGGACTATATGCGAGGATGAGATCTTGCGTTTATAGGGATGCATATGGGTGCCAAAATATATACACGAGGAGTTGATGTGGGAATTTCATACCTCCGTTTAGGCAGTTCATCCTGGTGTCACCAAGATGTATCGTTATCTACACCATCAGTATTGGTGGCCAGGTATGAAGAGGGATGTTGCTGGGTTCGCCATGAGATGTTCCACTTGTTAATAGGTGAAGGAAGAGCATTAGAGACCAGCATGACTTCTTCAGTAGTTAATAATTACTGAGTAGAAGTGGAATGACGTCGCGATGGACTTCGTGACTGGTTTTCCGAGGTCGACTCGAGGGAATGACGTAGTTTTAGTTTTCATCGACAGGCTTACGAAGGTCAATCATTTCTTTCTGATCAAGGAGACCTTCAGTGTTGATGAGCTGGGGAGGTTGTATATCAGAGAGATTGTATGTCTGTATGGGGTTCCACACTCCATTGTTTCAGATAGGGATGCATGTTTTACTTCTCGAGTCTGGAAGGGGCTTCAGAAGGCTTTGGGAACACATGTACTTTTGAGTACAACTTACCATCCCCAGACAGATGCCCAGTCCGAATGTACGATTCAGGTGCTTGAGGACATGATTCAAGCATGTATTCTGGATTTTGGAGGTTCTTGGGAGAGACATATACCTCTAGTGGAGTTTTCCTACAACAATAGTTTTCAAGAAACTATTCAGATGGCACCTTATGAGGCTTTGTATAGTAGGCCATTCCGACCACCCTTGTGTTGGCTGGAGGCAGGAGAGACAGTTATGCTGGGTCCTCATCTTGTTCAGGAGACCACATAATAGATAGATTTGATTCGGAAGAGGATGACTATTGCACAGTCTCGACAGAAGTCATATGCTGATCAGAAAAGATGACCTCTAGAGTTTGAGGTTGGAGATCAGGTTTTTCTACGTGTCACACCGAGGTTGGGGCACAAAAGGATCAAGAGAAAAGGTAAGCTTTCGCCGAGGTACGTCGGGGCGTTTGAGGTGCTGGAGAGGGTTGGGCAGGTTGCCTATCAATTGAAGTTACCTTAGAGGTACTGAGATATGCACGACGTCTTCTATGTTTCTCACCTTCGACGTTACTTCTCAAACCCGTCTCATGTCTTTCAACCCGAGGAGGTTGAGTTAGAGGTGGATGCCTCGTTCTAGGAGCATCCTATCCGGATCGTTGATCAAAGTATGAAGGTTCTCCATGGATGGTATGTTGCTCTGGTATGGGTGCTATGTCAAGATGGGAGAGTAAAAGATGAGACTTGGGAGATGGAGGCTGATGTACGTTTGCAGTGGCCGAAGCTGTTTGAGGTTTCTTCTTCTACGCCGCCTTGTTAGGGAAATTTGTGGACGAATTTCTTTAAGAGGGGAAGTTTGTAAGAACCAGGAACTTATTTTCAGGTATATGAACCTTTTATGATGATTTTCATGGTTATAAAGTTAAGGGTGATGAATGGTAGAGTTAGGATAACTTTGAATGAAGTTTTGAGGCAAAGGGGAAGTCGCACGGGCGGTGCACAGTTTGTCTAACCATGCAGCCAAACCATGTATGGAGGGTCTTCCGAGGTAGTGGCTAACGCACAGTTAGCGCACGATTTGTCTAACAGTGTGGCCAAACCATGCGTGGAGGTTCTGCCGAGGCAGTGGCTAATGCACAGTTAGCACACAGTTTGTCTAACCGTGCGGGCAAACCGTGCAGGCACTTAAGTGAGATCCTAAAAAAGTGGATCTCACATGTTTTTTCCTCTAAGTGGCTCTTTTTTCCTCCTAAGAGGCCATAACATGAGATTTTTCTTCTCCTAAGGTCACATAAGGTTCTCACATCGATTAGGAAGCGATATGAATGCTTCTATGGGCGAATCAAAGCTGGATTCTTGAGGTATATAGACGTTCTTCTTCGTTCTTGTTCTGTTTCTTAAATCTACTTATATTTACTTATCCTCTTCTCTCAGTTTCTTATATCTATGCCCGTTATGGGTAGATCTAAGTGTGTGGATGAAAATTTTGATGAGTTTTGGTATTGGCCTCGTTAGGAGAAGAGATCTAAGGCGAGTTCTTGGAGAATCAACCCGATTTTCTTGTGCGTTCTTCATTTGTTGGGGTTTTCGTCAAAACCTTTGAGGTAGGTGGTTTGTACCTTTCCTTTGAAAGTCTTTGAGTTATATGTGCAATTGTGCCCAATATCCTTGAATGGGGTATTTCTTTTTTACCTTTTTTTGGCCATGATAATTTCCTACTATGCTTGTATGCTTGAGTATAGGACATTTGATTGAGATTAAGGTTAATTGCTATGCTTTGGAAGTGTTTTCCCATGCATGTTGTTATGGACGTTTAGTCTACTTATCCTGTTAGGACGCCTTATCTGTTCCCATTCTCAGTTTTGTAGTGTTAGGACCAATAGGGGCCTAGATACCCTAAGAGGGGGGTGAATCTGGGTATGGATATTCTTTTTCAAAGTTCTTCCTGCCCCACTGGATCTTGACCTCTTTATTACAAGGGTCACTTTGTTTGCACTTGTGTGTTTATTATGATTACTTATTTTCTTCTTTATCTGATGATGAAGCTTTAAATGCAATGCAGAGAAGTAAGCAGGCAGACACAAATATTTTTACTTGGTTCACCCTCACTGGGCTATGTCCAAGGAGCATACACCAACAAGTTTCCGGTCGTACCAAATTCTACTATTCTTCACTAGATGTGGATACAAAGGTTCGGGAACAGTCAATCTGTACTAGGATCACTGCCTTTACAAGGTTTAGTGTCAGCTCACTGCTTTCCCAAGGGTCAATCCCTATTTCTCTCTCTCTGGATCACTGCCGGTGGAGAGGATCACCTTCTTCCTCTTCCTTGGATCACTGCTCCGGAAAGGATCCACTCACAGTTTATAGACCTGTAGGTATCTTCATTTTCATGAAGGAATGCATATTCCACTGTAAGTAGATGCTCTGTTGAAGCCCAATTTTCACCCGTAGATGAATCTATCTTTGCACCGAAGGTATCAGGCAAACTTACAGCATCCATGCAGCTCGAAAATCACCGCTGGAAATAAAACTTACTTGGAGCGCAAGTCAATCTCGACGTGCAAGTATCGGCGTGCAAGTCACAACTGGCGCGCAAGTCCTCCTTAGACACTTGTGCGAAACAAGCCCCCCCCCCAACTCCAAACTTGCATGAATCTCTTCCTTTTACACCCAAACCAATATTGGTGCGCAACTTCTCACATTGGCGCACAACTTCAACCACTGGCGTGCAACTTCACCTACGCGACCACACTCCACTTGCGCGACCACCACACCTGCACAATGGGAGCTCTGATTTCTCAAAGTTTTGAACTCCGGTGGTGAATGAGGAGGGGTGGTCCAGTATTTATAGTCATTTAGTCACCCCTGCGCGATGGCGCGCAAGTCTCTCCTCGGCGCGCAAGTATTGGCGCGCATGTCTATTCTCCTGCAAGTCACTTGCGCGACCTAATTCCAAACATGTGCGAACCTCTTTCATTTGCCATATTTTGATCTTCTGATCTTGAAAAATCATAGGCATGCAAGTTCTCAAGCTTCCAAGGCCTCAGCGCGCAAGTCTCTTTCACGGCGCACACGTCACATGCGTGACACCACCAATACTTGCACGACACTTGTCCCTTTTCCATATTTTGATGATCTGATCTTGAAAAACATATGGCGCACAAGTTTCCAAGCCTTAAAGTACACGACGCACAAGTCCCTTTTCCAAAAACCACTTTTCTTCATTTGAATATTTTCAGGCCCGAAAATTTGGCAAACACTAGAAAACGGCACCACCTTGTATCTGTTATTTTGTACCACCTCCAGATCATCCATTCCTCTTGTCGACGTTCTTGAATCAAACATGGATTGTTGACCTCAGCTCTTGAACTCAACATTCCATCATGAAATCCTCTTTGTCAACAAATTCGTATGTCATTGTTTTGCTTTGTCTACAATCACCACTCAGATGTCCACTTTGTCAACAAACACAATCACCACAAAAATGCTTCAATGATACCTTGAGGGATTTTTTTCCAACATGTAGGATGATGTTTTGTTCTTCTGACATGCTGATATGATTTAGACTATCATCCAAGTAGTTCTTAAGGTTTACTTTGGCCGCTACGCTTTGCGATACTTGTTGACTTACACAGGGCCATGAGAACCTGGTGTAGTAGACCATAGGGAGAATGGATGTAAGGGATTCTTCAGAGTGTCTTTATAATTATACGATGTGAGACCACAGGGGTAATAGATGTTAAGTGCTTCCTCAGAGTGTTTGTAGTTCTTCTATGTGGGCCATAGGGGGAATATGCGTTGAGTGCTTCCCCAGAGCACCTTTAGTACCGATGCAATACTATAGGGGGAATTGATGGTGAGTTCTTCCTCAGATAGTCTATACTTAAGCTAAACTAGAGGGGTGAGACTCTGTGTTCCTCCCAGAGGGTTGCTTAAACTTGGTTGGTTGAACCAGAGGGGTAGGCTGTGAGTACTCCCAGAGGGTTACCTGCTTTGATTAGCTACTTTCTTGATAGATGAAATTGAATGCCTTGAAACTGTAGACTGTGACTACTGGGTACTTCCTTGTTTACTATTTCCTTTTTACTTATTACCTGATATATACTAACTGACTATTAGGAACAAATATTTTAGTGGTTTGTTACTGGGATTTAGTATCACACCCTGTTTGGGTCATGCTTCTGGACCCAAACAGATTATATTGTTGCAGGTATAGATAAGGGTAAGCGTCCTTCTATATTAGGTACTTGAGTGATGTGAAGTTGGTGATCATGGGACCAAGAAGAGGGTTGCAATGCCGAGGAGTTATTTATTTTCATTTGTACCTTGTTTTAGTACTGTATTTCAGCATTGTGACTTGTTTGGATGATTTCCTAGACACATGTATCATGCATAATTTTTATATATATGTTCTCCAGTTGTTATTGCTGCTAGTATTCCACTGTTAATTGTTGTATGTATGTTTACTGCTTCCGCTTTTGTATATTTGTTTACTTCTGCCATGTTACTCTTCCAGTGAGGGAATAGTTTCCCCACTATCACACCCAAGGCCCTTACTGCTAGTCACCAACCTCTCTTGTTTGGGGAAATGCGCTTGAGGCCATGTGACCAACCAGGTATGGGGCGCCTCTGAGCGGCTTCTGGAACCGGGATGTTACATGAAACTTACTTTTATATGGATTCTAGTTCTCTTCAAGGTTCATCACCTCTGTCCAATCAAAGGTCCATGATTGAAAGTAATTTCAATGCTGAGCCCCGATATTACATACATACTGATAATGAAACCTGAAGAGGTTACTTTCATCCAACATCCAAAACTATACCTCATCGCATCAACTTCCTTTGTACGGGGTTGGTTTAATATATGATGATGCCATTACTCCTCTATATTTTAATATACTATTGCACTGGGTGTTTGATTATCTTGGATGCTTTTAGACAACAATTGCTGAGGATGATAGGCTAGTTACATCTCAATCCTAGGGTTTGTCTTATCTTTTGGACCACTCTCCTTTGGGTACGGACAAGCATAATTTCTCCCAAAAACTTATCAATAAGATCTTTTAAATTATACTCACCTATTATTTAAATAAACTAGTTAGTGGATGGTACTTGAAATAGGATCTCCATCCCAGATGAAATTTATACAATTAGTGGGTGTGGCTTTTCTAGGCCAGGAAAAGCTGTTTGTAGTTTGATGATGACTTATACAGGGTTAACCTTTATGAAGACGTATGGATCTCTCAATTTATCATTTATTGCTAGCCCAACCTCCTTCTAGATATGATCAACCATTGGTGTCTTTGTACTAATACATTTCACTTGTCCCATGGTGAAGTGTGAATAAGCATATGAGACATATATTAGCTGGGCATGATTCTTCCCCTTAGAGAAATATATAATTAATTCCTCCCTACTTTGGATGTATGGGATGATCCTCAACACACCCCAATTTTGTAAAGTTATATTATTATCATTGTAAGGGATAAATCAAATAAATAGATGAAAATGCACTCAGTTATTTATTTTAAGGATTGGATCAAAATTTTCCTCTATAGTAGCAGAGTTAGACCAGCTGCTATTCACCCTTTTAGGTTCCCCTCCCAAAAAGTCTGTGATAGTGATGGATAATATTGGTCTATCTTGGAGGATGGATATTATACATTGGGGGTATATTTTGTGAACTTTAAGATCCCTCAGAACCTAAGACTAGAAGGTTTTATAGCTGTGTTCTTGAATGGGTGGATCATTCTCGCAGGGGACACACATTTAGGAATCTGTGTTAGCATGTTGGTGATGGAGGTGTGACTTGTAGAAGGAAGAAATATTAACATAGTGGTATCATTATTGGAATTCCTTTACCAAATTCTAGGTCACATTAAATGATGTAGAACCCTTTTCAGGATCAGTGGTCCTCTCCAGTTACTGTTTGGCTGGATAGGGAAGCATTTCCATTGTTACGAATATTACAATGCTTCCAAGATCCCATATATAATATCCCATCCTAGATTACTGAACACATCTGGGGTTGAGGCTATGTATAAAAGCAATTATAAGGTTGAGTATAAACTACACTGTCATAATAGATTTGATTTTAATACCTTTCATACATTTTATGAGGCGATCATTGATGATGGCAACTGCTCCCTTGATGAAAGATATTATATGATCTCGCTTCGAGATGGGGTTCTCAAAACCCGGGTGGATTAGTTGATCATCTATTATCCCCATACACCATATCCATTTTCTTATCAGTTTGGATTTACTCAAACAGTATCCCCCTTCCTTTTTTCTGTTCTCAAGGGAAGATACATCTCAGGGTTATCCATCAATTTTGGTGGATACCCACACATGAAGACACTAAGGCTAAGATTATGATTATTCCTACTGATGATTCCTCTACTTTCCTTTCCTATTATTATGCATAGTATTGGGTAATAGATTATTCAAATTGTGTGCTAAGACATTTATTCCATCACATGTAAAATCCTTTTTTCCTTTACAATTCCTTTGATAGAGGTAATGATGGAATTGATTAAAAATCTAGATGAGACATCAAGAAAGTGACCTCATTTGAGTGACGACTAATCAGATGGTGAAACAGATTCTTTCGAGGAAGTTAATCCTCCAACATAGGCTATGGATGATGTGTCCATTAGGATAAGGGAATATGGGTATTCTTCTCTTATTTCATCATTATTTCAATTGGTTAGTCATCCTTCTGTTGCACCCAACTCATTGGTTGCAGAGGCTCAGACACATCATAGGATAATATGGGAATGGATTCATGTCTTGATTACTGATATTCCCTTGGAAACACTCTACAAATAAGGGAAAGACCTTCACTAGTTATTTCATGACTTAGGGGTAGGCGGCTCCGATCGAAAACCTTTGTATGAAATTATACAGCAAATTGTTTTGACCCGAAAAGACTTGGCCACAAAAGAAAGGTATTTTCATGATATTGTGATTGAGTATTCCCTTAATAATAAAATAAGGGAGGTTTTTAAGCATTTTAGCGTATTTTTCATTTTTTATCTGAACTACATGCTCATATGGATGCTTGGACTACACATATATGAAGATATGAGGAGATGATTGATCATCTAAGGTGTAACCTTTCAACATCATCATCCTCATTTTATACTTCTTAGAGAAGGGTTGTAGATTTGACTACTCTGATTGAGGCTCTCCGTATTGGGGTAGAAGTTGAAGAAGTGGGGAGAGAAGACCTCCAATACTCTATTGATGCCTCTCACCAGACTCTTGTTGATCTTTCCAGTGCAGCTGACCGTCTTTTATCATGACTTGAATTTTGTGATGCACTCCAATTTTTTGATGAGGCCTCAGATAGAATCCTAAATATAGATATTTCTCCATTATTTTCATATTGTGAATGAATGGATTTTCTTAATCCCCTATAATACTATTCAATTTTATTTCCTTCATGATGTGTATGATATCGCATCACTACAAAATTTTGGAAATTGCCACCAACAACCATCCCTTTATTTATCTCTAAATGAACATGAATACTTGGAATCAAATGTTTAAATAATAACATATTACCTCTAATAGATACTTGTGAATGCCTCGTATCATGAGATTCTTTATTGATAATCTATTCCAGCTATCTTGAAATCACCTAACTTGCACATGGATCAACTGGGTAGGACATATACCGTGAAGGTGAGTGTTTTGTATCTTTGAAAAAAGAGGTAAGAGTTTGTATAGAGTACCTTGATTATGTTAAGGCCATGTAGTGGGACTCATAGGATTTTATAGGATAGATAATTTCCATTCACTTTAGTTTAGGGTATTTTAGCTTAGACCTTCCATCGCTTTAGTTTAAGGTTATTTAGCTTGGATATTCTATCTATTTAGTTTAAGGAAGTTTATCTCAAACTTTATATTGATTTAGTTTAAGGTATTCTATGTTAGACCTTATGTCTCATTAGTTTAAGGTATTATACCTTGGACCTTTGGTGTACTTTAGTTTACGGTCTTCCAGCTTGGACCATTGGTATACTATAGTTTAAGGTCTTCTAGATAGGACCTTTGGTGTACTATATTTTAGGGTCTTATAGCTAATACCTTTATGTAATATGGGGCTAACAGACTAGGGATGAATCAAAACACTATGGGGTGCTGAGTTCCACTATGATGCTGCTAGGGTTTGTGAGGATTGGATTTCCTTTATTGTAAGGAGGAGATGCCTTTAGTTTGTAGGTTAAATTACTTATGCATTGATATCATGTCCAAGAAAAGATAATCTTCACTATTTTCCAAAGGATATAGAAGATTTATGGAAGGAAATATGGATGAGGGTGAAATAATTAGGATACTAGGCCTACTTGGATAGTTGGAGTGTGAGTGATATAAATCATAACCCAAAAACATGATTCTGTGAATAAGGTATGGGGCCAGCATTTCGGGTATGTCCCGCAAAATTTTAATATGTTTAGTTCCACATAAGTATTTCTAGGTCTTAAAAGGATTATAAATTCCTCTCTTTTAAGGAGGATGTTACTTTATTTGATGGGTTAAATCCCCTATGCATTGATAACATGGACAAGCTAAACTGATCTCCAATTATTTCCAAGGTCCGTGATAGATTTCCAAGGACTCAAACATCTATATGATGAAGTTGGGTATGGAAGGAATGATATCCAAGAAGGGATATAGAATCCTAGATAAATACAACTCTTATGTTATGAATCTTGAGCCCTACACTATGTGGTTTCAAATCACGAGGTGTGGGCCATCAAAGGTTCATGAATGAAGTGTTGCATTCTGGACTTGAGAAAGGGTAAAAAACATGGGGATGTAACATCAAGGCTGTCATATCTTCTTGAATAGTCTGGTATAAAGATTGTAAATCATAGTCCAAAGTGATTAGGTTATGAGGAAGGTATGGGGCAATCACACAGGGGATATGTTAAAACACTATCAGGTGCTCCGTTCTATTGTGATGATTCCAGACACACAAGAATCAGAAATACCTTTATATCATACTAAGATGTCTCTAGTTAGTGGGTCTAAGACCTTCTTCATCGATATCATGACCAAGTAAAGAGATCTAATTTATTCTCTAGGGGATATGAAAGTTTTTTATGACCTAAGACTATTTAAATCATGAAGTGTGATTTATGGAAAATGTAAGATCTAAGAAGGGTTTGAGCACCCTAAAAGTTGTTCCACCACCTAGAAAACAAATCCCCATAGTGAGGAAATGTGACAAATCATATCTCTAAATTTTTCCTGGACTAGGAGGTCTAGTGATCATATCTGGGATTTTACTAAGACTGTAGAGTATACCCTATGATCTTTACACCTTTTATTTGTGCCCTAATTTTTTCCTAAACTCTATAAATTAAGAGTTTTGCAAGTGAAGAATTGATTTTTTCTCAAGATTCACTTTATAGGTTTTTAATCGTAAAGGTTTTTTGTCTCTTTTTACAGTAGTTTAAGTTCTTATGATTTGGATAATTATAGGATAGAGTTTAAGGTCGTACAACTTTAACCAAAGTATGGGAAGTTTAAGTTCGTGAATCACATGGAAATAATATGGGAGACGTTACACAAGAGCCTAATTTGGATATCCAGGGTCAAGAGTACTCCAAGATTCTTTCACGAATGAGGTATAAATGTGGTAAATCATGGATCAAGTTCTTTATATCATGATAAATGATATTGGACAATCATAATGGGTATGTCCCGTAACACCCTAAGATGTTCGGTCCCGCCTTAGCGATATCAGGCTCATGAGAATAAGAAGGCCCTTTATATTAGTCCAAGATGTCATCTGTTGGTGGGTTTAAATACCTTATATATCAATATAATGGAAAAATGATATATATATATTTCCCCTTTTTAAGGGTAATAAAAGGTGACCACGTCTTTGAGCACGTCAAATTAAATATTTACTTTTTACTATAATTTCTATAGTATAGTAGGAAGCCTATGTCGTATATCAATGGAGCCATAGATCATTAATTTAAATAGAAATTTTTTATTAAGAAAAAGGGGAATGGGATTGTATGAAATTTGGGTTTTGTTTATTTAAGATGAAAGTGTATAAAAGAAACTGATACAAGAAAGAATAAATTGAAAAATTCGATTAAGCATGATCAACCCGGGGAAATCTCATGATGATCATCCTTCATCAATTCAAGAGATAGGGTTATGATCTTTTAATACCTAGTTTGTAACACCAAGAAGTATAATTTTATTGATTTTAAACTATAATACCTTCTAGTTCTTAGTCAAAAACACACAATTATTCACCAAATACCATCGAGGATTGGGTGACTTCTGTTCAACTTCATAACTGAAACTCACTAAGGAAACACATGAATAACTCGATGTGCTCTCTAGGTTTGTATGTTATTTAAATTTTTTAATATAAAATGAAATTAAATGTACATGGAAGTGTCTATGTGAGTTAAATTAACCAATATGAACCACATTATAGTGACTCTATCCTTTTACATATAACATTACATGATTTTAATCATAATTATACATCTAAGTACAAGATAAGGATCGTAAAGTCTAGTGTCTTTGAATAATAGGTACATAAATCTAAAAACATGAGACTAAAAAAACTTCTTTATTTAATCTTCATAAATATATCCTAACTTCCTTTGATCCCTTACATCTGTATAGGGTACCCTGGGGATCACATGAATGATGGGATGAGCTAAAATCCCAGTAAGGAAATAAACATAAGAATAAGGCTTTAGCATAAGGGTTAAAGATCATGGCATAAAATGGAAAATATAATCATAATATATAAAGATAGGACCATATAATAATGAATTCATATTAATGTAGAAGCAATATAAATCATGACTTTAGCACGATTCAAGGACCATTTCACATAGAGGATTACAAGTCAATGTTAACCACCAAGACTGTTGCATAGGGTATCATGAGTCAAGGCTAACCGCCAATACCGTTGCACATAACATCTCATGAGACTAAAATTTACCCAATTAATTTGAGTGATATCCGGGTGAACCCATATTAACATGTTCATAAATATTATTTCCACATAAATAATCATATATAATCAATCATACATAAACATAAGGGAACTCATGGAGAGAAATGGGTGTTATATTCTTGTCATAAAGCATAATGAATGGGCGTATCATAAAATTATCCATGAGAGAAATGAATTAAAACATACCTGGACACAAATAAGGTAAAATAGGAATATATAATGGTGAGAGATTTCAAATATAAGTGAAAACATGTAAGAAGAGTATTTAGGAAATTCTTTTCATTAAAACATTTTAGTGCGGTTTTAAGGAAAATACTAAAGATAATTTAAAATAAAAAAGGGAATAATATTTTATATAAAAATATAAGTGAAAAAATAAGTTTTTAATAAAAAATAGACTTATTTTATAAAAACAATGGTGGCTGAAAACAAATGGTATATTGTACTTGAAATTGCGTAAAAATTTGGGAAGTTCCCTTAAAACGAGTTTGCTTATTGGGAAGTATCGAGGAGGGAATCAATTAAAAGAATGTACATACATGAAAGTTAATGATGTATGGATATTTCAATATTATTTTGGAGTATATAAATAGTATTCATAAGTTTTACATAAAAATAAAGGACAACTTAATTTGGGTAAAAAGAAAGATAGAGCAACCCGAAGGAATAAAGGTGGTTCGGGTAGAATACCTTACCTTAAGTCCTATGGTGTTCTAAAATTTAAATTAATGACCTGAATAATAAAATTAGGCTCATTAATTAATAATTATAGAACCTATTCTATATGAAAATTATTTAGTACAACTGTTTTGATTGGTTTTGAGGTTCAATTTCATTGTTCGGGTCCATTTTTTTCTTGGTTTTAATGATCGGTTCACTTATATTCATGTTCAGAGAATCATGTAAAATGGTGATGGTTTTAAAAAATTGTATTTATATTATATTATTTAATATATAAAAGGTTACATGGTTTTAAATTTCATTTGTTTACTTAGAGTGAAGATTAATCATTATGTAAAACTTTAGTGATAACATTTTGGGTTAATTGTAGTTTTTGTCCACAAGGAACATGTTTTGTTTTATAGATAAAAACCATATCTAAAAAAGGATTACAGAACCATATATGAGAGATAATACATATATTATGGTTCTTTTAAACCATTAAAATGGTTTCATTATCATAATTGAAGACAATAATGGAAATTGAAAACCCATCATCCTTGAATATGGTAAATTAGAACATCTCTAATGGTGTATTCATTTTTAGTATAAAAGAAAGGGAAAAGAGGGGTGATGAAGAAATATTCATTTATAATGATAAAATTATAGTACATGTAAGTTATTGGAGTCATCATATTATTTGGATGAAATTATTTGAGGAAAGAAAAAGAAAAGAGATGAACTTGAAAATAAAAGAAAAGTTGAGAGATCCTTTACGGAAATTCAGAAGCCTAATGAAGTCGCTTAAAATTTCATAAAATATTTTGATGAGAGAAAATGGGTATCTAAAATTTATTAAATAATATGGAACATAAGGGGGATATTTAATGACATATCCCAAAATAATCCAATTGAAAATAAAAGAGAATAACATAAAAAGAGTGCTTGAAAAAGAGAGAGATTTTGAGATGAAAATTATGCAGTATAACGGCTATGCAACATAGTTTTAGAAACCATTAAAAAATAGGGTAAAGGGTCACCAATTAATAAAATACTTATAATATATTATATATACATAATAATATTTAAATAAGAAGATGTTATGGAAACTTGAAATACATACCACATAAAAGATAACTTGAATGGAAAAGAGAAGATGCGAATTCTCTTACCTCATAGAGTAACTCCTAAAACATGAAGTTTGGGACCTTGGGGGATTGAGTAAACCTTGGGAGGACTCCTAAGGAGGTAAAAATACCAGATATTTGAGTATTGTGAGTTTAAACGGAAAGGAAATGAAGTAAAGAGTGAGTATTTATAGTAAAAGAGAGAGAGTTTTTATTAATTTCAAAGAACACCTCATTAATGGTTTTTGCAAAACCATTGTAACGACCCGAAATTTTGAATAAATATTGTTTGCTAATTTTGTGTGTTATTTTATACTCAACAAAACTGTTTCATTTGATAACATGAGTATAATTAAAATGATACTGTTGGGTTTTGACTGTTATATGATAGTTGGTCAATATGACCGCTGAAAACTAAACGTTTTGATTATTGTCTCTAAATACAAGTGATCTTGGTTAATTAATATAGAAAGAAGATTCGATGGCCCCACCTAGTAGTCTTGGACCGATCGAAGCCCATCTAATAGAACTTGGGAAGGAGGTAATACCACTGGGCTTTGCTCTGGACCAAACCCAAGTTGAACTTCATCGTGTGAAGCTAGAACAGAATCGCCTTCGCGAGAAGTTCAAACTGATAGAAATTACTACTCGTGTGATGTTGTCCGAGCCTCCCTCAGATTCTCTCACCTTAGCACACCTTACACTTAGGTCCTATGCTGGTGTGATAAGGGGCTATGTAAGGAGACCGTAACTGCCTTGTGTAATCCATTGTTTTAAATAAAAATTCCGATTTCTTCTTATAATGAAGTTTATGAATTTTCAAATGACCGGATAAATATAGTATGCATATTTTTGATGAATTTTAGAAAAAGGATATTTTAAAAATATTTATGTAAACCTTAAATAATTAAAAATGTGTAATGATTTTAAAAAAATGTTCTTCTACAATTATGTTCAGTACGAAATTTGGAGTCTAAAAAGATCAACTTAAATTTTGATGGATAGTAAATTATGAATAGTGATTTTACGCTTAGGATTAGTAATGTGACCAAATGGATTATTAATCTCACTTAAAGAAAGTTTTAATATAATTTAGACACCTTGATTAAGTAATGTGATTCAATAAAATGGGTAAATAACAGTTTCATAAATATTTAGTCAAGTATTAGTTTTTCAGGTGAATAGTGTTTTTTTAAAATAAAAATTAAATTAAAAATATTTAGAAAATTATTTTTATAAAATGGACTTTATTTTTGAACTCAGAGCATCGATATTATGTTATGGTAATTTTTGGGGATTTTTCTGAAAAAAATGAATTTTTGGTGAATAGTGTATTTATTTAAAAATTAAATTAAAAATATTTAGAAAATTATTTTTATAAAATGGAGTTCATTTTTGAAATTGGAGCATTGATATTTGGTTAAGGTTAAATTTTGGTATTTTTTTGAGAAAGTTGAATTTTCAGTGAATAGTAAAAATACAGTTTTAGGCTTTCGGTATGTTTAATGACATCATAACTGTGTCATGATGATGTCATGAGATATTTTAAGGGTTTAACGACCAAAGGTGATGAAGTATTGTATTGGGGGCCTCATGTGGCCTAACTCCATGGGAAAAACCATGGGAGAGCCCATAGTTTTGAGAAAACCACTTGTGAGGTGTCCCTTGAAATTATTAAAGTATCACCTCACCTTCCCTATAAATACCCACCCTTTCCTCCTTTATTTTTCACTCCCAAATCTTCCCCAACAAAGATATGGTCTCATTAACTCCCAAATAGTCCTCACAAGGTGCCCCCAAGCCCTCAAGGTCCAAACCTTTGAGTTTAAGAGTTACGTTTTAAGGTAAGGGATTCGACCTCTCTCTTTCTTTTCAAGTAATCTCTTTTATGTCATTTATTTTATGATCCATGATCTTATTTTGAAGGATGTTCTTTTATATTTATCTTACTGCCATTTTCATGTTCATATGATGAGAGACCCCCTCTTGCTCTCTTCATTTCATTTTAAGAATGTTAAAGTGGCGTCATTAGACTACCGAATTTTTAAGGGATTCTTTCACCCTTCTCGTTTTCAAGATCTATTTTCATGTCAAGTCTTTCATGTTACTTTTTATTATGTTGTGGTATGATCTCTAAATCTATCATACTTATATTTTATGTTCATATTATTAGATACCCTATTTGATCTCGTCAATTCGTTTTTGTTGAAGTTTAAGTGACGCCGTTAGGCTGCCGAATTTTTTAAGGGATTCTTTCACCCTTCTCATTTTTCAAAGTTCTACTTTCATGTAAAGTCTTTCAAGTTCCTTTTTATTATGTTGGAGTATGATCTCTATATCTATCATACTGAACTTTTATGTTCATATTATGAGATACCCTATTTTATCTCATCAATTCATTTTTGTTGAAGTTTAAGTGACGCCTTTAGGCTGCCGAATTTTCATATGAGAAATCTAATTTTTGTCTTCCTTCCATGTTTTTCATATCAAATGGTATGTCCTTAAAATTTCATTATCGTGTTCTTAAATCCTTTATATTCTGTTCCACTACTGTTTTATGGATCATTTATGAGTGGGTGACCCATGTCCCTTCTCTTTTAAATGTTTTCTAAAACCTCGTAACATAGCCGTTATGCTGCAGAATTTCCGTCTCAAAATGTCTCTCTCTTTTTCTAAAGTTATTTTATTTTATTAACTGAATACTAAAATATCTCTATTATATAGGTGTATTCACATATATACCAAGTTGTTATATTTTAAATTCTGGGATTTACATACACGAGACCCACCTTCCTTTTCTGTGGGTTTTAAAGTGACACAAAGATCATGTCTTTAAAGCAGTTTTTGAAATGTTATGATTATGAAATGAAACCCATTTCTTTTATTCTATATGGGTTGTTTATGAAATGATTGATGATGATATATGTGGCTCACATGATGATAAAGAAAAATTTAAGGGTGCGCCCTGATAGCGCTCTAATGCATTGGGTAAAGACTTAATCTCTAGAGATGACCATTTAGACTGATACCATGGTGAATAACCTTGGTAATTTTTATTGACACCTTGGGGATGGACCTTGGTGAAACGGAAATGATTGTCTTTGTAAAATGTTGTAGCCACATATTCAAGTTATGTAATACGTTATTTTTATTATGATATGCCTCATGATTTCTTTCTAATTCCTTAAAGTTCTTTTTCATGACTTTATTGATGTATCTCATGTTGACATGTTAAATGTTTCCCTTGTTTCCCTTACTGGGCCTTTTGCTTACCCTTTCCTTTGATGTATGCTCCCAGGTTATGAGATGCTATAATGAAATTAGGATGAACAAATAGAGAATCCGTTCAAGTGTTTAAGAAGAATGTTTTTTTCTCATGTAATAAGTTCCTGGTTTCTAAGACACTAAACCTTAAAGATCCTCGGTTTTGTAAAATGTAATGAAAAGTTATGTTATAAAAAGGCGGGATGCTATAACCATGGGCTTGCCCATGGTATTTTACACTTGGAAAACCTCATATAATATTTTACTGTACACAATTCTACCATCATTTTATATTAATTATTACATCTTTATGATGTCATTAAACATACTAAAAACTCAAAAACTAGATTTTTACTATTCACAAAAAATTCAAGTATTTTAGAAAAATTCCAAAAATTCACCCTAACCATTTTTCGACTTGTAGAATTAAAAAGTAAAATACATTTTTTAAAGATAATTATCTAAATATTTTTAATTTAATTTTTAAATAAAATCATAATTTATTCAAAAAAACAACATTAAAACTATAACTCATTTTATAACACCTTGAAAAATTAATCAAGGTCCCATAAAATTATCTTATAACTATGATAACATAAAGTAAAAATTTATGATTACATTTTATGAATATACATTTCCATTTTAAATTAATAAATTAATCATAAAATTGTAAATAAAATATTTATGACATACAAAAATACCAAAACTTATACTATGATTGTTTTTTCACTTTTAAGATGTATAAATTGTATTTATACATTCATGGGTGGAGTTTATATTTTCTTCGAGGATTTTATATTCATTACTATTAATCACTATTCACAAGGGTATGTTACTATTCACAAGGGGGTGTTACTATTCATAAAAACTAATTTTTTCTTATCGGACTCCAACCATCTTACTGATCACAACCGTATATGTCATATTTTCAAAATTCAAAACACAAAAGTGTAAAAATTATGTTTAAAGGTCACACTGGAGTAGAAGCTAAGCAGATTCGTCAGAAAGAGAGGGTATGACATTGCCACCAGGACCAGCTTGTGCATGCATGGGAAGCCAAGCCGAATAAGCCATGCAAAGGTGGAGATCTGATATCACGATGAAGAAGCTGGGGGGGTGTAGTTCCAAGTATAGTCTATATATTTCCAACGACCTATGGGTCATGAAATATCTAAGCCTTCGGGCCTTGTAAGGGTTCCCCCTCATCCCTTGAAAGGGGGGTTATCAAAAATCAATAAAAAAGAAGGCCTTCGCTCCATTCCGAAATTGTGTTGTGATTTCATGTGATTATATGACATAATTATAAGAGGAAAATTTCCATTGATAAACATTTTGTTGTACACACATAAAACCCACAAATAAAAGAGGGAAGAAGAAATTGTGAACAATGTGTGAAACATCCACTACTAAAAATTTTACTTATCCCGAAATCTCAAAACCACTGGGATAGCACCTGAAACCATTGGGATAGGCTATCCCCATTGTATGAGGAACCATTGTCATATCGGGCATCGCAATAACACTATACCAATGGTTTTATAGAAACCGTTGGTATAGGTTTGTCTACACTTACTCTATTCCAATGGTTTCAATGAAATCCTTGGGATATATGTATACCAATGGTTTAACAACCATTGGTATACATACTACCCAGAAAACCTATAAAACACTACTCTATTCAAACGATTTCATTGAAACCGTTGGGATATATGTATACCAATGGTTCAAGACCCATTGGTATACACTCCTCTCCCAAACTGCATACCAATGATTCTGAGAACCGTTGGTATATCCTGTTATCCCCCAAAATACAATAGGTACCTCTTCCACCTCTTCTATCCAAAACCTGTAAAAACATTATAGCCAGAACCTGTAAAAAGAATTATAGCCATGTAACAAAATTGAAATGGTATCATCATGATCAGTGGATGATTTGGAGGATTCAATGAGATTTATCTGGACTAACTAAGTGATAAAAAGGGCATGGTTAGGGGAAAATAAAATGGATGATGTGTTGTTAATAAGGATTATAATTCTTTTTAGAGGGAGGGAAATTCCAAGTTTATAGATTTAGTTTCACATCTAGGTATGAAGATCCATGTTTCCCATTCAATAAAGATTACCTCAAACTGTAGGAATTAAATGCATGTTTGGTTAGTTACATATTATGACTAGGATCACAAGGAGAAATGTTTATCAGAGAGGATTTGTTCATACACACAATGCACTAAGTTTCTAAAAATAACCACTTTAAAAATATGATGAATGATAAAAAAACTAGTCACATGAAAAAAAAGTACCTTCCCATCAGGAGAGAACTGTCCTTAAGATTCCAACACTTACAATTTTAGGTGACCTACTGTAATGTATTTTGACAACTTCCATCCATCCTAATTCATAATCAACAATGATGCTCCCATGGTACCTTGAGGTTCATTCATTGAAAAAATGCGCAATCTGCGATAAAAGATGTACTAACCCATGTCAGCAGTATAGAATCAAACAAGATCAATTAACAAGGCCGGAATGAGGAATTACAGTATCCTCATACTATGAAGCTGAAATATTAAGATGAAAGTTTCCATAACCAAGGTGAACGTACCCAAATACTTCGGCATAATGACCTAAAAACATCAAATGCAAGTACAAAGAAAATATGTCAAACCATTGATTATTATTAATGATATCCATTTAATTAAGACCTCAATAAAAAATCTGACAATATCAGGCACAAAAATGATCAGGCTAAGAAAAAGTCAAAGTGTGCCATCAATGAATAGTTTTCATAATCAGTTGAGACCCAGAGAACGAATCTAACAATTCCAGGTGCAATAATGCTGAAATTGAGGAAGATAAATCCATGTCATGCTACCAATAAGTTTCAACATAATTACCCAGTTTTACTCTCATTTCCTCAAAAATAATATACATCATTTTCATAGGTAATTAAAAATCATATTTGTACACATCCCCTACTTTCATAAATGCTTCTGGTATGCCCCACATCCAAAAAAACTTGGTTGGTTACATGGATTTGAGGTAAATCTTCCATACAAAGTAACCAATAAAATCAAATTGTAAAAAAAAACCTCACAAATATGCCAGAATGAGGCTTTCTGATTCATGTCCCGTGCAATAACACCATCAGATACAAAACCATGGTCCATCACATTAAATAAGAAGGCCTCAAGCTTCTCTCTAGAAGTTATGTGACAAATATTTAATGAAAAAAATTCGTCTAAGTATGCCATGTGTTAAAAAATAACACCATATTTCTATACTTAAGTATACACAGGTCCACCACATTGATCATAATGCCTTTAGTGAGTGTCCCCACTATAATTCTTCTCATTAGAACATGGGAGAAATGTTTCAATATGAATACTCAAAGTAAGAGGCACTAAATAATATGAATTGGTGGTGGTAAGATGAATCTTATGGTGGAGAGAACCATAAGCCTTAAATGTGTTAAAAAATGAAACCATCAGTGTTTTTAGATATATGGGCTCAGGTAAGCAACATATAGGTGTTTCAATTATGAAAACATGCATTGGATCTGGTTTTCTGGTTAGAGAACCATAAATTAATGGTTATTCCTTGGATGTGTTTTGAGTTTTTTGTGGGTGGAATGAGGTTGTTCAGACTTAAATTATTGATAGACATAGGTCAGGATATATGGATGCATTTTCTACTGAGACTTCTTGGGGATGAGGATAATTATAGTGGGGATATTTTGAAACCATGTGTTCATATGGGCATCCAGAATTTGAGGAAAAGTTTTAATTTTCAATTATTGGAGGAGGTTTTCAATAGTTTTTTTGAGTTCTATTTTTGATGGTAGGAACCAATTGAAAAGGCATTTTGAACAAAAAAATAGGTCTTGAGATGTAGCTCAAGAGATCGTGGGAGCATGAAGGAGGGGAAGAGGTGGCTGCTGAAAAACTACAACAGAACACTGGATGACTAGTGGTCTTTATGAGGGTAAAATTTATAACATTTCACCCTCATGTTTTTGAATTAGGAGGTCCCATTTTCTTCATCCATTTGTGAAAACCACGGGAATCCATCCTCCCCTCCTCCCCCTTCACGAGTTCCAGTTGTTTACTCTCTCCTTCACTTGTTCAGAGGGCTATGAGCTGTACATAATTAATTTCAGCAAAAAAAAACAGTGAATGAAAGACCTTCCAGTCAAACCTCACCTCAGGGATTCTCAAAAAGTTTATGTGTTGAATCTTTATAGACCAATCATGAATAGAATTCTATTTGTTCTTCATGAGTGATAGAATCTTAAAATAAGCATAAAAACTCCCTCAAGAGTTTTTTCAAGGGTGAATAAAATGTCTTTAACTTCACAACATCAAAACAATCCTTCTACCTATTATTTATGTGTGAATTGATCTTAAATAATTACACAGATATTCTCAGGCCTCCATTCAAAACCTCAAATATATACTTCAAAAAAATCCAAAGGTTTTGGTCTCTTATCATCAAGAGAGACGATTCTTTAACAAGAAAAATAGAAAAATACATACCCAAAATAGGCCCTACATAATTCCATGCTTTCCATTTTATGTTTTGATATAATAAAGGACCTACATAATACATACCCAAAACAGAATAGGAGGTTGTGACAAAATAAATACCCAAAATAAGCCCTACAAAATATATACCCAAAACATGCCATACAGAAAAATACATACCCTAACAAGCCCTATAGAAAAATATATACCCAAGAAAAATAATAGGTTGTGACAAAAGTAGAGGCTAAGCAGCATGTACTTGGAAATACACAGGCCTACATAATACCATGATTTCTATTTCGGTCCAAGGAGTGTGTACTGGAAAATAAGCAGGCCAATGATAGGGCATGTGGCACTCTTATAGACTAGAAAGCACATTCCATAAGGGGGGCATCATGGTCACTATAAGAGAAAATATAGCCTAGAAATAAACAAAAAATGGGGTTTTTAGGGTCCCCATAGTTATTTCTTAGTGGTCCTATGTGATGAATAATGAGAGGCAAGGCTGTTAAAAAGGGAGGGTTGGAGAGAGTAGGGGTGAAAATTATAGGTTACCTCAAAAAAGACTAAAGATCTCAAGATAAAGTTTATTTTTGAGATGTTTGAATAATAATATCAAATAAATAATTATGTCTCTATCTCTGATGAATTAGAAATGGAAGTATCAAAAGACAATTTAATGAATACACAAAAGAACTAGGAAAATAAGGCAAGGAAAAATATAAAGTAAGAGAAGGATCAACCACTTCCTAAAATTGAACAAAGTGGTAAGGGTAGATCTGTAGAATCTATTTATTGTGGTCCTTTTCATAATTCAAGTACAAGATTTAGAGAGTATAAAAATATCAAAATAGTTAAATACTTCTACTCTAATATTATAGATTATTTGAATAAGGATCCAATGTATTGGTAATAAAATATAAAACCAGTAGAATCCATCCCAAGAAAACAATAGGTACCTCTTCCAGCCAGAACCTATAAAAAAATTACAACCAAATAAAAAATTTGATATTGTCTCATCATGATCAATGGATGATTTGGAGGATTCAATGAGATTTGGTTTATGCCAACAATTTGGCCAAAAATTCCAGACAACATGGTCTAGTTTGGAAGACCTTATGAAGTGTACATTGAAGGATGTTGTGGATATGGTTTATAGAATATTTAATATCACTAGATGTTTAAATATTATAACACACATTGTGTATCTATAGTTGACCTCTGAGCATGAATGGGGAGTACACTCCGAGAAGATCATTTCAATGTAAACACCATGTTGTACATGACCAAACTGCATTTACCATGGGTGAAAATTACTTTGGTTCCTCTCAAAGTATTGATTGACTAACCATATGGAGTTATAGGTTGTGTGTTATAGAGTTACACATCATATAAATAAGTTTACATTACATGATAAGCTAAGGTACATTCTAAGTACCACTCTTGGTTATACACACCCTATATACAATATTACACATTTTTAACTTCTTAAAAATTCATCAACATAACATATCTCTTTTTCCAAAGTAATATCATGATCTGTAGGAAGTCTATAATGTGTAATATTTCCACATAGATTTTTATGGTTACCTTTTCTTATATATTAGAGATTTTACATGAACTGATATTCAAATTATTGTACCATTTAGATTGGATACTAGATGATAGATATCAAGCATGTCGTTTAGGTAATTCTTCCATAGATAGAATCATTTTTTGGATGTGAATCTATATTAGAATGTATATCCCTCTCATAACCCTATGTAAGGGTTGTTATTCCCATCCGACTACATAGGGAACAAGGATCCTCAATATGTGGGTCAGATAGGGTTTTTATTCTTCCCAGTTACATGATCCTTAGATGTTCTTTCAATAGAGTTTTAATTTGGACTAACTATTTGATAAAAAGGGAAAGGGATCCTCCACTGGAGTTAATATTGATCCAAACTAATAGATATATCATATGATGAATTTAGAACATGTTTAGGTCCTGTTGTCAACAAGTGTAAATCAGATTTTGATTCTTGTTTATTCTTCAAAGAGACACATGATTGTTGGAGTTGGTTATATTTATTAAATGGGTTGTTTTATATTATCCTTTAATATTAATTATTACCCTTATCTCTCATGTTTACCATTACTGAGAGATAAGGGTTTTCATACTATGTGCATCAACTATATACCCTTATGTCACAAAAAATGCATCAATTTGGAGAAGGAATGTTTAAACGTGGTTCTAAAATCATATCTATAAACATTATTATGAATTGATAGGGGAAAATAGGGTTTATAAAATATATTGTGATCACTATTAGATTAGTCTCACCATAGTTTGGTACTGACATCATTTAAATGAAAATCACAACACCTATCCATCACTATGTTCATAAACCTAAACCTACAAAATCATGGTACAATCATCTCTTTTTTCTCAAAACCAAACAAAATTAAATATTTTTTCTTTATGATTTTAAAACAATATAAGTCATTTATATAACATTCCAAGTGCATAAAACTCTAATTACACTTAAAATTATTTTAAATATGTTAGTGTTTCTTATAGTTTTTAATTTTTTATGTTGGTTTCTTTGAGAGATTTAACGATGTATTTTAGACATGCAAAAAGATGTTGAAGTATCACTTACCATAGCCTCTATAACTTCTATGGATTATTAGATAACTACTTTAGGAATCCAAAATGGAAAAACCTTTCCTCATGTTTGAACTTCCAAATGGGGTGACTAAGGTGCCAATTTATAGGCAATGTGGGAGGTGGTTTTGGGAACAATGATTTTTGGAAACCTGTTGGACCATTTTTTTGGGAATCCATACAGTATTAAATAACTTTAAAAAACCAAAAAGTTGTTTCCACATATATTTAATATATCCAATTAAATATTTTCATCATTTGGAGGCCTATAGCTCGAGATATGGACGAAACACAACACACCACTTTTGACTTCGTACAGATTTGGTGGCTTTGACAGATCACTTCAGTTGGTCCACTTAATGGACGAATTGGTATTGATACTCTTCATAAGAGTTGTAACCCATTTAATTTTAGATAATTCCAAAAAATCTAATCCTATTGGGATGCACATATTTCACGGAACATGCAAAATAGTGGACATGTTTTCTTGGGCTCCCGTGCAATTTGGCCCATTTTTCTTCCACTTCATCTTGGACCCTCCAAATAACCTCCAACTATAATGAAATTATACAAAAAATTGAAATTACCCTTTTAATAGTGATTAAATAAAAATAATTTATTCAAAAATGGAGTGAAATTGTTTATAATAATTGGAATTTACAATACAAAATCAGTTTAATTCAGTGGTGTAAAAGGTGAAAATGAATAGTGAATCATGGTAAGATCACACCCCACACCTAAAAATTTGCACTCATGGGAAAAGTAAAATTTTAAAAATGATGAATGTAGATACTACCAACTTCATGAATATTTAACATTAAATGAAAATTTGATTCATTAAAGTAATGTGATAAAACTAAGGAGTTATTCTTAGTGATAATGGAAAAAGGTGTCTCATAAATTGTATCAGAGTGAAATTCAAAGAGAAAGATGATACCAACATGATAAAGGAATTAAAAAGTAAATTATGATACTAAATCTCCATGTGTGTGTGTGAAAACCATTCCATTCTATTCTTTCCACTTTCTATTCAATAAATATAGGTTATTTTAACATTTTTCTACTTAAATGATTTTTTCCACCGAACCTACCCTATATCCTTTGGAATCAAATTTCAAAACCAACTCACTTAAGAATTCCAAAAATTCAAATATTAGTATCCTAACCTAGATATCCCTGTATTTTGTAAATTTCATCACTCCCCTCATTTATTACTATTTTTTTTTTAAAATTTGAACTTGGAATAAATCTCACACTCATCAAACAACCCTTGTTTGATCTCCTCAAGACACTAATTGTAAAATTTATAACAAGATCAAATGTTGAGAAAGAGTGGTTTTTGACCTTCCCAAGACACAACCCATATTTTTTTGTTGTTTATTTAATTATTTGTTTTTTTATTTTTAGTTAATGGTTTTTTTGAGGGCATACAACAGTTGGATAATAGGTACACACACATATGTCAATCCAATACAATAATGAAACAGATCAGATAAGGAATGAACGTATGGAAAAAACATTTTATAAATATGATAAATATTAAACTAACTTACATTTAACTTATATTAAGTAATAAATATTCACACTTTATGGTTTGGTGAAAAAGATGTGTAGAGATATTAAGTAAAACAATTTTCCATAAACTACCCACACAAAGGATACCACTATTCTAAATGGTTTCAAATAGATACAACCATTTATATAATTAATAAACAACCAATTTACTACAAATCACACCCCAATGTTAAATTCTGCTAAACCAAACATTTCATCATTGAAAAAACAAAATTTTAAATTTTAAAACAACATGAAATAGAAAAATTTCACATTCATTTTCAAAAACTTCTATGATTAAGTGGGAATCATTTTCCATGATAAAGTGGGAATCAAAAATTAAAATTCTGGCACAAAATTGAGGGGGGGGGGGGGGGGTGGACAGGGGGAATAAGTGAAAATAATGTATAACAATCAAAAAAGAGATAAAAAAATAAATATGATGAAAATTATTAAATAAACCATGGAATATACCCACCCCCACACTTAGAGCATGTAGTGTCCTCACTGTAATAAAAGAGAATGTGGGAAGGAAGGATAAAACCTAGTGGGATTTAATGGTATATTGCTTCTTGAAGGTGTATTTACTCCATCGGATGATTTGGAAAATCCTCATAAAATATTTTATATCTCTTCCCATTGACGGTAATACTTTAGACACTCTACTCATGAAAGACCTATATTGTACCAAAAGGGTAAACATTAGTAACAATATAGGAACCAAGCCATCGAGAACTAAGATTACCTAGGTGGAGCTTTAGCCTAGAATTGTACATGATGAACTTATCACCAATATAAAACTTCCACTGATGAATCATGTCTTTATGGATACCCTTTTTATTCTATTTATAGATTCATAAGTTCTCATATGCATCACACCGAATTTCTTTCAACTCTTGAATCTGAAACTTACTATGCTCACCTGCATTTGATAGATTCATATTACATTTCTTAATAGCCCAATATACATGGTTATATACCTCTACCAAGAAGTGACAAGCCTTTCCAAACACAATCCTGCATGTTGAAATTTCTATTGGGGTTTTATAATTTGTATGGTATGCCCAAAGTGCATCATCCAAGTGCAAAATCCAATATTTACTATTAGTTTGTACCATTTTTTCCATGATTTTCATATCTTCTCGATTTTAGATTTATGATTTTCCATTAGTTTGGGGGTGATATGCAGTGGAGGCTCTATGAACAACCCCACACTTATGAAGATAATTTTTTCATGTTGTGATTGCAAAAATGTGAACCCTGATCACTAATGATGAATCTCAGCAAACCAAACCTGCTGAAAATATGGGACCTCGAAAAATCAACATCCACTCATGAGTCATCAGTCCTAGTATCCTTTTCTTCCACCCATTTAGAGAAATATTCCACAAAAAATATTATTTACACAAACCCAAATGAATTTGGAAAAGGACCCATGAATTTAATGCCCCATGCATCGAATATTTCACAAAATAACATGGGTTGTTGGGGAATTTCATTCATATTGGAGATATTCCCTATGAATTGACAACAATTACATGACTTACAAAACTGATGGTCATATTTATACAATTTTGGTATATAAATTCCTGATTCAAGGACATTCCGAGCTGTATGTTGAGAGACAAAGTGGTCCCCACAATCCAAAGTGTGGTAGAAGCTCAAAATAGAGGTTAACTCATGGTTAGGTACACACCAACGAATGAATTGGTCACTAAAAATTATACACAAATATGGTTATTCCCAAATATACCATCAAGAATAATTCTTAAGTATCTGGGTTTTGAAGTGATAAAATCACTGGAAACCCTAGATGTTGCTATAAAATTTATGATGTCTGCATACCAAGGGGTAATGTCAATGACATCACAAAGGTTCTCATGAGGGAACAATTATAAAATAGGAAGGGATGATTTAACATGGTGGTCCAGTGGTGGGGATATTCTACTAATTTGTTTAGCTACCACATTTTACACTCCTCTATTATCTCTAATATCAAGGTCAAAATCCTAGAGGAGGACCATCCACCGAATGAGGTGAGGCTTAGCTTATGGTTTCTTTAAGAGAAAACAAAGGGAGATAAGATCTGAAAAGACAATGATTTTTGACCTAATAAGATATGAATGGAACTTTTCTAAGGAAAAAACAATAGAAAGAATTTATTTTTTAGTGGTCATGTAGTTTTCCTAGGAAGGGTCAAGGGTACACGGGGCATACACAATGACATGAGGATAATTCTCAACCCTTTGTGATAAAACTACCCCAACTACAAAGTTAGAGGCATCACACATAAGTTCAAAGGGAAGATCCCAACTTAGTGGTTGGATTATTAGAGGTTATGGGAGACTACTTTTTAGAAAATTTGAAGCATTATCAAAAAAATTCAAATAAAAATTCAGAATCATTTTGCAATAATCAAGAGAGGGGAAGTGAAATCTTACAGAAGTATTTAACGAATCAGTGGTAAAAATCAGCATGAAATAAGAAAGATCTCACCTCACAGACACATTTTGGATATGGAAGTGATACAATTAATTCAATTTTTTTATTTATCACTACTGGAAAAATACCCTATACCAACGGTTTGGAACCGTTGGTATAGGCCTCCAAACCGTTGGTATAGCCTATACCAACGGTTTGGAGAACCGTAGCCAAGTAAGCCGTTGGGATAGGTCTATACCAACGGTTTTCCAAAAACCGTTGGTATAGACCTATACCAACGGTTTTGGGAACCGTTGGTATAGGTAATATGAAATCTATACCAACGGTAATGGAACCGTTGGTATATAAATTCCAAAAATAAAACATCCGCTGGGATTTGATCCCAGGACCCCTCGTTTATAATCGAACGACTTAACCACTAAGCTAACATCACTTTTGTAAACATAATTTCATAAATATATATATGTATTATCATAATTATATTAAATTTTGATTTATATAATGTTCTCGGTTAGTGGATCTGGAAAAAAATTAAAGAACCTATCCCAACGGTTTTCAAAACCGTTGGGATAGCCCTATCCCAACGGTTTTCAAAACCGTTGGGATAGGTTCTGGTTGGGTGTAAAGGTGTTGGCCGAATGCTGAATTTTTTTGATGCTTTTTCCCAACGGTTCTTGAGAACCGTTGGGAAAGAGTGACCTTTCCCAACGGTTCTCCCAAACCGTTGGGAAAGGGGTGGGAAAGGGGGGTCTTTCCCAACGGTTCTCCCAAACCGTTGGGAAAGGGGGGGTCTTTCCCAACGGTTTGGGAGAACCGTTGGGAAAGGGGTGGGAAAGGGGGTCTTTCCCAACGGTTCTCCCAAACCGTTGGGAAAGACCCCCCCTTTCCCAACGGTTCTCCCAAACCGTTGGGAAAGGGGTGTTTTGAGGCCCCTTTCCCAACGGTTCTCCCAAACCGTTGGGAAAGACCCCCCTTTCCCAACGGTTTGGGAGAACCGTTGGGAAAGGGTGTATATAAGTGTTGGGAAAGATCTGATTTCCAGTAGTGTATCCACTTCAATTTCCTCTTTGGAAATAACATTCCCAAGAACTATCCCACACTCAACCATGAAGTGGTATTTCTCATAATTTAATATGAGATCTTTTTCAATGCAGGAGTGGAGGAAAAAACCTAGGTGTTACAAACATTCATCAAAGGTAGTTCCATAAACTGTGGAATTATCCACAAATACTTACATACAATTCTCAAGGTACTCAGAAAAAATAATCAACATACATTTCTGAAAAGTACTAGGTGCATTACATAGACCAAAAGGCATCCTTCTGTATGAAAAATGTGCCGAATGGATAGGTAAATGTTGTATTTTCTTGATACTCAAGAGCCATATGGATTTGGAAATAACCTGAATAGGAATCAAGGAAACAATAATGGGACTTACCAGTTAATCTTTATAACATTTGGTCAATGAAAGGTAAAGTAAAGTGTTCCTTTCGTGTGGCTTGATCCAGTCGACGATAGTCAATATAGACTCACCAACTGTTTAACACACGTGTTGGAAACAGTCCATTCAGTTCATTTGAAACAACAATTATTTAAGTTTTTTAGATATAATTTGCACTGGTATAACCCATTTACTATCAGATATAGGATAAACGATCCCAAAATCATGTAATTTAACGACTTCCAATTTCACCACTTCAAAGAGAGTGGGATTAAACTGACATTGAGATTGTCTTATGGGTTTAGAATCATCATCTAAAAGTATGTGGTGTAAATAAATAGATAGGATAATCTCATGAATATTATCTGTTGTCTATTTAATTTCCTTTTTACACTCTCTCAAAAGGTCGAAAATTTTTGATTCCTATTTTGGAGAGAGGTTATTAGAAATAATGATGGGAAATTGGTGAATACCCTCAAGGTAGGCATATTTTAAATTATATATAAGTGGTTTAAATTCCAACACAGATGGTTTTTGGATCGAGGGAGGGGATTTAGGGTGAGTGAGGCCCATGAAACTATCTATTGGCTCATGTTTATTCTATAAGGAAAGAGAATCAATGGAAATGAGATTTTTAGAATCATCGATTGTCATGGGTACCTCATAATGAACACACTCATCAATTAAAGCAAAAAATGTACACTTTTTTGAAACCAAAAAAAAACTAAAAAAATGAATCAAACCTCAAATAATCCAAGTGTGAATAAGAGGAAAATGAATTAGAGTATAGGTTGAGGAGATAATTTTGTGTGTGTGTCGTTTGAGAGAACTTCCATCGAATATACAAGAAGAGTGTATTTCTCTTCAATAGGGTGTTTCATAACTTCAAGGATATTAAAACTTACCTTTTAGCCAAATAACTCCATGGAAATTGTACCATTGTGAATATTGATGATCATCCTTCTATTTTAAGGAATGGACTCCCAAGCACGAGATAATCATGTCCTTTTGTTTGAGTATCTTCCATCTCAAGAATGTAGAAATCGATAGGGAATATGAGATTATTCAATCTTACGAGGACATACTTGATCACTCATGATGGGTGTATTGTGCTTCGGTTGGAAAGTTTAATGATGATGAAAATTGGTTGAAGCTCTCCAACCTATATATAATCATACAAAGAGTAAGGCATTACATTAATTAAAGAACCTAAATCTAGTATAAAATCTGAAAATAATGTCTCCCATAAGGTGAAAGGTATGATGAATGTTCCCAAATCCTTGAATTTTGTTGGAATTACTAGTTGAATCAAGGATAAGACATTCCTTCCCAATTTTAATATCTCATTCCCCTTGATTTTCCATTTATGGGTGAAAATATATTTAAGAAATTTAGTGTATCACGAGATTTTTTTAACTGCATCTGATAAAGTAATATTAACTTGTACTTTTTTAAATGTATCTATTATGTCTTTATCAATCGCATTATCAAAATTTTTCTTAGATTAGAGAGTCTTTGGTGGAAAGGAATAGGAATAGAATGTTTAGTGGAATCCTTAATGAAAATTTGTTTAGTATTTTTGTTTTTCTTCATTATTAGAATCTTTTGAGGGTAAAGAAAGGGAGTTTTCAAGAGTGGGACATATATATTTTTTAGAATCATTGGAAGAAGAAACTTATTTACCACTGTAAAGTGTGACTATACATATATTAACTTTTGGGATGTCATTTGTCCAAAACATTTCATCTTTATCTCAGTGATGGTTTTTTCTAGTTGTCCCACTTGAGTTTATAGGTCCTGAATAGCCGATTGTATGGTCTGTTGGAACTAGAGGTTATGGGTTTCCATTTTCTTCACCAATCATTGAAGCTTGGTTAGGATTTCGGAGGACGAGGTTTTTTTGGAGATGTTAAAGGATAAGAAGGCCGCATACGTAGGCCTTGTTGATACTAGTTCTGTTTAGGGTAACTCGAGTTTCCTCTCTGTTGTTATTGTGGTTGTGATTTCCACCCAAGGTCTGGATTAGGCCTGAATGGTTCTTGATTTAAGGGTGGTTCTTGATGAAAAGGAATCCTGGGGAATACTGCTACACAATAATCAGATAAATCTTTAAGTTTCAAGCACTAGTCATAAAAATGAGTGTTATTAGAACAAATACCACAATGTAATGGAATATAAGAAGAGTATGGGTTACCTTATGCTTGAGATAATTGTCCTAGACGGGTATGCATCTCATAAATATTATTATCTTACTTTTGTTCTATGAATGAATGTCTTACCTCATGAACTCATTAGGTTGGTTCAATTGTGCATGTACCAAATTATTGTGAATTTTGATCCATGTTGGCTATTAAATCATGAGCGACAGAAGGAGTTTTATCAAAACGGTCACCACAAGTGGTAACTTCTATCATACCATGATCCATGGGAATAGATCCCTTATATAATTATTGAATTATAAATCGTTCACTAATATGGTGGTGGGGGAAACTTGAGAAAAGTTTTTTGAATATCTCCCAATATTCATGAAGGGTCTCTCCTTGTGGTTTCATAATTCCAAACATTTCTTTTCTAATTGATGCAGTTCGGGAGGAAGGGAAAAAATTATGTAGAAAGAGTCATTTAAGGTCATTATATCCCCAAATTATGGCAGGAAAATAGTTTATCTAGTCTTTGGCTACACCATTAAGGGAGAAAAGAAATTCTATAAACTTAATGAGATCCTCAGACACATTTTGAGGTTTCATGGTGGAGATGACTATGTGAAACTCCTTGAGATGTTTGTGAGGTTCATCACTAGGAATACCATTGAATTTATGAATAAGGTTTATGAGTAATGATATTAGCTCAAAGTTGGATACTTCCCCAAGATATTGGATGTATGCAGATTGGTACTCCACATCCAGGGTGGTCAGTTCTTTTAATGTCTTGTTATTTGAAACCATGTTTTTTGGGGTTTTATTTGTTTCAATTATTGATTGGTTTGGGATCAATTGAGGTTCCAAAAGGGGTTCATAATTTTTAGTTTATTTTCCTAATCTAGATGAACTAAATTTTTTAGTGAAGTTCCATTTCATTTTCTAGGTCAAATTCAATTAGTTTTTCTTTTTTTTATTGGGTCATGAAAATAAGTTGTGATGTTTGTTTCTTTGTTTTATTTTGTATATTTTCCTTCTTATGTTTGAATATGGATAAAATAAAATCACTTAATAATGGTTAAATGATAAAAGATAAGATAATTTTATACTATATAATTAGAAAGAGAGAGGAATAGAGAGAGAGAAGAATAAACACATACAAAAAAAAGATAAAAAACAAAAATAATAAAAAGGGATGGGGGGATATTGAAATAAGTAATAATTAAGAAGTAAAATAAATAAATAAAAGGAAATAATGAGAAAAAAATGATCTTGGATACCCAAAAATGGTTCCGAAATAAGATCGTGTTGTCAAGTGTGTCAAATTAAATGTTTAGTTTTTACTAGAATTTCTACAGTATAGAAGGAACCCTAGGTCATATCTCGATAGATACTTATATAATTAATTTAATTTTTTTTTGATTAAGAAAAATCATAATTTGATTTTATGAAATTTGGGTCCTGTTTATTTAATATGAAAGAGTATAAAAGCAAGGGATACAAGAAATCAGAAATTGACAGATTCAATTAAGCATAAATAACACAGGGAAATATCATGATGCTCATCCTTCATTGCTTCAAGAGATATGGGTATGGTGTTTTAATACCTAATTTTTTACACCTATAACCATAATTTTACTGATTTTAAATGAGGATACCTCCTATGGTTCAATCGAAAACACATAATGATACACCCGATACCGTCAATGGTTGGGTAATTTGCGTTCGACTTCATAACTGAAACTCACCAAGTCAACACATGAAGAACTCGATGTGTTGTAAAATTTTGTATTTTATTTCAATATTTTACAGTTAAATTAAATGAAATAACCATGTTAGTGTTTATGTGAGTTCAATTGAACAATATGAAGCACACAAACACCACAATTAAAATAGAGAAAAAGAAATGGTGAATGGTGTATGAAACATCACATGAAAGGGTACCCCCAAACATGATCATATGATTTTAGCATGACATACCAGTACATAAATCAATTAAATAATAATAGAGGATTATGAAAAACAACACACAAACCTGTAATTTAAAATGAAATTCAATTACAACATAAAATATGATCAGGATTTACAACACGTTCCTCCGTGGGCGATCATGAGGAGTTTTGAAATCCATGGGAGGAGAGGAAGAAAAATTTATTGAATTAGAACTTTTGATAGCCTCCATAACTTATAAGTATGATTATAGGACTCATTTGGTATTCCTAAATGTAAACACCTTTCCTCTTGGTTTAACTTCCAAATAGGGTTCCCAAAGTGCCGATTTTAGGCAATGTGGGAGGTGGTGTTGGGAAACCTGATTTCAAGAAACCACTTAGTCCGTGGTTTTGGGTGTCATAAAGTATTAAATCACTTGTGAAAAAATAAATAGTTTTTTACCCACATATTTAATATCTCCATATAAATTTTGGCATCATTTGGAGTCCTACAGCTTGAGACATGGACGGAATACATCACACCACTTTTGACTTCGAGCAGATTCAGTGGCTTGAAAATATTAGTTTGTTTGGGCCAATTAATGGATTAATTGGGATTTAATATCGTCATAAAAGTTGTAACCCATAAAATTTTGGACTGCACAACAAAATATCATCCCATTTGGATACACAAAGTCCACAGAACATGTAAAACAGTTGACATGTGTTCATGGCTCGCATGCAATTTGATCCATTTTTCTTTCACTTCATCCTGTACCCTCCAAATCACCTCCACCTAAAATGAAATTATACAAACAAGTGAAATTAACCTTTTTAATAGTTATTAACACAAAATAATTGATTCAAATATGGAGTAAATGTTTTTAGAATAATTGGAATTTACAAAACAAAATCAGTTTAATTCAGTGGTGTAAAGGGTGAAAATGAATAGTGAATAGTAGTGCAATCAAAAGGATTGTAGAAACATGAGGCATACAATATGTGAAGTATGGAACATGGATTGAGGTTTTTTTAAAAGTTGTTGTATGCTCCCTGTACTCTAGTTGACCGAGGTAAGTCTCTTGCGGTCTTTCATTAAGGAATGAAAAATGGGAGATGATATGCACAATTTATCATCATGTAGTGGGGACATATGTGGTGCAGTTTTAATTTCATGTGACCAAGACATTTGAATAATAGTTTAACATCATGTGGTAATTTTGTATTACCATGCATTTTATTATCATGTGGTAAGAATGTTTTACTTACAGTTTTATGTCATGCAGTAAGGATGTAATTCTGTGTAGTTATCATCATGCAGTATGGATGTTGATCCACCAATGTGAAATGGTGGAATAATAGATGGGACCATGAATGAAATTATGGGTGTCACTATGTATCCCATGGTTATGGTAACTAAGCCATACATATTTCTAAAATGAGAAACTCTCTCTTCGTCGGTCTGTCCTATATAAAGAGGTGGCTGTTGTTTCTATTGATTGTTGTAGTTGGGCCTAGTATTAGAGGTTTAGGAATCACTATATATCTTATAATGACAGGAATCAAGACACACATAGTTCTTTAAAGAGACCATGACTTTTATCATCATGTGACAAGAAAAAATATGGAACAATGGGAAAATTGTAAATATTACGGATGGGCCTAAGGATGGATGTTTGGGTGTCACTACATATATCTTGAAAAATGAAAATCAAGACATATAGTTCTTTAAATCCCATGTAGTTTAACATCATACGATGAGAAAGGAGGAAAAAAACATTAATTGATGGTAATATTATGGTTGGGACCAAGGGTGGAAGTCTGAGAGTCACTATATGTCTCATGTGAATGAGAATCAAACCACTCGTAGTTTTGAGGAGCCATCCAGTTTAACGTCTTGTGGTGAGGACTAATAGTATGACTTTTAAGTTATCGTATTCAGGACCAATTCAAGACTATCTAAGTTGATATGCCTTGTTCATATGGGGAACCCATGGTTGAAATTCTAAAGCCCACACGAGTTATGCTCAGTGTGAGAAACAAGGAACGACAATGGTCCCATACAGAGGCATTTAAGAGCAGGACAAGGGTATTTTGTATCATGTGGTTGATAAACCAAGATATAGGATCAAGGTGTCCCTACACATCTCATTGAAAATGAGAATCAATCAATGCATATTTTTAGAGAGAAGTGTGGTTTAACATCATGCGATAAGGATGTTGGTGTCTCCACATGAATGAAGATGGAAATTATGGATCCATATAGTTTTAAGTCATGCGGTAAGGACATTGGGTCACCCATAATCAAGGGGGAAGTTTTGGATCCATGCATTTTTACATCACGTGTTAAGGAAATTGGATCACCTAATGTGAAAAGAAAGAAATCCTATGGATGGTCCGAATAATAGAGATTTAGGTGTCACTATGTATTCTATGAGAGAAAGAATCAAGGCATATGTAGTTATCAAGAAACCATACAGTTTAACATCATGTGGACAACATGATCTCTATATAATTTAACTTCTTGTGGTCATGATAGATTTTTAAAGTTTAACATCCTATACTCAGCACGAATTACAGGGCGTACTCTGATGTGGATGCCCTTGATTATAATAGCTTATGAAAGGTATTTATTGATAAATATCGCATTGGTGGATGGTATGACATGATACCCATCCATTGTGTCTAGAGAATAAGCTCCATTATGATAAAAATTATGTATTACATAAGGTCCATTCTACTTTTGTTCCAATATCAGAGGCTTATTTCCCAGTATCATTGGGGTTCTGAGAGCTAACACTAGTTCTCCTTGGAAGAATGAATGAAGGAGAACCTTTTTATTAAAGGCCTGTACTATTTGGTTCGGATGGAAGTATAGGTTGTACAATGTTCACAATAGGTTCTCATCTAGATGCTCTAATTCATATTCCTCTTTTTCGATTGTTCATTAGCTGAGAGCTCTCCATAAATGGCTATTCAAAGTGAAGGAAACTGGACCTCTATGGGTAATACCACCTTAGTATTCTACACCATTGAGTATGGGTTTTTTTTATGGTGGTAAACATAGTGGTAGGGTAGGCCCATAAGCCATGGTGGAGTTTATTTGGAAAATACTTCTTATCCATGTTGAACATATTGTGGAGTATATTCGATAGAGTCTTATTAAAGGCCTCTATCTATCCATTTTCCACCGTATGATAGTGATATGAGTGATTGGACTTGATATTTTACTCTTGGTATAGCTTTTTTAAACTCCATGGAATAGAAATTGGTGTATTTTTTCATCAATATTGAGTGAGGGACCCCAAACCTAGTGATGATATAAGACTTCATGAAGTTGATGATATTATTCATCCCAAATTCCTTGAGGGGTATTACCTCAGCCCATTTGGAAAAGAAGTCGATTGTAGTAAGGATGTACTTGAACTGCTTAGCTGTGGCTGGGGGATATGGTCCCATAATATCCATCCACCAAATGAAAAATGGCCCGGAATATTTATCTATATTTAGTAATTTCAGGAGTTAATGAATGAAGTTTTTATGAATCTAGCACACATGAAATTTCCTTGAGAATTACACACAATCATGTATCATGGTTTTCTAGTAGTATCCCAACCTCCTGAATTGATGGGAGATCCTAGTCCTAGATTGATGGGAATCATATGAGCCTGCATGGAATTATTCCATGAATATAAAAATTTCTCCTTATGTTATGCATGTGATGAGGATTCCAGCAAATCCCTATTTGTAGAGGATCTTATTCTCATTTGGACCATCCTACAGAGTGAAATTTGCTTCACAACACTGAATTTTTTCTATTTAGGCACGTCTTGTTTGGAGAGTCATGTTTTGGAGATAACCAACTATGGGATCCATCCATCTAGGAGTTGTTATTGGTTCATCATGCTTTGGAGTGGTGATGACCTGACTGATTTCTTCCATATCACATATGACTATTAATGAGAACATTATTCAATGTATGATATAAAAGATTGCTTCCTCCTAATCAGGGTCATCTAAGACAAAGACTACATTATCCTGTGCATCGGTGTGATCATTATATGACCAAGGAACATGATGCAATGTGGGATCAAAAGGAAAATATGCCATAAATCCCCTAACATATTTAGTGAGGGGGGGGGGGGGGTTCTTTATTTTTAATAGAATATTCACCATTGATCTAATTTATCACCAATTCAGAACCCCCTTGATATTCATGTAGGCTATGTGTAGTTGTAGGGCTATTTCCAACCAAGTGATGAGGGCTTGGTATTTTGCCTCGTTATTGGTGTAGCCTTTAGATAGTGAGAATGAGTAGGGAATAACTGCTTTGTTTGGAGAGACAAATGAAATGCCCAGACTAATGCGATTGATCTTCGAGTTTTCTATTATTATGCTGATAGGACTCCGAGAGGTTCCCTCAAAGTAAATCTCCCATGTTCGGGGAGTGTCATGGGCATAGAAGACCCTTCATCTAGGATCTCAGTGTCTTCCGCTGTATTTTATGAGGTAGGATGTGCTGTGAGGAAATCAGCCAGGGCTTTCCCTTTCACTGACTTATGTGATATGATTTGAATGTCATATTGCTATATAATGATCACAAATCGATACAAGCACCCAATCAATATAATGAGGCCAAGTATGTACTTGATTGGATCAATACGAGAGACCCGGTGGACTTCATGGGGATTTAAGTAGTGCCTCATATTTTTTACTATAAAGATAAGTGCAAGGTAGCTCTTTTTGACATCAAAATATCTAGTCTTAGTACTTATCATTGTACATATGATGTAGTAGATACTACTCTCTCTCCATGAATCATTTTTCTATGCGAGGAGGGTGCCCAATGAGAATTCCATTATGGACACATATAAGATGAGTGGAATCCTTTACACGGGAGGAATCAAAACTAGTGGGTGTAGCAAGTACCACTTGATACTTTCTAAGGCTCTTTAAAATTACTCATACCATTCGTAGGTGATTCTATTATTCATTAGCCTAGTGAAGGGGAGATATTTTTCAACAAAAATTAGATATAAAACGTCTAATGTAGACAAGGTTTCCTTGGATTCCCCTTAGTTCTTTGAGATTTATGGGGGGTGACATTGCTAAAATAACACTAGTCTTTTCTGGGTCAACCTAAATGCCATGGTGACATACCCCAAAGCCAAGAAACTTTCCCGATGTTACCCCAAAGCACACTTTAGTAGATTTATCTTTAGACTATACTGTCACAGCATATCGAATATTGTTCAGAGATCTATCAAGTGATCACATTTATGTTAGGATTTAACAACCAGGTCATCGACATAACACTTATCTATCCTTCCCAAAATGGTTTAAAGATATGATTCATGATGCATTGATATGTGGTGCCAACATTCTTTAATCCAAAGGGCATAAAATGATCATAGAAGATCCATTAAGGTTCTATGAAGGGGAAAACTTCTTCATATTTCGAGGCCATATTGATATGATTGTACCCCATGTACTTATCCATGAAGGAATGGTCTTAGAATCTAGTAGTTTCATCAATCAAGAGTTCTATGACCAGAAATGGGAAATCTGACTTTGGGAAATGCTGATTAAGGTCTGTAAAATCAATGTAAACCCTAATCTTCTTGTTTGTTTCTTGGTAGGGATGATGTTGGAAATCCATATTGGGTATTTCACTTCTTTGACAAAGTTATCTTTGATCAACCTCTCAACTTACACCTCTACATTGGTTGCATAAGAAGGGTGCATCCTCTTGGATACCTATTTAAAGACTTGATTCTCATCAGGCAGTCTGAGATGGTGCATAACCACATCTGGATTCAATCTAAGAATTTCTATATAGTTCCAGTCAAACACATATCAGTGCTACTTTAGAAATGTGATTTACATATCTTACTCTTCGTGGGGCATGGTGACACTAATTAGAGTAGTCCTCGAGTATTATTTAGTTCCCATATTTATCTATCAGAGATCATATATGGTGGTGAAGATTCCTTCATTGAATACTGGAGGAGATTTGATGAGGTTAACCTCATCCTCTTCCATCCCTGAGTATGTAGAGACATTTTTAGGTGAAGATGGAAATATGGGGGTTCTCTATCACTATCAGGGTGAGGAAGGCCATGAGAAGAGACATTATCATCTCTTATTATCTGAGTCATCATAGAGAGATGTCGTAACTGATTTCATTCTAGATTTTCATTGAGGATAGGAGGTGTTCAGACCTATAAGATTATATCTACTACCTCAACTAGATTTATGGGTATCACATAGTTGTTGTCGAGCTCACTCTAGGGATTCATTGGGGTGATCACCAAGAAATTGGGGGTTTAAACCTACATATATTCATCCACAATTGTTTGTTTTACTCCCTTCTCATTAAAATATTCTTCAACATATGTGGCCCCATAAGTATCGAAGGGGGAATTGTCACCATGTAGTATTCAAACTTTCCTTTCAATGGGGTACTTCAGACACTGATGGAATGTTGAAGGAACCACCAAATGTTTATGAAGACGGGGTCTCCTGAGTAGTACATTATATGAAGTGTCTTTCTGAATAATTATAAACTAGGTGTTAGATGTGAATTAACCAAATTGGGATTCGAGTTTGATCTTCTTGAGAGGTATTATCTCACACTTATCATATTATTTAATGTTCATCCTTATGAGAGATAAATCCCCTTTTCTATATCCCAAATGATAGAGAGTTCGAACTAGGATGAGATTAATCCCAAATCCATTATCAATTAACATCCTTTGTACATTGAAATTATTAAGTCTACCTGAAACATATAAGGGCCCAATGTTCCCTTGGATTGACTCTTCATGATATCAATCAATGAATGAGTCGGTGACATGAAATTGTGAGGATATAGTCTCCACTTTATATACCTTGACTGCAACAACTTCTATCTCAGATTCCTATAGTTACCAGATGGATTCAACAAGTGACTCCCTAAGTTATTTTTAAAGATGATGTGTATAAAGGATTGAGAGATTGGAGGGGAATGTAGCTATCTATTTCAGAACATCATACTTTTGTGCCATAGGTTAGAACTTTTCAATATGGGGCTACTCCTAGGCATGAAGTTTAGGAGATGAAGCATCTGAGGTAGATAGACCCAATGTTTTTTGTAGAATTTGAGGGAGTATCTGATTCCAGTGGTGTAGGTCATGCCAAACTTCCCCATTTTTTTAATTGATAGCATTGAACCACCACTACGCTATCATGCAATACAATCAAATGCAGGTGACTGGTAGAGGGCTCTGAGGAACCTGCTTTCCCCTTTTGTTCTTTCTGGAGTGATTTTCCATGAGTATTGGATACATATATGTCTTCTATGAGGATATTACTAGAATATTGAGTCTGACCACATCCACACTATCCCCTATATCCTTGGTTTTGGTGCATGAAGCCTCCCATTCCTTGATTATGTGCATGAAAACCATATTTTGGATCATATTCATCATCATAAAATGGATATTCCAAGTGTATCACATTAAAAGAAGAAAATACGATCTCTTCACCCAATGAGGATTCTGTTTGGTGGGGGTGGTTTGCATCCTACAGATGTTTTAGGAAAGAAATATGCAAGAGTTAGGGATTGATTTGGAACAGAATATGATTCTTCTTCCTCTGTCTCTTCCTACTTCCAGTGGTCACACCCACCTTTGTCAGGAACATTTTATTTCTATTTATTGGGTGGTGGAGCTATCTCGAGCCTATACAATTATGTTTTTAGAGTGTTTTGAGATTGATAAAATGTTTTTCAATTCATCCAGTTGTCAAACTTTTGTGAACACCTTGCCAAAACATTCTTCCAATCATCTTATTTTTTTGACTAGATAATGGTTAAGAAAGTCACCTTGTCTGGGGAGTTATCTAACCTGACCATAACTTGAAGGAAGTATTTGAAGATAAAGAAATACTGGATATTATGACTTGAACTTCTATGGTAAGGGCAGCAGTCAGGACAGTTGGTGAGGTTGACTTCCTTAGGATTTCGAGGTTGTGGATGTTTGAGCAGGTTATTACCCATGGATTCTAGGAAATAAATAGGGACTTGTTCAATATGAAAGGAGTATACCCTTTTCATCTGTTCCTAAAATACTAGGTGACCCTGATTTTTATGTACTTTTTACCGAGGGTGATTCTATGGTTTCCTCCACTCGACAAGAGGTTCTGGGAGGTTTGAAACTTGCCTAGGTGCCGCTACAGGCTTGAGAGTGATAGATGCAGCTTCTACTCTACCAAGATTTTTTCCCCTATACTGCAGGAATGAGTCGAGACTTGGATTGGTTTTGATAAATTTCCTCTTCAATACGTTACTCCATTTTAGTGAACTCTTTGAACCCACCTAGATATTTCATGGAGATTAGGGGCATCTGCAACTCATCAATGGTATTTTCAGCATAGAGTTCCAGATGTTTCTCTTACAAGATAGGGATGCTTAGTGAGTAAGTTAAAAGTTTTCACCATGATTTACAATCAGACTCCCTATTTTTATCACATTGTTTGTAGTTCATCAAATAAATGTTTTTTGTTATTATCAGTGTTGAACTAATATGAAAAAGTAATTAACAATGAAGGTCTTCCCATCCTCTAATAGATCCTTCCAGTAGACTTCTGTACCATATGAAGGCTAGCCTCGATAGATTCTTCATAAAACATCTCATCTTTGTTACCTCCTATTGATCTTGAGGGCCCATCATCAGCCCACATTGGGATATGAAGTGTGTGAGATGTTGTTTAGGGTCACCTTCACTATCAAAGGTAGAGAAGGTAGGGTTGAAAAAGTTGGGTGTGGGTGGATTTCTGTCCTCCCATTCCGGATATGGATTCCTTTCAGGCTGAACAGGTGCACATTTCCTTTACATGACTTCCATTAGAGTATCCAGGGACTCAACAATGTTAAGTAACTTAGGGGGGATGACAGTCTAAGACACCTCCCATCTATAGGGAGCGGGCAAGGGATAATGAGGGGGTCCTACCTTCATCTCCTATGTATTCTCAATTCTTCCTATGACTTAATGATTACCCTGATAAGGGAGAGGCTATCAACAATAATGAGAGAATTCATAGTCATTTTCAACTTCCTCATTTATATGGACTGGATATCTAGATCTAGATCCAATATGATTCTTAGATACCTCTCTTACTGGAATATCGACAACGGGAGAGAGAATATTCACCTCTGGATGGAGATTATACTTGGTGGGAATATTTTTCCTGAGTATCTCCTCATTGAGTTTTCGAAGAGCTCATATTTCAACCTCATATTGTGACAACTCTTCCTCTGAGGAAGGAACTTTAGTTCTTCTAGGCGGTGATCGATATGTAGTCATACCTTTCCCTTTTTCTTTGAAAGTATTCTGTCAAGGAGGTGGAAACTCATTATTTTTTGGTGCCAAAATTTCAAGCCTTATTTGGTTCTAGATGCACACAACCTAATTTGGTGCATCCAAATCACCCTCTTCCTGGGGTAAATTTTCCACATTGTGGCCCTCCATGTTTTCATCTTGATTGATATCTTCCATGATGAAAGTTTTTACATTCTCAGAGGCATACTGAGAAATGGTGGTTGTGCCATTACTTTCAATGTAACATGTTGATTATTCACTACCTTAACCAGGTCCATTATTTTATCCCTTAGCCATGTTGGGATGTTTTGTCTTGTGACCCCATTGGGGTATGATTTCCTTTATTGTATGCTGCTCTCATCTTAGCCTAGGAACAATGACTTTGAGGTAGTTTCCAATTATGGTTTTGCATACATTCCCTGACCAACAAAGGTTTTTCATGTGGTGGGAGGAACATGTGGGACGTAGACCATTTATTTTTCCCTCCTAATAGAGAAAAGACTAATTCTCTATATGGTGATAATGATGATGAAAATTCCCCAAGACTTATGAGGTGTGGGTCATTTGGGGTCTCCATTGGCACTAATTAGTCATGTTTTTGAGGACCCAATGACTCTAGTCATGGACTTGATGATTCCAAATATAGACATGAAGATATAAATCCCACCAACATAGTGGGGTGGGGGTGATCTAGCATCCCCAATGATTCTTACAGGACCCTCTCAGAGGATAATGAACCTAGATATGGTGATTGATATATAAATTCTCCTAGCCCAGTGGGTTGGGGTTCAACTACAGCTGCTGAGGTAATTTCATGAATTCTCTCTATAATTGATGATATGAGGGGTGGAGTTGGTGTTATATATTCTTTTGGAATAGGGGACAAATTCCTCTCTTGAATGTTTAATATGGTATCCACTATTGCAACCTATTTGATCTAGCTCAGTTGTGCTCGAATGGGAGCTTGGTGTGATGACATCCCATGATGAGAATTATTTTTCACGAAAAGCTATCTCAATGATCAAAAATTCATTATTATTGTTCTAAATGTGTTTTACTTTCTTGTAGGCCCCTAGTTTGATTTCATGTTGGATATCCTCTTCCTCTGTTCATGATTTCTGGGCATCGTTGAAGCGGGTTCATTTCATTGTAGTGACCAACTGGCCTGAACATTACCCAGTCCTCTAATTTTTCCAGATGCTATAACATTATAGGATACCAAATATGATGGGTTAAATTGTTCTAGGGGTGCATAAAAGTCTAATTCTCCATACTATCCTCATCCTTGTATATAGATGCATGATGTGGCTTTGAAGATAAGCTGCTAATGTTTCATAATGCAATGGCGGCAAGCGTGTTTCATATTTGTGCTGTTCTTTTTCAGTTTTGGATCTTGAGCCATGGACACAACAGCTAGGTCAATATAACAGTAGAGTATCTTTATTTTCTATAGGTGACACTCGTATCATGGATAAGGGAGATATTGATCCTTCATTCGATGATGAGTAGCCCATATATTTTGGTGTAGGTAAGGAATTTACTCCTTTTCTATCTCATCTGGTCCCTTATAGCTAGAAGTATTGAGGGGCCAGAACATGATGGGGGGTTTTTTTCTAGATAAATATCTCTATATGTTAATGTTGAAATCCACCTCATCATAATTAAATGCCTCTATCTGGTTAGAGAATAGAATATGGATCTCATGGTATCTTGTTGACAGGATTGGAGTGTTGTTTGAAGTTGATAGGGAACCATAAACAGTTAACCCCAATGTTTCAACCACCTCTTTATAAGAAGGTGTAATAATTTTGGAAACCTTTATATTCAGAGGCGTCTGGTAAAGGGGATGATTTCCTTGTTCGTGGGAGATATTTTCAAGGGGAGGTTTACCATGACGGATGTTAGGAGTAGAGTCCCTGTGATCCATCCCCACACCACCATGAGGAGGACTATCATGGTAATGAACTTCCTCTACTTCCTCTTCGATAGAAGAGTTGGAGGACCCTTGAGGTGTTGATAATGTGTCTCAAATGACCCCAAGGAAACTATCATTGAGAGGATTAGGAATATGTGCTATGTTCTGCATCATGGTCAGAACTTTCCAGCCCACCATTTGCGATCACGATGGGATATGATCCTACTATGTCATGGATTTTTGAACTTGTATATAACCATCCAGTCCTTTGGAAGTATAAAAACACTACTTAGAAGATATTGGAATATACCAATAAGTTTCCTCAATATTGAAAAGGATATAAGAATTTCTTGAGGCATGTTCCATTCTCACTTGGTGAGACTCAGTCAAGATGGTAGTATGAGTCTGATCTTGAGCCTTTGGGACATGCCACTGGTATTTCTTGGCAGGAGTATGGGCATACCCAAAGGTATGTGACACTCTCACATAGTGAGCCTCAATTGGAAAAAGAATATGAGCCTATTCTGAATATGAATTCCCTATCAAAATTTACCATCAAACCTCCAGAATGAGAGAAAGAATATGAGGCTCCTTCTAAATTTCCTTGTAATGATGTTGGAACAATCATTCTTCGATAGAAGTAAGAATTTGTACCTTGATTCTGTTATTAGCTAGAATATTCTAGGTATATTAAATGATAGGAATATGAGACTTTCCTAAGTCTTGTGTCATTATAACTTGGTCAGACTCATCCAGAATGAAGGTATATGCCCAATCCTAGTCCTTTGGAGTATGCCGCTGGACTTCTTCGATAGGGATTTGAGCCTGTCTCGAGGCTTGTTCCCCTATCACATGGTGATCCATGACTATAATGGGGATATGATATTGATCCTGGGCATTTTTATTATGCATCCAGACTTTTTTGATAGTCATGTTCCCCTGTCCCAAGGTGTGTTCCACTCTCACCTAGTGAGCCCCATTTGGAATGGAAGTATGAGCATGGTCCAATGTCTCTTCCTTATCATAATATGATGATAAGCCTCATGGATGGGAGAAAGAGTGTGTGATTTCTCTGATACAACCACATTTTCATGATGATCAGAATGTTGAGATTCCCTAGCTATAGGGATAAAAGCATGGGTCTATACCTTTATCTTCAATAGTTCCAGAATATACTGGTAGAGCTCTTCCACTATTTCTAAAATATATTATCATTTTATCAAAGTGTGCATAGGGATATAATCATACACACTTTCTATATCCATTATGAATTGGTGGATGTCTCTAATTGAAGTGGGGATATGCGCCCACTTTTTCCCTCCATGTGCCATTAGAGTACGCTGATTGACTTTATACAAGGGGTAGGGATATGCACCTACCCCATTATTGCTGTGGGAATATGCCCACAGACTAGTTCTGATCCAACAGGGATATGAGCATACCTTCTGGTTTCTACTGAAGTATATCGTCATGCATCATTAATAAGAGTGGGTATATGATCCCTATCTTGGATATCCATTTCCTTATACCCCATATGATCCTTCCTTACTACATGTGTATGTGTATCAGAGGAAACAACATGTCAGGTGTTACTCACAACAGGTGATTGGTGGGTACCGATAGGATGCTGATGGTGATGATGGTTAGCGGTTTCCCTTATTAAAAGAACCTAAACCAAAATGGAACCATATTTGGCTTCATAGTCCACCTTCATTAGATATGGAAGGTGGTGGTTTTTCATGCTCTGGGAATAATCTCCCAAAGTATTTGGTTGTAGAGACAAGGGCTACTGGCTTAGCAGCAACCTTTGCCGGGTGATGTGAATACACCGAATACCATGTTTGGAGAGCCTCGTGGGAAGTTTCCATGGTCATAATTGTACTATGTCAGTAGTACTCTCAAACCATCATATTTTACACCTACCATTGGAGTTTTTGAGTAGGAGAGATTTCCTTGTGACCCGTTGGGGTCGTAGCCACAAATGATTTTCCTGAACAAACACTCGATGATGAAGAAATTGCCTCAGGTTGGGTTATTATTGATGAGAGAAGTATTTGCAATCATGTAGACAACAAGGATCAAGGTTACCAACTAAGGCTATATCATAGGAATAAAAATGATCAATCAAATATGCATGGTTAACAAAATTTTCCTTTTTTCCCAATTCAGCTATTCTTCTCACATGGACTTGTCAACGTGAGGATGGAATTATAAGAATCCCAATTACAAAAGGTCGTTTATATGATCATGGCTATCTTACTGCTTTCTTTTTATAGGGTTTTCAAAAAAAATTCCTAAGAGATTCACATCCGGCCTGTCAGTGTTGTTTTCATATGGGGGAAGAAAAATGGCTTGACAGATTATAATCCAATCATTTTTTATTATATATATTCACATCAATTTCTCCATTTTTGTTTTCATATAGTGGGAAAACAAAATGGTCTGATAGATTATAAATTGTTCATTTTTTATTACGAAGATTCACGTTGGGTTCAAAGTTTTTGTTTTGTCGTGTTTTGGAGTAAGGTATGGGTTTCGATCAACGGTTTGGTTGAAGGGGGTTTTAAGGCCTTGATCAAATATGTGCATCACACAAAATCCATATTTTTTTTATTTTCTTATGAAATTTTTAAGGGGAAAGTGTGAAAAATCATGAAATCCCACCATATTCAACCCATCAAGAAAGTAAAACTACACTGGACACATTAGAATTCAAAAACCGAACCTAGAATATTTTTTAAATTAAAATACAAAAAATCCATCAAACATATATGGAACAATCGTTTGCATCAAGTTTCCATATTTTTCGTCTTCCCTAGAAAATTTCAATGGTTCCATCATCTGTAGATGTGTATATAATGACTTTCCAAAGGCCGATGGTTTGCTGGGTTTTTAGGCCCAGAAACTCATGGGGGCTCACATTGGTCGAGAGGATGAGAGTTCAGGATCATCACACCTTTTATGGGGGGAATAAATGCCTACTCTGGGACTCTATTATAGATTTAAGATATGTTCATGAACCTCTTCCTAATCCCTATAAGAGATCGATAACCCTAACAAAATGACTATTGGTTAATTCCCTTTAATGTTAAAGGGATTATGATCTCTTTAGTGGATCCATCAGTATGTAACCAAGGTTCTCCAACATTTTCAGGTAATGGGAGGAAACTTATGTACTGAATCCATTTAACCAATTGCTTTAGAATGTGCTGCCATGCAAGGAGGAAGTTAATATTTTGAGGAGGGGATTGAGACATTATGAGGCATCCTGCATATCCTGGTTAATTTAGGAATAAAAACCCATGTAGTTCATTGGACCCATTCAATTTTACATCATGCAGAAAGAACTTATATGGGTTATTTATAACACTAAGTATTTAAGCTCGAATTTCTAACGGACATCCTACATATCCTGAGTATAGCAAGAATCAGATTTGTCATAGTTCATTCACTCGGGGATTACACACTGAGATTTCCATTGTCATTATAGAGACTCATGGTGTAGATGACATGATGATTGCAATTCACTAAGACCATGTGATCTATGTTTGGTGTGAGAAACAAGGAATGGAAAATGATCATTTTCATTTCTCATGATATGAGACTTATATGTTGGGGAATCCCTAAGATGATTTATTATGGAACTAGGGTCTCAGAGAGACATATTATAAATCTTGGTTATGATAGGGATTAGAGTCATCATAGTTCAGTTGATTTCTCAGTCTGTTGATGGATGAGGTAGGGTGATTATCCCCTGAGACAAATTAGGTCCTAATGATTGCGATATCGAAGTCATAAAAGGTATTACACCAAAAGGTGTGTTTATTTGAACTCAGAACTTAGGAATTCTCCCTACGTATCCTAGTCATTACAGGAATTATAGTTATCATAGTTCAATTTATTGGGCCTTACACATTGAGGATGCCCATACCATTGTGGAGGTTTATAATGCAGATGTTATAATAATTGTAACTTCTTAAGCCCACATGAGCCATGATCTATGTGAGAAACAAGGGATAACAAGTAATTAATGTCATTGATTTGAAAAATAGACTTAGATGCTGATATTTCCCAGGTTGATCAATTATAGAGCTTGAACCTCGAGAGATGTGGCCTACGTATCCTACATGTGGAAGGAATCAGAGCATCATAGTTACCTTTATACTGGCACTTACACACTGAGGCTACCTGTATGACCTGGCCTGCTTGTACGGAGGGTGTCGCATGACCCAATTGACTTGTATAGAGGACATCACAAGACCCAGATCATTTATTATAGGAGCCATCACCTATCTTGGATGGCTTGGCGGTGTCACATGATCTAGATGACATCCCCCAGTGTCATTCTCAAGAGTTAGTTTGAAACATATGAATAGAATCACAAGATTCAATACGACATGGCTCAGTGGATGCCGCACATCTTGTATAACATCCCTAGAGGTCATCAGGAGACCTGGACGATGCATCTGGAGGGAATTACGGGCCCTGTATGACTTGTCCATAGGGTATCGTGAGAGCTTGGTTATCATGACCAGGTGTAACCATGAGAATTGAATGACTTGAGAAGGTGCCATTATATGAGCCAAGCGATGTATCTGAAGAATGTCGAAAGGTTTGGGTGATCGGTCAAGAGGGTTTCACAAGACCAAAGTGGTGTTCCCAATGGGACCGTATGACTTTCTATGACATGCCCGAAGTATTTTTCATGCCCCAAATAGAATTATGAATGAGAATCGTGAGTTTTAGGCGATGTGTCATATTGTCATCGCGTGTCTTTGGATGACTCTCATGAAGCACATGAGGGACAAAAATCATGTATTTCAATTAAGTCTTACCCTTTTAATATTGGTTCTATCCCTTGTATTGAGAATTCCTTAGGTTTATTCAATTTATCTTGAGTCTTGCATGATCTGGGGGATATGCAATATGTTCTTCACACACCTTTCCAACAACCCTTCATGTGATCTATGAATGATCACACAAATCACCTTATGTATGGTGCATGATTACTCTGTGTAAGTGACCAGTTAGTGTAATTGTATCATTGAGAGGGGGAGGGGGTGAATTAGTGATAATTTTTTCTTTTATGTTTCCTTGAAACAACCTTATCCTCTTGTTAAAGATTTCAGTCCCTGATAAAAACAATTCAAACACACATCCACATGAACATAAGAATTTACAAGGTTCACTATTCAATAAAAATAAATACATCCTTAGTATGGTTTGAAAATGATTCAATACCACATAATCCACTAGAAATAAATACATTGATTAAAATGAGTATGATATCCCCTTTCACTCATGTAGCACATTGAAGATAATCCGCGTGTGCACCATTTTCGAAAAAATAGGATAAAACAATGTTTTTGTAACAAATCATGTTACCTATGATTATTTCCAACTTCCACAAATGTATTATTTGGAAAATAATTTATCAATTTCTTACCTAGAAAATTGTAAGAACTTCAGGAATTTGATATAGAATTAAAATATGATTACCAAGTATGATATGATCACTCCAATTCTATATATATGATCGCCCAATCCGATCTATACACTTCGATCTTCAAATATGATTACCCAATATGATAGATGTAGCTCTGCCAAAATACATTTGAGACAATTCATAATTCCTTCTTCTTCAATCTAGAAATCCCAATACATAAATCCCGATCCAATTATCCATCTAGATATGATAACAAGAATAATCTGATGGACAACTGAATACAATAATCATTGAATACGATGATCAGCTGAATACAGTGTTGTGATATTATCTCTTCTCCTTTCACCTCTCTCCATAAAAACTTCTTCAACAAAACAAAATACAGAAAAATTATTTCTCTCCCTAGAAAGAAAAAGATTCTATCTCTTCCAATGAATAATACATCCGAGTTAGTTACCAGTGAAACTACAAATACTTCTCCCTTTTATAGGAAACCCATGGATGGTTTTGGCAGAAATCCCTAAAACTTTCCCACTCACCCAAATTAACCAAAATTTTCATAATTCATGGAATTTTGGGTGAATCATGACCTCTTCAAATTTTCTCAAATCTTCTCAACCCGTCTTGAATATTCTATCATCTTCATATTTTTCCTTGACTTTATTTTCAATCTCTAGTTTGGATCTGATTCTTGAATCTGATTTTTTGAATCTAATTTTGTTTCTCCATTCTGATTGCTAAATATGATACTATGTACCAATTGAAATAAAAATTACTATAATTTCAAGATCCCCCTTGACAACCAATACATACATCTTCTTCATCAATTATCTTGATTCACTTGATATTTGAAAACTTCTTTTTCATTTATTTCTATTGACCCACTTGATTAACAAAAGTAATGAAACATATTTTTAATGGTTGAATACATTATTGATCACATTCTTTTATATTATTTTCATTCATAAGACTCAAGAAACTATTCCTCTGAATATGATGGAAATCTGAGTCCGATCACTAACTTCCTTCTTTTTTGAATATGATACCACTTAACACTTATTTCTCTTTTCCCATTAACTTCATTCTCAGAAGATTTGTTTATTTTAGCTTTTAGTCTAACTAAAAACCAGCACCTTCAATTTCTCACATTTCCACAAACATTCTCGGACTTTATGAATATGATTAACCAACTCTCTTCTTTGATAATATCCATCTTGTGTCATAACTTCCTTATGCATTTTAATACGATGACAATAAAATTCTACAATTCCTATCTTTCTGTTAGAAACATTATTCTTTCCAACTCAGCCTGAATACAATTCGAATGAAGACGATATTCAATACCCCTTTCCTTTCTATCCAGATCTAATGATCTCTTTCACTCCTCCTTTATTTAATAAAGATTTCATCATAAGTTTCACAAATTACTTATGATTTATGAGAAATCCAAGATCATCAATGCATCATCACACTTGATTTATCAAATTCATGTAGAATCCAATCAAACAGAATTCGATTCTACCATTATGATTACTTCTTTCATACTAGATTCAAAGTTAATCCAACAAACATTTACTTATAGAAAGATACCGTCTCAATATGATCGATCCTTTCATTCCGGATTCAGTGTGAATCTGATGAACCTCATTTTCCGTCTAGTTTCAACTGAATATGATGGACCTTTTTCAAACAATATAAGCCCGATTCTACAAATATTATGTCTAGACTTAATGTTACTAAAAGAAAGTGATGTGATTTATTATTTCTTCTTAATATTCTTTGAAAAAAAATAAAACACTCGAATAAAACCACATTCCTCATCATCTTAGTCCTATCATTCACCCCTATGTATTTTTAATGTCAAAAAAGTTTCATAAATCAATGAATTTTTTATCCTTAAGTAATGGATTACTTAACAATAATTCTTAGCCTACGCGAGCTAACTCATTATAGGAAACAAGAATCATTGAAAACAAAACCATTCTATCCAAAAGAATTTATTATGGAAACCTCCTCATCTGTTACCTTCTCTCTTAGATTATTCTCCTTTGCTGGAATAAGAAACTATTTGTTTCTGACAACCATTCCAACAAATAGTTAGAATAGTTCACCTCTCAATACAATGTTGAATTCAATGTTTACCCACAACTCCCCCTTTTTACATGCATAAAAAAGGATATATTTATTAAATAATTCTCCCAATTGAAATTATAAAACAAGGGTAAGATGGGATAGGGTACAAAAAAATACCCCAAACTTGATGAGAAAGAGGTTAGATTCCCATGGACAACCTCAATTTCAAAAAGGATTCCCTCGGTAAAGGTTTTGTGAAAATTTCATCAACTTGTTCTGATGTTGGAACAACTCCAGCTTTAATTAATTATTCTTTACATGCTCTTTGGTGAAATGATATTTGATATTAATATGTTTTTAATGATAATGTTAGAGTACATTCCTCATGAGATTGATTGTACTTTGATTATGACAACCTAAGAGAAAGAGTAACTTCACTTCAACAAGTAAGTATTCTAATTGATTTTTATCCACATAAGATGAGTAGTGTCTAGAGTGGAAGCAACATACTTAGCTTTATCTGTACTGAGAGTTACCAAATTCTATTTCTTTGAATTCCAAATAACACAATTATTTAGTATAAAGAATACTCCACTAGATATGGATCTTCTATCATCAACATTTCCTTACCAATATATGTATTAATACCCAAACAAATCAATACTTTCTGAGTTGTCATACCTGATTCTGAAATTAGTTGTTCCTTTGATGTATCTGAAAATTCTTTTCCCGCAATTAAATGCAAATCTTTTGGAGTAGTCTGAAATCTTTCACATAAGGTAAAACCATAAATAATGTTGGGTCTTGAATTAGTCAAATACAACAGACTTCCAATAAACTTCCATAATTATTTCTAATCAACTTCTTTTTCTTCTCCATATTTTGTAAACTTTGTTCACATTGAAATTAGTGTGGAAACATGTTTTGTGTTTACTATTACTAATCTCTTCATAATTTCCTTAACATAATTTTCTTGAGGAAAAAAATTTATTTCTTATTTTTTAGAATTTGTAACTTAAGAAAGTATTTCATTTCCCCTCAGCATGGAAATTTGAAAAAACTTTTTCATTTATAGAAATAAAATTTCACAACTTCTTTAAACATTCTTATTAAAGATAATGTCATATATATAAACAATTACAATGAGGCAATATTATTGAATTTCTATTATATAAATATTGTTATCAACTCTTGTATTTTTGAAACCCATATTTATTAATTAAGTATCCAATTTGGAATAAATTTCTCTTGGAGATTGTTTTATCCCATACAATTCCTTCTTCAATCTGCATAAATAACTTTCATCTTTCTTAACAATAAATCCAAAAGGTTTTTCAATGTAAACTTTCTCATCAAGATCACCATTCAAGAATAAGGATTTACCATCCATTTGAATGATCTTATAACCTTGTTGTGAATCAATAGAAATATTTTTTTTTACTATTTCTAATCTTTCCACTAGAGAAAAGGTTCCATAAAAATCAATACCTTTAATTTGTGAATACCATTTTCACACTAATATTTCTTGGTTTCTTATTACTTCATCTTCTTCATTCAACTTGTTCTGTAAAACCCACATTGTAACAATAATGTTTTTGTTTATTGGTTTGGGTATGAGTTTCCATGTATCATTATTTTCAATATGGTCCAACTCTTCATTCATGGCTTGAACCCATTTCAGATACTCAAAATATTCTTTTAGATCATTCAGATTGACTTTTGAATACAAAGAAGTATGTGTAATAACATTTTTTGTTCTTCTGGCTTGAACCTGTTTATGTTGATCATTAATGATATTATGATATTCCACTTGCTTCCTCATCCGAGGATGATATTTTCAAGTATCTTCCTCATTTCTGGAAATAATTGAGTCTGATTCTTCTTCTTGAATATGATTACAACTGTATGTATACTTATCAGAATTGTTTTCAAAAATTTCTTTATCCTAATCAACTTTCTTGTCAGCCTAAATACATTTGTATTCCACATATCATTAAATTAATTTCACATAAATTGAATAAAAAATTATTCCTATTTATTTATTATAACATATATATCCTCCTTCTTCTAGATAATAGCCAAGAAAAACCCCATCTTAACCTTTCTGCTCAAACTTTCCCAAGTTTCCACCTTTATTATTTATAATGACGGGCTCTTGAAAATCATTAAGTGTTCCAACTTGGAGTTTTACATTAAAAAATTCATATAGATTCATAAATGATATTGGCCTATATAAACATCAGTTTTGAATATAAACAGTAGTACTCATGGCTTGCCTCCAATTGTAATGAGAAATACCATGTTCAAGTAACATAGTTCTTCCCATTTCCACCAATATTCTATTATTTATTTCAGAAACACCATTTTTTTGGGGAGTGTATAGAGAACTATACTCATTCTTAATTCCATGATTCACAAGGTAACTTTCAAATTATTCACTTCTTTATTCACCACCACTATCCGTTCTCAACTTCTTTACTGAATACTCACATTATTTCTTATATTTTCTTCTAAAACTTTTAAATATTTTCAATGATTCTAACATATGTTTAATATAAATAACACAAGTGATGCAAGTAAAATCAACAATTAAAGTAATTAAGTACTTATCTACATTTTTTTATTGTTTCCTCATTGTCCCACAAATATTGGAATGAATCAACTCTAGGGGTTGTCTTGAACAAATAACAACTTTCTTATGAACTAAGTTTGTAATCTTTACTTAATGGAAGATAATGCAACACCAATCTATTCTTCTTGTAAATTCAATAATTTATAAAACAATATATCTCTTTGATAATTTGATCATTTTTCTTTGACACATGTTTCAAATCTTTTTAAGCCATAATTTATTCTCTACCACCATACTTATGTAATAAGAGTTTTGTATTCCAACAACCTGAAACGAGTTTCCCTTTATACGTTATCCTCTTGTAACAATCTTTCCATATTCATCAATTTTTATGAAAAACTCATATTTTCTAAATAACTTCATTACCCTAATCAAAAAATTGTGAAACACTTAGAAAATTGTTTTTCAACCCATCAATAAAAAAAGTTTTCTTGGATTTTATTTTTCTTTCCCAATGATGGATGATCTAACACCTTTGATTTTATAGAATTCGTAATTTCTAAATGACACTATTACTTATTTAAAGTCTTTCAAATTATTTAATGACTTCAAATATCCTGTTATGTGAGAAGAACACCTAATTTCAATAATCCAAGGTCATTCTCCTTTTGTATCTTTCAATGCAATTTCAAAAATAGTAACCTTTTTTTCTTTCTTTTTTATTCAATTTTAGATTTTGAGATTTTTTAAGAATATTTTTTTATGACGTTAAAAATAAAATACAACTCTTTTCTAGGTTTATAGTTTTTTCACATCTTTCATAAATAGTTTCCAAGGTTTGGAACCTATTTTCAATCTTTACTCTAACCTTTTCATGTTTCTTCACATCAACCTTCTCAGAATTCTTTATTTGAGGAGATTGACTCCCCCTAAACATTTTCCTTCCACAACCCTTGGGATAATAGAAATATTTTTGGTTGAACCAGTACATTTTATCAATGTGTTTGAATCTACCACAGTACCAGTATTATCCATAGAAAGAGTAATTACCTCTGAAACATCTATATTGACTGGAATTGTAAATCTGTTTCTCAATATCCTTATTGTATTTATTTTCTATGGCACCAAAATTTTTGTTTTCAATCAAAACCTTCCTTTTATTTTAAGATTTATCCAAAATAGAAGTATTTAATACTTTTACAGATTCATAATTTTCAGATTCATGATTTTTAGAGACTTTTGAATTTCCAAATTTGTTGGTTTTGGCCACATACATAACTTTCCTAGATTTATTCTATTCAGAAATACTTCCATCTTTATTCTCACCCTTTTAAGGTTACTTTTTTTAACATTATCAAGGTTCTCATTATGATAAATTTCACCAAATTTAGAGATAGAGTCTTTGAAACTTTTAGCTTTCTCATCAGTTTTAAAAAGTTTTTATTGGACAAGTTCCAACTCTTCTTCTTTTTCCATTAGCTTTACCTATAGATTCTCATTATTATTCTTTTCATCCTCAAGACATTTCTTCAAGTTATAAATTTGTTTCATCAAATTCAGCTTCTAATCAGAAAAAAATTCTTGATTTATTATTAAGAAACATTAATATTACAAATTTTTGTTTTTATTTTCGATCCTTTTAATCTTCCTCAAACACTATTTCAACCCTTCTTTCAAATGAAATTTAAGTTGAGTTTATTCTTGTTCTTAAAGACTACTACTTCTTAATTCTTCAACATTAATTTTTACAATAAAATTATTTTTAACACTATATTCAATAGTTTTTTTAGAGTCAGTGTCACTGTATTATTCTTCTTTATATTTAGACAAGAAAATCATTCTTTTGGATTTGAAGAATTTTCGATCTTTCCCTGTGGAATAAAATTTTACTTTATCTCCTTATTTATTCCATGATCAACTTGGAATTCTTTCTTCTTCATCACTGTCCTCTTATTTATTTCTTTGAGGACAATTAGCTTCCAAATTTCCAACGACTCAACATTTGAAACATTTCAAGAGAAGTTTAACTTTGTATTTACTTGTACCTATTTTCATATTTTTAGAAAATAAGGATAAAATATCATCAAGATTTTTACATACCTAGAATCACCAGCTTCATCTTTAATAAGAATTTTATTTCACTTTTATTTTTTTACAGCCTTAAAAGAAATTTCTATATCAACTTTTATTTTTCTTTTCATATCATTATCCCTTATCATTTCATAAGTGATGAGAGTGCTATTAAAATCATCTAGAGACAATGTTTCGATATCTCTATCTTCTAATGTAGAAACTTTAGCATCAAACTTTATGGAAAGGATTCTCTATATCTTTTTAACGACTGTGGAATCATATAAATTTTTACCAAGACATTTGATAGTGCAAAAAATGTCATTTTCCCTGGTAAATAAGTCCTCAATAGATTCATATTCAACCATATTCAAATATTTATACTTCAATCTCCATATTTGTAACTTTTCCCTATTCAATTTTCTATTGCCTTCGTATATGTTTTTTTGATTTATCTCATATACCTTTGGCTATGGATACTCCTTTCACCCTTAGGAGTTCACTTTCAGAAAGTGATAATAATAAATCATTATTAGACCTTCCATCATTCTCAAGATTCTTCTTATCAATAGATGTAGAAGGTACTTTATAATCAATATAAGGAAACCCATATGTTGAAACTTCAAGAACATCATATCTAATAGACATAAGATACAACAACATTTTATCTTTCTAGATACGATAATTATTTCCATCGAAAACCAAAATACCTTTACAATTCAAATAATTTAAATTCTCCATCAGTAAAGAATAAGTGAAGGGAAACTTCCATTTGATACTAGTTTTAAGGGGCCAGTCAGTATAATTATATCACTAAGAGGGGGAGGGGGTGAATCAATGACAATTTTTCTTTTAGGTTTCCTTGAAACAACCTTCTCCTAATATTAAATATTTCAATCCCTACTGAAAAAAATCAAACTAACATCCAGAGGAACTTAAAAATTTACTAGGTTCACTATTCAATAAGAATAGATATTTCCTTAGTATAGTTCAGAAATGATATAATACCACACAATACACTAGAAATAAATCCTTGGATTACAACAATTAGGATATTACCTTTCACTCATGTAGAAATTTGATGATAATCTAAAAGTATGTGTGCTCCATCCTAGCACAAATAGAAAAAAATGTTTGTGTAAGAAATCATATTACCTATGCTTCTTTTCAACTTCCACAAATGTATTCTTTTGAAAACAATTATTCAATTTCTTACCCATAAGATAATAAAAACTTTAGGACTTTAATATTTAATTAAAATATGATTACCAAGTATGATATTCTTACTATGATTCTCCAGATCATATCACCTAATCCAATATACCCACTCCAATATTCAAATACAATTGGCCAATATGATAGATATAGCTCTACGAGAATACATTTGGGAAAATTTATACTTCTTTCTTCCTCAGTTTCGAAATCCCAATATAGAAATACCAATATGATTATGCAACTTGATAAAATAAAAATAAAAATACGATAACAAGTAGAATATGATAGATAGCTTAATATGATAATCACTGAATATGATGATCAGCTGAATAAAATGTTATGGTCTTGTCTATTCTCCATTAAATTCTCTCCATCAAAATTTATTTAAGAAAACACAATATGGAAAAATTCTTTCTCTCCCTAGAAATTTAGAGCTTCTCTCTCTTCTAGTGAATAGTACATCTGAGTCAGTGATCAGTGGAAGTACAAAGTACTTCTCCCTTTTATAGGTGACCCATGGATGGTTTTGGATGGAATCCAGAAAACTTTTCTAATAACCCAAATTCATCAAAATTTTCATGATTCATGTAATTTAGGGTGAATCTTGACCTCATCAAATCTTCTAAAATATTATAGATCCTTCTCGAATCTTCTAACATATTCATCTCTTCCTTTTACTTTATTTTTAATCAACAGTTCATATTTGATATCTAAATCTGATTTTCTCTATTCGATTTTATTTCTCCATTTGTATTATTGAATAAGATACTATGTAACAATTTAAATAAATAGTAATTTAATTTCAAGCTCCCCCTCGACAGCATATCCATCTATATTCTTTAGAAATTATCTTGATTCACTTAAAATGCACAAATTATTCTTCATTTTTTTTCTCCTGACCCACTTGATTAAGAAAAGTAATTCAACATCTTTTGAATGGTCAACTAAATTATTGATCACATTATTTTATCTTATTTTCATTCATCAGTCTCAATCAATTGTTACTATAAATATGGTGGTAATCCTTGTATGATAACCAAAATCCCTATTTTATGAATACGATACCACTTAACACTCATTTCTATTTTCTCATCAACTTTATTCTTCGAAGATTTGTTTATTTTGACTTTTGGCTTGACTGAAAACTAGAACCTTCGGTTTCTCACATTTTCCACAAATGTTCTCGACCTTTATGAATCCAATGAACGAACTCTCTTCTTTCACAATCTTTATCTTATGTCATGAATTCCTCACGCCTTTTAATATGATGAAAATAATATGATATAGTTCCTTTCTTTATTTTAGAAACATTATTCCTTCCAACTCATCTTGAATATGATCTGACTGAATATGATCTTCAGCACCATTTTCCTTTCCATCTAGATTTGATGATCTCTTTCACTCCTCATTTTTGTCATCAATATTTCATCATAAGTTTCACAACTTAATTATGTTTTTATGATAAATATAAGATTAGAAAAGCATCATCACATTTGATTTATCATAGTCATGAAGACTCAGATCATGTATACTCTGATTCTCCCATTACGATTGCTTCTTCCATACCATATTTAGAGTCAATCTGATGAACATTTACTTATTTCAAGATACAGTCTCAATACAATCAATCCTTTCATTCCATATTCAGTTTGGATATGATGAACCTTCTATTCTAGCCATCTCCACTTGAATAATGTAACGCCCCGAACCCAGTTACCCAGAGTCGGTGCATTATTACATAACATTGGCATGATCAAAAGAAAGATAAAATATCGAAATACCGATTGGTTTAGTACCCTTGGAAACACTAGATATATTCATAAAGTTTTACATTACATCATAAAGTGAAAAACTACTACAACAACATGGTCTCCATATTCCACACTCATATCCCCACATACAATCCCTGCAGGTCATTCATAAATTACTTCTTCACATCCTGGGAAAAATAAAACATAGAAAAGGGGTGAGCTCAAATGCCCAGTAAGGATAACAATATAGTGGAAAGTTTCATAAATAAGAATAAATATTTAAGGAAATGTATAACTTAAAACAAAATCCTTTTAAACTTAAACTTCAACATAGTATGACAAAAATAAAATGAAATAATGCAATTTACTTATTCACATGGATATTCTACTAATCGAATAATCACATGAAATATCAATAACCACTTTCATAATGATGGAATGCATAATGCCAGACTATCATAACCACATAGCCAAGGCCTCGTGCCAAGACTACAAATAAGATTTTGTCAAGGCCTTGTGCCAAGACACTAGTTTGTCTCATGAGACCTACCGATGCATCGAGGAGCTATAGCGGGCTCCACCCGTTACATATTAAGTCCAATGCATTCCCTTATTAAAAGGTTTAAACATAACATAAACATTCGTATAAAAACTAGCATACGAAATGTCAATACTTTCACCATAAACCCTGAATGGTATAAAAATAGCACATCCACAGTCAAACATATCACAAAACCTTCAATAAAATATAGAAGTTTTGTATCATAATAAATCAACTTCAAATAATCTTAAAATCCATCAAAGGATGTTGACATAGATGAAATCAAAACTATTTGAGAGAAATATCTCTTTTCTCGAAATCATTGAAAAGTCACACATTTATAAAGGAAGTAATTTAAAAGAGATTTTTGAATCAAAGTGTCCCATACAAATTTGAAACTTTTGAAAAGATATATCATTTCAAAACCTTCATGTCCATATAAATAAATCCTTAAAATCATTTTGAAAACATGGACATTAATTAAAAATATTTAGAAAGATAAATCTTTAAAACATTTAAAATTATGATCTTGATAAAGAGTACCTTTCAAAAATTCTTAAAATATTTATTTTGAAATCATTTAAAAGTCACATAATTATAAAATAAAACATTTACTTTTGAAAATATTCTTATAAGCTTGTAAGGGAAGCTTTGACAATTTTATAACGGCGGTAAATAGCCGCACCCACTGTATAAGTTTAAAAAAGCATTCTTACCTTAAATTTGTCGAAAGGTAAAAAGTGCCTTGTTTGGAAAATGACAGAAAGATTCCTTTAAAAACACATAAGGGTATAAATTACTTTAACCCATATTATTTGTAAATAGTAAAAATGTTTTGAAATACATTTCAAAGAAACATGGATGTGGATGATAAAGAAATCCCAGTAGATTACTACGTATAAACAACCTCGGATAATGAAGAGATTGCGAAATAAACCCTTACCTTGTACTTTTCCTTGGTTGGGGTAGGTTAACCTCCTGTATAATGGTGAAATATTTGCTATTAAATTATACAAGAATCATATACATTAATATGATATCATATATGATCTTTTAATATTCATTTGTTAATAATATCTTAGTATTATCGTTGTTTCGGGTGTTAACTTACTCGTTTCCTTTTATATGTTTTGTTACGTAAGACATGTTTGTAATGGATAGGTTGTATCTTAATCATATCAAGAATTATATAAAGTCCTTAGATACTATTATTAATCATAAAATGAGAATTATACTTGAATGGATACGATAGAGAATGAATCTCATCGCGTTCGTGGAGACGGTAGTCCGTACGTACGCACAAGCGACAATATCATTCTTTTGATATTAAAATAATATATAATTGGATAGTATATAATATATACAGAATCCTTATCATGTTATATTTATTATTTACATGAGTTACACATCATTATTATACCCATCCAAATAATAATATATTGAATAACAATTACGCCACGACGTGGAGACGGTAAGCCGTACGTACGCACGTATGGTGACATGTTATTCAAAGGGTGGATAGAATACTGAATATGGTTGTAAAATATTTATAATAACATCACAGTATATATAAGATACTGGATTTATTATTTTATAATGGTAATAACAAAGAAAGAAGAAGTGGAAGAAGAAATGAATTTGAAAAAGGGTGGTGAAAACATTACCTCTTCTTCGGGTTCTTCCTTTTGATTTGATCAAAAGGGATCCTTAGGTTGGATTTCTGATCAAACTAAGGACTCTAGGTTGTATTTAGGTAATTTGGGAGAGTATTTGTGTAGATTTTGGCCGAACCAAATGGCTTTGAAGGTGTGAAGTAATGAGAAGGGGGAGTGCCCTTTTATAAGAGGGGTGAGGGGCACCTTTGGAAAAGCTAAAAATATTAATTTATAAAAAATTAATATTCAGTTTATAATGGATCAAAAGTTGATTATTCAAAGATTAAGGTGGGGATAGGTCTAAAACCATTCAACCAATAGAATTTAGACAGGTTTGGATGACTATATTAACCTTATCTTTTAGTTTTAACTCTTAGTTAATTAGTTTGACATTTACCATGTCACTTTGTATTTTTATATTATATAGTTAATAAACTTACTATATACATCCAAGAGACTCCCAAGTGGTAAATTAATGAAACACCTATCATTTTATAAGTCTCTTGGCCGAACCTTAGATTTTTAGGAATTTAATATCAATTAATAATATAATATTTGTTTTAACAACTCTTTTATGTCAATTTTGACACTATTCAATAGTTGATTTTTTGAAACTTATAACAGAATTATTACTTCGAAAAAAATCAATTAAATCAATCCTAATATTTCATATTATCCTAGAAAACTAGTGTAATTCATTAAAAGTCTCAAATTATATTTATTTGGGTATTTATAATATCAATTATTTTAATGTTTCACTATTATGGTAATTACTGTATCATCATTGTGTCATAAATAAATTAAATTATTTAATATCTAAAAATTATAAATAAAATATAATTATGTAGTAAATAGTTTTATCTTTCTAATTAATATTTATAGTCAAAAATCCAACATATATAACCCTATGTAAAAATTATTTTTCTAAAAGATATATGCTTGTGTCATTTTTGTATTCATTTTAACTTAATTAAAATAAAGTGTCCCTATCACTTACAAGTGGCACCATGGGGTCCCAAAATTGACCCAAAGATGACCATTGTCGAACATATATCAACCAATAAGGTTAGCACACGTTTTATGGTAATTTTTTATTATTATAATATATTTTTTTAACCCTTATTTACCGGATTTACCCTTTAAACATGGTAAATAAAATATTTACCGAAGTAATTATTCAAAATGTCTAAAAATAAAAGTTACCTATTTACACAATTTGAACATCTTGATTACAAATATGGAATCCATTTTTCCAAACTCAAAACACAGAAGTGGCAAAAATTAATTTAAAATTAATTCCCGCTGTCAAAACAAAAAGCGTGTTTTTAAGATATAATAACTATCAAAAGATTGATACTTGTTTATGTTCGGTTTAATTGTGAAATTATGTCCAATGACAAAAATTTTATAAAATGGTAAAAATATATTCTAAATATACTTTAAAACCACTCAAATTCATAATTTATCACTATTAGTTATTTTGATTAAAAAAGTTGTTTTTAATTAAAATTTAGTAATTTTCACTATTCATCAAAATATGAAAGTTATCCGAAAAGTACCAAAATTTCACCTTAGGATAAATTCGATACTCCGAATCCAAAAATGAAGTCAATTTTGAGAGATAAAATTTCTAAAATTTTAAAAGGTAGGTATTACTATTCATAACGGCTAGTTTGATCGGTTGTGGTGTGTTAGAATCTCGAAGTTGCGTACAATGCACGCCATTGCATTATTCAAAGGGAAACGTACCGTGGAAGCTTGGGATGTTTAATTGTAAATTATTTTTGATGTCCCCATTCTAAAAAGTAAATTTATTTAGTCAAATTGAATATATAAAAGTTTAAAATATTGGATTTAAAAAGGTTTTCACTATTAAAAGTTTGTAAAAGTGCAATAGTGAAAATGAATTTGTTCTTACATTATGTCTAAGAAACTCATAATATGGATTATAAAATTATAGGGATTATATAAATTGTAAAATATAGTTAATAATATTCATAACCTATTTTGAACAGCTTGTTTGGTAAGTCATGGTGCGCTTGAACTCGGTGTTGCGTGTAGTGCAAGTTATTGAATTATTTTGAAGAAATAACACACTATGAAATCTTGGGGTGTTACATTCTCCCCTCCTTCAATAAATTGCGTCCTCTCCTTTTGAAAATGTTCTTCGAAAATAAAAGGTTGAATATAGAAAATATCTTTGTGGGAAAACCCACATCAGAAATTGGGTTGATAAAATTTTGTCTTAATAAGAGGAAAAGAGAAATGAAAGGGTCACCACCGAATTATGATCTCTATTTGGAGAACATTGGTGGAAATTAGAGACATATAATTGGAGGAAAAACGTAAATATTTATAGGTAGTGATTGAGGTCATCAATCTCAAACAAGTGTAAAATTGAGGGCCTTAAATTCATCAATCTATGATGATTTAAAATACCATCGGTTCAGCAAAACATATGGTATTAGGATAACACATTTTTTTTTGTTTTAAGATCCCTTCACTAAAGAATAAGAATTAATTTCTTCATTGAATAAGAGAAGAAGAAAAATATATACTTGACAAGTAGAGTCTCAACCTTTAACTATGTTCTACCACAAACTCATCTTTCACTCTAAAAGATAATAGAACTTAAAAATAATATTCTATTTATCCTATTTGTATAGGGTTAAAAAATGAATTTATAATTCATCTAGAAGAACCATTAAAAAAACAACATTATTCAAACCAGGACATCACGTGGGTCAGTGGTAGGTGATACACCATTGTCACCCTTCGGTTGTGGGTTCAAGTCTCACGGCCTTACCGGACACGACGGGTTGATGTCCGACCTCCGGGTTATCCTTTTATGGCAATCAAAATAATCCAAACTAGAAATATCCAAAATACTTCAGTCCAAAATTTATAAGGAAGGTAAACACAATGAAGATCCCTTTTTTTTGCCGCGTAATAACATGTGATCACCTTCATCATGTATTCTTTTAAAACACCGCAACATCCTGAATTACCATAAAACCTTATTGATTACATTCATGATCCCTTATTCCTTATAGAATAATAGATATACTCTTTCAATCCAAAAATGTTGTAAACCCCAAAAATGATGGAATATACAAATCATTAATCAGTTTCAAGGTAGTCAAGAATATCCAATATAATTTATCCAAATCAATCATGTATTATTCTAAAATCACTACCTTGGTATCAGAACCATATTATGGTTTATCTTTCTCTCAACCATATATTTTCCAAAAATTTAACCTACTATTGAGTCACTTTTCTTTGTTCCACACAATCTCAAGTCCTTAATGAAATAGTACTGAAGTACAATCCTTATATACTCCATATTTATTATAATAAGTACATTGTTGATACAACACTCAATTGACATAATCAATATAAGAACTCTAATCATTCCTCTTCATCTGTGGTAGTATCATAACTTGATTATTATCCAATAGAATCATTTGTGGAATAGTCTGATGACTGGGACATATGTTTGCGTAGTGTCCAAACTGCTTGAAAATGAAGCATTGTACATTTGAAACCATTTTCTTACCCTTGCAGTCACGCACTTTGTGCCATTTTCCTCCACACTTATAACAAACTCCCATTCCTTTCAGGCAAGTTCCAGGGTGTTTCTTCCCACAGTTATCACATATGGGAAAATTCTTCTTTTCCCTCTTCCCTTTATCCATCTTTCTCTCTTCCATCCTTTTCTACTCTTTCTTCCCTTCAAAGCCATAGGACTCAGTAAAATATTTACTTATCTTATCAACACATGATATTATTTATTCATATGATGATAATACATGGGAGACTATTTCTCTTATAAATTCTGGATTAAGACCACGAAAGATATGATCCTTCTTTCTCTTTGGATCATGTGCATTACTGGAGTTCTCATTCCTTCTACTGGGCGCCATTTCTAAACAATGGCATACACTAGATTAGTTTATGAATAAAAATACCTAATCCCAAACTTGTAAAACACATAACATAAATTAAATAGTTTATGGATATAATCCATAATCATAAAAATGTCTCCTTTGAGGAAGTATATACTCATAAACCCATAATAATGGTTTTTAAAGAAAATGAGAATTATCCTAAGCATATCCCCCGGGAGTGTCGTAACCAAGAGTGCAGTAAGCCCCGTTGTCGTGCACCAGTTCCCGTTCGAGTCTAGCTCAAAGTGGTGTTTTTGGGTTTTACCCCTAGGTACATCTGTGCCAGAGCCGCCTCTACTTTCTCGTATCCAGACAAGGATTTATTGCTTGGAAAACTCACAAAATCTCTACAATACCAAAATTCTAGGAAGTTCTTCTATACTAATCCTCATAGTCCATCTTAAATTTATGTTCTCTAATCAGAGTTTATCTAAATCTAGCTTCCAAGGTTTGTACTAAACTTCCTCTGATACCAACTGTAACGCCCCGACCCCAGTTACCCAGAGTCGGTGCATTATTACATAACATTGGCATGATCACAAGAAAGATCAAATCCCAAAAGACCGATTGGTTTAGTAGCCTTGGAAACACTAGATATATTCATAAAGTTTTACATTACATCATAAAGTGAAAAACTACTACAACAACATGGTCTCCATATTACACACTCATATCCCCACATACAATCCCTGCAGGTCATTCATAAATTACTTCTTCACATCCTGGGAAAAATAAAACATAGAAAAGGGGTGAGCTCAAATGCCCATTAAGGATAACAATATAGCGGAAACTTTCATAAATAAGAATAAAAATTTAAGGCAATGTATAACTTAAAACAAAATCCTTTTAAACTTGAACTTCAATATAGTATGGCAAAAATAAAATGAAATAATTCCATTTACTTATTCACATGGATATTCTACTAATCGAATAATCACATGCAATATCGATAACCACTTTCATAATGATGGAATGCATAATGTCAGACTATCATAACCACATAGCCAAGGCCTCGTGCCAAGACTACAAATAAGATTTTGTCAAGGCCTTGTGCCAAGACACTAGTTTGTCTCATGAGACCTACCGATGCATCGAGGAGCTATAGCAGGCTCCACCCGTCACATATTAAGTCGAATGCATTCCCATATGAAAAGGTTTAAACATAACATAAACATTCGTATTAAAACTAGCATACGAAATGTCAATACTTTCACCATAAACCATGAATGATATAAAAATAGCACATCCACAGTCAAACATATCACAAAACCTTCAATACAATATAGAAGTTTTGTATCATAATAAATCAACTTCAAATAATCTTAAAATCCATCAAATGATGTTGACATAGATGAAATCAAAACTATTTGAGAGAAATATCTCTTTTCTCGAAATCATTGAAAAGTCACACATTTATAAAGGAAGTAATTTAAAAGAGATTTTTGAATCAAAGTGGCCCATACCAGTTTGAAACTTTTGAAAGGAAATATCATTTCAAAACCTTCATGTCCATATAAATAAATCCTTAAAATAATTTTGAAAACATGGACATTAATTAAAAATATTTAGAAAGATAAATCTTTAAAACATTTAAAATTATGATCTTGATAAAGAGTACCTTTCAAAAATTCTTAAAATATTCATTTTGAAATCATTTAAAAGTCACATAATTATAAAATAAAACATTTACTTTGAAAATATTCTTATAAGCTTGTAAGTGAATATTTGACGATTTTATAACGGCGGTAAATAGCCGCAGCCGTTGTGTAAGTTAAAAAAACATTCTTACCTTAAATTTGTCGAAAGGTAAAAAGTGCCTTGTTTGGAAAACAACGGAAATATTACTTTAAAAACACATAAGGGTATAAATTAATTTAACCCATATTCTTTGTAAATAGTAAAAATGTTTTGAAATACATTTCTAAGAAACATGGATGTGGATGATAAAGAAATCCTAGTAGATTACTACGTATAAACAACCTCGGATAATGAAAAGATTGTGAAATAAACCATTACCTTGTAATTTTACTTGGTTGGGGTGGGTTAACCTCTTGTATAATGGTGAAATAATTGTTATTAAATTATACAAGAATCATATACATTAATATGATATCATATATGATCTTTTAACATTTATTTGTTAATAATATCTTAGTATTATCGTTGTTTCTGGTGTTAACTTACTCGTTTACTTTTATATGTTTTGTTATGTAAGTCATGTTTGTAATGGATAGGTTGTATCTTAATCATATACAGAATGATATCAAGTCCTTATATACTATTATTAATCATAAAATGAGAATTATACTTGAATGAATACGATAGAGAATTAATCTCATCGCGTTCGTGGAGACGGTAGTCCGTACGTACGCACGAGCGACAATATCAATTTTTGATATTAAAATAATATATAATTGGATAGTATATAATATAAACAGAATCATTATCATGTTATATTTATTATTTACACGAGTTATATATCATTATTATACCCATCCAAATAATAATATATTGAATAACAATTACACCACGACGTGGAGACGGTAAGCCGTACGTACGCACGTATGGTGACATGTTATTCAAAGGGTGGATAGAATACTGAATATGGTTGTACCATATTTATAATAACATCACAGTATATATAAGATACATGAGTTATTATTTTAGAATGGTAATAACAAATAAAGAAGAAGTGGAAGAAGAAATGAATTTGAAAAAGGGTGGTGAAAACATTACCTCTTCTTCGGGTTCTTCCTTTTGGTTTGATCGAAAGGGCTCCTTAGGTTGGAATTCTAATCAAACTAAGGACTCTAGGTTGTAGTGAGGGAAGTTGTGAGAGTATTTGGGCAGAGTTTGACCTAACAAAAAGGCTTTGAAGGTGTGAATTAATGCGAAGGGGGAGTGCCCTTTTATAAGAGGGGTTAGGGGCACCTTTGGAAAAGCAAAAACTATTAATTTATAATAAATTCATATTCGGTTTCTAATGGCTACAAAGTTGATTATTCAAAGGCTAAGGTTGGGATAGGTCGAAAAACATTCAACCAATATAATTTAGACAGGTTTGGGTCACTATATTGACCTTATCTTTTAGTTTTAACTCTTAGTTAATTCGTTTTACATTTACCATGTCACTTTGTATTTTTATATTATATAGTAAATAAAATTACTATATAGATCAAAGAGACCCCCAAGTGGTCCATTAATGGTACACCTATCATTATATAATTCTCTTGACTGAACCTTAGATTTTTAGGAATTTAATATCAATTAATAATATAATATTTGTTTTAAAAACTCTTTTATGTCAATTTTTACACTATTCAATAGTTGATTTTTTTGAAACTTATAACAGAATAATTACTTCAAAAAAAGTAAATTATATCAATCCTAATATGTCATATTATCCTATAAAATTAGTTTAATTCATTAAAAGTCTCAAATTATATTTATTTGGGTATTTATAATATCAATTATTTTAATGCTTCACTATTATGGTAATTACTGCATCATCATTGTGTCATAAATAAATAAAATTATTTAATATCTAAAAATTATAAATAAAATATAATTATGTAGTAAAGCTTGTTATATTTCTAATGAATATTTATAGTCGAAAATCCAACATATATAACCCTATGTAAAAATTGTTTTTCTAAAAGATATATGCTTGTGTCATTTTTGTATTCATTTTAACTTAATTAAAATAAAGTGTCCCTATCACTTACAAGTGGCACCATGGGGTCCCCAAATTGACCCAAAGATGCCCATGGTCGAACATGTATCAACAAATAAGGTTATCACACGTTTTAGGGTAATTTGTTATTATTATAATATATTTTTTTAACCCTTATTTACCGGATTTACCCTTTAACCATGGTAAATAAAATACTTACCGAAGTAATTATTCAAAATGTATAAAAATAAAAGATAACTATTTACACAATTTGAACATCCAGATTCCAAATATGGAATTCATTCTTCCAAATTCAAAACACAGAAGTGGCAGAAATTAATTTAAAATTAATTCCCGCTATCAAAACAAAAAGCGTGTTTTTAAGATATAATAACTATCAAAAGATTGATACTTGTTTATGTTCGGTTTAATTGTGAAATTATGTACAATGACCAACATTGTATTAAATGGTAAAAATATATTCTAAATATACTTTAAAACCACTCAAATTCAAAATTTATCACTATTAATTATTTTGATTAAAAAAGTTGTTTTTAATTAAAATTTAGTAATTTTCACTATTCATCAAAATATGAAAGTTATCCGAAAAGTACCAAAATTTTACCTTAGGATAAATTCGATACTCCTAATCCAAAAATGAAGTCCATTTTGAGATATAAAATTTCTAAAATTTTAAAAGGTAGGTATTACTATTCATAACGGCCAGTTTGATCGGTTGTGGTGTGTTAGAATCTCGAAGTCGCGTACAATGCACGCCATTGCATTATTCAAAGGGAAACGTACCGTGGAAGCTTGAGATGTTTAATTGTAAATTTTTTTTGATTTACCCATTCTAAAAAGTAAATTTATGTAGTCAAATTGAATATATAAAAGTTTAAAATATTGGATTTAAAAAGGTTTTCACTATTAAAAGTTGGTAAAAGTGCAATACTGAAAATGAATTTGTTCTTAAATTATGTCTAAGAAACTCATAATATAGATTCTAAAATTATAGGGATTATATAAAGTTTAAAATTTAGTTAATACTATTCATAACCTCTTTTTAACGGCTTGTTTGGTAAGTCATGGTGCGCTTCAACTCGGTGTTGCGTGTAGTGCAAGTTATTGAATTATTTTGAAGAAATAACACACTATGAAATCTTGGGGTGTTACAAATAAGATGGACCTTTTCAAACATTTTAAGTCTGATTCCCTGAATACGATGTCCAAAATGAATGTCACCAAATACAAACTGAGGTGATTTTTTCTTTCTTCTTAAACTTATTTGACAGCAGAAGAAAAAATAGAATATAATCAAATTCCCAATCATCTTGTTCCTAACAATCTGGCTATTCACCAGTATATTTACTGATGAAATAATTTCTGGTTGTGAGATCAACCTCTCCGATAAGTCCACCATAGCCCTTGAGCCTGAGAGTCTAAAGGCCGAGACTCGAATCATCTAGATTACAACTATTTTTTCATGTTTGGTTAGGGAATTTATAGTTATCATGACCCTGGTATTTTGTTCGTTTGTGTGGCATATCTAGTATAAATATAGCCTAGAGTCGGTGAAAATATCTGGTGCCACACAGCTTCACGAGTCTCTTTCATAGACTACTCTGAGTGCATTGCCTGATTTTCAGCGACAGTGAGTCCCTCTCATAAAAACCTATATTATTGGATTATTTATAATTAATGTGGACTCATTGGATCACACATACATATTAAAGGAATTACTTATTGTCATATTGACATGTTGATGGGACTTTGTGAGATCTAATTTCATATTGAAAGGAATATGTGAGATACTCGATGACTTGTTTGGTTGTCTTGCGAGACCGAGCTGCGAACTTCTTGTGTGCGTCATAAGCAGTTTATGACTGCAATAGCTCCCACCTCATTAATTTTATCCCTTTTGTTTTATGTGAAAATTTTTGGGAGTCATGTCAGTTTGTATGAGTAGTGTCAAGGACATTTACTCCATTTGTCAATGATACATCACATGACTAATATGAGTCATATGAGGGTGCCTGAGTATTTTGTGGAAAATTATATTTGTTTTAGCTTGGAGTTCCAAAGGGAAGTGTATGGTTTCCCAGATATACCCAAGTATTTTCATGTGAAAAGGCGGACAAGCCTAAGGGACTTCACAAGATGAAGAAGACATGACACAAGGGACTCGTGACTTTTTTCAGATTTCTAGGGGCACACCACATGTCTTTCAACGACCATGAGTAGCTCCCACCTCCTTCCTTTTTATCTTTTTTGTTTTATTTCACAAAGGCTCAGAGGTCTTACAAATTTTATTGGATGTTGTCAAGAATTATTACCATTCTCATTGATGATAAGTTGCATGAACATTATGGCCCCTAGGGGATTCCACATTTTGGGAATCCTTCCTCCCATTTTAGAATATTTTCAAGTTGGATTTATAGGTGCTTATTTCCGACAACCCGCACAACCTAGGGGACCTCATTTGGATTCTTCATGCACAATTACTATTTATTCAGAGAACCTTTGAAAAAGCATAGGGACTCATTGAAATGGGGCTCTGCGTGATATTCTGTAGGTTATGTGCTTCACATGGAGACATCTCGTGACCTTATAATGATCACCCAATCATGAGTCTCTTAAGGGTTCTCATAATATGCAATTCTCTTTGAAATTCTTCTTCCTTTTATTTTGTGGAGAAAGTAATAGCCATATTTAGGTATTTCTTCCCTTTTGATTTTTTGGATTCTTATTTGGTGGGCTTCAACACATAAAAAATAAATAACTTGATAATTTTGTTACCCAGGATACTTTGGGTCTAATAGGATTAATAATATAATTTTTAGGTAACCATACAGAATTTAAACATGTATTATATGATAATCTAGATAAAAAGGATATAAAAATATTAATTTTTGTTAAACCCAATGATATTTAAAATCTAATAGAACATTAATTTTCATAGTGACATTTCATGCCACATTAAAAACAAGTAACAATATAAGTACAAACATTTTTAATTTTAATAGAATGTGTTTTAAACAATTGAGTAAATATTTTATCATATCCAAAACCATATTTATTTTTATTTAACTTACTTGAAGAAATCATATTATTATATTTTTCATGACCTTTAATAAAATAGGATTTTTTTTAATACTTTCAACTTCATTTTTCAAATTCTCATTCAAATATTGAGCATATTTCAAATGGTCACAAACTGTATAATGAGAAGTTGAAGGTGTGTTTCTTAAAATTTCAATTTCTTGTAAAATTAATATATTTTCATAAACATGTTTCTCATTATTTTCCTTAAGTTTATTATATAAATAAAAAAAAAGAAACTTTATTTTCCCAATATTTCAATTTCTTTATTTAATTTTAAAAATATGGTTTTCAAAATCATAGTCAGAATTTGAACATCTAGAATAAAAACCTAAATCACTAAAATTATCTAGTGATTCCATGAAGTACAAGTTAATAGTTTATCTTTCATTTCTATATGGTTCACTGGAATCAAATTCTTCTGTACAACTCCAAATATTTGTCAAAGCCTTTTTGTCCTTATTTTTTATTTGTCTTTATTCTTTATTTTAGGATAGCCAGGCTTGATATGACATTTCTTACTACACAAATAATAAGGTACATTTGAATAATTTTATTTTGTACCACTTTTTTGTCTCCTTTTGTGTTTTTATTTTTGATGGTTTCTTCTAAATCAGTTTTTGAATCCATTCTTTTTCATTCTTTTGTAAACTCCGGTCACAATATGATCCATATATTCTTTTTCACTATCATGTAGATTATAATCAGAAGAGTTATTAGTAACATTATTTATAGATTTAAAAGATACCCTTTTCTTTTTTTTATATGCTCATCTACTATGTTTTTTGGTTCTATTTTATACTGAATTAGTGATCCAATCAAATCGCAAAGTGTGTATTCTTTGAAGTTATTGATTTCATCAATAGAAACCTTCTTTGCACATCATTTATTTGGTAATGATCATAGGGCTCATTCAAAAAGTAATGGATTTTCCAGATCTTCTTCAAGTGAATTTATTCTAATCATAATGCTTATAAATAAATGAAACATTTGGTTTACTATTTCATCTTCACCCATATTGAAGTCTTGGTACTCAGCATGAAGCATTCCAATCATTGTTCAATCTATTTTTATAGAGACAAGGTGAGTGACTTGTAGAATCTTCCAAATTTCATGAGCTATTTTACAAGCAAACACATGGTTGAAAACACTTCTGTTAATAGCACAATAAAAATATTTAACAACATTGTAATTTAAAACATATCTTGTTGTATCATTTATATTTTATATTAAGTGTATCTAGGTTACCTTCAGAATTGTGCATGATTTTTCTCTTATAGTCTATTTCTAAATGATCAAATGTTTGAGGTAAGACTCCATTTGGGATCTCCAGTATACATAATCATTTCCATCAAAGTGTGGTGTATTTTGAGGAATCCAAGCATAAATTGGGTTCAATCCTACCATCTTAAAATATCTTTATCCTTATACTATGAGGTCTAGGAATAAGTTAGCATAATAAAATAAAAGTAGACACTATAGAGGGACATACTTATTCCAAACAAAAAAACCTTTGATACCAATGTATGGTATTGAGAAAGAGAGTGAAACAGATAAAATATTCTTAAGAATTTTATCCTTTTATACTAATTGTAAGGTCGTATAGGGTGATGGAAGATAGTCTAGAGGGGGGGTGAATAGACCAGATTAAAAAATTTAATCAAATAAATTGGTTAATTAAATGAATTATTAAAGTTAATTATTAATATTAATTAGTAGCAGAAAAATTAAATAACACAAGGATGTTTTTATAGAAATTCGTTCCAAATTGTTCATACTCTACTATAAAACATATCTACTCAGTGAGAAATAAACGTACACTAAAATTATTTTGAGGGGGAATAATAACCTAATTATAGAATCCTTTTCTAGTATAGGGATAACATGACACTAAATTTTGTATGGGGAGTCACAACCCTTACTACCTGACTTCAGAAAATGGGAGTCACAACCTAAATAGCCCTAACTTTAGATATAGGGATTCACAATCCTCATTTCCTGACTTTAGATATAGGGAGTCACAACCCTCATATACTAAATTTAGAATATGGGAGTCACAAACAGATGAAAGAGAAAAAGAAATGATTATTTGGTGTGTAAAAAAATAAATAGAAATATAGGTTTCATGTTAGAGATGATAAATAGTGTTACAGACTCAAAACTAGACGAAGGAAAAGATAAAAAATTAAATAATAGGTACCAATTCTTAAGGATTGGATTAACATGTATCCTAAAGAATTAGTAGTAAAAGAAAAATAAATTCATCCCTTGAGAGAATATACTTGTGATGAAACAGGGTGTCACATGACTTTACAAAATTGTTGAGCAGGTTGAAATGTTCACAGCTTTGATCTAAAGGAAGAATAGAGTGTCAAAAAAGTTGTTAGCCTGTACAATTCTTGAAGTTTCCTGACACCTTTAAATAGGATTTTTAAACCAAAAATAACAAACCAATATTCGGGTAAATCAATTCAAATTCAAAAATTATTGAACTATTTAGGAGAGACAAAATTATCCTCCATAATAATAGTATTTTTTTTAATTTAAAATATAAAGTCTAATTCAAACCTCTTTGAACAACCTGACAAATGATAATAATAATTCAAACAAATCCCATAAAAATTATAATATTTTTTTAAAAAAATATTAAATATAATTCAATTTAAAGTAGTGTGTAATTAAGTATTAATAATAATAATTATGCCGCTTTAAATTCCATGAAATGTGTTTGAATATATTAAATTCCATTAAATAATAATTAATAAAATATTTTTTCAAATAAATTAACTCAAAATATTAAGACATACATATTTCAAAATCTATGCTTCAAAAGTCACGTAACAAAAATAAATAAATTTAATAACATTTTAAAACTAATTAAAATATTATAAAAAATATTTTTTATGGATTATATATAAGATATATTTATTTTTTAAATTATTAGAATAATTAAAAAATTTAATATAAGTATGTAGTTCATAAAAATATAGAAAGATATGAAAAACATAGTATGAGGCATCATTGATAAAAATCGACCACCAATTAATTGAATCACCATTGAGTTTAAGTCACTATTGAGTTGTGGGAATAACCCCCCATTGGTATGAAAAATGGAAAATAAAATATTAATTAGCATTGAGAGGAGAATAAAAAATGTAAAAGGGAATTATTATCCACTATTTAGAGGAGAATGAAAAAATTGAAAAGTATTACCCACCACTGCTTGAAGAAATATTCACCATTGGAAAGAATATAAAAAATGGAAAAGTAAAAATTAACCCACCATTGAATGAAGAAATACTCACCATAGGAAATAAAAAAATATAAAAGTAAAAATTAACCCACTATTTCATGAAAAAATACTCACCATCAGAAAGAATTGAAAAAAATGGAAAAGTAAAATAACAACCCACTGTTGAATATTGAAAGAAATAATCTATAGTTAGACAAATATCCAATCATGGATCCATAGTTGGGTATAAAACACATCAAAGTGTGATGATATTTAAGTAGAAATCATACAATTAAGAAATGTATGGTTTCAATGATTCTGACGATGAAGGAGAATAAGCTTTAGGTTCTTCTATAGAGGAAAGAGAGTGGAGGAAGTAGATTAATAATAAATCATCATTTTACATTCGTACATTGACATAGAAACACCAATGAATTTTTAATCCATCTAAATGACTGAATTTTTAGCTATTTGAGAAGTCATATATTTTTATAATTTCAAGATCTTTACAAAGAATTAATAATATATTAATTCTGATAAGTATTGAATGAGATATGATCAAAATACAGTGAAAACAATATTTGATTACTTCAAAATATATTTTAGTAATTATGACTACATTTGAGTTATGAAAATGATATTTTTAAAGTTTAATGTAGTTTAATTAAATTAATAAAAACTTATTATAATTCTATCTCAAAAAAAACTTAGTGATTCTTAATAGAAATGAATGATATATCAAAGAAACAAAAAAGATTTTTAATTATGAAAAATCCAAATTTTTAGAATTGTTGTAAGATATTTAGATAAATGAAGAACCCATTATACAATAGAATTATACTTCCATTTAGACTACTAAAATGAATATAAAAGAGTAATATTTAAAATGGGAAAAGTTTCAAAATAATATAATCATTATAGAATAATTTATAATAGATATACAGAATAAACCTTTAAATTAGTTTATACTAAAAACATTTCTTGAGAGAAAAAACATAAATCATGTTTAGACTTAAATGTGAAAATTATAGGGAAATATTTAGAAAATATTATAGTTTAGTAAAAATTATATAAACTTGTTATCTTTTAAATTAAATAATAATTATATAATTCCAATCAATACAATTCAAGTTATTAAAATATAGATAGGTTTTAAAAACATATTTTCACATAAAATAATAAAATGTTTTTGAGTATTTAAAAACATAAAATAACATGTAATCCAACAAAACATAAATACATACATGAAAAAGAACAAAAAATATCATGAACAAGCATAAATAAGTGATTTATTAGAATAATTCAAGGAACATACATTGATCAGATACCAAATAGATTTATTATGGAACAATCTAATAGGGGATTAGTTCTAGTGTCATATGGTATACATCTTTCTAAAAAAATGTATACTTAGAAAAAAAAGGATAAAGATAAAACAAGTAAGATCCCATATACTTCAGTGATAAGATCAATCATGTATTCCATGTTATGTGTAAAACGTGATGTTGCCTATGTATTGATCATGATAGGAAGATATCAAGATGATCCGGGTGAACAACATTGGTATGATGTTAAGGATATACTTATATATCTGATAAGAACTAAGGATATTTTCTTGGTGTATAGAGGAGATGAGGAGCTAGTCATCGGGGTTTATATTAATGCTAGTTTCCAAATAGATCAGAATGTTTTGAAGTTGTAGTTAGGATATGTTTTTTGTATAAATAGAGGATCTGTGAGCTGGAAGAGTTTAAAGAAGCCAATTATTGCTAATTTTACAGTGGATTCTGAATATATAATACTTTATGATGCATCCAAAGAATCTGTTTTTATATAAATATTTATTCAGGATCTTGATGTGGTACCTATTAAGAAATACCCTATCACATTGTATTGTGATAATACTACAATGGTGGCTCTTTCAAAAAATCTAAGATCACACAAACAGAAAAATAATATACTCCAGAAATATTACCATTTGAGGATATTCCTCAAAGGGTTGAATTTTTAGTAAGTATAGTTTTCATGAAAGAAAACGTGGTATACCCCTTGAATAATGTCATATATCAGTATAATCATGAGTATCATGTGAGACCTAGTAGACTGAAGGTTGTTTGAAATTGGATATAGTGAAAGTGGGAGTATGTTGGGGTTGGTTCCATAAAACCAACTTCTATATACTTTATGATAACCTATATTAATTTTTTTTGAATATTAATGAACACCTTATCACATTATGATTGTTATTCTATGAGACATAGTATGTGATAATGTCCTAAGAGTAGTTTTCTCATTGAAATGTCATAACAGTTTCCCAGTATGATGAGAACTCATATGTTCTATGATAATATTATTAAATATATATATTCTTTAGATGAATGAAATAATTTTAGGGACATAAATGATATAGGCTATGAGGGGCGAAGACTCATAGGACTTTGACGAAACTTGTCATGGTTTACACCCTTGGTAATTTCCAGTGTATGAAGTTATAAGAATTAGACCCACTAAAAGGAAATCCACATTTATATGTGTTATTGGATGTCCCAATCTAAGGACATGTGTATTGGTACTTAGTCTTTAAGATAATTATTAATGGATGTTATGAGTCACATAATTTGATGTATTGATGAAAACCATGATAAAATATATGAATGAAGAAGTAGGATATGTTGAGTGTATCACAAGTAATATTTCATTAATGAATAATGAGATAAAGTATTTACCTCTTCAGTTAATTAAGGGAAGTGGATATAATATACCATTTTATGGAAATGATATAGCCTAAATAAATACATGAATATGGTGTTTTTTAGGAAATTTCATTTTTAGTAAAGTAAAATAAAGAGACATTGAGCACATTGATTGATGACACCAGCATGAAACTTTATTGATTAGAGATATCAAGATAAAGGGATTATATTAAACAATAATCAGTCACATGTGGTTTTATATTGTTGTTCCATTAACTTCTTTCTCTATAGGTTCCTTAATTTGTTTCTAGATGATAACCTTAGACTTTAGGTTGCTTCACCTATTACCACTTAGAAATTGGTCTAGAGGGACACACACTAAGTGTATATAGAACCTTAGTTAAATAATAATATTATTTATTATTTAAATTTTTTCATAAATATTATTACCATACATGGTTTAATAATTATTCATGTTTTCTTAATCACATAATTCTATCACTAGTTATTTGAGAGAATATTTTAAGATTAGAATATTTGAAAAATATATATTATATATTTAGTGAATATAATATTTATATATTTATTAGAGAATAATGAAGTGATATTTATTTATTAGATAAATAGTCATATTTAAAGGTTTGATAAATACTATGGATGAATGGTGGACCAAAATTAATAGTCTGGTGAGAAATAATACAAAGAGAATAAGATAAAAATCAAGAAAATTTATCCCCTACCCCGTATTGATGACTTGTTTGATAAACTATGTGGAGATAAATACTTTTTCCATGTCTGAATTTTAATATGGATATCATCAATTGAGGGTTAAGGAGTATATAACAAGACAACATTCCATACATGGTACAAAAACTATGGATATATAGTTATTCTATTTGGTCTTACTAATTACCTTTCTATCTTCATGGATTTAATGAATAGAGTCTTTAGAGATTACCTTGATTAGTTTGTAATAGTCTTTATAGATGTTATTATTATCTATTCAAAGAGAACATAGAAGCATGAATATCATTTAAGGATTGTGCTGAAGACCCTGAGGAATGAGAATATGTATTTAAAATTTACAATTTGTGATTTTTGGCGAAAAAAGGATTCATTTTTGGGTCATATAATCTCAAGAGAGAGTATATCCGTGGATCCATCCAAGACTGAAGTTTTTAAACATTATCCCAGAACAAACACTATGACTATGATACAAAGTTTTCTTGGTTTGGATGGATATTATCTATGGTTTTTTGAGAATATTTCATAACTATCTAATTCACTCACCATTCTAACATTGAAGGGTTCCATTTTTCTATGGATAGATGAATGTGAGGAAAATTCCGGGTAACTAATGAGAAGGTTAGTCAGTGCTCCTATGGTTAAATTACCCTATAGTGTAAAAGGGTTTGTAATCTATTGTGATGCATAAAATAATGGGCTGGGATGAGTTCTCATGAAGAATGACATGGTTACAGCTTATTCATCATAAAAATTGAAGGCTCATGAGAAAAATTACTCAAATAATGATTTGAAGTTAGATGTAGTAATTTCTTTATTAAAGATATGGTGGAATTATATTTATAGAGAAGGGTGTAATATATATACTGATCATAATATTTTAAAATATATATTCATATACAAATATTTTAATATTCTCTAGAGACTATGGTTTAAATTGATTAAATATTATGAGTTCTCAATACATTACCACCCTAGGAATAAAAATAAGGTGGTTGATGCCTTGACTTTAAAGGATCATGCTAGCTTATCTATGATGAGGATAAAAAAATATCCAATATTTCTAGATTTGAGAAGGATGGATTTATAGATCATACTGTAAGGGGGAAATCTTATCTTTCTCAAATAAGTATTCAATGATATATCCAAGGGAAGATTAAAGAGGAATATGAGGAAGATGTAGAGCCGTAGAAGAAGGTGAGAAATATTCCCAATTTTAACCTTGATTATAATGTAATGATAAGGTTCAGGAACTATGCATGTGTTCCATCTATTCCAGATTTTAATAAGGAGCTATTAGAGGAAGCTCATAGTTATTTCCTTATTCATAATGGAAGTACAAATATGTATAAATATTTGAAAGAGTATTTCTGGTGGGATGATATAAAGAGAGATATTTATAAGTATGTATCTCGGTGCATGGTATGTCAATAATTCAAGGACGTGAGACAAAAATATAAGGGGATATTAGAACCATTAACCATACTATAATAAAAATGTGAAAAAATCACCATGAATTATCTTATTAGACACCCTAAAACATCTAAAGGGAACAATGCTACATGGGATGTAGTTGAGCAGCTTATGAAGCCATCAAACTTAATCGCTATTAGAGAATATTGTTATCTTGATAAAATTTATAGAATATACATTAAATAAGTGGTAAGGTTTTATGTAGTACCACATTCTATCGTATCTGATTTGGATATGAGGTTTACCTCAATATTCTGGAAATGTCTTCAGTAAGCCCTGTATATAGAGTTGCGTTTCAGCACTGCGTATCATTCTCAGATAGATGGTTAGTCCGAGAGAACCATTTAAACCCTATATTATATGTTCATATATTATTCTTTATATTTCAAAGGTGTTTAGGATCAAAACATTACTCTAGTTGAGTTTTCTTGCAATAATAGATTTCAATTGATCATTTAGATGACTCTTTATGAATCCCATTATAGAAAGAAGTGTATAACTCCAAAATAATAGGATGAAGCTGAAGAAAGAATTATATTAAGACTTGATATAGCTTAGGAAATGGTGGAGAAAGTAATATCCATTCAACATAACATCAAAGCAGCTCAGAGTCAATAAAAATGTTATGATGAAAATTGTTAGCATGATCTATAGTTTGAAGATAGTGAGAAGGTCTTACTATAAATTTATCAATGGAAGAAGGATATGAAATTTGTAAATAATAGAAAGTTTATCCCTATGTATACTGATCCTTTTGATATTCTTGATCGAGAATGAATGGTTTCATAGTACCTCGTGCTCTCACTGAACCTCTCTTATGTCCACAATGTGTTCTATGTATCTCTCTTAAGAAAGTACTTACCTGATTCAACACATATACTAAACATAAATATCATGCCACTAGATAATTATATTTCCTATAAAGAATAAACTATAGAGATTTTAGATCATAGAGACAAATTGATACAAAGAAATACCACTCACCTGGTAAAAGTTTTATGGCGAAACCAGTAATTTTAGGAAGCTGCATTAGAACTTGAGGAAATGATGGGGTAGAAGTATGCTCAATTTTTTGTATCAGAGTGTAAAATTTCAAAGGAAAAAATCATTTTAAGTGGGGTAGAATGTAACAGACTTATATTTTATGATATATATATATATATATTCAAATTAATTTAATTTCTTCGATATCTTGCATTTCATACAACAATATGTTTTAACGAACAATTATATACTACTATTATTATAATTTAAAAAAGATTATAATAACCTAAACGTTAAGATTAGGGGTATGAATATGAATAATCATAGTTTTAAATATACATATTAAGGTGTTAGATAAAATAATATATTTATAAATAAGTACTTAATTTTTAGTAAAGTCACTATATGATTTAAAAATACATTTTTCTCAAAAAATGATTTTAATTGATTTTTTTTGAAAAAATTATATTTTTTTTCAAATTTTAGAAAATTTATTTAAAAAATTTATTATTTTTTGGAACCAACACATAAAAATTATCTTATGGTGAATTGTTTTTGAAAAGTTCAATTTTTAATGAATAGTGATAATTACTGATTTTTATTAAAAATTGCCTTTTCATTTAAAGAATTTACGAGTATCATTTTGTTTTAAGATGGTTTTAAATGTAAAATTAGTTCAATTATATCATTATTAATACAATTTATGTCATTTTAATAAATTTTATACTGAATTTTGTTATTAAATTTATTTATGCATATGAAAAATATTTCTTTGGAAAACCATTTTTTTCATTGTGTTTGCGGGTGTCATTTTAAATTAAATATTTTAAAATATTTGAATTTAATTTTAAAAAATTGATTAAATATTTATAATCATAATAATTAATATTATATACCAAGTTCAACTTAATTTTTTTTCAGAATGAATAGTAAAAAATAAAAATTAATTATCACGGTTAAGGTTAAAATGGGTTTACTAGGGGGTTAAACTAAAATGACAAGGATTAAAATGACATAAAAACTTGTCTAAGTCCTATTTAATTTTAATATTTAGATTTTATTTCATATAATATTTTAAAATGGTACATTTTTAATCCTTTTGGCATGTTTAAAAAATGGGTAAACCTTTTTCTTTTCAAAAATTTCAAGCCTGTCATCTCCCCCACATATAAAAGTAATCCCCTATCCTCTCCTCTTCACACTTCCAAAGCCTTTTGGTTCAGCCAATAGCTACCCAAAAATATTCCTTAATTACCTAAAAACATCCTAGATGTCTTATTGTTATTATAAAACCCTCCTATAAATGATTTTAGTACTAACCTGAGGAGGTTGTCCAATGAAGAGGTATCGTTATTAATCGAATATTTTTATTTTATTTCTTCTTCCACATCCTTAGAATGTTATTCAAATATTATGATATAATAAAATAAATATCTCACATATAATAATATGTTAATATGTTAATGGTATAACCTACATCTATATCATATTCCATCAAATGGGGAATGAAATAGTCGATCGTGTGTACGACGAAATACCACCTCGCAAATTGATATAGTTTTTTTCCTTTGCCGCCTCTCATGAATGGATATAATGATGAATTTAATTTTTATATATTATATTTATGAAATATTTATACTCCTGGAATTATAATATCACATATACCGGCTTACCTTCTAATCCGTTGGAAAATGATAAAATCGATCGTGCATACATGTGGACTACCACCTCCAAAAAGCGATGTGATGCATTTTTCATTTTAGTTTGAAATAGATGGTAATAGGGTTATATTAAATGAATATATATGATATATATTTTATAAAAATTATCCTATAATTTTTAATTAGTATTTACCAATAAATTTATTCATCCATCAAGAAAATGAAAACAACATTCATGTGTACATATGACCCACCGTCTCTGTGAACGATGTAATTCATTTTCTATATCTAAATTTAATGGATTAATATAAATAAATGTATAACGAATATATATTATATTTATATCATGGATAAAATTATGAATATTATTGAATTATTTTTAACATAAAAGGACCAAAACTACCAAACCAAAAAATACATGAAAAATGAAGTATTCATTACCCAAAACGTGATTTTAATAAGGAACTATTAATAAATAGGTAATAAAAGGTCATAAGTAAATCAGATATGATATTATATATTATTATGTTACTATAATACATTTATAATGAATCTATATTTATTATAAATGATTTTTAATGTGTAAAAATAAAGTCAAGTCTTGAGGTAATGGATTTTTGTCTCAAATTGTCTTCTTTGAGTCATATGTTATGTTATACACTTATCTTATTCTATGAGGTTTATATACATACCTTTGACATGTTATATCATTAATATAATTATTTTCATGATATTTAATGTTTTATTTTATTTTATTCTTTAATGGGCCATACAATTAAAAATTTACCAAAGTGGTAAAGGAATTTTCATCTCACTTTTATTTCTCTAGGATACATACCTTATAAACCACTTGTTTCTTTTGTATGGTGTGTACAATGAAAATGAACGTATATTATGATTATTATCATGATTATTAAATTATATAAATATCTATCTAATATTATATATTTCATTGGGCTTATGATTCAATATTTACCAAAGTGGTAAGGGTTTTATGTTATAATCTCTTTGTTTATCAGATTATTTATGATTATGATCTTGATTATGAAATATAATGACATATATCTAGAGAAACTCATGGGGTTTCTTATACACTAGTTATTTTTTGAAAATAAATTTTTTCACTTTATTTTCTAGTCTATGTACTCAATGGCCCAAAATAGATTTTTTAAGGAAAAATGACTTTATTTATATCTTCGGTCAAAAATCATTTTTTTCCATGTATATATTTTATAAAATCATTTTAAAATAAATTTTTTAGTATTCACTAATGAATTCTAAAATTCATTTTTTACCTTTTTTTGACTTTTTACAAAATGATTTAAAATTAATCTTCTTTCCATTTTCTGAACATCGCTCTTTTAACTTTTTACCAAAAATGTGAAAGAAATATTCATTTTATTGTGTGTGGAATAAATAGTGTTTTCCTCCATAATAAACTCTAAATGATTTAAAACATTATTTACATGTTTCCAAGTTTACTTTTAAATAAAAATTTTAATTTAATTTTTTGAAAATTTTGAGATTATAATTAAGTGTTTTGATTGTGGAATTGTTATATTCCTAAAGACATATTCCAAGTGATTCAAAAACATTTTACATCTAATATGAAATCCTTTGATATTAATTAAGATTTAATGTTTATATGATACAATGTTACCATCCATATTCTTTCTCTGGGTGGTTTATGATTATGATGAAAATATGTTTATGAAACCCATTCTTTTTCCATGGTTCATGCTATGATAACTTGATAAAATGAGTATGAAACCCATTTCTCTTCCACAGGGTATGATATAATGAAATGTTTATGAAAAATATTTCTTTTCATGGGTTCTAATATGTTGAATTTTTTATAGTCTTATGGAACTCAACTATATAGATTATGTGATAGGTGGGACCTATATCTTCCTCTAATGCATTGGGTAAATATTGATATCTCATGAGATAAATAAGGCTTAAATGTAGAGTGAACCCCATTTAGTAAGGCACTTTCTCCACTATGATAGTCTTGGGAGTGAACATTGATTACTATAATGATTTTGAGAGTGAAGACATTACAATATTATATTTTTGGAAATGTTACTTGACTACTAAGTAAATTATTTTATATGATTATGTGTATTCAAAAAAATCTTTGTCTTATTCCAATTTTATGTTATCATGGATCACGTTCTTTGATTCCTTTATGATTCATGTCTTCTGATCAACCAAGATTTTATACATGACTAAAGTTACGATCTATGATATATAGGGAATAGTTTTATAATATTATTCTCATTGTATTATACCCTTATACTCAATTTATATTGGCATCTCTATTTCTTACTCTTAATGAGCATATTAAACCACTCTTACTTATGTTTAATTTCCCTAGGTTATGAAGAAAGGTATTATGTATGATATGTATAACAAGGGTCCTAGTTATGAAGAACTTAGTGTGAGATGATATAGTTCACTTATGAACTATATTTTTATGTATCCAAGTCTTCAAAGTCCCTAGACCTAAATGATTTTGGTATGGATCATTATGTTATATAATTAATATTCATCCAATAAGATGTAATATCTATTTATGAAAAGTATGTTTTATTATGTAAACAATGTGAATTATCTAAACAAAACTAGATCATGTTTTAAATATTATAAATGGTTAAAAAAAATTCATAAGTGATAGGAAAATTGCCTTATCATGCATTAAATTCAATTCCAAGTCATGAATATATAAAAATAATCCATGAAAATTCATAACATTTATTCACCAAACACATTGATTTATTGCAAAAAATGAAAAACATACTTGGGTACTATAGTATCCTACTTTGATCCTCACTCATCACCTCTTTATTCATTTCTAGAAAAGGATTTTCTTCAAAATAGCTTCTTCTACCTTCCTTGAATTCCAAATTATATCCTAATTCATTTATTGAGAGATAGATTAAACCACATTTGATTCCTAGAAAAGAGACATCAGTTAATCACTCTAAGTCTAAATGGGATAACCCTATGTATAAAACAAGAGATAATAACCTAAACATCAAGGCTATCTAGAAAAAAATTTAAAATGTGATACCTTTCCAAAAATTTCAAAATTTAGGGTATGTTAAAACAATTTTTTCATGAAATACATTTCCTACACATTTCTTAACAAACACATAAAAATATTTCAAGTTTAAGATGAATAACTCCTCTTTTCCCACATAAACTAATAATAAATATTTTAAAACATTTATGATATAATAACGATAAGGGTGAAAAAGTGTGTTTGAAATACCTCAATATTCAGTTTTATAAGGTTATACCGATTTTTTTTTTGATTTCATGAATTTGGACCCCCTTAACACCCTTTCTTTTGGTTTTAATCCCCATAAAGGGACACACTAACTTTATATTCATCACGGTAGTAATCATGTTACTGGATGAATGAATTATATTTCTATCTAGTTTTTACTGCCTCATCCAACCTACCCCTTTATTTTATTTAATTTAATTACCTATATGTTAGCTCAAGAATAAACCAAGATAAGGGAATAAGGGGGGGGGGGTCTATTTCTCTTTAGTAAAAATATTAGGGTTGATATTTTTATTACAATCTAGATATCTTATTTTCAAATATAATTTTTCTAGATCACTTTATGATTATTCTCTATTTGGTATTATAATTTTGATATTACTGAAGAAAAATGGAAATGTTCTCTTCATCTTTCTCCTTGTGTGGAGTTTCCTTGTTCAACAATGATTGAATAGTTTTTTCAGTCATGGGTGATTTTCCTTTATCATTTTTATTTTTAAACATATCTCTTTAAGCTTGAAGTATAGTCATGAAATATGTTACACCATGTCCAACATGATTTCATCTCCTATATAGATTTCCTTGGATTCTAGGGTGATCTTCCATAAAAAACCACATCACTCATTCTACAGTGATGTCTTCAGTCAATCCAATATTCTTATTTATTTATTTATTTATTTTTTATTTTATTCTACCAACAACAATTGATCATGATTCCCATGTATTTGTTTTAATAGTCTATGGTATGATATATCTAGACATAGTAAAATGATTTTTTCTTTGTGGATAATATATCAAAGGTTTCTTTATTCTCTGATTTCTTGAGAGTATTTTTCTTTTTTCAACCATTCTTCTTCACATGGTTATTTATCAATATAACTTTCACTCCTTTTATCATCTATTTATTTTTTATTATGTAATTATATTCAAAACAATGTATGAATTTTTTAGTGTTAATTTATACCAGCACTCTTTTGAGTTGTGACCTTATATCTAATAGTTATTAAAAAGGTATTGAAGGCATCAAAATATCTTTATTATGAGCAAGATTTTCTTCTTTTTTAAAATTTTCTTTTACACAATATGTATTCGTATCTTGTTAGGTAAGCTTCCCCTTTTTATAGGACTTATATATTCCCTATAATTTGATACATTGTACCAAAAATCAATGTCTCTTTTCATCAATTCTTGAGGAGTTTTATTTCATGGATGTGCAAGAATCCAACCATGATGATTTGTTGGATTTTTTGGAATGTTTATTCACACATACTTTCTCAGATGTTATTTAGAACCTATAATTTTACATAAGTCAAAATTTGTGAAAACAAAATTACTAGGGAAATGGGATACATTTTCTTGAGAAACTTAAGTACATTATTCTTTAAATGATATGATTTTTCCATAAATAAAATTATTCTTAAAAGAAATATTATATATATATATATTCATGGATACATGTTTGGGAAGATTCACCTTTTTTTAAACCTAATTCTTCAATTGAACTTAGAAATCATAACAATTAATTTTGAAGGTATTTTTTTAATCCTAAAAACATCTTATTTTTTTCTTACCAATAATTTTTCATCTTATTGATTTGTTCTTTATGCATTTTTCTTGATTATTGAGAATAATTATTAATCATTTTTTTTCAATTTTTCCATTATCCTATATTTTTTCATATTTTACATTCATAGAGATATTATTAAACATTTATAATGCATTGATCACTTTAATAAAGACATGTTTAGTCACTAAATTCTCACACTCACTACTTTTCAACTTTTATTTAATTAGAGGAAGACGTTAATTGAAAATTTAAAGTGATTATTATTTGGATTCCACAAGTTATGTGAGATATTTTCATCTTTTACACTTTGGATAGATAATATTCTATTTATTTAGTCTCTTCTTTTACCTATGATTCTTCATCCATTAGTCCCATAATTAATTTAGATATATAAATGATAACCTCCCAAAGGAATTTATTTAGATACATTTAAATTTTTGAGTAGAATTATTTAATATATTTTAAAAACTAATTATCTTCAAACTATCCACATCTTACACTATACTCTTAAAAAGGATTACTATCAAAAGATCTATGAGATGTATACTTACCACTCTGATTATATTTAATTATTGGCTTATCCTTCTTGTTATGTTATATTTTAATCAACTTCTTAGTCTCTCTATTCATACTTGTCTTTTAAGGTTTTGGATGAAATCTCAATTTTATCTTCAACAAGGATAGATATTGAGTTACCTATATAAAAATTTTAAATTTTTTCTTTTAATATAGACTTAATATTACCTTTTTTATTTTGTATCTATTAGAGTATAATTTTACTAATACCAATTATAGAGCCCAGATTCGGTGAGGCCACTAAGAGGGGGAGGGGTGAATCAATGATCCATTTTTATTTTTAAAAATTATTTTTTATAATTCCATATTAGTGGTGAGTTAAATTCTAGATATACACTTATTATTTCACATGGCCTTACCCAATGATGAAGTAAGTAAAAGGAAAAAACATAAGGTTTCAAAAGGTTTAGACTCAATGTGAGAGACTAATCCTTTCTATGTATGGGTTGAGTTTGAGACCTATATTCTACATTATAAATAAACTTAAATATAGTGTACAATACATATCATTAAAATCATGGTGGAAAATATCTCCAAATTCCCCAAAAAAATATATCCTAAAATTTCTGGTCATTAAGTGATTAGTGGACCACCACCTGATGAGTTATTAATATTGACTCCCACCAATTGAAGATATATACTAAAATCTTCTTTCCACCCCTCGATGGGGTATTTATATTAACTATTAATAATTATTCATGGGTCCTTCCAAAATCATTCCATAAAAAGGTCTTCAACTGCTAGAATCTGATAAAAAATATTCATGCATATTTACCTTCTACTTCATTTATCCTCGCTATGATTTTGTAAACATAGTGTATCTTCTATTGAAATAGAATAAAAAATTCATGTGGTGTGTTATTCATTCATGTTTCATGTAATAATCATAAATTCTATTGAAAATATGATATTTGTAATAAATGTTCTCACTTATTTTTCTTTAACATATAAAAATTGCTAGATGTGATGGACTTATTTCTTCTACCTTCAATACACAAAAAATATTCAAAAAAAAATCATTGAATTATCACCATTTTTATTTTCACCAACCTACATATTCATATTCATATTATATTTTATAGATAATAAACTCATTTAAGAACCCATTTTAATCTCTATTAAGAAATATATATTCTCAGTTATTTATGAGGTATATAAAATACTTTGAACTCATAATCTTCTCAAATTGAGTCAAGGATTTTCAAGTATTACTTATGTCTTGTTTCTATTTTTATATTTTTTCTGCGGTATTTAAATTACCCATTCTATAATTATTATTTAATAATTTTTTTTTCTCTATTAAAATCAAGTTATCATCCCCCAAAATACATTTACCAAAACTATGAATATAGTCATTTTATTCAAATAAGGAAACCTCAAAATACCTATATATTCAAAGGGACATTAAAAATCTTATTTGTGACTTCTTAAGGACTTTGGATTTCCAAATTATTATATTGATAATTCATTATTTATTTGTTTTACATGAGTGAAAGTGAAGATGCATGCATGTTTAGTTATTTTTAACTCTTACATAATTATTTTAAGGATAATCTTAGTCTTAAGAAACATAACATCACATATTCTTCCAAATCATGTTTGTATTTACACTTAATAACCTTTGATTCTATCCCATAAACTTTATATGAACTTAAAAAGTTTATATCATTCATTGAGAGTACTTAACTTGATCATTGGAGGATATAAAGACACACTAAATCAATATTGCAATTATGCAAAAAAACTCATGTCAAGCTAGGGTTTGCGGTGGACGAGATGACACAGTTCATGATTTAATGATTCTTATTGATAATATCAAATTAACCGAGCTATTTCGGTATCATTTAGAGTGGAGGAACATTGTAGCGCACCTTACAAGTCCCACATTGATTTTTTCTTTATACTAGGTGATTTTTTATAATCTAGAAAACACTAAACACCACTCAACCATTTCTCTATGTTCAGATACCATCACACTCACACAAACTCCACATGAACCATTCTAACCCATTGCGTGATGCCTCCTCCTTCACATTCCAACCTACATGCAATTTTTATGCTCCATTCACGCACTTTTCTACCCACTTGATTCTCTTTTATGACCCCCATGGCAGGATGATATTGATTCAAATATTGTGGCCTCTATAGGCTAGGGCCGAGATAATCCCTTTATTGGATAAAGTTTGGGCTTAATTCTTAATTAACCGTTATAAAAAAGTGTTAGATATTTTTCAAAAAAAATTCCATATAAGAACTCAAAATCTAAATATAAATAGAAAGACCTTTTTATATACCTCTTCCTTGTTTTTTGAAACTCAATTAATCCCTTTATCAATGTATATTCCATATAAATAAGAAATCCTCAAAATTACATCCTTCTAAAAATACTTATTCCTTTCTAAAAAAAAATATTTTATAATTTCCATTATCAACTTTTATTTTTTTTAAAATCCTTATATCATCTTCTACATAAAAAAATCATCTTTAAAAAATCCCACTCATTAAATTTTTAATTCATTTTTACCTTTTATTGAGAAACATTGCTTCACATCAAGTATTTATTTCTCTTTCCTTTAAAATACATCTAAAAATATCCACTTAAAAACTTCACTCAAATTGATGAATCTTTATTCAAAACATCATAATATGGATTCTTCAACACTTCTTTAATTATTTAAAATAAATTTAATTATCCAAAAATCACTATGATATGTTTTAAACATTATTAATAGTTCATATATCTTCACAAGTTACATAAGTATTTCCTTATCAAAAAATAAATACAATGCTAACTCTTAAATCCATAAAAATTCTCCAAGAATCTTCATCACAATTATTCACCAAACACATAGTGAATTGTTGAAAAAAATATTATAATTACTCAGGCACTACAATCCCCCTTTTAATTTTTTATCCATACCATAAATCCTTAATGTAAATATGTGTTCTTAAATGGATTCTTTATCCCCCGCTTATTGAAAATAAATTCAAATGGCATGTGTGTGTATCGTGGTGTCCTCACTCATCACCTCCTTATTCTTTTTGAGAAAACTATTTTCTTAAACATAAAATTTTATCCCTTACTTTTATTTTTAATTATATCCCAATTCATTTTTTGAGATAAGTATGAAACCAAATGTGATTCTTAACAATGAGACATCATTTAATCACTCTAAGTCTACATACACTGATCGAGTTTAGAAAACAAGAGACCATAACCTCGAAATCAATGATATACATTAAAATTCATAATATGTGATATAATTATTAAACTTTCTAAATTTATAGGGTGTTCAAATATATTTATCATGAAATATATATACTACACATTTATCAACAAACACATCAAAATATTTCAATTATAAGATGAATAAATCCCCTTTATCACACAAACCAACACTCTAACTCTATAAACATATTTGATTTAATTAAAATAAATGTAGAAATGTGTGATTATAATACCTCAATATTATGTTTGATAGGGTTGTTTACAAAATTATAAATTTAAAGACTTGACTCTCCTTTATGAAGGAACCTGGAGATTTCTAAAAGCATTTAAATTGGTATTTTAAAAAATTAGGTTCTTATTTATGTTAAAGACACAAAATTCAAAATAACACTTTCCTAAATTTTTTCATGGATCATGTGAAATTAAATTTTATAATGAAGAGAAAAATCAAATGAAACTGTAGATAATTACTTTTTCATTGGAAAAAAATAAATATGATTTTCTCACTATCGGCTTGTCATATCTTGAAGGAACAAAACAAGTTATCCTCTAGATTGTACATCATTACTTTATTCCTAGGTGTTAGAGTGGTGAATCAATGTGATTTATTATGTCCCTTCGATCGCAAGAAGAATGAGTGATAGATTCACAATAAGAAATCAATCCATATTTTTTTTATTCCATTGGGTTTTCTCAATAAAACAAGAGATAGATAGAGAAGAAGAGCTCCAAATTAATTCAAGAAGATCACACCACAATTATTTGGACTAAAACAATTTATATACTAGGGTTTAAGTTTACATTAGCTGTGTTTTCCCCCCAAAAAACTTAACCTTCAAAAATACCCAAAACACACAATTATGACGTAATCAACTCTTCATAATAATCAAAAATATTTTAGCACTATATTTTGATATTATTAACATGTCATGTAATAAAATTAAAACCATTTAGTTGTCTCAAAAACTCCCATAATAATTTAACAAACATTGAACATGTTATTTTCATCCAAAAAAATAATATTTTATGACATTCAATTTTATAATTAAATAACATGCGAGTAACTTGATAAATATGTTAAATAATTATTATTCTAATCTTGAATAATATAATTTATTTTTTTATTATTTTTCACACTCATACCTTAATCGACTCCCACATTTGGGGCCCACTTAATCATAAACTCTTATTCATCTGAATATGTGGAAATTATGGATACACTTACGGTGTGACCATCTGGGACCCTATCTTTATAGTAGTGAGTATAACTCATTTAATTGGAGAAAATTCTATCTACCCATCAAGGATCCTAAAGATATAAGGAATTTCATAGATATAATAACCTTAAACGAATACACAATGTATAATATAATCTCTTTGTCTCATGATATCTCATAAAGAAGGATACACATTTTGGGTCATAATTCCTTATTGATTTATTTATTCACTAAAAATTACTAGATAGAATTAAATTAAATCACCATAGACATGGATTTAATAAAGGTATTACCATCCTAATAAACTGGTCCTAATTTATCTCTTCCTTTTATAAGCGAAAAAGAACATCTTGACCATTCAACTAATTCTATACCACTAATGACACAACCAATGAAATCTCACTCACCATAACTTTAATTAAATTGTTTAATCTTGCAACAGAATATGTGATAAAATGATATACATTGTTAATGATATCATTTCAATAGGAAAATATACATTCTTATAGATAGAAAAACTAATGAAACCGAAAACATGTGGTGTTCCTATTGGTGGATCAGTCCTCATGATATCCTTCACTCAAGATCACCATGTATGAACTTCATGAGAAGAAGTATTAATGATTATGAGACCTAAACACCTGATATTCATAAATATTTTTTTTATCCTATCAGTGTGAAGTATCTAGACTATAAAAAATGTGTTTAATATTACCATCATAGTATCTTGAGGTTATCTTAATAGTTGCTAACTACTATAACCTTTTTGATTTGACATGTAATATACAGAAACTAACATAAAAATAATACATGTAGAAGAAACATTACTATGATGGTAAGAGAAACACATGTATATATAAAACTATATACATGTTATATTAATCAAATTATATACATGATTTGGTTCTAGGTCACCCACTTATAGCACTTGAGACCCTTTCTTCATGGGTTTCTCCCCCTAAAGGGATTCAATCACATTCTCTTCATTATAGTAGTAATCATGTTCTATGATGGATGAATTCTATTGTTGTCTAGTTTTGATATCCTCATTCAAGATACCCATTTATTTTATTTTCTTAAATTCACTATATGTTATCTCAAGAATAAACAAATACAAGGTAACACTAAGGTGGTATTTTATATTTATATTTAGAAACGTTAGCATTGTTGAGATTTTTATCTCATACCATATATATTATTTGAGACTCTAAAGTTTCTAAATCTCTTCATGCTTATTCTCTCTTTGGGATTGTAATTATGAGAATCATGAGGTAGTATGGAAATCATATATTCATATTCTTCCTTTTTTCTATCTTTATTGTTTTCCATTGACAAAATATAATTTTCAGTCATATGTTTTTCCATTTATCCTTCATATTCATAAAAATTTATCATTTATTTTTAGTATTGTATTACAATATGTGACACCATTCCCATATTTCCTATATCTTTAATATATATTTCCTTTGATTTAAATATTATCTTACTTATACAACCTATTATATTTATCTTAATGGATGTATTTAATCAATCCAATCTTCTCATTTATTTCTTTGATTAATTTGTAATTTTATTATAACATGATCCCTTTGATATTTATATCCATTTATTGTTTAAAATAGTCCATGGTATGACCTCTATTTCAATTTCATCATAATTTATTATTTATAAATGAGATATCCTTTGTTTATTTATATTTTTATTTCTTGGGAGTATTTTTATTTTTGTTTCACCAGTCTTTTTAACATGCTTATTTCCCAAGACCAATTTGTCTTCTTTTCTCGCATGCTTAGTTTTTTTGGAATTATATTTAAATAAATGTATGAATGGTTCTATGTTTATTTATACCATTACTCTTTAGAGTTGTGACCATATATACAAAAATAATCAAAAAAATATTTAAAGAATTCAAATTTGTTTTTTATGAAACTCTTATTCTTTTTTTGTAAAATTGAATTCTGTACAATATGTCTTTTTATCTTCTCAGGTATACTCCCTCTTTTTAATGGAATTACATATTCCCCATAAGTTGATAAATTATATCAAAAATCAATGAAACTATACTAAAACTTATAGAAACACCAAAAATATACTATCCATCTCCTTTTATTATTTTAATATTATCTTTTTGGGAACTTCTTGAGGAGATGATTTTATTGGAAGTCGAAACATCCACCATTGATGATTTGATGGATTTATTTTCATTTTTATTCACCCATAGTTTACTAGATTTTATTTTGAAATTTATACTTGGACATGATACAACATTAATGAAAACTAATCACTTGGTCAATGGGTTACCATTCCTTGAGAAGCTGCAGTACATGGTTCTTTAGATTATATGAAATTCTTTTTCCATAAATAAAGTTCTTCTTAGATGAAATATTATCCTTAGAGAGTTTTATGGATCCATTTTTCTTCTCATTTGTTTGGGAATATTCACCTTATTTTTTCACCTGATTCTTCATTTCAACTACGAATTCAAAACACCCAATTTTTAGGGTATTCATTTCATACTAAAAAATTACTTTTTTCCCAATAATTATTAATCTTATTGATTTTATGTTCATGATTTTCTGGGATTATTTATAAGGTTTATCAAGAACTTTTATTCTTTTTTACATTAACCAATAAGTTTTTATCTTTTACATTCATAGAGATATTATGAAATTTTTCTAAGGAATGGATCAATTCAATAAAGAATTACTTAGTCCCAACATTTTCACACTCACTTATTTTCAAAATATTTTTAATTAAAGAAATATGTTCACTATAAAGTAAAATAGATTATTCCTTGGATTCTATATGTTGTGTGAGTGGTCTAAATATTTTAAACTTTTTTGTATGAATTATATTTCATTTATTTACCCTATTATTTTAGGTATAATTATTTATCCATTAGTACCTTAGTGAATGTGAGTATATAGATGTTAACCTCATTAGAGAATATCTTTACATAAAATTAAATTTGATAGTAGAATTCATTAATAGATTTGAAAGACCCATCATCTTCAAAATCCTAAAATATTTATCTCTATTATTCAAAAGGATCACTATGGAATAATCTAGAATATGTAGGATTATCACTTTGATTAGATTAAATTAGTGGTTGAGACTTCTTGTTTTTTGATATTTTTATCATCTTCTTTCCATTCATCTTCTTCTTATTCGGTAAGTATTTATCTGAAGGATCCATTTTATATTCAACAGGAATGGATATCGAGTTTTATATCTAAGTTTATTTAAATTTTTATTTTAACCCTCAATTATATTAACTTTTATAGGTTGTATCTTTTAGAGGGGAGCCTTTTCTCCAATACCAATTTTAGATCCTGAATATAGTGAGATCACTAAGAGGGGGAGGGGGGATCAAGGATCCTTTTTTCTTTTTATATATTTTTTGCAATTCAATCAGTATGGTTTGTTTAAATTTAGATATACTCTTGTTATATATCACAACCTCGCCCATATGTTGCAATAAGTAAAAGGAATAAAACATAAGTTTTTACAAGGTTACTCATGGATGTGAGAGTCTACTCCTTCCCAAGTATGGGTCAAGTCTGAGACATTAATTTTACTCTATAAATAAACTTGAGTACAATGTACAAGCTATCTCCTAAAAAAATTACAGAAAACTGAAATTCATAGAAAATGATCTCCCCAAACACTTAGTCATCAAGTGATCAGTGGAAAAAAATCCCAAATGGTTATTTTTACTGGCTCCCTCAGGTTGAATCTATCTCCTAAAAAACTTCTTAGCACCTCTTGGCAGGGTCTTTATACTGCCTCCAAATTATTATTGAAGGGTCCTCCTAAAATCCATTCATAAAAAAGTATTTAATTTATATAATTTGATCAATAAATATTTATTCATGTTATAATTGTTCTCTAATCATTCTCACTATGATATTAGAAACTAAATGGACCTTCTATTTACATGTAATAAATAAAATATTTGGTGTGGTATTTATACATGTTTCATTGAATTATCAAAATATTTCATGCAAAGATGGTATTTTTCTTGAATATTCTCACTTATTCTTCTTCAACACATGAAAATTATTTGATATGTTGGGATTCTTTCTTATCTCTTCGGTAAAAAATATATATTCAAACAAAATTTCATGCAGTTCTCACCATTTTTTCTTTTTACCTACCTGTATATTTATATCCACATAATATTATATGAATATTAAATTCATTCAAAACCTCATTGCAATATCCATTTAAAAGAATGAATTATTAGGTATTTATGAGGTATATAAAATAATATGAACCCATACTCTCCTCAAATTGTGTGAAGGAATTTAAAGTCTTATTTAAGTGACATTTCTCTTTTTATTTGTTCTTCATATGGTATTAAAATTACCCACGACCCAATTATTCTTCACACTATTTTTCTTTTCCATTAAAACCATGTTATAATACTAAAAAATATATATACATGAACCATGAATATAATAATATTATTTTAATAATAAACCCCCAAGATACCTGAATATTACAAAGTTTTTCAAAATCCAATTTTATTCTACTTAAAGACTCAAGATTTCCAAATACCTATGTAGTTTATTTACAATTTATTTGTTTTACATGCATTAATTTGAAGATACATACATTTTTCTATTTAAAACTCACCCATTATCATCCAAATTCTTAGCTTAGTCTTAGGGGAAATCACAATATGTATTATCCCAAAACATGAATTACATTAAATCTCATAAACTTTAGTTTTATTCTTTATGATTTTCAAAAACATAAATAGAGGAGCTCATGCATTTCGAGTACTCATCCTGATTAGTAGAGGATAGTTTTTTCATCTGAAGAGTCTCACTATTTCAATCATGTGGAAGAACTTATTTCAAGATTGGATTTTTAGTGGCATAGAAGACACTGTATATGATTGAATGATGATTCTTGATCAGATTGGATGGCCCTGGTTATATGTGTATCATTTTAACTGGAGGAATAATGTATCTTTTCATATGCATCCCACATAATTTTGTCCTTTTTACTCTTTAATTGTTTATTTAAAGTAATATGTTGACCACCACCCATTTATACATTTAAGGTTATCTACCACCACACTCACTCACACTTACATGCACCATGCCACCCCAATACATAATACCTCATACTTCACATGCTTACTCACATGTACCGATGCACGCCCCATGAACAAACTCTTGATTCCTTCTTGATACTCCTCCATGCCACACACAATTGACCTAGGTTGATTCAGATAATATGGACTTCATGTGATATTTCTAAGTGGATCCATTATTTATATAGGCGCTGAACATATTTTTAATTAAACCTTATAAAAAGATTTAGAAAATTCTTAATACAAAAATATATATAATAACTCCCAAGGAACTACAAATTCATATAAAATTACAAAACCCTTCTCATATACACCACTCTTGTTTTTTAAAACTCAACTCACCCCTTTCTTAAAGAAAATTCCATATAAACAAGAACTCATCCCAAGTCCATCTTTCTAAAAATAATTATTATTTCCTCGAAATAATCTTTTATAATTTTCATAATCAGTTTTTGATTTTATTTTAAACTCATTAAATTTTATTCTACATAAAAAAATTGACTTATCAAAGTTATTATCATTAAATATAAATTTCCTTTTTCATAAAGTGATTTATTATCATCTAATGTTAATTTATTTTTTTTGAAAATTATTCTCAAAACATCCACTTCATAACTTCACGCAAATTGATGATTATTCATTCACAACATCATATGAAATATTCTTTAACACTTATTCAATTTTTTTAAAAAATGTGAATTCTCTAAAAATCACTAGAACATGTTTTAGGAATTAATGATTGTTTGAAAATATTCATAAGTGAGAGGAGTATTTCTTTATCATGCATGTAATCTAATGAAAACTAATGAATCCATACTGATACTTTAAGAATATTCATTACATTTCTTAACCAAATACCGATTGACTTATTGAAATCAAATGAAATACCTAATTAAATAATATAGTATGAGGTGGTGAGCATCATGAAACCATGGTTTGTGTATCCTTTTAGTATTTAGTAAAAATTATGGTGTTCATATTAAATGGTATAGGATATCATTTTTCTGACAAAAATATATTGATTATCTTGCTTATTTAGCTTAATGACACATAATGTGATGATATATATATATATAGATTATTGATTGTTAAAGGATTTTAATAACGATTTAATTAAAAAGGTCACTATTGTAAGAGTTTTAAAAATAAAAATAAAAAGGTGTATGTTTCAAAACATTTTAAATGTCATGAATTTAATAAAATCCGTTATTCATTGAAGGAAAATTTTAAATTAAATTTATTGGACTGTATTTGTGTACACTAGATATTATTATCATATACAAATCCCCCTATAATTTTTTTATCCATTTATCTTTTAAAAGGATGTGTTATCATGACTTTGATGGAGAAGGGGTCCCATAAAATCATTCAGTGATCATAATGGCTGATGGATGACTTTAGAGGAAGGATACATTGATTTTTATTAAGGTAACTATTCAATATATGACCTAAAATACTAATATATATGTGATATATTTGGACTGTTTATGCTTTATGATTGAGAATTTCATATAGTATGACATGAATGGTTCCAAAGGAATATCACATGCCTTGATCATATATCATAAGAAAATACATTAGGGATGTCATGTGAAATGTTATGATATAACATGCCACTGCCTTGGCATAGTGGTGGAATATTAAAGAGTTAATGTTCAGATCTTCTATTCAATATAATTTATCATTAATTATTACAATTCATATATTCAAACACATTATAAGATCAAATGATAAATTTATATGATGAATGAATGAAACAAATTCACGTATAACTCATATTATTTATAACATATGAGTTAATTCATGAAATGATCGATAATGTTTCGATGGATATTTAAGTAGGTAATTATCATAAGATGGTTCCTGCCTAATCCACATATGATTCTCCCTCTCTTTGAAGCTATATTATTCCTCCTTCATTTCCATGAGACGAACTAGCATGTCATGTTTTGAAGGAGAGTCCCACCTATGTGATTTGTTATTTAAATCAACTCATAGATACACCATGAAGGAGTGAGTATTTCAGTTTTATCCTAGTGTTCTTTATTGAGAATGTTATTAGAGACAAAAATAATGAAAATGTTTGTAAAATTAAGGTATATAGAGATATTTATTAATTTTATAAAATATTTTTTAGTTTCATTTCATTGTGTTCTTGTTATATAAGGTTTATAATTGTTTTTTGTCCATTATTTAAGTATTAGTGAATCCATAGAAACCTTTCAGTGGTATCAGATCTTTACCATGTTGTTTGATTAATGAAATCATGTTTAAAATTGAGAAAAAAGAGGAAGATTATGTTGGACATATCATGTAATATATATGATATATATGATATCATAATACATAATAGATTTAATATTATGTAGGCCTATCCACACAATATTACCTTTACACAGTGTCTATTGAGGCCATAGATTACGGATGTGTCGAGTTAATGGTATGAGATCCATTATGTGATGGATTTAATCTCACATGGGATATTTCATTAAATATTGTGTTTTAATATTATATGCTAGACTTAACATAACCTATGAGTTCTTGGGACCATAGTGTTATCCTTACTTGGGATAGCTCCACAGTGTTAATCTCCTACCGACCAATATTTCATAGTAATTCATACATAGGATAAAGTACCATGAGTTAATAGTAAACAAGCCACTAGAGTGATTTTTTAATCTTATGCAATCACCTTTCATTGTCTATTATTGTTAAAGTACCAAGTAAATATCATGCGAGTTCAGTGTGAAAAGTTAATATTACACAAAACACTGAGTGCTGTTTTTATCTCACATAGACTAAAATATCAATCATATTAGATAATCGATAATACTAGAACACATTACGGAATATCTATTATTCATAAGGATATAGTTGGTATAATTTATTATGATATATACAGTTTTCTACATTTTCAATTATAAATTGAATAATATAAATAAAAAATTGGTTATAAATTAGTATAAAGGATTTTTGGGATAGTTATTTATTTATAATAGGGATTATAAATTAATTAATTAAAAAATATTTATAATTAATTGATTAAATGTTTTTGAAAAATTTATTAAATAAATTTCCTTAAATATTAATCATTAATATCGAAATAAAATTTTCAAATTATATAGAATGACATATAATTTAGATATAATTTATTTATATTGAATTTTTAAGAGTGATTTATAAAATCTTTATAAATTTAAAAATATGGCACAATTATAAAAGTGTTTATATTTAAAATTATGAAATTTTCATAATCACATAATTTATATTTTTTAAATTAAAGGATTTCTTTGAGAAATCATATCCAAAGAGTTTTTTTATAATTGATATGATAAAGGTTTAAATAATATTAAATATGTAATATTTAGATTATATAGTTTTATTTACATAATATAATCAAAATATAAAATGTTTATATTTTATACAATATCATATATACATAAGTAAAAAACTATATAAAATAATAATATAAAGTAGTTAATATTTAAAAATTTATAATATAAAATGTTTATTTTTTTAAATTATGTAATGTCCATACACTATTAGAAAATTATGTTATAAAAATGGTTATTAACCATTGGTGTAAACCTAGAAACCATTGGAATAACCTATACCAATGGTTCCCCAAACCATTTTATCCTAGGTTGTAGGGATATTGATATAAATTTTTTTTCTCAAGAACCATTGGTATATCCATGTTGGGATATTCTTATACCAATATCTCAGAGAAATGCTAGCATATTCCCCTCTACCTTACAATATATCCCACCTGCTTGCACCCCCATCAAACAATCTACAAATAAAATATAACCGAAAAGAAGAAAATATATATATCCAATAAAAATAAATATTCAAAATAATAAATATTATATATTTTACATTAAACCTATTAATAAAATAATAATAAAACAGTAACACATATATACAATCAGTTTCCGCAATAAAAAACCATACAAAAATTTAGAAATGTCAAAAAAATGAATTAAAAAATAGGGCATATCAATATATCACTGTAAAAAATACTTATCACTATCTTTATATCATCATGGTCATCACTATGATCATTAACATCTAGAAACTTATCAGAAGAATCATCATCCCGAACACCTGCATCAATATCAACACCTGGAAGGTCATTACCCGGATCAACACTAAGATGGTCACCACCATCACTCGAAGAATCCCATAATGTAAAAATCATAACCATACATGTTTCAACAACCAAAATATAATATAGAAGAAGCGATGGACACATATCATTCATTTCTTTCATCATGATCCTAGATTGCTAATTTGTTTCATCTACTGCATCTACATGGACCGTTTGTAACATATACCTAATATTAACGGAGTTATTTTCATTAAATGAAGTGATCCAGTACCTAGTGGTAATGATAGACTTCCCAGGTTGATGGTAAACCCTCCATTTCTGATCCTCACATAATACCAGTCACAAATGATCATTAAGGAAATTGTTTTCATCTTTTTAATCCCAAAGAGCCTCTAGAGCATGTTGTTGACATTATAAATTAGATAAATCTATAAGAAATAGATTTTAAAATTTTAAGGCATATAATAAATATTATAATATGTTTTTACATATTATAATTAATAGAGATCTTATCTTTATTCTTTCTTATTGATAAAAATAGTTTTTCTCAAGGTAAGAACCATCCAATGTTTATCATTACTCACTCAAAAAGTCAATTCATTAATAAAAATAATATTTATAATTATATTAATGGTCTAAACATAAAAAATAAAAACTAAAACCGCAATACTATGTTTATTATTCTATAAATCCTAAATTTTTTTTATCATTATTAGTTTTACTTGAATGTTACCCAATATTTCTCATGTTTCGACATGGCCATTCATTACAAAGCGTGAAAATACTTCATAAAAACCTTTTTTATGAAGAATTATAGAAAGTAAAATTATTAGTTTAATTATAAACTCATCTTTAGAAATCATAAAAATTATTAATCAAAAAAATAAAATTATAATAATTACCTAAATTATTCAATCTTTCATTATGTGGTAACCCTAAAACCACACTCTCAGATACATTTCAAAAAACATATACTTTAAATTTATGGTTTTGATACCATTAAATATGACCTAATTTCAACCATCCAAAACATTGAAGATAAATAGAAAATATCAGATCACTTATACACCAAATGAACTTTTAGGATTTGAGTTTTTGATAATTTGGAAAAACTATTTAATTACAATGCATATTCCTTTATGTGATAATTATTACAAGCATACCTCAATTTTATTTTTTCCATAAAGAGTATCTATAATTATTCCTACTAATCCTTAAACCTTGTAAAAACATTAAAAAACATGTGATGAGCACAGAAACCTCAGTAAGGGATATATAAAATAAGAAAGAAACCCTTTAGTAATTTTTAAATTCATGAAATCATAAAAGTGATTATTCTTTTAACATAATAAACTTTGAGCTCTAATAATCACTTAATTACACGTGAAATCATCTTTATTCCCTAATTACTCTCATAAAACACTCTATAAGAAAACATAAAGTAAAAATCATAACCATAAGGGTTTATTAGAATACATGAGAACCCATGAAACACATTTTTGAAAAACAAAACTTTTTAACCATAACAGGGAATAATCATTCCTTTAAAAAATTATTATTACTTTTACTTTTGAAATCAAATGATTTATATGAAAACTCATTAGAAATCCTATAAAGTTATGTATATAACTTGGGTTATAAATTTTCACATCACTCTTACAAATAGAATGACCTACTCGATGAATTCCAATAACCTCTTAAGAGAAACTTAACTAGGTAATTCCATCCCTTTACCCAATTCATTAGAGAGCTATATCGGGTTCACCCATCCTTGGTTTATAATGGAATGAAACATAATTTATTTTTAATGAAAGCACACACACATTGTTTATAAGTAAACCAAGAGTTATCCTCAACAATTACCAAGAACTATAACATAATCATAACATATGAAAGCTTTTATTTCTAAAAAAATAGTTTTTTCACCCATTACAATAGAATTTCCAAATATTAAAATAACCAATACATTTAAACCCCTTTCTGAAAATACCTAGAATAATGGAAATGATGGTTTTTATTTGAAGAAAACATGAAATATTGCAAAGTAATCCAAAAATCAAATAATTTTTATGATTATGAGAAAAACTGTTGACACCATATACATTAAAACAGAACACTAATTTTTATTTTTATAAAACATTTCATATAAAATATATAAATATATTATTTTTGAAAACCTTTGAAAGAATGTAAAAATCAACATAAAATGTACTTTATCATTCATTAATGTACATATAAATACACCAATAAAACAATTTTAATATTTATGAAATGGAATAAAAATATTTATAAAATAAATATTTAAAACATTTAAAATAAGGTTTTTAAGGTAAAGGGTCCCTTACCTTGAGTTTGATTGATCATGTAAGTTTCCTATATTCCAGGATAATAAGATTATATTAATTATTTACTTTATTAATAACCTTTTTCAATTTTGTTATTCATTTTATTTCATTTATTACCATGTTATATTAAATTACTTAATCAATTAAGTCCACATCTGATGTTTTGATGATGTTTGATTAATATGTCCAAAATGACTTTGGTAAGTTAACTATTGTCAAAGAGATCATTATCCCATTGTATTAAAAATAATAATCCTGAAATAATTATATTTCTATACATAAATTATATTTTTAAAACTAACCATGTGATATTATTATAAATAAGGAGCTACATTATAATCATGTATATTGTAGGCCATACACATGCATGAGTAACATTTCCAATTTTCAAAGAAAATTAAGGAAAGAAGGTAAGTATAATTTTATATTTCCATAATGAATATCATATCATAAATATCATACTATTTATTGAAATATACCTATGTATAATATCAATGATATGTGGTTATGAAAAAAAATAACATCATTTCATGGAATTGTTAATCCACACATATGCATGAACGACGTTATATTTTTTTTAATGGATGGAAAGGTAAGAAATTAGGTGATATTTTATCATTTGAGAATGATAAATATGTCATGAATATCATATATATATATACATTAATTACATAATTATAGTTTTATTATAAGTCAAAATACTTTCATACAATAAAATTTGGATATGTTTAAGTGATTTTTTCATCCATATATCTTTATTTTAACCCTTTGTAAATCCTTTTGTAAATTATCATGATATCACAGTGTTTTACTCGATAGGGGCCAAAAAAGTTAATATAAAATTAAAAGTCGCCCATAAATAGACCATGGTTGATATTTTAAAACATAACTTATTCACCTAGATAAAGATAATATTTTTATGAATTTTAAAACATTTAATAAAATATTTTTTATTATAAAATATCATTAATGTAAAATTTTAAAATTCATGAAAAACTATAATATAACACGTGTTTAACTCATGTAAAATGGTTAAAAAATACTATTGATATGAATATAATAATGATATATTCTTTATGTAATCAAAAAATTAAATTTATATAGGTTTAGATATAATTTTAGACCTTATCTTTTTGTTTAACCCCTTGGTTAACTAATTTTAACTTTAATTGTGGTAATGAATTTTTCAATGTTAAATGGTTGTAATTTTAATTATAACATGAAAATTGGATAATAAATGAAAATGGATGAAATTTAAATCTGTTTCAAATCCTAATTATCCTCTTCCAATATTTTTATTATTATTAATTAATATAATATAATATTATTTAACATAAATATCATTAATGTCATTTCGGAGACTATTCATTTAGTTTGATTTTAAAGAGAAGAATATATTAATGTATTTATAATATATAAATATAACACATCAAAATATGTTATATTTATCAATTAAATTAATGTGACATTATAAATCACTAAAAAATTATTAATTTTTGATTTTTTAAAATTATTTACCTGATTTTTCTACTACTAATACAAGCACTGTGTAAGTGTTGCATAACCATTTAAGGTAATAATTTAATAACTATTTTTTAAAAAGAATTAACTTTGATAAAAATAATTTATATTAAAAAAAACAATTTATAACCAAAAATAATTTTTTATCCATTTCACAAAATAATATAAATATTGAAACCTTGAGAGTGACATTTTTTACTTTACCTTTACTTAAAATATTATATAGGGAAAAATTAAATCTAAATGACCAAAAAAGATATAATTTTAAGTTTTTTATGATTATAGACGAAATTGGATCACCCAATGAAATTATGGAATTTTTTTGAATGAATTTTAAGAGTTATCACATTATTTTTAACTCTAATTAACCCCTTTTACCTTTACCATGATAACAAAAATTTATTATGGTTACTATTCATAATGAACAAAACTAAAAGGGAACTATTTAAAAAATTTATAATTAATGATTCAAAATATGGAATCTATTTTTTATGATTTAAATTATATAAGTGGTAGAAATTAATTTTAGATAAAAACTTAAAACACAATAAATAACAATTTTTTAGAAAAATTCATTTTTAATCCCAAAAACAAATTATACCAAAATTGAGTATAATTACGATAAAAAAATAATTAATTAGTTTATATAGTACTAAATAATATATATTTTAATTCTATATCAATTAGAAATAATAATAGTACTTTTAAATTACTTTTTTTAATGAAAATAAATGAAATTTTTATAAAAATCACTATTTTCTCTATTCATTGAAAAATCAATCCTTCTAGAAAAATAAAACAAATATATTAAAATATATTTACCTATATTAATTAAAAAATTATATCTTTTTTATAAAATAAAATTTCTAAAAGTTTTTTAAATTAATTATAGTATTTAATCACAAAAAACAATGAAAATCGTTTTTAAAGAAAATAGATTTATGAAGAATAAAATAAATTCACTACAAAAATGAGTGCTTATTTTATAATATTTTATCAACAATTGTTTATTGGTTATTAAAATTATATATATATATATATATATATTAATGTGTCTACTATCTTTCACACCCCCCAATTCAATGGCTTGGTTATAAGGGCCTTAAAATAATAATATTTTTTGGTTTGTTTATGCTCGATGTTGCATATAATATACGCTATCATACATAGTATTTTTTAAAATCCCTGGATATTAAATTCTACCCCATTTAATAAATTTATTCCTCGCAATTTTAACTTGTCCTTGTTAATCAAGGGTTTGACATTTGATAACTCTTTTGTGAAAAACCCACATCATAAAAAGGGTTAATAAAAAGTTTTCTTGAAAATGGGGAAAGGGAAATTTGAAGCTCATCTAGAATAACACATAACTAGGTTTAAAATAGAACAATATTAGTGGGAAGTGAAAATATGTATATGGATAAAATTTTAATTACTAAATAATGATAGAGAGTGATAGAGATCACTGATCATAAGAATGTGAATGATCATGAGAAAGTTAATTACCATAAAACCGTAAACAAAAGAGGTGTGAAAAGACCATAAATTCATTATAAATGAAAGTAATGGTTTAGTTTTTTTGTTCCAATATCATTTTCTTATATTTGATGAATTAATTTACCATATAGACTAAGAATAAAAGAAAATATAATTCATTTTATTTAAATCCATAAATAAAATTTTCATCCTTTGGTTGTATGTTATAGTTAGTTACCAAATTTATCTCATATTTTTCTCTAAATAATGATTATTAAAGATTAATGTTTCATGCTTCAATTAGTAAAATTAACTTCTAATATATCACATAATTCCAAAAAAAGAAAAAAAATCCATTCCTCCAATCTTTAGACATTAACAAAAAAAAGTTAGAATAAGGTAATATATTTAGAAAAATGAATAAACATTCATATGAATAAATAAAATATTAATCACCAAATCCTTAATAATAATAAAAAGTTTAAATTAGATCATTTGATAAATAACTCACCTTAAAATTCTTTAAAATATACCTGACTATGTTTAAAACCAAAAAATAAAAAGGAATTGATCACATATTCTTTTGAGATTACTTTAACATTTATTTACAATAAACATTTGTCAATAATAAATTCATATAAACAAAATTTATATTCTCTAATCATATAATATAAAAAATATTCTAATCTTTTCCTTAAATAACCCGAATCACCATAAAGACAAAATATAAAAACAAATACTTCCAAAAGATAATTCAAACTTAATTCCTCAAAAAAATTCTATCTTATCCAAAAGTATTTATATTTACCTTAATTTTATAAGTTACTTTAAATAATGAACTTATTAAAAAGATTAAATTAATGACATAATCACCAATAAATTTCTGATCTCAACATTATCTATGTAGTAAATCATATATTCTCAATATGTAAAAACCCTTTTATCCTGATTAATCATAAGTACCTCAACATCATAGATAATTATAACCCTAAAGGTTTTAAAGGCCTTTCAAATTATCTACATAGAATATAAAATAAATATTCCTTAAATAACCCTTCACTAAAACATATACTAAACCCAAGGGTTTAATTACCATAAATTTCTCCCAAAATACTCTTAACCATCTGAAAATACCACTACCTAAAACCTCAAAGGTGTGTTTATTCCTTTGGACTTATGATCAACCATAAAATTATATAGTCATGAATGTATCTATAAATTTTAAGTTAACCTCACATGAAAAAAATCCTAATCTCCAAATTTATATAAACCCTTCTCTAATACTAAATGTGACAACTTTGAACTCACACTCCTGGATCTGGTGATAAAAACATAAACAATATATTTATAGATTTGATACCAATAATTGCGATTGAATTTAAAAAAACCAAAAATTACTACATAAAAAGGAAATATTAGATTAATTATATATAAATGGACCTTTTAGGTTTTTATTTTTATAGAATTAATAAAAAATCTTAAATAATGATACCCTAGTCTTTAAGGGGGAATTATTCCGGCAATACCCAGCTTTTTTTTCCTTATTAAGTATTCTTCATTGTTAAAAATCACACTTAAACCCTAATAAAATAATTTAAGAACATGATATGAAAAAATATCATTAAGGGACATATTAAAGAAAAAATAAACCTATTAGTCCTTTTCAAAACCATGAATTCATAAAGGATAGTTACCCTTTAACATAATAAACTTTGAGCTCCAATAATCACTTACATACAGATGAATTCATATTTACTTCCCAATGATTTTCATAAAAAAATTTATAAGAAAGTATAAAAGAAAATTTTTAATTATATGGTTTTATAAAAAAACATGATAAATCATGAAAAATATTCTCTTAAAAATATACCTTTTATCCCAAAAGTGTGTAATCATTAGTTTAAAATAAAATATTATAAGTTTTACTTTTAAAATTAAATTATTTCAATGAAAAATTATTAGGAAGCATAGAAAAGTTATGTAAGTAACCCAAGACATCATTTTTAATATCACACTTAAAAATGGAATAACTTACCCAATAAATTCCAATAATATATTTGGAGAAACCTAATCGGTTAACTCCATCCCTTTACCCAATTCATGGTAGAGATATATCTGACTCACCCATCCTTAGTTGATAATGGAACCACCCATAATTAGTTTATAATGAAACTATACATCCTTGAATTATAATATAACTAACTATCATCATAAATAGTTATGAAGAACTATAATATAATCACAACACATGAAATATTATATTTTCATCAAAATATTCTTGGCACCCATAAGAAGAACATTTCCTGATATTGAAATATACATTCCATTTAAAAAACTTTTCAAAATAAAAATAAAAAAGGTAAAGAGGGATTTAATTTAAAGAATAAATAATATATTTTAATGGAATAAAAACATAAAATAATATTTAGGTTGGTGGAAAAAACCATTGATGTCGTATACATTAAAATAAAACATTCCTTTTACCTTTTTGTCAAAATATTCCATATAAAATTCGTAAAAATATTACTTTTGAAAACCTTTGAAATAAAGTAAATAGTGACATAAAATTTACATTATAATATATTCATGTACATATAAATACATCAATAAAATCAATTTAAATAATATGGACATATAAGAAAAATATTAATAAAATAAATCATTACAACATTTAAAATGATATTTTTAAGGTAAAGTATCCCTTACCTCGAGTCTGAATCATTATGTAAGTTATTTATCTTCCTAAATAATAAAATTATGTTCAATATTTACTTTCCTAGTAACCTTTTTCAATATTATTATTCTTTTTATTTTATTTATTACTATGTTATATATAATTACTTAATCGTTTAAGTTCATGTCATATTTTTTAATGATGTTCGACTCATATGTCCAAAATGAATTTGGTAAGTTGGATATAGTCAAAGAGGTCATTATTACATCATATACAGAATAATAATAATTTAATAATAATAATTTTTATAAATAAATTATACTTTTAAAACTAACATTGAAATATGGTTATTAAAAATGAACTATGTTACAATCATGGAGATGGTAGGTTGTGAGTACGTATGAGTAACATTTCTATTTTTAAAATAAAATGATGAAAAAATGTAAGTATAATTTTAAATTTATATAATTTTGATTATATCATAAATATCATATAATTTATTTAAATATAATTATATATAATATCCATATGATGTGGTCATGAAAACTGAATCACATCACCTCATAGAGGTGGTAATCCATACATACACATGAACGATGTTACCATTTTGCAATGGATGTAAATGTAAGAAATCACATGATATATTATATTAAAAAATGATAAATATGTAATTAATATAATATATATATTTACATTAAATTCATAATTATAACAATCCATGAGAGGCGGTGATGTAAAATTAATTACATCAGTTAGCAAGGCGGTGGTCCACTGTTCACATGAATTATGGTTTTATTTCCCATTTGATGAAAGATAAAATAGATATATGTTATTACACTAAAATAATAAAATATAAGTATATTTCAGACACATATTTTATTATTGCATAATGTTTTAAGAATATTTTTAAGGATGCATAATAAAAAATAAAACCAAAATGCTAGGTTAATAACTATACCTCTTATTCAAACAACCTATTTAGGTTTAAAACTAAACCCTTCCTATGATGATTTTATGATAAATAATTAGACTCTAGGATGTGGGTAGGTTTATTATAAAGGGATTTGGGTGGGTATTTTCTAGGATAGAGTGCTAAAAATGTGTGAGAAAGAGTGGATAAGCGGTTTCCTTTTATAAGTGAGGGGAGGGGCACTCTTCAAATTTAGTTAAGTATTAAATTAATATAAATTAATTTTCATGGGAGAAATGGATCGAAAGTGATGTATTTTGAATATAGTATAAGTTTGATTCAACATAATCTCATCCAATAAATGTTTTACAAGTTTAAGTGGACTTCTCACCCTTACCTCTTTGTTTTAACCCCTTGTTAACTCTTTTAGAAATTACTATAATAACAAAGTTTTTTACTCTCTAGGGATCAAGAAAGTTACTATAAAATAAAAAGTGACCCATAAATTAAACATGGTTGATATTTTCAACCATATCCTAGTAAATTGGCTGAATATAGTATTTTTTATGAATTTTAAACCAATTAATAAAGTATTTTTATTATAATATATCATTAATGTCATTTTTGAAAAACTAAAATATTATAATATAATATTTATTTAACTCAAGTAAAATGATTTTAAAATAACATGGATTATAATATAAGTTGGATATGGTCTTAATATAATCACCAAATCAGATTTTTATAGGATTAATGATAATATTAATTTTTATATACATTTTGGGTACATTTAATTAATGATCAATCATGTTTTATTTGGTATACAATGGGTTTTGATGTGTTTTCATAATAATAAGGAAATCAAGACTCAAAGGAGTAATGTTGGAAGAATAGAAAATTTCACATTACATGTCATGAATCTAAAGTAAATGATGTGTACACCTTGAGCACACTACCTTCTAGGTGAAATTACAAGTCGTGAATCCCAAATACAAGGTTTGAACCAAGTATATGATGTGTATCCTAATTAAACATCATTAAATCTTTGAACTCCAAATATTAATATTACAAATAATGAGTTCATTAAAAAATGATAAATTGAAAAACTAGTTTCCCTTGAATATTTAATAATAAAAATCTTTGAGGATCCAAAATATTTGAAGTCATTAGAGGATATTAAGTACACAACTTGAAAACTAGTTAGACGTCAATTAAGTTTCGAAGTAGAAGAAAATTAAACCAGTATATGACATGAACCATTTAGATGTTGTTTACTTTTTGGGATACATAAATATTTTATCCCCCTCTACATGTAGAGGGGAGCTCAGACCCAAAAAATATTTCTTCTTTTCTTCCACTCATATTCATTTTTCTATTATTTTCAATTAAATCTATCTTTATTGATTTATTTTATTATTCTACACATTTTTTTGTTTCCATTTTCAATTTCAAGATGTTTTTTTGTTCATTGTTGTTCCAATGATCTATTTCTAATTCTGTTTTCCATTAAACTTCAATTTCTGCTGTGATGTTCATTTTTTCTTCATCCAAGTTAGTATTCAATTTTGTTTCATAATTTTAATTGTCAATTACACTAATTTCTATTTATTATTTTATATAATGGGATTATTTTCATCCATTCCCCTATTTTATTAAATTTTTTTATGTGTAGATAATCTTCTTAGGGTTAGGGTTTGAGAGTAGGGGTGGATTGAACTTAATGAATTTTTAAAATCAAAACTGGGTGAACTTATGGCTAGTAATTAGGTTTAAAATAATTATAAATCCCATTATCTCATAATATATAAAACCATTAGAGGTTCTAATTAAAAAACCATTACCTAGTTAGAGAATATATAGGTAGGACCAATATCTTGTAACCCTTTCTTCTACGAATCCATGATTCATGTGCCTTAGGTTTTCAATTAATCTAGACTAAGGAGTGTTTTCCAACTTAGGTTGATCCAATTGGTTGGACCAAGATCAATTTGTGTCATTTTCACTACTTCTCATCCAATTCAATTGGTCTATTGCAAGTTAGATCATGGATTACCCTTTACCTTTACCCTAAAATTGACCCCAAACCCTTCCTTTAATCCATTTTAAGACTCAATATACCTAGTTTTTGTCAATACAAACCAAAGAGAGTAAATGTGAGGAATCCCCTAAAAGGTTATAATCACTAGGTTTATTTTTGAACAAGCTGTCTATGTGGGTTCAACCTCATATCGACACTTACTATTCCTTAGTTACTTAGTGTATTTTGGGAAAATAAATATTTAATCTTATCAATGCTTGATGGAATCAATGACACCTTCTAAGCACACGAAATTTTGGTGCCTTTGTTGGAGACATGTTGTGCATTGGGAAAGTAACATATGTTATGAACCTCATATTACCTCTACCCATCCCCATTATTCTATTTTCTATCCCATTTCTATTTCAAAAAATTATATTCTTACAAACTAGAACCCGCATGCACTTCTTCTTGGCTTAGTGAAGGTGTTAGGGTCACCTGATTCATTTGAGGAGCCTAGACGCAAAAGAACTACTTCTTTTTGATATCCAAATCAATAGATCGATTTTTGTACAACAAATTTTCACAATGGATGAGCACAATGATCTTACACCACTACAACTTCAAAACCATCAATATTAACCACATGAAAATTAGGATGAGAGACCAGAATTGCAGAAGTTCACCATAATGGACTACGTCCTGTCGTATATTAGTGGTGCTACACCCAACATTGTGCACCCACCTATTAAATACCACACATTTGAAATGAAACATAGACTCATTCATATGATCCAAAACATGGGAAAATACTATGGGATATAAATATAAGAACCCTATAGACACATTTCAAATTTATTTGAAGTTTGAAATACTATTCACAACTATGGAATTTTCTATGATGCAATAAGACTAATATTTTTCACATTATCTTTGCGCGATAGAGCCAAGGGTTGGATAAAATGTCAATCTCCTGATTCCGTCATGAATTTAGACAAAAAATCCAAGAATTTTTTTGATAAATACTTCCCTCTGATCTAAACATGGATGTTGGGAAATCACATTCAAAATTTCAATCAGGTGAAAGGAGAATCAGCCTGGGAATTCAAGGATAGATTCAAGGAGCTAAAATATAAGTTCCCACATCACATTATAGATGTGTGACCTCAATTAAAAACATTCTTCTAGGGACTCCATCCAATCGCCCATACTTTTGCAAACACCACTGCTGAAGTCAGGATCATGCTAAATACACCTGATGTTAGAAGAGAAATTCTGGATAATGTTTCACACACTACCATCCTATGGAAAAGTGATAGATGACCACCCCGACATAGAATCTATCTGGTAAGGAAGACTATCTACCTAGAATCCCATGTTGATTCCCTAACCAAGAATCTTGAGTCATTTCAGCTAACTTCTCCACCTTATCCTCCTCCTTCTCATGTTATAGAGATGAAATATTGTGAGATGTGCAGAGGCTCACACCTATACCAAGACTTCATGGAAGGTATAGAGGAACCCTAATTCCAAGATTGTAACTACGTCAATTATAATAAACAATACCAGACTCCCCAACAACACCAAAATCAAAGATATCAGTAGATACAAGATTAGTAGTCAAAATAATAAAACCATGTCTATTATCAAAAAAGGAGTGGAAACATTCCCTCAAAGAATTAGGTACCACATGGGTACCATCCTAAAGGTCAAGCTCATCGACCGCCACAACAATTCCAACAAAAGTTTCCTAGAGGTAAATAATTTTCACCAGATCAACATCAAAAATTCCGAAAAGCTCTGCTAAGACCACTATAATAAGTCTAAACTATCGAAGACAATTTTAAAAACCTACTAACTACCTTTATGAAGAAACCATACCAAAGTATAAAAACCCAAGTGAATGAAATAAAAACCACAAGGATTACCTATGAAACCTGGAGCATCAAGTGGGGCATATCACTAATACTTAATCGGATTGACTACTAGGTATATTTCCTAGTAATATCGAAGCTCATATGAGGGAGGTGGCTAAACCTATAGTTGTTAAAAGTGGAAGGATGCTAAAATTTTAATAACCATGTAGAGATAATTAAAATTAGTTATAATAATCTAATAAAATTATCAGGAGAGAAATCAAGAGAGAGAATCAACCAAAAAATCTCTCGTATAGGGAATTCCTTAAAAGGATATTGTATATATGGCACTGCCACCATACAAGACACCTATCCCATTTCTTGAAAGGAGGAAACAATCCAAAAATATGGATAATATAAAAAATTTATAGATATGGTTAAACAATTGTGCATTAACATCCCCTTTATAGAAGAAATTTCTCAAGTACCTACTTATGTGAGATTCTTTAAAGAATATATCTCAATTAAATGGAAGATGGAGGACTTATGATTTACATCACGATATAAAGAATGCTCTACACTTGTATATTGGAAGCTCCCACAACAAATACAAGACCCCATAAGTTTCTCAATTCCTTACACTATAGATACATTCTATTTTGAAATATCCTTGTGTGATCTAGGTGAAAGTATTAGTCTCATTCCTATGAGTGTCTCCAAGAAGAGGAGGCTTAGAGAACTAAAAACAATAATGGTGGAACCCCAACTTACTAACTGATTATTCAATAATCCTTAAGGATTGCTCGAGGAACTCTTAGTAAAAATTGTAAAATTGATTTTCCCTACAGATTTCATAATCCTAGACATGGAAGAAGAAGGATATATTCCCCTTATTTTAGGAAGACCATTTCTCACCATTTGGAAGGCACTGATTGATGTTAACAAAGGGATATTGATATTTATATTTAGTGAAGAACATGTTGTGTTTGATTTGGTGGAGGCTACTAATAATATATACGATTCATTGAATTATAAGTTGTCACTCTTATTGATAAGAAATATGATCATAAGAAAATTTAGGATGAAAATAAGAAACGACCTCATGTTGACAAGGGATCTAGTGATCAAAAAAATGTGAATTAAACTGCACCTATAACGGTGTATACCATCCTACCTTTCATCCTCTATGTTTTCAAGAATCATTCTAAAAAGGTAGTATCCTCATATTTGAAGTAATATGAATGAGATAATTTCAAGCTCAAGATAATAAATAAATCACTAATTGGGAGGAAACCTATGATAGGATAGATTCTAGGGAAATTGAAAAAACACATGTCATTTAATGAATATACACGAGGTAAAAGTACCAAGGTCTGGAAAAATAAAATACTTAGATTTAAATGTCGTGTATTAAATATACAATGTGAATTCATTGAGATAACTTTAAAATAAAATGAACCCTAGGTTCATTCCCACACAATACCACCCTTACCCTTGGCCTCCCCTATCTCGTATGAACCCCCTCCCCTTACCTCGGCCTCCCCTCTCATCAAACCACCTAACCCCTCAGGTTATCCTCCACCATTAATCCTCTTACATCTTATAGTCCTCTTCTAATCACTTTTATATGCTTCCATCAGCAATAGTGAAAACCAAATGTGCATCATAGGGAGAAGATCCTCAACCACCCAAGCGCCATGCAGTTTCTCATCCTCCACCACATATAGATACCACTAATTTACTATCCACTTATGTTTCTTCCACCCCATTAGCTATTGAGGAGTCCCTAGTCCTCATCCAGCTAGTAATAGGGTGATACCTCATGGCCACACATACATCCCTACATCCAATTTTCAAACCCAAAACATTAGATTCAGCTGGACTATCTCTAGGAAAAGCTGATGAAGTCCAATAATAAATTGAACCTAACTATGATTGATAAAATTCAGATTCTCAAGGAATTCCTTAAGATTATTGACTGTATTAACCTCTCCACCATCAATTAGGTTTATAATAAGAAATTATAAGATTTATTCCTTAATTGCATGTCCACTTTGGAGATCAATGTGGCCCACACACCTTTCTACTGGGTGGTATGCCTTGGGAGCTGACCCCTAGTGAATTCAATGTCAGAGTTGGTATATAAACTGATGGGTTCATCACCTATCCAACTTACTTAGCCATAAGAGTTGACCTAATCAAGGAGGATGCAGTTGGGTGATGGCCACTGATCTCCCCAGATCCTTGTAGCTTCCATTACCCTTTCATGGAAAAGAGAACCCAACTACGGGGTGATGCCTTATGGATTCCACCCCACACTTTATAAAATAATTATATGCCCATAGGGGATGCTAATAGAAGCATAATTTGGATTAAGGTTCTTATCCTCACCTCTTCCATTGGTGGACAGCCATCAACATGGCCTGATATTTCACGCTTTACTATGAGAAATAGGTGAGGCAGGTTATGGTACTCTTTTGGGTAGCAGCTTCATCACTCACCTTGTGATCCTTCTTGGCACCTTTAACACAGTCAAACCAATTTTGTCACTGGGGAATATAAAGCCTATTAACCTCTTTAAGCTCCATTATATGGGTCTATTGAGGAAGTTAAATGGGAGGTACCAATGGGCCCTATATTTTGTGGATTACCCTTCCCCATCCCTTTCTACCGCTCAGGACCCACCTTCCATTGCTGATCCATTACCCCTACTTACAGATCCACCCCAATTTCACTATTTACCACCATAATTTCCACACCACCATCCATAAAAACTTCCCCAGGTTCCACATCTGCACGCGAACTACCCATTCCATCAAACCTGTGGTATGATTTCCTGTTTCATTTAGAAAAATAGTCTTAGATTTTCCACTGCCATCGAATTACCTTTACTGCACAATCCCTTTTCACCACCCCTCCACCAATACCTTCATCTCCCCAACTACACCCACATATTTATTACACTTCTAGATATTTTCCTACAACACCTCCCACACTATATGATCTGTCTTCTGAGATCACTGGACCTACTTCTCAGTAGAATTATCTTGTGGAGAAATCCTGACATGGAATGGGAACAATCATACCATATTCTTCAGAGGACCCCTAATCAATCTAGATGCTAAACACACAACCTCAGTATATATTGACACCTCGACCCTCCATCCTTAACTATGCATGCTACAAATAACATAGAATATATTATGTCAATCGATCCTCGGACCCTATAATCCATAGATGACATCGATAGGGAATGACAATTGCATGAACCCACTATTCAGGAGGGGAATCCTAAGGTGGATATCAGCAACATTGTCTTTACTATCTAGTTATGTCCTAGTCCCCTCACCTTTCGTATGCTATTTTGGGTATCCTTGTTTTTTATACTACTTGTATTCCCTTTCACACCAATTTATCATTTATATATAGTATATATATATATATATGGGACAATTTTTTTTTCTTTACTACTTGCTAGATTATTTTCATTTTACTATTGCATTATTTTAGCCATGTTTAGCTCTACTACCTATTCTATGATCACTTAAGAGACTATTAGGCCATCCTTTAGTATGACACTTGCGATATATTAGCATGTGGATGACCTATAGAGGCATGTTGAGGATATAAAGATGCAGATCTATACTCAGCAGGATCCTTCTACATAATGATCATTACAAATCTTCCTACCACACAAGATTCATAGTTGATAGCTTACTAAGGTGGTTAATGAAAAAAAGTATCCTTGTGAGCTCAATGACACTACCACCAGTTCCCATAGAAGGAAGTGGACTTATACGTCGATGAATGACATTAAATAATTCCTTTATCCATCCTTCTACATGAGGATGATATTGTTAGCGCTTTATGGGATAAAATTCATATTTATTTTTAGATGTGTTCTTAGGCTATGTCTTTTTCTTTTCTAGCATTTTATTTTTATTGATCATCCCAAACTTCACTATTCTCACTTATTGCATTTATTTGAGTTGTGTTCTTCTATTTTGACTATATACAACTACTCATTTTTATACTTCCAAAATGGTTAACCAGTATGAACTAATGGTTTATTTAGTGTAGGTATTTTATTGCTTGATTTTTTTTGTAGGTAGAAAAATTACCAAACAACATCTAATAGGTTTCCCCATGGCATGAATTCCACTAAAGGGAGCACTAGATTCCCTATTTTCAATTCTTAAAATTTCATTTAAATTTTCTCTATGCTATAGTTTATTTCACTCACATGATGCATTAAAGAATAATATAGTAACTGTCTCATTTTAAGTGCAGGAGAGTCTTTCTTATGACTTATTGTTAATACACTTGAATTATTTCATGTTTTCCTTATTCTAGGAGAAATGTTTCAATTAAATCATGATTTAAAAATGGAATGTAATTTCACCATTTTTAATAAAATAAAAATTTAGGTTGAATATTGTTGAAATCCATTTTTTATTACTATTTATATTTTTAGCATGATTTCTAAGTTGAGTAATTTAACTCTAATTCTTGATTATTGAAATTTATTTTGATTGGATTATTACTAGATACTACACCCTGAGTGATTTTAAATTATTTTTGTACCCCTATTCCTAAGATTATTACAGAATTAAACTTTCATATTATTTCATTAGCATATTTATTGAGAGACACTGGGTCATGTAAATCTATCATAACATGCATTGAGATCTTATTAAGTCTATTATTGAAAAATGAACTTTCTAAAATGATTGAGTCAATATTTGTTGATACAATTTTCTTGTGACTCACTTGTACAAATTTACTTTTTATCCCATAGTATCCATGAATAACCTTGTTAGGATGGATCCATTTCAGGACTATCAACCCTTCCTAACCTACTCTTGGTGTGATTCATGATTATTATTTGAACATGTGTGGGTGAATGTTCACTAATTATGGACACAGGATGCTGATATTGAAGATATGTGTAGTAGAACTTTCACCAAATTTTTATGATATGGTATATGATTACTTTTTTAATTTTATATAATTACCTTGTTCCTTTGAAAAAATATAAACAATAAAATAAAATAAAATATTGGGTTGTGTATTAGTAAGGTAAAAAATCACCATTACAAGACCTATTAATCCTATGATAGATCCTATATGGTTAGGTGATATATGTGAGATCTAAACTAAACCTAATTTTCAATAAATAAATAAAAATATATAAAAGGACCCGGGTATATTCTTGATACTTACATGATATATTCATGGACCCACTTTGAGCTATTGGATCATGAATATATTTTTTATAGGAGGATAATTTATTGAACTATTCATAATTATTATAAATTATACTGTAGATTCTACCCTCATTTTCAATATTTTTTCACTATTTTCCAACATACCCTTAGCCTTGAAGACATTAGAACCTTATTACTGAATCCCTCATGATTAATTTTTTATTTGTCTTTACAAAGTGGAGATGTTAGAACCAATATGGGCCTATGGTTAGGAACATGTATTTAGTGTATTATTATAACCCATGTTTTATTTTACCTTGACTGATGAGAAAAAATTCATTGTGAGGTAAATCAAAAAAAGGGTATATCATCTAAGGAAAAGTTGTAAAATTTTAATTAAAGGAAGAAAGAATATGAATAAAGAAATTGACTCTAAGGAATGAATGATTTTCTCTATAAGATTGATTTTGGAGGGCTTGCTTTTTCTGCTTGGATTTAGTTTTATTTTATTAGTTTTAATGCATGTTTCCTGTATAAAGATTTTTTTATTTGGAATCCCTGTTGAGATTATTTTTTCTTGAGTACAAGAAATTGTTCAGGTGAGGGGGAATTTTATAAGCCAAATTTATATATACATTTTTCATACATTTAATTAATGATTACTCATGTTTTATTCTATATACCTTGGGTTTTGATGTGTTTTCACAGGAATTAGCTATTCAATAATTAAGGGAGGAATGTTGTAAAAATAACAAATTGCACATTAGACATCATGAATTTAAAGTACATGATGTGTATACATCAATAATACCACCTCCCAGCTAAAATTACATGCCCTGAATCTAAAATACAAGGCATGAACCAAGTACATGACATGTATCCTGATTAAACATCATGAAATAGTCAGTGTTCCAATCTAAGTATTAAAAATCATGAACTCATTACACTATGTTAGAAGTTAAAAACATAATTTTCAAATAAGATTTAAGGTAAAAAAGATGTGGAGATCCAAAATATTTGGAGGCTTTGAAAGATAAGAAGTGAATGACATGAAAACTAGTTACACATAATTTAAATTTTGAAGAATAATCCACTTAAAGCATTACACAACATGAAAAATTTACACACCATGTACTTCTTGGTATTTATAAATATTTTAGTACCCTAGATGTGTAGAGGAGTGCCCAGACCCATTAAGTCTTTCTTATTTCCTTTTTTTATTCATAATTTTTCTTCTTCTTTCAATTATATCTATCTATATTGATTTCTTTTATTATTATTCACATTATTTTCTTTATATTTTCAATTCCAAGATTCTTTTGTTGTTCATTATTGTTACAACATCAATTTTCTAATCTCATTTGATGTGAAACATTTATTTAATCTATTTTTTTCATTGTTTCTTCATCGAAGAGAGTATTCATTTTCTTTTTTCATGATTTAAATTATGAATTGTCCTAATTTCTATAAATTATTTGATATTACAATCCAACTTTTATTTATTTTCCTATTTTTATTCAATTCTGTTATGTGTGGCTAATCTGATTAGGATTAAGGGTCAGGAGTAGGTTGGCTTGAACCTAATTGTTATCTAAAATTGAAATTAGGTATCCCTATGTCTAGTAATTGGATTTTAAAAAATTTTCAATATCATTATAATTCTCTACCCCTGCCCAATAGAGGTGAAAGTTGAAATACCATGACCTAGTTAGAGTGGATCCGGGTAGGACCAATAGCATGTAATTATTTCTTCATATAATCTAAGATTCCCATGATTAGGTTGTCAATTACTCAGTACTAAGGAGTCATTTATATCTTAGGTTGATATAATTGGTTGGAGGAAGATCAATTGGTGCCTTTTTCACTACTTTGTAGCTTATACCATAGGTCTATCCCAAGTTAGATTGAGGATTAACCTTTACCTTTACCCTAAAATTAAACCCAAACCCTTATTTTAATCTATTTTAAAAAACAATATATCTAGTTTTAGTCAATACAAACCAAATATATTAAATGTGAGGAACCCACCAAAAGGTTCTGAACATTGGGTTACTTGTATAACAAGTTATCTCTGTGGGTTCAACCCCAGACTGCCTCTTACTATGCCATAGTAGTTGACTGTAGTTTGGTAAAATAGATATTTAATCTGATCAATATCTAGATGAATCAATGAAACCTTTTGGGGGAATCAATTATATATCATTTTAAAACTTATATTTTTTTCAACCCCTTTGTTAAAATTTTTTAATCTTAACCATGGTAATGGCCTTTTCAATATTAAAGAGTTATAATTTTACTTTTAATGTAAAATTTTTCTCTTAAGAGGTAAAGGGATGGAATTTTAGACCATTTCACATACCAATTGTACTATTTCAATATTTTTATGATTTTTAAATATTTTAATAGAATATTATTTAACATAAAATATCATTAATGTAACTTTGACACTATTCATTTTGTTTTTATTTAAAGACAATAATATAGTGATGGATTTAAAATATAAAACTTTAAAACATCCAAAATATATTATATTGATAAATTAAATTAGTGGGAAACTATAAGACACTAAAAAAATACTACTTTTAGAGTTTTTAAAATCATTTAATTTATTTTTATACTATTTTCACTAGCACTATGTCAGTGGTTCTTAAGCATTTAAGGCAATTCGTTCATCACTAAAAAATTAAAATAAATTACCATGATAAAAAGTTTAATAAAATGTCCTTTATAATAAATTATACATCAATAAAATAATTTTAATAATATGTACATGGAATAAAAATATTTAGAAAATAAATCTTTATAACTTTTAAAACGAAAGTTTTAAGGTAAATTTTCCCTTACCTCGGTTCCGAATCATCTCGTAAGTTATTTATATAACATAGTAATAAACTTATGTTAATTATTAACATTATTAAGGAAATTTTTAAATTTTATTATTCTTTTTATTTTAGTTATTAACATGTTTTATACAATTACTTAATCAATTAAGTTCATGCCGGATGTTTTGACGATGTTCAACTCATATGTACAAAATGACATTAGTAAGTTGAATACAATAAAAGAAGAAATTATTCCATAATATCCATAATAATAATAATTAAATAATTATTATTTCTTAAATCAATTATACATTTAATAATAATCATGAAATATGGTTATGAAAAGTAAGCTATGTTACAATCATGGAGACGGTAGGTCATAAGTACGCATGAGTAACATTTTTATTGTCAAAAGACCATGAAAAAAAGGATGTAAGTATCATTTTATCTTTATATAATTATTATTATATCATAAATCTAATAATAATTCTTTAAATATACTTATATATAATATCTATGTGATGTGGTCATGAAAAATGAATCACATCGCTTCATAAAGGTGGTAATCCACACTCATGCATGAATGATGTTACCATTTTTCAATGGATAGAAAGGTAATAATTTCCATGATAAATTATATTAATAGAATTATAAATATTACATTAATATCATATATATATATATATATATTAAATTCAGCATTATAACCACCCATGAGAGGTGGTGATGGAAAATGAATTACATCGGTTCATGAGGTGGTGGTCTGCCGTTCACATGAACTATGGTTTTATTTATCATTTGATGGAATAGAGTATAGATATAGGTTATTAAATTAACATAATAAAATATAATTATATTTAATATAAATATTTTACTATTTCATCTTGGTTTAATAATATTTTAAGGAATTAGAATAATAAATAAAACTAAAATTCTTGGTTAAGAACTATACCTCTTTTTTGGACAACCCCTTTAGGTTTACACCTTAATCCTTCCTTCAATGGTTTCATGATAAAAAATGTTATCTATGATTTGGATAGGGATGACATAAATTGATTTGGATAGGGATTTTATAATATATATTTCTCAATAGGTGTGAGAAACATAGGAGATGAGGTTCCCTTTTATAAGTTAGGGGTGTGGCACTCTTCAATTTTCTTAAATTATTAAATTAATGTAAATTAATTTTCATCAAAAAGTGGACCTGAATTAATTTATTTAGAATATATTATTATTATTAGTCAAAACTAATCGCATTAAATAATTTTTGGACAAATTTTGGAAATTTTTTCACTATTATCACTTTGTTTTAACCCATCGTTAACCCTTTTGACATTTACTGTGATATCAAAGATTTTTACTCTATAGGGATCCAGAAAGTTACTATAAAAGAAAAAGTGACCCATAAATGGAACATGGTTGATATTTTAAATTATATAACATTAATGGTTTTGAATATAATATTTCTTGTGAATTTTAAATCATTTAATAAAATATTTTTTATTATAAAATATCATTAATGTCATTTTTGAAAATACATGAAACATTATAATATAATATGTATATAAATCATGTGAAATAGTTCCAATATAACATTTATTAGAATATAAGGAAGATAGAGAGTTAATATAATCACCCAATAAAATTTTTATAAGATTATATATCATTTTAAACCTTATCTTTTTTATTTAACCCTTTGGTTAAAAAATTTAATCTTAACCATTGTAATGACTTTTTCAATATTAATGGGTTATGATTTTAGTTATAAGGTTGAAATTAGCTCATAAATGGAAAGGGGATGGAATTTTAGATCATTTAAAATCCAATTTTTCCTCTAAATAGTTTTATTATGTTTAAATAATTTAATAAAATATTATTTAACCTAAATTTCAATAATTTGTTTTTGACACTATTCATTTAGGTTTACTTTATAGAAAATAATACAGTAATGTATTTCAAATATAAAAATTTAAAACACAAATAATATATTATATTGATCTATAAAATTATTTTGAAACTATAAATCTGTTAAATAATATTACTTTTAGATTTTTTAAAATAATTTACTTTATTTTTCTACTGTTTTCACTAGCACCATATCCGTGTTGAATAGAAATTTAAGGTAATTATCTCATCACTAAAACTTTAAAATAAATTACAATGATAAAAAAGTATTTATATTTAAAATAAAAAATTATTACCAAACATAATTTGTTTTTATTCATTTCAGAAAATATTATAAATAGTAAAAGTAAGAAAGTTTCATTTTTAACCTCACCTTTACATTAAATATTATAATGGTAAAAATAAAATCTAAATGGAAAAAATTCATATTTTAAAATTTTTGGTGGTTATGGATGAAATATAATCATGTAATGAAATTAAGACAAGTAATTTAATAAATTTGAAGCCTTATCTCATTAGTTTTAACCCTATTGAACCTTTACCATGATAAAACAATTACTATGGTTGCAATTTAGAATAAAAAAATAAATGGAAAATATTTAAAATATTTGGATATCATGATATAAAATATGAAATAAATTTTAAAAAATTAAATTTATATAATTTGTCAAAAATTAATATTAGATAACAACATAAAACAAGACAACAAACATTTTAAAAAATGTATTTTTAATCCAAAAAATGTACATATACCAGAATCAGGTATAATAATGATTAAAATGTAATTAATTCAATTATATTTAACTAAATAATAATTATTTTACTTTTATATAAATTTCCCATAATAATGGTACTTTTTAATTAATTTATTTAATGAAAATAAAAGACAATTTTACATAAATTGGAATTTTCACTATTCACTAAAAAAATCAATCTTTTAAGAAAAATACCAAAAAATTAACCTTAAGATAATTTTTATATGATAAATTCAAATAAAATATCCTTTTTATCAAATTAAATTTATAAAAGGTCTAAAAATTAATTATAGTATTCACTCTAAAAAAGAAATAAAAATCATTTTTAAGAAAACATATTTTTGAAGAATAAAATGAATTTACTAAAAAACAAGTGTTTATTTAATAAGTATTTATCAATAAATTTTTATTTATAAGGACCTATATATATATATTCCATGATGTGGATACTACTATTCATACCCTTTAATTAAATGGTTAGGCTATGACGATCATAAAATAATAGTATTTTTGGGTTTGTTTAAGATCGATGTTTCATGTCATATGTGCTATCAAACATAATGTTCTTTTTAAATATCAAGATATTAAATTTTGAATACTCTAATAAATTAAATCCTCACAATTTGAACTTGATCACGGTAATCAAGGGTTTGGAATTTAAAAATTATTTTTTTGAAAATCTACATCATAAAAAGGGTTAATGAAACTTTCTCTTGAAAATAGGGTAATGGAAATTAATATTAGTCTTGTGTTTAACCATTTTGTAAGTTCTTTTAGCACGTAGTGGTGAACTGCTAGTGTACTAAGGTTTTTCCATTTTTCATAAAATGGCATAATAAAAATTTTAATTTGGGGGAAATATGAAGGTCATCTATAATAACAAATAAATATGTTTATAAACAAGATAAAATTATTGGGAAATGAAAATATGAACGTGCAAGAAAACAATAATGTCAAAATATTGATGAAGAGAGACATATATCATTAATCACAAGAAAGTCAATGATTTTGAAAAACTTAATGACCACAAAAACATAAACCAAAGAAGTGTGAAAGAGACCATTGATTCATAAAAAAGGTAATATGGAAAAAAAATGAATATCATTTTTCTAAAGTTGAGGAATTACTTTACCATACATACTAACATAATGAAATATAATTACTTGATTTTATTCCAATATATAAATAAAATTTTCATCATTTGGTTGCATGTTTTAGTTACTTTCCACTATTATCTCATTTTTTACTCCAAATTATTAGTATTGAAGATGATTTTTTCATGACTTATGAACTAAAATAAACTTTTAATGGGTTAAATAATTCCATAAAAAGATTAAAATTTATTCATACTACCTTTAGAAATTAACCAAAACTAAATTGGGTAGCATAAGGTAAGATAATTACCAAAATAAATAAACCTTCATATGAATAAATACAAAATTAATCACTAGTGCCTCAAAAATAACACCCAAAGTTCATATTAGATAATTTTATAAATAAATAACCTTAAAATTCTTCAAAATATTCCCAACCAAGTTCTAAACCTAAAAATAAGAAATATTTGATCACATATTCTTCCAATATTAATTTAACATTTGTATCAAATCAACATTAGTAACTGATATATTAAAATACCCAAAATTTATATTCTTTAATCATATAATCACTAAAATATAGTAGTCATTTACATAAATAACCCTAATCACCATAAATCCAAAATAAAATCATATTTACTTCTAAAAGATTATTCAAACGTTATTCCTCAAATAAAAATTCAATCTTATCCAAAACTATTTTTATTTACCTTAATTGTATAATTTACCAAGAATAGTGAACTTCTTGGAAAATAAAATTAATGATATAGTCAAAAAATCAATTTACAATCCCACATATATTTATGTGGTAAATCATATATTCACAAAATGTAATAACCCTTTTATCATGATTAACTATAATCAACTCAACATCTATTATCCTCTTAACCCTAAATGTTATCAAAACATTTAAACTTATGTCTATAGAATATAAAACAATTATTCCTCAAATAACATTTTCACTAAAACATATATTAATCCCAAAGATTACATTACCATAAATCTCTCCCAAAACACTATTAATCATCTTAAAAGCCTACCTCCTAAAACCTTAAAGGGGTATCTATGCCTTTGGACTTATGATAATATTTAAACATATAAACTAATGATGGTATCTATAACTCTTAATTTAATCTCACGTTAAAACATTATAATCTAGAAATTTATCTAAACTCTACTCTGATACCAAATGTGATATCCCTAAACCTGTACTCCTGGATCTGGTGCTAAAGCACAAACTTTACATTTCTAGATTTAATGCCAATAAATGTGACCTAATTCTAACCATAAAAAAATTACAACATCAAAAGGAAATATTGGATCACTTATATACCCAAGTACCTTTCAAGTTTATAGTTTTAGAGAATTAGGAAAAATTGTTACATAATGATACCCATGTCTTTAAGTGAGAATTATTTCCATTATACCCATATTTTCTTTTTTCCATATTAAGTTTCTATCATTGTCTTACTCATCCTTAATCATTGTGAAAAAAATTTAAAAAAATTTTATGTTCACAAAAATATTAGTAAGGTGAATATAAAATAATAAATAAATCCATTATTAATTTTCAAAACCATAAAATCATAAAATAGATTTTTCCTTTAAGATAATAAAATTTGAGCACTAATAGTCACTTACTTACTCATGAAATTACCTTTAATACAAAAATAATTTAATAAATATCTTTATAAGAAAAAATAAAGACAAAATAATAATCATAAGGGCTTATTATAAAACATTATAACCCATGAAAAAAATTTCTTTAAAATATACCTTCTTACCCTAAATGGGAATAATCATTTTTTTAAAATAAAAGATTATTATTTTACCTTTGAAATCAAAAAATATCCATGAAAACTAATTTAAAAGAATACAAATTTAATGTAGGTAACTTGGTACATCATTTTTCATATCACTCTTACAAATTTAATAACATAATTAGTAAATTATAATAATATCTTAATGGGAACGTAATAAATTAACTCCATCCCTATACCTAATGTATTAGAAAGGTATATAAGTCTCACCCATCATTAGATTATAATGAAACCACCCAATATTGGTTTATAATGAAACTAGTAATCCTTATTTTATAATAGAACCACCTGTCATCATAAACAATTTCCAAAAACCATAACATAATCCTAACACTTGAAATATTTTATTTCCCTTAAAATATTCTTTGTGGCCACAAAAGAATATTATCTGATATAGAAATATGCATTCAATTTAAAACCCTTTTGGAAAATACCCATAAAAGTTAAGGATGGTATTCAATTGAAGAAAACATGAAATATTATAATGTAATCTAAACATTAAACAATGGTTATGATGGTAGGAAAATCTATAGATGTCGTATATGTTAAAATATAACATTTCTTTTTTCTTTTTGTCAAAATATTTATAATAAAATGCGTAAAATGATTTATTTTTATAATATTTTAAAAAACTAAAAATTGACATAAAATTTAATTTATAATTCATTCATGTATATATAAATACATCAATAAAATAATTTTATATGGACATGGATGAAAAATATTTAGAAAATAAATATTTAAAACATTTTAAAAGATGTTTTTAGGGTAAAGTGTCCCTTTCCTAGAGGCTGATTTATCACGTATATTCATTAACTTCATAAATAATAAAATATGTTAATTATTTAATCTCTTAATAATTATTTTCATGTTTATTACTATTTTTATTTAATTTATTACCATGTTATATACAACTACTTAATTAATTAAGTATATGTTGGAGGTTTTTATGATGTTTGGATAATATGTCCAAAATTACTTTGGTTAGTTGAATACATTATACCATCATCTCCCGAATAATAATAATTAAATAATTATTATTTTTACACATCAATTATACTTTTAAAACTAACTATTAATTATGATTATAAAAAATGAACTATGTCACAATCAATGAGAGAGTAGGTCGTATGTACTCTTGAGTTACATTTCTATTTTTCATGGAATATGATATAAATAAGGTAATAATAATTTTATCCTTATATAATTATTTTTATATGATAAAATATCATATTATTTTTTAAATATACTTATATAAAATATCCACGTGATGTGGTTATGAAAAATGAATCACATCACTTCGTGAAGGTGACAATATACATGTACGCACAAAAAACATTATCATTTTTCAATGGGTTGAAAGTAAATAAATTATATGATATATTATCTATAAATAATGACATATATATTTCATTAATGTCATATATTTTCATTAAATCCATCATTAGACTAGCCATGATTGGCAGTGATGGAAAAAAAATTACGTTAGTTTATGAGGCGGTAGTCTTCCATACACACAAATGATGGTTCATTTTACAATATGATGGAAGAGGATATGGATATAGGTTATCAAATTAACACAATAAAATATAAATATATTTAATAAAATTATGTTATTATTTCATGATATTGGAATAATATTTAAAGGAGTTAGAAGAGGAAAAACTGAAAATGCAAGGTTAATAATTATAACTCTTCTTCAAAAAACATCTTTAGGTTTATACCTAAATCCTTACTAGGTTGGTTTTATGATAAAAATTAATATAGGACATGGGAATATATGTTATAAATTTATTTGGATAGGTCTTATCTAATCAAGAGTGCTCAAAATGTGCGAATATGAGGGGAAATGAAGTGCCCTTTTGTAAGTGATGGGAGGGGAACTCTTAGAATTTCTTAAAGTATTAAATTAATATAAAATAATTTTCATAGAAATGGCGCTAAATTGATTTATTTGTAATATATTATTAGAATTAGTCTAAATAATCTTATATAAATGTTTTTACAAGTTTAGGTAATGTTTTCACCCTTATCACTTTATTTTAACCCCCATTAACCCTTTTGATAATTACTATAACATCAAAGTTTTTTATCACTTGGGGTTAATAAAGTTACTATGAAAGAAAAAGTTACCCACAAGTGGAAAAATTTATTTTTTAAACTATATAATATTTAATTTTTTGAATATATTATTTTTTATAAATATTAAATCATTTAATAAAATATTGATTATTATAAAATATCAATAATGTTATTTTTGAAAATAAATGAAATATTATAATATAATATGTTTCTAACTCCTGTAAAATGGTTCCAAAATAACATTTATTAAACTATAATTATTATATAGTCTTAATATAATAATCTAATCAAATTTTTATAGAATTAGATATCATTTTAAGTATTATCTTTTAGTTTAACCCATTGATTGACCAATTTTAACCTTAATAGTGGTAATAACCTTTTCAATATTAAAGGGTTTAAATTTTACTTATAAGGTGGTAATTGGATAAAAAATGGACAATGGATGAAATTTTAGATCATTTCATATCCTAAATTTACTATTTAATGATTTTTTTTTGAATAATTTAATAAAATATTATTTAACATAAAATACCATTAATGTTATTATTGACACTATTCATTTAGTTTGAATTTAAATACAAGGTTACATTAATGGATTTAAAATATACACATTTAAAAAATCACTAATATCTTACATTATTCTATGAAATCCAAGGGACACTATAAATCACTAAAAAAATATTACATTCAATATTTTTAAAATAATTTACTTGATTTTTCTACTGCTTGTACAAGAACTATGTTAGAGATGCATAAGCATTGAAGGTAATAAAATCATCACTAAAAATTAAAAATAAAATTAAATGTTAAAAAACATAATTTATATTTAAAATAACTATTTATAACCAAAAATAATTTATTTTTATTCATTTTAAAAAATATTATAAATATTAAAAGTAATAAAGTGCCAATTTTGACTTTACCTTAACTTAAAATATTATAAAGGTCAAAATCAAATCTATATGGAAAGGAGGTAATATTTTAAAATTTTGGATGATTATAGATGAAATAGTCTCATAAAATAAAATTGAGGAAAGTGTTTGAATGAATTCTAAGTGTTATCACAAAAGGTTTAGTCATAATTAATGAATTTTGCCATTATTTTAGAAATGAAAATTTAATATGGTTACTATTCATAATCAATAAAAATAAAAGGTTCACATTTAAAAAAATTAAATTATAAATAAAAATATGTAATATATTTCCCAAGATTTAATTTTTATAATATTTCTAAATTAATTTTATATAAAAATGAAAAACAGAACAAAAAACATTTTTTTTAGAAAAATGTATTTTTAAACCCCAAAATGAACTTATTGAAACATTGGGTATAATGATGATTAAAATGTAATTAAATATATTATATATGACTAAATAATACTTATTTTACTTTTATATCAATGTCAAATCATAATGGTACTTTTAAATTACTTTATTTAATGAAATGAAATGACAATTTTACAAAAAAATTGGTATTTTTCAATATTCAATGAAAAATCAATATTTTCAAAAAAATAAAAAAAAATCACCTTAAGATAATTTTTACATGATAAATTAAAAAACAATTTACTTTTTATCAAATAAAATTTCTTGAAGTTTTAGGAATTAATTATAGTATTTTCTCACAAAAAACAATATAAATTATTTTTGAAGAAAACAAAAAGACGACTACTTATTTCATATGAATTTATCAACAATTTTTCACTTATTAAGACTATATATATATATATTTCATAAATGTATTACTACTATTTATACCTATAATCGTTTGGGCATTTTAACCTATTAATTGTAGGAATTCTTGTGGTGGAGATGTCTAAGGGAGGTCATAAAAAGTCTAGAGGGTAAAAGTAGTAGTTAGAGGTAAGAATTCAGATCAGATGGTTTCTATCGAATGGAGTGAGGGATTTTCTATAAGGGTTTCTACTATGGAGTGGGGAGGTGTGTTGTAGTGTAGAGGCTTGAGAGAAGGATTTTGGTGCGTCCTCCATTTTTGGCATGACTGCCACATAGAGATAGGATACAATATAGAGATGAGTTGCTTAACTAAGTATCTATGGTATAGTGACCTAGATATAGTGCGGAGTCTCAGAGGAGATAGTTAGGGTGTTATGTTGTTTTTTGGGTAGAATTTATATGGAGAAGAGTTTCGTTGTAGCCTCTTCATGGTGAAAGGGTTATGCGCATTGTCCTCCCCATGGATTCCTGGTACCTTATCCTATATTTTTAATCTATGGTCTGGAGATGTCCATGTTTTTTAGGGATATTTTACTAACAAGGACTCAACATGGTCCCTCCCATTTATGTCATAATATTCTATTTTTTAATTAATTCTACAAAGTAGTGAAGGAGGCTGCGTCGTGGGAATATATTTTACAGACTAACTATAATTTCCATAACCCCTTTGAACCCACCCATTATTATAACTTTTTCCTTGGTTATTAGGAAAACCAAGAGTGTACCAAGGAGTTATTTTATTAACCTTTTAGTGGATTTCAACACTATATATTTTTTGGGGATTGATCCTCATAGGTTCTTGGTGGGTTTTCTTTCTTATCTCTTTCATGTTTCTACTTATCCTTCATCCAAGAAGGGATATTATTAAGAAAAACATTGGTGTTAGTCATTTTTTAGTAAAAGGATGCTGTATAATGTTTTATTTAGGGTGATCAAGGTGTTTCCCTTCATCATGGTGATTTTTGTTTGTCTCTATTTTCTTCCAACCTAGAAAAACTATTCAAAATTCTTATATTGAGGTAGGGGATATTTCATCTCTCTTTTAGTTTTTCACATGGGAGGGATCATGATCTTGTTTATATTTGGGAAGATAGTATGAAAAAAATAAAGATAAATTATTGGATTAATTTTAATTAAATTAGGAAGGGAATGAATCACATGTTTTATAGTTTTTGATGCTATTTATATTGAGATTATGCATACTTGATGTACCCTAAAAAGAATGACTATTGGGATAATTTTTTGTTCCCAAAATTGATCTTTTTTTGTAACTCTTATTTTTTTTGATTTAATTATATCACATCTAATAAATGTAAAACCACTTATATTTGGATAATAAATTATTTTCACACGGAAACTATTATTTTTTTGAGAATGACCGAGAAAAGTAAAGTGGAATGTGATTAAATACCCTTGAATAATCTAAAATAAGTTATAAAAATATGTGGTGCATGGTTATAATGTGTTGTTGTGATGTGTGGTTATGATGTGTGGTGGTGATGTGTGGTTATGATGTGTGGGGTAGATGTGATTACAAGTGGGCATGGTATTCAGTGGTTGTGATGAATAAGTTCTTGTGATGTGGCTACTATGGTGAGGAGTATGGGTTGTGATGTGATGTGTTGTTCTAGTTTTTTGAGTAGTAATGGAATTAAATGTAAATTATTAATTTAAATATAATGGGTTGAAATGGATAATGAATGTTTCAATTAAAATGGTAAGTGTAGCTAAAGTGATTGTTGCTTGAAAATGAAATTAATGGGTTCGATAATGAAATGGGATGGTAATAATAAAACATATAAATTGGATTAACTAGAAAAGGAAGGTGGAATGTGACTTGTTTCTTATTTATTTGTTGTGATTATTTGTGTATTTAGTAGTGGAAGTGAAAGTGGTGGATGCCATGAGGCTTGGCGGAGATGTTGTGAGTTAGTTAGTACTCTTGTTGTAAACCCTTATGTTGGGATTATGTGTAGCTATATATGTACCACTGTATGTTACTTATAATTTTTATATGTACCCCTCCCACATAAAACACTATGTACCAATAACCAAATGGTATGGGGATGTTTTTCCCAATATCTCAGTGGTGAGGATGGATGGATTGCTACCCCCACTTTCTCACTCTCTCTTCCATGTGAGTTTGATATACCTGGGATATGATGGATAGAATTTTAATATGAAGTTTTGGTTTGATTTAATGAGATAATTATATGGCTATAGTGAGGGTCGTGTATGGTGGGATGAGATTACAAGATTGATGTTCTTCATATTCATGGTACCCTACTACTCATGTTATAGTTTTGGATGTGATGTGATGAACCATGTATCATTTGGAGATATGTGTTGTGATGGCCTAGGTGTCTTTTGGTGAGATGTTATATAATTTACATTGCGTCTTTAGGTGGGATGTTATTTCCAACTACATTAAGGGTTCTTGGAATGATTTTTTGGCCCAGGTGTGTTTGGGAAGGATTGTTGTGAAAAAGTGATGTGAGTCCTAGGACTTTCTACGCTAGGGCGTGAGAGTGGAAAACCAGTGGGAAAGCATTATGGGGCACCCTTTTTATTAATACTACTTATTATTATACAACAATTGGATGCATTATTTTTTAAGAATTCCTTGGTTAAAATGATATTGGATAGTTGACCCATTTTGGTGTTGTTAGTTCTATTGTTTTATCACTAGTGTATTAGTATACTCTTTTTCACGTGCACACAAGATAATTTGGGTATGATCCTACTGATTTTACATGTGTTCTTACCCTACATATATACAAACCATTTTTCAGAATTCCAAGAGGATTACATGGACCATGCTAGATATTACTATCCCAAAACTTTAGACTATTACTATGTTGTTGACTTATCTCTTCTTTTGGGTATTTCTTTTAAGACTCTTATATTTGTTCACAATATACATGTATTATGGGATGATTTTGGTTTACCTTTTTTATATTATTTCATGGAGTTGATTGATCCCTTTAATCCTATATACTCATCTTATATATTATAGAGGGTAATGCCTCCTATATGAGATATTTTTATACCCTCGTTGCTTATCACCAAGTTGAGACCTACTAGAGGTGGGACTCGGGGGTCATTACCTATCTTCCTTCATTGATGGAATAGGAGGGGTACCTTTAGAGGGAGAGGTCCATGAAAGAGTGGTTTCAAAGGTTTTGATTTAGGGATTAGATAAATTTTGTAGTTAGGAATTGGGAGGATTGCATGGGTTGGTAGGGAAACAATTTTATTTGATTTGGTTTATGAAAGAGGCTAGTGAAGACTAGTTAAGAAAAAGGATTTTAGCACCCCCCCTAGGATCTGATATAAGGACTCTAAGCTTACCAAATGAACATGTAAGGTGAATCCACCTATAGTGTAGTAACCGATTAGAGGTACATGCATAATGATTTATTTCCTTATGATTTAACGAGATAGTTTTGGGAATTTAAAATGAATTAAATTAATCTTAATAAAATTAACTACTACCTAGATTAAGATATCTTATTTCCATTTTAGCTATGGATCCTGTTCATCATTCATGAGTATCTCAGGTAGTGGAGGTTCATATGGATGATCTAGTTGATCATCAAAGGATCAAACTGAAAGAGGAGGAAGAGGAATGGAAGAGGGAAATGAGTACCTTTTAGTGGAAGAGTTTGGGGAAGTATGAGGGTAGTGTATATTATCTATATAAAAATATTTGTTTGGAGGATATTGAGATTATATTTAGTTTGATATTATCCTAGGCATAGTATTGGGTTCTGTTTATGGTTAGCTAGATGCGAGGGGCTATACGTCAATGGTTGATGTTGCATCTTGGTGAATGGAATGACGAAAACATTTATTAGGTAAACTTAAAAAAGGATTTATCATCATATTTACTATCTTTTACCATGAAGGAAGTGAAGATGTATGATATTATATTTCTTCAATATGGTTTAATTTCTATTTGGGAGCTTGGGATTAAGTTTTAAGACCTTTTACATTTTACCTTGGATCTTTTTCTAAAGAGGAGTCCCTCACGTGGTGTCTTGAGGACGCGATTCCTCCTTCAATCTAATAAAAAATCACACCATTTACATTACCAACATACTTATAGGTTCGTAAGAAGGTTTATGTGATCAAGTGTATGCACTCTCGAGGTGGTTTATAATGAGAGGGGAAGTAGAAAGGTTCATTGGGGAGAAGAATTCTCAATGGAAGGTTTTAGGTGCCAGGTCCTTTGAGGTTTAAACCAATGGTGGATTGGCCTCAACTGGTTCCTTTCCAACCTCCTAGAGCATGTGGTTTTCTTGATTTTCCTAGGGTCCTTGGGTTAGTGTGATTTTTCTATGGGTTCCATGAAAATCATAAAAATCAGTTCCCTTTGGTTATTCAATATCAATATAGAGGTGGTGGTTTGGTTTAGCAGCAACCTTAGTAGTTGATGCAAACGAGGTTGTTTTAGCTAAAAATGTAGAATACTTATACTCAATTGATAGGAGATAGGGTAGTAAAAGGTCAACCTTAGGATGATCCTCGTCTTTAAAGACCTCATCCTGAGAATGGTCATTTTAGGTGTTTATCAATAGTAAGGTAGGGGAGTTGGGTGTGGATAGTTTTATGTAGTGGAGGTGCCAATACCATAGGATCCAAAGATCATTATAGGTATTATTACCTTGTATTATACCCTTGTTTGTACCATTTTTGATTTAGGAGCTTCACACTTCTTTGTTACGACTACTATAGTCTATTCTCTAGGAATATATGTAGAGAGGTTTTCCATGACCATGGTGTGGACTACACCAGTCAGAGGTCATACCAGCTTGTTTGATGTGTTCCAGGAGTGTTGATTTATGATGGGGGAATTTTAGTCATGTGATAATATCTTCTTTATTTAGATACATCCAAACAATTTCACTATAAAAAATTATTGGTTGTATTCCTTGTGTGATGTTATAAAATATTTCTTAAGGAGAGTAATTTTATTGAATTTGATTGGTCAACGTGAAATTTTTATTAGTGATCAGAGTTTTCGGTTGGGAATTAGAAATATAGAGACCTTTTTTTGCTTCATGCGCAAGTTTTATATGGAATCAGAAGATGCTGGGATAGTGGGGGTTCCCAGGGTTCTCAATGAGTTTTTAGATGTTTTTAAGTAGGATTTAGTGACACTAACACCTTGATGTGATATCGTGTTCATGATACATTTGTTGCCAAATGATTATTCAATTTTGATGGATCTTTAGTGGATGAAACCCTTTATGTTAATGGAGTTTAAGATTCATATGGATGATTTGATGTAGAAGGGTTTTATCTAGCCTAGTGTGTCACCTTGGGGTGATCCATTATTATTTTCTAAGAAGGAGGATGGTATTATATTGCTATTTATTGATTTATAGAGGTTGAATCATATGAATATCAAGAATTTATACCCTTTTATAAGGACTGATGACCTATTTTACCAGTTGAGGAGATCTAGTTGTTTTTTAATATCAATCTATGGTCAGGGTATCAAAAATTAAGGGTGAAGGAAGAAGATGACCCGAAGACTACATTTAGATACAGGTATGGGAACTTTGAGTTTGTGGTCATGTCATTAAGTGTCATGAACTCACCATATGTGTTCACAGGATTCATGAAATTGGTGTTCTAATAGTTTTTGGACCTGTTTGTTGTAATTTTATTCAATGAAAATTTGATCTTCTGAGAGTCATAAGAGGGTCATACTAAACATATCAGTTCTATCTTGAAAGTTCATTGATGCCACCATCACTATGGAAAGTTTACCAAGTGTATATTTTGGAACTAGGAGGTGAATTTACTTGGTCATGTAGTGTCCTAGTCGGGTTTGGTCATGAACTCATTAAATATTGAGGTTTTTGTTTCTTGGGAAGAATCCAAGAATGTATCATGGGTCCTTAGCTTCCTTAGTCTTACGAGATATTACCATAGGGTTTTATAAAATTTCTCAAAGATTTTAACCTCTTTGATAGATCTAACTAAGAAGGAATACGATTTTATCTAGATAGATCAGAGTCAGACAATTTTTGAATATATGAAGGGGAAATTGATCAGTGTTCCTGTGCTCTATTTTACTGATGATGGAGTGATGTTTGAGGTGTTTTTCGAATCTTCCTAGCTAGGATTGGGATATATCTTGATGCATAAAAAGGTGATTATCTATTAATTTTTTAAGAAGCTACAACCCCATGAGAATAACTATACCACCCATGGTAAGTAGACAGAAGCGTTTCTGTTTGTGATGAATCTATGGAAGCATTACCTCAGTAGGGAATAGTGGAGGTACTATAGTGGAAACTGTAGCAGCAGTGGTACTGTATTAGGCACTATAGCATCCCAGGTACTATAGTATTACTATTCACTAGTGGGATCCTCGGTCCAAAAAATGGGCTTTCATTCCCCTAATCCATCAGGCTATGTAATGGGTCTCCCTCTACCAAAAAAGGGGGTATTTTCTTTTCTTTAATAATAAAATGGGGCTCCAGACCCAACTTTTTTAAAAAAAGTATATCTTTTTATTGCGCGACCTGAATCTATAAAAATGAATATGTATAGAGTTTCTTAAGGAAAAGGATTTTCATATCTCCTGTACCTTAGGAAAGTTTAATGTCGTGGTTAATATACTAAGAAGGAATTCATGGAAGGTTGTTTTTTAGGTTTCTAGAGATTCATAGAGAGCAATGGAGGAGTTGGCATCCCTGCACCTAGATGTGAGGGTGGTTGATGATGGAGGTTACTTATTTTATATGATAATTAAATACTATCTAATGTAGTTGGTGGAGGAATCAAATCAGGGAGACTCATAGTGGGAGGTGATGAGTGACCTCATTGTCCATGGTGATGCTCCAAAGGGATGGTAAGAACTATGTATTGTTTCAAAGAAATTATTTTGTTTCATTAGTGATGTGTGAGGGTATCCAATATGAGTTTCATATATCACCTTTAGTGGTACAGTAAACTATATATAAGATGTAACATGAATTAAGGAGGTAGTTTTGGTGGACTGAGATGAAATGGGCAGTGGTGGGGTTTTTGGCTAGATGTTTGGTTTCATTATAGAAAAAAGATGAGAACTATTTTCCTGGAAGTTTTTTACATCCCTTGGATATTCTTGAATGGAAGTGGGATGACATATAGATGGACTCCATCACCGGGATACCCCAAGATCAGGGATGTTTTGATACTATCTAGGTAATCTAAGATCAATTAATGAAGTCATATTACTTCCTAGTGATCAAGGAGTCGGGCACTATGTATATTATAAAAAGGAGACATTTGGATGAGGTCATGTGGATATATGTAGTTATAAGGTCTAGTTAATCATATTAGGATGTTATATTCAACTAATGATTTCGGAGAGTATTGAAACATGCTTTTATAATTCAATTAGGCCTCATAATTACGTTCCACCCTTAGATAGATGGGTATATAGAGGGGACTATTTAGATGTTGGAGGATATATTGTGGGTGTGCATTATGGACTTCAGTGGATCATAGGTGAAAACCTTACCTTTGGTTTAGTTTTCCTATGAAAATGTTTATCATTAATCCATTGTTATGGGCTATTTTGAGGCTTTTCATGGGTGACCATGTCATTATACATTGTTCTAAGATGAGGTTGGAGAGTTGTCAATTCTCAGACATGATGTGGTGCAAAGCACGAGAGAGAAGGTTAAGGTTTTTTTATGATAGGATGAAGGAAAAATAGGTCTAGAAGAAGTCTTATGTTGATCATAAGAGGAGGACCATGTAATTTGAGGTTGGGGACCATGTGTTCTTAAAGGAATGTCATCGATGTATACATTAGAGGTTTAGAAGGGGAAGTAAGCACTAACCTTGGTTTATGGGACCTTTTAAGGTGTTGGGATGTATTTGTGAGTTGGCGTATCAGTTGTTTCTCCCAACTTAGATTTTATAGAAACACAGGCTTAACATACATGAATATTACATCATTATAGATAAATATGTGATACATTACAAAAATACAATACCATGGACCAAAATAGTTTATTGTATTTGGAAACTTGGAAACAAAATATTCTATCCTGGTGAAATATGTAAAGACCCGGAAATTCCATGGATTTTTTTAAATAAATGGGAATTTTATGAGTTCACAGTTTCTGAAGGAACCTGATTCCAAGTCCCGGTGTTCCTGGAATCATTTTTCTGAAGTTTTATTCGGGTATGTTCAGTAGACGTACGAGCGGGATTTTCTATCTTTTGAAGAGATGCTCGGAATTGAAATCCGAGGACACCGGTGAACTCGCAGCGCTAGTATTCGCTTAAGGAGGCCTTTACTGCAGTTGCATTTCAACTTGAATGGAAGTTATAAATTGGGGTTACTAATTAAAATTAAAAATTAAATAAAAATGTGTGTGTAAAACATTTTTATTTGAAATGTGTTTAAAGTCTCTAAGTGGAGGTTAGGGGTGGGGCCCACCAAACCCTAACCTCCCTTGGGAGGATATAACTATGGGTGGGGCCCACTAGTTTAAAATCCCCTTAAACCCCCATGTAACTTATATTAAGTTGTGGAGAGACTTTTAAACTTCTAACTCTATCAATTTAATTTTAAAAACTCTCCACCTCCCACCTTCTCTCATTAATTTTCCAACACCATCAAATTAATTAATTAAGCTCACTCAACTAATTGATTAATTTTATTTATTTTGAATGCATTTCAAGTATAAAAATAATAGTCAAAGCTATTATTTTGGGGGTAGTCACATATTGTTTTGGTGGGACTTAGATGAATTGGGAGGACATCACCCTATCCAGCGAAGAACATGAGGAACTTCATCTTCTTCCTTCTTCGACCGGGGAAAGAAAGTGAGGCGACACCCACAAAGAACGGCCGTCTTCCTTCCTCTTCCTCTGCGTCAAGGGAGAAGATGTTGTCCACAAAGAATGCTGCCAATGACTTCGTCATTCCCTCCGATGTTGATGGAACGATGTCCGTCTTCCGCAACACCATTTTCCGCGACTTCGAAAACGTTCTTTGAATCGAGGTAGGGGGAATTTGGATTATTTATTTTTATGTAAGAATTGTATCCACGAACTTCAACATTTAATTTGGAATGATGGTGGCCAAAATGTTATCACCTAACATGGAGGGCACGGGCCAAAAGAACACGGACCGATGATCCTCCGTTGATTCTTGTTTGCGTTGACAATGGAGGCGGAGCCGGTAGGGCGTAGTGTTGTCGCACTGCGCCAGAGGAAGGAGGCTACGTCCATGCAGGCCATGGAAGTCAGAAGAGGTGACGGTGATCTGAGTCGATGAAGACCGGAGGTGGCAGCGACTAGAGGCGGCGGCCGTGCACCGGCTGCATGGAGGAAAACTGCGGCTTGCATCCGTGGGCCACTCGGGCTGAAGAACTGGCCGGTTACTGCCTGTCGGGTTGGTGGACCGCATAACCCGTATGTGATGCGCTGAAGAGATGCGGCCCGAAACAGCGGGCCACTTGGAGGGAGAACCGGCCGGCTGCCTGCCAGTCGGCGCCATGCGGAAGAGAACCGCGGCCCGATGGGCAGGCCGCGCGCGCCGGGCAGAACTGGCCGGCTACGGCCGGCCGAGCAGAAGGGGCGGCGCTGCTGGGAAAATCAAACCGGCCAGCATGGTGGGCTGGGTCCGTGGGTGGGCCGTGCTCCACCGGGCAGGGTTGACCCCCAGCTGGGTAAAACCCATCGAACCAGGTCGAGCTGACCCACTAGCCAACTAGGCTTGACGGGCTAGACCCATTTCACTTAAATGTGAATAACTCCTAGACCGCGTGTCCGATCCACGCGCCGTCTGCGGCACTGGGATCCTCACGACGGGACAGAACTTTTGCGATACTCTAAGTGAGTTTTATAAAACTTTGGAAAACGACCGGGTTTGGATTGAGCGTAAATCCAACCGGGCCCCTAGAACGGAAAAGCCAATAAATCTCAGACCGGGCGTCCGATTGACGCGTCGTCTTTCACGTTGGGATTATTTTGATGATATGGAACTTCGGGATACATCAAATCAGGACTTCGTGATAGTTGATGTATCGAACCCCTTTGCTCGAGGAGCAGACCCTCTCGGAATTGATCATGATGTGTGAGGGAACCCTAGAGCTGGCTGCGACTGCGACGACTACTGTACTTGAATCCTCTGTGGGTTCGACGATGATGACTACTGTACTGGAATCCAATGTGGGTTTGACAGTTCTGACTTCTGTTCCTGTATCCTATGTGGGTTCGATAGGATAACTGGTCTTGTATCCTGTGTGGGTCCGACAGCTTAGATGAGATAGCTGGTCCTGTATCCTGTGTGGGTCTGACAGCTTAGTTGGTCCTGTATCCTGTGTGGGTCTGACAGCTTAGATGATCCAGTGACTAAATCTAATCATCTATATCTCTCTACTATTGTGACTAGTAACTTAGGTATATGTGTGAGATGATTTTTGTCTTTCAATCATTATCATCGATGTGATTGACTTTACTTCCTGTGTGGACTGGGTTGTGATTGGGCTTGAGAGTTGGAGTCGGGCTGTGACTGGTAACTTAGGTATATGTATGGGCATATTCCTAAATATGGTTGGTTGATACTTCATGATTGTATCTTTCTACTGTGGTTTATCCTATGTGGATTTTAGGAAACCTTTGGGGGTCTCGGGGTCCCCTACTGAGTATCGTTATACTCACCCCTGCACGAGCTAGGCCCGCACATCATTGTGTTGGTAGCAGACAACAGATAGCACTGATCAAGGTAGAGAGTTGTAGAGCTGGATGGTACCCGGAGGTGGACCACTTGGAGAGACGTACTCGGAGCGTACGGATGGACCTGGGGTGCTGAGGAGGCCATCTGTACCCAACCTTCAGGTGGGATTCCCGTAGGACGACTCAGTTGTTGTTGTTTACCTTTGTGCAGTTGTACTATCTTTACAGTTGTTGTTCTTTTCTGTTGGGCTTGTATTTCCGGCCCCTTTCCTTTCATCACTTACTTTTGTATACAGTTTTACTTATTGTCTACTTTTAGTTGCGTACTCTGCTGCTTGTGTTCAGGATGTGTGTGTGTTACAGGTCAAATGGAAATGCCTTCCCTTTTTAAATGGATTACGCCTTTGGTGCTAGTCACCAGCCCCTGGCCTATGGAAGGCGGGCTTGGGGTAGTCACGGCACAGGCCTCGAGGACGGGTCATGACAAATTGGTATCAAAGGAGTCGGTTCTACTGCAGAACTTGGACTCTGATTCTTTTAACCACAATAGTTTTAAGTGTTTTAGGTGGAATTATCAGTTTAGGGAAACCAGTGTTGGTGCAGCGGCCAACGTATCCATACACTAGGACTCTGACTTCTAATTTCCGACTCAGTGCACGAAAACACTGATTGTGTGTGTGTTTCCTTTGAAAAGTTTTCTTCATGATTACTTTGTGTTAGTTCACCAGGTATACTGTTCTAACCATGGCGAACCTATTTCCTTTCAGGATGGCCCCACGAAGGCAGTCAACTAGGGTTATGAGTTTCATACGAGATGATAGCCCACTGAGCGATGAGGCCTCAGTGCAGGGCCCCATCACAGCGGAGGTACCAGCGGTACCATTACCCGAAGGGCCACTGATACCACCAGCTCCAGCAGTAGAGAGTGAACACCACCTGAGTGCATTTCATGAGTTCCAGCACCAGAGGCCACCTAGGTTTCTGGGAGAGATGAACCCACAGGCAACTGAGGATTGGCTAGAGGCTGTCGTGAGAGTTTTCAGATTGGTAGGGACACCAGCTGACCTCATGGTGATCCTTGCCGCGAGTCTCCTACATGCAGCGCGAGGAAGATGGTGGAGCCTGATTCTCCAGGTGAATAACGAGGCATCATTACTTTGGAAAGACTTTGAGAGGCTCTTACGCTCGGAGTTTGTTCCATCCACCCTTCGTGTGGTGCGGATTCAGGAGTTACTTCATATGTAGTAGGGTAGCATGACAGTAGCTTACTACTCAGTCAGGTTCACCAACCTCTCATGCTACTCCACAGATATGGTACGAGACCCATTCTTCAGGGCCCAGACCTTCGATCAGGGACTCAAACATGAGATCAAAGCTTCGACGATTCCCCTCAGCATTCCGACACAAGAGGGGGTGCTAGAGCGAGCCCTTCTAGTGGAGAGTTTCCTCGCTGAGCAGTCACCAGTGGTGAGACCCACAACGGGGCGACATGTAGTAGAGTCTTCTACAGCTGACAGTAGACAGATCAAGTAGAGGTCCAAGAGGACCAGGCCATCAGGTGGGAAACCCTAGGATACGGTTTCGGTTGTGCGGGGCACATGAGACATAGCCATCTATACAAGGAGAAGGCAGTGTTATGCATGCGATGGGCAGAGCCACATGGCTCAAGACTACCTAACCCACTGTGTAGATGAGCATCAGATAGTAGAGGGACCTCCCAAGCAGATGCAGAGGTTCAACCGTGGTGGTCTGCATGGAGCAGGAGGACGTGGAAGAGGAGCTGGCCGAGCGGCGGGTGGTGGATGATGTTTTGAGGCTCTACCACCACCACCACCAGGCGGTCCACCCCGACCATAGGGATCTGGTGGACATAGGCGGTTTTATCTCCAGGAAGTCTAGACCTATGACCATGGTGCACCTGAGATGATTCAAGGCACTATCTGTGTCTACTCCACCCTTGCTGCAGTACTTATAGACACAGGTGCAAGTCATTCTTTTATTTCCACTGCCCTCGTTCGGAGCTCAGAGATTCTGACAGAGCCGTTGGATCGATCCTTATGGCTAGAGACTCCTATGGGAGTAGACTCTATGATTACGAACTGGTGCTGGTAGTGTGAGCTTACTCTAGGAGGTGAGAGCTTCAGCTGAGATCTTCTTGTAGCGGCATTGAGGCCTTATGACGTCATCTTAGGTATGGACTGGTTATCCACAGTTCATGCTCAGATTGACTGCATTAGGTGGAAAGTGTGGTGTATCTACATGGATGGGACTTGGTTCACCTTCACCGGTGAGAAGGGAGCCTTTTCAGCGCAGGATGGACTTACGCAGAGGAGGGGGAAGCCGATCACACATCAGCTAGCTAGTCTTATCCTCGGAGCGGTTGATGTGTGGATTCCGAGTTTCCTGTTGTGGTGGATCAGTACATGGATGTTTTTCCTAATGACGTTCCAAGACTACCTCCTCACAGGTAGGTAGACTTCTACATTGACCTATACCACAAGACATCACCGATATCTACTCCAGCATATCGGATGGCTCCCATCGAGCTTTGTGAGCCGCAGGTACAGCTGGAAGACTTGCAGGGGGATGGATTTATCCGACCCAGTGTTTCACCCTGGGCATCACCGATTTTGTTCACCAAGAAGGCTGATGGGATCTTGTGACTGTGTGTAGACTATCGTGGCCTGAATCTGGTGACCGTAAAGAATAAGTACCTACTCCCGAGGATTGACGACCTCTTTTATCAGCTCATGGGAGCATGATGGTTATCAAAGATAGAACTTAGGTCAGGATATCACCAGCTCAGATTTTGAGATGAGGATGTTCAGAAGATGGCCTTCAGGTGTCAGTATGGCCTCTTCGAGTTCTTGGTTATGCCCTTCGGCGTAACCAACACTCCAAAAGTGTTCATGAGTATCATGAACATGATCTTCCAGCCTTACCTTGATCGTTTTTTCATAGTCTTCATCGATGACATACTGATTTACTCGACTACTGAGGAGGAGCACGCCTACCATTTGCAGGTAGTACTGGATACAATTTGTGAGCACCAGATTTATGGTAATATCTCAAAGTGAAAGTTCTGGATTCGAGAGGTTTACTTTCTGGGACACGTCATCTCGGAGGCTGGAGTTGCAGTGGATCCAGCAAAGATCGAGGCAGTACTTTCTTGGGAGCCACCCAGGAGTGTAACGGAGATGCGGAGTTTTCTAAGACTGGCTGGGTACTATCGGAGATTTGTGCCAGACTTCTCTAGAGTTGTATCACCACTTTCAACATTGACGAAGAAGGGGAAACCCTTCGTGTGGTTAGATAGATGCCAGCAGAGCTTTCAAGAGCTGAGCCAGAGGTTGACCAGTGCTCCCATCTTGAGGCTACTGGAGGAGGGCGTAGGGTACGTAGTTTAGTGTGATGCATCTGGGACTGGACTTGGGTGTGTCCTGATATAGGAGCGATAAGTGATCATGTATGGTTCACGACAGTTGATACAACACGAGAAGAACTACACTACCCATGACCTAGAGTTAGCAGTAGTGGTCTTCGACTTGAATATGTGGTGGCACTATCTGATGGGCGAGCATTTTACAGTCTACTATGACCACTAGAGTCTCAGGTATATCTTCTCGCAAAAGGACCTAAACCTGAGACAGTGACGATGGATCGAGTTCCTCTAGGAATATGAGTTCGAGATACTATATACTCCTGGGAAGGGGAACATTGTATTAAATTCTCTCAGTAGGAGATTATGCATTCAACTTCTAGGAGAGGCGACAGAGCTGCTGGCCGCGTTGTAGATATCCTTTGTGGATAGAGATGGAGTAGCCTTTCTACAATATCTCATAGTCACTCCTCCAATTCTTCAGTGAGTTAGAGAGGCACAACATGAAGATGTTTAATGTGAGACACGACGTGCTTAGATATCCTCAGGGTAGACACCTGATGGGTTTTCTGAAGGTGGGGAGCACGTCATTCTCTTCAGAGGACGTGCCATGGTACCAGTTTCACTACAGGAGGAGGTGTTGAGGGAGTTCCAAACTTACCCTCTATAAGTACATCTAGGAGTGGCAAAGATGTATCGGGACCTCAGACGACAGCACTAGTGGATGGGTATGAAGAAGGAGGTAGCAGAGTTTGTCTCATGATGCCTCACTTGTTAGCAAGTGATGGTGGAGCACCAGGTACCAGCAGGCTTGGTACATCCCTTAGAGGTCCCAGAGTGGAAGTGGGACGGGATATCCATAGATTTCGTGACAAGACTTCCACGTACATCCAGAGGACATGACTCTATCTGGGTGATCATAGACCGACTCACCAAGTCGGCCCACTTCCTACCGATCAGAGAGAAGGGATTAGTAGAGAGCTTGGGACACCTCTACATTCAGGAGATTGTATGGCTTCATGATGTTCCATTGACTACCATCTCCGATCGAGATGCTCGTTTCACTTCCTGGCTATGGAAGGGGTAATAGGAGGCTTTCGGGACGCAGCTTCACTTGAGCACTACCTTCCATACTGAGATGGATGGTCAGAATGAGAGGACCATTCAGACTCTCGAGGACATGATCCATGCATGTGTCCTTGATATTGGTCATAGCTGGTAGGATCACTTACCCTTGGCGGAGTTTGCGTACAACAAAAACTACCACTCCACCATTGGGATGACACCTTACGAGGCACTGTATGACCGACCTTGCAGATCGCCTATGTGCTGGACTGACCCAGGGGAGTCAGCACTTGTAGGAACATAAATGGTTCAGGCTATGACAGAGATGGTGCAGATCATCCAGAAGTGGATGAAGACTGCACAGAGCAGATAGAATTCCTTTGCTAATAGGAGACGGAGACCACTGGAGTTCGAGGATGGAAACCAGGTCTTCCTACGGGTCTCACCTCGATGAGTTCTATGGAGATTTGGTTGGGGAGGCAATTGATCTCCACAATTTATTGGACCATTCCAGGTCCTCAGCAGAGTAGGCGAGGTGGCTTACCGCCTGTCCCTTCCACCTCAGTTGCATCGGGTGCATGACGTCTTCCACATATCTCAGTTGAGGAGATATGTACACAGCCTGTCCCACATCATCGACCATAGGGAGCTGGACATCGATGATGGGGCGACATTCACGGAGGTTCCTGTGGAGATTGGGGATTGATAGGAGCGGGTCCTATGAGGATGGTCGATTCCTCTGGTGTGCATTCGCTGGCAGCACGAGAACCTCCAGGAGAGCACATGGTAGTGGGAGGCTCAGATGCGTGCTCAGTACCCCCATTTGTTTCCTTAGTGTGAGTTGTAGCTTATGAGGATGTACAACCCTGAGGTGGTGAGAATGTAAATACCCGAACATTCCATGGATTTTTTTTTAAATACACGGGAATTTTATGAGTCTGTAGTTTCTGACGGCACCTGATTCCGAGTCCCGGTGTGCCCAGAATCATTTTTCTGAAGTTTTGTTTGGGTACGTTCAGTAGACGTATGAGCAGGATTTTCTATCTTTTGAACCGATGCTCGGAATTGAAATCTGAGGACACCGATTAACTCGCAATGCCAGTATTCTCTTAAGGAGGCCTTTACCGCAGTTGCATTTCAACGTGAATGGAAGTTATAAATTGGGGTTACTAATTAAAATTAAAAATTAAATAAAAATGTGCGTGTAACACATTTTTATTTGAAAGGTGGTTAAAGTCTCTAAGTGGAGGTTAGGGGTGGGGCCCACCGCACACTAACCTCCCTTGGGAGGATATAACTAGGGGTTGGTCCCACTAGTTTAAACTCCCCTTAAACCCCCATGAAACTTATATTAAATTGTGGAGAGACTTTTAAACTTCCGACTCTTTCAATTTAATTTTGGAAATTCTCCACCTCCCACCTTCTCTCATTAATGTGACAACACAATCAAATTAATTAATTAAGGTCCCTCAATTAATTGACTAGTTAGATTTATTTTGAATGCATGTCAAGGATAAAAATAATAGCCAAATATATTATTTTGGGGGTTGGCACATATTGTTTTGGGGGGACATGGAGGAATTGGGAGGACATCACCCTCTCTAGATAAGAACACGAGGAAATTCATCTTCTTCCTTCTTCGACCGGGGCAAGAAAGTGAGGAGACGCCCGTGAAGAATGCCTGCCTTCCTTCCTATTCCTCTGCGTCAAGGGAGAAGACATTGTCCTCAAAGAACACCACTAATGACTACGTTATTCCCTCCAATGTTGATGGAATGACGCCCATATTCTGTGACACCGTCTTCCGCGACTTCGACAACATTCTTCGAATCGCGGTAGGGGGAATTTGGATTATTTATTTTTACATAATAATTGTATCGATGAACATTGACGTTTAATTTGGAATGATGGTGGCCAAAATTTTATCACCTAACGCGGAGGGCGTGGGCCGAATGAACACGGCCCGATGACCCTCCGTTGGTTCTTGTTTGCGTTAACAATGGAGGCAGAGCCGGTAGGGCACAGTGCCGTCTCACCGCCCCGGAGGAAGGAGTCTGCAGCCATGCAGGCCATGGCGGTCGGAAGAGGCGACAACGATAGGAGGCGGTGACGACTAGAGGCGGCGGCCATGTGCCGACCGCGTGGATGAAAAACACAGGCCGCATCCGCGCAGTCAGGTAGAAGAACCAGCCGGCTACTGCCGGCCGGGCTGGTGGACCGCGGCACTCGTAGGTGCCGCACGGAGGAGACGCAGCCCACAACCGCGGGCTGCTAGGTGGGTGAACCGGCCGGCCGGGATGAAAGACTGCGGCGCCGCGTGGAAGGGAACCGCGGCCTGCTGTGCGGGCTGCCCACGCTAGGCAGAACCGGCCAACTACGGCCGACCGGGAAGGAGGGGTGGTGCTGCTTGGCACCGACGGGTGAACCAAATCGGCCCACAGTGTGGGCTGGGTCCGCAGGTGGGCCACGCCCCACCGGGCTGGGCCGACCCCCCAATCAGGTTGGAACCACGTGGGCCGGGTCCGCGGGTGGGCCACACTCCACCAGGCTGGGCCGACTCCCAGCCAGGTCGAACCCGCTGAACTGGTTCGAGTTGACCCACTAGCCCACTGGGCTTGACGGGTCGGACCCGTTTCACTTAAATGTGAATATCTCCTAGACCGCTCGTTCAATCGATGCGCCGTCTGTGGCACTGGGATCCTCACGATGGGACAAACCATTTTAAATAATCTAAGTGAGTTTTCAAAATCTTTGGAAAATGTCCTGGTTTGGATCGAGCGTAAATCCAACCGGGCTCCTGGAACGGAAAAGCCAATAACTCTCAGACCATGCGTCCAATTGACGCGTCGTATGTCAAATTGGGTTTGTTTTGATGAGACAGAACTTCGGGATAGATCAACTCAGGACTTCATGATAGTTGATGTATCGAACCCCTTTTCTTGAAGAGCGAACCCTACCGGAATCGAGCGTGCTGTGTGCGGGAACCCTAGAGCTGGCTGCGACTGCGACGACTACTGTACTAGAATCCTCCGTGGGTTCGACGATGAAGACTACTATACCAGAATCCTATGTGGGTTCGACAGTTCTGACTTATGTTCCTATATCCTGTGTGGGTTCGATAGAATAGCTGGTCATGTATCCTGTGTGGGTCTGACAACTTAGACGAGATAGATGATCTTGTATCCTGTGTGGGTCTGACAGCTTAGCTGGTCTTATATCCTATGTAGGTCTGATAGCTTAGCTGATCCAGTGACTACATCTGATCATCTATATCTCTATACTATTGTGCCTGGTAACTTAGGTATATGTGTGAGCTGAGTCTTGTCTTTTTATCTTTATCGTTGATGTGATTGACTTTACTTCTTGTGTGGACTGGGTTGTGATTGGGCTCGAGAGTTGGAGTCGGGCTATGACTGGTAACTTTGGTATATGTATGGGCATATACCTAAGTAGTGTTGGTTGATATTTCGTGATTGTATCTTTCTACTTTGGTTTATCCTTTATGGATTTTAGGAGACCTTTGGGGGTCTCGGGATCCCCTACTGAGTATAATTATACTCACCCCTGCACGGGCTATGTAGAGACCCGAAGCTTGACGTACATGAACATTACATTACTTTTGCGGAATACTTAGTACATAACAAAAACACACAAACAAGGATCGTAATAGTTTAGTGTCTTTGGAAACTCGGAATAAAATCTTCTAATCGTGGTGAAATATCTTCAACATCTCCCATAAAGATCTTCCTTTTTTTACCTAAAACCTTTCTTTATGTCCTGGGGAAAAGAAAACATAAAAGGGTGAGCTCAAATTCTCAGTAAGGGTAAACAAAAGAAATATCAATCACATCGTATTCATAAGAACATAACATTTTGGAAATCATAACCTGCAAAAGAGAGCATAATTTCATAATCTGGGATAAATCATGGTAGTGAAATGTAATCACAATAATCATAACTTAAAACATGAAACTTTGTGGCATTCACACATAATCATAGAGAATCATTTCTTGTTAGTCAAGACTCATTTCCAAGACTATCTTAGTGGACAAAGTCCCTTTCTGAATCGAGGAACCCTCGTTTCAGTCCTGTTTCACTGAACCGGTATAACCTACCATTCCAGCCATGTCTATCTCATGAGATATAAAATCTTTACCCAATGCATTGGAGGGAGATATAGGTCCCACCCATCTCATAATTATACCATTCTTATGTGTGCCACAAAATCATAAATCACACATCATTGCATAACCCATGTAATAAAAATGGAATTCTTAAACAACATGACATCATAAAACAATTCATATAAGATAAAGGAATTCATAAAAATATTTCCATCACAATATAATCAAACCAATGTAATAATAGGGATAAAAACAGAACCCTTTTATTATCTTAGATGGAAAATATTTTTGATAAAATACTTGAACTCCATTCTTGAGGAAAATATCCTTTCTTCTTTAAAAACATTTTTCCTTTCTTAAAATTTCATACAACTTTAAACTAAAAGAAGTTGATTAAAAATAAACTTGAAAACTTGTAAAGTAAGCTTCCTGGAAATAATGTTTTAAAAATCCATTCATGCCGTATAATTTAAAAAAAACATTCTTCTCGTACTTTTGTCGGAAAAGTCAAAAAAGTACCTCGTATGAAAAACGACAAAAGATTCCTTTCATATCTTTTACTAAAAACTCACCTAAGGGTAAAATAGGACTTAAACAATTGTAGGTGAATGGAAATAATATTACATATTGAGGAAACATGGACGTGGATGATAAAATACACCCCAGTAAATATTAAAGTATAAACAATCTCGGATAAAAATGAGATTGTGATATTTCCCTTACCTTAGGTCCGATTTGCTTCGTATGTGTCCGAAACTCCTGTATAATGATTTAAATAATTTCATTGACTTATTACAGAATCATATTCATTGTTATGATATCATATATGGTTCACTTATGACATTATATTACCCGTTCTTTTGTAAATTCCATGTTAAAGAAGCGTTTTGGGTAAAATCGTTTCATTTATCGTAGGTGTTTTGACTTGTTGTTCTTGACATTATTATTACTTATATCATGATTTACTTACTTCCAGAATATAAAATATGATTTATATATCATATATATTCAGTATATATATATATATAATAGATAGATAAATGAAATGAAAAACACCGTTCATGGAGACGGTAGTCCGTACGTACGCATGAACGCTGTTTTTCTTTCCTTATTGTCTTGAATGGAAGTATGTAGATGACATACATATATATATATATATACATAAATCCAGTATCATTATTATGTCATATATTTCATTAGTACTTATTATATATACTTTATAATCATTCATGAATGGTTTATCATTAAGAATGAATCTCATCCCGTCGTGGAGACGGTAGTCCGTACGTACGCACGAGCGATGATATCATTTCCATAATTATTGAATTGGAGTGGAGTGGATTATACAATATATCAGAATCAATATGAAGTTTTTAATAACTATGTATAGTTATTCTTTACACCATTATACCCATCCATGTAAGGTGGTGGTGGAAAATAGATTACACCACGACGTGGAGACGGTATTCCGTACGTACGCACGCGCGGTGATTTCTTTTTCCGTAGGATGGATAGATGGTGAAATAGGGTTTTTTCATACTTAAAATAACATATCAGTATATTAGTGATACTGATGTTATTACTTCATAATGAAACAACCTAAGAAGAAGAAGTGGAAGAAGAAATAAAGATGAAAGAATTGGTAACGGTAATTACCTCTTCTTTGAAGCGCCTCTTTGAGACCTCCTCTTAGGGCACTAAAATTGGTATTTGAGGAAGACCAGAACCTCTAGGATGTTTCTAGGGAAGTGGAGAAGAGATTTTGGCAGGGTTTGGACGAGCTTGAGTGCTCAAATTGGTGTGAGGAGGAGGGGGAGGAGGTGTCCTTTTATAAGGGAGGAGAGGGGCACCTTAGGAATACCTCAAAATATTATTTTATATTAAAGTCAAAATCGGTTTATAATGGTTCCAAAGGGTCTTATTTCGGAGCTAAAGTGGGTATGGGTCGAAATACTATCAACCAATAAGATTTAGACAAGTTTAGGGTATTATTTTAACCTTATCAATTAGATTTAACTCTAAGTTAAATAATTTAACTTTTACCGTGTCTTTTTGTTTTCTTTCACTATATGGTTAATACACTTACTATAACATGCCAAACGAACCCCAAATTGTTTATTATTAATAAATATATCCTTATCTAAGTAATGTGGCCGAACCTTAGATTTTTAGGAATAAAATAACAATTAATAATATAATATTTTATTTAAAAACTATTTTGTGTCAATTTTGACACTATTTGATATATGATTTTTGTGAAAGTCATAACATAATTATATGTTCGAACCAAGTTGATTAAATCAACACTAATATATCATAGTAACCTAGAAAATTAGTGGAATTCATAAAAAGTCTTAAATTACATTTATTTGAGCATTTATAACATCAATTATGTTAATATTTCCTTAAAAGGGTAATTAATGCATCATCGTTGTGTCATAAATAAATTAATTTATTTAAAGTATAAAAATTATAAATAAAATATAATTATGTAGGAAATCTTTTTAGATTTCTAATGAATATTTATAGTCGAATTTATCTTATGTATAACCCGATATTAAAAATGTTTTAGTTATTGAACTTTGATTTTAACTATTTTAACTATTCATTAAATAAAATAATATTAAATGTCATAATCTAATCCAAGTGGACCTAAATGGTCTTATTATATTCATAAAGTTGTTTTTGGTCGAATTACACTTATCCAATAGAATTAGGACATGTGTTAGGGTAATAGTAATATCATATTTACCCTTAGTTACCCTATTTACTATTAACCGTGGTAAAAAAAAGTAAAAATTTACTATTCACGAAAAATTATTTTCATCTCATTGAACCACATTTTAGTCCTTGATATTAACCGTGTCTGTCGGATTTTCGAAATTCCATTCACAGAAGCGTTAAAATTAAGTTTTATTCAAAATTCAGTTTTTAACCTACCACTTAGTGGTTTCACTATTCATCGAAAATTGAAAGTTTTCAGAAAAATGCCAAAATTTCATCCTAAGCTATATTTCATATTCCGAATTCAAAAATGAAGTCTATTTTACCAAATTCATAACATAGAAATTTCATTAATTAATTTTATAATTAAATCCCGCTGTTAAAACAAATAGCGTGTTTTTAAGAAACAATATCTATCAAAAGATTGACACTTGATTATGTCTGGTTTAAATGTGAAATTACATCCACTGACCAACATTGTATTAAATTGTAAAAATATATTCTAAATATACTTTAAAACCACTCAAATTAATGATTAATTATTTCGATTAAAAAAGTTGGTTTTAATTATAATTTAGTAATTTTCACTATTCATCAGAATATGAAAGTTATCCGAAAATTACCAAAATTTCACCTTAGGCTAAATTTGATACTCCGAATCCAAAAATGAATTCCATTTTGAGAGCTAAAATTTCTAAAATTTAAAAAGTGGTTATTACTATTCATAACGGCTAGTTTTAATAATATCTTAATAGCATATCGTTGTTTAGCGAAACTCGGTGTTGCGTACAACACACGCTATCGTGGAAGGTTGCGATTGAGTATAATTCAAGCCAGGTCAGAGATGTGTGTTGTGAAAGCTCCTTTTGGTGTAGCGTATAACACAAGACATTAATAAAATTAAAAAGAATATTTTTCATAAAATCTCGGGCTGTTACATTCTACCCCCCTTAAAATGAATTTCGCCCTCGAAATTCATCGGGGTTATAAATGGTTTACTATTCGAAAGTTTCTTTAATAGAAACCCACATCGTAAAAAGGAATACCAAAACTTGGCTTTAAAAACTAAAGTATGAAATGTAACGATTACCCAAATAAACTAATCACTGGGTTTCCACATAGGTGAAAATATGGATATGGAAGAGAAATCTAACCATCATGTTCTGATGGAGAGTGGTAGAGAACATGGCTATGGAAAATCCAGTAATCACAAATCCATAAATTTGTGACGATCTAAGGTACCATCTGATTCATCAGGTATAAGATCACTAGGACAACATTTTTGGTTTTCAAGATCATTTCCCTAAAGTTGAAAATTTGAATTAGAATAAATACTTTCTTTATTTTGGTACAATCTCACTGTTGTTCATGCCTTGAACAATTTCCACTTCATCTCTTAAATAAATGAAGTTGAATTTGTTATTCGTGAAGTGTTAGCAGATCATGTGATAGAATGACGGGTCATTCCATCTGTCTCAAACAAAAGGTTAGCAAAAATTATATACATAAGTCGATCTATAGTGAGATTAATCATATATGGTTCCTAAAATGGACTTATACTTCATATATCATACTTCTTAATATAATAAAACTAGTTTCTACTAAACAGGGACTTCCTGTAGGCCAGTGGTAGGCGATAAAGGCCAGTCGCACTTCGGTTGTGGGTTCGATTCCCACAGCCTTGTCCGAAGCGATGGGCTGTCGCCCGTCCTGCAGGTTGTCCTTTTTCTAAAACTACATTACTATAACATCCCATCAATAATATCGAAAAAAACTTCTATCCTTAAACAATACTCACTTATATCCAACATAATCCATTCCAATCTTTAGGCTTATCCCTAATACTGCAGTCTACTCTCATAATATAGTGAAAACAATTACCAGAGATTTAATACCATCGTTGATCCCCATAATATATGTCTTGTTGGTCACATTCTAAACATTCAAAGTCCTTAATCATGTATTCTCTTGAATACCTTAGTGAAAACATGAATGCAGTTTAAAGTTAACACTTTCCACATACCAAAATCCTCAAAGATCTATATACTCAAACCATGATATCACTTAGTCCTTATATCAATCATGAGCTCATGAATACTATTAAACATTTCATTTTCTCGTTTTCCCTTCATTATGCGCATATCACCTTATTTCCAAAAAATATCTCAATCACTTTGAATACCACATCAATAAATATTGCAATACTCAATGATACAACATTATTTTGGAATCCCATTACATAAACACTTAATCATTCCACCACATCGTTGTCATATTCAACATTTCCAATAGTGATCGCATGTGACTTCCCTTTGTCCTTTGCCTTCAGTGGTTGCTCATGTTGATCATCACTAACCCTTGGATTAGGGAATTTATTAGTATAATGCCCCATTTCCTTGCACATGAAGCATTGAAGTGCGTTCTATGCAGTGTTTGCTTTATTCACATCATTAGAAACCCTTTTTCCATTACTTCGACACTCAGCTGCTCGATGACCTTCTTTTCCACACTTAAAACATTTTCTAGTCCCTTTAAGATAATATCCACCATGCTTCTTTCCACACTTTGTGCATAAGGAAACATTCATCTTCTTTTCACCATTATTCTGAGATTTCTCCTTGAACTCCATCTTTCATTTCTTGTCAAAACCATGAGATGGATATGTAACACCAACTTCCATTTCTACCTTGATATCACAACGCACAATTTCTTCATAGCTACTGAAGTCTCTTATAGATAATGCCCTTCGAAGACTTGGTTTTAAGCCACTGAAAAATCGATCAACTTTACTTTCAGGTTGGATGATAATGCCATATGCATACCTTGCAAGTCTTGTAAAATTCGCTTCGTATATACCAACAGATTCATCATCCTTTTGCTTTAGTTCAAGAAACTCCTTCTCCATCTTTGTTTGAAGAATACGAGGGAAGTACTTATTGAAAAATAAGTTCTTGAACTCGTCCCATTCCATGGACTCAATTTCATCTCTTTGCCTTGTATTCTTGATAAGATTCCACCATTGATCAGCTTCACCTTCCAAACAATATACTGCTAAGATGACTTTATCATGTTCAGAACATTGAAGAACTGAAAATATCTTTTCAGTGGTACTGATCCATTGTTCAGCAACAAGTGGATCAGAAGACCCACTGAAAGAAGGTGGACGTTGCCTCATGAAGGACTCAATAGAATATTGTTCCCTTCTCTGATCATTTGGAAGTCCAGAATGATTCATAGCTTGTGTAAGTATAGCAATAAGATTTTGCACTCCATCTCCCATAACATTTGTTTGTTCAGAAGGACAATCATTGCATTGTCCATTGCATTTATCAACATGGTTCCTTCGGGTTCCAGCCATCGTCTAAAACCCAAAAAGAATAGTGTGAGAGGCAAAAATCATACTAGTAAAACAACATAATAAAGGGGGAGTACCTTCAATATCTAACATCTTAGGTTTAATTCTATGATCGTTAGCGTAGTTCTAGTACTATAACCTATACATATACTTAACCTTAGGGACATCCCTAGACATACCGTAGAAATATCTCTAGGGATCTCACTAAAGTTTTCGCATCCTAGTTTCCAAAGGTTGACTAAACCTTTCCTCTGATACCAACTGTAGAGACCCGAAGCTTGACGTACATGAACATTACATTCCTTTTTCGGAATACTTAGTACATAACAAAAACACACAAACAAGGATCGTAATAGTTTAGTGTCTTTGGAAACTCGGAATAAAATCTTCTAATCGTGGTGAAAGATCTTCAACATCTCCCATAAAGATCTTCCTTTTTTTACCTAAAACCTTTCTTTATATCCTGGGGAAAAGAAAACATAAAAGGGTGAGCTCAAATTCTCAGTAAGGGTAAACAAAAGAAATATCAATCACATCGTATTCATAAGAACATAACATTTTGGAAATCATAACCTGCAAAAGAGAGCATAATTTCATAACCTGGGATAAATCATGGTAGTGAAATGTAATCACAATAATCGTAACTTAAAACATGAAACTTTGTGGCATTCACACATAATCATATAGAATCATTTCTTGTTAGTCAAGACTCATTGCCAAGACTATCTTAGTGGACAAAGTCCCTTTCGGAATCGAGTAACCCTCATTTCAGTCCTGTTTCACTGAACCGGTATAACCTACCATTCCAGCCATGTCTATCTGATGAGATATAAAATCTTTACCCAATGCATTGGAGGGAGATATAGGTCCCACCCATCTCATAATGATACCATTCTTATGTGTGCCACAAAATCATAAATCATACATCATTGCATAACCCATGTAATAAAAATGGAATTCTTAAACAACATGACATCATAAAACAATTCATATAAGATAAAGGAATTCATAAAAATATTTCCATCACAACATAATCAAACCAATGTAATAATAGGGATAAAAACAGAACCCTTTTATTATCTTAGATGGAAAATAATTTTGATAAAATACTTGAACTCCATTCTTGAGGAAAATATCCTTTCTTCTTTAAAAACATTTTTCCTTTCTTAAAATTTCATACAACTTTAAACTAAAAGAAGTTGATTAAAAATAAACTTGAAAACTTGTAAAGGAAGCTTCTTGGAAATAATGTTTTAAAAATCCATTCATGCCGTATAAGTTAAAAAAAACATTCTTCTCGTACTTTTGTCAGAAAAGTCAAAAAAGTACCTCGTATGAAAAACGACAAAAGATTCCTTTCATATCTTTTACTAAAAACTCACCTAAGGGTAAAATAGGACTTAAAAAATTGTAGGTGAATGGAAATAATATTACATATTGAGGAAACATGGATGTGGATGATAAAATACACCCCAGTAAATAATAAAGTATAAACAATCTCAGATAAAAATGAGATTGTGATATTTCCCTTACCTTAGGTCCGATTTGCTTCGTATGTGTCCGAACCTCCTGTATAATGATTTAAATAATGTCATTGACTTATTAAAAAATCATATTCATTGTTATGATATCATATATGGTTCACTTATGACATTATATTACCCGTTCTTTTGTAAATTCCATGTTAAAGAAGCGTTTTGGGTAAAATCGTTTCATTTATCGTAGGTGTTTTGACTTGTTTTTCTTGACATTATTATTACTTATATCATGATTTACTTACTTCCAGAATATAAAATATGATTTATATATCATATATATTCAGTATATATATATATATATATATAATAGATAGATAAATGAAATGAAAAACACCGTTCATGGAGACGGTAGTCCGTACGTACGCATGAACGCTGTTTTTCTTTCCTTATTGTCTTGAATGGAAGTAAGTAGATGACATACATATATATATATATATATACATAAATCCAGTATCATTATTATGTCATATATTTCATTAGTACTTATTATATATACTTTATAATCATTCATGAATGGTTTATCATTAAGAATGAATCTCATCGCGTCGTGGAGACGGTAGTCCGTACGTACGCACGAGCGATGATATCATTTACATAATTATTGAATTGAATTGTAGTGCATTATACAATATATCAGAATCAATATGATTTTGTAATAACTATGTATAGTTATTCTTTACACCATTATACCCATCCATGTAAGGTGGTGGTGGAAAATAGATTACACCACGGCGTGGAGACGGTATTCCGTACGTACGCACACGCGGTGATTTCTTTTTCCGTAGGATGGATAGATGGTGAAATAGGGTTTTTTCATACTTAAAATAACATATCAGTATATGAGTGATACTGATGTTATTACTTCATAATGAAACAACCTAAAAATAAGAAGTGGAAGAAGAAATAAAGATGAAAGAATTAGTAACGGTAATTAACTCTTCTTTGAAGCGCCTCTTTGAGACCTCCTCTTAGGGCACTAAAATTGGTCTTTGAGGAAGACCAGAACCTCTAGGATGTTTCTAGGGAAGTGGAGAAGATATTTGGGCAGGTGTTGGCCGAGCTTGAGTGCTCAAATTGGTGTTAGGAGGAGGGGGAGGAGGTGTCCTTTTATAAGGGAGGAGAGGGGCACCTTAGGAATACCTCAAAATATTATTTTATATTAAAGTAAAAATCGGTTTATAATGGTTCCAAAGGGTCTTATTTCGGAGATAAAGTGAGGATGGGTCGAAATCCTATCAACCAATAAGATTTAGACAAGTTTAGGGTATTAGTTTAACCTTATCAATTAGATTTAACTCTAAGTTAAATAATTTAACTTTTACCGTGTCTTTTTGTTTTCTTTCACTATATGGTTAATACACTTACTATAACATGCCAAACGAACCCCAAATTGTTTATTATTAATACACATATCCTTATCTAAGTCATTGGGCCGAACCTTAGATTTTTAGGAATAAAATAACAATTAATAATATAATATTTGATTTAAAAACTATTTTGTGTCAATTTTGACACTATTTGATATATGATTTTTGTGAAAGTCATAACAGAATTATATGTTCGAACCAAGTTGATTAAATCAACACTAATATATCATAGTAACCTAGAAAATTAGTGTAATTCATAAAAAGTCTTAAATTACATTCATTTGAGCATTTATAACATCAATTATGTTAATATTTCCTTAAAGGGGTAATTACTACATCATCGTTGTGTCATAAATAAATTAATTTATTTAAAGTATAAAAATTATAAATAAAATACCATTATGTAGGAAATATTCTTAGATTTCTAATGAATATTTATAGTCGAATTTATCTTATGTATAACCCCATATTAAAAATGTTTTAGTTATTGAACTTTGATTTTAACTATTTTAACTATTCATTAAATAAAATAATATTAAATGTCATAATCTAATCCAAGTGGACCTAAATGGTCATATTATATTCATAAGGTTGTTTTTGGTCGAATTACACTTATCCAATAGACTTAGTACATGTTTTAGGGTAATAGTAATATCATATTTACCCTTAGTTACCCTATTTACTATTAACCGTGGTAAAAAAAAGTAAAAAGGTACTATTCACCAAAAATTATTTTCATCTCATTGAACCACATTTTAGTCCTTGATATTAACCGTGTCTGTCGGATTTTCGAAATTCCATTCACAGAAGCGGTAAAATTAAGTTTTATGCAAAATTCAGTTTTTAACCTACCACTTAGTGGTTTCACTATTCATCAAAAATTGAAAGTTTTCAGAAAAATGCCAAAATTTCATCCTAAGCTATATTTCATATTCCGAATTCAAAAATGAAGTCTATTTTACCAAATTCATAACATAGAAATTGCATTAATTAATTTTATAATTAAATCCCGCTGTTAAAATAAATAGCGTGTTTTTAATAAATAATATCTATCAAAAGATTGACACTTGATTATGTTTGGTTTAAATGTGAAATTACATCCAATGACCAACATTGTATTAAATTGTAAAAATATATTCTAAATATACTTTAAAACCACTCATATTAATGATTAATTATTTCGATTAAAAAAGTTGTTTTTAATTATAATTTAGTAATTTTCACTATTCATCAGAATATGAAAGTTATCCGAAAAGTACCAAAATTTCACCTTAGGCTAAATTCGATACTCCGAATCCAAAAATGAAGTCCATTTTGAGAGCTAAAATTTCTAAAATTTAAAAAGTGGTTATTACTATTCATAACGGCTAGTTTTAATAATATCTTAATAGCATATCGTTGTTTAGCGAAACTCGGTGTTGCGTACAACACACGCTATCGTGGAAGGTTGCGATTGCGTATAATTCAAGCCAGCTCAGAGATGTGTATTGTGAAAGCTCCTTTTGGTGTAGCGTATAACACAAGACATTAATAAAATTAAAAAGAATATTTTTCATAAAATCTCGGGCTGTTACAGGCTATGCCCGCACATCGTTGTTTTGGTAGCAGACGATAGACAACACTGATCGAGGCAGAGAGTTGTAGAGCTGGATGGTACCCGGAGGTGCACCACTTGGCGAGACGTACTTGGAGCGGACATACGGACCTGGGGTGCTGAGGAGGCCATCTGTACCCACCCTTCAACTGGGATTCCCGGAGGATGACTCAGTAGTTTCGGTTTACCTTTCTACAGTTGTACTAGCTTTACAATTGTTGTACTTTACTGTTGGGATTGTATTTACGTCCCCTTTCCTTTCAGCACTTACTTTTGTATACAGTTTTACTTAGTGTTTACTTTCAGTTGCGTACTCTTCTACTTGTGTTTAGACTGTGTGTGTGTTACAAGTTAAAAGGCAATGCCTTCCCTTTTTATAGGGATTTATCCTTTGATGCTAGTCTCCAGCCCCTGGCATGTGGAAGGTGGGCTTGGGGTAGTCATGGCACGGGCCCTGAGTATGGGTCGTGACAAAAGATATTCAACATCTCCCATGAAGATCTCCACCTTTATTACTTATACCTAAAAAAATTTCTCATAACCTGGGGAAGGAAAACATAAAAATGGGGTGAGCTCATATGCTAAGTAAGGGAGAATAAATGAAATTCCACTAATAGAATATTGGGCTTTGAATCCCCCTAACACTAGCCGACCGCCTTTGGAGGTCGCTATAGATACCCAATAGCGACCACTAAAGGAGGTCTCTGCCCTTTGTAAAAACAATCAAGGGCTTCGGTACCCCCCCCCCCCCCCCCGTCGCCGCCCTCCCCGCACACTGTCCCCCGCCGCCCGGCCTCTCCCTCCACATGCTGTCCCCCACCGTCCTGCCTCACCCTCCGTGCGTCGTCCCCCCGCCGTCCCCGTCGCCACCCTCAACCCTCTTCCCTCGTCGGCCTCCTCCCTCCGTGCGCCCTCCACCCTCGACCCTCCCGCTCTGGCCGCCCTCCGCCCTCAAGCCATCCTCCGCTCCCCTCCGGTGTCCCTCCGCCCTCTGGCCTCTGCCCTCCATCCTCCGGTCTCCGCCCTCAGCCCTCCCCCCCCCACCCCGGACGAACCCCGCACCCCGGACAACCCCCCCCCCCCCCCCACACACACCCCGGACAGACCCCTCCCCCCCCCCCCCCCCGCACCCCGGACAGCCCCCCGCACCCCAGACACCCCTCCCCACACCCCAGACAGCCCCCGCACGCCAAACAGACCCCCCACCCCCCCCCCCACACCCCGGAAAACCCCCCCACCCAGGACAGCCCCCCCCCCCCCCCCCCGCTGCTCGTCCCCCGTCCCCTCACCACCTCCTCTCCTCCGGCTCCCCACTGCCGCCACCGCCCATCCCCTCCCTCTCCGCACCACCTTTGGCTCCGGCTCCTCTTCGCTGCCTCTCCTCTTACTCACAGCACCGCCTTCATCTCCCCTTCCTTCCAGGTTTGTAGCACAATCAGGTATGACATGATCTTTCACTTACATTATTATTTATCAATGGTTCATAAACAAATGATTAGTATTTATTTTAAATATAGTTGATTTGAAAAATGAAAATGTAATAAGTATTGTGTAAATGTTTGTTATACAGATATTATTATGGATAAGAGTTGGATTGATCTTCCAAATCGAACATCCAGAGAATATTTCAATGGAATTATGCAGTTTATTGACTTTACCAGAGGATTTGAAAGTGACTATATTAGTTTTCCATGTAGAAAATGTGCTAACAGATATCAATTCACATGATATACTGTGAGGGAGCACCTATTATTTAATGGATTTCTGAAAAATTATAAGACTTGGACTCGTCATGGAGAAGAATATGTTCGTTGTCAAAATATGGATGCAGCTCAGATGGATGTTGATGCAAGGATGAATGATCCAATGCATGAAATGCTTACTGAAATGGTATGTGGGTTTGATCTTGAAGGCATTGACATCCAGAATCTTGAGACCGGTGAGATAAATCTTCTCTCTGATGAAGATCGAGATCCGAGGAGGTTTTATGAAGCACTTGATGATGAAAAAACAGAATTATATCCTGGATGTACTTCTTACAATAAACTGTCATTTATCGTGGAGTTGTTGCATTTTAAGACTTTGAATAATTGGTCAGACACATCATTCGACATGCTTTTGGTGTTATTGAAAAAGGTTCTTCCTGTCGACGCTAAGATTCCTGAGTCATATTACCATGCTCATAAGTTGACAGAGAACTTAGGTTTTACATATGAGACCATAGATGCATGTACAAACAACTTTATGTTGTTTAGAAAGGAAACTTCCCATTTGGATATTTTTACATTTTGTGGTGCTTCCAGGTGGAAAGAGAACAGGTGAAAGAAGACTCATCAATGTCAGATTGCGATACAGGGTAAACTGATTGCTGTAAAGAAAATGCGTTACTTTCCCCTTAAACCGATGTTGAAAAGATTTTTTATGTCATCTAAATTTTCTAATTTAATGATATGGCATGCATAAAGAGTTCATGAAAGTGATATGTTAACCCACCCAGCAGACTCTCATGAATGGAAGGATTTTGATAAGAAACATCTTGACTTTTCTAAAGATGTTCGTAATGTCCGATTGGGATTGGCAGTAGATGGTTTCAATCCATTCAAGTCTATGGTTGGTGCAACTCATAACACATGGCCTGTGGTGTTGGTTCCATATAATCTTCCTCTGTGGCTTTGTATGAAGCAACAATTTATATTACTTTCCACTCTTATCGATGGACCTAAAAGTCTAGGGGATAAGATTGATGTTTACCTTCATCCATTGATTGATGAGTTGAATGAATTTTGGGGCGATGGTGTGATGACTTATGACTGCGAATTGAATGAAATGTTCAAACTGCAGGCTACTTTATTGTGGACAATAAATGACTTCCCAACTTATGAAAATTTATCAGGATGGTGTTCGAAAGGGGATTTTTTTCCCTTGTTGTAATAAAAGTAAAAAATCTGTATGGCTTAAACATTCCAAAAAATGGGCATACATGGGTCACAAACATTTTCTCCCCCCTCAACATAGGTTTATAAAGGACAGAGTGACATTTGATGGTTCTATAGAGTTCAACCCAGCACCAAAGTACATGGCAGGAGTCAAAAAGTTATCGCAGATTGAGGAAGAAAACATCCGCACAGTATATGAAATTCAGGATTTGGTGGCTCCTCCAGTATGCAATATTTGTGCTGCGGGTAGGTAGCGTAGTCACAATTGGAAAAAGAAAAGTATTTTTTATAGTCTTTTGTATTGGAAAACTAACATGCTGAGGCATAATTTGGATGTCAAGCACATTGAAAAAAATGTTTGTGATAATATATTGTGGACCATTTTAGGTGTCAGTGGAAAATCAAAGGACCATGTTAATGCACACCGTGATTTGGAAGAAATGGGTTTAAGGAAATAGTTGCATTTACAGTTAGCTGAGGGAAACAAGGCATCTATTCCTGCTGCACAGTATACAATGACTACAAAGGAGAAAGAGACATTTCTTTCCATTTTGAAGATGGTCAATGTGCCTGATGGTTACTCTTCTAATATTTCAAAGTGTGTGAATCTGACGAGAAAAACATTTCAAGGGTTGAAAGGTCATGACAATCACATACTACTTCAGTAGTTGATTCTAATAACAATTTGTGATTGTTTATCCCCCAATGTTGTTCAGCTGGTGATTGAGATGAGTGATTTTTTTAGACAACTTTTTTTAAGAAATCAACGAATGAGTGATTAAAAAGTTTGCAGGACCAAATTGTAATAACGCTTTGTCACTTTGAGAACCCCCCCTCATTTTTTGATGTTATGGTCCACTTGACAGTGCACCTAACTAATGAAGTAATGACTGCTGGTCCAGTGCAATTCAGGTGGATGTATCCTATTGAATGGTATTTGAGTACATTTAAATATTTGTACGCAACAGAGCTCATCCGTAGGCGTCAATATACAATGGTTATTTGATGGATGAGTGTACTACTTTTTGTGTAGAATATCTTACGGATGTTGAAGAAAAATTAGATAGCCCCTCTCGGATTCATGATGGTCCAGTTGGAGAAGGAACCACATTTGATATGGACAACATCGAGTGGATACAAGCACATCGATATATCTTCTTCAATACTTCATCAGTTGCACCATTAATGAAGTAAGTATCTTATCAATGTGCTTGTATAACTTTTACATGTTTTGTTTGCTTAAGTTGATCATTTAAACATCGCGTTATCATTTGCAGAAACACATTAATGAGATAAAATAAGAGATGTATCATGCGACTGAGTTTCAAATTCAACAATCTCATTATGCATCAGTTCATGATTGGTTCAAGGATTATGTATGTATAAATTGATTTTCACTATGAGTGAAGTATTATACTAATTTCATTCTGCATATATCAGTATTGAATTTTATAAATTATGTACGTTCGTAAGATGAGGGAGTTAGGGGACCCCACGCTAACTGAAGAATTTATCCAACTGGCTAAGGGTCCATCTATAACGGCTCGTCGTTATAAAGCTATTGATGATAACAGTTTTCAATTTTTCATTAAATATGTTGATGACAAACGAGCAACACAAAATAGTGGCATCGGTTGTCCATTTTTCGATTCTGGTTATTACTATGGTCAATTGATAGACATCATTGAAGTTGTATACACAAACGGTTTGAAGTACATATTGTTAAAGTGTAATTGGGTTGATCCAGTGTGTGGATGTAAAGTCGATCAGTATCAGTTTTCATTGGTGAATTTTAACTATATGTTATACAGAAATAATGAATGAGTTGATAATGAGCCTTTCATTTTGACATCACAATTGGAACAAGTATTCTTCATTACGTTGCCTTCAGATCCATGTTGGAAAGTTGTTGTCAAAATTTCTCGGCGAGGAGTGTTTTTATTTGAAGAAGATGAACCCAAGACTGTTCCGTTTGTTTACCAACAACTTGATCAACATACCGTAGTTCAACATGAAGAAGATATTTATTGGGTCAGAGCGGCTGTTGAAGGAGAAACGGTTGATTTGCATGCTTAATGAAAGGTATAATTGTTTTCCCGCTATTCAGTATTGAATGTCCTAGAATATCATAAATTATCTAACCATTTTATAAATCCTTGTAAGTTTTAATCCTCACTTTTGGAAGTTTATTTAGTTATAAATATTTAGGGTGATTTTACTCTTCGTTTATTGATGTTATTGTCGGTGTATCTTCCCTTTGAGGTATTCTTCATCTGGTTCATGTGCTGCTTGAATTTTTATTAATTTTATCTGAAATTTGGCTATGCGTTGACTAGTTTTGTACATAATTTGTATATCTTTTTTGTTAACTTTCAGATTTTTTAAAATTCATTCACAACTAATTATTCAATAAATTTTTTGTTTGATTAACAATTGTACAAGTTTTATTTTTTTAAGAAAAATCCAATTTATCTTTTAGACACTTTGGATAGTCCCCTTACTAATGTTTTCTATGACTGCATGCATGTCAGGGGAAGAGGCAGCAGATCCACATCATCCATCTGAGGCATCTATGACTCAGGGTCAAGGTATGTTTGAATGCCATTGTCTCTATTTTTTACGTAATTGATAAACATATATATATATATATATATTTATAACATCTTTCAAATTATTAATAAAATTTCAACATGATCAGACTCAACTGCTTCTTCCTCTCGCAAGAGAGGCTCCGGTTGTGGCATTTTATCATGAAATTCCGACACGACGATTGATGTTTCATTTGATGAGGTATTTCATCCCGTGGGACCGAATGCCCCTGCATTTATTCGTCAGCTGGGTCATATCATACGTGACCCACATCGATTTCCATTGACCACGCGTGACTGGGCGTTGTATCCCTCAGGACACATTAGATCGTCTTTGGAGGGAGGTTCAGGTAAGAAGACCATTTTAGTTTATTCTCTATGTATAAACAATACAAATATGTGTGATTTTTTTATTTATAGAAAAATTTGAAAGTATGACCCGAAGAGTTTCAGCCCGTGTGTATGAGAAAATGCCGTAAGATGTGTAAAGACTATAAAGACAAAGTGAAGAGGGACCACTGGGTACCAAATGTGGTTGCCCTAGACATTCTGGAAAAAGTCCCGAGAGGTGTCCTCCCAGCTCAGTGGTGTGACTTGGTTGCATATTGGTCTACTGAGGGTGTTTTGGTTTGTATATTTATTTTGGTGTATATATATTTTCAAGAAAGTGTGATTTTTTTGAAATTTTAATGAATTGAATGTAAGAAGTGTCAACTCGCCATTATGAGAATCGAGCGTTGCAGGGACGACCTCACAGGATTGGGACTCGTCACGTTTCTCAGATCCGACATGATGTATTTATTATTCATTTTTTAATCTATTAATTAATATGGTTTTGTGTTTATATTCTGTTCATAAACAGTTGCGGGAGAAAGGTGCACCGACTGATAAAATGTCGGTGTGGATGAGGACTCGTGATCGCAATGATCCAGAGGCTGCAGCATTCATAGTATGTGCTTGTACTTACCAATACTTACATAAATATGTATATTAAAATATATATGTATATATATTTAAATATTTCACAGGCTCAATTTGAAGATGAGTTAGAAAATATGCCAGAGGACCAGCGACAGCTTCCCATGCCAAGGGATGAGATCTTTCATCGCATTATTGGTCGGGAAGGGCATGGATATAGTTTGACCTATGGAACATGGATTCCTAGTTCTGTAGTTTCACGTGCTGCGGTTGTCGATCCTTCTGTTGCTCAGATGACACAGCAGTTTTCAGATTTCAAGGCACGGCTGCGGGCTTCCGAGGAGGCAAATGCGCAATTCGCTGTTGAGGTTAGAGCACTGCGGGAATATGTGCGTCCATGTGATGGTGCATGAGATCATACGACACAGGTTTATACTATATTTATTCATTTAATTTAAATTATTTTTGTTATGAAAATATTCATATTGTTTATTTGTTGTAGGCCCCTGGCCCACCGGATGGAGGTTAGTGATGAACACGCATGACACATCATATTCACGAGGTGTGTTTTTGTTTTTACTGGTGGGGTTGTTATTGATGTATAAGTTGAGTTTGTAGTGAGATTTTTTGTGATTTGGGCCCCCCCACACCCCCGTACAACCCCCCCCCCCCCTCGCACCCCCCAGATAGCCCCACCCACCACGGACATCACCCCCACCCCTGGACAGCCCCCCCCCCCCGCACCCCGAACAGCCCCCCGCACCCCCGTACAGCCCCCCCCCCCCCGCCCCTGTGGACAGCCCACCACCACCCCGGACAGCCCCCCCGCACCCCCAGACAACCCCCTCACACCCCCGTACATCCCCCCCCCCCCCGCACCCTTGGACAGCCCCCCCCCCCCCCCCCCCCCGCACCCCTCCGGACAACCCCACCCACACCGGACAGCACCCCCCGGACAACCCCACCAACCCCGGACAACACCCCATGCACCCCGGACAGCCCCACCCTCCCGGACCGCCCCCCGGACAGCCCCCCCACCCCGGACAGCCCCCCCCCACACACCCCCGTACAGCCCCCCTCACCCCTGTACAGCCCCCCACACCCCCGTGGACAGCCCCCCCCCCCCCACCTCGGACAACCCCCCCGCACCCCAAGACAGCCCCCCCCCCCCCCCCCCGCACCCCCGTACATCCCCCAAGTCTTGCCACATGATCATCCACCAAACATGAATCATTTAAAACCAATAAGTATCTACCTTTTTGGATTTCTTTATATATCTTACCATCTTGGATCATGATCCACAATCCTACTAAAATCCACACCCAAAACCAATAGTGATAGACATCAAACTAATATTTCCCTCCAAACCTTGAATTTAAAACCAGATCACCACAAGAATTTCACACCACAAATGCAAGGAATTGATATGTATTTCCCAAAACCCTAAGGCTATCTGCATCCTCAAGGAATCCTACGACCTCAGAATGACACAAAATCATACGAAAACAACCGCGGTGTGAATTGTGGAATGTTCGGACAGACGGTACGTCAATTGGAGGTGCCGTTTGACCGCGGTGACCGGAAATGCGTTTCTAGTGTCACAAAACAGCAAAACGGCATGTTACGATTGAATTTAGATCAAACGTGCTCTGAATGACCTAAAACAGAATGGGAACGATAGTAATATTATTCGTGAGATGCAAGAGGAGATGGCACATCCATCAAACGTGCAGTGCGCGCGGTACGACCGAATGTGTCGTTTTCAGCAGTTCAACGCGCTCTTAAAAGGCGCGCTGGGTGGTCAAAACCACCAGAACGACCTCAGAATGCCACGAAATCATACGACAACAACCGCGGTGTGAATTTTTAAATGGTCGGATAGACGGTACATAAATCAGCGGTGTCGTTTGACCGCGGTGACCGGAAACGCATTTCTGGTGTCAGAAAACAACAAAACGGCATGTCACGGTCGAATTCATCGTAAACGTGCTCCGAATGACCTGAAACTGCACGGGAATGATAGGAATATTATTCTTGAGATGCAGGAGGAGACGGAATGTCCATCGGACATACGGTGCGCGCGGTATGACCGAATGTGTCGTTTTCAGCAGTTCAGTGTGCTCTTAAAGGGCGCACTGGGTGGTCAAAACCACCTGAACGACCTCAGAATGCCACGAAATCATACAACAAAAACTACGGTGTGAATTGTTAAATGTTCGGACATACGACATATCAATCGGAGGTTCCTTTTGATCGCGGTGACTGGAAACACATTTCCAGTGTTAGAAAATAGAAAAACGGCATGTCACGGTCAAATTTAGAGAAAATGAGCTCCGAATGACCTAAAAACGCATGGGAACGATGAGAATATTATTCATGAGATGTAGGAGCAGAAGGAACATCCATCGGGCATGCGGTGCGCGCGTTACGACCGAATGTGTCATTTTCAGCAGTTCAGCGCGCTTTTAAAGGGTGCGCTGGGTGGTCAAAACCACTCGAACAACCTCGTAATGCCACGAAATCCTATGAAAACAACCGCGGTGTGAATTTTGAAATGGTAGGATAGATGGCACGTCAATCGGAGGTTCCGTTTGACCGCGGTGACCGGAAACGCGTTTCCAGTGTCAAAAAACAGCAAAACCGCGTGTCACGGTCGAATTCAGAGCAAACATGCTCTGAATGACCTGAAATCTCATATGAACGATAGGAATATTATTAGTGAGATGCAATAGGAGACGACACATCCATCGGATGTGCGGTGCGTGCGGTACGACCGAATGTGTCGTTTCAGCAGTTCGACGCGCTCTTAATGGGCGCGCTGGGTGGTAAAAACCACCCGAATGACCTCGGAATGCCACGAAATCATACGAAAACAACCACAGTGTGAATTGTAAAATGGTCGGACATACATCTTGTCAATCGGAGGTGCTGTTTGACCGCGGTGACCGAAAACGCGTTTCCGGTGTCAGAAAACACCAAAACGGCGTGTTACGGTCAAATTCAGAGAAAACGTGCTCCGAATGACATGAAACTGCACAGGAACGATGGGAATATTATTCGTGAGATATAGGAGGAGACAACGTGTCCATAGGACGTGCGGTGTGCGCGGTATGACCAAATGTGTCATTTTCAGCAGTTCGGCGCGCTCTTAAAGGGCACGTTGTGTGGTCAAAACCTCCCGAACAACCTCAGAATGCCACGAAATCATACGACAACAAACACGGTGTGAATTGTGAAATTTTCGGATAGACGGGACGTCAATAGGAGGTGTCGTTTGACCTCGGTGACTGGAAACGCGTTTCTAGTGTCAGAAAACACCAAAACGGCGTGTTAGGGTCGAATTCAGAGAAAACGTGCTCCAAATGACCTGAAACTGCACGGGAACAATAGGAATATTATTCGTGAGATGCATGAGGATACGGCACGTCCATCGGACGTGTGGTCCGCACGGTACGACCGAATGTGTCATTTTCAGCAGTTCGACGCGCTCTTAAAGGGCGCGTTGGGTGGTCAAAACCACCCGAACGACCTCAGAATGTCACGAAATCATATGAAAACAACAGAGGTGTGAATTTGGAAATGGACTAATAGACGGCATGTCAATCGGAGGTTCCGTTTGACAGTGGTGACCAAAAACGCGTTTTCGGTGTTAGAAAACACCAAAACGGCGTGTCACGGTTGAATTCAGAGAAAACGTGCTCCGAATGACCTGAAACTGCACGAGAACAATAGGAATGTTATTCATGAGATGAAGGAGGAGACGGAACATCCATCAGACATGCGGTGCGGGCGGTACGATCGAATGTGTCGTTTTCAGCAGTTCGGCGCCCTCATAAAGGGCGTGCTAGGTGGTCAAAACCACTCGAACGACCACAGAATTCCACGAAATCATACGACAACAACCGCGGTGTGAATTGTGAAATTGTCGGATAGACGGAACGTCAATGGAAGGTTCCGTTTGACTGCGGTGACCAGAAACGCGTTTCTGGTGTCAGAAAACACCTAAACGGCGTGTCACAGTCGAATTCAGAGCAAATGTGCTCTAAACGACCTTAAACCGCACGGGAATGATAGAAATATTATTCGTGAGATTCATGAGGGGATGGAACGTCCATCAGACGTGTGGTGTGCACGGTACGCCCGAATGTGTTGTTTTCAGCAGTTTGGCGCGCTCTTAAAGGGCGCGCTGGGTGGTCAAAACCACCCGAATGACCTCGAAATACCACGAAATCATACGAAAACAACCACAGTGTTAATTGTGAAATGGTCTGATAGACAGCACATCCATCGGAGGTGTCATTTGACCGCGGTGACCGGAAACACGTTTCCGGTGTCAGAAAACACCAAAACGGCGTGTCACAGTCGAATTCAAGGCAAACGTGCTCCGAATGACCTAAAAATTCACTTTAACGATAGGAATATTATTAGTGAGATGAAAGAAGAGATGACACATCTATCGGATGTGTGGTGAGCGCGGTACGACCGAATGTGTCGTTTTCAGCAGTTCGACGCGCTCTTAAAGGGCGCGCTGGGTGGTCAAAACCAACTGAACGACCTCGGAATATCACGAAATCATATGACAACAACCGCGGTGTGAATTGTGAAATGGTTGGATAGACATCAGGTCAATCAGAGGTTTCGTTTGACCGTGGTGATTAGAAACACATTTCTGGTGTCAGAAAACACCAAAACGGCATGTCACGGTCGAATTTAGAGAAAACGTGCTCCGAATGACCTGAAACTGAACAGGAACGATATGAATATTATTCATGAGATGTAGGAGGAGACAACATGTCCATTGGACGTGTGGTGCATGCGGTACGACCGAATGTGTCGTTTTCAGTAGTTCGACGCGCTCTTAAAGGGCGCGCTGGGTGGTCAAAACCACCCGAACGACCTCGGAATGGCACAAAATCATACAAAAACAATCACAGTATGAATTTTGAAATGTTCGGACAGACGACACGTTAATTGGAGTTTTTGTTTGACCACGGTGACCAGAAACGTGTTTTCGGTGTCAAAAAACACCAAAACGGCGTGTCACTGTCGAATTCAGAGAAAACGTGCTCCGAATGACCTGAAACTGCATGGGAACGATATGAATATTATTCTTGTGATATAGGAGGAGATGGAACGTCCATCGGATGTGCAGTGCATGCGGAAAACATTCATTTTAAGACAACAGAAGACATTTTCCTAAACTAAAGTAAAGACTCCAAAATAAGTAAAACAAATTCAAAAATGATAACATTTCTTAAATTGGTGGTTTTAAATTATTACAGTGCCCATGAGATGTCAGATTTCATTTTATTATATGTATATAATAACTGAATAAAGATGTCAAATTTACGTTTGTTTTGTTTATTTCTTTGTATCTTATTATAGGTTTTTAAAGCAGATGGTTGTGGATCGTTAGAGCACGTCTATCATTTATTGTTTATGATGATCCTGATCTTTATTGTGTTTGGATTTATTTGTCATTTTTGATGATTTATATGCTGTTTTTTTATTCTGCATCAGGAAATTTTTTTAAATTTTTTTTCCAGTGTAGCGACCGCCATTGGCGGTCGCTGTACGCCGGTGTCTCGGCTGCATTCAACAGCCGCCATTGGTGGTCGCTATAAGCCGACAACGTTGGGCCTACAGTGAATTCCAATGGCGGTCACTGGACGATCTCTACATCCCAATAGCGACTGCCAATGGTGGTCGCTAAAGGCAAAAGTTTTAGTAGTGTGCATAAGAATAACATGAACAAAAGGGTATGGAACTTGAGAATAACATTTGAAGATCATAACCTATGTATTAGAGATCATAATAAAGATTAGTATTTCATAAGACACAGATCATAATATAATTAAGAGAATAAGTCATGAAATAATAAAATAATAATAATACATGGAACTTGTGGCATGCAAATTGGTTTATAACATTGTGAACATGTATAAGTGGAAACAACTTCACCCATTAAGTTGATAATAAGATATAATTACCCCAAATCAACTTATGAACATGCAACTAGGTCCATGTATAACATTTTGAATGTGTAATTAGATCATTCATAACCATATAGACATTAAACTAGGTCCATGCATAACATTTTGAACATGTAATCAGGTTCATGCATAACATTGGGAACATGTAAACAGGTTCACGTATAAACTTATGGACATGCAATCAGGTCCATTCATAACATTTTGAACATGTAATAAGGTTCACTCATAACATTATGAACATGTAATTAGGTTCAAACATAAACTTATGGAGATAAAACCAGGTCCATGAACAACATTTTGAACATTTAACTAGGCTCACACATAATATTTATACTCAGAAGTCATCTATCATTCCCCAATGAATTGGAGGGAGATATAGGTCCCACCCATATCAAAATAAAATAATTCATATATGTTCTATAGGAAAATAAAACATTAATTATATCATGAACCATAAAAATATATGGGTTTTATAAACATAAAATCATACCCATGAAATGTAATGGGTATCATTAACATTTCATCACATCATAACCTATCAAAAAAATATAGGTATCATAATCATTTCATCAAAGAATAACCCGTAAAAAAATCTAGTTTAAAAAGAATATAAACCACAGAAGAGAAATGGGTATCATAATCATAATTCCATGAAAACAAAAATCATTAAAGATAGAATATGAATAGAGCGTTTTTATTATTTCCTTGAAGGGTATGAATAACATCAACATATATTATCTTAGATGAAAAATAACTTGGAAGGATATTTGGAAAACATTTCTTCAGGTAAATATACTTTATTATTTGAAAAGGATCTTTAAAACATAAAACCCTTTGAAAAATATTTTCTTGAAAATAAACATGAAAGCTTATAAATAAAGATTTGAAAACATTTAGGAAACTTTTTTCTTTGAAAACATGTAAAGAGAGGTTGAAAACATTTCAAAAACCATTTTACATAAAAACTTATAAAAGGAGATTGAAAATGTTTTGAAAACCATTTCTTTGATAATATATTTTAAAAAAAATTCTTAAAAAATAACCTTTAAACATTAAAATAAATCTTCAAAGGATTGGCGGTGGATAAATCTATACATGTTGTACGAGGTAAAAAGAACATTCCTTTTCCATGGTAAACAAGTTATAGAAATACCTAGTTTAGATATATATACAAAGATTCCTTTTAATGAATTGGTAAAAGAAAAATGGTACAACTTTATTTTAATTATCATAAAATATTTATATAATATACTTTCAAACCCATTTTATAAAACATAGTTTTGAGGGAACATAGATTTCCAACCGAAGAGGTAGTAAAGTTAGGATTTCATAAAGACACTTTCTTAACAATATTATGTACCAATGAGTGGAAAATATGGAACCAATTTGTTAATATATCATTAATAACAATATTAGAATAAAATTAATTATTTTTTATAGATATATGGATCAAAATATTTCATCAATTTAAGCATAAGAATCAACAATCTTGAAAAAGCGATGAGATTGTTTCAATAAACTCTTATCAATTGGTAACTTGGGATAATACTTCCATGTAAGAAAAAGAAATTAAATGAATCTTATAATATATTGAAAATAATTATATTCATGGTATATCATTTAAAAAAGAATTATATACACTTCAAAATGAATTTTGGAACATAATAAAACATGAGCCTCAAAGAAGGAAAAATGAGACAAAAAATATTTTACCGCTTTGGTAAATTTTGAAACATAAACCCCATGAAATAAAGGTCATATAATGGATATGTAAATAAACTTAAATTTAAATATAAGAAACATAAAATCACTCCATGTGAATTATTAACACCACACAAAAGGAACGAGTGGCTAATAAATCGTGTATCTCACGGAAATAAAATGTGAGATTAATCCCATTACCTTGTGTCTTGAATCTCATCGTAATCATTCCAAACACCTATATAATAAATATAAATTTATTATAAATCTTTTATAGAACCATATTATAATATATAATACCATATATGGTTTTATTATGACATTATGTTACCCTCTTGTTAACAATCCTATGTTAAGGTTTTACTTTGGGTAATATTCGCTTTGTTCTTCGAATGTGTCTAAATTTGTAATATTGTTGGTACTTATACTTATATAATGATTACATAATTTAAGACATGATAAAAATATAATGTGTATTAATTAAATGTGTATTATAATAATCTATATAATATAGAATTATGAAATAGAATACACTATTTATGGAGACGATAAGCCGTACGTACGCATGAACATTGTTTCTGTTTTTATTATCATAATGAAAGAAAGAAAGAAAATGACCTATATTTATATATGTATATAATATCATTATATTATAATTATAATGTTAAGTATATCATAAATTTCTGTAAACTCATCCTTAATACATTCAATGTAGTGTGTGAACGAATCACATCACTCTGAAGGGGCGGTAGTCCACAATTCCTCAAACAAAATTATCGTATTTACACCAAATGAAAAATAAAAAGATATCAGTTTTAAAAAGAATAAAGAAGCTTAAAGACATAATAAATATAATTTATAACATATATAAAATTATTTTTCATCATAATGTCCCCCATGAGATGTGGTAAAGGAAAAATGAGCAATCATCATTTAGTGAGGCAGTAGTTCGCAGTACACATAAACAATATGTTCATTACACATTATATGGAGGTGTGTGTAAGTGTGGTTTGAAAATTTATCATAATGAATAATATAATATTTAGGATGCTTTTTTTTATACCCCAATGTAATAAATATAGTTTAGGAGGTGTATAAAAAAAATAAAAGAAAGGATATTGAGAGAAGACGTTACCTCTTTATCGGGTAACTCCTTTTGGTTTGTGCCAAAAGGCTTCCTTGGATTTATTTATGACCAATGGGAGGATTCATGGAGGAAGTTAGGGAGTTTGGAAATTTTAATGGGTGATTATTGGCCTGAAATAAGTGTTTTTAGAGGTTTTCATAAGAGGGAGAGGTGGCAGCCTTTTAAAGGGAAGGGAAAGGAAATACTTGGTATTTTTGAAAACAAGTTAAGCGTACACATGTTTTTACCTAAAACAATTCATAAAAAACAAAAAAAAATGGAAGGTTTAGGTATGAATAATTTCCATAAAAGGGGTATTGAAAAAGTGAATAAGTCTTTTTCGGTCTTAACTTTATGGTTTAATCCTTAGTTAAGATCAATTTTACCTTAATCGATGTAATTAATTTCAATTACTTTCACTAATATAGTTAGTAAAATATTAAGTTAACCTTATTGGAAATTATAAATAATTTTGATTCCAAACATGGAATCAATTTTTCAGAATTACAATCATATAAGTGGAATAAATTAATTTAAACTTAATCTCATAATCAGGTCAATAATGCGGGTTCTTAAAGTAAACATGATCAAAATATTGTAAGATTTTGATACACAATTTCATTGTTAAATTGGTTTCAATTACATAAATTGGATTACCTTATAAAAATATAATATAATTAAAATTTTAAACCAAATTAAAATATAATTTAACTAAATAAATAAATTAGATGAAAAAGAGGTTTGGAATTAAAATCATGTATTTTTCGCTATTCATTAAAAATGAAACCTTATAGAAAAATTCCAAAATATTATCTTAAACTAATTATTATGTTTCAATTTAAAATATTAAGTTTATTTTCATATATTAAGTCTATAAAAGTTCAAAACATTTTATTTAAAATTGGTTCTCCATTAAAATATGGTAAAACTACATTTATAAAAATATATGTTTTTAAGCATAAAATTGGGACTCTTCATTTATCTTATGTCTGTCAAATCTATTGAATGAATATAAAAAATATTTTATTGAATATATAAAATATATATTACATTAATATCACTCAATAATTATGTTTAATTTAATTTATTAGGGTAAAACAACTTTGTAACCTTAAAAATAATAATATTACATTTTTTATTCAATCAAATTTCATATTCATTTATATATAATTAGTATCCTATGAATTCATATTATGTTAAATAAACCATATATTTTCATAAATTAGTTAATACTATTTAGAACATATAATTTAACATCTATATTATATCTCATTATATTAAATAATCATATTTTAATAATATATTATTGTTCGGTAATCCTTGGTCTTCTGTGTTACACAGGACATCGAGTAATGTCATTGTTGTGTATAACCCATGCTAACCTTGGTTTTCCATGTTTATCAAGCCAAAGTTTATATTGCACTTAGTGCATTATGTACTTGGTGTTGCATATAATTTAATCCAAACATAGTGCTTTAATATAAAATAAATTATATTTAGTGTTGGGTGACATAAAAATTTTCAAAAAGAATAAATTAATTCAAAAAACAAATAATTCAAAAAATATTCATTTGTTATAGATAGACAAGTTCCACGATATTTTCCATGTATCTCAGGCTTGTCGATATATTTACAATGACTCCCATTTCATTGATTGGGTAAAGCTGGATATTGAGTATGACACGATGTTCGATGAGTAACTAGTGGAGGTCCAGGATCATCAGGATAAAGTGAAGCATGGATTAACTATTCCCTTGGTTCTCATACTATGGGGTATAGTGGGATATATGAGATTACTTTGGATTGAGTGAAATAGATGCATTCCTAGTACCCTAATTTTTTTGGATTTATGTCCTATTTTTATTTTCCTTGTTGATGTGATCCATATATATTGTTGGTTTATGAGATGTTCAACTTTATTGATGTGATGTGTGTGGTAAAACTTCCAGTATATAGATAAGGGAAAAAAATCCTAATCTATATTCATTATAAAATGACATGTTTAAAACCATTCAAGTTTTTCATTTTCTCCCAAAGAATATAATATCATTATATATGGATGATGGAATTCCCTAATTTTTATACTCAGGGAAGTGCTATGTGTTGTTTGTCGAAATAATTGGTTTGGGATATGTAAAGTTTAATATGGTGGTGAATATGGTCATATGAAAAGTGTGTTTCTTATATGGTGGTGCTTTGGGTTGGTGGAGGAGTTTCAATTATAACTAGATTAGTGAGATATATCTCATAAGGTGGTTATTTGGAATCATCATTTCCCTTATGTGCTCTAGGTTTGTTTTAATTCCTGAGGGTGTTAATAATTTTATATTTATATGATGTAATGGTATAAAATATTAGGCACATTGATTTTCCGTAATTATTATGGGGGAGATTTTAGGGGGAGGTCCTGAGGATTTTTTAGTGTAAAAAGAGAATATGGAAATGATATTTTAGCTCAAGAGGTTTTTATATTACAGAGTTATGGGATGCACTAAAATGGTGTCTTCTATGGTGTGAAGATCCAAAATACTATATAGATTCCTGGGAGAAGGTTTTCAGTGCCTCTTCCATTTTTGGATTGCTTGAAGCCCGGCGAGGGACTACGACGTGGAGATGATTTTCTTAACTAAGTAGTTACAATATTGTTACCTAACTATGGAATGGAGTTTGGGAGGAGTTATTTAAGGGGTTATGTTGTTTTGAAGGCAACTGTAACATGGATTAGGGATACAAAGTTTGCTCTTCATAGAGAAAGGATTCAATGTTGCAATATTTCTCACTATAATGTGGTCCCTTATACTATATTTTTGAATCGATGATGAAGAGATAGATATGTTTTTCAAAGGGACATTTAACCAGATAGGATGTGGCATGGTCCTTCCACTTTGTGTCATAATATTCTCTTTTTAATAATTATACAACATGGTGAAGGGGGCTTCAGTATGGTCTTATATATTACAGACTACCTATATATATTATGAAACTAACTAAAACTACCTCATTATTATAGATTTATTCTTAGATCATGGGTGAAACAAGTGTGTCGCAAGGTGTAATTTCATACCCCTTTCAATATATTTCAACCTTAGTATTAGGGTATCTATCTATGGAGGTTCCAAGTGAGTTTCCTTATTCTCTCTTCTATTAAATTTATTAGCTAATGGTTATTGTTAGGAAAACCATGGGTATTGGTGATGTTTTGGTAAAAGGATGTTGTGGGCTATCATGTTTAGGGTGATCAAGGTGTTTTACATTTTTATAGTTCTTGGTGGTTTTCTCACAATTGGGTTAACCTAGATAATCAGTTTAGAAATCTTCATTCAAGGTAGAGGATCATTTATATCCCTTCTAGTTTTACATGAAGGCATTATCATGCTATTCTTATCTTTGGGAAGATAGTATGCACCTATATAATAAAGATAAACAATTTTATCAATTTAAATTTAATTGGAATGGGAATGAATAACATGTTTTATATCTTTTGATGTTATTGCCATTGAGATTATGCATTCTTGATGTACCACTAAAAATAACAGCTATTGGTAGCCTTTATTTATTCTGAAAATTGATTTTTATGGAATTGTTTTGTTAAATTTGTTAAAATTATCTCGGATAATTTGATAACAACTTATATCTAGCTAATAAATTTATTTCAAATGGAAAATATGGTTTGTGTAAGAATCCCATTAAAAATTAAAGTGTAATGTGATGAAATACCCTTGAATAATTTGAAATAATTTATATGAATATGTGAAATATGTTTGTGATGTGTGGTGGTGATTTGTGGTTGTGATGTGTGGGGAATATTTGATGATATCTAGGCATGATATGAGGAGGCTGTGATGAGGAAGTGATTTTGATGTGGCTATTTTGGTGATGATGATTTTTTTGTGATATGATACGATGTGCTAATTTCCTGGGTAATAATAAAATTAAATGTAATTGATGAATTGAAATATAATGGGTATAAATATATAATAAACACTTGAATTAAAATGGGAAGTTTGGCTAAAGTGATTTTTGATTCAAAGTGAAATTATTTTTTTTGATAATGAAATGGGTTGGTAATGGGAAAATATAGAAATTATATTAACATGAAAATGAATATGGAATGTGACTAGTGGGTTTCAAATTACTTATTTGGTATTGTGAATTTAGTAGTGGAAATGAAATTAGATGTTTTCAAGAGGCTTAGTAATGATTTTGTGATTTTGTTGGAAGTATTTTTGTGAACCCTTAGGTTGGTATTGTGTGTTTACATATATATATATATATACACCATTTTATATTCCCTGTGATTCTATATCCACCCCACCCACATCTAGCACCATGTGCTAACATCAAAATGTATTTGGAGTGTTTTTCCAAAAATACTAATGGTGATTATTGATGTATATCTACCCCTATTTCAAACTCTCTATTCTAGGAGTGTTTGATATACATAGGTTGTGATGTCTAGAAGATGAAATTTTACTAGTGGTTTGGTTTGATGAGATGATGAGATGAATATAATGGGGGTTGTGCATGGTGGGATGAAGGAACAAGGTCGATTTAATTAATGGTCATGATACCCTACTAATCTAGTTATAGATATGGATATGATATGATGAACCAGACATATTTAGGTGATATGTGATGTGATAAACCATGTGTCTTTGAGAGAGATGTGATGTGATGGGATAGGTGCCTTCGGGGGGGGGGGGGGGGGGATGACCAGTTACATCTGGGGTGCTCGGAATGATGTGTCAGCTCAAGTGTGTTAGTGAAGGATTGTTTTTTAGAAGAAATGGGAGCACTATGAATTATGAATTTGGGGTGTGAGAGCGGAAAAATAGTGGTAAAGTGGTACACGGTACCCTTTTTATCGATATGATTCTTATTATGTTACTATTATTGGATGTGTTATTTTGTGAGCATTCCTTGGTGAGGATGAGAATGGATAGTTGACATGTTTGGGTGATGTTGGTTCTACTATTTTATCACCAGTGCATTAGTATGCTCATTTTCACATGTGCATGAGATACTTTGTGTGTGTTACTTATTAGTATACTTGTATGCTAATCCTATGTATATATAAACTTTTTTAGGTTTCCTAGAGGACTATGTGGACCATTCTAGACATTACATTCTTGTACATTTGGACAGTTGTTGTGTACCTACCTTAACTTTTCTTTTAGGTATTTATTTAGATATTCTTGTATTTGTTCACATTATACATGCATTGTAGTATGGTTTTGGTTTCCTTTATTTTATATTATGTAATCGAGTTGATTGATCTATAATATCCTATCTCCCCACCCTATATATTATATAGGTTAATGCCTCCCATACATGAGATTTTTATACCCTCAGTGCTTATCTCCAACCTGAGGCCTACTCAAGGTGAGTCTCAAGGGCCATTATCTTTCTTCCTTCATTTGCAACCCAAAAGGGGTACCTTTGGAGGGAGGTAATCATGAAAATTATAACATACTAAGTATTTATAGAATAATACTTGTTCAAATATATTAGTATTTATGAATAAGATATTAGTTTTATGTTAAAGGGGGCACTTCATTCGATAGTGTACTCAACACGCAACAACGAGTTTCTCCTAAATCTTACGTTGCACACAACATTGAGTTATACTGAAAAATAACACAATAATATTATTATTATTTTAAATTGTAGTTAACACCTATCCACCATATTAGAGGGAATGAATAGAACTAACTAAAATATTATTACACATGTTTGTTAAATGTTTTTACATTTATCCAATAAATTTAAGAGGCTTAAAATTAGAATGAATCCAATTTTAAGCATAAAATACTCTAATATTTTTAAAAGATCGTTTTACATCCTTTTGACGGAGAACCCTTTTTAAATATATTTTTTGTTACTTTTATATGTTTTATTTGAAAAAATAAACTTCCTTAAAAGTGGGACATCAAAATTTACTTTGGTTGAAATTTTGGTATTTTTATGATAAAATCAATATTTCAATGAATTGTGAAAAATACTGCATTTTAATTCAAAACTGCATTTTCATCTAATTTATTTATATAATTAGATTATAATTTTAATTTCTTTTAAAGTTTAATTAGATTAATTTTTTATCATTTAATCCATTTTTTATAATTATAAGTAATTTTACATTTAAATTGGACATAAACACATGTCAATCTTTTGATAGTTTTTACTTCTTAAAAACCCAATTTCTGGTTTTGACAATGAGAATTATTTTTAAATTAATTACTAAAATTTCTGTGTTTGAAAATTGGAAAAATGGATTCAATATTTGGAATCAAAAGGTCAAAATTGTGTAAATACAGACCTTTTATTTTTTGACGTTATAAATTGTAACTTCAGTAATTATTTTTATTTACCACGGTTAAGGGGTAAATTAGGTAAAAAAGGGAAAAAATAATATTATAATAATATAAAACTACCCTAAAACATTTCCTAATCTTATTTTATGAGTTTTTGGAAACCAAAAAAATACTTAGGCCTAACTTTTGGAATTTGGGAGCTACTTGGGTATTAAAATGACATGGTATAATAATTAATTTAAAGTAAAGAGAAATATAACACAAACATGTATCTTTTTACTAAAATAATTTTAATGTGGGGTTATATAATTGATTTATTTAACTGTGTTATTCATTAGTAATATAAAACTATTTCCTACATCATGGTATTTTATTTATAGTTTGTATACATTAAATAAATAAATTTATTTATGACACAATGATGATGCAGTGATTACCTTATTAACGAAATATTCAAATAAATGATATTATAAATATTAAAATAAATGTAATTTTAAAATTTTGATAGTATAAAAGCGTTTTTTGGATTAAATGGACATTTAGGGGATGGTTTAATCCATTTTTTTTAAGGAACCAAGTTAATTTGAACTAAAACAAATCAATTACTAAATAGTGTCAAAATTGACATAATTGAGTTTTTAAAACAAATACTATCTTATTAAATGATATAATTGTATAAAAAATATTATATTCATCAAAATGACTTATATAATGTTAGAAGTTTAATTAATGGTCTACTTGTGTTTTTTTTTTGGGATTTTATAGTAATTATATTAACCATATATTATGAAAATACAAGAAGACATGGTAAGAGTTAATGTTTTTAACTAAGGGTTAAAGATAAAAGATAAGGTTCTTTTTGGTGACATAAACTTGTATGAAAAATATTGGTTGAGAGGTTTTAGACCTATAATAATTATATCCTTGAACTTTATCACTTTTTAACTATTATAATTCGAAAAAAAAATTATAATAAAATAATATATCAAAACTTTCTTAAAGTTCCCATCCTCCCTCTTCTAAAAGGCCACCAAATATACCCACTTAATCACACCTCTAAAACCACTTGAATCATCCAAATTCAGCTAAAATAATCTCCCAACAACCCTAATTTCTTCTAATAATCCTTATCTTGGGAAGAAAGAAATTCAAGAAAGCCTTTTGGATGAAATCAAAAGGAGTTAGATGATTTAGAGGTAGCATCTTCTCTCAAGATCCTTTCCTTTATTTTCCTTCTTAACTTCCAATGATCTTATTATTATATTATTAAATAACCAAAAATGTATCCTCAATATACTAGGATGTTTTTAGTAGAATTACTTTAACTACACTTACACACACCTCCATATAATAGATACAGACAAACAATTTCTGTGTATGGCGAACTACTACCTCACGAGACGACGATTGTTCAATTTTCTTCTACCAACTCTCATGGTGGAAATTATGATAGCACTATATTAATATATTATATATATTATATTTATATTGTCTATATGATTCTATAATTTTTATTTACAACATAATTTCATGCTTTCCATTACGTGTAAATACGGTAATTGCATTTGAGGAAGTGCAGACTACTTCCCCCTCAAAGTGATATGACTCGTTCATGATATAAATAGATTGTATAAAGGATGGTTTTATTAAACTTATGAGACATAAATTACATTATCATATTACTAGAATTATAATATACATTTATATCATTTTATTATTATTCTTTTAATATGACAAAGAAATGAAAGTAGCATTCAAGCGTACATACGACCTACTGTCTCCATGAACAGTGAATTTTATTTCTTATATTAAAATATTATAGATATACTAAATATATATATACCAAATATATATTATATTTAAATCATGAATAATAATGTTTTGGAGATTATATAATTTTTACTACGTAGACAATTTACATCAAAACTAGTTCATTTTCGACTTAAGCACCTAATATTGACAAAACGACTAATATGAACTTAAATAATTATATAATTTTTATGACATGGTAATAAGTGATATAAAAGGAATAATAAACTTTAAAAAATTTATCAAAAAATTATAAATTAACCTATGTTTTTTATTAAGTAACATAATGATTATATGTGATGATTTGGAATCAAGGTAAGGGAAATCTTAACTCAATCTCCATTCATTGAGTTAAATATCCATGTCATTGGTTTTGTTTTTACAAGAATATGTGTGAACGAAATCTGATTGTTTTACACTGAATATCCACTTATATTGGGTGTATTTTTATTTTTCACACATAATTATTTCATTGATTTATCCATAATCTAATGATACAATCTTTGTAAGGGATTTCTTCTCAATCTCCTTTCATTGAGGAATATCTTGTTGTAATGCACATTTATTATCCTATAATGTAAAAATACAACCGTTTTGAATATTTATATCATTAATTATTATATTATCATGATATTAAAAGTTATTTTTAATTTTATTCCTTAATTATTTTTATTCAAGTGTTTCTCAAGTGGCAAGGGACTCTTTAACTAAAACATCATTTTAAATGTTTCAATTATTTATTCATTTAAAACCTTATATTTCATGTCCATGTTTTTAAAATAGTTTTTAATAATTTATTTATAGGGGCATGAGTGTTTTAAAATGATAATTTATTTTAAAATTTTCAAAGTGGTATGGGACACTTTGATTCAAAGTTCTCTTTATTAAATGTTTTAAATGGTTTTTGAAATGGGTTGAATATTTCTATATCATAAAATTATCTCTTGTGGTTGTAGTGTACAAATGTTATTTTTACTTTATTCTTGTTTTATGTGTTATTATTTTTAAATAGTACTTGTAAATTTTATAGGTGGCTACGTGATAAACCAAGATGGGTGGTTACATGATAAAATTAATGACATATGGTTATATGATAATCCAAGGATGGGTGGTTACATTATAATCTCAAATGCATTGGGTATGAAAGTAGGTCGTATGGCTATTCCATTTAGTTATATGTGTGGAAGTTAACCATATGGTTATTCCATTTTAGTATGTTTATGTCCCAAGTAACCTTTATATGTAATAAATTTATTTAAATGGGCTTTATGGTAGTCTTTTGGATAAAAAAGGGTAATAAATCAGATTATATTCAGTAAAGTATATTTACTACTTCTTAAAGATGAAAAGTATTACATTATGATAAATTATTCATGGTTTTCAGGTTTTCCCAAGACTAATAGTTTTTGTTTCTTTTTTTATCCCTTTCTAATCTTTTTATTCTCATCCCAAGTTTTGAAATGATTTTCATATGACTTAAATAATAATAGAGTCAAGGATGGGATCAAGTAAAAGTTATGCTATTAAAACATAAAATGATACCCTGTTTTTTTAAATAGTTTTTGTTTTATGAAAAAAAATAGATACTGAGTAAAAGTGCATACTTGTAATATTTAAGTTTCAATGTATGATTTATGTCCTAATTATCTAAAAATATAAACCTAAAAAGATCCTCGAAGTGAATTAAAGTCAATAGTTGACTTATCTGAATATTAAGTAATGTTTAAGGTTTGGGCCTTGTAGTTGGTATCAAAGGTTATTTTAGATAACTTTAGAGGTTAGGGTGTTATTTAATCATAAGTGACATGTTTTATATAACGAAAATGATTATAATATTATAAAGAGTCATAGTTATTTTAGATAAATTATATGATTTTGAGATAACATGAGTAAGTATATCTTAGTTTTTATCCTCCTCATATGATAGTATATGATGATTTTATTGAAATAATCACACTAAACCTTTTTTGTTTTAGAAAATGGATGGATCTAGTATGCAACAAATTAACAATGGATGTGATTGAAAATATGGTGGTTTTATGAATAAGCAACCGAATGAAATGAGAACTATGATGAGAACTCTTGTAGTTATTCTAAACCAACTATCTAGAGTCATGGTTGACCACTTGAAACTTGGTGATTTTTCTAAGGCATCATATATTTGTGAAATGAATCCCCATAGAGGTTTAGGTAATAATCATAATGTTAAGTATATTATAAAACCTATGTGTCAAGGATATGGAAAGAAACACCTAGGAAAATGTTTTTAATGGATGAGAAGATGTTTTAGATGTGGAAATTATGGTCATAAAGTAATACCATAAAAAGGAAAAAAGGAAGCATTCAATGGACTCCAAGAAAGGGAAAGAAGTTATTTTTTGAGTTTTCAATTGAATGTTTTAAATGTGGGGAGTATGTTTATTATGAAAATAGATGTCTGATGAAGACGGTATGAGAATGGGATCAGTAGGACCCTAAAAATATATGTTTATAAATACCCAATTCTATTCAAATTAAATATTAGAAAACTGAAAATTATATATGAACGGTATGGATTTTTTATAGTATAAATTTTGAAATTATTGAATCTTAAGACATGATTAATGTTTTTAATTTGTAAGAAATAACATTAAGGAATAAGATAGAAATCCTACTTAGGGTATTAATAAGAACACTGAATGATTAAGAAGTCTTCATATAAGGGATTAAAGAGTTATGGTAGATTTTTGGAGTATGAATACTTATAAGTATTAATGTTATTTTGATGATGGTAGTACTTTGGAAGAATGTTTCTTGTATGTGTAAACCTGTAGTTTGTTATGTGAAAATTTTATTCAAGGAAGAATTATATTTTCTTTTGTGGACTCAATTATAAATTATTGGATAACCTTTATGTGATCTTTTATTTTGAGGTAATTATGGGATATTACTTTTTGGGATGTAAAATAAAGGACATGAGATAAACTTTGAGATTAAAATATGTTATGGTTATTTTTTAAGATTTTATATCATTTTCGGAATGATATGTGAATTACATAGCTTTAGAAAAAATAACTACCCACAAGATGGGTGACAACCCATCGCGTCTAAAAGTCTAAGAGAATCAAACCCATAACCTAAGGGTGACAAGGGCGCATCACCTACCAATATCCTACACGAAGTCCTTGGTTAGTATGACTTATTAATTTTAGTTAAATGATTTTATGGATCAATAATAAGTTTATTTTTGGAACTTAAGTTTTATGAAATGGATATCCTTAGTATAGGAAAATTATTTTGCGATTAAGTGATTAATGTTATTTTGGAAGACTTTTCCTCTTTTGGGAACACAATATGCCTAAGAAAAATATAATACTATGAGATTTCATTTAAAGAGTAATGGTTGAGTTTTATTTTTTTATGAATATATGTTTTTATTATGGACTTATAGAGATTTGGGTTATTTATGGAAATGATTAAGATATCATGGAGAACATGTGATTTGGTTAATTAATTTTTAGTATGAGACTTTAAGACTAGTCGATGTTATTTGGAGATAAATGTTAAGATTTATCATGAAAGACTATGTGATCAAATACTTATGAATTTTGGGTTTCAATATTAGTTTGGATTATTTTAAAGGATTTTAAGGACAATTGTTTATTGAATATTCTTTTTTGAACACTGGGTACTGCTTTTTGAATTTTCGAGATTAAGAGTAGTGTTTCTTTTTATAAAGGATTATTTTTTTGGGGGATTATCTGATCTTGTACTAACCATTTTGGTTTTGGTTAATGTTTAAAGATGGGAAATATAAAATTCATCTTTTTTTGGATTATGTGATTCTATAGAAGTTTTTTCTAGCACTTAAAGTGTGAAAAAATAATCATGAATACTAATCATTTGGAGAAAATATGAGTTTGTGGTAGATATTTATTAAAGGATGAATCTCTAATTGAAATGTAAGTATGTTTCCTTATGTTATTAGTCAAGTTCATAAATAAATTTCTCAACATTATGAAAAGGATTTTAAAACAAAAAAGTTTTCTATTTAATTTTCCTATTGGGAAATCAAATACTGTTTAACCCATCGCAAGTTTATGATTTTTTTGTTGTTAACTTTCACCTGATCATGTTTTCTATCACTCTCCATCAAAACATTTTCTTCCATATCCATGTTTTTCTACATGGAATCATAGTATGGGTTATCTCATGTGACCTTTTTATTTCTCTTTATTTCTTTTAATGTGATATTTTTATTGACTCTTTTTTCTATGTGGTATTTTCAAGGAAGTTTCTGAGCCCAATTTTAAAATTGTGAGGATGCAATTTCCAAAAGGTGGGAATGATGTAACATCCTAGGTATTTATAGAATAATAATTTTTATATCTATTAATATTTATGAATAAGATATTAATTTTACTTTAAAGGGTACACTTTTTTTGATAGAGTACTTAACACAGAACAATGAGTTTCTCTGAAATCTTACGTTGCACACAACATTGAGGTATACCAAAAAAATACTATATTATTATTATTATTATTTTAAATGGTAGTTAAAGATTAAACATTGTAGTAGAGTTAATGAAAAAAACTCTCTAAAATATGATTACACGTGTTTTTTAAAAGTTTTTACATTTATCCAATAAATTTAGAGGCTTAAAATGAGAATGAATCCAAATTTAAGCATACAATACTCTAATATTTTTAAAAACACGTTTTAATGCTTTTTAATGGAGAATACTTTTTAAATATAGTTTTTTTTCACTTTTATATGTTATATTTGACAAAATAAACTTCTTCTTTATAATAGGGACATCAAAATTTACTTTGGTTGAAATTTTGGTATTTTTATGACAAAATCCATATTTTAATGAATAGTGAAAAATACTACATTTTAATTCAAAAATTAATTTTTATCTAACTTATTTATATAGTTAGATTGTACTTTTAATTGTTTTGAAAGTTTAATTGGATTATATTTTTATCATTTAATCCAATTTTGGTCATTGGATGTAATTTAAATTTTAAATTGGACATAAACACATGTCAATCTTTCGATACTTTTACTTCTTTAAAATGCGCTTTCTGGTTTTGACAACGGGAATTAATTTTAAATTAATTACATCGATTTCCATGATTTGAATTTGGAAAAATGGATTCAATATTTTTAATCAGAAGGTACAAACTATGTAAATATGTACCTTTTTTTGGATATTTTGAATAATAACTTTAGTAATTATTTTTATTTTCCATGATTAAAGGTTAAATTAGGTAAATAAGGGTAGAAATAATATTATAATAATATAAAACTACCCTAACACTTGTACTAATATTATTGGATGAGTCATGGGTGACCAAAAAATACTTAGGCTGAAATGTTTTCATTTGGTAGTAACTTGGGTATGAAAATGACATGTTATAATAATTAATTTAAAGTAAAGAGAAATATAACACAAACATGTATCTTTTTAATAAAAAAATTTTAAGGTTGGGTTATATAATTTATATCTTTGACTATAAATATTAATTATAATGATAAAAATATTTCCTATATCATGGTAATTTATTTATAATTTTTAAACATTTGATAAATAAATTTATTTATGACATAATGATGATGTGGTGATTACCTTATTAATGTAAGATTCAAATAAATGATATTATAAATATTAAAATAAATGTAATTTGAAAATTGTGATTCCATAAAAGATTTTTTTGGATTAAATTTAAATGTTAAGGATGATTTAATCCCATTTGGTTTGAATGAATCAAGTTTTTAAGACTAAAAAAAATAAATTACTAAATAGTGCAAAAATTGAGATAAATGAGTTTTTTTAAAAAATAATATTTTATTAAATGATATAATAGTCCTAAAAATATAATATTCCTCTAAATGACTTATATAATGTTAAAAAGTTCAGAAATAATCCACTTTTGGTTCTCTTGTCATCTTATAGTAACTAGAGTAACCATATATTATGGAAATATAAGAAGACATGGTAAGAGTTCATGTTTTTAACTAAGGGTTAAATTTAAAAGATAAGGTTAATTTTGTGACCTAAAATTTTCTAAAACTTATTGGTTGTGAGGACTTAGAACTATACTCATATTATCCTCATAATATATAACTTTTTTATCTATTATAATTCTAAATTCAACTTATAATAAAATAATATTTTAGGACTTCCCTAAAGTGCCCCTCTTCCCTCTTATAAAAGGCCACCATATCTACCCACTTTATCACACATATAAAGACCCTTTTATCGTCCAAATTATGCTCAAATAAGCTCCAAAAATACATCATTTCATTATTTAAGCCTTAACTTATGCATAAGTCAATTCAAGAAATCATTCTGGCTCAAATCAAAAGGACTTACCTGATTTAGTGGTAGTGTCTTCTCTCAATCTCATTTCCTTTATTTTCCTCCTATGATATTATTATTATATTATTAAATAACAAAACAAGTATCCTAAATATAATATTATTTTTTATGAGAATTATTATAACTAAACTTACAAACAACTCCATCTAATGGATACGAATATATTGTTTCCGTGTATAGAGAACTACTGCCTCACGAGACGATGATTGTTCAATTTTCTCATACCACATCTCATGGTGGCCATTAAGATGGAAATGTATTTATATATAATATTATATATATATATATATTGTCTCTATGATTATATAACTTATATTTACAACATACCTTTATGATTTCTATAATGTGTAAATACAATAATTTCATTTGAGGAAGTGCAGACTATCGCCCCTCAAAGTGATATGAATCCTTCATGCTGTACATGGAAAATATAAAGGATGGTTTTATTAAAAATAGGTGACATAAATGAAATTAATATAATACTATAATTATGATATAAATTTATATCATTTGATTATTATTATTTTAATATGACAAAGAAATTAAAGTAGCGTTCATGTGTACGTATGGTCTACTGTCTCCATGAACGGTGCATTTCATTTCTTACCTCCAAATATTATGGATATAATAAATACCTATATACTAAATATATATTATATTTAAATCATTAATAATAATATTATATTTATTATGTAATTCATACTACATGTACAATTTACATCAAAACAAGTTCATTTTCGACTCAAGTACCGAATATCGACAAAATGAGCGATATGAACTTAAATAATTATATAATTTTTATAACATGGTAATAAGTGATATAAAAGGAATAATAAAATTGAAAAATGTTATCAATCAATTATAAATTAACCTCAGTTTATTATTCTCTAACATAAATATTGTACGTGACGAGTCAGACTCAAGGTAAGGGAAATCTTGACTCAATCTCCATTTATTGAGTTAAATATCCATGTCATTGGTTTTGTTTTTCCATGAATATGTGTGAATGAACTATGAATTTTTTACACTGAATATACAAATATATTTATATTTTTCACACATAATTATGTCATTGATTTATCCTTAATATAATGATATGATATTTGTAAGGGATTTCGTCTCAATTTCATTTTATTGAGGAATATCTTGTTGTTATGAACATTTATTATACTATAATATGTATATAAAACCATTTTGACTCTTTGTATCATGAATTAATATATTCTAATGATATTTAAAGTTATTTATAATTTTATTCCTTAATTATTTTTATTCAAGTGTTTCTCAAGTGGTAAGGAACTCTTTAACTAAAACATCGTTTTAAATGTTTTAAAGATTTATTCATTTAAAATATTCTATTTCGTGTTCATGTTTTTAAAATGGTTTGTAATAATTTATTTATATGGACATGAATGTTTTAAAATGATAATTTATTTCAAAATATTCAAAGTGGTATGGGACACTTTGATTCAAAATTCTCTTTATTAAATGTTTTAGATGGTTTTGGAAATGAGTTGAATATTTCTATATCTTAAAATGAAATCTTGTGGTTGTAGTGGGGAAGTGTTATTTTTCTTTTATTATTTTTTATGTGTTATTATTATTAAATGGTACTTGAACATTTGATGAGTGGTTACGTGATAATCCAAGATGGGTGGTTACGTGATAAACCAAATGATGGGTGGTTCCATGATAATCTATGGACAGATGCTTACATTATAACCTCTAACACATTGGGTATGGAAGTCACCAGTATGGATATTCTATTTAGTGATATGTGTGGAATTAGACTCTATGGTTATTTTATTTAAGTATGTTTTTTCCCATGTTACCTTAATATGTTATATGTTGCTTTCTATGGGCTTTATGGTAATATTTTGGTTACAGAAATGGTAAGCAGTGAGATAATATTCATTGAAGTATATTTACTAATTCTTAAAGATGAAAATTATTACTTTATGATAAATTACTCATAGTTTTCATGTTTTTCCAAGACTAACAGTTTTCCTACTTTGTGTATCCCTTACTAATATTTTTATGCTCATCCCAAATTTTAATTTTTTTTTCACAGGACATAAAGAATAATAGAGTCAATGATGGGATCATGGAAAAGTTATGATATTAAAACATAGAACGCCACCATGTTTGTTTTTAAAGATTTGTTGTTTTATGAAAAATGGATTGTGATTATAAGTGTATACTTGTACTATTTAAGTTTCTATATATGAGTTATGACCTAATTCTCTACAACTCAATGCCTGAAAAGATCCTCAAAGTGAATTAAAGTCAATTATTGATTTATCTCAAGATTAAGTAATGTTTAATTCTGGGGATCATAAAAATACCCTCTAATTAAATGGCTAGGTTATAATGGTAATAAAATAATAATATTTCATGGTTCATTTAAGCTCAGTGTTGCATGTCGTATATGTTATCGAACATCGTGTTCTTTTAAAATATCAGGATATTACACAACATGTAATCATCTCTTAGTACGATATGACTAGAAAATTATTGAGTGTTGATATACCCTAAAAATATGTGATAAATATACTATCCCATCCACTATATAACTCATGCTTATATTCTTTCCACAACTCAGCCAATTCTATCAGTCATAAAACCCTTAACACTTCACCATTGGGGAAATTATATCAAATCTTCTACTAAAATATTAATTCATATAAATAAAATAATAATATATAATTAAATATAATAAATTTTCTTACCTTTATCCAAACCCATGAATTATAATTTATTTGTTATCTAATGTGTCTCTAGAGGACTGGTTGCATGGGAATGATGTCACAATATTTGAAAATCATTCCCATAAACTTCTAAATTCTCTCCTAGATTTACCAATCTTTTGATTTTATTAATTGTTTTCAATCATTACCAATATATGATGATTATTTATTTATTTCTTGTGAGTATTTTCATACCACTTAACAGTTGTATATCCATTTTTTAAATATTAAAATTAAAATTTTAAATAAATACTTGTTGCAATGAAAATGAATTATGGTTACAAAATTTAACAGGGTTGTATATATATAGATAAGGCAGAAAGATCAATGGGTTTTGATGGATCCTTAGGCCATGGAGGGTTGATAAACTATGTGGTTTTAGTGGGATCCAATTTATTCTCATTATTATTTGTACTAATTGTATGATTATAATGAACTGGGGAAAATTATAAGGACTATGAAGATAAAAGCCTATAGAGATTAGAGATGTAAGAAATGGAGGAAGCATAGATGTCAGTGGAAATGAATAATATTGATTAAGAGTGGAATCAATAATAACATAATGAAGTGGTATATGAGAAACATGAAAAGATAAATATGGTGAAGAAAAAATAGGTACCCCAAATATCCCTTGTAACACCCCAATATTTTATGATATATTTTTGTTTAAACAAATTTAATTTCTTTAGTAGATTTCGACACATGAAACCTTGAGTATCAATGAACCATAATATAGTTTACTGCTATAACCTAACCATTAAATTAAAATAATGAATAATAACAATCACAATTTTAAAATTATATATATATTTTTAGATAAATCCAATATATTGATAAATAAGTACTCATTTTTTAGTAGTCTTTATATGCCTCAAAAAACATTTTTCTTGAAAAATGAATTTTATTTATTTTTTGTGAAAAAATAATATAATTATTTTTTACACTTTTAGATATTTTATTTAAAATAATTAACTTATCTTTTGAATTCATAAGATCAAAAATATCTTAGAGTGAACTTATGAGAATTTTCTAAAAAGATAGATTTTTTAATGAATAGTCAAAATATTGATCTTTTTGAAAACTGCCTTTTCATTTAAAGAATTAAAAATGTTTAATTTTGTTTTAAAATGTGTTTAAAAGTAAAATTATTTAATTTATATTATTAAAAATTCAAATAAACTTAATGGAATTAATTTTATGTTGGATTTTATAATAAAAACTTTTTATACGTAAGAAAACATTTTTTTCCGAAAAATTGCTTCTCACCGCATTTTGCAAGTTTAATTTAAAATTACATTATGAAACTTATATTAATTGAATTTGATAAAATGGATTAAAATATATAATCATAATTTACAATTATTTGAATGAAAATTCCTTTATTTTTGTTCATAATTAATAGTAAAAATATTAAAAACTTGTCACCATGGTTGAGGTTAAAACAAGTTTACCTAGGGGAGGGGGTTTAAACCAAAAGATAAGTGTAAGTTTTCTAATTGAAATTTTATAATTACTATTTTTTGTAAATATTTTAATATCATATTATCCCATATTTAAATATTTATCCATTTGAAATCATTTTTCTCGAGTACGTCTTTATTATATTTTAATCATTTAAGAAATTACAAGTGTACCCTCTCACCCACTTATGAGATAATATCCATAATTTATATTATTTAACCCAAATTTAACCTTATAAATCAACTAAAACCTAAAAATTATCTTTTAAACTCATATATACACTAATTATAGGTTTTTTAATTCATAAAATACCATTCAAAGAGTCCTAAAAAAGGATCCAAAGGAGTCCTACTAAAGAAGGGGTAATCATCTTACCCGACTTCCTTCAATTTATTTCTTCTTATACAACATATAAATCTATTTTATCCATAATAAAATAATAAATTATGTATCATAAATATACAAAAATGATATTATTATTATGGAACCACTAAAATACACCCTATATTCTTTCAAATGGGAAGTGAAAGTATTTCTCATGCGTACATGTGGACCACCGCCTCCAAGTAGCGATACAATTCATTTTACATCACCAATTTTACTGGATGGTTATTATCTAGGTTTTAATTTTTATAAATTATATTTATGAAATACTTATGGTTCTTTAATTATAATATCCTATCTATTTTCTTATCTTCCATCCATTGGAAAATGACAACATCACTTGTGTGTACGTGTGAGCTACCACCTCCATGAAGCGATGTGATTCATTTTTTGATTCTACATTAAGTGTATTGTAATAAAGATGTATTAAATAGATATATATTATATATATTATATATAATATAAAATAATGAATTTAATGGTAAATTTTTATTTAACTTTCTTTCATTCTATCCGTCGAAAAGTGAAAACAACGTTCATGCGTATGTATATCCAACTGTCTCCATGAACAGTGTAATTCATTTTTATATCTCTACATTTTATGGATGAATATATATTTATATAATGAATATATATGATGTTTATATCATTATTAAATCTTTGCATTTTATTTAACCATGATCAAATTATAATGACAAGAACTAACGAATCAAAATTCTCATGAAAAATGAAATAGTTTACAACTAAAAATAAAATTTTTTAATAATGGATTATTAATAAATGGGTGATGAAATATTATAAGTGGATCATATATCATATTATAAGTATGTATATTATTATTATATATAATTATAATAAATTTTAATTTATTATATAGGAGGTTATATCACTTGCTAATAATGTCAAACTTGAGGTAAGAGATGTATGTTACAATCTCATAATTTATTGGGATTATTCATGATTGTGTTTACTATAATGAAATTTTTTGGACTATATATAAATAATCCCATTAATTATCTTCTAATATGGATATTTTTATAGATTATATGTTTTAATTCCATTTTCATCTCTTTAATAACTCAATATATCAAAAGAATATTTTTAAGGAAAACATACCTTATTTCTCTCTTCGGTCGAAAATCATATTTCTTCAATATCCATGTCTTCTAAAAAAATTTCAAGAATATTTTTAATAATATACAATGATTATTTAAATTAATTTTTAGCCATGTTTTATTTTTTATAAAATGGTTGAAATAGAATCTTCTTGTCATTTTCTGAATGAGGTACTTATCACTTTGTACCAAAAATGTGAAAGAAATCTTTATTTTTTGTACATGGCATGAATAAGATTTCCTTCAGTCATGAAAAAACAATGTTTTAAAGATTAAATAACATGTTTCCAATTATATTTTTAATGAAAATGTTTACCATAATATTTTGTATGTTTTTAGATTTTAAATAAGTAACTTCAAAGTGAAAAAGGGTATTTTCCCCAATAATTTTTACAATGATCTTTTAAATATATTTTTCATATAAGCCAATATCTTTTGGTGTTACATATATTTTACTAGGGTTATGATCCAATAAAAAAATCAGTTTTGGTTCTTTATATGGTTTATTATTACGATGACAAGATTTTTATGAAACCCAGTAATTTTCCATAGGTTATGTTATGATTAACTGTTGACCTATTTATGAAACCCATTTCTTTTAGGTAGATTATGATACTTGATGAATGGTTTATGATATTTTGGAACACACATGAATTTATTGTGATCATGTGAAGGGTGGGAATATAATGATACATCCCTCCAATATATTGGATACAGATATATATCACATAAGATAATAAGGACAAGAATGGGGAGTGAACCAAATTTAGTAAGGGACTCTATCCACCATGATAGTCTTGGGAGTTAAATTTGAATAATTGTATGATAGAATGGGGAGTGTATAATGACCCATACTTTACATACATGGTTATTACTTTAAAATTGAATCATACTTATTACAACATATAAAAAAACCATGATAGGATCATATATCTATAATATCTTTAGAAACTGGGAAACATAAACAACTGGTTCATAAATCATCTACACTGTCTCTCGTTTATTTCATCATATCTAGAGTCCCTTTTGGCATATCCTACTTAATATCCTTCTTCCTGACCTGGGGAAAAGAAAACATACAAACGGGTGAGCTCAAATGCTCAGTAAGGGTAAACAAAAGAAATATCAATCATATCATATATATAAGAACATAACATTTTGAAAATATTAACCTGCAAAAGAGATCATAATATCATAACATGGGATAAATAATAGTAGTGAGATATAATACCAATAATAATAACTTAAAACATGAAACTTTTTTTCATACACACATAATAATAGAAAATTATTACATATTAGTCAAGGCTCTTTTCCAAGACCATCATAGCGGACAAAGTCCATTACTGAAATGAGTTCACTCCTTGTTCCAATCCTGTATCACTGAACCAGATTTACTTGCAGTTCTAGCCATGTATATATAATGAGATATAAATCTTTACACAATTCATTGGAGGTAGATATAGGTCCCACACATCTCATAATGAAAGCATTCTTATGTGTGCTACAAAATCATAAAACATATATCATATCATAACCCATGTAATAAAAATGGGATTCTTAAACTTCATTCCATCATAACATAATCCATGTAAGATAAAAGGACTTCATAAAAATAATTACATCATTACATAATCAAATAAATTTAAAAATATGGATATAAATAGAACCCTATATCATCTTAGGTGGAAAAATAATTTTGATAAAACACTTGAACTCCATTCTTGAGGAAAATATCCTTTCTACTTCAAAAACATTTTTCCTTTCTTAACATGTCATACAATTTTAAACTAAAAGAAGTTAATTAAAAATAAACTTTAAAACTTTTAAATTAAGATTCATGGAAATAATTTTCTATGAAATCATAAAAATCCATTCATGTCGTATAAGTTAAAAAAAACATTCTTCTCGTACTTTGGCCGGAAAAGTCAAGAAGTACCTCATACTAAAAATGACAAAAGATTCCTTTAATATCTTTTACTAAAAACTCACCAATGGGTAAAATTGGATTTAAAAAATTTTAGGAGGATATAAATAATATTATATATTGAGGAAACATGGATGTGGATGATAAATATTCCCTAGTAAATTCTGAAGTATAAACAATCTCGGATAAAAAATGAGATTGTGAGATTTTTCCCTACCTTAGGTCCGATATGCTTCATACGTATCCGAACCTCCTGTATAATGATTTAAATAATGTCATTTAATTATTAAATAATCATATTCATTGTTATGATATCATATATGGTCATATTCTTATCTTCTTATTAATAATATTTCACTACTACTTGTTATTCGGGTGTTCATTGCTTTCTGTTCTTATGCGTGTTTTCTTGAATAAATTCTTATTATTATTTTTAGATTATATATAAATCATTTAAATAATGGTATTAGTATAATATATATCATATTTATTAATTAAATTCATTTAAATAATCATTATTCAATGAAGATCATGTAAAACGAGTCGCATCACATCGTGGAGAGGGTAGGTCGTACGTACGCATGGGCGATGATATCGTTCCCATGATCATGGAATTGTATTGAAGTGTATGTATACTATTTCAGAATAAATATCAATTTACAAGAATCATATATAGTTATTCTTTACACCATTATACCCATCCAAGTAAGGTGGTGGTTGAAAATAGATTACACCACGGTGTGGAGACGGTATTCTGTACGTACGCACACGCGGTGATTTTGTTTTCCGTAGGATGGATAGAAGGTGAAATAGGGTTGTTTAATATTTATAATAACATATCAGTATATTAGTGACACTTATTTTATTACTCCATAATGAAACAACTAAAGAATATGAAGTAGAAGAAGAAATAAATTTGAAAGAATCAGTAATGGATATTACCTCTTCTTCGACACACCTCTTTGAAACCTCCTATTAGGGCACTAAAATTGTTCTTTGAAGAAGACCAGGACCTATATTATGCTTATAGGGAAGTTAATAAGGGAAATTTTCATGGTTTGGACTAGATCTAAGGCTCAAAATTGTGTGAGGAGGAGAGGGAGGATGTGCCCTTTTATAAGGGAGGAGAGGGGCACCTTTAGAAAAACTTAAAATATTATTTTATAATAAAGTAATATTCGGTTTTTAATAACTCCAAATTGATTTATTTCTAATATAAGGTGGAGATGGTTCGAAATCCTCTTAACCAATAGGTTTTATATAAGTTTAGGTTACTATTTTAACCTTATCATTTAGATTTAACTCTAAGTTAAATAATTTAACTTTTACTGTGTCTTCTTGTTTTCTTACACTATAGGGTTAATAAACTTAATAAAACAAGAAACAAGAACCCCAAGTGGTTCATTATTAATATATAAAACCTTATCTAAGTCATTTGTCTGAACCATATATTTTTAGGAATAATATAAAATAACAATTAATAATATAATATGTGTTTTAAAAACTATTTTATGTCAATTTCGACACTATTTGGTAATTGATTTTTGTGAAAACAATAACAACATGATTAATTAGAAAATATTTAATTAAAAAAATAATAACATGTCATATTAATATATAAAATTAGTGGTATTCATAAAAAGTCTCAAATTACATTTATTTAGGTATTTATAACATCAATTATTTTAAGATTTCATTAATAAGGTAATTACTGCATCATCATTGTGTCAAAAATAAATTACATCATTTAATGTCTAAAAATTCTAAATAAAATACCATTAGGTATGAAATAATATTATCTTTCTAATGAATATTTATAGTCTAATTTATCTTATGTATAACCCTATATTAAAAATGGTTTTAGTTATTAAACTTTGATTTTAACTCTTTTAACTCTTCTTTAAATAAAATAATAATAAGTGTTCTAATATAATCCAAGTGGACCTAAATGGTCATATTTTATTCCTAAGGTTATTTTTGGTCTAATTAAACTTATCCAATAGAATTATGACATGTTTTAGGGTAATAATAATATCATTTTTACCCTTATTTACTCTATTTACTTTTAACCGTGATAAATAAAAGTAAAAAGCTACTATTCACCAAAAATTATTTTTATCTTATTGAACCACATTTTACTCCTTGATATTAACCATATCTCTTGAATTTTTTAAATTCAACTCACAGAAGCGGTAAAATTAATTTTTGTGTACAATTGCAAATGCTCTTAAGAGGTGGGTAAAAGATGGTAAAAGGTTCAATAAATTTTTTATGTATCTATATTATTATAAAATTACTCCAATTAATTACATTGAACTTATATAGGTAATATGTATCTATTTTGACCTAAGAGAAATTTAAATAAAAAAATGATTATTTTAATAAAAAGTAGATTTTTAACCAATAACTCAGTGTTTTCACAATTCATCAAAAATTGAATGTTTTCAAGAAAATACCAAAAATTCGCTCGAGGATAATTTTGATATTCTGAATCAAAAAATGAAGTCCATTTTGAAAGATAAAATTTATAAAATTTCAAAAAGTGGGTATTACTATTCATAACAGCTAGTTTATATAATATTTTAATAACATATCGTTGTTTAGAAAAACTCGGTGTTGCATACAACGCAAGCTACCGAGGAAGGTTGCTCTTGCGTGTAACGCAAGCCAAGAAAGTGTTGTGTATAGTAAAAGATTCCTTTGGTGATGTATATAACATAAAAACAAAATATTTCTCATAAAATCTCGGGCGTTACATTCTACCCCCCCTTAAAATGAATTTCACCCTCAAAATTCATCACTTTGTAACAAACAGATGAGGATACCTCTCCCTCATCATATCCTCAAGTTCCCATGTTGATTCTTCTAATTGGTGGTTCCTCCATAAAACTTTCACCAAATTAGTGGTCTTGTTCTGTAGAACTTTTTCGCTACGACCCAGAATCTCTCTCGGCTGTTCTTCATAAGAAAGATCTTGCTCCAGCGGTACAACTTCTGAGCTTAGAACATGTAAAGGATTGGGTATGTACTTTCTCAGGAGAGATACATGGAACAGATCGTGAACTTGAGAGAGATTCGGTGGAAGCGCCAATCGGTAAGCTACCTTCCCAACACGATCTAGTATTTCGAAAGGACCGATATACCTAGGGCTCAGCTTTCCATTCCTTCCAAATCTCATTACTCTCTTCCAAGGAGATATTCGTAAGAACACTTTATAACCCACTTCAAACTATAGGTCTTTTCTTCAGTTTTCAACATAACTTTTTTGTCGACTCTGAGATGATCTTATGTGTTTTTGAATAGATATGACATTTTCTGCCATCTCATCAACAAGATTAGGTCTTAATGGCCTTCTTTCCCTAACTTCATCCCAACAAGTTGGAGTTCTGCATTTCTTTCCATAGAGAGCTTCATAAGGATCCATCTGAATACTAGAGTAAAAGATATTATTATATGAAAATTACTCCAAAGGTAGGTGTTGATCCCAACCACCTTTGAAATCCATAGAGCAAGCTCTCAACATGTCTTCTAGAGTTTGAATTTTTTTCTTAGACTGACCGTCTGTCTGAGGATGATAAGCAGTGATGAAACTCAACTCTGTATCTAGAGTATTCTGAAGACTTCGCCAAAACTTCGAGGTAAACCTTGGATCCTGATCAGACATAATGGAAAGTGGTACTAAATTCAATCTTACCACTTCCTTCACATATATCCAAGCAAGAAGATCCAAAGAGAAATCTTCTCTAATAGCAATGAAGTGTGTTGACTTCGTAAGACAATCAACTATAACCCAGATAGCATTATTGCCTTTGGATGTTTTAGAAAGTCCAGTGACAAAGTCCATAGTGATGTTTTCCCATTTCTAATCGAGTATGGGTAATGGTTGTAACATCCCCTTAGACTTATGTCTCTCAGCTTTAACTTGCTGACAAACCAAGCATCGAGATACATATTCAGCAACATCTCTTTTCATGTCATCCCACCAGAAGTACTCTTTCAGGTCCCTATACATCTTCATGCTTTCAAGAAGAATAGAGAATAAAGAACTATGAGCCTCATCCAGAAGCTCCTTCTTTAATTATGGTATGGGAGGAACACAAACCCGATTCCTAAACCTTATTATCCCATCACAATCAAGGTTGAATTTAGGAACATTTCTCACCTTCTTTTGTAACTCCACATCTTCTTTTTGTTCCTCTTTAATCTTCACATGTATAGATGGTTGAAAATTCATTTGAGAAAGATAATATTTTTCCACTTCCATTATAATTCCAAGATCCATCCTTTGTAAATCCATAAATATAGGATCTTGTGTGATCCTCATCATGGATAATCTAGCATGATCTTGTCTACTAAATTCATCTTCCACCTTTTTTTCTTTCCCAAGGTGATAATGAATTGAGCAGTCATAGTCCTTAATCAACTCCAACCATATTCTTTGGCGCATATTCAGCTCATTTGGTGTGAAAATATACTTTAAAATTTTATGATCAGTATAAATATCACAGCTTTCACCATAAAGAAAATGCCTCAATATTTTTAATGCAAAGATTACTGCGGCTAACTCCAAATCATGTGTTGGGTAATTTTTCTCATGGATTTTCAACTGTCGTGAGGCATAGGTTATCACCATATCATTTTTCATGAGAACACACCCCGGTCCCTTCTTGGATGCATCACTGTAGATCATAAACCTTTCTCCACTATAAGGAAGTGTGAGCACAGGTGCACTGGATAACCTTTTTTTCAACTCCTTGAAATTCTCTTCACACTCCTCCTTCCACATGAACTTAACACATTTTAGAGTCAACCTGGTGAGTGGATTAGATAATCGTGAAAAATATTTCACAAAATGCCGATAATATCCAGCCAAGCCAAGAAAACATCGGATCTCAGTTACTGTTGTTGGTCTCGACCATATTTCGATAACCTCTGTTTTTGCTGGATCCACAGATATCGCCTCTTTTGAGATTATGTGACCCAAAAAAGAAACTTTTTGAAGCCAAACTTCGGACTTGGTAAATTTTGAATAAAGATTCTCCTTTCTTTGGGTCTTTAATACAATTCTCAAGTGATCTTCATGTTCTTCTTTGCTCTTTGAATAGACAAGAATATCGTCTATAAAGACTACCACAAACTGATTAAGATAGTCTCTAAATACTCTATTTAGTAGATCTATTAAGATAGAAGGGGAATTGGTAAGACCGAATGGCATCACTATAAATTCATAGTGTCCATACATTGTACGTAAAGCCTTCTTTGGTATATCCTCCTTTTTGACCCTTAATTGATGATACCCTGAACGAAGATTAATCTTGGAAAAGTATTGAGCTCCGCATAGTTGGTCAACTAAGTCATCAATGCATGGGAGATGATATTTGTTCTTGATAGTAATCTTGTTAAGTTCTCTATAATCAATGCAGAGTCTCATTGATCCATCTTTCTTCTTAACGAACAAAACAGGTGCTCCCCAAGGTGATGCACTAGGGCGTATGAATCCCTTATCAATATTCTCTTGGAGTTGCTTCTTCAATTATTGCAACTCAATTGGGGCCATTGTATATGGTGTCTTTGAAATGGGAATAGCACTCGGTATGAGTTCTATTGAAAACTCAACTTCACGATTTGGTGGAAGACCTGGAAATTCCTCTGGAAAGACATCATCAAACTCTCGTACAATGGGTGTATTCTTAATCGTGAGTTTCTATACAACCATTTGAGATAAATAACCTTCATTTATTAGAATAAAGATCCATAAGATGGAAGAAATTTCCACTGGAAGGTTATATTCTTCCTTGCATCAATAGATGATAGTAGATTGATCGGGAATATTAAATGTGATTTCTCTTCTTTGGTAATTGATATGAGCTCCGTATAAAGAAATCCAATCCATGCCAAGAATCACATCAAATTCCACTATAGGAAGGATCACAAGATTTGTAGGAATCACTTTCCCAAAAACTTCAATCAGATAGGAATTGTAAACTTTTGATGTGACTGTTGTGCCATTAGGGGTTGTCACAGCTAACTCAATATCTAACTGCTGAGGTAATATGGTGATACCCTTAGAAAATTATTCTGAAATAAAAGAGTAGGTGGATCCAGAATCAAATAAAACATTTTCTACTTTAGAGTGGATGGTAAGTGTATCTTTCACCACTTCATTATCATACTCCACATCGCTGATAGAAATTTCCTGTGACTTTCCTTTTCCTTTGTCCTTAAGAGTTTGTTGATGTCGATCATCATCAACAACCCTTGGATTAGGGCATTGATTGGCATAATGCCCCATTTCCTTGAACTTGAAACATTGAAGTGTAGGAGGTGCATTCTGTGTATCCCTTTCTTTGTTCGCATCATTAGACATCTTCTTCCCATTATTTTGACATTCAACTGCCCGATGACCTTCTTTTCCACACTTAAAACATTTACTTGTCCTTTTAATACAATTCCCTCCATGTTTCTTTCCATACTTTGAGCATAAGGCAAAACTCATATTTTTTTCAGTGTGGTCTTTAGATTTTTCTTTGAATTCCATTTTCCTATACTTATCAAACCCATATGACTGATGGCTTACTTCAATATCCATCTCAACCTTGAGAGAACATCGAACAATTTCCTCGTAGCTATTGAAGTCCCTTATGGCTAACGCCCTTCAAAGACTTTGTTTTAAGCCACTAAAGAATCAATCGATCTTAATCTCAGGTTGGATAATAATTCCAGAAGCATACCTTGAAAGTCTTGTAAAATTTGCTTCGTAGGAACCAACTGATTCATCATCCTTTTGATTCAGTTCAAGAAACTCCTTCTCCATCTTTTTTCGAAGAATACGAGGGAAGTACTTATTGAAAAATAAGTTCTTGAACTCGTCCCATTCCATGGACTCAATTTCATCCCTTTGCCTCATATTATTAATAATATTCCACCGTTGATCAGCTTCACCTTCAAGACGATATACTGATAAGATGACTTTATCATGTTCAGAACATTGTAGAACTGAAAATATCTTTTCAGTGCTACTGATCCATTGTTCATCCACTAATGGATAAGAAGACCCACTGAATGAAGGTGGGCGCTGCCTCATGATGAATTCAACAGAATGTTTCTCCTTCCTTTGCTCATTTGGAAGTCCTGCATGATTCATAGCTTGAGAATGTTGTGTGAGCATGGCTACAAGATTTTTCATTCCAGCTCCCATAATGTTTGGTTGCTCAGGGGGACAATCATTGCATTGCCCGTCGCATCCAGCATTAACATGGTTCCTTCGGGTTCTATCCATTGACTAAAACCAAGAAGTATAGTGTGAGAAACACTAATCATAATTGGAAAAAAAACATAATCAGTAATAAAATTTCACACTTTAGGTCTTATCATAGGTTACTCATGGCCATTTCTAAAACACTAATATTGTGTTCTATTCTTATACATATCCTTAGGGTTATTACTAAGGCTTTCACATCCTAGTTTCCAAAGGTTGACTATACCTTTCCTCTGATACCAACTATAACGACCTATGCTTTACATACATGGTTATTACTTCATAATTGAAGCATACTTATTACCACATATATCAAAACCATGATAGGGCCGTATAGGTATAGTGTCTTTAGAAACTGGGAAACATAAACAACCGGTTCATAAATCATCTACATTGTCTCCCGTTTATTTCATCATATCTAGAGTCCCTTTGGGCATATCTTACTTAATATCCTTCTTCCTGACCTGGGGAAAAGAAAACATAAAAAAGGGTGAGCTCAAATGCTCAGTAAGGGTAAATAAAAGAAATATCAATCATATCATATTCATAAGAACATAACATTTTTAAAATCTTAACCTGCAAAAGAGATTATAATATCATAACATGGGATAAATCATAGTAGTGAGATGTAATCCCAATAATCATAACATGAAACATGAAACTTTGTGGCATACACACATAATCATAGAAAATCATTTCATATTAGTCATGTCTCTTTTAAAAGACCATCATAGTGGAAAAAGTCCATTACTGAACCGATTTCACTCCTCGTTCTAGTCCTGTATCACTGAGCTGGATTAACTTTCCATTCCAGCAATGTCTATCTCATGAGATATAAGTCTTTACCCAATGCATTGGAGAGAGATATAGGTCCCACACATCTCATAATGAAACCATTCTTATGTGTGCCAAAAAATCATAAAACATATATCATATCATAACCCATGTAATAAAAATGGGATTCATAAACTTCATGCCATCATAACATAATCCATGTAAGATAAAAGGACTTTATAAAAAATAATTCCATAATAACATAATCAAATCGATGTAAAAATAGGGATAGAAACAGAACCATATAATATCATAGATGGAAAAATAATTTTGATAAAACACTTGAACTCCATTCTTGAGGAGAATATCCTTTCTACTTCAAAAACATTTTTCCTTTCTTAACATGTCATAAAATTTTAAACTGAAAGAAGTTAATTAAAAATAAACTTGAAAACTTGTAAAGTAATATTCAAGGAAATAATGTTCTATGAAATCATAAAAATCCATTCATTTCATATAAGTTAAAAATACATTCTTCTCATATTTTGGCCAGAAAAGTCAAAAAGTAACTCGTACTAAAAACGCCAAAATATTCCTTTCATATCTTTTACTAAAGACTCACCAATGGGTAAAATTGGATTTAAAAAATTGTAGGAGGATATAAATAATATTACATATTGAGGAAACATGGATTTGGATGATAAATATGCCCCAGTAAATTCTAAAGTATAAACAATCTCAGATAAAAATGAGATTGTGAGATTTTTTCTTACCTTAGGTCCAATATGCTTCATACGTATCCGAACCTAATGTATAATGATTTAAATAATGTCATTGACTTATTACAGAATCATATTCATTGTTATTATATCATATATGATCATATTCTTATCTTCTTATTAACAATATTTCATTGCTACTTGTTATTCAGGAGTTCATTGCTTTATGTTCTTATGCGTGTTTTGTCGAATATATTCTTATTATTCATTTTTAGGTTATAGATACATCATTTACAGAATGGAATTATTATAATATATATCATATATATTCATTCAATTCATTTATATAATCATTATTCAATGAATATCATGTAAAATGAGTCGCATCACATTGTGGAGACGGTAGGCCGTATGTACGCACGAGCGATGATATCGTTCCCATGATCGTGGAATTGTATTGAAGTGTATGTATACTATTTCAGAATCAACATCACTTTAAAATAATCATATATAGTTATTGTTTACCCCATTATACCCATCCAAGTAAGGTGGTGGTGGACAAAAGATTACACCACGGCGTGGAGACGGTATTCCCTACGCATGCACGCGTGGTCATTTCATTTTCCGTAGGATGGATAGAAGGTGAAATACGGTTGTTTCATATTTATAATAAAATATCAGTATATGAGTGATACTGATGTTATTACTTCATAATTAAACAACTAAAGAAGAGAAAGTAGAAGAAGAAATAAATTTGAAAGAATCAGTAACAGATATTACCTCTTCTTCGACACGCCTCTTTGAAACCTCCTCTTAGGGCACTAAAATTGGTCTTTTAAGAAGACCTGGACCTCTAGTATGTTTCTAGGGAAGTTTAGAAGGTAAATGGGCAGGGTTTGGCCGAGCTTTAAGGCTCCAAATTGTGTGAGGAGGAGAGGGAGGAGGTTCCCTTTAGGGGTACCTTTGGAAAAACTTAAAATATTATTTTATAATAAAGTCATATTCGGTTTTTAATAGGTACAAATTGACTTATTTCGAATATAAGGTGGGGATGGGTCGAAATAATCTTAACTAATAGGTTTTAGACAATTTTATGTTACTATTTTAACCTTATCATTTAGATTTAACTCTAAGTTTAATAATTTAACTTTTAATGTGCCTTCTTGTTTTCTTACACTATATGGTTAATAAACTTACTATAACAAGCCAAAAAGAACCCCAAGTGGTTCATTATTAATATATATAACCTTACCTAACTCATTTTTCATATTCATTTATTTTTAGGAATAAAATAACAATTAATAATATAATATTTGTTTTAAAAACTATTTTATGTCAATTTTAACACTATTTGGTAATTGATTTTTGTGAAAATCACAACAGCATGATTAGTAAGAAAAAAGTTAATTAAATCAATACTAACATGTCATATTAACCTATAAAATTAGTTTTATTCATAAAAAGTCTCAAATTAAATTTATTTGGGTATTTATAACATCAATTATGTTAATATTTCATTAATAAGGTAATTACTGCATCATCATTGTGTCAAAAATAAATTAAATTATTTAATGTCTAAAAATTATAAATAAAATACCATTATGTAGGAAATAATTTTATATTTCTAATTAATATTTATATTATAATTTATCTTATGTATAACCCTAAATTAAAAATGTTTTTAGTTATTAAACTTTGATTTTAACTCTTTTAACTCTTCTTTAAATAAAATAATAATAAGTGTCCTAATCAAATCCAAGTGGACATAAATGGTCATATTTTATTCATAAGTTTATTTTAGGTCGAATTAAACTTATCCAATAGAATTAGGACATGTGTTAGGGTAATAATAATATCATTTTTACCCTTAATTACCCTATTTACTTTTAACCGTGGTAAATAAAAGTAAAAAGTTACTATTCACCAAAAAAAATATTTTTATCTTATTGAAACACATTTTACTCCTTGATATTAACCGTCTCTCTTTTATTTTAGAAATTTAACTTACAGAAGCAGTAAAATTATGTTTTATGTAGAATTGCAAATGCTCCTAGGAGGTGGGTAAAAGACGGTAAAACGTTAAATAAAATTTTTATATATCTATATTATTATAAAATTACTCCAATGAATTAAATTGAAATTATATAGGTATTATGTATCTATTTTGACCTAAAATAAATTTAAATAAAAAATTATTATTTAAATAAAAATTCGGTTTTAACCAATAACTCAGTGTTTTCACTATTCATCAAAAAATTGAAAGTTTTCAGAAAAATACCAAAAATTCACCGTAGACTAATTTTGATATTATGAATCCAAAAATGAAGTCCATTTTGAAATATCATATTTATAAAATTTAAAAAAGTTGGTATTAATATTCATAACGGTTAGTTTATATAATATTTTAATAACATATCGTTGTTTAGCGAAACTCTGTATTGCGTACAACACAAGCTATCGAGGAAGGTTTCCCTTGTATGTAACACAAGCCAAGACAGTGTTGTGTGTGGTGAAAGATTAATTTGGTGATGTATATAACATAAAAACAAAATATTTCTCATAAAATCTCGGGTGTTACAGAGTGAACCCAATCCTATATAATAGTCTTTAATGTTATCCTTGAATAAGGAAATGATTTTATATGCTTATGCGCATGTCAAAATATAATGTCTTGTACCGATTCTTTTCTCTCATGGATCATGTTATTGGATTAATTTTTGATTCATATCTTATAAATTACCATGATGTATTCCATGAATCAAGATTATGATCTATGATATGAAGGTTATGAGTTTAAATTGTTAATTTCTTGTTTTCATACCCTTATGTTCATGTTATTATTATGTGATCATTGATATGTCCCTTGTTTACCCTTACTAAGAATATGCACTCCCCCTTTCTTATGTTTTCCTTTCCAATGAATGAAGAAATATTTTAAGTATGATATGTCTATAATGAGTGATAGTTATGAATCTCTTAGGGGGAGATGATTTATATCTATTATAAAAAAGTTTTTTATGTATCAAATTTTCTAGAGACACTAATCCTATATGATTCTGGTTTGGATTGTAATGTTAGGTAATGAATTTTCATATATTAATATGTAATATCTATTTATAAAAATTATGGGTCTATATAGTTGTTATCATATCAAGGTTTTCTTAGATTTTGAAACATGGTTGAGAAAAGTTTACTGACAACCCTTAGGATAATCCTATGTATAGGATAACATCCAAAGTTTTAATAAATAATGGGGTGTGTGTTTCCTAGAAAAATATACCTTTTTGGAACTATATGTGGATGTAGTTTTAGTATATGAATCTATGGGTAATAAAATACAAAAGATTTTGATGAGTATATCTTGTCCATTATTTTGGTACATGTTGAGTGTTCCCTTTCTACACACCTATTTTGATACTCCCAGGTGATATTCTTGGGATAATTCACATTTTATTTACAAACCACTATGAAGGATTTTAATAGATGATGAGCATGAATGACACTATTTAAACTTAAGGTGTTATAGATTGAAAATATGGTTTCATGATTTATACATCCTACAAATTATTTTTAATGATTATATTGTTTCTCACTATGATTATTATTTCTTACACTAAACATTTTTGTTTTAGTGAATGACTGGAACCTAAAGAAATCATGTCAATTCTAAATGTTATGGACCATGCAATGATTTTCATCATAAGAAAATAATTTTTATGGGATATGGAAGGAAAAATATTGCTTTTATACTTACAAAACTTTCTAAGGATATTAATCATTTTCAGCATACAAATGAGAAAAAGAAGGAACGTCATTCTGTTGAGTCCTTCATGAGGAAACATACACATTATTTTAGTGGGCCATATAATACACTAGTTTCTATACTACAATTCAATACTGCTGAAATTATGTTTTCTATTATCTAGTTATTAAAAAAAAGGTATTTAAGTTATTTATCATTTGAAAGGGGAACCATATAAATGGTTTAATCTTATCAATAGCATGAGGCAAGGAGAAGAATTTGGCCTCATTGAGTGGGATGATTTTAAGAACATATTTTTCAATGATTATTTTTGACATATTATTTATACAAGAATGAGAGAGAATTCATTGAGACAAATTATAAGGATGATGAATCCATTAGTATATATGGGGAAAATTTTACAAGACTTTCAAGGTACAATTCTGGTTTTATAATACAACCTGAAAGTTATATTGATCGATTATTTAGTAGCATTAAACAAGATCTATAAAAGGAGTTATCCATAATCGACTTCAGTAGATATGAATAAATCATTTGATGTGATATTAATGTGTAAATTTATATTGGATTTACCCATCAATATCACAGTTTTGATAATAAAAGAATGATTGAATTTAATGGAAATTATAAAATACATGTAGAGAAAGAGACAAGCCTTCCTTTACGCAAAAATTATGGATGGAGATGTGGCGGAAATTGTCTCAAGTGGATTGTTAAATGTTTTAAGTTTGGAAATAAGGTCTTTAGGAAATTTAATTCTGATGGAATGGGAAGAATAATTTAGTTTATTATGGGGAAAAATAATAATAGAATAAACCACCCATGATCCAATGTCTCAAATGTAAGGATTATGAGCATTATTCTAACCAGTGTTCAAATAAAAAGGTCAATGATGATGATCAAAATTAGAAACCTCTTAAACCCATATAGAATGAAATTATTTTGCAGTCACTATATCTAATGTGGTGTATGATAATGATGTGGGGAAAGGTATAATTACCATACACCCTAGAACTAGTAATGTCTTATTTGATTATGGATCTTTCTAATCTTTTATATCTGATATTTTTTTGAACAATATAAAAATATAACCCTAGTGATTAGATGTTGAATTAGTACTTAGACTTATAAAGTTATGATGATCACATATCAAGTCTATTATTATTCTGTGATTAATGTTTGTGGGAATGTGTTTCCAATAAATCTTTTTTATTCTCCATCTAGTGTAATATGATGTTTTATTAGGAATGGATTGGATTTATTTACATAAATCTCACTACAATTTTCAAGGAATGAAAATCATATTTGATATTATAAACCAATCAATGATCATATATCATTGCGGTGAAAAATATGAACTTATGATGGAAATTACATCCATTGTATGGTTCTTGATTCTAATTCAAATTTGTTGTTTATCTCAGATTATTGGGGAGAAAATTAATATTGATGATATGACTATTATATAAGATTTTTTTGATGTTTTCTAGAATAATTTTCTAGTCTTACTCCAAATTATGATGTTAATATTTCAATATAAATTATACCTGGTGGTTCACCTATTTCCAATATTCCATATATAATGGAACTGATTGAGTTATATGAATTGAAGAAGAAACTCCATGAGAATCTTTATAAGGGATTCATTTGGCCAAGTTCACCACCTAGGGGTGAACCTATTATTTTTTTCAAAAAGGACGATGGATCAATGAAACTTTACATTGATTATTAGGAGCTTAATAAGATAAAAATCATAAGTATCCTATTCTAAGTATTGATGATTTGTTTGACCAATTATGAGGATTTCAATATTTTTCCAAGATTGATCTTTGATTTGGATTCTATCAGTTGAGGGTCAAATGTAAAGACATGAAAGATACAACCATCTAAATGAGGCATGGAAACAATGAATTTATAGTGATTCCATTTGATATTACTAATTATTGTGCTATCTTAATGAATTTAATAAATAGATTCTTTATATATTACCTTGATTAGTTTGTAGTTGTATTTATAGATGATATTACTATATATTTTAAGAGAGAATAAGAGCATGAAGATCACATGAGTATTGTACTTAAAACCTTAAGTAAGGATAAGTTGTATGGAAAATTTATTAAGTCTAAATTTCAGATATAAAAAGTTTCATTTTTGGTTCATATAATCTCATAAAGGTTTATATTGGTGGATCCATCAAAGAAAGAAGTTATTGAATGTTGAAATAGGCCAACCATTATGATTTAGATCCTTAGGTTTCCTGGTTTGGATGGATATTATAAAATATTTATAGGTAATTTCTCACAACTCTCTAATCCACTCATTATATTAACCTAGAAGGGAAAAAATTTCTTTTGGATAGATGAATGTGAGTAAAATTTTAACAAACTAAAGAGAAGCATAGTTAATAATCCTATGCTTACATGACCTTATAATGGAGAACGATTTATGATCTATAGTGATGCATCAATGAAGGCATTGCAATTCATCCTTATATATGATGATATGGTTATAGAATATTCCTAGTTACAATTAATGTTTCATGATAAAACTATCAATTCATAACTTGGAGATATCTATGGAAAGTTTTTCATTTATGATATAGATGCATTATTTTTATGGATAAATGTGTGACATATATAGTGATCATAAAAGTTTAAATTAAATATTCACTTAGAAACAGTTGAATATTCACTAGAGAAGATGTTTGGAGTTGATTAAATATTATGACTACTCAATACATTACAATCATGGGAAATTGAACAATGTGGGTAATACTATGATTGAAAATGATCATGATAGTTATCTATGATGAGGATAAAAAATATCCAATATTATGTTTTTTCTAATGATGGAACTTGAAATCCTAAGAAAAGGGGACACATCCTATATTTCTCAGATTAATGTTCAACCATTTATCCATGTGAAGATTAAATAGGCACTAAATGAAGATTTAGATCTATAAAATAAGGTGAAAAATGTTCCAAAGTACAACCTTGATTGTGATGGAATGATAAGGTTCATGAATCGTGTCAATACTATACTTGAAGAAGGTGTTACTGGATGAAGATCATAGATCTAAATTCTATATTCATCATTCAATTAAAAAGATGTATAAAGACCTGAAAGAGTATTTATGATGAAAAAATGAAGAGAGATATCGTAGAGTATGTATCTTGGTGCTTGGTATATTAGAAAGTTAAGGTTGGAAAATATAAGTATAAGGGGATATTACAACCATTACCCATAATAGAATGGTAATAGGAAAAAGTAACAATGTATTTTTTCATTGGACTCCCCAAAACATCTAAATTATATAATACTATTTGTGTTGCATTTAATCACTTTATGAAGTTAGAACAATTTATTTCTATTATAGAATATTTTTCTCTTGATAAGATTTCCAATTTATATATTAAGGAGGTGGTAAAGTTTCATGGAGTACCATATTCTATTATATTTGATCAGGATCCGAGGTTTACCTCGATATTCTGGTGAAGTAATTAAAAAGATCTAGATTTAGAGTTTTTTAGTACTTCTTATTATACTTATATAGATGGTAATTTTGAGAGAACCATTCAAACCTTATAGGAAATTTTGAGATCATTTTCTTTTTATTTCAAAGGATATTGGGATCAACACCTTCCTCTAGTCGAGTTTTTATACAAAAATATGTTTCACTCAAGCATTAAGATAGATATTTATGAAAATATATATTAAAAGAAGCATAAAACTTTAACATTATTTTATATATTTGGATAAATACATTTATTGGGATAATAGATAGGTAAGCAAATTGTAGAGAAAGTCATATCCATTCAGTAGTACTTCAAGGTAGGTCAAAGTTGATAGAAAAGTTATGTTGATAATCATCGATCAAATATAGAATCTTAATTTTATAAGAATGTATTTCTATGAATTTATCCATTGAATATAGTTGTTAGATTCAAAAATAATGTAAATTTTATCCCTAGGTATATTGTCCTCTTTATGATTCTTAAACATTTATGGATGGTAGCTTATCACTTTGGTCTTCCACCAAACCTCTCACAAGTTCATAATGTGATCCATGTATCTCTCATGAGGAAGTACATATATGATCCATAAAATGTAAAAAAATAATAGGGTATACCACTAGAGAATGATATTTCCTATGAATAAAAACCAGTATAAATCTTAGATCATAGAGATAAAGTTCTATAGAACAAGAACACGCACCTGGTTAATGTTTTTTAAAGGAATCCAAAATTCAAAGAAGATACTTGGGAACTCAGGGATAAGATGAAATAAAGATATCCAATTTTTTTTGTATTGGAATAAAAAATTTTGAGGGTGTAATCCATTTTAATGGGGTAGAATATAACATCCCAAGATTTTATGATATATTTCTCCTGAAATAAACTTTATTTCTTCGATAGCTTACGATGCACGCAACCCAAAGTCTAAATGAACCATAATTTAGTAAACCATTATAACCTAGCCATTAAAATGAATAAGAACACACAAATTTTTAAAATTATGTATAAATATTTTTTATAATGAAAATACATTGATAAATAAGTACTCAATTTTTATTAAAGTCCTTATATGCTTCAAAAATAATTGTTTCCTCAAAAATGATTTCTATTTATTTATGTGAAAAAATAAAATAATTATTTTTCCCCAATTTTATAAAAGGAATTTCAAAAAATTAACTTGAATTTTAAATCATCTTGCATTATTATCTTAGAGTAAAATTTTGATAATTTTTTTGAAAAGATTGCTTTTTCAATGAAAAGTGAAAATACATATTTTTATTGAAAATTGTCTTTTCATTTAAATAATTAAAAAAGTTAAATTTTATTTTTAAATTGTTTGAAAAGTAATATTAATTCATTTATATTATTAATAATCCAATTTATTTCATTGAAATTAATTTTTTTGTATCTTTGTGTAAAAATAATTACATTTATGAAAATATTTTTTTTAAACCAGAATTTATCATGTTATGAAAGTTTAATTTTAAATTTAATTATTAGAATTATCTAAATTGAATTTTATAAAATGGATTCCATATTCAGAATCAGTATCTATCATGCATATATGTGGACTACCACCTCCATGTAGCGATAGAATTCATTTTCCATCACCATATTTAATGGATGGTTATTATGATGGGTTTAATGATTATACATGATATTTATGAAATAATTATAATTATTTAATTACAATATAAATTATAAATTATTACCTTACAATCCATCGAAAAATAATAACGCCACTCATTCATACGTGTGGACTACCACCTCCATGAAGTGATGCGATTCATTTTTTGATTTAAATTTACATTGATGGTAATAAGAATAAATTTAAGGAATATATATTTTATAAATGTTTCTGATGCTTTCTCCAGGGCGCACACATCCATCACGTAGAGGACGCGCTGTTGTTACCCCTCATTCCCACTTTCCAAAGGCGGGCGACATTTGCTCCTTATTCAGGGACATCTGCTCCTTGATCGAAACAAGATGATGGGATGTCGGTTCCGGCTTCCATGGATTCATCCTCGGAACTCGTCACTTAGTCCGGGTCTCCTTCATAGATTTAAGACGTGTTTGTGAAACTCTTCCTGGTGCCATATCTTCATGGACACCAGTTAATTACGCTGCTTCTGTCGAGACACTCCAAGGGATCCGGTCAGGGCAGCAACCTTCAGTTAGGGGAGTGGTCACGCTGAGGCATCGTTGGCGTGTCTTGATGCTGGGGAATTGGCATGTCTATCTTCTGTCCCTTATTATAGGGCTTCTCGAGGGCGCGGAAGCCCGAGGAATCCCACATCGAACATGGGGAATAGTATGCCATAGGCATGTATCTGAGATTTTCCTCAGCTTCCCATGTTTAACACAGGGTATGCTGTGAGTTTAACGTCCAACGGAGATAGATTGGACTGATCGGAACACTGAAAGTAGATCAGATAAAAGAACCCCCTGGGGGGAATGCCGATATTGGGGCCGACACGTGGGTGGCTTCTCGAATTTTGTGGATTGGAATGTGGTGGCATGATCCCACCAGGATGTGGCTGCCTGGGTACGAATCAGGATGAGTGATAAAGTGAAGGGGAGGGGGGGTTGAACCTCATGGAGGCTTCCTACAAATCCCCGTGGCAGAGAATCAAAGTCCATGTAGTTCGGGATGAAATGAGGATTACACTCTGAGGTGGCCCAAAATTATGGATGGATGGGGCTTACGCTCTGAGGTGGCCCACAATGGTGGATAGATGGGCCTTACACTCTGAGGCGGCCCACAATGATTGGTGAACCAACGTGAAGAGGTCAGAATGACTGGGTGGTGGGCTTGAACCTCGGGGAGGCTTCCTACGTACCATGAATTGACATGGATCAAAGTCTACGTAGTTCAGGTGGTGTCGGCGAACCAATGTGAAGATGGAACGGGGGTCCGATTGGTAATGGGATTTAACCTCATGAAGGCTTCCTTTGTACCATGCCTTGACATGGATCACAAAGTCCTCGTAGTTCGCATGGGCGTGTTGGAGAACCGACGTGAATGTGGACCCGGGGGTCCGATGGTGATCAGTCTTGAACCTCATGGAGGCTTCCTACGTACCATGCCTTGACATGGATCAAATTCCACATAGTTCACAAGGGCTTGAACCTTATGGAGGCTTCCTACGTACCATGCTTTGACATGGATCAAAGTCCTCGTAGTTCGGGTGGTGCCAGAGAACCGACGTGAAGATGGACCGGGGGTCCTATGGGTAATGGGATTGAACCTCCTAGAGGTTTCCTACGTACCATGCCTTGACATGGATCCAATTCCTCATAGTTTTTATGGGCTTGAACCTCATGGAGGCTTCCTACGTACCATGCCTTGACATGGATCAATGTCCTCGTTGTTCGGGTGGTGTGGGGCTTACACTCTGAGGCAGCCCAGGAGATGATGTCATGGTCGATGCTTACTCTAAGCCCACGTGAGTCATGATTGGTGTGAGAAACAATAGGCAGTATGGACTAGACGATCACGTCGTGAATGGTGCATCCATGGGAAGTTCGATGGGTGCTTGCATGTGGGGGAGACCCATGGTGCTGGGACTTACTCTAGGATGGAGGCCTGAGGGCGAAAAAGCACTCAGGGAGAGGAAAGGGTAACAGAAGGCCCCTATGTCCATATCCCCCCTTAGTCCTTGGCACTGGGGAAGTACGAGGGTGCATGGGTGTTACCTCCCGTAAGATAGGCTAGGGGCTTATGCCAAGATGGCCGCCCTTCCCCCGTGGACAAATGCCGCCCCAACAAGGAGGATATCATCCCCTGTAAGGGGTGATCCCATCCCCGTGGAGACCAGTGGGCGTAAAGAATTCCTGAGCTGAGGAACCCCGCATAAGATGCGTGGGGGGCCATGTCACAGTTTAACGTCGTGTGTTGAGGATGAGGTGCTTGGAAGTTTAACGTCCTGCAGCTCGGACGAGGGGGGTTTACTCCGCACCCCTAGGACTTACATAACTGATACCCTCTGCTCCTTGTGGGAGGGAAGGTACCGGAAATGCCGTGGTGAAGGGGTGTCAATGGTGGATGGGGCTTATGCATGGAAGCTGCCCAGGTGCCACTAAGGAGTGGCAACGATGGATGGGGCTTAGGCGTGGACGTAGCCCGTAATGTCTTCCTCATGTCTGGACATGAGGGCATCGCAACTCACTAGTGGGTTGAGGCATATGATTGAGGTCTACACCTATGCTCTAGTGCACAAGTGGGATAATGCCAAGGGCATTGGAATCAGCCCGAACAAAGGGAGATTAAAAGTTTTTATCACATGCCCGACATTCGGAATGCAATGAGAGTGGCATGGTGATTGAGGATAAATGTTGAATGTATTTGAAACACAATATCCATATCACGTTATCCTGAAATGGGGGACAAACAAATGAGGGTTGACTGCTGACCATGTTCAAAACACAGGACCTGACTCAAAGTGTCGCCCAAAGTCTTCCAGGGCATTGGCCTAGGACGGTAGGTGAGCCGATGTGGCATGGGACCAGGCCGTTAGGGGGTCCCTTCGGACATGGAAGTGGATGCAGATCTGAATGACGGACATGCAAGGCATGAGGTGGAGTGATGGAATGTTTGACTAGATTCCAATGCTCTTTATATTACACCACTGTAATCATGGCATGAGGCATCTTATGCTTAGAGCATAAGGCATCTCTTATTCGGAACAAGAGGCATCCTATTATTGAATGATAGGGATTACTACAGTTTAAAGTCATGTAGATAGGACTACTGGAATCTCATGCTTGGAGAATAAGGCATCTTTTGTTAGAAGTAAGAGGCATCCATTGGTTGTACGTCAACTCACGACATAGGAAACGAACCAAGATGACTATGTCAACTCAAGGTGATTCGTGGTAAGTGGAGGAGTATCCCAAATCGTGGTAACCCATAGGTGGAAGGTGGGTGCGCATTAGGGTGCAATAGGGAAAGACTGCGTGCAATAAGGAAGGCATGCATGCAATAGGGAAGTCATGCGCACAATTGAGGCTACTGCGTGGAAAACATCGGGCTGGAACAAAATCGGGGAGATTTGGCGTGGAATTGAATCCGAGGCTTTTGCGCGCAACTCAAAGGGACTGCGCGCAATTGAAGGGGCGTGCGCTCAAAGGGTTTTCATGCAAAGAAAGGGGCATGCGTGCAATTGGCCGGACTGTGTGCGAAGGAAGGAATTGCGCATGAGGGGCAGACCCCAAAGGGGTTGGAGTTTAGTCTAAACCATGGGGATCTCGCGTGAAGGCGGATCCTGAGGCGACATGGCATGAAAAAGAACCATACCAGAAGGCCATATTGCGCGCACGCGGAATGGAAATTACTTGCACAAGAGGTGGTTCGACTTTTTCAGCTGGAAATGGAAGGGGCCTCCTTCTATTTATAGTCATCCGGTGGCGTGGAATTCAGGGTGGCGCACAAAACTTGCGTGCCAGAAATGGCGGCGCGGAATGTCAACCGTACGGGGCGCGGGCGCAAAATTATTTCGCACCTGTGCCAGGGACCCTTCGCGAGTCCTGAACCCTTTCCGTGTGGCACTATTTTTTCCACGTGCATACCCTATTTTTCTGTGCAACACTTCCGGGCCCTCCGGACTGAGCCTCCGGGTTCGAATATGACTTCGCTTTGTCATTCCGAAACTTGCTTCAGTAATTACTTACTTTTTGGAATCTACAATAATAATGATTATTTAAAGGTAAATTTTTATTTACCACTCTTTCACTCCATTTTTTGAAAAGTGAAAACAACATTCATGCATACGTACGACTTACCATCTTCATGAATGGTGCAATTAATTTTTATATCTCTAACTTTTATAGATTAATATATATATATATATATAATAAAAAATTTATTATATTTATGTCATTACTAATATTCTGGATATGATGAATCCGTGATCAAATTACAAGTATAAGAATTATAGAAATGAAATTATTATGAAAAATAAAATATTTTTCACATAGAAATAATAATTTTAATAAGGAATTACTAATAAAAGGGTATTAAATTGTTATAAGTGGATCAAATATGATATTATAATTATGTAAATGATTTTTGTATAGAAATATAATAAATTTAAATTTATTACACAGGAGGTTAGAACACTTCTAAAAAAATCCAAAATTGAGGTAAGGGATTTATGTTACAATCTCATTATTTATCAGGATTATTTATGATTATGTTTCTGATGAAGAATTTTTATGAAATATCTCCAAATAATCCCATGAATTTTATTCTATTATAATTATTTAAAATATTACATGTTTTCCATTCATATTTCTCTCTTTAAGAACTAAATATACTGAAATAATATTTTCATGGAAAACCAATTTTATTTATCTATTCAATCAAAAATATTTTTTCTTCCATATCCATGTTTTCTAAAATGTTTTCAACAATACTTTTACTTATATCCAATTATTTTTAACATAAGTTTTACCCATTTTTGTCTTTTTAAAGAATGTTTTAAATGTAATCATCTTTTATTTTTCCGAATGTGGTACTTTTGATCTTTTACCGAAAATATGAAGGGAATATTTGTTTTTTCACACATGACATGAACATAATTTCTCATCATCATGACCAATAAATTATTTAAATAAAAATTTACAAGTTTACAAGGTTATTTTTAATGAAATGTTTCCTTAATATTTGGAAAATATTTATATTTTAAATAACTGATTTCAAGGTGAAAAAGTATTTTTCTCAGGAAATGTTTCAATGATATTTTAAAGAAACTTTTTATCTATGATAAAATCATTTAATGTTACTTATGCTTTATTGGGGTTATGAAACCTATTTCCTTTCTATGAGTTATAATATATGATTAATTATTTATGATCTTGTGGAAAAATATAAATGGATTATGATTATGTGACTAGTGGGGCCATAATTATATATCCTTCAAATGCATTTGGTAAAGATAAATATCTCATGAGATAATAAAGACTGGATTGGGGAGTGAATCTAGTTTAGTAAGGGAGTCTGTCTATTATGATAGTCTTGAAGGTTTCGGGCGCAGCAGAAGCGCATGGGTGGATGTGCCCACTTGGCTTTTTTTCATTAACAATGATCAATCCGGGACCAATACGATGATAAACGCTAGTCTCCATGGATCGAATCACAGAAATGGACAAAGAAAAGGAATGTCCTGGAACAACAAAGTAGGATCGTTACAGGTTGATTATAATTAATTTAATCAATTTAAAAGAAATACCTCTTTGGTGTTCTTTCTTCATTGATTTTCTTGATCACGTTTCGGTGTGATTAGTCGTTGCGTCACAGAATCCAAGTGTAGACTTACTCTAGCGGTGATCCACACATGTACCTCGTATCTTGGGACGTCGCCAAAGGATTCTCCGGGTGCTAGCATGGAGAAACCCTTTCTTGTGTTGTCCGCCTTAGATCATCTTAATCCTATGGAAGAGGATCTCTCTCGGTCTTGAGAGCGTTCTTGGAGGAAGAGGTTCTTTCGGCCTTGAAATAATTCTCCAGAGATGTTGTGCACAACGATTCTCTTGTGTGTAGGAAATGAGTTAGGGTTGTGAGGATATTTATAATCAGGTTTGAGGTTGTAGAGTTATGAAAATAAATAAACGCATTACACGTTTTATTTATTTCATTGACTCTTATTTAAAACCCCCATGTTGAATAATTAATTCCTTGACATGCGCCCATGATGATTATAATAAATATAATTTAAAACAATATTATATCCTCAAAATCCTGACTGGAAAAACTACACGGCGTGTATTAATAAATACATGGCGTGTACTTGTTTTTCATTGAAAACTACACGGCGTGTACATTCAATGTACACGACGTGTATATCTTGTTTTCATTTATTCGTTTCCTTTCCACAAAGAAAACTACACGACGTGTAATAATTAATACATGGTGTGTACTTGTTTTCCATGAAAAACAACACGACATGTAATCTTTAATACATGGCATGTATATCATGTTTTTTTCATTTCCTTCTTCCTTAATCATTAAAACTATTTAGGCTTCCTTGAATAATTATTAAACCACGTACGGGAATAATCTTTATTCTACTTGAGATACTTGAATACACTTAGTGTGTGACCCTCTAGGCCTCTTTCTCGTTGGTATTAAGCGAGCTTGCCTAAAGTCCAAGATTACTGTCTAGTAACGGGTCAAGGCACCCAAGAGAAAGAAGTTGACGCCGCATTGACGTATCACCTCATATGAACGCTTACTGTGTAATTTAATCCCTTTGTCTTGATATCGCATCATGAAGGTTTCATGTAAGTGTCATAAACCTATATGCTTGATCCGTCGTTATTTGACTTCCTGAAATAAACTCGTTGTTTACACCATGGAAATGGAATTTCATGTGACAGTTCTATTTCAATAAAAGGGCCGAGGTATGAACTTCTCTAAATGGAAGGGACAAATCCTTCCTCGACTTATCTGTTAACAACATGTCACTCATGACGCTCCCAACGTACCCTACTTCCCGCCAACTGTCTACGTGATGGTTTTCGTCAGTAAATCTAAGTGCGCGAGTCATGACATGAGTTAAGGATAATCTTCCAGTCTAAGGACCATTACACATTCTTGTAGATAGCAATGTCCGATGTCACCAAGACATGCAGAATTGCTACTGGCAGGTCTGTTCTCATAATCTTCCATCTTGGAGATTACCAAGTGCAAACTCCATGAGAGAGAGTCTCTTCTTCTTACGAGTACTCGCACATGACAGTCTTTATACTATGTGTCATATCATAGTATTTCATCCAACCGTTGAAATTTATTTAAAATATTGTTATAGAATTTCAAGGTTCTCATCATAGTGGGGATCTGCCATGACCTCGTCAATGCAAAAAATATTCCAGGACATTATTATATTATAGTCATGCAGAATAATGAACAATATATAATAAGTTAACATTCATGTAATCAAAGTAAAAAATAGTTGGTTCTCAGGACCCCAACCCTTAACAACTCCCACTTGGACTATAGCCAACTGCCTATGACTTTTAGTCCGCTAGACCTCACATGATGATCATGTTTATGCTGAGTCAAGGCTTTAGTCAAGGGGTCCGCCACGTTGTCTTCAGTGGAAATAATGCTCACTGCAACTTCACCTCTATGAGAAAAATCCCTCAAGAGATGATACTTCCAAAGTATGTGCTTTGTCCGCTGATGTGACCTTGGCTCTTTTTCAAGTGCCACCGATGCAGTATTATCACAATAGAGTGTGATAGGATCTTTATTGCTCGGTACTACATCCAACTCTTGGAAGAAGCTTCGCATCCATACTGCTTCTTTAGCTACCTCAAAAGCTGCGATATACTCAGACTCCACTGTAGAATCTACCACCACACTTTGATTTGAGCTCTTCCAGCTCACTACACCTCCATTCAAACTGAAGATGTATCCAGTCTGCAACTTCATGTCATCTTGATCAGTTTTGAAACTAGCATCTACATGTCCTCTGATGACTAGTTCCTCATCTCCTCCATAAACCAGAAACATATCCTTAGTATGCCTCATATACTTAAGGATAGTCTTGACTTCCATCCAATGGCGGTCTTCTGGATCATCATGATATCTGCCTACCACACTTAATGAGTAAGAAACATCTAGCCTCGTACATAGAATAACATACATGACTGACCCAATCGTGGATGCGTAAGGGATCCTTGCCATTTTCTTTATTTCCTCATGTGTCTGGGGACACATTTTCTTGGAAAGATGAATGCCATGTGACACTGGAAACAATCCCCTCTTGGACTGTTCCATACTGAATCTCTTCAATATCTTGTCAATGTATGTACTTTGACTCAGGCCCAGTATTCTCTTAGATCTATCACGATGGATCTTGATCCCAAGAATATATGCTGCCTCGCCCAAGTCTTTCATGGATAAGAATTTAAGAAACCATGCCTTAACTGGCTGTAAGACAGGTACTTTGTTTCCAATTAGTAATATGTCATCAACATATACTATTAGGAAAACGATTGCACCCCCACTAAACCTCTTGTAGACACAAGTCTCACATTCGTTCTTAACAAAGCCAAATTCCATTACAGCTTCATCAAAAGTAATGTTCCATGACCTTGATACTTTCTTTAATCCATAAATGAATTTCTGCAACTTGCATACCTTGTTGGCATCCTTTGGAGCCAAAAACCCTTCAGGTTGTGTCATGTAGACATCTTCCTGGAGGTTCCCATTAAGGAAAGCTGTTTTGACATCCATTTTACAAATTTCATAGTCATGGTAAGTAGCAATGTCCAATAGGATTCTAATGGATTTCAGCTTCACAACTGGTGAACAGGTTTCATCATAGCCAATTCCTTGACGCTGTCTAAATTTTTTTCAACTAGTCGTGCCTTATAGGTGTTGACTTTCCCCTCCATATCCAGTTCCTTATTTAATACCCATTTATTACCAATAGGCTTTACATCAACTGGAGGATCTACCAAAATCCAGACTTGGTTTTGGTACATGGAATCCATTTCAGAATTCATGGCTTCTTGCCACTTGGCAAAAGCTTTTCCTTAAACTGCTTCCTTGTAGGTAAGAGGATCATCATCGTCAACCAATAACGAGTCACCATCCTCGGTGAAAAGAAAACCATATCATTCTGGTTCTCTCACCTCTCTCGTGCTCCTACGCAATTCTTGTGTCTCTGGAACAGATTGTTCTTCCACAGGGCTTTGTGGAATCTGTTCTTGTACCAACTCCTGTGTATCTTGAGCCTCGACTTCATCGAAGTCTATCTCACTCCCACTATCTCTTTTGGAGATGTTCTTCCTCTCAAGGAATATGGCATGTCTTTCCACTGAAAACTTTTTTTCTGAGGGGTTGTATAGGTAATATCCCCTTGTTTCATTGGGATATCCAATAAAGATACACTTTGTGCCTTATGGTGAAAGTTTGTTACCTGAAGAGGCTTTAACAAATGCTTCGCTACCCCACACATGTAAATTCAATAACATGGCTTTGCGTCCACTCCATAACTCGTATGGAATAGCATTTATCTATTTAGTTAGTACTTGGTTAAGTATGTGTGCTGCTGTTTGTAATGTATATCCCCAAAATGATAATGGAAGACTTGCATAACTCATCATTGATCTGACCATGTCCAACAGGGTGCGGTTCCTCCTTTCACTTACACCATTCCACTGAGGTGTGTAAGGAGGAGTGATTTAAGATAGAATCCCAAACTCTTGTAAGAAATCAATGAAGTCCTGATTAAGATATTCTCCTCCTCTGTCTGAGCAGAGTTTATTAATCTTCTTACAAAGCTGGTTCTCAACTTCATTCTTGTTTTCTTTGAACCGATCAAAAGAATCCGACTTATACCTCATTAAGTAGATATATCCATAGCTACTAAAATCATCAGTAAAAGTTATGAAGTATGAGAACCCACCCCTTTCCTCAACTAGAAATGCACCACACACATCTGTGTGAACTAATTATAGAAGCTCTTTGGCCCTTTCACCTTTCTCACTAAATGGGTATTTGGTCATTTTTCCTTGTATACACGCATGAAATACACCAAGTGGTTTTAGTTTGAAAGAATCTAAATACCCATCTTGATGTAATTTTGTCAAAATTTTCTCATTGACATGACCTAGCCGGTGATGCCAATGTTGGGTGTGGTATGAGTCTTGCGAAATAACTTTGTCATCGATTTCCATCACTTGGTTTGAATAGTCTAACACATAAAGGCTGTTATATAAATGCGCCCTAACAAAACAAATGATATCTTTATAAAAGTAGCAACATTAATTTCCAAATTTGAACATGAATCCATCAGTATCTAATCTGGATACTAAAATAATGTTTTTAGTAACAGAAGGCACATAATAACAACCCTTTAACACCAAGATCATTTCAGTTGGAAATGTGAGGTGGTAGTCTCTAACAGCTACAACAACAAGTCTGGCTCCGTTGGCTGCTCGTAGATCTACCTCCCCTCGATCAATCTTCTTGAATCTACTTGGTTCCTATATTTGGATACAGATGTGAGTACCAAAAGCAGTATCTAATACCCAATTAGTAGAAATAGATAGATTTCATTCGATAACAAATGCACCTGAAGCTTCCTCTTGCTTCCTTGGATGGGTTCAGTTTTTCTTCCGGTGGACCTTCTTGCCACATGCGAAACAAACACCATCCTGTTCCTTTGCCCCCCTTTGATCTTCCTTTTCTCGAAATGCCTTGACGAAGATTTGGGCTTAAAGCTCTTTTCCTTTCCATTCCTTTTATTCACTATAAGGACAGAAGGCTTTTCACGCTTCATGTCATTATCCACTTGGAGAATAAGGATAAGAAGATCAGATAGTGACTTATCAATGTTGTTCATGTTGAAATTAACAACAAAGTTCGAGAAGCTCTAGGGGAGTGATGTAAGAATGAGATCGGTTCCCAATTCTTTAGGGAGTTTAAACCCTAGAACCTTCAAGTGCTCAATGTAGCCAATGAGCTTGACTACATGAGGCCCAGCTGGGGCACCCTCTCCAAGCTTGCTCTGAAATAGAGCCTTAGAGATCTCAAACCTTTCTTATCTTACTCTCTCCTAGTATATACCACGGAGGTGCTCGAGCATGCTATAGGAATCCATGTCTTCATGAGACTTCATGAGCTCACTAGACATAGATGATAGCATCAAACATTGAACGTCGAGAGCGTCATTCAAATGTTGATCATAGACTAGGAAATATTCATCACTCGCCCCTAGGGAAGGAGAATCAGGAAGTGAGGACTCCAGCACGTAAAACATTCGTTCATGGTGTAGGATAACCCGAAAGCGCCTAAACCATTCCTGAAAGTTACTGCTGGTGAGGATATTATCTTTATCCAGAATTGATCGCAGAGAGAATGTGGTTGATGATTTTTTCATTTTTATTCTACAAATTAAAAGAGAATATTTATCAGTACTTTCTTGATTACATTTTATGAAAAATAATAAATGAATTTATTAATTCTCCCACTATTTTATGAAGTCCCAATGTCCCTCACCATTGAACTCTAAATGTCCAGTTGTTTTGACATTCTAGTGGCAAGGATCCATATTCCCCTTCGCATAACCCCAACAAGGGTTGATCAAGCTATTTGAAGGTATTTAGGTAGGCAGGTCTTTCCCAACTGTGAGCTTACACTTCCTTGATCTGTTGAGTGGACTGCTCAATCCTGAAATCCTGACTTGGATTTCCTCAACTCTTGCCTCCAATATTACACCAAGTCTAGTAAGGGCTACTTCTCTTGATGTAATATGGTTAAGTCAACCCGAAACCTTTCATAAGGGCTTCCTTTATAAAATTAAGTGTCCCAACAAGGGTTGGTCAAACACATAGTTTTATTGTGTCTTTCCCTTAATCAGGTAAAAGAAGGCTTGGTCTGACTTAATATGGTATTGAGGGATTTTAGTCCTTTATGAATAGTTTCGCATTATCACATGCTTATTAATATTAAGTGATGCTTGCTTAAGTGATTAGCCATGTTCTGATAATGTTTACACGTAGTCTGGTTTTTATTTTATTCCATATTTGCATGCTTGTTCATTTTATTAATTATGTGATCACGACAACACATACATAATAAATAAACCATGCAATTAGGCAGAAATAAAATAAGATGGCATGATCATGAGCTTCTATTTGGTTTATCTTATCTAGCGGTTTTGATAAGCTAACCCTGACCTAGGGAAAACACCTTGAACCTGATGGTTCGTGTTTTGCATCTCCCACCTGTTCACCTTTGTATCTTCCTATGTCGGTTTCTCCTCAACTTCGGGATTGGAACTATCTCCTCTGGCTTGGGAGATCCCTCATTACATGGGTTTACATTAAAAAAACCATGGGCACGCAGGCTCTAAATTTTATTGGAAGAAGGCTCGCAAGCCAAAAAATTTAAATTAAATAAATTTAAATGAAACCATACACATAAAAAGGGTCTTTGGTCTAGCTCATGATCATCCATAGCATGCAACAAAAGTTACGTATATTTAGAATTCAAATTCTTTTAATCATTCTTTCATTTAAGATAAGACGCGCTCGAATTCAATTAATTATAATCTTATAGTTAATCAATTCTTTATCTTAAATTCCTTTCTAAATTTCCTTGAGATTCTTCCCATCCATATTCCTTGCACGGGTCTTTGTACATTGGAGGAAACCTGGTGAAATTTCATTTCTGGAAAGTACACGACGTGTAGTTTATAATTACACGACGTGTATTTCTTTTCACCATTTATCCAAAGTACACGCCGGGGCTTTGGTGTGTTCTCTGTACTTTGGAAATTTTGGAGTACACAGCGTGTAGATGAATCATACATGGAATGTACTTCCTTGTTACACGGTAACCGTCTTGGAAATCCCGTGTATGCGGAACACGACTTCTCCTTGTACACGGTTTCACCTGGACCGGATCAGACTAGACGGCGTGTTGCTCCAACATACACACCATGTATTCTAGTTCCACGTGATGTTCAATTATGGTCAACACAATGTGATTAATACATAGGCATATTCAATTTACACGGCGTGGTTTGGCGGACCAGTTCCGGTTCGTTGAACCTAAGTACATACAGAAAGAGCGGCTCCTCCGGATGAGTTCCTCATTTTTTTAATAAAAATCAAAATTAAAAGTTCATTTTTGTGATGTGAATCGTGAAACGAAGGAGGAAGAATAGATCTCTTTTATTCAGATTTTATAGAATGATTTAATTGAATCAAATATAAATGCGTAAATTATCAATGAAAATTAAATAACTATAATCAACGTTGTAACCTCCCTCTGATACCATTTGAAGGTTTCGGGCGCAGCGGAATCATGTGGGTGGATGTACCCACTTGGATTTTTGTCATTAACAATGATCAATCCGGGATCAATACGACGATAAACTCCAGTATCCACGAATCGAATCACAGAAATGGACAAAGAAAAGGAAAGTCCTGGAACCACAAAGTAGGATCATTACAAGTTGATTATAATTAATTTAATCAAATTAAAAGAAATACATTTTGGGTGTTCTTTCTTCTTTGATGTTCTTGATCACGTTATGGTGTGATTCGTCGTTGTGTTGTAGAAGCCAAGTGTAGACTTCCTCTAGCGGTGATCCACACATGTACCTCATATCTCGGGACGTCGCCAAAGGATTCTCCGGGTTCTAGCGTGGAGAAACCATTGCTTGCGTTATCTGCCTTAGATCGTCTTGATCCGATGGAAGAGGATCTCTCTCTGTCTTGAGAGAGTTCTTGGAGGAAGAGGTTCTTTCGGCCTTGAAATAATTCTCCAGAGATGTTGTGCACAACGATTCTCTTGTGTGTAGGAAATGAGTTGGGGTTGTGAGGATATTAATAATTAGGTTTGAGGTTGTAGAGTTATGAAAATAAATAAATGTGTTACGCATTTTATTTATTTCATTGACTCTTATTTAAAACCCCCATGTTGAATAATTAATTCCTTGACATGCGCCCACGCTGATTATAATAAATATCATTTAAAACAATATTATATCCTCAAAATCCTGACTGGAAAAACTACACGGCATGTATTAATAAATACACGACGTGTACTTGTTTTTCATTGAAAACTACACGGCGTGTACATCTAATGTACACGGAATGTATATATTGTTTTAATTTATTCATTTCCTTTCCATAAAGAAAACTACACAGCGTGTAAAAATTAATACACGGCGTGTACTTGTTTTCCATGAAAAACTACACAGCGTGTAATCTTTAATGCATGGCGTGTATATCATGTTTTTTTGATTTCCTTCTTCCTTCATCATTAAAACTATTTATTCTTCCTTTAATAACTATTAAACCATGTACGGTAATAATGTTTATTCTACTTGAGATACTTGAATACACTTAGTGTGTGACCCTCTAGGCCTCTTTCTCGTTGGCATTAGACGAGATTTCCTAAAGTCTAAAATTACTGTCTAGCAACGAGTCGAGGCACCCAAGATAAAGAATTTGACTCCGCATTGACGTATCACCTCATATGAATGCTTACTGTGTAATTTAATCCCTTTGTCTCGATATCTCATCAAGCAGGTTTCATGGTAGTCTCATAAACCTATATGCTTGATCCGTCGTTCTTTGACTTCCTGAAATAAACTCGTCGTTTACACCATGACCATGGAATTTCATGTGATAGTTCTATTTCAATCAAAGGCCCGAGATATCAACTTCCATAAATGGAAGGGACAAATCCTTCCTCGAATTATCCATTAACAACATGGCACTCGTGACGCACCCAACATACCCTACTTCCTGCCAACTGTCTGCGTGACGGTTTTCGTCAGTAAATCCAAGTGCGCGGGTCATGACATGAGTTAATGATAATCTTCCTGTCTAAGGACCCTTACATACTCTCGTAGATAGCAATGTCCAATGACACCAAGACATGCAGAATTTATACTGGCGGGTCTGTTCTCATAATCTCCCATCTTGGAGATTACCAAGTGTGAGTTCCATGAGAGAGAGTCTCGTCTTCTTACGAGTACTCGCACATGACTGTCTGTATACTATGTGTCCTATCATAGTATGTCATCCAACCGTAGAACTTTATTTAAGAATATTGTTATAGAATTCCAAGGTTCTCATCATAGTGGGGATCTGCCATGACCTCATCAATGAAAAAAATATTCGAGGACATTATTATATTATAGTCACGCAGAACAATGAACAATATATAATAAGTGAACATTCATGTAATCAAAGTACAAAACAGGTGGTTTTCAGGACACCAACCCTTACAAGTCTTGGGATTGAACCTTAACTAAGGATATTATGGAATGGGAAGTGAACCAAACCCCCTATTATAGTCTTAAAGTTACCATTGACTATAGAAATGGTTTTCCATGCTTATGTGTATGCCACAGAATTATGTCTTATGCCATTGTTATGAGATCAAGGATCATGTTCTTTATTCTCTTTATGATTCTTGTCTTATAAAATACTAAGATTTATGCAATGAAATATGATTATGATCTATGATATTAAGGGTATAGTTTTCAAATTTTAAGCTAATGTTCACACACCCTTATTCTTATGTTATGTTTAAGTGATCCTTGATATGTCTATTATTTACCCTTAATAATCATCTAATCTCACCCTTTATTATGTATTCCTTCCCTAGGATATGAAGAAATATTTTAAGTATGATATGTATAATAAGGGTGTTATGTATTAATAACTTAGTGGGTGATGATGTAGATCTACTGTAGACAAGTTCTATATGTATCCATGTTTGTAAAGACACTAAACATATATAATTATTGAATAAATCATAATTTTATTTATTAAATAATAATCTATTAAGATGTACTATATTTATATGAAAAGAATGGGTCACTCTATCCTTGGTGTCTATAAGAGAATTATTTGATGAGAAACTACGCTATATGGTATATTAAATTAAGAGTTTTGGTGTTATAGGGTATGGAAAGTGTTGTGAGGTCCTCTGGTACCACCCCCACAAACAATCTACCTAGTCACACTGATACTAGTCTAACTATAGAATATTTTTCTCATGGATATTGTTTCTTGATTAAAATTAAAAAATGATAAATGATGTGACATTATACATCATATATTTGATATATATTTGACATTATATACTCATATATGGAACTATAGGACAAAATCCCAAATCTATCATTCTTATATTATTTTCAAACAATCTCTTATTTTGTATCACATCAATGTTTTTCATTTCCTATATTGTAAAATAAATAAAAATTCAATTATAAATTCATTTCTAAGGGGTAAGATAGAAAATAAATAATAGGTGACTTTATATAAATAAGTCATATGAATTTACCCAAAAAATATAATATTGGTAGTAACATAATATAATCATGTAATATTTAAAAGCAATAAAAACAAACAATAAAATGCATTGCATAAAATAAGTAATTCATACTAATTAACATGATATACATGGGTAAGATATGGTTTTCTTCTTGGATGTTCAATTTGGTATAATTAATTTAGGGTTAGTTTGATTCAATTTATATTATTTTATTTTGGTTTATTTCTAAAATATTTCTTCTTGAATTTGGTTTGGTTCATCTTGGATATTTTTAAAACAGTTTTTTTCAGTTTACATGAGTTTAGGTTGATTGGGTTTAAATTTATTTTGTTTAGTTTATGTGAATATTTTATGATATAATTAAGGTTTTAAATTTATTTTTTTTGAAAATGGAAAGTATCATGTTATTTAAATTTCAAATATGATAAATCTAAATGGTTTGGGTTGGTATTTATAATATCTTTTATTTGTGATTTTTTTTATTTGTAAGACATTGAATTTTGTGTGTTTTGATTTATACAAGTTTTTTATGTGAATTTAATTATTCTTATTCAAAAAAGGTAAGTGGATTAAAATAATAGGTAAACATATTAAATAAATAATTCAATGTTTGATAGTGATTTTAATTTAAAAGTCAGTTTTAAAATTAAAAATAAAAGTTATTTGATTCAAGTCCATTAATGATAGATTTGATTCAGATCGAGTCTCGTTAGGTCAGTTACTTTTATTTCCATTCTATTTTGTTGTTCCATTCAATTCAATTTAGGTTTTCTTAGTTCAACTCAAGGTGGTTTGATTTATTTATATATGATTTAGTTTATTTAGGTTGGATTGGGTTGAATCAAATCAATTACATTTTTGTTAGTTTTAGTACATCTAGTTTAGTACATCCAATGGAATAGTGGAAAGGGGTATTCTATAGTCCACTTTATTATCCATAACATCATTATCCTCCATAATAGCTAAACCTATCTACAATTCATAATAAAAAAATATACTCATTTCTAAACATACACTTTAAAATAAAAAATTCCGATGATCGAGATTAAATCACTAGTTATATCAATTTACATGATTTATATAAAACACTAAACTGACAAGGCTAAAATTAAAATATATATATATAACCTTTGAAGTTTTTCAACATAATTAAAAAATAATAAATATGCCAAAAATTTCTAAATACTTAATAAAATATCTCATCTACTTAACTAGAAAATAAAATATTTCATTTTAATGAAATTCATTTTGTAAAAAAGGCATAATATTTAACTTATTCAAATTAAAGAATTATAAACATATAATAATTCAAGGGTTTAACAAGGTTACTAAGACTAGAAATATTTATAATAAATACCGTGGAAACATCAGTGTTTGATCTTTTTTTGGGTAGTTTCATCTGGTCTATTTTATCAAAGGAGATTTTATGATGTTAGTATTTGATGGTATTCATTAGATCATGGTATAGGTCCCTAAATAGTAGTTATTATGATGTACAATAATAACTATGGACAGATGGAGACACATGATGATGATTATTGTTTTGTATCTAGTTTAAGTGATAATGGAGTTTTGGTTTTATTAGTAATTCTGTTGTTGGTAATTTTTCATTGGTTTATAAAAAATGTTTCATGACGATGGAGGTTATAATGGTCAAATTTTTTGGTTATTATAGTAGGTCATGTTTCTGACGACAATGGTGTGTAGAGGATGAGTTATAATCTTAAATCAAAAAAGATATATCGATTCTTACCTAATGGTCAACCAGGATTAGGGTCCAGCATTAGTCAAGGAAGATGTTACCTACTAGCACACCCCCACATTGTTTGGCATGTGATTTTTAATATTAAAATGTACAATTTTAATGTTTAAATTTGAATAGTTTGAATATAGTTTTAGATATATCTTTTAGGATTGGTTTCTGTTGCTTTTTAGGTTACCAATTAAACTAAAAGTAGATTTCCAAAAATAATAGAAAAAGGAATGTTTGGAGATACTCGACAAACCATAGACTAGAAAGTAAATTAAAGAGTAAAACAATTTTCATAGTTAGCCTAACCCAACCATTATATCTCCACTAATTAAACTATTAACTATTAGTTAGGTTCCATTTGTTTACTTACAATCAATTTAGGTAAGGTGTAAAAATGGTTTATATATTCCATTAAAAGTAGATGCATTTTTGTTTCTTAATGATAATGTGTCATTTATGAGTCTATAATATTATTATAGATGGTATTGTGAATAATTGAACCATCATAATAGATTTGAAAATGTATTTTAAGACTAATTCATTTTTTAAAGCTTAACCATTAACATTCATAGGGTAAATTTTACACTCTTTTAGATACATAAATAATTATTTCAAATTTTAATTAAATAATATTGTAAATTTGGATATCCACAAAGTACCTTTTAGATCATAGACCCAAAATAATTAACCCACTTGTTTTATTTTAGTCAAATAATATTTGTTAATAATTTCAATTGTTAACTATGAAATCTAGTTTTCAGCTTAATCTTTTATAGAATAACTTTTAAAAGGAATTGAAATAAAATTTTACAGGTCATAAAGTACCAACCAAACTAAATATATTGTAAAAAAGATAAAAATTCATGAGTTTCAAATGTTACATAATTTACATTCCAAAATTCATCAATTTCTCCAAAATCATTAAAAACTATGATTAAATTCAAATATGTAGGTTACAAATTCATTACATGCATAAAAATGGGTTTTTCATTAAAAATAACTTGTTAAGTAGTTTTCCATATCATTATTTTTGGTTTAATGTGGTTTAACATGAGAAAAAAAATGATTTAAAATAATATCAATATAATTGAATAGGTGTGAATTTGGATTACTTTTTAATTTTTTATTTATATTTTGATAATTACTCATCCCTAACCTCACTTTGAATATTTATCATTTGATTTTTATTTATTTATTTTCCATATTTTTTTACGAATGATTATTAATTTATGCGTTGTTTAATGTATGTTGGGAAAAATCCCTTAAGGTGTCCCCTCAGAATGTTTTTGGTGTGATTTTGTTTGTTGGAAAAACCAGATGATTGCAAATGAGTATGGTTACTATTTTTTATAGACAGGTTTTTAAGGTGGCACAATTTCCTAGTGTTTGACAAATTTTTGGGCCTCAAAATCAGAAGTTTCATATTGGAAAATGAAGGATTTATTCATAGGATTGAGTGGTATGAATAAAATTGATGAAAATTGGAAAAGGATGAGAACCACATACCACAATTCATAGACCGTGTACAATCTTCCGGGAAAGGTACATAGAGCAGCGGGAACGTTACGCTGGAGGAGAGTGACCATGTAGGAGAAAAGGCAGTATGCGTATGAAAAGCGGTTCACTGGAAGGCTTGCTGCTCGCGATGACAGGAGGATCAGTATGTGGTAGAGGCTAGATCGAAGATTTGGAAAATCTTAGGTTAGCGGATTTTTCGGATATCTTTTCTTATATAATAATCACCAATCCCACCGATTACTGAGGAGATATAATATCATTAGAGAACATTTTTTGATCTGAAATTTCAGAAACGGCTGAAGGAAGTTCGTGAAGGTTGGTTCGTGAAGGCTGAAGTGGTTCGCGCAGAATATATTCCCCCGAAAGTTTTTGCAGAAATATATAATGCACAAAGGACACTTTACAAGAAATAAGAAGTCACAATACACAATAGAGGTTATCAAAGGTAGTCCACGAACAAATAATTGTTCACAGATAGGAGGGGATTCACAGAGGAGGTTTGCTGGATCGGTACGTGGAGGCGGTATGCGATAACGAAGGTGGAGGCAGTCTGCAGAAGAAGTGCAGTTCACATTAGGGACAATAGTATGCAGAGGAGGTGTTCCATGTACCAAAACCGGTAATCAATACACGAGAGAGGAATGTGGTTCTCAATTTTCACAAGGAATCTTACGAAATCTTCAAATTGGTTTGAGAAAGGTTTTTATGGTACCTATCAGTACTCGAGAAGGTGGGCGTCATTTGCGGGTGAAAAAGGAACATAAAAAGAGCATATACCTATAGTTGAGGATGCGGAGATTCATGAAAATGAAGGGACCTACTTGTCTATAAACTTTTTTTGACCTACACGTCAACAAAACCGTGTGTGGATTTTTTTCTAGATTGGTGAGTGAAGGAAGAGGAAGACGATGACCCTTTCCACTGGCAGTGAGCCAGAGAAAGAGGAATAGAGTGTGACCCTCGGTAATGCAGTGAGAAGACTCTAAACTTTGTAAATGCAGTGATCTTGGGAATATAAGATCTAGCCTGAACATTGTACTCATTATTGGAAGTGAACCTTATTTAATTTGGTACATCAGAAGGTCGTCATTGTATTCTCCTTCGATGTAACCCAATGAGGATGAACTAAGTAAAAATTCTTGTGTCCTGTGCATGATTTTATATCAGTTCATATATTACTATGGGAGGAAGAGAGAATTGAGTTATGTTTAACAACGAAACAAGATCCAGAGGGGAAGAAGTTTTAATCTATCATACCCCGATTCTCCTATCCTCTCAGGGTATTCGACCTAGTGGACCTTAAAATTTGTATTAGAGAAAAAGGTTGAAAGTCAGTGGTTCTCTCTCAAGAAAAAGAAATAGAGGTGGTTAATAACAAAGGAATTTAGATCTTTGATGGAAATAATTTTCAACAATGGAAGAATCAGCTACAACACTACTTCCGACCAGTAGCGATGGATGTCTTCACATCAACTATTCATGGAATATCAGTGGAAATTAACAATGATGCCTTATCAGAAGCTGAAATAAGATAATTGGATGGTAATGCTAAAGGGATCAATGCTTTAGGGGGATCCCTGTCAAATAAAATTTATATGGAGGTTATGTCTTGGAAAAAATCACATGAAATGTTTGAAAAATTGTTGATCGTTTATGAGGGTGACTCAAAAGTTAGATAAGAAAAGCTGTAGGTTCTATGGAACAGGTATTAGGATCTCAGAATGAATCCCAATAATACTGTTGATGCATTATTTGAAAGGATAAATATTATTTTGGAAGACATGTGGGGTCTTGGATAAGTCATTGAAGATATAAAGAATGTGAAACGTATCTTGAGGAAACATCCACTGCAGTTAAATCTGAAAGTTTCAGTATTGGAAGACAAAGACCCAAATAAGCTGACACTAGATAATATACACAATACCCTTGTAGCATATGAAATGAGAAACGATGATAATGCCATAGTGGAATGGGGGAAGTCTAAGGAAGTAGAATTCATGTCCATGAAGAATATCTTTGTTGAATATAGTCTTTAGGAGGGAAATATGGATGATGTCATGTCATTTCTCTCCTTCAATCTGTAATGAGGAAAATGGAAGTTCAAAGGAAAAATTCCATTTTCATGCTTTCGATGTGGAAAGATTGGGAATTTTGTAACAAAGTGTCCTAAGAATATTGATGATGAAAATGAAGAGAATGATCAAATTCACAAAAAGAAGTATTCATCAAATGAGAAAGTGAGGTGAATTACTAGGAGAAAGTTCTTCAAAAATAAGAATCTGTGTTTAAAAGAGGATGAAAGTTTAGAAGAATCTGAGGCAGAAGAGTTTGAGGACTACAAGGATCCTAAAATAGATGCTTTGGTGGTAGTTGTTAGAATTTCATTAACAATAGAAGAAAGTGACAATGAAGAAGGATAAACAAAAGGAAGAGTTGATATTCAGGCTGAATTAGAAGCTTCCCTTGAAGATGTAGATATTTTGAGAGCCAAAAAAAAGAAAGCTAACAAAGTTTATTATGATTACAGACTCTTTATGCAGCAGCAAGAAGAAAAAAATTCTGAGCTGAATACAGAAATTGAAATGATGAGGTCTTCAGTGCCAGAAAGCTTTGAAAATGTGGTTGAGTACAAACTCAAAATTGAAGAATTGAAATTATAAATCGATAGTCTGACTGAAACTAGAAAAGATTAAATCAAACGTATCAAACAACTAGAAGAGTAATTTGTAATTCTGCGACAAAAAATTGATGATTAGGAGAAACTATAAGAAACGAAGATCATACAGGAAATAGCGAACCTGAGATTTTAGCAGTTTGGTTCATCAAAACAGAAGAAACAATCAATTATGAATGATAAGGATGGTACGAGGCTTGATCTAAAGTATAAAGCAGTCACGGTTCAAGTTAGAAAACAAGCACCCACTCCAAGATTGAAGATAAATTTGGGTATGAAGCAGAATTAGAAGATTCAAAGAACCCAAGACACAACTAGTTGTGCATCATTTCTACATTGGAATGTACCTCACATAATATGCTATTGTTGTGGTAAGATGGGACACTCTCAAAATGTATGTTATATAGAAAATAGGTACCAAAGGGAATATGACCAAAAAAGGTGGTCATATAGAGATCAAAATTCAAGGTGATCATCTGATGGTATTTGTTTTAGGTGTAAAATATTCAGACATGTGGTAAGATATTTCACATCAACAATGGAGAGGAACGTACTGAGATAGATTGAATTTGATTATAAGAAGCATCCAAATATATCATCAAGAGATCTGGAAATTCAAAATTGATTTGTATATCTGCAAGTTGAAGTCGTTCCATCATATTCCGAGGAAGATCAAGATTATCATTCCATGATGGGTATGAAGTCAAAGACTTTGGTCAAAAAGAAAAGGGCCGAGCAATCAGTCGTTGCATAAATTTATTTTAAGGAATCAAAGCACAGTGGGATATGGATCATTGATAGTGGATGTACCTCCCATATGATGGGAAATAAGGATATAGTGACTAGAATCAGGTAAAATAAAGAAGGTATCATAATATTTGGTAATGATGAAGGATTAAAAATTATTGGTTCAGTAAAATCCATGTTTGGAGGAAAAGACATGAGACGAGCAGATGTCTTGGTTGTTGAGGGGATTAATCAGAACTTAGTGTTATTCAATCATGTGACTCAGGGTATGCAATAAGTTTTTCTAAGAAATTATGTATCATAAAAAAAGGATGTTGATGTTGTGTTGCAAGGAAAGTGTACAAAAGGGATTCTCTACCTTGTGAGTGGAGAAGAAGATATGTGCTTTCTGTCCAAGGATGAAGATTTTTTTTTGTCATAAGCGTCTTGGCCACATAATCCAAGGTTCCTTGAATGATTTGGTGAAATATGATGCAGCTCGAAATCACCCTAGATCATGACATGATCATACTCATACTTGGATGCCTACCAATAGGGGAAGATAATTTGAAATACATATAAGAAAAAGGAGAAAAAGTCAAAAATATTGCTTGAGTTAGTGCATATTTATGTGTGTGGGAAAATTTCGATGAGGTATATTGATGGGAGGCGATATTAGGTTCTCTTCATTGATAACTATAGAATAATGGCATGTGTTTCAATAATCACCCACAAATTTGAAGTGTTCAGTTGCATTTCAAGATATCGACTGGAATGTGAAAAGATTCTTGGTCAGAAAATATGGACAATTTGAACAGATAATGGAATAAATTTCACAAATATCCAGGTGGAGTATTATCTTGAAAAACATGGGATAAGGCATACAGTTTCACTAGTAATAACTCCACAACAGAATAGAGTATTTCGGAGAATTAATCAGATTTTCAACAACATGGCCAGAACAATGCTCATTGAGAAAGACCTTCTGGAGAAATTTTAGAAAGAAGCAGTGATGAAAGAAGTATATACTTCAAATAGAGATTTAATTTTTCAAAAAGAGGAGAAGTCACCATACGAGTTATGGAATGGAAAGAATCCATCATTAAATTACTTTCAAATATTCAAAAGTAAGAGTTTCATTCTCAATAAGAAGAAACATAGTACATTTGAATCCCGTGGGGATGAAGAGATGTTTCTTGGATAGTCAAAGAAAATAAAATCATATAAATGATTAAATACACGGCTGGGAAAGATAATTGAAAGTAATGATGTGACTATAGTAGAAAATGAACAGAATCTTCAGCAAATACACAATTAGACTCAGAAGGATAGCAATAAAGATATGAGCAGATCATGAGATCCTCCAACTTCATAGGTTGATTTAGAATAACACTCAGATGATGATAAGAAATCAATTTCTTCCAAGAGACCAGCAAGAAGAGCTAAAATTGATAATCACAACATAATTGGTGATCATAAAGCACTAGTCCAGACAAGGAAGATTAAGTTTCTACAGCAAGATCCATACTTATCACAAGGTGAGCTTAAATGATTTAATGAAGTAGTTAGAGATGAAAATTGGGTTCAGGCAATGAATGAAGAGATTGATCAAATTGAGAAGAATCAAACATGTAAATTTTTTTGAGGACAGAATACAAGAATGTCATAGGGAAAAATGGTTCTTTCTCAACAAAATGAATGAATATGGTGTTTTTATTTGAAACAAAGCATGGCTAGTGTGAAAAGGGTACTCCTAGATAGAGGGTATTGATGTTGGTGAGACATTTTCACCCATTTCAAGGCTGGACACAATCAGATTATTCTTCGACATAAGATTACAAAGAATGTTTAGGGTTTTCCAGATGGATGTTAAGTCAACATTTATGAATGGAGTTCTGGATGATAAAGTATACATTGAGAAACTGTATAGTTTTCTCATTCATGAAGATAAGAATATAGTTTTTGAGCTAAAGAAGGTTTTATATGGTTTGAAGCAAGCACTAAGAGCATGATATTCAAGGCTTGATCAATTTCTAAACAATCTCAGTTTTTAGTGTGGTGGAGTTGATTACAATCTTTATTTCAACAACTGAAACAATCAAAGGATGATGGTGATGGTTTATGTTGATGACATTATCTTTGGTGGATCAGATGAAGCACAATGCAGACAGTTTTCTAAATTCATGAAAAGCGATCTTGAAATGTCAATGATTAATGGGATGACGTTTTTCCTTGGCTTACAAGTGACTCGAGGAAGGAATGACAATTTTATTTCTCAATATAAAAATTCCAAGGAGGTTTTGATAAGGTTTGGAATGGATAATTCCAAAGATATGAAGAATCCATTTACTACCTGATTGAAATTTTAATGAGATGATAAAGGCAAGACAGTTACTACGACAGAGTACAGGGAAATCATTAGAAGTCTGTTGTACCTGACTCTAACAATGCCTGATACTATATTTTCCATATTACAAGAAGAAAGGTATCAAATAAATCCCATGGAGAGTCATATGATTATAGTAAAAATAATTCCTTTGTATATCAAGGGAACAACGGATTTTGGACTAATGTATAATGGAAAATATCAGCTATAGTTATTGGGATATACATATGCGGATTGAGATGGTTCATCAGATGATAATAAATCAACATCAAGAGGTTCCTTTTATCTTGGAGGGTTGTGTATTTCATGGTTAAGTAAGAAACAAGATTTCATTTCATTGAGAACCATAGAAACAGAATATATTGTGTCTACTCAAGCTTCTACACAACTATTGTGGATGAAGGAGCATCTTGAAGATATGGTAATTAAACTGAAATATTCGATCAAAATTCATTATGATAATTCAAGTAATATAAATCTTAGTAGAAAACCAGTCCATAACTCAAGGACATAGCACCTTGAAATAAAATATCATTTTGTCAAGGAAAAGGTGGAGAAAGGGCTTGTGAAGTTGGAGTATGTACCTACAAACAATAGGTTGCAGACATTCTGAAAAAGGCCTTACCCAAAGAATCATTTGAAAGGCATCGACTGGCTCTAGGATTCCAGTCGACTTCCCACAATTGAAAAAGTGTTGATGTGGGTCCCCCTCTAACTGAGGTATGATGTGTCTTTCCCTAATTTGTTAATATGTGTTCATTACCCTGTTGTAGACAACCTTGAAGTGCTCTTTGGGGTTGTTGACAAAGGAGGAGAAAGTGTGACTATTCGAGGGGGAGAAAAGACACATGGAGAAGTTGTTAAGTAGGGCAGTGAGATAGGGGGAGTTGAGGTGGATCTGAAGTTGTTTGGAGGAGATATGATATAGGAGAAGCATTAAATCTGACGATTATTTAAAGATGACCTGGAGATATTTGGAGGAGCTATGATATAAGGGAATGATTAAATATGATGATGCTAGAAGTGTTTGATCAGTGATTAGATATCATGATGGCTGAGGTTCATGATGAAAGTGGTTCATTGGTGTTAGTGTATCAGTATGGTATCAACAATTAGTGATTAGAGATGAAGTGATTCATTGATGAACATTTCATTATACTCTTTTTCTCATTTTGAGCATGGATTATGTGTGATTAGAGTATGTTTTGAGTAAATATTTGATCTCTATTTTATTCGCATGAATTGAATGGTGGTTGAATTTGGAAGGATAATTAATGAGGTATCAAAATGTGAAGCATTGTTATGGGAAGAGTTGTCAAAAAACCCAAAGGGGGAGATTGTTGGGAAAATCCCTCAAGATTTCACCTCTGAATGTTTTGGGTGTGATTGTGTTCATTGGAAAATCCAGATGACTTCAAATGTGTATGGTTGGTGTTTTCCGTAGATTGGGTTTTAAGGTGGTATAGTTCCCTAGTGTTTTTTGAATTTTTGGGCCTCAAAATCGATAGTTTCATATCAGAAAAGTAATTATTTCTTCATAGGAGTGGGAAGTATGAATAACATTGATAAAAATTGGAAAAGGATGAGAAACATTTACCACAATTCATGGACTGCATACCATGTTCTGGGAACAATATGCAGAGTGGTGGGAATAGTACACTGGAGCGGTTTGTAAAGCTGGAAACGATTCAAAGTGATGGTTTGCAGTGAAGGAAGTACAGTACGCAGATGGATTATCATTGGTAGATGAGAGTGACCACATAGGATCAATGGTAGTATTCATAGCACGTATTAAAAGTAGTTCACTCGAAGTCTTGTGGATCACTGGGATAGGAGGATCAATATTCGGTAGAGGCTGGATGAAAGATTTAGAAAATCACTAGTAAGGAGATTTTGTGGATTTGTTTTCCTATATAAGAATTTCTAATCCCACCGATTACTGAGGAGATCTAATATCACTAGAGAAAATCTTTTTGATCTGATATTGTGGAAAATACTGAAGTAAGTTCGCGAAGGGAGGATCCCAAAGGCAAAAGTGGTTTACGGGGAAGATATTTCGTTGAAAGTTTTTGCAAAAACCTATAACCTGTAAAGGATGCTGTACAAGAAAGAGGAAGGTGAAATATCTGAAAGTGGTTCGCGAAGGCAATCCAAAAACAAAGAACAGTCCGCAAACTGAAGGGGATTTGCAGAGGAGGTTCTTGGGATCGGTACGCCGAGGCGGTACGTGATAGTGAAGGCGGAAGAAGTATGTAGATGAAGGGAGGTTCTGTAACACCCCAGGTAAATAAAGAATATGAAATTTTTATATTTATCCCTATTTGTGAATAAAATTTCAATATTAATTTATAGGTAACGCTATGCTCGATAGCTTACCCAATACGCAACAACGAGTTCCTTTGAAATCTTACGTTGCACTCTAATAATAAAATAATATTATTTTAAAAGGTAGTTAATGCCTAGCCATTGTAATGGAGGGAATGAACGTAACTAACTAAAAATGATTATATATTTTTGTCAAATATTTTTACTTTTATCCAATAAATGTTAGAGGCTTAAAATTCAAATGAATCCAATTTTAAGCATAAATCTTCTAATATTCTTTAAAAGGTCGATTAACCGCCTTTTGATGGAGAACCCTTTTTAAATATAATTTCGACAATTTTATATGTTGTATTTGACAAAATAAAATTCTTATTTAGAATCAGGACATCAAAATTTACATTCTGTAAATTTTTGGTATTTTTCCGATAAAGATCATTTTTAATGAATAGTGAAAAGTGATGTATTTTAATTCAAAACCACTTTTTAATATAATTTATTTATATAGTTAGATTATCTTTTTAATTGGTTTTAAAGTGAAATTAGAATATATTTTTACCATTTAATCCAATAGTGGTCATTGAAATTAATTTCACTTTGAAATCGGACTTAAACTAGTGTCAATCTTTTAATACATTTTGTTTCATAAAAACACGCTATTTGTTTTGACAGTGGGAATTGATTATTAAATTAATAATGAAACTTATATGTTTTTAATTTTGTAAAATAGACATCATTTTTGAATTTGTAATATCAAATATATCTTAGGGTGAAGTTTTGGTACTTTTCTGAAAAACTTCAATTTTTGATGAATAGTAAAACCACTAAGTGGTACTTAAAAAACTGATTTTTCATTTAAATGAAATTTTAGCAACTCTGTGTTTTGAATTTCAAAAATCTGACATACATGGTTTTCATTAAGAAGTAAAATTTAGGTCAATGGGATTAAAACAATTTTTTGGTGAATAGTAACTTTTAAGTTTTTAATCGCGATTAGAGGTAATTAGTGTAATTTAAGGTAAAAAGAATGCTTTAATAATATTAAATGACCTAGACACATGTCCTACTCTCCTTTTATGTGTCATGTCCGACCAAGAAAATCCATGGGTAAACTTGGGGACCCCATGGAGCCACTTTGGTAGGAAAATGACATAAATCGCTTTTTATTTAAAGTTAAAATAAAAATGTCACAAGCATGAGTTGTTTTACTAAAACAATTTTTTAATGAGGTTATAAAAGTCATATTTTTAACTATAAATATTCATTAGAAATATAAAAAGATTTAATATATCATGATGTTTTTTTTATAATTTTTAGACATTAAATAAATTAAATTATTTATGACATCATGATGATGCATCGATTACCTCATTATTTAACGTTTTAAAGAAAATGAAAATATAATGTAAATTATAATACCTACACTTGTCCAAAACCTATTGGATGGGTATATTTCGAACCCTTATAACCTTATCCTCTAATTATATCAATGTGGGACCTTTTAAATCCAAAACGCATTCTAAAATAAAGTAACATTTCCTTACTTTCCAAGAGTGCCCCTCCTCTCCTCTTATAAAAGGCCCCCACCTCTAACACCTTACCCACACCTATCAAGCCTTTGGATTGGCCAAAACCTTCTAATTTTGTCTCTCCACATCCCTATACTACTCCTAGAAGCCTCACTTTGGGCAGAAGTCTTCCCAAAGAAGCCTTTGAGCTAAAATCAAAGAGAGTTACCCGATTTTAAGGTAATGTCTTCACTTGTGTTATTTTGTTTTATTTTACTTCTCCAACCCCCTAAAATCTTTTTATTCTTTTCTTTTGTAACAACTCCAGTATCATCAATATACTAGGATATTTTTATAAGAAGTATTCGAGCTACAATTACACACACCTACATCTAATGGTTAAAGAACATACTGTTTCTATGGATGGTGAATTTCTGCCTCACGAAACGATGATTGTTCAATATTATCTTAACACCCTAAAAGGTGGCCATTAAGATTTCACTATATTTATATATAATATATAATATGTTTATGTTTTACTTAAGCTTCTGTATTTTTCATTTATGGCATACCTTTATGGTTTCCATTATGGTTAAACGCGATATCTTCATTTTAGGAAGTGCTGACTACCACCCCCTCAAAGTGATTTGATTCGTTAATACCATATGTGGTACGTATAAAGGATATAATTAATGATATTATATATGATACCATACTAGAATTATAATACTATTATGTATCATTATGTTTTAATTCCATTAAATAAGAAATAGAAATGGAAGTAGCGTTCATGCGTACGTACGGCTTACAGTCTCCATGAACGGTGCATTTCATTTCTTACCTATAAATGTTATGGAATATTATAAATGCATGTATATAATGGATATATATTATATATATGATATCTAAATAATAAATATAATTCTGGATATAATATATATTTTACCACATGAACAACTCGTAATTATAAAGAGTTTATGTTTTTACTCAAGTAGCAATGATCTACAAAACGACCATTATTAACTTAAAATACTTACATAGTGTTTATAGCATGGTACTAAGTGATATAAAAGGAATAATGAACTCAAAAAAGGTTCTTAATAAATTAGAAATTAACTCAAGTTTATTATTCAGGAGGTTAAAAAATGATCGAGTCAAGTCGAACCCGAGGTAAGAGATCCTACCCCTCTCTTTCTTTTTAAGTACACTCTTTTATGTCATTCCTTTTAAGCTCATCATTCTTATGATTGGGATGTTCTTTTATGTTACTCTTACTTTAATTTTTTATGTTAATATTATTATAGACCATATTTTCTCTCATCAATCCATTTTTGATGTTTTGAGTGACACCGTTAGGCTGCCGAATTTTCGAAAGAGATCCAACCTCTCTCTTTCTTTTAAAGTACTCTCCTTTATGACACTTCTTTTAATCTCCTCTTTGTTATTCTGGAGAATGTTCTTTTATATTCATCATGATGTAAATTTTATTTTAATATGATGAGAGACCCTATTTTATCTCATCAATCCATTTTTGGATGTTTTAAGTGACGTCGTTAAGCTGCCGAGTTTTCGTAAGGGATTTTTCATCTAACTTTTATTCCCGTGAGATTTATGCTACATTTTCCACCATTTCCATTGAGTGGTATATATACTGCCCATTATTCTACTGTTTGTGTAATATACATTCTTTTATGAGTATTTACATCAATGTTGTATTGTCCTTCTTTCATGGGGTGTATGTTTTGAAAGATACCCAAGTCGGTAAGGGAACCTTTCACCCTCCTCTTTTTAAAAGACTTCTTTTGTTGGGTCATTTAATTTACATATTGTTATTTTGGGATATGTTCTTCTACATCTTTATTGATGTAAATTTTATGTCCAAGTGATGAGATACCATTTTTATCTCTCATCAACTCATTCTGATGTGACACTGTTAGGCTGTCAAGGGAACTTCTTAACCCAATTTCGATTTCTTTGGGTTCAACATGTAGTTATTGAATATGTCATCCTTTGAATATGTGTGAATCACCTTTGATTATTTTACACTTAATTTCCACTTATATTGGGTGTATTTATATTTGTCACACATAATTATGAGATCGATTTATCCTTAATTTAAGGATACCATCTTTATAATGGATTTCATCTCAATTTACATTTCCATTGAGACTTCATTGTTGTTATGCACCAATTCACTCTTATATGGTGTATATACTATCATTTGGAATATTATATCATGAATCCCTTTATTCTCATGATATTATAAAGTTTTTATTAAATTTTATTCCTCAATTATTGTATTCAAGTGTCTCTCATTTTGTTAAAAACCCTTTAACTAAAATATCGTTTTAAATGTTTTAATGATTTAATCTTATAAATATTTCTCATTAATATCCATGTTTTCAAAATGGTTTTAAGGATTTATTTATATGGATATTAATGGTTTAAAATTTTAAAATATTCAAAGTGGTATGGGACACTTTGATTCAAAAATCTCTTTATTAAATGTTTTAAATGGTTTTGAAAATGATTTTTAGAATGGATTCATTATTTAAATATCTTAAAATGTTATATTGTTATTTCAATGTGGGAATGTTATCTTTACTTTATGATTAAGTTATGTGCTATGATTATGTTATGGTTCTTGGGCATTATTATGAATACAGGTGGTTCCGTGATAAACTAAGGGCGGGTGAGCCCGATATGGCTCTCCAATGCATTGGGTAACGTGAAGGGGTTAAACGTTAAGGTTTCTCCGAAGAGATTTAGGGAATATACTGTGATGGGTATTCCAAACGTAACCAAGAGGGTTACTCCCTATGTAAGAATGTTATGAATGCCTTAAGTTACTTTTTTGTCTTATGTTATCTATGGGTTCTTCCTAAATCTTATGATTTCATGAGGTATGAATATGTTCTTATGTTTTATGAGTAAAGTATGATTTCATTGATTCTTATGTATACATGGACTGATGTTTTCATTCCGTACTTTTATATCCCTTACTGAGCTTTTTATGTTCATCCCAAGTTTTTGAAATGTTTTTCACAGGTTAAGGGAATGGTACGTGATATGATGATAGTGTCAAGGAAGTGTCAAGAAAGAATCCATGTTTTATTTTAAATATGTTTATGTTGATGGGAAAAATGAATACTATCTTTTATGTAACCAATTTGTTTAAATGTGGAATGTAATGAATGTTTTATGATCTAATTCTCTAAAAATCTAAACCTGAAAAGATCCTCAATGTGTAATCTTGTAATAACTCAAGATTAAGTAAGGTTTAAGGCTGGGGCCTTATAGTTGGTATCAAAGGTCGGTTTAGAAAACTTTAGGGATTAGGAGTTTTTTCTAGACACGTGGTTTGTCCCTATATCTAATATTTTAGTTAAATCCTTGTTTTATAATTTTTCTCAGGTCAAGTAAAGTCAGTTACGAATGGAAGGAGCAGGATCTCAAATGAAATTCCTATCTCCTCCTGATGACATGCTTGCAATAATTATTGCAAAGTTATGTTCGGATGATTGTGAAACCTTTTCTAGCATACAACTCACTTGCAAGAATTTGTTTGAGATATCAAACACCTCCACTATACCTCGTTATCATTGTGGATCATGGGTTGTATTTAGAAAAATACTATTTTCACAATATTCTCATATTTTCAAGAAAGGTAAATATTATCAAGGTATTTTCAAATATTTTACCTTATCATAAGAATTTGAAGCATATTATGATTTTAAAAATGGTGTTGAGGAAGGAGACCCTTGCGCAACCTATTTATATTTTCTTTTAAAATATATTCTCTCAGCACATACTTATGGTATTTTAAAAGGACCAATAATAGAAAGTTTCAACTCAATTTAGGTTCAACTATTTTATAGAAATCGTGTTTTATCAGATGTTTTGGAATTATATGTCATACATGATTATTTTCCAAAAATGTTTTTCTGTGAACACCCATATGACCCATGTTGTACGAGGTGTATTTGGATGGTGGAAGAAAATGATTTTGAAGGATCTCTAAATCATTGTTGTAATGCATGGGACTTCTACCTACGTGAACAAGATGACGATGAAACCGAGTGGACGCTATGATCAAGGTTTACTGTTATTCATTTAGGTAATCGTTTTATTTTATCTTATGGTGGTGAAATAAGACATCAAGAATTAAGATGTTGAGATCGTAACGAATTTGGATGAAAATGAGAGGTTTAAGGAAACTATTGAGGGTAAAACATTTAGGGTTATTTTTGGAGTTTTATAAAAAGGATAACACGCAGACCGTGTGACAACCCGTCGCGTCGGACAAAGCTGCAGGAATCGATCCCATAACCAAAGTGCGACTGGTATTTATCACCTACCACTGGACTACATGAAGTCCCCGGTTAGTATGACTTATTCTTTTTAGTTAAGTGATTTTATGAATTAAGAGTAAGTTTATTTTGGGTTATCTATGGAAATTATTAACCAATCATGGAGGATATTTGATTACGTTAATTACTTTTCAATATGAGACATTATGAGTAACTGATGTTATTTGGAGATAAGTTTTAATTTGTACCTTGGAAGACTATGTGAGTAAATCCTTAAAATATTTGGGTTTCAATATTAGTTTGGTTTACTTTTAAGTATTTTATGGACAATTTTTTTATTGAATGGTCCTTGTTGAACTTTGGGTATTGTTTGATAAATTTTGGAGATTAAGAATAGATTTTTTTTTAAAAAGGATTATAATTTTTGGGTATTATCTGATCTTGTACTAACCTTTTTGGTTTTGGTTTTGGTTAAGGTCTAAATATATTGGAAGTATATAGTTATTTTTTTTGGTTTAGGTGATTCTCTAGAAGTGGATTATAGTACTCTTAATGTGAACAAGTCTTCCTAAATACTCATCATTTGGAGAAAGTAAGTGTCTATGTAAGAAATCTAGTAAAAGTTGAAAGTCAACATGACAAGTAAGTATGTTTCCCTATGATTTATTCAATCTCAAAAAAAAATTCCTCAATGAAAAGTAACTTAAATAAATTTTTTTTGTCTATTAACCTTTCCTACTGGGGAATAAAATACCGTTTAACCCATCCCTAGTTTGTGATTTTCTGGTGGTTAACTTTCTCCTAAACATGTTTTCTATCACTCTCCCTCAGAACATGAACCTTTGTTTTTTCTTCCATATCTATATTTTCCTACTTGGAATCCTAGTATGGGTTAACTCGGGTGACCATTTTACTTCTCTTCCTTTATTTTAAAGTGATTGTTTTACCGACTCTTGTTCCGATGTGGGACTTTCAATGATGTTTCCGAGCCCAATTTTGAAATTATGAGGACGCAATTCCCAAAAGGGGGGAAGGATGTAACACCCCAGGTAAATAAATAATATGAAATTTTTATATTTATCCCTATTTGTGAATAAAATGTAAATATTAATTTAAAGGGAACGCTATGCTCGATGGCTTACCCAATACGCAACAACGAGTTCCTTTGAAATCTTACGTTGCACTCTAATAATAAAATAATATTATTTTAAAAGGTAGTTAACGCCTAGCCATTGTAATGGTGGGAATGAACGGATATAAATACAAAATGATTATATATGTTGGTCAAATATTTTTACTTTTATCCAATAAATGTTAGAGGCTTAAAATGAAAATGAATCCAATTTTCAGCATAAATCTTCTAATATTCTTTAAAAGGTCGATTAACCGCCTTTTGATGGAAAACCCTTTTTAAATATACTTTTGACAATTTTATATGTTTTATTTGACAAAATAAAATTCTTCTTTAGAATCGGGACATCAAAATTTACATTCTGAAATTTTTTGGTATTTTTCCGATAAAGATCATTTTAATGAATAATGAAAAGTGTTGTATTTTAATTCAAAACCTCTTTTTAATATAATTTATTTATATAGTTATATTATCTTTTTAATTGGTTTTAAAGTGAAATTAGAATATATTTTTACCATTTAATCCAATATTGGTCGTTGGAATTAATTTCACTTTCAAATCGGACTTAAACTAGTGTCAATCTTTTGATACATTTTGTTTCATAAAAACACGCTATTTGTTTTGACAGTGGGAATTAATTATTAAATTAATTAATGAAACTTATATGTTTTGAATTTTTGAAAATAGTCATCATTTTTTAATTCGGAATATCAAATATAGCTTAGGGTGAAGTTTTGGTACTTTTCTGAAAAACTTCAATTTTTGATGAATAGTGAAACCACTAAGTGGTACTTGAAAAACTGATTTTTCATTTAAATGAAATTTTAGCACCTCTGTGTTTTGAATTTCAAAAATCCGACATACATGGTTGTAATTAAGAAGTAAAATTTAGTTCAATGGGACTAAAATAATTTTTTGGTGAATATTAACTTTTAAGTTTTTAATCGCGATTAGAGGTAATTAGTGTAATTTATGGTAAAAATAATGTTTTAATAATATGAAATGACCTAGAAACATGTAATACCCTCATTGGATGTGTCATGGCCGACCAAGACAATCCATGGGTCAACTTGGGGACCCCATGGAGCCACTTTGGTAGGAAAATGACATAAATAACTTTTTATTTAAAGTAAAAATAAAAATGTCACAAGCATGAGTTGTTTTACTAAAACAATTGTTAAATGGGGTTATACAAGTCATATTTTTGACTATAAATATTCATTAGAAAGATAAAAACATTTACTATATCATGCTGGTTGTTTATAATTTTTATAAATTAAATAAATTAAATTATTTATGACATCATGATGATGCAGCGATTACCTCATTATTTAACGTTTTAAATAAAATGAAAAGATAATGTAAATTATAAGAACTACACTTCTCCAAAACCTATTGGATGGGTATATTTCGAACCTTTATCACATTATCCTCGAATTATATCAATTTGGTCCCTTTTAAATCCGAAACTAATTCTAAAATAAAGTAACATTTCCTTACTTTCCAAGAGTGCCCCTCCTCTCCTCTTATAAAAGGCCCCCACCACTACCACCTTACCCACACCTCTCAAGACTTTGGATCGGACAAACCCTGATCATTTTGTCTCTCCACATCCCTATACTACTCCTAGAAGCCTCAATTTGGGTAGAAGTCTTCCCAAGGAAGCCTTGGATCTCAAATCAAAGAGAGTTACCCGATTTTAAGGTAATGTCTTCACTTGTGTTCTTTTGTTTTATTTTGCTTCTCCAACCCCCTAAACTCTTTTTATTATTTTATTTTGTAACAAATCCAGTATCATAAAAATACTAGGATGTTTTTATAGGAATTATTCGAGCTACACTTACACATACCTACATCTAATGTTTAAAGAACATACTGTTTCTATGGATGGTGAATTTCTGCCTCACGAAGCGATGATTGTTAAATATTCTCTTAACACCCTAAAAGGTGGCCATTAAGATGTCACTATATTTATATATGATATATAATATGTTTATGTTTTACTTAAGCTTCTGTATTTTTCATTTATGGCATACCTTTATGGTTTCCATTATGGTTAAATGTGATATCTTCATTTTAGGAAGTGCGGACTACCGCCCCCTCAAAGTGATTTGATTCGTTAATACCATATGTCGTACGTATAAAGGATGGAATTAAATATATTATATATGATACCATAATGGAATTATAATACTATTATGTATCATTATGTTTTAATTCCATTAAATAATAAATAGAAATGGAAGTAGCGTTCATGCGTACGTACGGCTTACTGTCTCCATGAACAGTGCATTTCATTTCTTACCTCTAAATGTTATGGAATATTATAAATGCATGTATATAATGGATATATATGATATATATGATATCTAAATAATAAATATAATTCAGAATATAATATATATTTTACCACATGAACAACTCGTAATTATAAATAGTTTATTTTTTTACTCAAGTAGCAATGATCTACAAAACAACCATTATTAACTTAAAATAATTACATAATGTTCATAGCATGGTAGTAAGTGATATAAAAGTAATAATGGACTCTAAAAAGGTTCTTAAGCAAGTAGAAATTAACTCACGTTTATTATTCAGGAGGTTAAAGAACGATCGAGTCAAGTTGGACCTGAGGTAAGGGATCATACCCCTCTTTTTCTTTTTAAGTACACTCTTTTATGTCATTCCTTTTAAGCTCATCTTTCTTATGATTGGGATGTTATTTTATGTTACTATTACTATAATGTTTTATGTTCATATGATTAGAGACCCTATTTTCTCTCATCAATCCATTTTTGATGTTTTGAGTGGCGTCGTTAGGCAGCCAAATTTTCGAAAGAGGCCCAACCTCTCTCTTTCTTTTAAAGTACTCTCTTTTATGTCACTTCTTTTAAGATCCTTTTTGTTATGTTGGGGGATGTTATTTTATATTCCTCATGATGTAAATTTTATTTTAATATTATGAGAGACCCTATTTGATCTCATCAATCCATTTTTGGATGTTTTAAGTGGCGTCGTTAGGCTGCCGAGTTTTTGTAAGAGATTTTTCATCTCACTTTTATTCCCGTGAGATTTATGCTACATTTTCCACCATTTCCATTGAGTGGTATATATACTGCCCATTATTCTACTATTTGTATAATATACATTATTTTATGATTATTTACATCAATGTTGTATTGTCCTTCTTTCACGGGGTGTATGTTTCGAAAGATACCCAAGTCGGTAAGAGAACCTTTCACCCTCCTCTTTTTAAAAGACTTCTTTTGTTGGGTCTTTTAATTTACATATTGTTATGTTGGTATATGTTCTTATATATCCTTATTGATGTAAATTTTATTTCCAAGTGATGATATATCATTTTTATCTCTCATCAACTCATTTTGATGTGACGTTGTTAGGCTGTCGAGGGAACTTCTTAACCCAATTTTGATTTCTTTAAGTTCAACATGTAGTTATTGAATATTTCATCCTTTGAATATGTGGTAATGAACTTTGATTATTTTACACTTAATATACACTTATATTGGGTTTATTTATATTTGTCTCACATAATTATGAGATTGATTTATCCTTAATTTAAGGATACCATCTTTATAATGGATTTCATCTCAATTTACATTTCCATTGAGACTTCATTGTTGTTATGCACCAATTCACTCTTATATGGTGTATATACTATCATTTGGAATATTATATCATGAATCCCTTTATTCTCATGATATTATAAAGTTTTTATTAAATGTTATTCCTTAATTATTGTATTCAAGTGTCTCTCATTTTTTTAAAAACCCTTTAACTAAAATATCGTTTTAAATGTTTTAATGATTTAATCTTATAAATATTTCTCATTAATATCCATGTTTTCAAAATTGTTTTAAGTGTTTATTTATATGTATATTAATGGTCTAAAATGTTAAAAGCTTCAAAGTGGTATGGGACACTTTGATTCAAAAATCTCTTTATTAAATGTTTTAAATGGTTTTGAAAATGGTTTTTAGAATGGATTCATTATTTGAATATCTTAAAATGTTATATTGTTATTGCAATTTGGGAATGTTATCTTTCCTTTATTCTTAAGTTATGTGCTATGATTATGTTATGGTTCTTGGGCATTGTTATGAAGATGGGTGGTTCCGTGATAAACTAAGGGCGAGTGAGCCTGATATAGCTCTCCAATGCATTGGGTAACGCGAAGGGGTTAAAAGTTAAGGTTTCTACAAAGAGATTTAGGGAATATACTATGATGGGTATTCCAAACGTAACCAAGAGGGTTACTCCCTACGTAAGAATGTTATGAATGCCTCAAGTTACTTTTATGTCTTATGTTTTCTATGAGTTATTCCTAAATATTATGATTTCATGAGGTATGAATATGTGCTTATGTTTTATGAGTAAAGTATGATTTCATTGATTCTTATGTATACATGGACTAATGTTTTCATTCCGTACTTTTATATCCCTTACTGAGCTTTTTATGCTCATCCCAAGGTTTTGAAATGTTTTTCACAGGTCAAGGGAATGGTACGTGATATGATGATAGTGTTAATGAAGTGTCAAGAAAGAATCCATGTTTTATTTTAAATATGTTTCTCTTGATGGAAAAAATGAATACTATCTTTTATGTAACCACTTTGTTTAAATGTGGAATGTAATGCAAGTTTTATGATCTAATTCTCTAAAACTCTAAACCTGAAAAGATCCTCAATGTGTAATCTTGTAATAACTCAAGATTAAGTAAGGTTTATGGTTGGGGCCTTACAGTTCGCAGTAGCGGAAATAGTACACAAAGGAGGTGTTCCATATACCAAAGCCTGTACTCAGTATGTGGGAGAGGAAGGTGGTTCACGATTTGTATAAGGAAGCTTTGAAAAGCATCAAATTAGTTTTCCAAAGGATTTTCCAGTACCTAGAATTACCTGGGGAGGTGGACGTCATATTTGGGTGAAAAAAGAACTTTAACAGAGCGTCTATCTATAGTAGAGGATATATAGATTAATGAAAATGAAGGGACCTACATGTCTATAAACTATGTTTGACCTACATGTCAATAAACTATGTCTGGATTCCTTTCTAGAGTGGTGAGCAATGGAAGAGGAAGATGGTGACCGTTTCCACCAATAGTGACCCCGAGAAAAAGGCATAGGGAGTGACCCATGGGAATGTAGTGAGCATACTCTAAACTTTGTAAAGGAAGTGGGCCTAGGAATAGAATATCTAGCCCAAAAATTGTACCCATTATTGGCAATGAGCCTTAGTGAATTTTATACATTGGAACTTTGCCGTTGTATTCTCCTTGTATGTATCCCTGTGAGGGTGAACCAAGTAAAAATTGTTGTGTTATATGCATGATTTTATATCTATTCATATATTGTTATGGGTTGAAGAGTGTAGAGACCTGAATATTGACGTACATGGACATTACATTACTTTTGTGGAATACTTGATACATAAATAAAACAGGCACACAAGGAACGTAATAGTTTAGTGTCATTGGAAACTCGTAACGTAATCATCTAATCGTGGTGAAAGATCTTCAACATATCCCATAAAGATCTTCCCCTTTTGGTTTTCTTACCTAAAAACTTTCTTTAATTCTTGGGGAAAATAAAACATAAAAAGGGTGAGCTCAAATTCTCAATAAGGGCAAACATAGAGAACATAAAACAATCCACAAACATTTGAAATCAAAAACTTGAACATGAAATTTAAACATCAAAATCTCTAGAAAAGACATAAATCGTGGAAGTACGTAAGGAATATATCATAATGGAACATCAACCATGATAAAATATAATTGAAATAAAACATGTAATTATGGCAACCATTCAGCACATGTTATGATTTCCACAATAGCCAAGGCATTGCTGCCAAGACCACCTTAGTGGACAAAGTCCCTTTCTGAATCGAGTTCACTCCTTGTTTTAGTCCAGTAACACTGAACCAGATTAACTTACAATTCCATCCACTTCTATATCATGAGATATAAATCATTACCCAATGAATTGGAGGGAGATATAGGTCCCACCCATCTCATAATGAAATCATTCTTACTTGTTCCACAATATAAACATAAATCATTCATCATAACCCAAAGAATAAAATGGGTATCAAAAACATCATCCCATCATAACATAATCCATATAAAACAAAAGGATATAATTTCATCATAAGAACAGTGAAACCATGTAAATCATAGAGAAATTATACTTGAAACATACACATATGAAATAATGTCATCTTATATGGAGAAATGGTTTTGATAAAACATTTGAAATGAATTCTTGAGGAAAATATCCTTTCTTCTTCAAAATCAATTTATTTTTACAAAACGTCATGAAATTTTAAAATAAAGATATTTTGTTTAAAATAGTTATGAAATATTTTGGAGGAAGCTTCATGAAAATAAGGCTTTATAAAACCATAAAAATCATTTCATGCCGTATAAGTTAAAAAAACATTCTTCTCGTACTTTTGCCGGAAAAGTCAAAAAAGTACCTCATAACGTAAACAAAAGAAAGATTCCTTACATACCATGTAGTAAAAGTCAAAAATGGTTAAAAAGGTCTTTAAACATACATGAAACCATTTTTAGAAAACAGGGACATGGATGATAAATATAACCCCAGTGAATACTTACGAATAAACAATCTCGGATAAGAGCGAGATTGGAATAGTTATCCCTTACCTTAGGTACGATATGCTTCGTATAGATCCGAACCTCCTGTATAATGATTTAAATAATTTCATTGACTTATTAAATAATCATATTCATTGTTATGATATCATATATGTTTCACTTATGACTTTATATTACCCGTTCTTTTGTAAATTCCATGTTAAAGCAGCATTTTGGGTAAAATCATTTCATTTATCGTATGTGTTTCGACTTTTCATTCTTGATATTATTACTTATATCCTGATTTAAATAATTCCAGAATATAAAAAAAGATTTATATATAATATATTTTCATCATATACATATATATTATAGAATGATAAAAGGAATGAAATACACCGTTCATGGAGACGGTAGGTCGTACGTACGCATGAACGATGTTTTCATTTCCTTATTGAATTGAATGAAACTAAATAGATGACATACATATATATATACATAAATCCAGTAGAATTATTATTTCATATATTTCATTATTATTCATTATATAAACTTTATGATAATTCATGTATGGTTAACATGGAGAATGAATCTCATCACGTTGTGGAGACGGTAGTCCGTACGTACGCACGAGCGATGATATCATTCCCATAATTATTGAATATAATTGGAGTGGATGGTATAATATATCATAATGAGTATGATGTTATAATAACCATATATAGTTATTATTTACACCATTATACCCATCCATGTAAGGTGTTGGTGGAAAAACAGATTACACCACGACGTGGAGACAGTATTCCGTAAATACGCACGCACGGTGATTTTGTTTTTCGTAGGATGGATAGAAGGTGAAATAGGGTTGTTTAATATTTATAATAACATATAAGTATATAAGGGATACATATGTTATTACATAATAATGAAACTACTAAATAATATGGAGTATAAGAAGAATGGAACTTGAAGAAAATGGTAGAAGGTATTACCTCTTTCTCGAAGTGCCTCCTTTAAACTTTCTCTTAGGGCACTAGAGTTGGTCTTTTGGGAAGACCAGTACCTATAGTAGGTTTCTAAGGAAGTGGGGAAGTGAAATGGGCAGGGGTTGGCCGAGATTGAAGGCTCAATGTGGTGTAAGGAGGAGAGGGAGGAGGTTCCCTTTTATAAGGGAGGAGAGTGGCACCTTTGGAATCCTCAAAAATATTAGATTAATATAAATTCAAACCCCACATAAAAATCTCCAAAAATGACTCAATTAAAATATTAGATGATATAGGGTTGTAATATCATCAACCAATCAAATTTAGACATGTTTTCATCTTATTTTAATCCTTATCATTTTTATTTATTCTTATTTAATCTATTTAAGTTTATTTGTGGTAATAAAATACTAAATTTTAAATTGTTATAAATAATCACTTATGTGTTGTTAATTTTCCATAATTGGATACCTTATGCTATTGTCGACTATATAAATTTCAATTTATAATTTTTAAATATTTTCGTGATTTTTAAACAATTTAATAATATGTTATTTTTATAAAATAACAATAGTGTCAATTTTGACACTATTCATTTATTTTAATTTAAATAAAATCTACACAAAGGATATATTCGAAATAAAATATTTAATAGATTCCTAACATGTAAAAAGTTTCTAGAAAATTCGTGGAGCACATTAAACAGTTCATATAATATTTATTTTAATATTTGTAAAACCATTTATTTGGTATATCTCTTAATAAAATAATTAGTACAACATTTTTTTATAATTATTTAATATACTTATTTGTTGCATAAAAATTAAAAATAAAATGATTTAATGAATATAAATATAAAAGATTTTATAATAATAATTTTACTCGAATTTATCATCTTCAAATAACAACATGTAAATTGTTATCTTTACTAAATTATTAAAGTGACAACTTTGGAATCATTTAAAATAAAATATTATAAGTGTCATAATCGCCTTAATAAGGATCCAAATGGTCATCAATTAGGCCAGTGGATGATTAGGGTTTATATATACACTAATAATAAGTGTTGTGCAGATTTTTGGGCTTTTTGATATGTATTACTATTTCAATAAAAACTCTTTTATTGATTTTTCAGTAAATAAATAATTTCTGCATCATTAATGTATAAGATAATAAGGTAATTAAATAAATCTTAAAAATTAAAAATAAATTACCATGATAAAGAAATTTTTTTTATCTTTAATATAATTTTTTATAACCGAATTTATATTCTATATAAATTTATATTAAGAATACTTTAATTATTAAAGTTGAGTGAGACATATTTCACTTTCCTTTAAATAAAATAAACTAAAGGTCTTAGTCACCTCCAAGTGGGTTAAAATGGATTCCATTTCGAACCTAATATGCCTTAGAACAAAATACAAGAATCAAATTATATTAAGACAAGTGTTAGGGTAATTTTATAATATTATATTTACCCTTAATTACTCGATTTACCTTTTACATGGTAAATAAAATTTACCGTAGTTACTATTCATAATGACCAAAAATAAAAAGTAGCTTATTAACACAATTTGGACCCACTAATTCTAAATATGGAATCCATTTATCTAAATTCAATACACAAAAGTTGCAGAAATTAATTTAAAATTAATCATGTTGTTAAGAAAACGTGTTTTAAAAGTTATAACATTGCAAAAGATTGAAATGTTTTTAGTTATGAATTCAATGTAAAATTAATGTCAATGACATAAATTATATTAAATGGTAAAAATATATTCTATTTATACTTTAAAACCATTCAATATTATAATTTTACCATATAAATTATTGCAATGAAAAAAGTTGTTTTTAATTAAAATATAGCGTGTTTTTACTATTCATCAAAATATGAAAGTTACCAGAATAATATAAAAAATTTATCCAAAGTAAATTTTTATTTCTTGATTCCAAAGAAGAATTTTATTTTGTTAAATTGAACTTATAAACATGTAAAAAAACTATATTTAAAGTGGGCGCGCCATCAAAAGGCGACAAAACTGCATTTTTCAAAAAATACTTATTTTATCCGAAAAATTTATTTTGTTCTTATACCATGTTCTATAAAATGTGTAAGATGAATACTAATGTTATAAAATTCAAAATATAGTTAATACTATTTATAAAGTCTAGTTCATAATAATATTATAACAATATATCGTCGTTTAGTAAAGCACGGTATTGCGTACAACACACGCTATCGAGGAAGGTCGCGATTGCATGTAATGCAAGCCAAGTTAGGGTTGTGTTTAGTGCACAACTCCTTTGTTGTTTCTTATAACAAAATCAAAAAATATTTCATTAATAAATTGAATATATATATATATAGTCAATGTTGCATAGAATAACTACTATCAAACAAACTTGAAATTGTGTGTAACACGATCCAAGATTAGTGTTGCATATACTGCAAGCTAATACGGTGATGCATATAGCGCAAGATAATCTTGGTGTAGCGTACAGTAGAAGATATAAAATAGATTAAAAAGAATATATCTTATAAAATCTTGGGTTGTTACAAAGAGAGAATTGAGTTTTTTTAATAATGAAACAAGATCCAGAGGGGCATAGGTTTTTATCTTTCATACCCTGATTCATCCCCTATCAGGGTATTCAACCTAGTGGACCTAACAATGTATGTGTCACTTTTTTTTCAATTTGATTTTATATTATAATTTTTTCTTGGTTTATCTTGATATTTCAAGTCTATATTTTATAACATTCCTTATAAGTTATATGAAGTGTTATTACGATTTTTATGTATTTTAAGAGATTATAATTTCATTTATGCATGTTTCAAACTATTCATTATGTATCCATAAGTATTTTTAAAATATTATAGAGTTACAAAATATTCTTAAGTGTTTACAATTCATTGTGGAGGGTTTACTTAAGAAGGAACTATGTCAATGTATCCTTAAGATTCTATATTTCCAGATTAATTTTGATCCAAGATTTTGACCACATGTTGAGATAAAGGCTGTGAAATTGCATGACAATTATTCAGTTATATAGATAAGATGATTTTCTACACATTCATTAAATAGAACTAAGTCTAAATCGATCGTTTATATGTTCTAAATTTGTCATGAATTCATTGCAAGATTTTTGTCATAATTATATATTTTTCACATTTTATTTTCTATTATTTTTAATGAATATTGAGTTGAAAACTCCTAATTTACACTACGGGAAAAACAGTCTTTTGCAACGGGGTATTTGCGATGGGATTAATTCTCGTCTCAAATGGTAAATCTGAGGGGTTATTTGCACCGGGGGGGGGGGGGGGGTTGTCCCGTCGCCGATAACAAGTTATTCGCGATGAGATTTGGGGTCCCATCGCAAAACGTAATGTGCATTTTGGCTTATTTGCGCGGGAAGGTTATTTGCGATGGGTCCTGTTGCAAATACCGACGAAGATAATTGCGTTTTTGCGATGGGGGGTTCGCACCGTCGCAAATAACAAGTTTTTTTCGATGGGATTTGGGGTCCCGTCACAAAAGGTAATGCGCGCCTTAAAGTGGCGCGGGAAGGTTATTTGCGACGGGGGACCCCCCCCCCCCCCGTCGCAAATAGTGTAGCGGTCGGAGGGTATTTGCAACGGGTCCCATCGCAAATATTGGCGGCGGTAAATGAGTTTTTGTGACGGGATGTTGTCCTGTCGCAAAAGGTGTGTCGGCAGGTCACTTTTCGCGACGGGTCCCATCACAAATAACCTTTTAACCGTCACCCGTAATTAATGAGGTCGAAGGTATTTCCGACGGGATTCATCGCAAAAGGTACTATTAGCGATGGGCATCCCGTCACTAATAGACTCGTCACAACTAATCTAAACTATATATACCCCCTTTATTTTTCTTTCCCTTCCTCTCATTTCTCACTTCCTCTATCTCACTAAACTCCAATTTTAGAGTGAAAATTTCTCTTAGTTAAATTTTTTTACGGAGAAGTTGTGAACGCACTTACATCAATAGAAGATCAAGTTTAAAGGTATTTATATTTTATTTAATTTAGTATTTATTTAATTTTTTTATGTTAATTTTAATTATTATTGATTAGTTGTAATTAAATTAGATTTAAATTGTTTTGTTATCTCTATTTTAATAATAGATAGTAATAATTAGTTATAATTAGTAGTAATTGATGATAATTAGTACTAACATGTAGTAATTGGAAGTAATTAAGAATAAATAGGAATAATTTGTTATAAATAAGAATAATTAGTAATAAATAGTACTAAATAGGAATAATTAGTTGTAATTATTACTAAAAATTAGTAAATAGAAATAATTAGTAATAAATAAGAATAATTAGTAATAATGAAGAATAATTAGTAATAAATAGTAATAAATAAGAATAATTATTAATAATTAGTAATAAATTGGAATAAATAGTTTTAATTAGTAATAAATATTAGTAATTAGTAATAAATATTAGTAATTTGTAATAAATAGTAGTAATTAGTAATAAATAGTAGTAATTAGTAATAAATTGTAATAATTAGGAATAATTAGGAATAAATATGAATAATTAAAAATAAATTGGATTAAATAGGAATAAATTGGGATAAATTGGAATAAATTGGGATAAATTGGAATAAATAGGAATAATTAGGAATAAATACGAATAAATAGTAATAAATAGGATTAAATAGAAATAAATAGGAATAAATAGAAATAATTCGGAATAATTAAGAATAATAAAGAATAAATTGGAAAAACTAGGAAAAAATATGAATAATTAGTAATAATTAGTAATAATTAGGAATAATTAGCAATAATTAGAAATAAATAGGAATAATTAGGAATAATTAATAATAATTAGAAATAATTAGTAATAATTAGTCATAATTAGGGATAAATAGGGATAATTAGTCATAATTAGGGACAATTAGGGAAAATTAGGGAAAATTAGGGATAATTAGGTATAATTAGGAATAATTAGGAATAATTAGGAATAAATTGTAAAAAAAATAAATTTGAATAAATTGAAATAATTTTTAATGACTTGGCATAATTTCCAGTGGATTGATGAAACTCCTTTTGCTCGATGACTCTTCTCCTATCAACTTTCACCGACTCAAAACATTATGAAAAGTATACTTCTACGCATGCATATCCAATCTTGTATGCACAAGTTTTGATATGCATTCGAAGGACCAAATTTTTCATAATGTGTTTAGGTGGTGACAATTGCAAGAAGATGATTCATCGATGAAAAGGGGTCTCTTTTGTCCAACAACTTATTTACGCGCAAGTTTCTCACACAGAAATCACAATGAAGAATCTTCTCGGAGGTACGCTTATACATTCTCGTATGCATGAGAATGAATATGCATACCTATGAGACGATTCGTCATTGGGATTTCAGTGAGAGAAATTTTCATGTAAATGAGTTGTTGGTAAAAAGAGAAGTAGTCAATCCACTGAAAATTATTTTTCCCAAAATTAGTATTTGCGATGGGACCTTTTGCGACGGGCACCCGTTGCAAAAAATCTAAATCAAATTTTTATTAATACTAGTTGAGATAGGCCCATCGCAAATAGTATTTGTGACAGGACCATCTCAAAATGCTTTTATATATAATGTATATAATCAAGGTCCCCACCATTGGTGGTGGGGTGGTAAGGGTTTGGGGGGGGGGGGGTAAGGGGCAGGTCGGGGTTCAAGTCCTCGTGCTTGAAATTTAATGTAATTTTCTTCCTTGCGTCGTGTACCGCTTTCACGGTTGTACCAAATTTTTTATAATTGAGGGCTTTATTGCGACAAGGAAGTTTCCTGTCGCAAATAGTATTTGCGATGACCCGTAAAAAAAGGTTTATTTATATATATAATGTATATAATCGGAGGTTTATTTGTGACGGGGACATTTCCCACAGAAAAAACATTTTTTTTCAATGGGCCCGTCACAAAAAAAAGTATTTGCAACGACGTTTTCTGCAATGGGCTATTTGCGATGGGGCCCTGTCGCTAAAGCCTATTTGCGACGAGAGCCCGTCGGAAATAGCCCATCGCAAATACCTCTAATTCCTATAGTGTTAGGAAATACATGATGACTTCAAATTATAAGGGATTTGTATAAATATAATTTAAATATACCATAAGATTATTATTCTATTTAAAGGCTCTAATATTATTTTGAATCTACGGATATCAAGAAATCTCAAAATTTTAAAACTATAGATTTCATTTTCATTTAATTAATTTTTTGATTATATATGTAGTAATATCTACCAAATTTTAGTGATTGTTATTGTGTTGGAAGCCTAATTAAAACATCTAAAAATCCTTCAATTACACTAAATATGGTTTTACCAATTAGATATTAAAAAATTTACATAAATTCACTACAACAGTTGTGTCAAAATGTTATTTTTCAATAATGGATTATGTTGAAACCAAGTATTTTCAAAGATTTTATAATATGTTTTTGTCAATATACACTAGTCTTGACCATAGTGTTTTCATAGAAAGTGATCTTACGATGTTGGAGGCATTAATATTGAAATAAGCCACATTTCCCAGTGTTTTGTGAATTTATGGAGCTCCAAATCCATATGAAGGGGTAAGCTTAATGAAATATGGTTTTGAAGAATAAAATCTTAACATATATGGTGAAGGATTGGTTTTTATAAATATTATAATTTTTATAAGATGTGGAGCTTCACAAAGTAATATGGTGTCTCGAATTATTGAAGGTTCGCGAAAGAGATTTCATGAAAATGGATGAGTTATGATGGGATGTTGATAATCTATGTGATTATGAGAATCTTTGTGAATTATATAATTTCACTAATGCTTTGTGAAGAAATGGATCTTTGTAAACATAAATGGATAGTTTTAGGAAAATTATGTGGTGATATAGGAATATTCAAGAAAGGTAAAGTCTGTAAATAGGAGGCCTCTTATCTTCATAAGACACAAAGGGAATTTGGATAAGGGGTAAAATGATCTACTTTAATGAAGGTGCTTTATGAAGAAAATCCTTTTGAAAATATAGAACACTTCATGAAATCAAGATTCATGAAAATTATGATTTATAACTAAATGACATTAAATCATTTCAAAGAAGGGGATTTCGTGAGTACGGGGAAATTTGTGATTATTTGGATCTTTTCAAAGGCTGTGAACTTCAGAAAGGCTAGGAAATTCATGAAAGTTATTAGTTTTATAAAGGATGAAGTATCATTGAAATAATAAGGTTGTTTCACAATGTCTATGTTCTTTATGAATAGTAGTGTTAAAAATATTTTTTAGTGGATAGTGATTTCGAGTTCATCAATTCAAGACTATAGTCAAACTAGTGTCTCATGATAATAAGGGAAAAAGAATTAAATACCCAATATATTAATGTGACCTTAAAGTTCATAAACAAAGTAAAACTTTTACCAATATAATGAGAAAGGGGGAGTTCATATAAGTGATTTGAGGGAGAAAGTGTGTTATCCGTAAAATTCTTGTAAAGGCAGCGTGACTGGTATGGAGTGATCATGTCTAAACAATTTTAATCTATAATAAATAGTTAATATTAGTGGATTTATGTATGACCAACACAATTTTAGAGTATGGTCATTGGACTATCCCTTAGTGGTGAACCAAGTAAAACTACTATGTTGTGATTCTATTTATTCATATGGGTGTTTGACAACTAAACCTTTCCACTAGATATGTTCAATAGGTTCTTACCGATGTGGGGACAAGATTTGACTCATTTAAAGAAAAAAGTTGACAACCTGATTCGCCCCTCCCCTATCAGGGAGTTCCAGGGCCCTACAATTTACTTCATGTTATTGAAGAGACCTATAGTTAATTTTTTTTATAATTTATTGAATCTTGTTTCTTTTGAAATATAGTGAAAAAATATATAAAAAATTCAAATACACCGAATTATTTTGACAATTTAGATATTAATAATTTAACGTAGGGTCACTAAATTTAAATATTTGAAATAGAATGGAGGGTTGATACAATATACCATTACATAAATATATTCCCCACCACTAAATATGGTTCATAGTGAACTCTAAAAATTTAGGTATTTGATTCATTTTATACAACATATTGGTCATGAATAATATGGGAAATGATGGTGCCATTTTCATTTCCACCATCATAAAAAATATGTATTGGGATCACTTAAGTAATGATTTTATCCCGACTCCAATATCACTCTGGACCTATTTATTCACTTAAAGGAGGAAATTGAGGAAGACTAATGGATGTTCATGTTATAAGTGAGGATATAGTTAGGATGAGTTATATAAGTCTACTATTTGATACTTTTAAAAACAAACGAATTGGATTGATAAGAATGATCACATTCTCTTTTGTGGCTTTAATGAAAGAAAGCATAACAGAAGAGTATATCAAGATATAGGATAAGATAACCTCTTATTTTGAGAATATTATTAAAAATTATCTGAGTGGGATAAATTCTTAATTTTTTTAGTCTTCATTGGGTACAATACTTATGAAATTTAGTGTTTTTTGGAATAAATTGATTTTCTCCATTGATGAATATTCTTTTTGGTGTGTGTAATATTTTTAAGGGTTCCTATTTTTTCCATTAAAAGTTATCTTTCTAGAAAAGTTAAATAAAAATATAATTTTAGAGAGTAATGAAACTAAATTAAAGTTTCAGATAACCTTTCACGTAAAATATTTGTTTCTCCATTGATTCGAAAAATATATAGATCACAAGTAACCAGGAAGTGACTCTAGTCAATAACTCTAAATCTACAATCATAAATAAATGTTCCCTATCACATCATTGAATAAAAAAAATTTACTTTCATTATAATGAGTCGACCTGTTGGATTTGGTGTTTCAGAACAAACTAACAATACTTTGTTTACATGTATATTAAAACATTTTAATAATAATAAAAAATCTTATTACATATTTCACATTATTATGCATGAATTTAATGTAATAATGCTCAAGTGTATTTATCAAATAGGTAAGATTATAACTATTCTCCACTATGATGAGAACCTTGAAGTGATATGAATATATTCTTAAATATACTTTTACATTCAAATAACATATTATGGCGGGACACAATTCATATTGAATATCATATGAGAATACTCGTAAGCAGATGAGGCTTCTTCTCATTAAGTTCCTATGTGGTAATATCTGAGATGGGAGATTATGAAAGTAGAACCTCCCGAAAGAATTCCATATTTTTTGGTGTCATCACACATTCAAAACTACGATCACGTTTAATGGTCCTAAGAGTTTAATATAACTATTAATGAATTTCATTACTCACGCACTTAGATTTACTAACCAAAACTGTGACTCCATATGTTCTTGAGAAGTATGGTATGTTGGGTGCATTTAAAATGAAATGTTATTAATGAATCAATTGAGGAAGTATTTATCCCTTATATATTTGTGGTAGTTTATATCATGACCCTTTGATTGGAATATAACCATCCCATTAAATCAATGACCATGGTTTAATGATGTTTTTATTTCAGAGAGTCAAAGAAATATGTATCAAGAAAATATATTGATGATAGAGATGTGAAACTTTCCTGATGAGATATTGTGATAAAGGGATTATATTACATAGTGATCATTCCTTTGTGGTTTTCAACATTGCATCATTATGTTCCTTATCTTTAGTTCCCTAACCTATTACTAGATATTAATCTTAGACTTTAGGCAAGCCTACCTAATTCCAATGAGAAATAATTTTATAGGGTTACACACTTAGTGATTATGTTGACATTGATTAAGTTATATTTTAATTTAATTATGGGAATACACTTTATGCTGAATATTGAGGAATAATTTTATTCAAGTTTTATTGATCTTTAGTATTCACAAGGTCATAATTATTTATTGATTAATAAATAATTTATTGATTATGTGAATATTAAATAAATATTTATTCAATGTATTGGGAATACAATTTATTTTATTATTTATTAATGAATGAAATATTTATTTAGGTATTTAATAAATGTCTAGGAATTGGAATAGACCAAGATCGTGTTCGATGATGAATATTTATTTTCAATTAAGAAAATAATATTTTTTATTGTGTGAGTTAGCACATTCCGTAAAATAATAATAATGATATTGTTATTATATGAAATGGGGTTTGATAATTATTAATATATTATTTAAGGGATCGTAAATAATTAAATAATATTTTAACCTAAACCCTAGATTTATAAATAGAAGTTTAGGTCTATTTTATAGGGTTAATTGAGATTCAAGAATCATTTTCACAATTGAATTCTCTCTCCATTACTCATCCTATCATCTTCTCAAGAATAAGTAGTGCTAGAGATATTCCGTCAAACTCAAAGGAACTAAAAGTGTTCAAAATGAATAACGAAAGACAATTGATTCACCATGATATCACCTAGAAATCCATTGGCGTAACTTGAAGATAAAAGGGGAACGCGTGAATCACCACTAGAGAGATTCTATAATTGGATCCTCTTTGCACAACAAAGGTAATCCAAATATGGTTTTTTCAAGATGATCAAATATCTACAATGGAGAAAGATCACAAGACAAGGTAATTCATCTTCCACTCATAAATAAATTAAATATAAATTTAACATGCAAAGATCCTCCCAAGTTTTGGTTTTTTCTCTATGATAATTTTTTGTGAAAGCATTTTATAGGTCATGACGTTCCCATCATGTATAATATTTTGAACGATCCACCAAATCAATAAAATCTTTTCTTGGTTTACCACCAACCATGGTGCTTCCCCTACCCCAGAAATCTTCAAATGCTATTAGAGGGAGGTTATATTTTAAATTTATAATTATTTATTTTATTTTTGATCTATATGTGCAATAGTGGTTAGATATTTCATTTCATGAATTATTTATTCTTTAAAACTACTATAAAAAACAACTTTAACGATGCTAGAATAATATTTTATCATCTCTAAAAAAAATGATAATAATTTGAGTGTGGTTAAAATCCCAATAATTTTATCAACATTTTTTTGTAGCACTCATAAATGATACACTATTAAAGGGGGTAAAAACATTTCAGACATACATGAGCATATGACCCCTTTATCAGTGCTTCCAGGACCTCTTTAATAATGCTCCACCCTCTTTATCAGCATTTTCACCCCCTTTATTAGTGCTTTGTAAATTTACAGCCTCATGTGTGTCCCGCCTAGATTCGAACCCTGCACCTCTCATTCCAAGGTGGAACGCCTTTACCACTACATCACATTGTGTCTCCATCTATTTAATGATATATTAATATATATATATACACATATATTTATAAAATTAATTTTAAATACATTTATACAATATATGTGTGTGTGTGATATATATATACTTATACTTTTTTTTAAATATATTATATATTATATTCATTTACTTATAGTATAATATAATATAAATATATTTTATAAAATAATAAATAAAAAAATAAATCTATAAATAAATAAAAATTAAAAAATAAATAAATAAAAATTAAATAATAAATAATAAATAATAAATAATAAATAATAAATAATAAATAACAAATAACAAATAATAAATAATAAATAGTAAATAATAAATAACAAATTATATATAAATAAATAAATAATAATAATTAATTACTGGATAAATATTTAATAAATATTTAATAAATAATGAATAAATTAATAATAAATAAATAAATAATAAATAATAAATAATAAATTAATAATAAATAAATTATGAATAAATAAACAAGACATAAAATAATAAAAAACTCTTAAAACCCTAAAAACACTGAAATAACCCTAAAATCTGATATGATAGTCCTTTTTAGCTTATAACTAGTCAAATCAAAGATCATGAAATGAAATTCTATATGATATGTGGTTCAAGAAAAAGAGATTCCTAAATCGAAAGTTATAGACATTTGAATTTTAAGAAATCGGGGTTAGTGACTAAAAACTCTATTTCAGAGGACTTTTGGGCCTTTCTAGAGAAAAAGGGGGAAAATGCCCATAGATTTGGTCTCAAAGCTACATGACATAGAGCTCATCACAAGCTTCGATTTGATATGTGATAGATCCAAAATGGATACCGTGATGAAAAGTTATGGTCATCTGAAGTTTGAGTTATGTTTTCAACTTATTTTAGACCTTTAATTAATTTTTTGATTTTTTTTATCATTAAATTGATATTAAATGACTATAAATCATTAATAATAAAAAAATTATTAATTAAAAATATTTGTTTCTATTATTTCATAAGCCATTTTCACTAAATAGCTTATATATTAAGTGTAAATGCATATTTACCTTATCTAAAACATATTTTAAAAAATATATATTTTATTCATATTAGTATAAATATATTTAAATATTAATATTTTTTTGAGGTATAATTTTATCAGCACTTATAAAAAACTGTTGATAAATGGGGGTCTATACTAGGTCTTGTAAAAAACTGCTTATAAGCACCCCCTCTTTATCATTGCTTTTTTACAAGTACTGATAAATTACCTCATTTATCAATGCTTTTTTTAAAAGTGATGATAAAGGGTGAGACTTTATCAATTCTTGTTAAAAAAATGATGATAAAGGTCCCCCTTTAACAAATCTTTTTTAGAGCTGTTAAAGGCCCCCTTTAACAGTGCCAAGAAAAGCGTTATTAAAGAACCCCTTTAATAACGCTTTTCTTAGTGATGACAATTGGAGTCTTTAACATCGATTTTATCTAGCACTATTAAATCCCTAGCGTTGGATTAACCCAGTTTTGTAGTAGTTTAATCTAATTTCAATTTTATTCTTTCGATATTTTAACTATAATAGTTCAAGGGTTTAATTTATTAATGGACTAAGAATAGATGAATAATGGCCGAAGATTCCATCAGGAAGTGAAAAGTATTCTGGCTGGATAACATTGGATTATACATTGTGTAGCCATAGTACAGACCATATAACCAAGTACATTGCACCTAGCTGTGTCATCAGATACATGATGTACTGAGCAGTAACAACACGTGGTGTATTTACTATACATCATGTGTAGACCAGGACAACATGGAACATGACATGTTAGAGTACATTATGTGTAATTCGAACACACGTCGTGTAGTCTACATGGTTTAACTATGAAATTCGCACAAGAAGTGGGGTTATATAGACATTAAAATCAATGTGAGACTGACATTATTAATTTCTAATGAAATAGATTATGTGTATATGGTGTACACGATGTGTAGTTCATTATATCTCACATCCAAAGTACACACTGAGCCATTCAATGAGTCATATAGACACACGGCATGCAACTCGCGTACACATGGTGTGGTCCTTCATCCGAACAACATACTGAGCCCTTTGGGGGGGTTGAACAGACTTATAAAAAGAGAAATAAATGGTGTCTAGCTGGCCTGTACATGTCATGTAGTCTAGCCGAGGTACACGACTAATCCCTAAGCATGTATCCTAGACACACGGTGTATAGCTCATAAGTATAAAGCGTGTAGTCTCCCAATAAAGGATAGAATTAAATTAAAATAAATTACTAATTGCAACATTAAAATATTATTATATTCATTGACACCTATTGTGTTTGAAAATTAAATAATGGTTTTAAGAATTATAAGATGCTTAATAAATTTATTGTAATTATCTATAATTACTGGTTCTGTCATTTATTTTCCATGAATGCATTTGTGATGGGTATCTCTAAGAGAATCTGGATGGTCATTGAGATAAAATATTTTGAATTAATTAATTTATTAATTAATTATTACAAGTATTTTTATCTTAATAATAATTAATGAATAGAAATGAATGTTAACAAGTGTATTCTTGTGTAACCGTTGCATGTGTATGACTGATCATCATATTGACCAAGAATTGTGTATGGGTTGGAATTATTTAATTTAATTTATTACATGGTTTTTTCAATAAATAATAATTAAATTTAACATGATGGTTTGTGAGTCATACCTATATCCTTTATTATGTATAACTAGTGTGTTCATAGTGATTTATGTAATTGAACTTTTACTAATCCTTTTGTTCCCCTCACCCGTGTGTAGGTTATAAATAAATTTAATAAATGGAGTATCCCAAGGTGCATGGAGGCAGTTTAAGACAGAAGCAAGATGATACCAACCCATGTGATTCATAGGTGGATATGTGGAATATTTTAACTCATGCAAAGACCAAAACAAGGAGTTTTCCATAGTTTATAGGTTGTTTTATTGTCTAGTTAATAAATCAACTATTAGAAAATCCCATGATCAGGTTATTTATTTATTTATTTATGTCTTATGAATTCTTTATTTTACGGATGAAATACCATAATCAGATAAATAAATAAACTAATATGAAAATATGGAATTCAAATAAATTTATTACGCATAAATGTTTTATCAAACATGATTAATCACTTAAGTAAGATCCACTTAATATTAACAAGACATATAAAATATAAAACAAGTAAAATTTTATGCATCAAAAAATAAAATCGCAAAAATATATATTATGTCACATTTACCTTCTATTACTTGATTAGTAATGTAACTAATAGAACTAATTGTTTAACCAATGATCACGTTGTTTAGCGCGTCAAATTAGTTGTTTGATTTTGACTAGAATTTCGGCAGTATAGAAGCAACCCTAGGCCGTCTCTTGACGGAGCCTTAGGTCATAAATTCCAAAATGTGGTTCTGATTATGAATGTAAAAAGGTAAATGGGGTTTTATAATACTTTTTTTGATGATTAAAGATGACAATAGAAAATGAAAGCGATTAAACAAAGTAGAAATGAACAAGATTAATTAAGTGTGGTCAACCCGGGGTATTCAAATGATGTTTATCCTTCACCGCATCATGATATAGAGTTATGATCTTTTAATACCTGGTTTGTAACACCTAGAAACATAATTTTACTGAGTTTATACTAGGATAACTTCTATGGTTCAGTCGAAAACACACAATGATTCACCGGACACTACCGATGATTGGGTGAATTGTGTTTGACTTCATAACTGAAACTCACCAAGGAAACACATGAAGAACTCAATGCGTTGTCCATTTTTGTGTGTTATTTCTTTGTGATACCATGACATAAATGTACATGGACTTGACAGTGCTTATGTGAGTTTAATTGACCAATATGAACCACACAAACACCGCAATTGAAAGGGGGAAAAGAAAGTTGTGAACGGTGTGTGAAACATCACATGAATGGGTACCCCCAAACATGATCATATGAGTTGAGCATGACATAGAAATACATAAATCAATAAAATAAGAAGATAGGATGATAAAAAACAACACAAAAACCTAGAATTCGAAATATCATTCAAATATTACAAACATGAAGCTTGGGATTTACATCACGTTCCTCCCCGGGTGATCACAAGGGGTTTAGAAACCCATGGGAGAGGAAGAAGAAGAAGATGTTGAAGTAGCACTTCCCATAGCCTCCAGAACTTCTAGGGATCTTGAGAAGACTCTTTGGGGACTCCAAAATAGCAGAACCTTGCCTCCTGGCTGAACTTGCCAATGGGGAGCCCAAGGTTCCATTTTATAGGAAAATTTGAAGGTGGTTTTAGGCACACAGATTTCTTCAATCTACTTGTACCACGCATTTAGGCCTTCTGAAAGCCTTATCACTCTTTGGAGAAAATATAAAAATTGTATCCACACATCTTGTCTGTCCCCACTGAAGGTTTGGTACCATTTAGAATACTATATCTCTAGATAGTGATAAAATACAGACCACCGCATTTGACTTGGTCAAGCTTTGATTCCTTGGACAGATCAGTTAGTATGGGAATTGTAGAGGCCGAATGGGGATTTGGTTCTTTCATATGAAATGTAGTCCATTAAATTTTGGACCGGATCACAAAACTTCAGCACATTTAGATGCACGGTTCAGTAGAAATATTCAGTTGAGTCCCCTGCTGTTCTTGGATCATGTGTAGATTGGCCCATCTTTCTTGGACTTCATCATGGGTTCTCTAAATCACCTCCTCCTTCAATATAGTTATCAAAACATGTAACATTTCCCTTTTTAACAGTGTTAAACACAAAATAATTGAATCAAACATGAATTGAAATTTGTTATTATACTTTTAATTTTCAATAGAATACCATCTTAATACATTGGTATAAGGGTGAAATAAAACAGTGAATCATGGTACGATCAACCAACCCTTATTGGGACACATACTTTTATAAGGGGAGTTATTATAAAGATTTTGGGTTGAATTTACCATTTTACATCAAGAAGAGTATCTCTTACTAAAGAAGGTGTAATTTGGGTACAAGTGTCGAAAAAATATAAGTCATGATTTCTAGATTAGGGAATCCACTCAACAAACACTACTACAGATTTGGGTATATTTAGCACTAAAAAATCATTGATAAATAAAACCTTTTATCATCACTAAGAAAAAGAGTTGATAAAATAGTACATTTATTAGTGTTAGTTAAAGCATTGATAAAACTAAATAGATCATGCACATGAGTCCCACATCAATCTTTCGAATGTTTGACCACATATTTTGATATGATTTCACGACATCAACACAACAGAAGCCTGCTATGGGGATGGGCTATCACATACACTCTCCACACACCTGAATGGGACCATTCATACATTCACTGGCCCTCGTGGTCCTCCGTCCACCCTCTTCTTATCGCATTCCATAGTCTCAATAGGAATTTCTTGTTGGGCTACCAAAATGGTTGGCCCTTCTAGAAGAGGGCTAGCTGAGTTACTCAATTTTTTTAAAATTAAATTCTTATTTCATATATAATATTATATATTGATATATGTGAATTTATTAAATAGTTGTATATATATATTAAATTTTTTTGGGTTTATTTTTTATTTGTTTAATATTTTTTTAAATTTATTCATTTTTAATATTTATTTATTTTTATTATATTTTTTATAATTAAATTATTATTTCATATATAAAAATATATATTGATATATAAATCTATAAATATATAAATCTATAAATATATTGATATATATTAAAAATTTACATATATAAATATATATTGATATATATTAATAAATAGTATATTAATTATTAAATTATATATATAATTTATTAAATTTAATATATATAGTAATAAATAATATACTAATTATTCATGTAAAAATAAATAAATTTCAAAAAATATTATATATATAATTAAATAATTAATACACTCTTTAAAATTAATAAAAATTAATAAATTTTTTAAATACTTAATATTGTAATTAAATAATTAATATACTACTTATTACTGTAGATATATATTAAATTTTTTTTAATAATAAACATTTTATTCAGAATTTTTTGTAATAATTTTTTTACTTTTAATGTTTTTGATACAGTTGTAATTTACATAATTAATTCATATTAATTTTTATTTAAACATATATTCTTGTGAGTTCATGGGCAAGACCGGGCCGAACCCCAAAGTTTTTATAATTAAATTTATGAAACTTAATATATATAGTAATAAAGAGTATAATAATTATAAATATAATTAAATAATTTATATATAGTTTATAATTAAAATAAATTAATAAAACTATTTAAAAAGAATAAATTTAATATATATATATATATATATATTAATAAATAGTATATTAATTATTTAATTAGTATATTATGTATTTAATGAATTTATACATTTTTATTAATTTTAAATAGTATATTAATTATTTAATTATATATATAATTAAATTTCACTCATTTTGAAAATGTATTCATTTAATATAATTTATTAATTTATAATGTTAAGTGTGTGCTTACTTTTTTTATAATTTATAGATTTTAAATATTTATTCATTTAATATTTTTTTAATTTATTCATTTTTAATTTTTTTTATACATAATTATTCATTAATATATTTAATATTTTTTTATAATTTTTTCATTTTCAATTTTTGATTGTCTAATATTGTTGAAAATTTATCCATTTTATAATATTCATTTATAAATGTTTGTTCAATAACATTTAATGTTTTTAATATTTTTTTATTTATATAATTAATATGTATTCAATTTGATTTCAACATACATAAATATTCATTTTGAAAATTTTAAATTATATATATAATTAATAATAGTTTTTCATTTTTTAAATATATTTAATTTATTATTATTTATTTCATTAATAGACGTTGCATATTATATAATTTAATTGTTCACTTTAACATTTATCAAACTTTTATATATATACATTAATTTGAAACACACAAATATTTACAAAATTATTGAAATCTTATATAAAAATACACACACCTAATATTTATGAATTTATTTAAATTTTAATATTCATTTAAAATTCCATTTAATAATATAATATATTTAATATATCATGTTTTTAATCAGTAAATTTTATTTATTTTTTTTAATATTATTTCAATAAGTATGATTTATTCATTTTTAAGATTTTTAATTTTTTAATTTTTTAGAATTTAATTATTTTATAATATTTATTTATACATATTTATAATTATATACATTTATATTTATTAATTTATTTATAATTATATAAATTTATTTTTTTAATTATATTAATTACCTTATTAAAATTAATTACATTTATCTTTATCAGTGCTTGTTATTTTAGAACTGATAAAAATCATCTTTATCAGCAATTTTTTGGAAGGCACTAATAAAACGCTTCACATTATTTTAATGAGAACCCTAACTGAACTGATTTACCTCGCACCAATCAAGCTCTCACATAAGTTCAGCTCTACCACTACTCCCCCTCGACCTTCTCTCAGATGAGTCAACTCTTTCAAATCCAAGGTATGTTATCATTTCTCCTCATCTCTCATTTATTAGTGTCTTCGATCACCTCACTCGCGCATACCTGGTCTAAACCATGTTATATTTTTGGGCCCTTTATTTATTTTGAAGTAGACCTCTGGTGACCACCCTTACCCCAAATTCTATTCCCTCGGCTGAATGATGCAACATGACTTCCCCCAATCACTTTCCAACCGCCTCTCCTCCACCACTACCTAAAATATTTCTTGAATGGATTGTTTTGTAATCTAGAAAAGTGGGAGATTGGATTCAAGATTTAACTATTTTACATTAGGTATGAGATTGAAAATTTTACCATTTAATATATAATTTTCCACTAATTATCATTACACGATTTATGTTTTTTATAAGGGTGATGTCCTATCATGATTATGATAGAAAAAGTATAAATAATTTGATTTTTAGATTTGATTTGAATTGTGTATCCATTACTCTTCAAAAATGATTTGGGATAAATGTTTGATAAATATAAATTATTTTTATTTAATTTATATTTTATTTAAACTTATTTTAGTTATTTAGATATTAGAGACTCATGAAATAAATTGAAATTATATAATTATAATCCATCTATCATCAAATAATAAAAGTTATAATTTTAATTTTTGTGAGGTTTTTATTAGTCATCTGTTCCAAAACATTATTGAGAATGAGTGTGATTTTAATTAACTGAATGAATGTGTTTTACTTTTTTATTTTTGGGGAGTTTTTTTATATATATTATTTGAAGGTATATTTTTTAATTTTATAAAATTCTGAATTTAGGTTATTTAGATTCAAAACTCAATATAGTTATTTACTATTTATTTTTAAAATATTTTAAAATAAATAATGGATTTTTGGGGTTTTGAAATTCAAAAATAGGTTGGTAATTAAATTTTATAACTTTATAGTGATGCCTATGTAAATGTTTTTTCTTTAATTTATGGAATTGGTTTTGAAAATTAATATGAATAGTCAAGGAGTTTATCAAATTTATTTCTAAAGGGATCATTTGATTAATTGGGTAAGTGGTTATTTTTTTGAAAAATAATATTATATTAATATTTTTTAGTGTAAAAAATAAGAATATGTTGTTTTAAATGTAAACAAATGGTTTTGATTAATCTTATCTATGATTTGAGTAGCCCATTAAATGGGTTCCTTATTGGGGTTTAGCAAGTCTTTATTTTGAGGTATTTAGAAAATGATCATGTTAATTTAAAAGGTTTGGGGTATAGAATTTATGATATTATGATATAAGGTATACAACATATTCAGATAGAGTTGAAAGGGTATGATTTTTCCCATTATGTGAGGTCACAATATAATTTTTTATTCAATATGTTTTAACCTTACACTCTAGTAAATAGTTATATAATGGATCTGGAAATTTCTAAGGAGGTTTCAAGGTGTTTTAGAGTATTCTATTTCATTTTCTATTAGAATACGAATCAGAGGATTGAAGTTGTAGTGAGTTTTCCGTGGTTAATATAGATGTTCATAACATTATTTTTTAGATTCATTTTCTTATATAGTTACCTAATATACAGGGAGGTGGACATGGAGAAATTTAGTCATGGTTTGAGGAGTGTGGGTATGTATTAGTTTCATCTTTTTATATATAGAATTATTTATTTTTATTAATCCATATACATAATATTATTTTAATTTTAATTTATTGTGTATCAGTAGAAATGGTTTTAGTACCACCCATAAAAGTTTTTTATTTAAAACTCATTTAACTTAGACACATACAAGATTAGAAGATAGTGGAATAATTTCATATAGGTTATTATATTCTCCCGTAACCATACATGTGGTAGGGATTTTATTAATAATTAATATACTATTTTGGATATACCTATGAAGCGGTTTAATACTAGATGTAAGAGATATATTCTAGTGATATGTGACTTTATGGTGGTGGATTTAGTAGTAGGTTGTCCGTTGGGATTAAAGCCCTAATTTTCTTTTTTATGTATTTTTTTGTGTGAACTTATAACTAATTATGATTTTATATATAAATTGATAATTTTAGATGGTTTTAATGAAGGCCTTTGTGGATTTCATATAAATTTTGGTTGTTTTTTTATATTGAGATAATGTGACAGCCATTCATTGAATTTTTTTCTTTAATGTTTCAATATTTCTAGTATACAAACATGTTACCCCAAAATTCTAGTAAAATTAGATATTTGTTAGTTTGTGTTGGTCAGAAGTCATTAAAAACCCAAGGATTCAATAAATTCCTTAATATATTTTTGAATCCTTTGATATAAATTGAGGTGACCATAAGTATGTTAATATACCTATATTGGGATTAGGTATATCCAGGTATATGTAATTAATAAATTATATAAGATAGAGTTTTAGGAATATTAAATTTATATAACATCTTACACTATTTATTAGAGGTGGAATCAGAATGTTTTTTATCACAATGATGTGAAATCAATGCTAACTAGATTTTTTGGAATTTTTATTTATGGAAAGTATTTTTGGTGTTTTTAATGAAATTTAATAGAGTTCTTGGGTATTATAGGATATGTGAAATATATATAAGATTCAAAATCTATTATTTTTGAAATAGGGGTTCATCAATGGGTTTTAATAAAAATATATTTTTTTGGTATCCCTATAATGCATGATCTAGAATAATATATTTAAAAAGTGAGTAACTTGGAATATAAATTTAATTCTATCACTAATAATAGTTTCATCCATTCGTTTCATGAAATTATAATATCATTAATCCTGTGTCAAAATTTAATTATTATACGGCCTTGTATGTTTTGTGGAAATATATTTTTACAGAAATTTAGAAATCCATGTCATAATTAAATGGAATGAAATAAAAATAATTTCAAAGGGATGTATTTCATTCGATAACAAATAATTTTTGTTTTCCAACATATTTCTTAGTGATGATTAGATTAATATATGTATGTAAGTGATTAAGATAAGTATTAAATCTATTTTATTAACATTGTTAATAATATATTTTGAAATTATACATGAAATAATGATTCGAAAGCCCTTGATTTATGATCTAAATTGTATTAGGATATGGTAAATGGGAATAAATGAGATGGGAAGAATATATTATTTATATGGTTTCCTATCATTGGTAAAATATCACAATTAAAGGAAATAATGATCAAGGGTTGACTGATACTTATCAGTGGTCAAATGTCCCATATTATTTTAATTGATCACTTATTTTTCTAGATTATATAATTAATCATACATGAATGTTTTCCATCGACATGTTATGGTAACTTAAAACCTGCCACTCCTTTAATGATCCACTTGTCTTGTTAAGGAAACACAACATGTCCCCCCATGTACTAAGTTAACATATGAATAGACATCAAATCCTCCGTCTTGTTGGAATTTCCCCTATAAAGATTATAGAAACCATCCTAGAATTACTTTGTTTTGTCCCACACAATATAAAATTGAGAACCTGGACCAACAACCAATTTTTTACCCCTGATTATTTTTTTTCGTGTCACACTTGTGTAAAATGACAACTTGTGAGGAACCATCACCAATAACATTCAAATGTTGGGTTCCCCTATTATAAATATTTATAAATTTATCCTTTTATTAGGAATATATTATGTGTATTTATTTATTTATTGTATGAAATGAATATTTTATGAACCTTATAAGATGTATATGAATCCAAAATGGATGCATACTAATCATATGATAAACGTTTATGAAGATGGTGTTAAAGAGTTCATAAAGTTGGTAATAGATCATGCATATGACCCTTCTAAAATCATTTTCCATGTTTATATTGTTTTTATTCAAGAAACATTATTTTGGAAGAGTTTCAAGAACATTTAATTTTTCATGAAATAGATCAGATCTATAAATGTTGGACTAAACATGAGGAAAAATTGAATGTGTGCACCCATTGTGATTCTAGCATGGTTTATAGATCATTTGATTTGAATACTAGTAGAATGATGCTGGAAATCATATAGAATAATGGAAAATGGAAATTTAATATGAACTTAATGATTTTGAAACGTTGTTTGAGATGTTAAATAGCTATGTGAAGTGAGTATTGTATAGCGATTTTAGTAAATACACAAAAATGTTAGCCGTATTAAACTAATATAATTTGAAAGATGGTAGCTGATGGAGTGATACTAGATTTAAAAACTACTTGGTATCCTAAATGATATGATACCAGAATAAAATAAACTTCCTTAGTTAACACATGAAACTAATTGAATTATATGTTCAATGAGAATAATCTTTATAAAAATAATTATTTTCCAAATTATTGCATATTGTTTCTCAATGACCATGAATCACTCATAAAATGAACAAAGTGTGCAAAAAATCAATACAAGAAATATGAATCAATTATTTAAAAAGATATATGGAACATTCCAATAATTTCATGGTTTGGAAGACTATATGGATGTGAGGAAACTATGAGACAATTGACATTGAATGTAGATAAAAGAATTAAATATGGGAAACTATGTCATCCAATATACTCTCCTTTGTGGAAGAAAATTGATTATGACTTTATTGAATCCAGAAATGATCTGAGAAACTTCTATCTTTCATTATCTACAGATGGAATAAATTATTTTGGTGTATAGAGTTATACTCATAGTATATGGAAAATTCTATTGGTAAATTATAAATTGCCTACATGATTATGTATGAAGCACAAATTCATTATGTTGTATCAGTTTATATGTGGACCAAAACAACCTGGTAATGATATTGATGAAAACATGGATCTATTGTTTGAATACGCGAAATTATTGTGGGGTATATGTGTTACAATGTCTGATGCCCAGAGAATTGAAGAATTCACATTGAGATAAATGTTGTATAGGATGATAAATGACTTTCTTAATTATGGAAATTTGTCAGCATATAACATTGAAGGAATGTTGGGGTGTACAACTTGTGAATAGTGAATACACTTAGTTGGGTTGAAACATTCCTTGAAGACTATGTATTTAGGACAATTTTTTTACCATGATGACATAAATACTGATCCCAGAAGACAACATTTAATAGTAATATAGAAAAAGGTACAACATAATATCCAATAAAGAGTGCTCAATTGTTTAATAATGTAAAATATATTGACACTATTTTTATTAAACTATGTTCAAAAAACCTTAAGAAATAATGTTGGAGTTAGTGTACTGGAATGTTTTGTACTTCATACATTTTATTGATGTCATGCATGTAGAAAAAAAATATATGTGATAGTTTTATTGGCACATTAATAATTATTTTTGAAAAAATATAGAATCAAGGTTAGGTTATACATGATTGAATGGGGGCAAGTGAATAGTTTGCATTAGTAAAGGATAAAAGAAAGAAATTTGTTCCTCTAGTAGATTACATACTATCCATACATATAAAATGGAAATTTATGATTCTTCTTAATGGTACAAAATTTCTAGAGGGGTATTTATCAAATATCAATAATTTCATAAAAATTACTAATTTGAAGTTACTGGGACTAAAATCACACGAATTTGATGTTTTGATGAAATATTTTATTCCCTTTACTTTATATTAAATTCTACCTAAAATCATATGACATACAATAACTAGTCTCTACTAATTTATGAAGGACATACACAATAAAGTTATAGACCCAGTGAAGTTTCCAATCATCAATAAGGAGGTTGTAGTAATATTTTGTGAATTAGAAATGTTCTTCCCACCATCATTATTTGATATTATGGTACACATAATGGCTCAATTAGTTAGAGAGGTTCAAATATGTGGACTTATCCATTACAGATAGATATACCTCATTGAACAACATGTGAATATTTTGAAAGGTTACATAAAAAATTAAAGCTGACGAGAAGGATGTAGTGTGTAATGATATATTATTGAAGAAGATTTCAAACTATGAACTGATTATCTATTAGTTGTTCCTATCATCTATCTCCCAAAGTCTCATCATAGTGGATGCCTTTTGAAGAAGTGATTTTCAGAAGAGATTTTGTTATAATTACTATCAAAGATCATGAGAAAGTGTACCTTTATATTTATATAATAGTGAAATGTTGAACCATATTTTGAATCCAAAAAAGCAATTAGTTGACATTTGAATCCCTCAAGGGATAAAGTATGGATATAAAATGCACATAATCAATAGTTTATAAGATGGTTCTGAGATCATATTTATATGGAGTTATCCCAAAATCCATATTCAATTGCCAAAAAACTTTTATGGCTAGCTAGGGGACCAAATAAAAATGTTATATAATAAATTGGTTTTGTAACTAATGGTTATAAATTCTATATAAAAGAACATAATGAATGTAGTATGATGGGAAAAAGTGGAGTTACACATATGGTAGGATCAATCCACTTATCTATTTCTATGAATAGAAATCCAATTTATGTGAATATGTCATATTTCAGAATCATCATATAGATATACAAGTTGGATTTTACAATATTTTAGGTGCTGATTTTCTGTTTTAAATGGGTTAACAATAGGAGTGTAGTGAAAGTTGATGAAATGGGATTCATGAAGGTGAATTTCAGCGTGGAAGGGTATAAGGATGACCTTTTCATAATAATATCACAAGTAGGGAAAATATTTTATGTTTCATATCCAATAAAAAATAATTGTTCCATTTTCCTACTGGAAACTAAAAAAACAATAGGGTTATATGAAAATTTAATCATGTATGACCCTTTCAATGGGATATCACAATAATTTCGCAACAATTCCATTGTATACAATGTGTTGTATGTTATAAGGGACTATAAAGAGGGAATTTTGATTCTCAATAGAGGATCCATATCACTTAAATATTTAAAGGAATGAAATAGAGATCAATAAGAAGGTGAAACTGTTATTCAATATAATATTATTTTCCTCATAGTATTATTATTTCTCTATTGTATTAGCACAATCTAAATTAAATGTTTTACTATTCACATAGACAATGACTTCTGTACATGATGATATTACCAATCACATGGAAGAATATATTATTGATATTAAAAATATAGATTTATTAGGGTATCAACACCATGTTCATGAAAAAGAACAATAATTATATAGAATAATTGTGTTGACTAAAATTATCAAAGTAGAAGAAAGGGTATAAAATTTGAGGATGGCTAGAATCAACACGTGAAAGCTATTTACCCCAATAATCCAATAATAATTAGTTTCTTTGGGGTTACAATAAGATTGAATATAAACATTGATATAGATTTTTGGAACCATGTTTAGCCTGTAATGAAGAAAATTATTTGGGAAGACATTAAGATAATTTAATGATATACTTTATCAATTTTACCAAACAATTATATAATGAAACATTGATTTAATTTTCATTATCTTTGGTATATTTCATTTATTTTAGATGTTTCTATCATGAAATACTTCTTAACGGCCCCCATAACATATCATAGAAGCTTCCAGTCACTTCTTACCAAGTTTCATCGCAGGGATTCTAAGGGGAAATTAAATCCCCACCCCCATTTATGTATGAACATATTAAAAAATAGGAAATAAGGAATGATTTAATCAGTCATTGTGAAGAGAAATAATTTCATGTGCATTTTATTCAGTAATATATTATTTGAAATTATTCATGTTATCTAATTTGATTCAAATTTTTTAATTTATGAAATTAAAAATGAGATTTTAAAAAATTAACATGCATTAAACCCAATGTACCCCTACTGCAATGAATGGATGGGGTATGATTCACTAGAGAATAAAATAACATTTATTTTAAATCCAAAATAAATATTTTATGTGATATGAAACAATAAATGTTCCTTTATATATATATATTGATGAATCAAAATTTGAAGCCACTTGCATCCCACTTGATGTGATATAGAAGGAGACCCACATAAATAAATAGGGAAAACTAGTCAATGAAAACACAAAATATGTATAGGAAACTTGTGTAAGTGTTAAAAAATAGAAATTTTTTATGATTTGTAATATTATTACATAAATAAAATCTATTTATGTTTATATGATTTTATATGGTTTATACTCAATAATCTATAGTGACCATACTTGAGGAAAAACTACTTTTAGTATATTTGACATGACCAAAACAATATGGTTGCATTAGAGGTATAGGTTTTAAATTGTCTCCTCAAACATATTTTCATAAGACAAAGGCATAATAAGATAAATATAATATGATAAAAGGAATACGAGTGAAAATAGAATCATTGAAACATATTATTGTATGGTCTGGTTGGGTAGACCAGTATATGTGAATGGATCAAAGATAATTGATAGTGGAACAAATATCAACACATGAAGAGCCAAATGAACCCACTATCTTTGAGGCTATTCATTCCCCTTTACCATATACCTTACTTGATTTGATCAATTTTTTCATTACTCTTTCTCCTAAATATTAATAAAAAAACTTTCAATAACTCTATATTACTAAACTTTTTCATGGTGAATTTGTATGTTATTTCTATCTATCAACACCCATGCACCACCTTGTTGTGAGGGGCACGATGTATAATATCCTAGGAGACATTCCATAAAGAAAATAACTCACAAACGATAATATGATAGTGAAGATTAAAGTATCTCAATATCCAAGTACTGAGTTTCCTATTCCACTTAAGGATCATAATATTACAAATACCAATGATGCAATTGGAAATTTCATAGCATGGATATTTAATCTTATAAAGATACCTGAGGTATGTCCTTAACAAATGTTTTCAAATTAAAAACCTATAATAGTTAATTAAGAAAAGTTTGAAGTGTGGTATGGTATTATAAATGGATAAAATGACGATGAAATGGTAGGTCATATCAAGATAATATAATGAATCGACCTAGAAAACAAAAGGATCTTTTGAGAGTACCTTATCTGCACCATTTCCACTATATTATATATTAAGATTAAATATTCATACAGAAACCATATTAAAATATGTAGATATATCTTATATTCACTATGAATAATAAATATGTGGAAATTTCGTTATGGACAAATTTTTTAATTATATTATAAATGAGGTTCTCAAGTTTGAATGGATGGGAGTCTCAGTTGTGAATCATACATGGGGTACATTTTCATAATCCATATATCCAAAAAAATACCTATTGTTTTCATTAATGTTAATAAATATTCATATTTTCAACATGAATTTATATTACTTCTATATAAAGGAAATAACCTACGAATCATCATTAGGATTCATTAAACCATATATAATTTCTAGGAAATAAAATTCTTTATAACTGAAGTAAACTGCTAAGAAAAAAGTTGAACTAAGTGAGGCATGTGAGAATAAAATAACATACAACAAACCCTTCTTGATTCTTACATTGCACGGGTAAAACTATACAATCCAATTATATAAAATATATATTTCCTTTTTCTTTACTCATTTGATTTTATTTTTTAGTAAGCAAATAATGATGATTGAATTCAATTTGGATACATCAAATATTTATTTATTTTGGATCCAATGCATATATTTCATCAAACTGACATCACACGATGTGTATTGTAAATTCGTAATGCACTAAAATCAATATTTTATAGATAAACATTGAATTATATGTTTTAGTTTTTTTAATGAGAATTTTGTTAAGATTGGGTGATTAATAAATATAGGATAAATCATGGTATGATGTCGGTCATTGAACATACGAAGCCTATGGATTTATTCAAACTGAAGTGGATTAAGTTATATATAAATATATTTAACAACCAAAACATATTTAAAAACACTTTAATTATTTTGGACAATTTTTTTTGTAGTGTCCAAAGAAACATGACGACAATGATTGTGGATATTATGTTTTCAAATTTATGAAATATATCATATACTACCAAAATACTAGCATCACCAAATAGGAAATTTATAAAGGTAATTAAAATTTAATTAAAAATATTTCGCAATCGTTTATTTGTCTATGTTTTTCAAGTAATACTAAGATTTATACCAATATTTTTACTCAAAAGAAGAAGTAAATTCTTTTAGAAATGAGTGAGTAGAGTAAATGGTGTCATAATGTTTTTTGACCCCAAAATTAAGTGATTAACTATTATTTTTATGATATAGTATGGGATATAAACTTATAAATATATTTGGGATGTGAAGAATTAGTATTAGAATTATTATATAATATTTTTTATCTATTTCTCATGGATAAGTATGACGTAGGAAATAAATTTATTTAGAAATGAATGAGAAGAATACATAGTGTCATAAAGTATATAGAAATCATGAAAAAGTGGATTCATACTACTTATTTAGTTAATGTTATTATAATGTTATTTAATTTTTTGTTAATTTACATATCATTTTATCTAGTACTTATTTTGTTAAATTTACACATTAGTTAAAAACCTAGGTCATATAATCAAAACCCAGAAAACAATTTCAGACATTTTTTGATACTTTTGTCCCATGATCGATAAATCATTTTTGACATATTGTAATTATATTAAAATTAATTAAGCACATTATGTGTTAGGTATGACTCTAAGTTCACGATTTTAATACTAAAGTGTAATTTTAGTTTGAAACATATATCAGATAGCAAAAAATAGAGTAAAAAATCTCAAATTGTTTTCTTAAATTTGGTCATGGATCTCTAAATAATTTTTGATTTATAAGAATTTACCACACATCAATCCAACACATAATGTAGTCAGTATGACTATAATAATGAGTTTTTAATATAAAAATTAAATCATAATTTAAAAAACACTTTACATAGCCAAAACTGAAAAATAGGATAATATTTTTTTCAATATTGGGGAAAAAATAATAATTCATTTTTCATGTATATGAATTTATCACACGCCAATATGACACATTATGTGGTTATTATGAATCAAAGTACATGTTTTCAATATAAATATGTCATTTTAGTTTAAAACCCATGCCACATTTTCAAAACTATGAAAAAAATATTGAATTGTTTTCAAACATTAGTAAAATGATCATAAATTCATTTTAGATGTGTAAGAATCAACCACATGTCAATTTGACACCTGACGAGGTTGGTATGACTCGAAGTGCGAATTTTAAATATAAAATTTCTATTTTAGTTTAAAATGCATGTCATGTTTCCAGAACTGAGAACATTAGATCATATTCCTTTCAAAATTTAGGAAAATAATCCATAAATTATTTTGCACATCTAGGCATTGACCACATTCCAGTCTGACATGTAATGTGTCCGGCATGACTTGAAGTACATGTTTTCAATATAAAATGTCATTTTAGTTTAAAAAGTATCACATTTCGAAAACTAAACAAAGAAGATCAGATTATTTTCAAAATTTAGGAAAAATATCCATAATTCATTTGTGATGTTTATGAATCAACCAAACATAAATCTGACACTCTATGTGGTCAGTATGACTCAAATTCCATGTTTTCAAAACAAAAGTGTCATTTTTTGTTTAAAACAAGCATAAAATAGACAAAACTGATAAAAAAAGACATAATATTTTAGAACATTAGAGAAATGATCAATAATTCAATTATTATCTATAATAATTAAACATATGTCAATTTTACACCCAATATGGTCAATATGATTCAAAGTGCATGTTTTTAATAGATAATTTCAATTTTTGTTTAAAACACATGTCACTTAACAAATAAGGAGAATACGAGCTTAGATTATTTTCAAACTTTAGAAAATGATCCATAATTAATTTCTTACTTCTATTAATTGATCTCACATTAATCCAATACATGATGTGGTTAATAGGACTTGAAGTGCTTGTTTCAAAAATAAAAGTGTCATTTTAGTTTAAAAGACACATCAAATAAACAAAAAAGAGAATATGATCTCAAATTATTTTCAAACATTAATACAATAGTCCATTATTCATTTTGGTTTTCTATGAATAGATCAGACATCAATTTGACACACAATGTTACCGATATGACTCAAAGTGTGTGTTTTCAATATAAAAGTGTCATTTTAGTTTAAAATGAACATCACCATCTACAACTGTGAAAATGAGATCTGATTGTTTTCTAAATTTATGAAAATGATCTATAATTCATTTTTGACATGTATAAATTTACCACACATCAATATGATGCACAATGTGGATGATATGAATCAAAGTGCATGTTTTCCATATATAAGCTCCATTTGTTGTTTAAAACATGCTTCACATATGTAAAAATGTGCATAATAAGATTAGATTGTTTTCCCAACATTTTATCTTCTATTACATAATTAATTTACTTATCATTTTTATTAGAAAAATTATTTTGTTAATTTTTACAAAGTTAGTTCTTAAATAAGAACAAGAAATGGTGGGATAGTTGAAGGACTATTATCAAAAATAAAGTTCTCTTAAATTAGATCACATACACAGTGAAATTTTATCACTACATGTGTTATCTCATTCAAGATCACCTATATTTGAGAAAAAAGTAAATTGAGTGATGTGTAATAATCAATCACAACTCAATATGATACATGGTGTTCCTAGTATGACTCAAAGTATAAGTTTCTAGTTTAAAACTAGCAATTTGTGTTTAATTGTTTTTATAGTATTACTAAAATAAGTATTGTTTTCTTATATAGGTGCATTATTTTTATTAATTTGGGATCGTTTGTTCAAAAATAAATAGTATGATCGGGGTTTAGAGGGAAAAGATAAAGGAATATTGATGTTTTTGAATGTATGTGATAAATTTTAATTACTCATGTAATTGTACAAACAAATGTTTGAAATGTCTATAATATAATGTTTTTTTCTTTCATTTGTGGTGTAAATTTTATTTCAATTAAATTACATATTTTTTCCAGTATTTCCTCCATGTTATATCTTCTATAATGCTCTGTAATTTTAATAGCACGCTGTAGAAGTTTGCCTCTTTATTATTATTAGTAATAGAATTGATAAAGGGAACCTTTATCAGTGATAGAAAAATAGATAATAAAGGTATTCTTTATCAAAACTAGGAATAATAATAATAAAGGGATCCTTTATCGGTGATAAACTAGAACCGATAAAAGAAACCCTTTATCAATACTTTTTTCTCAATTATAACAGCCTAGGGATTTTAAGGGTTCTATGATTGTCAGTATTTTTTATACTGACAAAGGCCTATTATAGAACTATTAATGGCCTTATGTGTATTAGTGGGTTAAGTTTCCCAGTGGCTTGGTTAGTACATGAAAACTTGACATACATGCTTGTTTATAGTTATAGTTTAATTATTCATCATTATTATTTATATACACATATATATATATATCTTAGTGTGTATTATAATAAATTAGTGAGACCCTGATGGGATTTATTTCTTATATGTATCATATTTACTCTGGTGAATATACTGTCCTTATGTCTATTATGAAGGTCTGAGCATAGGTTGTGCAGTTTATCAGGATCAAGAACCTCAATAGTGATTGTAGATGGGATTGTTTTTGGGGATTTGGGTATAGAAGTAGAGCCTCCTTGTGTATTTATTATTTATTATTTTTTATATGTGATTGTCCTGATGGGAAATCAGTTGTGATGCATGAATTGTGATTTCATATTCATTTGTTACACCATTGATGTGTTGATGTTTTTTTATACTCTGGTTATCTATCATGGATGTTTTTTGGTTATGTATTGTTATTAATTGTTATAATATTGAGGTCATGGTATCCTTGATATATGAGTTAATCCCTCATCGCTAGTCCACAGACTCTGGCATATTGGTAGGTACATTTTTGGATATCCGCTAAACCCAACTATGATACTGATTATTGAGTTCATCGATGGAAATAGAAAGTTTTAGTAGTGATTATTTACTTTGAATTACTATTTCTAAACTATTAGATATAGATATTAATGTGTTAGATCCTGTGATGAACCTGATACTACTGAGTCATGATCAAATTTCTAGAGGAAAGTCCATGTAACTAGGGATATATGATCATTGTTTTATGTTTTTCACTATTATATTTGAGACATTTATCTGAGTATGATGTGTTTGTTTGAGATAAACAATTATAGTTTTTTCAGTTATCCCATAATTGAAATAGGCATGTGTAAATACATAATACTCAACATATATGATTCATATAACATTTTATGCTTGTTTATGAATAATTTTATTAATAATAAATGAGTCAGTTTTTTAAAGTGTCAACAATTAATTATAAGATATTTATTTTGTATCTTATTAATGTAACTCATATCAATTAAACCCTAATGTCTTCTAATATTCAGTTAGGGGAGTCTTAGCAAGGGTTATTATCAAATTGTGATAATATGGTCATAATATATACGAAACTGTATGAAAAGACATGGGAGGTTGGTTTAGGATTTTTATTCCTTAGTGGTGGTATCACATAGACAAGGTATGCCTAAGAGATTTTTAAAAATGCGAATAATTTTCTTTGATGTGTTGGAAACACTTGAGAGGGTGGGTGGATCATGTGAGGAATTTTGTGGGATTTTGATATGTAAATCACTTGTTTTATTTTGTTATATCGATGATGGGTTTGAAATTAGGGATTGATAGGATGGAATTAATTTTGTTTTTGGGTTTCGTTTTCAATGGAATAATGGTTGGTGATCCTAGATAGTTAGATCTAATAAATTTAGAGCATGGGTAAATACTTGTGGTTTTTGGAATGATTCCCATGTTGTGGGTGATCCTTGATTAGGCCATAACATGTTTGATATTTATTGTGTTCATTAGTCATATTGGAAGGGAAGAACCATGGGAGACACTAAGAGGATGATATTGATGTGTGAGTGAAGGCTGTGAAGTTTGTTTAGGCATGTGAGCCTAGATTTTGTGATATTAAACTCATGGTAGAATTAGATAGATTGTGTGACAAATTAGTGCATGGAGATAGACCTATTGGGTTTAGATGAGATCAGTATCTATGGTATGTTAGAACTTGTGATAAATTTATCTATAGGTTTACTCTTCCTTCCTAGAGGATAGTGATTATTGGAATTAATTTTTGGGAAAATAATTTATGCTTGAAGAAAGTTTCATGTTAGTTATGTGTAGTTTCTATTTGCTATATTTATTAGTATAATAGGCCATGTATTGGTACATTGATAGTTTATTTGGTTCCATGGTAATTAAATTGGTATGAAAATGATAGTGTGGGGATAGGTAACCTAGTACCTAACTGCTTAGAGAAGACTCACCGGACCTTGTTTGGATTTGGTGATGTCCCCCTTGGAGTGTGAATTGTATGAGGTGTAACTTTTTTTCAGTTAAGATATAAATATAAATATAATGAAATAGGTGAAAAAAATATATACATAGAGGCATGATGTTTTGATGAAAGTTTTTAGTGATTCCTCTATGCCAATATGTAACTACAAATATTGAATGGAATACCATTGTAAGGTCAATATGTGATTGCTTCTTGAAAGGTATTATCTATGATGGTATGAGCATGACTGTGGAAGAGTGAAATTCATGTGATGATGGAAACAACTAAGATTTTTGATTGAGGAGTAGTATAAGGGAATACATATAGGTGGGACATCACAATTATCTATTAGAGGGTGTGACCCACATTGTGAATAAAAATTAGAAAATTCTGATGATACCATTCCTAATGAATATGGATTGGGTAGTGATTGGTGTTTTATGTTTGTGGATGGATATGAGCATATCATTCATGTCCCATCCATATGTATAGTAATGATTTTAACTTGTGCCTTATAGATTATGTGATTTGGTTCAGTAGAGTGAAAATCATGATAAATCTTTTGCGGGGAACATCAAATATATCATGGGTGTATGACCCTCATATTGAAAGGATCATGGATGCGATGAGAAAATTTAGAGAATGATTTCAATGCCACCAATATTTCAGTGAGAGGTTATATATAATTTCATTTAGTTCTTTAATGAATATAATATTTTTGATTTGAATATGGTTTCATATGGATCCCAAGTGTCAACATAAAGGTTGGGAAATAATTTGGTTGGATCTAGGAGTGATTTAGATTGGGGATATATCAATGCTCATGGGTGGAGTATGACCATGTATTTGGATGGTTGAGGTTCCAAAAATTAAAATAAAATATAAAATGGGCTTAGAAATTTCTGTGGGTTTTTGGATTTTTTTGACGCCTATGGGATTTAAGGCATTATGCTTGGGATATATAATGATGCTCCAGGAGATGAAGAATAATGTTTTTGAGAATATTTTTCTAGTGGTGGACTGATAATAATTTTACATATAATCAAATATATTGCGGTGGAAACTATATTATAATTATTTTTTATAGTTAAACTAACATGTTTCAATTATTTGATTAGAAAATTCCTAGAGAAAAACTCATATATATAGACGTTAATGAAGAGTGTAAATACATCGAGTTATGTTTTAGAATTGGGAATAATCCATTGAATTATATTTTCATCTATGTATTAGATATTAAGAGATGTTCTTGGGAACTTCTTGAGTATGATAATCCCTATTGTTGGGAGTTTTTAATGGATATTGTCATAAAGACACATAAAATTATATAGAGATTTAAATTTTTATTCTCCATGGTGGGGATATATTGAGAATTGGGTGAGTGTTGAATTAGTGATCCGGATGAATTTCTGATAATTTCAATGCAATTGGCTCATCTCGTTGTTATAGTTAATGGTGGGGTGTGAGGATCATGCTATGATGGAGGGAACATACTATGAAAATAACCCTGCTTATGTATTTTGAAAATAAAAAAAATCCATATGTATAATGGTAATTATATGATAAGGGGAATCATACCATGATTACGACCCTTGGGTTTCATTAATAAATCATAATGTATTAAATTATAAAATTTTAAAAGAAGAAGGTGGTCATTTTGTGACTCTTAGTCTACACCGTGAAGTCTTATCCAAGGATAAGTGTCACGGTGTAGAGTGTTAGGGATATATCATGGAAATGGGGTCATGTTAAAGGACATGATATAATGTAAGGAGGCTATACAATTAAGGATTTGGCTATAAATTGTTGATTCTTCCTAGAGGTAGGGATTCAGACCTTGACATGAAGGGATATATTATGTTGGTGTGGAGTTCATAATGTCAATTATTCTTGGTATATGTGTGATGTATCATGACCATAGGGGCCATGCTGTGTGAGGGGATCATGGGTGTGGTGTTTCATTATTTTAATTGGGCCATTCAATGATTATAACATAGGTCTGGGAATCTCTACATGATACATTTTGTCACTCCATGATGTTTTCCTTTTCTAATTTTTTTAAGTCAGGGGTAGACCTATGACTTCAAATTCATCCCATACCATGATTTAGAGGGATGTGAGTTATGGGGAAGGTCCATTTGATCAGATCCTTTCCCATTTAATCTCCCTTTTGATCCCCCTTGGTGAGGGGTGTTTGGGTGGATTTTTCAATGGTTATTTGAGGTATTGTTTTTCTCTTCTCCATTTTTTATTCTTATCCCTTATTTTCCATTGATTTTTGTATCTCTGATCTAGGGTTTGAGTTTTATTCCACCAAATTATAGTGGAATCATCCTAGATAATGAGTCTTTTAGACGTTTTGGATAAATGAGGCCCTTTGATGATGACGACACACCGTATATCAAGGTCTTAGTGTTTCTCAGTGTTTCTATAAGTGTTTTTAGTGATTGTGCCTAATGTATTAAATTGTTTAATTAATTTTGAGCTATTTATAATTCATTTTGGGTAATTTGGATGAGATAATGGCTTGGGAGATGAGGTTTCTTGATCAAGGCATGGATGTGTCTTGGTATAGGCATTGACTGCCAATGAGTGGAACATGGAATGGACATAACTCGATGTTTGTGATAGATGGTCAATATAATAAAAATATATATATACATGTTGATCAATTATTATTAATTAATGAATGATATTATATGGTTAGGTTAAAAGGATAATGAACAAAAATTATATAGGTAAATATATAAGAAGGAAATGAGCCTCTCAAAGTAGGGGAATATACTCGTTTGCACGTTAGATATTAGTGATGTTCTCGAAGACTACATCACCATGGGGAATAAGAGAGCAGTTTAGTTTATGTGAGAACCAGGTTAGTTCATGTGTTTTGATTTTTTTTCAATAGCCTATGATAACTTGTTATGGGTTTAGGGGGTAGATATAAGGGTTGGTGGCCTAGGTACAATGGGTGGGATTGTTGTGCATCACATTTTTGATTAAGAAACGCCTCTAAAGTGTGAATTAGATATGTGGTGAATTCAATGATAAAAATATGTCCGCCAATGATTGATAATGTGTTATATAGAGATCCCTATTAGTACCCAAGTCTGGGTTGTGGGAGATGTTATGATGGTTTGGAAATGTGTTTCCAAGAGGATATTAGGCATGAGTATTGTATAATTCTTCATGATTGTAAATAATATTTTGACATGATATTTTAAAATGGAATTGGACCTAATCTATTGAACCAAAGGTCAGGTACATCCTATGGGATATATGGTCACTTTGGGGTGATAATGTGGGTTGATATTAATGAATTGAGATAAGACTGTGTTTAAGTAACCCAATGGATGAAATTATAGAGAATATGCAAATACTAATGGGTTTGACAGGTTGTGAAAGTGTAATCAGCACAAGCATGAGGAAATTAGACTATAGGGTAGTCAGGTATGAGAAATTTTGATGGTATGAGAGGGTATCAAAGGCCAAGTCCTGGCCATGTAATCCAGTGGGGGTGCTTGTGGGATAAATTATATATCATTTCTTATTCATGTGTATGTGTTCCCAACTACGTATATGTTTGATGTAATTATTTAATAGATTCACGGAATTATCCTCAATAAGAGTGTATTAGAAGGGACCACCTTGATTGAGAGGGTACTTTTCCATGTTTTACTTATGAGACCCACCCTAATGGAGGGAGTGGTTAGTTTCATGTGATATATAAGTACATGTGACTTTAAAAACCTATAATTACGAGTTTAATAGTATGGATTTCACATTATTATATTTTGAGGTTATTTTTAGTTTAATGTTTTAGATAATTAGAAAAATAATTACTTAACATTTTCAATACTATCACACAATTCCCATTTTTACCACAAAATCATGATTTGTAAATGCACACTATTTTTAATTTATGACACAAATTCTTTATTCAAGGAGAATTTCGTTTATTCAAAACTAGGCTTCACAATTATTCCTTCTCATTCATAGGCCTTCAATTTTTTTTTCAAAACATGGTATGATAAAAAAAGCATAAAAAGGTATATAAAAAGTAAAATAAACCATTAGTTAATTTAAGAGAACTATGAAATCCATAAGAAATTTTTTTCCTTTTATATAATAAACATTGAACACAAAGTTTCATTTAATTATTAAAAAAATAAACTTTTTTTCCAGAATGTTTTTTATAAAACAATTTATAATAATGAATGATGGAAAATTCAAAATCATGAGGGATTTATAGAAAACATGAGAACCCATAATTTTTTTTGAAACACATACCATTCACCCTTACAACTTCATAAACTTTCCTTACCCCTTGAAATAAAAAATTTAAAGAAAAACCATTCAAAATCATTGAAAATATATGTAGGAATATTGGAACATCATACTTTCATCATGAAATCATCTAACATAAAAATTTAATCATTCTCTTAGGATTGACTGATATAAGTGGTGTATCTCATATTAATAGAGCAGTTGAAATTAGTTAAATCTCTTATTTCATAGGAGTAACATATTATTTAATTTCATCCACATTATCGTAGGAGTAACATACATCTATTAACTATAATATCCCATAGGAGTTACTTATATTTAGTAAGATTTGTTGTCTTTTTGGAGTAACTTCCATCCAATTCACTCTGTAACATTACCTAATGCATTGGAGAGCTATATCAGCTCACCCATCATCATGAGATATATCGAAATCACCCATCATTATATATTATTCCAAAGTACCATAACCTGAAAAAAAATTAATATTTCGATTTTTATCATAGAACCCTCGAAAATATCATTTAAAATAACAGAAAAAGGAAGTTTCAATTTTCATAGAAAATTAATTAAAAATATCCATTTATTTTTATATCATTTTAAAAATAAAAAATTTCTAAAAAAATGGAAGATGACATTCTTTAAAAAAATGTAAAATTTAGGGAAAATAATGATAACAAGGAAGGGAAATAGTTTTAGGAATATACAGTAGACCAATAAAATTTAAAAAGACATTATTTTTAATATTTTATAAAGAGTCAAAAGTAAGCCATGCCAAAAATGATAAAAATAATGATTTTGAAAACTTTTTAAATAAAATAAAAATTAATTAAAATTAATATTTTACAATTTTTTAATTTTAAATAATTAATTTATTGAAAAATTATAAAAATATTGATATGTAGGAAATATTTGAATAGAAATTTCAAAACTACTAAAAATGGAGTTTTAAAGAAAAATCCCTTACCACTTTGGTAACATTTAAATCCAAAGGAAATTGGAGAATAAAACCTGAAACAATTTTTTTATAATATATTATAGTAAATTTATGATAGAAGGAATCAAAATGGATTTTTATACACCACACCAAATAATACAAATAGTGAAAATAGGATAATTATCAAATAAAGAATATTGGGAGATGAAATATCTTCACTCAAGTCCTTTCTAGATTCCTATGTTATCTAACTAAAAAACTATATTAAATTTATAAATTCTTTTTATCATTTTTCATATATATTACATTAATATTCTTCTTTATATTTATTTTCTTACCATGTTTAATATAGTTTATAAGTTGGTAAGTTTATGTCAGAATTTTTGAGGTTGTTTGGTTCATAATCTCAAAAATAGACTTGGTAGGTGGACCATGGTCAAAGGGTACATGGTAATATAATATCTAGAAACATAAAAGTTGTTATTATCAGTTTTATAAATTCAATATATTTTTATAACCATCCTTATAATATGGAAATAAAAAATAAAACACATTGTTTCATGGAAGATTTAGTACACATATACACATGATCAAAAATTAAACTTTTTTAATGGGTGGAGTTGACAAAAAAGATAATATCTTACTTTTTAAAAATATTAATTATGTAATAAATTTCATATTTACTCATTATTTATATTCTTATAATGATCCATGTGAGACAATAATGAAAAACATATCACATCACTTCATGGAGGTGGTAGTCCACATATATGCGCAAGTGATGTTTTCATTTCCCCCATGATGAAAAAAGAGGATGAAAAATGATTTTACCATAAAAAATATGATTTTAGTATATTTTTGGATATTTATGATATTATATATTAAGGTTTTTTATAGGTTTTCATGATGAAAAATAATAAATAAACAAGAAATAACCCAATTAAGAGTTATACCTATTTTTTTGGAAAAAGTCATTTGGCTTACACATTAAGATTTTCATGCAGGGTATTCTGATGAGTCCCATACCTCTAAGTCATTTTTACTAATTTTGGGGATCAATTTGGGTAGTTATTCTTTGATATAAAACTCTTATGTATTACGAAAATAGGGGATAAGAGGTTCCATTTTATATGTGAGGTGGGTGGTAAACTTGTAAATAATTGAAATATTATTATATAATATATGTCTCACTCAAGTAAAATAGATCCATATTGTCAAATTTTATTGTATAATAAGGTTATTTTAAAATTAAAACCAAAAAATAAAATTTAATAGAGTTTTTTGAGATATTTCAACCCTTATCTCTATAACACTTTAAAACATGTACCGTAGTGATAAAGTTTTACCATGATTACAATAAATTATGATATAAAATGATATTAGAATCATTAAAAAATTAATTGCTTTTATAATAAATGTGGAATCCTTTTTTTGAGATTCAATTTCTTGAATTTATAAAAATATATGTTTAAAAAACCCAATGAAGAACAATTTTTAGAAAAATGTTTTTTTAAGAATAAAAATGAATTTACACCAAAATCAACTATAATATTTTTTCCCATTGAATTAATTTGTTTATATAAAGAAAAGGACAATTTTATTAACATTAAAATAGTTTTAAAACTAAATTTTACTATGTTAAAACATTATTAAAATATAAAATTCAATTTTTTTATTATAATAAAAAAATTGCTTAGATTTTAAAAATGTTAAACATATATTTATAAGGTCAACATTATACTTTCAAATGCATTTTATTACTTGTTATGTCACGAACCAACTTGGGTACCCTGGTAACTCAATAACTGAGCTGGTCCTGGCATAACCCAAATGGAGTTTCTGATCCCCACATGTTAAAAACTAACACCTGTCATCATACAACATACTAGTGGGAAAACATTTGCTAAAAAACATAGCGGATGAAAGAAAAGAAAGTCAATATACATACAAAAGAAAAACCAGTATGAGTAATCTACCAATAGAAAATAGTGCATAAAAAATTCCAAAGTACTAAAACTCAAGTACCAAAATATGAAAAAATAACCCAAGTCCCTAAGGACACAAGTCACCACGTCCAAGGTTTAATAGTCAGATCCATCTCCAAGTGATCCTTTCCCCTTACCCCAATGAGGAAAGAGATAATCTACAAACACCCGATGGCATAACTTGGGTGTGAGATAAAAATCTGGGTATGGACTCACCAAGGATTCCTTATCATATACTAACAATAGATTAACCATAAGAATTCTTTCAAATTCAAAATAAAAAGGTTTGGAATTTTAAAGCATATTTAAACAAATCATGATATACAATTCAAACGATTAAAAAATAATTTAAGAAAATGATTTAATAATGATGGAGTATTATTAAAACAATGGATTAAATAAATAATTTTATATAAATCTTAAAGGCATTTAAAGTATTTTAACAAGATTTAAATACATTTATATCTCAAATATAATCAAGTGAGTAATAAGGTCATATTCCAAATAACTATGAAAGATACAAGATATAGGAAATTGTACTCTCTAAGTGATCACAAAAATATGTGTATACACATATCACTCAAACACTGGTAAAAATAGACTCACCACCATCCCATTATGGAAGTTACCTACTACATTTATGTTTTAAAACATTGTATAATCGTGGAGTGTGTCCAAATAACTCACAAACTAACTAAGCCGTGCATGGGCGCTTACACGATCAAGGATGGGTAATTTATTTTAAGACTTTTTGAAATAAAATTAAATCCCATTCCTATCATTTTCGAATGTCAATTTTCCATTTAAAAACCCAAATGGGGTTTTAATAAAAACCGGCCTCTTTAACAAGATAAAACCATTGGGTTTCTATCAAAACATTTTATACCATTTTTCACATGTTTGAAATCAATTAAAAACTAATTTGATCAATTTTCCAATCCATTTCCATAATTAAATTCAACAATTTAATTAAAATAGTTTCCATAAAGTCTATAATTTAAATTATACAATTTAAATCAATGAATTTCCATCCCCCCCCCCCAATTCAATGGAATTGGGGGTTGTCCCAATTTTCATTCCAAAACTATTTAAAATATCCCAATTAAAAAGAATTGGGTGATCATCATATCAATTGAAATAATGTTTGAGAAATTTAATGTAAATCAACAAATTAAATAAATCAATCAATTCATGGTTAATCAATTTGGCTAATTGGGATGGAACCACCAACCATTTTCCCAAAAATCAACACTCACAACAACATCCGCCAACAAGAACGAAGGTTATAAGACCTCGAAACTCAACCTAGAATTGAGATCCAAAATCTTGGAGAATATATCCATATATTTCAAGATGATTTAATGAAATCCATAAGTAGGAGAAAGAGATAAAGATGAAGAATGAGGGAGAAATCTTACCCGGGAAACACACCACCAATGCAACGACAATCGAATGCCAAACCAAGGGGTTCAAAAAGGTTAGAGAGATTAAAAATCACCTAGGGAAGGATTAAAGTTGAGCAAAATGAAATTGGAGAGAAGGAAAAAAGAAGGTTGCAGCCACGCTTCCCATTTAAAACCCACATTCAGGGTATTACAAGATATGTAATCATATTACACGTGAAATATTTATGTTTTAGAAGCATAAAAAACACATTTATTTAAATGAAACACCATTCATTAAATAACTCATGAGGTGTAACGGCTCTTAACCTCTTGTAACCTTTCACAGTGTGAATCTTATTTCGACATGACCCTTATCAAAACATGAATCAAGAGACCATTACACATCATGTGACATAGTTACACGACGTGTAACCCTTCGGTAGCCTGTAGAAAAGGGTGGTTAAAGATGAGAGTCCAAAAAAATTATACGTCACCACTATAGGTATCCTCCCAATTCATTTTCAACCCTACCCAGTCAACAAAAAAGAAAGAACCATGACAATGTTAAAGACATACCTATTAGATCAGTAATGGTATAATAAAACCTCCCCACCATAAAAAATTTATTTCCCTAGAAATCAATAAATAAGCTTCCATGCAAAAAAGATGAGGCCACTACATTCTCAACAGTGCCTGGTATTCCCATTTCTCATGATTAGAAGATTATTTCTCCTATAGCATACGAACCAAAGGTATTTCCCCCCCATAAAGTACCTTGGTCTCATAATAAACTATCCTGATTGGCCACTCAGTAAAAGATAAACCAGGTTCAATATCAAGATCTCTCCAGCTAAAAATATGATATGGATCAGATAAATGCTTTCTCAGGTACGATACATGGAATATTTTATGTATTAACTTCAGCTATGTAGGAAGTTCTAAATGGAATGTAACTTTTCCCACCTACTCAAAAACCTTGAAAGGTCCCACAAAATGAAGGGAAAGATTCCCTTACTTCCCAATCTGTCGATAACCCTATTGGGGTGAAAATTTCAAGAACATCTGGTCACCAACTAGTAATTAAAATGGTCTATGGTGAATATTGATATAAGACTTATATCGGTTTTGTTCCATATATATTCTATGACTAATTAACTGAACCTTTTCTGTTGTATCTTACACAAAACTTGGTCCAACCATGGAACCTTCACCAATATTTGAACAACAAAATGAGTATTTACATGAACGACCATAAACAAACTCAAAAGTATCCATTCTAATTGATGACTGGTAAAAATTGTTATAAGAAAACTCAATAATCCCCAAATGATCATCTCAAGACCCAATGAAGTTGAAAACACGTGTGCAAAGCATATCCTTTAAAATATTATATCTCTCTCTATCTGGATATCCAACAGCGGATGGTAGGCCATTCTCTAATGAAAATTAGATCCCAATTCATCATAAAGTCATATAAGAAAGCTATAATATAATTGAGGATCCCTACCAGAGACTATTGTAGATGGAACTCTGTAAAAAAATCTATTTTATGTAGATATTTCACAACTCCTAAACTTTGATTGTATCACGAATGGGTACGAAGTGATTTGACATGGTCAACCAATCAATCACAACCCATATTACATTCTTCTTTATCTGGGTATAAGGAAACCCAACCACAATGTCCATAGAGATTTTATCTCACAAACAATTAGGGATTGGAAGTGGCTAAAGTAAACCTAAAGGTTTCTGATACTCGACCTTAACATGATGGCTTGTATAATAGTGGGAAACAAACTCAACAATGCCTTATTTCATACATGGCCACCAAAAAATCCAATTCATGTCATAGAACATCTTATTGGTCACTTTGTGCAAAACCGATTGAGAATTATGGAAGTCCCCCATCACAACCTTCCTTGACGCTAAAGACACAATGTAAAAATTCAAAAAACACAGAACAACCTCTTTGGAGAATGGCGACTGGGGAAATTTTTCCCCACCATAAAAATAGTCTCTAATTCTAAATAATTAATCATCAAAATATTAATAATGAGTAATCATCTTGAAAAGAGAGGATGTTAATTGAATTCTAGCTAAATAAACCTCATCCCCTAATTCTTGTACTCTAATATGCAATTCTAAAAAAAGATCCATCAAATTCCACTCTTCTGAAGATTATTTCACTACATGGGTTTGAAGTTTCCTGCTGAAATTGTTTTCGATGACATTCCATTTCCCTAGGGTATAGACAATATCAAAGTCTAAAGATTGTAGGTACTCCACCCAACACCTTTGGTAAAGATTTAAATATTTTTAGAGAAGATATAACTCATGATTTTTAGAGTGAATACATAGTAAACCTTTCTCGAAAAAGGTAATTCCCCCAACTCTTAAGTGCATTTCTCATAACTATAAGTTTAAGGTCATTCTTAGGAAAATTCTTTTCATGGGTCATAAACTGATGAGATCCATAAGAAACTACATGATATCCATGTATAAGAACATATCCCAAGCTAGAACCTGATTCATCATAGAAGACCATGTAGCTATGCCTAGCATTTAGAATTTTCAACACCAGTACAATTGTCAAAATAAATTAAAGATCAAAGAATAACTCTAAAATTTATCATTACAAGAGATATTCACTCCCTTTTGAGTTAGAGTAGTCATCAGAGAATCCAACTTCCTAATGTCCTTCATGAAACGACGATAATATTCAGCTAATCCCAAAAAGATATGAGTCTTGAAAACATTACATGGTTGCGCCCAAGTTATAACATAATTCACCTTCTCAAGATCAACTGATAAACCCTATTAAGACACCACATGTCCTAATAATTTTACTTCCCAAAACTATAAATCACACTTTGAAATCTTGGAATAAGGTCGGTGATTTCTCTGTAGACTCAGAACTGTTCTCAGATGATACATATGATCCTCCTTAGACTTAGAGTAAATAAGGATGTTAGCTAAAAAGACTACTATAAAGGTATCCACATGATCATAGAAAATTCAGGTGATCAATACCATAAAAACTGTAGGAGTATTTGTGAGACCAAAGGGCATAACAAGGTACTGAAAATGGTCACACCTTATTTGAAAGGCGGTTTTGTGAATGTTCGATTATTTTATCCTCAACTGATGGTAACCAGGTCAAAGGTTGATCTTTGAAAACCATTTCTCCCCTTTAAAATGATCAAACATATCATAAATATGTGGAAACATGTACTTTTTCTCCCCTTTTTCTTTACTTTAACTCGATTTAGCTCTTGATAATCAACACATAAGAGAAAAAAAACAATCATCTTTCTTAGTAAAGAGAACTGGTGCTTCCCATGGTGACACACTCAGGCATATAAAGTATTTCTCTAGAAGGTTATCTAAATAAGAATTTATCTCTTTAATTTCTACCGGATCCATGTGGTAATAGGGAATATAAACTGGTTGAGTACCAGGAATTAAGCCAATAGAAAACCCAACCTCCCTTACCAGTAGAAAACCAGAGAAAACAGAACGGAACACGTTGGGAAATTTAAAGACAACTGGACAAAGATCACCACTAAAATATTCCCAATCCAAATCAAAATAAAACATTGATAGTACCTTCTACAACTACGGATATGATGGTTCAACCCTACTCGACCTTGGGTACTATTCTCTATGAAGGAAAATAGACACACCACTAGGTGTAGTATGGTAAACCCACTGAAGATAACCATTAATGTAGGATTTATTGGAAATGATCCAATCCATTCTGAAAATAATGTCAAGAGGTTTCATGTTGAGGACCATTAAATTCCTATCCAGCTCATCATATGATAGAGAGAAGACACAAGAAGGAATATAAAGACCCTTCTCTATCTTCATTCCAAGGGGTTTAGTAATATCCATTTGACAAGATAAAATCCTTATAGGAATATTCAATAGATTAAAGATAAAAGTTGTAATAAATGAATGAGATGTACTGATATCAAATAGATAAGTCACTAATTATGAGGATATAGTAATGGTACCTCTCATAGTCATTAGACCCCTATACACTTCCTTTAGAGACTCTTCCACTATGTAAATTAGTTTCATTACAGAAGCCTATGGCTAGAACTCTTTTATATGTGAAGCATATGATTTCCCCACAATTTTAGGATGAGATGATGATCTTGTCCCACTATGCAATGTATAAAAGAAATGGAAGAATCTATATTAGTGTCATGTATGTCTGTAGGATCTACAGTTCTTGGGTGGCTCAGTGAAAACCCTCTTATAATGTCTTGACTTTTCAGACTAATAGAAAATCAAAGGAATTACCCCCAGTGTTGTAGGAGGTTTGGAATGACACTTCTGTCAAGAACTAACATGATAATCATAACACTTCCACTTTCACTTTAGGGAACTGGCACTACCATTCGGATAAAAAGGAACACCCATTAACCCTCACCTTCCATCAAGGTCCTTCCCAACCATCATTTCCCTATCCATAACATCATCATAAGTTGGAAGCTGTAGGAATAAAAACTAATAACAAATATCTAATTAAATAACCAACTCAAACTATTGATCCTTCATACTTTCATTAGATATAATCTTTGGTGAAAACTTCAACAGCTCCACAAAGAGATTTGAATACCCAGTCATGATTCTTTTGGCCTTCTCAAGACTGAAAAACTCTATATAATTGGACAAAAACATTGACTCTGGAAATAACTGGTCAATAAAAATATCCTTGAAGTCTTTCTATGCTAACCATGATGTTTCTTTGTTATCACCATCATGTTCCACAATCTCCTGCTCGGTCCTTCCATCATTAAGGTGGAACATGTTACCTTTATTTCATTCGGTGTCTCCAAGAACACCAACATATGTTATATCCTTCCCAACCATTCCTTAAAAATGTTGAGGATCAATGGAGCCTTTGAAAACCTCTGGCTTCATGTGAAGGAAATATTGAGAATGATTTTGAAGAACATCCCCTTGAGGATCCACAACTAGAGCCTGAATTGGGAATGGAGGTGTTTCTTGTCCTAGAGCTTGGATAATGCACACAATCACCTCAACTAGATTTGGGTGCACTGGAGAATTTTCCCACTGCGTTTTAGTAGCAGATTCCTCCTGGATGTGATTTCCATGTCTTCTCAAAGGCATGATGCTAGGTAACATCAACAAAAAAATAAAGAGGACATCAAATTAACACTCAAACTGAGAAACAAGGGAAATTAATCCCAACATATATAACAAACAGGATTTGGATTTTTCTCAATCCAAGTCACAATTGGGAAAAGACTAGAACTAATCTCCAATATGTCTTTCCTCAACAACCCCTTGAGACTTAACATTCATTGTAGTGAGATATAATCATACAGTCAATCGCAACTACCTCCTATGTCCCAAAAAGATTTAAAAAATGCATACCGATTTCAATACAAATGATCAACAACCTTTTCTGATACCATTTTCTCATGAACCAACCCGATTACTACAGTAACATGATAACCAAACCAGTCCTGACATAGCCCAAAGGGTGTTTTCGATCCCCACTGGTCGGTGACTAGAACCTATCATTATAAAACAAACAAGTGGGAACAAATTTTCTACAAAACATAGCGGAAACAAGATAAGAAAGTAAATATGAATACAAAGGAAACTCTTCTAGGAATAATGTACCAAAAGTAAACAGGGACTAAACATGCCCAAATCATAATAACTCAAGTACCAAAATAAGAAAAAACAACCCAATTCCCTAAATACACATCTCAACACATCCAAGGTTTAATAGATGGATCCACCTCCAAGTGATCATTTCCCCTTTCTTGAACCTGGAAGTAGATAATCTAAAAACACCTGAAGTCACAAGTAGAGTGTGGGATAAAAATCATAGTAGGGCCTTACTAAGGATTCCATATATGATCCCAATAATAGATTAACCAAATTAATTCTTTCAATTTTAAAATAAAGAGGTCCTGAATTCTAAATCATATTTAAAAAAAATCATGCTATACAATTCAAATGATGGAAAAAGACTTTAAGTTAATGATTTATAAATGATGGAATATTTATAAAACAATGTATTAAATAAAACATTTATATAAAACAATTTATATAAATCCATAAGGAATTTAAATTAGTTTAACAACATCGGAATACATTTATCTCTCAGATATAATCAATCAAGAAACTTGGTCACCAGCCAAATAGATATGAAAGTACCAAGATATATGACTTCGTACTGTCTAAGTGATCATAGAAATATGTGTATACACACACGTATCTCTAACATTGGACAAAGGCAACTCGTCACCATCCCATCAGGGATGTGACCTTCCGAATTTATGTTTTAGAATTTTGTATACACATAGATTGTCTCTAAATAACTCACAAACTACCTATGAATTGCATGTGCTCTTACACAATCAGGGATGAGAAATTTATTTTAAAAAATCTTAAAATACAATTAAATCTCATACCTTAATAATTTCCATTCAAAAATCAAAATGGATTTTTAATTAAACAATATGCCTCTTTAACAAGATAAAACCACTAGGTCTCTATCAAAACAATTTAATCTATTTTCACAAGTTTGAAATCAATTCAAAACTAATTACATCAATTTTAGAATCAATTCCCATAATTAAATTCAATAATTTAATTTAAATAGTTTCCATCAAATCTAAAATTTAAATTTATTAATTTAAATCAACCAATTTTCACACACTCTACCCAATTAAATTGAATTAACGGTTTTACCAATTTCCAAGAAAAAACCATTTAAAATCTCCCAATTCAATAGAATTTTGTTTTTATAAAATCAATTGAATGAAATTTTGATCAATTTAATTTAAATTAAATAATTAAATAAATGAAGTAATTCAAGGTTAATCAATTTGGTCAAACGGAACGGAACCACCTACCTTTTTCCTGAAACTCAACACTCCCATTAGAACCCATAAATAAGAACAAAGGTATAGGAGACCTCAAAACTAAACATAGAAGATAGATCCAAAACCATGGAGAATACATCCATCAATTTCAGGATGAACTATTGAAATCCCAAAGGAGGAGAAAGAGAGAAAGATAAATAACAGAGAATAAATCTTACCTGATAAACACACGACCAACGTAATGATGATCGAACGCCAAAACAATGGGTCCAAAAAGGTTATAGACCTTCATGATTTCCTGGGGAAGTCTTTGGGTCAAGAGAAATGAAACTCGAGAGGAAGGGAAAATAATATCCCAGCCGTGCTTCTCGTTTAAAAACTCCAGTTAGGGTATTAGAAGATGTGTAATCACACTACACATCGTGAAATAGTAAAATTTTAAAACCATAAAAAAACATGTAACTTTAAATGAAAATTCATTAATTAAATGACTCATGACATGTAACGACTCGTCAAATCATGTAACCCTTCATGATGTGAATTTTTCTCATGACATGAACCTTCTCTCGACATAAATCAGGTGACCATTACATGTTGTGTAACCTAGTTACAAGGAGTGTAACCATCTGGGAGCCTATAGAAAAGGCCCGTTAAAGCCGAGAGTCCAAAAATATCTTAATTCACCATTATATGAATCCTCCCAATTCATTCTTAACCCTACCCAGTAAACGAAAAAGGAAAAACCATGACAAGGTTAAAGACATACATATTAGACTGGTAATGGGATGTTATATATTAAATATACATTTAATCTATCAAAAAGGATTTATAAACTTTCATGAAATTGTAATATTATGAAAATTTCATAAACGTGACATTATTTTTAATAATGGTTTTTATATTTATTCACTCAAAAATGAAATATATAAGAAAAATAAAAAAACAATTTAAGCATACATTTACCAGATGATATAAAGAATTAATTCCATTATATCAATTTCAATTTAATAAATTAAAATTTCAAATAAAACCCATAAAATAAGGGAAATCTTTTAATTTAGAGAAATGACCCCTTTTAAACATTAAATATTCTAAACCATTAATGAATTAATTCTTATAATTCAAAATTGAGTATTTATTTCTAAGTTAATGATAAATAAACTCAAATAATGAAAAATTCTCAACATATATTTCATAATATAGTTTTTCATATTGGTACATGCCACACAAATGACTAGGTTATAATAACCATACAATAATAATAATAATTCTATATTATATATTTGTTTGTTTATGATTTGTGTTGTGTATAAAAACACTATTGAATATAAAATTATGCATTTTAAAATATTATAGTGTTATATTCTAACAACTTAAAGAAATTTTCTCCCCACAACATTTTATTATTTCTCATGAAAGGGTGTACAACATTTTTAGAATAAATTACAAAGAGTTAAAGATAAAACAAATGATAATGAAACATTTTTTTAAATAATTAAAAATACATTTTTTGAAGACCAAAATCATAAAAATAGATAATAAAATATCTTTTTTAATTTAGGGAAATGAGAATATTAATGTTACCTAGAATAAAATATAATTGAGTTCAAAATTAAAGAGAAAAATAGTGGGAAGTGAAAACATAGACATGGAAGATAAATCTCTACTAAATATAATGACAATTATTCTTAACAGTGTTATCATTTTTTAATAATATTTCAATCAAGGAAGAATAATTTAATTAAAATTTAATTTCTTATATTGAGATAAAAAATCATAAATTAATTAGAAAATATTATAAAAGGATAATATTTTTAATTTCATTATTATTTTTCAATAAAAAACAGATTCTTTTTCTATCAAGAAAGAGAACATGAGAAAATTAACATAAATTTTTTATTGAAGTCTAAAAACTTAGTTTTATTCTTTTTTTGTGTGTTTTAATTTGTTTCAACCTATATTTTATTCCATATTCTAAATGATAAATTTCCAACATGAAACTTTATTATTTCTAATTCATGAAAATAAACTTCTAATTGATCATTATATATATAAATGGATGAAAATAGATTCATATCACATTTAATAAAACCAAAATAGTTATCAAAAGGTAATATAATATAAAATAAATTAATCCTAAAGTAATCCCCAAACCCTAAAAAATAGCATCTAAAGTTCTACATAAATCATTCTATAAATAGTTGACCATAAGACTCCGCAAAACATTACAAAAAAAATTTAAAATCAATAAATAGAATGATTTTATCACATATTGTTTTGAAATTTTACCCAAATTTATTCCTTAAATAAAATCCCATATTTTTCAATAATATTATCTTTACCTTAATCATAAAATATCCACAATATGTAATTAAACTTTATCCATAATTACCTTAACATCAAAGATCATATTAACATTAAATAACATCAATAAAATTCAAAAAATGTCCACAAAATTTAATAGAATCCATCCTAAAATAACATTTTCACTGAAATACATGTTAAATTTAAGGGTTTTATATACCTCATTCATCTATTAATACTCAAAAAATGTAATAACCCAAAATTTTATCATTGGAAATTCCCTTCTTATAATTATTTAATATTGTCTAAACCACACAAAATCACATTGAGAATATAATACAAACGTTATAAATGAATAATGAATGAAATATGATGTATTTATAGATGTTATGGAACTAATGAAATAGTACGTGACCTTTGGAATATTGATTCCAACATTATGAATATTAAACCAGAAAATTGAATAGTAACCTCAGTAATGAAAGTATAATTAAAATTTATTCATATTATCTATGACAATATGATATAATTATATCATAGTATAAGAAAATAAATATTTTAATAATTATTAATTAATTGTTTGTATTTTTTGTAAGTCATAAATATATAATTACAATTTTATGATTATTTTAATAATTTAAATGAAAATTTATTTTCATAAAATTTATTTATAAATTAATATTTTGTTTCCTTGTTATTATGAAATAATTTTATGAGACCTTAGTTAATTTTTCAATGTGTTATAAAATCAATTATATTTTTAAAATCTGAATTTTTTGATTAAATGATGATTTTAATTAAAAATTAGATTTTTCATATTTTGAAAATTATTTTCATAAAATGGAGTTAATTTTTTAATTATACATGTCAAAAAATGGTTAGGGTAATTTATTTGGATTTTTCTAAAATACATGATTTTTTGTTGAATAGTAAAATATGACAATTTACTATAAATGATAAATACTTGAATTAGGGAGTTGTAGATTATGTATATCTGATGTAAGCCTAAAATATCAAAATATATTTCATTATTTTAATATATTTTTTTTATAATTCTCAAACTATTCATAGTCATGAGACAAAATAATAATCTAATGAATTAAATAATGTGTAATAAATACCACACCTCACCACCTCTTCTCCTCAGACCTTCCATGATTTTATCTATAGCAACCCAAACCTAGATATCTTGGAGCCGGTGTTTGGTATCAATTATGTTGGAATTATTATAAGGGTTGATATCTCGAACGGCCAAAGAGTTTAATAGTCTTTGTGAACCAGATGCATAAATTTGTCTTGTATTACAAATGAATACACTAATTAGAAAATATTTATTTATTCTTTAAATGACTTTAGGGATTATAACATTATCACATATACTATATCTCTTAATATATTTCATAGTATGATTCTTCGATTCCTGTGGAAGGAAACATAATTAGCATGAGCTCAAATACTCAGTAAGGGTAAAATATAGCGGAATCAATAATGAATCAATAAGAATAAATTAACATAGAAAGGTATGTAATTGATAACACATGAAATTATAATAAATAGATCAGGGAAAATAAATATGGCAAGGTAAGAAACTAAAACATATTCCATTTAAACAATGAACTGAAAATAAAATGCAACTATATATATGTCAACGGAAAATCTCATGGATGAATAATAACTAAAACTAAATAAGGGAAATGCTTTCTTAATGGACATCATATCTGAGGAACCTAAAAAAATATAACATCAAGATCTTTAACAAGTTGGTTTAAACTATTTTAATTTTCCCAACTAATTTTTCTCAGGAGAACTTGTCAATGCTCTAAGGAGACATATAAAGTCCGAGCTCCACCTATTATTTCCTGTCCAAAGCATTCCTTATATTGAATGGTAAAAATAAATAATATGCCTTCTCAAATGTCTATATTGAATAAAAAATATAGAAATATCAATATTTCCACAAATAATCAAATAACTATCAAACTAGACACCATATTTAAAATGGTATGTAGCTTAAGAAATAGTAATATCCACGATAAATGATATAGATAATTAGGGGAAATTCAATGTTAAATTATTATAGGAAATTTAATATTTCAAGGGGAATAAAAAAATCATGAAATTAAATGTAAATTCTATCCTTGGAAAAATCAACCATAAACCATATTGAGTTAAAATAAGGATGGTATCAATACAACATAACCCATGTGGAGTAAAAATTGAGGGGTTTTTTTTAATTAAGGAATAGAAATACTATAAAAAGATATTTTAAAAAAACCATTCTTGAGGAAAACATCATTTTATTTAAAAAAACTTTTATTTGATTTTTTAAAAAAAATATTTAAAAATTAATGTTTTAAATATGAAAAGGAATCTTCAAATAAATGATGATGAGTAAATCTGTATATGATATATGAGGTTAAGATAATATTCCGTTTTCACTGTAAAAGGTTATAAAAATTGGCTTATATGGAATGAAACAATAAAATTACTTAAAAAGTTATAAAATAAGAAAGGGTAAAAATGCATTTTCTAAATCATTTTAATTTTTTTAATATTTATTAATAAAACTTTGTTTTTAGGAGAAAACAGGTTCTCTGACTAAAGAGAGAAATAATGTCAGGATTTCTAAAAAAAAATTTAAAAACATTTGAGTACCAAAGTGTTGAAAAATGGAACTAATACTTTAAAAAGGTCATTAATAACCATAGTAGAGAAATATTAAAAGTTTTATTTAACAATATTCATATAATTTCTTTGAATGGAAATACCATTGAAATATTATTAAAGTTATTATGGAGGACTATAATCTATAAACTTTCCAAAGTGTCTCATACCACTTTGAAACATTTAAATCATAAACCTCATAAAGGAATAATATTAAATGATAGTATTAAATACCATTAATATAAATTAATTTATGATACAATATATTAAAACGTCTAGTAGATACCCCCCAAAAAATAATTAATTATTGAACATGACATTTATGTCATAAAAGTAAAAAGTGAGATAAAAAATCCCTTACCTTATATCAGACCTGTCTCATGTGTATTTATATTCCTAAATAAAAAACATATGTTAATTATTTACTTGATTGATTTTTTTTCACTTTTTTCATTTTTTTTTTGTTTTATTTAATACCATTTTTTATTAAACTACTTAAACAATTAAGTTTACATAATGTGTTTTGACCAAGTTCAGTTTATGTGTTGAAAACAAATTTGGTTGGTAAACTATGATCAAATGGGTCATTATATAACATATAAATAATAATAATGACATAATTATTTTATTTATACATTAATTATACTTTTAAAACCAATCATTAAATATGGTTATGAAACCTGAACTAACATTACAATTGTGTAGATAGAAGGTCGTACGTACGCATGAGTAACATTTTCATTTTTCAATGATCATTATGGAAAGAAGGTTAGTAACAATAATAATTCCAAAATGATAATTATATACTAAATATCATACTATTTAATCATATATACTCATATATATAACTATTTTTATGTAAAAGGAATCACGTCATGTCGATGAGGCGGTAGTCTACAAGTCCACGAATGACGTTATCAGTTTTTAAGTGTGTGAAAGGGTAATAAATAAAATGATATATGTCATATTTTTTCATTGTCACATGTTTTTAATTAAAATCATCTTTTATACATCCCATGTATACTATGAATTAATCACATCTCTTTAAGGGGGTGGTAGTCCACACTTCCACAAACGATGATATCATTTAAAAAAATAGAAAATATAATGGTATGTGTTATAAAAAAAATACATAATAATGAATAAATAATAAATATCATATACAAAAAAATATAAACATAGTGTCCATAATATTTTAAAACTATGAAAGTTGGTAAAGGAAAAATGAACAATCATAGTTTCGTGAGGTGATAGTTTATCATACACATAAATAGTATGTTCGTTACCCATTAGAGGGAAGTGTGTATATGTGTAGGTAGATACCTTAGCATAAAAACAACATAGTATATTGAGTATACTACAGTTGTTCTATAAACATGGAACAAAAATTTTTATGGATTAAATAATTGAAATAAAACTAAATTGCTTAAGGGAAGATGTTACCTCTAAATCGGGGAACTTCTTTTGGTTTGTACTGAAAGGATTCCTTGTATTTATTTATTTCCTAAAGAGGGATTGAAAGTTTATAGAAGGTATTTTTAGGAGATATTTTTTAATATATTGGGTGAGTAAAGTGTCTTGAGAACTATGGGAATATGGGAAGAGAGGAGGCCTTTTTAGGGGAGGAAAAGGACTCACTTGGCATTTTTGAAACAAAAAGTTAGGTGTACCCACGTTTTGCCTAAAATAGTCATAAAAAAGCAATAAAATCAATAATTGAATGTTAATGGCCGAATTATGTCAATAAAAATGTTTTTGTACAAGTGGATAGGTTATTTGGGTTCCTAAATTAAGGGTTCAGTCTTTTATTAAGAATAATTTTTCTATAATAATTATAATTAATTTTAATTAATTTCACAAATAATTTTGGTTAAAAACTAATTTGACCTTATTAGAAATTATAAATTATTATGATTATAAATATGGAATCTATTTTTCCAAATTCCAATCACATATTTATCATAAAATTAATTTTAATTTAATCTCGTAGTTGGGACAACGAAGTGGATTTTAATGTAAATAGGTCTGAATATTTTCCATGTTTTTATGATCAATTTAAAAGTAAACTGATTTCAATGAACTAAATTTGACTCATTTATACAACTAATATATAATTAATCTTTTAAACTAACTTATAATATAATTTAACGTTGTAAATAAATCATATGAAAAATAAATTTTGAATTAAAATTCAGTATTTTCCACTATTCTCTGAAAATGAAACATCACAGAAAAATATACAAAATTCATCATAACTTAATTTTTATGTTTATATTTAAAATATAATTTTTATTTTGAAATATTAAATTTATAAAAGAGTCAAAAAATTGGATTTAAAATTTGTTCTCTATTAAAAGGCGGCAAAACTACCTTTCTAAAAATATAGAATTTTATATGTAATATTGGATTTGTTCGTATCTCATGATTATAAAATATATTGAATGAATATAAAAATATTCAATTAAATATATATATTACATTAATATAACTAAATACTTGTAATTAATTTAATTTATTAGGGTAAATATCTTTTTAGTCATAAAAATAGTTTTCAATAAAAATATTCCTTTTATAATCCATTGGTTATTATATTCATTTCTAATTAATTTTTAATCAATAAATTAGTTGTGTATGCAATATATTTTCATGAGTTAGTTAGTAGTATTAATAACGAATAGTTTATTATATCTTATTATATTAATTAATAATATTTTAATAATATATTATTTTTTGGTAAAACTCATTCTTGCATGTAATACAAGGCATCAAAGAAACTCATTATTGCATATGTTGAATGCCAAATGTAGTATCATGTTCATTAAAAAATATAATATATATTAAATTTATTTAAAATGGAAAATATATTATAAAATCTTCAAATATTATATTCCCTTTCACACTTGGAGTCGCATTCCATACACGTTATCGAATATAATGTTCCTACTTTATATTTTCGGGGCATTATATTCTCCCCAGCTTAATTAAATTGTATCCTCGCAATTTAAACTCCATCTTGGTGATAGGTTGTTTGATATTTACAAAGTCTAAAATCCCACATCATGAGAATTGTTCATAAATAATCCTCTATAAAATAGATAATTATAATTAAAAAAGTCACATGGAGTAACATATAATTAGGTCAATAAGTTTGAGATCATTAGTGGAATGTAAAGATACGTACGAAGAGGAAAAGAATAAATATTTATGGGCAATTATTGAGGTCATGAATAAAAAAATGAATGTTAAATAGAATTTTTATCGCCTCAAATACATAAATCTAAGATGATTTATAAGACCATCGGTTCATCAAAAATTAATTTATTATGAAAAAATTTTATTTCTAAGTCATTTTACTAATGTTGGGAATTTGCATTACTACTTATGTTTATAAGGAAATACACTAACTTGATATATGTGTATAAATAGAATTTGGTTGTTCTTAAATCAATTTACAATTCATAAAAAATTAATTTTGATTCCTAAAGCACTAAAATACATTTATAAAGGATTTTAAGGTCCATAAAAGAGTGGTAAGTATAACTATTTGCCTATAACTATTTTTAAAAACTACTATTTCAAGGTAATTAGTATCTAAACCTAAAAATAAAAACTACTAATTTATCATTAATTTTTATCCATCAAGTTATTCAAATAAAATCAATGACATATTAACCATGAAATTGAACAGGTCATTGGTTGGCATCAAACTCTTATCGTCCTTCAGTCACGAGTTCAAGACCCTCAAACTTGTTGGATTTGATTGGTTGTCACCCAGTTTAAAAGTTGTCCTTTTATAAAAACAAATTAATATAATTTCCAAAATAAATATGATGGGAATCCCTGAAATAAGGTTAATTAGAAAATTTACTTTCCAAAAATGTGTTTAATGCAACCCTAACACATAAATACTTCATCCATTTATTTCTGCATAGGTCATTTTTTGGCCTAAGGTTTATCCATAATATATTTTGTATGATTTCTAAATCATGACACTTAAGGTTTAACCTAGGTCAATCATTGTAAAAATAATTTATAAAATTTTGTAAAGAAAATGTGAATTATCCTAATCATATCCCCCGAGAGTGTCAAACCGGGTGTATAGTAAGGCCCGTTTTCATGTACCAAGTTACACCGAGTCAAGCCCGACACATGTTGTTGGAGTTGTAACTCCTAGGTACATCTATGTGAGAACCACATAAACCTTTATCATTCAGGCATGGGTGTATTTCTAGTAAGGCCCATATAATATCATCTTTACCAATATTCCAGGAAATTTTTCTATACTTATCCTCAAATTCTAATGTAGGGCTTTGCTTTTCTAAATCTAGTTTCCAAGGTCTCTACTTAACATCCTATGATACCAATTGTAGAACCATACCCTAGATATCCTAGATTTGGTTTCTACTATCAATTATATTGGCGCGATTACATGGAATGAAATCCTGAAGTACTGAAGAGTTTAGTCATCTTGGTAAACAAGATAAATAAATGAGTCTTATATTACAAATGAGTACACTAATTAAAACATAATTTTTTTCTTATTTAAATAACTTTGAGGATAGTAACTTTATTCCATCTACTATATGCCTACATATATTTCATATTATGGTTCTTGGATTCCTGGGAAAGGAAACATAATAAGGGTGAGATCAATTACTCATTAAGGGTACAATATGGTTGAATAAATAATGAATCAATAAGAATAAATTAACTTTGCAAGGTAAGTAACTGATAAGACCTGACATTCAAATAACTAGATAAGGAAAAATAAATAAGGAAAGTCAAGAAACTAAAACACAAGAAATTTAAACAACGAAATGTAAATGAAATGTATCTATAGATATATTAACGTAAATTATCATGGATGAATAATAACTGAAATTGAATGAGGTTCATTATTTCTTAATGGATTTCATATCTGAGGCACATGAAAATCTATACCATCAAGACCTTTCATTAGATGGTTTAAACTACTTTGATTTACTTAACTAATGTGTCTTATGAGAACTTATAGATGAATCAAGGAGATATATAATGTACAGGCTCTACCCTACATTTCCTATTTAAATAACTCCTCATATCGAATTGTAGAAATAAATAATATGACTTATCAAATATCCGTATTGAAAAAAGAATAAAAAATTATCAATATTTCACCAAATAATCCAATAAATATAAAATAATACACTGTGTAAATAATGGTATATAGTTTAAGAAATTTTAATATCCATGATAAATGATATAGATAATTAAGGGAAATTCATTTTTCAATGATTATGAGAAATCAAATATTTCAAAGGGACTAAAAGAAATCAAGGAAGTAAATTCTAATAATATCCTTGTAAAAATAAATCATAAACCACATAGATCGAGAATAATGATGGTTTCAATAAAACATAACCCATGTGGAGTAAAAATATAGGGTTGTTGTCATTTATGAATATAAATATTATAAAAATATCTTTTAAAAATAAACCATTCTTGAGGAAAGTATCCTTTTGTTTTGAAAAACCTTTTGAAAAACCTTTTCTTTGGAAAAAAAATTGAAAAAAAAATTTATTTAAAAATTAAAATTTTAAATACGAAATTTAGGCTTCAATGAAATGATGGTGGGTAATTCTGTAGAAGTTGCACGAGGTAAAAATAACATTCATTTTGTACTGTAAAAGGTTAGAAAAATGATTTATTCGGAAAGAGATAATAAAATTCGTTTAAAAACATTGTTAAAAGATAAAAAGGGTAATTTTTTTTACCAAATCAATTAATTTTATTGAAAATATTTTAATAAAACATGGTTTTTAGAAGAAAATAGATTCTCTGACAAACGAGATAAATAAAGTCATGTTTTTTGAAAAAATAATTATAAAATATTTTGAGTACCAAAGAGTGAAAAAATGGCAATAATAATTGAAAAAGGTCAAAAATAACCATGGGAGAGAAACCTTAAAGGTTTTATTGAACAATGGTCATATAATTTCCTCGAATGGAAATACCATTGAAAGATCATTAAAGTTATTATTGATGAAAATAATCTATAAAAATTCAAACATGTCCTATAACACATTAAAACATTTTAAATCATAAAAATCATGAAGGAATAATATAAAATTAAATACATAAATAAAATTAAGATAAATTAATTGATTATATAATATATTAAATTGGGTTGTAGATATAACACACAAGATAAGTAAGTGGTGAACATGATATTTATCTCACAGAAGTAAAAAAGTGAGATGAAAAATACTTTAACTTGCATCAAACTTGTCTTGTGTGTCTTTATATTCTAGAATAACAAAAATATTTTAATTAATTAGTTAATTTAGAATCTTTTTCATGTTTATAATTACTTTTATTTTACTTATTACCATGTTGTATACAACTACCTAAGAAGTTAAGTTTACCTATAGTGTTTTGACCAAGTTCATTTTATGTGTCGAAAACAACTTTGGTAGGTGAACTATGGTAAAAGGTGTAATAATAAAGACATAATTTTCATATTTATACATTAATAAAACTTTTAAAATAAATCATTAAATATGTTTTTGAAAAAATTACCAATGTTATAATCATCGAGACAATAGGTTGTACGTATGCATGAGTAACGTTCCCATTTTTCAATGAACGTTATAAAACGAAGGTAAGTAACAATAATCTTTAAAAAATGATAATTATATCATAACTACCGTAATATTCAATCATATATACTTATATATATAATTCCTTTGATGTAAAGGGAATCACACATCATTTTGAGAAGCCGATAGTCTACATGTCCTCGAACGATGTTATCACTTTTTAAGTGCGTGAAAGGGTAATAAATAAAATGATATATATATATATATATATTATTTCGAAAAATTAAAATATATAATGAATATCATATAGAGTTATTTTATTTCACATATGATTAATTAAAATAATACTTTATATTTCCTATATATAGTGTGAACGAATCACATCGCTTTGAGGGGGTGGTAGTCCACACTTCCATAAACTATGTTATCATTTAAGAAAATGGAAAGTAAAGGGGTATTTGTTATAAAATAATCATATAATATTTAAGACATAATAAATATCATATATAACAAATATAAACATTTTACCATCATAATTTCCAACCCTAAAAGTTGGTAAAGGAATAATGAACAACCATCATTTCACGAGGCGGTAGTTTTCCATACACGTAAACAATATGTCTGTTACCCATTAGATGTAACTGTGTGTATTTTTAATTTCAGAAATTATCATAAAAATTAATAGTGTATTTATGATATTTTATTTTTATTTAAACTTGTAATAATAATATTTGAGGGATTGGATAATGGAAATAAAACTAAATAGCTTAAGGAAAGATGTTTCCAATTAATCAGGTAACTTCTTTTGGTTTGTACCAAAAGGATTCATTGAATTTATTTCTAATAATGGGATGGATTATGGGTAAAGATAATTTAATTTTAGGATCTATTTTTGAATATCTTGTTTGATATAAATTTTATTTAGAGGTGTGATGAAGTGGGAGGAGAGGAGGCCTTTTTATATGTGAGTAAAAGGACCCACTTAGAATTTTTTGAAAAAATGTTAGTTGTAATGAATATTTTACCTAAAAATGTCATAGAAAACTAAAAAAACTCAATAATTTAATCTTGATTAATTAAGTTTGTCCAGAAAATGGGATTTGGAAAAGTTTCCTGGACATTTGGGATCTTAGTTTAATGTTTTATTCCTTTGTTAAACTAAAATTTTCCATAATAATTTTAATTAATTTTAATTAATTTCTATAATATTTTTGGTCAACAAAAAACTTGACCATATTAGAAATTATAAATTATGATTATTCTAAATAGGAAATCCATTTTTCTAAATTTCAATCACACATGTGGAATAAAAGTAATTTAAATTTAATCCCGCAGACGAGACGACAGTGAGAGTTTTTAAAGAAAAAATGTTCAAAAGTATGATATATTTTTATAGTGAATTTAAAAGTGAAATTAATTACAACAGAATAAATTAGATTAATTAATAAAATTATGATATAGTTAAAATTTAAAACCATATTAAAATATAATTGAACCTTATAAATAAATCAGATGAAAAATTATATTTAAATTAAAATTCAGTATTTCTCACAATTCCTTTAAAAACGAAACATCATTGAAAAATACAAAAAATAATGTTAAACTTATATTTATGTTTCAATTTAAAATATAAAGTTTATTATTATATATTAAATTTATAAACTGTTCAAAAAATTTATTTAAAATGGGTTCTCTATTAAATGGTGGAAAATTACTTTTATAAACATATAGTATTTTATGTGTAATATTGGTTTTGTCCTTATATTATGATTATCAAATATATTGGATGAATAATTTTTTTTTATTGAATATATATATTACATTAATATTACCAACTGATTTTAATTAATTTAAATTATTAGGATAAAAAAGAATTGTGGTCATAAAAATAGTTTTCCATAAAAATATTCCTTTTAAATTCAATTGGTTTTTATATTCATTTGAAATTAAATTTTAATCAATTAATTAGCTATATAAACCAAATGTTTTTGTAACGCCCCGACCCTAGATACCTAGAGTTGGTGCATTATTACATAACATTGGCATGATCACAAAGGATCAAGTCTCGAAAGACCGATTAGTTTAGAAGTCTTAGAAATACTAGATATATTCATAAGTCTTACATTACATCATAAGGTAAAAAAACCTACAACAAAATATTGTCTTCATATCCCCTCATACTATCCCTGTAGGTCATTCATAAATTAATTCTTTACATCCTGGGAAAAATAAAACATTAAAAGGGGTGAGCTCAGATGCTCAGTAAGGATAACAATTTAGGAGAATCCTTCATAGATAATCTTAAACACTTAAAGAAATTTATAATTAAAACAAAATCCTTTTAAACATGAACTTAAGCATAATATGGAAAATATAAAATGAAATAATGCCATTTACTTATTCACATGGATATTCTACTGGTCGAACAATCACATGCAATATCAATAACCACTTTCATAATGATGGAATGCATATTTCCAGACTATCATAACCACATAGCCAAGGCCTCGTGCCAAGACTACAAATAAGATTTTTCCAAGGCCTTGTGCCAAGACACTAATTTGTCTCATGAGACCTACCGATGCATCGAGGAGCTTTAGAGGTCTCCACCCGTCACTTACTAAGTCCAATGCATTCCTCATATGAAAAGTTTTAAACATAACATAAATATTCGTATTAAAACTAGCATACGAAATGTTAATACTTAATCCACAAACCATGAATGGTATGAAAATAGCACATCCGCAGGAAAATATAACTCATTCGATAAAATATGGAATATTGTATTGTATCATATTAACCTCAATCAAGAATGATGAAGGATATTGACAGAGATGAAAATAATCATCAAAACAATTAGAGTGAAATATCCCCCTTTTTCTTGAAATCATTTTAAAGTCACACTATTTTTTATGAATCCATTTAAAATAGATTTTACAATAAAAGTGTCCCATACCACTTTGAAACTTTTAAAAGGAGTTTTAATTTTAAAACTTTAATGTCCATGTAAATAAATCTTTAAAACAATTTTTAAAACATGGACATTAATGATAAAGATTTAGAAGAATAAGTCTTTAAAACATTTAAAAATGGTATTTTAGTTAGAGTTTCTAACCAAAAGAGAGACACTTGAATAAAAATAATTGAGGTAATCAAAACTTTGTAATAGCATGAGAATAAATGGATTCATGATATAATATGTCAAAGTACATTATATACACCATATAAAAGTGATTTGGTGTATAACAACAAAGAAGTCTCAATGGAATGTAAATTGAGATGAATTCTCTTATAAAGACCATATCCTTAGGTTACGGATAAATCAATGAAATAATTATGTGTGACAAATATAAATACACTCAATATTATTTCATATTTAGGGTAAATCAATTAGATTACATTCACACATATTCTTGTAAAAACAACACTAATGAATTGGGTGTTTAACTCAACAAATCGAGATTGAGTAAATATTACTCTTATCAAGTTCATACCGATGACATGATAATTTATCAATGAAGTGATTATGTGTATGAAAAGTATATCAACATAATGGGGAGTGGATTTTATGACATAATCAAATGAATAGTGATTCTACACATAATCTTGGAGTAAAATAATCAATGAAGTATGCGTAAAGCCGAATGAGTGGAAATTGAAATTTCAAAATCCCTTATCGATTTGGTAACTTATGATACATGAACCCATGAAAGAAGGATCATACAATGATGATGTAAATACCCATAAATTTAAAGTATATTACACAATGAATAAAATTATGGTCAGTACACACACCACATGCAATAAATAAGTGGTGAATAATGGAAATCTCACTGAATTAAAAGTGAGATAAGAAACCCCTTACTTTATACTTTTTCCTTGTTCGACGGTAGGTTAACCTTCTGTATAATGGTGTAATAATTGTTATTGAATTATACAATAATAATTTACATTAATATGATATCATATATGATCTTTTAACATTGATTTGTTAATAATATCTTAGTATTATCATCATTTCGGGTGTTAACTTACTTGTTTTCTTTTATATTCTTTGTTACGTAAGCCATGTTTGTTATTGGTAGGTTTTATCTTATTCATATCCAGAATTATATCAAGTCCTTAAACATTATTTTTAAATCATCAAATGATAATTATACTTGAATGGATACGATGGAGAATGAATCTCATCGCTTTCGTGGAGACAGTAGTCCGTACGTACGCACGAGCGACAATATCATTGTTTTCATGTTAAAATAATATATAATTGGATGGTATATCATATATACAGAATAATTATCATGTTATATTTATTATTTACACCAATTACACATCATTATTATACCCATAAAAATAATAATTTATTTAATGACAATTACACCACGACGTGGAGACGGTAAGCCGTACGTACACACGTATGGTGACGTGTCATTCAAAGGATGGATAGAATACTGAATATGGTTGTACCATATTTACAATAATATTATGTTATATAGGAGATACTGGATTAATTATTTTAGAATGGTAATAACAAAGAAAGAAGAAGTTGAAGAAGAAAAGAATTTGAAAAAGGGTGGTAAAAACATTACCTCTTCTTCGGGTTCTTCCTTTTGATTTGATAAAAAGGGCTCCTTAGGTTGGATTTCTGATCAAACTAATGACTCTAGGTTGTAGTGAGGGAAGTTTAGAGAGTATTTGGGCAGGGTTTTTTCTAACCAAAAGGCTTTGAAGATGTGAAGTAATGAGAAGGGGGGTTCCCTTTTATAAGAGGGGTGAGGGGCACCTTTGGAAAAGATAGAAATATTATTTTATAATAAATTCATATTCGTTTTCTAATGGCTAAAAAGTAGATTATTTAAAGTTTAAGGTGGGGATAGGTCGAAAAAAATCTCAACCAATATAATTTAGACTGGTTTGGGTCATTATATTAACCTTATCATTAAGTATTAACTCTTAGTTAATTAGTTTCACTTTTACAATGTCTCTTTGTATTTTTATATTATATGGTTAATAAACATACTATATAAATCTAAGAGACCCCCCAAGTGGTCCATTAATGATACACCTATCATGATATAAGTCTCTTGGCCGAACTTTAGATTTTTAGGAATTTAATATCAATTAATAATATAATATTTGTTTTATAAACTCTTTTTTGTCAATTTTGGCACTATTCAATAATTGATTTTTGTAAAACTTATAAAAGAATGATTAATTACAACAAAGTCAATTAAAGAAATCCTAATATGTCATAGTAACCTATAAAATTAGTTTAATTCAATAAAAATCTCCAATTATATTTATTTGGGTATTTATAATATCAATTATTTTAATTTTTCACTATTATGGTAATTACTGCATCATCATTGTGTCATAAATTAATTAAATTATTTAATGTATAAAAATTATAAATAAAATATAATTATGTATGAAATTTTTTTATCTTTCTAATGATTATTTATATTCGAATTTATCTAATGTGTAACCCTATATTAATTTTTTTTTAGTAAGTAAACATTTATTTTAACTCTTTTAACTCTTCTTTGAATTAAATAATAATAAATGTCCTAATCTAATCCAAGTGGACCTAAATGATAATATTTTATTCATAAGGTTGTTTTTTGTCGAGATACACTTTTCCAATAGAATTAGGACATGTGTTAGGATAATATTAATATAATTTTTACCCTTAATTACCCTATTTACTTTTAACCGCGGTAAATAAAAGTAAAAAGTTACTATTCAGAAAAAATTATTTTCATCTCAATGAACCAAATTTTACTCCTTGATATTAACTGTGTCTCTCGAAATTTCGAAATTCCACTCACAGAAGCGGTAAAATTAAGTTTTATGAAAAATTCATCTTTTTAACAACCACTTAGTGGTTTCACTATTCATCAAAAAATGAAAGTTTCCAGAAAAATACCAAAAATTAGGCCTAAGCTATATTTGATATTATGAATTCAAAAATGATGTCTATTTTACCAAATTCAAAACATATCAGTTTCATTAATTAATTTAAAAATTAATTCCCATCGTCAAAACAAATAGCGTGTTTTTAAGAGATAATAACTGTCAAAAGATTAACATTTGTTTATGTCTGGTTTATATGTGAAATCTCATCCAATGACCAAAGTCATATTAAATTGTAAAAATATATTTTAAATATAATTTAAAACCACTAAAATTAATAATTTATCACTATTAATTATTTCGATTAAAAAAGTTAGTTTTAATTAACATTTAGTAATTTTCACTATTCATCAAAATATGAAAGTTATCCGAAAAGTACCAAAATTTCACCATAAGCTAATTTCGATATTACGAATCCAAAACTGAAGTCCATTTCGAAAGATAAAATTTATAAAATTTCAAAAAGTATGTATTACTATTCATAACGGCTAGTTTGATTGGTTGTAGTGTGTTAGAATCTCGAAGTTCCGTACAATGCACGTCATTGCATTATTCAAAGGGAAACGTACCATGGAAGCTTGGGGTGTTACATTCTCCCCTCCTTCAATAAATTGCGTCCTCACAATTTTTTTAAAATTGGGCTTGAGAATATAATGGAATGTCCCACATCGGAAAAAGAGTCAATAAAACTATCACTTTAAAAGAAAGGAAGAGAGGTATAAAGGTCACCCAAGATAACTCATACTAGGATTCCATGTATGAAAAACATGGATATGGACAATAAAATAAGTGTTCAGTTCTGATGGAGAGGGATAGAAAACATAATCAGGAGAAAGTTAAAAATAAGAAAATCACAAACTTGTGTTGGGACAAATGGTCCTTAGTCTCCCAGTAGGAAAAGTAAACAGAAAACATTTTTTTGTTTTAAGTTACATTACCTAAGGACGGGGAATTCATTTATGATATTTAATAAGAACATAAAGAGATATACTTAATTTTTAGGTAGAGTTTCATTCTTTAATAACTTTTTACCACTAACTCATTGTTTTTTGAACAATGAGTATTCAAGAAGACTTGGTCACAATGGAAGAGGTAGAATAAACTTCTATATATATACATGATCCACGTAGGATAAACTATATATTTACCTTGTCTTTAGAGATTAATCAAAACCAAAATGGTTAGTATAATATTTGATGATCCCCAAATTGGATATTCCATTAGAGAAAAAAAAACACTAATCTTAATTTTCTAAAATTAAACCATCAATACCCCAAAGTTAAATAAATACCATTCAATAATCAATTGTCCTTTAAATCCTTTAATATAATCCAAACTAATATTGAAACTCAAAACTTATAAGAATGTAGTCTTCCACGTTAAATTGTATCTCCAAATGAAATTAATTACACTTAATGTCACATACTTAAATGTAATTAACCTAATCATTTCCATAAACAACCCAAATCACTATAAATCCACAATAACAACATAGATAAAAATCCCCCATTACTCCTCAAATGAAATCCCATACTATTATATTTTCCATACAACAAAGCGAACAACGTCCAAAAAAACATTTATCACTTAATTACCAAATCATTTTCCTATACTAAGGGTATTCATTTGATAGGACATAAGATCCCAAATCAAATTATTATTCATCAATAAAATCATTTAATTAAAAATAATAGTCACACTAACCAGGGACTTCACGTAGTCCAGTGGTATGTGATAAATCCCAATCGCACTTTGGTTGTGGGTTCAATTCCCACAGCTTTGTCTGACGTGACGGGTTGTCACACGGTCTGCATGTTGTCCTTTTTCAAAAACTATATTTTTTGACATTACCAAAATGAGATAAATTCCTCAAAATAACCATAACATAATTTAACCACAAATCTTATCTCATACCTTGCATTTTCATACCAAATTATAATAACTTATAATTTCCTCAAACCCAACGATCATATAAAACCAAATGGTTATTTATAACTATATCCACAAGAGAAAAGATAATTCTTCCTCAAATATCATTCACACATGGAAAACTACAGGGTTAAAAATATGAGAGAAAATTATTCCAAATTAAACCCATCAACAAGGAGAACTAATAATTTTTAAACATTTCTCCAACCATTTATTTACACATAGCTTCTTCTTTGACCATGAAAATATCCTATAGAATAGGGCATTCACTCGGGTAATGGCCAGGTCCCCTAAATTTACGGAAAATGACTATAAATGGACTCTTGGGACCATTTTTATCTTCTTCCATAGTACTCTTAATTTTTCTTTGGAAATTCTTCACTTTATGTCCTTCCTTCCCGCATGTAAAGCATTTCTTTGTCCCATTGAGACACTTTCCTGGGTGTCTCCTTCCACATTTCCTGCATGATGGAAATTAAGAATTCCTTTCTCCATGGTCACCAATGTTGGAGCTCTTATCATTCATCACCTTTCTCTTCTTTGTTGAGTCCGGTAATTGGTTAATATATATATTGTTGATCATATTTTTGGAAAATTGATTTGGCATAAAGACGATATCTTTTACACCTATCAACATTCCATTTTGTTGCTCATTTCCACCACTGTTCCCACCTTGTACATCATTCTCAAAGTCACTATGACTTCCTTGGAATCCAGCCATTGACTAAAACCAGAAAGCATTGTGTGAGTAATAGTAGTCCTAAAATCATTTAGAGATTAACATGTCACCATATTCTCAATTTGAAACACATTAGTAATAACCAAGGTCATTTACTCTCATCTTATATATTTAATACTTCAAATCGGTTAGTAAAGAAAATGTAAATTATCCTAAGCATATCCCCTGGAAGTGTCGTAACCAAGAGTGCAACAAGGCCCGTTGTCGTGCACCAGTTGCCGTTCAAGTCTAGCTCAAAGCAGTGTTTTTGAGTTTTACCCCTAGGTACATCTATTCCAGAGCCGCCTCTACCTGCTCGTATCCAGACAGGGATGTATTGCTCGGAAAACTCACAAAATCTTTACAATACCAAAAATCTAGAAATTTCTTCTATACTAATGCTCAAATTTCATCTTAGGTCTACGTGCTCTAATCAAAGTTTATCTAAATCTAGCTTCCAAGGTTTTTACTAAACTTCCTATGATACCAACTGTAACGCCCCGACCCTAGATACCCAGAGTCGGTGAATTATTACATAACATTTTCATGATCACAAAGGATCAAGTCTCGAAAGACTGATTAGTTTAGTAGTCTTAGAAACACTAGATATATTCATAAGTCTTACATTACATCATAAGGTAAAAAAACTACAACAACATCTTGTCTTCATATCCCCTCATACTATCCCTGCAGGTCATTCATAAATTACTTCTTCACATCTTGGAAAAAATATAACATTGAAAGGGGTGAGATCAGATGCTCAGTAAGGATAACAATATAGCAGAAGCTTTCATAGATAAGCATAAACACTTAAAGAAATTTATAATTAAAACAAAAGCCTTTTAAACATAAACTTCCTCATAATATGGAAAAGATAAAATGAAATAATTCCATTTACTTATTCACATGGATATTATACTAGTCTAACAATCACAAGCAATATCAATAACCACTTTCATAATGATGGAATGCATAATGCCAAACTATCATAACCACATAGCCAAGGCCTTGTGCCAAGACTACAAATAAGATTTTTCCAAGGCCTTGTGCCAAGACACTAGTTTTTCTCATGAGACCTACTGATGCATCAAGGAGCTATAGCGGTCTCCACCCGTCACTTACTAAGTCCAATACATTCCTCATATGAAAAAGTTTTAAACATAACCTAAATATTCGTATTAAAACTAGCATACGAAATGTCAATACTTTATCCACAAACCATGAATGGTATAAAAATAGCACATCCACAGTAAATGATAACTCATTCAATACAATATGGAAGATTGTATTGTATCATATTAACCTCAATCGAGAATGATGGAGGATATTGACATAAATGAAAATAATGATCAAAATAATTACAGTGAAATATCCCTCTTTTTCATGAAATCATTTTAAAGTCACACTATTTGTCAAGAATTCATTTAAAATAGATTTTAGAATCAAAGTGTCCCATACCACTTTGAAACTTTTAAAATGAGTTTTAATTTTAAAACTTTAATGTCCATATAAATAAATCCTTAAAACCATTTTTAAAACATTGACATTAATGATAAAGATTTAGAATAATAAGTCTTTAAAACATTTAAAAATGGTATTTTAGTTAGAGTTTATAACCAAAAGAGAGACACTTGAATACAAATAATTGAGGTAATAAAAACATTTTAATATCATTAGAATAAAGGGATTCATGATATACTATGTTAAAGTACATTATATACACCATATAAAAGTGATTTGGTGTATAACAACAAAGAAGTCTCAATGGAATGTAAATTGAGATGAATTATCTTATAAAGACCATATCCTTCGGTTATAGATAAATCAATGACATAATTATGTGTGAAAAATATAAATACACTCAATATGATTGGATATTTAGTGTAAATCAATCATATGACATTCACACATATTCTTGTAAAAACAACACCAATGAATTGGATGTTTAACTCAACAAATCGAGATTGAGTAAAAATTACTCTTATCAAGTTCATACCGATGACCTGATAATTTATCAATGAAGTGATTATGTGTATGAAAAGTATATCCACATAAAGGGGAGTGGAATTTATGACATAATCAAATTAATAGTGATTCTACATATAATCTTGGAGTAAAAAAATCAATGAAGTATGCGTAAAGCTGAATGAGTGGAAATTGAAATTTCAAATTCCCTTATCGATTTGGTAACTTATGAAACATGCACCCATGAAATAAGGATCATACAATGATGATGTAAATACCCATAAATTTAATGTATATTACAAAATTAATACAATCATGGGCAGTACACACCCCACATGCAATAAATAAGTGGTGAACAATGGAAATCTCACTGAATTAAAAGTGAGATAAGAAACCCCTTACTTTGTACTTTTTCCTTGGTCGACGGTAGTTTAACCTCATGTATAATGGTGAAATAATTTTTATTGAATTATAAAAGAATAATTTACATTAATATGATATCATATATTATCTTTTAACATTTATTTGTTAATAAGATCTTAATATTATCGTCATTTCGGGTGTTAACTTACTTGTTTTCCTTTATATTCTTTGTTACGTAAGTTGTGTTTGTTATGGATAGGTTGTATCTTATTCATATCCAGAATTATATCAAGTCCTTAAAAATTATTTTTAAATCATCAAATGATAATTATACTTGAATGGATACGATGGAGAATGAATCTCGTCGCTTTCGTGGAGAAGGTAGTCCGTACGTACGTACGAGCGACAATATCATTCTTTTCATGTTAAAATAATAGATAATTGGATGGTATATCATATAGAAAGAATAATTATCATGTTATATTTATTATTTACATGAATTACACATCATTATTATACCCATCAAAATAATAATTTATTGAATGACAATTACACCACGACGTGGAGACGGTAAGCCGTACGTACACACGTATGGTGACATGTCATTCAAAGGATGGATAGAATAATGAATATGGTTGTACCATATTTATAATAATATTATAGTATATAGGAGATACTGGATTAATTATTTTATAATGGGAATAACAAAGAAAGAAGAAGTTGAAGAAGAAAAGAATTTGAAAATGGGTGGTAAAAACATTAACTCTTCTTCGAGTTCTTCCTTTTGATTTGATAAAAAGGGCTCTATAGGATGGATTTCTGATCAAACTAATGCCTCTAGGTTGTAGTGAGGGAAGTTGAGAGAGTATTCGGGTAGGGTTTTGCCGAACCAAAAGGCTTTGAAGGTGTGATGTAATGAGAAGGGGGAGTGCCCTTTTATAAGTGGGGTGAGGGGCACCTTTGGAAAAGCTAGAAATATTATTTTATAATAAATTCATATTCGGTTTCTAATGGCTCCAAAGTGGATTATTTAAATATTAAGGTGAGGATAGGTATAAATCCACTCAAAAAATATAATTTAGACAGGTTTGGGTCATTATATTAAACTTATCTTCAAGTATTAACTCTTAGTTAATTAGTTTCACTTTTACAATGTCTCTTTGTATTCTTATATTATATGGTTAATAAACATACTATATACATAAAATATACACCCAAGTTGTCCATTAATGATACAAATATAATGATATAAGTCTCTTGGCCGATCCTTAGATTTTTAAGAATTTAATATCAATTAATAATATAATATTTGTTTTAAAAACACTTTTATGTCAATTTTGACACTATTCAATAATTGATTTTTTGTGAAACTCACAGCAGATTGATTACATCGAAAAACGTCAATTACATCAATCCTAATATGTCATATTAACCTATAAAATTAGTTTAATTCAATAAAAATCTCCAATTATATTTATTTGGGTATTTATAATATCAATTATTTTAATTGTTCACTATTATGGTAATTACTGCATCATCATTGCGTCATAAATAAATTAAATTATTTAATGTATAAAAATTATAAATAAACTATAATTATGTAGGAAATCGTCTTATCTTTCTAATGAATATTTATAATCAAATTTATCGTATGTGTAGCCTTATATTAAAAATGTTTTAGTAAATAAACTTTGATTTTAACTCTTTTAACTCTTCTTTGAATTAAATAATAATAAATTCCCTAATCTAATGAAAGTGGATCTAAATGATAATATTTTATTCCTAAGGTTGTTTGTGGTCGAGATACACTTTTCCAATAGAATTAGGACATGTGTTAGCATAATATTAATATCATTTTTACCCTTAATTACCCTATTTACTTTTAACCGTGGTAAATAAAAGTAAAAAGTTACTATTCACCAAAAATTATTTTATTCTCAATGAACCACATTTTACTACTTGATATTAACTCTTTCTATCGAATTTTAGAAATTCCACTCAAAGAAGCGGTAAAATTAAGTTTTATGAAAAATTCAGTTTTTTAACTACCACTTAGTGGTTTCACTATTCATCAAAAAATGAATGTTTTCAGAAAAATACCAAAAATTAGACCTAAGCTATATTTGATATTATGAATTAAAAAATGATGTCTATTTTACCAAATTCAAAACATATCAGTTTCATTAATTAATTTAAAAATTAATTCCTGTCGTCAAAACAAATAGTGTGTTTTTAAGAGATAATAACTATCAAAAGATTGACACTTGTTTATGTCTGGTTTATATGTGAAATATAATCCAATGACCAAAATTGCATTAAATTGAAAAAATAAATTCTAAATATACTTTAAAACCACTAAAATTAATAATTTATCACTATTAATTATTTCTATTAAAAAAGTTGTTTTTAATTAAAATTTAGTAATTTTCACTATTCACCAAAATATGAAAGTTACCCGAAAAGTACCAAAATTTCACCCTAAGCTAATTTCGATATTACGAATCCAAAAGTGAAGTCCATTTAGAAAGATAAAATTTATAAAATTTCAAAAAAGTATGTATTACTATTCCCAACGGCTAGTTTGATTGGTTTTGGTGTGTTAGAATCTCGAAGTTGCGTACAATGCACGTCATTGCATTATTCAAAGGGAAACGTACCATGGAAGCTTGGGGTGTTACAGTTTTCATAAGTTAGTTAATACTATTCATAACCTCTAGTTTATTATATCTTATTATATTTAAAAATAATATTATTATAATATATTATTGTTCGGTAAAACTCAGTCATGCGTGTAACACAAGCCATCAAAGAAACTAGTTGTTGTGTATGTCACATGCTAACTTAGTATCACACGAATTAGAAAGATATAATATAAATTAAATTTATTTAAAATAGTGAATATATTATAATATCTTTGGATATTATATTCCCTTGTGGGATTAATGTTGCTTGTCACACACACTATCGAATCACTACTGGAAATGAACCCTTTACCAACAATTCCAAATCGTTGGTAAATGCTGGATAACCATTGGTATAATATATACCAATGGTTATCCAAACCATTGGTAAGTATGTCATAGGGAAAAACATATGCCAACAGTTTCTGGAAAACCATTGGTATATGTTAGGAAATCTACGTTATACCAACGGTTATGTGAAACCGTTGGTATAACTTTTCACCAATGGTTTGAAACCATTAGTAAACATACTATTCCAACGGTTTCAAACCGTTGGAATATAGTTTTGTAAAGATTTTTACCAACGGTTTACACAAACCTTTGGTATATCTAAACATTTCACCTATATCCCAATGGTTTTTAAACCGATGTGAAAGTGTTTTTACCAACGGTTCTATTAGAAACATTGGTATAAAACACATTCATAGCCCTATGCCAACAGTTGTAAACCGTTGGCATAGGCTTTGCTATGCAATTCAGGCTGCAACCTGTAGCTCTATGATTTCCATTAGTAGGCGGCCCTTTCTGCAATTTCAGCTTCCCCAACTCTAATTACCTGCAATAACCAACAATAACACATACATATACACTATTAATTCATATAGATTTAACACATAATTCACCATGCAACTATACACATACAGAATTAAAACATAATTCATAAGTTAATTATAAAAATACGTAATTGATTTAGAATTTAATTCAGAATTGAGATGACAATTAAATGTGCAATCCAAAATTCAATTCACAATTTAATACTGAATTTAATACACTCATAATTTAATTATCAATTATCAATACAATACATAAAAAACTAAATAAGTAATTATATGTGTTATACAGAATTAAGAATACATACAAAATTTCATTTTGTATAACACAAACACGATTGAATTCAGAGATTAGAATCTAATAACTCCAAAATAAAGAAATGGATAAATGAATTCAAACAAACAAAAATATATTGTCCCATGGTTTGGGGTGGGTGTCTTTGAACTTAGTGATAATGATATTGGGTGTGTATCAATGAGCTTGTGTGACTTAGGGAATGTAGTTGTCTATGGCGTATTAAATGTAATAAGTTTTAGAATAGGGGTAGCAGTTCCACACATGAGATGTGGATTGTGTGAGGCTGGACCATGGATCCTTGTGCTAAAGTATCAACAAAATCCAAATACATTTGGTTGGTTTTCCGTATGCTAGTTGTTTTTACTTAAAATATTGTCCATTTTAAACAAAAGACAGACACTTTGAGTGATATTGGCCACACTATGCCTCATATCGAGGCGGGGTTGACTCGTACACGTCACATATGACCCATGGATCGTTTTCCAAAAGTATCAACACAATCTCAATGCATTTGGTCAGATTTCCAAAGGCCAATTGTTTTTTTCACTTAAAATGTTGTCCATTTCAAATTAAAGTGAGAGACTTTGAGTGGTACCATCCATACCATGCCTTGGATTGAGGCGGGGTTAACTCGTACACATCCCAAATGACCCATGGATCATTTTGATAAAGTATCAATACAATCCAAATAAGTTTGGTCGGTTTTCTATATGCCAGTTGTTTTTACTTAAAATGATTTCCATTTTAAACGAAATAGAGACACTTAGAGTGATACCGTCCACACAGTTCCTTGAATTGTGCTGATGTTGACTCGTACACATCAAAAACGACTCATGGATGGTTTTCTGAATGTATTAATATAATCTAAAAGAATTTATTTGGTGTTCCGTATGAAAGTTGTTGTTTTTACTTAAAATCATGTCCATTTAAAATAAAAGTGAGACAGTTTTAGTGGTACCGGCCACACCATGCCTCAGATAGAGGTGGGTTTGACTTGTACAGGTCAAAAATGAACCATGGATCGTTTTTTTAAAGTATCAATAGAATATGAATGTGTTTAGTTGGTTTTACGTATGCGATTTGTTTTTTTCACTTATAATATTGTCCATTTCAAATAAAAGTGAGATAGTTTGAATGGTACCGGCCACACCATGCCTCGGATTGAGGCAGGTTTGACTCGTATACATCACAAATGACCCATGGATCATTTCTCTAAAGTATCAACACAATCCGAATATGTTTGGTCGGTTTTCCGTATGCCAGTTGTTATTACTTAAAATAGTGTCCATTTTAAACAAAAGAAAGACAATTCAAGTGATATCGTCCACATCGTACCTCAGATTGAGGCAAGGTTGACTCGTCCATGTCACATATAACCCATCGATCATTTTCCGAAATTAGAAACACAATCCGAATGCGTTTGGTCGGTTTTCTGTATGCCATTTGTTGTTTGCACTTAAAATGTAGTCCATTTCAAATAAATGTGAGACACATTGAGTGGTACCGGCCACACCATGCCTCAGATTGAGGCAGGGTTGACTCATACATGTCAAAAATGACCCATGGATCCTTTTTCTAATGTATCAACACAATATTAATACGTTTTGTTGGCTTTCCATATTCCAGTTGTTTTTACTTAAAATGATGTCCATTTTAAACAAAAGACAGACACTTTGAGTTATACCGGCCACACCGTACCTCAGATTATGGCGGGGTTGACTCTTACACGTCAAAAATGACCCATATATCCTTGTGCTAAAATATCAACACAGTCCAAATACGTTTGGTTATTTTTCTGTATGCCATTTGTTTTTACTTAAAAGAGTGTCCATTTTAAACAAAAGAAAGACACATCGAGTGATACCGGCCACACTGTGCCTCGAATTGAGGCGGGGTTGACTCATACACATCACAAATGACCCATGTATTGTTTCTATAAAGTATCAACAAAATAAGAATGTGTTTGGATGGTTTTCCATTTTCCAGTTGTTGTTTTCACATAAAATATTAACCATTTCAAATAAAAGTGAGACACTTTGAGTGGTACCAGCCAAACTGTGCCTCAAATTGAGGCGGGGTTGACTTGTACACATCAAAAATGAACCATGGATCCTTTTTTCTAAAGTATCAACACAATCCGAATATGTTTTGTTGGTTTTCTGTATGCCAGTTGTTTTTACTTAAAATGATTTACATTTTAAACAAAAGACAGACACTTCAAGTGATACCGGCCACACCGTGCCTCGGATTATGGTAGGGTTGACTAGTAAACATCAAAAATGACCCATAGATCCTTGTGATAAAGTATCAACACAATCCAAATACATTTGGTTAGTTTTCTATATTCCAGTTGTTTTTACATAAAAGACTGTCCATTTTAAACAAAAGAAATACACTTTGAGTTATACCGGCCACATTGTGCCTCATATTGAGGCGGGTTAACTTGTATCCGTCAAAAATGACCCATGGATTGTTTTCCTAAAGTATCAAGATAATCTGAATGTGTTTTGTTGGTTTTCCGTATGCTAGTTGTTGTTTTCACTTAAAATGTTGTCCATTTCAAATAAAAGTGAGACACCTTGAGTGGTATTGGCACATTGTGCCTTGTATTGAGGGAGGGTTGACTCGTATACATCAAAAATGAACCATGGATCCTTGTTCTAAAGTATCAACACAATATAAAAACGTTTTGTTGGTTTTCCATATGCTTGTTGTTTTTACTTAAAAGGGTGTCCATTTTAAACCAAATAAAAACACTTAGAGTGATATCGGCCACACCATGCCTCATATTGAGGAGGGGTTGACTTTTACACATCATATATGACCCATGGATAATTTTACTAAAGTATCAACACAATACGAATGCATTTGGTCAGTTTTCTATATGCCAGCTGTTGTTTTTACTTAAAATGTTGTCCATTTCAAATAAGGGTGAGACACTTTGAGTGGTACCGGCCACACTGTTCCTCAGATTGATGCAAGGTTGACTCATATATGTCACAAATGACCCATTGATCATTTTTCTAAAGTATAAACACAATCAGAATGTGTTTGGTCGTTTTTTCATATGTCTCTTGTTTTTTACTTAAAACAGTGTCCATTTTAAACAAATGAGAGACACTTTGAGTGATACCGGCCACACCGTGCCTCATATTGAGGCGGTGTTGACTCTTAAACGTCATAAATGAGTCATGGATCATTTTCCTGAAGTATCAATACACTCAGAAATCATTTGGTCAGTTTTCCGTATGTAAGTTGTTGTTTTCACTTAAAATCTTGTCCATTTCAAATAAAAGTGTGACAGTTAGAGTGGTACCGTCCACACCGTGCCTTAGATTGAGGTGGAGTTGACTCGTACACATCAAAAATGACACATGGATCTTTTTCCTAAAGTATCAATAAAATATGAATGTGTTTGGTTGGTTTTCAATATTCATGGTTTTGTTTTCACTTAAAATGTTGTCCATTTCAAATAAAAGTGAGACACTTTGAGTGGTACCGGCCACACCGTGCCTCGAATTTAGGTAGGGCTGACTCATACACATCACAAATGACCCATGGATCCTTTTTCGAAAGTATCAACACGATCCAAAGCCCTCAAGATCTCTTAAGGGCCTATCTCCTTCGATCCTTGGGCGTTTTGAGTGTCGTAAAGTGCGGATTGAAGATCTGGGTGAGTCTAAACCCCTCTTTGCTTCCTATATTCGATGAGGGTTTTCACCCTTCTGTTTTATTCTTATGAAGCTATAAAACCCTCTTTTATATTGGGATTTAGGGTGAATCTTGAAGATAGGTTAGATTGGGATCCGAGATGCCAAATTAAGAGTGTGATTGTCTCCGGAATCAGGGTAGGTGGTTCTTCACCATTCGTGAATTATCGTGATGTTTTATATATGCTGAATCTCTTCTTGTCGAATGTTGTGGTTTATGGTTAGGGGTCGTCCGAGGTCCAGGGAGGAGGGTGGGGGGCTATCTGGGGGTTGTACGGGGTCTAGGAAGGAGGGTGGGGGCTGTCCAGGGTTCAGGGAAGAGGGGGGTTGTCCCGGGTCCAGGAAGGAGGGGGGCTGTCTAGGGAGTTCCCAAACACACAAAACTCTGCAAACATCCTCAATATACACCTGCATAAAAAAAGACATATAAAAATAGCCTTTAATAAAAAACAGACACATAAAAATAGCCCAACCTTCATAACACACTTCAAACACCTGCATAAAAAACACACATAAGAAGAGCACAAAAAATAGACACACTGCATAACACACTGTATAACAAACTGAATAATACATTGCATACACCTCACTGAATACACTAGCATGAAAAACAGCAAAAAAACATATAAAAAAATACTTCAAAGACCATAAAAAACACCTTCAATAGCACAAAAAAACACATATGTTCAGAAAGGGGGGGATGTCTGTGGTCCATGGAGGAGGGTGGGGGGCTTTCCAGGGTTTAGGAAGGAGGGGGGCTATCCAGGGTCTAGGGAGAAGGGTGGGGTGCTGTCTGGGGGGCTGTCCAGGGGGTTGCCTGGGGTCTAGAGAGGAGGATGGGGTGGGGGGGTGGGTTCTCTTCCGAGGGCTATCTGGGGGGCTCTCTGGGGTCCAAGAAGGAGGGTGAGGAGGTTGTTCGGGGGATATATGGGGGCTATCCAGGGTCCAGGGAGGTGGGGGGATGTCTTGGGGGCTATCCGGTGTCCCATAAGGAGGGTGGGGTGGTAGTCTAGGGGGCTGTTTGGGGGGCTGTCCGAGGTGCAGGGAGGAGGGGGGACTGTTCGGGGGGTTTTCCCAGGTTCATGGGATAGTATTTACATATTTTCTAAGAAAATTCATTCGAGGTTAAAAAAATAATTTCATTATATCAACTTCCAATCAGACCACCAATTTTCTAAATTCCACTAAAAAATTACAATTTCATTAAAATAGGGGGATTTCACAAGATCCATGCTTTTTAAAAATAATACATTCATAATATATAAATAATCATTTAAATCATTTAGAATCTCATTTCCTATCAATCATTAAATTTAAGGTTTCATTTATAGTGAAAAATATTATGGAAACACTGATTTTTTAACAATGTTCAAATCAACACCCACAACTGGACAACCCATGAACAAAGGGTGGGGGGGTTATCCAGGGGGTGGGCGGGCTGTCCACAGGGGTGGAAGGGCTGTCCAGGGGGTACGGGTTGTCCAGGGGGTGGGGGTGTCCAGGGGGTGGGGGCTGTCTAGGGGAGGGGTGAATCATTCACAACAAATCATCAAGTCAAGTTTTATTATTTATAGATAAAAAATAAAGATAATGTGACCTACCTAATCACACATATATTCAACAACAACAAATAAATAAAATCAAAGGTCAGTAATATCTATCAAAAAATGTAATGGATCAATCTGTCCCTCATCACCATAACTATCATCACCATCATGATCACCCTCACCCTCATCCTTATCATCATCCCCATCATCGTCTCTGCCCTCCTCCTCACCCTCATACTCAACCTAGGCCTCCTCATCGCCCTCCTCCTCTGCCTCGGCCTCCTCCTACGCCTCAGCCTCCTCCTCGGCCTCCTCCTCCTCTTCCTCAACCTCCTCCTCGCTATCGTCTCGGACACCACTAGAATGGCCACCCGGTGCACCATATATAGAATGTATCGATGACATATATTAATTACAAGTAGTGTTGGCCTCTCATGGAAGTGTTGGACGTAAAACTTCCATCAGTTTTATAAATACAGTGTTTTCCCTAGCAGACTACTCTGTTGTCTCTGTGGCCCTTTTCTTAGCTTGTTCTTCCTATGCCTTAACCTTTTGCAACTTGGTGGTAGTAAAACTCGTACATGAGGAGGTCTAATACCTCATCAGAACTATACTCTTCCCAGGTCGGTAGTGTACTCTACTAGGGTTCTCATCTCCAAAAACCTGATGTAAGTGATTGTTTTGTCCAAAATTGTCAGGTTCCTGGGCATCAAGGGACTATAAGTAGCCTGATAAAAATATAAATAGATTATTAAGTTACAAAATAGATATTAAAATTTTAAACTTACAAAGTAAAACTTACAATCTGCTGCTTAATCGGTTTATTAACCGCACTTCCATCTTTCTTCTTTCTACTCGAGCAAAACAGTTTTGCTCAAGGTACACATCCTTCTATATTCAATTTATTCCTCTAGAATGACATTTAATGTAGGAAACCATAATTAAAAATAGGATACTAAAAAAATAGTAATTTAATAAATAAAATTATACAACAACTGTAGCAATCGAATAAATTATGGAGGAAGTAATAGAAAGTGAAAGTCGTAAAGAAAGATTGTAAACTGTCATACCTGTTGTCTCTCATGATATGGCATCGTAGTACGTCCTAATGTGTAGACGTATTTCTTAGAATAATTTTTTTTATTTCTTCCAGATGCATCCTAAATAAAATTCAATAATTATTATTAATGAAAAAAATGAAAATTTTCATTTAAATACCTCTAATTTGATTAATACCGTAAATTGGCTAGTCGTCCAATGAGTAATCATCTGTCAGTATTATTCTAATGGAAAATCATCCACGACAGGGACTGCCTATAACTCTGTGCGCACTCTAGCATGCCATACAATGTACAAATAATTCTTATAAGCTCTCCAAATCTCGCCTAAATCTTTTAGACGAGCTGGCCATGCACCCTCACCATCGGGAAAATTAAACCGCAACTGAAACCAAAATATTAATTCATATAAATACAAAAATTAATATATTGCATTAAATACAACATATTTTTTTACCCATATATCTGCCCAAGATTTATCTTTGATTTCATTTGGCAGCTGTCTCCAAGAGATCGGACTGACAGGAATGATGTCGGTGTATTTGGCAAGCGTTGCCAAAAAAACTCTGACATTGCTGTCCTGATTTTTCAATCATCTGACTATATTAATTTTAGTCCACCATCAACTGTATGCGACGGTTCCACACAAAACACATGTGTTTATTCCCCCACCCTCTCCTCCTATCAGTTTATGTATAAGTTATGAAATAAAAACAAATATTTTATAAATACATGTTATAATGAAAATAAATATTGGTGTAACAATTTTTTAGGGTTGTATAAGTATACATGCAGGTGTTTGATCAATGTGCACTACAAGATCTACATAAATTGAAGGAACACCCTGTGTAAATTGAGTGGGTCCCAATGTATTCTCTATAGGGATTGACTCTGGTGGAGCAGGAGTCGAAGAAGATGGAGTATAAAATCCTAGAGAGAAGGAAGTAGAAGTAAAATAAGATGACAAGGATTATTGGCCAAATACTGGATGGGGAGTGAGAATCATCATCATATATGGTACAGATGGGTGAGTAGGCTTAAGATATAAAGGGTGGTGAAAACATGGGAGACCTAAATATCCCGTGTGTCCCTAACGACACACCGGGATCAGAATGTGGGATGGATGGTATGTCCGTGGGAGGGGCAGTGTCTAATCGGGTACATCGACTAGATCATCTAGCTCCCGTACCACCCCCCTCGTACGAACACCCCAAGTACTGGAACCACTACTAGGATGCTCATCAAATAACTATAGCCTAATAGATGGATCTGGAAAAAATGTTTAAAAAAAATTAATCACATGACATTATATATTATTTAAACAAATATATTTGAAGTAAAATACTCACTACAGGCACTAGTGGTGGAATTCCCAGCTCAGCCGTGCGACGATTGTTGTCCATAATCTATTTTCGTCACCTCTCTTCAATTGGTTTCATTTTCTGCATTTGAAAACAAATCTGGAAGTAAATAGAAAAGTATAACTAATGTGTAACCCAAAAAACAAAATAAATGAGAGGGAATAGGGGGATTTATGGATAATTTAACTAACTATTGTTTTAGGTGATCTTGAAAAAATATCTAATGAAGTCAATAAATCGTAAAAAATGTAATAAAAAATTTAATTTTTAGTAGGATGATTATTTACTATGTTTTATCAGTCTATTAAAATCATGGAACATTGATTCTACCAGATTCATAAGTGGTAAAGCAGTTGTCAAAATTAAGGAAAAATTTAATTTCTTTAGCTCAGGTAGATGGTGCAGGTTTCAATACATGTTTTTCATAAGAATACAAACCATCATATTCATTACCTGGTAAAATGTTAAAGAGAGGTCATTGATTCATACAAATTTTATACAAATTACAGTTTAAGCATTGAAATGTTCACCAAGTTAGAAATATTGGTTTCATAGGATTAAATACAGTTCAGTTCTAATTTAGAAAATGCAATTCAAACAAAATTTCCAACCAATAAACATTGAAAATTCACATAACATTCAAGTTGAATACTAAATATTTGTAAAAAATATTAAATCAATTTGAATAGTGCCAAGATTAACAACCCAACTCGAGGTAAACTAAAATAATTGAGAACGTGGATGGATGATTCAATATATTTTCCACCACAACTTCAGGTTCACTGTAAACTTTGATGATTGAGCTATTAGAGTCATCAAAAAAATAAATGGATTGGTTTCAATGGAAGTAGGGAAAGTGTCAATTCCATCATCACCATCATAAAAAATATTTCTTGAAATTACTTCGACTATAACCCCAAATTCAGGTCAAAGTTGGTCTTTGACATAAAAAAATTGTTTAGCCATTGATGCCAATACATATGATTCTTATGTAGAAAGAGCGAGAGTCATATTAATTACTCTAAATCCATAATCATCAATAAATATGCCTTGTCTCATCATCAAATCAAACCAATGGAATTTTATTTTCGTGGCTCATCCATGAGAGTAATAATCCAATATTATTATTTTTTCAACGAATCCATAATAACCCACATTTTCAAATCGTGGTCTAATATCTGATGCACTGGCATAATAATCTGTTGTGGCAGTAACCATAACACCATCATGTAGTGTTCTAATGTTATTTTCTCATTCAGTGATAATAAATTTTTACCCATTGATAACAATTGATTTACAGTCACAAACCACGGTATTAAGACCAAAAGCCAAAGCGCCTATTTCCTCAGAGACAGAGTCGGCAGGAAAACTCAATACCTAAAATATAAATGAATATTAAACTTAATTAAATATTGATTTATTTATTTTAAATAGTAATATTTTTACCTTCAATTTTAACTAAGCAGAAAACTCTTTTCTATGCAAAGTCTCCCTCTTTCTCAAAGATAAAGAAAGATGCTTTCTATTTATCATTGTTTTATGTTCCCTGTAGATAAAAAATATGAATAGTTTAATAGATATATATGTAATATATACATATTAAATTTAGTTACCTAATATAGTCATCGAACAAACCACAGTTGAACAAAAATTTGTGATGTTCTTTCTACCGCTCTTCAAGGCTTAATGTATTCATTGTATATGATCCAGTAATTCCTCCTGTTTGAGGAAGTGATGGAAAACTGGGTTCAATTTTCTCATACTATTCTTCTTCATTTTTCATTGGTATGTTCATTCTTATAGTAAGATCAGACAAATACATTGAACAAAAATCCATACATTCTTGATCCAAGTAATCGTTTACGATAGAACCTTCGGGATGATTCCTATTTTGGACATAAGAATTTAATGTGTACATATTTCTTTAAGTTGGATACATCCAACAAAAAGAAACAGGTCCTCTGAGAAGTATTTTAGTGGGAATATGGATTGTCAGATGCATTTAGCATGTGAAAAATGATGGAGGAAATATTTTCTCCAACTCATACAAAATTAATGGGGAATCTATCAAAACAAATTTCAAGAAATACTTGGAAAATTTCTTGGCACAAAGATCACTAAACAAATAGCACAACTGAATAACAGTCAACCTGACATTATTGGACAAAATATGATGGATTTCTATTGAAATCAAATCATGAAGAAGAACATGATAATCATGAGTATTCAAAGATTTTAGCTTCAACTCTCTTCTATTGACCCATTTAGATATGTTTCTTGAATAGACATCAGGAACTCTAATAGTCTCTAATGCTTCCAGAAATTATTTTTTTTCATAGGTGTCATCACATAAAAACAACATGTAACTTTCCATATATTTTCACTGATACGCACAGAATGCAATTATGGTCTAATACCACAATCCACCAAGTCACACTGAGACCGTAAATCATATTTTGTCTTTCCCCTAATATTTAGAAATCTCAAAATAAACATTTCATATATATTATTTTCAATGTACATTACGTCTAAGAAATTACGTAACAAATTGGTTGACCCATAAAGAAAATCAAAAAAGATACTCCTCTTCCTCCAATTATAACAGGTTTTAGTGGAATCATTTTTTCTCTTTATAGATTTCATTTGACCCTTCCCGAATGAAAAACTAAAATCTTTCAATTCATTAAGCACATCAGTTCTAGAAATAAGCTAAGGTGGATCATCGGTCTCTATGGTATTATCAAATATTCGATGATTATTTCTATATGGATGGTCCATTGTAAAGAATCATCTATGTCCCATAAGACTGAAACTATAGTGATGTTTCAGTATTCTGGATCATGTATTATTCATAAAAACAGTACATGATTGTTTTCCCTTTGTGCTCCATCCAAACATCATTTCATAAGCTGAAAAATAATTGATCATCCACATAAGTGCAACATGAATTTGAAATATGTCTTTCGAATATGCATCTTATGTGTGCACACCCACATCTCAAATAAGTTTCAACTATTTTATTAAAGGTTACATGTATACATCAATATCAATGTTAGGATCAGATGGTCCAGATATGAGTATACTCTTTAAAGTGAAATGTTTTTTCATATACAACCATGGGGGAAGATTATAAATGTGTATAAAAACTATCCATATATTGTACGAAGTAAGAATCTGCACAAATGGATTAAAACCGTCACATGAAATACCTAGCCTCACACTACGCACATCAGCTGCAAAATCAGAATATTGAGCATCAAATCATTTCCATGAAAATTCATCTTCAGGGTGAACCAACTCATCATTAGTCTTATTTCTCTAGTTATCATGCCATCTCATTTTTATTGATATCTAATTAGACATAAAAATATTATAGAGTTTGGGGATCAATGGAGAGTGCCACATTACTTTCTATGGCACACAGGATGGTGTTTCATTAGATTTTTACTTCCAGTGGGATGTGCCACATTTAATACAATCATTTCATTCAGTGGTTTCCTCCTAGAATAAACTACAATATTTCAGGCAAGCATTAATTTTGTTTCTTGAAAATATAAGTTCCTCAACTAAATTCCATGCTATATAGTGGTTTGAGGTAATATCTGTATCATCTAAAAGGAAATCCTTTAAGAAGGTAAGAATCTAATTGATTGATGTATTAGAAATCCCAAACATAGTTTTTCCATGAAACAATCGGATTAAAAATTACAACTTTTTCATTTTATTGCATTGTCGATATACTGGAGTCGTGGCAGCATCATTCAATTTTTCCACCCTGACAATATCATCATGTTCATTAGATGCATCATCTATCCTTATATTGAAGTCTTCTTGAGTCAAAATACTTTCCTTTTCATGATGATGAATAAATGGAAACCAGTAATCTAACAAATTCTCCAATTCAGTCCTTTCATTTCGATCATCAGAAATTTCAGATTTCATTTTCTCCCCATTGTGATACTACACATAGTAGTTTGCTTGAAAACAATATTTGGTTATGTGGTAGTTTACTTCTTCACAACTCAACAAAGGTCTACCAACACAATTGGAACATGGGCAATGTATGCGACCACTATCTAAATCATTATGAAATGAAAAATCTAAAAAGATCTTCAAATTGTTTTGAAAATCGCCTGAGATCCAATCAGTGTCATACATCCAAATTCTATCTATTCAATAGAAAGAATTGTTATAATACATTTCGTCATAAGAAATTCAATAAGATTGAAGTTTAATCAAAAATATATTTAAGTAAACAATAATGGAAGGAGTTTCTAGTTGAGGTAGTGAACTATTAAAACAATGTAAAGATATATTAATTCAGTTATGTGTGCCTAAATTTAAGGTGAGATGTGTTTTTTAATTTTTTTATCATACACAATAAGACACAATAGACATGATAAAACATTGTTAAAGATATTACAAAGTGAAGGCTATTCATGAAAGAAATATAATGTGTAAAGAGAGTTTTTTAAATAAGTCATTGATGCTAAAAAATGGAAATATTGTGAAAAGTTAGTACATTTCATAACACTCAAACTAAAGTCCACAGAAAGTACCATATCACACCCACTAAAAAAAGGAAAACCGACTACCCCACTACCCCAACTGTCCCCAATCCCTTCACATATATTATCCTTATATCCATTACCCACCTCGAGAAAATATGACTAAACAAACCATTTACCATCTTTGAGTGGGGACACATCTCACCAGCACCTCCATTAGTCGATATGATTCATTAACTACATTAATGGAGTGGCTATGAAAACTTCAAATCAAGTTGATTCATATAATCATGACACTTGAATAATATAACGAAAATAGAAAACAAATCAAAATACACTTATTGGGTATTTCATGACACACACGTCACCACCTGGTTTAGGTCAAACCAAAATAGAAACAAAGAATAATAGATGAAAAAAATTAAAACTAAGTTAAGCCTTACAGATTTGGAGTGTAGAACTAAAAAATTAATTGACTTCAGATGGATTTATAGGGAGGAAGGAGTTCCCAGCCTATGTAAAAAGAGAGGCATCTATTTTAGAATCCAAGGGGGACTTCCCCAAGACTTCCTAAATCATAATAACTATAAATCCAAGGTATATATCCACAAGGTATTCTAAAAAAATCATCCTGAATCCAAGGGGGTTTCCAAATGGAATTAAAATCTATGTTTTTAACATGAATCCTTGGTTGGTTTCTTCCAGGAATTCCAAATCATTAATCAAATAACAAGTACTCAAAAATTAATTTAAAATTTATTTATATTCATTTTCAATAGGTATCATATAAGAGGCCCATGCTTCAGGTCCCATTATGTGTTATAGGCATCCCAAATCATTCACCCATGTTCAATAACTCATTTTTGGCACCCCTATTTTCATACCTTTCATTACCCAATTAGTTCCCCAAGTCAAGAGCACCCCATGGGTGGATAAAGTTTAGGCTTCTACACTAATAGGATGTTCATGGATCATAAAGAGGTTTAATTTGACAATGTATAAACAAAAACATTTATTTGTAAATTTGAGATTAATAATAAAGTATGTCAATGATAATACACATCATAAAGAACACAAAACAATAATACTTTTAAGGGATAGTTTATAAACCATCTTCTATATACTCACAGACAACTACCAATCAATTATTAGTCATTGATTCAATATCAAATAGTGTGAATCATAAAATTTTCCAAAATCCCTAGAAATTGGGAATAATCATGTGATCTTTCTAGATAGTGAAATAAATGGATAAAGGTTAAGAATAAAAGGATATCCTTATAACTAGCTCATAGTTGGGATGAACAACACTAGAAACATATAAGATACCTCAACTCACCATGTTAGCTCACAGAGATTGGTAGACCACACACCAACCATTTCAATTACCTCAATGAGGGCTTCTATGTCCTTATTTGGGAAGAGGTTGAAGGAGTATAACCTGGATGGGGGAGTTGCAGCTGATCAGATGGAAGAACTAGGGTTAGGGTTCACCTGTGCAGGGGATTCTGGAAATCAGGGGAAATCAAGGCTTTTGAAAATCGGGGCTTTTGGAATTAGTTTTGCTACATTTGGGGAGACTTTTCCAAACAGTTTTTAAAAACCATTGAGAAAATCATGGACTTTACCAAAGGTTTGTACAAACCCCTGGTAAAGGGAAATTTTTTTGTAGATTTCCCAACGGTTTCTTCAAATCGTTGGGAAATAATTCACTAACTCAACCTTTACCAATGGTTTATTGAATCTTTTGGTAAAGGACCCCTATACCAACGGTTTTGTTGAACCTTTGGTATAAAATCGTTGGGAAAACCCAACTTCCTAGTAGTGAATACAATGTCCCCACTTTAGATTTTCGGGGCGTTACATAATCCTTGTCCAAATTTTTCCCAATACTCTTACCAAGACCCTACACCATGTCGAGGATCTCCTAGTATCATTAAAATAACAATCCTTTTCCCTAAATAGGTTTTCAAGGAGGAGGAAATCAAGATCTAATTTCCTATTTCATTTTCTTTTAAGTTATTTTCAAGTTATTTTCTTATTATCACCTCACCTAACCTTATCCAAAGAGTATGATAACTGAAATACCTCATATATAATGAAATTTTATTATAGAGAGTAATAATCCATCATTAAACCCCTCTCCTCTCCATTTTATTCTAAAAATTAAAACATCATTTATGAAGTGTTAATTTATTTCCTTCAATGACAACAAATTTTCATATTCCATTAACACCTATAATGAAGGTCATGTATCAAATTTTATGGTTAAAAAATTATAATATATTTATTATAACATATTTAATATTCTATATTCATTATATAAATATGATGTTAAATAATAAAACAAATAATTTTATTGTGAGTGAAAACCGCCCAAAATAATCAAAACAATTATCACTAACATATTATCTAATGATTCATCCTCACCTAAAAAACAAATGAATTATATGATCATTTAAAATTATATATTTTAATTAATAACTTATAAATTCAATTCTATATTTATATTTTCATTTTATAAGAACTTCCATACTCTTATACAAGCAAATCGATCATGAAAACTAAGAAAATGAGCACTCTCGAATGATGAAATTGAACATTATAACTCAAAAAAGGCCATAAATTAACTTAATAAAAGTTTAATAAATAAATTACTTTTATAAAATGTTATTTAATAATTAATTAATCAATATAATTTTCTTATTCTGGACATTAAAATCATGTGAAGAACCGTTTCATACATAAGGTAAGTGATTCTACACAAACCTCTATTTTTCCTTCAAGTTACTCTTTATCTCTCTTTAATATAATGAAGTGATTAATTATTTTTATATAATTCTTATAACTTATGCTTATATGTTGCAAAATAAATAATCTAGATCATATAATTCATCTTTTATGGGGTAATACATTTTTTAGAAAGGTTCCCTTTTCAATTCTTCCTAATAATGAAGCCTTATTCATGGGAACATCCCAATTTCATACCCATTTTCAATTGATCTATATAATCTATTTTAAGAAAAAATTATTTTTCTAAAATAATTAATTTTATTATGAAAAAATATCTTTGTTCAATTCTGGTTTTATATGAAATATTATTCTTTTTCCTCTTTAAATACTCTTTAATATTTTCTTTAAACTGCACTAAAATGTTTTATTTTTAAAGTTTCTTAAACATTGTTTTTACATGTTTTCACTCTATTTTTACATAACTTATCATGATATATATATATATATTTACCTTATTAATTTTCATTTACTATTTTAATCCATTCTTTCATTGACACAATTATGATATTCCATTTTCTTATGCCTTTTGAAATGGCTATGAAACAACTCTTTCCATGGGTAACCCATCTGTTTTTATTTGATTCCCTATGTATGATTATTCATGTGGTAAAAATATTCATGAACATGTTATGATGTTTGGGCCCAAATATAGCTTTAATGAATTGGATAATGTTTAGTCCACCGAGACTTCATATTGGGATGAAGAGTGAACCCAATTCCTTTATGGGACATTTTACAGTATATGATATTGTCTTAGCGGTTAACCTTGACTAATGTTTATTTAATTTTATATATTGTTTCCATATTTCTATGATTCCAGGATTATATGTTCCCATGTTATACATATTCTTCTATCTTATGTATATTCATGTTCCATTCATTTTATTCCATCATGTTTTTTCCTTCTAACCCATGTGCTATGTTTTATTCCTATTCTTATTTCCTTATTGGGATTTTTAAATCATAAATTTTGTTCATGTATTCCCTAGGTTATCTTATACAGTTATAGGAGCTTAATGGAAGTTAAGAGATCATTATATAGATTAAATAAAATATTTTTTCATGATGTTTAATTATATACCTAATCTTCCAAATACACTAGACTTTACAATCCTTGGCTTGTAATTTGATGATTATTTATTCTAAAAATATTATAATAATATGTATAAAAGGATAGGGTCTCTATAGTTGGTATTAGAGGAAATTTCCATTTATTTTTGAGATTATGATTAGAAAACTATAGTGAAATACTTAGGGATAAGAGAAATTATACAAATATTTCCCTAAATTTTTGTTAGTATAGAGTAAGTGGTTTATCAAGAAAATAAATCCTTGTATGGATACTTTAAGTGGACATGGTTTTTTAAGAGATGTACCTAGGATTAACAACTCTAAAAAAGTATTATGGGCCTAACATGGGGTAACCTGCTAGATGATATGGGCCTTACTACGCACTTCATTTGACACTCCTAGGGGACATTCTTCAATAATGCCATAATCTCATTCTGAGCCATTATGAAAGGAACAAAAGTAATCCCCTATGAATATATGTTTGAAAATAGATAATAGAAAACCTATATTGGATCCATGGGAATCAGAAGTTAGGATATACTTTTCATTTACAAGTTTATCCTTCTTTGATCAATGTATTCTTTTTATATGCTTATCAGATAATTATTCAAGCCCTCTAATTGTACTTTATGTTTCTTAGTTAACAGCTAGACATACAAGTACCCTTTCCAAGAATCAATGTGATTGGTAATGTGATTATTTTCCTAATGATATGCCAAATATGATGGGAATGGGTGCTCAAAATTTTATGATAGTGATTTATCATCTAGGTCATGTTATGAATAATAAAATGAATTTTGTGGAACCACCTCATTCTACAAATAATGATAAAGTAACTGTAAAATCCTTTATATTGACAAAAACTCCAATGTTTAGTGGATATTCAGATCCCCTCCTCACAGAACAATGTATTAACTCTATTGAGAAGATATTCTATGTCCTCCAATGCTTAGAGGAAGAGAAAGTTGTACTGGTGGTCTATCATTCTGATGTGGAAGAAGATCAATGATGGACACTGATAAAGAACACAAATTACAAGGAGGAAAATTATTCCATTAAATGGGATGATTTTAAGAAAATATTTTTCAACAAATACTTTCCTTGAACCCTACATCTCATAATGGAAAGGGAATTCATCAGACTGAATCAAAAGAAAGATGATTCTATCAGGGCACATGAAGAAAAATTCAGAAGACTTGCAATATAAACCTCCATATTTCTCATGAACACTAAAAGAAAGGTAGACATATTCTTTATAGAATTGAAGCTAAGTCTATGAAAAGTATTGGTGATTCGAGACTTTGACAGTTATGAGGATATTGTTTGTTGTTACCTCACCAAATTTTTGGTAGTCTTTATTGATGATATTTTGATATACTCTTAGAGAAAGGAGGAACAAGATGAGAATTTGAATAATATAATAAATACTTCACTATGTAAGAAAATATATAAAATATAAAATAAATGTGAGTTCTAGATGGAGGAAGTATCATTCTTAGGGAATGTAATCACCAAAAAGGGATATTTGTGGACCCTTCCAATACAAAGGTGTAACATCCCGGTTTCGTAAGCCACCCAGAGGTGCCCCATACCCAGTTGGTCACATGGCGTCAAGTGTGTTTCCCTGAATTTCAGAGGCTGTTGACTAGAAGTGAGGGTCTTGGGTGTGATAGTGGGGAAACTATGCCCTCATTGGCAAAGTAACACAGTGGAAGTAAAACAGATATACAATTGAGGAAGCAGTAAACATACCATTCAATAGTAAATAGAATAAGAATGAAAGTAAAAAATAACCGGAGAACATATATAAATGATGCATGATACATATATCTTGGAAATCATCCAAACAAGTCACAATGCTAGAATAAAAAAATAATCCAAGTATAAAAGAAAAAAGATAAACTCTAGCAGCATCGCAAGACTCATCTTGGTCCCATGCTCTCCATCTCTTCATCAAGCAAGTACCTAAAGTAGATGGTAGATTTCAATTATCTATAACCATAGAAATATAATTTTTTTGGGCCCAAAAGCATGACATAAACAGGGTGTGATACTAATCCCAGTAGGAAACCACCATAAGATTTGTGTCTAATAGTGTGTGAATATATGGCAGGCAAATAGCAGTAAGAAGCAGTGAACAAGGAAGTACTCAGCAGTAAACATTGTTGCAGTTCAATTTCATTTAGTTCCATACATTATGAAAGCAGCTGATAAATGCAGGTAACCCTATGGGAAGTACTCTCTACCTAACCCCTCCGGTTCAACCAAACAAGAATAAGCAACCCTCTAGGAAGTACACAAAGTCTAACCCCTATGGTTCAACTTAAGCATAGACTCTCTGAGGAAGCACTAACTATAAATTCCCCCTATAGTATCATATCAGTAACTAAAACGTGCTCTGGGGAAGCACTCAATGTCCCATTCCCCCTGTGTCCCGCATCGAGGAACTACAGAAACTCTCTGGAAGCACCTACATCAATTCCCCCTATGGTCTCGCAATGTAACAATAAACATACACTCTGTTGAAGTCCTCAACGTCCATTCTACCTATGGTCTACTACACCAGGTTCTCATGGCCCTGTGTACGTAAAACATGCACATCAATTCATATCGTCCAAAGAAAACCCTAATAACTACTTGGCTTAATAGTCTATAGCATAACAGCATGTCGGATAAACAATCACTCCATACTAAAAATACTAGGCATGCGGTAAAAAAATCATCCTAACAGGATAAGTAGAACCAAATGGTCATAAAAAAACATTCAAGGGAAAACAGCTCAAAATCATAGCAATTAACACTATTCACATTCAAATAACCTCTACTCAAGAATAAAATCATAACAAGAAATTAACAGAGATAAAATCGTAAACATGCAATACCCCATTCAAGGGTATTCATCACTTTTCCTCATAAAGTCTATCCATGGAAAGGCACAAACCACCTACCTTGGTGTAGTAGGATCCTTATACAAGAACCTAAAGCCTTGAATTTACCATGAAAAATGTATATCTAAAAAAACACTAAAATCACTCAACCGAGGATAGCTCTTGAAAGAAGAGAAATCGGGGAATGAAGATATAGAAGATGAAAGATATTATCGTGGAGATACCAATGCAATTGACGAAAGTAGATTCTGAGAACAGATTCTCGATTAGGGGCTTGGAGAAGGATCACGACCGTACGGATGCTCCTGGATGATCTAGGTCGAGAAGAGATGTGTTCTATCCATCAGATGCGATCCAGGACCATTTAATGAAAAAAAGAACGTAAATGGTGTGTACTTATCATGTACATGGTGTGTACTTCTCATGTACACGACATGTACTTTCCCTTACTGGCCCCCACATTATCCAGTCTCCAAGTCACCACACTTGGTCGTGTGCACGACCGTTACATAGTCAGCACACAGCTACCCATGGTAACTGAGTCCGCGACGTGTACTTAAAAAGTACACAATGTGTATGTAAGAAATTTCCAGAAAAAACTATTTTCCTTAAAAAAACCGGAAAAAGGAAAAAATACCTGCAAAGAAGATCTGGGTTCTTACAAAAGGTAATCGATGAGTGGCCTGAGACAATATATGCAACATAGATCTATAGATTCCTTGGTCTAGGTGGGTATTATAGGTGATTTATGAAGAACTTATCAAGATTTTAAAACCCACTAACCAAGATGAATTGCAAGGGAAGAAATTTTTTCTAGACCAGTGAATGTGAAGACTGATTTAAATAGTTGAAAAAAAGGCTTATCAATAAACTAGTGCTCCCAATTCCAATAAGTGGGGAAATATTTTCAGTGTACAAAAAATCCTAAAAGAAGTTCTTAGGCTATGTGATGATGTAAAATGATAAAGTGATAGACTATGTCTTAAGGAATTTGAAAATCTGTGAGTAAAACTATCCCATGCATGATCTAGAGTTGGAAGCTATGATCCTTGCATTGAGAATATAGCAGCATTATCTCTATGGGGAGAAGTGTGAGATATATACTGATCATAAGATTCTAAAATATATATTCACAATTAATGAGATAAATATGAACTAGATAATATGGTTAGATTTCATCATGGATCATTACTACTCAATACAGTACCATCATGGTAAGCAAAATAAGGTAGCAGATTCTATAAGTTGAAAGGATCTGGCATCTTTATCAATGATGATAATTAATAAAGATCCAATATTCTTAGCCATTCAATACAAGGAGATGGGAATCTTTAAGGAAGTAATATCATCAATCCTTTCCCAATTATTTCTAAACTATCCCTTATAGAGAAAATAAAAGATTCTAAAAGAAATAATATTAAAATTCAGAAGAAGGTTGAATCCATGAGAAAAGGTGAATGTTTGAAGTTCAAAATGGATGAGGAAAGGGTCATGATATTTCAGTCATGGCTATGTATACCATCCAATCTAGAGATAAATAAGGATATTCTAAAAGATGCACATAATTCTCCCTTATCTATTCACCTAGGGAGCATAAAGATGTATCATGATTTCAGAGTGAACTATTGGTGGGACAAAATGAAAAAAGAGATCGTTGAATATACATTAATGTTTATAATATGTCATCAAGTGAAGGCTGAAAGGAAAATGTTTAAGGGGATGTTGAAACCACTAACCATACCAATATGGAAGTGGTAGAAAATTACTATGGTCTTTATCACTGAAAATCCAAAGACATCCAAAGGAAACAATGCTATATGGGTGGTTATGGATCATATTACAAAAAAGATCACTTTATCACAATTTGAGAGTATTTCTCATTGGATAAACATAAATGTATATATATCAGAGAAGTGGTAAGGTTGCATGGAGTACCACTATCAATTTTATCTGATTGATATTTGAGATTCACCTTGATGCTTTTGAAAGGTCTCTAACATGATCTTATTAGTGAGATGAGCTTTAGTATGACCTGTCATCATCAAATTGATGTTCAATATGAGAGGACTACTCTGACACTATAAAAAATATTAAGAACATGTTCTATGGACATCAAGGGAGGATGGGGCCAACATCTTCCTAAGGTCGAGTTCTCTTACAAAATATTTTCTACTTGAGAATCCAAATGGCTCCATATGAATCCCTATATGGGAAATTATGTAAAACAGTTGCATGTTGGGATGAAGTTAGTAAACATAAGCTGTTAGAACTTGAAATGGTTGAATAAATGGTGGAGAAGGGAAAACAATTTAGAATCACATCAAGGTAGCCTAAAGTTGACAAAAGAGCTATATAAAAAAGAATCAAGGAGACATTGAGTTTAAATATGGAGACATGGTATTCCTCCACCTATCTCCACGGAAGAGTATCAGGAGATTTGAGAAGAAGGGAAAGCTAAGTAACAAGTACATTAGCCTCTTTGATATTATTAATCATTTCAGAGATATGGCTTATCGACTAGCACTTCTACCAACCATGTCTCAAGTATATGATGTATTCAATATATCCCTATCGAGGAAGTACAAAATGGATCCTTCACATGTATTAAATTAATTGGTTGTACAATTTGAAAATTATCACTCATATGAGGACTATCTAGTGCAGATCATGGATCATAGAGATAATGTTATATGCAACAAGACTACTCACCTGCTCAAAGTACTATGGAAGAACCGTAAGTACGAATAGGAAACATTGGAACCAGAGGAGTTGATGAAGGAGAAGTACCCTAACTTTTTTTCACCATAGTATGTGAAATTAAATTTCAAGTGTAAAATTTCATACGGGGGGGGGGGGGGGGGGTAGAATGTAACACCAAAAAAATTTATTAATGGAAACACCCTTCTTATAATTATTTCATATAGTTTAAACCACATAAATTCACTTTTAGAACACAATAAAAACTTTATAAATAAAGAATTAGTGAAATAAGATGTATTTCTAGAAGTTAAAGAACCTATATCGATGAAATAGTATCTTGAGCTTTGGAATAGTAATGTGACACTTATGAATAGAAAACTGGAAAATTAAATTCTAACATTACCAGTAGGGGTGTAAATAAAATATATCTATTTTTAATTTAAAATATGTTGTAATTATATCATAGTATAAGTAGATAAATATTTTAAAATTTAGTAATTAAGTGTTGGTATTTTTGTAAGTTATAAATATTTAATTATAGTTTTATGATTAATTTAAGAATTTAAAAGAAAATTTAATTTCATAAAATTTATTCAAAAATTAATATTTTGTTGTCTCGTGATTATGGGATAATTTAATGAGAACTTGGTTAAATTTTCAATGTGTTATAAAATTAGTTTTATTTTAAAATTTGTATTTTTCAAGTAAATGATGATTTTAATTAAAAATTAAATTTACCATATTTTGAAAATTATTTTCATAAAATGGATTTCCCTTTTTAATTATACACATAAAAAATGGTTAGGTTTAATTTTTGGGAATTTTTAAAAATACATGAATTTTTGTGAATAGTAAAATACAACAATTAACGATAAATACTAAATATATGAATTATGGAGGCATATATGATGTATGGATGATGTGAGACAAAAATATTTAACTATCCTTCATTATTTAGATAGATTTAGTTATAGTGATAAAAATATTTATAGTCTTGAGCCAAAATAATAAACAAATGAATTATATAATGAGAAAACACCCCTCTCTTCCACTATAAATACCACCCTCACCACCTCTTCTCCTCAAAAATTCCCAGCTTTGAGACTTTTCTAAATTCTACCCAATACTATTACCAAGACACTACACTATTTTTTAAGGGCAATTTTTATCATTAAAATATGAAAAATGTTTCCCTAAGGAGGTTTTCAAGGAGGATAAATTCAAGATGTAAATTCCTCTTTCCTTTTCTCTTAATTTATTTTAAAGTTTTTTTCTTATTCTCTTCTCACCTAACCTCATAAAAATGGTATAATAACTACATTAACTCACATATACTGTTACTTTATTATTCTAATTTAATAATCTATCATTAGAACCCTCTCCCCAACCTTTTATTCTAAAAATGAAAATGTCGTTCGTGAGGTGTTAATTTTTCGCCTTTAAGAACGAATTTTTTTTATTTTCTATTAATGACTACAAGGATAGTCATAAAAATATTTTTATGGTTAATTTTTTTAATATATATATTTTATTCTATTTATATATCTAGAATCATTATATACTCAGAATTTTTATATAAAATTAACCAATTATTTGTGAGTGAAAACTGCCCAAAATAATAAAAATGATTATCATTAACATCTAATCTAATTATTCATACTCACCCAAAATAAAAAAAATGAATTATAATATAACTTAACCTAATTTATGTTAATTAATAAATTATAAATTCATTTTTCTATTTATATTTCTATTTTACATGAACTTCCATACTCTTATACATGCAAACCAATAATAAAAACTAAGAAAATAAGCACTCTCGAATGATGAAATTGGACACTATAACTCATAAAAAGAACATAAATAAACTTCATAAAATTATAATAAATAGATTACATGTATAATAGGTTCTATAATTATTAATTAATGAATCTAAAGTTATTATTGTGGACATTATGATCAAGTGCAGAACCATTTTAGACATAAGGTATGAGATTCTACCAAAACCTCCATTTTTTCCTTCAGGTTAATCTTTCTCTCTCTTTACTATAATTATAGATTATTTAATTTTATATAATTCTTATAATTTATGTGTATATATTCAAAAATCAAGTATCCAAATCATATCATTCCTCTTTTATGGGGTAATATGTGTTTTAGAAAGATTACCTTTTCATTTTCTTTTTGATAAACAAGCCTAATTCAAGGGAACTTCATGTATGCGTATGTATTTTCAAGTGCTCTCCATAATCTATTTTAAGACACAATATTTTTTAAAATCCATAATTTTATAATAAAAAAATATATTTGTTATATTCGGTTTCTATATTAAATATTATGTGTTTTCTTCTTTAAATACTCTTTAATATTTTTCTTAAACCGCGCTAAAATTTTCTATTTCTAACATTTATTAAACACTATTTTTACTTATTTTCACTACAGTTTGAAATCACTTAGAATTATATATGAATATTTACTTTATTAATTTCCGTTTATTATTAAAATACATTCTTTCGTGGACACAATCATGATATTCCCTTGTGTTATGCCTTTTGACATAGTTGTGGTACCCAATTCATTCCATGGGAAACCCTTATGTTTATGTGTGATTATTTATGTATGATTATTAATATGTAACACATATTAATATACATGTTATTATGGGTGATCCTAGATAGTGATCCAATTAATTGGGTAATGTTTAGTCTCACGAGACGTCCTGTTGGGACATGGAGTGAACCTAGTTTCTTTATGAGACTTTGTCTACCATGTGATATAGTCTAGGTGGTTAACCTTGACTTATGATTATGTCATGTTATTTGTTTTTTCCACATTGTTATTATTCCATTTATATATGTTCTAATTTTATACATATTGTTCTTCCTTATCTATAATCATGTTCCATCCTTTTATGCCAGCATGGTATTCCTTCTAAACAATGTGCTATGTTTTATTCCTATGCTTGTTTATTTATTGGGATTTTAGCTCATCCATTTTGTTAATTTATTCCTCAATTTATTCTATGAATTTATTTGAGTTCAATGGATGTTTGGATATCATTATGGAGATAAAATAAATGTTTTTTACATGATGTTTAATTATGTAACTAATCTTTCAAAGACACAAGACTATACTATCCTTATCTTGTAATTTGATGTTTATTTATGATTCAAATCATGTAATGATATGTGTAGAAGGCTAGGATCACTATAAAAAATTTTTCCCAATTTTTCATAATAATATTAAACACCCATTATATAAAACATAAATAGTTTATCATTACATTCAAACTCACAATCATCCTTAAATTTATCAACCCTTAAATAAAATATCATAACATCATAACTCTTAAAACCCAATATATAAATGAGTTAATCATTAAAACTTATTAATTAGACATTAACAATGATTTATCATCATATTACTTTATAAATCCTTCATATAAGAAAAAATTATGAATCATTACCTAAGATTCATCAGTCTCAAAACCTAAGAGAAAATATAATTCATACATTTTATATGTTATTCACAGTTTCATTACTTTTAGAATATAAATTTCCTAAAAATTTATTCATATGATATTTATATTTCGCTCAATATTATTTCATCCTAGGAAATCAACTTTTATAATGAGTATACTCTCAACATTTAAAACATTCAATTAATACCTTAGGAAGAAATTCATTCTCTGTATTGTGTTAATTGAAATATTCATTTTTATTATGATGTTTATTACTCTATATCATCCTTTACCAAATTTGAAACAGCTTCTTATTTAGTTAATTCATTTTCTATAGTGGTAATTCTCATATTTTTGGTAGAGAATATGTTTAATATTTTCAAATTAATGATCTTTACCTTCTAAATATCCATGAAACTCCATTTTAACTTATTTGGTGTGTTAGGAAACTCACCTAGGTTCAAATTGTTAATCATAACTCGAGATAGATGGTTAAGCATAACCACGTGTATTTTCACTACAGTTGTCATCCCGTTTGGTTTCTCATTTAGAAAACTACTATATTTTCTATCAAATCCATTGATAACAAGGTTCCTTCTGGTTCCAACTATTCACTAAAAAAAGTCTAGTATGACTATATAAAATAAAATCATAACAAACCATCCCATTTGGATAAGTACTAACATATCCTTAACCATATTATATTCTATTAAATTCATTTTATTCAGAAAACACAAACCATAATTATCAATAAGATATTTACCTTTAAGGAAATCAAATAATTATAAATTATAATCCCAGACAATCTCATTAATCCCTAAAGGTTTCACATCAAAAAAATAATAACCTTTAAATTTATCTAAACATTCCCCTAGAATAAAAATATAGGGGATAAGGCTATTAAAAATCCCTAATTGCGATATTAATATCAAGTATTTTACTTTCTTAAATTTTAAGAATATGTTTTATTTGTAATTTTAGAGAATTGGGAAAAACATTACAAAAACATAGGGAATATTATCACAAAATGTATATTTTCATAAAAAAAACATGATTCTTAAGATTCAACTATTGTTTCATTCATGAAACTATTGATTTATTTGAGTCCAATTTTATCTATCTGGTTATAGAAATCATACTATACTCAGAATTAAACCCTATGAATCATTTAAAAATGTGTTATAAGAAAATATAATTCTTAGTATGGTATACAGAAAGGAAAGGAACCCATTAGTCCATTTGAAAAACTACTAAATCCATAATATTTTATCCCTTTTACACAATAAAAATGGGATAAAATACTTATTTATAAAATAATAATTATTAAACTAAATTTTTTCATAAAACTTTTTATAAGTAATACTGAAGGAAAGTCATAATCATGATAATTACTTAGAAAACAAGAGAACCAATGAAAATAATTTCTTGAGAGATATACCTTTCACCATTAAAAATCTACATGCATTCATTACCTCTTGAAAAGAATATATTTCCATAAAAACCATTAAAAATAATTGAAAAACCATGTATGAATATTATTATATCATAATTTCAATATGTAATAACCTAACATAAAAATTCCAACCTTCTATTCGGAGTAACTAGTATCAATGGAGCAACTGATATCAGTAAAATCTATCAGTTCATTTTACTGATATATTAGTTAACTATATCCATATTCAATTAGGAGTAACATAAATCTAGTAACTTTTATATATCTTAGGAGTTAATTATATTTAGTAAAATATGTCATCTCTTAGAAGTAACTTCCATCTAGTTAACCTCATGACATTACAGAATACTTTAGGGAGCTATAACAGGCACACCAATCATCGTGAGATACATCAGGATCCCTTATCATCATATATAATACCAAAGTTCCATATCATGAATTTTTTAATTATTCAAATTTTATCATAAATCTCTTGAAAACTCATTTGAAACCATAATTAAAGGTATTAAGTTTTTTTCACATATTGATAAGGAGAAATACCCTTTAATTTTGAAAGATGTTTGAAAAATAAAAACTACAATAGTAATAAGATTTAAATAATATTTTAAAAACTATAAAAAAAAATTAATATTATATTTTATAATAATTAAGGGACAAAGTTTCAGGAAAACTATATCAAGCGGTAAATATTATAAAAACATTCTTTTCAAAATTTTATAAAAATATTCAAAAGTGACCCATGTGGAAAATTTTAAAAAGATTACTTTTAAAATATTTTTATTAAATGTAAAATGTATCTGAAAATAAACTTTATAAATAATTCAATTATGAATAATAACATTCATAAAACAAATCTAAGGAAACAAATATAAAGGATAAACTTTAAAGGATACTTTAAAAATATTAAAAATTGTGTTTTATGGATAACTACTTTACAACATTGGAAACGTTTAAAACAAAAAAGGAAATTGAAGAAGAAAACATGAAATGTATTTTTAAACCAAATGAATTATATTAAAATAATGATCAAATATGTCTATATATAAGTTTATGTTCCACATAAAATAAAACATTTGGTAAAATTGGAATAAGTTTCAAAGAAAGAAAATTGAGATGATAAATATATTACCTTATGTATCATTTATATTTTTACATATTATGAATTATAAGTAATAATGGTATAGTTGTTTCAAAAATTATTCACAAAATATTTCATGTATATTAATTAATAATTATTTATTTTATTTCCTATTATTATGATATTTTATTTAGACAATAGGTTAGTCATGTTTACATCAAGTGATCGTTTTGTATATAATCACTAAAATATATTTTGGATGTTAACCATTGTCAAAGGGTTCATGTTTTTAGAATATAAAAAATCCTAATAATTTTATTATTATAATTTTTATACATTAAAAATATTTTTATAACCATAATTATAAGGAGTTCATGAAAAATTAAACACATCGATTTTAGTAGGCGGTAGTCCACACATAGACATGAGCGGTATTTCTATATTTCTATTAACTAGAGTAAAATAATAGTAGATAATATTTTAATTTTAAATAATTATAATTATTTTATGAATTTTATATTTATTTTTTATATTCATTCATATGACCATCCATCAAATGAAATAATGAAAATTGAATCACATCACTTTGTAGAGGTGGTAGTCCACATATATGAATGGGTGATGTTTTCATTTCCCATAGGATAGAAAAGTAGATGAAAAATGGTTATAACGTAAAGATAATAGAATTTAAAATTTAATTTAATTATATTTATTTATTTTATTATATAATAATTGTAATGATATCTTTTAATGAGGTATAATAAGAAATAAACATGAAAGAACATGGTTGAGAGTTGCACCTATTCTTTAGAAAACCTCATTTTTCTTACACTTATTTCCTTATTAGGTTAATATTTTAGTGAGAAAAATAAATCTAGAACATGTGTATGTATTTTTTTGAGGAATTTGGGAGGGGATTGGTTGATCTAAAAGGATCAATTAGTATAGAGAAGGTGGTACATGAGGTGCAATTTTAAAACTGAGGTTGGGAAACAACTTGCTAATTCACGAATAATTAAAATATAATATATGTATTACTCAAGTAAAATATCATATAATTGTACTATTTTAGAATATAATAAGTTTAAATTAAATATAAAATAAAAAAATAAAATTTAGGAATATTTATGAAGAGATTTCAACCCCCATCTCTTAGTTTAACCCCCTCATTAACTGTTTTTACCCCATGTCCTAATAATAAATTTTTACAATGATAAGTATTCATTATGATAAATTTAAAATTTACCTCATTAATAAATAATTACATTATGATCCAAAATATAAAATCCATTTTCTAATAATCAATTTTGAGAAATGGTAAAAATATATGTTTTCAAAATTTTACGAAAACCCATTTTTAGAAAAATAAATGTTTAAATGATTAAATTTATTTTCACCAAAATAAAGGATAATATTGATTAACATTGAATTAATTGGATTACGTTACCTAAAATTAAAATTATTTTACATTAAATCCCAATAAAAACTAAAATTTTGTAACGCCCTGACCCCAGTTACCCAGAGTCGGTGCATTATTACATAACATTGGCATGATCACAAGAAAGATCAAATCTCGAAAGACATATTAGTTTAGTAGCCTTGGAATAACTAGATACATTCATAAATTTTACATTACATCATAAAATGAAAACTAAAACAATATATTTTCTATAGTCCACACTCTTATCCCCTCATACTATCCCTGTAAGTCATTCATAAATTACTTTTTCACATCCTGGGAAAAATAAAACATAGAAAAGGGGTGAGCTCAAATTCCCAGTAAGGATAACAGTATAGCGGAAAATTTCATAAATAAGAATAAACATTCAAGGAAATTTATAACAAAAACAAAATCCTTTTAAACTTTAACTTCAACATAGTATGGAAAAAATAAAATGAAATAATTCCATTTACTTATTCACATGGATATTCTACTAATCGAATAATCACATGTAATATCAATAACCACTTTCATAATGATGAAATGCATAATGCCAGACTATCATAACCACATAGCCAAGGACTCTTTCCAAGACTACAAATAAGATTTTTTCAAGGCCTTGTACCAAGACACTAGTTTGTCTCATGAGACCTACCGGTGCATCGAGGAGCTATAGAGGGCTCCACCCGTCACATATTAAATCCAATGCATTCCCATATGAAAAGGTTTAAACATAACATAAACATTCGTATTAAAACTAGCATATAAAATGTAAATACTTCATCCATAAACCACGAATGGTATAAAAATAACACATCCACAGTCAAACATATCACAAAATCTTAAATACAATATAGAAGTTTTGTATCATAATAAATCAACTTCAAATAAGCTTAAAATCCATCAAAGGATGTTGACATAGATGAAATCATAACTCTTTTTAGAGAAATATCTCTTTCTATTTTGAAATAATTTAAGAGTCATATATCTATAAAATAAAACATTTTCTTTGAAAATATTCTTATAATCTTGTAAGGGAAGCTTCGACGATTTTATAATGGCTGAAAATTTCCACACCCGCCGTATAAGTTAAAAAACATTCTTACCTTAATTCTGTCAAAAAGGTTAAAAAGGACCTTGTTTGGAAAACGACGGAAAGATTCCTTTATAAACCACTTATAAAAGTAAACAAGGGTATAAATGAATTTATCCCATATTCTATTAAATAGTAAAAACAATGTTTTCAAATATATTTTTAAGAAACATGGATGTGGATGATAAAGAAGTCCCAGTAGATTATTACGTATAAACAACCTCAGATAATGAAGAGATTGTAAAATAAACCCTTACCTTGTACTTTTCCTTGGTTAGGGGTAGGTTAACCTCCTGTATAATGGTCAAATAATTGTTATTAAATTATACAAGAATCATATACATTATTTTGTTATCATATATGATCTTTTAACATTGCTTTGTTAATAATATCTTAGTATTATCGTCGTTTCGGGTGTTAACTTACTCATTTTATTTTATATGTTTTGTTACGTAAGCCATGTTTGTCATGGATAGGTTATATCTTATTCATATACATAATGATATAAAGTCCTTAAACATTATTTTTAAATCATAAAATGATAATTATACTTGAATGGATACGATGGAGAATGAATCTCATCGCGTTCGTGGAGACGGTAGTCCGTACGTACGGACGTATGGTGACATGTAATTCAAAGGATGGATAGAATACTTAATATGGTTGTACCATATTTATAATAATATTACAGTATATAGGAGATACTGGATTCATTATATTAGAATGGTAATAACAATGAAAGAAGAAGTTGAAGAAGAAATGAATTTGAAAAAGGGTGGTGAAAACATTACCTCTTCTTCAGGTTCTTCCTGTTGATGTGATCAAAAGGGCTCATTAGGTTGTCTTTATGATCCAAATAAAGCCTCTAGGTTGTAGTGAGGGAAGTTGGGAGAGTATTTGGGCAGGGTTTGGACGAGCCAAAAGGATTTGAAGGTTTGAATTAATGAGAAGGGGGAGTGCCCTTTTATAAGAGGGGTGAGGGGCACCTTTGGAAAAGCTAAAACTATTATTTTATAATAAATTAATATTCCATTTCTAATGGCTCCAAAGTAGATTATTTAAAGTTTAAGGTGGGTATGGGTCGAAAACCACTCAAAAATAGAATTTATATAGGTGTGGGTCATTATATTAAACTTATCTTTAAGTATTAACTCTTAGTTAATTATTTTCACTTTTCCAATGTCTCTTTGTATTTTTATATTATATGGTTAATAAACTTACTATATACATACAAGAGACCACCAAATGGTCCATTAATGATACACCTATCATGATATAAGTCTATTGGCCGAACCTTAGATTTTTATAAATTTAATATAAATTAATAATATAATATTTGTTTTAAAAACTCTTTTATGTCAATTTTGACACTATTGGGTATTTTCTTTTTGATAAATTCATAACATCATTATTACTTCGAAAACAATTTATATAATAAATCATAATATGTCATATTAACCTAAAAAATTAGTGGAATTCATAAAAAGTCTCAAATTACATTTATTTTGATATTTATAATATCAATTATTATAATATTTCATTAATTAGGTAATTACTACATCACCATTGTGTCATAAATAAATTAAATTATTTAATGTATAAAAATTATAAATAAAATACCATTATATAGTAAATAGTTTTATCTTTCTAATTAATATTTAAAATTGAATTTATCTTATGTATAACCCTATATTAAAACTTTTTTAGTAAATAAACATTGATTTTAACTCTTTTAACTCTTCTTTAAATTAAATAATAATAAATGTCCTAATCTAATACAAGTGGACCTAAATGATAATATTTTACTCCTAAGGTATTTTTTGGTCGATATACACCTGTCAAATAGAATTAGTACATGTGTTAGGGTAATATTAATATCATTTTACCCTTAATTACCCCATTTACTTTTAACTGTGGTAAATAAAAGTAAAAAGTTATTATTCACCAAAAATTATTTTCATCTCATTAAACCACATTTTACTCCATGATATTAACTGTGTCTCTTGGATTTTTTAAATTCCACTCACAAAAGTGGTAAAATTAATTTTTATGAAAAATTCAGTTTTTTAACTACCACTTAGTGGTTTCACTATTCATCAAAAAATGAAGTTTTTTAGAAAAAAACCAAAAATTCACCCTAAGATAATTTTGATATTTCGAATCCAAAAATGAAATCCATTTTGAAAAATAAAATTTATAAATTTCAAAAAGTGGGTATTACTATTCATAACGGCTAGTTTGATTGGTTGTGGTGTGTTAGAACTCGATGTTGCGTATAACACATGCTATTGCATTATTCAAAGAGAAGCGTACCGTAGAAGCTTGGGGTGTTACATTCACCCCTCCTTCAAATAATTTCATCCTCGAAATTTCTAAAATACTACCGCATGAAAAGACACGGGTGGTTCTTCATCATACGTTCCTCGAATTCCCACGTTGCCTCTTCCATCTTATGGTTTCTCCACAAGACTTTTACCAGACGAGTCATCTGGTTTCTCAGTACTTGTTCTCTCGTATCAAGAATCTTGGTGGGCTCTTCGCAATAAGACAGATCGGGTTCCAGTTCTAATTCCTCATAGGTGAGTACATGCATTGGGTCAGGCATGTATTTCCTTAACAGAGATACGTGGAACACATCATGAACTTTGGAGAGATTTGGTGGAATTTCCAAATAGTAAGCTACAGTCCCAATTCGTTCTAGAATTTCGAAGGGTCCGATGTACCTGGGACTCAATTACCCTTCTTACCGAAACGTATAACTCCCTTCCAGGGAGATACATTCAAGAGAACTTGTTCTCCTACCTGAAATTCCAAATCCTTCCTTTGGTTATCAGCATAGCTCTTCTGCCTACTTTGAGAAGCTTTGATATGGTTTTGGATTACCTTCACCTTTTCCATCGTTTCCTCCACCAGTTCTAGGCCTACAAGTTTTCTTTCACCAACATCATTCCAACAGGTTGGTGTGGGACATCTCTTTCCATACCACGCTTTATATGGTGTCATCTGAATACTTGAATGGAATCTATTGTAATAATAAAATTCTACCAGAGGTAAATATTGATCCCACATACCGTAAAAGTCAAGTGAGAAGGATCCCAACATGTCTTCTAAGGTTTGAATAGTTCATTCTGATTGTCTATCTGTTTGAGGGTGGTAGGCAGTGCTCAAATGAAGTTCAGTATCCAAGGCTGTCTGAAGACTTTTCCAGAATCTTGAAGTAAAAAGGGGATCAAAATCAGAAACAACCGATAGGGGTACTCCATGAAGTCTCAAAACTTCATTAATATATAGTCTTTCTAGTTGTTCAAGTGGTAAATCTTCCCTTATAGCAAGAAAATGTGCTTACTTGGTAAGACGATCAACAATGACCCATATTGCATCGTTCCTTGTAGGATTATTTGGTAGCCCCATGACAAAGTCCATCGTAATATTGTCCCATTTCCACTCTGGTATGGGAAGAGGTTGCATGACTCCTCTAGGATGTTTCCTTCCAGCTTTCACTTGTTGAAAAACCATACATCTTGACACAAAATCAGCAATCTCCCTCTTCATGTTGTCCCACCAAAAATGTTCCTTCAAATATTTATACATTTTGGTGCTCCCAGGGTGTATAGAGAAATTGGAACTATGAGAATCATCCAGCAATTCCCTTTTTAGATCAGGTATATCGGGAACACAAAGCCTCTTCCCGAATTTCAAAATTCCTTCTTCATACACAAATTCTCTCAATCTCCCATCATTCATAGCTTTAATCTTCTTTTGAAATTCTTCATCATCGGTCTGAGAACTCTTAATCCTTTATAGTAAAGATGGTTTGACAACCATTTGAAAATGCATTGATGTTTCACCTTACCTAGTTATTCCCATGTCCATCTTCACTAGGTCTATGAAAATTGGATCCTTTTCAATTCTCATATTGTTCAAAACTCCATGATCTTTTATACTCAAAGCATCTGCCACCTTGTTTGCTTTCCCCGGGTGGCAGTATATCGTGAAATCACAATCCTTGAGTAATTCAAGCCATCTCCTTTGCCTCATGTTGAGTTCTTTTTTGTGAGAAAATATACTTCAAACTCTTGTAATCAGTATAAATCTCACATTTTTCACCATAGAGGTAGTGCCTCCATATCTTCAAAGAAAAGATCACAGCTGCTACCTCGAGATCATGATTAGGATAGTTTTGTTCATGAATTTTCAACTGTTGTGATGCATCGGCAATAACCCTATCATTCTGCATAAGGACACAACCAAGTCCTTTCTTCGATGCATCACTATAAATAATGAACCCATCATTCCCCAACGGTAGAGTCAATATAGGAGCATTGAATAATCTTCTCTTCAGTTCTTAGAAACATTATTTGCACTCTATTGTCCAAACAAATTTAACCCCTTTACGTGTGAGCTTTGTTAATGGGTTATCCAATCGGGAAAAATTCTAGATGAAACGTCAATAATAACCTACAAACCAATAAAACTGCATACCTCAATTATAATCGTAGGTGATGGCCATTCTTGGATTGCCTTGGTCCTAGAAGGATCAACATAGATTCCATATTTAGAGACAATATGGACAATAAAATAAATCTTCTCAAGCCAGAATTCAAACTTGCTAAACTTCCCATATAATTCATGTCTTCTCAGAGTCTTCGGGATAATGCGCAAGTGATTTTCATGATCTTCGTAACTTTTGTAGTATACCAAGATATCATCAATAAATACCACCAAAAACTAATCGAGATATTCCTTGAAAACTCTATTCATCAGATCCATGAATATAGAGGGTGAATTAGTCAATCCAAAAGGAATTACTGTAAACTCATAATGCCCGTACCTAGTTCGAAATGCTGTCTTCGGGATGTATTCCTTTTTCACAAACAACTGATGGTATCCAGATCGAAGGTCAATGTTTGAAAAGTATTGATCTCCATGCAGTTGGTAAAATAAATCATCAATGCGAGGTAAGGGATACTTGTTCTTTATTGTTATAGCATTGATCTCCCTGTAGTCGATACATAACCTCATAGATCCATCTTTCTTTTTAACAAAAAGTACAGGGGCTCCCCATGGAGAAACCCTAAGGAGAATAAATCTCTTATTAATCATTTCCTCTAGTTGTTTCTTTAGTTCAACTAATTCTATTGTGGCCATTCTATAAGGGGTCTTCGATATAGGCCTTGATCCATGAATTAAATCAATGGAAAACTCAACTTCTCGTTCTGGAGGATGTCTAGGTAAATCTTCCGGAAACACATCTACATATTCTTTCACAATAGGTACATCCTCTATTTGAACATTCATTTCCTCACCCACTGTAATTTCATCCTCTTCCTCCCCAATAATTGAATTTAGTTGAGCTACTGGGGGTAGATCTAGATAAGAATTAGGAGGTGATGATTCTGCTCTAAAGATATGGTGTTCCTTATCATCATCATCAAAAATCGTAACCTCCTTATTCTTATAATAAATCTTAGGATCATGGTTCGAAATCCAATCCATACCGAGGATTATATCAAAATCAATCATAGGTATGACAATGAGATCAGAAGATAAAGAACATTTATGTGCTCTAATGGGGACTGATTCACAAATCTTTGTTGCAATGATAATTCCCTTAGAAGTTTTAACTGACAACTCCCTTGTTAAATCAAATTGAAAATATCTAAATTTCTTAGCAAACTGGGAATATATGATACAATGCGATGATCCAGAATCAAATGATGCATTTTCTAAACTTGAGGAAACCATTAAATTACCTGCAACCACGTCTTTCGGAGCTTCTAAATCAGCAGTAGTGATAGCATAATCTTGTCCTTGATCCCTTGGCCTTTTTTGAGGTAAGTTCCACTGACGCTTAAGACATTCATTTTCATAATGTCCCATCTCCCTATAATTGTAGCATTAGAAATCGGTAGCTTCCTTCTTCCCCTAGCAATCACGATCTTGGTGTCCTTTTTCACCACACTTGTAACAGACTCCTGTTCCTTTTAAGCAAGTACTGGGGTGTTTCTTCCCACATTTACTGCAGGATAGATATTCAACTTTTCCCTTCTTCCCTTTATTTCCATTCCCATATTGATCAGCAGATCTCTTCTTCTCTTGCTTTGCTTTAAAGTTATAAGACTTAGAGAATTCATTCTCTGTCTTGATAGCACATGAGACATTGTCTTCGTACGAAGAGAAGGATTATGAGACTAATGATTGACTGAGAAATGGTTTTAACCCATCAAAGAAATGATCAATCTTACTTCTTGGGTTACGTAATTAATCTCCAGTATACCTTGCTAACCTTGTAAAGTTAGCCTCATACTTTGTGACATTATCATCCTCCTTTTGTCTCAGACTCAGAAATTGTCCTTCCATGTCTGCTCGATGGTCACGAGGAAAGTATTTTTCTAAAAACAAATATTTGAACTCCCTCCATTCCATATTTGATACTTCATAATCTTCCTTTGTGTTTTGAATCAATGACCACCATTGATCAGCATCTCTAGTGAGGTGGTAAACTGCCATAATAACTTTCTCCCTTTCACTACTTCCCAATGCCTGAAATATTTTCTCTAGGGAACTTATCCATTGCTCAGCTACTTATGGATTTGTACTCCAATTTAATGTTGGTGGTTGTTGCTTCATGAAGTGATCTAACATTGATCCTCCATGCTGTGGATCAGGTCACTCCATATGGGTAAGCTTATTATTCAAAACCTGAGTGAGTTTTCCCAGTATGGTGATTAGTTTATTAGCACCAGTTTCATCACCATCTCCACTATAATTATCTTGAGTAGGAGGGAAATCCAAACATGGAGTATGTGCTTTGATATGGTTTCCATTTCTTCCACTAGGTGCCATTTCTAAACAATGGCATAAACTAGATCAGTTTATGAATCAAAATACATAATTCCATACTTATAAAACACTTAAAATAAATTGAACTATTTATGGATATAATCCATAATCATAAAAATGTTTTCATTGAGAAAGTATATACTCATAAACCCTTCACAATGATTTTTAAAGAAAATGAGAGTTATCCTAAGCATATCCCCTGAGAGTGTCGTAACCAAGAGTGCAGCAAGGCCCGTTTTCGTGCACCAGTTCCCGTTAGAGTCCAGCTCAAAGCTGTGTTTTCAGGTTTTACCCCTAGGTACATCTGTGCCAGAGCCGCCTCTACCTGCTCGTATCCTGATAGAGATGTATTGCTCAGAAAACTCACAAAATCTCTACAATATCAAAATTCTAGGAAGTTCCTCTATATTAATCCTCAAAGTCCATCTTAGGTCTATGTGCTCTAATCAGAGTTTATCTAAATCTAGCTTCCAAGGTTTGTACTAAACTTCCTCTGATACCAACTGTAACGCCCCGACCCCAGTTACCCAGAGTCGGTGAATTATTACATAACATTGGCATGATCACAAGAAAGATCAAATCCCTAAAGACCGATTAGTTTAGTAGCCTTGGAATAACTAGATACATTCATAAAGTTTACATTACATCATAAAATTAAAACTACAACAATATAGTCTCCATAGTTCACACTCTTATCCCCTTATACTATCCTCGCAGTTCATTCATAAATTACTTCTTCACATCCTAGGAAAAATAAAACATAGAAAAGGGGTGAGCTCAAATTCCCAGTAAGGATAACAAAATAGCGGAAACTTTCATAAATAAGAATAAACATTCATGGAAATGTATAACTAAAAAAGCATTTTAAACTTGAACTTCAACATAGTATGAAAAAAATAAAATTATAAAATTATATTTACTTATTCACATGGATATTCTACTAATCTAATAATCACATGAAATATCAATAACCACTTTCATAATAATGGAATGCATAATGCTAGACTATCATAACCACAGAGCCAAGCCCTCATACCAAGACTACAAATAAAATTTTTTCAAGGCCTTGTTCCAAGACACTAGTTTGTCTCATGAGACCTACCAATGCATCGAGGAGCTATAGCAGGCTCCACCCGTCACATATTAAGTCCAATGCATTCCCATATGAAAAGGTTTAAAAATAACATAAACATTCATATTAAAACTAGCATACGAAATGTAAATACTTCATCCATAAACCACGAATGGTATAAAAATAATACATCCACATTCAAACATATCACAAAACCTTCAATACAATATAGAAGTTTTGTATCATAATAAATCAACTTCAAATAAGCTTAAAATCCATCAAAGGATGTTGACATAGATGAAATAAAAACTATTTTTAGAGAAATATCTCTTTCTATTTTGAAATAATTTAAGAGACATATATCTATAAAATAAAACATTTTTTTTGAAAATATTCTTATAAGCTTGTAAGGGAAGCTTCGAAGATTTTATAACGGCGGAAAATTTCTGCACCCACTGTATAAGTTAAAAAAACATTCTTACCTTAATTCTATCGAAAAGGTTAAAAAGGACCTTGTTTGGAAAATGACGATAAGATTCCTTCATAAACCACTTATAAAAGTCAACAAGGGTATAAATGAATTTAACCCATATTCTAGGAAATATTAAAAGAAATGTTTTGAAATACACTTTTAAGAAACATGGATGTGGATGATAAAGAATTCCCAGTAGATTATTACGTATAAACAACCTCGGATAATGAAGAGATTGCGAAATAAACCCTTACCTTGTACTTTTATTTGGTTGGGGGTAGGTTAACCTCCTATATAATGGTGAAATAATTGTTATTAAATTATAAAAGAATCATATACATTATTATGTTATCATATATGATCTTTTAACATTGCTTTGTTAATAATATCTAAGTATTATCGTCGTTTTAGGCTTTAACTTACTCATTTTCTTTTATATATTTTGTTACATAAGTCGTGTTTGTCATGGATAGGGTGTATCTTATTCATATCCAGAATTATATCAAGTCCTTAAACATTATGTTTAAATCATAAAATGATAATTATACTTGAATGGATACGATGGAGAATGAATCTCATCGCGTTCGTGGAGACGGTAGTCCGTATGTACGCACATATGATGACATGTAATTCAAAGGATGGATAGAATACTGAATATGGTTGTACCATATTTATAATAATATTACAGTATATAGGAGATAATGGATTCATTATTTTAGAATTTGAATAACAATGAAAGAAGAAGTTTAAGAAGAAATGAATTTGAAAAAGGGTGGTGAAAACATTACCTCTTCTTCGGGTTCTTCCTTTTGATTTGATCAAAAGGGCTCCTTAGGTTGGCTTTCAGATCAAACTAAGTCCTATAGGTTGTAGTGAGGGAATTTTAGAGAGTATTGTGTCAGGGGTTGGCCGAACCAAAAGGCTTTGAAGGTGTGAAGTAATGAGAAGGGGGAGTGCCCTTTTATAAGAGGGCTGAGGGGCACCTTTGGAAAAGCTAAAAATATTATTTTATAATAAATTCATATTCGGTTTATAAAGGCTCCAAAGTGGATTATTTAAAGTTTAAGTTGGGGATGGGTCGAAAACCACTCAACCAATAGAATTTAGATAGGTTTGCGTCATTATATTAACCTTATCTTTAAGTATTAACTCTTAGTTAATTAGTTTCACTTTTACAATGTCTCCTTGTATTTTTATATTATATGGTTAATAAACTTACTATATACATCCAAGAGACCCCCAAGTGGTACATTAATGATACACCTATCATGATATAAGTCTCTTGGCCTAACCTTAGATTTTTGTTAATTGAATATAAATTAATAATATAATATTTGTTCTAAAAACTCTTTTATGTCAATTTTGACACTATTGGGTATTTTGTTTTTGATAAATTCACAACAACATTATTACTTCGAACACAATTTATATAATCAATCCTAATATGTCATATTAACCTATAAAATTAGTGTAATTCATAAAAAGTCTGGAATTACAATTATTTTGATATTTATAATATCAATTATTTTAATATTTCATTAATTAGGTATGTACTGCATCACCATTGTGTCATAAATAAATTAAATTATTTAATGTCTAAAAATTATAAATAAAATACCATCATGTAGGAAATCTTTTTAGATTTCTAATTAATATTTTCAATCGAATTTATCTTATTTATAACCCTATGTTAAAAATGTTTTAGTAAATAAACTTTGATTTTAACTCTTTTAACTCTTTTAACTCTTCTTTGAATTAAATAATAATAAATGTCCTAATCTAATACAAGTGGACCTAAATGATAATGTTTTACTCATAAGGTTGTTTTTGTTCAAGATACACTTGTACAATAGAATTAGGACATGTGTTAGGGTAATATTAAAATCATTTTTACCCTTAATTATCCTATTTACTTTTAACCGTGGTAAATAAAAGTAAAAAGTTACTATTCATAAAAAATTATTTTCATCTCATTGAACCTCATTTTACTCCTTTATATTAACTGTGTCTCTCATATTTTCAAAATTCCACTAACAGAAGCGGTAAAATTATGTTTTATGAAAAATTCAGTTTTTTAACTACCACTTAGTGGTTTCACTATTCATCAAAAAATGATGTATTTTTAAAAAAAAAAACCAAAAATTCACCCTAGGCTAATTTCGATATTCCTAATCCAAAAATGAAGTCCATTTTGAGAAATAAAATTTATAAATTTCAAAAAGTGGGTATTAATTTTCATAGCGGCTAGTTTGATTTGTTGTGGTGTGTTAGAACTCGATGTTGCGTATAACACACGCTATTGCATTATTCAAAGACAAGCGTACCGTAGAAGCTTGGGGTGTTACATTCTCCCCTCCTTCAAATAATTTTATCCTCGAAATTTCATGAATACTACCACATGAAAAGACTCGGGTGGTTCTTCATCATAAGTTCCTCGGATTCCCACGTTGCCTCTTCCATCTTATGGTTTATCCATAAGAAGTTTACCAGATGAGTCGTCTGGCGTCTCAATACTTGTTCTCTCGTATCGAGAATATTGACGGTCTCTTCGCAATAAGACAGATCGGGTTCCGGTTCTAATTCCTCATAGGTGAGTATATGCGTTGGTTCAGGCATGAATTTCTTCAACAGAGATACGTGGAACACATCGTGAACTTTGAAGAGATTTGGCGGCATTGCCAAACGTTAAGCTACAATCCCAATTCATTCTATAATTTCGAAGGGTCCGATGTACCTGGGACTCAATTTACCCTTCTTACCGAAACGTATAACTCCCTTTCATGGAGATAACTTCAAGAAAACATGTTCTCCTACCTCAAATTCCAAATCCTTCCTTCAATTATCGGCATAGATCTTTTGCCTACTTTGATCAGCTTTGATATGGTTTTGGATTACCTTCACGTTTTCCATCGTTTCCTCCACCAGTTCTGGGCCTACAAAATTTCATTCACCAACGTCATCCCAACAGGTTGGTGTGCAACATCTCTTTCTATACAACGCTTCATATGGTGCCATCTGAATACTTGAATGGAAGCTATTGTTATAGGAAAATTCTACCAGAGGTAAATATTGATCCCACATACCCTAAAAGTCATGTGAGAAAGATCTCAACATGTCTTCTAAGGTTTGAATAGTTTGTTCTGATTGTCCATCTGTTTGAGGGTGGTATGCAGTGCTCAAATGAAGTTCAATATCCAAGGCTTTCTGAAGACTTTTCTAGAATCTTGAAGTAAAATGGGGATCACAATCAGAAACATTCGATAGGGGTACTCCATGAAGTCTCACAAATTCATTAATATATAGTCTTTCTAGTCGTTCAAGTGGTAAATCTTCCCTTATAGCAAGAAAATGTGCTAACTTGGTAAGATGATCAAAAATGACTCATATTGCATCATTACTTCTAGGAGTCTTTGGGAGCCCCAGGACAAATTCCATCATAATATTGTCCCATTTACACTCCGGTATGGGAAGAGGAAGCATGACCCCTCCAGGCTGTTGCCTTCCAGCTTTCACTTGTTGACAAACCATACATCTTGAAACAAAATCAGAAATCTCCCTCTTCATGTTGTCCCACCAAAAGTGCTCCTTAAAATCACTATAAATTTTGGTGCTCCCAAGGTGTATAGAGAAATTGGAACTATGAGCATCATCAAACAATTCCCTTTTTATATCAGGTATATCGGGAACACAAAGCCGCTTCCCAAATTTCAAATTTCCTTCTTCATACACAAAGTATCTCAATCTCCCATCATTCACAGCTTTAATCTTCTTTTGAAATTATTCACCATCGGTCTGAGAACTCTCAATCCTTTCTAGTAAAAATGGTTTGGAAACCATTTGAAAAAGAATTGATGTTTCACCTTCCCTGGTTATTCCCATGTCCATCTTCACTAGGTCCATGAAAATTGGATCCCTTTCAATTCTCATATTGTTCAAAACTCCATGATCTTTTCTACTCAAAGCATCTGCCACCTTGTTTTCTTTCCCCGGGTGGTAGTGTATCGTTCAATCATAATCCTTGAGTAATTCAAGACATCTCTTTTGCCTCATGTTGAGTTCTTTTTTCGAGAAAATATACTACAAACTCTTGTGATCAGTATAAATCTCACATTTTTCACCATAGAGGTAGTTCTTCCATATCTTTAAAGCAAAGATCACAGCTGCTAACTCGATATCATGAGTAGGATAGTTTTGTTCATGAATTTTAAACTGTTGTGATGCATAGGAAATAAACCTATCATTCTGCATAAGGACACAACCAAGTTCTTTCTTCGATGCTTCACTATAAATAACGAACCCATCATTCCCTGATGGTAGAGTAAATATAGGAGCATTGACTAATCTTCTCTTCAGTTCTTCAAAACATTCTTCGCACTCTTTTTTCCAAAGAAATTTAACCCCTTCACGTGTGAGCTTCATTAATGGGTTAGCCAATCGGGAAAAATTCTGGACGAAATGTCGATAATAACCTGCCAAACCAATAAAACTGCGTACCTCAGTTATACTTGTAGGTTCTGGCCATTCTTGGATTTCCTTGGTCTTAAAATGATCAACAGAGATTCCATATTTAGAGACAATATGGCCAAGAAAAGAAATCTCTTGAAGCCAGAATTCACACTTGCCAAACTTCCCATATAATTCATGTCTTCTACGAGTCTTCAGGATAATGCGCAAGTGATTTTCATGATTTTCATAGCTTTTGGAGTATACCAAGATATCATCAATAATTACCACCACAAATTCATCGATATATTCCTTGAAAACTCTATTTATCAGATCCATGAATACAGAGGGTCCATTAGTCCATCCAAAAGGCATTACTGTAAACTCATAATGCCCGTACCTGGTTCGAAGTGTTGTCTTCGGAATTTCTTCCTTCTTCACACACAACTGATGGTATCCAGATCGAAGGTCAATATTTGAAAAGTGTTGAGCTCCATGCAGTTGGTCAAATAAATCATCAATGCGGGGTAGGGGATACTTGTTCTTTATTGATATAGCATTGATCTCCCTGTAGTCGATACATAACCTCATAGATCCATCTTTCTTTTTAACAAAAAGAACAGGGGCTCCCCATGGGGAAACACTAGGGCGAATAAATCCCTTATTACTCAATTCCTCTAGTTGTTTCTTTAGTTCAACTAATTATATAGTGTCCATTCTATAAGGGGTCTTCGATATAGGCCTTGATCCAATAATTAAATCAATGGAAAACTCATCTTCTCATTCGGGAGGATGTCCAGGTAAATCTCCTGGAAACACATCTACATATTCTTTCACAATAGGTACATCCTCTATTTGAACATTCCTTTCCTCACCCACTATAATTTCATCCTCTTCCTCCCCAATAATTGAATTTAGTTGAGCTATTGGGGGTGGATCTAGATAAGAATTATGTGGTGATGATTCTTCTCTAAAGATAAGATGTTCCTTATCATCACCATCAAAAATCATAACCTCCTTCTTCTCACAATAAATCTCCGCATCATGGTCCGAAAGCAAATCCTTACCGAGAATTATATCAAACTCAATCATAGGTATGACGATGAGATCAGCAGATAAATAACATTAATGTGCTCTAATGGGGACTGATACCCAAAACTTTGTTGCAATGATACTTTCCTTTGGAGTTTTTACTGACAACTCCATCATTAAATCAAATTGTAAATATCTAATTTTCTTAGAAAACTGGGAAGATATGAAATAATGGGATGATCCAGAATCAAATAATGCATTTTCTAAACTTGAGGAAACCATTAAATTACCTTCCACCATGTCTTTCAGAGCTTCTACCTCAGCAGTAGTGATAGAATAAGCTTGGCCTTGATCCCTTGGCCTTTTCTGAGGTAAGTTACCCTGACGCTTAGGACATTCATTTGCATAATGTCCCATCTCCCTGCAATTCTAGAATTGGACATCATTAGCTTCCTTATTCCCCTTGCAATCACGAGATTGGTGGCCTTTTTCACCACACTTGTAACAGACTCCCGTTCCTTTTAAGAAAGTATTGGGGTGTTTCTACCCACATTTACTGTAGGATGGATATTCAACTTTTCCCTTCTTCCCTTTATTTCCATTCCTAGATTGATCAGTAGATCTCTTCTTCTCTTGATTTGCTTTAAAGTCATAAGACTTAGAGAATTCCTTCTCTGTCTTGATAGCACATGAGACAATGTCTTCGTACGACGAGAAGGATTGGGAGACTAATGCTCGACAGAGAAATGGTTTTAACCCATCAAAGAAACGATCAATATTACTTCTTGGATTACATATATAATCTCCAACATACCTTTCTAACCTTGTAAAGTTAGCCTCATAATTTGTGATATTCTCATCCTCCTTTTGTCTCAGATTTAGAAATTGTCTTTCCATATCTTCTCGATCGTCACGAGGAAAGTATTTTTCTAAAAACAGATATTTGAACTCCCTCCATTCCATATTTGAAACTTCATCATCTTCCTTCGTGTTTTGAATCAATGACCACCATTGATCAGCATCTCCAGTGTGGCGGTAAACTGCCATAATAACTTTTTCTCTTTCACTACTTCCCAGTGCCTGAAATATTTTCTCTAGGGAACTTATCCATAGCTCAGCTACTAATGGATTTGTACTCCCATTGAATGTTGGTGGTTTCTGCCTCATGAAGCGATCTAAAATTGATCATCCACGCTGTGGATTAGGGTGCTCCATATGGGTAAGGTTATTATTCATAACCTGAGTGAGTTGTCCCAGTATGGTGATTAGTTGATCAACACTAGTTGCATCACCAGTTCTACTGTAATTATCTTGAGTAGGAGGGAAATCCCTACATGGAGTACATGCATTGATACAGTTTCCATTTCTTCAAACTAGGCGCCATTTCTAAACAATGGCATAAACTAGATCCGTTTATGAATCAAAATACATAATTTCATACTTATAAAACACTTAAAATAAATTAAACTATTTATGGATATAATCCATAATCATAAAAATGTTTTATTTGAGGAAGTATAGACTCATAATCCCTTCATAAGGATTTGTAAATAAAATGAGAGTTATCCTAAGCATATCCCCAGGAGTGTCGTAACCAAGAGTGTAGCAAGACCCGTTGTCATGCACCAGTTTCCGTTCGAGTCCAGTTCAAAGCGGTGTTTTGGGGTTTTACCCCTAGGTACATCTATGCCAGATCCACCTCTACCTGCTCGTATCCAGATAGGGATGTATTGCTCGGAAAACTCACAAAATCTTCACAATACCAAAATCCTAGGAAGTTCTTATATACTAATCCTCAAAGTCCATCTTAGGTCTATGTGCTCTAATCAGAGTTTATCTACATATAGCTTCCATGTTTTGTACTAAACTTTCTCTGATACCAACTATAACACCCTGACCCCATTTACCTAGAGTCAGTGCATTATTACATAACATTGGCATGATCACAAGAAAGATCAAATCTCGAAAGACCGATTAGTTTAGCAGCCTTGGAATAACTAGATACATTCATAAAGTTTACATTACATCCTAAAATGAAAACTACAACAATATAGTCTCCATATTCCACACTCTCATACCCTCATACTATCCCTGCAAGTCATTCATAAATTACTTCTTCACATCCTGGGAAAAGTAAAACATAGAAAAGGGGTAAGCTCAAATGCCCAGTAAGGATAACAATATAGCGGAAACTTTCATAAATAAGAATAAACATTTAAGGCAATGTATAACTAAAACAAAAGCCTTTTAAACTTGAACTTCAACATATTATGGAAAAAATAAAATGAAATAATGCCATTTACTTATTCACATGGATATTTTACTAATCGAATAATCACATGTAATATCAATAACCACTTTCATAATGATGGAATGCATAATGCCAGACTATCATAACCACATAGCCAAGGCCTCATGCCAAGACTACAAATAAGATTTTTTTAAGGCCTTATTCCAAGACACTATTTTGTCTCATGAGACCTACCGATGCATCGAGGGGCTATATCGGGCTCCACCCGTCACATATTAAGTCCAATGCATTCCCATATGAAAAGGTTTAAACATAACATAAACATTCGTATTAAAACTAGCATACGAAATGTAAATACTTCATCCATAAACCAAGAATGGTATAAAAATAATACATCCACATTCAAACATATCACACAACCTTCAATACAATATAGAAGTTTTGTATCATAATAAATCAACTTAAAATAAGCTTAAAATCCATCAAAGGATGTCGACATAGATGAAATTAGAACTCTTTTTAGAGAAATATCTCTTTCTATTTTGAAATAATTTAAGAGAAATATATCTATAAAATAGAACATTTTCTTTGAAAATATTCTTATAAGCTTGTAAGGGGAGCTTCAAAGATTTTATAATGGCGGAAAATTTCCACACCTGTTGTATAAGTTAAAAAAACATTCTTACCTTAATTCTATCGAAAAGGTTAAAAAGGACCTTGTTTGGAAAACGATGGTAAGATTACTTTATAAACCACTTATAAAAGTCAACAAGGGTATAAATGACTTTAACACATATTCTAGTAAATAGTAAAATAAATGTTTTGAAATACACTTTTAAGAAACATGGATGTGGATGATAAAGAATTCCCAGTAGATTATTACGTATAAACAACTTCAGAGAATGAAGAGATTGCGAAATAAACCCTTACCTTGTACTTTTACTTGGTTGGGGGTTGGTTAACCTCTTGTAAAACGGTGAAATAATTGTTATTAAATTATAAAAGAATCATATACATTATTATGTTATCATATATGATCTTTTAACATTGCTTTGTTAATAATATCTAAGTATTATCGTCGTTTCAGGCTTTAACTTACTCATTTTCTTTTATATGTTTTGTTACGTAAGCCATGTTTGTCCTGGATAGGGTGTATATTATTCATATCCAGAATGATATCAATTCCTTAAAAATTATTTTTAAATCATCAAATGATAAATATACTTGAATGGATATGATGGAGAATGAATCTCATCGCGTTCGTGGAGACGGTAGTCCGTATATACGCACGTATGGTGACATGTCATTCAATGGATGGATAGAATACTGAATATGGTTGTAACATATTTATAATAATATTACAGTATATAGGAGATACTGGATTCATTATTTTATAATTGGAATAACAAATAAAGAAGAAGTTGAAGAAGAAATGAATTTGAAAAAGGGTGGTGAAAACTTTACCTCTTCTTCGAGTTCTTCATTTTGATTTGATCAAAAGGGATCCTTAGGTTGGCTTTCTGATCAAAATAAGGCCTCTAGGTTGTAGTGAGGGAATTTTAGAGAGTATTTGGGCAGGGGTTGGCCGAACCAAAAGGCTTTGATGGTGTGAAGTAATGAGAAAGGGGAGTGCCCTTTTATAAGAAGGGTGAGGGGCACCTTTGGAAAAGCTAAAAATATTATTTTATAATAAATTCATATTTGGTTTCTAATGGCTCCAAAGTGTATTATTTAAAGGTTAAGGTGGGTATGGGTCGAAAAACACTCAACCAATAGAATTTACACAGGTTTGCATCATTATATTAACCTTATCTTTAAGTATTAACTCTTAGTTAATTAGTTTCACTTTTACAATGTCTCTTTGTATTTTTATATTATATGGTTAATAAACTTACTATATACATCCAAGAGACCCCCAAGTGGTCCATTAATGATACACCTATCATGATATAAGTCTCTTGGCCGAACCTTAGATTTTTAGGAATTGAATATAAATTATTAATATAATATTTGTTCTAAAAACTCTTTTATGTCAATTTTGACACTATTGGGGATTTTGTTTTTGATAAATTCACAACAACATTATTACTTCGAAAACAACTTATATAATCAATCCTAATATGTCATATTAACCTATAAAATTAGTGGAATTCATAAAAAGTCTCGAATTACATTTATTTTGATATTTATAATATCAATTATTTTAATATTTCATTAATTAGGAAATTATTGCATCGCCATTTTGTCATAAATAAATTAAATTATTTAATGTCTAAAAATTATAAATAAAATACCATTATGTAGTAAATCTTTCTAGATTTATAATTAATATTTAAAATCAAATTTATCTTATGTATAACCCTATATTAAAAATGTTTTAGTAAATAAACTTTGATTTTAACTCTTTTAACTCTTCTTTGAATTAAATAATAATAAATGTACTAATCTAATACAAGTGGAACTAAATGATAATGTTTTACTCCTAAGGTTGTTTTTGGTCAAGATACACTTGTAAAATAGAATTAGGACATGTGTTAGGGTAATATTAATATCATTTTTACCCTTAATTACCCTATTTACTTTTAACCGTGGTAATAAAAGTAAAAAGTTACTATTCATCAAAAATTATTTTCATCTCATTGAACCACATTTTACTCCTTCATATTAACTGTGTCTCTCGGATTTTCGAAATTCCACTCACAGAAGCGGTAAAATTATGTTTTATGAAAAATTCAGTTTTTTAACTACCACTTAGTGGTTTCACTATTCATCAAAAAATGAAGTTTTTCAAAAAAAAACCAAAAATTCACCCTAGGCTAATTTCGATATTCCTAATCCAAAAATTAAGTCCATTTTGAAAAATAAAATTTATAAATTTCAAAAATTGGGTATTACTATTCATAACGGCTAGTTTCATTGGTTGTGGTGAGTTAGAACTCGATGTTATGTATAACACACGCTATTGCATTATTCAAAGAGAAGTGTACCATATAAGCTTGGGGTGTTACATTCTCCTCTCCTTCAAATAATGTCGTCCTAGAAATTTCTAGAATACTACCGCATGAAAAGACTCGGGTGGTTCTTCATCATATGTTCCTCGGATTCCCACGTTGCCTCTTTCATCTTATGGTTTCTCCACAAGACTTTTACCAGATGAGTCGTTCGGTTTCTCAGTACTTGTTCTCTCGTATCAAGAATCTTGACGGGCTCTTCGCAATATGACAGATCGGGTTCCAGTTCTAATTCCTCAAAGGTGAGTACATGCATTGGGTCAGGCATTTATTTCATCAACAGAGATATGTGGAACACATCTTGAACTTTGGAGAGATTTGGCGGCATTTCCAAATGATAAGTTACAGTCCCAATTCATTCCAGAATTTCGAAGGGTCCGATGTACCTGGGACTCAATTTACCCTTCTTACCAAAACGTATAACTCCCTTCCATGGAGATACCTTCAAGAAAACATGTTCTCCTACTAGAAATTCCAAATCCTTCCTTCGGTTATCAACATAGCTCTTCTGCCTACTTTGTGTAGCTTTGATATGGTTTTGGATTACCTTCACGTTTTCCATCGTTTCCTCCACTAGTTCTGGGCCTACAAGATTTCTTTCACCAACGTCATCCCAACAGGTTGGTGTGCGACATCTCTTTCCATACAACACTTCATATGGTGCCATCTGAATACTTGAATGGAAGCTATTGTTATAGGAAAATTCTACCATAGGTAAATATTGATCCCACATACCCTGAAAGTCAAGTGAGAAAGATATCAACATGTCTTCTAAGGTTTGAATAGTTCGTTCTGATTGTCCATCTGATTGAGGGTGGTAGGCAGTTCTCAAATGAAGTTCAGTATCCAAGGCTTTCTGAACACTTTTCTAGAATCTTGAAGTAAAATAGGGATCACGATCAGAAACAATCGATAGGGGTACTCAATGAAGTCTCACAACTTCATTAATATATAGTCTTGTTAGTCGTTCAAGTGGTAAATCTTCCATGATAGCAAAAAATGTGCTGACTTGGTAAGACGATCAACAATGACCCATATTGCATCGTTCCTTCTAGGAGTCTTTGGTAGCCCCATGACAAATTCCATCATAATATTGTCCCATTTCCACTCCGGTATGGGAATAGGTTGCATGACTCCTCCAGGCTGTTGCCTTCCAGCTTTCACTTGTTGAAAAACCATACATCTTTACACAAAATCAGCAATCTCCCTCTTCATGTTGTCCCACCAAAAGTTATCCTTCAAATCACTATAAATTTTGCTGCTCCCAGGGTGTATAGAGAAATTGGAACTATGTGCATCATCCACCAATTCCCTTTTTAGATCAGGTATATCGGGAACACAAAGCCTCTTCCCAAATTTCAAAATTCCTTCTTCATACACAAAGTATCTCAATCTCCCATCATTCACAGCTTTAATATTCTTTTGAAATTCTTCATCATCTGTCTGAGAACTATCAATCCTTTCTAGTAAAAATGGTTTGGAAACCATTTGAAAAAGAATTGATGTTTCACCTTCCCTGGTTATTCCCATGTCCATCTTCACTAGGTCCGTAAAAATTGGATCCCTTTCAATTCTTATATTTTTCAAAACTCCATGATCTTTTCTACTCAAAGCATCTGCCACCTCGTTTTCTTTCCTCAGGTGGTAGTGTATCGTGCAATCAGAATCCTTGAGTAATTCAAGCCATCTCCTTTGCCTCATGTTGAGTTCTTTTTGCGAGAAAATATACTTCAAACTCTTGTGATCAGTATAAATCTCAAATTTTTCACCATAGAGGTAGTTCCTCCATATCTTCAAAGCAAAGATCACAGATGTTAACTTGATATCATGAGTAGGATAGTTTTGTTAATGAATTTTCAATCGTCGTGATGCATAGGCAATAACCCTATCATTTTGGATAAGGACACAACCAAGTTCTTTCTTCGATTCATCACTATAAATAACGAACCCGTCATTCCCTGATGGTAGAGTCAATATAGGATCATTGACTAATCTTCTCTTCAGTTCTTCAAAACATTCTTCACACACTTTTTTCCAAACAAATTTAACCCCTTTGCGTGTGAGCTTCGTTAATGGGTTAGTCAATCAGGCAAAATTCTGGTTGAGACGTCGATAATAACCTGCCAAACCAATAAAACTACATACCTCAGTTATACTCGTAGGTGCTGACCATTCTTGGATTTCCTTGGTCTTAGAATGATCAATAGAGATTCTATATTTAGAGACAATATGGCCAAGAAAAGAAATATCCTAAATCCAGAATTCACACTTGCTAAACTTCCCATATAATTCATGTCTTCTCAGAGTCTTCAGGATAATGCGCAAGTGATTTTCATGATCTTCGTAGCATTTGGAGTATACCAAGATATCATCAATAAATACCACCACAAATTCATCGAGATATTCCTTGAAAACTCTATTTATCAGATCCATGAATACAGAGGGTGCATTATTCCATCCAAAAGTCATTACTGTAAACTCGTAATGCCCGTACCTGGTTCGAAGTGCTGTCTTCGGAATGTCTTCCTTCTTCACACACAACTGATGGTATCCAGATCGAAGGTCAATCTTTGAAAAGTTTTGAGCTCCATGCAGTTGGTCAAATAAATCATCAATTTAGGGTAGGGGATACTTGTTCTTTATTGTTATAGCATTGATCTCCCTGTAGTCGATACATAACCTCATAGATCCATCTTTCTTTTTAACAAAAAGAATAGGGGCTCCCCATGGAGAAACACTAGGGAGAATAAATCCCTTATTACTCAATTCCTCTAGTTGTTTCTTTAGTTCAACTAATTCTATAGTGGTCATTCTATAAGGGGTCTTCGATATAGGCCTTGATCTAGGAATTAAATCAATGGAAAACTCATCTTCTCGTTCGGGAGGATGTCCAGGTAAATCTTCCGGAAACACATCTACATATTCTTTCACAATAGCTACATCCTCTATTTGAACATTCCTTTCCTCACCCACTGTAATTTCATCCTCTTCATCTAGAATAATTGAATTTAGTTGAGTTACTGGGGGTGGATCTAGATAAGAATTAAGTGGTGATGATTATTCTCTAAAGATAAGGTGTTCCTTATCATCATCATCAAAAATCGTAACCTCCTTCTTCTTACAATAAATCTTTGCATCATGGTCTGAAAGCCAATCCATACCGAGGATTATATCAAACTCAATCATAGGTAAGATGATGAGATCAGCAGATAAATAACATTTATGTGCTCTAATGGGGACTGATTCACAAAACATTGTTGCAATGATACTTCCCTTAGGAGTTTTAACTGACAACTCCCTTGTTAAATCAAATTTGAAATATCTAATTTTCTTAGAAAACTGGGAAGATATGAAACAATGCGATGATCCATAATCAAATAATGAATTTTCTAAACTTGAGGAAACCATTAAATTACATGCCACCATGTCTTTCGGAGCTTCTACCTCAGCAGTAGTGATATCATAAGCTTGGCCTTGATCCCTTGGCCTTTTCTGAGGTAAGTTACCCTAACGCTTAGGACATTCATTTCCAGAATGTCCCATATCCCTATAATTGTTGCATTGGACATCATTAGCTTCCTTATTCCCCTTGCAATCACGAGCTTGGTGGACTTTTTCACCACACTTGTAACAGACTCCCGTTCATTTTAAGCAACTACTGGGGTATTTCTTCCCACATTTACTACAGGATGGATATTCAACATTTCCCTTCTTCCCTTTATTTCCATTCCCAGATTGATCAGTAGATCTCTTCTTCTCTTGCTTTGCATTAAAGTCATAAGACTTAGAGAATTCCTTCTCTGTCTTGATAGCACATGAGACAATGTCTTCGTACGACGAGAAGGATTGGGAGACTAATGCTCGACGGAGAAATGGTTTTAACCCATCAAATAAATTATCAATCTTACTTCTTGGGTTACGTATATAATCTCCAGCATACCTTGCTAACCTTGTAAATTTAGCCTCATACTTTGTGACATTCTCATCCTCTTTTTGTCTCAGACTCAGAAATTGTCTTTCCATATCTTCTCGATCGTCACGAGGAAAATATTTTTCTAAAAATAGATATTTGAACTCCCTCCATTCCATATTTGATACTTCATCATCTTCCTTTTTGTTTTGAATCAATGACCACCATTGATCAGCATCTCCGGTGAGGCGGTAAACTTCCATAATAACTTTTTCTCTTTCACTACTTCCCAATGCCTGAAATATTTTCTCTAGGGAAATTATCCATTTCTCATCTACTAATGGATTTGTACCCCCATTGAATTTTGGTGGTTGTTGCCTCATGAAGCGATCTAACATTGATCATCCACGTTGTGGATCAGGGTGCTATATATGGGTAAGGTTATTATTCATAACCTGAGTGAGTTGTCCCAGTATGGTGATTAGTTGATCAGCACCAGTTGCATCAACAGCTCTACTATAATTATATTGAGTCGGAGGGAAATCCCTACATGGAGTACATGCATTGATACAGTTTCCATTTCTTCCACTAGGCGCCATTTCTAAACAATGGCATAAACTAGATCATTTTATGAATCAAAATACATAATTCTATACTTATAAAACACTAAAAATAAATTGAACTATTTATGGATATAATCCATAATCATAAAAATGTTTTCTTTGAGGAAGTATATACTCATAATCCCTTCATAATTATTTTTAAAGAAAATGAGAGTTATCCTAAGCATATCCCCGGGAGTGTCGTAACCAAGAGTGCAGCAAGGCCCGTTGTCGTGCACCAGTTCTCGTTCGAGTACAGCTCAAAGCGGTGTTTTGGGGTTTTACCCCTAGGAACATCTATGCCAGAGCCGCCTCTACCTGCTCGTATCCAGATAGGGATGTATTGCTCAGAAAACTCACAAAATCTCCACAATACCAAAATTCTAGGAAGTTCTTCTATAATAATCCTCAAAGTACATCTTAGGTCTATGTGCTCTAATCAGAGTTTATCTAAATCTAGCTTCCAAGGTTTGTACTAAACTTCCTCTGATAGCAACTGTAACACCCCGACCCCAGTTACCCAGAGTCGGTTCATTATTACATAACATTCGCATGATCACAAGAAAGATCAAATCTCGAAAGACCAATTAGTTTAGTATCCTTGGAATAACTAGAAACATTCATAAAGTTTACATTATATCATAAAATGAAAACTACAACAATATAGTCTCCATATTCCACACTCCTATCCCCTCATACTATCCCTGTAGTTCATTCATAAATTACTTCTTCACATCTTGGGCAAAATAAAACATAGAAAAGGGGTGAGCTCAAATTCCCAGTAAGGATAACAATATAGCGGAAACTTTGATAAATAAGAATAAACATTTAAGGCAATGTATAACTAAAACAAAATCCTTTTAAACTTGAATTTCAACATAGTATGGAAAAAATAAAATGAAATAATGCCATTTACTTATTCACATGAATATTATACTAATCAAATAATCACATGCAATATCAATAACCACTTTCATAATGATGGAATGCATAATGCCAGACTATCATAACCACATAGCCAAGGCCTCGTGCCAATACTACAAATAAGATTTTTTTAAGGCCTTGTTCCAAGACACTTTTTTGTCTCATGAGACCTACCTATGCATCGAGGAGCTATAGCGGGCTCCACCTGTCACATATTAAGTCCAATGCATTCCCATATGAAAAGGTTTAAACATAACATAAACATTCGAATTAAAACTAGCATACGAAATGTAAATACTTCATCCATAAACCATGAATGGTATAAAAATAACACATCCACAGTCAAACATATCAAAAAACCTTCAATACAATATAGAAGTTTTGTATCATAATAAATCAACTTCAAATAAGCTTAAAATCCATCAAAGGATGTTGACATAGATGAAATCAAAACTCTTTTTAGAGAAATATATATTTATATTTTGAAATCATTTAAGAGTCATATATCAAAAAAATAAAACATTTTCTTTGAAAATATTCTTATAATCTTGTAAGGTAAGCTTCGACGATTTTATAACGGCGGAAAATAGACACACTCGCCGTATAAGTTAAAAAAACATTCTTACCTTAATTCTGTTGAAAAGGTTAAAAAGGACCTTGTTTGGAAAACAACGGAAAGATTCCTTTATAAACCACTTATAAAAGTCAACAAGGGTATAAATGAATTTAACCCATATTCTAGTAAATAGTATTTTTTTTGAAATACATTTTTAAGAAACATGGATGTGGATGATAAAGAAGTCCCAGTAGATTATTACGTATAAACAACCTCAGATAATGAAGAGATTGTGAAAATAAACCCTTACCTTGTACTTTTCCTTGTTTGGGGGTAGGTTAACCTCCGGTATAATTAGGAAATAATTGTTATTAAATTATACAAGAATCATATACATTATTATGTTATCATATATGATCTATTAACAATGCTTTGTTAAGAATATCTTAGTATTATCATCGTTTTGGGTGTTAACTTACTCATTTTCTTTTATATGTTTTGTTATGTAAGCCATGCTTGTCATGGATAGGTTGTATCTTATTTATATACATAATGATATCAAGTCCTTAAACATTATTTTTAAATCCTAAAATGATAATTATACTTGAATTTATATGATGGAGAATGAATCTCATCGCGTTCGTGGAGATGGTAGTCCGTACGTACGCACGTATGGTGACATTTCATTCAAAGGATTGATAAGATACTGAATATGGTTGTACCATATTTATAATAATATTATAGTATATAGGAGATACTGGATTCATTATTTTATAATGGGAATAACAAAGAAAGAAGAAGTTGAAGAAGAAATGAATTTGAAAAAGTGTGGTGAAAACATTACATTTTCTTCGGGTTCTTCCTTTTGATTTGATCAAAAGGTATCCTTCGGTTGGCTTTCTGATCAAACTAAGGCATCTAGGTTGTAGTGAGGTAAGTTGAGAGAGTATTTGGGCTGGGTTTGGCCGAATGAAAAAGGCTTTGAAGGTGTGAATTAATGATAAGGGGGAGTTCCCTTTTATAAGAGGGGTGAGGGGCACCTTTGGAAAAGCTAAAAATATTATTTTATAATAAATTCATATTCGGTTTCTAATGGATCCAAAGTAGATTATTTAAAGGTTAAGGTGGGGATGGGACAGAAACCAATCAAAATAGAATTTATACAGGTTTGGGTCATTATATTAACCTTATCTTTAAGTATTAACTCTTAGTTAATTAGTTTTACTTTTACAATGTCTCTTTGTATTTTTAAATTATATGGTTATTAAACTTACTATATATGTCCAAGAGACCCCCAAGTGGTCCATTAATGATAAAACTATCATGATATAAGTCTCTTGGCCGAACCTTAGATTTTTAGGAATTGAATATAAATTAATAATATAATATTGTTTTTAATAAAAATCTTTTATGTCAATTTTGTCACTATTGGGTATTTTGTTTTTGATAAATTCATAACAGCATTATTAGTTCGAACACAATTTATATAATAAATCATAATATGTAATATTAACCTATAAGATTAGTGGAATTCATAAAAAGTCTAAAATTACATTTATTTTGATATTTATAATATCAATTATTTTAATATGTCCTTAATTAGGTAATTACTGCATCACCATTGTGTCATAAATAAATTAAATTATTTAATGTCTAAAAATTATAAATAAAATGCCATTATGTATTAAATCTGTTTAGATTTCTAATGAATATTTACAATCAAATTTATCTTATGTATAACTCTATATTAAAAATGGTTTAGTAAATAAACTTTGATTTTAACTCTTTTAACTCTTCTTTGAATTAAATAATAATAAATGTCCTAATCTAATACAACTGGACCTAAATGATAATATTTTAATCATAAGGTTGTTTTTGGTCAAGATACACTTGTCCAATAGAATTATTACATGTGATAGGGTAATATTAATATCAGTTTTACCCTTAATTATCCTATTTACTTTTAACCGTGGTAAATAAAAGTAAAAAGTTACTATTCACCAAAAATTATTTTCATCTCATTGAACCACATTTTACTCCTTGATATTAACCTTTTCTCTCGGATTTTTGAAATTCCACTCACAGAAGTGGTAAAATAATGTTTTATGAAAATTTGAGTTTTTTAACTACCACATAGTGGTTTCACTATTCATCAAAAAATGAAGTTTTTCAGAAAAAAACAAAAAATTCACCCTAGGCTAATTTCGATATTCCGAATCCAAAAATGAAGTCCATTTTGAAAAATAAAATTTATAAATTTCCAAAAGTGGGTAATAATATTCATAACGTCTAGTTTGATTGGTTGTGGTGTGTTAGAACTCTATGTTGCGTACAACACACGCTATTGCATTATTCAAAGAGAAGCGTACCGTAGAAGCTTGGGGTGTTACAAATTTACTTGTTAGAAGTTTATTAAAAAATAAAAATAAAAAATAGTCTTTATTTTAATACAAACATTATTTAGATTTCCAAAATGTAAAACATAGATATATAAGATTACAATTATAAATTTAAAATAATTATATTATTTTATAAATATATATTTTATATATAAAAAAGGTTATATAAACTTAAAATTCATTCTTATATTATGATTATTTCATAAAAGTTACATTATTTGTAAAATAAGTATTTTTCACTATTCACTAAAAATGAAATGTTTCAAAAAATTTAAAAATAAACATTTTAAGTTTATTATTAAATTATTATTTGAAAAATTAATCCCAATTATTAATTTAAATTAAATAAATTTAACTTTAAAATTAAAATAAAAAATATAAAGGAATATCTCTTTCATAGAAAATTCCCCCTTTTAAACATTAACTATTCTTAACCATGTATGATTTAGTTATTATAATTAAAATTGAGTAATTATTTCATATATAATTATCAGTAAATTTTAATAAGGAAAATAATTTCAAAAAATATTTCACAATAGGATTATTCATATATATACTTTCCAAGCCAACAATTGTCTTATAATTATTAAATTTAAACACTAATATATTCATAGTACATTATAATTAATTCAATCTTAGTGTTGTGTTTACCACATAATATCAAATATAGAATTATTTTGTAAGATAATACAATATAAAATCATATGGTGTTATATGATATATCACATGACTTTATTTTTGGCCTCATCCTATGTGAGAAGGTGCTGACAAGGATCATCATGAGTGAGTTGTTATTGGTCCTGTTGTGATCATGTGAATCACCATACTATAGGGGAGGGTTCCATGTGATGTGTTATAGGATTTGATTTATTTAATTTCCCTGAGTGACAGTGTGTATATAAGGACCACACTGAGTGAGAGGTTTCTTGTTTATGGTCTAATGTATAATGTTTGACATCACGTCATAGTAACATACATCTTGAGTGAGAGGGGATCAATCACTATTTTATGGAATGGGATAAGATATGGACCACACACTTTGTAAGAGGGTAGTGGCGTGATTTCAATATGAGACATGACATAAGATTGTGACTTGGTACGTGACTATACCCCATGTGAGAGTGTAATGTTTGAGACATGGTATGATACCCCACCCTATATATATGGGTATGGGTCTAGGTTTTTAGCATGAGTTGTCTTCTTCTCTGGCATTGCCTGATCCAGGAAGGGTCTGCTATCACGGTGGAATGGATTTCACATGAATACCTAACGTTCATGTTTATGTTAAGTTAAATTTATTTTAGTTATTTTACATGTTTATAAACATGTTTATGAAAACATATATTATGAGAAATTTGTGAGACAAAATAAAACCTATTTGTCACACCCTATACGGGAGCACTAGTTCCCATGAAGGCCTTATGTATTTTATACATGTATGAGTATAAGTTGTGTACTGGATTGGGATAATTAAAATAGATAGTAATTTATTATAGGATAGAGGCGAGTCTCATGGATTTTTGTAGAGCCTCTTTATATATTTATTATTTTTATTATTTTATATATGTGATCGTCTAGGATTAGTGTGTAACCAGTTGTGATATATAACTGTGTGACTACATATTCATTTTTCATAACATGGACGTTTTTATGATTTATGTATACCCTAATTGTCTATCATTGATGTTTTATGGTTATATATTATTATATATAATTCTTATATTGATGTTATAGTCTCCCTTATATATGATTTAAGCTTTTCATACTAGTCAGAAACCTCCACCATATAGGGAGGTGTGTTTTACGCTATTTTGTGATGCTATTTAAGATACTGATGAGTGATTTTAGTCAGGTCATTTTAGTTTCTCCCCCTCCCATCATGCATCCCCTTAAAATGTAAAAGGTATGGGTTATTACCACTCTTTTATCTAATTAACAATTATAAAATAATTTTTCTAAAATATTGAAATATAAGGACTATGACTAATATACCCCCTTCTAGAAATTTCCACACATGCATACCATTCCACCGATAAGAAATTTAGTAAAATAAAATTAATTAATAATAATTGTTTTAAGAATATTTATAATATAAAAAACAATAATTATTAATAAATAAATAATTCATGATATTTACATGATAAATATGACACTTTAGTTTCTTACAAAAACATATACTTACATAATTGGAAAATAATTTAGTAATGATATATTAGTATTAATATTTAATAACACCACTATTTTATCCCTTTTAAATATATTTTCAAGGGTCATAAGAAATCCCAATATGATCTAGGGTGTTACATTAGTAATATTATATTTATTTAATATGATAAAGGTGAATATGTGATACAATTAAATTACATAATATACAATAAATTATCTAATTATAGTATAAAATTATTTCAATATAAAAGGGTAAGTTTAAAATTGAAACCATGATGATGAGAACTCCACTAAATAATTAAAATTTGATAAAGAAGAGTATTGAAAATAAAAAATATGTATAGTACATGTACATAAGAAAAATGATACCTTATGTAGAGATTAATATGAGTATATATATAACAAATATATTTATAGATATAATATATGAATTTCCTGATCAAAATTTTTATATTCAAAATGAAAACAATTATATTAAAGAAATAGAAAAGTTGGAAATTTTTGAATCATAATTTATGATAATGGAATTTTATATTGTATAAAAAAATTATAATTATAAATGGGTTTATTTTTTGAGTTAATAGGATCATGTAATATCATGAAATAAATTTTATTTCCAAAGATAAAGAATTAATAGAGGTTCAATGAAACCACCTCAGAGATGAAAAGAATATTTAAAATTTTAAAATTCATTTTGAAAAAATTATTGATAAAAAAAAATATTTCATGAATCCAAATATAATCAATGTTTACCAAAGGAATCCCAATTAGTGTCTTTCCATTTAGATAAATCACTCAATGGTAAATACAGTATTGGGTATTTATTAAGTTGTATCATTTACAAACTATAAGGGGAAGGAGGAAAAACCTTTTCCAAAATACTCAAATAGTTCAAAATATGAATCTACTGAATATGTGAGTCTAAATTCATCTAATAGAAAAAAATAAATTAAAAAAAATAAATGTAACCCCACTAGTATAACAAAACATATCAATATATGATATGAGAAAAACATGTAATCAATTTAGGTATCACAAATGACTCTTTATTGATTAAAAAAATTATTCATGATAGATGGATATAACATATTTTTTGGGGAGAAATTCTAATATTAATGATTATTTTAGGTAGTGTGGAATATATTTAAAATATAAAATATGTTATCGTATAACATATCCTTTAAAGGGGGTTATAGAAGGTAAACATCAAGGTTGATTTAGTATAAAATGAGAAGTGATAATGTAAAAATATAAAATCCGGTGTAGAAAAACATATAAATTAAAAATTTAAAAGATTTTTGAACCCTTTAAAGAAGTTCATGGAAGATGTGATCAATATTGTCACTATGATACTGAGAGCTTAATAATATTTTTTCTTTTTACATAAGCTTAAAATTTAAATATTTTAAAAAGAAGAAGACGAGAGATATTAATGATAGTAGAGGTTTCATAAAAGGTTGATTGGATACATAAGTAATCAATAAATGGTAGTTTATTATATTCAAATATGATTGGATAGAATAAAATTTTTAAGAACATGAAGATTCATAATATGGGTTAAGTAAAATTTGGTGAAGATCAAGAAATTAAATTTAAATGTGTATCTATAATGGAAATTAAATCCCAAAAGTAATAATTAAAGGATTTTTTATTTATTAGAGGTATGAAGTGTACTTTATTTAGTGTTAAACAATTATTTGTTTCTATAAATACATTCATTTTAAGGATGAATGGTTTCTTCATTAAAATATTTAAGTATAGAATATATTTCATTAATGAATAAATAAGTAGTTTTAATTTTTTTAATAATACACTAAGAGAGTGTTTTTTATTTTTTCTAGAAATAAAAAACATACATAAGCATGGAAAATTATTCTATCTTTTCCAATGATATATAAGAAGTATTATAATATTAGAAATTTTGAGAAATATTCCCAAACTCAAGAGAGATGGAAATGTCATTTGAGGTGACCCAAGAATAACATACATGCATATTACATCACATTGGATGAATACTAATTGAATTTAACAATAAGTGACATTCTAGAACCTATTATTTTAGTGTATTTACGTATTAGATACAAAATCCATATATTTTACTAACATTTGTTCAAAATCTCCCACAAATAGTTTTCATATTAGCCACCCTTTTAGACTTATCACACTCAATACTAATCTTCATAACATGGGTAAGTCGAAATTAAATAAAGGGAGAGACTAAATTCTAAATAAAGGTAAATATAATATATTTCAATCAAAAGTTAGCATAATTATGATTATAAGGTCATGATAGTATATACAAGGTTCATAGACAATCATAATGATATCAAACCACATAAAACATTTTTTATATACCCTAAAACCTAACATAAATATTTTAGTGCAATATAAGACACGTGGAACACGATTCAATAACAATGAGTTTAAGGAAAAAATCTCAGGTACATTACAAAACAATATAATGTGGCATAATAGTGTGAAATAATCATAATAAAAAAAATTAAATCATTTTTCATGGATAACTACCAAGGCATGTAACGACCCATGAGTTTACTATATATTCTCCTTAAAACAATAATATATTAAATAGTGTTTTTCATGCACCACACCAACTAAAACTAAAAAAATTGATATATTTTTAATATTAAATATGACCTTTAAAACTCTGTCATTAATGTTATTGGTATAAAATTGATGTAAAATACTTCAGAATCAATAAAGAAAGTAAAAAAGGAATAGAATCCAAAAATAGAATTCATCTTTATGAAGCTCATTTTTCTAAGCTCCAAAAGGAGGAAACTTATCTAGGGTTTTCCTTAGACCAATACAAAGTTTAACATGATAAATTATGGTTTTATTGAAACCATATACTAGAGAAGTTCAAGATCATTGATATTACAACAAGATCCATGACTGCTAAACCACCACAAGAAACTTCAGTCATATCTTATCTAATGATTTTTAATTAAATGGATATTATAAGAGGATATTTAAGTAGAAATTATGATTATATATATATATGAAATAAAATATTTATATTTTCACATATATCATTACTTTTTATACATTTTGAAAAGTCATTTTATTAATTTTTTTTATGCCTAAAAAATTTATTTTCAATAAATTGAAATTATTTTTTATGGAACCAAATTTATTATGATTGTATAATAAAAAATTATATTTATTGTATCAATAACTTAACATTGGATGAATTAATAATTTATAGGAAAAATAATAGATAATATAAAAAAATTAATTTTCCTATAAAGGTAGTTTTCTATATATTATTTTTTTACTAATAAAGAAAATTTATAAATTTTACGAAGTGAATTTGTTAAAAACATTACATATTTTTTTGAATAATCCTGGAAATATTAACTTAATATTGTTACTTTTTTGTTATTTTTTTCAAATAACATTTTTAATAAATAGTGATAAATACTATTTTTTCTAAAATAATGAATTTTATTAATAATCTGTATATAAGCGAGTCAGAAATTTTTTTACAAGATTTTAATTCATAAAATATTATTTAAGGAATAATATTATAAACGTTAAATATATTTTTAAACTTATAAAACTAATGTTTAACCATATAAAATAAAAGTAATATTTTATTCTAATAAAATAACTATTATTTTCTTTCCAATTAATTAAAAATCATTTTGATAAAATTATATTTTGTATTGACTTGAATAACACATGATATTTTTTATTATAAACAAATTTATATCTCGAAAATAAAAAAAATTATAATATTTTTTCCACAATAAAATTTGAAGATTAAAATGAAATGTTTCTCAGAAAATTCCTTTTATATCTTATATGCCCTAATACCAAAACTAATTCCTATAAATCATAGATATTTTTTATTATAAAATTATTTATATATTTCAAATAATAATTTTCAAATTATTAAATAATATTAATTATAATCATGGACATTAAAATTAGTCATTGAGGGTGAAAGTGGAGATACTGAAGTAAGGGTAAATTAGGGTAAATGTTGTTTAAATTTGTGTAAAAGGTTAAAACATCTAAAAATGATTATATTTTATAGTTGAGGGATTATTTAATTTATATATTTACCTAAATGATTATTTTACATTTTTGTAACCTTTTTACATGAATAATTGAGTGACATTGTTGAAAAGTAATGAGATTTTATAAAAACTCTACTCTCCTTTCTTAAAAAAAGTGCTATCATAGTCCTTGTATCTCCACCGATTCTTATGGTTTTTTGATAACCAGAATTCTACCATATTATATCCTAAAACTTTCCATTTATTATGACTTTTCATCACCAAAATAACTTTCTAAGGAGCCTTAAGAAGTTACCCAAGGGAGAAATTCCAAGGGCAAGGTAATAGTTATAAACCAACATTTCTTGATCTTTTCGTCTTATATACCCATAGAGTACCATTAATCCATAAAGGTATGATACCATAATAATTTTTAATATAATAAGGTTTCATTATATTATTTTAATATCAATTTATTTCTTTTCTAAAAAATCACCGAGAAAAATTAAAACTTCGTTATATGTGTGTGTGGCATACCACCTCCACGAACCCCACGTTTTGTTTTCCATGAACACCTTTCATAGAAGCATTTAAACACGTATAAAGTATATTAAAATAATATTTTTGACACCATTAATAATTTTTAATTATAATATTGTTCATTATACATGTTTGATCAACAAGAAACATTTTTTTGTAACTTTGACCACCTTAAAAGGACTTATCAAGGAACATTTAATAATTTGGGTCAATTTTTGGTTATCCATTAAAACTATATAATTATTTTTCTAATGAAAAAACAAAGGAAATAATCCTACATAATTTTGGAGATAATGAAGTCATTTTACAATACCATTGACTGTGGACAACAAACCAAAAGCATTACCATAAAGTTACCTGAACAACCCCAAATAATCATCATAAGTGGAAACTATATTAAAAATAAATAACAAAATATGATAAAAAGAAGTTAAAAAATTAAATATATTTGAATAAGGTTATTGGGAATATATCTAATTAAATTTATTTAATTATTCCGAAAGTTAGTGATAGTAAAGAGCACATTCGGACATGAAGTATGGGATCTTCCATAACAACTTGGTTACTTGTTTGTTACATGTTTTGTTTCCTTTTAACCATTTAAAAAAATATTAATCTCATTTAATTGACATATTTTTATTTTTATTTTGGATACATATATAACTATTTAAATAACCATTACATTTATAGGGTTATACATGTTTTTGATCCCCTTCAAAATTTCCTCTTTAGAGTAAACTTGATTTAAGGGAAATTTCCTATTTTTTGTCTTATGTAAACCATCACCCCATAAGATTCTTATAAACCATGAATAGATTCTAAATAAATAATTATTTTATGTATAAACCTATTTTTTCAATTCAATCTTTATACAAGAAAATAATTTCTTTATTTATTTCAAAATATCCTTTATATATTTCATAAAGCATCACCCAAGTAGTTTATTTTTTTCTCTTGATAATTCTTAAGAATTTTAAACCTTTTAATTACCTATTGAATAACTCTATACCTTTTCAATTTGGAATGTCCAAAATAATTTAATTCTTAATTTTTGGACTCCTTATGTTTTATCATCTGTTTACGAATTGGATTAATATTATGAAACCCATATTAGTCTCATGGGATTGATCATCTTTATGATTTATATATGATTTCTATTTATCATGTAGTACTCATATGTATGATTTTCAGTACATTATAGGTGGTCTTATAATGATATATCCCCCCAATACAATGGGTACTTTTTTGTATCTAATAATATACTATGTGTGGTATTAGGGGGTGAACTTAATCCATCATAGAACATTTTCCACTATGTGATGATCATCATGGGAGTGACCCCTGGATTATGTTTAGAATTTCAAGTATTATGTTATTTCCAAATATTCCAAGATTTCATGATCTTATGACTTGATATCCTTTCTCTATGTTTCCATGATTATGATCATTCTGTTTTTGATATCACATTATGCCTATTAACTCTTAGGTTATGCTTCCTTTCTATATTTTTCCTCTTACTGAGATTTCTAACTCAGCATTTTGATTATGTACTTTCTCTAGGGTATAATTTCTAGTTTTAGAATATATAAGAGTGTTATGATCACTTTGTGAATTATAAAATAAATATGATGTTTTTTCTTCATTTAAGATAATATATTGATGTGTTTAGTCTTCCAAAGACATTATCCCTTAGGTTCATTAGTTTTTTCTTGTTGGAAATTTATATGGAAAATAATGAAATAAATATTACTTAAGGCTTGGGTCTCTATGTTTGGTATAAAAGAATTTATATTTATTTATATATATTAGGATTATATAACATTTGTGAAAACCCTAGGTAAAAACCTATGTAAAGGTTAATATTTTGAAATTTATACATTATTTTCAGTATGTGGTTTTTCTGACAATTAAATCTCAACTGCATAATAAAATGTGATGTGGGATCTAGAAAAAATTCAGTTATGGATAATAACCCCACAAAAGATAGATTTTGTATTAACTCAATCATCACCTGGTGTAAGAGAAAGAGGCCAAACTACACACTTTGTTAAACAAACCTATGGGATATGATTTGGTTGATCATATTCCCTAAAAACCACTAGTAATAAATGAAATCATAGTTACTTTGAGGGACTATGTTGATAATTCAAGGATAACCCAACATTAAGTAACCATGGATAAACTAATATCGATATTGGTTAAACTAATGTAATTATGGGCTAACATGATGATGTAAAAGGATTAAATGTTTTAAGGTTTAATACATTTTTTGTTATTGATTATGATAATACCCATATGATTTTAAATGTTTTCCACTCATGTTAACCCTCTCAGTTTTAGTAATGGTTGGAAGTTGAAGTAAAAAAGGGCGTGAGGGACAATGCGATGATTATATCAGTGAAAAACCCATCAGAATATGAGTTGGAGTGAGAAACCTTATGATTATTCCAAAACATCTATCATGAAATATTCTGAACAATATAACCTTTTTAGTAATCATAAGTTCACTGAAGAAGATAAAGATTCAGGATTATGAAAATCAAGGAAATAAAGATAATGAAATAATGAATATTCAACCATATATATGTCAAAAATGTGGGAAAATCATAATGGGAGTTTCTTCAGATGGACATAAAGATGATTTACTTAGGGAAGATCGGGTCATCAAACAACAAAATTCTAATAAAAAATGGAGAGGAGTTTTAGCATGATTGGAGTAGAATTTTTTTTCCAAAATAACCAGTAATGGTTCAATGCCTTATTTATAGAATACTTTAACATTACCTAAGTGAGTGTCACAAATAAAATTTTAACAAAAATTAATTAGATGGATATATAAGTTAGAGTATGTTCAATGAATTCCAATTAAATGGATTATGATAACAAAATCATACACTTTAGAATCGTAAATATGGGATATTTATTTTATACCATATGTGTTTCATATTTTTCTATGTGTACCTCCATGATGTTTTTTATCAAATAAAACATCTAGTTGTATGATAGTTTCATTTATAAATTTAGGTTTCTAGGAATATCAATCATAAAATGTTTCTTTTAGATGGATTCAATGTGATTTTAGTAATGAATTAACTATTTAAATAGATACTCCACATTAACTATAGTGACCCACACTTTTCATATGTAAATATTAATTTCTTATGAGATGAATATTCAATAGACAACGTTATAATCCATTACATAATCTTATAGAGTTAGTTTATTTGGATAATTGTATATATATAAAACTTTTTTATAAGAGTTATACATCATATACCACTAAATATTTCCTACTAGAATACGTATTAGACATAAAATACTTAAAACCACTCTTCATAACCTGGAGAATGAGAATATAATAAAGGATGATATCAAATACTGAGTAAGGGTAAACAAAGGAGTCATCAATGATCATTTAAGCATAACATGATCATAATGGTATGTGAACATGATATTAACAATTAAAAACCATACTTATAATATCATATATCATAATAAATAGTCATGGAATAAATATTGACAATTCATATGGAATTAATCATAAAGGTATAAATGAATATGAGCCATTAGAGAATAATCTTAGCATAAGATATAAGTTTTTATCACACACATAAGCATGGAAATACAATTCCTTAGTCAAGTATCATTACCTAAACTATCATAGTGGATTGGTTTTACTCTCCATTACATTATATCCTTAGTCAAGGTTCACTCTCAATACAATGATAGTGGATAAAGTCTTTTGAATTGGGGTCACCCCCAATTCAATTATGTATTAACTCATGACACGTCCATATTTAACCAATGAATTAGAGGGATATATAATTTCAGGACCACACATCACATAATCATAATACATTAATATGTGTACCAAAGGATCCTAAATCATTTAGTATATATGATAATCTCTGGAAAAAAATTAGTTTCATAAACATTTAAAAATTTCATCATATAATAATCCATGGAAAATTAATAGTTTTTATAAACATCCCATAATCATAATAAAAAACCATCTAGATAAATAATATAGGTAGTTTCCTTGGATCATAACCTTAGTAAATTATAATCAACAATAAAGGATGTTATCATAGATAATCAAAAGGTCAATTGAACACTTCATAAGAAAAATAACCTTTTCTCTTTGGAATAAGTTATTTAAAATATAAAATTTTCAAAAATTTTAAAGGAAAAAATTTTCTTTTAATATATCATTGTAAACTTGTAATGTAATATTAAAAGAATTGATTGGTCATGGATATGAGAAATTCCATGAGTGACAAGTATATTAAAACATATATTCCTTTCACATTTTGATAAAAATCAAAAGAACCTCATTCAAAAAATGAAAAAAAATTATTTTTATTTAAAAATAATAATTAATGGGTACATACTAATTTAAAAAAATCATAGGATAATATTAAAAACATTCTAAAAATATATTTTTAAATTATATGGATATAAATCAAAATGGATTTTTGACTAAAGAGAGAAATACAGTCAATTTTCCCTAAAAATAATATTTTGTTATCTTGATCTCATGAAGGGAGGGAAAAAAGGAAAAAATGTAATAAAAAATAAATTAAAAAATGATAAAAAATTCATGGGATTATTGAGAGACAGGGTGTAAAATTTCAACATCTGAAACTTGATAATAAATAATCCTAATAAAAAATGATATTGTGAAATAAATATCTCAACACCTTGGTAACTTTCAAATAAAAACATCATGAAATAGATAATTGTAGACGGATATATAAATACCCACAACTATTATGAGAAGAATTATAAAATTAATTCATGTTTATTATATACACCACATAAATGAAACAAGTGGTTAATATTTCATGTGTCTCACCTAAATAAAAGTGAAATGAAAATCACTTACCTCAAGTTCCACTTACTTAAAAAGTGATCCATTATAATTAATTTAATTTTTTTAAAATTCTATAACATAGTCATACAAATAATTTTAATATCTTATATTATCTACTTATAAAATTTCAACACCCACTAATTAATAATTCTTTATTAAAAACATCATTTTCATGTGTTAACTATTTCATTTTTCAAGATATTTTTGGTTTGGTAGTTTTAGTTCTTGTATGATGACCATGATTCCATCATCTCTAGAATGATAATCAGGATACAAATATAATATATATTCAATATATATATATATATTCATCTATAAAAGGTGGATAGAAAATGGAATTACACCATTCATGGAGATAGTGAGTCATGCATACACATGAATGATGTTTTCACTTTCCGGTGTATGGAAAAAAAGAAAAATAAATAATAATTAACCTTCATATAATCATTATTTATCATAGGTATCATATATATTTATTAAATACATCCTTATTACCTCTCATGAAAAGTAGAAATTAAAATTTAATTACATATCTTCATAGAGGTGGTAATCCACACGTACATACGAATGACATTATCATTTTTGAGAAGATGGGAATGTAAGAAGGTAAATATGTTATTATAATTCCAAAATATTATAATATTAAAAATTATATATATAAACTTTAAAAATATTATAATAACCATCCATGATATATGTTGATGGAAAATGAATTATATCGCTATGTCATGGTGGTAGTCTACATGAATGCATATGCAATACATTCACTTCCCATTTGATAGAATAGAGAATGTATATTGGTGATTCGATAATCATAATTAAATTTAAACATATTTAGGTCATTTAATTTTTTTAATCTTAGTATGACTACCACATATTTATATTTGGCAGAAGAATCAATAAATTGAAAGAGGTTGGGTAAGATGATTACATCTTCTTCGGTAGTCCACATTTAAATCCTTTGTTAAGGGCCCATAGAATGGTAATTTAAGAAGAAAATAACCTAAAATTAGTGTCTATGATTTTTTATAATATAATTGGGAAGGTTTTGGTCAAGATAGGTTGATTAAGTGGTGTAATGAAGAGAAAGTAAGGGTGCCCTTTTAAAAGTGAGGTAGTGGAAACTCATGGAATTTATTAAAAGATTAAAATATAATAGTAAATCTATAAAAAATTATTTCAAATGGATATAGATTAGAAAGTGGGATATATTGAAGTTTAAATATTTTTATAAAATATTATTTATACACGTTTAATTTAAAAACAGACACTTATCTCTTTGTGTAGTTGGGATTTGGCTTTGTGGTAAGCACCTTGTAATCCTACATGAAAAACGGGGGTTCAAAACCCATTGGGCATAGACACTGTAGCAGCAGCAGGCACTATAGAAACGACGGGTGCTGTAGCGGCGATAGATCACTATAGCAGTGGCGAGTACTATGTGGCATTGTAGCAAGAGGGTACTGTAGTATTACTATTCACAGAATGGGCCCTTAGGCCAAAAGTTTGGGCCTACGGGCTATGTAATGGGCTAAATTCCCCCTCGTCCTTCGGGCTATGTAATAGGTCTCCCTCTACCCATTTAAAGAGGTCTTTTCTTTGGTTTAATAATAAATGAGGCTTTGGACCCAACCTTTAAAAAAATACACTTATCTCTTTGTTTTAACCCTGTTAAACCTGTTTTAACCTTAACCATGATAACATATGTTTTTACTATTTTTACTATTCATATAACAAAAAATTAATTGGAACTTATTACATAATATTAACTATCATGATTTAAAAATAGAATCCATTTTTTCAAACTTAATTAATATAAGTTGTATAATTTAATTTAAAATTAAACCTAAAAATCGTGATGAAAAGCAGTTTTACTGGAAAAATGTTTTCTTAATTATAAATAATTATTATAGAAAAATACAAAATAAATTTATTAAAATTAAATTAATTAAATTATTAATAATATAAATGAACTAAATTTTATTATAAATTATTTTTCAAAAAATTATGCTTTTAGAATTCATGAAATAAAAAGAATGTTTTCAATAAAAATAGTATTTTTCACTATTCATTTAAAAATAAATCTTTTCATAGAATTCTTAAAAGTTACCTCTAAGATAATTTTGAAATGATGATTTCATAAATAAAGTTAATTTTTTCAAATAATGTTTCTAAAATTGGTAGAAATTAAATATATTCTTTTCTTGAAAAATGTAATAAGAATCATATTTGAGGGAAAAATATATTTTTAAAGAATATAATTACTTTACTAAAATTGAGTACTTATTTTTCAATATATATGTTATATTTTAAAAAATTACATGTAATTTTTAAAATTTTATTAATCTTATTCATTATGAAAATCTATCCTATAGTTTATATTAGTATTATATATTACGATTCATTTAAACTTTGAGTAACATGTGTCATAAGATAAGAAGGAAATTAAATTTATTTAAAGTGAAATATATCAAAAGATAATATGTTTTTATAATATACCTCCTTAAAAATAACATCACTTTCTGAATTATTTCACTAAAATATATATAAATGAGGATATATCTTATTCAATACATCATTGGGTTCCCATTTATCCTTTTTTAATTAATGATTTCTCCAGAGAATGTTAACTATATGAGTAGTCTTGTTTAATAGTACTTTATCTCTATGATCAATGATTTATAAATGTTTCTCTTCATAGGAAAGATGATGATTGATTAGTACAACCTCTATGTTTAATAAATGTAATGAATCAGAGATGTATTTCCTTAGAATAGATATGTAGAGTACATTGTGAACTTGATATTGGTTCGGTGGAAATGCAAAGCGATAAGGTACCGTACCTAAATAATATAGAATATTGAAGGATATAATATACCTAGGGATCATATTTCCCTTACTTATGAATATCATAACCTTCTTCAATAGATAAATTCATAGGAATACTTTCTTACCTACTTTGAATTATAAATTTCACCAATTATTTTCAGCATAAAATTGTGGTTGACTATAAGATACCATAATATATTACTGGATGGATTTGAATTTCATTACCATTTACTCATCTATCTCATTTGATGATAGATTTATTTCACCAAATTCATCACATCACATTGTATTTAAACAATTATTTTCATAGAGGTGTTCATAAGGATCTTTTTGAATGCTCGAGTGAAATATATTGTTATATGAAAAGTAAACTTGAGGAAGGTGTTGACCCCAACCACATTTAAAATACATATAACAAGATATCATCATATCCTATAGGTTTTTAATGGTTCTCTTATAATTACTATTTATCTAAGGATGATAAGTAGCAGTAAAACACTATTATGAATCTAGATCTTGTTGAAGACTTCATATGAACATCGAGGTAAACCTCAAATCCTGATAAGACACAATAGAATTTTTACTCCATCAAACCTTACAACTTTCTTATTATATATTCTAGAAACTTGATCAAGATAAAAAATATTATTTAATAGTAATGATTTTTTATAACTTTTTAAGGTAGTCTACTACATCAAAAATAGTATTATGTACATTAGATGTTTTGTGGAGTCTGATGAAAAAATTTGTAGTGATAGTTTCTCATTTCTGTTTAGGTATGGGAAATTCTTATAAAATAAAATTATACAATTCTCTTAGACATAACTCCCTGATGTAAAGTCCCAGGCCCAGGTGCCACTCAACGGGTGCCCCGAACCCAGTTCCCCACATAAACTCAACCGCATTTCCCCAAATGCCAGAGACTGCCGACTAGCAGCGAGGGCCCATGTATGATATGGGGAAACTATGCCCTCATTTGTCAAAGTGTAGCCCAGCAGAATGCAAGAAAAAACATACAACAACAGTGGAAGAAATAAACCATACATAATTAATATGACAACTGCAGTAAAAGATAACCAACCAGTTATATATATATGATGAAACATGTCTCAAGTTCTAAGAAAATAGCCAGAACATGTTACACAACAATACAATACAATACAGAGTACAACAAAGAAAAATAAAACAGCCACCAATATCGCGAGCCTAAGCTCAGTACCATGCTCCCCTACTCCTCAGCAAAAATCATGTACCTGTATAAGGACCCTTTCCCTTATCCACTCCTGCAGAAATGAATTCTGTTTGGGGCCGAAGACATGACCCCAAACAGGGTGTGAGAAATGAATCCTAGTAGGCACCCACCAAAGTCCCATGTCCAACTATGTGAAAATATGCAACTACAGTGTGATAAAGTAATTATAGTAAACCAGTAAGTACTCAAAAGTAACTATCATTATCAGTTTCTTGCCATTTTTATTTTAACGATTTATTTAATAATTTTCTGTGCTCATCAGAAACAAGCCCTCAAGCCCACCAAAATCTTGTCCTCAGGATAATATAGTAAACCACACCCTCAGGCTTGCCCTCGGGCTATATAGTACCTCTCCCTCAGGCATTTCCCTCAGGTGAAATAGAATCTCGTCCTCAGGCCAAACTGAAATGAAACCCTCAGGTAATCAGAATCTTTCCCTTAGGCCTTGCCCTCAGGATATATAATATCCACGCCCTAAGGCTATAAAGTAACCACACCCTCAGGCTATATAATATCCACGCCCTCAGGCTATAAAGTAACCGGGCCATGCCCAACATTTAAACATGCAATCATTTACAATTCCTCTCAAAGAAAAAGTAATGCATAAAGTAAACATGGCATACCCTCGGTTATCCTGGCCAAATGGGTAAACAGAGGAATGCACCCTTGAGGCAGTCCTAGATCCAAGAAGAGATCCCAAATAGTAGTTAATTATCACATTTAATTACCTATACAATTCTAGGTATTTAAACAGCAAAGGCCTCAGCCACACGACACCCCAAAATGGGTTCGTAGCCCAAAAATACACACAAATGCACAACAGTTGGAAATTAAACACCAAGCCACCTACCTTTAACGCCCCTGAACGGTATATGCGAACGACGATACTCGAATCGTCTAAGAAAGATGTATATATGAGGTGAAATAAATCCCCGTTCAAACTTAAATAACTTCTCTTAGAGGAAGAATTGGCGAGAACGGCTTAAGAAGAGTGGAGGGATTACTCGTTTGGTTCCAACGAGATCGTCAGAGGCAAAAACAGATTCCCGATGCTCGATCTCGAGATCCTCGAAGGTCTGGCCTCCTCTCCCAATTCCTTCCTCTGGTTCTATGCCTTCCCTATGAACATGGGAGGCTAATGCCCATTTTAAGAGAAAAAACAAACTACACAGCGTGTACTATTGACTACACGGTGTGTACGTTTCTCATTTAAATATTCCTCTGGAAGCACCGCCGCACTATTCATCTGTAGAAATGAGTACACAACGTGTAATTCTGATTACATGGGGTGTACTGCCTCTCAGCTGGCGGCTGCTTCCACCGCCTTACTATTTTCTTGTCGGCTGACTACACGGCGTGTAAATATCCACTGCACGGCGTGTAGTTTGTTTTTAAACCCTTCGTCGCCGACATGGCTACACACCCTGTGTACTCAGCCCACACAGCCAAAGTACATTACGTGTGGAATAGTACATGGCGTGTAGTCCAGAAATTTAGGATTTTTCCCAATTTTCCTTATTTTCTAAAAAATACTTAAGGGAAAGAGAAAATAAGAAACATGTACCTCAAAAATAAGAATCTGGTTCATACAAACTTCCCCCTTAAAGAAATTCATCCCTGAATTTCCCTTCTAAGGGTGGAAAAGATAGATCTCAGAACAACTTTGGCCACTGAGCACGTACATCGGTCTCCCGCTCCCAGGTTTCGTCCTACACTCGGTCATGCTGCCATAGCACCAGTAGGAGAGGAACTAACCGGCCTTAGAGAACCTTCATGCTTCTATCCACGATAAGAATCAGATTCTCCTCAAAGGAATCATCGATCTGAAGCTCAACCTCCTCAGGATGAAAGACGTGAGACGGGTCTGAATGATAGCGATGCAACTGAGATATATGGAAGATATCGTGCATGGATCAGTACCTCTGTGGTAACTATAACCAATAAGCATCCAACCCGACTCTCTCCAGAATCTCAAATGGCCCCACATATCTCGGTGAAAGTTTACCCTACCTCCTAATCTGTCTGTGTCCCAACCTCAGCGAAACACAAAAGGAAACCTGATCCCCGACCACGAACTCTAAGAGTCGTCTGCGGCGATCAGCATAATATTTTTGACGAGACTGTGCGGTAGCCATCCACTTCTGAATCAACTGGACCTGCTCAGAAGTCTCCTTCACGAGACGTGGTCCCAGTAAAGCTGCCTCACATACCTCTATCTAGCACAAGGGTGATCGGCATGGCCTACCATATAACGACTCATAAGGTTCCATCTCAATAGTTTCCTAAAAACTATTATTATAGTCAAACTCGACCAGGGGTATATTCTTCTCCCAAGAGCCCCCCAAATTCTAGGATGCATGCACACAGCATGTCCTCAAGCACCTGTATCGTATGCTCTGACTGTCCATCAGTCTGAGGGTGGTAATTTGTGCTCAGAAGCACCTGTGTACCCAGTGCCCTCTGAAAACTCTGCCAAAAACGAGACGTAAAGTGGGTGTCCCTATCTAAAACAATAGAACGAGGGACCCCATGAAGAGGTATGACCTTAGATATAAATCTTTCTGAGCTCTTCAACACTGAAGGTCTCCTTAATCACCAAAAAGTGAGCTACCTTCATGAGTCTGTCCACAACCACCCACACGACATCATTGCCTCGAGGTGAACTTAGCAACCCAGTCACGAAGTCCATCATGAAATCATCCCATTTCCACTCCGGGATGGGTAACTACTGTAATAGTTCGGCTGGCCTCTAATGCTCTGCCTTCACCTACTTAGAGGTGGAACATATCGTAACAAAACCAGCTACTTCTCTCTTCATACCCGGCCACCAGTACTGATGTATCTAGTCACGATACATCTTGGTAACCCCAGGACGAACTGCCCAAGATGAATCATGAAACTCCCGCATCAACTCCTTGTGTATAGCCCCTGAAACCCATACTCATCCATGGAAACACAGTACCTCATCATCGCATATCGTCCACCCAGGAGGAGGGTCCTCACTGGACACCGACTCCCGTATAACTAGGCCTTCTGAATCAAATAGATGTCTCATCCTCACTCTATCCAGGAGGTTAGAAGTCACAGCTAAAGAAGAAATATAGTTTTTCCACTGGCTGTCGTGCACCTCCAAATGCATATCAGAGAACAAATCCAAAAGCTGCCACTCACCACTGGCATCATGAACTGCCTGTATCTGAGTCTCCCTACTCAATGCATCAACAACTGCATTACCCTTACTAGTTGTATAGGAAATCTCAAATTGAAGGACTAAAGGTATTCAACCCACCTTAGATTCCTCAGATTCAAGTCACGCTGAGTAAAGATGTACTTGAGACTTTTGTGGTCGGTGAAAACCACAAAATGCTCCCCCAAGAGATAATGTCTCCAACTGCACAACGCATGTACAACTGCAACCAACTCGAGATCATACGTCGGGTAATTCCTCTCATTTGGCCTCAACTACCGAGAACCGTACACAACAACTCGATCTCCCTGCATCAACACAGCCCCCATCCCAATACCTGATGCATCAGAGTAAATTGTATAGCTCTTTCCCTGCTCTGGGAGTATCAGGATTGGTGCTGATGTCAACATTCCCTTCAGCTCTTCAAAGGGTATCTCACAACGTTCTGACCAAAAAAACTTCACAACCTTATTATTCAGACCCGTCAACGGTGCTGCTAAGCGGGAGAAGTTCTGTATAAAGAACTTGTAGTAACCACACATCCCTAAGAAACTTTGTATCTCAAACATGTTCTTAGGATGCTTCCAAGAAACCACTGCTCTCACCTTCTCTGGGTCCACTACAACTCCTACCTCTGAGATGATATGACCCAGGAAGTGAATCTAGTCCATACAAAAGTGGCACTTTGAGAGCATAGCATATAGTCGATGATCTCTCATTGTACTCAATAAGATCTCAAGATGGGTGGCATGGTCATGTCGAGTGTGAGAGTACACCAAGATATCATCCATGAATACTACCACAAAAGAGTCCAGATAAGGATGGAGCACACAATTCATCAGATCCATGAAAACTGCTGGTGCATTCGTGAGTCCAAACGACATAACCAAGTACTCGTACAGACCATATCTGCTCCAAAAAGATGTAAGCGGTTTATCTGATGGCCTCACGCACAGTTGATGATATCCTGATCTCAAGTCAATCTTCGAGAAGACTCGTGCTCTATGAAGTTGATCAAAAAGATCATAAATCCTTGGCAAGGGATATCGGTTCTTGACCGTCAACTTTTTCATCTTTCAATAATCCACACAGAGTCTGAGGGTACCGTCTGTCTTCTTCACAAAAAGGATAGGCGAAACCCAAGGAGAAGTATTGGGTCAGATGAAACCCTTTTCCTGTAGCTCCTCTAACTACCTCTTGAGCTCCTGCAACTCTGGTGTAGCCATCCTATAAGTAGTAATGGACACTGGTGCTGCTCCTGGCACAAGATCAATAGAGAAATTCACCTCACGCTCCAGAGGTAAACCCAAAAAGTCGTCCAGGAAGACATCCCTGAAATGATCAACTACTAGAGGGAAATCCTATTGACAAGTCCCCTAATCATCCAGATATAAACTCACAATATGGGCTATCACACCACCTCTCCCACGATGCTCTGGTCTAGCTTGACTCTCCTGAACATCCCACTCGCCCTTGTATAGAAACTCTCCGCCCTCTGGTGACATTAAACACACCCTGCGACGATAGCAGTCTAAAAAGGCTCGAAAGGGAACCAACCAGTCTATCCTGAGAATGACATCATAACTCATCATCTCTAAGACATAGAGGTCCCAAAGAAAGTGACACCCACCAACCTCAAGGGGGCACTCCTTGAACTAACGCATACCAGTCATTCTAGTTCCCAACGGAGTGTCTAGCATCATAACTGTAGAAGAAGAAGAAACACAGATCCCAAGGCTCTCCACAATGGGTACAGATGTGAAGCTATGTGTATCACCCGTATCAAAAAGTACTGAAGATAAAACCGAAGTTACTAGAATAGTACCTTTGACTATAGAAGGTCCAGGATCCTACTCCTACTGGGTCGGTTGCACTACATATGCCTGCCAAGTGCCGCGGCCCTGCGACACATCCTGGCTACCCTAAGATGTCCCACCCTACTACCTCTAAGATTCTGGTGTCTGGATACCACGGACACGACCACCACTTCTGCTTGTACGTCCTGATGTATCCCAGTTCCCCGATAGGTAAGAAGCTTCCGGTCCTGCTCCCGCATGCAGAGTCTGTACAGAACCCCTATCACTAGTCACTGGTACAAACGCCCTACAAAAGAACTGCAGATGACCCATCATTCCGTAAGCTCGGCAGTCCACTGGGTCTTATGGATGCTGAGGTCTCTTGTGCCCCTCCTTACCACACTAGTACCACCTGATCGGGCCACCTGAAGAAATCATCTGGCTAGTACTGCCACCATGAGAGAAACTCATCTATTGCTTCCTCTTACTGGCAGAAATAGTACCAGAAACTAGGGCCGAACCGCCCTGGCATGCACCACTAGCCTCTCAAAGGTTCCTCTCTGTAATCAGCACCTGGTTCACAATAGCATGTATAGCAGTAAACCTAAAAACATTCACCAGTGATCGGATGTCAAATCGAAGACCATCCTCAAAGTGCCTAGCCCTCAACGTCTCATCACCCACCAGGACGGGTGAAAAACGACGAAGCTCTGTAAAACGATCAGAGTAGTTCATCACCGACATAGCGCCCTACTACAGATTCATGACCTCTCGAGCCCTATCTTCTCTCAACGTCTCTGGGAAGAAGAAGTCATAGAAGGCTATCTGAAAATCATCCCACGCCATGTCTCTGTGATGCTCTGACTGAGTGGTGACATCCCACCACCTCTTGGAGGAATCATGCAACATGCAAGTCTCAATCTTGACCCTCTTCCCTAGAGGCGTCTCCAGATGCTCGAAAATAGTCTGCATAGACCGCATCCAAGACTCCACAGCCTGTGGTCAGACATCCCCTGAGAACTTCAGTGGATGTTGCCGCTAGAATATACGAGTCAACTCAGCCATAGATGTGGCAGCCAACGATGCTTCTTAAAAGGTCTGCATGAACCACATAAAGCCTTCATGGAACTGGGCCTCCGCACCTATTTCTGGTATAATGGTTGGCTCCCCATCTGGCTCTGTTGGAGGATCCACTAGTAGCCCATGGCCCGCCATCTCTGGAGTATAGTCATTGCCGCTCTCCTGGAAAACAACATGTGGTCGTCTCGGTGGCATGACTCTACAAGGTTAAATGCACACCTTAGATTAAGATTATCAAAAATTGGAAATGAAGGAACCAAAAGGGGAAACATGAGGAAGAAGGCATTCATATTTGCAAAACAAGACTATACGGTGTGTATACTGACTACACGACGTGTACCTGACTTCTCTTCCCCTGCTCGGGTCCTTCTACATAGCTAAGCCACACGGCTCCCATCAAACAAAACTACACGACGTGTATATAATCAACACAGCATGTATGGTGAAATTTTCCAACTGCCCGTGTCGTTTGTGACACGGCCGACTACTCGGCTTGATACCACACAGTGTGTTACACCCGCACACGGCGTGTACACCACCCCGTTTCCCAGCCACACGGCTGAGTTCACAAGGTCTTTCCTCTGACAAGACTATACGGTGTGTCCCTCAGGCACACGGTGTGTACTAGACGAGCTCCACCGACCCGTGTTTTTAGTTACACGGCAAGATACACGGATCACACTACATGGCGTGTTCCATATCCACACGGCGTGTACATGAAAGGATTACACTGACCCGTGTTGTTAGTTACACGGCCGGATCCCATGTCAGACTACATGGCGTGTTCTATAGAGGACACAGAGTGTATGTATTAAGGTATCCTCCATCCGTGTTTGTTAGTTACATGGGCAGACTCCGGGTCAACACTACACGACGTGTACGTCTGGTACACGACGTGTTTTCCCCAAGAATTTCCCTTCCCCGTGTCCCCATCCACATGGTCTATGACACAGAAAGAGACTACACGGCATGTACTGAGGGTACATGGTGTGTACTAAAAAAGTTTTCTTTTCTTCCCGAAAAGAAGATCACACGGCATGCGTCTGAGGAACTACACAGCATGTATACTGGTTTTTCTGGACAATATGTCTCTGAAACTAATCTGGAATCCGGAAAATACTGAAAACAACACCTAAGTGTCAAATTTTGATCCATGAGGGGCCATACTCCCCAAGAATCAAAGTTTTACATCTTATTTGAGTTATAACAAAATAAACAGTCAATGGCCCACTAAATTCCGGTCAACGAGGGCCCATACTCCCCAAAAACCAAAGTTTGGAGTCCATTCTATCAAAAGTCTCACACGAAAATACCCTATCACATAGCAGGTATTTATCAAGCAGTTATCACAACAACATGCTTCTTTATCACAACAACTATCACAACAGCATGAAATTTCTAATGCACCTACATGGAATGGAACTATGCATGGCATGTGATTTCTATCATGTTCCTAAATGATGCATGAGATGGCATACCCTCATCTCATCGGGTTGCAACTAAATAGAACCCATGGATAAAATATAAACATCACAATATCCAACTGCATCACCCAACGGTGAAAATAAGATCAAATGTAAATTGAAAAATCAATAAAATTGAAACACGAGGTAAATTGGCTTTTTTCTGTACACGGGTTAGCTACACCCGCGCACAACTTATTACCAATTACCATTCTCGTCCTATCCCTGACTAAAGTTCCAAATAGAAAGTCAAAGAAAAGAAACCCTTTGATACCACTTTGTAAATTTCTGGGCCTGGGTGACACTCAACGGGTACCCCGAACCCGGTTTGTCACGTAACCTCAAGTGCATTTTCCCAAATGCCAGAGGCTACCGACTAGCAGCGAGGGCCCAGGTTTGATAGTGGGGAAACTATGACCACATTTCTCAAATTGTAGCATAGCTAAATACAAGATAAAACATACAACAACAGCAGAAGCAATAAACCATACATATTTAATAGAACAACTATAGTAAAAGATAAACAACCAGTTATATATATGATGCAACATGTCATTGTTCTAAGGAAACAACCAGAACATGTTACACAACAATACAATACAATACAGAGTAAAACAAAGAAAAATAAAACAGCCAGAAGCATCGCGATCCTAAGCTCGGTCCCATGCTCCCCTACTCCTTAGAAATAATCATGTACCTGTATAGGGACCCTTGCCCTTATCCACTCCTGCAGAAATGAAATCTGTTTGGGGACAAAGAAATGACCCCATATAGGGTGTGAGAAATGAATCCCAGTAGGTACCCACCAAAGGATCATGTCCAACTGTGTGAAAATATGCAACCACAGTGTGATAAAGTAAATACAGTAAACCATTAAGTACTCAAAAGTAACTATCATTAGTAGTTTCTTTCCATTTTGATTTTAACCATTTAATTTGATAATTTTTTGTGCTCATCAAAACCAAGCCCTTAGGCCTACCAGAATACTTCCCTCGGGATAATATAGTAAACCACACCCTCAGGCTTGCCCTCAGGCTATATAGTACCACGCCCTCAGGCATTGCCCTCAGGAAAAATAGAATCTCTCCCTCAGGCCAAACTGAAACGAAACGCTCAGGTAATCAGAAAATCATGCCCTCAGGACATTCCCTCAGGCTATATAATATCCATGCCATCAGGATATAAATTAACCATGCCCTCGGGCTATACAATATCCATGCCCTCAGGCTATAAAGTAATCAGGACATGCCCAACATTTAAACATGAAATCATTTACAATTTATCTCAAGGAAAGCGTAATTCATAAAGTAAACATGGCATACCCTTGGGTATCCTGGCCAAACGGTTAAATAGAGGAATGCACCCCTTGGGTGGTCCTGGATCCAAGCAGTGATCCCAAACAGCAGTTTATTATCCCATTTAATTACCTATACAGTTCTGGGTATTTAAACAGCCAAGGCCTCAGCCATACGACACCCCAACATGGGTTCGTAACCCAAAAATACACACAAACACATAAGAGTTGGAAATTAAGCACCAAGCCACCTACCTTTAATGCCCCTGAACGGTATATGTGAACAAAGATCCTAAAATCATCCAAGAACGATGTAGATCTGAGGTGAAATAAATCCCCGTTCAAACTTAAATAACTTCCCATAGAGGAACAATTAGCGAGAACGACTTAAGGAGAGTGGAGGGCTTGCCCGTGTGGTTCCAACGAGATCATCAGAGGCGAAAACAGATTCCCGATGCTTTATCTGGAGATTCTCGAATGTCCAGACTCCTATCCCGATTCCTTCCTCCGGTTCTAAGCCTTCCCTGTGAACATGGGAGGCTACTGCCCATTTTAAGAGAAAAAACAAATTACACAGCGTGTACTATTGACTACACGGCGTGTACTTTTCTCATTTAACCGTTCCTATGGCAGCACTGTCGCACTATTAATCCATCGATATGAGTACATAATGTGTAATTCTGATTACACGGCGTGTACTACCGCTCAGATGGTGGCTGCTTCCACCGCCTTACTATTTTCTTGCTGACTGACTACACGGTGTGTAAATATCCACTACTCGACGTGTAGTCGATTTTTACACCCTTCATCATCGACATTGCTACACACCCTGTGTACTCATCCCACACGACCGAAGTACACGGCGTGTGGAATAGTACACGGCGTGTAGTCCCGAAATTTAGGATTTTCCCCATTTTCCTTATTTTCTCAAAAATACTTAAGGAAAAGAGAAAATAAGAAACTCGTACCTCAAAAATAAGAACCGGGTTCTTACACCAGACATACCAAGAACTGAGATACATACACTGAAATATCTATCTTCTTGTTTTCTTACCAAAAATTCTCTTTTAGATATATATATACATCTTCATACTTCAAGGAGATTATATAATGATGAAGTATGGTCTTCAAACAACAACTCGTTCTTCAAACCTGGTATGAACAGAACACACACAAGGTTCCTAAACCTTATCAGTCTATCATAATCAATATTTTAGCTCTTTTTTTCCTCTATGTGGTTAAAATAATTTTTAATAATCAGTTATTATGTTTATTTCTCTAGGATTGTTTTTTCTACTGTTTGGTTGCCAGATATTTGGTTTTTTATTATAACTGGGTCATATTATCATACATTTGGATGATGAAAACTTTTGGGGAAAATCTTGGGCCGCATCATAATGAAAACTTTTAATGAGGACATGTATTGTGCTCAATATATTGTTTTGATATCTCTTATTTTGGTTATTTTTTAATCTTTTTCATTTTTAGTTAATTTGATGATGGTAAAATCTCTTTTCACCTTGTGAAAACATTGTACCCCTTTTATGTCTTAATAATTTTTTTAGATATGTGAATTTGTTTTATAATTCATACTTTATCCTTTTTGAGAAAAATCATACCTTTAAGAGTTTTCACAGATAATTCGATAATTAATCACTGATGATATAAATTAACATTCATTAAGAGTTTTCCTGATTTATTGGAATTCAAAAAAATAAGATCAAATTGAGTAGTTCTATATTTTATCCTACCTATTACCTCTTTAACTTAATCATTTTATCTTCAATCCCATTCTAAAACCAAGATGTAATTCCTGACTATTAGGCATATTTAATTAGAGTAATCAATAATGAAACTTCATTAATAAGATGTCTAAATTATGAAACATTATTTTCAATCTATCACACTTTTTTTTAATCTAGAACAATCAGGGTGATCATCTATGAAAATACTTTAAAATGGTTCATAAATAAAATATTAATTCACCCAAGAATATCCACAAAAAGCATCAAACTAGGTGCATGTTAAGGGAACACACCCCATGTACCACAATTACGAATTAGATACACTTAAACAACTCTTTTTAGGGTTAATTATCCTAAATTAATCTATAGAAAAAAATTCCGTTGTATTTTCCAGATAGGAATGTTTTTGCGAGGAAAACCACAATCATTTATTTACCATAACATAGGAAGTTATATTAAATATATGATTATATTAAGGGTTGTCAATAATGTTTTCTCATCCTAGTTTCCAAAGGTAACTAAATGTTTCTCTAATACCAACTATAAAAACCTCTATATTCCATACATAAATATAACACCATATAATATGAGTATTCAATAAAAACATTACGATCCACATAAGAATCATAGAAATTTAGTGTCTTTGGAAAAATGGATACATAAAAAACTTTTTCATAATTTTTATACATTATATCACACTAAATTCTTCATAACTATCACCATTCATAAAAATTTCTTACTTAAAAACTTTATTCATAACATGGAAATAGAAAACATAAGGTTGAGTTCAAATGATTATTAAGGGTAAAAAAGGATATTTCAATGATCACTTGAGCATAACATGATCACAAGGGTATGTGAACATTATCTTAAAAATTTAAAACCATACCCAATATATCATATATCATAATAAAGATTCATGGAATAAATAATGGTAGTTTATTATATATGAACCAAAAATAAATTTAAGAACATGATCTATGAGAGCATAACAATTCCATAAGTTATAAGCTTGTGGCATACACATAACCATGGAAAATAATTTATTTCGTAAAATACCATAGTGGACTCGATTCACTCCCATTCTATCATATCTATATTCAAGTTTGACTCCTAATACTATCATAGAAAAAAAGGTTCCTTACTGAACTATGTTCACTCCCCATTCCAATCTGTATTGTCTCATGAGATATCTATATTTAAGAAATGAATTTGTGGGTTATATAATTATGGTATCACCAATCATATAATCATAATGCATTCATATGTGTTCCATAAGATCATAAATCATTCATTATACATCATAACCTATGGAAAGGAAATGGGTTTAATAATCTTTTTCAATAACTCATCATAGAATAACCCATAGAAAATAAATGAGTTTCATAAAAATACCATCATTATAATCAAAAACCATCTAGATAAATAATAAGGATAGTATCCTTGTATCATAACCCTAGTAAAAAATAAGTGACATAAAAGGATGATATCATAGGTGAAAAATTCCTTTAAAATATCATTGGAACATTTCTTGAGGAAAATACCTTTTTTCAACTTGAAATCACTTATTTAAAATATAAAAATTTCCCAAATATGAAAGGAAACATTTTATTCAAAAATAAAATTTTAAATTTGTTATATAAGCTTCAGATAATTGATCGTTTAGGATGGTGGGAAATTCTGATCATGTCGTGTATAGTAAAATAAATATTCCTTTCAAATTTTTGGTAAAATAAATAAAAAATAAAATCATTTAGAAATAATAAGAATATTAATATTGAAACATTTTTTACAAATTAAATAATGGTTAAAAATGAAATTTAAATATCATAGGATAATATTTTAAAACCTTCTTGAAAGATGTTTTATAAAACATGTATGCGAAAGAAAAATTATTTCAACCAAAGAGAAAAATAAATTCAGTTTTCCATAAAACATTATTTCAATATATTGAATTATTAATGAGAGGAATAAGAAAATAAAACATTTAATATATGTAAGTAACCGTATAATAATAAATTTAATGGTATTATTGAGTTATAGGTCATAAAATTTCATCATCTTATACTTGATGAAAAATAATCCTGACAAACAATGATATTGTAATATGAATATCTTACCAATTTGGTAACTTTTGAATAAAAACCTCATGAAAGATATAACCTTATATGGAGATATAAATACCCATAATTTTCATTAGATTCATAATAATTACATTTCATGGGTATTTTATACACCATATTAAAGAAACAAGTGGTGAATATGACATGCATGTCACAAAAATAAAAGTGAGACAAAAATCCATTACCCCATATTACACATGCTTCCAAATCACTCTAACATCATGTATGATAAAATAAAATTTATTATAATTATAAAAAAGAGTCATTTAAATAATTATAATATCATATATTATCCACTTATAACATTTGAACACCCAATAATTGTTAGTTCCTGATTAAAATCGTCGTTTCTTGTTGTTAACAGTTTCGTTTTGATATGAATTTCGGTTCAATAGTTACGGTCCTTATTATTTGACCATGGTTAACTCCACTAAAAAATTTTAACCAATATATAAATACTATATATATTTATATATATACATTTATATTCATCCAATAAACATAGACATAGAAACATTAATTACAACGTTCATAGTGATGGTAAGCAATACATACACATAAATGTTGTTTTAAATTTTAGATGGATGAAAAAAAGAAATTTAAATAATAATTAAACTTTTTAGATTCATTATTATATCATATATATCCTATATATTTTTTAAATCCATCATTATTACTTTCTATGTAAAGAGTAAATGGAAGATGAATCACAATGCTTTGTGGAGGTTGTAGTAAACACGTACGCATGAACAACGTTATAATTTTATAATGGATGGGACGATAAGAAGGTAGATATGATATTATAATTATAAAAGTATAATAATATTATAAATATCATATATAATATTTAAACCCATAATAATAACCATCCATGAAATATGACGATGGAAAATGAATTGTATCGCTACATAGAGGTGGTTGTCAACACGTACGAACGAGTGATTTTTTCACTTCCAATTTTCTAGAATAGATGGTGGATAATTATTGTTCCATAATAATAATAAAATTTTAGTATACTCATTTTACATAATTTTTTATTTTATGATGAATTCTACGACATTAGAGGATGCATAATAAGAAATAATTTGAAATTGGCATGGTAAGATGAATACCTCTTCTTTTGTTGGGCTCATTTTGATCTATTATTCAAGGAAATTGGAATGTTATTTAAATAATAAAATCAACTCCAATTAATTTATTTTAAGTTTATAATGTAATTGGTTATGTTTTTTTTGATATAGATGGCTCAAAGTGCTGTAATGAAGAGAATGGATGAGTATCCTTTTATAAGTGGGGGAGAGGAGACACTTAGAATTTCTAAAAATAATAAATGATAATAAATTCATTCTCAATAAAAATGATTATAAACAACCATATATTATAATATTTGATATAATTAGGTATAAATATGTCTATTTAATTGGATTTAGAAAATTTTAATTGTCACACATACCTTTATCTCTTGGTTTTATCACCACTAACCCTGTTTTAACCATAACTGTGGTAATTGATTTTTTACTATTTTTACTATTCATATGACTAAAAATTATGTTGAAATTATTATATAATATTTATTTTCATTATTATAAATATATAATCCATTTTATCAAATTCAATTCATATAATTATTATAATTTAATTTAAAATTTAACCAGTAAGACCCGATTAAAAGAGCTTTTCCCGAAAAAGAATGTTTTCTTAAGCATAAAAAGGTTTTATAGAAAAATAAAACATAAAATTGATTCCAATTAACTTAATAGAATTATTCATTTTAAAAATGAACAAATTTTACTTTGAAATAATATTAAAATAAAATTAATCTTTTATCATTCATGGAATGAGAAGACAGTTTTCCAAAAAAGAATTGTATTTGTCACCATTCATTGAAAAATTAGTCTTTTCGTAATATCCTAAAACATTCACTCTATGGTAATTTTAAATTTATGATTTCCAAAATTATTTTCATCTTTTTTATATAAGTTTTCTAAAATTGGTGTAAATTAATTATATTCTTTTCTCACAAAAATTAATAGAAACCCTTTTGAGAAAAATAATGTTTTTGATGCATATATTGACTTTAATAAAAATTGAGAAATTATTTTTAAATATATTTAATTTATCTAAAATATTTATGAATAGTTTTCTAAATTTTATTCATATTCATTCAATCAATTTAACTAATATCTTATAACTACATACTTTATTATGGTATAGTTAGACTCAAGTTTGTGTATATCGCAAGATATCGAGGAAATTAAATTTAGTTGAAGAGAAATATATCATAAAATATCATGGAGTTACATTCAATGATAATGGTTTTATTACCCAAAAAATCATCATTATTATAATAAATTGATGTTGTAGAAGATAATAAATATAATACATAATTGAGGGATTTTAACGCCACTACAATAATATATGACAATTATGGATTGTCTTCATCATCATCCATCAATGTACCATTACCCCGTATAGGACTCAATGATTCACTATAAGTTTAATATAGAATTTTAATGGTTGATGTAGAATATAACCACTTACCACTAAATTTATAGAAACAATACATGATGGTTAGGTTAAAATGAGGTAGGCCACCTAATGACATTGGAGCTATGAGTAGTTTGAGAATTTGGTTTGATTCCACAGAGTATGTGATCAAACATATAGTCTGTAGAAAATAGTTTGAGTCCTAGAAGTCACTGTTTGTAAATATGAATATCCACCTATAGTAGATGTATAGGTATCTCCATACCATACCAAAAATTATTTAAGAGGGATTCACGGAGTGGGAAACACAACAATTACTGTAATAATTGTGGGAGGAGATTGGTGTTTATTTACTGGGGTCGGAGATATTGGCGAGGAATAAGTTTTAAAGGGAATATATTGGTTTAGTAGAGAAAAGTAAATTATAAATTTTTGGGAGGGGTTTGAACATGGTAATCAATGAACTTTATTTGGAGAAAGAGAATTATTTTCCAACATTATCATTCAACCTTAACATTCCACTGGAAATGCCAAGTTGAAGAACCATATGAGATGAGAGAAATGTGTGTGTGGTGTATCTATTATAAAAACATGGAATGAAATTTCATGTTTTAGAATAATTTATGGTATCTCATAATTCCAATTCTTAATATGAAATCATGGAAAAATAAAATAGGCATTGACACCAAACCATGAGAGGTATTTAGCTCAAATAGTTTGGAAGAAACACAATATTTGCATTAGGAATATTACAAGTTAATATATGTGATTTATACATATTTATAATGTTAAATATTAAGTAATTAAATATATAATGTTATCTGACATTGTTGGTAAGTGATAATTAAAAGTTTTGAGGATGTAATTTATTTAGGGGGGAATGTAATAACCCAAGATTTCAGTATATATTCTCCATAAATAAATTATAAAATAATTATCATGTTTCATGCACTATACCAAAATATATATGAAAACCCATGATAAATTTTTAATATTAAATATTACCAATAAAGTATATCTATTAAAGTAGAAAATATATAATTGAAGTAACTATATTACTAAATCAATAAATAATGTTTGAAGGAATGACATCCAGTAGCGGAATTATTACATATGAATCCCATTTATCAATGATTGGAAATAAGTTATATTAGCTAAGGTGTTCCATATATGAAGAAAAATATGACATTGAGTGATTATGATTTGAAAGAACCCATATATTGAATAATTTCTAGCTCATTTGGATTGCTACTAGATCCATCCCAGGTGAACTACCACCCGAAACTACAGTAAGATCATATTTGATACTTAGGTATTATGAGGATATCATAAGGGTTTATATAAGAAAAAAACTAGGATTATATCGACATGGAATAATGTTAAAACAAAAAATTATAATATATGATTACCATAAACTATGTTAATTTTTTGGATATCTTGCTCCATACAGAACACAAACTTAAATGGAACAATGATATTTCCAGATAAAATATAAATTTTTAAATAAGACCCATAAATCCTATCCATTTAATTATAGGAATGAATAGTAGTAATTTATTAATTGAATATATATATAAATAAAATAAAGACAACTTTAAATATGAATGAAAATAAATTAAGTTTCCGAAAATGAAAAATATGTTCATTTATTATTTAGAAAAGTATTTTTATAGAAGAATACTTGTTATGAGATAAAAATTTCAATTTAAAGAAACATATTATTAATGTCAAATGTTTTTTATATCAATAGATAATTAAAATCAATTTTTTTGTAAAATTACATAATATAATAATAATATTAGTTAATATTTTAAAATATCATTTTTCAATAAAAAAGAGGTTTTCATTATATTTTTTGATTTAATTCAAAAACTGAATACATAAATTTTGGAATTTGAAATCAATATAAATTTACTATGGTTTTTTATTACTTATGTAAAAAATAACTTAATATGAATTTCTGATCATTTTTTTTAAAAGGGTACTTTTTAGTTAAAAATGTTGGATATCCGAAAATGTTAATTTTCATTATTTGATCACAATGTAAGCATAACCTAGAATATTTTGAAAACTTTAAAGTAAAAAAATTATATTAATTTAATAATAAAATAAACCAATTTCTAATAATATATGAACTTATAAAATCTAGGGATGATAGTTTTATAACTAATTAAAATGTTACTTTAATATAAAAATCATTTTCACTCTTTTGTTTAACTCAAGTATTTTCTAGGCGTGGTTCCATTTTGTATTTTTTTGAATCCAATTAAATTTTTTTCAATTAATTATAAAAAAAATTATGTAATTAAAATCAGTGGCCTTGAAAATTTTATCATATATATAACTTTAAAGATTAAAAACACCATTTCCCAAAAAATTGTTTTTACACAATTAAGTGTATTTATTTTAAAATGAAAATTTCACACCTTTAAAATTTTTATATGGTAAAATGACTCAAAATTTTTAAATTATAATAATTATATTGGGTAAAAATATAATTCTTAATTTTTTTGATTGAAATTAATTATTATGGTTAGAAATCAATTACCAATGTAAAAGTAAAAGGGGTAAATTGATTTTAATCTCAATTAAAAGAATAAAATATTAATAAAAAATAAAAAAATGAATATATGATCATTTTATAATCCAAGAAATGTTCCCAAGCACTTTTTTTTAATTTTGATCTATTTAACCATGAAGAGTGTCATTGAATTATTGAAAAATGTAAAGGTGTTCCAAAAACTACTCTTTTATTCACTTATAAAACGGTAACATCATCACCACATCAAGAGAAAACATAACTTCGAATAACAACTTTAAACTCTGAAATTTTAATCTCCATATAATTCTATTATATTAAAATCATATATCGTTCACCCATAAGTAATCTAGATCCCTCTAATTCAATGATATTTTCATAGAAAATGCATGTCCATCATGTAAATATTATATACCACTTTCTTTTTATTCATAATTTTATTTTTAAAAATCTATTATAAACACACCAATATAATTATATTATTATATTTTATATTAATTATTGTTATTATTTTAAGGTTATTATCCTTGTTTATTCATATATTCCATTTATTATGAACGATAAAACTGATGTATGTGCATTGTGTGCACTATCACCCCCACGACAAAACAGATTTTATTTTCCTTAATTTCCATACATGGTTGAATATAAGGATGAGATTGAAGGATAAATATTATGTCTATGATATAAATAAGGTTATGTTATGAAAAATATGATAACCTATTAATTATATGAATAAAAAGTTAACATTATTAATTTAATTGTTAAAAAATAAGTGTGCTAAGAAGATAATATTTGTTACAAATTATGTAATATTTTCATATATAATACATATTATTATAATTTTTTACAATTCGTAAATATCACACTAATTATAAAAAAAATAATTTCATTATGCTTCAGGTATAATTATACAACAACTAAACCATCTCATAATCATTAATTAAATTAGGGTATGTTCATGTTTGGGTCTGTTTAAACCCCTAACAAATAGTACTATGAATTTTAGTCCTGGATGACTATAAAAATTTATTTAATAGTGTAGTATGTTATAATTATTAAATTATTGTTTTTTTTATTTTGGGAATATTATATAAACATTTATCTCATTAATTAATAAAAAAAAATTTGTTCATTAAGAATCACTGAAATAGGATCGTCGTCCGATTCATCGTTATGGATTGTAACCAAAGTTGGCATGAATTGAAATTATTACATTATAAACTACATTTTAAAATCTATTCCAGTGCATTATATGATATATTAATGATGTTATTTTAAATAATAATAAACATGTACCCCATTATTATATTTTTGTTTTACAAATGATCAAATTTATAAACACCCAATGTGAAAAATAAGAAGAATTCATGTAGAGAATGACTAATTATGGAGAGTATGAATGAAAATGGAAATGTTTAAGGTTATAAATTAATTTATAATTATATCTAGGATTTTTATAGAGTAGGTTATAGTACGTTCATAAAATTCAATACAATAAGTAAAGGTTCCAGTTTCAATTACCTTTCATTGAGACATATTTATGTTATACACCTTGTTCAATTTTATATGGTGTACCTACCATCCAAAAATAATATTTATATCGTTATTCTATTATATTTCAGGTTATAAAATTTTCCATTTCATGATAACTTTCTTATAGATTTTGAGTTATAATGTTCCAAAGGTTTTATGGGTTTTTATCTCAATTTCCCTTTACTAAGGTAATATTTATAACAATATTTTCATTTTAAATGTGTGTATACTACCAATTTAAATATCATATTATGATTTTTTTCATAATAATTGTATTATAATTTTAATTAAAATCCCTCTCTTTGAAAGAGTTTTTATTGAATAGTTTTTATGTTGTAAGGATTTTCATGGTCTTAATTCTATGTTTTTTGCGACATAATGAATTTTATGCACCATGTTCTATTTGTATGTTTTTCTATTGATTTAATATCCCATCAATTTTATTTTCCTTATATTTCATGGAATTTACTATCCAAATCATGTTCCCCTATTTAATTTTCTAGTGATCAAGTTGTTTCTCTAATAATGACGATATTTGGTAACTCAACTTTTATTCATCAATCCATGATCGTTCTTTGAAATTATTTCATAAAAGTTGGGTATATTCTACCCTTAAATTTTGTTCCATGGTATTTTCTCATTTTAAAGGGGATATATATTCCTACCACATAAAAACTTTGAAAATAATTTCTTAATTATTGGGATATTTTATTTTGAAATTATCCACTTTATTTATCTAGATGGATTATGATTATGTCTTTAAAATATTTACTTATCCATAGACTAATTGTTCTATATGTTGTAAAAATAATGTTTTACATAACTAATATTATATGATGTTTACCTAGAAATTTTTGTATCCTATTGAATTAGGGAAATTTATTGACTTTTTTATTTTTTTATTCTAATACGAAAAATTCTTTTCAAGCTGACTATGTATTGATTAACTGTCCACATTCTTCCATTAGCTTGGATATGATTAGGAAGTACCTTTTATTGACTTTGGGAAAAATATATACATTCTATATGATTTTATTTTAATAAGTATAATTATTAGAAAGGTTAATTATGTGTTGATTATTCATTTTCCCAATGGTGAATAGAGTGGACTTTATCATGTGACAATAGGGTCCCAACATTATATAGCCCCTTGATGCATCTACATGTCTCATGAGACCAAATAGATATGGTTTTAGTATATTCATATTCCCATAACAAGAGTTTTTCTTGTAATAAATACTTAGTATTAGGATTTCTTGAACACGATCTAGATGATAGGTAATGTGTCGTAGAACAAGGCCTTGATACAAGGTTTTTGATGTCCTATATTATTCAATCCATATGTATGAGATCAGTATTACAGATATCCATATTTTAATTTTATTATCCTGGATATAGATTTATCCTTATTTCATGTTGATTATAGCATTATGTTGTGTAGTTGTTCTTTCCATAATATTTATGTTAGTTTTATTCCAAGATTATTTTAGTTATTTGTTTCCCTTACTGAGAGTCTGAGGTAACACCTTTTTATGTATTACATTTCCTTAGGTTATGGAGAAAAGTATTACATGTTATATGTTTTAATGGATAAAATGTGTGAAATAAATTTTGGGAGACATTGAAGGCTTTTCAGAAATTAATTAAATTCTTATATAATGAGAGGATTTTCCATTTGAAATAAAGAACATGGGATTTATAAATTTTTTCTGTCTTAATTATCAAATGATCTAAACATGATATGTTCCTTTTAATGTAAGTGCTACAATATTTTTTTAATTATGTTTGGTTATATCATTGATTTTACTTATTGTATCTTGAAAGCGAGGTAATATTTTTTTTATGATCACTAGATTAGGGAGTGTGAGTTACGGGAATCATATTATTTTCTCAAAAGAATGGTTTGGATAACTTTATTGATTATGATTTTTTAGGATAATTTATGTATTTATAAGTTATGATTGATCATAATTTCAAAGGTATTTATGAACCCTTGGAATAGTATATGATTTTGTGATAATATAATAATGTAAATTTTATTTGGGGATCAGGGTTAGAGAACTCTAGTGAAAACCCTAGGAATATGTAAATGTATTGGTTAATATACTAATGTTTTTGGTAAATTCTTGAGTATGTGGTTTCCCTAAAAATACACCTCTTTATAGATACTATAAAGTGGATGTAGCTCTTCCATAGTTTCATCTATGGTAAATCACCATGAAAAGAGTTGGTTGATCACTAACTCAACCATCAATCTAATACATGATGATTGGGACTAAGAATATATAACTAGAATGAATATCTTGGGGGATATTATTTGGTTAAAAAAATTCTTTTTATGAACCATTATGATGGATTTTATAATGATTTTAAATAATTGGGATAGGGAACCTAATAGAGAAATGACCATGGATAATGAAGGATTTAACAGAGAGAGTCATAGGTTGATTTGAAAACATCATATGTTAAAGGTGTCATAAGAAAATACATATTCAAATTTAATATTTCATATTAATATTTTGGATATTATAATAACCATATTTATTTTATTGTTTAGTTGAAATAGGATAAAAAAATGAAGCTCATAATTGTATATACATGGATACAACTATGTCTTATAACAAAATAGGTGAGCATAATTAAATAGTTAATAATTTTTGTATATACCTATTATGATGGAAGTCCTAACTTTTTTAGTCTTCCCAAGGTAGTGAGGTTAAAATAATAATAGAAAAAAATTATTGATACTCTAAGATATTTAAATTTGTGAAGTGATACTTATTGATGACATTTTGGTATATTATAAGTTTTTTTAAGGATTACATGAAACATATAATGATTATAGTTTAGTAGTTTTTCTTTAAAGGTATGATTTCATATATGAAATTATATTAATTAACATGAAAATATATTATATTCAACGGTAATATTTTGGGTATAACTATTGGATAACACATTATTGGGGTATATATAACTCTTAAGTTCAATATATACCCGATAATGAGATACAAAAAGGATGTTTTGATTTTGAATAAGTAAGTTAGATAATATTTGTAATGTTAGGATTGAAAAATGATTCATGATATTTTGGGAGAAGTTCACCTCATTTTTGTGATTATGATATATAGTGACTAGTGTGTGATCATATGAAATCATGGTTAATTCATTTTGAGGGTTAAATAAAGTGTTAATTTTTTGAGAAATATATAATCTTATTGTGTTTTATTGTGTTCGATATTCAAGAAGATTTTTGGAAAGGTATGTTTTTGATAGTATATGATTAGGGTATATATACACTTGGTTGTATGACTAATGTTTTTAGAGGAAGGATAAGTTGTATTTTGAAAGAATAGATTTCAATAATTATTGGATTTAGTATATTTTAATAATGTTCATGGTAATTTGTGATACCTATTTTATGAATTATGTAACTGAGTAAGAGATAACATAACATAACATAAGCTAGGATAAACCAAGAATGATACATGAGAGTGATATAGGTCGAACCAATCCTGATACAAGTTGAGCTGTATGAACTATAAGAAAACATGATAGTTTTATAATGAAATACATCATGAGGTTAAATCTTCCTTCGTTATTTATAATAATTCTCTTATAATGGTTTTCACTCATGTTAACTCCTTTGATTTTTAATAATTGATAGAAGTATAAGTAAACATGGGTGGGAGGGACAATGTAGAGACTACCTATATGAAAAGGAAAATGGAATTAGAGTTGGAGTGATAAATCATATGATTATTCCAAGCCTATAAAAAACCAACCTAGGTTGACCTAACCCTCCACCAAATCTTTCCCACTATTTAGTCCGAATCACATTCCCAAATACTATGATATGGTGAAAAGCAGTACTCATAACCAAAAATAATTTTCACAATGGTTTTTTCTATGAAAAACTAGCATGAACCATCCATAAAATTGGATTAACACAGCAATGCCACTTGATTCAACCAACATATGTATGAATCCAAAAAAAACAACAACAAAATAAATACCATAATCCAAAATGATAATCATATAAAAAACATTCCACAAATATACTTATAAATAAATCATTTCTCAAAACAACCCAAAAACTCAAAATAATCGGAACAATAACAAAAATTTCCAAATACATATCCAAATGAATACAAAATTCCAAAAATTCCTACACCCGAGTAAAACCCTATGAGATTACGTCTCCTAAAAAAAACATTGGATAGTGGTAATCATGAAGAGTCCCCTTGGTACATGGTACCCTTACATTTACCTGTTCCCTAAAAAAATGAAATTTGAAAATAGATAAAGGCCTAAGAACAGAGTAAGGCATGAATCCCAATAGGATACCACATTGAATATATTTAAGGATTCTACCCTTTAAAAAATTTAAAATAGTTTAAAAACACGTTCAAAACTAAAAAACTTTGACAATATAACATTTTCAAGTACACCTTTGAAATCCCTCTGGTTTTCCATTTCAAATGAAACCTATTTTACAAAACAATTTAAAACATGGTCTAAATAAATAAACATGGCACAACATGATCAAAAAAAAAGACAATGACTTACCAAGGGTGATAATGGCATCAACCACATATAACCACGTAAATGGAAAATATAAATAATATATATCATAACATAAAAATGGCACTAATAAAATGATTGAATCATATAATCCAATATAAAATGAGTAATTTTCACCTAGGTATCTAATCATCGGGCCTATTATGTGTGAGTAAACATGTATTATATCTAGGTAATTAAATATAAGATCTCATGTTCTTCCTCAGGACCAATATGGAAGCTCTCACGACCTTCTTACCCATAGGCTGTCACAGCCCCTTGGAAACCAAAATGGAGGATCACACGGTCTTCACTCTAATAGATCACATGACCTATTAGACAAAACAAAATTTAATCTCACATGACCTTCCCTCGTAAGGCTTACATAGTCCCTTGAACAAGTCTGCTCTCACACCCCGGTTAACCCATGTGTTATTCCATGGCAACATGATCATAAACAAGTGCCCATATTAAACAAGATATATCATAAGATATTTCACAAAAACAAATTCCCATTTTATAGAAAAATCATTTCATAAGGTAAAATAAAATCTAAAATCAAATTATAAATCCTTTTAAAACCATGAAAACTCTTTGATCCATTTTAGCTAACACTTGGTGTGCAAAAAAGACACCCTAATTTGGAAAAACCACATTAAACACCAAAATTTCCAAAACAATACAAGAATCACATAAACAATAGACTACACATAAATAATAAATCATTTAAATATAAATTTAAACAAAAAAACCAAATGAAATTATAAATTTAAAGGTATTCCATGGGATGTTCCATTAAATAGAGACACATACTTGAAATTCTGTCCAAATATCATCACCTTTGATGAAAAACATTCAAATGAGGTATAGGAAAACATCACACAACTAATACATAGGAAAATGAAGCTAAATCCCCATTACATGCCCTATATTCATCCAAAAACCCCATTAGGGTTCGACACCTCCACAAAAAAGTAAGAAAAAGGCTTGAGAAATGAGAATGAAGAAGAAACCAAAAAGACTTGGACTTAACTCAGGACAAAACACCACGATTCCTAGAAGAAAACACCAATAAGGGATACGGGAGTCTATAAAACCAAGGTATTGGGTATTCACATGATGGGGGATGAAAAGGATCCCCCAAAACATAAAATCCCAATAGAATTAAAATGATAAAAAGAAATATGTTAAGTGAGATGGACATGCCCGTAAGATTTGGACACACAATCAGGTAAACCATGAACAAATCATGTTGGTGCCAATATCCACCTAGAATAGGCTACATGATTACCCATGATGAGATACAAAGTTTGGAAAACCATGATCAACCCATGATAATACCTTTGTCCCAACCTACTGCACCACCACACAATTATCCTTATCATTATAAAAACCATGAACTAACAATGTGTCTTGGTCAATCTTCCTAAAAACTACAAGTATTGACCCTCAAAACCCTGTAACCACAAGAACACATGAATAGATAAATTAAACACAAAATTATATGTATTATGGATCCAAAGGGTTTTAAAAAATCCCCACCAATCTACTTTCCCCCCAAGAAATTCCATAAGCTTCGCTCAAAGAAAACAGGTGGGGCCACTGCTCCCTCACTAAGGATTTTGATTCCCATGTATCATAGATATCACCTCTTTACTACTAAAGAACACATACCAAATATATCAACTTACCAAAAATCACCTTATTCTATCGATGAATGATACAAATAGGTTGCACCACCATGGTGGTGTCATGATAAAAATCTAAATCTTCACAGTCAAAAACATGAGAAGGGTATGGATGGTATATATAAAGTTGGGAAACATAAAAGATGTCATGAATCTAAGGAATATATTGTGGAAGCTCAAATGTACAGACTAGCTTCCCATGATTCTCTAAAACATGGAATGACCTGACATAACATGATTCCAATTTCCCCTTATTTCCCTACATTGGTGTCCCAGCTGAACAAATATTTGATGGAACACATAATCACACAACTAAAACTCAAACGTATCAAGAAGATGGTTATAATATGATTTTGAGTGATTATAAACTGCCACTAACCGTTTCTAAATCACCTGAACTATCTCGGTATTCACTTGTATTTGGCTTAGTCCAACAAATGAATGCTTGACAAATTTAGGCCAAAACAACAGGGATTGACATGACCTCCCCGTACAATGACTCAAACATGGAAATCCTAATCTAGACTAGAAGATTATTATTATAAGATAAATTTTCAAAATTATTTTTCCTTTCCCGTGAACCACCAAAATCAATAACACATTCTTGTAACACATCCTCAATACTCTAGACAGTTTTCTTATACTGACCATCTATATTTGGGTGATATGCGGTTCTTGGACATAGCTCTATTCCCAATTCCTCATAGATCAATTAAAGAATCAAGATGTAAAATGAGTATCCTAGTCTAACACTATCACCAAGGGCACCCCATGAAGCCAAAAAATCTCTCAAACATACTGGTGTGTGAGGTCATCTACATTCATCAACTCCCTAATGAGAAGAAAGATTAATTATTTAGTCAAACAATTGAAAATCATAAATATGGAATATTTCCTAATTAGTGTACAAGGTAGCTCGATCATAATATCCATATAGATCTATCTCACTTGTACATTGGTATGGGAAGTGGCTGCAATAACTTGGATAGCCATTGGTTCTCAGCCTTGATCCTCTAGTAGGTCAAGCATCTAGAAACAGGGTCCACCACTACACATCTTATCCATGGACACCAATACCAGCTTCTCATAGTATAAAACATCTTGGTCACGCCAGGGTGAATGATCTAATTGGAATGATGTTCATTATGCATCACCTCTTTCCTTAGACTTCATGGAATAACCAACCACTTCTATAAGATAGTAAAACCATCGAGAGACTAATACTAATCACCTGAGGTTCCACACCATTTAAGGTATGGATAATATGCTAACACTTGGGGTCAAATACCTACTCAATCCTCACTTGATCGATGGGAGAGGGTGTAATCTACAAAAAAAAAAAGAATACCTACCCTCTATCCTCATAAACATCCTACCTTATATAAAAAAACTCATTAGACCCCACTCATCTATTGATTCTCAAACTTAAAGCACTGGAAGCTTCCTACACAATGTGTTGGTGACTATATTTCCCTTCCAGGGAATTTATGGAATATCAAAATCCCAACTCTAGGGATATTTCAACCAATTTATCTGTATATGGTTTCGATCCCTCTAGGTGAAAATTCACTTCATGGTCTTATAATCTGAGTACATTGTATAGGTAGTGTCTTGACATCATCAATGGATACATAAAATCCACCAATTCTAGGTTGTGGTTGGGATAATTCTTCACATGTGGGCACAACTTCCGCCATCCATTAGTTACTACATGGTCATCCTAAATCTTCACACATCCCAACCCCACACTAAAAGAATAAAAAAACTAATCATAACCCATCTCAGGACCAAGAGGAATTAAAATAAGTGTGGATCTTAAATGAGTTCTAAAGTTACCAAAAATGGCCTAGAAGTTCTCATCCCACTCAAACCTCACCCCTTTCATGGTAAAATAAATAAATGGAGAAGACAATATGGATATGTATCCAATAAAATGTATATAATACCTAGATAATCCTATAAAACTACTGATCTCAAACATATTCTTGCGATGAAATGAAGAGATGACAGCTTGAAATTTTTATAGATCCACTAAAACTTTTACCTTGGAAATCACATCACCAAAAAAATATCTCTTCTTGGATCCAAAACTATAAAATAGACAACTTGTAATATATATTATGCTATCTAAAAACAACCAAAGCAGCATCCAAATGGTTATCATTCTCCTCCATTATCTTATTTTACACCAAGATTCCATCTATAAACACAAATATGAATGATTCGAGAAAGCGATGGATGATTCAGTTTACTAACACCAAAAAGACTACATAAGAATTGGTAAGCCCATATGGCATAACCAAATACACAAATTGTTAAAATCTATAAAATGTGGTATTTGGAATATCCTCTTCATGGACCCTCAAATGGTGGTACCCTAATCATAGATCAATCTTAGAAAATACACAGTCTCCCATGAGTTGATCAAATAGATCATCAATCTTGGGAAACTATCTGATGGTTAAGCTTATAATAGTTTATAAAGAATCAAAGGATCCCATATTAAGTCTTTGGAAATTGTACTGGAAAATCCCATGGGGACATTATATGATAGATAAAACCATTTCAATAAAGATCCTATTACTAAACCATAAACTCCTTCAACTATTCCAGGGATATCTAGTAAGATGAAAAGGATATCAGATTTATCTCGGGGAGTATATCAATAGTAAACTCAACCTCTAAATGGGGATAAAATCTAAAAAAATACTTTAGAAAGAAGTTTGGGTACCTATTTACTACCACTGGAAGCTCACCCATTGATATATGCTCAAGAACATCAAGAAACAATAGAGAAAACTAACATGAGATCAACCACAACTCTGAAGAAACTGATACTTCCCTCCCTAAATGTGGATCCTACTCACCCCTTAAGAAATGAGGTCACCCTTTAGGAGTAAGGAACTAGAATCTATGGAAATAATAGATGACATGTTCCTTGAAGTATATCAATTAATCCATTCTAACAATATGTTAAAAAACTTCTCGGTAAAAAATAAGGAATCCCCAGATGAATTCCATGCTAGCTACCAACCCACAAAACATAGGGATCTTTTAACCTTTCCCATTTTCCAAACCCAGTGGGGTTAGAAAATCCAAAACATAAGGCGTCGAAATTGTCCTAAATACCCAAAAAACAAATCAGCTTAAGTTAAATGAAATAACATAATGCTCCAGTTTTAAATAAAATGGATTCAAGGGAAGAAGTAATAAACACATTACCTCTAACGGTGGATATCTCATAATCTGAGTTGTCTAGAAAAACCTCCAATACATTGTGATACCCTGGATAAGAGTTTTGATGCACTTTATTCCCCTAGTGATAATATCCCTTACCATGAGGTTGAAATCTTACACCATTGAATGCCTATAAATACACATGAGAGACCTTCGATATTATGGATCCCAAAGTGATCCCTCATGAAGCCAACTAAAAAAACCATTGAATTTTCCATAATAGCACGAAATGGTTGAATATCCCTGGATTATCCAAGCAATTAGGCTTGGTGTATCATTACTTCACATAAAAATATCAAATAATAAGTTTATACCTTGATGAAGCCATAATATCTGAAATTTATGACTGTTGGACACTCCTTCCACTACCTTGATGAGTCTTATTTTGTTTCCTCATTCACCTTGATTAAGAACCTTGGAAACCACCCACTAAAGAAACACCACTGAGACCTATCTTTCTTTTTAAGTAATTATCTTTCATATAATCCTTATCAACCACCTTTAAATAAGTATATATATATATTTATTAATGATAAGAGATCTAATCTCTGGCCTCATTCCCATATCAAAATATCGTTCCGTGAAGTTTTCATTTTTAAGGAGATATATAGGGACATGAAAAAACTCCATAAATATGGTGTCATTATCCATCATTGAATAATCAAACTAATATAACATAAAAAACTCATGGTCCTTCACTACACTCAAGGTCACTTGGTAAAACTACTGATTAAATTTAACTTTGAATTTGGTCCATGTGAGATCCTCATGGCTCCATGAGAGTAGCATCTATTCCCACCACTTTTTACCTAGTGTATCTAGATCATACGTGGAAAATCCCACTTTAAAGGTAGAATGGGTCTTCATGAACTCAAATATCTACCTGATATGATCCAATAACATCTTAATCCAATTTGTTCCATTTTCTCCACAAAACAATACTGGATTCTTCCTAGAAATCCCTTGAGAACAGTCTATGATCTATGTCTACTCATGAACACACACTTGATTGAAGGTTTAGATCATATGAATAAATTACTCCAAAAAGTTATATTGAGAGGATATTACATCTATGGGGTACTCTCTAGCACATCCTCTAAACTCTTAGGAAAAGTCTTTATGGGAGGTATAGTCTACAAGGCACAAAAAAAAGCTTCATCAAGCTTAAATCAACCCCAAATACATTAAAAATACCAAAATGCAACCCCCATCATGGGTATCGACAAGAAAAAATAGAATTACGGGAAAATATAAATGATAAATTATGAAAAATATCAAAAATAACATCTAGTTACAAAATTCTATGGCTCATAAAATCATATTCCAATTGTGCAGGTGTCACTAGAGTTTGAAGTATTGGCTATATATGATACACACAATCAATACTAACCATGAAAACTAATTGTGTGCCTATTATAGAAATCTATATACCAAAATTATCAAAAGGACCCTTGAGATCTCTTAGGTACTTGTCACCTACCAAAAAATAATTCAAAATATCAATGGAACAACCCTTAAGTGGGCTCAAAACGTAACTGAAATCTCATAACACCCACAAAAACTCGAGGTTCGATAAGAAGAAGACAAGGATAGTCACTTCATCATACCTACAACTTGATTCCCAATGGTCCTAGCTCCAGACTACCAATGAATCACAAATAAGAAACCCCATCATGCCATTTTATAATTAACCAACTTGGGTTGACCTAACTCAACATTGATGATGTCCCACCACAATTCCAGAAGTGTGTTCTCGATCAACACAGACTGGAAACAAGAATTGATAGAACCAAAAAGAATATTCAGAATGATTTTTCCCATTAAAAAAATATAACCCATCCATTGAATAGGAAAATCAAACAAATACTATTGATGTCAACTACCATAAGAAAAAATCTACGGAAGCTTATAAAACTAATATAAGATACCATAAAAACTGATCATCATATAAAAAACTTTCCACAACTAGACGTATAAATACATGGTATCATAAAATAATCTGAAAATAGAAATAAAGAAAAAAATGAAAAACAATACCCAAACGCATGTCAAAATAGATACAAAATTCTAAAAACAACTCCACCTCAGTCAAATCCTATGATACCACCTATCCTACACAAAATACTAGATGGTGGTAATGAAGACGATCCACCCTAATACATGGTTCCCTTGACTTTACCTATGTCTTGAAAAATAAAATATGGAAATACTTATTGGACCATGTACGGTGTGAGGTACAAATCCAAATGGGACACCACAATGAATCGATTTATGGATGATATCCAAGAAAACTAATAAACTAGTTTGAAAACATTTTCAAAACAAAACTAATTTGAAAACATGCCATTTTCAAGTACACTTTCGAAAAAACCTTTGGTTTTCCATTACAACTACAAGTAGTTTTCCAAAACAATTTCCAATATAGATCAAATAAAAAAAAAGTTACAACATGCACAAAAAAAATCCCAACCAAGGGTGAGGATGACTTCAACCACATATAACCACATCAATTGAAAGTGGGTATAATATATCTCATCACATCAAAATAAAACAAATAATATAAATCAAGAAGATAAACCGATCATAAATGAGTAATGTGAACCTAGGGATGTAACCATCATGTTTATCATGGGTGGGTAAATAAGTATTATAGATTGCTAAGAAAATGAAATATTTCACAGCTATCCTTGGGACAAACATGTAATTGTTCATGGTATTACTACCCAAAGGTTCTTATAGTCCCTTGGAAACTAAAATGTATGATTTAACAACCCTCCATCAGATGGTACAGATGACCTCTTGGGAAAACCAAAATGGAAAATCACATAGTTTTCTATTTAATGGCACACACAGTCCCTCGAACAAAGCCTTTTTTCACACCCTGGTTAACCCATGTGCTACTAAATTCCAACAATATCACAAAAATATTCCCATATATAACAAGATATATCATAATAAATTTCACAAATAAACACTACCATTTTATAAAAATAGATTTCTAAAGGTAAAATTATATCTAAAACCACTTTATAAACCCTTTTAAAACCATAGAACCTCTTTGATCCATTTTAACAAAATCTTAGTGTGAAAAAAGCCACACACATTTGGAAACCCCACTTTAAACCCCCAAATTACAAATCAATCCAAGAATCCCATCAAAAATGGACTAAAAATAAAGAATAAATCATTTCAATGGAAATTTAAACAAACAAAAACCAATAGTTATTTTAAATTTAACAATATTCCATGGAAGACACCCTTAAATATAGAAACCTACCTCAGATTCAGTCCAAAGCTCAAAGAATCCAATAAAACCCACCCGAAGAGGTAAAAGAATCATTAAAACAGATAAATCATAAAGAAGAAAAATAAAACGCCCATTATATAACCTATATTCGACCAACACACCCACTAGGGTTCCATAACTCCACAAAAGGAAGAAAAAGTCTTGAGAAATGGGGAGGAAGAAGAAAACAAGATTATTTGGACTTACCTTACACCAAAACAACAATATTCCATGGAGAAAACACCAAAAAGGGAGATGGGAAGCTCCACAACCAAAGGATAGGGATTTAACTCTATGGGGGATGAAAATGATATCCTAAAAAAATAAAAACCTAATATTAGTAAAACAGTTAAGATAAATATTTTAAGTGAGCTGGATAGGGTATCATAGATTGGTTGCATAGTTATGAAAACTGTGTGCCAACCATGTGGGTGCCACTATCCACCCAAAATGTAATGTACGTTTACCCTTGAGGAACTTTATTATTTTAAAAACCATGCTCATACCTTGATAATAATTTTATCCCAACCTACATTACCCTCACATAGTAAACTTAATGGTTAGACAAACCATACGATAAATGTGTCCCTTGCTACATCTCCCCTAAAACTTCTAATCCTAACCCTGATACCCGAGTACCCAAAGAATGCATTAAAATATAAATAAAAGTCAGAAAGTTGACATACCGGTGACCTATATGGTGTTAAAAACCAAAAATCCTGTAATATGAATAAAAATGTGATCATAGTCAAATTAGAAATCACACAAAATAAGGTAAACATAGAGTCTCACAAATGATAATGTGATGACGGTTGTCTAAATCACATTAATATCTAAAAATAATATCAACTCAACACTTCTGAGATTACCAATAAAGGTGAAAATAAAATAAAATGAAAACAAAGAGAGGGTTAATGGTCTCTTAAAGGGAAATTTGAGTTTATAAGGTCATTATAGGACTTTAAAAATGATTTTGTCAAGATAATGTATCATCATATGTTCTAAAATTTCATCCTCTTATAAGGAGAAAAGGGGAGTGTTTTTATAGACCAAGGTGGTGGACTATTTGCCTTTCAAAACCTCCCATAATTTTTTTAAAATTTTCTAAGAAGATAGCCAAATATTGAAGATCCTCTTTTAAAAAGTTGTATAGATATATGTGTGTAGAGACTAACATCAAAATTTTACATCCATCAAGACTTTTTAACCAAATTTTTTTTGGTTTTCCTGTACCATGTGATGCTGCCCAATTTTTTCCAGAATTTTTCAAAGCCCACAATGTGAATGGGATTTAGGCTTGGAATATTCCATTAAATCTAAACCATTTATTTGAATATTTTGGGATCTTATGTATTCAATTTATCCCCACAAAATTTCATCTCAATTGGGATAGTGTATTGGGAAAAAAGTCAAGAATTTTGTGATGTTATCAAATACTATATAAAAATTTTGGATAGACATTCATGCATCAACTGGGCCACATTTTTGGTGATTTGGGCCTTTAAATTTTTATCAATGATATAATGGTATTTTCTTGTATATTTGGTGGAGTATAAATTAATTTGGACATATGGATTAAGCCCAAAAAATATAACATCCAAACTAGTCGAGTTTCATAGGAAGATTAATTGAGTCTTCTTTTGTGGTCCATATAGGACGTCAAATGGAATAATTTTCAAAATATGCAGTTTAATTATTTTTTGGTGTTTGAATTATTAACAATAAAAGGAATAATAACATCATTTATATTATTATGTGAACAATAAAATCAAAATATTATACTATACAGTAATTGAATGAAATAATTTTTTTTCTCCATACATGTTTATGATCAAAACAAGAACATTGAAAACAAAGTAATCATTTTTATGTAAGAAATAATTGATTGGAGTAATGGTAAATATTTAAATAATATGTAATATAAAATCCCCTACACTTAAGATAGTGTAAACCCCTAGGCACACAAACACACAAACCTAAAAAAATAATTTTCACTCACAAACAAATATTAAAATTTTCCTCCAATCATGGAGGACATGGATAGTTCACTCGTTCATAAATAATTCCACCATAATTTGTTATCATAATCACATGTCAATAAAATTAATTTTTCATGTTAAAAATTTGAATTAGAAAATGTGGGTACTCAAAACTTACTCCACCAAAGATTATATATATTTATTCAAGGAAGTCATCTGATTCAACAAAAAAGTGAAAATCCTAATGTTTCTAAGTGAAATCATATTCCATTAACCATTATAAAGTGCATAATAATCATGTTGTTTTTTGGGATTTTGAGTGGATATGGTACTATGAGAATAAAATTTCTAGAATAGAGGAAATGTTAGGGAAAACACAAACATGAATAAAATTATTATTTTTTGAAATAAGACATAGAAGGTTAGCGGAAAACATATTTATAAGGGAATGAATGTGTAAAGGAAGAAACAAAAGAGATTAAAATTTTGAATAGGATAAAAAGATGAAATATTTACAAAATACCAAACATCTCCCAATGAAACAATAAAATATTATGCAAGTGTTATTTTATTCTTTTTTTACCTTTTATTTTTATTCTTATTTTTAAGATGTTCAACTTGGGGAAAATCTCACACTCATCTCCCATCCCATTCTTGATTTCCTCATGATAATAATTTTAGCAGCTATAAAAAGATAAAAGGTTGATGGATAATTATTTTTTAGTATCCTGAGATACAACCCATTCATTATTTTATTTTATTTTTATTTTTTTATTTTCTCATACATTTTTCAGTTAATTGAACACTTTTCAATAAAATGTATACAAAATGAAAAAATATATACATTTACAAACCAAACTGAAATATGAGAGGTGTTAAGTGGTAAATTCAGGTTCAATAAAGGAATTTTTATCTTCATCAGTACATATCTTAATGACCATGTTAGCCCCAGTTCCCTAATGTTTATTATCTTCCCAATAATATTATTTTGAATCAATTTTCATGTTTTCTATTTTTTCATTTGAAAAAATTTCCATAAAGACTATAGATACCAAGTAATTTACAATTGGGAAGTACCATGTTTTCTTTTGACTGAGATATGAGAGGTGTTAAGTGGTAAATTCAGGTTCAATGATTTCAAAGTTAGAATAATTAGAAATTATACTTAGGTGATCAGCCATAATGTTTTATTTTAAAGGTATAACTTTGATCTTAAGTTCAAACTCTTGGAGAATTATTATCCATATTATTATCCTCATTTTGGAATCAATTTTCATTAGTAACATCTCTAAAGATGAGTGGTCTGTAAAGATGATGATTTTGGAACCTAAGAGAAAGGTTTGGAATTTATACGATGAAAAAACTAGTGCTATTAGTTCCTTTTTCAATGATATTTTAATAGTATGGAGTTTAACCCATTATGTTTTAGGTATAATAAATTAAATGAGGAATGTTTTCTCTTCTTTGACCAGGAACGGTCCCAATAGACATATTAGAAGCACTAAACATCAATTATAATGGTTAATACTAATATAGTGGTTGGATTATGAGGGAGAGTGTATGAAAATATTTGAGTTTAGTGAAGGATATCTGGAAAAATTTATCTAAATGGAATATAAAAACATTTTGGAGTAGATGAGTGAGTGGGAAGGAAATCAAACTGAAGTTCTGAATTAATCAATGATTGAAACCGGCATGACTAAGGAATGGCCAAATACATCGAACTAATGTGGGTTTAGAAAGTTATTGGATAACGTCTATCTTAGCTGGATAGGCCTGAATACCCTATTTTGAAATTATGTTTCCTATAAAAATACCATTAGAATATATTCAATGAAAATACTAAAAATTCGGTACAAGGTTACATTGGGAACACTTTTATAGGACCAAATATAGTGAATAAAAGTAGAATTTAAATGAATAACCATAAATGGTAAATTTAACCATGAAGGCATCAATGAAATAATCAATTAATTTGGAAATGATACTTATCATTCACCTATGGAATGTTGCACAAGTATTGAAAAGCCCAAAAGGCATTCTCTTATATGCATATGCTCTAAAAGGAAAGTGAATGCTGACTTTTCTTATTCCTGAGTGGTGATTTAAATTTAAAATTAGACAGTGTATCCATCAATAAATAAATAATGTGACTTTACAAATTATATTTCTAGAATTTGATCAACAAAAGGAATTAGATAATGATATTTTCATGTTTCAACAATCAATATAAAATAAAATATTCACACAAACCATTGGGTTTTCACTCGATTTGGGACAACCTCTCTAAGTTAGTTTGTGACAATAATTATCCCACCCTTTTTAGGAACCAGATGAATTAGAATAACCCATTCACTATAAGAAATTGGGTTTAAAATACTAGGTTAAATAATCTTGGTGATCATTTCCCTAACTACCTCAAGTATGAGTGGATTTAGTCTTCTTTGAGGTTTTATGATTGTTTTATAAGATTCATATATATGGAAGTGATGTATGAAAAGGGTATATTTGATTCCTTGTATGTCATATAGGGTCCAATAGATGACCTTTTTCTCTTCCTCTAATACCTGAATAATTCTAGAATTCTTAGTTTTAGTAAGTGTTGAAGAAACAATGATAATATAAAAGTGATCATGGAAAATAAATTCACACTTTATGTGTGAAGGAATGGGTTTTAGGTCCCTTTATTCCATCATTTGTTTTCTAAAAAACATAATAATAGAGGAAGGGACTGTGGTTGATTTTGAATCATTTTTCACATTATTTTCCAAGGTGGTATAGTGGATATGATATGTGATATGGGATTCTAAATATTTTTCAAGATACTTTAGATTGATGAAGTCTATAAATGAATGGTAAACATATACTTCTCCATTTATGACTTGGTTAATCATGGTAAAAATATCACAAACTCCTTTATCATTAGAATATGAAGAACATGATGGAACATGATTCAATTGACTAATATAATTGTACTCAAATTCATAGATAGATAATTTAGAGTAATCATATTATAGTTATGGCATGCATGAAAAATATTAAACTTGACCAGTTTATAACCAAATTCCCTGTATAATATTCCTATATGAAAATAAATTTTTGTTTTAGCTGTCATGAGGAATGTTCTTCCATGAATCAGGGGATATCAAGAATTAGAAATCTTTAATTCTATTCTATGTACATAGAAATCATCTAGGAATACAATATCATTGAATGAAACAAAAGCATCCTTAATTATTCCCCTGGGACTAGAACTTATTCGATTGGATAACTAGATGACAACAATAATTGGGTGCAAAATACCTGACTAAGTCTTGATAAGATAGGTTTGGGTATAATATTTATAGAGGATTATAGGTTTATGAGTGCATTATGAAATATGGAACTCCTTATTATTCATTGAAATGTAGAGGTCCCAAGGTATTTTCACTTCATAGGAATGAATAGCTAGGTTGAAATTTTTTCAATTGTTATAAGTTATCTATTATGGGTGTATAATTCCTTAAGAATCATTTAATATTTAGCGATTTATTAGATTAAATCTTAAATGGAAATTTAGAATATAATATTTCAAAACATTTAAAGAATTTAAGAATCAGGATCAATGGAATTATTAGGCTTAAAGATGGATTGAAGAAAAGGAATTGGGCTCCTTAGTGGAGTGGAAGGAGGTGAGGGAGTATCTTCATGTTCTTTTTAGTTTTTTTTATTTTATTTTTCTATATTATAAGGTTAATTTGTGGATTTATCATGAGATATAAATCTTATTTCTAGATCGATGTAAAATTTCAATTATATTACCCTCGGGTTTGGGAAATGGTTGGGTTGGGAGTTGGGAATAGTTGGATTGCTATTGTTGAATTAGGTGAGATTTAAGTTGACAAATTAGTTTTTCAATGTTTTCTATGGATAGAATGGTTGAAGAAGGTATGTTATTCTACTACACTTTCCAATGGGTTTTTAGAAGAAGAGGCATGTCCCTCATTAGGATTTAACTGATTTTGGTTCTGGGGAATTTTATTGGATTGGGTTGGGAATTGGGAATGATCACTAGGATAGTGGAATCACAGAGGATCAGGAGGAGGATTTATCCTTTAATGTTGAGGAATGTAATGATAAGATTGTTTTAAGTTACTCCCACCATAACTATATTAGAATTTGATTTTTTAGGAGGAAATTGTGGGTAATGAGTTAAGAGATTACCATACCTCAAGCCTGGGTTATATATTGAATAGAATGGATCAGAGTGGGATTGGGTGGAGTTTCTAATGAAATAACCAAATTTTTGAGGGTTGGTGTTATGGTGATCGTATGTTGTGTTGATATCCATTAGACTATAAGAATCTAAGGGATCATATTGTAGTTGTGGATATGTTTCATTTAGATGAGTTGGTGAGCAGTATATTCCACAGTTTTTGATAGGTCTAAGGAACATATATTATAGAGAAGAAGAGGTTGAGGATTTTTAGCAATGTCTAGTTGTAAAAAAAGTAATGTAAACTCATTAATCCTCTTAGTCATCTTGTTTGGATATGTGGATTGATTCTCTTGACATGATCATGTGCTTGAGTATAAAATTTCTCCATGTTTTCATCCATGTTTCTTATGACATCTCATGCAGTTGCATGTGTTTTTTCAATAATATAACCACTACTCACAACATAAAGGATAGTTATATCTATAACTAATAACCCCTCGTAGAAGTATTGGATCAAGATTAGGTTAGGGACTTTATGGTGTAGAAATGTTTCCAAAAACTTTCTAATATGGCACTCTTAATATGGAAAAGAGTTCTATAAATATTAGGTCTAAAAAATTAGAAGGTGTTTTGGGAGACTATGGGGTATACAAAGACAAATTTTAAAGGGATGAGAAAGTATTGTTTTTCTCTATGTTTTTTACCTATTTTTTGTTTTTTAATTTTTTGATGTTTTTTTATAAAAATAAAAAATGACTGGACACTTATCACACCATACCCGTAAATAAACCCATTTTAAGTGAAATTTTTTTTTCAACTATAGAACATTCAATGGTCTAATTCTATGCTATAATGTGAAAAATGGCACTTAGGAAAAATATTCTATGATGGTATAATTTTGGGAGTTTATTTTTTTTTGTTTATTTTTTTAAAGGGGGTGGGATGTTTTCAAGTCTTAATTAAATTTTTTATAGATGAAGTTTTATTTAAAAATTTAATACATATTAGGGTGATTTAATTATTAACAATGCAAGATTATTATATCCTTGATCTTTGTGATATATTGAAATAAATTTATATGTACTTCACAAGATGATTTTTTATCAGTATTCCCAACTATTTGGGATTTAATAAAATCCTCAACCAGGGTACTAATATCAATAAATAATTAATAATGGAATTTCATTTTGGTTCCAATAATCTATGGAATCCACATGTTAAAACCAAAAACTTCATTAATCCAAGACACTTCAATTTTAACATACATAGTGTCAATTTAAAGAGTATTAAATGAGAAAAAGTTATCAATCATTCAACATAACTAAATTATAACCCTATAAAATGAGATATTTACTAATCCATTTGGGTGGTAAATAATATGTTTTATATTGTACAGGGTGATGTGTAAAAATAATCATAGAATGTGAATTGTAGGAAAATATTTTTTCACTGAACACACACATGAGTAGTGAAGAAATAAACTCAAGCCTTTGAGTTAAATGAGTTAGTGAAAAAGAATGGGGTTTCAACTAAATTTAAATTTAATTAAGAAAATGTATAATTCTTCATAGATATTTTATTAATATAATAGAATATGAAGGTACATTTCTTAAAATTTAAAAAAATAAAACTCAAATATTTACAAGATTAAGAATAAAGTTGAACGTAAAAGAACATGAAAACAAATTAGGTGGAAAGGTCTCTCAATTGGAAACTTGAGTGTGGAAGGTCCTAACATAAATTTTACAAGGATTTTTTAGTTCCACACTATCCTCATTATTTTTTAAATTCCAATTTATTTGAAGTATATTAGGTGAGTGTATTTATATCCCGAGGTGGTGGATTTTTTCCTTCTAAAAAATCCCTTTAAGTTTTCTTTCCAATTTCACCATGAAGATAAAAAAATATCGAACAATACAATTATTCAAATTTTTATATATGGATGATGAACATATACCCTCTAAATGTTTTTCCATTTGACCGTTTAGCCAATTATATGGCTATTTTACTAAACCATGTTCTACTATCTAGTTTTATCTAGAATTTTTCAAAGGCCGCAATGTGAGTGCATTTCAGGATAGAAATATTCCATAAGATATGAACTATTTATTTTTAAAAGTTTTGAGAAATTTTTTTGAATCTATCCTAAAAATTTTTTACCTTAATTGAAAACGTGTATTGGGATAAAAGTTATCTATTTATAGTTGTTATCAAATAAGGGACACAATTGTGGGTTGGATTTTCCTGCATCAATTGGGAAACTTATTAGTAGATTTGGGACTTATAAATTTTTATCTAAGATATAATATAATGTAGCAGGACCAATGGAGTAGTATTAATTAATCTTTACTTATTGATTGATCCTAGAAAACATAACATCATTACAAGTCCAATTTCATTGAAATATTCATTGGGTGTGCTTATGTGGATCACAAGGGCAATAAAATGGCCAAATTTTCCAAATATACAGTTAAATGATTTGTAGGAATTTGAATTTGGAACAGTAAAAAATAATAATAATTTTTTGTGGATATTTATTGTGAAATATATGATAAAAATAAAAAACTTAAGTGTAATTTAATGAATTCAAACACTTCTCTCTATATGTGTTTATAATTAAAATAAGAAAATTGACTAAAAAATAATCATTTTCTGTAAAAAATAAGATACAGGAGTAATTTAAAATATTTAATGAATATTTAATATCAAATATCATTGAATATTCTTCTTAATACACTTAATGGATTCCTAGGAAAGGAAAAAAATAAGGGTGGGCTTAAATGCTCCATAAAGGTTAAGTATAAAAAAAAGATATCATGAGCCAATAACCATAATCAACAAGGAAAGGTAAATAAATTAATATAAATTCTATTTAAATAATTTTAATATCAAGATTAGATAAGGAATAAATAACCTAGAAAGGTTAACAACTAAACAAATATTCCATTTAATCGATAACTAGACTATTATAAATAGATAAGGAATAATCAATATGATAGGGCATATATTTTAACACATATTATTTAAAAAATAACTTGACTACCATGATTATATAAGTAATAGTAAACATGGAAAGCTAAATATCTAAAAACACATTCTATTTAATCAGTAACATTACTATCATGATTAGATAAGGAATAGTCAATATGAAAAGGTAAATAACTGAAAACACATAAAATTTAATAGATAAGCTAAGAATGAAAATGCATCCAGATATAATATCATTGTGAAAATATCATGGATAATAATAAATGAAATCTTACTGAATTAAATTCTTAATTATTCGATTTCATGATCTTAGGGATTATGAAACTTCTATTGTTAGTACCTTTCACAAGATAGTTCAAAACTAGGGTTAAAATCCCAATTAATTCTAGATTACTAATTCACCTCATGAGACTACCGATGCATCAAGGGGATATATGATTCCAGTCCCCACCCATCAAAACATATCCAAAGTATTTATCTAATACTGAATAATAAAGTTAATTCATGAACAATGTGCCTTATAATCAAATATCATTATTGAGAAAATAATACACATTTATCAATATTTCCCCATAAAAATAAATAAATATCAGTTTAGAATAAAATTTGTGGAAATGATATAAGGTCTAAAAAATAACCATATCCAATATAAATAATATGGTTATGTTCAGGAAATTTAATATCCAATTATCACATGAATGTTATCATTTCAAGGGAAAGTTAATGACTAAAATAATGAAAAAAGAAAGTGAATTTAAATACTCCACTTCATCAAAATGATCATAAACCATACATATAAAGAATAAGTATTTTATCAATAAAACATATTTCTAGTGGACTAAAACTAAAGAAAAGGGTTGTTTTCATTGGTGAATATAAATACCATAAAAATGATATTTAAAAACATTCTTGAGTAAAATTTCTTTTTCATATTAAAAATAAACTTTTAAATATAATGGTTCAAAAAATATTTTAAAAATAAATTTCTTTTAAAATGAACTTTGAATATTATTATAGAATATTTAATGTATGGAGGGTTCATAATGGTTGCAATTTTTTTTCATTTTACACACATTAAAACAAATATTCCTTCCACACTTTTATTAAAAACCAAATGGTCCTTATTTTGAAAATGACATGAATATTCCTCTCATGTTTCTTTTAAAATTTAAAACAGGAAAACATTTCGTTAATAAATCATTTTTAAATGATTAATATTATTTAGAAAACATATTTTTTGATGACAAATAATTTTTAATCAAAGAGAAAAATGATGTTTGATTTTACTAAAAACATTTTATCATTCATGTTAAGTACTAAAGAGTTGAAAATAGTAATATTACTTGAAAAATTCATGAATAATGAGAGGATAAAAAAATTAAACGGGTTTATTATAAAATTATCAAATAATTCCATTCAAATGTAAATTCAAGTATAAATAGTCTTGATTAAAATATGATTATGAATTAAACCCTTAAAAAGATAAAAATAATGAAGTGAGAATTAATAAATGAATAAATTGTGTGTATAAAATGTAATTACACATAAAAAATTGGATATAAAACATAATATAGTCAAAATTATTTACACACATAATCTTATAATTTAAAATATAATGAACAAGTTACATACGCCGATGAAAAGAAATTGAGTTGTGAAATTCTTTACCACTTAGTCATTTTCAAGATAATTACCCTTGTACAAAATAATTCAAAGGGAACACTAAAATACCTAAATTAAAAATGAATCATGATATTACCTATTAAAGGGGGAATATATACCCTATATAAAAGAAATTAGGTGTATAACATTATAATATGCCTCAACGAATGGAAAATGAGATGAAGTCCCTTACCTCACAATTACTTTTAGTTAAATATGATTTAACCTATATTATAATAGATTTAATAAAGTTATTAATTTATAATAGTGCCATATAAATATTTATATTATCGTATATGATCACCTTCTAACATTTTACCACCTTTTTTAATAATATTTCATTGTTTTCATTGTTTCGGGTATTAATTACCTTGTTTTGTCATGAAAGTTAAGGTTCTTGATAATTATATTGTTTCATATTATAATGAATGATATTAATTTTATAAATATCATTTTTTTCATTAGAATAATTTTTAGAGTCATTATTGAAATTTGAACATGGATAATGGACACATAACCTTGTGGAGATGGAAGGACGTACGTACGCACGAGCAACATTATCATTTCTTTAATGGTTGAAAGGGTATGGATGTGGGTGATATATTAATTTGATATAATAAATGTAATTACATATATATATCATATATTAACTAAATATATCCTGATTACCTTCCATGTAAAGAGTAAGTGAAAAACAGATCACATCCTTTTTGAGGTGGTAGTTCGCCGTACACACTAGCGATGTTCAAATATTTTAAATAGATTAGAAAATAATAAAGTATGAATGATATTAAAATTAAATAATGATAATGATATCATAAATTACATATAAATTTGTTAAATCCATCGTTATATCCATTATTTAAATGTGGGGATGAAAAACGAATTACATCAGTTTGTCAGGTATTAGTCCTCCATACACACGATCAATAATTTCATTTCCAATTTTAAAGGATATGAGATAGATATAGGATATTACAAGAAAATAATAAGAGATAAGTATATATTATATAATTTTGTTATTATATAATCATGTTTTAATAATATTTCTAAGGATATGTAAGAATAAACAAAATAAAAATGCTTGTTTAAGATTGATACCTCTTCTTCGGACAAATTGTTTAGGTTTTCACCAAAAACCTTAATGGGATGTATTTATGTTAAAAAAAAGTACGTAGGATTTTTCTATTGGAGTAATTAAGTGATTTTGGTAGGTTTGGGTTAAAAAAACTAAATTTTAAGTTTTAAGAGTAGACGAGAGGTGGTGTGGCCTTTTATAATGGGGGTGAGGACACATATGAAATGTCTGAAAATATTTAATAAATCCAAATTTTTTATCTTGAAAAAGCCTAAAAATGGGTCATTATTGACCAATAGAGGTGATAATATACAAATGTTTTCATACAATGGTTTTTGTAAAATATGGTAGGTTATTTTAACCCTTATCATTTTAGTTTAACCACCCTGATAAATATGAATTTACCTTAACCATAGTAATTAGTTTTTTCTGATTTTACTATTCATAATGGTCAACCATTTATTTGAACTTATTATATAATATAAAGTATGAAGTTAGAAATATTTAATACCTTTTCAAAAATTAAATTAACAGAAGTGGAAGAATCTAATTTAAAATTATACCAATTAATGCAATGAGAAAGCGAGCTTCCAAAGAGAAAATTCTCGTAATAATCGAATGTTATATTATAATAATTCAATATGAAATTGATTAAAATGAAATAAAAAAGTTAAATTTTAATTTTATTGAACTAATTTTAATTTAAAACCAATTTATAAAATAATTTAACATTGTAATTTATTTAAATGAAAAGGTAATTTTCAATAATAATCAGTATTTTTTACTATTCATTGAAAAATGAAATATTTTTAGAAAATCAAAAAAAATCACCCTAAGATAATTTTGATATGATGATATTAGAAATGATGTTTATTTTATAAAAATAAATATTATATTTTTTTAAATTAATGTTTAGTTATGTGTGCATATCACAATTACACTATGTTTTAGAAAATAATTGTTTTCGAGAAATTTTTTTAACTTTAAATGAATATTATTTTATTTCAAATGAAGTTATAAACATAATTTTCATATATTAGTTAGTAATATTAATTCCTTATAATTTTACAGCTATGTTAAAATTTTATTCTATATTACTATTTATTTAGGTTTGGTTTTTCATGTTCTGCAAGCTACTAAAGAGAATAAATTTAAAAAAAATTAATTCTCGGGGTCTTTAAGCTTAGTGTTAGATATCACATTGTCTATCGTATAAAATGTTCTTATTTTTAAATCTCTAGATGTTATATTCTCCACATATATAATAAATTTCATCCTCACAATTTAAATTTGGTCTTAGTAATCAAGGGTTTGACATTTGGAAATACCATTGTTGAAAAACCCACATCATAAAAAGGTTAATAAAACTTCCTCTCGATAATAGAAAAATTGAACTATTTAGGTTATACATAATAACACATACCTATATTTCCATATATGGGAAAGTTTTTTGACAATCAAGATATGGATATGGAAGAAAAGTGAAGATTATTAGAGAGAGTGATAGAGTTCTTTGATAACAATAAATTTATTGTTTATTGGGAAGTTAAGGGCCTCAAAACTATAAATATTATATGATTTAAACGGATATTTTTTACATAATATATTAATATAATAGGATAAATGTTTGGTTTTTAGATCATTTTCCTAATGTTTTGTAATTATTTTACTACCTAAGTATATAAGGAAATATAATTACTTGATATATTTATATTTTATAATCACAATTTAATCCTTTAGTTATGACTCAATGAATTTCCAATTTGTTACTTAATATAAGAAATAAATATTCAAAAATTAATTCTTTTTGCCCGAATCACTGAAATTCACTTTTAACATATCATAAAATCTATAAAATAGTGACAAGTCTTTTCATATATCTATTTCTATTTTTAAAAATAAATATGGTTAACATATGTTATCCGATATAATACATTAATCTCTAAACCTCAAAAATAACCGCATTGGTTCTTTATTAATATTTATTTATAAAATTAGTTAATAAAAAACAATTAAATATTTACAAGAATATATTGTAGGCTGGTGGTTGGTGTTAAACCCTTATTGTCCTTTAGTTATAGGTCCAAGCCCGACATCCTTTCCGGATGCGATGGGTTGTCACCCGACATGCAAGTTTTACTTCTTCTAAAACCATATTAATATAATTCCTATAACTTTTGAAACGTTTAATAACACACAATTACCTCAAAATAAAATATAATATAAATTTAAAAGGTTACTAATACCTTTAAAATAAATCCCAAAATAGTATGTTAATTCTTCCTTAAAAATTTTTTTCACTAAAACATACACTACAAAATGGGTTGTATTTCCATAAATTTCTCCCAAAATATCCTTAATATTAATAGATTCCCATCACCTAAAACATAAAAGGGGTGATTAATAAAATGAACATATGATAAATAATGAACTCATAAACCCATTATGGAATCCATAATTATTAATTTAATGAAGATATGCATTCTTTTAAAATTTAACACAATCCTTATATGGTTGATGAATCTTATAACCAAAATACCATTAGTAAAAATACTTATACACTACAATTATATAATCCTGATGCAGAAATAATTCCACCATTCTATTTAAAAATAAGTCCTTCCTTAGTCTAGGGGATATCATTTATAAGAGTTTATTGACTTAGATAAATAACAGGTTACCCATATCCAAGAAAATAAACTATAAGTAGGTCCTAATATTAAATTTATTTCATTCCATCATACTCTTCATTTTTTCTTGGAAATTAATTACTTTATGAAATTATTTTCTACACATAACACATTTTACCATTCCTTTAAGACACTTTACTAGGTTCCTCAATCCACATTTCTAATATAAAGGAAATCAATCCTTATTTCCTCCATGGTCTCTATCACTTAGCTCTTAGAAAACTCCATCCTTATCTTCTTTGGTGAGTCTCAGAGTTAGTTAAGGTATATGATTTTAATCATACTTTCGGATAAATAATTATAGATAATAATGATTATCTTTAACTTCATTCATTATCCCATTTGGTTTCTCATATTCACCAAATTGTCATTCGTATTCAATATTAATCTAATTTCTTTGGGTTCCAGCCATTGACTAAAACCATAAAATCATAATGTTTGTAACAATAACCATAGTGGGGAAACCATATAATCATTTGTATGATGTCTAAATTTTTACACACTCTTTTCGATCTAAGACACCTTAGTCTGAACCTTGGACATCCATTCGAATCATCATTAAAAGAAAGTATAATTATCCAAATCATTTTCTTAGGTGTGTCAAACTATGTGTGCAGTAAGGACCATTTTTGTGTACCAGTTAACGCTCAAGTCAATAATGATGCGCCTTTTTCAGCATTATTACCCCTAGGTAGATATGTTCTAGAACCATGATCACTTGTTGTATCCATAGAGTCATTTCCACATAATCTCAACCTATCCAAAAACAAAGATGTACATATATACTTATCCTAAAAATATACCATAGAGTTGTCTTATCTGATATATGTTTTCCTAAATCAAGTTCCCAAGGTTTCTACTAAACGTCCCCTGATACCAACTGTAGGGACCCTAACCCCATTAGCCCTAATATAATTTCCCCTTTATTAGATTGGAATAAGATATAAGGAATCACACCCTGAAGGACCTAATTGTTTATTAGACTTAGTAAACTAGATACATACTTGAATCTTGCATTACATTTGAATAAAAAAATTAAAACATAATATTTTTTTAAAGAATAACATTATTCCCTCAATTATATACATGAATATCATTATTAGTGCACTTCCTGGATTCCAAGTAAAGGAAAAAAAATAAGGGTGATCTCAAATGGTCAACAAGGGTTATGTAAAACAGAAGCTATCATGAATCAGTAATCATAATTGACATGGAAAGGTAACAAATTAAACACACATTCAATTTAAAAAATTTACTATAATGATTTTATAAGGAATAATTAGAATGTAAAGGTAAAAAAACCTTAACACACATCCCATTTAATCAATAACTTGACTGTTATAAATAGATAAAGAATAATTAATATAGAAAGGGAAATATATGAACACACATGATATTTAATCAATAGGTTGAATATCATGATTAGATATGTGATAATAAATATGGGAAGATAAATATATGAAAATACACTCCTTTTAATCAATAACATGAATATGATGATTAGATAAGGGATAATTAATATGGTAACGTAAATACAAGAATGTACATACCATTTAATCTATACATTGAGAATGGAAATTCATATAGATACAATATAATTCTAAAAAAATCATGTATAATAATAAATGAATTCTTAATAAAGGAAATGATTAATTATTGGACTTCATGATCTCATGAATCACGATACCTCTACTGTCAATACATTTCAAAAGACAGTAGAAATCTATGGGGTAAAATTTATTTAATGCTAGCATACTGATTGACATCATGAGACTATTGATACATTGAGAGGATATATAATTACAATCCCTACCTATCACCGCATTTCCAAATCATTCATCATATATAGAATAATCGATTTAATTCATGAACAGTGTTCCTTATCATGAAATATTTATATTGAGTAAAGAATATATATTTATTAATATTTTCCACAAATAATCAAATAACTATCAATGTATAAAACGTATGTTGGAATGATATATGGTTTAATTAATAAAAATATCCATGATAAATAATATGGATATCTATAGGAAATTTATTGTCTAATGATCAAAGGAAAGTGAATATTTCAAGGGAAAGTTAATGACTACAAATATGACTCTAGACATTGAATGTAAATAATTTATTTGGTCAAAATAATGATAATAAATCCTTATAAATAAATAATGACTTTATAAATATCAAATAATCATAGTATACTATATGAAAAATAAGGGGTTATTTAATTGATTAATATAAATACCATAAAAATATATTTAAAAATATTTTAAGGAAAATATATGTCTCATAATGAAAATAAAATTTTAATACTAAAGGATAAAATATAGTTTTTAAATATATATTTGTGAAAATAATCATTGAATATAATAAAATATTCTTTAAAACATTGAGTTTTCATAATTACTGCAAATTATGTTCATGTCATAAACATTAAAATAAAGATTCCTTTCACATTTTTGGTAAATGAAAAACAGGCTTTGTTTTGAAAACGATATGAAGATTCCATTTGATTTTTGAAAAAATAAAAATGGTTCAAAAATTATTTGATAAATAATTTTTAAAAGATAAAAAATATTTTGGAACTTTTTTTTAAAAAACATATATTTTAATAAAAATATATTTTCGATCGAAGAGAGAAATAAAGTCATATTTTATTAAAAGCATTTTTTTATTAATTTTAAGTAAAAAAGAGTGGAAATGGAAATATAAAATTAGAAATTAATGAGTAATAATAGGATAATAATATTAAAGTGTTCTACTAGAAAATTATCAAATAATTCTCTTAAATGGAAATTTATGTGTAAACAGTTCACATTATAATGAGATTGCGAAATAGACACTTACAGAGATCATAACATTGAACTAAGAATTATAAATCCACAAATTATTTGAATGAAATGTAAATACACATAAATAAATTTAAAATACAATATAATATATTCAAAATTATTTACACACATAATCTTATAATGTTAAAGATAATGAAGATGTAATATAATCCAATGAATAAAAATTGAGTTATAAAATTATTTACCACTTGGTAATTTCAATTCAATTCACCACAGATGAATTAATTAAAATGGAAACATAAAACAAAATTAAGTATGAATAAATCATGAAATTACATTTCTAAGTGGTATTATATATACCATATAGAAAATTAGGTGCAAAACATTGCAATATCCTCTAATAAAGGGAAATTGAGACGAAGTCCCTTACCTAACACTTCATTTTGGTTAAACATGATTTAACATTATGTATTATAGTTTTAATAAAATTATTAATTTATTAGTGAACCACATACATATTTATTATATCATATATTATCCCATTATAATATTTTACCACCCATTTGTTTATAATATTTCATTATTTTCATTGTTTTGGGTTTTAATTACGTTGTTTTGTCATGCGTGTTTTGTCATGAAAGTTCTAGTTCTTTTATATTATATAGTTTCATCATATAAATAATTATATTAATTTTATAAATGTCATTTTTTTACAATATAAATTTTTATTCATTATAGAAATTTGAACATGGATAATGGATAAAATCGTTTCCTGTAGATGGCAGGCCATACGTACGTATGAGTACTGTTACAATTTCTTTAACGAGTAAAAGGGTAAAAATTGGGTGGTATATTAATTTTAAATAATGAATATAATTTCATATATATCACATAAATTTATTAAATCTATACTTCTTACCTTTCATATAATGTGTACGTGAAAAATGAATCACATCGCTTCGCGAGGCGGAAGTTCGTCATGCACACAAGAAACATTATCATATTTTAAACAGAATGGAACATAAGAAGGTATATGAGAAATTAAAATTATAGAAGAATAATAATATCATAAATATTATATTGATATATTATATCAATTATAATATCCAATCTTAAAAGGTGGTGACAAAAAATGAATTGTATTTTTTCACGAGGTGGTTGTTTGGCGTACACACGATCGAATATTTTATATCCCATTTGATTGAATATGAGATAGATATAGGTTATTACATTAAAATGATATAATATAATTATATGTAATATAATATGTTTATTATATATAAATTTAATAGTAATATTTTAAGGATTTGGACGAAGAAACAAAAAACGTTCGTTTAAGAACATTACCTCTTCTTCAAACAACTTCATTAGGTTTTCACCAAAACCCTTCCGAAATTGACATTCTGATCAAAACAAGGTTTATTTGATGTTTTTTGGGGACTAAGGAATGGATTTGGGTATGTATTTTATGAAATAAATGTTTTTGTAAGTGGTAATAGTGGAGGAGATATGGTAAACGTTTTTAAGTAGGGGAGAGGACACACACATGTAATGATTGAAAAGATTCAATTAGATCAACGTTTTTATCATTCAAAAAGCCTAAAATATTTTGTAATATTGAATATTATAGTTTATAAGGTCGATATATGGACATTAAATGAGTATTGGATATGTTTTTAAATCATTTTATCACTTATATGTTTAGTTTAATCCACAGTTAATCAGTTTTTACTTTAACTACGTAATTAATTTTTACCGCTTTTAGTGTTCATAATAGTCAAAAATTAATTTTACATTATTATATAATATAAATTATTATAATTAAAAATATTTAATCATTTTTTTGAATTCAATTAATAAAATTGGAAGAATCTAATTTAAAATTATACCATTAGATGCAAAGAGAATTGGGGTTTCAAAGATAAAATTCTCATAAGTATATAAAGTTTTAATATAAGAATTAAATTTGAAATGGATTAGAATGACATAAATTAGTAATATTATAATATAATTGAAAACATTTTACTTTAAAACCAATTTATAATAAAATTTAACCTTGTAATTTATTTAAATGAAATTACAATTTTCAATAAATATCTTTATTTTTCACTATTCATCAAAAAATGAAATATTTTAGGAAAGTCCAAAAACATGACCCTAAGATAATTTTAATATTATTATATCAACGATTAAAATAATTTTGTCAAATAAATTTTCTAAAATTGTTAAAAATTAGTTTCAAATTATGTGTGCAAAAGGCGACTAAACTATCTTTTAAAGAAATACAGTTTTTCAAAAAAAAATCAGTTTGTTTTAAATGATTCTAATTTAATTTAAATAATTTGGTAAACATAATTTTAATAAATTATATAGTACTATTTATACCTACTAATTTAATCTATAGGTTATAATTATATACTATATTAGAGTTCATTTGGTCTCGTTGTTGCGTGTTTTGCATATTATTAATGAGATTAAATTTAATGAAATATATCTCATGGGATTTTTAATATTGGTTTTTTTTGCATACAATATCGAATAAAATGTTATTATTTTACGTATATGAGGGTTACAAACATTAAATAATTTAATATTTCTATATATTTTTTCACACACAATACTGAACTTAAACAAAACCATGATTTATTTAGATAAAATATATATATTTAATCATGCCCGTTAAATAATAGCTATTTTATTATCTTGAATGAATATTATAAAAAAATTTGTGAAATTTATGTATAAGGAAAATTATGGATTCTTTTAATATGAATGAAAATCAATTATTTTACATAAAATGAAAAATAATATTGTTTTTTGTTTATAAAAGTATTGTTATAAAAAAAATCTTTTATGTGATGTGATTTTTTATTTCAAGAAACAAATGATTAAAATTATGTTTGATATTAAAAATTTGGCAACAAAAATTTAGTAAGTTAATAAAATGAAATAAGAGTAATATTAGTAAATTTTATAAAATTTTATTTCAAGATAAAAATAGGTTTTCATTTTATTTTAGTATTTTGTTCAAAAACATAATTTATAAATTCTTGAATTTGAACTAAATAAAAATAATCACCATTTGTTAACTCATCATATCAAAATTGACTTATTATGAATTTTTGATAATTTTATAAAAGGGTTAATTTTTAGTTTAAAAATATCGGATTTAAAAAAATTATAATTCTCAGGATTTCATCACTATGTATACATAACCTACAATATTTGAAAATATTTTAAGTAATAAAATATTTTTTTTACAAATAAAATTATTTATTTTAAAATATTATTTGAACTTATAAATCATATGGAAAATATTTTTTAACTAATTAAAATGTTACTTTAATATAAAATTTATTTTTTTTCTTTCTATATAGTATTTTTAAGGTTATGTTTGATTTTCTATTTCCTTGGATGTTCCATAACTTTTATTAAATTTGATATAAATAAATATATGTCATTAAAATAATTATTCATGATAATTTAATCTTATATATAAATATAAATCTTAAGAACATTATTTATCTAAAAATAAATTTATGTGATTATGTGTATTTATTTTAAAATTATTATTTCAAAGATTTAGAAAATTTACATGATAAAATAATTTTAAAGTTTGTAATTATAGACATCAAATTATTTTAAGACATCAAACACAATATTTTTCCTTAAAATTAATACTTAGATTCGAAATTAATTACCAATGTAGATGTAAAAGTGGAAAATTGAGTTTAACCTGGTGTAAAGGACAAAGAAAAAGTAAAAAATGTTCCTATTAATGAGTGGTTTATCCTTGACCCGAACAATATATGTTTCCCCGGAACATTTTTCTAATTTTGATCAATTATCCCTTGAATAGTGTCATGAAATTATTTAAAAATGTAAATGTGTTCCTAAAACTAGTGTTTCTTTCACTTATAAAAGGGTAACATATTAGCCACTTGAAGAAACATTGTAACATTAAATTACAACTTAAAACTATTAAATTTTAATTTCTATAGAACCATATCTCATTAATATAATTCCATGTTCACTTATTGTTATCATAATCCCTTAAAATACAAGGAGACTTCCACGGAAAATGCATGTCCCTAATGTAAATATTATCAACAATTTTTGTCATCATAATTTTAATCTTTAAAACTTATTTTCATAACAATAATATAATGATATTATTATCATTTTATTATTTAAATTTATTATATTATAAGTATTATCATTTTTAAATATACCCATTCAATTAAAAAAACAAAACCACCTTTCATGTGCTTTGTAGACTAATACTTCCATGATGTAACTCATTTCGTTTTCCTTCAATGCCTTACAAGGTTGGATATAAGGATGGAATTAAAGGAAAAATATGATTTTATGATATCATTAAGGTTCTTGAATGAGAAATAGAATAACTTATTAATGATATAAATACCAAATTATCATCATTAAATTAATCGTTTAAAATAATCATGTAAAGAGGATAATATTGTATTCAAATTGTATGATATTTTTATATTTATTAATTATTTTTATAATTCCCTTTAATTGTTATATATCACACTAAAAATCACCAAATAATATAATTAATCTTTTAGGGTAATGCTATCACAACTAGAACTCTTTGTAATCATTCATTAAATTAATATATGTCCATGATTGTGTTGTTTTAACCACCAAATGGAAAAATACTATGAATTTTTTTGTAGCTTCAATATGATATAAATATGAAATTAATGTGGTTTTGGTTCTGGTAAGGTTATATCAACATTTAACTCATTAATTATGAAACCGCATTTAGTTTTCTAAGAATCATCATACTATGACCATTGTTGATTTCATTAGCATCATTCATAACCCAAAATAAAATTAAATGAAATTATAAATCATAAACTGTATTTTTATATCTATTAAAGTATATTATATGATCTAGTGATGATAAAATTAGAAAGAATAATAAGTATAGACCCCATTATTATGAAACTAGTATAAAAAATCAAAATTATTAACATATGATGTGAAATATCTGACGAATTCATGTTGATAATGATTAATTATGAAAATTATGAATGAAAATGGATATTATTCAGATTATAAATTATTTTATTAATATATATATACATTTGTGATAAATGTGGTTAATGTATGTTTCTGGCATTTAGTACCATAAAATTGGGTTTTAATTTCAATTTTATTTTATTGAGATCTGATTATGTTATAGACCAAGATCACTTTTTTACTATGTACATACCATCCAATTATATTATTTATATCATTATTATATTATGTTTCAAGATATAAAAAAATCTTATTTCATCTCAACTTTCTTATGGGATTCTGGTTCAAATTTTCCATAGGTTTTAAGAGTTCTCATCTAAATTTCCCCATATTGGGACAAGTATTATATTTGTGCACCTATTTATATTTTCAGGATGTGTGTACCAATAATTGAGATATAATATAATGTATTATATTATAATCATGTTATTTAAATTTCAATTAAAATTCCTATTTTTAAATGGTTTTGATTTGATGTTTTTAACCTGTAAGGTTTTTCATGGTCTCAATTCTCATTCTTTGAGACAGAAAACATTATATACACCATGATACATTTTTATAGTTTTATATTGATTTACTATAAAATAAATGTTCATTTCCATTTATTTTTTTGGATACACTAGAAAAATATTTTTCAATTTTTTAAGTGGAATGTGATTTAATTGTTTCCCCAACAATGATGAATTTTGGTAACTCAATTTTAGTTCATTTAGTTATGAGCATAATTTGAACTTATTTAATATAATTTGAGTACATATTGAACTTTGATTATATTATCAAGTTTTATATAATTGTTTCTAAGCATATTGATTCCTACCATATAAACCCTTTGAAAAACATTTCTCACTTCTTGGGATATGTTATTTGGAAACCACCCACTTCATTTTTTGGATGGATTATGATCATGTTATTCCATTATTTTATTAGTAGTATACTCTTAGTTCTATATGGTGTGAAAATTAATATTTACAGAACTCATATTAGATTATGTTCGCATAAAAAAATTATTATTTTATTAAAATAAGAAAATTTATTGGCATTTTGTATTTCATTATTCCAATATGAATGATTATAGGCATGTTGACTAAAAATATTTTAACCATCCAACTTATTCTTCTCAATGGGTTATAGAAACTTTATCCATTTTATTTACATGGTAAAAAATTATTGGAATTATGTATGTTTTTATTTCGAAATGTACAATTATTACGAAGGTTGATTATTCAATTATTATTCATTTTATATTATGATGAATGCATTGGAATTAATTTAGTGATGAGTGGTCCCCAAAAATATTTAACCCCTAAATGTATTGATAATTATTTGAGACAAAATAGGTTAGGATTTAGTGTACACCTCTTCCCATAATAGGACATTGTCTTTGAAAAAATCTTTGATGGTCTGATGTCATGACTATGGATTTTATAAAAAGTAAACTATATTTGTACAAGGCCTTGAAAATGGTATTTTTTATATGAAATTATGCATTCCATCAGTATGAAATAAGTATGGTTAATATATGTATTTTAATTTTAATTTCTTTGATAGAAAATTCTCCTAGTTTCAAGTTGATTATGACTTTATATTGTTTAAATATTCTTTCAATAATATTTATTTCATTTTTATACCAAAATTGGTTCAGTTATATATTTCCCATAATGAGTTTTTGATCTCATTAATTATTATAATTTACATTTCCATAGGTTATAGATAAAATTAATATTGGTGAAAGGTTTTCAAAAATATCATGTGTGAAATAATTTGTGTGACACATTAAATACTTGTCATAAATTAAGTAGTTTCTCATATAATGGGAGAATTTTCAAATTGATACAAAGAACATGAGATTTATTGATTAATATTACATAAAAACTTTCAAAATCCTGAATCCTAGAAATATCATTCAGATGTAAGATATACAATAATAATTTTGATTTTATATTTAAGGTTAGTTATTTCAAGGGTTTTATAGCTGGTATCAAGAAATTAATGAAATATATGAGTTTAATAGCATTGGATCTGGGAGTGAAACTCTATGAAATCCCATATTAAATATTAATATATATAGATATAAAATGAATTTTTATAATTTTAAAAGGATTTTTTAATTAATTTTATTCCAAGAAATGTATTTTCCATAAATTGGAATTTTATTTAAAGTTACTATATTTATTGTGATTTCATAGCTATCCAAGAACTAATTATCCCAATGATATTTAATCACAAAGTTTTGAAAACAATATTTTCCTTGAGGATAGATTTTGAGGCTCTCTATATGGAATTTCATTTTACCACAATCAATAAATTTCAAAAACATCACCCCTTGTTGAAGTTTCTTTAAGAATTCTTTGAAATCATTGAATTATATTATTTTGATCTAGGTCTCCTCAATTCTTATCATGTGCTTATTATATCTTCATAAAATCGAAATTTCATTAGAGATTGGGTTAGGGGTACTTGGTATATTTTGTGTTTCCCTATGAAGGTGAGGAAGTTGTATTCAGATTTTTTATTTTAGACATGAACCACATATCAACCTAGTTTGGTTATGTTTTTATGGTTTTCCAATTTATATTTTCAATATTTTGTCTATAAAATAATTTGAAAGCCTCATTGGAAAATTGATCATGTTAGATATTGATATTAACAAGAATTATAGTGAATCAGTGGCTAGAATCTGTGTTGAGGCTAACTTGTTTAAAATTATTTCTTCCAAGTACCTAGAATCATAAAGGAGATTATTTATTTTATTAGTGTATTTATTATGACAATCTCCCTGAACATTTCTTCTCCTATTTCATATTTGGTTATCTCATTTATTCCCATGGCTCACATATTCATAATTATGATTATCCTTCTATAAAAACTCTAATTTTAAGTAATGAAATCTGTATTTTGAAGGAGAAATATAAGGATATTAGTGGACCCTCTATTGTTTATGAGCCTAAGGATTTGTTGATTCTGATCCTGAATTGTTTAATGAAGAATATTATTAGGATTTTGATGCTACCTATTATAATCCTGGTGCATATTTTGTTACAGATAAGGAATAATGTGAGGTTTTTGATGAATACCACAAGGCTAATCTTCATAGAGCTCAATAGGATGATGTTGTTTCTCTTAATACTGATTCCACTATGGATAGGAAAATAATTATTTACTCAGATAGATATTTCAATCTACATATAAAAAATACTAAATGGAGGCTGAATGAATATAAATTGGAATGAACTTTCATACCTAGATACCTAAGGATATTTATAAAGGAAACTTGAATACCTCTTTACCCTAAGATAAAACTAAGGATGTAAAAATATCCATGAATAATTTTGAGTCAATCAACAAACTTCATGCAGATGAGTCAGAATGATCGATGAATTCCACTAGTAGTCCTGATAAATAGGTTGAAATAAAAGGTAAGAATGAATATTATATTGAGTATGACTCGAGGGATGATTTAGGCTATTGTATTGATGAAATATATACAGTTAAATTCAAGAAATGTAAGGATTAAGGAATCATGGTGAAGTGCCCAGATCAGTGTGAATCACTGAGAGGGGGAGGGGGTGAATCAGTGATCCCTTAAAACTTTTTTACTAATTGATTCCTTATCAATTAAACCTCTATGGCTGGTTAAAGCCTCGATCCACTCTTCTTGTATCTCTCAACCTTTCCCGGATTATGCAGTAATGAAAAGGCACAGGACACAAGGATTTACAAGGTTCGGCACCAAAGGCCTACATCCTTGCCATGCTCTCCCAGCATGGATTCTTCCATTATAATTTGTTAGAATTACAATGGTCGATACAGAGTCCCACTGTATCTCTCTTGAGTCCCACAGGAGGGTCTTTATACTGCTTCACACAGTGTTACCAGAGTCCCACTAGCCTGCTTCAGAATCCCACTGAAGACTTCTTCTCCCTGAGTCCCACAGGGTCTTCTCTTGGCTGCTCGAGTCGCACGAGTAGCTCTTCTCCTCTTTAACTTCTTCAAGTAACTTCAGCAGTCTGGGATAAAGGCTGCTGGCCTTGCTCTTCTCTTCTGATCACTTGTGGTTGATCAGGGCCTCTCGTCTTGCTCAGGATTTATCTCCTTCTTCTCAGGATGACCTGGCCTCTCTCTTCAAGAATCTTCAACAGCCTCTGATAAGGTCTGTTGGTCTTGCTCAAAACTTCTGATCACTTCTGTTGATCAGGCTCTTCTAAAATACTGAAAACTCAGACAAACAATATCTTTCACTTAAGTCTGGCTCAGTCTCACTTCACATCAACTTCATGCACTGAGTGCATGGAAACTCTTCTTCCTCATGCACTGACTGCATGGCTTCTCAATTCTTCAAGATCTTCTGTCTTGGACAACTCAATTGCACACAACCAGATTTGGATTTGTTCACGTGTTCATGTGCATGCATGCATGCATGCACTCTCCTCTTTCTCCTCTTGGTGCAATAAACCCTTAGAGGGTGTAATTCTTTTCAGCACACACCTACTTTTCAGACTTCACACACTTTATGTAATTTGTCTACACACATAAATGTGTGTTCTTCTTTATGTGGATGTCCTCCCTTTTCTTCTTCTAAGTGTATACACACTTCTTAGTGCACACACCTAGGTTCGGCCTTCTTGTCTCTTTGCATACAAAACTTCTTCACTTTGGCACACACTTGAGCTTGGCCTTCACACTTCTTGTTGCACACCCTTAAATGGCCGTAGGGTGTTCCTCTTCAATTTTCACACACACACACTCAAATGAGGTGTGGTATTCACTTCACCCACACAAGGCTACGGCCTTTCACTTCCTTTGCACACAAGATTTATTCTTTTATTCTTCTTTGCACACACCCAAGGTATCCTCGGCCTTCTTCCTTCATTGCACACAAAAAGGCTACGGCCTTGGGTCTTCCTCCTTCACTTGGCACACAAGCACAAGTCTCGGGTCTTCTTCTGCACACCCACTGCCCAAATATCAAATGAAGGCATGCAAGGGGTGCGTCCAACTTCTTTTCTTTTATCGTGCAAGGACTTGGGTGCACAAGGCAGCGCGCAAGGGTGTCACTGCCGCGCAAGGATCTTGAGCCACGGGTCGCGCAAGCCTCGACTAACCTCGGGCACAAGGAGGGCGCTGCCCAACCCTCTCTTCTTGTCGCGCAAAGTGGTTGCGCGCAAGGAACTTCGCGAAGCCAAAAATGGCTTCGGGCTGCTGCCGCGCAAGTGGTGCGTGCAGGGCAGGTCTTCGCGAGGGAGAGCTCTCACGGGACTCGGATTTTCAACAGAGTTTCAGCAAGCTTCTTTGGAGCCTTGGGCTCTTCTTTTATAGGCGAGGCAGAGGCGGTTCATCCGCGTAGAGATACAACTCAAATCCCCGAGTTTTTCGGGTTTTCAAGATTCTGTGAATCTTGTTTTTCTTTTTATTTCACGCGGGTTCTTTCCATATTTTTCGCTCTTTCATTCCTCCTTGTGCATGCGATTTAGAACGCATGCACGGCCTCTGTTTTGGACATCCCATGCAAAACACGAACACCCGATGCCTCGGCAACGTCGTTTGCCTCGGCCTTCTTCGGATTCTTCCAAACATTACATGCATGGTCATTTTTAGGCATGATCGTGTTCGGTGTGGCCAGACGAACCTCAAGGACACTTCGGCTTCGTCAGAGGTGGCCGGATACTCAAAATCCATCTTCGGGAGGCCTCTGGTTCGTCGGCGGCTCGCGGGTGGCTTCGGGGTGTCCTCGGCTCGAGCTCGAGGTGGAAGACGAGCCACGGCCGTTGGATCAGGCGTTTGAATATCCTCGGACGGCCGCGATCAGGAGATCTCGCGCGGGATGCGATGAGCGGCTGTGATCAGCCGCGCGATTGGATGAGCGGCCAGGATCTCTTCCGCGGGAAAAATCCGCGTCCCACATCGAAACCTCTCGCGGTTTTTGCGCGGTTTATTACCCAGGCGCTGCCTCAACCCCCCGATTGAACTTCCAACCTCCACGGTGCCGCCCCGCACCGTGTTCTCCCTGCGGGCGCGCTCTGCGCCCACTCTCGCCTCTGCGGGCGCGCTCCTAGCGCCCACTATGCACTACCTGACACTCGCGGGTGCGCTCATGCACCCCTGCCGTGCTCCTCCGGGCGTGCCCCAGGCACCCATGCGGTGTCTTGGGTGTGCGCCCTGCCGCCCTGGCTCGCCCCACGGGTTCCCCCGGGCGTGGTGCCCTAGTGCCCATGCCTTGGGGTTGAACCCTCAAGGTGCCTTGGCTGGCCAAATTTTTGGCAAATGGACAGAATAATACTTTGTATAAAAACAAAGTACTCCATATGAAAAATTCCCATTCTAAATGGCAAGCCATTCTTCTTCTTCTTTATTTCTTCTTCTTCATTAGAATTCCTCCAATTCTATTCAACATGTATTCATCACTTAGGAATGGAAATTCTTGAAGGTTCTTCATCTTCAACCGAACTCCTGAATCAACATGAATTCTCCAATGTGCTTCATTGATCTAATCAGAGATCAAGTTGGATCACTTCCAATTCACATGCACTAAGAGTTAGCACATGGACTTCTTTAATCCACTTCATCCACTTAGAACTTGTGGATGGATCATCTTCATCTCCTCATGCATTGTCAATACAATGCATGGTCTTCAAACAATGTTGTGACATTGTATCATCAGGATACAAGTTCTTTGAACTTAAAGAGCAGCTCAACAATCGTCAGATATTCATGGAGAATGTTTCAACCACAATTTCCAATACCACTTAGTGAATCTCCTAAGTGACATGCATCTTAGTACCATGGCCATTCTCCTTCACCACCAACACCATCACAACCTTTTTCATTCACCTCTTGACATTCCTTGACTTCCATTCATTCCAAGACAACTTCATGCCTCATTGACAACAAATGCAACACAGTGCACTTCAATCTCCCCCTTTGTATTTGTTGTCAATACACTCCTTCAGCACATATGAATGGGTCAATATGTGTGCCAATATTTCTCCCCCTTATTGGCAATCAAATGCAAAGGTGTGGTGTGGTTCTCTTTCAAAAATCTCTTCCTCCCTTATAAAAGCATTTTCTTGAAAATCACTAAGAGAGGGATGATGCCACATGTTCTCTTTAGCAAAGAACCTTTAGTAAATCAACTCTATGTCTACTTGGGCTAACCCGGTGTAGAAAAAAAGAGTGATATAACCAAGATTTTTCAATGCTGTCCACAATTCTCTACACATGTGAGATCATGCTTGGGGGTTTGAAATTTTTCAGATGTAACAATGAATTTGCTAAATCCTGCACAACTTCACAAAACTCATTAGAAAGTTCAGGTGCAAAGATAAAGCTCCCCCATTCATCCATTTTCTTAAGATGATATTAATCTCAGAACATCATCTTCTTCAGATTTGCTCCCCCTCAAGGGGTGCACTCCATTTTGTCCAAACCACTCTCCAGATGAGAATGATCATCATCTTCAATTCCCTGAAATGTTAGCACTTGTAAATACCAGAAGTATAAGGGAATAAGATGGAACCTCCTTGGTTCATCAATGTGAACAACAAGGTTGAGAAGATTCTCTCAACCGAGATGTCCCATTTTCACCAGTCTTCACACTTGCACATTTGATCTTAATTGATGATTGTGCTGGTGTGGTTCTAAAAACATCTTCATGTGAAACCTTCGTCTTCCCTTTTGCCTTAGCAATTGCCAGTGCTTCATCTTCAGCTCTTTGCAGTTCTCTGGCAAGATGCAACTGATTAGGCCATATGACTAGTAAGTCACTTGGAAGTGTGGCCTCAGTTCTGGAAGTTCCACATGGTTCTTTTGATGCTTTCAAGCTACCTTTCTTAGGCAACTTGTTTTCAATCAATCCCTTCTGCTTCTTCTGGATTGATTGTCTTTTTGAGTCCAGTCTGCTTCTATTCAGTTTCATGGCTTGTTCACAAAGTTCCATGATATGACCTTTCTTTCCACAGTAGAATCATTTCTTGGTGGTCCTTCTGGATGCATCACCCTTCTTGGATTTGAATTCCAAGGACTTCTCTTCCTTTTTCATAATCTTCTTGGGAGCATTGTCAACTTTCTTCTTGCTTCCCAAGGATTCTTTCTGAGCCAGGTTCTGTGATCTTTTCTTCTTTTGAGCTCTGGATACAGTTGGAGATTGACATGTATCTATTTGACCACTTTTGCAATCATCCCAGATGTTGTCAAGTAATCCAAATCTATTTGCAGTAAACAGATGTCTCTGGACCTGTGGATGTTGCTTATTGCCTTCTGTCTTGCTCCCCCTTGGCATGGGCTTCCTTTGTGCTTTGACATTTAGTGTATTGTACCAAAAATCCTTTGCACAGTGCCCATACTTATTACAACACCAACACTGACCCACAAATCTTGACCTCTTCAGTCCTTCTGATTGTTGGGTACTTTTCTTGACTTGCTGTGTTGTTTTAGGAGAGCATTCTTTCTTCACTGTCTTCATCCATACTTGTTTGGATTCATTCTTCCATCCTGCACTTTTAGTAGAAACACTTTTAGAAGCATGAGTACAAGATGGTATGGATGGTACCTTCTTTTTAGAAGATGTTTCCCTTTTATTAGAGGATGTCTTTCTTTTAGAATCATCCTTCTCAAAGCTCACTTGAGTAGCAACATTTCTTCTTTCAGCTGACTGGGAGGCTTTGGCTTTGGGTGATTGCTGATTGTTCAATATCACCTCTAGTTCTAAGTATTTCATGTTGAGGGAGTTCTTCTCATCCTCAACCATTCTTAGCTTTCCTTCCCAATTCTCCACCAGTTGTTTCATCTGGTCTTCATGCACCTTCTTCAATTCTTGCAATGAATTGTCCAGCTCCTTCACTAGTTTGACTTTTTCTTCAAGTTGAGCATCTCTGACATTCATTGAAACTTTGTGCCTCTTTTCCAGTGCATGGAACACATCTTTGATTATTACTTTAAATAATTCTTTCTCAGAAAGTCTTCTCTGCAATTCTTCAGCAGTGTCTTCATATCTTTCATTGCAAAGAGAAACTGTTTCATCTTTAGCCTTCACCAGCTTTCTGAGAGTGTTGGTTATGCCAACCCTTTTAGCCAATTGATCTTCCATTGCATTGGCTTCTTCTTCTAACTGTGATTTTTCTTCATGAAGATCATGGATGCCTGTAGCTATACACTTTTCCACTTCCATGGGAACTGTCTTCTGAAGATATTTGAGTGCACTCTGAAGATCATTCATTGTTTCAACTTCATCACAGCTAGGACAGGCTTTCTTCATCTTCTTGGCCTGTTTCTTCTTTCTATTTTTCTGAGTCTTGGCAGATATCTCCATTTGAGGCTGGTTGCTCGTTTCCTCAAATCTGCACTTCATAAAGACTCCCTTGGATCTTTTAGAGGTAACCTCCCTCTGATACCAATTGAAGTGCCCAGATCAGTGTGAATCACTGAGAGGGGGAGGGGGTGAATCAGTGATCCCTTAAAACTTTTTTACTAATTGATTCCTTATCAATTAAACCTCTATGGCTGGTTAAAGCCTCGATCCACTCTTCTTGTATCTCTCAACCTTTCCCGGATTATGCAGTAATGAAAAGGCACAGGACACAAGGATTTACAAGGTTCGGCACCAAAGGCCTACATCCTTGCCATGCTCTCCCAGCATGGATTCTTCCATTATAACTTGTTAGAATTACAATGGTCGATACAGAGTCCCACTGTATCTCTCCTGAGTCCCACAGGAGGGTCTTTATACTGCTTCACACAGTGTTACCAGAGTCCCACTGGCCTGCTCCAGAATCCCACTGAAGACTTCTTCTCCCTGAGTCCCACAGGGTCTTCTCTTGGCTGCTCGAGTCGCACGAGTAGCTCTTCTCCTCTTTAACTTCTTCAAGTAACTTCAGCAGTCTGGGATAAAGGCTGCTGGCCTCGCTCTTCTCTTCTGATCACTTGTGGTTGATCAGGGCCTCTCGTCTTGCTCGGGATTTATCTCCTTCTTCTCAGGATGACCTGGCCTCTCTCTTCAAGAATCTTCAACAGCCTCTGATAAGGTCTGTTGGTCTTGCTCAAAACTTCTGATCACTTCTGTTGATTATGCTCTTCTAAAATACTGAAAACTCAGACAAACAATATCTTTCACTTAAGTCTGGCTCAGTCTCACTTCACATCAACTTCATGCACTGAGTGCATGGAAACTCTTCTTCCTCATGCACTGACTGCATGGCTTCTCAATTCTTCAAGATCTTCTGTCTTGGACAACTCAATTGCACACAACCAGATTTGGCTTTGTTCACGTGTGCATGTGCATGCATGAATGCATGCACTCTCCTCTTTCTCCTCTTGGTGCAATAAACCCTTAGAGGGTGTAATTCTTTTCAGCACACACCTACTTTTCAGACTTCACACACTTTATGTAATTTGTCTACACACATAAATGTGTGTTCTTCTTTATGTGGATGTCCTCCCTTTTCTTCTTCTAAGTGTATACACACTTCTTAGTGCACACACCTAGGTTCGTCCTTCTTGTCTCTTTGCACACAAAACTTCTTCACTTTGGCACACACTTGAGCTTGGCCTTCACACTTCTTGTTGCACACCCTTAAATGGTCGTAGGGTGTTCCTCTTCAATTTTCACACACACACACTCAAATGAGGTGTGGTCTTCACTTCACCCACACAAGGATACGGCCTTTCACTTCCTTTGCACACAAGATTTATTCTTTTATTCTTCTTTGCACACACCCAAGGTATCCTCGGCCTTCTTCCTTCATTGCACACACAAAGGCTACGGCCTTGGGTCTTCCTCCTTCACTTGGCACCCAAGCACAAGTCTCGGGTCTTCTTCTGTACACCCACTGCCCAAATATCAAATGAAGGCGCGCAAGGGGTGCGGCCAACTTCTTTTCTTTTATCGTGCAAGGACTTGGGTGCACAAGGCAGCGCGCAAGGGTGTCACTGCCGCGCAAGGATCTTGAGCCACGGGTCGCGCAAGCCTCGACCAACCTCGGGCACAAGGAGGGCGCTGCCCAACCCTCTCTTCTTGTCACGCAAAGTGGTTGCGCGCAAGGAACTTCGCGAAGCCAAAAATGGCTTCGGGCTGCTGCCGCGCAAGTGGTGCGCGCAGGGCAGGTCTTCGCGAGGGAGAGCTCTCACGGGACTCGGATTTTCAACAGAGTTTCAGCAAGCTTCTTTGGAGCCTTGGGCTCTTCTTTTATAGGCGAGGCAGAGGCGGTTCATCCGCGTAGAGATACAACTCAAATCCCCGAGTTTTTCGGGTTTTCAAGATTCTGTGAATCTTGTTTTTCTTTTTATTTCACGCGGGTTCTTTCCATATTTTTCGCTCTTTCATTCCTCCTCGTGCATGCGATTTAGAACGCATGCACGGCCTCTGTTTTGGACATCCCATGCAAAACACGAACACCCGATGCCTCGGCAACGTCGTTTGCCTCGGCCTTCTTCGGATTCTTCCAAACATTACATGCATGGTCATTTTTAGGCATGATCGTGTTCGGTGTGGCCAGACGAACCTCAAGGACACTTCGGCTTCGTCAGAGGTGGCCGGATACTCAAAATCCATCTTCGGGAGGCCTCTGGTTCGTCGGCGGCTCGCGGGTGGCTTCGGGGTGTCCTCGGCTCGAGCTCGAGGTGGAAGATGAGCCACGACCGTTGGATCAGGCGTTTGAATATCCTCGGACGGCCGCGATCAGGAGATCTCGCGCGGGATGCGATGAGCGGCTGTGATCAGCCGCGCGATTGGATGAGCGGCCAGGATCTCTTCCGCGGGAAAAATCCGCGTCCCACATCGAAACCTCTCGCGGTTTTTGCGCGGTTTATTACCCAGGCGTTGCCTCAACCCCCCGATTGAACTTCCAACCTCCACGGTGCCGCCCCGCACCGTGTTCTCCCTGCGGGCGCGCTCTGCGCCCACTCTCGCCTCTGCGGGCGCGCTCCTAGCGCCTACTATGCACTACCTGACACTCGCGGGTGCGCTCATGCGCCCCTGCCGCGCTCCTCCGGGCGTGCCCTAGGCGCCCATGCGGTGTCTTGGGTGTGCGCCCTGCCGCCCTGGCTCGCCCCACGGGTTCCCCCGGGCGTGGTGCCCTAGTGCCCATGCCTTGGGGTTGAACCCTCAAGGTGCCTTGGCTGGCCAAATTTTTGGCAAAGGGACAGAATAATACTTTGTATAAAAACAAAGTACTCCATATGAAAAATGCCCATTCTAAATGGCAAGCCATTCTTCTTCTTCTTTATTTCTTCTTCTTCATTAGAATTCCTCCAATTCTATTCAACATGTATTCATCACATAGGAATGGAAATTCTTGAAGGTTCTTCATCTTCAACCGAACTCTTGAATCAACATGAATTCTCCAATGTGCTTCATTGATCTAATCAGAGATCAAGTTGGATCACTTCCAATTCACATGCACTAATAGTTAGCACATGGACTTCTTTAATCCAATTCATCCAATTAGAACTTGTGGATGGATCATCTTCATCTCCTCATGCATTGTCAATACAATGCATGGTCTTCAAACAATGTTGTGACATTGTATCGTCAGGATACAAGTTCTTTGAACTTAAAGAGCAGCTCAACAATCGTCAGATATTCATGGAGAATGTTTCAACCACAATTTCCAATACCACTTAGTGAATCTCCTAAGTGACATGCATCTTAGTACCATGGCCATTCTCCTTCACCACCAACACTATCACAACCTTTGTCATTCACCTCTTGACATTCCTTGACTTCCATTCATTCCAAGACAACTTCATGCCTCATTGACAACAAATGCAACACAGTGCACTTCACATGGGAAAAGAGTATCTTCAAATATGATAATGATTGTTCATCAAAAAAGTGTATGGGTTTAAACAAATAATTACTTTATTTTTACGGTAATTCTATAGAAATTATTTCATTATTATTTATTTTTTATAAATGGAGTTGGAATCATCATATTGGTTTTATTTTTTTATTGGAATATTGAGGGAGCTTTGGATTTATATGGATTAGTTGTGGAGATATTCGGTTTTTTATTTAGATTTTGATTTCAGATGGGGTTTCTAGCCACTCATAAAGGAAACATAAATGTTAATATTTGGTTTATTGAACATGTTGGAAGGGAATATTTTTTATTTGGTCGAAACATAAATTTTATTCAATTAATGCATAAGGCTATTTTGTCCAAAGAAAGCTACATAAGGGTTCAGATTACATGATAAGCAATAAGAAATTTGGTGGTTGTGTATAGTACATGTAGTTTTCTTTAAAAAAAAGATATTTTCTTATGATATCTACAATGATTGGGATTCATGAGCCTCATTATGGTTACAACTTCATACTCTATGCTCCTAAAGGTAGGTTATATCATGGATATAATATACTGTCATCTATAATTTATTTTGGACCGATACTCAAATAGTTTCTTGGAGTTTGAAAGTGTAATGAACATATGGTTGATTCCACTACAGAATAAATTAATTCTAGTGGAATACTTATAATGAATAAATATTCATGTTAATTAGATAATTATTTCATGGGTTATATATAATGTTTTTTTATGTATTAAATACCAAGAAACATGGGAGTTCTCTGAAAAATATATTTTTGTTCATATCATGCTTCATCGTCTTTTTATTCTCTACTTCCCCGAAGTGTTTAGATTCACCATTTTTAATGTACATGTCTATTTTTATGGACACCAAATAATGGATGGCCGTTTTATTCCACAGATGTATCAATGATTATGTAAAGTGGGATGACATCTTGGTTTCTCGATCTGTTGCTAATTATGGGAGATACTTATAGTTAGATAATGTACCACACCATTGGCCATTGTTATGATTATTTAAGGTATGGAGATTATTGATTATATAGAGTTTGGATTATAAATTTAGTGGATTATATCAATATTGATGAGATTTTTAAAATATCCCAATTGAAATTATAATTGAATTTTTAGAGCATCCATTGAAAATTAGTTTTCACATTTATTGTCAGTTTTCACTATATTCTATGTTGGTGCAATCGTGTTTCTCCTCCTAAATTAATCCATACACATTTATCAATATATTTTTAGTTGCATGGGTAGGTTATATAACTCATATATCATTTCATTTCTAGAAATTTTATAGTTTATTTTGAGTATTTTATCAAAATAATAAATTTTTTAGATAAATAGTGAAAAATATAGTTTTTTTCCAAAAATGGAAACTTTTATTTCAGTATCAGTATATAAGATATGATTATATAATTATGAAAACATTTAATTGATTAAATATATATTTAATAAATTTTTTTCTTGTTAATTATATATTTTTTTCAATTTATAAAACTTATGTTCAACCATATAAAACAAATGTAATATTTTAATTAAAATAAAAAATAATTTTTGGCATTTTCATTTAATTAAACATTCATTTTGAAAAATTAAATTTTATATTTACATGAATTCAATATAATTTATTTTATTTTATAATACACCTATTTGTGTTTTGAAAATCAAAAAAAATTGTAATGTTACCCTGCACGTATATTTTATTCTTAAAATGAACATTTTCTAAGAAAAATGTTTTTACGCATTATATGATCTAATACTAAAATTAATTTATATAAATCATAGAAATTTTAACGTACAAAATTGTTTCCATATTTCTAAATCAACATTTTTAAATTATTAAAAAATATTAATTTTATTTACAGCCATTAAAATTAGTTACGAAGGGTGAAAGTGGAGTAATTGTGGTAAGGGTGAATTAAGGTAAACGTTATTTAACATTGTACCAAAAACAAATAAAAAAAGTATGAGACATGATGATATTTGTAGTCTCAACCTTTTCTCTCTCCCCACACCATATTTTCTAATTTTTTGAGGCTTTTTCTTTGATTAATGGAGTGACATTATTGATAGTGAAAGAGATATTATAAAAATGGTACTATCTTTAATCATGAAAGGGGAACACATTCATTCCTTTTATATAAAAATTAAAAATATTTTCTTTAACATAAAATATTACTTAGTCTCTTCTAATTACACTCCCCATTTCTTGAAGCCTTGTTATCACAAAAATACCATGATATGTTTCCAAAAGGAGTTACCCTAGGGAGAACATCCAAGGGAGAGTCAATACTCTTAACCCATCTTTTCTTCTATTACACACCTCATGTCCCCTTTATCCATGATGTTATGATAACAAAATCATTGTTATTATACATAAGTTTTATTATAATAATGGTATATCAATGTTATACCTTCCTCTAAAATCAATTAGAAAGAAGAAAATTTCATTATGCGTGTGTGTTGACTGCTGCCTCCATAAACAACATGTTTTGTTTTCCATGCACACCTAACATGAATGAAAATAAAACTTTATTTAGTATGTAAAAATGTTAATTGTGACCTAAAATATTATATTTGTATAATATTGTTAATTATATATTTTTATAAATAAAAAATGGTTGCAGTAAGTTTAACCACCTTAAATAGACTTATCATGGTAGAATTTCTAGTTTGGGTCTATTTTAAGATAATCATTATATATATATATATATATTATAATTTAATAATAAATTACGTAAACATCCATAATTATTTATATCAATAATTTATTTAAAAACACATTTGACCACTATTAAAAAATTGACAATTGTACAATGAAATTAACCAAACAATTCTGAGTAACAAATTTAAGAATAAATTACATTAAAAATAAATAAAAAAGATAATAAATGGACCATATAAAATTAAATATAGATGAATAAGGTTCATGGGTATATATTTAATGAAATTCATTTAATTATTTAGTAATTTAAGTGAATGTTCAGAGCATATTCGGACATGGGGTAATGGATTTCGGTACCACCATATTTACTTTTCGATTACTAGTTCTCTTTCGTTTTCACCCTTTTATGAAATATTATTCTCATATAATTATTTTTAAAAAAAAATTCCTTATTTAAATACCTAGTTAAATATTCTTTTCATTTTTGTGGTTATACATATTTTTTTTACTGCCCTTTGAAATTCACATATTAAATAAAACGTTATTTAAGGGGAGTTTCCGATTTCATGTCTCATGTCAAGAATTACCACCATAAATTTTTTTAAAATAATTAATAGACGCTAAAAAGGTTCATTATTTTCTATAAAACCATATTGGTTAATTTCTAGTTTCATGGAGAATAATAATCTCTTTACTTATTTAAATATATCCTTTACTTTATTTATAAATAATAACCCAAGTGTTTTATTTTTATTATTTCTTCTCCAAATCATTTTCATGAAATTTGAAAATTGTAATTACATGCTCACGACCTATTTATATTTCTAAGTTATAAAAGTTAAAAATAATTTAATCCCTCATTTTAAGAATCCTTATGATTTATCCTCTGGATATGCCTTGGGTTATAATTATGAAACCCACTTTCTAATCATGGTTTTGATAATGATTATGATTTATGTGTGGTTTCTTTTTCTCAAGTGGCATGCATATGTACAAATTTTAAAATATAATGGGTGGGAAGAGAATTTTATATCCCTAAAAAAGAATGTGTAAAGCATTGTATCTCATGTGATTCCACATAAGGTATTAGGGGGTGAACAAAATCAACCATATGTATTATTCCATGATGTGATGATTGTCTTCAAAGTGAACCTTGATTTATATTTATGATATCTTTTATTATGTTCTTTCCCAAAATTCTATGATTAAATTATCCTATGATTTCATTTAAAAATTAAATATTTTCATCATTATGGTCATCTTCTTTATGATATCATGTTATGCATCTTTATTATCATGTTATGCTTTATTGCTAGGTTTATTCAATACTAGGATTTATAGCACACCATTTTTATTATATATATTCCATTGGGTATCCTATGCAGTTTTAAAAGATCTATTGTATTTAGGAGATCAATTTAGAGTCTAAAAAATATTGTTATTATTATTTAAGATGATTTATTTATGGGTCTAATCTTCCAAACAAATTGGACCTATAATTCCTTGGTTTTTACTTTTTAGAAATATTTGTGGATAATTATGAAATAAAGTGTGTTTAATACTTGGTTGACTATAATTTATTAATTTTATAATGTAATAAGATTACCACTATCCCATTAAATAGTTGAATTGGGATATCCAATTGTATCCCATAACATTTTTAACTTGGGATAACCACCCAGGCCCCCTCTGAATCTCATGATATATAAAACTTTACAAAATATGTTAGAGGAATATAATAAATCTACCAATCACATAATGATTAACTATACTAATATATGATACAATATCTTTACCTATTTTATCATTGAATAAAATTTTAATTAAATTATAGGAATGAAATTAGTTTCTTAAAAACACCCTCAAAAAGAGACCATAATCTATCTAGAGTAGGAAGATAGATGGTATCATTTGATCATATATGTAGTGATTCAAAGAAAAACCTAAATCTTTTTGGAATATATGGAAATATATTTTATAGAATAATTAGAAATTTTCTTTAAAAAACAAGGATAAATATCCCTTTATTTTATAAATTTTAAATAATGAAATATTCATAGAATAATGGGAATATATTTTACTTTCAAAAAAGTTGGATACATGGAAAAAGAAACCTATTAATGAATAATTATCATGATGGTTTCAAAATGTGTCACTTGGAAAAGGATAAAGCATATTTTTCACATATTGTTAAAGAATGTCAAAATTAACCCATGTAGACCATATATAAAATATTCGATTACAACCTATGTAAAGAAAGTAAAAGACTCAATAAAAATGTTCTTAATAAATAATTAATTAAATTATATAGAAAACCTTAAAACTATATAATGTATATAGACCTAGATGAAAATAATCATAATATAGAAGAAAAAGAAGGTATGTTCCACATAACATAATTCTTTTGGTAAAATTTTCAACCAAAGGGAAGTGAAATGGTAATAATATATGTAAACATGGAATTAAACATGGGAGAATAATTTTTATGGGTTTTTAAGTATAACTATAACACAATATTAAATACTATAAATTTAGACATAAACAAACTCGAATTCAGGTTGAGATTTGAAGAGAACTAGTTTAGCTTTGGTAATTGTTAAATAAAAATCCATTTAAAGAAAGATAAATTGATATATTTTTAAATAAATTTTATTATATGAAAATATTTATATAAAATATCAATGGTAATTAAATATTCCACAAAAATAAAAATTTTGGTTTCTACAGAATATATCTCAATGAAAGAAAAATAATATGAGAAAATCATTACCACACTCAATTGCTTAGTAAAACATGCTCTGACTCCCTGTATAATGATTATAGGTTTATTATTTATCGGAATAAAAACTTTATTCATATTTATTTTATTTAATAAAATTCTTTCATATTTTATTATTACCCATATATTAAATTTTGTTAGTAAATTCAATAATCATGAGTTAATTTTTATGATTTTTGTGGTTGCTTTGGTTCAGTGGTTTCGACCCTTTCTTCTTACTCTTGGATTCATCACCACATGAATTTTTATAAGAATTTAATACATGTATTTTATATAATTATCATTACCCATATAATTAGATTAAAATTTTGTTAATGGTTTATTATGAATGATTAATAATTTCCTTGTAGTTAGGGGCTTGCCCGAGTGGTAAAGGATCCCCCAAATTCGGCATCAAAACCAGGTTCAAATATAGTTGGGAGAGAATTTACACTAGTAGACAGTGACACATGCATTATGTAGGCAGGCAGTGACTCATTCATGACATAGAAATATGGTGATGTAGGCATGATGCAGGCATGACGTTGCACCTGGCCTTTGGGCTAGTTTGTCGGCCTCTAGTCCTTATAATGGGCTTCATGCCCACTAGACCTTCGAGTCATGTATTGAATAAATAATTTGTGATTGGTGGTCTACCCCTAGGGGTATGGAATTCCTTTCCGACCTATGTGTGTGGTGTGTGTGTGTTTATTATAATTTTACTACCGAACACCTAATATATATATATATATATATATATATATATATATATATATCTCATTTTGTGATTATATATTGAATAAAAAAGTTAAAATAATTGTTAAAATAATTTAAAATGATAACATTAAATAATTATAAAAACAAAAAAAAACTAATCATTCATTGGTAATATTTCCCTTATTTAAGTTTTCTTAGTTTTTCACAAGGAAAATACTATTACATCGTTCATGTATATTGTAAAACTGACCCAAACAAAGACATGTTATAACAACTAAATTAGTAAGAATATGTTTTAAAATATTATTAATATATTCTTTACATAATATTAATGATTCTAAAAACATGTTATTAAAGTGATAAGGAATATTTTTTGAACAGGTAGATGGAGAATAAATATGACAATTCTGAAAGAGAATATACCATTTAAAACAAAGGCTTGAATCTTTTCTTAGAGTGCCTCTTGTAAATGAGGCATTTGTGACTTCTTCATGATATCATAGTATCTAAAAAATGATATTGTATTATGAAAAAGAAATAGATCTTTATTTCTTTATGATAATTTTAAATAAAAGGTATAGTTTTTGGAGGGTAGATAAGGGGTCCTTTTATAGATGATAGGGGTGACATATTTTTGTAAATACTAATTTGTTAAAATAAAATGAATGAAATATTCATGGAATGGTGATCCAATATTTTATATTATAGAATATGATATAAGTTGAGGCCATTAAAACATTTATTCAATCATCTAGAGATATTTTTTCGTGTTATTTTGTGACATTATCCCTTAATTTAATGATTTTTTCAATTTTAGAATTTACCTTGGTGATTAAGTTCTTACTAAGAAACTTATTTTTATAAGTAAACATTAAGTAAAACATTTTAATAAATTTAAACACTAGAATTCCAAATATAAAATATTTTTATCATATAAATTTTTTAGGTTAAAATAATTAATTTTAATATAAGTATCATAACACAAAATTAACATTTTTCTAGAGAAATTAATTTTCTAGAAAAAAATAAATTTATACATGTTCTTTAACTTATAACAGTCCTTAAATTAATGTTAAATTTCATTAATATAAATATAAAAAATTCATTTCATTAAACTCCATTCCACAAATATATGTAATTTAACTTATATATATAATATAATATAATTGAAACAATAGTTTTAGTCATTTTTTGTTTAGTGATGAATAGTAAAATTGGTACTCTTTATAGTTTCACAATTATTAACTATATTTAAATAATTAGTTTTATATTTATTCCTTGAAATTCATCAGAACAACTTTCTTTAAAACTAATAATTTTTTAAAAATAAATGATTTATAAAAATAGTATGTTTAAAATAAATGGTATTTTTAATGTGAATTAAAATGATTTTATTTTTCAAAATACTTTTTTCCAACTAAATTTTCATATATTTAATTTTTTATAAGAGAGAGTTATTCACTACACTTTTGGGTTTCATGTATTAAAATTTTCCTAATAGACATTATCTATTTAAGTAAAAATACATTCTAAAATTATAAGCTATTATATTTTACATCATTAAATTAATTTCATCCTAAAATATTCATTACTTATATAAACTGAAATGAAGATACTTTTACCTCATTACATATTTATGTTTCTATGCATCTCCCTCAAACTTATGAGTCCTATAGAGTACCTTAACTGTGTGAGTGGTCATATTTCATAGTACCTTATCTATATGTTCCAAGATTTATACATGTTTTTCTTTATAAGAGAGATCATCATCCAATTACATAACATATTGTTTCAGTAAATGTGATCGTATAAGAATTTACTTTCCCAAAAGGGATACTTAAAATACATTATAAACTTATAAAAGGTTAAGTGAAAGTTTAATATAATAATTTACCACCTCATTACGATTGATGATTTTGAAATGGATAATGTAAAGAAGGCCCAATTTTAATTTTTTTTCTAAATCTTATAAAATTATACCATTTTAATAATTGAATAAATAAATTGTTTGTAATTTAAAAATATAAATATCATTGATGATTAATAGTGTGGCTATTTTTTTAGCACTTTGTATTTTTAATATGTCACTAGATAATTTTAAAATTTTCTTTGATCTCTTTAACAGTATCAATTTCTAGAAGATTCCACTCTTTTTCTACATCCCAACATATTATATTTATTCATATATTCCCATATAGAGTTTCATATATTGTTTTAATTCAATAATGTATGTTTTTTATTTAAGAATTATACCAAGGTAATGTGTTGATCCTAAATTCCAATGAAGTCCAGTGAGTATGAACTCAACATATCTTATATAGTTTGAAAGATCCATTAAGATTGACCATAAGTCTAACGAATATAATTAATGAAAAATCATAGATCCATACCAATTTATTATTTAATACCTCTTTATAATATTGAGTTAAACCTATTATCTCAAACAATTATAGTTGATAGAGGTACTCCATGATGCCTCATAAATTTATTTAAATCTATCAAAAAAATTAAAAATAAATAAATATTCTATAATAAAAATGAACTATGCAAAATTTATAATGAGATCAACTAAAACCCAAATTTAATTATGGCTATTACATGTATTAGAAAGTTTTATAATGATGTTTGTGACGATGTTTTATAATTTTCATTCAAGTATGAGTGACAATTACATCATCCATGTAGATTTCTGACATTAGGCCTTAACGTGTTAATAAATCAATCACTGAGATAGATAATCTACAATATCTGTTTTCATGTTATCTCACATGAAATGATTATTTCAATGTCCATAATTTTAGAAAAAAAATCCATTTTTGAGTGTGTTTAAAATGTGGAGAAGGAAGAATGAATCATATCTCTAAGACAAAATCCAAACCTTAGTCACATTTACCACACCAAAACCTTGTGGGTTGTGCTAGCAAATGAGAAAAACCTGGCTAGGTAGCCAAGCTATCTCAACCTCGTATATGTGGGAGAAAATTGACCATGTGGTGGAACCATCTATGATAGTTTTCTACTTTAGCAGTAGAGGGGTAGGCAAGCATACACATTGGTCAATGTGTACATTGAGAAGTGGTCCATGCCATTGGGGAAGCAAGATGGAGGAAGTTATTTGTGGAATATGGAATTACCATGGGGGAGGCTAGGAGTGGATTCTGTTACTCGCTTCTAGCCAGTAAGTGGAAATGTTTTACTTATATATAGGGAGACTTACAAAGTCTAGTATGATGTGAGACTTGACATTTTTAGGATATGTCATAGCTAAGGTCACCGGGATGCTTAATGAGTTTAATAGGGTTTTGGTGTCTCTAGAGGTTTTGGGGTGTCCACACTATAACACACATTGCTATTCCATAGTACCATTGTATAGGAAAGTGTCTATCCCACATCAATGCATTTTGACATGTAGTACCTGAAATTTTAAAAAGCAAGGAACTCTAGTTTCTCATGTTAAATTTTTTTACATGATCGAAGGATGGGATATGTCATAGCCCCATTATATAAGATGGAGTCCATGTTACAACCATTCCTTGAGATGTGGAGTGTTTATTTTTTGTAGAAGAACTTTTTTGTGAATATACCATTATATATAAGGCTATACCATAGTATTTGTTTCCAAAACCCTACTAGTTAAGTGTGATAAGTGGTTTAAGGATAAAATTTTATGGGTCTTAAGGAAGGAGTTGGTTTATGAGAAAAGTGGATCTGGAAAAATTCAAGTCTCTACACTGAAGAATTCGTGACCAAGCATATAAATCCCAAAGGAAGAATTATTTATGCCATAATGAAGGTGTACATGCCATATTATATGTAATATATGTGGTTTTTCAATGAAACATCCATGACTACACTGTAACAGTGATTGATTTCGGTATTCTAACTATTTTTAAATCAAGGGAGTTATGGGTTGAAACACCCAATGGTTAGTTCTGTTTTATAGTGCATAATGAAACAAAAAACATTATAGATGTATCCTATAAATATAAGAACCAATCCTAACAATTTGATTGATATCAAAAGGGGAAGAAAATATCCAGCGTAAAAACAATGAATTTCATAGAAAAAAACAAAGGCAGATTCAAAGAGTTTTTTTGGATTAGATTTATAGAGGTATTATTCTAGATATCATATGTATGTTTAATTATTGAATAGGGGTTTATTCTATGAGTCTCATCCTCACTAAAAATGTACATTTATATTCTAAATAGATACTCCATGGTAGGATTATCTTCATATCATCTTTATTTGAAGAAGTAGGAATCACTAGACAAAGTAGTGAGTTTCTTATTGAAGGTGAACAATGATTTTTCAACTTTCTATGATAGTGAACTATGAGGTTCACTAGGCTATCTCTAAAATTTTAACTTTAAATTGGTGATGTTTTGGGGAATTTGGTTTATATAATCATTATCTTTTATGCTCTATGGACGTATCCCAGTGTGGGTGAACCAAGTAAAATCTATTGTGTTATTGATTTCCTTCATCACTCATTTAGGGGAAAGGTATAGAGAAATATAAGTGCTTCACAAAGTGATAGAACAAGACCCACAATAAAAAATAACTCCCTACATACTGATTCACCCCTCACTATATTATCATCTATAGGATTCTAACAAATTATATCAAAGGGGAGGGTATTATTTTTCTCTCTTGGAATCATGTGAATGGTTTTCAACCATAAAGGACTTCCTATATTTGAAGGTAGTAATTCACAGTTATGGAAAAGACAAATAAAATATTATTTTAAATCAATTGTAATACATTTTTACACATCATACCTCTATGGAATCACAATAAATATTTAAAATGACGCATTGATGGAAATATATCATCAAGAATTGGATTTTGTTCCAAAATACATTAATTATTTAGGAATTTCTCCAGCCAATCACATATTTACATTGGTAATGTCCTCCAAAACAACCCATCTTACATGGTAAAATCAATTAAATATTTATTAAGGGGAATTTAATGTTCAGGAGGAAAAGCTGTAGGATCTATGGAAAATATATTAATATTTGTGAAGTAATTTTAAATAATATAATTTATTAATTTTTGGATCACATAAATTTTATTATTGAATATTCATCAATTCTTGTTGATGGTATCGAAGAAGAAAAGATCATAAATAGAATCATGAGATTTTTTCCTCCTAATTTCAATGAAGAGGTGTAATTTCTAAAATACAAAGATCAAAAAGACTTATATCTTGATAGATTTTATAGAACGCTAATGAATTATGAAATACGAAATGAAGACAGTGATTAAAAAAATTAAGGAAGTCACTCAAGAGGTGGATTTTATTTCCATGAAGAAGCTCTCAATCAGGGAAAATTAATAAGTTGATGAAGTTGATGAGGTGATGTAATTATTTTCCTCTAATTTTCAAAGAGGATAACAATTTTTTATGGGTTTGGATACCCTTGTTCCCATAAAGTGTGAAAAGGTGGGAAATATTTTGGAATAATGTCCCAAAAACCTTAAATAAGAAGATAGTGAAGACAAAACTCTCAAAGAGATTAAAAATTTAGGTTTAAATAATTCTCAATTGTGGTCCATGAAAATAATAAATATTTTTTTAAGGAAAATACAGACTTAGATAAAGAGAGGAAAAATAAGTTGAAAATTTTAAAGACAAAGGTGTTTTTATAGATATTAAATATATGAAAATAAATGACAATAGTGATGATGAGAATGAAGTTTCTTCTGGAAGGGTTTATCTATAGTCATAACAAGAAAAATCCATTGAATAAATTAATACATTGAGAGAAAAGACAATGAAGGAAAGTGCAGTGGTGCATGATTTTAAGATCTACATAAAACAAAATGAAGTGGAACATCTTGAGATGTTTGGAATTGAAAACATGAATATTCATGTTCATAAATTTTAGATAAGGTAGTTAAAATGAAGCTTAAAATGTAATAAAAACACAAATCAAGGATGATTTTGATAAAAATATTAATTATAGAGAAAAAATATTTGTGGATATGGAAAAAGAAGTTATGAATTTCCGAAGAAATTGTGAAATCAATAAGGATTATCGACACCCAAAGTAATGGAAGGAAATACACAAGCTTAATAATCTTATATATCCAAATGAATTCCTATGGATGAATGCATTCATATTCCTAAGTATAGTTGTTCAAAGATAGAAGAAAATCTATGATTATTTCAAAATCTTGAGCACTTAATCCATAGAAGATGGTTGATTTTTACAAAATTAGGATGGAAACTAACCATGTAGACATTATTAAATCCAAATCTTCATTATTTAGATGTTTTTATTTCAGAATGTTGGGATAGACATACAAGGTGTGTTTTATTTCTATGAGGTCCTTCTAGGGGTAATATCAATCCAAATAGGCATGAATAAATTATGATCATTATTTATCTTTCAATGGATATTTATTTCATTTTGAAGTATTTGGGAATTAATTAATTAATTATTATTAAATAATTAAAAAAGTGTCATTATAAATTCCTTAAAGTATACGAAAATTAAAACTAGAAACTTTACCCAATAATATTGAAACAAAAAAAATATATTTTCTATTTTTCATTAAGTAGAAGACCTCATAGAGCTATCTAATGAGAATGTACAGTTATCAAAAACATGGTTTATAAATGGGAGTTTTGAGAAGGCTAATGTTACTAATATTTATATTAGAGAAATGAATAAATCAATCTTTTGGGTATTGGATAGTAGATGAAAATCAAATTTGACTAGAAAAAAAGACCACATTGTAAAATTTAATTACAACAAATATGGGATCACGTTTAATAAATTATGAGGGTATTATTATTGTTTATTTGATAAAGACCATTATTTGAGGAAAATATCATCAATGAAATGATGTTATCTTGGTTAATGGGTTGTGTTGTAATCTTTCCAGTTTCAGCCAAATTTGTGGGCACAAAGATGCTTTATAGTTTATTTAAAAGGATTATAACATGAAAGGTAAATATAGATCACATATTATACCGGGAAATGGAATAAGGGAAATCTATACCTTATTAGAGAGTAAAATACCTATATACTATGGAAAGAAGAGGATAACAGGTTATGACAAAGAAAAAATCACAATTTGAGAAAATAATCTAGGAAGAGGGTGATAAGGAGATATGATGATCATGATAATCCCCATCAAAAAAATGACCACAATCACATATGTTATTCATGCCGAAAAGGGAGGATTATCTGGAATTATAAAATTTCAAATATGGTAAATTCATTAAGGAACCTTGTGCATGTTAAAATGGATTCTTTGGGCCATGTTTACCCTATGAAATAGATGTACGTAGGTACTATGTGTTTCTTATATATGGCTAAATAAAAATGGCATGTATTATTCTTATGATACACAAGATATAGGAATATAGATGAATAACTTTATATCATAGAAGAAATGGAAAGATATTTGTCGTGAATATCTAGAAGTTTCAAATAAACAATGTGACTGAATTCAAAAATCATCAAATCGAAGAATATCTATCAAATCCTGGAATTTAACTTCAAGTATCGATTGTCAAAACAACCCAACATAATGAGGTTATGGAAAAAATTATTATAAGAATCATGGGTAACAAATGTTGATAAAAAAGTATCATTGACGAACATATTGGAATAATATTGTTCTTGAAGTTATTTATATTTCAAATATATTTATTATATGTAAAATTAAGAGAGAACTTGTAACTTTATCAGGTTTTATACTACATCTCTTTAAATTTAATCTCTATTATAGCTTGTGATCCACACAACCACATATCTTAATGAACAATAATATAGTATACTATTATAAACTAGATGTTAAATTAGTGGTATGAATAATTATAAGTAAATTATGAAATGTTTATGGTTTACACATGTATATAATAAATTTATTTCTTTACAATTGAATTTTTTTAAAGTGAATGAAATGAGTTTATGTGAACAATGTTTTTTTAACTTAATAAATTAAATTAATCACTATTGGTGAAACTTTTTAATGAAACTCATATATTATATATTCAATCAAAATTTTCATCATTCGTTAAATATGTTTTTCTAAACATAGGATAAGAATGAATTCTACATTATGTTTTCAAACTATAGTTTTTTATAAATTGGTTCTGTCACACTCTATGCACTTATTTAAAAATTGATTTTCACCACTTTTATAAAATTAATTAGAAAAATTAAATTCATTTTTGAAATTATAATGTAAAAAATCATGGAATGAATTATTTTTAAGTTTTCTAAAAATATTAATTTTTTATGAATAGTTAAAAAGTCTAAATTTTATTGAAAACATTATTTTTATTTAAAAAATTTCCAAAGTTTTATTTTTAATTTTTTTTAAATTTAAATTAGTTTAATTATATTATTATTAATCAAATTTTTGTAATTATAGTCAATTTTATGTAGAATTTTTATATAATAACTTTTTATAATTAAGAAATATTTTTCATTGGAAAACTTCTTTTCATAATGCTTGTAGATTTGATTTTACATTAAATTATTCCACATATATTAACTGAATTTGGTTAAATTGAGGCAATATTTTGAATCATCATAACAAATATTTGGTAATAAGTTAAATATTATTTTTTGTCATAATGAACAGTTAAAATGGTAAAAATATATTACCACGATTAAGGTCAAAACAGGTTTAATTGGGGGTTAAAAAGGATAAGGGTAATATAATAAATAAAATATATAAAAATCATATTCAATAGTCATATATAGAATATATATTTTCCCAAATTTTAATATATTCCAATTTTTAGTCATTTCTTTGGGAATAAATTTATCATTTTTATTCTATTTATCAATTTCCAACTGGTTCCCATTCCCCACTTATAAAATTACACCCCAACTTTTACACTCTTCACAATTGAAGATCCTTTTGGTTTAGAAAATCCTTGCCCAAACATCTTACATAAATCACTCCACATGATATAGAGTCCCTAGTTTTATTATAAAAACATCCTAGAAAGGCTTTAGGATTAAACCTAAAGTGGTTTTCTGAATAAGTGGTATAGTTATTAACCTTGAATATTAATTATATTTATTTCTATACCCCTTTAAATATTCTTCAATCATGATTAAGTAATAAAACCATTATCTGAAATATCTGGAGAGGTTAAATTTAAATCTTTTTCCATCAATGCCTCTTCTAAATGTAGATACTAATTTATTTAATGTATTTATATCTATATATATTATATTTATGAAATAATTATAATTTTAGAATTATAATATCCCATCTACCTTCTAACCTTTTAATCCATCAGAAAACAATAATGTCACTCAGCATACGTGTCTACTACCACTACTGTGAACCGATGTGACATTTTTTTCATTTTATTTTTACATAAGGATATATTTATTTAATATATATAATATATATGATATAATAATTATTTTTAGAAGTGAATTATTATTTACCATTTTTTCTTTTCATATTTACAAAAAAAATAGAATCAACGTAAATTCGTACATACAACTTACTATCTCCATGAATGATGCATTTCATTTTTATATCTATAGATTTTATGGATTACTATAAATAAATCATATAATAATTATATATAAAATAATTATATCATTAGTATAATTTTGGAGATAATGAAACCATTATAAAAATAAAATTACTGAAACTACCGAACCAAACTATAAATGAAAAACAAAGTATTTATTACATGGAACAACCATTTTAGAAAATAATTGTTAATAAATAGGTGTTTAAGGATTTTAAGTAAAGAATATATGGTATGATATATTTTAAAATGTTTTTATAATATATGTATAATAAATAAATAAATATATATATATATATTATATGAGGCTTAGACATGTATGAAGAGATTCAAACCAGAGGTAAGGGTTTATTTGACAATATCATTATGTTTATATCTCCACTAGGGAATTTTTTTATATTTACATATTAAACCCAATATATATTATTCTAATATGTTTACTTCCATAAATTATGGCAATTCCTTTCAATTTCCTCTCTTTTAGTGATGAAGATAAAAACTAAAGTTTTCAAAGGTAAACTGACATTGTTTTTATATTCAGACAGGAATATTTCTCTTATATGTCCATATTTTACATAAAATGTCCAAAATTATGCTTTATTATCATTATATAATGACTTATTAAATAAATTTATACCCATTTTTTAATTTTATAAAAAATTGTTTAAAATTAATATTTTTATCATTCTCTAAAAATTATGCTTTGTATTATGTTTTTGAAACAATGTGAAATGACTTTTTTAATGACTTTTATAGAATTCCCTACCATCACGACCACTCATTTACTTGAATATTAATTTACATTTCGACAAGTTTATTTTCAAATAAAATTTCCTCTTTAATATTTGGGAAGTATTCTAGAGTTTAAATATGTGATTTTAAAGTGAAAATGGGTTTTCCCTAAAATATTTTCATGTGATATTTTTAAAGAATATTCATCTATTCATTACTGGATATTATGGTTTACTATGGATTTAATATTTAATTCTATCCTCTACATTACACTATATTTTTATGATTTGGTTTATTTATTTGGAAAATTATTAAAATTTAATATGGTGCGTTTTCAATATGAATGTTTTCATTGAATATATTCTACCCCTTTCATATAATGAATGAATTAGACTTACAAACTTATTTTAGGATACCAAAATATCCCCTAGAATCATCGGTAGGTATCATGGAACAAACTAATTTGGTTATTTTTTCTGATGCCTTACCTATTTATGTATGATGTCTTGACACAAGGCATTAAATGTAAGTTTATGATGTCGGTTATTATAAATTCAATCATTATGATACTATTTATTATTATCCATGTAATTACCTATATTGTTATTTCATCCATGTGTTAGGACCTTATTTTATGGTATTTGTTTTTTGGTATATTTTATTATTGTATTTCTCGACCATATTATTTATTCATGTTTTATTTACATAATTCTTACTCCCACTATAATCATATCCATACTGAACATCTTAGCTCACCCATTTCTCATGTTTAATTTCCACAGGTTTCCAAGAAGTGTATTATTATTGATATACATGGATGTTATAAAGGGAATAATGGTGTTCTAATAGAAAATAGTTTGTTGTAATTTAAGTTTTCATTTGTAATATGGGATTCAAGGATGTATATTGTTTTCCTAGACTAGTAAAATATGTAGTCCATTGAGAGGTTATTACTTATATCTACTTCTGATGTAAAAAATTAAACACCAAATTTGGGCTACTTGGGTTAGGTTCATTAAAGTTGGTAACTGAGGAAGTTTAGTAGAAACCATGAGAACTAGATTTATAAAAACAAAGATTAGGGAACATAACCATATGATTAACTATGAGGATAAGTATTCATATAGGATAATGTAATAAAATTTTATAAGGTCTATATTATTTAGCTTTCATAGTAATAAATCTCATTATAGACACTACAAGAGGACATGGTTTTAGAACAGATTCATCTAGGGGTAATAAAACTGAAAAGATATAGTTTGAGTATATATCAACCATTATTATGGTGTAAGGTGAGTGTTCCCTTACTACACACTTAGTGTGACACTCCTAGAAGATATTATTTGTTTCATTAAAATTTTAATTACAAATTATTAGATAGTAATTGAAAATACTTTTATGAATTGATTTTTTTCCCAAAGAAACAATTTTTAGGATTATGAGATTAGCTATGCATATATGTTACAATTTATATTAACTATTTCACTAGTTTTGAAATTATGCATTATATTTCATAATGTTATGGTATAATATAGTATATGAAATTGTTTAAAAATGGTTCTTATATGAAGGAAGAAGAAACATATCAATGAACATAATCCATGCAGGGATTTCTCTCTTGGCATGACACTAAAGCGGGATCTGGAATTTCAATTAGAGATAAACAAATTATAACTAAATGGTGCAGATGAATCAGGTAATGATGAATAACCTTGACCATATAGAGTTTCATATGAATTCACAACACTATAAAATTATGTTCAATTAATTAATTATCTAGTAACATCGATCATTTAATAGGACTGACAAACCATATGTTGCAAAGAAATGGAGAAGATCCTTAGAGAAGTTATTCCTTTCTATAGGATAAAATGAAAGGGAGAATATTTTAATGGCTATTTATAATATCCCAGGATATTTGGATCAATAGTGGTCATTTATTTAAAACACCAAGGATGAGGATGAAATAATGATAACAGAATAGGAGAATTTTATGTTATTCCTCTTGAAAACAAATTTCCTTAAAAAATGATCGAATGTGTAGAGACAATTATTGAGTCTAAAAAAAATTAATATAATAATTTTGATAAGTATAAATCCAAATTTATAAGTTTATAAAAGAATACTATGGAATATTTATGTAATATAAAGAGTAATATTGACCATTTATTTGATGTGATAAATCTAATCCTTCAAAGGAAATTAGTCTCAAAATCATTCACATCATATGAGAACATAATATCATGTTATATCAAGATAGGGAATACATTTTCCAATTATTATAACTTAGAAGTAATGTAAGATAAGTAAAATGTTTTTTGATCCCTCAACCAAAGGATGTAAGGAAAAAAGAAGAACGAAATGGTGTAATTTCTAACTTATAATAAATGTTAAAAGAATATTATGAATCATGGTTGATGGGAATGAGAGTTTTCTTCATGTTTGGAGAGAAAGGTCACTGAGGTCGTGATTGAAAGGGAAATAAAAAAGCCTCTAATGTGAATTTATTTAACTATAAAGAGATATGGAGATATGGAAATTATTGTCACTATTATGAATGGTATTTTCTCCAAAAAATTCCAAGGGAGTAAGGCTGGGCTTATAAAATAAAATTAACTGATGTTGACGTTCTTAAAGATATAGTGGAATGAACTTAAATTATTTCCTCAAATTTATCTAATGATTTATTTGATTCTGGATCACCACACTCTTTTACAACATCAATGTTTTATATAGAAATTAGATATTTCCATAGAACCTTAATAAGGGAGTTATCATTAAATACTCATAGTGAAAGTGTCACTACAACAAGGATGTGTTATTAAGTTACTGTTATGACAAAAAAATGTTCCCTATTTGTTGGCCTTATTATTATACATATGGTTTATTTTTATATAATCATTAGTATGGACTATAGTTCAAAATATAAATAAACCTTTTTTAAATAGAATGAAATTTTGATTCATGATGATGATGTGGAATTCCTTATCTTTAGAGGGGAGAATTAATCATCTGAGTAATGTATAGATCTACCCCAGTAGATCTTATGAATGAGATCCTTTTGGAAGAAGAGTAGAAAAACTCTACAGATGGAAAATGTAATCTTCAAATTGAGGATGTACCTATTGAACATAAATACCTTGATTTATTTCCTAATAAATTAACTCAACATCCATCATATCATGAATTTATGTTTTCCATTGATTTAATCCCTGATTCAATGCCAATATAAACCTTAATATAATAGACATTTTATTATCGATGAAATTGATGAAACAATTTGAGGAGATGTGTAATAAAATATTTATATTCCATAGTTTTTATATGTGTATCACATATTTTGTTTCTTAAGAGAAAATATGGATCTATGTGATTGTTCATTCATTATAGGGAAATAATTACTATTATAATAAAAACAAGTATATTATAAATAACAATAATGACGTATTTGATCAACTTAATGGAGCTCAATATTTTTCAAAGATTAACCGTCATTATGGGTATCGTAAATTATTAGTAAAGAAAGAATATATTCTGTAGAAAACATTTCAAATGAGGTATTGACATTATGGGTTTATAGTAATTCCATTTTTTTTTGAATAATTCACCCTCTATTTTTTACATCTAATGAAAATATTATTCAAGGAATATCATGATGATTTTTATTTATTTATTTATTTACTATATCTTGATGTATTCTAAAAGATATTTGGACCATGAGAATCAATTACGGATAATTTTTGAACCTTTTAGATGAAAAGAATTATATGGGAAGTTTAAAAAGTTTGAATTATAGCTTCATAGAGTTTTTTTCTTGGCCATATTATCTCTAAGTATGGAGTCCCAACTGATCATATGAAGACAAAGGTAGTCGAAGAATGGATTACACCGATGAAAATAACTAAGGTACGAAGTTTAATTGGTTTACTAGGTTACTATCAATTATTTGTTCATTTGTTTCCAATTTTCTAACCTATTAACCAATATTACTCATAAAGGGGTTAATATCACATGGAAAAAGAAATGTGAATAATTATTTTTGAAGAATTTAAGAGATTGATGAATTATATGATTTTTACTCTATCATCAGAAAATAAAGGATTTGTGATATATATCAATACATCAAAAAAGGGAATTAGTTTTTTACTTATGTACAATGATAGTGTTATTTCTTATGCATCAAGGAAGTTAAATATTCATTTAAAAAACTATCCAACCCATATTCTTCAATTAAAATACATAATATTTTCTTTGAAGATATGAAGACTTTACCTCCATGGTGAAAGATATAAGATATAAATGGATCATAAGAGTATTAAATACATATTTTCACAGAATCAACTAAATATGAGGAAATAAAGATTGATCAAGTTACTCAAGGTTTATAATTTCCCAATACATTATCAACCAGGGATGGAAAATAAGGTAGCATATGCATTGATCAGGAAAGATCATGGAGTTATGACTAGAATGTGGATTGATAGGGATCCTATGTTCATTGATCAATTAAATATGGATATGACAATTTTTATGTACTATGAGAAATAAATACATTTTCAAATGATTTTCAAACCAAAATTTTTGGACAAGATAAATATTTTTCAACCTGATGATGAAAATTTAAAAATAAATTTAAAGGCATGAATGATTTATAAATGGAAGACTTCATTTTGGAAGCTGGAGTTATAAAATTTGTAAAGATACCATGTGTTTTATCTATAATTTAGCCAAAGGTGGAATTATTGGATGCTGATCATAGCATATATTTATCTATGCACCCTGGTATTACCAATTTGTATAGATATTTGAAGGAATGTTTTTTTGGGATATTATTAAGTTGTAAGTTTTTTATTATATGACAATATTTTTGGTTCATCATTAGGTGAAGGCTAAAAGAAATCGTCCTAGTGGATTAGTACATTATCTATCTATTCTTATGAGGAAATGTGATGACATTGTTATGTACTTTTCATTACATTTCCAAAGACTCCTTGAAATAATGATGCATTATTGGTTATTTTTTATCACCTCAAAAAATATATACATTTCCTATATTAATATAATATTAAATATTTATATCCTTGAAAAAAATATAAATACTTTTTAATACTTCATGGTGCCCCTCTTTTAATTATGTCTACTCTTGATCCATAATTTACATTAAAATACTGGAATATTCTTTAGAAGTCTCCTTATACTAAGCTCTATTTGAGCATCACTTATCACCCTAAAAATAATGTACAAATAAAAAAATTATTTAAACATTATAATACATGTTTAGATAATTATATATTGAATCTAAAGGTATGTGGGATTGTTATTTACCTTTTTTAGAGTTACCATATAATAATATCTTCCATTCAATTATTTAAATGGTGAAATATGAAGAATTATAGGTAAATAGATGTCATAATTTAACTTGTTGGGATGAATTTTGTGAGAGGATACTTGTAGAACCATGACTTGTGGTGGAGAAAATATAAAATGTAAATACTATTCAAATCCATATCAAAGAAGCTAAAATGATGAAAAAGTAATATACTGATAACCAAAGGAACGATTTGGTATTTCATGTTGGAGATCATGTTTTTTGTAAATTATATACATAGAAGGGTATTATAAGGATCCTTAAAAAGGAAAACTAAGCCCCATCTACATTGGACCTTTTTCAATCCTAGAAAGAATTGGAGTTATGGATTATAGTTTGTAAATGACACAAAGTATCTCTAATGTAAATGTTGTGTGATATATATAATTTTCAAGGAAGTAGATGTTAGAACCAATACATGTGACCACATATGAAGAAATATAATAATAACTTGATCCATCTTACTATGAAGAGCCTATCACGATTTTAGACACTAGAGAACAAGTGTTGATAATTTAGAAGACTCATATGGTAAAGGTACATTGAATAAATCATAAGATATAAGTGAAACATGGGAGCCATAAAAAAATTACTATGATAAACTAACCAAATCCTTTCAAGAGGTTATATTCTTAAAATTTCAATGATAAATTTTTTTAAGGAGGTAGTAATGTAACACATTGATATTTTAAGATATATTTCTTTAAATTTATTCTCTTCAATAGCTTATGATATGTGAAACCTCGAGTATAATTGAACCATAATATAATATAACATTATAACATAGACATTAAATTATTGGGTATTAATAGAACAAAAAAATTAGGAAAATTATATGGGTTACACATGTATAAAATAAATTCATTGGTTAACAATTAAAAAAAAGCATTTAAAAGTGAAAGAAATGTTTTTATACACGCACTATTCTTTATAATAATAAAATAAATTAATCACTATTGGTTAGTTATTTTAATGAAACTTATAAGATATATATTAAATCAAATGTTTTATCATTCATATAATACATTTTCTAATCCTGGGATAAAAATAAATCCAGTTTGATGCTTAAAAAATATATTTTTCTAAAAAGTTGTTTGATTCCGTTTTTCACACTTATTTTCAAATTAAAATTTTCTAATTTTAGATAAATTATATGAAACAAATAACATAATTTTTGAAATCATCAGGTCAAAATTATCTTATAGTGAATTATTTATAATTTTCTAAAAATGTAATGTTTTCGATGAATAGTGAAATCACATGTTTTTATGGAAAAATAAATTTTCATTTAAATAATTTAAAATTTATTTTTTTTTTAAAATTATTTAGAAAGTAAAATTTTAAATAATTGAATGATTAATACAATTTTTTTCAATGGAATAAATTTCATAAATAATTTTTATATGAAAACCTTTTATACTTATGGAAACTTTTTCTTTGAAAACTGATATTTATCGCGCTTGTGGTTTTGATTTTAAATTAAATTATTCCAATTTATTGAATTTAATTTGGTAAAATTGATTCTATAATTGGAAAAAAAATAGTAGGTAATAGTTTAAAATTATTATTTCCATAATAAAAATTAAAAAAAAATATAAATTTGTTACCATAGTTATATCTAAAATGAATTTATCGGGGGGGGGGGTAAACCAAACTAAAATGGTAATATAACTAATTTAAATTATAAAAATAATATTTTATAGACATATATTGACCATAATCTATCCCAATAGTAAATCAAGGGCTATTTTGAAGAAAGTTTCTTAGAGATGACTTTCATTTTGTATTATGTTAGGAAATTTCTATGTGGGTCCCCTTCCCCACTTATAAAAGGAATCCCCCTCTCCTCTCCTCTTAACACTTCAAGCCCCTTCTGGTTCAGCCAATAATTACCCATATAACTTTTTTAAATTCTTAAACACTTCCTATATTCCATGAAATTATCATAAAACCATTATATAAAAGCATTAAGTATGAACCAAAAGAGGTTTTCTGAAGAAGAGGAATAGTTCTTAACAATGCATCTTCATTTTTTTATTCCAATTGCACCTTAAAATTTTATAAAACCATAAAAAAAAATAACCAAAGTATCCTCTATATACTAATATTTTATTATGTTAATTTAAAAACCTATATCCATCCTTGTTCCATCAAATGGGAAACGAACATGTGGATCTTATGTACAAAGGACTACCACCTCGTGAACCGATGTAATTTTTTTTCCTCCACCACCTCCCACAGGTGGATATAATTATTGATTAAATGTATATATATATATATTATATTTATGAAAAAATTATATTTATGGAATTATAATATGAAATCTACCTTCTTAACTTCAAATCTGTTGAAAAATGATAACATCGCTCATGTATATGTGTGGACTACTTCCTAAACAAAGTGATGTGATGAATTTTTCTTTTTAATTTTAAATAGATGGTAATAAGGATATATTTAATGAGTATATATTATATATATGATATAATAATTATTCTTTAATGTTTAATTATTTTAGACCTTTCTCCTGATCCATCCATCGAAAAAATTGAAATAACATTCATGTGTATGTATGACTTACCCTCTCTATAAATGATGTAATTAATTTTTCTATCTCTAAATTTTATGGATATCAAAAATAAAAACATAATTAATATATATATAATTTATGTCATTATTATAATTATTAATATAATTTAACTGTGATCAATGTACAAGGACCGAAACTACCGAACCAAAACATATATTAAAAATGAAGTTGTTATTACCAGGAATACTAATTTTAACAAATGATGTTTAATAAACTGGTGTTAAAATATTATAATTAAATAGTTTTGGTTATGATATATATGATTATGGTTTAGTAATATATGTATAATAAATCTATATTTTCATAAAGGGAGTTCGAAAACATATGATGGAAGTCAAACTAGAGGTAATGGTTTATTTCGCAATCTCATCATTATTCGAGATTGTTTGTGTTTATATCTCCAAAATAGAAATTATTTTATATTTATATATTAAACCTAATTTATTTTCTTCTAATATTTTTATTTATATAAATTAAATTTTTTCCTTTCAATTTTTTTTATTTAATTACACAAGATACAAAATAATGTTTTTATGGAAAGCCAACTCTGTTTTTCTACATGGATAGGAATATTTCTATTTTTTACTCATATTTTCCTTGAAATATATAAAAGGATTTTTTTATCACTATAAAATTATTTATTAAATATATTTTATCCATTTTATATTTTTACAGAACATTTGAAAGGAATCATCTTGTCATTTTTCAAATGATGGGTTTTTTTACCATTTTACAGTTGTGTGGAAGGAATATTTTTTAACATAATGTATAAAATTTGATACCATCATGTAAATTCGTTTATTTTAAAATTATATTATATTTTTAAAAGTTAATTTTAAATTAAAATGTTTTCTTTAATATTTTTGAAGTATTTTATACTTTAAATAAGATATTTCAAAGTGGAAAGGGTATGTTCATCAAGGTAATTTCCCTTAATATTTTTAAAGTATATTTATATCACAATTATTTGGTTAATATTATGCTTTAATAGGGATGTAGAATTTGGTAATATTTTAAATGTAAATTTGTAAGGTGTGTGATTATGTTTATTGATTGGTAAATTTATTAACATTTCATATCCTAGTTTTTCATTATGAATGTCGGTATTGATTATGTTTTAACCCTTTTATATGATGAAGGAATTAGAATAAGCAAGTGATGTTTGGGTCCCTCTATATCCCCTAGATTCATTGTTAGGTCTCGTGAGAAAAAAGAATTTTATTATTTTGTCAAGGGCCTACATATTTATGTATGATTTCTTGGAATTAGTCCTTGACTGTATGTTTTTGATGTCCAAAAATTTTTATTCAATAATTATAAAACTAGTTTTTATTTGTGTTTTTATATTATACATGGATTTATCCCCCAATTTTCTGGTATTAGTAATGTGTAATATTTTACTATTTTTTTATCCCATCCTAGTTATTCATGTTTTATTTACTTTATTCTATCTTTTGTTGTATGCAAACCCTTATTAAGAATCTGAGATAACCCCTTTATTTTGTGTCCTTTTAGTATGTTCATAAAATGTGTATTATGATTTATATGAAGGGATATGAAAAAGTGAATACTTTTGTTCTCCAAGAAAATAAGATGTTGTATTTTAAGTTTTTTTGTAATGTGGGATTCAATTATGTATCAAGTTTTCAAAGACTACAAAATTATTTATCCATTAGGGATGTAATTAGTTATATCTAGTTCCAAAGTAATAAATTAACCATTGAATTTGGGATTCTATGGCCATGGTATTTTCAAAACTCCATATGAAATATTGTATGGAAATAATCCTACATCAAAATACTTCTGGGAGTTTGGAAGTAAATTAATTATTCTCAATAAGGAAGAGAAAGACAAATTTGAATACCAGGGATATGAATTATTATTTCATAGATACCCAATAAATACTAAATATTAATTGTTTTACAAAACAATTATTTATAATATGATTTAAATAAATTATTTTGTGGTGTTCGGAGAGAAAAAATAACAACAAAAGATTAGAATATTTTTCATGAAAACTAACAAATTTCTGAATTTTTGAGTGGTGAAGAAGAGTACGGTTCAAGAAAACTTACAAGGTCTATGGGAATTTTGTGGAAGACTCATATTGTGAAAAAATCCCATAAATTACACTTGGTTCATGAAGAAAAAAAATTAAGTTTAAAATCACTGAAATAAATATTATTGGAGACCATATATCCCCATTTAAATCATATGAATGAAGGTTCAAAAACTGGTATATTTATTATCATTTGAAGAACCAAAATTTTTATAGAGGCTAAAAATGATTATAATTCCGTAAAGTCAATGAATAATGAGATTTCCCAAATAGATATGAAAAATCAATTGGATGTTGTTCCATGTACAAGTGACAATAATTTCATTGGAACGAAGTGGGTGTTCTAAAATAAACTAAATGAAGTTTCCATGGAGATTCAAAAAAAATAATGACATGTGTGAAAATTATATTACTAAACTGATGGAATTGACATGGATGAGATATATTCACTATTTTAATTTATTGAAACTATGCAGATATTTTAGACATTAAAATTCAGAAGGGTTTTAACATCTATCAAATGGAGTTCAAATAATACTTCTCAAATTATTTCCTTGAGGAGTATGAATATATTTACAAACTATATGGGTTCATCATAGATAAAGATAAAGATTTAGTGTATAATCTAAATAATTCTGTTTATGTACTTAAGAAATCACCAATGACATGGTATTATAGATTTGACCAATTCCTAAAGAATTTTGTTCTTCATAGAGGATTAGTTAATCATAATCTCCATATCAAGAATGAGAATAAACAATAATTTATTATTCTTATTTATGATGAGTAAATAATTTTTGGATTATTGGATGAAATATAATTTCAGAAGATTTTTGAAATCATGACGTGAGAATTCGAGATGTCTCTAATTATAAAAATATCATTTTTTATCTATCTTGGAGGTAGTTCAAAGAGTAAATAAGATATTTATCTCAAAAAAATATTCTGATGATATTTTAAGAATATCTCTAATAGAGGAGTAATGGATCATGGAAAATCTTGCGGTGAAAGATATAAAGTATCAAAATATGAGTTGGGGAACAAGTTAGATGTGACAAAGTATTAGAGAATTATTGTAAGTTTACTCAATTTGATATCCATTCGAACAAATATATTATTTTCTAAATTCTAAGCCATTCATTTTTAGAGTTATCCCAATGATATTCACATGAAATCTTTGAAAAGATATCTTTGATATATTCCTCATACAATGGACTATGGGTTGTTCTATCCTAATGATGCATATATAAATTTGGTATGATTCATTGATGCGGATTGTGTTGGTTCAGTGGATGACTAAAAATAAAATTTTGATGGTTCTTTCTATCTTTGGATTTTATGTATTTCATGAAAGATCATGAATATATATTTCATTTCATTGAGTAACATGGTGGAAGAGATCATTTCTGGCATAAAATAATTTACCCAATTATTATAGATTTAAAGAAAACTTGATGACATGGGTATTTAAGTAATTTCTCCCATTATAATTATGTATGAAAGCTCAGGTGAAATCAATCTTATGAAATAACATATAAAAATTCATAGAATAAGAACATTATGATGAAATATCATTTCATATAGAAGAAAGTAGATAAAGGAGTTTCTGGTTCTGGATTATGTGTCAACACATGATCACATCTAAGATATCTTAAAAGAGATGCTAACCAAATTGGTCCATGAAAAAAATTTGTTGGATGCCAGATTCCAAACATATTTATCTACTTAATAAATTTTGGGCTACACACCCACTCCCTATAGTATCTTAAATAAGAAAAGAATTTTTTTCTCACCTCAATTATTTGTATTTATAATCCCATTTTTTTAGAACATTTTAGAGTAGTTAAATATTTGGGTTCATTTACAATGGGGGAGAAAAGGATCCATGTATTTCTAAAAAAGGAAGGAAGGATATAAGTATATTTTAAAAGGGACATAAAGGCACAAAATCACGGGGGAATTAGTGAAAGTTATATTTAAGTGATTATTTATGTGGTTGAAATTATTTAAATGTGTTCATGAAAAAACATTCATTCAATTATTTTTTCTCACACCAATAATTGATCACCTGGGATCCGAATTAAAAAATAATGGTTCATGTTACATATTTTGAGATTGATTATGGTTGGATTATTTGATGAGTTTTCAAAAAACCCAAAGTTTGATATTGTTGGAAAAATTATTTATTTTTCTTCTATGTGTTTTGTTTATTGAAAAGGTGGTAAAGGGAACATGGATTATTTATTTAAGACCAAGTACATGTTGCAGTCACAATTAAAAAGAAAAAATATTTTTGGTAGTTCTAAAAAAATATTCCATTTATTTTATGTTTCCAATCCATCTGAACCCCACATATGTGGGAGCATGCTTGACCATATAGGGGAACCGTTTGGTAGTATTAGCCATGACGACACCAGAGTGGTAGTAAAACACACATGTGGGTTTCCATGTTCATTGAGAAGTGGTTCATACTCTAGGGGAGAAATCATGGAGGATCCAGTCCATGGTGTAGGGTAGAACCATCGAGGAGGTTCAGAGAAAACCCTGTTACTCACTTCTAGAAGGTTAGTTAAACATGTTCTCTTATATGCAATAAGATTTATAGAGTCATGTTTGATGAAGGATTTGAGGTTTTCATAATATACATATTCAAAGGTAACCGAAACACAAAATTATTTTTTATGGTTTTTGGTCCCTCTAGTTTTTTTGGGATGTTCATAACGCATCACACAGGGCTATTCCACAGTACCTTTGGATAATAATTTTTCCATGACGTAGCCATGCATTGTGATGAGGAGTGTCCATAATTGGAAGAAATATGGTATTTTGTGAAATGACCCATAATTTTTATCAATGATATCTTTCTATTTTAAAAATATATTATATAGTATAAAATACATACATCACATAGGGAACCCAATAAAAACATTTTCTTTTTAAATTAAGAATACAATTAGTGGTATTTATAGAAATTAAGAAACATATACCAATAGAATATTAATTGACAATTGGAATAGTAATTTGATAATAGGGAATAGTAATATAGCATGTAGAATAGGAACCTAGCCTATGAATGTATCAATAAAATTTAGGTATCTTATAAATGAAAACATGATATATTTATATCAAGGAATTAGTAAATAAATGTTTTAAAAATGAAAAATTAAGTATCGGACTCATTGTGAATCATAATTTTTTTTACAATTTTATAATTATTATAATTATTTAAAATAAATTTTATTCATAAAATAAGTTCACCAATAAATATTTTGTTTTCTTATTATTATATTATAATTTGATGAGACCATAATTAATTTTTCAAAGTTTCATAAAATCGGTTATAATTTTAAATCAATGTTTTTCCCATAAATGGCTATTTGAATTTAAAATTAAATTTATAATATTTATAAAATTATTAAAATAATATAGTGTCCATTTTTGGAATCTACCCTTCAGAAAATTATATGGATGAGTTTTTGGTATTTTTCTAAAATAGTTGAATTTTTGTTGAATAGTTGTATAGGGTAATTTACAATATTTAATAAATACATGAATTATATAGTCTTAGATGATGTATGGATGATGTAAGAATTTTTTTTTAAAATATCCTAGACCTTTTACTATTTGATTCACAATAATAAAAATTATTTATATTCTTGAGTTGAAATAATAAACAAATGAATAAAATAATTAAAATACCCCTCTCCTCCCACTATAAATACCACCCTTCACCACCTCTTCTCCTCACACCTTCTGAGCCATGTATATTTATTATATTATTCCTAATTTATCTCCCATACTTCTTACCCATGTTATGGGATTTATGGTATCACCAAAATACTATTTCCAAGTGCCTTAAAGAGGTTCTCAAGGAGCCGACACTCAAGAGGTAAAACCCTCCATCTTTCCCTTTTAGTTTCTTTTCATTTCTTATCCTTACCTCACCTCACCTATCCAAATTGAAATTATAAATCCATTATAAAATATATATACTATAATTATATTATGTTAATGTTATATACATAATCAAATATATTCACTTCTCTTTGTATCTTAAAAATGAAAACATCATCTGTGATGTGTCGATTCACCACCTTTATGGACACCAATTTTTCAATTTATTTTACTTCCTTTGTGGCTAGTCACAAAAACATTATAATTTTATAAAAAACTAAAATATATATTACAAATTTTACTAGGTTATTTAACTAATATATATATACATAATATTAAACAATAAATTACAACTAGTTCGAGATGATTGCAAATTCAACAAAATAAACTAACATTCATAATTAAATTTTTATCTAATGAATCATTATTATATCTGAAAAAATGATATATGGGATGATTTATAATTTTTTAGGATCATTAATATCATATAATTCCACTTCTATAATTTTTCTTCTATTTTAAAAGAACTCCAATAATTAAACTCAAAGGAACAAATCATAAAATTATGAAAACAAACGCACTCGAGAAAAACAAATTAAACATTATAACTCATAATAAATGAATAAATAAACTTAATAAAATAATAATAAATCAAATTAATGTATAATAGGTTATTAAATAAATAATAAATTTATTTAATTTTATTGTCTAGGACATTATTTATAAGTGAAGAACACGTTCAGACATAAGGTAAGGGATTATCTCTGAACCCCGATTTTTTCCTTCAAGTTACACTTTCTCTCTCTTTGTCCCAATGCAATACTTTATTCTTCTTCTGTAATCCACCTAAATTATGTGTGTGTGTTCCAAAAATATATAACTATATCAATTATTTTTTTATGGTGGAATACATGTTTTATGAGGTTCTATTTTCAATTACTCCTGATAAAAAAGCCCGATTAAAGGGAAATTCCCTATTTCTTACTCATTTTTACGCACACACCATAATATTTTTTAAGACACAATTATTTTTATAAAAGAAATATTTTTATAATTAAATACTATCTTAGTTAATTCATATATTTATGAAAATAATTATTCCTTTTGTCTCTATAAATTCTATTTTATATTTTCTATTAAACCACACCAAGATGGATCATTTTTAAAGTTTATTAAACTCTCTTTTTACATGTTTTAACATTAGTCAGACATTATTTATCATTATTTATTCATAACTTCCCTGATAAATATCCATTTATAGTTTAAATCCATTCTTTCATGAACAAAATTATGATACACCCATTGTTTATGCCTTATGATATGATTATGATACCACTTTCTATCCATGTGTAACCCTTATGTTTATACCTTATGTTTGATTCTTAATGTGGAACACATATGCATGAAATTTTTATGATGAATGTTCTTAGATATATCTTCAATACATTGGGTAAATTTTAGTCTCTTGAGACTTCATGTTGGGATAGGGAGTAAACCTTATTACTATATGGGAGTTTTTATACAATGTGATATTGTCTTGGCATTTAGCCTTGACTCATGTTTATGTAAGGTTATATATTGCTACCACATTCTTATGTTTCCATGATTACCTAATCCCTTGTTCTATATCTTAGGATTCCATATGTTAATTCACGTTCCTTCCCTTTTTATATAATCATGTTATTCCTTCTAACACATGTGCTATGATTTATTTCTATGTTTATTCCCTTACAATGATTTTTTTCTCATCCATTTTTTCAATGTATTTCTAGGTTGTCATATGTAGATGTAAGAGATAAAATTATGTTATGAGGTCATTGAGTATGATTAAATAAAATATTTTTTTTTGTTTTATAATTACTAATTATGTACTTAACATTTTAAATACACCATACTTTATGATCCTTGATATGTATTTAATGGTTAATTATACTTAAAATAATTTAATCATATATGTAAAAGGATAGGGCCACTATAGTTGGTATCAAAGAATGATCTAGTTATTTTTAGAGATTATCAATATAAAACTTTATCAATAACCCTAGGGATAATTCTATCACCATAGATATCCTAGATTGAACCTTAGGGAATCAAAAGTTAGGATATAATTTTCATTTATAAGTTTATCTTTCTATGTTCAATGTTTCCTTTTTTATTTTCTTATTAAATAAGTATTCAAGACCACCTAATTGTACATTATTTTTTCTATTTAATAGTTTTAAAGTGGATAACACATTCCAATAATCAATGTGATAATAAATGTGATTATTTCCCTAATGAAATTCCAAATCAAATGGGGGCAGGATCTCAAAACTTCATTATAGTAATAACAAAACAAGATCAAGTTATGAATTTAATCTTTTTGAACACCCTACTTATCCTAATAAAGATAAATCTATGGTAAAATAATTTATGCGAAAAATGCCTCTCGAATTTACTGGATCTTCTAATCCCATCATCATGGAACAATGGGTTAAATCCATTGAAAAGATATTATCTATCCTTCAATGATCATAATAAGAGAAAGTTGTACTAGTGGTCTATTATTTTGAGGGGGAAGATGATCAGTGGTGGAAACTGCTCAAAAACACAAAGTAAAAGGATAAAATTTATTCCAAGGATTGGGATTATTTCAATAAAATATTTTTAATAAATATTTTTCCCAAACTATCCATTTTAACAGAGAAAGGGAGTTCCCTTGGCTGAAATCCCAATACCCCACATGTCAAAATTTTGTGAAGAAGCATCCTGAGAACTATCTAAAGGGAACAAATATATGGTTAAAATATTTTGGATAGGGGTATTTTGGATAATTAGTTCCAAAGTAATATAAAGAAGCCAAAAATTTTGAAAGAATAAAGGATGATTCAGATTAACACTAATACTTTAGTTTAGTGCAGCATTTATACTACAAGGAACATGGTCATTAAGCAAGTTAATGATCTAAGACAAGGGTTTTCAGAGACATTCAACAATAAAATCCTAGGAATAAAGGAAGGGAATATGATATCACTACTTCTACAGTGGAGCCCAACAATGATATGGTGACAGATACACTAGTTATTCATTCAAGGATAGAAAATTTACTATTTGATTATTGTTCTATAAATTATTTCATATCATCAATGTTTAGTATAACTATTAAAACACCTCCTCATAATATGGATGTTGAGTTATTTATGATAATGAATAATGGGGAATTTATTTAATTCAAACTATATAACCCATCCACAACTAGTTTTTGTGGGATAAATCTCTATGAAAAGATATTCTTAATTTCTTTGGTGTAGTTTGTTGCTATATTGGGTATCGATTGACTATTTTTATACAAATACAACATCAATGGTTGAGAAAGGGAGATCAATATTCACATACTAAGATATCGTCCAATTTTTAATGCCTCGACCCTAGTTACCCAGAGTCGATGCATTATTTTAATACATTGGCATGATTACAAGGAATCAAGTCCCAAAAGACCGATAAGTTTAGAATTCTTGGAAAATAGATTACATACATGAACATTTCATTACACATTAGAAAATAAAACACAAAATAAATTATCCTTTGAGACCTCCATTAATACCCTAGCTTATCCTTGCTTATCAATCATAAATTACTTCTTGGAATCCTAGGAAAATAAAACATAAGAAAGGGGTGAGCTCAGATGCTCAGTAAGGATAACAATATTGCAAAAACTTTCATAAGTAAGCATAAACATTTAAGGAAATTTATAAGACTAAACACGAGCTTTTTAAAAATAAACTTCATCATAATATAGAAAAAATCAAAATAATTCAATTTAATTATTCACATGGATATTCTACTAGTCGAATAATAACATTTAATATCAATAGCCAAGTTCATAATGATGGAATGCATAATGCCAGACTTCATACCCACATAGTCAAGGCCTTGGGCCAAGACTACAAATATGATTTTGTCAAGGCCTTGTGACAAGACACTAGTTTGTCCCATGAGACCAACCGATGCATCAAACAGATATAGTGGGCTTCACTCATCACATACTAAGTCCAATGCATTCCTCATATGAAAAGGTTTAAACATAACATAAACATTCATATTAAAACTAGCATAAAAAATCTCAATACATTATCCGTAAACCATGAATGGTATAGAAATAACACATCCACAATAAAACATATCACAAAACCTTCAATACAATAAGGAAATTTTTTATCATAACAAATCAACCTCGATCAAGAATAATATCCCGTAAATGATGATGACATGGTTGAAAACAATCAGTAAAAATATTTGAGAGAAATATCCTTTTTTCATGAAATCATTTAAAAGTCACACAATTTTAAAAAGAATACATTAAAGAAATTTTTGAATAAAAGTGTCCCATACCACTTGAAACTTTTAAAAATAATTATCATTTCAAAACATTCATGTCCATATAAATAAATCCTTAAAATCATTTTTGAAAACATGGACATTAATTAAAAAGGTTTAGAAAGATAAATCTTTAAAACATTTAAAATGATGATATAATTAAATAGACCCTCCCATAAAGCCTTAAAATATTCCTTTTGAAAACATTTTTTTGAAATATGGGTATCAATGATATGTATTTCGCAGTAGATACTTACGTAAAAACAACCTCAGATAATAAAGAGATTGTGAAATTAACCCTTACCTTGCACTTTCCTTTGGTTGAGGGTACGTTAAACCTCTTGTATAATGACCATAGTATGTTATTAAATTATAATAGAACCATATTCATATTTATTATATCATAAATGATTCATATATGACTTTATACTACCCATTTAATAATTATTTCCATGTTCAATTAAAATTTCGGATAATAATCGCTTTTTTTATCATACGTGTTTTAACATGTTATTCTTGATCATTTCATTTAGATCCTGATTTAAATACATACATAATATAAAAATTGATTTATATATCATATATATTTAGAATATAAATATTTATAATAGATATACATATGAAATGGAAGGCACGATTTATGGAGACGGTAGGCCGTACGTATGCATAAACGTTGTTTCAATTTTCATATCGTATTGAACAGAAGTAAGGGAATAAGATATATGTAAGTACACACACACACAGATATATATATATATATCTCCAGTAGAATTATTATTTCATATATTACATACTTATTAATAATATATATTTTTATAATCATCATTGAATGGTGAACGTAGAAATGAATCTCCTCGCGTCGTGGAGACGGTAATCTGTACGTACGCACAAGAAAAAATATCATTATATTGATGATGAAATAGTATGTAATTGGATTTCATATCATATATAAAGAATCATTAATATGTTATATTTATTATTTACATCTGTTATAATCAATATTATACCCATCCAAATTATGAAGTGTTTGAATAAAAAACTACACCACAACGTGGAGATGGTAAGTCGTACGTACGCACGTATGGTGAATTTTTCATTTATAGGATGGATAGAATAATGAATATGGTTGTACCTTATTTATAATAACATCTCAGTATGTATAAGGTACTAGAGTTATTATTTTGGTATGAAAACAATAATGAAATTGGAAGTGAAAGAAGAAAAGAACTTGAAAGAGGTGATGAAATTATTACCTCTTCTTTGGGTGCTTCCTTTTGAGTTGATCAAAAGGGCTCCATAGGTTAGCCTTCTGATCAAACTAAGGACTCTAGGTTGAAGTGAGGTAATTTGGGTGGATATTTGGGTAGTGTTTGGCCGATCCAAATGGCTTTGGAGGTGTGATTTTGAGAGAATGAAAAGTGCCCTTTTATAAGAGGGGTGAGGGTCAGTTTAGGAAAAGATTAAAATATTAATCTATTATACAATAATATTCGATTTATAATGGCTCCATATGAATTTATTTAGAAAAATAGGTGGTTATGGGTCAAAATACTCTCAAAAATATGTTTTATACATGTTTAGGTTATCATTTTAACCTTATGTTTTAGATTTAACTCTCAGTTAAATAATTTAACTTTTATTGTGTCTTTTTGTATTCATACACTGTATGGTTAATAAACTTACTCTAAACTTACAAGAGAACCTCAAGTTGTTCATTAATGAAATATATAGTATTATTTAATCCCGTTTTCTTAACCTTATATTTTTAGGAATATTATATCAACCAATAATATAGTATTTGTTTTAAAAAAATATTTTATGTCAATTTTGACACTATTTGGTATTTATTTTTTGTTAAAATAATAATAGCATGATTACTTCGAAAACAATTGATTGAATAAACTCTAACATGTCATATTAAACTATATAATTTTTGAAATTCATCAAAAGTCTCAAATTACATTTATTTGGGTATTTATAATATCAATTATTTTAATCTTTTATTAATAAGGTAATTACGACATCATCATTGTGTCATAAATAAATTTAATTATTTAATGTATAAAAATTATAATTAAAATACCATTATGTATGAAATATTTTTATCTTTCTAATGAATATTTATAGTCCAATTGATCTTATGTATAATCCTATATTAAAAAAAGTTAGTTATGAAAACTTGAATTTAAAACTTTTAACTTTTCTTTAAATTAAATAATTATAAATTTCATAATCTAATCCAAGTTGACCGAAAGGATAATATTTTATTCTTAAAGTTTTTTATGTCTAATTACACTTATCCAATAGAATTAGGACATGTTTTAGGGTAATTATAATATCATTTTTACCCTTAATTACCCTATTTACTTTTAACCGTGGTAAATAAAAGTCAAAAGTTACTATTCACCAAAAATTAATTTCATCTTATTGAACCACATTTTACTTTCTAAGGATAACCGTGTCTCTCATATTTTTTAAATTCAACTCACAAAAGTGGTAAAATTATGTTTTATGCAAATTTTCAAATGCTCTTAGAAGGTGGGTAAAAGACAGTAAAAAGTTCAATAATATTTTTTATATCTAAACTTATTATAATATGAGTCCAATGAATTAAATTGAACATATATAGGTGTTATGTATTTAATTTTACCTAAAATAAATTGAAATAAAATATCTAATTACTTAAATAAAAAGTTGGTTTTAAACAATTACATAGGGTTTTTCACTATTCATAAAAAATTAAAGGTTTTCAGAAAAATACCAAAAATTCACCCTAAGCTAATTATGATATTCTGAATTAAAAAATGAAGTCTATTTTACTAAATTCAAAACATATAAGTTTCATTTATTAATTTAAAATTAATTCTCATTGTCAAAACCAAAAAAGTGGGGTTTTAAAAAAGTAAACACTAACAAAAGATTGACATGTGTTTATGTCAAATTTAAATGTGAAATTAATTATAATGAACAAAATTGTATTAAATGATAAAAAAATAATCTAATTATACTTCAAAACCATTCAAATGTATAATTTAACACTATTAATTATTTTGATTAAAAAAGTTGTTTTCAGTTAAAATTTAGTATTTTTCACTATTCACCCAAATTTAAAAGTTATCATAAAAACACCAAAAAATTATCAAATCTAAATTTTTATGTCCTGATTCTAAAGAAGAAGTTTATTTTGTCAAATTTAATATATAAAAGTGTAAAATATTGTATTTAAAAAGGGTTCACCTATTAAAAGGCAGTAAAATTTTATTTTTGAAAAATATTTCTTTTATCTGAAAAAATAATTTTGTTCTCATATTATGTATAATAAACACATAATATGGATTATAAAATTATATAGAGTATATAAAATTTAAAATTCAATTAACACTATTCATAACCGCTTTTTGAATGACAAGTTTGGTAAGTTGTGGTGCACTCAAACTCGGTGTTGTGTGTTGCACAAGTTATTGAATTACTTTGAAGAGATAACGTACTATGAATTCTTGGGGTGGTAAATTCACATCTCCTTAAATAAATTGCATCCTATAATGTTGAATTTGTTCTTCAAAAATAAATGGTTAAAAATAGAAAATACCTTTGTGGAAAACCCACATCAGAAATTGGGTTAATAAAATTTAGTTTTAATAAGAGGGAAAGGGAAATGAAAAGTCACCCCCAAATTATGATCTCAATTATAAGAACAATGGTGGAAATTAGAGACACATAATTAGAGGAAAAAACATAAATATTTATAGGGAATGATTGGGGTCATCAATCACAGACAAGTGTAAAATTGAGGGCCTCAAATCCATCAATCTATGACGATTTAAAATATCATCGGTTCAACAAAACATTAGGCATTAGGATAACACATTTTTGGTTTTAATATCCCTTACCTAAAGTTTAAAAATTAATTTATTCATATAATAAGAGGAAAAATAAATATATACTTGATAAGTAGTGTAATGTCTCAGATTTTCCGTTTATTATTTTTAAATATTATATGGAATTATTTCGAGACCGGGCGCGAATATGGAACATCATTCCGAGATCCAGTGAGCCCGGAATGGTGGTTTGAACTTTTTTTAGTTAAGTGAGTCGGCACTTGTGCGCGGTTGTGGCATTTTCCAAATGGATGCCCGGATTCAAAATCTGAGCGTACCGTTGCGTCTGGGACGACGACTTTACCTAAGAATGAAGATAACCTTGACTGGTGCGGGTCGAGGGAAAAAGTTAATTTTCTGACATTTTAAGTAAAATAAAATAAATTAAATTAACCATTTTATTGTATTTCATTTAAGGAAACATCCGTTGCAGCGTGGCGACGGTGCAGATGTTTCCTAAATTGATGGCGCGTCTTAATGACTTCGAAATGGAAAGTCAGCGCCATTAATACTGCCGTGTAATTAAATGCCAACTTGTTTCCCCTTTTTAATGGGTTAAGAAATTGTACGTCCTCGGCAATGTAGAGAGAGGAACCTCTGTAGAATCCACGGTGCGTTGGAGAAAATTCTCGATGATGAATGAAAATGGATCAAAACCAAGGATCGTTGCACCGATGTTGAAGGATCTCGACAACAATGGCAGCACGATGCCTTCATCAACGATCGAACCTTTCGAAAGGTAGGGGTTGTTATTTCGATTTCTTTTCCCCGTATTTGAGTTTAAATGACGAACGCAGATCAACCACAAACAAGTTGATCCGTGGATTCGTACGTTCTTGCGGGAGGGATTTTTCTTCGGGAAGATTATGGAGAATTGATCCATGCTTTAAGTTGTTGTTGATTCTTTCCCCGTTTAAGCCTATTAACGAGAGAGGATCAATGCCGTGACGAACGAAGGTGAAGGTTCGTTCCTCAATTTGTTTATTTGGATTTCTTCCTCCTTTTTCCCCGCACGTTCTTCGCGCTCTTCACGGGGCGACGAACAACGAATCATTGCACATCCGTTCTGCGACGCAACGATCCCAAATCAAAGGTTCGACATCGCAACGTCCTTGTGGAGGTGCGGTGATGATGGTGGATGACCAATCGGACCGGATCGGAAAGATCGTTCTTCCAGCGTTCTTCATGCGGGAAGATCGGAACACGTTTTCAGAGCCGATCAGAGGCCCGAAAATGACGGAAGCGGCTTCGTGGGGTCAGGGAGACCAGAACCTGGAAGTTTTTCAGCGATCGGATGACCATATTGATGATCGGAGAAGCACGGGAGGCGCACCGGTGAAGATCACCATTTCTGGAAATTTTCAGAATACCCAACGTGTACTTCCGAAGAAAACGTCATGTAGTTCCGGTAGTGGCGGCTAGGGATTCAGGGTCAGAGAAGAATCACAAGGCATGGGACACCGGTCACACAGCGTGTTGGACCTTCCTCGAAGCTCGGTGTGTACTTTGGGTAGTACACGAACACGGGATGCTCTACATGGCTTTAGGCGGCACGATGAGTACAGCTCGGCAGAGGTGGCTACACGAAGCTCGGTGTGTATCCCGGGGATACACGGACATGGAATGAAGTACACAGTCGTGTACTCCATCACCCGGCCAGGCGAGGTCAACAGCGCGGGTCACCCCATGTGCAGATTTCATGGTTTGGAGTACAAGGGTTGGTGATCGTGTACGGGCACATGGCCAGAGTACACGAAGCCAACCAAAGTTACCCAGACACGCCGTGTACTTTGTACTACACGCCGTGTACAAAGTTTTTCTACATGACCTGCCTCACGACATGGGCAGTGGTACACGGGCAGCACCAAGGGTCAGACAACACGGCGTGTATCATTTTTACACATCGTGTACTTTTTGGAAAACGGCTTGGTCCTTTTGTTCACCGTGCCTTGAACATCTTTCGTTTGGGTTAGTGCCCCTTATTCTTCTTTCCCTGAGGGTCAGGCATCTTTCCCTCATGCAGGATTTTGATCCCTTCAGTAGTAATTTCTGTGATAGAGTCAGGCATCCATCTGAGAGGCCCGGATCGAGATCCTCAATCCATTCTAGACCCTAGGTAGAGTCAGGCATCGATGTGACCAACTCTACAGGGAGTTGATCCTCTACCTAGTAGGTGAATTCTGGATGAGTCTCAGTATTCTCCATGGCCCTGGGAGTGATCCTCATTTGTGTATCGAGATCTTTCCCACTCAGAAGTGTGTCTCTCATAATGAGTGATTCTATCTATCGTAACCCTTCCACTGAGGAGTGTGTCTCCCATAATGAGTGTAGCCATCTCTCGTGATGGTTCCTGACGAACATCACTTGTCGGGCAGATGTCATCAGAGCTATAAGACTTGTGGAGTGTGTCCTCCCGGAACGACTGCATCACGGAATCTTCGAACAGAATCCCTTGCGGGGGTATGCGGTCATGTGACTTGTTTCTAGACCATGGGTCTGGGTTTTGAGTATATCTGGTTTGTTCTATATGTTCTGTAGACATATACTGTGCATAGTTGATCGTACCTTTACTTTGTGTACTGCTTTTTGGTTTTCGGGGTCCTCAACTGAGTATTGTTATACTAACCCATGCACGAGCTTTGCCCACACGTCTGGTGTCTTGTGCAGACGAGCATCCTTTTTACAAAGTCCAGGGCGAACTAGGACAGGACAGAGATTTCTGAGTTCCCTATAGGCCGAGGCGTTCCTACAGCTACGAGCGGCAGTCCCAGTACCTTTGTGCTTACAGGTTGGACTTTTCAGTTTTTCATACTCTTGCTTTTGGTGGGCTTGTATTCTGGACCATTTTACTTTTATAGTACTCTATCTTTCATCGTACTCTGTTGGTTGGGTTTAGTTGTATGCATGCATCTTTGTTCCTTAGTGTTTTACATTTCAGCATTTGTGGGCTTGGAGATGTGTGTGTGTGTACTGGTACTTAGGCAATGCCTCCCATGTTAGTGACATGCCTACTCGATGCTAGTCACCATCCCTTGGCCTATTGAAGGCGGGCTTGGGGAGTCATGGCGCGGTCCCCACTGGGACGGGTCGTGATAGAGTGGTATCAGAGGTGGTCGTTTCTACCTTAGGACCAAGAGTCTGTGAATTTGGTTTGGGAAAACAGTGTTAAGTGTTTCGGGTTCGGCTTTCAGGCCAGGGACCCAGTGTTGGTGTGGCGGCCAACGTATCCGTACACCAGGACTCTGATAACCTATTTTTCGACCCGGTTCATGAAAACACTGGTTTTGGGGAAATAAAAGGTACATGCATCATATAGGAATCGTTTGTGTCTTCCATGTCCTTGGTGCCAGCTATCCAGATATACTCATTGAGCGTGACACATATTGCTTCTCTATAGGAGGCCTTCGTGATGCGTAACCGCTAGGATTCAGCAGCACGATCACGAGGATGACCCCCTCAATGACGAGGCTTTGATACAGGGACCAGCTCCCCAGGCGTTGCCACCAGGTGGTGCACCTGCTATACCACCAGTCGAGCAGCCAGTGGTACCTTCAGTACCGACCGGAGAGGTGCGCAGGCTTAGCGCACTCCACGAGTTTCAGAGACAGAGACCCCTCAGGTTCCTAGGTGAGCCCGACCCTCAGGCGACTGAGGATTGGCTTGAGGAGGTGACCAGAGTTTTCCGTCTAGTGAGCACACTAGCAGACCAGATAGTGGTCCTAGGATCGAGCCTTCTTCAGGGTTCGGTGGGATGATGGGGGAGTCTGACCACGCAAACTCACGATGAGGAGACTCTTTCGTGGACGGAGTTTGAGCGACTCTTCAGGTAGCGAGTTATCTCTGGTTACACTGAGAGTTGTACGCATCCAGGAGCTTCTTCAGCTCTATCAGGGCAGTATGACGGTGGCTGACTATTCATCGAGGTTCACAAACCTCACCAGGTACTCGATGGATATGGTCAGAGATCAGTAATTCAGAGCTCGGACCTTCGAGCGAGGTCTACGGAGATACATCAGAGCTAGTGTCATGCCTCTATGCATATCGACCTATGCTGAAGTGCTCGAGTGGGCCTTGGTGATTGAGAGCTTCTTGGCGGAGCAAAGACAGCCGCTGGTAGTCAGCAGCAGGCAGACAGGTGCGGAGACACCGGCAACAGGGAGCCGACGTCAGACGCAGGGATCAGGACGTGGGAGACGTCATAGAAGGACCCAGGATAGGGGATCGACATTCCAGGGCTCTCAGGCTGGATCTAGTCAGCCTAGGGAGAAGCAATGCTACGCATGCGACAGTAGGGGCATCTCGTTAGAGATTTCCCGACACGTCAATCTGTTGATAGGGAAGTGGTGGATGGACTACCGAGGCAGAGGCATAGAATGGAGCAGGCAGATCCGCCAGGCAGAGGATGTGGCAGAGGAGCAGGGAGAGCTGCGGGTGGTGGCAGAAGCTTCGACTTACTTCCACCACCACCCCCGGGAGGTCCGCACCAGGCTCAGGGAGCTGGGGGACAGGGATGGGGACAGCTGCATGCGGTCGAGGCATACGACCCAGGGGCTCCAAGGATGATTCGAGGTACGATCTGTGCCTTTTATACCTTAGTTTCCATACTCATAAACACAGGTGCCAGTCATTCCCTTATAGCCACATATCTTGTACAAAACCTCGAGATTCCGGTAGAATTGTTGACTCTATCCTTACGCTTAGAGACACCTATGGGAGGAGACTCGATGATCACACACCTTTGCAGACAGTGTGATCTTACCCTTAGAGGCGAGAGTTTCGATTGGAACCTCTTGGTGGTAGCGTCGAGGCCTTACGATGTCATTCTCAGTATGGATTGGTTATCTTCGGTCCATGCCCAGATTGACTATTTTAGGCGAAGAGTGCGGTGTGTCCGCCGTGATGGAACAAGGTTTTCCTTTGTCAGATAAAAGGAAACCTAGGAAGCACAAAATGGGCTCATGCATAGAAGGGGGCAGCCAATCACTCATGGGTTGGCTAGCCTTACCCTTGGAGCAGTAGATGTTGTGAGCTCTCAGTTCCCAACAGTGGTGGTGGAGTATGAGGACGTCTTTCCAGAAGATGTTCCAGGGTTACCTCCCCACCGGGAAATTGACTTCTGCGTCGACTTACACCCCGGGACGACACTAATTTCATCATCATCTTATCGGATAGCTCCTGCGGAGCTTCGCGAGCTGAGGGTGCAGTTGGAGGATTTGCAAATCAAGGGTTTCGTAAGACCCAACGTCTCACCCAGGGCGGCTCCAGTCTTGTTTTTCAAGAAGGCAGACGGGAGTCTGAGGTTGTGTGTGGATTACTGGCGCCTGAACCAGGTGACGGTGAAGAACAAGTATCCACTGCCAAGAATTGATGACCTCTTCGATCAGCTAAGAGGGTCATAGTGGTTATCGAAGGTTGACCTTCGATCAGGCTATCACCAGCTACGAGTGCGGGATGAGGATATACCGAAGACAGATTTCAGATGTCGCTATGGTCACTATGAGTACTTGGTGATGCCCTTTGGCATGAAGAAAGCCCCCGCAGTGTTTATGGGGTTGATGAACTGGATCTTCTATTTGTACTTGGACCGGTTCGTAGTGGTCTTCATCTACGACATCCTTGTGTACTCGGCGTCAGAGGAGGAGCACGCGAGACACCTGCGGATGGTTCTGGACGTACTTCGGGAGCACCATATTTTTGGGAATCTCTCAAAGTGTCAGTTCTGGATTCGGGAGGTCCACTTTCTGGGACATGTCATCTCAGCAGATGGAGTAGCTGTAGACCCAGCCAAGGTGGAGGTTGTGTTAGCATGGCAGCCACCTCGGAGTGTGACAGAGGTGTGGAGCTTCCTTGGGTTGGCAGGATATTACCGGAGATTCATCCCTGATTTCTCCCAGATATCAGCACCAATGTCACCCTTGACCAGGAAGGGGAAACCCTTCGTGTGGACAAAAAAGTGCCATCAGGATTTCGAGAAGTTGAGACAGAGTTTGAAGAGTGCCCCAGTCATGAGATTGCTGGAGGAGGGTATCGAGTACATAGTTTTCTGCGATGCATCAGGGAACGGTCTCGGCTATGTCCTCATGCAGCTGCATGGAGTGATTTCTTATGGTTTGCACCATCTTAGGACACCTGAGCAGAACTATGCAACCCATGATATCGAGTTGTCAGCGGTAGTCTTCGCATTGTGGATGTGGCGACACTACCTTATGGGTGAGCGGTTCATTGTCTACTCTACAAGAGCCTCAAGTACATCTTCTCACAGAAGGATATGAATCTGAGGCAGAGGCGTTGGCTAGAGTTCCTCCAGGACTATGATTTTGAGATTATCTATACTCCAGGAAAGGGTAACAAGGTGGAAGATTCCCTCAGTAGAAGGTCGATCTCACAGTTGTTGAGTGAGGAGACACAGAAGTTAGCCGCGTTATAGTTATCCTTCGTGGATGGAGATGATACAGCTTATCTACAGTCGATGGTTGTCACCCCTCCACTCTTACAGTGAGTTAGGTAGGCACAGCTTGGGGATGTCGACTGTTTGGCCTTACGTGCTCAGTTATCCACAAGACATGCTCCTGATGGATATTCGCAAGGTGGGGAGTACGTACTTCTTTTCAGAGGATGCACTGTTGTAACAGTGGCGTTGTAGGAGGAGGTCCTGAGGGAGTTCCATACATACCCTTTGGCGGTACATCCTGGAGTAGCAAAGATGTACCAGGACCTCCGACGGTAGTTTTGGTGGTCAGGCATAAAGAAGGTAGTAGCAGAGTTCATTTCTCGATGCCTCACATGCCAGCAAGTGAAGGCTGAGCACCATGTTCCAGCAGGGTTAGCTCACCCCCTGGAAGTTCCAGAGTGGAAGTGGGATGGAATATCGATGGAATTCATGACAGTCTTACCACGGATGTCCAAGGGGCATGATTCCATCTGGGTGATCGTTGACTGACTCACCAAGTCGGCCCACTTCCTAGCTATAAGGGAACAGAGTTCTGTAGAGAGATTGGGACACCTCTATGTACAGGAGATAGTTTGGCTTCGTGGAATCCCCTCGACTATAGTCTCAGACCGAGATGCCCGCTTCACATCTCGGTTGTGGAAGGGATTGCAGGAGGATTTTGGGACTCAGCTACGCTTAAGCACAATGTTTCATCCCCAGACGGATGGTCAGCCGGAGAAGACCATTTAGGTTCTGGAGGATATGTTGTGAGCCTGTATCTTGGACTTTGGTCGTAGTTGGGAGGACCACCTACCACTAGTGGAGTTTGAGTACAACAACAGCTACCACTCCACCATTGGTATGGCACCGTTCGAGGCCTTGTACGGGAGACCCTACCGGCCACCGCTTTGCTGGACTGACCCCAGAGAATCAGCACTCATGGGTCCAGAGTTAGTGCGAGCTACCACAGAGAAGGTGCAGATCATCCGGGAGCGGATGAAGACTGCACAGAGCTGGCAGAAGTCTTATCCTGATAGGTGACGGAGACCTCTGGAGTTCGAAGAGGGAGACCATGTCTTCCTTCGGGTCTCACCTCGACGAGGGTTGTGGATATTTGGCCGAGGCGGCAGGCTATCCCTGAGGTTCATCGGACCTTTCCAGATCCTGGTCAGAGTTGGTGAGGTGGCGTACTGCTTGGCTCTACCGCCACAGTTGCATCGGGTACATGATGTCTTCCACGTGTCGCAGCTGAGGAGGTACGTGCATGACCCAACGCATGTCATCGACTGGGGCGAGCTGGACATCGAGGATGGAGTGACCTTTGCAGAGTACCCGGTGGAGATCGAGGATCGGTAGGAGAGGATCCTTCGTGGGCGATCGATTCCCTTAGTGCGCGTTCGGTGGCAGCACAGGAATCTTCATGAGAGCACGTGGGAGTGGGAGGCTCAGATCCATGCCCAGTACCGTCATCTTTTTGAATAGCCTTTGTTTTGGATTTTTGGGGATGTAAAGCCCCAAGGTGGGGAGAATGTAATGTCTCTGATTTTCCTTTTATTATTTTTAAATATTATATGGAATTATTTTGAGACCGGGTGCGAAGACGACACATCATTCCGAGATCCAGTGAGCCGGAATGGTGGTTTGAACTTTTTTTAGTTAAGTGAGTCAGCACTTGTGCGTGGTTGTGGCAGTTTCTAAATGGATTCCTGGATTAAAATTTTGAGTGCACCGTTGCGTCCGGGATGACGACTTTACCTAAGAATGAGGATAACCTCGACCGGCGCGGGTCAAGGGAAAAATTTAATTTTCTGATGTTTTAAGTAAAATAAAATAAATTAAATTAATCAGTTTATTTTATTTCATTTAAGGAAACATCCGCTGCAGCGTGGCAACGGCGCAACTGTTTCCTAAATTGATGGCGTGTTTTAATGACTTCGAAATGGAAAGTCAACGCCAATAATACTACTGCGTAATTAAATTCCAACTTGTTTCCCTTTTTTAATGGGTTGTAAAATTTTACGTCCTGGGGAACGTAGAGAGAGGAACCTCTGCAAAATCCACGGTGCGTTGGAGCAAATTCTCGACGACAAACGACAATATATTGAAACCAAGGATCATTGCGCTGATGTTGAAGGATCTCGATGACAACGGCAGCATGAAGCCTTTGTCAACAATTGATCCTTTCGAAAGTTAGGGGTTTTAATTTCAATTTCTTTTCCTCGTATTTGAGTTTAAACGACGAACGCGGATCGACCAAAAATAAGTTGATCCGCGGATTCGTACGTTCTTGCGGGAGGGATTTTTATTCGTGAAGATTATAGAGAATTGATCCATGATCTAAGTTGTTGTTGATTCTTTCCCCGTTTAATCATATTAACGGGAGTGGATCAATGCCATGACGAACGACAGCGGAGGTTCATTCCTCAATTTGTTTATTTGGATTTCTTCTTCCTTTTTCCCCGCGCGTTCTTCGCGTTCTTCGCGGGGCGATGAACAACGGATTGTTGTGCATCTGTTCTGTGACTCAATGATCCCAAATCAAAGGTTAGACATCGCAACGTCCTTGTGGAGGTGCGGCAACGATGGTGGACGGCTAATCGGACCAGATCGGAAGGAGCGTTCTTCGAGCGTTCTTCATGCGGGAAAATCAGAACGCATTTTCTGAGCTGATCGAAGGCCTGAAAATGATGGAAGCGGCTTCATGAGGTCAGGGCGACCAGAACATGGAAGTTTTGTAGCGATCAGACGACTGGATTGATGATTGGAGTAGCAAGGGAGGCGCGCCGGTGAAGAACGCCGTTTTTGGAAATTTCCAGAATACACGGCGTGTACTTCCGAAGAACATGTCGTGTAGTTCCGGCCGTGGCAGCTAGGGATTCGGGGTTAGAGAAAAATCACACAGCGTGCGACCCCGATCACATGGCATGTTGGACCTTCCCCGAAGCTCGGTGTGTACTTTGGGTAGTACACGGACACGGGATGCTCCACACGGATTCAGGCGGCACAGCGTGTACAGCTCGGCAGAGGCGGCTACGCGGAGCTCGGCGTGTATCCCGGGGATACACGGACACGGGATGGAGTACACGGTCATGTACTCCATCACCCGGCCAGGTGAGGTCAACAGCGCGGGTCACCCCGTGTGCAGATTGCATGGTTTGGAGTACACGGGTTGGTGACCGTGTATGGGAACATGGCCAGAGTACACGGAGCCAGCCATAGTTACCCAGACACGGCGTGTACTCCATACTACACGTCGTGTACTAAGTTTTTCTACATGACCAGCCTCACGACACGGGTCGTGGTACACGGGCAGTACCTAGGGTCGGACAACGTGGTGTGTATCATTTCTACACATCGTGTACTTTTTGGAAAACGGCTTGGTCCTTTTGTTCACCGTGCCTTGAACATCTTTTGTTTGGGTTAGTGCCCCTTCTTCTTATTTCTCTGAGGGTCAGGCATCTTTCCCTCATGCAGGATTTTGATCCCTTCAGTAGGACATTCTATGATAGAGTCAGGCATCCATCTGAGAGGCCCGGATCGAGATCCTCTATCCATTCCAGACCCTAGGTAGAGTCAGGCATCTATGTGACCAACTCTACCGGGCGTTGATCCTCTACCTAGCAGGTGAATTCCGGATGATTCGCGGTATCCTCCATGGCCCTGGCAGTGATCCTCATCTGTGTATCGAGATCTTTCCCACTCAGGAGTGTGTCTCCCGTAATGAGTGCTTCTATCTATCGTAAACCTTCCACTCAGGAGTGTGTCTCATGTAATGAGTGTAGCCATATCTCGTGATGGTTCCTGATGAACTGCACTTCTCAGAAAGACGTCATCAGAGCTATAAGACTCGTGGAGTGTGTCCTCCCAGAATGATTGCATCACAGAATCTTCGAACGGAATCCCTTGTGGGGGTATGCGGTCATGTGACTTGTTTCTAGACCACAGGTCTGGGTTTTGAGTATATCTGGTTTGTTCTATATGTTCTGTAGACACATACTGTGCATATATGACCGTACATTTACTTTGTGTACTGCTTTGTGGTTTTCAGGGTCCTCTACTGAGTATTGTTATACTCATCCCTACACGGTCTTTGCCCGCACATCTGGTGTCTTGTGCAGACGAGCAGCCTTTTTAAAGAGTCCAGGGTGGACCAGGATAGGACCGAGCTTTCTGAGTTCCCTACAGGGCGAGGAGTTCCTATGGCTATGAGCGGCAGTCCCAGTACCTTTGTTCTTACAGGTTGGACTTTATAGTTTTTCAGACTCTTGCTTTTGGTGGGCTTGTATTCTGGCCCAGTTTAATTTTACAGTACTCTACCTTTCGGCGTACTCTGTTGGTTGGGCTTAGTTGTATGCATGCATTTTTTTTCCTTAGTGTTTTACATTTTAGAATTTGTGGGCTTGGAGATGTGTGTATGTGTACAGGTACTTAGGAAGTGCCTCCCATGTTAGTGACATGCCTACTCGGTGCTAGTCACCAGCCCCTGGCCTATTGGAGGCGGGCTTGGGGAGTTACGGCGTGGGCGCCACTGGGACGGGTCGTGACAAGTAGGATATTATCCTTCAACTAATTCCTACCACAAACTCATCTTTCACTCAAAAAGATAATAGAATTCAAAAATATTCTGTTTATCATAATCGTATATGGTTCCAAAAATAATGAATTTATATTTCATTTTCAGACTATTTAAAAAAATACATTACACAAATCAGGACATCACGTAGTCCAGTGGTAGGTGTTTCACCCTTCTCTCCCTTCGGTTGCGATTTCAAGTATCGTGGCCTTACCGGACGCAACGAGTTATCGTTTGACCTACGGGTTGTCCTTTTTATGACAATACAAATATAATCTCAATAAATGATTTAAACTTAACAATAGTATCCAATTTCAAACATAATACATTCCAACCTTTAGACTTATCCAAAATACTTCTATCAAGACTTATAGTCCAAAATTTATATGGAAGGTAAATACAATTAAGATCTTTTTTTCCATGTAATAACATTTGAATACCTTCATCATGTATTCTTTTAAAACACGGTAACACCCTAAATTACCATAAAACATTATTGATTACATTCATGCTCCCTTATTCCTTATATAATACTAGATATATTCCTTTTATCCAAAAATTTTGAATACTCCAACAATGATGAAATAAACAAACCATTAATCAGTTCCAAGGTAGTCAAGAATATCCAATATAATTTATCCAAATCAACCATCTCTTATTCCAAAATTACTACCTCATTATCAAGACCATATTAAGTTTTATCTTTCCCTCAACCATGTATTTTCTAAAAAGTTTAACTTGCTATTGAGTCACTTTTCATAGAACCACGTAATCTCAAATCCTTAATGAAATAGTACTTCTGTACAATCCTTATTTATTTTCATAATTCATATAACTGGTATATCATCGATACAACACTGAAATGACATAATTCTTTAATAACAACATAATAACACTAGTCATTCATCTTCATATGTGGTAGTATCATAACTTTTTTATTATCCAATAGCATCATTTGTGGAATGCTATGATGATTGGGAAATTGATTCACGTAGTGTCCCAACTCCTTGCAGATGAAGCATTATACATTTGAAACCTTTTTATTACCCTTTCAATCACATACCTGGTGTCCTTTTTCTCCACACTTATAACACACTCTCATTCCCTTTAATAATTTAGCAAGGTGATTCTTTTCACAATTATAACATATGGGAAAATCTTTCCTCCCCCTCTTCCCTTTATCCATCTTTCTCTCTACCATCCTTTTCATCTCATTCTTCCCTTTAAATCCATAAGACTTAGAGAATTCTTTACTTATCATAATAACACATGATATTATTTCTTCATATATCAAGAATACATGGGAGACTATTTCCCTTCTAAATGTTGGCTTAATACCATGAAAGATATAATCCTTCTTACACTTTGTATCATACGTATTGTTGGAGTTCTCATTCCTTCTACTGGGTGCCATTTCCAAACAATGGAATACACTAGGTCAGTTTATGAATCACAATGAATAATTACAAACTTTTAAAATACCTAACGTAAGTGGAACAGTTTATAGATATAATCCATATTCATAAAAATGTTTTCTTTGAGGAAGTATTTACTTCTAAATCCTTCATAATGGCTTATAATGAAAATGTGAATTATCCTATGCATATCCCCTGGGAGTGTCATAAACAAGAGTGCAGTAAGGCTTGTTGTTGTGCACCAGGATACCACGAGTCAAGACCGAAACTCCTTGTTGGAGTTTTCACTCTTAGGTACATCTGTTCCAAAGGCTCCTCTACCTGCTCGTATCCAGACAGTGATGTATTGCTTGGAAAATACACAAAATCTCTAAATTACCAAAATTATAGGATGTTCTTCTATATTAATCCTCAAAGTCTATCTTAGGGTATTGTGCTCTAATCATAGTTTATCTAAATCTAGTTTCCAAGGTTTGTAATAAACTTCATCTGATACAAACTGTAACACCCCGACCCTAGTTACCCAGATTCGGTGCATTATTTTAATACATTGGCATGATTACAAGGAATCAAGTCTCAAAATACCGATCAGTTTAGCAGTATTGGAAAATAGATTACATACATGAATGTTTCATTACACATTAGAAAATAAAACACAACATAAATGATTCTTTGAGATCACCATTAATCCCATATCTTAACCTTACTTATTAATCATAAAACACTTCTTGGAATCCTGGGGAAATAAAACATAAGAAAGTGGTGTGCTCAAATGCTCAGTATGGATAACAATATATCAAAAACATTCATAAATAAGTATAAACATTTAAAGAAATGTATAAGACTAAAACATAAGCCTTTTAAACATAAACGTCATCACAATATGGAAAAGATAATTCAAAATAATTCCATTTACTGATTCACATGGATATTCTACTAGTATAATAATCACATGCAATATCAATATCCAAATTCATAATGATGGAATGCATAATGCTAGACTTTATAACCACATAGTCAAGGTCTTGTGCCAAGACTACAAATAATATTTTTTCAAGGCCTTGTGCCAAGACACTAGTTTGTCTTATGAGACCTACCGATGCATTGAGGAGATATATCAGGCTCCACCCATCACTTACTAAGTCCAATGAATTCCTCATATGAAAAGGTTTAAACAAAACATAAACATTCTTATTAAAACTAGCATATGAAATTTCAATACTTTATCCATAAACCATGAATGGTATAAAAATAACACATGCACAATCAAACATATCACAAAACCTTCAATACTATATGGAAGATTGGTATCAAAATAAATCTACATCGATTAAGAATAATATCCCGTAAAGGATGTTGACATAGTTGAAAACGATCAGTAAACATCTTTGAGAGAAATATCTCTTTTCCATGAAATCATTTAAAAGTCACACAATTTTGAAATGAATAAATTTAAATAAATTTTTGAATCAAAGTGTCCCATACCACTTTGAAGCTTTTGAAAAGAATTATCATTTCAAAACATTCATGTCCATATAAATAAATCCTTAAAATCATTTTGAAAACAAGAACATTAATTAAAAGGGTTTAGAAAGATGAATCTTTAAAACATTTAAAATGATGATATAGTTATATAGACCCTCCAATAAAACCTTAAAAGATTCCTTTAAATTTTTTTTTGGAAATATTGGTATCGATGATAAGTATTTCCCAGTAGATACTTACGTAAAAACAACCTCGGATAATAAAGAGATTGTGAAATTAACCATTACCTTGTACTTTCCTTTGGTCGAGGGTACGTTTAAACTCATGTATAATGACCATAGTATGTTATTAAATTATACCAGAACCATATTAATATTTATTATATCATACATGATTCATATATTACTTTATACTACACATTTAATAATTATTTCCATGTTAAATTAACATTTTGGGTAATAGTCGCTTTCTTTATCGTACGTGTTTTAACATGTTATTCTTGATCGTATCATTTAGATCATGATTTAAATACTTCCATAATATAAAAATTGATTTATATATCATATATATTTAGAATATAAATATTTATAATAGATAGATATATGAAATGGAAGGCACAGTTTATGGAGACGGTAGGCCATACATATGCATAAAAGTTGTTTCCGTTTTCATATTGTATTGAACGGAAGTAAGTGAAAAATATATATGTAAGTACACACACACACACACATATATATATATATATATATCTAGTAAAATTATTCTTTCATATATTACATACTTATTAATTATATATATTTTTATAATCATTGTTGAATGGTGAACGTGGAAATGAATCTCATCACGTCGTAGAGACGGTAATCCATACGAACGCACAAGAAAAAATATCATTATATTGATGGTGAAATCATATTTAATTGGATGATATATCATATATATAGAATAATTAACATGTTATATTTATTATTTACATCATTTATAATCCTTATTATACCCATTCAAATAATTAAGTGTTTGAATGACCAACTACACCACGATGTGGAGACGGTAAGCCGTACGTACGCATGTATGGTGACTTTTCCATTAATAGGATGGATAGAATAACAAATATGGTTTTACATTATTTATTATAACATATCAGTATGTATAAGTCACTGGAATTATTATTTTTCTATGGAAACAACAATGAAATAGGAAGTGGAAGAAGAAAACAACTTGAAAGAGGTGATGAAATTATTACCTCTTCTTTGGGTGCTTCAATTTGAGTTGATCAAAAGGGATCCTTAGGTTGGATTTTTAATGAAAATAATGCCTACAGGTTTAAGTTAAGGAATTTAAGAGGATATTGGTTTGGGTTTGGCTGATCCAAATGGATATGGAGGTGTGATTTTGAGAGAAGCGTAAGTTCCCTTTTATAAGAGTGGTGAGAGTCACTTTAGGAAAAGATTAAAAGATTGATCTATTATACAATCATATTCTGTTTATAATGGATCCAAATGAATTTATTTCGAGACTTATGTTGTTATGGGTCGAAATACGTTCAACCAATAGGTTTTAGACAAGTTTATGTTACCATTTTAACCTTATTATTTAGATTTAACTCTCAGTTAAATAAATTATCTTTTACCGTGTTTTCTTGTATTCTTACACTATATGGTTAATAAATTTAATCTAAACTTCCAATAGAACCTCAAGTGGTTCATTAATGACATGTATAATATTATTTATTCCCTTTGTATGAACCTTATATTTTTAGGAATTTTATATCAACCAATAATAGATTATTTTTTTTAAAACTATTTTATGTATATTTTGACACTATTTGGTATTTGTTCTTTTTGTTAAAATCATAACAGCATGATTACTTCGAAATAAATTGATTGAATCAACCCTAAAATTTTATATTAACCTATAAAATTAGTATAATTCTTCAAAGGTCTCAAATAACATTTATTTGGTTATTTATAATATTAATTATTTTAATCTTTTATTAATAAGGTAATTACCGCATCATCATTGTGTCATAAATAAATTTAATTATTTAATGTATAAAATTTAAAAATAAAATAACATTATGTAAGAAATTTTTTTAGTTTTTAATGGATATTTATAGTCGAATTTATCTTATGTATAACCCTATATTAAATTTTTTTTAGTTATGAAAACTAGAATTTAACACTTTTAACTCTTCTTTAAATTAAATAATAATAAATGTCCTAATCTAATCCAAGTGGACCTAAAGGATCATATTTTATTCTTAAGATTTTTTTTGGATGAATTAAACTTATCCAATAGAATTAGGACATGTGTTATGGTAATTATAATATCATTTTTACCCTTAATTACCCTATTTACTTTTAACCGTGGTAAATAAATGTCAAAAGTTACTATTCACCAAAAAAATGTTTTCATCTTATTGAACAAAATTTTACTTACTGAATTTAACCGTGTCTCTCTGATTTTTAAAATTTAACTCACAAAAGTGGTAAAATTATCTTTTATGCAAATTTTCAAATGCTCCTAAAAGGTGGGTAAAAGACGGTAAAAAGTTCAATAAAATTTTATGTATCTAAACTTATTATAAAATGACTCAAATGAATTAAATTTAACATAAATAGTTATTATGTATCTATATTTACCTAAAATAAATTAAAATAAAATAAAAAATTACTTAAATAAAAAGTCGGTGTTAAACAATAACACTGTGTTTTCAGTATTCATCAAAAATTGAAAGTTTTCATAAAAATACAAATAATTCACCCTAAGATAATTTTGATATTATAAATTCAAAAATGAGGTCTATTTTAACAAATTAAAAACATATAAGTTGCATTTATTAATTTAAAATTAATTTCCTTTTTCAAAACCAAAAAAATGGGTTTTTAAAAAAGTAAAAACTATCAAAAGATTGACATTTGTTTTTGTCAAATTTAAATGTGAAACTACTTATAATGAACAAAATTGTATTAAATGATAAAAATATAATATAATTATACTTCCAAACCATTAAAATGTATAATTTAACACTATAAATTATTTTTATTAAAAAAGTTGTTTTCAGTTAAAATTTAGTATTTTTCACTATTCGACCAAATATGAAAGTTATCAGAAAAACACCAAAAATTTATCAAAACTAAATTTTTATATCCTGATTCTAAATAAGAAGTTTATTTTATCAAATTTAATATATAAACGTGTCAAATGTTGGATTTAAAAATGGTTCACCTATTAAAAGGCAGTAAAATTGCATTTTTGAAAAATACTTCTTTTACCAAGAAAAAATGAATTTGTTCTCATATTATGTCTATGAAACACATAATATGGATTCTAAAATTTTATAGAGTATATAAAATTCAAATTTCAGTTAACACTATTCATAACCACTTTTTGAACGGCTAGTTTGGTATGTTTTGGTGCGCTCAAACTTGGTGTTGTGTGTTGCACAAGTTATTGAATTACTTTGAAGAGATAACATACTATGAAATCTTGGGGTGTTAAATTTTTTTTATAAGTATAAGAAGGATGGTTATTCTCCATTAGAATAATCATCTCAATTTTAGATATTATTTCTTTATAATCAAGAATATCTAGAATAATTTATTGAGAGAAAGGAGAGAATCATGATCAAAGACATGCACATTGTGGGGGACTACACTAATGTGTTACCTAAAGAGATTCTTGGTCTTCCTACCGAATGAGAGGTTTATTTCTCAATTGAAATTATTCTTTCATCTCTTCCTATATAAAATACACCATATATAATTCCCACCATTGAGTTAGAGGAACAGAATAAGAATTTACAAGAGAATCTAGACAAGGGTTTCATACGCTCAAGTACTTCAACATGGGGTGTCTAAGTACTCTTCACCAAGAAGAAGGATGGATCAATGAAACTCTTTATTTATTATCCTGATATCAAAAAAATCATATTAAAGAAAAATTATACCCTACCAAAAATATATAACTTGTTCGATCAACTACATAGGGAAAATTATTTCTCTAAATGGGACCATCGGTCGGGATATCACTAATTAAATGTGATGAAGGATGATATTCCCAAGATTTCCTTTTGAACATGGTATAGACACTATGAGTTCATAGTTATTCCTTTCAGACCTAGTAATACTCCAAATGTTTTCATAGAATTAGTGAATATAGTCTTTAGTGATTACCTCGACAAGTTTTCGGTAGTATTTATCAATGATTTTTTTGATATACTCCAAGAGTAGGGAGAAACACATGGAGCCTTTGAATATTGCGCTAATGACTTTGCGAAGTGACAAAATATATTAAAAGTACAATAAATTTATGTTCTAGATGTGTGAAGTATCATTCTTGTGGAATTTTATCATCAACAACGGAACAACTAGGGACCCTTCAAAGACAAAGGCAATTGAAGAGTGGCCCAGACCAACATTTGTAACTGAGATATGTAGTTACTTGTTCTAGAGAGGTATTATTGATGATTTTTGAATTAATTATAATTATTTCCAAACTCACTAACCAAGATGACTCGGAATGGAGTAATGTTTATCTGGACTAGTGAATGTGTTGACTGCTTCAAAGAGTACAAAAAAGGCTTATCACTGTACAAGTAACCACACTTCTGGAAAGTGGGGAACTCTTTATTGAATACATTTAGTCTTTGAAGAAGGTATTTGAATATTTATTGATGGAAAATGATAAAGTTATTGTATAAACCTCAATGAATTTTAAAATTCATGAGAAAAAAAATCCCATTCATGATCTGGATTTAGTGGCTGTGATTTTCACGTTGAAAATCTTGTGACATTATCTCTATGGGGAGAAGTGTGAGATATATACTAAAAATAAGAGCCTAAAATATATATTCACACATGAAGAGTTTAATATGCACTAATAAATATTATTATATCTTATCAAGTATTATGAATTCTCAATCCACTACTATCCTCGTAAAAAAAATAAAGTAGAAGATTCTCTAAGTATAAAGGATCCTACAACTTTATCAATAATGAGAATTTAGAGGGATTCAGTATTATTATACTTGAAAAGGATTTACATGCGAATAATTAAGTAAGGAACATAATAATCCTTCCTATAATGATTTCTCAACCATCTCTCATGGAGAAAGTGATGGATTATCAAAGAAATGATAAAGAAATTCAGAGAAAGGTAGAAGCTATCAGAAATTATAAATCCTCATTGTTAAAAATATATGAGGTAAGATTCAAAATATTTGGGTCATGACTATGTATACCATAAAATTCAGAGATAAAAAATTTCTTTTTAATGGTGCAAATAACAAAACTTTTTCTATTCACCTAGGAAGCACAAAGATTTATTGAGATCATTGAGGGCACTATTGGTGGGGTAATATGAAGAAGGATATTGTTGAATATACATCACATTGTCTTGTATGTCAAAAAGTGTAAGATTAAAGGGAAAAGTAAAAAAGTAATGATAAAACCATTACCTACACTAGAATGGAAATGGTAAAACATCACCATAGACTTTTCCAGCAAACTTCCAAAGACATTCAGAGGAAACAATGCTATATGGGTTGTTGTGGATCATCTTTCAATGGTAGGAAACTTTATTGAAATTTGAGAGTATTTATCACTGGATAAACTTGAATAGATATACATTAGAGAAGTGTTAAGGCTTCATGGAGTTACATTATTGATTGTATCTAATTGAGATTTTAGATTCACCTCCATGTTATGGAAAAGTCTCCAACATGTTCTAAACATCGAGTTAAAATCTTGTAAGAATTATCACCCTCAAACTGATGTCCAATATGAAAAGAATATGAAAAAATTGAAAGACATGTTGAGAGAATGTTCTATGGACTTTAAGGAAGGATGGGACCAACATATAACTATGTTCATGTTCACTTGCAGTAATAGTATCCACTAAAACATCCAAATGGATCCATCTGAACCCCTATATGAGAAAAGATGCAGAACACTGGAATGCTGGGACGGAGTCAGTGAACTTAAGTTGTTAAGTCATGAAATGGTATAAGAAAAGGTATAAAAGGCGAAAACCATTTGGAAACACATCAAGGAAGCCTAAATATGAAAGAAGAGTTATGTAGATAATCATCGATGACACGTGGAGATTAAGATTGGAGACATAGTTTTACTATGCATATCTTTATGGAAGAGGATCATGAGATTTCGGAAGAAAGGAAAGCTAAGTAAAAAGCACATCATATCCTTAAAGATTCTTGATTTTGTTGGAGCTGGGGATGATCGACTAAAACTTCCACCAAACATGTCTCATGTAAATGATGCATTCCACATATCCCTCTTAAGGATGTTCATACCTGATCGCTCACATGTACTGAATCCAGTAATGGTACTGTTTGAAAATGATATATCTTAAGAGGAGAAGTCACTAAAGATCTTGGTTCATTGAGATAATTTTCTATGAAAAAGAAAGCTCACCTAGTCAAAGTACTATGGTGGAACCATGATTATGAAGAGGCATCATAGGAACTAGAGAAAGCAATTAAAGATAATTACCCCCACCTTTTTTCATCATAGAATGTAAAATGAAATTTCATGGGATAAATTTCATAAAGGGGAAGAATGTAATGACCCAAAATTTTTACCAATGAATATTTCCCTTATTATAAGTATTTTATGGAGTATAAAACACATAAATTGCATTGATAACCCAATAAAAACTTTTTTTCATAAATTATGAATGAAATAATTGTTATTTATAGAAATTAAACAACTTATACCAATGTAATAGTAAGATGATAGTTGGAATAACAATTGACCATTAAGAATAGTAATCTGGATATTAAAAAAGTAAACCCCCCTATAAAAGTATAAAAAATATAGGTATCTTATAAATGAAAACATGATATATTTATATCATGGAATAAGTAAATAAAAATTTTAAAAATGATAAATTAAGTGTTAAAAGTTTTTTGAAACATAAATATCTATTTAAAATTTTATAATTAATATAAATATTTAAATATTTTTTTTCATAAAATAGTTTTTAAAATTAATATTTTGTTTCTTATTATTATAATATAATTTTATGGGACTGTAATTAATTTTTCAATGTTTCAGAAAATCAGTTATAATTTTTAAATATTTATTTCCCAAATAAATGATGATTTTAGTGAAAAATTAAAATTTTCATATTTATAAAATTATTTTTATAAAATGGATTCCATTTTTGATATATTCATGTCATAAAATGTTTAGGGTGATATTTTTTGATGTTTCTAAAATAGTTGATTTTTTATTGAATGGTGAAATATTATAATTTAAGGTATTTAATAGATACATGAATTATTGAGTCGTGGATGATGTATGGATAAGGTAATAAACCATTGGTTTGAAATATCCAAAAATATTTACTATTTTATTCACACCAATTAACACTATTGGTTTCCTTGAGAAAAAATAATAGACAAATGCATAAAATAACCAAAAACACCCCTCTCCCCCCACTATAAATACGACCCCTCACCACCTCTTCTCCTCACACCTTATAATCCTTGTATATTTATCATATTCTATAATCTTCCTATTCCAAATATCTTCCCCATTTTCTCTAGAATCCGGACTTTTTGATACATAACTTTTCATTACATTTTACAAAACTGAGGATCTTTAAGGTTTAGTGTCTTGGAAACCAGGAAATTAATACATGATGACATAAATAATTCTTCTTAAGCACTTGAAAGACTTCTTCATTGTTAATCCTATGTTCATTATATAATCTCATAACCTGGGAGTATACATCAAAGGAAAGGGTGATCATAAGGCCAAGTAAGGGAAACAAGAGAAACATTTTACATGTGAACTTGAGATACATCAATAAAGTCATGATAAATAACTTTAAGGCATGAGAAAGAGATCATGAGACATATCATAATAAAAATAACATGTTTCATAACTTGAATATGTGGCTACAAAATTTAACTTAGACAATCATTTCCATATCACCAAGGTCCATCCCCAATGTGTCATTAAAAAACATTACCAAGGTTATTCACCAAGGTATCGTTAAAATATTCATCTCTAGAGATTAAGTATTTACCCAATGAATTGGAGCGCTATCAGGTTGCACCATTAATTTGTCTTTATTATCATGTGATACACATATATAATCATCAAACATTTCATAAATAACCCATATAGCATAAAATAAATGGGTTTCATTTCATAATCATAACGTTTTAAAAACTGCTTTAAAGACATGATCTTTATGTCTCTTTAAACCCACGGAAATAGAAAGCAGGTTTCATGTATGTAAATCCCAGAATTAAAATATAAAATTTTGATATATATGTGAATACACCTATAGAAGAAAGATCTTTGAGTATTCAATTAGTAAAATAAAATAATTTGATAAAAATAGAGAGACATTTTGAGACGAAAATCCAGCGGCATAACGTCTGTGTTGCAGGGTTTTAGAAAATATTGAAAAGAAAGGGTACATGGGTCACCCACTCATAAATTATCCATAAAAAACTACAGGGACAGAATATAAATGATATAAGAACATGGTGATGAAAATTTAAGGACATACCATATGAAATGAAAAACTTGAATGGAAGACAAAAATAATATTTCTCTTATGAAAAATGAGCAGCCTAATGGTGTCACTTAAAACTTCAAAAAATGAATTGATGAGATCAAATAGGGTCTCTCCTCGTATGAAAATAAATAGTACAGTATGATGGATATAGAGATCATACCCCAGCATAAGAAAAAGGAACTCGAAAGACCTGACATTAAAATATGACTTTGAAAATAAGAAGGGTGAAAGAATCCCTTACACAAATTCGGCAGCCTAGCAGCGCCACATAAAAATTATTAACATTTCTCATCATGTGAAAATAAAATTACATTAAGGTGAATATAAAATAACATCCTCCAACATACGAAAATGGAGTATAAAATAAATGACATAAAAGAGAGTACTTGATAAGAAAGAGAGAGGTAGGATCCCTTACCTTGAAGAGTAACTTCGAAATCTTGAAGTTTGGGACCTTGGGAGGCTTGAGGGCACATTGGGAGGACTCCTTGGGAGGTAATGAGACCATAACTTCGTTGAGGAGTATTTTTTAATGGAAAGGACTAGATAATGTCTTGCTATTTATAGGGGAAGTGAGGGGACAAAGCATTAATGGCCAAGGGACACCTCATTGGTGGTATTGGAAAAACCATGGGCTTGCCCATGGTATTTTCCCATGGTATTGGTCACTTGGGACACCTCATACCTAATATTACTATTCATAAGTCTATCAGATTATCACATAATTATTACATCCTTAATGATGTCATTAAACACTCGAAACTCTAAACTAAAAATTCACTATTCACCGAAAATTCAACTTTTTCAGAGAAATCCCAAAAATTCACCTTAACATAATATTGATGCTCTGAATTAAAAAATGATATCCATTTTATAAAAATATTTTTATATATATTTTTAATTTAATTTTTAAATAAAAAACATTATTCACCCAAAAAAACTAATACTTAACTAATAATTCCTAAAACAGTTATTTACCTATTTTATTGAATCGCATTACTTAATCAAGGTGCCTAAATTATATTAATAATTTATTTATGTGAGATTACTAATCCATTTGGTCACATTACTAATCCTAAGTGTAAAATCACTATTCATAATTTACTATTTACCAAAAATTAAGTTGATCTTATTAGACTCTAAATTTCTTATTGAACACATTTGCAGGAGACCATTTTTTGAAAATCCTTAAACATAATTAATTATTTAAGGTTTACATAAATATTTTAAAATATTTTTTTTTCAAAATTCATCCATAAGATACATCATATTTTTATCTAGACATCTGAAAATTCACAAACTTCACCATAGGAAGAAATCACAATTTTATTTATCTCAATGGATTACACAAAGTAGTTATGCTCTCGTTACATATCCCCTTATAACACCAGCATATGACCTAAGTGTAAGGTGTTCTAAGGTGAGAGAATCTGAGGGAGGCTCTGATAACATTTCCCTAGTAGTAATCTCCACTAACTTGAACTTCTTCCATATGAGATTTCGTTCAAGCTTGACACGCTGGAGTTCGGCTTGGGATTGGTCTAAAGCGAAGCCCAAAGATGCCACCTCCTTCCCAAGCTCTGCTAAGTGGGCTACATAAGGGTCGAGTCTACTGGATGAAGCCATCGACTCTTCTTTCTGCATTAACCATTAATATCTCTATTGAATAGTTAAGAGTAAATTAATATATTATTCAAAAAGTTTGGGTTATTACATTCTTCCCCCCTTAAGAAATATCATCCTTGAAATTTTAAACCAAAGGCCTAGTCGAAAAGTTGAGGGTACTTTTGCTTCATTGTTTCCTCAGGCTCCCACGTCACTTCTTCATACTTATGATTCTTCCACAACACTTTCACAAGGTGGGTAGTCTTTTTGTGTAGAACCTTGTCTCTATAGTCTAAGATCTCCACTGGCTACTCCTCATAAGAGAGGTCATGTTCTAGTTGTACCACCTCTTGGTTCAGTACATGCGAAGGGTCGGGTATGTACTTCCTCAAGAGAGATACATGGAAGACATCGTGAACTTGATCTAGGTTTAGTGGAAGTGCTAGACGATAGGCCACTACTCCTATCCGATCAAGGATTTTATAGGGGCCAATGCGCCTAGGGCTGAGCTTCCCTTTCTTCCCAAACCGCATGACTCTCTTCCATGGAGAAATTCTAAGGAATACTTTGTCGCCAACACCAAACTCCAAGTCCCTTCGATGGTTGTCAGCATAGCTCTTCTGCCGACTCTGAGCAGCCTTTATCTGTTGTTGGATGGAATGAACCTTTTTTGTCATCTCTTGCACAAGATGAGGCCCAATAAGCTTTCTCTCACCTGCTTCATCCCAACATGTAAGAGTTCTACATCACTTTCCATATAGAGCTTCATAGGGTGCCATCTGAATACTCGAATTGAAGTTGATGTTATACGAGAACTCAACTAATGGGAGGTGTTGATCCCATCCACCTTTAAATTCCATTGACCATAATCTCAGCATGTCTTCAAGTGTCTAAATAGTCCTTTCAGATTGGATATAATTTTGAGGATGATAGGCCGTACTAAAATTCAATTCAGTATTCAGAGCATGTTGAAGACTTCTCCAGAATTTTGATGTGAATCTTAGATCACAATCAAATATGATGGATAGTGGTACCCCTTGCAGCCTTACCACTTCCTTTACATATATCTTGGAAAGTTTGTCCAGAGATAAATCTTCCCGAAAAGAGATAAAATGGGTGGTCTTGGTGAGATGGTCCAATATAACCCATATCGCATTGTTCCCTTTGGATGCTTTCGGGAGAACAGTGACAAAGTACATAGTGATATTATCCCACTTCCATGCTGGTATGGGTAGAGGTTGTAATACCACCTTAGGAAGTTTTTGTTTTTCCTTTACTTATTGACACACCAGGCACCTTGTAGTGTAATGAACAATCTCCCTCTTCATGTTATCCCACCAATAATGATCACGAAGGTCTCTATACATTTTAGTGCTTCTCGGATGTATAGAGAAAGTAGAGCTATGAGCTTCATCCATCAGTTATTTCTTTATCTCCTGAATAGATGGAACGCATAGTCTTGTACGAAATTTCAATACACATTCTTAATCAATATTGAAATCAGGAAACTTCCCATCCCTCAAAGCCTCAAACTTCTCCTGCAGTAAAAGATCTTTTTTTTAGCCTTCTTGATCTTCTCTAGTAATGAAGGTTGAGAAATCATTTGGGATAGTGTTGATGACGTCCCTTCCCTTAAAATTCCCATGTCCAGTTTTACTAGATCCTTAATCAAGGGATCTCCTAGGATACTCATTATTTCCAGAACTATAGGGTCTTTCCTACTTAACGCATCTGAAACTTTTTTTTCTCTTCTATGGTGATAATGAATTGAATAATCATAGTCTTTAATAATCTCCAACCATCTCCTTTTTCTCATGTTCAATTATTTCTGCGTGAAAATATACTTTAAACTTTGGTGTTTGGTGTATATATCACATTTCTCCCCATAAAGATAGTGCCTCCATATCTTTAGAGCAAAAACAACTACTTCCAGCTCTAGATCATGCGTAGGATAATTCTGATCATGTTGCTTCAGCTGAAGATATGAATAAGCAATTACCTTGTCATTTTTCATGAGAACGTACCCAAGCCCTTTTAGAGATGCATCGCTAAAAATAACGAATCCTTCTCCGATAGAGAATAGTATTAACACCGGTGCAGTAACCAGTCTCTTCTTAAACTCTTGGAAACTTTCCTCGCATTCCTTTGTCCAGATGAACTTAACCCCTTTTCGAGTCAACTTGGTTAGTGGATTAGAAAGTCATGAAAAGTTTTTCAAAAACCTCCTATAATATCCTTCTAAACCAAGGAAACTACAAATCTCAGTTACTGTTGTGGGTTGAGGCTACTCCTCCACAACCATTGTCTTTGTAGGGTCAACCGATATTCCTTCATTAGTTACGATATTCCCCAAGAAATCCACTTGTTGTAACCAAAACACACACTTTCTGAACTTTCCAAAGAACCTCTCCTTCCGTAGAGTTTACAAAATAACCCTCAGATGATCTTCATTCTCCTCACAACTTTTTGAATATATCAAAATATCATCAATAAAAACTACCAAAAAGTTATCAAGGTAGTCCTTAAAGAATATATTCATCAAATCCATGAAAATAGAAGGATTATTAGTCAAGCCGAAGGGAATAATAGTAAACTCATAATGCTCATATCTTGATCGGAAGGCAGTCTTTGGAATATATTCCTTCTCCACCCTCAGTTGATGTTAACCAGATCAAAGATCAATCTTGGAGAAGAATTGATCCCCATGAATATGGTCAAATAAATCATCAATTCTTGGAAGAGGGTATTTGTTCTTCACTGTGATCCCGTTCAGTTCTCTATAATCAAATCATAGCCACATCAATCCATCCTTCTTCTTCAAAAAGAGAACTGCTGCTCCCTAAGGAGACACAGTCGGTCTGATAAACCCCTTCTCCAACAAGTGTTGGAGTTGTTTCTTTAACTCCTCTAGCTCCATATTTTCCATTCTATATGGGGTCTTTGATATCAGTTGAGATCTAGGTACAAGTTCAATGGAGAACTCTACCTCTCTTTCTAGGGGAGGTCCAAGTAACTCCCCAGGAAATAAATCCATGTATTCCTGATCAATCGAAACATATTCTATTTGTATACAACCTTTTTCTTCTTCATACTCACCGATTAACTCCATAAAGAAGCCTATAGGAGTTGCCTCTAGACAAAGATCAGTTCGGGATATCTCTCCTTGAAAGATAATTGTAGGTCGTTCATTCAAGACTACTGAGATTTACTTACTTCTGCATTTGTTCATAGAATTATACTTTGAGATCCAGTTTATCCCTAGTATAACATCGAATCCCATCATGGGAATGACTACTAGATTTGCGATAATATTATGCTCATTAAATTAAACACTAGAGTCCTTAAACACTGTTGATGCATGGATAATCCCACTTGGAGTCCTGACTGAAAACTCTTCCTCTAGTAGTTCAGGGATTGATTCTATATTCTTTGCAAACTTGGAGGAAATAAAGGAATGCATAGAACCAAAATCAAACAAGGTACTTGATAGTTTTTAGAGGACAACAAGAGTACCTACTACCATTTCATTTGGAGCTTCAACTTCAGTTGTTGTGATAGAAAAAGCATAACCTTTATCCCTTGGCTTTTGCTGAGGTTGATGGTGATTCCCCTCCACTGCCCTTGGATTTGGACAGTGATTATCAAAGTGCCCAAGCTATCCACACATGAAGCATTGGACTTAGGTTAGGGCCAGAACCATATTTCCTCTGTCGTTAGTGTTGGTAAGTTGAGTCTTCACCTCACTACAAAAAATACGAGAAATATGGCCTTCTCTTCCACACTTGTATCACTTGCCACTTCTGATCAAGCAGTGCCCTGAATGCTTATTCCCACATTTATTGCATGTGGAAAGTTTCATTTTCTTTCCACCTCTTTATTGATCAACGATCCTTCCCTGGCTTGGTTCTAGAGCTCTCTTTTTCTCATTAGATTTGTGAGACCACTGTGTCTCACCAAACTCCAGTTCGACTTTCATAGCACTTCGAACTATTTCTTCATAGCTATCATAGTCCGTGTTGGCTAGATTCTTTTGTAGATGAGGTCATAGTCCACCAAATAATCTATCAACCTTCCCATTAGTGTCCATGAAAAAGCTTAAAGTGTAACGGGAAAGCCTTGTGAATTTCATCTCGTAGATTCCAACAGATTCATTCTCCTTCTTCTTCAGCTCGAGAAATTCTTTCTCCATTCTCGTTCTCATCGAATGAGGGAAATACATATTGAAGAATATTCCCCTGAACTCTTCCCACTCCATAGCTTCCATTTATCCTCTTGGCTTTGGGTTTTTGATTAGTGACCACCATTGATCAGCTTCTCCCTCTAGGAGGTAAATAGTAAGGGTGACTTTTTCTTGTTCTGAATAATGAAGTACAGAAAAGATCTTCTCTATAGACCTGATCCATTGCTCAGAAATCAATGGGTCAGTCGATCCACTAAAGTTTGTTGGTCGTTGGCGCATAAAGGACTCAACAAAATGTTGTTCCCTTTATGGTGATATTGGGCTCTCATCTTGATTCAAGTTATTACTCATAACTTGAGTCAGTTGGTCCATCATTCGCATGAATGTTTCCATTCCGGCTTCAATCGGAGGTTCGTCTGTGCATGGTCCATTTCGGTCACCATTTTCACGTTTCCACCTATTTCCTGCCATTTTCTAAAAGAATAAAATATTAGTGAGGAACTTGTTTCATTTACAAATATTTTAACTATAAAAGATTTTATGTCTTAAAACATCATGCTTAAACAATTATAGTTCTCTATAATTCCTTCATAATGATTCATAAAAAGCTTGCGATTAACTAAACATATCCCCCGGGAGTTTCTTAACTAAGAGTGCAGCAAGGCCCATTGTCGTTCACCAGTTCCTGTTCAAGTCTAGCTCAAATAAGTGTTTTTGGGTTTTACCCCTATGTACATCTATGCTAGAGCCTCCCCTACCTGCTTGTATCAAGACAGGGATGTATTTGTTTAATAAACCACTAACTCTATACTCACCAAATTACCAGGAATATTTCCTATATTTAAACTTTATATAGGGTTCTTCCTAAAGTTTTCATATCCTAATTTCCATAAATAACTAAACCGTCCTTTGATACCAACTATTGTATCCCACCTTTTTAATACATAAATTTTCATTACATTTTACAAAACTGAGGATCTTTAAGGTTTAGTGTCTTGGAAACCAGGAACTTAATACATGACGACATAAAACATTCTTATTAAACACTTGAAAGGATTCTTCATTGTTCATCCTAAGTTCATTACAACATCTCATAACCTGGGAGAATATATCAAAGGAAAGGGTGAGCAGAAGGCCCAGTAAGAGAAACAAGAGAAACATTTCACATGTGAACTTGAGATACATCGATAAAGTCATGATAAATAACTTTAAGGCATGAGAAAGAGATCATGAGACATATCATAAAAAAATAATTTGTTTCATAACTTTAAGATGTGGCTAAAACACTTAACTTAGACAATCATTTCTGTATCACCAAGTTCCATCCCCAAGGTGTCATTAAAAAAATTACCAAGGTTATTCACCAAGGTACCGTTAAAATGGTCATCTCTATAGATTAAGTCTTTACCCAATGCATTGGAGCGCTATCAGGGCGCACCCTTAATTTGTCTTTATTATCATGTGAACCACATATATCATCATCAAACATTTCATAAATAAACCATATAGCATAAAATAAATGGGTTTAATTTCATAATCATAACATTTTAAAAACTGCTTTAAAGACATGATCTTTATGTCACTTTAAACCCACGGAAAAGGAAAGTGGGTTTCATGTATGTAAATCCCAGAAGTAAAATAGAAAATTATGATATATATGTGAATACCCCTGTAGAAGTAATATCTTTGATTATTCACTTAATAAAATAAAGTAATTTGAGAAAAGGAGAGATACATTTTGAGACGAAAATTCGGCAGCATAACGGTTGTGTTGTAGGGTTTTAGAAAATATTGAAAAGAGAGGGGAAATGGGTCACTTGCCAATAAATGATCCATGAAATAGTATAGGGACAGAATATAAATGATATAATAACATGGTAAGGAAATTTTAAGGACATACCATATGAAATGAAAAACTTTAAAGGAAGACAAAAATAAGATTTCTCTTATGAAAATTCGGCAGCCTAACGGCGTCACTTAAAACTTCAAAAAATGAATTGATGAGATCAAATAGGTTCTATTATCATATTAACATAAACAGTAAATTATTATGTATATAGATATCATACCCCAACATAATAAAAAGGAACTCGAAATACCTGACATTAAAATAGAACTTTGAAAATGAGAAGGGTGAAAGAATCCCTTACAAAAATTCGGCAGCCTAACAGCGCCACTTAAAAATTATTAAAATGAATTGAACAGAGTAAGGGGGGGTATCTCATCATGTGAAAATAAAAATTATAGTAAGGTCAATATAAAATAACATCCTCCAACATAAGAACATGGAGCATAAAATAAATGACATAAAAGAGAGTACTTGAAAAGAAAGAGAGAGTAAGGATCCCTTACCTTGAAGAGTAACTTCGAAATATTGATGTTTGGGACCTTGGGAGGCTTGAGGGTACTTTGGGAGGACTCCTTGGGAAGTAAGAAGACCATAACATCGTTTATGAGGATTTTGGAATGAAAATGATGAGAGAATGGCTTGGTATTTATAGGGGAAGTGAGGGGACAAGGCATTAATGGCCAAGGGACAATTCATTGGTGGTATTGGAAAAACCATGGGCTTTACCAAGGTATTTTCCCATGGTATTGGCCAATTAAGACACCTCATACCTTATATTACTATTCATAAGTATACCAGAATTATTAAATAATTATTACATCCTTAATGATGTCATTAAACACCCAAAACTCTAAACTGAAAATTCATTATTCACCGAAAATTCAACTTTTTCAGAAAAATCCCAAAAATTCACCTTAACATAATATCGATACTCTGAATTCAAAAATGAACTCCATTTTATAAAAATAATTTTCTAAATATTTTTAATTTTATTTTTAAATAAAAAACACTATTCACCCAAAAAAACTAATACTTAACTAATAATTCCTAACACAGTTATTTACCTATTTTATTGAATCATGTTACTTAATCAAGGTGCATAAATTATATTAATACTTTCTTTAAGTCAGATTACTAATAAATTTGGTCACATTAATAATCCTAAGTGTAAAATCAATATTCATAATTTACTATTCACTAGAAAATTAAGTTGATCTTATTAGACTCTAAATTTCTTACTGAACACATTTGCAGAAGACCATTTTCTAAAAATACTTACACATCATTAATTATTTATGGTTTACATAAATATTTTAAAATATATTTTTTTTCAAATTTAATCCATAAGATACATCCTATTTTTATTCGAACATCTAAAAATTCACAAACTTCAGCATAATAAGAAATCATAATTTAATTTATCTCAAAGGATTACACAAAGTAGCTATAGTCTCATTACATATCCCCTTATAACACCAACATATGACCTAAGTGTAAGGTGTGCTAAGGTGAGAGAATATGAGGGAGGCTTGGATAACATTTCCCTAGAAGTAATCTCCACTAACATGAACTTCTTCAGTAGGCGATTTCGTTCAAGCTTGAAACATTGGAGTTTGGCTTGGGCTTGGTCCAAAGCGAAGCCCAAAGATTCCACCTCCATCCCAAGCTCTTATAAGTGGGCTTCATAAGGTTCAATTCTACTGGATGAGGACATTGACTCTTCTTTCTACATTAACCATTAACATCTCTATTAAATAGTTAAGAGTAAATTAATATATTATTAAAAAAATTTGGGTCATCACATTTTCTTCCCTTAATGGTTTCACCAAATGGCTATTTCGAATTTCTTTAAGGAGGTTCTCAAGGTGCCGACCCTCAAGAGGTAAAACCATCCCTCTTTCTCTTTTAATTTCTTTCATTTTCTTATACTTCCCTAACATACCCTATCAAAAGTGACATGATAAATACAATATCATATATATGCTATAATTTTATCCTTTTAATGATATATCCATTAAAAAAATATGTTCTCTTATCTTTTTTATTTTAAAATTGAAAACATCATCCGTGATGTGTCGATTCACCCCCTTCGTGGATGATGATTTTTCATTTTCTATAAATGCATTCACATTTTGTTGTAAAAAAATTATAATAGTTAAAAAATATTTTTAAATTTATATTATTTTTTTATTTTCTAGAACTAATATATATACATAATATTAAATAATAAAATAGTACTAGTTCATGATGATTGAAAATACACCAAAAATAAACTAATGTTCATAATTGAATTTTTATTTAATGAAGAATTATTATATATGAAAGAAAACATATATGAGAACATTTAAAATTATATAGGTTCATAAATATCATATATTTCCACTTCTGGAGTTTTTCATAAATTTGAAAAGAAATTCCATAATTAAACTCAATGGAACCGATCATTAAATCATGAAAACAAACACACTCGGGGTAACAAAATTAATCATTATAACTCATAAAAAATACCATAAATGGATGTAATAAAATTATACAAAATAAAATAAATTTATAAGAGGTTATGAGTTAATTAATTAATAGATTTAATTTTATTATCTAGGACATTAATTAGGTGCATAACACTTTCATACATAAGGTAAGGGAATCTCTTTAAACCCCCATTTTTCCATCGGGTAGCGATTTCTCTCTATTTAACCAATATAATTATTAATTATTCTTATTTACTCCTCATAAATTCTATTTTTATGTTTAAAAAAATATGTACCTTGATCAATTCTATTTTTTTATGGGAAATAAATGTTTTATAAGGTTCCTTTTTTAATTCCTCCCGATAAGAAATCTTGATTAAAAAGAACTTCCCAATTTCATATCCATTTTAAATTACCCTCTATAATTTATTTTAGTCCACCAATATTTTCCTAGAATCTCCCTTTTATCATAAAATACTATCTTAGTTAGTTTCTTTTTTATTCAAACAACTATTCATTTGTCCACTATAAATACTCTTTTATATTTCCCTTAAACTGCGCCAAAGTAGATCATTTGTAAAGTTTCTTAAAAACACTTTTTACTTGTTTCCAATTTATTCAGATATCATTTATCATGATTTATTACTTATTTACCTTATTAATTTCCATTTATGTTTTAAATCCATTATTTTATGAACATCGTTATGATACACCCATTTTTTATCCCTTATGATACGATTATGACCCCCATTTCTTTCCATGGATAACCCAAAGGTTTATAAATTATGTTTGATTATTCATGTGGCACACATATGCATGAACATGTTATGATGGGTTCTCAAAGATATCACTAAAATGAATTGGGTAATGTTTAGTCAATGAGACGTCATGTTGGTACATTTAGTAAACCGGATTTTTTTATGGGACTTTTTACACCATCTGAAATAGTCTTGGTAGTCAGCATTGAATCATATTTATGTCATTTTTTATATTAAATCTATATTCATATGATTCCTTCATTACATGATCCCATGTTCTATATTTTACGTTTCCATATATTTATTCATGATCAATGCCTTTTTATATCATCACATTATTCCTTCTAACCCATGTGATATTATTTATTTATATATTTATCCCCTTACTAGGATTTTTATCTCATACCTTTTTTCTATATATTCCCCAATATATCCTTTGTAGATTTAAGATATCAACCAATGATAGTATCTCATTATGTATATTAAAAACATATATTTTTATTTTTGTTTCATGGTTTCTAATTATGTACCCAATCTTTCAAAGACACTAGAATTTACGATTCTGGGGTTGTATTGGATTGTTAATTATTCTCAAAATCATGTAATAATATATCTAAAAGGATTGGTATACTATATTATGGTTTCTCAATTTTATAGGTATCAATAGTATAGGAGGATGGTCTACTCCATATCCCTATTGGATTAGAAGGATTCCACACTATAGCCATGCCTTATGACATGTACTGTCTATTTTTGGAAGAAGAAATGTTTTGGGGATAAAAATTTCTCTTGGAGCCTATTCCAAAATATTTCCCTTATTTCATATCTAGTTCTGTGTGAGAACCAGTTTAAGGCTAAAATCGTGTGGGTGTTATGGAAGGAGTTAATGCTTGAGAAACATGGATTTGTCCAAATGAATATATTCATGCTAAAAATTTGTTTACCAAGACACCATAGGCTTAAAGGAAAATGTTTTTGTGCCATACTAAAGGTCATCATGCCATAGTAAAAGTAAAAAATTTGTATTAAATCTCAACATCCTTGGACACTCCAAAACTATTATATTTTTATTCTGATGATTATTTTTAAATTATGAGATTTATGGGTTGAAAGATCCGATTTTTAATTCGGGTTTATGGTGCATAATGACACCAATAAACAAAGGTTATAATTTGAACATTCATAGAAATATAAGAATCAATCCTAACTATTGGAATGATATTAAAAGAGGAAGAAAACCTATCATAAAAATAGAGATTTTAATAGAGAAAACACTTTTACATAATGTACATTTTTTTGGAATATATTTCAAGAGGTATTACTCTATATGTATTCTATGAGTTTGGAGGTTAAAATGGGGTTATTTCAAGAGTCACATCATCAAATAAAACAAAAAATACCTTTCTAAAGAGAAACCCCATGATGGTTGTATATTCATATCATTCTCATGTGAAGGAGGACTCGCATACAGAGTTGTGAGTTCCTTTTTGAAGGAGAATAGTGCATTTTATTTTTTTTATTATATTGAACCAGGAGGGTTAGTGATACTCATCTAGATTTTAAACTATAAAGTAGTGTTCTTTTAGTGAATTTGGGGTATAGGGGATTTTTCATGCATGCTCCATAGATTTAGTACAATTTGGATAAACTATGTATAATACCATGTGCTGATTATTGCTTTTATTTATCCTTGAGTGGAAATGTAGAGAGAAATTCAAGTGTTCATCGAAGTGAGAGAACAAGATCCACAGCAACAAATAATTTCCTAAACCCCAATTCACCCCCATATCACTGTGTTATCATCTATAGTACTATAATGATAAATCATTATTCTTCCTAGATGGATTTATAATGATAAACAATGTGCATCATCCAATAGATCCTTCATCAATTATAGTACTAATGTAAGACATATTCATTTCATGAACCATTAAATTACATCATTGTCTTGTTTTAACTACAAAACATTACTTTCTTGCATCTATATCTATATATCCACATTATATATTTCATTGACTTTCATATAGATAAATAGTTTAGTAGTCATTTGGGAATGATAGGTTTTCTCCCCTTACCTTATGAATTCAAGATATCATTTGAAAATCCATGGGCACTGGATCTCTTTTAATCCTCATCATGGTTAATGTATCATGATTCTTATTACTCATAATATCATCAATATTGTTCACCTTCCCAAGGTGGTCATGTACTAAGAAGTAATAGTCTTCGATCAATTCCAACTATCTCATTTGGTATATGTTCATCTCCCTATATGTGAATATTTATGTTATGCTCATGTAAAAAGAATATATATCACAATTTTCACTATAGAAATAATTTCACCACATATTTAATGAAAATATCAATGTTTCATGATTCAAATCATGAGTTAGGTAATTATTATCATAAACCATTAATTGGCAGGTCACATTTTCTACCACAGTGTCATTTTCATAAGTAATCATCCTAATTCCTTATTTGATGCATCACTGTATATCATAAACTCTTGTTTACTAAAGAGTTGTTTGAGTATAGGTGTATTGATCAATATTCTCTTAATCTCCTTGAAATTTTCACCACATTCATCTATCTAAAGAAATTTGACTGTCTTGAACATAAACTTGGTTATTGTATTTGACATTTTTGAGAAACTTATCATAGAGTATTGATAGTTTTTATCAAATACAAGGAAACTATAGTTAATTTTTATAGTGTTTGGTTAGATCCATTCGTTAATTACATATGTTATTGAAGGATCCACCAATATAAACTTGTGTGTGATTACATGACCCAAGAATTATTATTTCTATAGTTATACTTCTCACTTGAATAATTACACATTTAATTAATTTTCTCAAAATTTGAAACAAAATATTTAAAAGATCTTATTTTTCTTCCTTTCTATTTTAATTTACAAGAATATCGTATAAACATTTTACCATATATTTATCAAGGTAACCTCTAAAGACTCTATTAATGATATTTATAATATTTTAGTGGAATTTTAATGTCTAAATAGAATCAATATGAATTCATAGTGTTCCTAACTCTTAAAAAAGGATGTCATAAATATATCCTCCCTTTTCAACCTCAATTGATGATATCTAGGTTGATTGTTAATAATTGATAATTAATGAACACATTATGGTTGATTAAAAAAGTAATAAATATGGGGTAAAGGATCTTGATCAATATCTTATTGAGTTCATGATAATATATGTAGATATCCATTTATCCATGCATATTTTTGAAAAACAGAACTTGTTCACCCTATGGTGAAGAACATGGTTTCATAAAAACTTTATCTTAATTATATTTTAATTTAATTACTAATTCCTAATACTAAATCAGGGCCATTTTATATAGTATCTTTGATATAGTCATAAATGTACGAATATGTTCTATAGAAAAATCAAAATCATGATCTGGGGGAAGACTAGTTAAATACTATAGAAATTTTTTGAAATAATATTAAATAATATGAATAAATTTAATATTTATTTTACCCCAAACCATTTTAAAAATAAATCTGTTATGGTTGGGTAACATCCATATCCTGACCTGACCTACAAAACCCATCTATATAGGCTATGAAACACATCATGGAAAGACTTGAAATGTATTCTCGATCCCCATGGGCTTGTGACTAGCACCTAGGAAATAAACCACAAAAATAGGGAAATATTTTCCCAACATGAAACAATATACATTCTATAAAAAATAAAAGGATAACCAATAGTAAATATTCCGAAACCAAAATATTGAAATAGTAGAAATACTATTAAAAGTAGAATGGTAAAAACCCAAACACATGCTTAGAAACATCCAAAAAATACAACTGAAATATCCATTAGTCACTCAATGTGATATGTGGGAAATATAGCACTATCTAACCCTAAGCTACCCTTACCCAGATGATATAAACCTCACTAAATCACTGTAAAACTTTTCCTCTTATTACAAAAGAAAAAACAAGCTCTACACACCCTAAGGGAGTGTGCAAGATAAGATATAAAAATTCTCAGTAAGATCCCACCTTGGTGTTCTATAACAAGTCTCTATCAAACAATCCCACTATGTTCAATTAAAATAAAACATGTGACGTTAAAATATTTGAACATTTATATAAATGTAAGGTAAAATAGTTACACTTTTATAGTTCCAAAAGGAATCAAAATAATATTTTTTTAAATAATATTTCAAATAATACATTTAAATTTATAAAATCAATCATCATATAATATCAATAAAAATAATTATAAATAAAAGGAAAATATAGCTCACACCTAGGATAACATTATTCAGGCTTGCTGGGTCATTCGTACCCCAATACAATCATCCCAATTATCATTTTTTATTTTTCAACACTTTTAAGGGGAAAGTGAGAACCCTCACAGATAAAGCGGATCAAGCATTAAAGGATACAAATGACTTATTAAACAAAAGTCTAATATAAGTCCCCAACCTTAAACCTTACTTAATCTTGAGTTATTACAAGATTACACATTGAGGATCTTTTTAGGTTTAGAGTTTTAGAGAATTTGATCATGAAACTTGCATTACATTCCATATTTAGACAAAGTGGTTACATGAAAGACAGTATTCATTCTTCCCATCAACGGAAACATATTGAAAATAAAACATGGATTCTTTCTTGACACATCCTTGATACTATCATCACATCATGTACCTTTACCTTGACCTGTGAAAAACATTTCAAAAACTTGGGATGAGCATAAAAAGCTCAGTAATGGTTATAAAAATATGGAAAGGAATCATGAGTACATGTATACATAAGAATGAAATCATACTTTACCCATAAAACATAGGCACTTTAACATACCTCATAAAATCATAGAAATCATATGACATAAAGGTAACTTGAGGCATTAATAACATTCTTACATAGGGAGTAACCCTCTTGGTTACGTTTGGAATACCCATCACAGTATATTCCCTAAATCTCTTCGGAGAAACCTTAACGTTTCACTCCTTCGCGTTACCCAATGCATTGGAGAGCTATATTGGGCTCACACGCCCTTAGTTTATCACGGAACCACCCGTTTTCATAACAATTCCCAAGAACCATAACATAAATGTATCACATAAAACATGCATAAAGGAAACATAACATTTCCACATTTCAATCACAATATAACATTTTAGTATATTGAAATAATGAATCCATTCAAAAAGAAACCATTTCCAAAACCATTTAAAACATTTAATAAAGAGATTTTTGAATCAAATTGTCCCATACCACCTTGAAGCTTAAAATTTTAATCCATTAATATCCATATAAATAAATCCTTAAAACCATTTTGAAAACATGGATATTAATAAGAACAAATAATTAAAACATTTAAAACGATATTTTGGTTAAAGGGGTTTTACCAAAATTAGTGACACTTGAATACAATAATTCAGGAATAACATTTAGTCAGAACTTTATAATATCATGAGAATAAATTGATTCATGATATAATACTCCAAAGGACAGTATATACACCATATAAGAGAGAATTGGTGCATAACAACAATGAACCCTCAATAGAAATGTCAAATGTGATGAAATCCCTTATAAAGAAGGTATCCTTAAATTGAGGACAAATCAATCTCAAAAATATGTGTGAAAAATATAAATACACCCAATATAAGTGGATATTAAGTGTAAAACAATAAAAGTTCATTCACACATATTCAATGGATTACATATTCAATGACTACATGTTTAACCCAAAGAAATCGAAATTGGGTTAAAAAGTTCCCTTGACAGCCTAACGACAACACATCAAAATGTGTTGATGAGGGATAAAAAGTGTATCTCATCACTTGGACATAAAATTTACATCAATAAGGATATATTAGAACATATCCCAACATAACAATATGTAAATTAAAAGACCCAAAAAAAGAAGTCTTTTAAAAAAGAGGAGGGTGAAAGGTTCCCTTACCGACTTGGGTATCTTTCAAAACATACAACCCATGAAAGAAGGACAATAGATAATTGATGTAAATACTCATAAACAAAAGTATATTACAAAAAGAGTAGAATAACGGGCAGTACATACACCACTCAATGGAATTTGTGGAAAATGTAGCATAAATCTCACGGGAATAAAAGTGAGATGAAAAATCCCTTACGAAAACTCGGCAGCCAAACGGCGCCACATAAAACTTACGAATATGGATTGATGAGATCAAATAGGGTATCTCATCACATTAAAATAAAATGTACAGAAAGAGGAATATAAAAGAACATCCCCCAACATTACAAAGAGGATCTTAAAAGAAGTGACATAAAGGAGAGTACTTAAAAAGAAAGAGAGAGGTTAGATCTCTTACGAAAGTTCGGCAGCCTAACGGCGCCACTCAAAACGTCCAAAATGGATTGATGAGAGAGAATAGGTTCTCTCATCACATGAACATAAAAATTACAGTAAGTTTAATATAAAATATCATCCCAATAACAAGAAATATGAGCTTTAAAAGGAATGACATAAAAGTGTGTACTTAAAAAGAAAGAGAGGAGTATGATCCCTTACCTCGGGTCCGACTTGACTCGATCGTTCTTTAACGTCCTGAATAATAAACTTCAGTTAATTTCCACTTTATTAAGAACCTTTTTCTAGTTCATTATTCCTTTTAGATCACTTATTGCCATGTTATAAACATTATTTAATCATTTAAGTTAATAATGTTTGTTTTGTCGATATTTGGTTCTTAAGTCGAAAGTGGACTTCTTACATTTACATGTTGTTCATGTGGTCAAATGTTTATTATATCCAGAATTATATTCATGATTTGGATATAATATATATCATATATATCCAGAATATACATGTATTTATAGTATTACATAATCATTTAGAGGTAAGAAATGAAATGCACCGTTCATGGAGACGGTAAGCCGTACGTACGCATGAACGCTACTTTCATTTCTTTGTCATATTAATGGAATTAAAACTAAATGATAGGTATGTATATTTTAATTCCATAATTATATTCATCATTTAGATGTATCATTCATCATATATATCCATTATATACATGTACTTATAATAGTACATTATATTTGGGGATAAGAAATGAAATGCACCGTTCATGGAGACGGTAAGCCGTACGTACGCATAAGCGCTACTTTCATTTCTATCTCATACTTTAATGGAAAGAAATAATAATGATATATAGGTATATAATAATTCCAGTATAACATCATATATAATAAAATTAAATCCATCCTTTATACATCCCACGTATGGCATTAACGAATCACATCACTTTGAGGGGGCGGTAGTCCGCACTTCCTAAAATGAAGATATCGCGTATACCCATAATGGAAGCCATAAAGGTAAGACACAAATGAAAAATACAGAATCATAAGTAAAACATAAACATATTATATATCATATATAAAAATAGTGACATCATAATGGCCACCTTTGAAGGTGTTAAATGAGTATTGAACAATCATCGTTTCGGGAGGCATAATTTCTCCATCCACGGAAACCGTATGTTCTTTAACCATTTGATGTAGTTGTGTGAGAGTTTAGCTCGAATAAATCTTATAAAAACATCCTAGTATATTGAAGATACTTGTGGGTTTACAAAATAAGTAAATAAAAAGATTTTAGTGGGTTGGAGAAGCAAAATAAAACAAATGAACATGAGGGAATGAATTACCTTTAAAAGTGTAAATCTTTTTGATTTGAGCCTAAAGGCTTCCTTTGAAAGGATTATGCCCAAAGGGAATCCTCTAGGATGAGGGGAGGTATTTGTATAGAGTAAATGGGCAGGGTTTGGCCGAGCCAAAGGCTTGAGGAGTGTGTGAAATGAGGTAGAGGTGGGGGCCTTTTATAAGAGGAGAGGAGGGGCACTTTTGGAAAGTAAGAAATATTACTTTATTTGAAAATGTGTTTCGGTTTTAAAAGGTCCCACATTGATATAATTCGTGGCTAAGGTGATAAGGGTTCGAAATCCACTCATCCAATAAGTTTTGTACATGTGTAGGTCATATAGTTTACATTATCTTCTCATTTTATTTAAATCGTCAGATAATGATGTCATCGCTGCATTATTATGATGTCATAAATAATTTAATTTATGTAATGTCTAAAAATTATAAACAAATTACTATGATGTAGGAAATCGTTTTAGCTTTCCAATTATTATTTATAATAAAAAATCTGACTTGTATAACCCCACTTAAAAATTGTTTTAGTAAAACATATCATGTTTGTGTCATTTTTACTTTTACATTAAATAAAAAGTTATTTATGTCATTTCCCAATAAAAGTGGCTCCATGGGGTCCCCAAGTTGACCCATGGATTGTCTTGGTCGGAAATTACACATCCAATGAGGTTAGGACATGTGTCAAGTTCATTTCATATTATTAAAACATTATTTTTACCTTAAACTACACTAATTACCTCTAATCGCGATTAAAAACTTAATAAGTTACTATTCACAAAAAAAAATATTTTTATCCCATTGAACCACATTTTACTTCTTAATGAAAACCATGTATGTCGGATTTTTGAAATTCAAAACACAAAGATGGAAAAATTTCATTTAAACGGAAAAATCAGTTTTTATAAGTACCACTTAGTGGTGTCACTATTCATCAAAAATTTATGTTTTTCAGAAAAATCCCAAAAATTCACCCTAAGCTATATTTGATATTCCGAATTCAAAAATGAAGTCTATTTTACAAAATTCAGAACATATTAGTCACATTAATTAATTTAATAATTAATTCCCGCTGTCAGAGCAAATAGCGTGTTTTTATGAAACAATAAGTATCAAAAGATTGACACTGGTTTAAGTCTGATTTCAAAGTGAAATTAATTCCAACGACCACTATTGGATTTAATGGTAAAAATATATTCTAATTTCACTTTAAAACCAATTAAAAAGATAATATAATCATATAAATAAATTATATTAAAAAGAGGTTTTGAATTAAATTACAACATTTTACACTATTCATTGAAAAAAAAGAACTTTATCAGAAAGATACCAAAAATTTACACAAAGTAAATTTTGATGTCCCGATTCTTAAGAAGAGTTTTATTTGGTCCAATAGAATTTATAAGAGTGAACAAAACTATATTTAATGACGGTTCTCCATCAAAAGGCGATAAGTGAACCTTTAGTGAAAACTAGGGCATATATGCCTAAAATTGAATTCTTTCCGTATTTTAAGCCTTTATCTTTTATTGGATAAATGTAAAAACATTTAAAAACATGTATAATCATATTTTAGTTATTTCTATCCATTCTCGCCATTACAACGGCTACATGTTAACTACCATTTAAAATAATATTATTTTATTATTAGAGTGCAACGTAAGATTCCCAAGAAACTCGTTGTTGCGTGTTGGGTACGCCATCGAGCATAGCGTCCACTTTAAAGTCATATCAATCTTTTATTCACAAATATGGATAAATATGAAAATGTAATATTCTTTATTTACCTGTGGTGTTACATCCTTCCCCCCTTTTGGGAATTGCATCCTCACAATTTTTAAAATTGAGCTTGGAAACATCCTTGAAAGTCCCTCATCGGAACAAGAGTCGGTAAAACAATCACTTTAAAATAAAGAAAGATAAGCACAGAGGTCACCCAAGTTAACCCATGCTAGGATTCCAAGTATGAAAACATGGACATGGAGGAGAAAACATAGGGTCATGTTCTGATGGAGAGTGATAGAAAACATGTTTAGGAGAAAGTTATCCATGAGAAAATCACAAACTTGTGATGGGTTAAACGGTGTTGGGTTCCCCAGTAGGAAAAGTTAATAGAAAACATTTTTGTTTTAAGTTACTTTTTATTGAGGAATTTATTCATAAGGAAACATAATCACTTATCATGTTGACTCTCAAATTTTATTAGATTCCTTACACAAACTCATATTTTCTCCAAAAGGCGAGTATTTAGGAAGACTTGTTCACATTAAGAGTACTATAATCAACTTCTAGAGAATTACCTAACCCCAAAAAGAGAACTACATACTTCCCAGGTCTTTAGACTTTAACCAAAACCAAAACCCACAAGATTATTACAAGATCAGATAACCCAGAAAAGGATAACCCATTAGAAAGAAAATCTATTCTTAATCTCCAAAATTTGTCCAACAAAACCCAAAGTTCAACGAGGACCATCCGATAAACAATTTGTCCATAAAATTCTTCAAAGTAAACCAATATAAGATTGAAACCCAAATATTTGAAGGATTTAGACACATAGTCTTCCAAGTTAAATCGTAACATTTATCTCCAAACAACATCAGTTGCTCCTAAAGTCTCGTATTGAAAAGTAATTAACCTAATCACATATCCTCTATGATAGGTTAATAATTTTCATAAATAACCCAAAATCAACTTACTCTTAAAAAAAATAATCAGTCAAACTAACCAGGGACTTCACGTAGTCCAGTGGTAGGCGATAAATACCAGTTTCACTTTGATTGTGGGTTCGATTCCCGCAGCTTTGTCCAACGCGACGGGTAGTCACACGGTCTACGTGTTGTCCTTTTTCCAAAACTATATAATTCTTAAAACATCCCCCAAAACGAGATAAAATCTTCAAAAATGATCATAACACATTTTAACATCAAGTTTATCTCATTCCTTTCATTTTCCATCATATCATAGAGTAACCCATAATTACCTAAAAAGTAAGGATCATATAAACTCTAATGGTTACCTTTATAATTATTACCTGAACTTCCACATCGATTGGTCATCTCGTACATGATGCATTATAGATCATACCAAGGTTCAAGTGGTTGATCATGAATCCTTGATAGTTGGTTTAGAACAACCATGAGTTTCCTCATTGAATCCCCCATCTCATCCAGTCTCTTAATCAGAGAACCACCTAAGTTTCCTTCAAACCCATTGTCACTTTGGTGCCTGCTAGATCCAGCCATTTACTAAAACCAAAAAGGTCAGTGTGAGTATATCAACATAACCATCATGTACTAATGAGGAAGATAAACACTTAGATATACTTACTCATTCACTTTATCTAAAACTATGACTCTTTCTAAAATCCTATCCATTATGGTAATGTCACTTATGCTTAGAGAATACCCTAACCTCTAAAGTTATCTAAACTGACCTTTGATACCAACTATAAGGCCCCAGCCTTAAACCTTACTTAATCTTGAGTTATTACAAGATTACACATTGAGGATCTTTTCAGGTTTAGAGTTTTAGAGAATTAGATCATGAAACTTGCATTACATTCCATATTTAGACAAAGTGGTTACATGAAAGACAGTATTCATTCTTCCCATCAATGGAAACATATTGAAAATAAAACATGGATTCTTTCTTGACACATCCTTGATATTATCATCACATCATGTACCTTTCCCTTGACCTGTGAAAAACATTTCAAAAACTTGGGATGAGCATAAAAAAGCTCAGTAATGGTTATAAAAATATGGAAAGGAATCATGAGTACATGTATACATAATAATGAAATCATACTTTACCCATAAAACATAGGCACTTTAACATACCTCATAAAATCATAGAAATCATATGATATAAAGGTAACTTGAGGAATTCATAACATTCTTACGTAGGGAGTAACCCTCTTGGTTACGTTTGGAATACCCATCACAGTATATTCCCTAAATCTCTTCGGAGAAACCTTAACGTTTCACTCCTTCACGTTACCCAATGCATTGGAGAGCTATATCGGGCTCACCCGCCCTTAGTTTATAACGGAACCACCCATTTTCATAACAATGCCCAAGAACCATAACATAAATGCATCACATAAAACATGCATAAAGGAAACATAACATTTCCACATTTCAATCACAATATAACATTTTAGTATATTGAAATAATGAATCCATTCAAAAAGAAACCATTTCCAAAACCATTTAAAACATTTAATAAAGAGATTTTTGAATCAAAGTGTCCCATACCACCTTGAAGATTAAAATTTTAAACCATTAATATCCATATAAATAAATCTTTAAAACCATTTTGAAAACATGGATATTAATAAGAACAAATAATTAAAACATTTAAAACGATATTTTGGTTAAAGGGGTTTTACCAAAATTAGTGACACTTGAATACAATAATTCAGGAATAACATTTAGTCAGAACTTTATAATATCATGAGAATAAATGGATTCATGATATAATACTCCAAAGGACAGTATATACACCATATAAGAGTGAATTGGTTCATAACAACAATGAACCCTCAATAGAAATGTCAAATGTGATGAAATCCCTTATAAAGAAGGTATCCTTAAATTAAAGACAAATCAATCTCAAAAATATGTGTGACAAATATAAATACACCCAATATAAGTGGATATTAAGTGTAAAACAATAAACGGTCATTCACACATATTCAATGGATGACATATTCAATGACTACATGTTGAACCCAAAGAAATCGAAATTGGGTTAAAAAGTTCCCTTGACAGCCTAAAGACATCACATCAAAATGAGTTGATGAGAGATAAAAAGTATATCTCATCACTTGGACATAAAATTTACATCAATAAGGATATATTAGAACATATCCCAACATAACAATATGTAAATTAAAATACCCAACAAAAGAAGTCTTTTAAAAAAGAGGAGGGTGAAAGGTTCCCTTACCGACTTGGGTATCTTTCAAAACATACACCCCATGAAAGAAGGACAATAGATAATTGATGTAAATACTCATAAACGAAAGTATATTACAAAAAGAGTAGAATAATGGGTAGTACATACACCACTCAATGGAATTTGTGGCAAATGTATCATAAATCTCACGGGAATAAAAGTGAGATGAAAAATCCCTTACGAAAACTCGGCAGCCTAACAGCGGCACATAAAACATCCGAATATGGATTGATGAGATCAAATAGGGTATCTCATCACATTAAAATAAAATTTACAGAAAGAGGAATATAAAAGAACATCCCCCAACATTACAAAGAGGAGCTTAAAAGAAGTGACATAAAGGAGAGTACTTAAAAAGAAAGAGAGAGGTTAGATCTCTTACGAAAGTTCGGCAGCCTAACGGCGCCACTCAAAACGTCCAAAATGGATTGATGAGAGAGAATAGGGTCTCTCATCACATGAACATAAAAATTACAGTAAGTGTAATATAAAAGATCATCCCAATAACAAGAAAGATGAGCTTTAAAAGGAAAGACATAAAAGTGTGTACTTAAAAAGAAAGAGAGGAGTAGGATCCCTTACCTCGGGTCCGACTTGACTCGATCGTTCTTTAACGTCCTGAATAATAAACTTCAGTTAATTTCCACTTTATTAAGAACCTTTTTCTAGTTAATTATTCCTTTTATATCACTTATTTCCATGTTATAAACATTATGTAATCATTTAAGTTAATAATGTTTGTTTTGTCGATATTTGGTTCTCAAGTCGAAAGTGGACTTCTTACAATTACATGTTGTTTGTGTGGTCAAATGTTTATTATATACAGAATTATATTCATGATTTGGATATCATATATATCATATATATCCAGAATATACATGTATTTATAGTATTACATAATCATTTATAGGTAAGAAATGAAATGCACCATTCATGGAGACGGTAAGCCGTACGTACGCATGAACGCTACTTTCATTTCTTTGTCATGTTAATGGAATTAAAACTAAATGAGAGGTATGTATATTTTAATTCCAGAATTATATTCATCATTTAGATGTATCATTAATCATATATATCCATTATATACATGTACTTATAATAGTACATTACATTTGGGGATAAGAAATGAAATGCACCGTTCATGGAGACGGTAAGCCGTACGTACGCATGAACGCTACTTTCATTTCTATATCATACTATAATGAAAAGAAATAATAATGATATATAGGTATATAATAATTCCATTATAACATCATATATAATAACATTAAATCCATCCTTTATACGTCCCACGTATGGCATTAACGAATCACATCACTTTGAGGGGGCGGTAGTCCGCACTTCCTAAAATGAAGATATCGCGTATACCCATAATGGAAGCCATAAAGGTAAGACACAAATGAAAAATAAAGAAGAATAAGTAAAACATAAACATATTATATATCATATATAAAAATATTGACATCATAATGGCCACCTTTGAAGGTGTTAAATGAGTATTGAACAATCATCGTTTCGGGAGGCATAATTTCACCATCCACGGAAACCGTATGTTCTTTAACCATTTGATGTAGTTGTGTGAGAGTGTAGCTAGGATAAATCTTATAACAACATCCTAGTATATTGAAGATACTGGTGTTGTTACAAAAGAAGTAAATAAAAAGAGTTTAGGGGGTTGGAGAAGCAAAATAAAACAAATGAACATGAGAGAATGAATTACCTTTAAAAGTGTAACTCCTTTTGATTTGAGCCTAAAGGCTTCCTTTGAAAGGATTCTGCCCAAAGTGAATCCTCTAGGATGAGGGGAGGGATGTGGAGAGAGTAAATGGGCAGGGATTTTCCGAGCCAAAGGCTTGAGGAGTGTGTGAAATGAGGTATAGGTGGGGGCCTTTTATAAGAGGAGAGGAGGGGCACTTTTGGAAAGTAAGAAATATTACTTTATTTGAAAATGTGTTTCGTTTTTAAAAGGTCTCACATTGATATAATTCGTGGATAATGTGATAAGTGTTCGAAATCCACCCATCCAATAAGTTTTGGACATGTTTAGGTCATAGAGTTTACATTATCTTCTCATTTTATTTAAATCGTCAGATAATGATGTCATCGCTGCATCATTATGATGTCATAAATAATTTAATTTATTTCATGTCTAAAAATTACAAAAAAATTACTATGATGTCGGAAATCGTTTTAGCTTTCCAATTACTATTTATAATAAAAAATATGACTTGTATAACCCCACTTAAAAATTGTTTTAGTAAAACATATCATGTTTGTGTCATTTTTACTTTTACATTAAATAAAAAGTTATTTATGTCATTTCCCAACCAAAGTGGCTCCATGGGGTCCCCAAGTTGACCCATGGCTTGTCTTGGTCGGCCATTACACATCCAATGAGGTTAGGACATGTGTCAAGTTCATTTCATATTATTAAAACATTATTTTTACCTTAAACTACACTAATTACCTCTAATCGCGATTAAAAACTTAATAAGTTACTATTCACCAAAAAAATTATTTTTATCCCATTAAACCACATTTTACTTCTTAATGAAAACCATTTATGTCGGATTTTTGAAATTCAAAACACAAATATGGAAAAATTTCATTTAAACGGAAAAATCAGTTTTTATAAGTACCACTTAGTGGTGTCACTATTCATCAAAAATTGATGTTTATCAGAAAAATCCCAAAAATTCACCCTAAGCTATATTTGATATTCCGAATTCAAAAATGAAGTCTATTTTAAAAAATTCAAAACATATAAGTCACATTAATTAATTTAATAATTAATTGCTGCTGTCAGAGCAAATAGCGTGTTCTTAAGAAACAATAAGTATCAAAAGATTGACACTGGTTTAAGTCTGATTTCAAAGTGAAATTAATTCCAATGACCACTATTGGATTTAATGGTAAAAATATATTCTTATTTCACTTTAAAACCAATTAAAAATATAATCTAATCATATAAATAAATTAGATTAAAAAGAGGTTTTGAATTAAATTACAACATTTTACACTATTCATTGAAAAAGGAACTTTATCGGAAAGATACCAAAAATTTACACAAAGTAAATTTTGATGTCCCGATTCTTAAGAAGAGTTTTATTTGGTCCAATATAATTTATAAGAGTGAAAAAAACTATATTTAATGACGGTTCACCATCAAAAGGCGATAAGTGAACCTTTAGTGAAAACTAGGGCATATACGCCTAAAATTGAATTCTTTCCGTATTTTAAGCCTTTATATTTTATTGGATAAATGTAAAAACATTTAAAAACATGTATAATCATATTTTAGTTATTTCTATCCATTCACTCCATTACAACGGCTACATGTTAACTACAATTTAAAATAATATTATTTTATTATTAGAGTGCAACGTAAGATTCCCAAGAAACTCGTTGCTGCGTGTTGGGTACGCCATCGAGCATAGCATCCCCTTTAAAGTCATATCAATATTTTATTCACAAATATGGATAAATATGAAAATGTCGTATTCTTTATTTACCTGGGGTGTTACATCTAAGGTGATTGGAATCTCCTTCCCTAAATAGATTCTAGGGAAAGGAACTAACCTGGCAGTTTGGATCAGCCCCCATGATTTCTTCATAATTCCGTGCTAGATAATCCGAAGCCTTCATATACTCATATTTTCTAATCTTCTTCTCGTTAAATCCTCTAACTAGTATGCAGTCTTACTTGTCAATCCAATCAGATGGCTCTCTAGTAATTTCCATTCGTATTAATCTTCCCATCATTTGATCAATATCTTCCCTCATTACATTGATACCCATAGATTCCTTATTTATTTCTTCACTAGAATGCATGAGTAATTTTATCTTCTTATCCACCTTCACATCCTTCAGGCCCTGCAAGCCACCAGGGGACCCTTCCTCACACTGCTATCCAAGGGGAATGGTATCCTCCACCACCAGAATTACCTCCTTAGATTGCAAGTTCATATCTTCATGTTAGTATTCTACCTTTTATGTTCATTCCACTAGTATAAAATATAAACGTTTCTTAGAACAACAAGGCCTAAGAAATAGGGGAAAACTCGATGCATTAATCCCCGTATGATAACAATTTATAGTTCTTATATCCAATGGTTTTGTGACCTAGGAATAGAAGAACACCACAAAAAGTGAACACCCTATGGCTTCAGGAGATAATACCCAAAACTAAACCCTAAACCTACGTAACTAAGGATCCCCTGTGTTTTATTTATCAAGTTATTGAAAAGGGCTTTCACATTTTTCAATATAATTACAAACCACACTTTTCATCCAAAATCTTGCTTTGAAAACCCATTTCTAAAAAGATTATACAATTATTTGAATACAAAATTTCATTTATCAAAATAAGGGGAAACCCATATTTTATCAAAAACCCATTTATGCAAACATATTAAAAAATTAAAGAATAATGTTAATTATTATTTAGGAAAGAATTTATAAAACCAAGAGAATTAATGTTTCCTCAAACATTTACTAGAGGCAAAACCACCTACCTTTTTCTCAAGTTACACTACAACCACAACATGACCCACACACCAGTAGAAAATGGTGCACATTAAAAATTGATATGATTCCCTAAAAAATTATTATCATAACTTATAATTGGGTTTCCGTATCAAAAAATGATATAAGGGAAGACAAATCAATATATAACACAAGAATCACACATTCCGCACCATAACCAACATGAGATCAGGACTCCAGGAGATGAATAAATGACTAATCTATAAGAAACAAATAATAATTAGTAAAATAATAATCATATCCAACCAACATTGTATAAATATTTTAATTATTATAATAATGTAATAACCAAGAAGAAATTAAAGATATTTGATCAAACTTACTAATTCATTGAAAACATATCAAATTGGGTTCAAAACACAAAGTGGTTAAGATCAAAGGATCATATAACTCTATGAAGAATCATCTACAGGAGAATTGATAAAATTATGTTTAACAATGAGGGATAAAGGAGTTAATTAATGGTTTTAGGGGTGTTTAATTACGTTAATAATGTCACTTATATAACCTAAACTGATGCCACTGGCTGGACTATCGGTTGGCCAATGGAATCCCATAATCTTGTTGATGGAACTAAAAGGTATATATGGCACCATTTAAATCCACCAGGTAGTCGGTCACTTCCCACTAGATGGATGGTGGCTCCTTATAGACTCTATTTAGTCCAAGACACTTGGAGGATTCACTAAAACACCTCTAACACCTCCTAAACCGGAAATAAAACCTACTAAAAAATAAAATTGGGATGTTCCTAGAACAAGATATTATAATTCTCCCCCCAAAGAACTTTTTATCTACAAAAATTATCATAGAAGAAGGATGATGTGAAAATTGTTGATCCTACTACTCTGTCACCAAAGATTCATGCTCACATGTCTCATGAGAATATAATTTCTCCTACCATAACACCTTAACCAATTGAATAGACATTCTATATAGAACAATCATATAATATTCAATGATCTCAACTAGTTCCTCAATAACCAAAACATCTAGATCTAATGCAATCCCCTCTAAACTCAGATCATGGGATGGATCGGGATTGTACTTCTTGAGATGAGATGTGTGTGAAACATCAAGAATACCTTTCAACATAGCCATTAATTTCCACCAATAAGAAAAAAAACCAAGTCACTCAGTGATGTCAAAAGTTCCAACATATCTTAGAGACACATTACTCTATTTTCTAATCTGAAAATGACATAATCAATGAAAAATTTCCAAGAAGTCCTGGTCAGCAATTAAAAAATCCAAATGATAACATCGATAATCAACATTCGACTTCTTCCAACGCGGTTATGTGACAATGTGTCAATGTATATCATGAATACTCACTGTAATATCCTAATATATTCCCATCCCCACAAAATAGGTCTCCTTGAACTCTGACCAACAAATAATTTTTCCAAAAGGGTGGCCTTACAATGCCTTTATGGGTAACAATATGACCAACATATGATAATTGTTATTATAAGAAAACTCAACCATTCCTAGACACTGATCACAAGATATACTAAAATCTAAGATGTTGGAATACTAAATATCTTCCAGGATATGAATAGAATGATCTATCTTACTATATATTTTTTGATGATATGATGTAGTAAATCTAATTAGAGTCCCTATCACCACTTAGAGAATTTTTCAAATCCAAGGAAGGAAACCTAGGATCCCTGTCATAGAAAATGGAAGAAGGGACCCCGTGAAACCTCACAACATCTTAAACATAAAAATTATCTATATTATTAATCTTTATGATTTCCCTAAAAGGAATGAAATGAGTTGACTTTATTGATTGATCAATCACCACCCAGATTTAATTCTTTCCTAGGTGTGCCTATAATAAACCAACTATGACGTTCATGGACTCCTTGCCCCATTTCCACACCTATACTGGAAGAAGGTATGATTGACTAGAAGGATTTATGTGATATTACATAATCCATTAGAGGATGTAAAAGAGTTATAGATAATCAAATATTTCGTTCTTCATACTCAACCACCAAAATTTTCATCTCACATCATAATACATAATAAAAAAATTTAATGCTTTGATGAACAACCCATAAATAACTAGGGAAATCATGGAACAAATAATCCCTTACATGTAAATGGATAATTAACTGAATCCCATATATATTAATTCTATCATAGGAGAGAGAACAAAAATTAATGACCTCCCCACCATATGGGGATTCTATTACTTCTCTAAACTCATCATCCTATTACAGGTCTTGATAAATATAGTCAAGGAGAGATAAATAAAACTGAACACTAGTCATAAAAATATCATAATTATCATCCTATGAATCCATATGAATCTAATCAAAAATAACCATAAGTTTCCACCCCTATTTTAATTCCAAAACAGTCTTATAGGGAATTTCTTACTGAGATCATCATTAATGAAATTCCACTTCCCTAGGGTTTAGGAGATGAAAAATTCAAACATCTTGAGGTACTCTACCAATAATATCTTTTTATGGTTTAGGTTATTATATGAAAAAATGTATCTCATACTATTTTGATTATAAAAAATGGTAAACCTATCACTGACAATAATAGTGTCTCCAACACTTGGCGCATAAATAACAGTGGAAAGCACCAAGTTACGAGTGTGGTAATTATTCACATGAAGATGAAGTTGTATAGAACTATATAATAGAACATGAATAACCTATATATGAATTCACCCCAGACCAACAACAGAAGTATCACAATATACCACATATCCCTTACCAGGTTCTGGAAAGATCAATATAGGATTGGATTTCAAATATTATTTTAACTCATCAAAATATGCTTTATACTTAGATGAAAAAGTGAATTTCATCCCATTATTATTAATATAATTAAATAATGATTATATATTTCAGAAATATGGAAACAACTATAGATAGTATTCTGTTAGGCCTATTAATTTCCATATAAAAAATATGTTTTGTGGTTCTTCCCATAAAATGATAATCTTCACCTTTTTATTATGAATTGCGAGACCATGTTCTAAGAACACATTCATCGTGAAAATAACTTATTAGAGAGAATAATTACACATTGATATCTTCCCATAAATTCTATGGATACTCAAGGTATCGAAAACCATATTCATATGGTGTTGAATATCATGATCAAAACATGAACAAACTAGGATAGCATACATGAATACCAAAAACAAATTTATTTACCTAATGGTGGAATATCTAGTTAATAAAATATATAAACATTTTAGGACAATTATTTAGGCCAAAATTTATCACAATATATTAATATTAGTCATATATTTTCCTATAATTAGTCTCTAGGATATTTTATTCGTTAACGTTGAGCTGATGATAACCCGAACAAAGATCGAATTTTAAAAATCAACTCCCCCGCAACTGATAAAATGATTATTTGATATGGGTAAAAGGATACATATTATTATTCAATACCTAGTTAAGATTTTGATAGTCTATAGAGAGATACATTGAACCTTCTATATTCTTGGAAAAGTCATAGTGGCTGCCCATAGTGAAACACTGGACCACATAATTCCATTCTATTATAGGCCACCAAAATAGACCATAATCTCCCCAAACTCAATAGGTTCCATGTGATAAGAGGGTCTCTAGATCAACTGAGTACTCAAAACCATGTCAATGTAAAACTCTATATCTCTCTCTAGATAAATATTGGAGAAGTCATATGGTAAATCCTTATAAATATACAAATCATCCAAAGGAATATCAATGAGAGATGGAATATCATCAGTCTCAACTACAATGATAGAAAACAGACTTTCGAGTTCTAGGGTAAAATATATCACATGACCAAGAATTGTGTTCTACTGTCTATAGAATACTCGAGATATCCCACTAGTAACATAGAAAAAAACATACTGATAGTAACAATCAATCCCATATTATTGAGATACCAAACCAATTCAACTGGATAATGATTTTGAATAGATCCAGATCATGAACCAAGAAGTCCCATACCAATTCTACATTATCTATCGAAAGAGACCGTGAAGGAAATTGAAACCCCAACTATTTCCCTTTTCTAAGAGGATTTTATATCTCAATAAAAAATGATAGAAGTTTTATAAAAAAAATCACATGTAAATTAAATTGAGAGACAAAAAGGACTATGAGGAACCTGTATCAAACCATGAAGTTTTCATATAAGATGAAAAAATGGAATCAAGTACTATAGCTGAGCTTGTGTAAATAGCCACCATAAACTTATCCACCATATGATGGTGGTTCACTCTTGAGGACTATGGCTAGAGCTCAATTGAATTTAAATCTTCTGATTGTGCAGTAGTGGTATTTGGTTTATAGATCAATGAAAATAACAAGGTGTAAAAAGCCCTTGAAATAATCTATTTATATGACCTTAATATACACAAGAAATCATGATATTCATATATGCAAGGAATGATGATTGATTATTCCCCATTATTCCACATTGGTAGTAAGAAAATGATATACTACAAGTCATTGTTTTGGAGTAGAAAAATTTCACTTCTAAAAACCACCCCACCACTATTATGACTATCATAACACTTCCTCTTATTCCCATGTGTTCCACTAGAGCTACTGTTCGGTGGATGGTAAGATCCAACCATAGATATATTGTTATCCATATCTATCTATACCATTATTGAACTATCAATTTTCAAAACATAGGTGGTGATATTTAGTATATATTGTTGAAATTGGTTATTTGAATGCAAGATTTATGTGTATTTTTGAGCCATTAACGGATCATTAATCACCACTTTTGGAGAACAATGAAATGACTTTGTAAAATAATTTGTGTACTAATTCATTGAATTATTTCCTTGATATTGATAGAAAGAATATATAAAATTATATATCATTAAGTATTCTAGGAAGAAATTTTGAAAGAGAGGGGTCTTGAATCCTTTCCACTCCAAGACCACATGAAATTTTACCTGAACCATAGAATCCCACCACCTTTTACAAGGAACCTTAAGATTAAACATTTTACACTTCACCTAAACATAATTAGGTGTCTCCAAAAAATCAATGACATGATTGATCTTGTCCATCCATTCCTCCACCTATTGAGGTTCATTTTTACCCCTTTTTTATGGGGGATTCTCAAATAGGAACTCATGCACTTGATTTTTATCTCTTAAAACTTCTAGTTCTACCTCAACAACATGGTTTTGAATCTGTGGTGAATTCTGACACACTTATCCAACTTCCCTCATGATAGCCTCTGAGATTCTGATCAAGATGGAGATTCGCGTTGGGGTTATTTCCCTCGCCACTCTCCTGAGGAACCATTCCAAGACATCTTGAAGGAATGGATTTACATACAAATAAATATGTAGTCCAAAAATAAAATATATTATTAGAAAAAAAACAATCTCAGTTTAAACATAAGTTAACACAAGAAGACAGTAAGATTAAGATTAAAAGCCAACATGGGAGACACACACCCCAACATCCCATGGGAACCTGGGATCTTCATGGAAATATTTTTCCTGAAACTCACCAACACCAACCTCTTTTGTCCCAATAATCCTATCTAATTTATATCAACTTCACAATATTGACCATAACCATGGTCTGAAACCAAATTTTCATGAGATAACCTAGACAACCAATCTATATAGGATCCAAATTTTATTGTGATAGGACCCGAATGACATTCCCAATAACTAAAAGCTAATAAATAGCATATGGGAATCAATAATAACCATAGGAAATGATTTACCCAACCCGAAACAAGATACATGACATAAGAAAGATAATTATTACAAAGAAAAAATATTGTATAACTAAAAGAGTGCAATGGTAGTGATACAACCAAAAGTATCATGAGAAAAACACAAAGAAATTCTAAGAAACACAAAAAAGTACAACCAAAACCTCAATCTTCTACTCCATGTGAAATGTGAAAACTTCCCCACTTTCACACCACTAGCTACCCATATACAACTAACATAAAATTCTTTGCATCACTACGACATCTTTCACTTTCTTACAAAAGACATAATAAGGTCTACACACCCCCAATGATGTGTGTAGGGTGTGATCTAAACATTCTCTTTAGGATCCCACCCAAGTGTTTTATAACAATTCTTGATCAAACAATCCCACTATGATCAATTAAATTTAAAACAAGGCATGATAAAAAATTTCATATTTATATCAAAATCATGGTAAAAAAGTTCCCTTTTGAAAGTTTTAAAATTAATCTAGAGAACATAGTTTCAAATCATATTTTTAATAATCCATTATTATTTATCAATCCATGCATCATATCATGTGAAAACCATAGTATTACAATGTCGAGAACATTATAAATCATCCCTAGGATAACATTTTTAGGCTCTGTAGGTCACTCGAAACCCAATACAATCTTGACTAGTGCATACTATACAAGCTCTCTAGAAGTACAAGTCTTAAAAAAGAGGGAAACACCCCATGAGTGAAATTCTATATGATGTCAAGATCATATTTCTAGATCCAATGGATATATGATCTAGTAATAGGGGAATACCCTATAAAGTAAACCCCTATCGTGTTAAGAGATAAGGTCCAATACTAAAACCTCCACCTAAGTACCCAAGGATCCCATGTGCTATGTTTATCCAGTCATTTAAAAGGGCTTATAACATTACACAATACAATTCTGAACAATGATTTTCATCCAAAATCATGCTTCAAAAATCCGTTTAATAAAATATTTCACATTGATTTTGAAGGTAATTATTCATTTACCAAAATTATTAGAAATACATCTTTCATCAAAAATACAGTAACAGATATATATAACAAAATTCAATAATGATGGAAATTATTAAAACCATTTAGAAAATTAAGAGCATAAAAAGTTTATCAAAAATATGCTAGAGACGTAACCATCAACCTCATACCCAGATCACACAGTAACCATAATAAGATCCACACAAAAGCGGAAATGGGAACCCATGCACTATCATGAACAATCCTAGAGACCCTGGTACATTAATGCTTGTGCCAATCCTGACATGGCCCAAAGGGAGTTCCCGATCCCCATGAGTTGAATCCTATCACCTATTATCCTAGAATAAAAACAAGGGAATAATTTTTTCCACAAAAAAAGAAATAAAAAAAGAAACATGTCAATAGGATCAACAATCCAAAATATATAATGTACAATAATCAAATAGGAAAAAAATCGGAAATAGTAGATCATAAAAAGAAACAAATTCTTCAATGTTTAACACTCAGACTTGTCCCATGTAATAGGTGGATCACATATCCATTTGTCACCTTGATCACAGTAGGTCACAAGGATCAAAAATATCCCCCACCTGCAAGTGGATCCTTCCATTTTGTTGGACATGTCGTAGGAAAATCTAAAAACATAAAAAGAAAAAGGTAGGGTGTGATCTAAATTGTCCAGTAGGGTCTCATGAAGTGTTCCATAATCAATTACATAACAATTAAACGAATTATTTTGTCAATCTAAATAAAGAATGAAATTTATGGAATTTACATATTTTCAACCAAACATGATTTAAATTCAAATAGATAGTAGATATATCAAAAATGATTAAATTAAAATTTTATATAAAAATCTTTATAAAGTAGTTTTCATGAAAAAAACAATTTAATAATCAATGGAATGTAATCATAAGATCAAAATATATCACTACACCATGTAATAATCCATATGGTATGTTAGCTCCTAGAAATAAGATCCTTAGACTACTCAATTAGTTATCTTATCTCAATGTGTGAACATATCCCTCGGCTCAGGATATCAAGACTCAAATCCCCAGTGGGGAAAATCGTGCCATAATAAGTTTATGTTAGTGTCTTCAACATCAATCCAACGATAGGGGTCATATCCTAGAATGATTTTCCTAATTACCCACTAATTGACCAAGATCACATGTGATTCAGTCAATCAATCAATCAATCATTGTAAAATCAATCATATAAAATTATTTCAAAATACAATTTCCCAACTTTCATTTCTCAACATGCCTTTCACATTTTAAAACCAATACATAGGTTTCCATAAATTCAAACATTATTTTAATTTAATCCATGTCAAATCATTTCATCAAATCATTTTCTAAAAAAAGTCTTCAATTTTCACAAATCCATCCAAAAATTCTAATTCCAATGAAATTAGGGGGTGTTCAAAATTTCCATACCCTTTTCAAAATAAAACATCAATAATCTCAAATAATTCTTTTTAAATCATTTTAAAACTCCATCCAAATAAATCAAGAAATGAATGGTTTCAATTATATAGAAAAATCCTCTGAAACTACTTACCATTAATAAACAATCAAATCAACACCTGCAATGGGAGACTCTAATGAAGAAAGAAGGTGAAAGAGGCCAAAAAATCCTATATTAGAAAGAATCATGGTCAAACTCTGATTTAATAAAAAATCATGATATCATTTCAATACCATATAAGGATAGTAGAGAGGAAGAGGAAATTATAGTGAGGGGACTCATTGAAGATTAAACTCCAAACTGAAATGTCTGGAAGGGAATAAATCTCCAAACAATCACATGGGAGAACCTAGAGTTTCGAGAGAGATTCATGTAGTTAAAATAAAAAAAAATTATTCAAGTAGTTTCTAGAAACCCAATGGCCCTAAGAAATTCATGAAATTATCCCTATATTCAATACATTAATATCTATAGGGGTTTATACACTAAAAAAGGCATTGCATCAGGTAAAAAAACCTGATCTCAACAATTTCACATCATGAAACAAATTCACAACCTGTATATTATTCATTTCATGAAATAGCCTCATGGATTTTGCCATGAGAAAAATTCACATAATGAATTTATTTCATTATGTGAATATATCATTTAGTAAATTATAAACACATTTATGTTAAAAAACACAAAAAATACTCTAACTCAACTCGAACCCAAAGAGAAACCTCTAGTTCCTCTGACACATTTATACATAGACTCCAATAATTACAAAAAAACATACCTTCATAAACATTATGTAATTTCCCCCCAAAATGTACTCCATACTTAAAAGTCACAAAACACATGAAAAGCAAATGATAATCAAAACAATAATCAAGAAAATCCTTAAGAAAGGTAACAATATGTGACAACATCCCAATCATAAACACTTTCTATCCCGAAAAATCTTTGTATGATGACTCCCTATTAAAGAGACATGGATACTTATCTCTCATTATCACCTCATGATTACACATCTCATATTAATAAAAAAAATATGATTCCATATAATATAGATCAAATGTATCATTTTCCGAGAAAGATCATCTTTCTCATAATCAATAATCCTGAATAGATTCCCAATCATGGATAAATTAGGTAGAATATGAATATCTTCCTAGATCAGGACATGGGAAGGGTAAAAAATAATTCACTTGAAGATGTGACACATAAAACACATTTTGAAAAAAAGTAAACTATAGTGGATGTTCCAAATAGTAGTTCACTTTCCTTGGGCACCCAATAATCTAAAAAGGAACCACAAACCATGGTACAATATTTCCCTATTTCCCAGGACGTTAATGACCCAAATGAGGTGAAACTCTCGAAAAAACATGGTCACCAACAAGAAAATGTATTTTTCATCGATGATGATCAATATAATATTTATACAACTTCTATGCTATCAATATTATTTTATTAATCAAATAAAGCATTGTTGTTGTCTTTAGGAATAACTTAGTCCAACCAATGAAATTACACCTATATCTGACAAACACAATATGGATATACAAGGCCTTCCATAAAAGGCATCAAAATATTCAATTATGATTGTGGAATGGTAAATATTGTAGTAGTAATACTCAACAAGTCCCAAATGGTCATCCCAAGGTCCATTAAAGTCAAGAACTCATGCATGTGGCATGTCTTCATGAATCTGTATGGATAGTTCAGTATATAAATCCATATATGGTTTATATTCAATTCTCATATGTACCTAGGATCCCATTTCCTCTTGGAGGCCTCTCTAAATTCAAGAATAAAAATAGGGATCCCTATTTGAGTCTATAGAAGATGGAAATCCATACCATCTTTCAATATTCTGTTTATAGAGATGTACCAAGTCCTTAACATATTTTTTATATCAAATGTATATAAAGTTATCCGATTTGGTCAAACTATTGATAATCACCCATATATCAAAATTCCCTTAAGGGGTATGAGGAATCCAAACCACAAAGTCCATAAAAATCTCATCCCACTTCTAGGTTGGCACTGGTAAGATTTGGAGAAAACCTAAAGGTATATAGTTCTTGAATTTGACTTGTTTCTTAGTACAACAATGAGATAAAAATTCAGCGACGTGTCATATCATAACTTTCCATCAAAATCATTACAAAATATCATAGAAAATATTTTTTATAGGGTGAACCACACACTAGAAAGTATTCCTCTCAACCATAATGACCTTTCTCATAGGAAAATAAATAATGAACTAGTTTAAAAAACATAGGATACCATCTAAAGAGAAATACAACTCACCAATGGTATCCCCACTAAAAAGTGAGTCCCTATTTACCCCAAATTCATCATCAAGATACTAATATGAAAGTATCATCTTGATAAGAGAAGAATTAAATTGTACGCTCACCAAAGCAACCCCAATATCATTCTCCTAGACTCCCAATTGCAGCTAAGCAAAGAGAGCCATTAGATTCAACTCTTCTGATGATTAATTCATAGTTTGGGTCATAATTCCCTTGATTAAAGAGTCAACAATTATATTCCCATTTCTAGGGGTGTAGAAAATGTTAAAATAAAAAGGATATAGGTACACCACCCAATGTATTTATTGGAGGATTAAATTGTTTTGGGAGAAGATATAACTCATGATTTTCTGGTCAGAATACAAGGTAAAAAATTCTAAAAAATATATAATTCCACCAAATCATAATAGCATGCATCACAACTATGAGATAAATATAAAGGGTTGTATTATTCTTCTCATGTGACATAATCTGTCTTGAACCATAGGCCACCATGTGATCACCCTACATAAGTATATAACACAAACCCAAACTTGATTCATCAAAAAAGACCACATAGCCATGCCCTGCCTTTAGAAGAGTAATGTTTTTATAGAAGTCAAAATACATTTTATCATATCAAAATAAATTCGATACTTCTCATCAAATATTAACTTCACTACTTTATAAGGGAGAGCAGTAATTGGAAAAGACATCAATGAAAAATATTTAGCGCGCCTGTGGTAATATCCCACAAAACCCACAAAGATCCATATCTCAAAAACAATATGCAGTTTCTCCCATGTCATAATAAAATTCACCTTCTTAGGATAAACTAAAATACCAATTTTTTAGACCATGTGTCCCAGGAATTTCACTTCTCAAATCTAAAAATTACATTTTGATAACTTTGAATAGAGTTATTGATTTCTAAATGTCTCGTGAAATTATCTCAAATGATACACATGGTCCCCCTTAGACATAGAGTAGCTAATAATTTCATCCAAAAATACCACCATGAATAAGACAAGGTACTAATAAAATATCATATTCATCAAATCCATAAAAAATATAAGAGTATTAGTTAAACCAACTGGTATAACAATATACTTATAATGAAAATACCTACTCCAAAAGGATGTATTATTAATGTTATATTCCTTAAATATCAACTGGTGATAACCAGATCGAAGATCGATATTTGAGAGCCACTATCCCCCTTTCAACAGGTCAAATAGATTATAAATCCATGGAAATGGATATTTTTCCATCACTATAACTCAATTGATTTTATGGAAATCAACATAAAGGAGAAGTGTCCCAACATCTTTCTTTATAGAGATAATAGGATCAACCTAAGGTGGCACACTCGAGGGTATGAAACCTTTCTCTATTAGATTATAAAACAATGACTTTAACTATTTCAACTCTACTAGTACTATACAGTGAGAAGGAATAAACACCAAATGAGTACCAGGTACTAAATCAATAGAAAACTTCGAATCAATTTCCATTGGAAAGAGAGATAAATGAAAAAGGAAAAACATCAGGAAACCCAAGAATAAACAGAGGGGGATCACCGCTAAAAAATTCTCACTCAAAGTTGAAGAAAACCCAAATATCACACTTCCCAAATCTAAAAAAGAAGGTCATGTTCCACTCAACCATAGGGCACATTCTCCCTGAAAGACATGGCATACTCCATCAAGTGTAGTAAGAGAGACATGTTGAAGATAAAATTCAATCCGAGCATTATGAGAAATAAGTCAATCTATCCTAAAAATGACATCATGGTTTTTTATATCAATAACTATAAAAATAAATATAAGATCGATCTCTAATAAAGAGAAAACACATACAGGATACCAAATACTGATCTATATAGTAGTTATAAGGGACATAGTAATATCCATATTATAAGATAAATACATATAGAGATTTAGAAAATTAACAACATTGTTCTATATAAATTATTTAGATGTACCAGTATCAAATAAAGAATCCAATAAAGATGAAGATATATTGATGACACCTCTCATAATCATTGGACCCACATCATCTTTCTATAGAGACTCTTCCACTATGTGAAGAAGATTCTATCTGGATGCCTATGCATGGAACCCCTTAGACCTCAAATAATATTATTTCTCTATAATAGTTTTTTGTGTCTATGATCCCATTTCACTATGTGTGGCAAAAAAGATATGGAAGAACCTTTGTATGGGTCCTGATACATCATAAAAACTGTATATCTCTCGCTTCTAAGTATAAACCTATTTCAAATTCCCAAACTTACCATACTAGAAAAACATCATTGGGCCTCTTATAGGAATTGTAGTAGGTTTGGATGAAGCCACATATATCTAACTACAACGATACTGGTCACACATTATATTTCTATTAAATAAACTCACATAAATTCTGCTAGGATAAAAAAGGAACTCCTTCCAACCTTGAATTAGTAGCCTTGTCAATATAAACCTCCCACGATCTATCAAACTCATTAGTAAAATAAGAGAGATTTAGAAAGAAAAACTATAATAAAATATCATGTTAGAGACCCATCTCAAAACGTAGATCCCTTATCTTCTCATTGGATACAATCTTAGGAAAAAATTGAACAAGATCAGAAAAATGGTTCACATATTGTGTCATGTTATTTTTACCCTTCTAGATGTTGAGAAACTATATGAATATCACCAAGACCATCAAGTCTGGATAGAAATTATCATTTAAAATAATTATAAAGTATTTCCACTCCAAGAACTCATGTTTATTCTCTATCACCATCGAATCCCACCATCTTATGCAAGATCCCTAAATCTTAATGGTATCACATTTCACTTTAATTGAATTAGAGATTTCTAAGAAAAAAAATAAGATCTTTATTTTTTAAAAAATCTTCAACCTCTTGAGGATCATTAGAGCCTTGGAAATTGAATGGTTTTTGATTAAAAAACTATTGTGAATGATATCTTGATTCATCACTTTGAGGTTCCACTACCGAATCATGAATTGGAATAGGTACATATACCTATCCCAAAGAATAGAAAGTACACACCACTATCTCAACAAGATTATGGTGAACTAGAGGATTCACATACTATAGTTCACCAAAAACTGCACCCAATGTCTTATTCAAAAGTCTTCTCAGAGAAATTATTCTACATAACATCAAAAGGCAACACTGAAAGAATCAAAAAAGATACATAGATCAATGATACAAACTAGAGACATAATAAAATCAATCTTATAAAAAATAATTCATGATTTTTATTTCAACACACTCAAATTAGAAGAAGGGAATGTTCTAGAAATTATATCAACACATTACTCAACACACTTTTCCCAAACAAACATGATAACTTAAAGTTTTTTATGATGAGATTTTCCCAATAACTCACTCAAATCTACCTCCTAAGTCCAATAAATCTTACCTCTTATTTACCCAAAAAAACCCAAATTGCATAAAAATATCAATGAAACATGCACAACATGCACCTTTAATGCCAACAAAATGAGATAAACTAGTACACTGATACCTGATCTAGTATATACATGGCTTGAAGGGCATTCCCGATCCCCATTGGTTGGTGACTAGAACATGTAATCAAATAAGAAACACAATCGAATGATTTTTTCCAAAAAAATGTGGAATAAAAAAGATAAATTTCATTAATCTTAACAATCAAAATAAAGAAAGTACCCAAATAAAATTGGTAAAAAAACCCAAATAATACATCATTAAGAGACACAATATTCACCAAGGTTAAATGTTAGACATGTTCCATATAATAGGTGGATCACATACCCACCAGACACCACTATCACTTTATATCCCCATGATAAAGAAAATCCTCCACCTATTAGTGGTACCATCCCTTTAGATTGTACCTAACATAAGAAAATCTACAAATTCCTAATAGAAAAGATAGGGTGTGGTCTAAACCGCCATGTAGGGTCTCATAATGTATTCCATAATCAATTCCATAATAATTAACCAAATTTTTCTATCAATTTAAATAAAACAACTAATTTCATGGAATTTAAATTTTTTCAACAAAATATTATTTCAATTAAAAAATATATAATATATATCAATTTTGGATTAAATGATAATTTTATATTAAAAAAATTATATAAAATAGTTTTCTTGAATAAAATAGATAAAAAATCAACGACATGTAAAAATAAAATAAACTATATCATAGCACCATGTAATAAGCCTCATGATACAATTATTCTTGGAAATTAGGTCCTCACACAAATTAATCAGTGATCTCAACTCAATGTGTGCACTCCTCCCTCAGATTAGGTTGCTGGGGCTTAACACCCTAGTAGGGAAAATCATGTCACAGTATATTTATGATAGTGAATTCATCATCAATACATTGATATTGGCTAATATACAAGTGTGATTTTCTTAATTACCCACTAACTACATATGATCATATTTTTTGTATTCAATCAATCAGTAAACCATGTGAAAATCAATCATTTAAAATTAGTTTATAATAAAATTACCCAAGTTTTTGTTTTCAACATGCATTTCTCATTTCTAAATAAAATCATTGGTTTTCATATATTCATTCTTTTTTAAATCAACATTTAATTTGAGCCATGTTAAATCACTTCATCATACCAATTTTTAAATTGAGCTATAAATTTTCTCTAATCCAGCAAATAATTCCAATTCCAATTAAATTGGGGGTTTGTCACAATTTTATTACCCTTTTTTGAAATCAATCATCAATCGTCTCAAATATGGGGTTTTAAGTCATTTAAAATATCATTTCAAATGAGTTAATCAATTTAAGGCTTCAATTTTAGGTCCAAATCATATGTAGCCTCGTAACTTTAATTAGAAATCAAATAAATACTTGCAACATGAAACATAAATAAAGAACAAAGGAGAAGTACGCCAACAAGGAAATCCTAGATCATAAATCATCATGATAAATATTTATATAATTAGAAATCATGATATCAAGACATTTACAATGAAGGGTATCATAGAGAAGGAGAACACCATAGTGAGGAAACTTACTGGATATCCAACACTAAACCAAGACATCCAAAAGGGAGGAAATCATGAAAAAATTACATAGGAAAACCTATTGTTTCAAGATAGAGGACTTTAGTTTGAATAAAAAAATAGATGATAAAAGTCTAAAAACCTGTTGGACCTAAATAATTCAGGACATAAATACTTTATTTATAAAATGAATATAATAACTAGTGTATATGATGAAAAAGTCACCACCTCATGTTAAAAATACAAACATCGACTATTTCATGTCATGAAAACAAATTACATCTTGTATATTATTCACATCATGAAATGATTTCATGGCTTCTGACATGTGAAAAATTCATTTGGTGAATTACATTCATGATATGAATCTATCCTGCAGGGAGTGCACAAATAGTTTAAGAAGAAAATAATCAAAAAATACTTCAACTCAACCTAAGCCCCAATAGAAACCTCTAGACCATTTGAAACATTTATACATAGAATCCATTAATTCATAAAACCATATATCCTTGAATGTTTGGTGATTTCCTCAAAAAATATATCCACCCAAAAAGGGACGAAACACAATAAAAATGGAATCAAAAAAATATTTACAAAAAACCTGAAAAAGGTAATAATATGTTATAATAATATCAGTAGGGGGCCTAAATAATGATTTTAACAAGTTAGAATCATGTTTCCATATTATAAATCTTTTTCATAGAAGATATATCAGCACATATCTCAACAATCCCATGTTACACAACACAAAAAACATGATATATGACTACCAGGAGATGAAAAAATGTCATATCTATTAGAAACAGAGAAGGAATCATAAAAATATTGATATATTTGACCAATGTTGCATTAAAAACTATAAATTAGAAGAATAATGGAATAAAAAAATTATAATGAGAGATATTTTATTAAATACATTGATTAGTTGACAACTAATCAACCCATGATTAAAATTCTATGTAGAGATGATTGATGGAACATAGAATGATAAGGTGGAGCTTCTCCAGGAGCACTAGTCAAATTGGTTTGGAGAATGTTGGATTAAAAGGTTAATAAAGGGTTTGGAAGTGTTTAATTACATTAAAACCCTCACATATCCAACCCTTCCTAACACCAATGGATACCTAGTGGTGTCTATTGGGCGAAAGATGACTTCCATAGCAATTCAATGTCTATGGTTAGGTTTATTTTCAGTCCAGTATAAGCCCATTAGCTAGATAGTGGAAACGTAATCCTTGAATGGATCTGTCGAAATGCATATGCGGGATAGTGGCTTCCCACTTACTGGAGAGTGGCTCCCTCTAGCCACTGTTTTTTCCAAACCACTAAGAGTATTTATTTAAATTCCTATGACACCCCCTGAACCTAAATGAAAACCTATTAAAAATAAATTAGGTACGTACATATACTAGTTTGTTAAATAAACCAAATAAAGGAAGTAACATAATTAGCATGTTCATAGTCAACCGTTCATAGAGAAATGAGGATGGGTCGATTTTTGATATAAAACATTATTTTCTTATTATATAAATTGATATGGGATCTATGAATAGATAAAAAATCCATGAAAAAATCACATAAAATTCAAATAAATAGAGAATAAAAAAAATTAAGACACAAATTCTAATAATTTTTATCAGAGAAGTGTTGTAGACTTTGGATGAAACCATCACACCAATGGAGGTTTTCACTTAAGATTAAATATCTAGATATTTTTTGATGATTTGATTCACATAGAATACTTTATTGATATAAATATGTGGGTAGAAATATAATGAAATAAAACACTTTCTAATGTAGAGTAAATGAAAACATTACCTATTACTACTTTATTTTGATGACCCGCTTCTATAATTATGATTTTATAGGCTTTATATTTCTCCAATTTCATTATAGGTTGTTTTTGTTGGTTTTAATCATTATAATTCAATTTTATGCACTAATTAGTATAATTACTATAATATTTTAATTTGAATAATTACAGTGTGGGAATTCAATTAGGTGAACATTATATCCATCTATTTTATTGGTTAGCCTCTTCTTATCTCTTTCGAATTTAGATATTAGATATAATTTTTTCTTATAGTTGAATCATTTACTTGTTCATTTGAGAAATATAATTCCATACGTTTTTAGATATTTTTTTAATGAAAAAAATATTAATGTTATTTCCTTCTTTTATTTTATCAATTTAGTTTCATTAAAACACCTTTTTTATTTTATTGTCCCTAAAACATTGAGAATAATGGGAATATCTAATTTTTATATCCATATTGAGATCACGCTGAATAATTTATTCATTTAAAATAAATATCATATAAGTAAAAATATTTGAAGACATAGTTTTATGGAAAAAAGGAAATGATAAATTATTCTTTTAGGGCCCTTGAAAAATCTATAGGTGTACCTTGCGTGTCTTGTGATATTTTCTTCATTGGTACAAATGGATTCATCCCCCCTTTTTATCAATTATCATAATTTCCTAACTATTTTAGATTAAAGATTTTTAAAAAAATTCTTGTTAAAAAATATCTTCTCAAAATCCACCCATTCTATATAGTCAATTTCTTCCCCCTATCTCGTGTTCTTGATGAGATTCCGCTATTGATCTGCTTCACCATCCAAATGAAAAGTGATTAAAACAAATTCTCATTCTTTAAGTTCTATTGAATGAAAATATATTTTCTTTTATACTATTAAATTGTTATAAATTATTGGATAGAAGGACCTAATAAAAGAGGTTGGATGTTTCCATATGAAGGACTAAATTCTGAATTGATCATTCTTTTGGTTGTCTAGAAGTACAACATGGTTTTGACTGTTTCTCATACACTGATGGATTTTGGTGAGACTATAAATAAATTTTTTTTATTCCAAATCCCACTACATTTAAAAATATCATTAGGACCATCAATACATTATCTATCACACTAATGTTTTCATATATTCTACCTACTTCCCACCATTGACTAAAACCAAAAAAAATATGCACAATAAGAAGAAAAAACTAGGGTTCCTAATCATATGATAATGAAAATCAATCCTAATATATATTAAATTATAACATATTAATTACAATATATGAAACTTTAGGTTTCTTTAACATATATTTTGGTTTAATATGGGATGTTTTAGGTTCCATATAGTTATTATAAATAATATAATACCCAAAAAACATAACCCAACACTGATAATAACTGAGGTGCACTGAGCATAACATGCAAGCATATTACATCACTTTGGATACATACTCATAATATCTCATAATATTTCACTCCCAATAACCTATAAGTTTATCTTGTTTTGTGATTAAATAAAAAATAAACATAATTTAAAAAATATTTTTTTAAATACCCACAAATAGTCTTTATATATGTCACCCTTGTTAACATATCTCACTCAATAATCATCTTTATAACCTTGGAAAATGGAAACATATGAAAGGGTGACCTCATATGCTCATTAAGGTTAAACATAAGAGATACTAATATTACATGATGATATTATAATTTGAACATGTCCAATGTTCATAGACATCACATAAGGATATCTTACCAAATAAAACATGATTAATAAATCCTAAATCATAACATAAAGAATTTGGTGTTACATATGACATGAGAAATATGAGATAATAACCATGAGTCGTGGGAACTTAACATAGGTGTGTTTCATAAAATAAGAGTAGATCATAAATATAGGTATATAAATCATATCATATCTTGAGGATAAACACAAAGACACTCATTTTATATTGGACTAGTATAACCACATTCCCACAACATAGAATACATTGGATAACCACTTGTGTCTGATAACATTTAGGACCTAGGGTTAACATCCCATGACTTATCATAATCTCATGAGATATAGATCATTAAAAAATTCATTGTAGGGGTAGAATATATCCTACCATCATATAATGATAAACCATATATATTTATTCCACAATAACATCAAATCACTTATCGTTCCATCAATTTTTAATTAACTTGTGGGAAGGGAATGGGTTTCAAGAAACCTACTAAATACAAGATCAAAGTTCATCCAGATTAATAAAGTGGATTTTATAATTATATATTATCCCCCTAAAATCATATTAATAATAAAATGATGTTGGAAAAGATTAATATCACTTTTATAAAATCATTATAAATTATATTTGAAAAATAAAAATAAATATCTTATTGTGCTAGAAGGATTTAAAAAATGAAATAATAAAAAATAATGTGAAATAATTATCCTTGAAAAACAATAGAAGAATTTACATGAATCATAATTAAGATTAATTTTCATGATATATTAATTCGCATAAAAAATAGAAAAATTTATTTTCACACTTTAATAAATAAGGTAACAAATGACCCATGTGAAGAACATTAAGAATAATAATTTCATTTTTCTAATGAAAGTTAGATAGATTAAATGATATTAATCAATAATTTTAGCATAAACAAAGAAAACCGTAAAACTAAATATAAAATATTTATATGAACGAGAAAAATTACCAACCAAAATGAATGGATAAGGACAGTTCCAATTACATGGATTGTTTTTGTTTAGTTTTAGACCAAATTGAAGGGATGTGATAAGTATAAATTCAAATCCAATAATTCAAAAGAGAAAAATAAATTATTATTATTATTATAAGAAAATTATATATATTTTTTACAACAATAAATTTAGATATGATAAATCTCAAATTAAAAGTGACATAAGAAATGAGCCCTAATAAATTTGGTAACATATAAATCAAAAACCAATAAAATATATATGTTTTGATAGATTTGTAAATAACATTAATGGAATGAAAACCCCCATAATATGATATAAATTATATTTATATACAACACAGAAAACTAATAATATTTTGAAAATTGAATATATCTTAATGAAGGAAAATTTAAATCAGAAAACCCTTACTTTAGACATTAGATAGGCCAGACACACTCTAACTCCATGTTTAATAATTTTATATAATTATTTATATAAATAAGAAACTTTTAAATATATATTTTAATTTAAATTATTCTTTTATATTTTCTTATTTTCAATAAATTAATTTTTTATTGCTAAATTTTGTATTTAGGCATCAACAGTTCTGTTTGCCATGCATGCTCTAGTTTGGAGGTTCCATTACTCGACCCTTAGTCAAGGGTTAATCACCTATTTTAATATATTCCTGTAATAAATATTATTTATTTGATTTTTTATTCCCATTTCCACTATATGAAACTTCTTTTAATGTGTTATAGTGATTACGGAAAAATTTCCTTTTTGTGAGATTATAGAATTATAAAAGGATTGAATTAATTAGTTAATATAAATTTGAAACTTATAAGTAAAAAAATTATATAAAAACATATTAAATTAGTCATTATTATATAAAATTACTTATATTTAAGTTTTTATATTCATTTATAAAGTAATTTCTAAAAAATTGTTCAAGTTTGTGGTAAATCCGACCTAATCAAGAACACATTATAACTATTTAATGAGTAAACTTGTATTATAAAATTATAAAAATATCACTTTAATATAATTCTTATTTACATTAAAAAATAATTTTTTAATGTTATAATGTGATTAAATAAGATTTAGATTATCAAAATATAAAATAATTACTAATGAGAAGACAATAATTATGTTGAATGATTGAATATACTCTTATAGATCATTTTGTATATGTGTGGTTTGAGTATTATGCATGGGGTCATAGGTTTCAAAACATGAGATTAGTTAGTTAGAGATAAAATTTGTGTATGTATTCAGAGTAATTAATAACAAAATTAATGGTTTACGGTGGTTTTGAGATGGGTCCTTTTATAGGTGGGAGGGGTGGGATTTTTATAAATATCCATTTATTAAAATAAATGAAATATCATATTTAATAAAATTGAATCCAAAATTTAAAAACATAGTGGATAAGATTATTTGAGATTGATGATACCCTTATACAAAAATTTATATCTAGGTTTTTTCTATATTCTATGAAACGATTCCTTAATTTAACCATTTTATCTCATTTTAGTCATTATCATGGTGACTAGCTTTTACCTAGGTAGGATATGTTTGTGACTCAGAATTAAATTGATCATATTAATAAATATGATCATTATTAATCTAGATATGAAAATAATTTTATAATATACAATTTCTATAGGGGTTAAAAATTAATTTTAATATAAGCATGCATAACGCAATGACAAATTAATTTTAAAAAAATGAGTTTTTAAGAAAAAAATGAATTTATACATCTTCCACAAAATATAATAATAATTAAATGATTGGTGAATTTTTTAAATATAAATATTAATAACTAATTTATTTAAAATCAATAGCTAAAATATAATAATTTTTTTAATTTAAAATATGTATAATATAAAATAAAAATGATGTTTTTTAATCATTTTTGTCTAGTCATGAGTAGATAAAAATATAGTCCTTATTTTTATATAATTAATTCATGGATGTTAATAATTTATTTACTATTAATTAAAAAATTCAATAATATATTTCATTGATAAAATTCTTTAAAAATAATAAATTTAACAAAAATATGTAATTTATAAAAAAAACTCTCTTTTAAATCAATGGTATTTTTCTTTAGTAATTATCATCCAATTACTTTAAAAAATCAATTATTTTTTCAAATATGTTTTAGTTAATTTGTTTTTTTATAATTGATAATTATCCACATTATATTAGTGTTTCATGTATCACATGCTATTGAACATACTGGATTTATTTAAAAGTAAATACATACTAAAATAATATGTTTTTACATCATATATGAGTCTTGTGAAAATTTAAATATAGTGAAAACTATCTAAAATAGATTATAAATAAAATATTAACTGAAAATAAAATTAATTTACTCTAATATGTGTTATCTTACCAGTAATAGAGAAATATATATCATATATGAGGATTTTTAAAACGGAAAAATTATGAATGGTATTTAATAAAGTATAAATCCAATGTAAAATGAAATTAAAATTTATTCATTATGATATGTGTTTTCCTACGAAGAATTTATCATAAAAGGGAGATTTTAAAAAAAAATCATAAGTAATTTCACAAGAATTAATAGTTTAATATTCCTAAAGAATAAATTATATTATCTTGGGAAGTTTGAAAACATAAGAAGATTTATTGAAAAGGATTTGACTTCTTTCAAAATCATGTTCTATATAAACAGCATAAAAAGTATACATGAATTTTTTTTGAAAATTAAATTTTAGACAATGTGACTGAAATTTATTACATTACTCATAACTTGAGTAATAATATATATATATATATATATATATATTTGAAATTGAAAGGACCATATAGTTTGAGTATAAAAAAAATATGGAGAGGGGTTTTATTAATAACAATTAGTATTCAGAATAGATGTTTGTTGCGTAAAACTCATATAAGACCCTATTAAATTTCTTTAAAAATTAATCCACAAGTTAAATATTTTAATCTAATGGGATGTAAAGACATGATTAAGATTATAGGTCAAAATTTATTAACTTTTTAATACATTATAGTTGTTTAATATTCATGGTATATTTATCAAGTGGAAGTGGTTACAAGGTATAAACTAAAATAATACAAAAGGTAGTGTTTAATTATTATATAAAAAATTTTAAATAACCCAATAATGAATGAATAAAAATTTAATGATATTTAAAATTTAAAATAATATAATAATAATATTTTTGAGAACATTTTTTATGGATATTATTAAAGTTGTTTAAATTTGTTTGAATTGAATTATGCTTATATCAATGATGAAAAAATTGAAATTGGGGTACATGAAAGTTATTATAATAGTCTTAATAGTAATATATAAATTGAAAATTCTATGTCTGATCAAGTTATATAGTTTATACTATAATAAATTATAAATTAAAAAGATAAATTATCTGATTTTACAAGTTTATCCAATATCCATTTATAATGAAATTAATCACTTATAATTGGTTAGTGTTATGAATAAATATTTGGAAAAAATTGATAAGAATGTTAATTGGGATCTTATTCTAAAACCAATATAGTCAATAATTTTTAAAAACATGTAGGAATTTAAAAATAAGATAAAGGGTATAGAATATAATACTGGAAATAAGGCTAAGTTAGATTGTAAATGAAAATTTCAAGTTTATGGTATTATTTGTTAGGAGACATTTTCTCATGTTAAAATACTAGATCTTAGATAAATATTCAAAATGGTTTCATCTCAAAATTTTCAAAAATTTTATTAAATAGATGTTAAATTTTCATTTGTGAATTGATATTTATATGTTTATTTATTTAGGAAGTAACTTAAAATTTTTAACCATGGTGAATGTGTAATAAGAGTTTATAAATTCAAAAATTATCTAAACATATTGAAGAAAAAACAGGGTGTTGTTATTCTACGTGACTTATGTTTTTGAATAAAATGAATTCCATAAATAAAAAGTGGAGTGAAATCATGATGTAAGAGTTGAGTATATCTACCCTTATTGTAGTTATCTATTCCAATGAAATAATTTATCGATGAGGAAAATAATATGATTTTATAGGAATTACTGTTAAAATAAATAAGAACTTATAAATTTATATAACAGTTGGGATTATTTTTTTCAATTTTAAATATTCTTATAAATTTTACTATTATATTTCCATACAAAAAAAAATATTTAAAAAATATATCAAGGAGGTTATGAATTAAATATTTTACATATGTTTCTATATATATGAACTTTTTTTATGTTGGGTAAATTTGATGATGGAGAAAGTGTGGAGAAAAAAATAGTTTTTAAAGATGTTAGGAAGTATACTATAATTGAAAAAATAAAGGAAAATAATGGTATATATAATTAAACCAATTGCATACCAGAATTGTTTTATAAACCAACATTCTAAAAGATATAAAGGGCTTTCCCCAACATCTAAATTCTTGAAACTCGTTTCATGGTATTAAAAAAAACATTTTGCAGTTTATTTTTCATCAATCAAAAATAAAAACTAAATGTAATCAAATATAAAATATTTGCATGTGATAAATACTTTAAGGATTATTTTTAGTAATGAGTATAAAACAAAAAATAACTATTATCATAAAAGTAACATAAAAAGAAAATAATACAAAACCATTAAATCCTCTAAGTGATATGAAATGTGTCGCCTCTATACCACTCCTCATACATAGTTACAAAAATCGATATATAATTAATATATAATTATTTCCATTGAACCTATCATAAATATTATATATTTATTCTAGGTATACATGTATGGGGAAAGTAACAATTTTTATTTGGATATCCCAAAATAACTATAAAATTTTCTCAAGAATAATAAATCCAAATATATTAATGATAATATTACTTTTCTAAAAACTTAGTGAATCATGTCAAAAAATAATATTTTAAAATAGAAACTATTTTAATTCTTAAAAAACTTTTAATATAAAATATCAATATAAAATTTAACATACTATATCATTTATTTCAATACCTAACTTGCCCAATATTTCAAAACATTTTTACTATAAAATTCACTCATTCAATAGTTTTAATATACTTCATATCAATGTAAAAAATATTATTAACTAAAAAATAACTATTATTATTTATATATATCATCGCATTATCATCATATACAATCAAATTAAAAGTAATTGGGATATAAATGGACCACACTTATGAGAAATCATCCTCCAATATCAAATGGATCATCTTCAAATAAAAAATCTCAAGGAATCCATTTAGATTCATGGTTTTCCCATCCATGTTTATAATAACCCTATAAATTTATGAAGTATTTATTCTCAATTAATTTATTCAAAAACATTTCTAAATAAAAATATTCCTTTCATTTTTTCAAACAAGTACCATATAGAATTTAATAAAATACTAATTATATTAAAAAATAATCATACCCATGTGTAAGATCAAAAACTTTCTAGATATTTCTCATACTAATTTTTATGTATTATTTTACCATTTTTTAGAATTAAATTTGTTGGATCTTGTCTCAGGTTCATTTAGGTGAGGTTTTGGAATGGGGGGTGTTTGGGAAGTTCGCGTTTGGTGCATAATTTTCCCAAACTATACGCCCCTAGAAAACCGTAAACCCCTTGCTTAGTAGGGGTGAATAATTAGGTAACATTGCTTGTATAACTATTAGATACTTATAGAAAACAATACTCATTATTATTTAATGTTATTAATTTATAATTATAAATTCTTCAACCCCCTATTGATATAATTAATCACCCTAGTTTGTGAAAATACAGTTTACATAATTTTTTGGAGGCTCCTGAGAGGATTCCAATTCTCTGCCAACTCCTTCTATTGTGAATGGAAGGTCTAGTGGAAGAAAATTGGATAATCGATAAGAGATTATCTTCCTTGTTTAAGGTTCATCTTTCTCCAATATTTCTCTCCCTTTATAGAAGGATTATTTCCTTCCATTATGATGATTTAGATATAGGTTTTAATGGATCTTGTTTTGTTGGATCTTGTTCCAAGGCTTTGATCCTATATATCACATGTCCTTGAAAATTCAACCAATCAACATCGAATTTAGGGATAAGTTTGGGTGATCATTCTTCAATGATCCTAAGTTATGTGATTTAATTGCTAATTCACATAGTATTTATTATGATCCTGTGTATATAACTATGCAGTTGTGTTTCCATGTTGGGAAATGTATTTTAAAATTATAAATTTTAATTTAATTCTAGGAAATTAAGTAACCCTTCATAGATCCCATTGGAACCATTGGAGTTTATGAGATAGACTAGATAAGAACCCATTGGGTATGTTAATTATCCCAGAAATTATAATTAAAAAATATGAAAAGGGGAATAACGGGTGTATGGAGTTGATCTAAATATTTATTTCATGTTTGATAATGGGATTTAAAGAGCTGATTTGTTTAACCTTGAAAGTTTAATGAGATGTGAATAATTTTTTATTTAAGGGATTAATGATAAATTTTTCATGTTATAACTTATGATTAAAGTAAATAACCATGGTTGTGATTGATAAATGAAATGTTTCACCATTGTGAGAATCATCGATAAGAAGGTTGATGATGTTGAACCATGATTTATATATTGATATATATATATATATATATATATATATATATTTGTATTATGAGTTGTGGGTTAGGGACTGATTCTTCAAATAACCATGAGGTGCCATAAAAATGATCTAATACCTCGATACATGTATGTGAACAATGATTTCTGGGTCTGATATTAATGTTCCAAGTATCAATGGGGTGACAGACTGATGCTCTAGGCCCCCATGATTTTGAAGTTGGACTAATGTTCCAATTTCCCAAGATTATGGTACCTGAATTGACTCTCCAATGTACCGAGTTAAATGGAAATTAAATAATTAATTAAATCCCATGAAATAAAAAATTTTGATATTCCTATGGTGTTTGGTTCAGACTATAGAATGGGCCAAAGTAGGTTTGATATTGTTGATTAAATAATAATATATGTTAAACCTATTTACATTTGTTATTTTATCACTATTCTTTATAAAACTTCATACAATATTATAGGATGTATATTATTTTAGACGTTGTTGGTGGTGGCTTACTGATTTGTAATCACACCCTACTTGGGAGGCCTAATTAGTACCTAAATTGACTTTATGTTTGCAGGTAAAAATAAGGGAAATATCCCTATGTTAGATGGATGAGTTGGGATTTTGGATGGATCGTGGATGAGGAAACTACACATGATGTTGGGACACTTTTGGGAAATTCTAGTGTGTCTTTATTTTAGGTTTTTATTCGAAACATGGAAAATATATTGCATGAGATTTCTACCACTTTAATTTATGATCATTTTCATGTTTTGGTATTGTCATGTGATGTTTCCCTTTTGAGGGATTATTGGTTATTATTTATTATTATTTTGATATATATTATTTATTTCTGGTATTTTTCTTCTTTGATAAATATTTTTTTGTACCTCCATGATAAATATTAGACCCTCACTTCTAGTTGGAAACCTCTAGAATATGGGGATGCATGCCTGAGGTCACATAACAGACTGTCTTGGGGAATTTGTATGTAGAACCTGGTTTGGTGCATTATAAAGTGGTAGCAGATGTGGGTTTCATTTCTTGTCAGTTATCTTATTTTTTTGGAATGGTATATAATATACTAGGATGATTAAATCCTTGTTCATGATCTCATGTATGGGATTAGCTGACCTATGTGTTGGGGAAACTGATGTTCCTAGGGTAGGATTTTTGTTCTTGATGTTTTCTATAATAGTTTAATGTTATTTAACCTTGGGTGATGCACTTTTTATGTGGTGTTTTTTTTTGATACATTACAAATGTTCTGATATATAATGATAGTTGAGAATGTATAAATCATTTTAGGAACTGAGAAATTTATGGACATGAATCATGTCAGGAACACATAGAAATCATGTTTTGAGTGGGTTGTGGGTGTTGAAAATGTTCATCCTTTTGAGTAATTTAGAAAGGAATGGTTCCTAATAATAAATTAATAATGCCTAAAAGATATAAAATTTGTTTATTTGAAATGGTTAAAATGGATGTAAAATAGGAAACTTATTATATGAAAAAAAATTCCCTATGTTATCCATGACCTTGGTTAGGGATGGTTGAGGGTTGTGATAGTGCCTCAGTTTTGACCATGTGGCGGATTTTTGGGGATGAATTGTTATAGATTTATATGAATCCCTCTTATGTAAATGTCTTAATTATGTGTTATTTGTCATAATATGTCTATTTATTATTGTAGAGGCATTCCTCCATAAAGACGGTTGTTTGTAGTATGATAGTAGGAAATTTCTAGAAATGATCCTCCAATTGTAGGGAAAGAGGAGCTAATAGTTCAAAGTGAGGGAGTCGGGGAGTAGTTCTATGAGAAAATTGACTATTTTATGTGGTTTATGGAGAGAGACACAAGTAGGGATTTAGATAATATGTTTTATTAGACATCAGAGTTCCAGTTATAGCACCCTATGACCTTCACCAGAGAGTGTGGACCAAAGGAAGCTAATTTATGGATGGATTATATATAGAACATTATTAATCCTTTAGAGACTCCTACTAATAAAATAGTCATGTAATCTATTTACATACTATGAGGATAAGTGATATGATATTGGGACATTTAGTCTTGAGATTAATAGTTGGAGTATATGGTATGGAAGGACTTCTAAGAGATGTTTTAGGAACACTTTTACCCAGAGACTCTCAGGGAGGAGAGGGTGGTAAATTTTATGCGATTGACCTAGGGGAGTATATCTGTGATGGACTATACTAGTTTCTTCACTGATATATAGAACTTTTTTCTAACATTGTTAGGATATAAGTAAACTGAAATGAGTTTTTTCCAGTATAGACTTAAATGTGAGATTAATTCCTAGGTTAATATCATCCATTAGAATAAGCTTGATGAGGATGTGAATCAGGCTCTCATTTTTTAGGGGAACCTAAAGGATGATTCTGATTGAGGATAAGTAGTTTTATTCAAGATTATAAGGAGGTATTTATTCTAAGGATAGTAAGTGTAATTACGGCAATATTAACCAAGATAGTAGTAAGAAGGGTAGTCATGGATAAGGATTAGTTACTGAGGGAAATACTTGAGTGTTTTTCCATTAGTGCGGTTGGACAGATCACATTTTTACCCAATGTCCCTGACCATCAATGGAGTGAAATGCTTATAGAAATATTGAAAAATTATAGCACTTCTATAGTAACCCATGATTGATGCGTAGTGATAGAGGTTCAAGGCCAAACTACAGTACTAGAATGGGGCCTTCTACTCCACACCAATCAGGTAGTTATAGTTCTATTGGCTGTGGTGGTTGAGGCAGTAGATGTGGTACTTTAGGGAAGGAATGCACATACGAGTAGGGTATTATAACTTAGGAAAATCATATTGGGGAAAACGGAAGAAGAGTAAGTCAGTTTTATGTAGTTAAACCTTTACTTTTGGATTTCAAGGCTGAAACATCAATAGTAATATGTATTATTATTATAGATTATATTCTTTATATAACTTTATTTGATATTGTAGCCTCAAATTATTCAATATATTCTCTACATGTTAATAGTTTTAGTTTTATAATGGAGTTTTTGAGTTGGGTTATGATGATCAACACACCACTAGGTGATCGTTTGAGGGAAATTTATCTATAAAAAGGGTGTTCCCTTGAGGTTGGTCGGTATCATTTACTTTGGGATCACTACAAACTTTAAAAGTCATATTTTGACTTGATTTTGGGAAAATATTAGTTAGTGTCATATTAAGATAACATTGATTGTTACCTTAGGATAGCGACCTTTACATATCTTAAGGGTAACAATTATGATTTCCATGAATAATGGGATTTCCTCGCAGGACATGTAGGTCTAGTTCATTAGCAACTAGGGGATCTCACAGTCAAGGTTGAAATTATTTTTTTGGATGATAGGGGTGTGAAACATAGTGATTTTTCACATGTAGTAGATCAATTTCTGGATTAGTTTCCTGAGGACTTCTTAGGTCTACCACCTAAGAGAGATGTTGAGTATACAATTGAACTTATACTGAGAGATAAAATATTATCTATTCCCCCTTACATAATGGAACTAGTAGAGATTCAATAGCTTAAAACTCAGATTAAAGAATTAATGGATAATTGATTTATCCATATGAGTACATTTCCTTGGGATTCTCAAGATTAATTTTCTAAGAAGGTTGATGGAACATTGTATTTATATTCTAATTAGGAGAAGTTTAATTGAATGAAAATGAAGAACCAATATCCTCTTCCGCATATCCATGATCTTTTTGACCATTTGATATTAGATTTTGTATTCTACAATATCAACATGAGATTAGTGTATCATCAGTTAAGAGTGAGACCTTATGATATAACATGAAATTATTTCAAGAGCAGGAATGGAATGTATGAGTTTTATGTAATGCTATTTGGATTTACAAACACTCCTATTATGTTCATGAAAGTAATGAAATGAATCTTCCACCCATACATAGATCAGTTTTAGGTAATTTTTTGGATGAAATATTAGGGTACTCCAAGGCTCATGATGATCATTCCCAATATCTTGACATCATCCTAAGTACACTGAGAGAGAATTGGCTATACACCAATCTATCTAAGTGTGAATTCTTGATCGACATGGTACATTTATTAGGTCACATTATCTCTAAGGAAGTTGTGTCAATGGACCCAAATAATGTTTTGGATGTTGTTTCTTTGGATCAACCTAAGAATGTTTTTGATATCTAAAACATTTTGAATTTAGTATACCATTATTAGAGATTCATTTAGGACTTTTTCTATTTTGAAAGACCACATTCAGGTTTTATTGGGAAGGTGATCGAGTTTTAATGGTACGAAAAATGTAATAATTCTTTCCAAGAGTTCAAGAAGTTTTTAACTACCACACTAATTTTCATCCTACCAGAGATGGGAAAGGTGTATAATTTGTTTTCTAATGCATCCATGATCGGATTTGGAGAATTTTTTATGCATGGTGGTCGAGTCATGGTATATGGATCATGAAATTTGTGGCCACATGAGTGGAATTATCCTATGCACAATCTCAATTTGGCCATGGTGTTTTAATACTCGATGTTTTTGCGGAATTATATTTTTGGGAGAAAGGTTAATTTGTATACCGACCACAAAATCTTAATGTATATCTTTTGGAAGTGAGATTTGAATCTATAGAAGTGGGTATGTGTTGGGTATATGAAGTCATTTGAATTTGAGATACCCTATACGTTTGTTCAGGGAAACACTATTATCGATGGTTTGGGATGAAATACAAAGAGTCATATAGTTTAGGAGTCCAGCTCTGAGAAGAAGATGATGAAATTATTGACCAAGATACATATAAAGGTTCATGAGGGATAAGAGAATATGACCCTTGTATCCTTATCATTTGAGTCCACACTTTTGATTCGGATAAAGGAGAGGTAGTGTGGGGATCTAGAGTATTTGGAATTGAAGTAAATCCTCAATGGTGGGGATTCACCTTTTGATTGGACTATTGATGAGGACGAGATCATCTATTTCTGAGGATGTGTTGTTGTTCCTATGTGAATGAATGAGGAGTTTATGCATGGGTTTTATACCTCAAAGATGGAGATTTATCTTGGTTTGACCAAAATGTACCATGAACTACATTGATAGTATTTGTGGGAGAGTATGCAAATGGAGATTATAGGTTTTTTCAAATGATGCGACAACAGTCAACAAGTGAAGAAAGAACATTAGTGACATGGTTTCTTGTTATAGTCATGTCACATTTCAAAATGGAAGTGGGACAACATTACCATGGTATTTTTGTTAGGTACTATTAGGATCCTTCAGAAGAATTATACTATATTGGTGATTGTCGAATGGTTCATAAAATTCTCCTATTTCTTATATATCCATGAAATTTTACCAATTAATCAGTTGGTGGATATGTATTTTCCAATATATCATGTTTTTTTGGGGTCCCAAGAAGTATAGTTTTAGACTATGATTCACGTTTTAAATCATTTTTCTAGAAAGGACTTTAGTATCCTCTTGGTAAACAAGTGTTTTTGAGGAATAATTTTCACTGAAAACCATATAGAAACATAGAACATGTTATTTAGGTGATAAAGGACATATTGAGGGAATATGTGTTAGAATGGTATGTCTGAGTACGATATACTCTATTATACCAAATTTAGGATCGAATATGTAAAATGAGATACAAATACAATAGGGGGTGAATTTTATACTTTAAAAATTCCTTAAGGGAATTTTTCATTACCAAAATTCACAACACCTCTAAGTTCTAATGACATGCTTGATTCTGGAAAAATGGTTCAGAAAATAAAACTTAACAGAAGTTTACAATAGATAAGATTCTACCTAAAAGCGTATAGGATCTAACTAAATTAGAGTACAAATATGAGAAATTATAAGAAAGTTATACTTTCCTCAGCTATACAAATGCAGCGGAAAAACACAGTAGTAAAACTACAAGTAATAAGAATAAACTCTTTTAACCCAAAGAGGAGGGTATCCAACAACCCTGGATAAGAGGTCCCATGATTTATACTTTTAAGAAAGTCTGTCTTACCCAAACCCAGGTAAGCCCTCAATCTGAAGATCGATATCTGTCTTGCTATCCCCGCAAGCCCTCGATTTGTAAGGAAATAGGAACCTCTTACTTCACAAACCGAAGTCTCTGATTTTAAAGAAATCGAACCTCTACACGAATCAAATCTGTAAAAATCAAAGTTTGAACAAGTCGTTCAAATTTTCTACACGAATCATGAGAGTTTATAAGAGTCTCTCTCTCTCTCTAGAAATCACTTCACTAGCACTTTGTCAAAATTCTCGAAAAGTTGTGTCTCGTTGTGAGCTATTTTTAAATGAGCTTCTATTTATAGGCGCGGCTCCAACGATCAGCTCCCTCCCCCAACAGTCATATTCTTCCTTGAATTTCAGAGGGACCTATACATGTGTCACTCAAACAATGGTTAGTTGATAATTGAAAGCATGACATCTTTTTATTACAAAATGAGTGTAAGCATAACCAAAACTGATATTCGGAAAGAAGTTAAATGAGAGTTCGGAGTCAAAAAAAATGAATTCAGAGTCTATAGTACTAAGATATTTGGATTCTGTTTTATAGGAATTCAGAACCTGAATTCTGTAGAATTCCGGAGTCTGAATTTCAAGGAAATTCAGAGTCTAGATTCACCAAAATTTGGAACCTGAACTTACAAAGTTCAGAGTCGGAGTTCATGAGAATTTGGAGTCAGAAATCATAGGAGTTCGGAGTCTGTATTCAGTGAAATCAGAGTCAGAACATGGAAAAGTTTGTAATAAGAATTAGTAATGAGAATTCGGGGTCAGAACTCAGAAGAATTTGTATCCAGAAATCAGAGTTGAACTTCATGAGAGTTTGTAACTAGAATTCGGAGTTGAACTTCACGAGAGTTCGTAACCATAATTCGGAGTTGAACTTCACGAGATTTTGTAACCATAATTCGGAGTTGAACTGCATGAGAGTTCGTATCCAGAATTTAGAGTGTTTAAACAGAATGCCTCATATCTAAGTATTATATGATTTCGAGGTTTTTAGTTTCAATCCGAGTTTCATACTTAGAAGATTTATGATATGAACAGTGAAATCTAGGTAAGGGTAAATTTCCTTGGGGAAGAAAATTTTCCTTATATAAGTAAAACAGGGGTAAAATAAGATTTTCCTTAAAATAAGGTGTTTGTGATTTTCAAAACAAGAGGAATGGTAAATTCATAAGGAAATCTTAATGGATCAAAAATCTTCCCCTTACATGAAAGAATGGAAAAGTCATAAGGAAGCCCTTATTGACTCAAAAATATCCCCCTTTTTGGAAAGCACAAACATCCTTATGAAAAATAATGTAAGGACTTAGAATAAATTTCTATACATTGAAATTAAAGCTTATCTCCCTTTGTTTATGGACAATGGTGAATACGACTAACTCCGTCTTAGGATTTGGAACTATAAGGATCGTATTCTAGATTTCCATAATGAGAATTTTCATTTGAATGTGGAAATATTTGTAATGAGAACTCCACCTTAAATATACTCCACCTTACTGAGGGATGTATCTTTTTCTTTCTCCTATTTAGAATTATTTTCCTTCTCCCCTTTTGTGATTTTCAAAAATAGTTTGAGGAAATAGAAAATAATAAAGTACCTAAAATATTAGTGTAGAAAAACCAAACACACAACCATAATTCTATTACGATTGAAAGAATTAGTACAAAGGAAAAATACAACAAAAGATCGAAGTGGTATATTTTGTTTTTTTTCCTTGGGCATTAGCATCTTGATAATAGTCTTCAACTTCTTCAGCTCTTTGTGATCTTCCTCGGCTTGATTTTCTAATGCCTTGATCATGTCTTCCTGAGCCTTTAGGGCCTCTTCCTAAGCCTTTAGCAATTCATCTTGCTTCAAAAAAATTTCTTGCATCTCGCTCCGGAGATCCCTCTTTGTTTTCAGGCTTTGAACAATATAGCTCAGCATCCCATTTAGATCTTTTACATCCTGAATCCGAGAAATTTGTTATAGGCTTACCTTTTCCTGAAAATTTTCTGAAAGATTTTTGATTTTGACATCTTTAGTACCAAAGGCTTCCTTGACATCTTCTTGGAACTTATTAAGATCTTCCACATCTTCACTGATTTTCTTAGACCATTTGGTCATATGCTTGCAGGATTTTCTGTGAGCTTCATAGTTGATTAGAAAAATTTTGTGATCAGCCTCAATCTTAACACATCTATCTAAAACCATGGATACGGAGTCTGTTTTCAGATTTATATTGTGCTGAAGCATCTGGAATCTGGATTCAATTGCTGGAAAAATCAGAATGCTTTCCACCAGCTTCATCAGGGACTGAACCACAAAATCATGTCCCAAGGAAGATGACTCTGAATCAGACATTTTACTTCGATATGATTCTTCCTCTATCTCTACCAATTTCTTCTTAGAAGTTCCTCCAGCTTCTTTCTTCTTTAGGATTTCTTTCATTGGATTGTCAACAAATATTTGTTTCCCCTTACTGATTTTCGGTACGGCCTCTTCATCTCGTGATTCATGCTCACTTTTTGATAATTTTACAATCTTGTCTTCATTATGTTTTTCCTTCTCAGCTCTAGCTTCGATATCCTCATGTAGAATAAAGTCATGATTGTGACTCTCTTCCTTAGATGGCTTGTTCACTTCCTCTTCTCCCTTCTCATCATCTCTAGGTGTAACAATCTTTGAAGATCCGACTTGAGAAGTCCGGAGTGAAAATTTCTCGAAATAAATATCCTTCTCATGATAGTCTTAAAATTTCTTGATTACATCATCAGAGCCTCCACTGTTCTAATATTTTTTCACTTCTTCTTCAGCTTTCTTCTCTTACATAGTTATCTCTTCTTTCTTTTCTGGTGACATAAACCTCTTTCCTAGAGTCTCGGGAAATTGTTCCACAAGGAAAAATTTTGGAACAGGGATGTTTTCTGAAGCAACCTCATCAGCCTTCAAGAGAGATTGAACAATCTCAGCCTCAAATGTTTTCTTCTTTTTCTTTTTCTCTTTTTCTGGTCTCTCAAGCTCTTCAGCAACTGTTTCTTTTAAGGCCTTAGCCTTAGTAGGATCCAAACCAAACTGTGGATCCCCTACTTTTCTATTATTATTTTCCTCTCTCCACTTTTCTACCACCTCGTCCGGGTTGGACTTTTTATTCTTTGGTTTTTGAGTTGAGGATTTGACTTCCTTAGACTTAGGGGTTTTATCTTCAGATTCCACTTCCTTTTCTTAACGGATTTCTTTCAGGGTTCAGATTTCTCAACATTTTCCAGAATGGGTTCTTCCTCCTCCTCGGGAAGATCATAAAAATATCTTGTCTCCTTGGAAAAACCAACTTTTATCCTCTTTAAGGTGTCATCACTAATCAAAATAACCTTGCAATTTCTCGGCTTGGAGCTACATGTGATATTGAAGGATTAAAAACACTGAACTATCAACTTTGAAAGCAATGTCGGATACATAATTATCTGAGCTCTAAGATTATAATTCTTGATGTTCTCAATGGTGATGAGGATGTGTCTCATGAGATTCACCTTCCTTAGATTTACCAAAAACTCTATAATATACATGTCACTCTTCTTAAGGGTATCCTTATTACCCTTACTCGGTATGATAAACCCTTTCACCCAAAGCTGTGGAATCCAGTTATTGGTTTAGATATGGGCGATCTTATTTGCAGTGTTTATGTCAGAAATACCTAGACACTACATATATTTTTCTTTGACAAAACTACCCTAGACCTCAGGCAACTTGTGAGAGAAAAACTCAGCCTCTCCTCTGTAAGGTATGCGAACCAAGCTAGTCGCCTTGGTATAAGAGAGATCATACGTCTTCCCAAATCTATTGAAGGATAACTTCTCCCTTCCATCTTCCTTGAAAAAAGAAACCGACTCATAAAACTCTATGAGTAAACCCGGATACACTACATCTTGATCTCGAGTCTTATATATAGCTACACTTTCCCATCCATTGAGTCTAATATTCTTGGAAATTATAGAGTCGTACTTATTTAAAAAGTTTAGATGAACCAACCTTTCCCTATATATTTTCCATTCCGAAATCGGCTTAACTGACAAAATCTCTTGAGAAGGGACTTCTGTAGACATTCAGACTGGAGCACTTCTGAAGAATTTGGAACGGGCTTTTGTAGAGGGTCAGAGGTTCAGCAAGCACAAGCTTGAAAATCGATGTGGGACAACCATCGGGGGTCCCCTTTAAATAGGCGTTGAAGCGGCCTTTTGACTTCTAAAACCAATATAATGGTTGAGAAACTATATGATCTGATCTGACAGTTGATATAATTGCCACAAGGAAAATTTTGGTGATTCTGATCTTTTGTGGTTTTAAATTGAAATCATTCGGATTTAATAAAACTAGAATCCGAGAAATTTTGAAACTAAAAGAAACTAACAGCAAGTAAAAGGTAATTACGAAAAACATGATAAAGAATCATACCTTTAGGATTGCTAGGAAGATTATTCATATTGAGGAATGTTCTTCTTGAAGAACTCTGGATTTTTAAAAAGAACTTTAATATGAAAAAGAAATCTTCACTACAAAAATTTCAAATCCGAGAATTTTCATTACGAAAATTTCAAATCCAAAAATTTATATTACGAAAATTTCAAATCCGAAAGTTTCTACTAAGAAAATTTCAAATCTGAAAATTTTCATTATGAAAATTTCAAATCCAAAAATTTCAATTATGAAAATTTGAAAAAACTAATTACGAAAATTTTCATTACGAAATTTTTCATTACGAGAAATTTGAAAAAAAACTACAATAAAAAATGTACTCCCCATGTGAAAAGGAGATTATTACTCTAAGGAGAATGGTTCAACAAGAAGTTAATAAAGGAATATTACCTTACGGTTATCATTCCTAACATTTGTTTAATGTATTCAAATCTATCGGAGGGTAAATATTTTGTGAAAATATCAGCAAGTTGATCTTGAGTTCCGATAAATTGAAGAATGATATCTCCTTTTAGTTTGTGATCCCTAAGAATGTGATGCCTAATATCTATGTGCTTTGCACGAGAGTGATGTGCAGGTTTTTTACTAAGGGTTATGGCACTTGTGTTATCACACAAAATTTGTGTTTTGGTAAAACTCAAGCCATAGTCTATGAGTGTGTGTTGCATCTACAATACTTGAGCACAACAACTTCCAACTACTACATATTTAGCTTCAGCAGTGGAAAGTGCTACTGAGTGTTGCTTTTTTCAAGACCAAGAAACTAATGAATCTCCTAAGAAATGACAAGTTCCGGATATACTTTCTCTATCCATTCTACATCCACCAAAGTCATCATCCAAAAATCTTTTTAAAACAAAATCATTTCCAGAAGTATAAAATAGTCCTAAATCCATGGTTCCCTTTAAGTTGAGAAAAATTCTCTTCACTCCCTTTAAATGAGATTCCTTAGGATTGGATTGATATCTTGTACATAAGCATACTGAAAACATTAAGTCTAGACAACTAGCTGTCAAGTAAAGTGGACTTCCTATCATACCTCTAAAATTTGTTTGATCTACTAGTTTCCCAGCTTCATCAAGATCAAGAGTGTTTTAGTTACCGATGGGAGTACTTATACTTTTAGTGTTGTCATATCCATACTTTTTAAGAAGATCATTAATATACTTATGTTGAGATATATATATTCCTTCTGGTTTTTGAGAAATTTGAAAACCAAGGAAAAATGTTAACTCACCCATCATACTAATTTAAAACTCAGATTTCATTATATTCGCAAACAAATCAGTTAAATATTGCTGAGTTGAACCAAATATAATGTCATCAACATAAATTTGAACAATCAAAACATTTTTCTTATCATTTCTTTATGAAAAGGGTTGGATCTACATTTCCCTTAACATAGTTATTTTGAAGCAAAAATCATGTAAGTCTATCATAATAGGATTAAGGGGCTTGTTTAAGTCCATACAAATATTTGGTAAGTCTAAAAACATGATCAGGATGTTTTTTATCTTCAAATCTAGGAGGTTGTTTAACAAAAACTTCTTCTTGAACATAACCGTTAAGAAAAGCAGATTTCACATCCATTTGAAAAATTTTGAAATTGAATAATGCTACAAAGGAAATTAAAATACAAATAGATTCAAGTCCAGATACTGGAGAATAGGTTTCTTCATAGTCTATTCCTTCTTGTTGATTATAGCCTTTAGCAACTAATATAGCTTTATTTCTTAATATGATTACATTTTCATCACACTTATTTATGAAGACCCATTTTACTCCAATAACATATGTTTCCTTAGTTCTTTCAACCAAGTTCCAGACTTTATTCCTTTCGAATTCATTTAGTTCATCTTTCATGGCTTTAATCCAATCATCATCACCTAAAGCTTCATCAGTGATTTTTGGTTCTAATTGGGAAAGAAATGGTAGATGTTCTACTTCATTTATTAAGGAACTTCTAGTCCTTATAGGTCGATTCACATAACCAATGATACTATCAATGGGATGATTCTTTAAAAATGACTGATTTGGGTTTTGTAAAACTTGTTCATCAATGTAGGGTAGGAAATCTTCTGGGGTAAATTTTTCAGAAGTATCTTTTTGGGAATTTTCTTTATTATAAGGATCTTCTATCAAAGGTTGATAATCAGTTTTTGAAAACACATCCGAGGATGTAGGTTGGGGTTGTTTAAAAACAAAAGGACCAGTTTCATCAAATTTCACATGTACTGTCTCCTCAACAGTACAAGTGTTTTTGTTGAAAACTCTATAAGCCTTAGAATTTGTGGAGTAGCCTAAGAAAATTCCTTCATCAGATTTTGGTGCGAATTTATGAAGATTATCTTTAGTATTCAAAATGAATACTATGCAACCAAAAACCTTAAATTAGGAAAGTCTAAGTTTTCTACCATTCCATAACCCATAACGAGTTTTATTAAGAAAAGGTCTAATCAAAACACGATTTATAGTATAATAGGCAGTACTTACAGCTTCAGCCCAAAAATGGTTGGGTACAGAATACTCACTCAACATGGTTCTAGTTATCTCTTTAAGAATTCTATTTCTTCTTTCAACAACACTATTTTTTTGAGGTGTTATGGGTGCTGAGAAGTTTTGAGTAATTCCTTTTCTACTACAAAAAGTTTCAAAATCAGAATTTTGAAATTCTCCTCCATGATCACTATGAATAGTTTTCAACGGAAGGCATTTCGTATTTTTGAATTGGGATCTAAAACATTTGAAATAATAAAAAAGCTTCATACTTATTTTCTAGAAAATAGACCCATGTAAATCTAGTGTAATCATCAACTAAAAAAAATACATAGTACTTGCCTCTAATGCTTCCAGTTTGTGTAGAACCAAAAAGATCCATATGCACTAGCTGTAATTAATCAATAGTTGATACTTCACCAACTGATTTAAAACTTTATTTATGTTTCTTTCCATATTTACAAGGGTCACAAACTTTTGAAAAATCAAATCTAAGCTCTGGTAGATCCTTAACTAGTCATTTATTAGAAAGTTTGCATAAGTTCCTAAGGTTACAGTGTCATAACCTTCTATGCCACAACCAAGAATGATCTTCTATTTCACTAAGGAAAGGTAATTTTTGGCTCCTAAGGTCTTCTAAGTTTAGTGTGTAAACATTATCTTTCCTGTTGGCAAAAATAATAAATTCTTCCTTATAATTGTGTACTAAGCACTTATCATTCCTAAAATTCACAAGGTATCCTTCATCACATAATTGGCTTATGCTAATGAGGTTGTGCTTATGAATCTTAACAAATAGAACATTTTCAATCAAAGTTTTTCCAAGAAGAACAATGTTACCTATACCAATAATTTCTCCCTGAGCATTATCTCCGAAATTTACTTTTCCTCCTTTCGTCTTGATAATCTTTTCAAAATAGTTTTTGTTACCAGTCATATGTCTGGAACATCCACTATCCACATACCAAGTATTTCTATTGGTACCTTCTCTATTTTCCTGAAAATAAGAAAAATTTAGGCTTTTAGAATCCAAACTTTCTTGGATCCGGAAATGTTAGATAAAAAATTTTGGGTATCCACATTTTTTTAGAAAAATAAGCTTTATGAAACCCAAGATATTGAACTTTATTCAAGGAGAAATTTTTCTTCCAATGCCCACCACTTTGACACTTAGTGTAAAAAGGGGCTCTAGAAGGAACAAAATAGTGGTTTTTGAAAACCGGTTTTTGGTGAGTATAACCTACTCCAGTAGTGTTTCCTTGAGGTTTAATTTGAGAATATATCTTTTTAAAATTTTCCTTCCTAGAGGTAAATTTTTTAAGAAGCTACTTAAGAGAAAATAATTCGGATTTTAGTCTGCTAACTAAATTCCTATCCTCAGGAATCATTTCCTTAGAGTTATATTTTCCCTCAAAAACTCTCATCTCTAAAATAGCATTCTTAACATATTTAAAAGGTTCTTCCTTAGAATAATTTTCTTTCTCAAGGTCTTTAGAAATTTTATCTAAAATCTCTTCTTTATCTCCAAGATCTCTAGAAAGATCTGAAATCTCTTCTGTAAGAATTTCTCCCCTAGTATTTTCCTTGTCTAATTTCATAGAAATTTTACAATTTTTTGCTTCAAGTAACTTGGAAAATATAGATACTTATTCATATGAAGGTTCTTCATTTTCTGAAGATGAATTATCTTCATTAGAAGTACTCTTTTCAGAATACTAATTCTTATCAAGAGATAAATTTGTTAAATCATCGGTAGAGCGTACCTTGTTCATAAGACATGTATTAGGGAAAGAAGTAGTAGAAATGAATCCCATATTCTTCTGTGCTGAAGAATCATATTCATAAGATTCACTTTCTAAAGAGTCTCCACAGCTAGAACTCCAAGTATCATTAGCTTTAAGACTTTTCTTGTGCTTTTATCTATAGAATTTATTTTTATTACTTTCTGAATTCCTTTCCTTATTTTACTTATTCTTCAACAAAGGACAATCAGGTCTGATGTGACATGTTCTTCTATATTCATAACAAGTATCTTCTCCATATATCTTATCTCTGTAATCTTTCTTCTTTTACTTATTATGATGGTTCCTTTGAGCTACAATCTTGTTCATTCTCTGAGCAAGATTAGCTAATTCATTCTCAAACTTTACTGTATCACTAGATTCTGACTGAATAATGACTTTATTTGTCTTTTATATAGTTACACTTTCTGGGGTCTTGTCTTTCATATGTTTAGAAGTGGTTGTAAAATAAAATCATCCATTCCCATTATTCTTCATGAGATTCTTAGTATCTCTCTTTATTCTGGTTTCATGCTGAAGAAGAGTTCCAAAAAAATCATCTAAGAAAATCTGAGTGAATTTCATGTTCTCATCAATAGTTGTACTCTTGGACTCCCATTAATTTGGAATGATGTATATGATCTTGTCCACAAGAGCTTTATCATCTAATCCTTTTTTTCTCAAATAGATTTTAAGCTATTCGTGATAGTCCTAAACCTTTTTTGTACTTTATATATGGGTTCTCTATAAGGGAAATTAAAACCATGGTATTCAGCTCTAAGCATAGCTCTTCTAGTTTCAATGACTTTAGAAGTTCCAAAGTGAGTAACTTCAAGTTTCTTCCATATATAATTTGCTACTTCACAAGATGAAATTTGACTATAGATGTTCCTAGTCATGGAACATAACAAAGTATCTCTGACTCTGAAGTTTGCTTGATATTCTAATTTCTCCTGATTCGTAAAGGTTCTCAAATCCTTATCCGGAATCTTATAATCTCTAGTCAACATTAGATAGTTATTAACTCCATTATTTATAACGAAATTATTCATCCTATCTCTCTAATACTCTTAATCATTTCCATAAAAAACAGGAGGTCTGGTATGATTTAGATTATCTATAGTACCAATGTTTAAACCTACCATTCTTAAGAAAATATTTGACACAAAAACTTATTAGTAGTATGAGTTTGTAAACAATTAAAATATTCCTAAGCAAAGAAAATATAGATCAAGAGTGTCTCTAATCAAAACTAAATCCGAACTATGTGAGTCTGAAAAACAGATTCTGAAAAAAAATATGAATCTGGAAAATATGATTCTGAGAAATCAATTCTGATAATTCTCTTCTGAATTTAATCGTGAGATTAATTCAGATTGAACCAATGCTCTAATACCAATTTTTAGAATGGTATGTTTGAGTATGATATAATCTATTATATCAAATGTAGGATTGAATATGTAAAATGAGATACAAATACAATAGGGGGTGAATTGTATACTTTAAAAATTCCTTAAGGGAATTTTTCATAACCAAAATTCACAACACCTCTAAGTTCTAATGACTTGCTTGATTCTAGAAAAATGGTTCTGAAAATAAAACTTAACAGAAGTTTACAATAGATAATATTCTACCTTAAAGCGTATATAATCTAGCTACATTAGATTAAAAATATATGGAAGTATAAGAAAGTTATACTTTCCTCAGCTATACAAATGCAGTAGAAAAACAGAGTAGTAAAACTACTAGTAACAAGAATAAACTCTTTTAACCCAAAGAGGAGGGTATACAACAACCCTGGATAAGAGGTACCTTGATTTATACTTTCAAGAAAGTCTGTCTTACCCAAACCCAGGTAAGCTTTCAATCCGAAGATCGGTATCTGTCTTGCTATCCCTGTAAGCCCTTGATTTGTAAGAAAATCGGCACCTCTGACTTCATAACCCGAAGTATCTGATTTTAAGATAATAGAACCTTTTCATGAAGCAAATATTCACAAAGCAAAGTTTGAACAAGTCGTTCAAGCATTCGGCATGAAGGATGAGAGTTTATAAGAGCCTCTCTCCCTTGAAATCACTTCACCAGCACTTTGTCAAAAGTCTCGAAAAGTTGTGTCTCGTTGTGAGATCTTTTCAAATGGGCTTTTATTTATAGGTGTGGATCCAATGGTCGGATCCCTCCTCCAACAGTTATATTCTTACTTGAATTTCAGAGTGACTTGTACACATGTCACTTAAACAACGGTTAGTTGATAACTGAAAGCATGACATAGTTTTATAACAAAATGAGTGTAAGTATAAAAAAATGATATTCGGAAATAAGGTAAATGAAAGTTCGGAGTCAAAAAAATGAAATCAGAGTCTATAGTACTAAGATATTTGGATTCTGTTTTGTAGGAATTAGGCACCTGAATTTTGTATAATTCGGAAGTCTGAATGTCAAGGAAATTCGGATTCTGGGTTCACCAAAATTTGGAACCTGAACTTATAATGTTCGAATTCGGAGTTCATGAGAATTCGGAGTCCTAACTCATAAAAGTTCAGAGTCTGTATTCAGTGAACTCGGAGTCAGAACTTAGAAAAGTTCGTAATCAGAATTCGTAATGAGAATTCGGGGTCAGAACTCAGAAGAGTTTGTATACATAAATCGGATTCGAACTTCATGAGAGTTCATAACCAGAATTCAGAGTTGAACTTCATGAGTGTTCGTAACCAGAATTCAGAGTTGAACTTCATGAGAGTTCGTAACCAGAATTTGGATTTGAACTACATGAGAGTTCGTATCCAGAATTCATAGTGTTTAAACAGAATGCCTCATATCTATGTATTATATGATTCCAAGGTTTTTAGTTTCAATCCAAGTTTCATACTTAGAAGATTTATGATATGAACAATGAAATCTTGGTAAGGGTAAATTTCCTTGGGGAAGGAAATTTTCCTTATAGAAGTAAAACAGGGGTAAAATAAGATTTTCCTTAAAATAAGGTGTTTGTGATTTTCAAAACAAGTGGAATGTTAAATTCATAAGGACACCTTAATGGCTCAACAATCTTCCCCTTACATGAAGGAATGGAAAATTCATAAGGAAAACCTTATTGACTCAACAATATGTCCTAGATTTTTGTGGGTATTGGGAGAATAACATAATGTTGGTTGAGTTCACCTATGAAATTAATTAGCAGGTGACTATTCAGATGGAACTATATGCGGAACTTTATCATAGGCCATATATATCACCTCTATATAGGGTGGAGGCAGGTTACTTAGGGTTGTTTGGACCAAGTCTTGTGCATGAGACATTGGAGTATGTTTATTTGATTCAGAAACATATGGTTATGATTCATAGTATAAAGAAATCATATACTGATCAATTTCATTGAACTTTTGAGTTTACAATGGGGGTCGTGTGTTCTATTGGGTATTTTCGAGATTGGTTTATTGTAGGATTCTGAGGTAGGGAATGTTAACACCCAGGTTTATTCAAAAGTTCGATATTTTGGATATAATTGGACAAGTGGAATACCGATTGTCTCTTCCAAAGTGGTATAGTGCTATAAATGATGTTTTTCATTTATCATACCTTTATTATTATCACCTATACCCTTCTGAGGTGATCGATATTGATGATGTAGAGGTTGAGGTTGATGAATCATTTATGGATCATCCTATTAGGGTTATGGATTTGAGTGAGTAAGTGTTTTAGGGTTATGGATTGGATCCCAGATGTCCCCCTTCATTGAAAATTGGACCGATCTAAATTGAATTGAGGGCTAAGGTTTGGTGAGAGTTCGATTATGATATTGAGGTAGGAGGTGTAATAACTAATTCACATATTTTTTATTATGATATTTTTTATGTAATTGTTATATTATATTTCCATGTTTGGAAATATATTTAAAAATAGAAAATGTGAATTTAATTTCATGAAATTGTGTGACCCTTCACGGATCTCATTGGTCCTGTTGGAGTTCATGATACAGACTTGATGGAATCCCCTGGGGTGTCCCAATTTTCCTTGAAATTATAAATATAAAATGTGAAAAGAAGAATAATGGGTGTTTGGAATTAAACTAAATCCTTATTTCATGTTTGATAATGAGATTTAAAGGGTTGATTTTTTTAACCTTGAATGGTTAATGTGATGTGAATAAATGATGATAAATAGATTAATGATAAATTTTTAATGTTATCCCTTGTGATTAAAGTAAAGAACCATGGTTGTGATTGATAAATAAGATTGAGACCCTTGGTGCGAATGATTGATAAGAAGGTTAGTGATGTTGAACATTGGTTTATATATTTTGATATATGTGATTGAACTATGAGTTGTGGGTTAAGGACTAATGATCCAATTACCCATGTGGTGCCATAATTATGATTTATTCTATGATACATGCATGTGAACTATGAGTTGTGGGTAAATAATTGATGCTCTAAATACCCATGGGGTTTTAGACTGATGCTTTAGCCCCCCATGATTTTGGCATTGGGATGATTCTCTAGTTTACCGAGGTGATGATAACCGAACTGAAACACAATGGTAGATTTTTTTTGAACTAAATGAATAATTAAATCACATGAAAGAATGAATTGTGATATTCCAATGGTGTTAATGTCTGACTCTAGAATGATCCAAAGTAGGTATGATGTAGTTGATTAAATACTAATAAATGAGAAACCTATTTAATTTTGTCATTTGTTGATAGAGTTAATATTTTAATCATTTTTATATGTAATTAAATTATTTGTACACTGAAAATTTATCAATTTGAGCTTATATACAACAATTTTGGATTTATGGTGTGTTTTGAGCTAAAATGTAAAAATTTGTTAATTCTGGAATTTTATCATATTTTAATCACTTTGTGATTTTGAGAATAACTTTTAAAATATTATTAAAATTTGAATGATTTTTTTTTTCAAGTTCCTTTATTTGTATACTTAAACTTTTTCTACTGGACCATGATTTGATTCTAAAACCTTGAGGCTCAAAAAAATCAATCAATTTGACATATTATTCAGGAAAACAGTATAGACCCCACCTCTGTAACTAAATCATAACTCTAGATAAACACCTCCAATTGAGATAATTCTAAATTTATTTGAAACATGGAACATAGGACCATTTCAAAAATGATTCTGATAGAGTTTTTATCAAGTTAAAGGGACCATTGGACATTATACATTGGAGGCGGATTTCTGGAATTCTCATCCAGAAGAAGGCATGACCAGTATTTATTCCAAAACATCCTCTATAAACGTCCAAACAATGTGAAATTTTGAGGGATGATTCAAAAATATATTATAAAATCTCTCATGAAGACAAATGTACCATATTTATCTATGGGGATAACACATGGATAATTTTTAAGTAATATAATGTAAATGAAATTTCAACCATTCCAATATGACCCCTAAGTCATTAATGGTCTGTTATGACACCCTAATTACTCTTACATTACTATAAATAAGAGTCTAGTAGTGGATTGAAGAGTATATATATTGGTGAGGAATCTGTGGATGACTTCTATTGGTTTAGGATTTTTCATTCTTTTATTTTTATTTTATTTTTCTATTCCCATATAACACATTCATCATATTTTTTATTAAAGTTTTTTCTTTTCTTCTTCCACCCATTTTTCTCTTAAAATTTTAATATCACTATTTATATCTTTCATCTTCTTTTGTTATCTATCATTACTTTTAAATGTAAAGTGACTAACCCAAGGCTTGGCCCTGGGAGAGGTTTCACGGTGTTCTTTGTTATTATGCTTCAATTCAACTTTTTTTTATTCTATTTGAAAAATATATGAGAGTATTGCATGGGTGCATCTATCATATACCATGAAATTATTTACAATTACATAATTTTAGTTGATTCACTATTTATCCCTCCCTTTTATCGGGAAAACCATTCACACGGTGGAGTTGTTGTTGCCTTAGGAGATAAAAGGACATATGGTGGAACTAGGTCTTTTAGGAATAACATTCTCACTTGTGGTGTTACCATATTTTTCTATTGGAGGCGGTGTGGTTTGGTGTACTGAAGGAATACTAAATTTACCCACTTAATAAATTGATGAAAATTAATTCCTTAATGAGGTTTAATTAAATGAATTATAAAATTGAATTTAAACAAAAAATAAATAATGAATTAACCCACATTATCAAAACTTGGGCCAAGACCTTTCTTTATAATATTAATTTTTTATATATCTTCATTTAGATTTTAATTCTACAGTGAATTATTTTAATTTAATATTTAATAAAAAACCAAAAACATTGTTTTTAAAAAGGAATAAAAAAACAAATAATTATAATTTGGAAGCTATAACCAGTTATTGAACCGACTACAATCCTCCTCAAGTGATATGTCCCTAGTCAGTCTGTGTACTATATTAGAAAAATTAAAATTTCTTTTTCCACACCTTACAATAGGCCTATATCCAAAATGGTGTTGTTTTCAGGGATCTAAAACATTATTTTGATCACTTATTTAAAATTAATTTTTTTATGAAAAAATAATTGTTTTCCATAGTAAAAAACCTTAAAAAAATTCCATGATTTATTCAAATTAAAATTATTATGATTGGGAAGATTAATCATAGGTGAAAGAAAAATAAATAGATTATACTAAGGAGGAACTCCAATTAAGGGGTAATATTCTTTTGATAATGTTCAAATAGTTTAAAAGAGGCCAAGAGACAAGGATCTCACCAAAAGGTTTGTTGAGTATGATTGATGAAATCCTAACCGAATTTCAAAGATTAGAGGATAAGAAAGAAGTGCTAGTGGTTTTCCAAAATTTCATTGAGGACATCTGATATGTTGAGTCCAAACTCAAAAATGTAGGATCCTGACTACCAACCTCTATCTAGTAATGATCAACTCTATTATTCACTTTCCATCGAAGAATAGATTCAATCCAAACAAACTCAGGGAGATGATTAATTCTTGAACTAAAATTTATTTAATTTTAAGGAAAATAAATTGAGTATAACTCTCAATTGATTTGAATTTTTAGAATCATATAACTCTTATTTTTCCTTGGATAATGAAGAGGGAAAAAACATCACCTATTAAGGAACACCTAACGCTCCCAGAGGACATGGGATATTCACTAGAGGGAGTATAATAAGGGGAAAAATGTTGCAAAAGTATAAATGAAAGAGTAGGTGGTTCCATACATCATCCTACCCCCACCATTAAAGTTATACCACATTGTAAAGGGATAGGATCTAATGTACTCTATATAGGGATTTCTCCAAAACAAGAATAATGAAGTGCGGGTTGGAAGGAACAACATGTTATGGTTCAAATCCAAGAAGCCTTAACCACCATCAGACTTTGGATAATAGTTGGAACTACCTTTTGAAGGTAGTAGAAATTTAGTTCCCACTTTGGGGGTCATTCCAATTTATATATTTACATTCTTTCTAGGAATTTAAATTTCAATTCCTTTTTTGGATTATTTCAGTATGTGGTCCACTCTTTATTTTATTTTTGAGCTTAAATGACATGATCCTAATGATAAATTAATTAATTTTTTTATAGGATAATGATGATAGAAGGAAAACACCAAATAGTATAGGTGAAAGACCAAATCTTCATTTAAAAAGGTAGTTCACTTTTATTTTTTATCTTTCAAAATCTATACATTTTTTCCACTATTTTTTTTTTTGATATTTAAACTGAAATTTTATATCCAAAATTGAATTAATACAATAATTGACTTATCTATGAGAAATTAATTTCTTAGTAATACTAGTATTACTTGTTTTAGATTTTAATTTTAATGAAATTGAATAAATAAAATGGAGAATTTAATTATAAAATTGAATCATAGATATTGAAATGAGGAATCGAGATTTGATTGAATTAATTTTTTCATATAAATGAAATTTACCTATCATTTTTCATTATTGGAATTTATGAAATTCATTTGAATTGATTTTTTATTATTATTGATTCCTTGTGTGATATACAATATCATATTTCAAATTCTCTAGAGGATTTCTAGAATAAGTAAAACCTAGTTTTTTTAGCATATTTTCAGAGTGATCTTGGGATATGTCATGTGCCAGAACTTGTATTGAAAATTTGAAATGCATGTAAATATGAAAAATATCAAAATGATTGAGGAAACATTTGATGAACCAATTTATCTTAAAATACCACATTTATATCAATTGTTATTTATCCCATAAATACCATTAATGTACTTAATGGTAATGATCCATATTTCAAGCCATTTTTATCCATTTCTAACCTCTTAATATTTTCCTAATATTTTAAAATTGAAGTGAGGGGGTGAAGTGAGTTTGGTGGAAGGGATGTAATACATTACAAGGAAAAAATTTGGGGTGATTATTTTGGTAAATTATGGATTTTAATTCACTCATGATATTTCATTGTTTGGACCTCTTGAATTAAAAAAATGAAAAAAGAAAAAAATATAACAAAAAAATGAGAAAAATGGGTTGTGATTTAGTAAAAGAAAATCAATAACCATTATTAGAGATATGATTTTTTTCATATGTGGTTAGGTGGTGGATGTGAGGTTTATTATAATCATAACATTAGAAAAATAAAAATGTGATTTGAAAAAGAAAAAATGTAAAAATGTAAAAAACTTCAAGAAGGTAAACATCATTCATTATGCTTTCATTATTCATGAAATTTTCCTTGATTTTTATGTAAATGAGAGTTTCTACTATGAAGTGAGAATTTAACCACTATTTTTTATATCATGATTTTTTCTTAATAGATAACCCTTCTAATTGAGATATAATATTCAAACATAAATTCCTAATAACCTTAATCCTTAGAGTCATTTGAGCCTTTAATGAAAGACCACCTGATTTTATGTGACTTTGGTCTTTACAAAGTGGATAAAGTAGTTCCTTTAACAGGACATGGATATATAGAATGTTCTCATGATATTAGAATAAATCTACTTAATTTTCATCATGAGTGATGGGTGAAAATATTTTAAAGAGTGTAATATCATTAGTTTTCATGTTTAATAATAATGAATTAAGGAGCTTGGATTAATGAAAGGAGAAGTTCCATCACTTTTCAAAGGGGAAAATCAAAATATATGAATTAATTGTTTAAATGAAAATTGATAAATTAAATTTATATTTTATGTGACATTTGATAATTGTATTTTACATTAAAAATGGTTTTATTTTATTACTTTTTAATTTGAATATTGGTAACAATATCTCCCTTTGAAATTTAATATTGAGATTTCAAGATTGAGGAAAATCATGGTTTAAGTAATGGGTAATTTATAAAGATAATATTTTACTGATTTTTTAAATTTATTTATATTATATAAACCCTCCAAAATTTTCAATTTGGGGTTATTTACAACAATTTTTAATTTATGGTGTGTTTTGAGCTAAAATGTAAACATTGGTTTATTTTGAAATTTTAGGGAATTTTAATCACAGGGTGATTTTGGGAATATATTTTAAAAAATAATTGCAATTTGATTGATTATTTTTTTAGGATTCTGTGATTTATTTGACTCAACTTAGTATTCTGATTCAAGAGACGATTCAAGCAACTTGAGGCCTGAACAAACCAATCAATTTGACATATTCTTTGGGCGGACAATGTGGTCCCAAAATTCGTAACTAGAGCATAACATGGGGTAAAAACCTATAATTTAGGTTATTACAAACTTATTTGAAAATGGACACATATAATATTTTATAAAATTAATTTTACAAATTTTTTATCTCATTAAAGGGGACATTGGACGTTATAAATTGGAGGAAGATTTTTGGAATTCTCGTCCATAAAACAATAGGATCAGTATTTATTCAATAACGTCCTTTATACACATTCAATCAATTTGAAATTTTGAGGAACAATTAAAAGTATATTTTAGAACATATTTCATAAAGAAAATTGTCTCTAATTTTTCCATTATATGGGGGTAACACATGGATACCATTGAAGGAATGTTTTATAACTGAAATTTCAACCATTGAAGATCCATTATAAATCGTAAGTCATTAATGGTTCATTATGAAACCCCAAGACCACTTAAATTACTATAAATAATAAGATAGTGGTGGATTAAATAGGATATATATTTGAAAGGTAATATTTGGATTTTGACTAATTCTTTTGTATTTTGTATTCTTTTCATTTTATTTTAGTTTTCCTTTCCCATGTAAAGTATTCATCATATTTTTTTAAAAAATTATTTCTCTTTTATTGTTCCACATCCTTTTCTCTTCCAATATAAATCTCACTATTTATATCTTCCATCTTCTGTTGTGATTTATTTTCACTTTCCAATGACATGTCACTAACCCGAGGCTTGGCCCTGGGGGAGGTTTCTTAGTATTTTTTTGTTATTTCACTTAAATTCAGCAATTTTTATACTATTTGTAATTGATGTGAGAATATTTAATGGTTGTATAGGTTTTATACCACAAAATTATTTCCAATTACATTATTTTATTTGATTTAAAACTTATCCCTACCTCCTCTTAGGAAAAAACTTCATACGGTGGAGCTATGGCTGCCTTAAGAGATGAAACGACATATGGTGGAGTCATGAATTTTAGGAATGACATTCTTGGTTGAGGTGTTATCTAATTGGAATATTATAGGAGGTGTGGTTTGGTGCACTGAAGGAATTCTAAAATAACACACTCAATAAATAAAATAAAATTAATTTTATAATGAGGTCTCATCAAATGAATTATCAAATTGAATTTAAACAACAAATAAATAACGAATGAACCCGCGTTTTAAAACCTTAGACTAAGAGTTTTCTTTATAATCTTCATTTTTTCTACATCTTCATTTATATTTTAATTATGCATTTCATTATTTTAATTTTATATTTACTAAAAAACTAAAACCATTGTTTTCAATAAATAATATAAAAACCCTAAAAATAATTAGAATTGGTGAATAATAATCAGTTATTTAACTGACTACAATGACCCTCGAGTAAGACGACCTTGGTCAACCACTGTGATGCATTAGGAAAAATAAAATTTATTTTACAACACCCTATGATAGACCTGTGTCAATATTTCTCTATAAATTATACACCTATATAAACTTTTATAGACTGGATATTTCTTTAAATGTCATTGGTGGTGGATTACTGAGTTTTACTCACACCCTACAGGTATTGCTCGATTGGTACCTGAATAGAATTTAAGTTTATAAGATAAGATAAAAGATAGAGCCCTAGGTTTGATTTTTGAGTTGGGATTCAGGATGGAGCATGGATAAGGGAACTAGACACGATAGAAGGACCCTCTTGGGAGATGTTAGTGTGTATTTATTTTGGGTTTTCATTAGACACTTCACACATATATGGCATGACATATCCACTTATTTGTTTTATGGTCATTTTCCATGTTTTGGGATTATCATGTGATATTTTTATTTTGGTTTATTATTGCTAATTGATTATTATTATTTATATAGAGTTAATTTATTTCCCATGTTGTTATTCTTTGACAAAAAGGGTATAGTCTCCAGGTAACACATAGTATAACCTCATTATTGGTTGAAAAACTTTTTCATATGGGAAGGCATACCTTAAGTCACATAATAAACTAGCTCAGGGAAACAGTTTTTGGAACCCAGTTTGGGGTGTTACACCACCAGTTGATTCATTTTTAGAAAATATTATATATATATATATATATATAACATTATCGATTTATAAAATCATGTTCTAATATATACATTTTCATCCAATAAATTGTTGATTTATCCAAATTTATAAATCATTAAAAATAATTAGTGACTTACTCCTATGATATCATATTGACTCAAGTTAGAGACTCAAGCATGGTTTATTTACGAAGTCATTGTACAGGTAATGTAACTGGGCACTATAGAGGCACTATATTAGTGTATCATAGTATTTTTCACTTTAACTTTGACTATTTTGAGGATCTTATAACAGTACTGTAGATGGATAATGTAGATATGTTTTGGGTGGGGAACTATAATGGGGCCATGTGTGATACTATAGTGGTGGATCTGGGGGACTGTACTGATTTAGGGTTGGGATTCTTTATCTTTGGATACCTTCATTTAATGAATACATGTCATTATTTAAGGGGGATATCGGTCTGATCCTCCAAGAGGTTGTGTATGTGTGGTCTTGTACATGTATTGATTCTTTATAGTTTTACCCCAATGATAATATTTAATTATTCATACAAATCATGTCAAGAAAACAAATATAAAATTTTCACCATCATATGAAATGTTAAACAGCACATACATTAAATGTTCTTTTAAAAATCAATTGATTATGAAATCAAATGTCATAGATATCCAAATAATCCACAAAAACTTATCATAAAAATACCCATATCATTTCCACATATCCAAAGAAACAGTTATAGGATTTTTTTTCTACTAAACCATTTTTTTCATATAATACTCATGTAACAATTGGTAATGAAATTATGTATATTATAGTAGATAGAACAACTACCATTCCACATGTCACAGCACTTATATTAATCAACATATATTTTTCAATGAGAAAATTGATCAAAGATCAATATATATAATTTAGTGTGTCCCCAATTCAATTTTATCAAGACAATTTTTATACTTCATAAATAAATTATTAACAAAACCTAATTATACAATTTATAATTTACAATTTACAATAATGGAACACTATTATTGTAACAACCATGACTCTTGTAACATAGATTGAGTGGTTACTTTATTGCATTGGTATAAAAAATATGTGATCAAATTACAAAGGATCCAATAGCTTATTATTATTATGAGGCTACATACATACATAATCAATACATAAAACATAATGTACATCACAGTTATTCGATGAAAACATTATTATTCTTCAAAGTATGACCTTAAATTATTCAATGGGATCTTCTAGGTTCTATAGGGAAAAGTTAATAAAAATAAAGGGGGTGATATCAGATTATTAGTATAGGGTATCATATAATGGAGGCTATTTTAGAATAAATAACGAATTAATATTATAGGAGGAATAAATAATAAACAAATAATTGAATTTCTCTAATACCATGAGCATGAAATATAACTATAGATAACATTTGAATTTGAAAAATCACATGGAAAACAATAAAATGATTTCATAGTGACCAAATGAATAATTTAAGATATTTTAATCATAGATTCATGACCACCTTATATGAAATTAAAGATAAATATTTAAATCATACAATAAATACCCACAATATTTTTTTTAATATGACATATCATTGAGGATCTATATAATTATGGTCCCCACTTGTCACTTGATATGTCTAATGAATTAATTACAAGAAAGGAATGGATAAACCGTACAATATTTAATAAAAAAATAGTTATAAATAGTTTTCCTTGTTTAAATAACAAGTATGAAGATTATAAATATTTTCATAGTTAATAAATTAAATAGATTCATTGGTAAACATTTTTCAATCTATATTATGGAATATTGAGTGTTCAATCTATATAGGGTAAAGATTATATGAGAAAGTAAAATAAAATAAAATAAAAGAATTTTTTTATGGGATATATAATAATTAACATAGACATGAAAGAAAATTATAATTCCAAGATAGATAGAGAGGGTGACAGAGAATATTACCACATGAATGAGAATGAAATAGAAAGAATGCTTATGAGAAAAGTAGGGTATGAACTATAAATATAAAATGAAAGAGAATAAACCAAAAATTAATTTTAAATGAAGGAATTATAGTAATTTAATCATTCAAAAACATGATTTTTAAGGATATAAATATGATAGAGAAATATTACTTTAAAGTAAAATATATTAATAAATAAATTCTTACCTCGAGTATAGATTCAATTTTTATATCCTTTACCATTTTGAATAATTAAATTTTATGAATTATTTATTTTCATTAAAGCCTTATTCAAGTTAAATAACTTATTATTATTCCTTTTAAATGAGTTTTTATCATATTTAATTCATTTACTAAATTAGTACTATTCAGGTTAGTCATTTGATGTCATTTGGTTTATAATATCCAAAACCAATGCTGTATAATTTTAATAGAAAATTGTAGTTGTAATTTTTTTTAATCTATTAAAGTGTCAATTTATTGTACCTATATCATTAAAAAAAGTAGGGGAGTCAAATAGGTTATAAAATTGTTTCCAATCAGAGAATATTACGTGGTAATATTATTTGTATGGTTAAAAATGACTATATTTTTTTTATATTTAATTACATTTTGTAATGAATCAGTGTTTTTTAATTAATATTTTTTTCCAGAATAAATTTTTTATATAAATTATATAATATCAAACACATAAAAACTAAGTAGAAACCAACCAAATTTTATCTCTTTAACAATGATCATTACCTTAGTCATCTATGAAACCAATTAAAATAAAAAACATTACATATATTCAAAAAATATAAAGTAGAATAGCAAAAATGGGAAAGTATGGATTGACCAATCTACTAGAATCATTTATACCACATAAATATTTATTAAAATAAGAAAATATATTTTTAAAACAATAATAATCCTATAAAAATGAAAAAATAACCTTAAGAGAAATTTTAGTGAATTATGAGTGAAATAATGAAGTCGTTTTTATAGGGATTCAACCTTTATATGATCATTGTCCAAATATGACCATTTATCAACATAAACATTTGAAACTATACCCTTTGTTGATAATTTCACCATTATAATTACTATTTATGAGTAGTAATTACAATGGATTATTGATATAGAAAGGATAATTGATGGACTCAATCAGTAATGTCATATTGTTTGAATCCCATTTGTCTGAAATGGGAGGGAGGTATCATTACTCAGGTTCACCCTTAACCAAGTCCAATTATAGCTTTAGAATTTAAATATTAAAGGAAATAATCTTTGGGAGAGGTTCATGTTAGTAGATACTACCACTTGGTCGAATTAGCTAATCCAACCCACTAAACTACAACAATTACACACCTTACCCTTAGGACATATGTGGGTGTAATAAGGGGTTATGTTTCTAGAAACTAGTTACTTAAAGTTTAAATTCCTCTATACAAGTAATATTTTATTCCATAAATTCTTCTTTAATAATTTTTTTTCTAAATAAAATATATGTTTAATAGAGTTGAACTTGATAATATGATTTTTGGACACAAATAAAATATAATTATATTTTTTCTGGAAAAAACAATTATAATAAACTCAGGTATTATGAATGATTTATTTATTAAAATATAATTTTAAAATAACATTATCATAAGATAAATGATAAATTAATTTTATAATTCCCTATGAAATTTTTTTTATGTGTCATAAATTTAACTATGGCTTAAAAACCACTGTTTTTATATAAATAAATTTTTTATATTTAAAAGTAAATATTATAATATTTATAGAATTATTCTTATAATATAAAAATTATTTTTTAATTCACCACATCGAAATTATGTTTGGGTAAATTTATGATAATTTTCTAAAATATGTTATTTTTCCATGAATAGAAAAGTATATAGTTTTGGGTTTTCTGTATATTTTATAATGTAATATTTATTTCATAATGATATAATAATTAATTAAACACAATCCAAGACCTAAATAATATTTTTTTTAATATTTATTATTTTAAAAGATGTAATCAATTTCTAAAACTATAAGAGACTTTCCAATTTCTAAAAAGGGAAATTTCATTTTTGAAAATATTAGGTGTGAAATATATATTTTTCCAAGAAAAAAGAAATATTAAAAATATTGTTTAGTTTTAGTGGATTAAAATTTCATAAAATAGGACACAAATTTCCAAATCCATGTGGGAAAACCATGGGTAATCCAATGGTTTTTTATTTTCCACAATCTCGTTTTCCAAGACATATACTTAGAAATTATTAATCAATTCCTCCAGTTTTCCTATAAACACCCACCCATTTCTCTATTTCCTTTCACTAAAAATCCATAATCCTGGAATTTATTCTTATTTATACTCCCATGGAGTCCCCCTAATGTCTCCTCAACCCCAAAGGTTTTATTCATCAAGATCTAAGAGTAGTTATTCAAGGTAAGGGAAATCTTTACTTAACATTTCCAATAAAGTTCCCTTTTTAGGTGGTATGTATTATAATTTCCAAACTAGGTTAATATTTACACTTTATGTTATCCCATTAATAAATAAATGGTATTTTATTAATTGGATACCCTTTTCTACTCTCATTTTACCCTTTTCTAAAACCATGTTTTACACATGTCGTGCTGCTAAATTTATTTCTCAAATGTTTCACTCTTACATGATAAATAATATTTTTTACTTTTTATTTGAATAACCAACTTATTTTATTTTCAATGGGTATTAAAAAATATTAAAATATGATTTTTTTTCATTTGGGTATTTACATATATAAAACTTACATTGCATTTCATGGGTTGAAAATGATGAAATGATCATGTGTTTAAGAACTTTTGTATGTCGTGATTTTGATAAGAAACTCATTATTTATTCTCTATAGATTATTAATTAAATGATTTATTTTGATATTTTTATATCAAATTAATTAAGACATATTAATTTTGTGACCTGATAGTTCAAAAATTCATTGGGTAAAGAATTTAATCTATAGATATGATATATTTTATGATTCCTTGGTGAACAACCTTGGTAATTTTCATTTATGAAACCTTGGTGACATGATTATGAATTTATCATTTAAATTGTGTATCCATATTTTTGTGTTATTATTCATGTTGTTATTATTATGTTATTCATATTTTTAATTCCTTATTGTTACGCCTCATGTTCTTATTGATATGTCTCTTGATCACATGATTTTTTACCCTTTCTTATTCAATTAATGGGTATCATGCTCACTAGTTTCCTTTCACATATGCCCCCAATATATGAGATGAAATAAAATTAACTTAGGATGAACCCATGAAGATGTATTTAAAATATATTTAGAAGAATTGTTTAAGTTTTCATGTAATATTTATCTCATTTCCAATAAGCTAAACTTTAAAATATCCTCTTTTTTTACCATGTAATGAAAGGTTATGTATTAAAAAGGTTGGATACCATAGTTGGTATCAAAGGAAGGATTTTTTATTTATGGAAACTATTAATTTAAATATTTAGGAAGAACCATAGGTAAAATTCTAGATATATGAAAACATACTATTATTTTGGTAAGTATTAAGTATGTGGTTTCCATGAAAATACATCGCTGTATGGATACTACAAGTGGATATGGATAAGGAATAGATGTACCTAGGGGTAACACCTAGAAAATATCTTTTGAGGTATAATCAAATTGGAATTGGTAAACGATAATGGGTCTTGTTGAAATCCTTGTTTGAAACTCTAGGGGGGTAGTGTTGGTTAATCATAAGCTTTTTATGAACCACTATAAAGGATATATAGAAAATGTAATTGTTATTATAGGATATTAATAACATATTTACAAATTATGTTTTGAGACTTAAAATCACATTAGAATTATAATATTCTTAAAAAACATTTCTCACTATGAAATTAGTATTTTAGAAAAATGAAAGAAAATAGGAGGAAGCACATAAATGATGAGTGCAACAGACAATGTACTGATGATGTTCCGATGGAAGTTGGAATGGAAAACTTCACAAGGATGATGAATCAACTAAATCGAGTTATGAATAATAACTTGAATTAAGTAGAGTGGACATATTCACCTCTAAGGGAAAAAATTCCCATTGATTCATTCATGCCTTAAAGACCATCTTATTTCAGTGGATTAACTAACTCACTAGTTGATTAACAATGAAATAGCTCAATAAAAAAGTTCTTGTTTTATTTTGTTTTTCAGAGCTAAAGAAATTCACCGTGGAAGTATACCACTTAGAATATGGATCTTACTAGTGGTGGAAGCGGATTAAAAACACAAATCCAAGATTAGAGATTGACGATATAGGGTTGGAAGATTTTAGGGGAATATTTTTCAATAAATATTTCTCTCGTTCAATGTGGACCAAAATGGTGAAGGAATTCCAAGATATTAAGAAGAAGGAAAATGAAATAGTTGTAATATATGAGATAAAATTTTCAAAAAATCTAGATATAACTCTAACTTTTTTATGGATCCTAAAGTAAAATTTGATATATTCTTCATTGGAATAAGACTCCATCAGTGGGGTAATCTAGAAAATTGATACTATAATAGGTATGATGGGATAATGTGGAGTGTTATAAAGGTTGAATTGGATTTTATAGAGAAGAATTAGTCACATAGATAGAATTAAAATAAGAGATAAATGGATTCAAAATCCTGGATGAATTTTGATAATGAAAGGGAAGGAAAGAATTTGAAACTTCCCATATGAAATAAATGTGGGAAAAATCATTCAGGGAAACTCTTACTTCATAGTGTAAAATTCTATAAGTGAAACAATAGATTGAAATATAGCTCGAAACTATTATTGTGAGGTTAATCCTCAACTTCTCAACCCTAATGAAAAAGGGAAGATGGTGGAAGCTTGTCATGAAGTTCAATGCTTCAAGTGTGGATAGATTGGGAACATTTCTAATCAATGTCCAAATCAGAAGGTAATGGAGAGAAACCACCATCATCCTCATCATAGGATAAGAGAGAAAGTTTGAGGATTATCTATCATTAAGAATTAAGTATAGGTTCCAAATTATGTTATGATAAGTACACTCATTGTGATTTAAAATCTAGAAAGTAATTTTTTTTATTTTGTTTCTATGCATTACTTTATTTCATCCATGTTTTCAATGAATATTGAATCAATCCCTAAACTGCTAGAAGTTGAGTTATTAGTCAAGTATCATCATGGAATTATCCTAGCATCAAAAGTGTATAGAAACTATAGTATTATGTTTGGGGTGTACAATCTCATCTCAAATCTAATAGTCATTCCCATGGTAGAATTAGAAACTAAACTAGGGATGGAATAGAGCTCATAGTATTTTTCTAAAATCAACTACAAAAGAGAGTAAATTCAGTAGTATTGAATAGAAAAAATAAATTCATTTTCAAAGGAGAGATAACCATGTCTGAGCTTTATCTAGAATCACCTAACATAGCCTTCTCGGTGATGATTATCAGAGAATAAAGAGAACTAAATTAAGGTGTAAAGATAGAGAACTTTCCCAACATTTTGGAATACGTTGATGTATTTCCTATAACGAAATAGTGTTTTTGGTAACATTTGTTTCCTAAATAAATGTTTGTTATAAAATATTATACACATACAAAATGTAGATAAATCAATAATGAAATTGGTTTATTACAAATTACTACATCATTAATCATAAATGAAATAGATTAAAATTCCAAATATTAAAACATAACAAAAAAGTATAATATAGAACTGTTATAGTGGGAAAATTTAGATCACACCAATCTATTAGAATCATTTCTGCCAATGAAAACACTATTGAGAAAAATAAAAATATTTATAAACTAAGAAACATTATGGAAATATAACCTTTATAGGAATTGATTTGAATATTAGGTGAAATAATAGAGGAGTATTTATATGAGGTAATGTAACTGTCAGAATGGTAATGTCACCAATGCAATAGTAACCTGATCGTCAGAATATTAATTTCATCTCAAAATAATAAATTGTGATATAAATAATATTTATCATGATTAATTTAATTAAATATAAATTTTATAATGATAGAAATAAATACCATGATGAATAAATTCAATGAAAATAGAAGCTCATTTTTAATAAACTATATTATAAAGAATTTTATAAGAACCATTATTTTTATATAAAAATTAAAACTACCTATTTTAGAATTTTTTATAAAATTAATATCATTTTTGAAATCATCATATTGAATTTATCCAAGGATTATATTTTTGTAATTTTATTAAATACTTTAATTTTTTGGTGAATATTAAAAATATAGTATTTCACAGGACTAGTGTAACTCAAATTACATAATTCGTGATGTAATAGTGGAATAATCCTTTATATAACTTTAAATTTAACCATAAAATACTTAATTTCATAAATGGTTCATTGAAATATAATAAAATAAATTTCCAAACCTAAAAAATAACTTTTCAAAACCTAAAGTCAAAAGTGATTCTTTCAAATAATAATTTTCTTTCTTTCCACATTCCATTTTAAAAACTAATTATTTCAAATTATAAATGGTATTTAATGTCATAGAATATATTATATTAATATATGATTTATAATGTAAAAGAATCACCATTATAGGTTTTACCTTTGATGTATTATTTTATTCAATATTTTATTCTAAAAATACCTATCTTCTCAAGTATAAATAACCCCTATCCCTCCCCATGGAAAACCACTCCTACCATCCATCCCAAATCTAAATATCTACCCAAATACTCTCTATTAAGCCTCTTATAATCCATAGTTATGTTAGGGATAAATCCAACTCCAATCATAAATGAGTATTAGTGTCGTGCAAGAGAAGGTACACTTAGGGGAGAGTAAGTCTCTATTTGTAGGTTCTGGGTGTAGTGGAAGTGTGTTGGTGGGTTTACCCAACTTTAATTTTAGCATTAACAACGATCAATATGAGATCCATCACAATAATAAAATGTCAGATCTTATGAATAGAATGAATAAAAAAAAGAAAGAGGGGAGTCCCGGAACTATAGAGAGGATTGTCATATGTTGGTTATAATTAATTTAATTAATTGAAAATAATTACCTTGATGGAATTATTTCTTCGTTGATGTTTCCGATCATGATTCGATGTGATCCATCATTGCATCATAGAATCCAAGTGTAGGATTCCTCTATTGGTGATCCAAACATGCTCCATGTATCTCTAGACATCACTGAATGGATCTTCGCGTGCTAGTGTAGAAGAGCCTTCTCTTGGGATGTTCACCTTCGATCGCCTTGATCTGGTGGAGGTGGATCTCTCTCCATCGTAGCTCAAGAGTGTTCTTGGTGGAAAAGGAATTCTCTCTTAGCTTGAGAGATTTTCCAAATCATGTGTGCACAACCACAAAAAAATGGATAGGCCAATGAGAAATATATAATTGGGATTTTTAATTAAATAGAATAATAAAATGAATTAATTACCCGAAAGCATTTATTCATTTCATTTAATTCTTAGTAATACCCCATGTCTAATAATAATAGTTGACTATTATTATTACTTGACATGCGCCCAGCGAATTACACCTAACGTTATTTAATAAAATAAATAATTTTATTTCTCATAAACTCCCAGAAAAACTACACAATGTGTATATATTAACATACATGGTGTGTACTTTTATTTTCTATTTTCCTTTATTTCCTCCACCACATTTATTAGACCTTGAATAATGACTATTTATTTCTCAAATAAATATCACTACATTACTCACTAATAAATATATTATTTCATTGACAATATATTCTCTCGAATAACTAGTGTCGAAATAAATAGGATCAGGCATCCTTGAATAATTATTAAACCATAGTCGGGAATAATATTTATTCAACTTTTCAAATTAATATTTAACTAAGATACTTGGACACACTTAGTGTGTGACCCTCTAGGCCTCTTTCTCAGTGACATTAGGTGGAGCCTTCCTAAAGTCCATGGTTAGCATCTAACAACAAGCCAAGGTAACCATAGAGAAATATGTTAACGCCTCAATAACATTTCACCTCTGAAGAATGGTTACCCTGTAATGTAATCCCTTTGTCTTGATATCTTGAGTCAATTGGGTTTCATGTTAGTGCCATCAACCCATGTGCTCGATTATTCTTTCTTTGACTATTTGGAATTGAACTTTCCCATTCCTCACCATGTCCATGGATTTACTTAGGCTATATCAATTCCATCAAATAGCCTAATATATCTACTTTTGTTATGAAACATAAGGGAAAAATCCTTTCTCGCATTATCTATTAATGCAGTGTCACTCGTGACGCACCCAATGTATCCTACCTCTCTACGAATAGTGTGTTTTCACAGTTTTCGTTAATACATCTAATTGTGCGAGTTGTAATACCCATTAATAATAATCATAAAGTCTATGGACCAATACACACGTCCACGGGTAGGAACATCCAATGACACTATGAAATGGGGATTTCCTATTGGCGGGTCTCGTTATCATAATATCCAAATGGATATTACAAAGGGCGCACACCATGAGAAGGTGCCTCAAAGTTTTATGAGTCCTCACCCCTAATGGAATGTATTATTTTTGTCCCTCAAATAACATCATCTGAACATAGAACATATATTTAAGAACAGTGTTATGGAATTTCTGGGTTCTCATCATAGTAGGGATCCGTTATGAGCCTTTAATGCAACCGTTGTCCTTAGAATATTATCGCATGCATTTTCATGTATAAGAACAATCAATATGTGATAAGGTATTTATTAACGAATAAAGTACAAAGTAGTTGGTTATGTGACACCAACTCCAACAGACTCCCACTTGGACTAGAGCTAACTGCTAACAACTTTTAACACGCTAGCTCTCGCATGATATTCTTGCTTCTACTAAGATAGGCCTTTAGTCATGGATGCCACATTATCTTATGTGGACACTCTTCTCACTGAAAATTCACCCATTTTATAGAAATCCCTCAAGATGTGATACATTCAAAGTATGTGCTTTTTCCATTGATGTGACCTTGGTTCTTTTTCAAGATCCACCGTTGTAGTATTATCACAATACAATGTGATAGGATCTTTACTGTTAGGCACCACATCAAGCTTTTGGACAAAGTTCTGAATATAGATGGCTTCCTTGGCTGCATTAGAAGCCACTATATATTCATAATCCACTGTAGAATCAACGAAAACTAACTACTTTGAACTCTTCCATCCCACAGATCCTCCATTAAGACAGAAAACATATCCAGATTGTGACTTCAGATCGTTCTGATCTATTTGAAAACCAACATCAGCATACCATCTGATTAAATTTTTCCCGTATCCTCCATACACTAGGAACATATCATTAGTTCTTCTCAGATACTTAAGGATAGTCTTAAAAGTAGTCCAATTTTGTTCTCCTGGATCTGGTTGATATCTGCCTACCATGCTCAGTGCATAGGCAACATCCAGCCAAGTACATAACATAGCATACATGATGTTTCCTATAACCTAGGCGTATGGGATCTTACTCAGTCTATCTTTCTCTTATTGTGTATGATGACACATTTTCTTAGAAAGATGTAGGCCATGTGACATTGGAACCAATCCCCTCTTGTATTTTTTCATACTAAATCTCTTTAGTATCTAGTCAATGTATGTACCCTAACATAGTCAAAGAAGCCTCTTGTATCTATCACGAATGATCTTGATCCCTAGAATGTAGGATGCTTCACCCAAGTCCTTCATGGAGAAACACTTGTTCAACCAGTCCTTAACTAACTGTAAGACAGGTATATCGTTTTCAATAAGAAATATGTCATCAATATATACTACTAGGATAATGATCAAATTTCTATTAAATCGCTTATAAACACATGGCTCACATTCATTCTTAATGAAACCAAATTCCTTTATATCTTCATCAAAAAGAATTTTCCACGACCTGGATGATTTCTTTAATCTATAAATGGATTTCTGCAACTTGAAAACCCATTTGTCTTTACCTTGTGTCACAAACCCTTCTGGGTGTGTCATATAGACATCTTCTTGAAGGTTCCCATTAATGAATGTCATTTTTACATTCATCTACCAAATCCCGTAGTCATGGTAAGATGTTATGGAAATTATGATTCTTATGGATTTAAACATGGAAACTGGCGAGAAGGTTTCGTTATAGTCAAATCCTTGATGTTGTATGAATATTTTAGCCACTATCCTTACTTTATAGGTTCAAAATTAACCTTCCATGTCCAAATTTCTCTTGAATACCCATTTGCATCAAACAGGATTTACATCAATTGGCTCATCGACCAGAACCCAGTCTTGGTTCTGATACATGGAATCTATCTCAGAATTCATATCATCTTTCCATCTTGAAAAATCTGATCATTCTATAGCTTCTTTTTAGGATAGAGGTACATCATTTTCCAACAATAATGATTCACCATCCTCAGTGACTAGGAAACCAAATCTCTCTAGTTCCCTTACCTCTCTTGAGCTCCTACGCATTACCTGTGTTTCTAGAACATCTTCCACAGGGACCTGCGGAACTTTTTCCTATACCAACTCTTGTGTATCTTGATCATCAACTTCATAGAATTCAATGTTGCTCCCACTATCCTTTTTGAGGATGTGATCCCTCTCAATAAATACAGCTTCTCTGGAGACAATCACTTTCTTGTCTGAAGGGTTATATAGGTAATATCCTTTCGTTTTCTTGGGATATCCTACAAATACACACCTCGTGGCCCAGGGTGCTAGTTTGTTTCCTGATAAGGCCTTAACAAATTCCTTGCATCCCCATACACATGTGTGCGACAAAATGGGTTTCTTTTCATTCCATAACTCAGAGGGAATTCTATTTTCTGCCTTAGTTAGTACCTGATTTAATGTGTATGTTGCATTCTATAATGCATATCCCCAAAAGGATAATGGAAGATCTGTATGAATCATCATTGACCTCACCATATACAACAAGGTGTGGTCCCTCCTTTCACTAACACCATTCCACTATGGTGTATATGGAGGAGTGAGCTGAGAAATAAACCCAAACCCTTGTAGAAGAACGATGAAATCTTGGTTCAGATTTTTTCTACCTCGATCTGATCGAAGATTCTTTATCTTCTTACCAAGATTATTCTCTACATCATTCTTCAATTCCTTAAATTTATATAAGTCTTATGAATTATACCTAATTAAGTAAACATAGACATATCTACTCAAATCATCAGTAAAAGTAATGAAGTAAGAATATCCACCTCTAGATTCTAATGGGAATGTTCCACACACATCCGCGTGCACCAATCCTAGAAGCCCTGTGGCCCTTTCAACCTGTCCACTGAAAGGTAGCTTTGTCATTTTACCTTTTAAACAAGTGTGACATATATCAAGTGGTTTTAGCTCAGTAGAGTCTAAATAGCCATCTTGTCAGAGCTTTGTCAAACACTTCTCGTTTACATGACCGAGACGGTGATGCCACAACTGGGTGATGTATGAGTCATGTGAGTTTGTTTCGTTATCGATTACCAACACCTGGTTTTTGTAATTTAATACATACAGACCATTATTTAAATGTGTCATACCATTACATATGTTATTCTTATAAAAGAAGCAACCCTTATTTCCAAAATTGAAAATAAATCCTTCCATATCTAAATAAGATACATAAATTATATGTTTGGTAACACTAGGCACATAATAACAGTTATGTAAAACCAAAATCATCCTAGTTGGAAATGAGAGATGGTAATCACTAATGGCCAATGCAGCCAGCCTTGCACCAATGGAAGCTTGAAGATCCACCTCTCCTATGGTAATCTTTCTAAATCTACTTGGTTCCTTCATTTGAATATAGATGTGAGCCCCAAAAGCTGTATATAATACCCAATATGTAGAAATGGAAAGATTACACTCGATAACGAATACATCATTAGAATCCCCACGCTTATGGTCGTAATTCCTCTTCCAGTGGTGTTGCTTGCCACATTCAAAACATATCGCCTCCCGTTCCTTGCCATGCCTCTAGATCTTCACCTTCTTGGAGGGATGGTGCTCGGGGGCTTCAGACCGTTTATAAGTCTTTGGCCTCTTTTCCTTGTCCTTCCTTTTATTATTCACTATAAAGACTGTAGGTTTGTCAAGGACCATGCCTTTATCTACCAAGAAAATTAAGGTCAGAAGTTCCAATAGACTCTTCTCATTATTTCTCATGTTATAATTGACAATGAATCTATAGAAATTCTTTGATAGTGATGATAGGATGAGATCTGTACGCAAATCATCCAGGAACATAATCCCAAAGATGTCCAAGCATTCAATGTAGCCAATAAGCTTGACTATACAAGGACCTGTTGGCTTAGTCTCTCAAATATTAGTTGTAAACAAATCATTTTAGATATCATATCTCTCTTGTCTCTCCTTCTCTTGTTATAGATCCTTAAGGTGAGACATCATGCAATACACGTCCATGTTTTCATGTTGCTTCAAGAGCTCATTAGACAAGGGCGATAGCATGAAACACTGGACATCCGTGGCATCATCCATGTGTTTTATATAGAGAGATAGTTCCTCATAACTAGACTCTTTTCTAGGGGCAACCATAATAGGCTCTTCCATCACATACAATTTCTTCTCGTGGTGAAGGATGACGCGTAAACACCTCTGCCATTCCTAGAAATTGGTGTCGGTGAGAAGGATTTCCTTCTCGAGTAAGGCTCACAATGATATGTTTGAAGTAATTTTTCTTTAAATTTCTACAAATTAATATGAAAAACGTTTTAGCACTTTATCATGATAAAAATGATACAAATAAATAATTTAATAATTATTAGTCTCCCACTATTTTATCGAAATCAAATAGCCCTCACCATTGACTTCAGAATATTATGTTTCCTAAATATTATAGTGTCAAGGATCTATATTTCCCTTCTCATTACCCCAACTAGGGTTGGTCAAGAAACTTAAAGGGTTTTAGATAGGCATTGAAAATTCCAACTACATTAACTCGCAGCTCCTTGATTCGCTGAGTGGACTCACCAATATTGAAATCCTTTTATTTTGGATTTATTCAACCTTTGCCTCTTAGTCACACCATGTCCTACTGTGGAAGTCAACCTGTGATGCAAACCAAGTCAATTCAACCCAAAACCATGAATTATAATTCCCTGATAATTAAAAACACTCCAACTAGGGTTGGTCATGAACTTTGAATAATGGTTAAATTCTAACCAAGATTATGGAAGGCTATACTGACTTGATATTTTATTTGAGGGATTTTACCCTTATACGTAAATTTCCATTTGATTATCTTTGATTACATTATTTTTAATATTGATTGGGATATACTTAATTGGTTAACCATGTCTAAGATAAATGTTATGCATAAGACGGTTTTATTTTAAGTCTATCTTGCATGTTTTTTTAATTCATTAATTGTGTGATCATGAAAACTCACCAACAATAAATAAACCATGCAACTGACAGAAATAAAATAAATGGTATGATCATGATCTTGTTATATTGGTTATTTTATCAAGAAGTTGATAAACTAACCCAAGACCTAGGGGAGAAACACCTTGAACTTTTCAGGTTTGTGTTTATAGCTTTCCACCTATCCACCTTTGTATCTCCTTGGATTGGTTTCACCTTGGATCCTGACTTGAGTAGCCTCCACTATCTTGGGAGCTCCATCCATTACATATTCATTTATCTCACACGCAGGTGAGGGTTAAAATGGGTTTTTACATAAAAGAATCCTTGGGTGTGCATGCCCTACATATTAATGAGGAGAAGGCTCACAGGCCAAAAAATTTAATTTAAATAAATTAATTAAAAGAAACCATTCACATAAAAAGTTCTTGGTCTAGCTCATGATCATCCATACATGCAATGATATTTATGCATAAATAAAAATATCATTAAATTATTTAATCGTTCTTGTTTAAGATAAATAACACTCGAATCAATTAATTATCTTTAATTAATCAATCCTTTTATCTTAAACCCTTTTTCTGAATTTCCTTGAGATTCTCATCCATCATAATTTTAACCAAATAAATTCATTTAAAATTATCTTTGTATGTAACTGGACCTTGGAGGAAACCTGATGAATTCTTGTTCATATCTACCCAATGAGTAGAAATAAAAATTACACAAATGTTAAATAAAATACATATATAAAACACCTATCATGTGTTGTGCCTTAGCTTTACGCCTACACTATGGTACACGTCTTAAGGGTTTGTATAATATATTAAAAAAAATTAATAAATATGCATAATTTGGATGAGTACACGGTAGTAAGTTCTGACTACACGGCATGTACTTTTGTTCACCGTCTATCTGAAGTACATGCCCAGGTACATGGCGTGTAGATGTACTTCAGAAATATTCAGAGTACACAACGTGTTCAGTGGGACACACGCCATGTAGTTTCTGTGTTACACGGTTTCCGGTCGACCAATTCGTGTACGGGGTACACAGTCCAACCCTAACCCAAATATAATACACGCCATGTTCAGTGGACCACATAGCGTGTAATTCAGAAACCATGTACCACCTATCCCTGGTCAACACACGAAGTCTTAAAGACTTAGATAGGATCCATTTACATGGTCTGATTTGGAAGACTAGTCCAATGCATTGAACCTAGACTACACTACGTGTACTGATGAATACATGTTGTGTATTCTTGTTTTGTATGTCATGGAACGTTTGGCACCTCTGGATAAGATCCTCTATTTTATTTTAATCAAAATTAAAAGAAAAATTTGTTTCTGTATAGTGAATAAGAAATGAGAGAGGAGGAAGATATCTCGAGATTCAGATTTAAATAACTATTAAATTGTATTGAAAAAAATAAATTATTTAATGCGTAAATCATCAAATAAAAAACTAAATAATTTTAATCAACAATATGACCCCACTTTAATACCACTTGTAGGTTCTGGGTGCAGCGGAAGTGTGATGGTGGGTTTACCCAACTTTAATTTTTGTGTTAACAATGATCAATCTGAGATTCCTCATGATAATAAAACACCGAATCTTCAGAATATAACAATGAACGAAAAAGAAATAGGGGAGTCCCGAAACTATAGAGAGGATCGTCATATGTTGGTTATAATTAATTTAATTAATTGACAAGAATTACCTTGATGGACTTATTTATTTATTGATTTTTCTGGTCATGATCTGATGTGATCCGTCATCGCATTATAGAATCCAAGTGTAGGATTCCTCTAGCAGTGATCCACATGTGATCCATGTATCTCTAGACATCGCCTAAGGGATCTCCAGGTGCTAGAGTGGAAGAGCCTTTTCTTGCGATGTCCACCTTCGATCGCCTTGATCCGGTGGAGGTGGATCTCTCTCTCTCTCTCTCTCTCTCGTATCTTGAGAGCATTCTTGGTGGAAAAGGAATTCTCTCTTAGCTTAAGAGATTTTCCAAATCCATTGTGCACAAAAATAAAAAATTTCTAGGCCAATGAGAAATATATAATTGGAATTTTTAATTTCACATAATAATAAAATGAATTAATTACCTGAAAGAATTTATTTATTTCATTTAATTCTTAGTAATAGCCCATATCTAATAATAATAGTTGACTATTATTATTACTTGACATGCACCTAGATAATTACACCTAATATTATTTAATTAAATAAATAATATTATTTCTCATAAATTCTCAGAAAAACTACACGGCGTGTATATATTAATATACACAGCATGTACTTTTAATTTCCATTTTTCTTTATTTCCTCCACCACATTTATTAGACCTTGAATAATGACTATTTATTTCTCAAATAAATATCACTGCATTACTCGCTAATAAATATATTATTTTTCTGATAATATATTCTCTCGAATAAATAGTTTCAAAATAAATGTGATCAGGAATCCTTGAATAATTATTAAACCACAGTTGGGAATAATCTTTATTCAACTTGTTAAATTAATATTTAACTGAGATACTTGGAAACACTTAGTGTGTGACCCTCGAGGCCTCTTTCTTAGTGGCATTAGGCGGATCCTCCCTAGTGTCCATGTTTAATGTCTAACAACACGCCAAGGCACCCATAGAGAAAGAATTTAACACCGCAATGACGTGTCACCTTTTATGAACTCTTACCGTGTAATGTAATCCATTTGTCTCGATATCTCGAATCAAGCGGGTTTCATGCTAGTGCCATTAACCCATTTGCTCGATTATTCTTTCTTTGACTTTTGGAAATTGAACTTGTCCATTCCTCACCATATCCAAGGATTTATTTAGGCCATATCAATTCCATCCAAGGGCCAAAGATATCTACTTCCGTTATGAAATAGAAGGGACAAATCCTTTCTCGCATTATCTATTAATGCAGTATCACTTGTGACGCACCCAACGTATCCTACCTCACTACGAACAGTGTGTCGTCATAGTTTTCGTCAATACATATAAGTGTGAAAGTTTTAATACATATTAATAATAATCCTAAAGTCTAAGGACCAATACACACGTTCACAGGTAGGAACATCCAATGACACTACAAAATGTGGATTTCCTACTGGCATGTCTCGTTATCATAATATCCTCCTAGATATTACCAATGGTGAACACCATGAGAAGGTGCCTCAAAGTTTTATGAGTCCTCGCCCTTAATGGCCTATATTATTTGTGTCCCTCAAATAACATAATCCGACCATAGAACAGATATTTAAGAATAGTTTTATGGTATTTCTGGGTTCTCATCATAACAGTGATCCGCTATGACCCTTTAATGAAACTGTTATCCTTAGGACATTATCACATGCATTGGAATGTAGAAGAACAATCAATATGTGGTAAGGTATTTATTAATGAATAAAGTACAAAGTAGTTTGTTCTAGGCCACCAACTCCAACACTATTAACTATTCCCTCATTTCTTCTTCTCTTTCTAATTTTTACCCACTTATTTTCAAAACCATATAATAAAAACTTTATTATATAGTTAATTAAAATTATATTAATGATAGTAACCTACTATAACTATCATATTTATGTAAAATATAAATTTCATACTTTTATTGTCCACTCTTTGGACAACATCCCATTAAAGGTTAGTTAATCACATACGTAGACATTGTCGAGAAAAATGTTATAAAAACCTGGATGGATAATATAAATTATATATACTATATAAATAATTAATTTCTTGTATTCTATGATTCGTGAATTAATTATATGAATTTATAAATTAAATTTAATAAAATAGATAAATTGTTGCATGATGAGAAATTTTGAATTAAAATATGATATCAAAACATTTTAATTTAATCAATGGAAATTATGAAATATAATCCAATGACTATAATTGATATTTTGTTTAAAATGAATTAAAATTAACTTCTGGATCAGTGTTTTAATAAACATAAGTTTATTATTCTCGAGGTGAAAAAGTGATGAAGTTAAGAGGGAATTAAGGTAAGGGGATTCTCATACCCAACTCTATTTCCTTGGGTTTTCCATAATTCTCAACAATTTTAGTTTGTATATTCATTTAATGTTTCTCAAAAAATATTTAATTAATCTTCTATTTTATTTTCATGGATATACATATTTCCAACTTGGTTTTATGACAAAAATAATGATTTTTTCAGAATAATTGATCTTTTAAAAACACATCTCAACTCCCTTGATATTGTTTATTCTTGACTCAATATTGATGATTCTTATACCAAGTATGTTTTTACATTTTTAATTTGGAAAACCCAATGTTTGTCACTGAGTGTATGATTCATGATATCCTTATGAAATCTATTCCTTTAAATGAGTAATTTTAAGATTATTGTTGTCATAAATTCTATGTAGAAAGCTTGAATATATAAATATTTTGATGTGACGAGTGGGCCCAGAATTATATAAACCTCAAATACATTGGGTAATTTTATGTATCTCATGAGATAATGTTCAATATGTGTGAAAGTTATTCTATATTATTTCATAATAATTATTTAATTATTATTCACATATTTTATGTGTGAACATAATGCTAGATTTTTTCACAACTATGTGTGGTATTTTACCACTAAGACGTGATGATTCATTTTTATGCATTCCACTTTCCATGAAAATATATAATTTTTCCTATCATTATTATAATGATGATAATATGAATATGGTGATGATCCTATGATTATGATGATGATTCTATTCTTATAATGATGATAATTATTTTCACCAATGTTATATTGATTCGTTTTCCAACATATCCTATTATTGGGGTTTTAGATAACCCCTTTCATTGATGTATATCCTTGATTGATTACTTGTACTAAGGATAACTCTAGGGACACTAAGAATCTAGAGAATACAGAATTAAAAATTGTTTATGATTTATTATTTAAATGTTATGTATGAGTTTAATTTTATGAATCCACTAAATAGCTTGATCTTAGATATGTAATGCTATTATGTTGTTGACGTTTAAAATTATATAATAGTAATATAAAAAAATTAGGGTCTCTATAGTTGGTATCAAAGAACAGTTTTGTTATTTTAGGAATTGGGATTATAAATCATTATAAAACCCCTTAAGATAAGACTAATTATACATAAATATAAAAAAAACCTTGTTTTAGAAAAATTTTAAACATATTGATCCCATAATATATTCCTTTAGATATAAATTCAAAAAATAATAAATTACTCATGATTTATTTAAATATGTTTTATTCAAACTTTTTCTTTTTTATAAAATGGTAGGAACCAAGAGAAATCAGTCCAACAACCCATGTAAGGGACAATGAAATGATTTTCTGAATGACATCCTCAATGATATAAGAGGTGGTGTTAAAAATATTATGGTGATTTATACCTAGATATCATTGTCTATGAACAGTAACCTGAATCATGTAGAAATTCTTCCTTCACCTAATAAGGATAAACTGGCCATTGATTCTTTTATGTAGGAACAACCATTGACAATAAGTGGAACTTCCAATCCACTTATCATGGAATAATGTGTTAACTCAATGAAGAATATCTTTTCCATGATACATTGTTTCATAAAGGAGAATGTGAATATTTCAGCTTATCATTTAGATAGAGAATATGATCAATGGTTGGCGTTGGTAAATAAAACCAAGATAAAGGTTGAAATATAAGATTTGGAGAGGGAGGAAATTAAAAAATTATTTCTTAGTAAGTATTTACCTATAACTCTTAGAAAAAATGTTGATAGATAATTCATATTGATGAATAAAAAGGATAGTGAATCTGTCATGCATTATAAGAAAAAATTCACAAGGCTTTCAAGATATGCCTCAGGTATTGTTATCAATAATTATAGTAATATAGATAGATTCCTTAGTGTTTTAAAACAACCCCTTTTAAATTCTCTAAAAATATGAGACTTTGGGAGTTATAGGTGGTTCAATGTTCTCTAAAAATAGATATGGATTTTGGAGAATGGTTCCATGGTTATGAATATAAGTAGAGAAAAATATATTTTCATACTGGTGGGTTAAATTAAAAATGAGGAAATAGGATTCAACATCCCACATGTCACAAATGTGGGAAGAATCACAATGGGTATTATTTCAATAGGATGGGTAAATGCTTCAAGTGTAAGAGATAAGGCCACCAATCTCATTAATGTTGAATAGATATAAAGAATCCAACCAACATGATGGAGGAAAGGAGGGAACTTACTAATGCACCACCCATGGTTCAAAGCTTCAATTATAGGGAGAAAGGGAACATTTCAAACTAGTACACTAAACCTAGAGTATTTGAGGGTAATAAGTGTCAGAAGACACCAAATACAAAGGAGAAAGGGAAATATTATACCATAACTACCACTGATGTGGAGTAAGAAAATGATTTTCTACGAGGTAAAATTCTTATTGACTCAAGAATATAAAATGTTTTATTTGATTTTGGTTGTACACATTCCTTTATATCCTACAATTTTTCTAGACCATTGAATCAAATCCTCGAAACCTTGTTGTAGAGATATCTATAAAAACACCTAGTGAATTACAACCAAAGATTTGGAATCTTATCCTATTGGCATATGTGGGAAGATTATTTTAGTGAATATCATAATGCTTCCCTTGGTATAATTTGACACTATACTTAGCATGGGTTGGATCTCATTATATATATCACACATAAATAGTTATGAAATAGAAATATCCTTTCATAATACAAACATTCCAATTCACCTCTAAAAAATCAAGGAAGATCATGAACCTCCTTTGGGAAATCCCCAAATGGTGTAGGTGTTGATACCATATAAATAAGAATAACATTCTCAAATGGTTAAGCCAATGGAAGGCATCAACCTGGAGGAAATTCCCATTGTGAGGGAATACACTGATGTATTTCTTGACATGTTGTATAGACTTTCCTAGATTGTGAGATAGATTTATCATCACATACCTGAAGCCATCCCTTTCTCAAAATTCTCATATAGGATGGCCTTGATCAAACTGGAAGAGTTAAAGAAGTAGTTACAAGGTAATTTGAACAAATAGTTCATATTCTCTAATTCATAACCTTGTGGTGTGCCGGTCCCATATTAAGAAGAAGGATGGATAATTTTGGTTGTGTTTTGATTACTGGGAGCTCAAAAGTATCACCATAAATAACAAGTATCATCTTCCAAGGATTAAATATTTGTTCGATCAACTAAGAGAATATTATTACTTCCCAAAGGGGGATGTTTATTCTAGATATCATCAACGGAAGGTGAAGAATAAATATATTAAGAAGACATCTTTCCATACAATTTATGGGAACTATGAGTTCATAGTGATGACCTTTGTACATACTAATTCCCATATAATATTCATGGATTTAATGAATAGATTCTTTATATTCTACCTATAATATTTTTGGTCATGTTTATTGACGATATTTTCATTTACTCCATGTGAAATGTGAAACATGGTGAGAATCTCAGGATTGTGATGGAAACATTAAAGAATGAAAAAATTTACGCTAAGTTCAGCAAGTTTAAATTTTGTATATACTAATCCACATTCCTAGGTCACATGATCACAATTGAGGGAATTTATATGGACCCTTTAGATAAATATACAATTAATGAATGGTCCAATCCCACTAGTGTCATAAATATTCATAGTTTTCATTTATTTGATTGGTACTAGGAACATTTTTTGAGAAATATACCACAATTATATACCCCACTAAATAAGTTTACAAGGAAAGTGGTAAATTATTTATGGAAGTAAAGATGTGAGAAAACCTTAAATGAGATAAATAAAAGGCTGATAACTTCCCCTGTACTCACTTTACCAACAAGTGAATAATGTTTTGTGATATGAAATGATGCTTCAAAGAAATTCTTGGGTTGTGTGATCACGTAGAATGATAAAGTTATAAAATATTTCTCAAGGTAGTTTAAGATACAGGAGTATAAATTCTCTAACCATGGTCTAGAGTTAGAAAGTGTGATCCTCACTCTAAAGATATGGTTGCGCTATCTCCAAGGTGATAAGTCTAATATATATACGAATCAGAAGAGTCTATAGTATATATTCACCCAGAAGGTGATCAAGATGTGTCAATAGAGAGGGTTAGATCTAATCAAGGACTATGATTTATCTATTCACTATCATCTTGGGAAGTAAAACAAGGTAGATGATTATCTATATTGAGAATAATATTCCACTCTATCCATGATGTAGACTGAGAAAGACTCATTCTTTATAGAAGTGAAAATGATGGATTTATAATTTGTAATGGAAGGGAATACATCCTACGATTCTCAAATGATTTCCAAATCAAATATCCAATAGAATATAAAGTAATAAAAAAGGGATGATCTATATTTACAAAATAAGGTAAATTCAATATAGGAAGGGAAGATGCATGTGTTCCATATCAATGAAGATGGTGTGATTCGGTTTGTAACATGACTTTGAGTGCCTTAATCTCTGGAAATAAAGAACGATCTATTAGATAATGCACATAATCCATCATTATCCATCCATCCTGAAAGCACCAAGATGTATTGTAATCTTTGAGAACACTTCTAGTAGGATAACATGAAGAAGGATATTGCTGAATATATCTAATGGTATTTGGTATTCCATCAAGATAAACCAAAGAAGAAGACATCCAAAGAGATGATGGAACCAATTTATATAGCCATGTGGAAATGGGAGAATTTAAAAATGGTATTCTTCATTGCTCTCCCATATAAATCCAAAAAAAATTCATGTGATATGGGTTTTGTTGGATCGACTCACCAAAACTGTCCACTTTATTGCTATTAGGGAGGGTATTTCTCTTGAAAACATTCCAGGATATATGTGAAGAAAGTGGTGATTCATCAGGGGGTTCTAATTTTTATCAAATCTGATAATGATCTGAGTTTCACATCTAAATTTTAGATAAGTCTCCAACATGACCCAAGTACTGAATTTAATTTCAGCGCATCCTATCACCCCTAAAATGATGATCAATCTGAAAAGACTATTCATATGCTCACAGAAATGCTAAGATCTTTCTTAATGGAATTAAAAGGTGGATGGTATTATTATATCCTGATGATTAAGTTCTCATACAAAAATATCTCCCACTAGAGTATTCATATGTCTCCATATGAAGCTCTATATGGGATGTGATGTAGTTTTATAACCTGTTGGGATTATGTTGGGGAACGAAATCTACTTGGGCCCGACCTTGTACAAGAAGATGACATAGAATGTTCAAGCCATACAAAATCATATAAAAGATGCTCAGAGTTGGAAAAAGAGATATGTTAACACCCATTAAAGGGAATTGGAGTTATAAATTGGAGATAAATTATTCCTTTTAATATCCCCATGGAAGAGAGTCATGTATTTTGGAAACAAAGGAAAGCTTATCCCAAGGTACATTGGACCCTTTGAGATCCTTGATCTCATACGACCATTAGAATATTGACTTGCACTTCTACCATGTATGGATAAAGTTTATTACATGTTCTATGTATCACTATTGAGTAATTATAGACCTGATCTTTCACATTATTGAGTCTAAAAATGGTTCAACTAGAGAGTGACCTCTCAGATGATGAGAAACCAGTGAAAATTTTGCACCGTAGAAACAAAGTTATACACAACCAGATAACACAAATTGAAAAAGTTATGTGGAGGAACCATAAATATAAATAGGTGGCTAGAAACCATAGGAAATAATTAAACATAAGTATCCTCACCTATTCTCAATTGAGAATACGAGTTGAAATTTTGGAGAAAAAAAATTCTAAAAGTGGGAAGGATGTAACGACATAGTGTTTTTAGAATGTTTTTTCCCTGAATAAATGTTTGTTATATAATATTATAAAAATATATAGAGAAATAAACCAATACAGTGCTTTATGACCAATTACTATAACATTAATCAACAATGAAACCAATTAAAATTCTGACCATTATAACTTTACAAAAAATATAAACTAGAAAAGATATATTGGGAAAATATGGATCGCCCCAATCTACTAGAATCATATCCCCCACTAAAAACACTATAGAGAAGAGTAAAAATTTTATTAAACCATAAAAAATTATGGAAATATATAACCTTTAGAGTAGATGAGTTTAAAATTAATTGAAATAATATAATAGTATTTATAAGAGGCATTTTGACCTTTGGAATAATAATATGACCGTATGAATATTAACATGATTGCCAGAATATTAATTTCAGCTCAAAATAATAAATTATGATATAAAGAATATTTATCATGATTAATTTAAGTAAATATAAATTTTATAATTCCAAAAAATATATATCATGATTAAGAAACTCAAAGAAAATATAAGCACATTTTTAATAAACTATATTTTAAAGTGTTTTATAAAAAAATTATATTAAAAAATAAAAATACCAATTTTAGAAATTTATTTATATTAAATTAATATTATTTTTTAAATAAAAAATGTTAAAATTATCTATGGTTTATTTTTTGGTAATTTTTCAAAATACTTCAATTTTCATGTGAATAGTAAAAATATAGTTTTTCACATAACTAGTGTAACTCAAATTACATAATTCATGACGTAATGGTAAAATAATAATTTATAGATATTTAAATTCTACCATGGTATATTTAATTTCATAAATTTTTCTATAATATACAATAAACTCAATTTCCAAACATAAAAAAAATTCAAAAACCTAAAGTGAAAAGTTATTCTTTAAAATAAATAATTTGTTTTCTTTATACTTTACATTTTAATAAACTGATGAATTCGAATTATAAATGATATTTAAAATCCTAAACTCATTATTTTATATTAATATATGGCGTATAATTTCAAATACTCCCTATTAAAAGTTTTATCTTTGGTATATTGGTTTATTCAATATTTTATTCTTAAAATACCTAATTAACCCCTCTCCCAACCCTCGGAAAATATACCCTCTCATCCATTACAAATCCAAAGATCATCCCAAAACCTTCCACATTTGACTCTTATAATTAATAGATAGATTATAGGGAAATACATTTTCAATCACCAATGAGTTTCAGTGTCATTCAAGAGAAGCTACACCGAGGAGAGAGTAAGTCTCTATTAACTCTTCCCTCTTTTATTATTCTATTTCTTCTTTTAACCCTATTACTTTCAAAACAAATATACTAAAAAATATATTATATATTAATTATTTTAACTGAATATCATTATCATATTAATGAAAAATATAAATGTTACACTTTTCTTTCCCACTCTTTTGGTAATGATCCGTTAAATGTCGGTTAACCACATACAGAAACATTCTCAAGACAATTATTATGAATAACTTCATTAATGAATATTATAAATGTTATATAATATATAAATAGTTAATTTCATTTATTCTAGGATTATTCAATTAATTATACTAATGTATATATAACATTTAATGATATAGATAATTCGTTGCAAAATTAGATATTTTTAAGTAAAATATGATATCAAAATACATCAATTTCATAAACTGAAATTAAGAATTATAATCCAATTGTTATAATTGATAAATAATTTTATAAAATTAATATACTTAACGTATAAATAAATGTTTTATTTAACATAATTTAATTATTCTGGAGGTGAGAAAGCGATGAAATTAAGCGGGAATTAAGGTAAGGGGATTCTCGAACCTAACTCCATTTCCTTGGGTTTTCTATATTTCTCGAAACATTCAGAATGTAAAATCATTTAATTTTTATTAAATATAATTTCATTATTCATCCATTTTATTTTCTAGGATATACATGTTTTCAACTTGGTTTCATGAAAAATATAATGATTTTTCCAAAAGAACTCTTCTTTCCAAAACACATCTCGACTCCCATAAGATTATTTCTTCTTCACTCATGATTAGTTATTCATATAAAAAGTATGTTTTCACCTTTTTCATTTGAGAACCCTGAATTTTATTTATGAATTGTTGCTTTATTAAATTATTTTTAAATTAATTCATTAGATTGGGTTATTTTATAAACTGATTATTATATGTTCTATGTGGCATGGATGAATATGTAAATGTTATGATGTAACTAGTGGGCATGGAATTATATATCCTTCCAATTAATTGGGTAGTGTTATTTATTTTATGATTTAGTGATCAATATTCATGAACATGATTCCATATTTCTTCACAATGATGATGTTATGATTATGATCATATGTTATGTGTCAACATGATGTTATCTTTGTTCACAACTTTGTGCAGTATTTTACCACTAAGACATGATGTTTAGTTTCTATGTATTAAAAAATTCTATGAAATCATCTAATGATTCATATCATGATCATGATGATGATTCTATTCTTATGTTTATGATTATATTCTTATGATGATGATGACTATACTCACCCATGTTATATTGATTCATGTTCATATTTATCCTCTTACTGGACTTTTAGCTCACCCCCTTCATTGATGTATATCCTCAGGTGATTACATACACTAAGGAGAACTCAAAGTATACTAAGAATCTATAGAAGAAGAATAAATTAAATAATTCTTATGTTTTATTATATAAAGGTAATGTATGAGCCTAATTTACCAAAGACACTAAACTATTTTATCCAGGATATGTAATGCCATTATTATTTTATATTTAAAATTATATAATATGAATGTATGAAAAAGTAGGCTCACTATATTTCCTAATGAGTTACTTGGAATTTCCCTATAAATAGTGGTATATGTCTCCACTGAACTCATACCTGGATCCAAGCCCATATCAAAGAACCCATATAGAATAGAAAATTTGGAGTTATAGGATTTAAAGAAACAACTTCAAGATATTTTGGAGAAGGGATCTATCTTCCCAAGTGTGTCTCCTTGGGGAGCACCTATTATCTTTTTAAATAATACGTATGGATCAATGTAGCTATTAATTGATTATAGAGAACTTAATGAGAGCATAGTAAATAACAAGCACACTTTCCAAAAGATTAATGATTTATTTGACCATCTTCACATGGATCAATTATTCTCTAAGATTAAAATTCAATATGGTTATCATTAATTTAGTGTGAATAAATAATATATTCCAAATAATTACTTTTAAAAAATGTATGGACATCATGATTGTTTTTGTTTTTACCTTCAACTTGACTACTTCTCCTTCTATATTTATGAATTTTATGAATAGAGTCTTTAATGAATAACATGATTAATTAATCCTAGTTTTTATTGATTATATTATGATATATTTAAAATTTTAAAAGGAGTATGAGGATTATCTAAGGGTTATATTGGGAACTCTGAGGAAGGAGAATCTATTTAGAAAATTCAAAAATTTGAATTTTGGTTATAAAAAGTTGCATTCTTGGGGATCATTATAACCAATGAAAGAAACAAATTTGGCTCTATAAAGAAATAGGTTTTATAGGAGAGGAATCATAATAAAATGGTAACTGATATTCTTATTCTCCTTGGTTTTGTAGAGTATAATGAGTGGTTTTTGAAAAACATTTCATGAATTTCTAATCCACTAACCAAGTTAACTCGAAAAGGGGCTATGTTCAACTAGAAAGAGGAGTTTAAAGAAATTTTCCATGAACTAAATAAGATATTGGTTTCTGCACTTGTGTTATCACTACCATGTGTCAGATAAGAATTACTTATTTATAGTGATTAATCTTTGAAAAGGATTCTGTGTGTCCTCATGAAAAATTAAAAGTCGATTACTTATGCATCTTAATAGTTAAATCCTCATCAGTAGAATTAACCTACGCATGAACCAGAGTTAGCTTTAGTTATTTTTGATATAAAATTTTAGAGGCACTACCTTTATGGGGAGAAATTTTATATATACACATAACATCAAAGTTTGAATTAAATTTTCACACAAAGTAATCGATCATGAGACAAAAGATATGGTTGTAACTTATTAAAGACTATGACTGTTCAATTCATTATCACCTTGGAAGAGAAAACAATGTTTATGATGCATTAAGTAATAAAGAACTTATTTTGATGGTAATAATGAGCATTCAATGATATCCATTGATCATGTACATAATAAAATTGGACATGGTAATCATAAGGGAAGGGATATAATCAACCCTAACCTAAATGATTTATCAACCACTATTACTTGAGAAGATAAAGAAATCTAAAAGAGGATATCCTTTTTTAAAATTTAATATAGAGGCTGTGAAGAATTATATGTTTCCTAAGTTTAATATTGATCAAGATGGTGGATTTAAATTTAATACAAGGCTATTTACGCCATCTATCTGAAATATAAAGAAGGAGTTGATGGATGATGCTCGTAGATCTACATTCTCTATACATAATAAAAACACTAAAATATATAGGTACCTTATTAATCATTATTGGTGGGATAATATGATATGGGAGATTTATGACTACACTATATGGTGTTTTGTGTGTCAATAAGTGAATGTAGAGTGATTATTTCCTAAATAGGAATTGTAATTACTACCCATGTCAATATAGAAGTGGTATAAAATCACTATGGACTTCATCACTATTCTCCCAAGAATATCTAAAGGAAAAAAATTCGATATGGGTTATAGTGGATTGACTCACCAAGACTTCCCCTTCCATATTTATATAGTAAGACTTCTCTATTGTACAAATTTCCAAGATATATATAAATTATGGAGTGAGGTTGCATGGGGTGACACTTTCTTTCAATTCTAATCACAATCCAAGGTTATAATAAAAATTATTGAGAAGTCTTTAACATGATCTAAATATTGAAATGAATTTTAGTGTGGGATATAGCCCCCAAACTAACAGAAAATATTAAAGGATTATTCAGACTTCCAGGTAATTTTTGAGAACATGGTAAATGGAATTTAAAGGTGGATGGGATCAAAACCACCCACTATTTGAGTTCTCATACTACAACAACTTCCAATCGAGTATTCAAATGGAAGCATATGAAGCTCTATATTGGAAGAGATGTAGAACTATTACATGTTAGGATAATGTTGGTGAGAGAAATATACTTGGGACCAATCATGTGCAATAGGTTGCAAAAAAGGTTCGCATCACCCAACAACATATAAAGGATCCTCAGATTTAACAAAAGATCTATGATGACAACTATTGAAGGGACTTAGAGTTCGATGTTGTGGAAAAAAATTTCTTCAAATATAACCATGGAAGAGATTTATGTGATAGGAAGAAATGGAATCATATACCAAAGTACATTGTCCCCTCTGATATCCTTGATCACATATAAGCAGTGGATTATTAGTTATCACTTCTACAAATTCTACCTCAAGTTCATGATGTATTACACCTATCTCTCTTGAGGAAGTACATAATGTATCCATAACTTTTACTGGATCTAGATATGGTACAACTGGAACATAACCTATCATATGAAGATAAACCAGTGGATATATTAGACAGTAGAGACATGGTTCTATACAAAAATACTACACACCTCATCAAACTATTGTGGGGGAACCATAAATATGAAGAATTGATGTGGGAACCAGAGGAGTAAATGAGACAGAAGTACCCTCACTTTTTCTCAATCCATAGAATGAGTTTAAATTATAGGGATGAAATTTATTTAGGTGTGAAGAATGTAATGACCCAAACTTTTTTAAATAATATTTATTTCATCAATAAATGTTTGTTACATATTATTTAATATCATATACATAAAAAATAACGATAAAACAATAAAAATATTATCTCTTAAACAATGATTATTATATTAGTTAGATTTGAATTCAATAGAAATGATGATCATTACAACTACAAAAAATATATAAAATAGAACAGTTAAAATAAGAAATTATGGATCACCCCAATCAACTAGAATCATTGCTCCCACAACAAATGCTATAGAAATAAAAAAATATCAGTAAACCTATCAAAATATTTTGAAAATAAAAATATAAATTTAATATAAATTTTAATAAATTTTGAGTTATATAATGAAGTGGTATTAATAAGTATTATACCATTATATTAATGTTGTTCAAATATGATTGTTGGCAATATATGACATTTTCCAAAAATGATCATCGGCCAAATATGACTGTTTTCTAAATATGACCATTGGTCAATATCACTGTTGGTCAATATTAAAATTTGAAACTATACACTTGGTTGATAATTTTTCCATTATAATTAGTGTTTATAATTAGTAATAACAAAGGATAATATATTTATAAAGGAGAGTCAATGGCCTCAACCACCAGATTCATGCCTTCTGAAAGCCCATTTTAGAACATGGGAGGGAGGAATCATCAATAGGGTTCCCCATTGACCAAGCCCAAGCTGAGATTTATAAAGTTAAGCATTAATTAAATAAAAAAATAGTATATGTTAACATTATTGGAGATTACTAGTTGGTTGATGTTAGCCGAGCCACCCTATAAAACTACCACTATCACACACCTTAACCTTATGGCGTGTGAGAGTGTAATATGTGGTTATGTGGCCATAATTTAGTTGCTTTAACTGTAAATTTATTTTTATAAGTAAAATATTTATTCCATAAATCCCTCTTAAGATTTTTTTAAATAAAATATTTTTTTAATTGAGATAAATTTGATAATTTAATTTTTGGGAAAAAAATAAACATAATTTTATTTTTTTTAGAAAATAGATACACTTTTATAATAAAATAAAGTATTTTTAATAATATTTGTTTTATTAAATTTACTTTTAAAATACACTTACGAAAATGTAACTAAAAACATTTTTTTATAATGGCCTCAGAAAGTTTTTATATGTTTCAGAAATTTGACTCTTCCTTCAAAAATAGTATTTTTTAAAAAATAAGTATTTTTATATTTAAAAATTAAAATTCATATATTTAGAGAATTATAATGGAAAAGTAAATATTATATTTGAAATCATAATTTATAAATTATGTTATGGGTAATTTATTTTAATTTTTTAAAATACTTCATTCTTCATGAATAATAGAAAATGCAGTTTTGGTTTTTCAATATATTTTATGACAAAATATTTATTTCATAATGATCTAAAATTAAATTAAACATAATCTATGATATAAATCATATTAATTTTTAAATATTAATATATTTAATATATTTAATCAAATTATAAAACTAGAACTAACATTCCAACGTCTAAAAAGGAATATCTTATTTTTAAAAACATTACTTTGTGGAATGATTTTTTTCTATGACAAAAGAAGTATTAAAATATGGTTTTTGGTTATGGTGGATTCAAATATCACAAAATGTGACCCAAATTTCCAAAATCATGATAAAAAACTAGGGGTATGCCAATGGTTTTTCAGTTTCTACAAACTAGTTTTCCAAAACTAATTTTTTGAAATTATTAAACATATCCTACAATTTTACTATAAATAACCACCCATTTATCCATTTCTTTTAAACACCAATACCTAATCCATGAATTTCTGGTGCTTTTCTACCCAATTAGTACCCCAAGGTGTCCTCAACCACCCAATGTTCCATTTCTCAAGATCTAGGAGTAACTCTTCAAGTTAAGGGAAATCTCCACTTCTCTTTTCCACTCATGTTTCCTTTTCATGTAGTATGTATTCTAATTTACAAAATATTCTTTTTTTCACTTTATACTATACCATAATGATAAAAAGATTTTTTCTATGTGGTATAACTTTTTCCCATATCATTTTAACCTTTTCTAAAACCATATTTTATAACCAGCATTCTACCAAATTTATTTCTGGAATTTCTCTCTTTTGCATGATAAATTATCTTTTACTTTGTATTTGAAGACCCAAAATTATTTTATTTTAAATTTTTATTAAAAAATATATAAAAATAACTTTTTGATTTATTTATTTACATATAGGAAACTCACATTTTTTTGGTTAAAAATGATGTATTGATCATGTCTTTAAAAACTTTTATACGCCATGATTTTGATTAAAAACTAGTTCCTTATTCTCCAAGGTTTATTAATGAAATGATTTTTTATGATCTATGTGGACCACATTAATTAAAACTTATGAGGGGTGTGCCATTATTGTGCTCCAAATAATGGGATAAAGAACTTAGTTTTTAAGGATGACATGTTTTATGATACCGTGGTGAAAAACCATGGTAATTTTCATTTACAACACCTTGGTGATAAACATTGGTGATATTATAATAAATATATCATTTAAATGTTTTGTATAAAAATATCCATGTTATTATTCATTTTATTATTTTTATTTTATGCCACTTGTTCATGCCTTATTTTCATTTATCATTTTATTATTGATATGTCTCATGATCACATGTTTTTTATCTCCTTTTCTTATTCCATTAATCAGCTTCATTCTCACCCATTTCCTTTGATGTATATCCCCATGATCTGAGATGAAATAAAAGAAACCTAGGATTAACCCATTATGATGTATTTCAAATGGATTTAGAATAATTCTTTCAGTTTTCATGTATTATGTACCTTATTTTCAAGAAACTAAACTTTAAAAGATCTTCAGTTTGCACCATGTAATGAAACGTTATGTAATAAAAAGGCAGAATGCCGTAAATTTCATATGTGTTTATTTTTAAATTAAAGAATAATAATCATTAAATTAATTTTATATTAACATTATACTCAATCAGAAAATTAATTCTAAATAATATCCATGAAATATTACTTCCAGGAAAACATCATCATTTATTTAGGTAGTTTAAAACAAAAATGATGAGTATTGTTTTTCAATTGAGTTCAAAAGAAGAAAAACCAAATAAATAATTCAGTTTTATTAAATATTATATTATAATTAAACTACATATTTATTCTTAATTTTAATTATTAATTATGTTATATAACATAATAATAGTGGGATGAAACAAAAAGATAGAGTATTTGGGAAAACTCCTTAATTTAACTTAGTAACAACTTAAGAAATGAGTATATTGGGAGTTAATGGATTATTTCCCTCTGGAATTGGGGATGATCTCATTGATTTAAGATTCAAACATTCCAAGCGGTTTCTAAAGGGTTTGTTCGTAGAATCGGAAACATTCAATGATTCCATATCCATTTGAACCTACTTTCCAAAGGTAGGGGCTCATTAGTTGTGGACTGATGAGGCTTAGGAATTTGCATTGGTCGAGAGGATGGGAGGTCAGACTCATCAAACCTTTTTTAGGGGAATTATTGTCTACTATGGGACTCTCTTTATAGATTTAAGTTATGTTCGTGAATCCTTATTACATTACCAAGTATAAAATGAGTTTTCCTTTAGATCTGACAATCAATGATTGATATATAGAAAATTTATAAAATCTTTTATATGTATTAGAGGTTCTTCATTGATAGAGAATCATCTGTATTTGTTAGAGATTCTTATTCAATGGTATCCTTTGATACATAAAAGTCTCTTGGTAATTAGGATGACCATACTGTTTTTAAAGCCAGTCAGTGGGGAACTTGAAGTTTGTTGTCATTCAGAAGGACATGAATTATTTCAAAGTTGGGATCGTACCCGGAGATGGGCTACCTACGTATCCTTTGTTTTGGAAAAGTAATCAGAACCCACGTAGTTCGAGTAAGGGAGTATGATGTTTATGCATGATTGATGGCTCAAAGAAAGATGTCATGATTACTTTTACACTCTAAGCTCACATGAGTCATGCTCGGTGTGAGAAACAAGAGGTATTGGTGAAACCAGACAATTGTGCCATGAAAGATGTAATGATGTGGGGCTTATGTGTGTATGACTGCCCAAATAGATGAGGATTAAGATTTAATTTAGGGAACAAATCTAGGAACAGGTTCCATAAAGGTATATGTGATTCATGGATATTTGGATACTCTAATCTTGGGGCTTACTCCTAAATAATATTCCCAAGTTAGGAGGGGACTTATGATTGGGTTTTACTCCTGATAAGGAAGCCCAGATAAAAAGGAAATTAGGACTGATTAAGAGAAATTAAGACCGGGGATTACTCCTGAGAAGGAGGCCCAGATTAAGAGGATTATGATTGGGGCTTACTCCTGAGGTGGATGCCCATATTTGGGAAATTTAATACTGGGGCTTACTCCTATGGAGGATGCCCAGATTAGGGGACTTGGGGCTTACTCTTGAAAAGGAATCCCAAAATTAATGGGAATTATGACTGGGACTTACTCCTGAAAAGGAGGCCCAGGTTAATGAGGACATGGGGCTTATTCCTAAAAAGGAGGCCCAGGTTAATGAGGACTTGGGGCTTACTCCTAAGAAGGATGCCCAGATTTGAGAATTATGACTGGGGATTATTCCTGAAAAGGAGGCCCAGTTTAAGGGGTTCTCTCATCTTAAAGGATGAGGTTGAATGAATGAAATCTCAATCTTTAGTCACATAAAGAATATGTGGAACACTAAGTTTTTAAGAGATGCTCTACAGAATTCCTTTCAGATAAGGAAGTCAATCAATAAAACATTCCATAAATGGCTTTGAAGAATGTCTTGAAGACTGAATCTTGAATAGAAGAGGTGGAATGGTATAAGAGGGGTTAAATGGGCAAGAAGGGCACCCAAAAAAGGCATGGGTGCGCAAATCCTGGCAGGGGCGCAGGTACTGCGTGGGCGCGCAAGTCCAAGTCGCGCAGGTATACCTGCGCGACACATGGGTACTTGCGTGATTGTTAACCAGTAGGGTAACAGTTGGGAGATCCTTGACCAAAGCCTTTATAATTATCCTGAGGTACTTCCAAAAGATAGACGCTCAAGTTTTGGTAAAGAAGTAGGGCGGCGCGCAAGTATGTTCATTTCCCTTAAGGGTAAAACACCTTAGGCGTGCAAGTGTTAGTAAATTCTAACACTTATACCTTACTCCTCTTATTTAGACCTTCCATTCTAGGTAAAGAATTACCTTAGAAGTGTTCGGAAGACCTGAAGAAGAGACTTGGGCGTTCAGAGCTCTGTATCTAAATTATGTACAAAATTCCTCCTTAAATGGGGGGCCCACCTGGTCTATTTATAGGCTGGAGAAGAGCCCAAGCGGTTATCACTTAGGGCATGCAATTCACTTGCGCGACAGTGATGGAACTTTCACGGTGCATGTGCATTTGAAACCTTGTTCATTCCTTTGTTGATTATTGATGTTTTCTTCAAAGACTGAATCAATTTATGCTAAGTCATTTCCCTTTACATTCCTTTGGACTCTGTGACGAAAAAGGAGCATCAAGAAAAGTCCCCCCTTAGAGTTGGATCCAAAAGAATAAGGATGTGACTCTGAGGAAAAGAAGAAAACCAAATGGAAAGTGGTGCGTAGGTCTCGTCGTGCAGGCATCATCGCGCAGGTGCGAGTCATGCAGGGCTGGAGCGCGCCGGCTGTAGGCGTGCAGGTGGGTAGCTTGGCCTATAAATATGTGATCATTGATCGTGCATAGCACCTGACTTCTGGATTTTAGAGCTCTCACCATGAAGGTCTTCTTTGTCATGAAAGTTGCTTGTTTTCTGCTGTTTCTTTGCTGACGCGCTGCTGTATAGGTATTTGGACTTGCGTAGTGATACTTGCATGCCAAAAACTTGCGCAGCACACCAACACTTTCCCGACACATCCATACTTGCGCGCCAAGTTTAGACTTGCGCGCCTTAATTCCTTTTCCATTTTTCTGAAATTCCTTCACACATTTTTTCAAAAATCAACTTACTTAAGAGTTAATTTATTCAACTCTTTTGCAGAATCAATGGCTCTTAGAACTGTAATAGCTAATAAACTGGCACGTAAATGTATTGATGATATGATGGATATCATTGGCCACGATTATTATACCATCAAAAGTAGTACTCTTCCAGATTTGGCTAAGTATCTGAAGAAATATCATCGCGACTTCCCCCAAAGAATTTATTTGCCTTTGTATGGCTATGGTCATCTGCGAGAAGTTACTCATCCAGAAGCAAAGAACTATCTCCCATTTTCATGGTTTCAGAATTATACCAAATTTTCTTCATCAAATATCTCATGTGGATGAGGATTTATAAATGTTGGAACAGTGTAGAAAGCTCACATAATGCATCATAGCCCTTGTATGCCAGATTTAAAACCTCATACGCCTGAGATGAAACCACATTGTCATCTTTCAATCATCTGAAATGCTCATATGGATCAATCCAAAGGCTGGAAGAAAATTTGGGACTTCCGTCCTGGGGGAGGTGTGAAGTCAACTTGGATGTGGGCATACTGGGTGCGACAAACCTGTTCAGAGTTTGTCGAGGATCTGAAAGGAGTTGTGATATAAGAAGCTGTTTGGGTTGGGAAAACATATGTTTACAGACATTATAACTTTGTGCCGGAGATACTTAGCCACTGGATCCCAGAAACTAATTCTTTCCATCTGACTCATGGATAAGTGGGCATCAGTCTGTGGGATGTCCACAAGATCTCAGGGGCTCCAATTTTGGGCTACATGTATGATGAATTCATTCCACCCAAGGTGACTTGGAATGATTCAGAGAAGACTCCTACTTTAGCATGGGAATTATTTAAAATCGTTCATAGGCTCAAGAGTTCAGAGACCTCGTTAACTCATTCTAGAAAGGATACTCATCCGGAGGAGTGGATGAATATATTTCTTATTGAGAAGAAAGAGAAGGAGACAAAGGAGAATAAGCTGAAGGAGAAAGGATCCAAGAAAAAGAAATCCAAGGATAAGAGGCCCAAACGTCCTACCACTTGCCCAAAATCTGAGAAGACGGGTGCTCCTGGAACATTCTAGCCAACTCTAGAAGTAGGAGAGTTTGAGAAATGGGGATATGAGGTGAAAGGATCCCGAAGAATACTCGTCTGGCGGGCTTCTTGTATTTGTGGCTCAGCGTTTATCTTTTTCCAGTCAGGGATTCGAAGGGAGGCGTCAGGCCAGGGACCTTCATCATTGCAGCAAAGTTGGCTGAGGGAAAAATGGTCGGGTTGGCTACCCCCATTTTAGCAAAGATTCACAGGAGTTTACTTCATATCTTCATGGGTAAATCTCCTTTAAGAATAGTGGTACCATTCGAAGTTTTATGGGGATGGATCGCCACTCACTTCAAGACTTATAATATATAGAATGGATTACAAATTCCTAGAAGTTATTTCAGGCCATCAGTGCAAGAATTCTCTGGAGTTTCTCCATTAGATGTTAATGCCTATGAAATGAAAGTGAGGCTGATCATGTTGAAGGAATTAAACTTCTTTCCCTATGGAAATCCGCAAACCGGGCGGTTTGTTGATGATAGAACAGCCCATTTGGATTTGAGGGAATACATGCTAGCTTATAGAAATGGTGTGCTAGTTTCCAGGATTGACGGAGAAATTATATGCGAGGCCTATGTTCCATATATATTTTCATGTCAATTCAAGTGTCTACAACATATTGTTGTATCTCCCCCAGTACATGTTAGGGTAGAGCAACATCCGATGGTTGTTCGGCAACTGTGGTTGCTGACATCAAGGGAGAAGACTGGGGTGGTATTTGATCTACCAGTTGAAAAAGAGGCACATAACTTAACTACATATTATTCCGAGCAATGGATAGAATCATACCCAAAAGGGGTGCTGAATCACCCAGTTTATCAGGTGGGGAAAAGGAAGAGGACTGTAGAGAAAGAATCCCTTCCTCATGAAGGTAATTCTTCCCCACCTGAAGCTGATTCGCTAGATTCCTCCTCTAGGACTGATTCACCGGATTCCCATGATGGGGATGATGAGGCACAACAAGTGGCAAAGCGGCCTCGTGCCCGATATAATCCTCCAGTTAGAATCAAGAGACATAATCCATCAACTCCTGGTGAGTTACTTCATTGTGGTAATTTAATCACTACTACTTTATAAAGCAATAAGTCTTATTTTCTTATTCTTTATCTGCAGTTGCAGGATCCGGGAAGAAACTGAAATCAAAGATTGTAGGACCTTCCTCACAGCCTTCATATCTAAGACCAGAGGCTGTCCAGTTATGGAATACTTTATAATGTGGTACTGAGACCGCCTGGCTGGATTTGTGTGAGGGTCTACAACTTCCTGGAATAGGGAATCTTCTGACTTCTACAGATATCCAATACGAGGATAACCCCAATGAAGTGCGGGTTTACATCAGAGAGCTTGAAATGCTCATATATTCCACTGATGAGTCCGTTCCTGTCACCAGGAGGGTGAAGGAAATGATTGATTGTGGCGTCGCTGAGGGGACTGATGAGGAGTGGCATGATTACATGGCTCCTGAAGATATAAGTTTTCTTTCCTTATTTTCTTTGCAACTTGATTCTAGTCGAAGCTTTGTTACTTAAGGAAGTTATTTTCTTCATCTTGTAGCTTTCAAAGAAAGGAAGTACTGAGGTTCCTTCGCCACAGTATATCCCTATTGGTACTTCCATCGGGGCTGCTGTTGAATCTCCTCGCGAACCAGGTGAGATATCTCTAGGCCAGCAGGCCATGGATGAGGAGTTGCGCATGGCTTTCCCCTCTCCCATCCAGGTACCTATAATGGAGACTGCCGATACTCCCAAAAAACCAAAGAAGAAAAGGCAACGAAGGAGGAAGTCCACAACTAAACGCTTCATTATTAGTGGTAAGTCCTTCGGTTAATCATGAGTCTATACCCATGAAAAGGTTGCTCATATTTCTGGGGATTTCAGGGGATTCTTCAATTTCCCCTCTGAGGGAGAGGACTGACCCTCCTGTGAAGACTACAGAGGATGCTGCGGAACAATCACAATTTCAGGCTGACTTAGCTGCTTCTCAAGAAGAGCCAGCATATGTTCCCATCATCCCTCCTACTACTGTTGCAAGAAGATAAAAACCTATTTCTGGTAAGTTAATAATGATTCATAAAAAACGTTGAATGAAACACCGATTTAATTCCATTCTGTGATACTTCAGGTTCAACTCCTGCATTAGAGTTTCTAGAGGCTGTTGCAACTGATGCCATGATTTTATCCGAAGATGATGTCCAAGGTCTGGGGCCGCATGACGTAAGTCGTCCAGAAGACACATCAAATGCTCCCACTGGTGAGACTAACCAGGATTTTGAAATATCATTGGATAAAATGATGAATCGTGGCATTTCTTTCGAAGAATTTTATGATCATGCTAAGTTATCATGTGATTTAGAAGACCTTGGGCGTGAGTGTTATCCTCCGCCCAGTAAATTTTCTTATAATTTACACTTCTAATCATGATTGAAAATAACATGCAGTTCCATCCATAGAAGTTTCTGAACTACCAATTCCTGAAGAGGGTGTGGACATTGATGTCAACCCTGCCATTGTAGAAACATTAGCTCAAGTAGAACTAAACCCAGTAAACCCTCCTGAGACTGATCTTGAAGATCCTGTTGATACTAGGAAATATGGGGAGGAGTCTTCTCAGGTTTCTGATCTATCGTCAGGTAAGGGATAATAATATTTTTTATTGTATTTAATTTGAAAGACAATTGATTCTTTTGTTATCCTTTGAAACTAACCAAATCTTTCAATTAATTATGCAGGGCCATCAACTGCAGTGGCTAGATTTGGAGGTGAGGCCTCAGCCTCTGCCCCAACGGGAATTGAAAGCGAAGAATCACAGGTCAGGGGGGAAGGAGCAGAACAGGGCACTTCCTTAAGTGTATTAATCCCAGATTACATGCCCCCATGTGATGATGATGTTGAATCAGACCCAGAGGTGCTTAAGGCGCTCAGTTTTTCACGACGCAAGGAATGAAACAACAAATGGAAAATCATATCTGAGGTGCCTTTAGAAGAGATATCATCGAATATCCCTTGATTGTCATCCCAGTTTGTCATTCTAGGACTTGGCGGTTTTGGATACCAAGAGATCCATACAGCGGTGAAACAAGTCATCTTCAGGAGGGAGAAAAAGAAAAAGTGTCGCGAAGATCTGACCAGGGTGAAAATTTCAGTCAACATCGGTGAATTTGAGGCTGTGGTATCCCGAGCTAAGGCTAACTATGCTGCCAAGATGAAGGAGATGAAGCATAAGATCAAAGAAAAAGTCATCCAGAAGATGCACCTTTAGAAAAAATTAGATGTTGTTACTGGGGAACTTGACCAACTCAATAATTCACTAAAAGGAGTTCAAACGAATGGTATGAATGCCATTGCAGATGCAAAGAAAGAACTCCATCAGGATGAAAAGAGTGAATTTGGTCGAGTGCATGAGCTTCAAGTAGCTGTTGATGAAGCTCGGGATGCGCTTCATCAAGTGAAGACTTATGTCGACATCCTTTTGTAATTTCCTGAAGAAAAAAAAGAGAAGAGACTCCAATCTATGGATGTCCTTCTAATTCTTGTGCATCAATGGAGAGTAATTTTATCTTCAATCATTTATGCATGTATTCTTTCGCTACCTGCTTTAAATTTTACCTAAGACAATGGGCCTAGTAATCATAGTTTTATTTTTAATAGTATTATTATAAATAACCCTACAAACTTTGAATCTCTTAATTGCTCAATATTACCTAAATCATACAAAATGTATGTTTAGTGAGTTGGAACTTGACTTTTATTCAGAGTTCCTTTGTCTTTTGTGGGCAGTTTAAAGTCATGCACGTCGGACATAAAGAGGATAATGTTTAAGATCGAAATAGCTTTGACCAAATGAATTACAATTGACTCAATTATTTGACAATTCATCTGAAAACATATTACCCTACTCAAGTATGAGGGAAAATATCTAAATTATGACTTAAGAATATTTGAATCTAAGGAATGATATGAAAAAGAGCTAAAAGGAATTAGAAGAAGTAATTCCCAATAATGAAGTTACCATTATTTAACAAACCCGTTAGGGGGTTGAATTATGCAGGGCCACCTAAGGGCATTGGCTACATAGTCAAATGAATAGAATCTTTTCGCTGACAGGTCCGTTATGTAGACTACTTATGTAAGGCCATCTAAGGGAACGTGCTTCATAGTCAGGAAAAAGAACTCTCAGAAATGTACTTTCCTAGTGCTAAAAAAGACAGTGAAAGTTTATGGAGATTCAAATTTTCCAAAGTATAGAGTTTGCTGTATGGAAAAAGGTACTTGAATATGGAGAAGATATTTCCAAACAAGATTATCGAAGAACTGGATGGATATCAATCCTACGAAGGTCTGACCCAAATGTAGGGAAGGAGAATATAAACCATAGACTTAAATATTTTCAGATCATGAAAAAGGATATGGGAAAAATATGTTAAGGATGGCTATTTTTGCGGATCCCTACATATTTTTATTTAAGAAAAATAAGGACAAAAGAGGATTTCTTCCCAAGAATGAAGTTACCAATATCTGACAAACCTGTTAGGGGGTTGAATTATGCAAGGCCACCTAAGGGCATTGGCTGTATAGTCAAATAATAGTATCTTTTGGCTGACAAATCTGTTATGGAGACTGTTTATGCAAGGCCGCCTAAGGGCACATACTGCATAGTCAGGCAAAAGAACTCTCAGAAGTTTGACATTTTTGTGACTAGAAGTAAAGAAAAGGATTATGAAGATCTGAAAATATTTAAGGTTATGATTATGACACATAAAGATGGGTATTGTCCAATGTATGAAGAGATACACAAATCAATATTAACCATAATCATGTTGTGGCTAGGTCCTAAATGGAAATGTTGGACTTCACTACGTATCCCATAAGGATGGGAATCAAGCCAAACGTAGTTCTTGAAATACAGTTTAACGTCATGTGGGAAAAAAGGATTGGATATCTTAGTTTAGGGTCACAGAGCTTGGACCATTATAATAAATACACAGTGTGTGTTTTCATAGGGACTTTTCAGCTAGGGGACTGAAAGAGGAATTTGGGGTTAGTCCCAAAAGACATGGGGTTGGATTCTAGGGACACTCGAATGTTCCTACGTATCCCATAAGGATGGGAATCAAGCCCACGTAGATCTATAACTACCTTCTATACAAATTTGGTTCGTACATGTGAAGGGTGAAAGGGGGCCTTAGTGCAATGATGGTTTGACCCAAGATAAAAGATTCGGGCATTGCCATGTATTCACATAGTCTTTGAAATGAATCATGATTGAAAATCAATGTAAATAATGATTCCCTCTCAGGTGAGGATATCAAAGAATATTTTAGTTTATTGTCATACTGGACAAAATTGTTGTATAGTTTAATGTCGTATAGCAAGGACAAAAGTGAACCAATGTACAAATATTGATTCTATGGGCGGTTTCACGAATCAACATCGTATGAGATGGAGATGAACTGATGTGAAGAGATTGGTTTTGGGCTTGAACCTTGGGAGGTTGCCTACGTACCCAACCTGGAAGGAAAGGATCAAAGTTCGCATAGTTCAATTAAAGAATGAATTAGGGATCAAGTTGTTCTTGGGGACAATGATCTAAAAAAATAGTGTTGGGACTTGCACATGGTTAGTATCCCAGAGAGAGTGTTATGGTTGAAGTTTTCTCTAAGCTCACGTGAGTCATACTTGGTGTGAGAAACAAGAGGTATAAAAAACCTTAACGATGCACAGTTTAATGTCATGTAGGACATATGAAGGGACTATGCAGTTTAAAGTCTTGCAGTTAGGACTATTGGTGCTGCACTATTTAGTGTCATGTAGTAGGGACAAAATACAGTTTAACATCATGTTGGATGTATTAAAGGACTTTCTGTACAGTTTAGCGTCATGTAGTTAGGATGATAGGGACAATACAGTTTAATGTCATGTTGGACAAAAAAAGGACTGTGCAGTTTAATGTCATGCAATGAGGACAAAAGAGTACACCATTTAACGTCATGTTGGACATATTAGGGACTTTTTCATAGTTTAACTTCATGTTTGAACAAAAAAGGGATGATACAATTTAGCATCATGTTGGACGTAAGTGAGAATAGTTTAAAGTCGTATGCATGGACCGTTGGTGATGCAGTTTAACGTCTTGTTGGACGTAAGGGACTTGCAAATAGTTTAGGGTCATATTCTGGACCATGGATGGTGCAGTTTAATGTCATGTTGAACGTAAGGGACGTCTATACAGTTTAGCGTCATGTAGTTAGGACGTCACAGTTTAATGTCATGTTGGACGAATTAGGGACTTTTTCAGTGTTTAACGTCATGTTGGACGAAAAATACGAATAGTTTAGGGTCATATGCATGGACCATTGGTTATGCAGTTTAACGTCGTGCTGGATGTGATGAGCAGTTTTAATGTCATGCAGGACGATGGTGTAGTTTAAGGTCATACTGGACCATTGGTTATGCATTTTGTGTTTATACAAAATACTTCTTCAAAAATATGGCATTGGTTGGAGTAGTGGTGAGTTCTCCATCCATCGATATTAATGAATAAGCTCCATTTGAGTAGACCCTATGTATTGAGTAAGTTCCTTCCCATTTTGGATCAAGCTTGGGAGGTTTCTTTCCAGGTATCATTGGAGTTCTGAGAACTAATACCAATTTTCCCTGAGTGAATGAATGAAGACGGACTTTTTTGTTGAAAACTCGTGCTATTCGATTCTGATAGACTTCCAAGTGGTACAAAGTGCACAATATTTTCTCATCTAACCATTCCAATTCATTCAATCTCTTTTTAGATTGTTCATCTGTAGATGAATGATCACAAATGGCTACTCTGAGTGAGGGTAGTTGAACTTCAATGGGAAAGACGGCTTCTGTTCCATATACTAGTGAATATGGAGTTGGACGTGTTGCAGTGCGGGTGGTAGTCCGATAAGCCCATAATGAATGAAAGAGTTTATCAGGACATGACTTCTTATCTTTATTCACCATCTTTTGCAGTATATTGGAAAGAGTCATGTTGAGGGCTTCTATCTAGCCATTGGCCGCTGCATGATACCGAGATGAATGATTGGATTTGATGTTGTATTATTGATACAACTTCTTCACCTCGGATGAACAGAAGTTGGTGCCATTTTCCTTCAATATGGTATGAGGGACACCAAATATGGTAATGATGTTAGAATTCATGAATCTAACAATGCATTTAGAACCGACTTCCTTGAGAGGTACTGCCTCTGCCCATTTGGAAAAGAAATCAGTAGCAGTAATAATATACTTAAACTGCTTGGTCTTAGCTGAAGGGTAAGGTCCCACCACATCCATTCCCCATGTGGAAAATGGCCACGAGTATTTAGTTGTATGAAGCAACTCTGGAGGTTGGTGAATGAAGTTGTCATGTGCTTGGCATGAATGAAACTTCTTTGTGAAATCAACACAATCTTGTATCATTGAAGGCCAAAAGTATCCAAGCCTTCAAATCTGATCAGACAGTCTATGTCCAGACTGGTGGGCACCACAGACTCCTGTATGCACTTCTTTAATGATAGCCATTGTCTCTTCACCATCAATACATCTAAAGATAACTCCATCAAAACCACGTTTCTAGAGAATTTTCTCTAGGTGATCTGGGCTATCATAAAGAGTAAAATTGACCACACGTCGCCAGATTTGTTCTTTCTCAGCTCTATCTGGTGGAAGTGTTCCATTTTGAAGGTATTCCCTGATAGGTGACATCCATCCTATAGTATGACCATACGGTTCAGGAATGGGACTAATTTCATTAATTTCCTCTGTTCTGGATCGAACATAATGTGAAATTGCATGACGGTGGGAAATACTGATGGTTGTCTCGTCCCGATTTGGATCTGCCAGAGCTGTGGCTATATTAGCCAGTGCATCATCTTGAGCATTTTGTGATCTTGGGACATAAGAAAATGTCGGTTCTGAAGGGAATTCTTCCATTAACTCTCTAATGTAATTATACAAAGGGATTAATTCTTCTTTTCTGATGGCATAATCCCCATTGACTTGTTTGATTACCAGGTATGAATCACCTTTCACCTTTAAGTGATTCACTTGTGCTTGAAGCGCCAATTCCAAACCTGCAATGAGAGCTTGGTATTCTGCTTCATTATTGGTACCACCTTCCCATAATAAGAAGGAATAAGGTATCACTACCTTTTCTAGAGAAATGATCACAATTCCTAAGCCAAATTTCTTGAATTTAGGATTTTCCATTTTCCTCCCTGTTGGACTTCTGGAAGCACCATCAAATACATTTCCCATGCCTGAGTAATTTCTTGAATAGAGAAGACTTCCTCATCAGGGAGTTCAATATCTAAAGATGTGTCTTCCAATAAAGGGTGGTCATCCAGAAAATCAGCTAGAGCTTGGCCCTTTATTGCCTTTTGAGACACATACTGAATGTCGAATTGCTGCAAAATAACTGTCCACCTTGCCAGACGTCCTGTAAGCATTGCACGACTAAGGATGAATTTGAGTGGGCTATTGCGAGATACCAATTGGACATCGTGATGTTTCAGGTAGTGTCTCAACTTATGAACTACAAAGATTAATGCCAGGCAGTACTTCTAAATACTTGAATATCGGGTTTCTGCTTCAAGCATAGTCCTACTGAGGTAGTAGAGGCTATTTTCATTCCCAACATTATTCTTCTGAGCAAGAAAGTCACCCAATGATTGCTCTAAAGCTTTAACGTAAAGGATAAGTGGTCTTACTTCAACAGGTGGCATGAGTACCGGTGGACTCAAGAGGTATTTCTTGATAATATCGAATGCTTCTTGACGTTCTTTAGTCCACTGGTAAGTGACTCACTTCTTCATCAATTTGGTGAAGGGTAAACTTTTTCCTGCCAAATTGGCGATGAAACACCAAATATAGGCTAAGTGTCCTTGAAGTCCTCTTAATTATTTCAATTTTCTAGAAGGTGAAATACCAAGGATGGAATTTTTCTTCTCAGGATCGACTTCAATACCACGATGGCGTACAACAAAGCCGAGAAATTTTCCTGAGGTTACCCCAAAAGCACATTTTAAGGGGTTCATCTTCAAATTATGTTGTCGAAACTTGCGAAATATGACTTCCAAATCATCCAAGTGATTAGAACATTGTTTGTATTTGACCACCAAATCATCCACATAGAATTCAACAAACTTCCCTAAAAAGGGTTTGAAGATACGATGCATGGCACGCTGATATGTTGTGCCTGCATTCTTTAAGCCAAAGGGCATTACCTGGTAGCAAAACACACCTTGAGGGGCTCTGAAGGTTGTGGATTCCTCATATTCTAGATCCATTTGAATTTGATTATATCCGGAATATTCATCCATGAAGGAAAGTGATTCATATCCATCTGTTGCATCAATTAAAAGTTATGTAATCGGAACTGGGAAATCATCCTTAGGACAATGCCAATTAAGATCTCTGAAATCGATGCAAACTCTAATTTGTCTATTCTTCTTCTTTACAGGGAAAATATTAGCCAACCACTTGGGATATTGAACTTCTTTGACTAAGTTATCTTTGATAAGATTATCCACTTCAACTTCAATTTTGGAAGCATAAGTTGGGTGTGTTCTTATCGCGGCTTGCTTAAATCCTCGATGCTCTTCTGGTAAACCCAAATGATGAGTATCAACATCAGGATCAAGACCAGGCATCTCTATATAGTTCGAAACAAATATATCTTGATTTTTCTTTTAAAAGGAAATATAAATCTCTTGTTCTTCAAGAGTCATGGACGCACTGATTAAAGTGGGGCATGGATCTTCTTTTGTACCCAGATTTATTTCTCTGAGTTCATCCACGGTGGTAGATATACCCTCTTCAAATGATGGAGGAGAATCTCTGAGATCTTCCTCTTCTTCTTCTTCATGTGTTATTTCTTCTGTTTCTACTTGCATAATAGATGATAAAGCAGAATTTCCATGATCATAAGAGATGTTAAAATTTGAAAATCTTGAAGAAGAAGCTTCCATTTCTGACCCAATTGATGATGAAGGGTCTTCCTTGGGAAATAAAGAGGAGATGATGGATTGAGAATCGACATCATTTTTTACCTCCGATGTTGCTATAACTTCTTCTGGCCTGATTGGTGAAGTATATACTTGTTGGATTTCAGTAGATGAAATGAAGACGTCACCATTTGGGCTTTCATCACTTCTTGGTGGGTTACCAATTTCTCCCATGTTGTCTGGCTCGATTTCCATAATTGACATTATGGATCTTTCCATAAGAGTATTTTGATTTGGGTCTATCTTGTCAATTTTACGAATAGGCAACACATAATCTGTACTCACATGCGCAAATGGTTTGGTAAGCTCCCTTGTTGTGGATTTATCCTTTACCTTCATGTGATAGAATTCCGCCTCGATGTATTGAGACTCACATGTCTTGAACAGGGCTTTATCACCATACAATGTCCCAACTTTACCATTGAAACAATATTTGAGACATTGATGGTATAATGAAGGGATATCCTCATGTATAGCCAGGGTCTTCCAAGCAAGATGTTGAAGGCTAAGTTTTGATCAACAACCATGAAATATGAATTAGATACAAGATCTCCAAACTGAGTTCTGAGTGTAACCTTGCCCAGTGGTTCTTGTTCATTTTTATCATATCCTTGTAACATCATGGTAGAAGGAGAAAAATCAGATTCTGTGAGGCCCAATCGCCAAAGTGTACGAATGGGCATGAGGTTGACTCCTGAACCATTATCAATGAAAGCTCTTCGATCGTCTACTCCATTGACCTTGCCAGATAAGTACAAAGGTCTAATATGTCCATGCACAACATCACCTTCATCTTCATCATTAAAAGATATTACTGCATGGAATTCTGCGGGATTATTCTCTATGTGATAGACTTTAGCTACAGTAATTTCAGTTTCAAACTCTTGAGGACTTGACAAAGCCTCAATGAGTGCTTCCTGAAGATTCTTTGATAAATTCAAAGCATCCAGAATTGATAATTTGGCCGGTACTTGGGCCAGGTGTTTCAATACATCATACTTTTGATCCAGAGGTCTGTGTTTCCCAACAGGAACATGTGGTTTAGTAAGTTCCTTGGAAGCAGATGCTTTGGAAGTTGATGCATCTTGTATCAGGATAGGAGTTGGTAATATTCCTGGAATTGGAAGATTAGACTGATTAGACCCATTTACTTGCTGAGAGGAAGAAGATGGAACCTTCAACCGGTCTTCTAGAATAACTGTACCAGGACTGAATTTGCTATTGGTGGAAGAACTTTCTTTTTCTTGTTGAAATCGCTGAAGGGCTCTGCCACGAGTTTCTGCTGCATACATAGTTCTAGCAGGGGTAGAATTGGAATAGTGGATTCTGAAAGATCCATGTCTTCCCCTATATCCTGAGCCTCTGGAACATCCTATGATTCCTCTGTTTGATACAGGGAATTCAGGATCATCAAAATCGAAACTGCGATTGACATATGGATCTTTTAATTGAATCATATCAACAGAACCAAAGATTAAATCTTCATCCAATGAGGACTCTTCTTGACTAGCCAATTTAGGTTGTGTCGTTTGGTGGGACGATGCCCATTGCTTCGAAGTAGATGGCATGAAATCTACCAGAGTCAAATATAGCTTAGGCTTTGACACATACTCATCTTATTCTGATTGTTCCTCCTTGGAATTGTGCCATTTCTTTGAGGATTTACCCTCTAATGAAGAGGGTTTTTCTGCGGCATTCATGGAAGAAGGCACAATTGGTTTCTTCAATTGTGTTCGCAAAATAGCATGAGTTCGGTTGATCATCTTTCTAACCATCCAATCATCATATTTTTGTGCATTTTTTCTTTTGACTTCTTTCCACTCACCTTCCTCCTCTAGAACTATAGCAGTAACACATGCTACTTGAGCTGAAGAACCTTTCAGTTTGACTTGTCCAGAGTCGACCATCTTTTGCAGGAGGTCCTTGAAGACAAAACACTCCTGGATGGGATACCCCAACATTTGATGAAATGGGAAATAATTGGGATGGTCTTAATATCCTTCCTTGTTTGGCCTCTTGGGCATTGTAAATTGAACCAAATTATTTTCCAGAGCCGAAATGAAATAACCAGGAACTTGATCATTTCGGAAAGAGTAAACTTTTCTTTTCAAATCCTCAAATTGTTTTCATCTTTGATCTCTTTGATTATCTTTAAGAAATAGCCTATGTGGTTGGAGCTCAGGAGGTGGAGCCCTTCGGGAAGATGAAGGTTTTGAAGTAGAAGCAGGTACAGGTGCTTTCTTAAGCATAACTGTAGCAGTCTCTACTTTACCCATTCTCCTTCTTGGAGCTGATGGAATTACATGAGATTTAGCCTTAGTCTAAATAAGAGAATCTTCAATCTATTGAGTGATTGAAGTAAGGTCTCGAAACCCTACTGTGTATTTTACAGGGATCAGCGGTGTGCGTAATTTATCACACATATTTTCCACACATATTGGCAACAATTCCTCTTGAGGGAGTACTAAGTTTAGGGAATATGTTAATCCCTTCCAACGAGAAATGAAATATAAAACCCTTTCATTCTCCCTTTTCTTACAGTTTGTAAGATCGAAAACTATTGTCTTTGGAAAAGTTGAGATGAATTGAAGAAGAAATCGTTGATAGAGATCTTCTCATCTGGTAATTGACCAGGATTGCAAGCTTGTGTACCAAACAAAGGCTGGTCCTTACAAGGTTCACACGAAGCATCTGAGTTTCAATGCTTTTTTCTGCTCCATAGTTCCCATCATAGGATCTCAACAAGACACGTAATGCGTCAAATGCTATTCAGGATCGCCTGATCCATTGAAAATAGGGAATACAGGGTTCTCAAAACGTGATGGGGGAGAAACTGAATATACCCATTTAGGGTAAGCTCTCTTGTCTTGTTGAACCTGCGCACACTTCCCTTCCATAGTCTCTAACCAATATGTTAATGACTAAATGGTAGTTATTAACTTTTGAGAAACATCCAGTTGAACTTGGACTTGGGAAGGTGCAATGACTGGATTTTGGACAGGTAAGGCAGCTGGTGCTGCAACTGATGGCAGCACTGCCAATTGTTGTTGCACTTGACCCGTAGGATTAGACCTGTGAGGGTGTAATGATAAAAGAGGATATTCATGATCCATCTTAGTATCTGCAACAAACTCCCTTGTCTGACTGACTCCAGCATGCTTAGGAAGAAGACTAACCTGAAGTAGTTTTGCATTCAACCTCCTCAATTCTGTCATTTCTTCCTCCAGTTGTGAAAACCTTTTCTCTAGTGAGAGCGATTGGCCTTCTCCAGAGGAAGGATATGTAACTTGATTCTTTCCCTTCCCCTTGTTTTATCCCTTTCGGAGAGGGGGAAGTGGGTTAATTTCAGGATTACCTAGGTTCTGAGTAATCCTTTGACTTCATGTACGTACACCTTCTTCATTTGTGTCTGTGCATATATCTTCTTGAGCAGGAACCTCTCCATCTGAATCCCCTGAGTGAGCCTCGTCTGGTGGATCAGCAACAACGGAATTGATGACATTTATTGATGCATAATGCATCGCATCCCTTCTATAATCATTTCTGTGATATTGTCTTCTTCCATGTCTTTGATGATACATTTCCTTTTGTTGATTTTATTCCTTAGGAACTTCTTGACGAACCATAATTTGGAGGGAATCTCCTGATAATTTGGCTCTTCGTTCCTCTTGAGGCTTCTTCCCCAATTGAGAAAAGACAGACTTTCTCTGGGGAGGGGATTAATGATTTGAAAAAGTCCCCAGTCCGGTGGACTGGGGCTATTCCTGCTGTCTTTGCTCAACTCATCGAATCCTATTTGTTGATTCTGAGGGTTGGTTTAAAAGAGTCCCCAGTCTGGCATTCTGGGGTGGCTCTTGACATGCTATGTCTAAGACTTTCTTAACAGCTCTCCTGATCTTGCGAACCTTAGTCCTGAAATTAGTTGGATGCATCAACCTGCATCCACTTTTATCACCCGGTTCAAAAGACCGTTGGATGATTTCTGACACTTTTATCACTTGGTGATGTGTTTTCTCCATACGAGAGGTCTGTTCAATATTCTTGTTTGCTTAATGCAGGAGTAATTCAACAACTTGTTCTCTATATTCTTGATTTTGAGAGGAACTGGTTGAAGCCTGTTCTTGGGAAAGCTTTTGATTACAAACAAAGCTAGATATTTGTGGCCAGCCATCGGCACTAACATTGCATGAGACCATTTTCGGAGGGCTTTGCTGACTGGAGAGCACAGTGAAATGTAGTGATCCATGAACACACCATCCTCTGACATGAATACCAGATGGGGAATTGGATATTAACTGGCGCAATATTCTTAGTGTTCTAAGGCATGAACATTGAAGGGATCTCTGCTGCTTTTCAGCCCTCAGATATCGAGAGACTGATAGATATGACAAGTCAATTTGACATTGTAACCTTTATATTATCTTAACATGATTTTCATATTCATCATAAGATAATACTTTCTTTTTCAACTGACAAAGATTTTTTCATATATTGAGACGAATATCATGAATTCCATCTTCTGTCAAAATCTCTGGAATGTCATACTGAGAGTCGTCCAGAGGCCAAAACATGACTGACACATCACCTTTTGATAGTTGTTTTCTCATGTTCAGCATTTCCTCTTTATCATTCAATGAAGATTCTTCTACCTGATTTGACCAGAGCTGGTGCTTCCTTGTTGCTTTATCATATTCAATAAGATTGGTAGAGAAATCACTTATCAAACTAGAAGATGCATATCTTAGGGGTGGTTCGGAGAATGACCTACACCCTGGGCTATCTTCCAATTGAGAAATTATTTCACCTGCTAGCGATGAAGCATCAGACATGACTGGTTTCACATTTGCAAGTGCCTCAAGATAGGAGGGATTTCTCGGCACTACATTGTCCACTGGAGAATTATCCGGGCAATGTGAATCACTACTGCAGAGAGGACTTTCGCAGCGAAATTCATCATCATAGGGAGGACCACCATGGTGGGTTATAGCAAAATATGAGATCTCTTTCTCCTTGGTCTTATGACCACACAGAGGGTTCCTGTGGCTCTCATCTAAAGATTGAAACTTTGAGATCGACCGAATTTTCATGAAGCAAGCCTTCATGAGGAAGTTCCTGTTGAAGACCTTCAGAATTAATGTTCCCACTATTGGGAAATGAGGGAGTAGAATCTTGAGTTCCAATAGATAATTGTATGAGAGATTCAAGAACTCTAGCATCGAGCAAGGCCTTGTTACAGATTGGCTCTTGATCTCTTGAGTATGTTGGGTGGGTCTTCTTCTTAGACGCCTTCTTACTCGCCTTGGAAACCACTTTTTGATGAAAGTGGCTGCTCTGAGCAGGTGTATGTTCCTGATCAAGAGAGATGGCTAGGTTAGGCTGACGATCCTCACTCAAATCAGGTGTATGTTCCTGACTTGGTTGTCTGTATGATATGGGGGAGTACACCCCACAACCCTCTTGGACTGGAACAGATGTGTATGTCTGTTCCAGAGTGAACTGTTGATGTGTCACTCCACTAGTAGGAATAGATTTATGTGTCTTTCCCTGAGATGTTGTTGAAGCTATTATAATATCCTGGCAAGCATCCAGAATATGAGCAGGAATTTTCTTCTTCTCTTTCACCATTGATAGAATATTCTTGGTGACTTCAGCTGCCGAAATAGGAATATACGCCCCTTTCGTGCTTGTAGTAGGTGTATGTGCCTGCTCCTGTCCTTCTTTTCCTGTTAGTGAATCCTAGAAGTACTCAAGTGTGAGGGCATAGAATTGAGTCTTCCTCCTGTTTGTCGTCGGATCTTTTCGACTGACTTCACCGTGTGGTACCAAGCGAGACTGTTGGTAGACTTGATTAATACTAGCAGGTGTATGTGCCTGCTGATTGCACTTCGCTGAATGTGGTTGACGAGATCTATCATATGTGGTCAGATGAGCCTGCTGACTAGCTGATGACATATAAACAGGTGTATGTTCTTGTCTATAATACTCCGCCAGAATTGCCTAGCGGGATTGGCGTGATGCTTCCAGACGAGTCTGCTAGACAACGGAATTAAAATGGGCAGGTGTGTGTGCCCGCTCGTTGCTTGCCACCAATTTAGGTTGGTGTACTTCTTCGGAGATGGAAGAGATGAGATCTTGCTCACTGTTAACCGGATTTCACTTCTGGTGATTCTTCTTGCCTGCTCGGGTTTGAGGAACCGGAGCTGAACGCCTGGAGTCAGTACCCTCATCATGTTGAGGGTGCACTGCCGCATGAGTCTGGCGGCGATTGTTGATGGGATCCCTCGTGAAGGACTTCTATCTCTTTGAATTAAGGCCCTTAGGGACCTTCTCATTCACCTCCTCAGAATATGGGAGTGAATGGTGATTGTGTTCCGGGGATAATGACCCGAAACAGTTGGAGACGGTGGTTAGCACCGCCTGCTTCTTGATCATTGGTCGTCGCTGTCCGGACAACCAGGGTGAATTGTTTACTTGGAGGGCTTGTCGGGCAGCCTCCATAGTTGGAATAGTACCGTTTTGATGGTACTCCTTAACCAGCGTGTTTGATACCCAACGTTGAAGATGCTGAGTAGGTGATATCGTCCTCAGAGCGGACGATGATCCAGCATGTAACGACCCGAAATTTTGAATAAATCTTGTTTCCTAATTTGGTGTGATATTTTATTTTTTATACTCAACAAAACTGTTTCATTTGATAACATTAGTATAATTAAAATGAGATTTTTGTGTTTTGACTATTATATGACCGTTAGTCAGTATGAACATTGAAAATAGAGTGTTGCGACTTTCATCTCTAAATACGAGTGATCTTGGTTAATTAATATAGAAAGAAGATTTGATGGCCTCACCCAGTAGTCTTGGACCGATCGAAGCCCATCTAATAGAACTTGGGAAGGAGGTAGCACCACTGGGCTTTGCTCAGGACCAAACCCAAGCCGAACTTCATCGTGTGAAGCTAGAATGGAATCTCCTTCGCGAGAAGTTCAAACTGATAGAAATTACTACTCGTGCGATGTTGATCGAGCCTCCCTCGGATTCTCTCACCTTAGCACACCTTACACTTAGGTCCTATGCTGGTGTGATAAGGGGCTATGTAAGGAGACCGTAACTGTCTTGTGTAATCCTTTATTTTAAATAAAAATTTTGATTTCTTATTATGATCAAGTTTATGAATTTTCAAATGTCCGAATAAATATAGTATGCATATTTTTGGTGAATTTTAGAGAAATGATATTTTAAGAAAATGTTTATGTAAACCTTAAATAATTAAAAATGTGTAATGATTTTCAAAAAATGGTCTTCTACAATTATGTTCAGTATGAAATTCAGAGTCTAATAAGATCAACTTAATTTTTGATGAATAGTAAATTATGAATAGTGATTTTATGCTTAGGATTAGTAATGTGACCAAATGGATTAGTAATCTCACTTAAATAAAGCATTAATATAATCTAGGCACCTTGATTAAGTAATGTGATTCAATAAAATGGTTAAATAACGGTTTCATAAATTATTAGTCAAGTATTAGTTTTTTCGGGTGAATAGTGTTTTTTAATTAAAAATTTAATTAAAAATATTTAGAAAATTATTTTTATAAAATGGATTTCATTTTTGAACTCAGAGCATTGATATTATGTTAAGGTAATTTTTGGGGATTTTTCTGAAAAAAAATGAATTTTTGGTGAACAGTGTATTTATTTAAAAATTAAATTAAAAAAATTTAGAAAATTATTTTTATAAAATGGAGTTCATTTTTGAAATCAGAGCATCGATATTTGGTTAAGGTGAAATTTTGGGATTTTTCTGAGAAAGTTGAATTTTCGATGAATAGTGAAAATAATGTTTTTAAGTTACGAGTGTTTAATGACATCATTAAATGATGTATTAAGTATGTAATCAATATGGTCGAATTATGAATAGTAAGATAAGGTATGAGGTGTCCCAAGTGGCCAATACCATGGGCAAATACTATGGGCAAGCTCATGGTTTTTCCAAAACCACTAATGAGGTGTCCCTTGGCCATTAATGTCTTGTCCCCTCACTTTCCCTATAAATAGCAAGCCATCATCTAATCCATTCGACTCCCAACTCTTTCCCAACGAAGCTCTGGTCTCATTACCTCCCAATGAGTCCTCCCAAGGTGCCTCTAAGCCCTCAAGGTCCCAACCTTTGAGTTTTAAGAGTTATGTTTTAAGGTAAGGGATCCAAACTCTCTCTTTCTTTTCAAATACTCTCTTTTAAGTAATTTCCCTTATTCTACATGTTATTATGTTGGAAGATGTTATTTTATATTCCTATTACTTCCCTTTTCATTTTCATATGATGAGAGATCCCCTCTTACTTGCATCATTTCGTATTATGAATGTTTAAGTGGCGTCATTAGGCTGCCGAAATTTTTGTAACGGATTCTTTCACCCTTCTCATTTTCAAGTTCTATTTTCATGTCAAGTCTTTCAAGTTCCTTTTTTTGTTGGGGTATGATCTCCATATCTATCATAGTGATATTTTATGTTCATATGATGATAAACCCTATTTGATCTCTTCAATTGATTTTTTTTAAGTTTAAGTGACGTCGTTGGGCTGCCGAATTTTTAAGGGATTCGTTCACCTTTCTCATTTTTCAAAGTTCTACTTTCATGTCAAGACTTTCAAGTTACTTTTTATAATGTTGGGGTATGATCTCTATATCTATCATACTGTACTTTTATTTTCATATTATGAGAGACCCTATTTGATCTCGTCAATTCATTTTTGTTGAAGTTTAAGTGACGTCGTTAGGCTGCCGAATTTTCATAAGAGAAATCTAATTTTTGTCTTCCTTCCATGTTTTTCATTTCAAATGGTATTTCCTTCAAATTTCATTACCATGTTCATATATCCTTCATATTCTGTCCCTATACTGTTTTATGGGTCATTTATGAATGTTTTACCCATGTCCCCTCTCTTTTCAATTTTTTCTAAAACCCCGAAACATAGTCGTTATGTTGCAGAATTTCCGTCTCAAAATGTCTCTCTCTTTTTCTGAAGTTATTTTATTTTATTAAGTGAATACTCAAATCTCTCTCTTCTATAGGTGTATTCACATATATACCAAAATTTTCTATTTTAAATTCTGTGATTTATATACATGAGACCCACCTTCCTTTTCTGTGGGTTTTAAAGTGACAGAAAGATCATGTCTTTAAAGCAGTTTTTAAAAACGTTATGATTATGAAATGAAACCCATTTCCTTTATGATATATGGGTTGTTTATGAAATTATTGATGATGATATATGTGGATCACATGATAATAAATGCTAATTTAAGGGTGAGCCCTGATAGCGCTCCAATGCATTGGGTAAAGACTTAATCTCTAGAGATGACCATTTAGACTGATACCTTGGTGAATAACCTTGGTAATTTTTATTGACACGTTGGGGATGGACCTTGGTGAAACGAAAATGATTGTATTTGTTAAATGTTGTAGCCACATCTTCAAGTTATGAAAAACTTTATTTTTATTTTGATATGCCTTATGATTTCTTTCTCATTCCTTAAAGTTCTTTTTCATGACATTGTTGATGTATCTCAAGTTCACATGTTAAATGATTCCCCTTGTTTCCCTTACTGGGCCTTCTGCTCACCCTTTATTTTGATGTATGTCCCCAGGTTATGAGATGCATTAATGAACCTATGATGAACATAAGGATAAGCCTTTAAAGTGTTTAAGAAAAATGTTTTTTTTGTTTCATGTATTAAGTTCCTGGTTTCCAAGACACTAAACCTTAAAGATCCTCAGTTTTTTATAATTTAATGAAAGTTTATGTGACAAAAAGGTGGGATGCTATATTTGGTATCAAAGGATGGTTTAGTTATTTGTGGAAATTAGGATATGAAAACTTTAGGAAGAAACCTATAGAAAAGTTTAAATATAGTAAATCTTCCTGGTATTTTGGTGAGTATTGAGTAAGGGGTTGCCAAGAAAATACATCCTTGTCTGGATACGAGCAGGTAGAGGTGGCTCTGGCACAGATGTACATAGGGGTAAAACCCAAAAACACCGCTTTGATCTAGACTCAAACAGGAACTTGTACACGACAATGGGCCTTGCTGCACTCTTGGTTACGACACTCCTGGGGTATATGCTTTGGTAAATTCATAAGCTTAGTATAAAACATTATTAAAGGAACAAAGATAAAATAAAATAAATATTCACATAATAATATATGATCATGGATAACCTAGATTGGAACCTAGGGGATCACAAGTTAGGGTATACTTTTCTTCTACAAGTTATCCTTCTATGCTTTAAGTTCCTTTTCATGATTATTGGCTAAGTATGTAAGCCCCTAATTGTACTTTCTTTTCTTAGTTAATGGCGGGAAATGGAAGAACATGTCCCAACAACCAATGTGATAGGAAATGTAATGATTTCTGTATTAATATGATAGAGATTATTAGGGGATTAAAAGATGATTATTATTTTGGAAGACGTTCACTATTTTGGGAACCCTATTTGATCGAGGTAAATAGATTACTAAGGTATTTTCTTTGAGGGGTAAAGGTTGACTTATATTTTGAAGAATCGATGAATTTAAGGAGGACTTATAGTAATTTAGGTTACTTATGGAAATGATTAACCTATCTTGGGGTAAATATTCTTAGGTTAGTTACTTTTGTTATAAGATGTTAGGAGTGGTTGATGTTGTTTGGAGATGAATGATAAAGTTTACCTTGGAAGACTATGTTATCAAATCTTTCTTGTATTTGGGTTTCAATCTTAGTTTGGTTTATTTTGAGGATTTTTAAGGATAGTTATTTACGTAATGATCTATGATGAACTTTGGGTAGTACCGTGGAACTTTGAATATTTAAAGTAGTTTCCCTTCCTCTGGGGTTCTTTATTTTAGAAGATTTTTTTTATCTTACCCTTTTTGTTTTTGGGATAATGTTTAAAGATAGAAGAAATATATAGTTAATCTTTGGTGGATTATGTGATTCTCTATAAGATGATTCTTGTTCTTTGATGAGACCAAGTAGTTTTGAATGCACATCCTTTGGAGAAAAGATTAGTTTTGGTAGAAAATTATTAAAGGATGAAACTCTACTTGAAGGTAGGTATATTTCCTTATGTTTTTATTCTATGTAGTAAATGAATTCCTCAAAACTATGAAAAGGACTGTAAAACAAAAAATTTGTCTGTTAACGTTTCCTACTGGGTAATCAAAGATCGTTTATACACATCATAAGTTTTTGATTTTATTATTGTTAACTTTCTCCTAATCATGTTTTCTATCACTCTCCCTCAGAACTTGACCCTTTGTTTTTTCTTCCATATCCATGTTTTCCTACATGGAATCCTAGTATGGGTTAACTCGGGTGGCCTTTGTACTTCCTTTTCTTCTTTTTAAAGTAATAGTGTTACTGACTCTTTTTCCAATGTGGGACTTTCAATGAAATTTCAAAACCCAATTTTAAAAATTGCGAGGACGCAATTTCTTAAGGGGGGAAGATTGTAACGACCCAAAATTTTGAATAAATCTTGTTTCCTAATTTGGTGTGTTATTTTATTTTTCATACTCAACAAAACTGTTTCATTTGATAACATGAGTATAATTAAAATGAGAGTGTTGGTTTTTGACTATTATATGACCGTTAGTCAGTATGACCGTTGAAAACTGAATGTTACGACTTTTGTCTCTAAATACGAGTGATCTTGATTAATTAATATAGAAAGAAGATCTGATAGCCTCACCCAGTAGTCTTGGATCGATCGAAGCCCATCTAACAGAACATGGGAAGGAGGTAGCACCACTGGGCTTTTCTCTAGACCAAACCCAAACCGAAATTCATCATATGAAGCTTGAACGGAATCGCCTTCAGGAGAAGTTCAAACTGGTAGAAATTACTACTCATGCGATGTTGGTCGAGCCTCCCTCGGATTCTCTCACCTTAGCACACCTTACACTTAGGTCCTATACTGGTGTGATAAGGGGCTAGGTAAGGAGACTGTAACTGCCTTGGGTAATCCTTTGTTTTAAATAAAAAAAATTATTTCTTCTTATGATGAATTTTATGAATTTTCAAATGTCCGGATAAATATAGTATGCATATTTTTGGTGAATTTTAGAGAAAGGATATTTTAAGAAAATGTTTATGTAAACCTTAAATAATTAAAAATGTGTAATGATTTTCAAAAAATGGTCTTCTATAATTATGTTAAGTACGAAATTTAGAGTCTAATAAGATCAACTTAATTTTTGATTAATAGTAAATTGTGAATAGTGATTTTATGCTTAGGATAAGTAATGTGACCAAATGGATTAGTAATCTCACTTAAATAAAGCATTAATATAATCTAGGCACCTTGAAAGAAGTGTTGAAGCTTGGTCAATGGTTTAAGAAGGTAGTGGAATGATTGTATGTTTATCAAGGGTTATGTTGTATAGGTAATTTAATGGTACTATGGAATAAATAAACATCTAAGGATTGTTAAACTATTTTTTTCCTAAAGTATTTGAAAGTATATTTTGAATAGTACCGGTAACCATGAAAGGTTATTTAGATATTATTTTTGGAAAAAAGATGATATGCGCATAATGAAGGGATAAGGAGAAAATAATATGTTTGATAGTATTCATGAGCTCATGGATGATAAAAGGACAAAGTGATATCATGATTTGAGTATATAGATTTTTTTGGGATTTTGATATGTGGAAAGAGTTAACTTTTGACAGAATTCATGTTTTTGCTAAGGTTCTATGGTAATTCATGTTTCAAAATAATACATGATTAAGGTATTCACATGTTTGGAATGTGACCAACAAGATATATCTTATGATATATGGGGGGGAAATGAAGGAATTCACATGCTCGGTAGATGAAATTTCTAGTAATCGGACAAAAGTATTTTCGATAAGCCTAAAGGTTGGAATGGACATCATATAGTATTGGTTAAGGATATAACTTTTTATTTCTGAAATGCTTTGGTAGTATAGTTTTAGAAAAAGGACAACCAGCAGAACGGGCGACAGCTCATCGCGTCGGACAAGGTTGCGGGAATCAAACCCACAACCGAAGTGCGACAGGCCTTTATCGCCTAGCACTGGCCTATAGGAAGTCCCTGGTTTGTAGATATTAGTTTTATTTTATTAAGTGGTATGATAGATGAAATATAAGTCCATTTTTGGAACTGTATACGATTAATATCACCATAAATAGACTTATATATATAAATATTGCTAACTTTATGTTTGAGACAGATGGAATGACCTATCATTCTATCGCAGGATCCGCTATCCCTTCACAGAAGACAAATTCAACTTCATTTATTTAAGAGATGAAGTGGAAATTGTTCAAGGCACTAACAACAGTGAGATTGTACCAAAAGCAAGTAAGTATTTCTTTTAATTCAAAAATTCTTCAGCATTAGAGAAATGATCTTGAAAACCAAAAATGTTGTCCTATTACCCTTATATCTGATTAATCAGATGGTACCTTAGATCATCACAAATTTATGGCTTTGTGATTGTTGGCTTTTTCATAGCCATGTTCTCTACCACTCTCCATCAGAACTTGATGGTTAGATTTGTCTTCCATATCCATATTTTTACCTATGTTCTCCTATGTTGAAACTCAGTGATTAGTTAATTTTGGTAACTGTTAGGTTTCATACTTTTGTTTTTAAGGTTAAGTTTTGGTATTCCATTTTACGATGTGGGTTTCAATTAAAGAAACTTTCAAGTAGAAAACCATTTATAACCCCGAAGAATTTCGGGGGCGAAAATCATTTTAAGGGGGGTAGAATGTAACAACCCGAGATTTTATGAGAATTATTTCTTTGATGTATTTTGTTGTACGCTGCACCAAGATTATCTTACGCTATACGCAACACCGTATTAGCTTGCAGTATATGCAACACTATTCTTGGATCGTGTTACACACAATTTCAAGTTCGTTTGATAGTAGTTATTCTACGCAACATTGAGTGTGTATATATATATTCAATGTATAAATGAAATATGGTTGGATTCTGTTATACGCAACAACAAAGGAGTCTTTCACAACACGCAACCCTGACTTGGCTTATATTACACGCAATCGCGACCTTCCACGATAGCATGTGTTGTACGCAATACCGAGTTTCACTAAACAACGATATGTTATTAAAATATTATATATACTAGCCGTTATGAATAGTAATACCCACTTTTTGAAATTTTATGAATTTTATCTTCCAAAATGAAATTCATTTTTAGATTCGGAATATCGAAATTAGCCTAGGGTGAATTTTTGGTATTTTTCTGAAAACTTTCAATTTTTGATGAATAGTGAAAACACTTGGTTACTATTTAAAAACTGACTTTTTTATTTAAATAATTATTTATTTATTTTTAATTTATTTTAGGTAAAAATTGATACATAATACCTATATAAGTTCAATGTGATTCATTTGAGTCATTTTATAATAATTTTAGATATATTAAAATTTTATTGAACTTTACACCGTCTTTTACCCACCTCCTAGGAGAATTTGAAAATTTACATAAAACTTAATTTTACCGCTTCTGTGAGTGGAATTTCAAAAATCCGAGAGACATGGTTAATATCAAGGAGTTAAATGTGGTTCAATAAGAAAAATAATAATTTTTGGTGAATAGTAACTTTTTACTTTTATTTACCACAGTTAAAAGTAAATAGGGTAATTAAGGGTAAAAATGATATTATTATTACCCTAAAACATGTCCTAATTCTATTGGATAAGTTTAATTCGACCAAAAACAACCTTAGGAATATAATATTATCATTTAGGTCCACTTGGATTAGATTAGGACATTTATTATTATTTTATTTAAAAAAGATTTAAAATAGTTAAAATCAAAGTTTAATAACTAAAACATTTTTAATATAGTTTTATACATAAGATAAATTCTACTATAAATATTCATTATAAAGATAAAAGGCTTTCCTACCTAATGGTATTTTATTTATAATTTTTAGACATTAAATAATTTAATTTATTTATGACATAATGGTGATACAGTAATTACCTAGATAATGAAATATTAAAATAATTGATATTATAAATACCCAAATAAATGTAATTTGAGACTTTTTATGAATTATACTAATTTTATAGGATAATATTACATCTTAGTATTAATTTAATTAACTTTTTTAGAACTAATAATTCTGTTATAATTTTTAGAAAAATCAATTACCAAATAGTATCAAAATTGACAAAAAATAGTTTTTAAAATAAATATTATATTATTAATTGTTATTATATTCCTAAAAATATAATATTGGGAAAAATGACTTATATAAGGTTATATATGTTAATAATGAACCACTTGGGGTTCTTTTGTCTTGTTATAGTAAGTTTATTAACCATATAGTGTAAGAAAACAAGAAGACACGGTAAAGATTAAATTATTTAACTTAGAGTTAAATCTAAACGATAAGGTACAAATAGTAACCTAAACTTGTCTAAAACCTATTGGTTGAGAGGTTTTAGACCCATCCTCACTTTATATTCTAAATAAATCAATTTGGAGCTATTATAAACCGAATATGACTTTATTATAAAATAATATTTTAAGTTTTTCCAAAGGTGCCCCTCTCCTCCCTTATAAAAAGGGCACCCCTTCCCTCTTCTCTTCACACCCTTTTGATCCTTAAATCTCATACAACCCCTTCCCATTTCTCTTCTACACTTCCCTAGAAACATTATGGAAGTTCTGGTCTTCTCAAAAGACCAACTCTACTTACCTAAGAAGAATTTTAAAGGAGGTGCGTCGAGGAAGAGGTAGTCTCTTCTACCGACTCTTTCAAGTTTATTTCTTCTTCTACTTCTTCTTATTTAGTTGTATCATTATAAAGTAATAACATAAGTATTAATTATATACTGATATGTTATTATAAATATTAAACAACCCTATTTCACCTTCTATCCGTCCTACGGAAAACGAAATCATTGCGCGTGCGTACGTACGGAATACCGTCTCCACGCCGTAGTGTAATCTGTTTTCGACCACCACCTTACTTGGATGGGTATAATGGTTTAAATAAATAACTATATATGATTTTTGTAAAGTTATATTAATTCTGAAATATTATACATACACTTCAATACAATTCCACGATCATGTGAATGATATCATCGCTGGTGCATACGTACGGACTACCGTCTCCACGAACACGATGAGATTCATTTTCCATGATTAAACATTCAAGAATAATTATATAAGTATATATAATGAATAATAATGAAATATATGAGATAATGAAGCTACTGTATTTATTTATACATATATATATATGTCATCTACTTACTTCCATTCAAGTCAATAAGGAAAAGAAAACAGCATTCATGCATACGTACGGTCTACCGTCTCCATGAACGGTGTATTTCATTTCATTTATCTATCTATTATATATATATATATATATATATATACTTAATATATATGATATATAAATCATAAATTAAATTCTGGAAGTAATTAAATCATGATATAAGTAATAATAATATCAATAACAACAAGTCCAAACACGTACGATAAATAAAACGTTTTACCCAAAACGCTGCTTTAACATGGAATTTACAAAAGAACGGGTAATATAAAGTCATAAGTGAACCATATATGATATCATAACAATGAATATGATTCTGTAATAAGTCAATGACATTATTTAAATCATTATACAGGAGGTTCGGATATATACGAAGCATATCAGACATAAGGTAAGGGATAACTATTCCAATCTCGCTCTTATCTGAGATTGTTTATTCGTAAGTATTTACTGGGGTTTTTGTTATCATCCATGTCCCTATTTTCTAAAAATGTTTTCATGTATGTTTAATTTAATTTTTACCCATTTTTGAATTTTACCACATTTTATGAAAGGAATCTTACTTTTGTTTTCCACGCGAGGAACCTTTTGACTTTTCCGACAAAAGTACGAGGAGAATGTTATTTTTAACTTATACGGCGTGAACGAATTTTTATGGTTTTATAATGCCTCATTTTCATGAATATTCCTCTAAAATATTGCATGATTATTTTCAACAAAACCCTTTTCTTTTAATATTTCATGTCATTTTGTGAAAATAAAATGATTTTGAAGAAGAAAGTATATTTTCCTCAAGAATTCATTTCAAGTGTTTTATCAAAACTATTTTCCATCTAAAAATGACATTATTTAATTTGTTTATGTTTTAAGTATAATGTCTCCATTATTTACATTTTTTTATTCTTCTTATGATGAAATTATATCCATTTTTTTATATATGGATTATGTTATGATGGGATGATGTTTAAGAATCTCATTCTATTACATGGGTTATGCTATGATGTATGATTTATGATTTTTTTGGCACACGAAAGAATGATTTCATTATGAGATGGGTGGTACCTATATCTCCCACCAATTAATTGGGTAAAGATTTATATATCATGAGATAGACATGGCTAGAACGGTAAGTTAATCCGATTCAGTGTTACAGGACTGAAACGAGGAGTGAACTCGATTCAAAAAGTGACTTTGTCCACTAAGATGGGCATGGCAGCAATGACTTGGCTACTATGGAAATCATAACATGTGCTTAATGGTTGACACAATCACATGTTTTATTCTTATTCTATTTTATCTTGATTGATGTTCCTTTATGATATATGTCTTACGTACTTCCAAGATTTATGTCTTTGCTCAAGATTTTGATGTTTAGATTTTATGTTCAAGTATTTTCATTCAAATGTTTATGGATTGTTTTATGTTCTCTATGTTTACCCTTACTGAGAATTTGAGCTCACCCTTTTTATGTTTTCTTTTCCCCAGGATATAAATAAAGGTTTTAGGTAAGAAAACCAAAAGGGGAAGATCTTTATGGGATATTTTGAAGATCTTTCACCATGATTAGAAGATTACGTTCCGAGTTTCCAAAGACACTAAACTAATACGATATTTGGGCATCTGTTTTTTTCATGTATTAAGTATTCTTCAAAAGTAATCTAATGTACATGTACGTCATGCTTTGGGTCTCTACACCCACACCTTGTTGTGTTCTGTGCAGACGATGGTAAGCAGTGATCGAGGCAGATGGAGACGGATGGGAGGCTGCTCGGAGCTGGACTAGACGGGACGTACCCCAGGGATGAGTTGATCGAGATCTGTACCGACCCTTCAGGTAGGATTCCCCGGTTGATGATCCAGGAGCTTCTCTTTACCTTTCATTTGTTTGTCCCTTTTCAGTCATACTTGCTTTCCATTGTACCTGTATTTTACTGTTGGACTTGTATTTCCTACCCTTTCACTTTTCAACACTTCTTTTTGTATATTGTTATACTAGTGTCTTGCTTCCAGATTTTACTATGATTGTGTGTTTTTATAGTTTATAAAGGTAATGTCTTCCTAGTTTAGGGATTTACGCATTTGGTACTAGTCGCCAGCCTCTGGACTATGGAAGGCGGGCTTGGGGTAGTCACGGCACGGGCCCCGAGGACAGGTCGTGACAAATCTACCATATGTTCAATGATGAAACTATAAAATAAGATTTTAAATTAGGATATTAAATAAAAAATTAGTTATTAGGATCATTTATTAATTTTAGATACATGAATGTGAAGGATTATTCCATGGAATATGTTTTTTGATAAACATTCTAATATTTATAACAGATATAAAAAAATTATTTTGGAAAATTTAATGGTTTTATAAAATAGATTTAATGATCTAAAGATGACTTCTAGTGAAAATGTGGTTGGAATATTTAACTATTTAACTAATGGTGTGGATTATATACAAGTAAATGGTTATGAGATTATGGATTATGATATTTTTAAGAATATCATTCGGATATTACCTCCAATGTATAATCCAAAGGTTTCATCACTTAATGAAATTAATTGTAAGGATATATCTATTTATAATATATAATTAGAGATGGTTTTATATGAAATAATACTAAATAAAACATAACTCAATAGAATATTTATCCAAATGTATTTGATTTTGAGTAATGGGGAATAGAGAAATTGAGGAGGATAAAAACATAGATTTTTCCATTAAAGAGTTCTTTTAAATTGTGTAAATAGAATTTAATTGATGAAAATTGAGTTTTAAGGAAAACATAATCCTTGAATGATTTTATAATGTGAATATTGTTCATATATTTTATGTTTTTCCATATTGGATTGATAAAGAGGGTGGTGAAGCAGATTTATCACCAATAAATGAGAAGACGTTTCCCCATGGAAGGAACTGTAACTCAGGTGGTCTTTTTATGTTGAGTGGAAGAAGATATAGAGGAAGATTCATTCTAAGTTATTTAGAGTGATTTTATCTCATATGTAAAAGATGTAATGATTGCTTCAGTGGAGTATTAAAAAATTTAAGTACAGCATAATGATCAACTATATGAATATTTTGAATTCAAATTCGATTTGGATGGATTTATTGAGGAGATTGATCTAAAAATAATGAAGTAATAGAAAATAATAGAATTACTAAAATAATTTTAATTCTATATAGATGATCTTGAGTATAAATATTATCATGTAAAAAATATAGTGGAATAATTTTAACATTATCAAGTGAGATATGATAAATCTATGAATTATAAATTAAATACCAAGGAGAAGACCGTGATAATAGATGATATTAATTTTTATATACTGAATAATGATAAGAGAATATAAACACTTGTGGGGGAATTCATATTATTATTAATGAATATTGAATCAGAGATTAAAATAGATTATATAAATAATAATACTCTCTTAAACAAATTAGTAGGGAAATTCTTTAAAGAATGATCATATCCGGGCATAAAAACTTTTAAATAAATGTTGAATTCTCAAAGAGAAAGTGGCATGCATAAAACTAAACATGGATATGATGGGGAAACATAAACAATAAAATTTATTAAATATAAATATCCTTGAGAAGTAGATGAAAATAGAAATTTCTCTACCATCAAGAACATGCAAAAATTGATGGAGGTCTTGAAAATAAAGATATTTATTAAGAATTTATAGAAAGTGGAAATTAAATTTTTGAAGAATATGTTTATAGATTTCTTGGTCACACTATTTCCTATTGTGGTGATGTTAAATGTTATTTAATAGGAGAATCAATTGGATACTGATAAAATAAATTCAAAGCATACACTTCCGATCAGATAATTTTTTTCCATGGCTATAGCTTCAAATAAAAAAAATTGAAAATAAAATTTTATATTGTAGTAGTATTGTAGATTGATTGTGTTATTTGTGTTAAAGGAAAATTGGTAAAAGAAAATACATTTTAAATTCATATAAATATTTTTTCCTCGTTAAGAAGAAAAATTTTATTCAATGGATTATGGAGAAGAAAATAATAATGGATAAAACCTTGTATAAAATCATTTTGAAATGTATTGGAAGGAAAAAAGAATATTGTGAAGGAAAATTTGAATAAAATATCCACGAATAATGTGAAAATTACTATAAATAGTATTTTTTAAAGTTGTTTTTCATCTCATATGATTAAAAATATGAAACTATTGGATAACGTGAAGGGAATAATAGATGAAAAAAATGGATTTTGGATATTATTGGGCAATAAAGTTTAAAGGTAATGAAATGAATTAGCTGAAAATTGATAGAATGAGAAAAACTAAAGTTTTTATGTAGATGTAATTCATAATAATTTATTTAGTGTTTGTCAACTCTTTCACTTACTTTTAGTATTTAGAATAAATTATAATAATTTTAACATTAATGCAATGTATGGAATCTCTTTGATATAAATATGGTGAACTAATGGAAAACTATATTAGGCGGATAGTAGGGATAATACATATATTCTAAATATATAAGTGGAAAATAATTTTTATAATAATTGTCTATGATACATTAATCAAACAATTATAGAGAATTTTTCCATATTATGATATATAATTGATATTCATTTATTGAAGAGATATCTATAAAATATTTATGGTGCTTTTATGTAAGGAGATATGGTTTGAAATAATTATCTATAGATGAAGAATATAATTATTTTTATTGAATACGGTCTACCTTGATTTGCGTAGTCTAATTTGTTAGGCTAAAACATATGATGATAATTAATTCATCTTATTTGCTGATTATTATAGCAGTATGGGATGTTATTTATTTATACTATGAATGTAGCAAGTATTGGATTTTATAAAAGACTTAAAAGAAGAGTAAAGAATAAAATTTAAAGGAGTAGAAATATTCTTAGACAAAATAATGGAATGAAGTACACGTATTATCAGGTTGAAATTTTCTATAAAAATCATTGTATTAAACAAAAATTATCATTAACAAAAACTACCTATTAGAATGATGTTATAGAAAGAAGAAATAAAATTATGAATAACATAGTAAAAAAATAATTCAAATAAAGCTTCATCTCACATAAAAACTATAATTAAATGATTTTTGTGGCTATATACAATCATAATTAAATATCGCTCAGTATGAGGGCATAGAATATGGAATATAAAATGTGACACTAAAGGAATTGCACACTAAAGCATCTTAGAGTGTTCATAAAAAATATTCATTCAAAATAAATAAAGTATTCATGGAAGGAATAATGATTCAACAGTGTAAGGGATATTCCTAGGATACTCATTAGATTGTATTTCCTATATATGATTCAATAAAATAAACAACTAGATTTCTTAGAGTAGTGATGTTAGGGTGGATGAACATGAATCCCAAAAAAAACTTGAAATCATATTCCAAAATGAGTGATTAATGAAGATTAAGAAATAGTTGACAATGTAGTATAATATAAAAATATTCAAAAATAATTTGATTTTGAATTTGAATATGTATAATAACAAGGTGAAAAATATACTCAACCTATGACCCAATCAAAATTGAAAATAGTTCAAGTTGATCAAAGTAATATTATTAGGAAAAATTTTCTCCATCACAAACTCAGAGTATAAGAAGAATGGGTCACATTTTTATATTATATAAGTATCAACCAATATCATTTGAAGAGATAGAAAATGAGGAATTCATGAAAAAAACCATTAATGAAAAAGTGTACTATATTGATAAAAATAAAACATGGGAGCTTATATATAGGCCAAAACATCAAAATGTGATTAGAATCAAATTAAAACACAAAAAAAAGTTTTATGATCATGGGAGAGTATATTGAAATAATGTGAGGAATGTATGTAATGGTCATACATAGATTAATTGAATTTAGTTGGTGATTCATTTTCTTTACTATCATGAATATATACTATCAAGATTTTCATACAGGTTTCTAATCAAATATAGTTTGTGATATTAAAAATTGATGTAAAGATGGAATTTTTTAATAGAGTCATAATTTAAGAAGTATAGATAGTGCTATAGAATGGACTTGTTATTGGATATGATGAATCATATGCATACAGGTTAAGGAATTATTTACATAGAATAAAGAAAGCATTTCGTGCTTGGTATGAAAGGTTGGATTATTTTTCAAGAATGTTGAAGTTCAAGAGAGGAGTGGTTGATTGAAAATTATTTGTGAAAATTTCATAAGAATAAAAATATACAGAGATGATATATATAATCATATTATGTAACACCCCCAGCTTCCACGATATGTTTCTCATTGAATAATGAAATAGCTTTCGTTGTACACAATTTGGAGTTTTAGCACACCACAACCAATCAAACTAGCCATTATGAATAGTAATACCCACTTTTTGAAATTTTATAAATTCTATTTTTCAAAATGGACTTAATTTTTTGATTTGGAATATCAAACTTAGCTTAGGGTGAATTTTTGGAATTTTTCTGAAAACATTCATTTTTTGATGAATAGAGAAAAACATTGCGTTATTATTTAAAACCAATTTTTTATTTAAATAATTAGTTATATTATTTAAATTTATTTTAGGTCAAAATAGATACAAAATACCTATATATTTTCAATGGAATTTGTTGGAGTAATTTTATAATAAGATTAGATATATAAAATTTTATTGAAAATTTAACGTCTTTTACCCACCTTCTAGGAACATTTGTAAATTTGCATAAAACGTAATTTTACTACTTCTACGAATTTAATTTCAGTATTCCTAGAAAAACATTTGACATCGATAAGTAAATGTGGTTCAATAAGATGAAAATATTTTTTGTTGAATCGTAACTTTTGAATTTTATTTACCACGGTTAAAAGTAAATAGGGAAATTAAAGGTAAAAATGATATTTTAATTACCCTAACACATGTCCTAATTCTATTGGATAAGTGTATTTCGACCAAAATAAACCTTAGGAATAAAATATGATCCATTTTGGCCCACTTGGATTATATTAGAACATTTATTATTATTTTATTTAAAGAAGAGTTAAAAGTGTTAAATTCAAATTTTAATAACTAAAACATTGTTAATATAGGGTCATACATAATATAAATTCAACTATAAATATTCATTAGAAATATTAAAATATTTCCTACTTATTGGTATTTTATTTATAATTTTTTGACATTAAATAATTAAATTTATTTATGACACAATAATGATGCAGTAATTACTTTATTATTGAAAGATTAAACTAATTGAAATTATAAAAATTAAAATAATTGTAAATTGAGACTTTTTATGTATTCTGAGAATTTTCTAGGTTAATATGACATGTTAGGTTTGATTAAATAAAAAAAATTGAAATGATAAAGTTGTTATGACTTTCACAAAAACAAAATACTAAATAGTGTCAAAATTGACATAAATGAGTTTTTAAAAAATATACAATATTATTTATTGATATAATATTTCTAAAAATCTAATTTTTGGTCAAATTACTTATTGGATATATCAATAATGAACCACTTTAGTTTCTATTTGCTTTTTATAGTAATTTTATTAACCATTTATTATAATAATACAAGAATACATGGTAAAAGTTAAACTATTTAACTAAGAGTTAAATCTAAAAGATAAGGTTAATGTGGTGCATAAACCAGTCTAAAACCTATTAATTGAGATTTTTTTAACCTATACCCACCTAAAACTCTATTTAAATCCTTTTTTCCCATTATAAATTGAATATGATTGTATAATAAAATAATATTTCAATCTTTTCCTAAAGTGACCCTCACCTATCTTATATAATGGTACTTACCCTTCTCTTAATTTCAATCCACAAAAGCCATTTGGATTGAAAAAAATCTGATAAAATATCCTCCCAACTACCCTCACTTCAACCTAGAGGAATTACTTTGATCATAAAGCTAACCTATGGATCCCTTTTGATCAAATCAAAAGGAAGCACCCGAAGAAGAGATAATAATTTCATCACCTCTTTCTAAGTTATTTTCTTATTCCACTTTCTATTTCTTTATTGTTTCCATAAAAAATAATAAATCCAACACCTTATGCATACTTTGATATTATTATAAATATGCTACATCCATATTCATTATTCTATTCATCCTATGAATGACAAAGTCACCATACGTGTGTATGTACGTCTTACCTTCTCCACGTCGTGGAGTAGTTTGTTATTCAACACTTCTTTATTTGGATGTGTATAATAATGAGTATAATTGATGTAAATAATAAATATAACATGTTAATGATTATTTATATATTATATACCATTCAATTACATATGATTTCACCATCAATAGAATGATATTGTCGCTCGTGCATATGTACGGATTAGCGTCTCCACGAACGCGATAAGATTCATTCTCCATCGTAATCATTCAAGAATAATTTTCATTTTATGATTAAAAATAATGTTTAAGAACTTAATATCATTGTGGATATGAGTCAAATACATAATATACATAACAAACATGACTTACGTAACAAAACATATAAAGGAAAATGAATCAGTTAACACCCAAAACAATGATACTACTAAAATATTATTAACAAAGAAATATTAGAAGTTCATATATGATATCATATTTATGTTGGTGGTTCCTGTATAATTTAATAAAAATTATTTAACTATTATACAGGAGGTTAATGTAACCTCTACCATTGAAAAGTACAAGGTAAGGGTAAATTCTACAATGTCTTCATTATTTGAGGTTTTTTATACGTGAGTATATACTGGGACATCTTTATCATCCACATCTGTGTTTCTTAAAAATGTATTTCAAAAAAAATTACTATTTCCTAGACTATGGGTTAATTTCATTTATACCCTTTTTTGAATTTTTATAAAATTTTTATAGTGGAATCTTTCATTCATTATCCAAACAAGGTCCTTTACGACCTTTTCGACAAAATTAAAGAAAGAATATTTTTTAACTTATATGGCGGGTGCGGCTATTTTCCACCATTATAACATGTTCTAATCTTACTTAATAGATTATAAGAATATTTTCCAAATAAATGTTTTATTTTATAATTACATGACTTTTAAATGATTTCAAAATAGAAAGAGATATTTCTCTCAAATAGTTTGGATTACATTTATGTCCACATCCTTTGATGGATTTTACACTTGTTTGAAGTTGATTTATTATGATATAATCTTCTATATTGTATTAAAGGTTTTCTGATATGTTTTACTATAGATGTGTTGTTTTTGTACCATTCATTGTTTATGGTTAAAGTATTAACATTTTGTATGCTAGTTTTAATATGGATGTTTATGTTATGTTTCAACCTTTTCATATGAGGAATGCATTGCACTTAGTAAGTGACGGGTGGATCATGATATAGCTCCTCGATGCATCAGTAGGTCTCATGATAAAAACTATTGTCTTGGAACAAGGCCTTGAAAAAATCTTATTTGTAGTCTTGGCATGAGGACTTGATTATGTGGTTATGATGTCCGACATTATGCATTCCATCATTATAAAATTGGCTATTGATATTACATGTGATTATTCGACTAGTAGAATATCGATGTGAATAAGTAAATGGAATTATTTGATTTATCTTTTCTATATTATGCTGAATTTTAAGTTTAAAAGTCTTGTGTTTTAGTCTTATACATTTCCTTAAATGTTTATGCTTATTTATGAAATTTTCCTCTATATTGTTACCAATAATGAGCACCTAAGTTCAACCCTTTCTATGTTTTATTTTTCCTAGGATGCAAAAAATTATATTATTATCGACCTTTATGGACAGTCTAAGGGAGATGAATGTGTTAAAAGGAGAGACAATATTGTTGTTTTTTAATTCATAATGTAATATAAAACTTATGTATGTATCTAGTACTTATAAGGCTACTAAACTGATCAGACTTTCGGGACTTGATCTCTAGTGATCATGCCAATGTTATGTAATAATTCATTCACTCTAGGTAACTAGGGTTAGGGAATTATAGTTGGTATCAGAGGAAGTTTAGTACAAACATTATAAGATAGATTTAAAAAAACTCTGATTAGAGAACATTACCCTAAGATAGACATTGAGTATTAGTATAGAAGAACTTCCTAGAATTTTGGTAATGTATAGATTTTGTGTATTTTCCAAGAAATACATCTCTGTTTGGATACGATCAGGTAGAGGCGGCTCTGGAACAAATGTACCTAGGAGTGAAATCTCTGAAAAGGAGATTCAGGCTTGACCCAGGGTATCCTAGTACATGACAACAGACCTTGTTTCACTCTTGGTTACAACACTCCTGGGGGATATGCTTAGGATAATTCACATTTTCTATACAAATCGTTATGAAGGATTTATGAGTAAATACTTTCTCAAAGAAATTTTTTTTATGATTATGGATTATATTCATAAACTATTCAATTTATGTAATGCATTTTACTATTTTTGAATTATGTATTGTGATTCATAAACTAATCTAGTGTATGCCATTATTTAGAAATGGAACCCAGGAGAAGGAATGTAAACTGTATCAATGCACGTAATACATCTAATGATTTTACTCTTACTCAAGATAATTATAGTGGAGTTAGTGATGCAACCAGTGTTGAACAACTTATAACCATACTGGGATAACTCACTCCGGTTATGAATAATAACCTTACCCATATGGAGCACCCAGATCCACAACGTGGAGGATCAATGTCAGACCGCTTCATGAGGAAACAACCACCAAAATTCAATGGGACTAAAAATACATTTGTAGTTGAGCAATGGATAAGTTCCTTAGACAAAATATTTCATGCTTTGGGGAGTAACGAAAGTGAAAAAGTTGTCATTTCATTTTATCGCCTCACAGGAAATGCAGATCAATGATGGTCATTAATTAGAAACACAAAGGAGGATGAAGAAGTATCAAATATAGAATGGAGGTATTTTAAAGATATTTTCTTAGAAAAATACTCTCCCTGTGACCATCGAGTGGATATTGAAAGAAAATTTATGAGTTTGAGGAAAAAGGAGAATGAGAATGTCGCAAAGTATGAGGCTAACTTTACAAGGTTAGAAAGGCATGAAACAGATTATATATGTAACCCAAGGAGTAAGATTGATCGATTATTTTATGGGTTAAAACCATTTCTCCATCGACCATTAGTCTCAAAATCCTTCTCATCATACGAAGATATTGTCTCATGTGCTATCAAGACAAAAAAGTAATTCTCTAAGTCTTACAAATTTTAAGAAAATCAAGGTAAGAAGAGATCTTTTGAACACTCTAGAAATGGAAATAAGGGAATTAAGGGAAAATTTGAATTTTCATCCTGTAGTAAATGTGGGAATAAACACCCTGGTAGTTGCCTGAAGGGAATGGGAGTCTGTTACAAGTGTGGTGAAAAATTCCACGAAGCTCGTGATTGCAAGGGAAAGAAAGATGATGTTAATGTTGAATGCTACAATTGTAGAGAAATGGGGAATTATGAAAATGAATGTCCTAATCTCCAAGTAAACTTACCTCAGAAAAGTATAAGGGAGAAATTCCAAGCTTATGTGATCACTACTACTGAGGTTGAAGCTCTGAAGGACATGGTGGTAGGTAATTTATGGGTTTCCTCAAATTTATCCAATGCTTTTTTAGATTATGGATCGTCTAATTGTTTCATATCTTCCCAGTTTGCTAAGAAAATTAGATATTTCAAATTTAATTTAACAAGGAAATTGTCAGTAAAAACTCTTAAGGTAAGTATCATTGCAACAAAGTTTTGTGAACCATTACCCCTTAGGGAATATAAATGTTCTTTATCTGCTGATCTCATCTTCATACCCATGATTTAATTTGATATAATCCTCGGTATGGATTGGTTTTTGAACCATGATGCGAAACTTTATTGTAAGAAGAAGGAGGTTACAATTTTTGATGATGATAAAGAGTACCTTATCTTTAGAGTAGAAATGTCACAACCTAATTCTTATCTAGATCCACCCCCAATAGCTCTACTAAATTCAATTATTGAGTAGGAAGAGAATGAAATAACTATGGGTGGGGGAAATAATGTTTAAATTGAGGACGTACCTATTGTGCAAGAATATGTTGATGTGTTTCCAGAGGATTTACCTAGACATCCTCCATAATGAGAAATTGAGTTTTCCATTGATTTAATTCTTGGGTCAAGGCCCATATCAAATACCCTTTATAGAATGTCCACTGTGTAAATAGTGTAACTAAAGAAACAACTAGAGGAATTGAGTAATAAATGATTTATTCTCCCTAGTGTTTCTCTATGGGGATCCCCTATTCTTTTTTTAAGAAGAAATATGGATCTATGAGGATGTGCATTGACTATACGGAGATCAATGATATAACAATAAAGAATAAGTATTCCCTACCTCACATTGAGGATTTATTCGACCAACTTCATGGAGCTCAATATTTTTCAAAGATTGAACTTTGATCTGTATATCATTGGTTGTGTGTGAAGAAGGAAGATATTCTGAAAACAGCATTTCGAACCAGGTACGGGCATTACGAGTTTACAGTAATGCCTTTTGGATTGACTAATGCACCCTCTGTTTTCATGGATCTAATGAATAGTGTTTTAATGGAATATCTTGATGACTGTTTAATGGTATTTATTGATGATATATTGGTATACTCAAAAATCTATAAATATCATGAAAATCACTTGCACACTATTCTAAAAACCCACAGAAGAAATGAATTATATGGGAAGTTTAGAAAGTATGAATTATGGCTTCACAAGATTTCTTTTCTTGTCCATATTGTCTCTAAGGATATAATTTCTGTTGATCCTTCTAAGATAAGTGCAATTCAATAATTTCTAGAACTGACCAGTATAACTGAGGTACATAGTTTTATTTGTTTAGTAGGTTATTATCGGTGCTTCGTCCAGAATATTTCCGGATTGGAAAACCCATTAACCAAGCTCATGTGTAAAGGGGTTAAATTTTTTTGGACAAACGTTTGTGAAGATTGTTTTGAAGAACTGAAGATAATATTACTCAATGCTCCTATCTTGAATATACCATTGGGGAATGATGGGTTTTTTATTTATAGTGATGCTTCAAAGAAAGGACTTGGGTGTGTCCTTATGTAGAATGATAGTGTTATTGACTATACATCACGACAACTAAAACTTCATGAACAAAACTATCCCACTCATGATCTTGAGATAGTAGCTGTAATATTTTCTCTGATGAAATGGAGACACTATCTATATGTTTAAAAATGTGAGATAAATATTGATCACAAAAGTCTGAAGTATATTTTATCACAGAAAGAACTCAAAAGGAGGAAAAGACTATGGCTTGAACTACTCAAAGATTATGATTTCACTATACACTAACACCTGGGGAAGGAAAATAAGGTGTCAGATGCTTTGAGCAGAATGGACCATGGAGTTTTGAACAAGATGAGATTTGAAAGGGATTATATGTTCATGGATCTAGTAAAGATGGAAATGGGAATAATCATGGAAGGTGAAACATCAATACTTTTTCAAATTGTTGTCAAACCATCTTTACTAGAAAGGATAAAAAGTTCTCAGACTGATGATGAGGAGTTTAAAAATAAAATTAAAGTTGTGAATGATGGGGGATTGATTGACTTCATATGTGAAGAAGTAATTTTGAAATTTGGGAGGATACTTTGTGTTCTTAATATACCTGATCTAAAAAATTAATTGTTAGATGTTTCCCATGGCTCCAATTTCTCTATACACCCTCGTAGCACTAAGATGTATATGTATTTGAAGGAACATTTTTTGTGGGAAAACATGAAGAGGAATATTGCTGATTCTGTGTTAAGATGTATAGTTTTTCAATAGTTTAAGGCTGGAAGACAAAATCCTGGAGGATTCATGCAACCTCTTCCCATACCTGAGTGTAAATGGGATGATATTATGGTGAACTTTTTCATGGGGCTACCAAAGACTCCTAGAAGGAATGATGCAATATGGGTCATTGTTGATTTTCTTACCAAGTCAGCACATTTCCTTTATATAAGAAAAGATTTACCACTTGAACGTTTAGAAATACTTTATATTAATGAAGTTTTAAGACTTCATGGTGTACCCCTATCGATTGTTTCTGATCGTGATCCTCATTTTACATCAAGATTCTGGAAAAAAATTCAGAAATCCCAAGATACTGAAAATTTTTTGAGCACTTCCTAACACCCTCAAACTGATGGACAATCAGAATGGACTATTCAAACCATAGAAGACATGTTGAGTTCTTTCTCACTTGACTTTCATGGTATGTGGGATAAGTATTTACCTATGGTAGAATTTTCCTATAACAATAGCTTTCATTCAAGTATTCATATTGCACCATATGAAGCGTTATATGAAAAAAGATGTCGCACACCAACTTGTTGGGATGATGTTGGTGAAAGAAAACTCATAGGCCCAGATCATGTCGAGGAAATAATTCAAAAGGTTAAGATTATACAAACCCACATCAAAGTAGCTCAAAGTAGGCAATAGAGCTATGCCGATAACTGATGGAAGGATTTGGAATTTCAAGTTGGAGATCATGTTTTCTTAAAGATATCTCCATGGAAGGGTGTTTTACGATTCAGTAAGAATGGTAAATTGAGTCCCAGGTACATCAGACCTTTCTAAATTCTAGAACGAATTGGAGTTGTAGCTTACCATTTGGAAATACCACCAAATCTCTCCAAAGTTCATGATGTGTTTCACATATCACTGTTGTGAAAATACATGTCTGACACAACGAATGTACTCACCTATGAAAAAATAGAACTGGAACCCTATTCGAATTATTGTTAAGATCCTATCAATATTCTTAATACTAGAGAACAAGTGTTGAGATACCGGATGACTCTTCTAGTAAAAGTTCTAGGGAGAAACTATAAGATGAAAGAGGCAATGTGGGAACCCGAGGAACAAATGATGAAGAACCACCCAAATCTTTTTATGCAGTAGTATTCTAGAAATTTCGAGGATGAAATTTTTTAAAGGATAGAATGTTACACCCCAAGCTTCCATGTTATGTTTCTCTTTGAATAATGTAATAGCTTGCGTTGTACACGACATGGAGTTTTAGCACACCATGACAAATCAAACTAGCCATTATGAATAGTAATACCCAGTTTTTGAAATTTTATAAATTTTATTTTTCAAAATGGACTTCATTTTTGGATTTGGAATATCAAAATTATCTTAGGGTGAATTTTTTGTATTTTTCTGAAAACTTTCATTTTTTGATGAATAGTGAAAAATATTGTGTTGTTGTTTAAAACTGAATTTTTATTTAAATAATTAGTTATTTTATTTAAATTTATTTTAGGTCAAAATAGATATATAATACCTATATATGTTCAATGTAATTCATTGGAGTCATTTTATAATAATATTAGATATATATAATTTTATTGAACTTTTAACGTCTTTTACCCACCTTCTTAGCACATTTGAAAATTTGCATAAAACGTAATTTTACCACTTCTATAAATTGAAATTTAAAAATATTAGAGACATGATTGACATAATTACGTAAAATTTGGTTCAATATGATGATAATATTTTTTGGTGAATAGTAACTTTTGAATTTTATTTACCACTGTTAAAAGTAAATAGGGTAATTAAAGGTAAAACTGATATTATAATTACACTAAAAGATGTCCTAATTATTTTGGATAATTGTATTTAGACCAAAATTAACCTTAGTAATAAAATATGATCCTTTTGGTCCACTTGGATTAGATTATGAAATTTAGTATTATTTTATTTAAAGAAGAGTTAAAAGTGTTAAATTCAAATTTTATTAACTAAAACATTTATTATATAGGGTAATACATAATATAAATTTGACTATAAATATTTATTAGAAATATAAAATTATTTCCTACATATTTTTATTTTATTTATAATTTTTAGACATTAAATAATTAAATTTATTTATGACACAACGATGATGCAGTAATTACCTTATTATTGAAAGATTAAAATAATTGATATTATAAATATTAAAATAATTGTAAATTGAGACTTTTTATGTACTCCAATAATATTATTGGTTAATATGAAATGTTATGATTTATTAAATAATTTTTTTCGAAATTATAAAGTTATTATGATTTTCACAAAAACCAAATACTAAATAGTATCAAAATTGACATAAATGAGCTTTTAAAACAAATATAATATTATTAATTGAAATAACATTTCTAAAAATCTAATGTTTGGCCAAAGGACTTATATAAGGTTTTATATATCAATAATGAACCACTTGGTGTTCTCTTTTATTTTTATTTTAAGTTTATTAACCATTTATTATAATAATGAAAAAATACATGGTAAAAGTTAAACTATTTAACTAATAGTTAAATCTAAACGATAAGGTTAATATGGTGACCTAAATCTGTATAAAACCTATTTTCTGAGAGTTTTTTAACCCAGAACCACCTTAATCCTCAAAATAAATATTTTTTGAGCCATTATAAACTGAATATGATTATATTATAAAATAATATTTCAAGCTTTTCTTAAAGTGACCCTCACCTCTCTTATAAAAGGGTAATTCCCCTTCTTTGAATTCAACACCTCCAAATCCATTTGGATAGGCCAAACCATGCTCAAATATCATACCAAATACCATAAATTCAACCTAGAGGCCTTACTTTGATCATAAATCCATCCTAAGGAGCCCTTTTGATCAAATCAAAAGGAAGCACCCGAAGAAGAGGTAATAATTTCATCACCTCTTTTAAAGATATTTTCTTCTTCCACTTCCTCTTTCTTTGTTGTTTCCATAACAAAATAATAAATCCAGTACCTTCAACATAATTTGATGTTATTATAAATATGGTACAACCATATTCATTATTCTATCCATCCTATGAATGACAAAGTCGGCATACGTGTGTACGTATGGTTTACCGTCTCCACGTCGTGGTGTAGTTTTTTATTCAACACTTCATTATTTGGATGGGTATAATAATGAATATAATTTATTTAAATAAAAAATATAACATTTTAATGATTATTTATATATGATATACCATCCAATTACATACTATTTCACCATCAATAGAATGATACTGTCGCTCGTGCGTACGTACGGATTACTGTCTCCACAAACGTGATGAGATTCATTCCCCATCGTAATCATTCAAGAATAATTTTCATTTTATGATTAAAAACAATGTTTAAGAACATAATATCATTCTGGATATAAATAAAATACATCCTATCTATAACAAATATTACTTAAGTAACAAAACATATAAAATAAAAAAAATTAGTTAACACCCAAAACAATGATACTACTGAAATATTATTAACAAAGAAATATTAGAAGATAATATATGATGTCATATTTATGTATGTGGTTCCTTTATAATTTAATAACAATTATTTAACTATAATAAATAATGTTAACCTACCATCGACCAAGGAAAAGTACAAGGTAAAGGTTAGTTATACAATCTCTTCATTATCTAAGGTTTTTTATACGTGAGTATCTACTAGGACCTCATTATCATCCACATCCATGTTTCTTAAAAATATATTTCAAAACATTTTTACAATTTCCTAGGATATGGTTTAAAGTCATTTATACCCTTGTTTTAATTTTTATAAAATGTTTATAAATGAATCTTTCCGTCATTTTCCAAACAAGGTCTTTTACGACCTTTTCGACAAAGTTAAGGAACAATTGTTTTTTATAACTTATATGGAAGATGCGGCTATTTTCCCCCATTATAATACCTTTGAAGCTTCCCTTACAAGATTATAATAATATTTTCAAAATAAATGTGTTCTTTTATAATTACATTACTTATAAATGATTTCAAAATAGTAAGAGATATTTCTATCCTTGATTTCATCTATGTCAACATCCTTTGATGGATTTTACACTTGTTTGAAGTTGATTTATTATGATACAATCTTCCATATTGTATTGAAGTTTTTGTGATATGTATGACTATGGATATGTTATTTTTATACCATTAATCGTTTATGGTTTATGTATTAACATTTTGTATTCTAGGTTTAATACGAATATTTATGTTATGTTTTAACCTTTTCATATGAAGAATGCATTGGACTTAGTAAGTGATGGGTGAAACCCGCTATATCTCATCGATGCATCGGTACGTATCATGACACAAACTAGTTTATGGGCACAATTCCTTGAAAAAATCTTATTTGTAGTCTTGGAACGAGGCCTTGAATATGTGGTTATGATGTCTGACATTATGAATTCCATCATTATGAAATTGGATATTGATATTACATGTGATTATTCGACTAATAGAATATCCGTGTGAATAAGTAAATGAAATTATTTGATTTATCTTTTCTATATTATGCCGAAATTTAAGTTTAAAATTATTCTATTTTAGTCTTATAAATTTCCGTAAATGTTTACGATTATTTATGAAAGTTTCTACTATATTTTTATCCTTACTGAGCACCTAAGATCACCACTTTCTGTGTTTTATTTTTCCCAGGATGCGAAGAAGTATATTATGACTAAACTACAGGGATAGTCTAAGGGGGATGAATGTGTTAAAAGGAGACACAACGTGGTTTTTTTTAATTCATAATGTAATATAAAACTTATTTTTGTATCTAGTACTTCCAAGGATACTAAACTGGTCAGTCTTTTGGGATTTAATCTCTTATGATCATGCCAATGTTATATAATAATGCACTAACTCTAAGTAACTAGGGTCGAGGCGTTACATATTATGTGGGGAAAATATGAATTTAATTTATAAATTTTATCAATTAATGATTTTTTTAATATGGGAAGTAGCTGATTAGAGAACTTAACTCTCTTGAGATAATCACACATTGAAAAAATTAATTTATATTAAGAAAACAAGTAAAATATGCTTGGGAAATGTTTAAGAAATTAAAAATGAAATAATGAAATAACATTTAATCTTTGATAGTAGTTAGAAAAACAACTAGGATAGTATGAGGATAATGAACTAGTAAACTCATCACTATAAAGAATAAATAACATTATTTTACTCTATATTACTACAACCAAGATTGAAAATCTCTATGATTCATTCTTAGAAGAACATTTCAATAATTATCCTATGAAATGGAATATCTTAGCAATGAATAGAATAATGAAGTATATATAGGGAACATTGAATTAAGGATCCATAATATATTATAGAAATATATTTCATTTTATGGATTATTCAGGTACTAATTGGATTAGTAACATTTTGAATTTAAAATCCATAAGTTTTTGAGAATTTGACATTGTAAGAAACTATGTTAGCTTACTATATGAGAAACAGGGTTGTGTTTCTTTAAGTATAGTAGTCAAAGAGTGTATTTTATTTGAAAAGTATTTTAATCCAGTTATGTGGATGATGTATTAATTAAAATATATTAGTGGGACGCAAAACAACTATTGATAATTTATTTTGACAACACAACATCTATTGAATAAATGAATAATTGTGTACATCACTCTTTCATGAAGTGTATAAAACCCCTTCTATTTATTACATATTAATTGGTTATTTATTACATAATAATAAAAATAATACAACCTAGATGATTGATAATAATTTTGTATTTGGGAATTATGTACAGTACATAACAACATAAAACTGGAAATACATCATCATTATTGAAAACTTCCTTAACATGGACATACTTAAAAATACATGTGATAACATGGGGAGAAACATAAGAGAGGGGTGTGAAATAAATCCCACTAATGAAATAAACATGGAATAAAATTAAGAAGGTAATACAAGTTAGGAAATATTAATATAAATAGATAAAAATGGTTAGAATCATAAACATGAACATTGAGGCATGATATAGCATGATAAGAATAAAGGAAACATGGGCAATTTCCAAATAACGTAAAATAGAACATCATAAACATAGTTCATGGATAACTATCAAGAAATCATGATAGTCAAAGTCCCATAAAAGAAGCAGGTTTAATCTTTATACCAAAATGATGTCTCATAAGTCTAAACATTACCCAATTTATTGTTTCTCTATATAATTTCGGGTTCACTCGTCACTTTCATTTCAATCTCATGATTAAGTGTTCCACACAGATCAAACAACATGGAATAATTTTTCATCACATTTTATCCCATGATAATTTTTTGTGAAAAAAATAAATGTATGTATCCAATAAAATAAGTATAATTTTATAAATGTGAAAACCCATGATAGGAATTGGGTATGGATATTCACTACACATTGTTTTGGCAAAGAACCCTATAGTGAAATTTTGACAGCATAACAGGGGAACATAAATGTTCATGGGAGAGTTTAATGTGAGTAAATAGGGTCTCTCATCATTAAGAAACCGTATGTTATCTATGGGGCATATGAAAAAACAAACCCCAACACTAGTAATTAGAAATAAATGGTCACAGAATGAAGAAGATTCATAAATTAAGGGGATAAAGAGACGATCCCCTACCTTGAGAGGGTGATTCCAAATGCTTGGGAGGAGATTATTGAGAGCCTAGGTGAACCATGGGAGGACTCTAGAGAGGTAATGGTAGAGTTAGGATGTTCACCAAGGATTATGAGTGATAAGAAATAGGAAATTTTGTGGCCTTATATAAGAAATGAGTGGGAAATTCATTATCATTTCTAAAACATTGGTTTAGGACTCTATATAATAAAACAACCAAAATGACAAACCTTCCCTTGGTTATTTTCCAATGGTTTATACCAAAATGGATTGGGTTTCATTATTTTATAAGGTCAAAGTCTAAACATAAAAAAAATACCCTTTCTTATGTGGATGTGAGTCATTTAGTTAATGATTATTTTCAAAAACTTGAAATATATTAATGGATTGGAGGATACTAAAAGGATTTATAAAATTAATAAAATAAACAAAATATCACTTTATTTTAAAGGAAAAACATATATTTGGTTGTGGATTCCCTTAATAGTATTTATTAAATCACCTTTTGGTCATTATAATGTCATAATATACATTATATATTTATACAGAGTTTATTTTTTACCTGAAGATTTGATTGTCTCATAAAATTATAAAAAATTAACCATTAGATAACTTTCATGTTATGAATCCAAAAAATAATATTCATTTCCTATAAATAATTTTATAAATATTTTAATTTTCAATTTTAAAATAAGAATCACCATTTATTGAGAACTAATCTATTTTTTGACAATAATAGTTTTTGAACCCTTATAAAATTACATTAGACTTCATAAAAATTATATGATCATCTATATATGATAAACATTATTTAATAATAATATTTAATGAAATATTATTTATTTTAAAAATACATTAATTCATGAAAATATATTTCGTAATTGAATTTGAATATTACCCAAAAATGCATTTTTTTTATAGTATTAAAATAAAAATCTTTTATAAAGTAAAAAATAATAAAATGAAAGTATATTCATTAATATATAAAAAATAATGTATATAATCATATTTATAGGGTCTTTATACATATCCTTTTAATACACCAACAGACTCCTTAAGAGTAGTGTGTGTTCCAGTGATACTTTCATGGGGTAGTTCCCCATATATTGTTTGGGTTGTGATCCCGAAGAGCATAAACTTATCCTATAAATAGTTTTTTAATTCATAAGTTCTTGTAACTTATTTAGGGATTGGTCATGTGAAAATCCAAGTGATGTTATCTCCCTCATAAACCCTAATAAATATTTATTTTAGGGTACGATCCTACTTGCACAAGAGCCTCAGCCCAGTTGGTGAGGACTCGTTAGGTGCATCCAAGAGACCCGAGATCAAATCCGGGTTGAGGCATATTTCTGGGCAATGTAGCAGTACTGTAGCAGGAACTATAGCAGTACTGTAGCAGGCATTTTTCAGTATTGTAGCAGCCGGAACTATTCATCCATTTGGGCCTTCGGGCCACCGGTTTGGTCCTCAGGTCCTGCAAGGCTTTCGGGTCACGCAAGGCCATCGGGCTAGTTGATTCTCAAGGACTTCAGGGAACCTTAAGGCCTTAGGGCCACCCCAAGGCCTTCAGAACACTGAATGCATGCCCCAGACACACTACAAAAAAGGAACAGCCTCAGAAGAGGATTCAGAGCAGGTGCACTCACCAGAGCAGAGCCAAATGGATTGTCAGAATGAGAGGGTATGGCTATGCCATCGGTACTAGTCTGTGCTTGCACGGGAAGCCTAGTCAGACGGTCATGAAAAGGTTGAGAGCTACTATCGAGATGCAGATGTTGGGGAGGGGCAGTTCCTTGTAGATAGTCTGGAAGAATTTCATAAGACCTTTAGGTCATGTAATCTCTTAAGCCTACGGGCCATGTAATCTCTGAGCCTACGGGCCTTGTAAGGGTTCCCCCTCATCCCTTGAAAGGGGGGTTACCAAAATCAATAAAAATGAAGGTCTTCGGGCCATTCAGGTAGGGTACGATCTTACTTGTTTAGGTCATCACTTTTTTTGCTCGTGTCAACTAGATTTGTTAAAACCTGATATTTATATTAATTATAGGATCAATGTTCAATGGATAAATTATTAATGGTAATGATGATTAAAAGTCTTTTAAATATGATAGGATATAATAAAACCAAATATGTTCTTGTTTTTTATAACCATATTACATAATAATATGTTCAGTTAAATCATAAGGAGAATTTTATTTATAATAGTTTAGGTCATTGCATAGTATTGGGGATATAGTATAATTTTATAAAAGAGAATGTAGAGGATAAAATTATGAAACCAGATTTTTTTAAACATAGAATTACTTAGATATATTCAATAAATCATTGGCTACAAAGGTTTTTGAGAATAAAACATTTAGTTCACCAAATTCCCTCAAATTGATTATGTTTGAATTCCCCTCTACCTATTGTATTTGAAGATATATTTTTTTTCATGAAATTATTTAACATTCATTTTTATAAATAAGATAAAATAGACACTATATATGGGTACTTAACGAAAAAATATTTATTTTTCATTATTTTTTGAAATAAATATAGTAATTAATTATTTCTCTTATTTTATACAATTAATTACAACTCATGTAGAATTAGAGAAATTTTTAGTTACTTATCTTTATGATTTAGAATAGTGTTAATTTTGAATGAATGGAAATGATCACATAAGAATAAGTAAAACCCTTTGAATTTTTAGTATCAAGGGGAGAGAAACACAAGAGGAAAATTACTCAAGGATCTGGATTTGATAAATATCATGAAAATATCATGCCATAGTGGGTAGAAACAAAATAAAACATTATAGAATAATACAAATAGGTTTTATTGGATTTTTTTCAATTATATTTCCATTATGATGAAGTATTTTATTTTGGAGGTATGGATGAAGATACCCATAGATACCATATTTTGGAATATGGGATAATTCAATGAATCCTTGTGATTCAGAATGACACATTTAGGGTAGAAATATGTTGAATAAGATACAATCTTTTCACACCATAAAGTAATTCACCACACCATCATATTTAGAAAAAAAGGTTCATATAAAAATGATGGTGTGATAGTCTGATGAAGGATTGGTGGGTTTTTGATCACCTAATTTCCCCCCATTCAAATTATGATGGAAGAGATATATTTAAAGATCATTTAAGGATTTATATTCATGTATAAGAAGTTAAATTTTTTTATTAGATAATAATTTTTAATTTTTAATTCAAAATTTATAGAAATATTCTTAGTTGTGGATAAATAGAGTAGATAAACACACATATAAAAGAAAGATACAAATATCTTGGATGTCCAAAATTAGAGAAGAAGTGTGGATTAGTCTAGAATTATAATGAATATATATATATATAATGTGTAGTGGAATTATACTAGATTACATGGAAGATCAGATCTAGAATATAGAGTGTTTTGCATATTAGCTAGGATCTGGAAGTAAAGACTGAATCTTCCTGAAGAACACCCATTATTATTTAGTTTTGTTACATTCATTCAAATATTTTTTATTTTGACTTGCATGTCAATATCATACATTTTATCCCTATTGAAAATAGCCTTGGAAGAGAAGAAGAGTCCATGGACCCTGTATTATGAGATCTCTTCATGATTTTTATGATCACATACTAATGTAGTAGTGGTCAATTACCATATGAACATAGTGTTGATATTTGATGTGTCCTATTATGGGTGGACCATGTAAAACCATTTCTTAATGGTCCTTATTTTTTTATTTTTTTATACTTATAAGATTGATTCATGTTATATTATCCAATGATAAGAAAAATCAAAAGTTTTCTATAGATAAGATGATTTTTTCTAGACATCCTAATCCACCCCCCTAGAGGGTTTACTACAGGACAATAGTTTACAACACCTTCAAATAAAAAACGAATATATCCACATTCAATAAAAGTCAATTTCCCGCTAACGATGTGGAAAAAATAATATAATATAAAAATTTATGTTGTTTTTAGTTATAGTTTTTAATGGCCTACCCCAATTTCCTTATATTTTATTCATATTTTCATGGAATGGGCTAGAGTAGAGAAACAATAAATTTTCTTATATACTTTTTTAGAATATATATTCATTCAAAAATTTCATTATATTTATTTTAAAATAGAAACTTCTTAAAAATACTTTATAAGTCTATCATATTATTAAAATCATATATGAGCTTAATATATAAACTATACACTAGGTGAATTAGGGTGGTCATGCATTGGAAATTTAAATTTTCATTTTTTCCCTCTAGTTTGATAGAAGGAAATTTTTGAGGTTTTTAAGTCATTTAATAAATTTTATATTTATCTTAAGTTTATATTTAATTACATAATTTTATTTAAAAAAATATAATGTTCAAAAATATTAATAAAACAGCCTTAAATCGAACTTTTTTTGGCTAATAACCTATCTCATTCATGTCTGTAGATCAAACAATAATGTCATGGTAAAATTGATTACATGGATTGATGTAATAAATATTTTTTGATTTTTAATTGTGTTATTAATTTCGTATAATCACTTGCCTTAATATGTTTTTGATAAATCACCTACCTTTAATTTTTTTGATTTTTTTTCAGAACGATGATATTGTGGGAAATAAATTTTATTTTATGTTTAAATGATAATATTAAATTACAATTATTAGTTCTTTTATAATGGTATAATATAAAATAAATTCATTTCACAAAGATCATAATATTCTTGAGAGTTAGAAATTTGAAAGAGTTAATGTTGTAGCTTTGGAAATATTCTCTTATAATTTATTTGAATATTTTTATTAAATGGGTATGTTTATAACTAAAAAATTGATTTTTAACCATTTTTTAGATCAGACACTTGAGTAAAACAAAATTAATTTATAGAGGAGTTTGATACATATTGTTTATGTATCATTTTGGTAGTGATTTTTACAAAAAAAATGAGCTTTATTCATCACAACTTCTAGTAATTTTAAAATTGTATATAGAAAGGAATTAATTTACTAAAATAAATTATAAATTATGAATTTAAAATAAATTGAAAAAAACTATGTCATGGTGATCATTCGTTACCTGATGTGCCCTAGATGTAATGAAAATAATAAAAATGAGTTATACCATGCATAAAATTAAGATTCATTGTTCTTCATATGTTTTTTCGAAGAATGATTTAATAAAATTAATAAAATATTTTATATGGGAACCTTGATTAAAGCATGTTTTAGTTTCAAAGTGAACTCGAGGATGATGTGGTAGTAATTTAATGAATTTATTTTAAATAGAAATTATCCTTGCTGATATTAAAAGATAAGATGAAGGATATTTGTTATTTTAAGGTTCTTTCACTCAAAGATATCATTACCTAGATATTCATATTATATGACTGATTGAAACATATTTTTTTTAATTATAATCGAGGGAAAGAGGCCTATCCCCTTCCAATCAACAGAGCCTCAAGGAGGTTGAAAATAATGTAAACCAAGGGCATCTCTTTACGTAAATATCTGACACTACTGAGGAAGAGACACCAAACCATCAAAGATGGTTAACCCCCTTTCTGAACTTCCCTAACATGAAAGCCCGTCGGCAACAAAATTGGATTCTCTCCAACTGTGGTGTAAGCATTGACCCAAAGGTGCCTCCATAACACACTTTCGGATAATGTAGGTCATATCCCAGGGAGTTTCATGCCTCCCCAAGATCATATTCACTAGGATCATAGAATTAGATTCCACTTCCTACACATGGAATCCGCGCTCTCTGCACACCTGATGTCCCGTGAGCAGTGCCCGAGACTCCACCCCCAGGGAAGTGCATCGGACATAAAACATACAGAACGCCACAAGGATAGAGCTGCTCGGGTTTCAAAAGACTCCACCTCTCATGACTCCATTCCGGAATGAACCATCCACATTGAGCTTATGCCGGCTGGAAGTAGGACTCCAACCAATCCATCTTCCCCCCCCGAACCTTCCTGCGAGACAGGTCTGTTAAGAATGTTACAAACCAGGGCCGATTTCTGACTCCCTTTGATCAACGAGATCATCTCGCAACTGAGGGACCTCGACCTTATAAAATGAAGTGAAACAGACATCTGAGAGCCCAGTCAGGATTGGTTCCTTGCCTCCCATATGATCTAGCAGATGGATGCCAGAATGATGGCCTGGACCTTGCCTTCCATGCTTTTGTTTTCCACACTGTGGAGCCATGAAGACATGAGCCCTTGGAAGAAGGGCTGTTGCGTGCCAATCTGAGGTTGTGGGCAGCAAAGTGACCAAATATTGACCTCCCATCTTCTCTGAGTGAAGAGACGATCTACTAATTCCCTCCTCGGGTTCACACAGCAAAAGCACCGGGAGGCTAAGTGAATACCCGTCCTCTTAATGTTTTCATCTGTGGGTAAAGAATTATTTTGAATGCGCCAAACGAAGAAAGTCATCTTCATGGGTATTTCTTTACATCATGATTTTGCGGCCCACTCCTCAAAAATGCTCTCCACATGCATGCTCCTTACACTCCTGCTCCTTCTGTACTCCCGGACAGAGAAATTACCCGCGGCTGAACCTGTGAGGCAGAATATGTCCCCCTCATCAATCAATCTGACATTGTTGAACACCGTCTTCTACTCTTCGTTAAGCACAACCTTAATCAGTATAGGGTACGTGCTTGCTTCCTTGAATCTGATGTCGGGAGAAGGAAAACTTGGAAAAAACAGCGTCACCCCCGCCCAGTTATCCTTCCAAAATCTGATATCCCCTCTTACGATAACCCACCGGGTAGAAGAATTAAGATCGTCAAAAAGCTCAAACATGCATCAAGAAAGGACGGTACAACCTGTTCTTCTTCCTTCTCCAAGCTCCCGCTGGTCTCCGTACCTATATATCCTTGAAGAAAGAGGCCCCCAACGGATATCATCCCGTAATGATATCCCAAGAAAACCTCGCCTGCATGCCTTGTATGTCTTCTACGATGTCGCGCAACCCCACGCCTCCCTCCGACACGGTTCGTGCCATACGCTCCCATGTCGCCCAGTGGCAGCGTCCAGATTGATTGGCGCCCCACAGAAGAGCGGTCATGACCTTCTCCATTCTCTCAATGGTCTCCTTAGGTGTCTTGATAATAGACAGAACATGCATTGGGATAGTGGAAAGGACATTGTTGTTAAGCGTGACACGCCCCCCGAAGGATAAGAATTTTCTCTTCCAGTTCAGGATCCTCCCCAAAATCCGATTCATTATGTCTTTAAAATGGCTTATTTTAATGCGTCTGGTAGAGAGAGGCACCCAAAGATACAAAAAAAGAAGCTTCCTCCCTTGGCAACCCAATATTCCCTAAATAACCCTGCAGCGGAATCCCGAGCACTTATTGGAAATGAAGACATGGCTCTTCCCTGGCTTGATATTCTGGCCGCTTAAAGTACCATATACTGAGAGGACGTTCATGAGGCTGATAAAAGATATTCGCCTACCATTCGTGAAGATCAGAATGTCGTCTGCGAACATCAAGTAAGAGATAGCTTCCAATCCTCTCCGACTGAAGAACGGTTCTAGACTTGCATTTTCCATTCCTCTGAAGATTCCGGGAGAGTGTGTCCTATGCCATAATGAAGAAAATAGGAGACAATGGATCCCCTTGACGAACGCCCTGAACCGTTTTGAGGAATCCGAAGAATTTACCCTTCATAGAGATTGAAAGCCACGGAGATGAATAACACCTAAAACAGAGTCGCAAACCCATTCTCGGAAGCCAAACCTGCGCATCTCCTCAATAATAAAGCTCTATTCAACCTTTTCATAAGCCTTATCCATGTCGACTTTGAAGATAACATTGGATCTGATCACCCTTCTATTAATGTCGCTCACAAATTCGCTAGTGATTCTGATCACCCCCTGTATGCTTCTACCCAAGATAAGCCCATGTTGATCGCCAGCAACCACCCTCAGAATAATCTCACTCCAGCGCCTCGCGAGAAGACTTTCCAAAATCTTATAAGATACATTGCAAATGAAGATGGACATATACTTCCCAATAGAAGTGGGTTCCCTAACCTTCGGGATGAGAAACACCCTCTAAGCACTCACCGGTCTACTGATTGCACCACCCCGAAAGTAATCCTGTATGGCCGGCCTCTACCACCTGCTTGCCAAAAATCTCCCATGCGGCAATGTAAAATTCTCCAGGAAATCCATCCAGGCCAGGCGCACTGTCATGCAGAAAATCAAGGACCAAATTCTTTATCTCCTCTTCACTAGACAGAAGTGACAAGTGATCATTATCTGTATTCCTCACGATACACGGTACACCTTCCCAAAACTCCTCCGCCTCCTCAGTAGTAAGATTAATCCCCTGGTTTCTGTCCGTCTCCCCAGCCAATAGTTTTTCAAAATGTTCCAAATCTAAGAGACCAGTGACCTCCACATAGCATAGAGAACTTGTTCTCCTCCCAGACGTTCTGCAGCTCCTCCTCTAACCTTTAAATTTCCACCTGAATGGTTTCCACTCCCGAGCTGGCATTGTGCATGTCGGCTAACCATTCGAGAATGGCCTTCTTAAGATGATTGAGCCTATTTGTGAGACCATGCCAGGCCCTCTGGATGTCCTCATAGCCCCATGAATACCTAACCATTTCCATGAATCTTCTCTCCCGGTGCCAATTGGAAGAATAATGGAAAGTGCGGTGTTTGGACACGTCCTTGCTCAGTTCCACAAGAATCAGCGCATGATCGGATAAAGAGAGAGGAAGGTGTGTAACCGATGATTTCCCGAAGGAGTCAATACCCTGGAGGTTAGCAAAGCACCTGTCCAGTGGACTCCATAGCCCACTAGACCCCTGTGATTGTTCCACCAGGTGAAGCCATTTCCTTTGAAACCCAAGTCCAATAACCCTGCCGAGGAGATGAAGTCACCAAAATCCTGCAACCCACCATTAAGAAGTGGAGAACCCCCATTCTTTTCTGATGGGTCGAGGATAGCATTGAAATCGCCGCCCACAAACCATGGGAGCGAGCCCAAATGTCCCAAGAATTGCCACAACTCGAGTCTTTGGTGATCCACATTATTGGCGCAGACGAAAGAGTACAACACCTCACCCCCTGCAAAGGAGATTTTAGTATTAATACACTATGACGTAAGGCTGACTAGTTCAACTTTAGTAGTGCGTTTCCAACATATTCAAATTTGTGAGTTGCCAGGAAGCCCATGCATGCATGATTTAAAACCCATCCTCTTGGCCAGCTAAGGAAAAAAGAAATGTCCAAACCTACCTCCTTCAATTTGGAACGCGTTATTGGCCTAGAAAGCCTCTTGATCAAGTCGTATCGCTTGGGAAGAATAACCTTCTTCTTGCCCCCTTCAGAATCCTCGAGCTGCGGAAGTTGAGCCAGCAACGAGGGTGGCGGGGAGAACGACTCGTAGTCCCCATTCAGAATAGAAACCAGAAGAAATCGATGAGGTGACCCCCGTGAAGACTCCATTTCTTTCAACACTCCTGCCGGAAGCGGCTCCTTGCGAGGCAACCTGCTTGGGACTGGAGACCAGCGTCGAAGAAGAGAATGTTGAATGAAATCAGGGGAAATCTTGGAGGAGATCCAAAAAATCCGATGAAGGCGGAGACAAAAGCCTAAGAGGTCGAGTAGGTGAGCTTGCCCATGCATCGCACCCCCCAGAGTCTTCGTAACAAAAAAAAGTCGGGGCAGAATTGTCAACGACACCGCGTGCCACAGGAGGCAAGGAAATCAGGTCGTTTTGGGGAAAACCAGGCATTAGTGGCTCCATAACAGGTCTGACGGACAGATCCGGCAGAGTAGCACGTGCCTGGGGCCCTCCATTTGAATTTGAAAAATCATGTATAACGGTAACCTGCTCAATTGACCTTGACGTTGTCTCCTGCAACTCCGACTCCATCCGAACACCGTGCCGATCACCTTGTCGTCTGGAGCTAGATCCAGCACTGGACCTCTGTTTTCTACAGGCCATCGTCGAATGCCCCTGGAGGCCGCATGCCAAACAAAACCTCGGAGGATCTTGGAAGAGAAGCCTTTTCCAACAAATGAAAACCATCCCCATCCCTTAAAAGCAACCGCCCCGGGAGCTCGGACGAGATGTCCATTTTGTGGGGGCCACTCCCAATATGGGGTGGAGGATAGGAGTCATCTTGGTCTGCAGCAGCCTGCAACAGGTCTCTCATGGTGGGAAGATGACGTAGCAGCCTTTGTTGAAGTATTAGGCAGCATGGACGAAGTTTCGCATGGGTTGATGAACTACCCCCAACAACCCAAGAAAATTGGTTTTTGGTCATCTATATAAAACGGGATCCAATCCCATTGTTTGTGAGGGTATATGGTGTGTAATACTTGTGTACTGGTGATCCTCCAAGTTGGATACGGAAAAGAGTGAATATAGAGCAGTCCCCCTTCTCCCGTGGACGTAGGTCATACGACCGAACCACGTCAATCTTGTGTTGCTCCGTTTTCATCTTCGTTTTGTGTGTTTGAGGTACCACGCACCTCCATTTTGCCCCAACACATTTCCATACAAATCCTCCAGGAAGCCGTCGACTGATAGCAGGTCGTGTCATCATCGGACCGAAGGAACAAACCCAAACCATCTCCCACTAATTTCAGAATGGTTGGATTATGGAAGGGAAGCGGAAGTCCGGGAAAGCGGACCCAGATGGCCGTTGAGGGGGATTCCCTTCCATGATGATGATCCCAAGACCAGCGGGATAAGGAAAACTGTCATGAACCATACCGGCGATCCACCCGGGACTAAGCATTCACAAATTCTTCAAAGGAAGAACAATGAATGTTGAACACAAACCTGTAGAAATCCGAGACGACCACCAGAAGCCTAAGACCCCCGGAACTGACAAATTCTCTGAACACGCTCAGTGGAGGTTTTTTGAAGCCAAACCGGGCCACCAAGGTAAGGTCGTGGAAAGACGAAGTGCCCTGAAGAACTTCTTCTATCAGCTCCACCATGGGAAAGTCATCCACCTTGCGGGCAGACCAGGGACCAGACGCCAGCGGAGTGGCGCACGGAAGTTCGGAGGTCATCCCACCACCATTCGAGACTGAGGAAGCCAGCTCACCACATAGAGCATCTTTGAAAGATTTCCCCTTGAAGCTGCCTGCCGTCGTTCCAATCGTCCCCCAACAGGGAGAAACATCCACACCATCAGCTTCGTAACCAGAGGCAGGATGGGAATTAAGAATAGCCGGAGGGGGCATAGTTGTTTTTTATATGAAAACCATAGGAAATGTAAGTTAAAAAATTTATTTGAGGAATCCAAAAAGATATAAAAATATGAAGGTGGGTGATCCATCCATTTTCCCTAGAAATTTTAAATCTCTTGGTTGTGATATAGAGATTCCAAATATTATAATTTCATAAAAAATACCACTATATGTTTTCATGTTTCATATATATTTATTATTCATAAAATATTAATTGTATTTTCATAACTTTTGAGAGAGTGATTTTTAGAGAATATCAAAGATTGTTTTTCAAAAAAAAAGTAGACTTCAATATAGAAAAATTTTAATGATTAATTTCAGAATTTATTTTTAGTCATTATTTAATGATAATGTATAAATCCTATTTCATTAAATTTAATTTGTTTAGATTTTATCATGCATTTCATCTTTTTTACTTACTATTATTGAATTATGGACCAGTGATGATTATTTTTATATTTATCCTCAGTGAAAAAATCCATTTAATTGGAATAAATTAGATATAAGATGACATTTACTTGAAGATTCAAATAAATTCATTTTATAATGAAATTAATAATAATATTACAATGTTTGGGTCATGAAGGTAACACAAATGGTTATTTTCATTGGAAGGGGGAAAGGTCTCTATAAAGTGAACCAAGAATCATTGAATTTTTGGTTGGTTTGAGGAATGACATGGAATGTGTCCAACCAGATTTGCAGGTCAGGGTAGAGGTTGGGCTGAGCTCCTCTATAGCTGTTGCAACCTATGCTAAAACTATGTCTTGGTGATCAGCCATCCACTATCTAAGACAATAGATATGAATGTAATTTGGTTCCATTATAACAATAATTTCTTTTAATCACCCAGGTGGGTGTTTCTAGTATTCGGACCTTATTACAGGAAACATTTAGGTAGCACAAAGTCCCCATATATGCTTTTTTGGTTTGGATACATGAGATTCTTCAATACGGCTCTCTTCTGAGTTATATGCTCCCCTACATCAATTCTGATCCACAACCATTTCAACACGTTAAATGAAAATGTAGTGGGAGATATTGATCCTAAAGGGGGTAAAGAATCATTTCTAGGATGAAAAGGGAGCAATCCATTTATCATAACTTGGTAGAAGCAAAGAAAATTTATAAAGAAGACAACTCCCAATACTATTCAGACTATAAAAAAAATCAAAACATGGTTGGTCCCTCTAGTTCTAGTTCACGGAATCAGAATAAAGGCATCTATAATTATGGAAATTATCATGTTATGAAATTTAAAAGAACAAGACTACAAAATGATTACCCAAATTTATAGAAACCCATGGCCATCAGATCCTATGATAAACCAAAGTATACTAAGGAATATATAATGATGACTACAATATCATCTAAATCTAATGTGGTTGAGGTGCATAAAATGTATTAGGAGCATGGAACTTCTCCTTGTGATGAGGTTAAGGAAGCTCAAGATGATATAAAATATGATCTATATGATATTATTGAATTATATTCACTTGATGGGCTTTGAAAGATGCAAGAAAATAGGATTTTATGAAAGAAAATTACTTGGAACCACTCCTAAACTCTAAGAGATTTTGGAGGAGTCTTTCTCTATCAACATATGAAAGGGGGATGCTAATAGAATGTTTAAAATAAAACACTGAGTAGATCTCAGAGAAGAGGATGATTTTTTTATAAAAAAAATGATCGTAGTTTGAAAAATGGATTGAATGAGGGGTAAATAATATTGGAGGAGTATATTAAGACCTGTGACATGATGGTATATCATTTTTAAGGTCCCATAAATAATGATCCATACATTGAGGTACTCTATATTGAATAGAATTATATAGGGTAAATGATTCTAACTCTTTTAAATTCATCTTAAATTTCCTAGTAATCACTAACATGGCTTGTTGTTTGGGGTTGTACTGGATTTTTATGGTTTCCAGGTTCCCATTAAAAGTTTTTTATTTAAAATAAAAATGAACATTTTCCATTAAATGTTCCATGTTATGTTTAATTGATTTACCATATTTATTATTTTGTCATTGATAATTTTTGTATATATAGGCGATAGATCAAAAATCAAAGAGAATATTTTTTAGCTGTGTTTATTGAAAATAGAATCTTGAATCCTGTAAAATGAAACATATTTTCATTAAGAAACAATTATATAGAAATTCCTATGTTTAGGAAGGAGATAGAGAAGTTTTGATAGGAACAACTTATTCAACATTGTGTATAAAAAATCATGTCATAGTTATTTCCTAGTATTTTTGTAATGGATAAATTAAAAAGTTTAATCCAATGTTAATTTCTCAGTTAACATGATTTGGACTACATATGTTGTTTATAAGTCATGGTTTAATTATATTTTATTTTATTGAAATTTTTTAGTAAACATGCCATGCTTGAAGGTTATATTTTTGAAGAGGTATTTTTCTAGAGGATATGTTCAGGGTTTTCTAACATGGGGAAAGAAATGTGACATTCCCATAAGTTGTAGTTTTTGAAAAATATAATGAAATAAGTTGTGGTTATTTTCAATATGTCAGGGTGAATTTATGTAATGGATTTTATAAATTTTGAAACGATTAATTTCTGGAATAACATTAGTCATAATGTATTGTTTTTTATATTCATTCATTAAAAGAGTAAGATATTTCCTGATATACCTACATTCCATTTTTATGAGATATCTATGGATTTTTTTTCTAAAATTGATTTCTTTAAAATCCCAAGATATCAGGATAATATAAGGTGATATTATTCATATCTAAATGATTTATTTGACTACTCAGTGAGTGTTAAGGACATATGGAATGATCAAAGTTTTTTCAAACAACAAAGATATATCTTATCTATTTACCATATACTCTATATCATGAAGGAAGAATATATAGGTTGAAAAATATATAGAAGAATATTTGTGTCTCAAGAAAAAAAGATACCATGAAAATAGAAGAAGAGGGAATTTGGAACCATGGGCATATTTTTTCATATATGAATGAAGAGAAAGGAGTTTATTAAAATAATAAAGATCAATATCATGTCTATATAAACAAAGAACATGTAATGGTATATTTTATTTTATTTTGGAGATAAATTATTTCACTAAAATTTTATTGTCATAAATTAATTATAAACATTATAGTGAAATTTTAAAATGTTTAACGATTTAAACCAAGGTGATCAATGTGTCTAGTATAAATTTGGAAAAATGTAGTATGATTTAAATTCGGTATTTCATCACATTTTTTTGTATTCTACATTAATGTATCCCAGTATATATGAACCTTGTAAAATTATTTGTAACCTATTTTTTTATTTTTTTTAATATATAGATTAGAATAGATTCAACTTACTATTAAGTATTGGAAAAGATATTTGAATTGAAAATTTTAAATTTAAATACCATATTTCACCTCCCCCTACCTTAGGGATTGTTCCAAAGTGTGTCTAAAAAGTGGTGTCCACGATACTTCCACCCAAGAAAACATTTTTTCTCTCTTCAGTGATTATAAATGTAATTATAAACCATAAAAGAGTTTGATCATCATGTGGCAGAATTTATAGTTCTAGAAAAAACATATTAATGTTTTTTCAAACTACATCAAATGGATGTGGGAATGAATGTTTTACATGAAAAACGAATGTAAAGCTCTCATGGAAATAGATTAGAAAGAGTTATATAACTTTTATATATAACTAAATTCTCTATGGGATTACTACCCAATATGATATATATGAATATTATGTTGTGTAAATATGTGAATTATATTTGGTAAAATTTTATAAATACATATAAAAATTAATCAATAGTGAAAGAAAAAATGTTTCATATTTTTCAGAATAAAAACAATGCTTTAATAATGTACCAAAAAAATATACTAATGAATTCCTTGATTGTGGGAATGTTCTTACAGAGGATATCGATGGACATGATGAGAAACTAGAATATATATATATACATACATATTGAATAACATAATCCATATGATGACTCCTTATTTAAATTAAAATGTTTTACTAATTTATTAATAAGATCCCAAGACGGTATCCTTATTTTTTTTCAAATCATCCTTGTAGAATATGAAATAAGTATGGGTGATGATGATCCTATGGAAAAGAATATTTAAAGGGAATATAATTTCAAAGTAATGAAACTTATTTCCCTAAATGATAATCAAAAGGTGAATCATGTTCATGAGTTAACACATATTCATTTCTATAAACTCATAAGGTATATCTTCAATATTATTCAGAAGTTTCAATAATTTTATTTTTATGTTTAAAGGTTGTTAACCTCAAAGAATATTTTCCATAGACTTCCCAAGATAATGAGTATGATGCACCAATAATGAAAAATCCAAGGCCTGTGAAGTGTAATAGGAGATAAAATAAGTGTTTATTCATAAATAAAAACTTATTATCTCAAGAATATGTTTTATTAGAGGAACTGTAAGTAAAATATGTAATTTATTCAATGGATCTCATCACCAAGGTACTTGTGGTTGTTATAAATAAACAATAAATTCAAGAGTATAGTGAACAATATGAGGCTAAGGTTGAGGGTATTATTATCCTCAACATTTAGTTGGAAACATTAATTGACGAATTAGATGTTTAGAGAGTAAATAATAAGAACGAAAATATTTCCTTATATACCTCCAAGTAACACACACACACACATATAGTAGTTTGAAGATAAGTATTTTTTAAATAATAAAAATGAAAATATAAAATCCAAAAATAATGAGAAAATGAATAATGAAATAGATATCATGATAAAAGTAGAGTAGTAGAACTAAATACTTGATAGTATAATAAAAAATGTAAAAGAGAATATAGATCAGTGCTCATAAATGAAAACTTACTATCATGAGGTAAAAAATTTCTTTTCAATTAAAATATACAACAATATATATGAAATTAGAGAGTTTTCCTGATCATTTATTCAATAAGGTGAATCATAGTAATTGATATTCCTTAAAAGATCACGAGGATTACAAAAAAAATAGAAGCTTCATCATGTAAAAAAGATAGGATTCAGATTTCATGCTAAATAAATGTTTATAAAATTTGAATCAGGGAATAATGGTTCCACTTCATCAAAAAAATTGGGTCATAAAAATGATTATAATTCCATGAAATAATCAAAATAATATAAATTAATCTATTGATATTTTGAATTTCTAAAAAAATATCATAAATGATAAAAATTAATCTAGTAACCATTAAAAATCATAGTCTAAATATTATAATCATGAATAAAAATTCACATTTTAGAATATAATAATATTTTGATACAAATATGTTTATGATTATTAATTTCAACATTATTTATTTTATAACCCTTATTTTATTTTAGAATAATTTCATGTTAGGCGAATAATTTGATTAATATAGAGAGGATTATAAGGAGGACTCTCCACCTTTCCAATTAATGTGTTCTAACGATCCCTTTCATCATTCCTAAAATTGGATTCAAAATCCAATGTATGAGTCCATAATAATTCCATTGAATTCAATTATTCATCACAAACGTAAAGTGGTTCAGGTGAATTTCATTGTCAATACAACCTTACAATGACTAACTTATTTCAAATCACACATTTGTAACTAATAAACATGTTTAATGATAGAATAAATAATTGGTATACATTTTTCATTGACATATCTATGAAAAAAAATTATATATCACATATATATAATATTACACTAGTTCTTTCTAATCATTATTTTAGACATGTAAATATATTTAACCAACATTATTACATATATCCACAAATATAATGTAGTAAATAATTATTATAATTTTTTTATATTTATTTTATTAGAAATTGTAATCCAAATTATTTCCACTTTGAGTCAAAACATAATTTTAAAGATATTCAAAATATTTTGATAAATAATTTCAAATTAAATAATCTCATTTGGGTGATGATTTTAACACTTTATATTAGTAGTGTTAGATCGAATTTTTATTTTTTAAAAATCTAATAAAAAACTTTAATGAGATCTAGTTACATATGTATATGTGTAATGATTGTCTATTTATTCTTGAAATTAAGTATTTGTATGATGAATAGATCAAATCATCCTTGTATAACTATATTATACATTTATTTATTCTTAGACTATATTTAAGATATATATATATATATATGATGTATCTGGCATGGCCTTTTACTATATGTTTCCTTATTAATCAATGGATATTGTGTCTAACCTATCCCATGGAAGGAAAAATTGGACCATGACTTTGGCTAGTTTACTTCCATGATAAATAATATAACCAATGGGCATCTAATTATCCCACTATAGGGAAACCATATGACAAAATCCATAACACAAAAGTTATCATGATAATATTTCCATATATATTATAGTCAATGAATACATAAATAAAATATTACTATATAATACAGTTAGAAGTTTATGGGGTTATCCATGTGGTGAAATGTAATCCTATAATATTTGGTTGAGCTGTTTTGTCTTATAATCCATTAATATATTATTTCTAGCTTACTATAAGGAATTATTTAATAAAACAACATTTAATTATAAAAATTATATAATAATGGTTCTCACTAAGGGATATAAAATGGTATCATTAGACATTAGGATGATTAATATCATAATAAATTGTATAAATCCAATATAAAAAAATGTAATTAAAAATGAAGAAATCCTTATTATTAGCTGATATTTGAAAAATATATTATCTTTATCATAAAAAATTTATTAGTCTCTATGGAAAAAATTCCAAAATCCATCAATTTAAATAGACAACATATAACATGTTACTCAGATGTAAATATTTCACATTAATATACTGAGTAGATCATACATAGAGATCCTATATTTCCAATATCATTTTGTTGTATAACTAGATTAATTATAAAATATTCTATTCCAACAATCAGGAATATAAATACATTTCCATGATTTTATAATATCATAATAAAAAAGAAATCATATAATTTTGTTTTTTATTACTTGTGGGATTGATGTTTCCTATCCAACATGACTAACCCATTGATCCATAATAAATGGGATTACCTCATGTTCATGATGAAGATTAAAATAAAAAACCTTCTTTATTAAATCATATACTCTAATGTATTTTAATTCAGGTGAATCCACCATTTTTTATTTTCATAGAAATTTTATAACAAAAAATACCTCCATTAGTCACAACACATGCACAAAATGTATTTTAAAATATTAATAATTTTTTTGGAATCTTGCGTCATCATAATGATTTACAATAAGTTTTTATTATTCTTATATACCTGGAAAGTTTATTATGTTATATATATATATATATATATATTATTTTGTGTATTATTTAATACGATCTAATGTTGTCAAATAACATTAGGTTGGTATCCTCACATCATGATCAAGGCATACAAGATATTTGTACATGTTCAAGACATGGTATCCTTATGTTTAATATTCAATCTTGATCTAATTAAACATTCCACCAATATATATTCCCTAACATAATCTAAGAATCCAAATTAATAAATCATGATAAGTTTTAATATAAAAAAGGAATGAAACTTATATAGAAGTTTTCTTCATGTTAATAGTCTCACTAATTCATTTATATGTGTAGGGATCTTCCCATATCTTAAAATACTGCTCAATTTAATAAATGTATATTTTATATCATATATACCTTTGTAGAATTATTTGGATTTGAAAAAATATTATACTATTTCATATATATATATTAATGAATAAATATTTATTATAGAAAAAATATTTTTCATCCATTTTTTATATTTTATAATTACATAGTGTAATAATAGATAGAATAATTTTAAAAGGATTTATCATTATAATTAGATAGTAATTTTATTCATAAATAATTCCATGAATTTTCTTGAAAACGATTACTACCATTCCTCCTTTATTGGTAAAAATTCTACTATCAATGTCATTTCTTCAGTTAATGACCCATTTAATACTTATAATCATTTTCAATTAGTTATAAAATTTAAAATTTTAATTCTGTTAGTATAAATGGATTTTATCTCATCATATATGTTTTTAATCTATTTACCATAATGTACACTAATAATATATTCATTTTAACTATTTTACTCATTAATGATAATTAAAATATAATCTCCACAATCCATGATAAGTCATACCTATTAGTTTAATGATGAATCAAATATGAATTACTTTATTCATGTTTATAATGGAATAAATATTCTTATAAATTATATGATTAATCTAACTCATTCACATAAATAATAAAATCATCTTGTTAGTTTATAACTTCACCAAGTTGTAGTTTAATCACACTATTATCTTGGAAAGAAACACTTTTCTAGAAAAATGTTATCCTGAGAAACTGAAATGTTATTCTCTATAAGATTATAAATGCACACCCATTTTTTCTTATTATAATAAATAAAAATTTTGGTTTAAATTAGGTAAAATGTACACACATGACAACCATAAATCATTATAAAATAAGAAATATAATATTTCTTAAATAAATATGAAATATCAGGTCTTTTAAATATACTTATATATCATGATTTAGTATAAAGTTAACCTTTTCTAAAACATATACAATCAATGAATGATATAGGTTATTGCGACTCATCATTTATCAAACCATATCATATAAATTTAAATTACACCTTTAATACATAATTTAATATTATATTATATTATAAGAATCATGTTCTAAAACAATTTCATACACTTTGAGGTAGTCACAAAAATATTGTCTTAAATATTATTAACCTTAAACTAATTTAAGGATTGTGATACTTTTTCATTGTTTAACAAGATATGTTATAGAGTAGGTTTTTAAGATATAATATTATTTAATAATTCACCAAGATATCATTATCATTACAGTTTAACATATGTTTACGAATACAGATGAAAATTATTTATTTCTAAAAAATAGATAAAATTCAAATTTTAATTAATATTATGTACATGTTTATATATCTACAACATGAAAAGTAATATAGATAAAATAATAATCTTATAAAATATCATATATAATTTTTTAAATATTATACCTTTACAAACATGAAGGTTCACTTAATCCAACATTAATTCTATACTATCTTGTATTTGTTTCATATTTTCAAAAACATGTTATACTCAAACTGTATCCAATACCCATGAAGTAGTTTAATATAAGTTTACTTATATAAAACAAATTTCTGGTAACGACCCAAACTTTTATTAATGAAAGTTTTTCTTGATCTAATTAAATGTCTTATTATGTAAAATGATTATATAATATATGTAATTATTTGGTTTTATGATTTTGGATTTAAAAATACCATTAATAATTTTTACTATTGCTAATATAGTTGTTGAACACTCATCAAATGATTAGTATAATTATAGGGATTTAAGAAATTCAATTTACTCACAAAATGTAAGCGATGACCTCATCTTGTAGAATTACTCCATACGAATCTCGTTTATCAGAGCTCGGAAAGGAGGTGGTGTCACTGGGATTTTCTCTTGACCAAGCCCAATCTGAGCTTCAACACATTAAGCTAGAACAGAACCACCTATGAGTGAACTGGTAGTTGATAGATATTACCACTCGAGTGATGTTATTCGAGCCACCCCAAGAGTCTATCACCATCACACACCTTAACCATCGGTATTATGCAGGTTTTATTAGGGTTTATGTAACAAGACCCTGGAACTATGATTATGTGAATTATCTTTTCATAGAATAAATAATATACATTCATTTTATTATTGTTACTTTGTAAATAGTTTTTAAAGAACAAATAGTATTTTTAGTTAAAATTCAATTAAGAAATATATTTTGATGAATTAATTGGTATTTGAATTAAATATTATTTTAACAAAAAATTATTACTAGATTATTTTTTATCAAATATAAATGATCGTATAATTTTTATGAATACAATTGTAATTTTTATTAAGGCTTGAAAGCTGTTTTTGACAAAACCCATGAATTTTTTATAACTGTTAGTTTTTATTTTAAAAGTAAAAATTAAAATTTTTAGAAAATTATTTATATAAAATAAATATTATTTTTGAAATTAGTACATCAAAATTATCCAATGGCTAATTTTTCATAATTTTTTGAGAAAGTAAAATTTTTGGGTAAATATTAAATATCATTTTAATATATAATGTGTTTTATGACATCATAATGACCCAATAGTGATGTAATAAAATACCATAAATGGTATTTTATCCTAATATGTGTTTTACCATTAAAATAAAGTTATTTTAGGTTTTTTAGATTAAAAAAAAGCATTAGTGGACCCTCCGAAACTTATAAAACATTTTATCTTTTTAAAATGATTTTCTTTAGAGTGTGGCTCACCTCCACATAAGCAAGCCTAATATTTTAATACGTTCGGCCACTGAAATTATAAAATAATGTTTTAAAATCCCCATTTGGAAAAAACCATCTGCAATAACTATGGGTTGGTTTGGGTGTTTGATTAGTTTAATGTGTGGTGTCCAAAACCTAAATAATTAAGAATTCCCTCCCTTTTCCTATATAAACCCACCCAAGCTCCCACTTCCTCTTCACTCAAAGAGTTTGGAGCTTGACCAAATGCTTCGATAATATCTCTATAATCCTCTCAAGGTTCCCCAAGCTCCCAATAATCCTCTCTCAAGCCTCTCCCAAACCTTTGGGATTACTCTTCCAATTAGAGGATTTCTTCCTTTCTCATTTTTTCCAAATTTCTTTAGGTTGTTATGCCCTTTTATTTTCAATTAACAATTATGGGGTATTATTTTTCAACTCCCATATAATTAACTACTTATTTTTTAATGATTATAGATTCCTTTATCTCTCATTAATTCCTCCCATGTACACCCGTTACTATGCCGAAATTCCGTAAGGGATTTATCTCTCCTCATTTACATTCAAGCAATTGTTTTGTATTATGTATCTAAATTCCATTACATATTTTGGGACATATATATATGAACCCATTAGTCTCAATTTCATGTACATATTATGAGACACACATTTCTCACTCATCAACCATTTTTATTAATTCTTATGTCATGTCGTTATGCTACCGAAACTACATCGTGACTTTCATGTGGTCATGTAAAATAATTTTTCAATAATGATGTGTATTTCATGTTATAAGTTGTTATGTAATGTTCCTAATCCCAAAAGACACTAGACCTCTCAATATTCTATTCTTTATCATCAAATAATTTGTCTCATTTTCTAAAAAAGCCACTTGTTGGCTAAGTGAGAAACTTAAAAAAACCTAAAAACAATTTCAAACATCACACACATTAAACAACATTCACCACAAACCTGATCCCAAAAATCCAAATTCAAAATTTAAAGTTCAAATTCAAAAGTTGGAATTGTGGGCAAAGCATGCCACCCGAGAAACCCCCCATCAAGGAAGACTTAACTGCACCATCACTCATAGGCCTAGCATCACAACATTGTCATCACCGTCATATCATCACATCACCATAGTCATCAACTTATTCATCTTCACCGCCAACCTATTAAAGGCATTAGGGATTAGGATTATAAAACCCTATTAAAGGCCTTAGGGATAATACTATGTATAATAAAAACTTCCCTAAATTTGGTTTAGTTATTTTTGGGATTAGGATTAGAAAACCCTATTAAAGGCCTTAGGGATAAGACTATGTATAATAAAAACTTCCCTAAATTTGGGTGAGTATTGAGTAAGTTTTTTATCAAGAAAATACATTTTTGTCTGCATATGAGCAAGTAGAGGCGGCTCTGGCACATATTTATCTAGGGGTAAAACCCAAAAACACCACTTTGAGCTAGACTCGAACGAGAACTGGTGAATGAAAATGGGACTTGTTGCACTCTTGGTTATGATACTCTTGGGGGATATGCTTTGGTAAATTCATATGCTTAGTACGAACCATTATTATGGGAATAAAAAAATGCCTCTAAGAATATATGTTGGGAAGTAGATCATGGATAACATAGATTAAAGCCTATAAATTCATAAGTTAAGGAAATAAAAGTAATTTATAAGTCATCCATTTTGGTCTTTGGATTATACATTATGTGTTACCCCTAACTTTCCTATTATTCCATGCAATGGTCGATAATAGGAGGACTCAATCTAAAAAATGAAGAGAAGATCAATGTGATGATTGTCCTAATGAGTTTCCCTATCCGATGGGAGTGGGAATCGCAAACATTGCCATGATACTCTCTCAGTTAACTCGTGTTTTGAAAAGAAAAATGGGTCAAGAGGAACGTTTGACTCCCCCCCCCACCTAATAAAGGACAAGTCGCAATCGAGAGACTTATGAGACAAAGGCCTCCTACTTTTAATGGATCATTTGATCCCTCAATTTCTGAACAATGGATCAACTCTATTGAGAAGATCTTCTCTATCCTTCAATGTTCTAAACAAGAGAAGGTAATTCTGGATGCTTATTATAATGAGGGTAAAGATGATCAATTGTGGACATTGATCAAAAATATAAAGCCTGAGGAGATCAAGGCATTGGAATGGAATTTTTTTAGAAAATGTTTTTCAATAAATATTTTCCTCGCAGCCTCTGACTTAAGTTGGAAAGGTACTTCCTTTCCCTCAAGAAAAAATACAATGAATCCATCGAAGCGTACATGGAAAACTTCACAAGGCTTGCATGATATGACTCTGAAATTGTCATTACCCCTGAAGGAAAGGTTGGCCTCTTCTTTGGTGGGATAAAACCTAGATTATGGAAATCCTTAGAGATCCGTGACTTCGAGAGCTAAGATAAAATTGTCTGATTTTCCCTCAAAGTGGAAATTGAGATCATATAATCTTAGGGGTATCATGGGGATAAGAAGTGTAAGGTGAAATTCAATTCTAGCGGTCTGATGGATAAATCCAACGGTGCTAAAAAATTATTGCACCCCGCTTTCCAAAGGTGTGAAAAGAAGAACCCCAAAAATTTCCTAAAGGGGATGAGGTAATTCTTTAAGTGTGGAAGAGATGAGAACCAAGCCATTAACTTCCAACATGAAAAACCCACAGCTACAATAGAGGAGAGGAATTATCCTTTTTACCCTCAATTTGTTGTTCATTACTTCAACTACAAAGAACCAAAGCATTCTCAAAACTGGTGGCTTAATACAAGGGTTTTCGAAGGCAACCAACAACCTCCAAGTAAGAAAGGGTGATCCTTTTCAATCACTACCGCTGAAGTGAACCCTAATAACGAAGTGGTGACTGGTACACCAGTTATTCATTCAAGAATAGTGAAAATAATCTTTTGATTTTGGTTCTACGCATTCATTTATATCCTGAATTTTTAGTATAACTACCCCAATACCACCACAAATCATAGAACTAAAGATCTCGGTGAGAATAGAAAATGGGGAAATCATTGCATCCCATGAATATAACTCCCCCTGTCATAATTTATAGATTTAACTTCTCTGTAATCCTCTTCATTCTCCCTCTGGTAGAATTTTATGCAATTATTGGCATGGATTGAATTTCCTAATATAGTGCCAACATAAATTTCTGTGAGAGGGAATTCACTCTCCTTATAGTGAATCAACCCCCAATTCTATACAAGTTCAAGGAAGAGGATGAATCTTATTTTTCACCATCATCTCAAGCATGGATATTACTGCTCTATGAGTACATGTATATGGATCAGATGATTGAGTCTAAGGAAGAATCCATCCTGGAAGACATGACTATTGTGAGGGAATTCTTTGAAGTTTTTCCTGAGGAATTGTCTGGTCTTCCTCCTAGAAGAGATGTTGAATTCTCAATTGATCTTATTCCTGGGGTGTTTCCAATATCTTAGAATCTTTATAGAATGGATTTTGTGGAGCTTGAGGAGATAAATAAACAACTACAGGAGAATTTGGATAAAGGGTTTATATGCCCAAGTGCTTTACCATGGGGTGAACTAGTCCTCTTTATCGAGAAGAAGGATGGGTCAATGTGCCTTTGCATTGATTATCGTGAGCTCAAAAAATAATGATAAAGAAAAAGTATCCTCTTCCATGAATTGATGACTTATTCAATCAGCTACATAGATGACAATGCTTCTCCAATGTGCATTTTCGGTCAGGATATTACCATGAAAGGGTGAACAAGGAGGATATCCCCAAGACTGCTTTTCATACAAGATATTAGCACTATGAATTCATAGTAATGCCTTTTGGACTCACTAATTCTCTAAGAATCTTCATGGAACTGGTGAATAGAGTCTTTAGATATTACCTTGAAAAATTTGTGGTAGTCTTTACATATGGTATTCTATTAAACTCCAAAACCAAGGAGGAGCATGAGGAGCATCTAACCACTGTACTAGGGACCTTGCAATAGGAGAAGCTCTATGAAAAGTACTGCAAATGTGAGTTCTGGTTGAAGGAGGTCTCATTCTTGCGTCATATCATCACAATTAATGGGATATATGTGGATTCCTCTAAGATAGCTACAATTAATGGATGGATGATTCCAACATCGGTAACAGATATCTGTAGCTTCCTGGGGTTAGCTGGATATTATCGCTGATTTGTGAGAAATTTCTTATGATTTTACAACCCTATTACTAAGCTAACTCGGAAGGAAGTAAACTTTTCTTAGAGTGATGAATGTGAAGATAGCTTCATGGAGTTGAAAATGAGGGTTATCACTGTTCCTGTGATCACACTACCCACAAGTGGAGAAATTTTTATGGTATTTAGTAATGCTTCGAAGAAGGTATTGGGCTGTGTGTTGATGCAAAATGAAAAATTCATTCCTATGCTTCAAAGAAATTGAAGGATCATGACAAAAACTATCCAACACATGATCTGAAGTTGGATGTAGTAATCTTCACTTTTAAAATTTGGTGACATTACCTCTTTGGGGATAAGTGTGAAATATACATGGATCACAAAAGCCTCAAGTATATATTCACACAAAAAGAGTTGAATATGTGCTAACAAAGATGGCTTGAGATGATAAAAGACTACGACTTCTCCATCCATTACCACCTTGGGATAGAAAAAAAGGCAATGGATGATCTAAGTAGAAAGGACCCAAGAATTTGGTCATTGATGATAATTGAAAAAGATCCAATCTTCTTAGATTTTAGGAATATGGACATGGGATTTATAAATAATGGAACATCATCAATCCTTTAACAAATGATTTCTTAACTGTCTCTTTTGGAAAGGTTAAAGGAAGCTCAAAAGGATGATGTGGGAATTCAAAAGAAAATGGAAACTATCAGAAAAGGGAAACCCTATGAGTTCAATGTTAATGAAGAAGGAATTGTGAGATGGGTCAAGACTATGTGTTCCATAAAACCCAAAGATAAATAAAGAACTTTTGGATGATGCACATAGTTCAAATTTCTCTATTAACCTAGAAAAAACAAAGATGTATTGAGATCTTCGAGAGTTTTATTGGTGGTATAACATGAATAAGGAGATCTCTGTGTATACATCAATGTTCCTGGTATGTCAATAAGTGAAGGATGAGTGGTAGAATTCTAAGGGGATGATTCAAGCATTACCCATACCATCATGGAAATGAAAGAAAATCACCATGGACTTTGTCACCGGACATACGAAGACATCCAAATGAAACAATGCTATATGGGTTGTTGTGGACTGTCTTACAAAGACTGTACACTTCATTGACATTCAAGAGGATTTCTCATTATATCAACTCGCATGGATATATATCAGATAAGTGGTAAGTCTGCATGGAGTAACACTATCTATTGTATCCGATCAAGATACAAGATTAACCTCTATGTTCAGGAAGAGTCTTCAACAAGCTCTGAATAATAAGATGAACTTCAGTATGGCTTATCATCCTCAAACTGATGGCCAATATGAGTAGACTATCCAAACACTTGAGGAAATTTTGAGAGCATGCTCAATGGACTTAAAAGGAGGATGTGATTAACATCTTCCTCTTGTTGAGTTCCCTTAAAATAACAGTTTCCACTCAAGCATCCAAATAGATCCTTATGAAGCCCTTTATGGGATGAGTGGAAGAACACCGGCATGTTGGGATGAATTTGGGGAGAAAAAACTCATATGTCCAGAAATGGTCGAAGAAATGGTGGAGAAGGTTCAGACCATCCTGCAGCACATTAAAATTTCTCAGAGTTGACAAAAGATCTATGCTGATAATCATCGATGAGACCTCAAGTTTGATGTTAGAGTCATGGTATTCCTATGCATATCATTGTGGAAGAGAGTTATGAGATTTGAGAAGAAGGGAAAGCTTAGTCCAAGGTACATCGGCCCTTTTGAGATCCTTGATCGCATTGGAGAAATGGCCTATCAACTAGCACACCCACCGAACCTATCTCAAGTAAATGATGTATTCCATCTATCACTCTTGAGGATTTACATACCATACCTATAACATATACTCAATACTGAGGTGGTACCATTGGAGAATGACCTCTCCTATGAAGAGAATCTGGTGAAGATCTTATATCGTAGGTAAAAATTTCTACGAAATAAAACAATGTCCCGCATCAAGGTGTTGTGGTGAAACCATAAGTTTAAAGAAAAAACGTGGGAATAGAAGGAAGTGATGAAGCAGAGTTACCCTCATCTATTTTTGTGTGGGAAAAGGAAATTTTTAGGCAGAATCTTCTTAAGTGGGAATGATTGTAACGACCCAAAATTTTATTAATGAAAATTCCTATAGATCTAATTAAATGTATTATTATGTAAAATGGTTATATAACATATGCACTTATTTGGTTTTATGATTTTGGATTTCAAAATAAAATTAATAATTTTTACCATTTCTAATATATCCATTGAATAGTGATCACAAGATTAGTATAAATATAGGGATTTAACAAATCCGATTTACTCAGACAAAGGAAGTGATGGCCTCATCCAGTATAATTTCTCCATATGAAGCCCATTTGTCAGACCTTTGAAACGAAGTGGAATCACTGATATTCTCTCTTGAACAATCCCAAGCCAAGATTCAACACGTTAAGCTCGAAAGAAACCACCTACAGGAGAAGTAGAAGTTGATAGAGACTACCACCCAAGCGATGTTATTCGAGCCACCCCAAGAGCCTTTCACCATCGCACACCTTACCCTTCGGTCTTATGTGGGTGTTATAAGGGGTTATTTAACAAGACCCTGACACTATGATTTTGTGCATTATTTTTGTATAGAATAAAGAATATACATTCATTTTATTAATGTTACATTGTAAATTTTTTTAAAGAACAAATAATAGTTTTTAGTTAATATTCAATTAAGAAATCTATTTTTATGAATTAATGGATTTTTTAATTAAATAATATTTTAACAAAATATTATTAAGAAATTACTTTTTATTAAATATAAATGATCGTATAATTTTTTTAAATAAAATTGTAATTTTTATTAAGGATTAAAATCTATTTTTGACAAAACCCATGAATTTTCGATAAATGTCATTTTTTATTTTAAAAGTAAAAATTCACATATTTAGAAAATTATAGAGAAAAAACTAATAATATTTTTGGAATTAGGATATCGAAATTACCCAATAGTTAAATTTTCCTAATTTTCTGAGACGGTCAAATTTTTGGGTAAAAATTAAATACCGTTTAAAAATATAACGTGTTTTATGACATCATAATGACTCAATAGTGATGTAATAAAATAATATAAATGGGATTTTCAGCCAATATATGATTTGAAGTTCCTAGTAGTGCAGAAAATTATGGCCATTAAAATCTTGTTAGGGAGGCCTTGGATACATCAGTATGCTACAATTCCTTCATCATAACATCAGTGCGTCAAATATTGCACTGTTGAAAAAATGGTAGATTGCATACTGATAAATCCACATTTGAGTCTTGTGAGTCACATTACATTGATGTAGGGTCCTACGAACCGGAAGAGAAGTAGTCTCTGACCGATGACATTTATTGGATTACCACCCCGAATGGATTGGAAATGGCTCCCGCTAACCCCCTACAGTAGCTTGGGGAAGATAATGTATTACCCATTTACCAAGTTGAATTAATAAGTCCAAGTAAAGATGCAGAATCAATTGTTTTCTTGATATCTGTTATGGCTGCCAAGTCCAAAGACACGGAAGAGCGGGCTGACTCACATGATGTCAAGAAAAGTCCTAACAGAGATGCTCTCAACCCATCCTCAGGACCCCAAATTTCCCTAGCCTTACTCGCTAAAGAAAAAGAAGATTTTCTCCAAACATAGGAGAGTTTGTCCCGAGAATCCTCTCCATCATAAGAGAAAGATGATGATGATGATGATGATGACCTCAAATATGCCCCTCCTGCATTCGATGAAGGTGTCACCACCACAATTGATGAACTAAGGGAGATAAGCCTTAGCACCAAAGGTGACCCACTCTCCACTTTGATTAGTGTGGATATTCCTTTCAAGGAGTAGGAGGAATATACTTACTTTCTAAGGAATAATCGATATGTGTTTGCATGGAACTACATAGAAATGTTGGGTCGTGATCCTGAGGTCGCCACTCATCATCTGGGTTTACCAGAAGATCACTAGGTCTATAAGCAAGTATCCAAAAGGACACACCCAACTAATAATACCAAGATAGAGGATGAATTTGAAAAAATGATAAGATCCAACTTTATACGAGAAGTCTAGTATCTGATTTTTCTAATAAACATAGTCTCTGTCAAAAAGATGAATGGAAAAATTAGAATCTGTATCGACTTCAAGAACCATAAACAGCAGTTCCCAAAAGAAGCTTTCCCAGTCCCAATCACAGAATTGTTGATCGATGCAACCTCTAGATATGAGGACCTCTCTTTCATGGACCACTATTATGGATACAACTAGATCTGAATGGACTATGGAGATGGAAAATCTACTATTTTAGGGCCCATCTGAGAGTATTATTCTATAAATTGATTCCCTTTAGTCTAAAAATTCTCAGTGCCACATATCAGCGTTCCATGCACTACATTTTCAAGCTCTTCCTAGGAAAATTTGTCAAGTGTTATGTCGATGATCTGGTGGTTAAATCACAACAGCACTCAAATCACCTGGCCGATCTTGAAACAGTCCTTAAAAACTATGAAAACATAGTTTAAAGATGAATCCCCTAAAGTGTTCCTTTGGAGTTACCTCTGAGAAATTCCTTGGCTTTGTTATACACCATCGCCACATTGATGTTTTCCCTGAGAAAAAAAATTCATCCTTAGCATGTCCCCACTTCGCATCCTCACTGAGTTGAGAGGTCTCCAGAGGAACATGGCCTACATCCAGTGTTTCATACCCAACCTCATAGGTAAATATTTACCTTTCACCATGTTAATGAAGAAAGGGGTTATGTATGAATGGGTAAGTATTTTCAAGAAGCATTTGACTATCTCGAAAAGTATCTCCTGAGCCTGTTAGTGATGATGCCACCAGATTAGGGGAGACCACTCATTTTGTACATAATCACCATGTAACAGTCATTAGTCACCTTCCTTACAAAGAATAATGATGCCCGCTGTGAGAACAACCTCTATTACCTCAGCCAAAAAAATGATTGATGCTGAAACATGGTATTCAACAATTGAAAAGGACTACCTAGCCCTAATCTTCATGGTTTAGAAACTCAGGAAATACTTGCAGCACCATTAGGTCCACCGAGTCTCCCACAAAAAACCACTCAAATATATCCTCAATCATTCCATGATAACTTTATACCTATCCTGATGAGAATTCATCCTACAAAAGTTTAACATATGGTACGTACCCCAGAAGGCCATCAAAGGCCAGGTGTTAGCGGACTACCTGGTATATCACCCCTCAGAAGAAACAACACCGTTGGATGCCTAACTTATGGATGAAGATGTTTTCTCTATCCAATAGGACCCCCACACATGGGAAATGTACTTTGATGGTGATTCCATAACCCCGAATGGGAAAATAATTGAGGATACCAAGCTCAAAAAAGTGTGGTTGAGAGTTATACTCGTATCCCCTGAAAAGGTTGTCCTGCCTTACTCTTTCCTACTTTAGTAAGGGTGTAAAAATAAGGTAGTAGAATATTAGGCCCTCATTGTAGGCCTGGAACTGGCACTTCCTGTACAATCCAAACACTTAAAGATAAAGGGTGATTCAGAGCTATTCATAAAATAGGTCAATGGTTACTATTTAATTAATAAAGAAGTATTGGACCCCTTAATGAACCATGTCCGAGAGTTGATGGAAACAATTCCCATAAGAACCAACATTGACCTAGGTCCCTCGGTCTCAAAATACTATAGCCGATGCTTTGGGAAATGTATCCATGACCTTGGCTAATCTAGATAGGGATGAAACGGTTATTAGCATTTCACAATGTCGGATGGTCTTTCCATTTACCCAAAACAATATGGAGAATTTTGAAGAAATTATCCCTGTTTCTAAGCCTTATGGTCACACCACCTGATGGATGACACCCATTTCAAATTACCTTCAGAATGGGGAACTCCCACCAGATAGGGGTGGAAGGGAACATGTCACGAACCAACCCGAATCGACCCTGAACCGGTCACCCGAGCCAGCCCGCGACATGGCCCGAGGGGCGTTCCCGATCCCCACGGGCTGACAACTAGTGTCGGGCATCAAAATTTAAAAGGTGGGAACAATTTGTCCCAAAATAAAATAAACTAAGTAGCAGAAAATAAATAGAACAAAAGCGAATAAACAAAGAACAACCAACAACGCTACTAACCTGACCACAACCAAAACTCCACGTGACCCCGTGGGTCACTCTCTAATACCACAACTAACGTCGCTCAAGGCGGAAAACTGAAGCTGGAACCTGCAACAGAACTAAAAACAAGAAAAAACTATAGGCGTGAGTATTAAAACTCAATAGATAGGCCCGACTAATTCTATTCCCAATGCACATACCATTAAAAAAAGAATTTATCAATTCCAGGTTTGCACTAAATTATATAAAATATGGTTTCCACACACACTTTCATTTCCAAAACAAGTAACAATCCATTTCCCTTTTTAATTTAGAACAATTTTAATGTTGAAAGAAACAGGTGCATTGAATTTTTAAAACATTTTGCGAACAATTTAGAAATCCAAACTTTAGTTGTTAGTCAAAAGGAAAAATTACCCACAACACACAACACACACTAAGGGCAATGGAAAAAGTGGCACACAGGGGTCAGCAACCGAACTCGAACTCTCAATCGTCCAGCACATACAAATAAACACTAAAAGAAACATGGGTCGAACCTAGGAGATCGTGAACAATCCAGGACATACTATACATATGACTCATCCTAAAGGCATGCCCTAACTCGATGACGTCATAACACCCATACTAATACCTGGTATATCCATGCATGGCCTAACCGAGGGGCTCAATCCCCATAGCAGCAATAACTCATTCTTCCCCTGCTATGGGGCCACTAGCTAGTGCGTGGTCTAAACTAGTGCAGCAATCTTTCTCAGAAAATTCACTCAATATGTCAGGTTCCCATGTCAACACAAGCAATAAAAAGGGGTGCGTCCACAATGTAAATTAATCAGTCACAATGCACAAACATCACATGAATCTCACGCAATCAACGCACACCAAAGATCACCCCCTAGTGGGTTTTCCAAAATAATCTATTTTATTAAAGTTCTAAACGGGCTTTCACCAATTTTAAAGTAAAACCTCATTTCTCAAAAAGCTCAAAACACTTGTTCAGAAGAAATCATTTATCTTTAAAACTAGAAGTGCATTTGAAATACCGTGAATTGTGTTTAAAGGTCAAACAGTCATTATTTCAATACTGGGTGTTCACTCATCCAGAAAATGTTTCAAGTGTTCGGTATAAAATAAACAAATCTTTTCACACCAAATAACCATATAAAAATTAATTATATTATATTATTTCCAATTTATAAAAATTAATAAAACATCAAGAAATTAATAAATTCTAAATCTAAAGGTAAGTGCAGTGGGGGACCTACCTCAAATCGTTGTCCAAAATAATGGCACGTCACACCTTGCACAGACACACAAACACGTGAAAGCTGATGACCGAAGTACCACAGGTCTTCCTCGTCGACATGCTGCAACAATCGCACAACTAAAACGCATAAACACGAACTCAAAACAATTCAAATGAAAAAACAGCACAAACACCAACTCAACATGCTTCCAAAACACAACTCGCACCATCTACACTATTTAATGGACTGCATGCACTATTTATGAAACACCACTAAGTGACGCAAAAAGGGTTTACACCAAGAACATGTCTTATTTTATATAAACACACTACTTTAAAAACAAACGCATACTCAACACTTTCAAAAAACCACTTCTGCATCATCTAAACAATTAAATAAATCATTAAACTATTTATCAAATCATTTCAAGAAAAACCAAAAATACTTCACACCAAAATACACATAAAATACCCCTTTTGAAACTAAACGCACACCAAGAACCATTTCACACCTGAGTCTGCATCACATGAATGACATGATAAATTATTTAAATAGCTCAATGAACATTATTAAAATAATTTAAAATTTATTTCAAGGGTGCGCAACAAGGCGACCACACAAAAATAATAATTTCCCACCTGAATGCATGTCAAAACACTAAAAAAACATTACGCACCACAAACTTTGATAATAAAAACATATTTATAAAACCAAATAACATATTACATTAAAAAATTGATGCAAGGGTATGAAACCACCTATGAGGTAGAAAACATCAATTTCTCGGTGCGAAACCAAAAATGGACGTCAAACGCACCGCAAGAAAACACAAAAAATACCTAAAACAATGAACCGAACGAAAAAAATTCAAAAAGATACAATAGGATCAACAAGGGTGTCAAAGTGGTTTCAACTTAAATAAAAACACCACAATATGGAATGAAATGTACCGGAGCGGGGAAGGGGTTCGGCTGCTAGTGGCGAGTGTGGCTGGAGTTGGCGAGGAAGGGGGTGTGGGACCTGCTGGACATCAAAGGGGGAAGGGAGGCCTCGAGAGCGGCTCACGGACAGCGGTGACGGGGGGAACGGAGTGGGGGTCCTGGAGAGAGACGCGTGGGCCGGTGTTGGGCGCTCCGTAGGGAACCGGAAGAGGAGTGATGTATCGTGGCGGGGGGGAGAGGATGATGCGGTGGGAAAGTTGAGGGTCGGTGAGATTGGTGGAGGCGTCCTGGAAAGGGAGCTGGGTGAGAGCAGGGCAATAGAGAGCTGGCCGGGAGTGGCCGCAGCTGGCGTTCGGTGAGGCTGAGGGCAGGGCGAGTGCGGAGGGTGAGGCATCCAAATCGCGGGGAGGGGCGTCTCGCGCTGGGAGGTGCCACTGTGCAGGGGGGGCGAGTGCGGAGGTGGTGTGAGCAGGAGATGGCGGCGGAGACCTTATGTGTCACCGTTAGAAGGAGGGGGGAGAAATTGGTCTGCTGCGCCGCTGGGAGGGGTTCTGGGTGCGGCGCGCAGGAATAGGGAAGTGGCGGGCCGAAGGATTTAGGTTAGGGTTTCATTCTTTTTTATTTATAATAATAACAATAATAATAACAAAACCATAAATAAAAATAACAAAATGACCTTATTAAATATAATAATAATAATTAATAATTAATAATAATAAAATAATAAATAATAATAATAATATTAATAACAATAATAAACATTAAACTAAAAAAAGTTATAATAATAAGAATAATATAAAACAAACAAAAACAAAAACAAAAATAATAATAGTAATAACACCTCATTACTAATAGTACTATTAATTACATAATATAATTATTATTATTTTTTTCAACTTAAACATTTAAACTTATTTGTTTGTATAAAACTTTACTTATTTTTAATCGTTAGATACTTTCACAGATACTCGGGCAAACAACGTGACTACCGCCCGCTGTGTAGTGACCGCGCACGGGTTTGAAACCTCCTAAACTTATTAAACAAAGAAATTTTAAGTCAGGACCCCACTCGGACCTTGTCGCGATAACCCGGATCCAAGAATTAAATAAAAAAAGAAATAAAGGTCAGGGTGTGACAATTCTCCCCACCACAAACAACTTCTTCCCCCAAAAATTCACCCAATCGAACGATAAACAAGGCTCGAATCAATTCCTGGTTGAAAACAAAAGGAACCACAGTACAAGAGAACGGGAGAACATGAAGGGGTTCTCCCCACCACAAGATCTCAACTAGTGTGGAACTTTAACACTCAAACACACCACCCCGGGAAGGGGGTGACATGGGAACTCCCAACTATCCCAAACTAACCTTTATAGTACGAGCGAAACAACACCTCTGCTAAAACTTGGAACTCTCAACATAGACCAAAAACCCCAAACACTAGAGAAAAACCTCCGAGCAGGACTTAACCCAAGCAGTAAACCCGAGCATAAACACAAATATCGACTCTTAATAGGCACTTTCTTCTCCAAACGAACACAGCTAGACCAAGAATCAATCCAGACAAAGTCCAAACACACTCTCTTAAGAAAAGCGCACGATTCAGAAACCATGATTAGACAAGGAAAACTGTTTGGATTACAAATGAACACATTCATACCAACCTCACGACGACACAATGAGCCTACAATAATCCCAAAACTTTAACAGTGGAAGGACGAGAATGGAAGGACTTTAAACGTTTTGTTTCCAATACAGAGCACCAGAACTCGAACTGAGGTTTCGCACCCCCAAAAACTCCTGACTGCGCGCGAGCTTCACCCCAAGACCTGTGGTTGGGGCTCTGATGGTTGAAGCATCTCCTGCCTCACAGTCAGGCACTGGAATCTTCTGGTCATCGTGTCTTCCTCAGGAGACTCTTCCTGTAAAGCTTCTCTAGATGACCTAGACACCTGCAATGATGGCACGTCTTCGGAGGGGTGTGACATGATGGCTTGTATGCCCTAAATGTCCATACTGACAGTACACCCTTAGACGGTCCGACAAACTGGAAGCTAGAGTCACTAAAGAGGACTCTTTAGAAATAGATCCATCTAACACACTCTGCTCACCAGATGGGAGACCCTTACGAGCAACTGGATACGGTGAATTGCCAACCGTTTGCGCTCCGGAGACCAACTCAGCTAAGAACACTTCATGCACCCACTTCTCAAAAGTGATGCTCCCAAAAAGGGAAGACCCTCTCCTTGATCTCTGGATGAAGACCCCTAATGAAGGGAGAAGTCTTCATCCAGTCCGGTGACACTACCCCGGAAGAAGAGACAGAAGATCCTTGAAATGGTCAACATATGCTTTCACCGTCTACTGGCCATGTTGAACATGCATGAGCTCTTCCATTTTCTTCATCTTCACCTCCACAAGTATAAACCATTGAACGAAGATGGCTTTGAAGACATACCACATCATCCCAACTTACAGTAATGGTGGGGCGAACAACTCCTACTCATCCAGAGCTGGACCTTTGAACAAACCCAAAACAGCATGCACTCTAACAGCTTCGGGAGTTCCCAATACCCTGAAGACGCGCTCAACCTCTTCAAACCACATAACTACCTTTAACGGACCCCGATCACCATTAAGTACAGACAATGTCCAAGGACCAAAAACTGGGCAAGACTCATCAAAACTCTGGGGACGTTTCTAGGCGGAATTTCTGAACAACATATATAACAACAAGCCGAAACTGACATCAATCGAAGCAACATCAAATAAAACGCCATCATCCAAAACAACCAGCTCAAAATAAACAATCAAATACAAACACAACTCAAAAATTACTCTTCCAAAATTCCCGTTCCATTTTAGATTCCAAAACTACCCCTTTTTTTTCAAAACTGCTTTCTTTCAATACCACTTTCCAAATACAGAGCCGGCCGGGAGTGGCCAAGACTGGTGTTCGGAGAGGCTGAGGGCAGGGCAAGTGCGGAGGGTGAGGCGGTCAGATCACGGGGAGGGGAGTCTCGCGCTGGGAGGCGCCGTTGCGCAGGGGGGTGAGTGCGGAGGTGGTGTGAGCGGGAGCCGGTGGTGGAGACCTGTTGTGTCACCATTAGAAGGAGTGGGGGGGGGGAAATTGGTCTGCTGCGCCGCTGGGAGGGGGTCTGGGTGCGGCGCGCAGGAACAGGGAAGTGGGGGGCCGAGGGATTTAGGTTAGGGTTTCATTCTTTTTTTTTTTATAATAATAACAATAATAATAATAAAACCATAAGTAAAAATAAAAAAATGACATTATTAAATATAAAAATAATAATTAATAATTAATAACAATAAAATAATAAATAATGATAATAATATTAATAACAATAATAAACATAAAACTAACAAAAGTTATAATAATAAGAATAATAAAAAAAAACAAAAACAAAAACAAAAATAATAACAGTAATAACACCTCATTAATAATAATACTATTAATTACATAATAACATTATTTTTTTTTTTTTCAACTTAAACATTTATCCTGATTTGTTTGTATAAAACTTTTATTATTTTTAATCATTAGATACTTGCACGGATACCCGGGCTAACGACGCGACTACCGCCCGCTGTGCAGTGACCGCGCACGGGTCTGAAACCTCCTAAACTTATTAAACAATGAAAATCTTAATTCAGGACCCCACTCGGACCTTGGTGCGATAACTCGGAGCCAAGAATTAGATAAAAAAATAAATAAAGGTCGGGGTGTGACAGAACATGTCTGAAGACGGGCGGTCATATTTTCTATGTACAATGGGGTAATCCAAGAACAAGTTCTCTACAAATGAGTCCTTGACAGAGTCCTTCTCAGGTGCATTGATGGACAAAAGACTACATCCATCATGAAAGAATTGCATGCTGGAGCTTGTGGAGCACACCAATCAGTAACCATGATCTCTCATCAAATCTGAAGGCTCAGGTATTACTGTCCCACTATGATACATGATTGTGCCATATTCTCTAAGAAGTGTCTTTACTGTCAAGTTAATGCAAATTTTATACACCGACCCATAGAGTTAATTCATACAGCTAAGTACTCCTGGTCATTTTCCACCTGGGGTATGGATGTTGTGGGATCATATCCCCCCATCACAGCCATACAATTAAAGTTCATACTCAAAGCAACTAACTCTTTTTCCAAATAGGTCGAAGCCATACCCCTTAAAGAAGTTGGGGTGAAAAGAATAATTAGATTTGTGAATCCCAACATCATTAATATATTTGGTGTCCCTCATATAATACTTATGGACAACAACACCAAATTATGCTCTGGTGAGTTGGACAAGTTATACCAGGAGTATGGAATCAAGGCCAACAGTTCATCCCGCTAACACGCGGTGGCCAATGGGCAGATAGAGGAATTCAACAAGACTCTTTCCAACATACTCCAAAATATGTTAGATAAGGATAAGAAATTGTGTCTAGATAAGCTCCTTCATGCTTTTTGGGCTTAACGTACCATGACCCGCACTGCCACCAAATCAACCCCGTACTCACTAGTATACGGGGAAGAGGTGGTTTTACCTATAAAAATCCAAGTTCCATCACCTTTTGTGGCCATTTGAGATCAAATTTCCATGGATGAGAAATCACGGAGATGGTATGATGAGTTAGAGAATCTAGATGACAAAAGGCTACACACTTTACACCATTTTGAAATCTATCAAAATCGGATCGCATGAGCCTTCAACAAAAAGGATCGTTTTCGATATTTCTATGAAGGAAAAGTGGTGTTAGTCCTCAGAACCCTGATGATACGTGGGAAGAATCCCCCAAGTCCTGAACCAAAGTAGAAAGGACCATATGTTATACGTAGGGTATATTCCAATGGAGTGTATGCCCTGATATCTATAGACAAATAGATCATCACGGCTCCCATGAATTCAACATTTCTAAAGAAGTATTTCGCGTAATAGAAACTACCATGTCGTGGTCCAAACAATATGACCCTAAAATATTAGTTATAGTGACTGTGGTGTCACAGTCGAAACTCTATGACCCTAAACTATGAGTTATAGGGACTGTAATTTCATGGTCTATACTCTATGACCCTAAACTATGAGTTATAGCGACTTTGATTTCATGGTCCAAACTAAATGAACCTAAAATATGATTATTATTCCTATCCACATGATGTTAAACTGTAAGGAATGTATCCCTGAAACATGACATTAAACAGTGACTCTTGTCCTTGCTACATGATGATAAACTGTAAAACATAGCATCCAAGTGACAAGATGTTAAATTGCATTGCACAAAGCATCCTAATCGCATGACGATCAACTGCACGATCCCTCAGAGAACATCACGTGTCTTTATTTGTGCCCTTGTGAGATACATAACAATGCATCAATCATTGATCTTGGCCCATCCCCCAAAAAAATGACTCTATCATATCCTCGACCTCCCCACACTTGCGAGGGAAACCCTTATCACTCCTTGCTTCTCACAGCATGTATAAATCACTTTAGCTTAGGATCAGTGGTATGGATTCCCTTACGAAAACAAATTATAGAGAAATATGGTAGACCCGAAACCCATAGCAGATGAAATAAAAATCCTCTAACCTCTATGACTGAGCTAGATCGGTACAGGGAATCTTCATAACTATGTACAGCTTGATTAATACCCTTTAATGGTATATAGTGATGCCTATATTTTGAATCTCATACCAGCCACTAAAAAACAAAACAATTCCCTCACATGTCCCTACACATGGACCAAATATTTGTAGAGAACATTCAGAACTATATATATTTTGTTTACTACCCTTGAATTATATGTAGTGACACTTGTATCTAGCATCTCGGCCCAACCACCATTAAAAAAATGCCCCTTCACTCGTTCATAATCCAGAATTTTGTGGGAAATCCATGAAAGGTACTGACCGCATGACATGAAAATCTGAAATTCTTCAAGAGTCGTGTGTGGCCCAGTTCTAAATATTATGAGATCCCACACATGACCCCCCCCCCACTCATAAGAATTCAAAAGATCATACTTCTCCCTATACATATGAGTAAGATCTATATGGAAGCTCCAAGTAGTTCACAGCTAATAAAAATCTAGGTATTTCTTACATTCCAAAGACACATCTTTCTCGTTTGTCAAACTCCATACTTTGGGGAAACATGGATCCCCATAAACATTCATGGCTATCTAATATAGAAGGCTAGTTTCTTACAGACAGCTTTGTTTCCCTATGCACATCATGCCCCAATGGATCTACATATGTCTCTTAAAAAATGGTTGTCAATCAAAGGAAAATTCATCTCTAGGATATTCCATTCCTAACTTGGTACACCTGATGGATTCCAAGCACCATGCCATCCCTTCATATTCAATTTTCCCCCGAGAACTATTGTATAAAACTTCTATCATCACTCATGTCTAAGGAACACCAGGGCACCCTGATCGCGATTAACTCGGAGCTATTAATGAACTTTAGTATAATTTTCTCACCACATGACATTAAACTGCAAGGCCAAAACCTTCATTTCTATATGATGTTAAATATAATAGCATTGGTTTAATCCTAAAGTGCTCCCTGAGGTTGATTTTTCTATTCTTATGTGGTGACTCAGAATCCTCGTAATCCCTTGTTTCTCACACCAAACATAGCTCATGTGAGATTACGGATCTTTATAAGATACCCACCCCGACATTATGGAAAAACAGTCTAGGAATTTGTTCCTAGAAGAACGACCCTAAAAGGCATGTCATGGTTTCATTTCTTTTAAGGTACCCCGCATCCTGGCCATACGACATTAAATGACAGGGTACCCCAAAGATGGTATGAATTCCTCACCCTATGTATGAGTCAGATCTATATTAGGGATTCTTGATTAAATGAGTAAATCACAACCAAAATGTCTCTAATATATCTGGATACACTCCTACCATACCTCAAACTCCATTCTCCGAGCGATCTTGAATCCCCATAACGATCAAAGGCCATCTAAGATGGAAGGAAAGTGTCCTGCAGACACCTTTGTTTGGATATGCACATCATGACCCGGTGGATCTGCATATGTCGACTATAAAACAGCCATCAATCAATGGATAATTCATCCCCAGGAGATTCCTCTTCTATCTTAGTACACCCAAAAGATTCCAAGCCCCATAACATCCCTCTTGATTCAAGGGCCCTCAAATTTAGGGTTTACATTCTTCTTCCTATACATATCCTGGATATATTAGAACATGTGGTCCTGATTCATCTCTTTTATCTTTTGAGGATTCTGTAAAATAAAGATACCCCTTCCATATGAATGAATTTGATCCACTTACAAAAGAAGAATTTCCCCACTTATTTCTTTGTTTCTCGGAGAATTTCATTTAAAATTTCCTTTTTCATGTTCTAGTGTACCCCTAGAAAAATATCATATACCATGTTTAAAAAGTTCCCAATCTCTATAATCCTTCATAGCCATCAAAAATGGAAGGGTAGTGTCATGTGGACACCTGTGTCTAACTATGCACATCATGCCCTGAAGGCTTTGTATATACCACCTACAAAATGACTGCCAATCAAAGGAAAATTCATTCTCAAGAGAGTCATTTTCAGTTTACTTACACTCAGATGACATTCATGTCCTATCACACTCCTAGATTTGCAATACCCTTGGATAATTTTTTACATACCTTCCCCTTTCCAAATTCCCCGAACATAAAAAAGATTTCTAACTGAACTGACCATTCAACAGCTCTTCCTTACACAAGTAAGAACCGTGCGAGAATAGTTTCCCACACAAATCCAATAGAAATGTCACTAATATTTTTGGATTCCATCACTCAAACCGGCCACCCACTATATCTTCCAACATCAAGATAAATTCAAAGTGTTTTAAACCCTACCGGACCATCAGAGATGGAAGGACAATGTCCTGCAGACACCTTTTTTGACTATGCACGTCATGCCATAGTGGATCTAAATATGTCTCCAACAAAACAACCATCAATAAAGGGTAAAGTAGTCTTCAGTAGAGTCATATCCTACCTCTGTAAGCCTAAAACAGCTCTTGAGCCTTATGCATGTCCAAAACTCACAAATTTAGGGTTATGAAAAATCTCGAATCCATGTCTAAAGGATATTAGAGCATTCTCGGCTAACGAATCCCGAATTAGGGCCCCTTCCCCATTATTTTTGGTCAAAAATGTTTGACCTAAAACAACAGAAATAAGTTTTATTTCCAGGACTATGAACTACCAGCAAAAACGAATCCATACTTTCAAGAGTGAAAGACTGCAAAGGGAACCTCTGGATAAAAGTCAAGTATCAGTTCTATAAACCTACACCATATATGGTTTAGAAAAAGAAAATTTCAATATATTAAAAGAGATGTGAAACTTGTTAGGTTGAAAACTAGCAAAGGGAAGCCTAAGAAAAAGTCAAGTTATAACCTCTAAGACCAGGTCAAACTGGCTTAGGAAAAAATAGGTTAATAATAAAAAAGAGACAGAAGATCTTGAGTTATTCCATACAACCTCGACTATAGTCGAGCTATGCTCACTGAGTCCCATGACTCAGTAAAAAATTAGAGCCTGATACAATTATCTCAATTTATTGGTTTCAAATCATGATTTAAAATTAATACCTGATCGAAATGTTGTTTATATAATTGATGTGATTAATTGATATGAAAGGAAAATAAGAAACATTTCATGGAAAATTGGTTCCATCATATTTCATAAAAATATATGGTGGGAATCCATTGCCTGGAGCTTCTCCTTGTAAGAAGGACATGATCATTACAAGAGAAATTCAGAAGAGGCGCAGAGTTCCATCAACAATTGATGATACTCCTCAATTTCGTGGAGAATATTTAATAAATTTGCAGTCTTGGCCTTCACACTCTCTTGCAGTGCTTCCGTGTCCCTCATGGATTAGACACTGGTCATTTCTCCTTATTTAATTTTCCATCACCCCTCCTCAATGGCAACTATGGCCTAGGCCTGCTCTTGTTTAAGCCACTCTAGTTTCTAGATCTATTGCTCCACTTCTTGGTCGAGTTTTTCTATTAAATACTCTTACTTAATGAGTTCATTTTGCAACCTTGCAACTGCTCCAGCATGATCGGTAGCTTCGTCAATGAGAATATTTCATGTAGAATCAAGATAAGTTTTCGACTCTGCCATAGAAAGTTGAGATTCAAGAATACCAGTTTCTTCCCAAGAAGTCACCACCTACCTTACTATATCATGAATAACATTATAGTCATATCCACCAAACCCCATGACCAAAATCAGTCGGAGTAACATTTGAAATTTCACTAGCTTCTCAAATAATGGGTGTTGAGAAATTAATCTCTAAATGTTCCTCCATTCCTTTTTCTTAAGTGGTTGAAGATTTACCATGCTTTATCGATCGGTCTCGGAGTCACTTCCTGAAGACAAAATATAGTCAGGAACGTATTTCACAAGAGAGGGACTTGATTCAGAAGCTACAACGCGACTTGACCCTACAACAACCTCCTCTCTAGTAATTTCAATGAAAGACAGAATGGGGGCACCCGCCACGATTTCTAAGTCTTGTGGTTGAAATTTTGATAATATGGAGGAAACGTCTTCAGTGCCTCCCACCCCTACAGCAAGAACACTATCTAAAATAAGTATCAACACATCTTCAATTATCAGTTCTGCTTTGTAGTTACTCGGGAATACTGAAGACCCAGGTCCATGCTTGGCTGAAACAGTATCCCTCAAGGAGGTCTTCAAAAGGTTTCAGATTAATATAATTTCTATAGGGATAGTCAGTTTAGATTAGGGTACTGGTCTCGAGATCCTGGGGGAAGAAAACACAACTTCTCCCAGAAATAGGAAAAAGGGCATGACAGCCCGCTCTATATTTTCAGGGTTCAGAACACCAGCCTCTATATTTGTGACTTCTCTAGAGAAACCATGAATAGGGGGAATGTCAATATCGTAAGTGACTCCCTCTATTGGGAAAAATTCCATTTGATCAATATTGATTGGATCATTGAGATTTGATGCCCCTCCAAAATCAAGTAGGGCATGGGGCTCACCACTGGACTCGGCCCCTGCTATAAAGACCACCCTATATCTCTCCATGAGAGTAGGCTCAACACGGTCATGTGATCCCTCAACTTTTGGATGTCATTATATTATTGGGTTAAATATCATTCGAGCAGGATCAGGAAAACATGAGGGGTCAACAGTACCCTTAGTCATTTCAGATGGCCATGTTTCCCTGGTTCGGATAGCCATAAAATATAGTGACCCTTCCTCTGCACTAATGGGGATAAGAGTTTTAAATGCATGAGAATTCATTGTCTAGTTACTAATAGGCCTTATGTAAAAATAAATACATTTACCAGTGAGTCAACAAGATACGGGTACTTGGTTCAATCACCATTTGAACATACGATTACTTGTGATTCCCCTCTGAATGTGCTTTGACAGTTGGGAGGCTTGCATATGTTTTTTCAATAACAAGGGGATAGCTCCTGAATAAGAGCACCGAGAGAAGATGGAGGGGTAAATTCACTAGAAGGGTCGACAATGACTGCTTCCATGCATTCTTGGGCTCCAGGGTATCCTTCTATAGTACCCCTACCATTGATAGGGAGAACTCCCCAGCTTCAGTACCTCTAGGAGAATAAATAGAGGAAATAACCATTTCCTGAGACCCTACAGGCCCTTTAAAAATAAAAAACGAGAGTGGGAAACTTTTAGCATATCTACATCAAAAGCATCTATGATCAGAGGTTGTAGATAAAACCTCTCCCATCAGCAGTAGGAGTAATTCCATCAATGCCACATGGTCTGCCCACTAATGGATGTGTTCACAAGGTTAGAGATACTTTTCCATTTCATTCAAGTAGGCAGCCACCTCTTTAGGATCTTCATCATCCGAAATACCGATAGAAGAAATGGATCCCCCAAAACCTGGAAGGCCGAAATGTCCCCCTGAACAAGTCTCCATATGTCTTCATTTTAATTGTTTTCGCTCAGTTCATCCAAAACTCTCCAGGAATCTGGATATGCAGTCATAACTAGGATGGCCAGCGCTGTAAGTTTGGTTCAGGGTAGTAGAGTAGGTTTCGATAGTCAAAAATGTTTCCCAAGTGTCCCTGTAAACTCAAGACCTTGAGAATATTAACCTTTTCAAGACTTTGATAGAAGGAAAGATGTTTTTTCCATGGTAATTGGAATAGGTGAGCTGAAGATTTCATCATCCTCATCATCGGTCTTATATCGCATCATGGAAAGTACCGGATGCGATTATTTTAGGCGACTAATTCAGGAGTGGATTAGGGTCTTGAGGTCCACAAGGTAACGACCCACCCTCTCTGGATCCTCATCAAAAGAAATGTTTGTAGGTGATAACACATAGCCAGTGCCAGTAAGAGAAACATACCTAGTTCAAAGGAGCTTCCATAAATAATGAGGGCACCGGTCGCGAGTATATGGATGACCTTTCAAAAGGTCCCATTTCCTCTACGCCACTAGAAAATAGGCCTTGGGGGGAATGGATGGTGAACTCCCGACAACATCTTCAGCTACTCATTTGGATGCTCGTGAGGGCACAACCCTATCTTTCACAATTTTCCTCGCGGTGAGACAAGAGGCCTTTAGAGAACATTTTCTGGTTGTGAGTATTCAACAAATCCCTTTTTTATCCTTTCCATTTTTCCTAGATGCATTAGAATTTTTCATGATAGGAACCAGGTCAAAAAATTGGCCGTGATGATATGATTTAACCTAAGACTTGGTATAGTTTTTGGCTAGGAAGGGAAATGAATTCTCAAGATCCGGATGTCTGGCCTATCATTGAGTGTCCTACAAGGTGAACATTAGCCATATTTGATGGTGTATCATCATATGATTCTCATGAAGATAACTATTGAGAGTAGGAGGAAACAACTTCAGAACACAGTTAAATTGACGACTAAATCTGTAGGGTGCATATCACTTGAAATTAAACTCCCCTTCGATATGGGTGACCAGGCGGCCTTATCTCAAAGAAAATAAGTAACCTTAGTTAAAAAATACTTTAGATGAATTATTTTTAATAGTACCATTAGGGGAATCATATGGGTGATAATAGAAAAATTTGTAAATATTGTGATAAGCAATTATATCTTTCCTGTTCTTTTCACTTTGCTCCTCTTGCTTATCCTGTGAAGCCCAAGTCACTTCCATAACCCTTATGGTGCTCTAAAGATACGGTCAGAGGGTGGAATATGAAATTTTTAAGGAATTGATGAATTAATAACCTCCTATGTGGGCTCCCATTTAGCCTTAAAGAATTTGGAAGGGTCCAGTCATCTGGTAAGGTGGCCCCCCATCGATTATTCAACCTAGTAGGCGGTAAATCTTTGAAAACACTAGGATAGATAAATTGATACATCTTTTGGGGGCCAATTGAGAATAAATGATAAAATTTGAGGCTCCTACACCACCATATTCAAGCACTAGTAAGAGCCACCTACTCAGAAACATGTCCAAGAAAGATTCTAGTTTAAATAATCAATCGACGTCAAGGATGTGCCCCCATCCCCACTTGTGAAAATTACCCAATTATTGGGTGGGTCAGTATGTACCAACTCACCTCTAGGTGGTTTTGGTAGGACATTCCCTAGGTCTCTACGGATTGGTCTCTAGACCAATATGCTTAACAAAATCACCAAACTAATCATCAAAAGAAACATCCTTCTTTGGACAAGGATCAATTTCCTTCAAAAGTGTCTTCACTTGAACGATGAGTTTCCTAGACAAAGGAGGGTTTCTTTCTTTGTCATACAAAATAGAGGAGGCAGGTATGAATTCATCATTGATTTCCCTGATGATAGGGATTCTTGATATTAGATGGATGTCCCAAAGACTGTTTTCTACCTCCCATGGTTAAAATGGATGTTATTGGTTACTGGGCTCCACCTACTTAAGAGATGTGAGATAAGGGCATTGGGACAGTGAGTGTATGTCTGAGAAACCCAAGTAGCCTCATATAGTCCCACAGTTTGATGCTCGGATCGAAATTCTTCACAGCTCTGGAAAACCCAAAAAGGCCACCCTCAGTCTAATCCAAACAAGTATCCAGAGTGAAGATCCCTCTTGGAGGACCAACCATGTTTCTCGTTCGATGTAGCTTTCCACGCAATGCTCTGGTAACAGTGTGACGTCTGGTTGGGTTTCCACTGCACTTCCTCTAATATTTGAGGTGTATAGTTCAGCAAGGACCTAGAGGTAATATCCCTCTAAAGGTACCACCCCTTTGAGGAAATCAATTTCTCAAGATAGAGGTAATAATTATCTAGGCAGTAGGTTGATCGGTCAGATTTGGCGCTGGGATTTTTGTATCAAAAAATAGACCAAATCCATAAGAAGGAAGCCTATCTGAAGCTAAGTACTCCCTTTGATTCATCATAATCTGTTTCACCAGATATTGTTGTAATGGAACAACCAAAAAAATTTCATCAACCAAATCCACCATGTTCTTTGATCTTTCATTAGTAGAAGAATGAGGGGTAGTAGTAGTTGCCTCAAAAGAATCAATGATGTCAGCCACATGCTATGAAAGATCCATTGTAGCTTGCACAGGAAAATCCAAAAGCTGATAAAAAGTCACTCCAATAAAATCTGTTGGATGAAGGATAAATAAGAATGAATAAAATACATAAAAATATGTCTGCATATGGCTCCACGTACTTTTCCTTGAATTGTTACTTGGTAGGCATATCACGTGTACTGCATGATGTGAGGAAGCAACCGCCACATACTTCTACGGTACGTAGAAGCGTTACACCGAGTACATCCATGGTATGCGGAGAAACCATGGGGAACTGGCATGCGGGGAGTTGGTCGGGTGAACAGATGGGTTTGTGGAAGGTGAATACCACAAAACAAGGCATCTTCAAGTTCACTTCCAAAGATTGCGAATTAAAAGTATATGTTTGAATTATTAAGTATTAAATCTTGGTATGCGGACACACCAGCATCATAGAGTTCTCCTATGAATAATCCATATTTTAGTTTTAAAATCCCACAATGTCTTCCATAGAATCCAAAATTTGGTTCATGGGTTGATTAATGGAGAAATTTTTGGTTCGCGGCACGTACAAAGCACTTCACAAATTGAAATTTTTCAAGAGGAATGGTACACAAATACAAAGGAAGATGGGGGAGTCAAGAGAAATTTTTTCTGAGAGAAACAATAAAATAAAAATGACATGAGCCCTATATATAGGTGTGGCCCCCTCCTACCAGGCATATCTTGTCTACCGTGAAGCATTTTAGTTCAGGACTGCTTCTACGTCGAAGTAGTCTCCTTTTCATTCTGAATGGACCTCATTCCGAGGGAGGGAATTTGTTTGGCCCTAAACATTTTGACAAGGGAAGGAAATAATCCCAAAATCACATTTCCTAAAGAAGAAAGTGTTCCTAAAAATTTAACAAGGTGAATGGACTGAAATTGAGAAAAAAACGTTGGAATAAACTTGATGGAATTCAAGTTTTCAAAATATTATAAGTGGAACACATACCATCACCATGAATGGTTAGCGGACCTCTTTGATCGCAAACAACCGGTACACGGATGGACCTGTGAGGCGCTGGCCTGTGGAGTGATGGACAGTGAACCCAGTAGACCGTGAACTGCATCACTGAAGGAATCATGCATGCGAAGGCCATCGTCATACCATCTCATGGACTCAGTAGTTCTCATATGAATAAAACCTACAGGGTTCTGTGAACCATGATCCCGAACCACAACCTCTACAAACCTCAGTTGACCGAGTCTTCTGCGGGTCAAGATATCTCTTCATGGGCTTCCACAAATGGTTATACATGCCCATAGATATGATTTCTCCAATTCTCTATAAAAGGTTCACAGAAGTAATTGAGAGGGGATGGATGAAGAAAGATCAATGGGGACCCCATAGGATGGAAGAAAGAACACAGAGAGGATTTCGACTTCAGTCTTGAATCGTTGGAAATGCTCGAATTGAAAATCACACTCTCCATAGGTACAGTCATCCATGAACCATAAATCGGAGGAACATAATAATAATAAGAGAACCATGAACCTTATTGTTTAAACCGCAAACCACATACTTCTCACGGATGAACTCACCATGAATGATAGTTCGCCATAACCTCCTTCAATATGGTGTTCTACATAGTGTATCGCTACATGGATTTAACTTGGTGTCATGTACTGCATCAGTAAACGTATGGAACCCAAAGAAGCATGACATACCACATCCAAGGCTGCTTACCACTGTGGTACATGGTGGTCCATACCCATTTCCATGTACCACTTTGTTATGTGGACGACCCCTCTGCCTGCATACCACTAAGGTATACGGAGCTTCCATCATCCTACATAAGAAAAGAGTATGTGTAATGGGGTGTTTTCTTGTATTATTTACTTCGGTTCCAATCTCACACCTCTATTACTATATTGTCTTCCATGGTCCCTCCACGAACCAGTCCTCCGACATTATGGAAATGCCTCCCCCAAAGCCACTAGACCCGTATGATCAGACCATCAGGTGCATCTGCACGCCCCTTTGAGTCTGCATACCCATGGTAAGTGGAGTCATGAAGGCTCTCCCCACAATAGTTCAAAATCCAGGGATTTCTATAATTCTACATTCCCATGGTAACCTGGAGTCCAACCATGGTATTCCAACGTGAACCTACCCATTCTAGGGATTAAGGGAGATCACCTTCATTTCCATTCAATGAGGAATGGTGATCAATCAAAGGGTTTATGTCTGCATCCCCTTGTGAAGAGGATGATACTCCTCCCCTTAGCAGAATGTGTTCTGGGGAACTCCCACTAAGGTAATTCCCCAATCTTCTGAAGGCTGAGCCACATTACCTTTAATGTCATTTCACATTAAAAGGTTCATCGCTTCGCGCCCTCACCCATGGTCACCCCGACCTCATCCACTGTAGGCCCGCCCTCTCCAATCAGCAAGAGAGAATACATGTGGTTGGTTGGATCTCTCACATCCTCTTGTTTCTCACACCGAGCATGACTCACATGGGATTAAATATTTGTGATGATTACAACAACCAACAATTCTGAACTACAAGAACTCTGATTTCTGAAAAAGCTAGGATACGTAGGATGCCTAATCGATGGCTCAAGACCAAAAGGGTTCCCTTCCAAAAGAGTTCATCGAACCATGACCCCCTAAATGGGAATCTTCTATGCGTAAGCCCCAAAAAAATTTAACTATGAGAACTCTAATTCTGGATCAAACTAGGATACGTAGGATGCCTACTTGAAGGCCCGAGCTCAAATGGGTGTCCTTCCAAAAGGGCTCACCCAATAATGTCCCCCGAAATTTATAACTTCCATGCATAAACTCCATCTCATGAAAACTATATGGGTTCTGATTCCTCTCTCGAGGATATATAAGAAACCCATATTATGGGTCCGATCCAAACATCAAGCCACCATTCATCCCCCTGGATGACGATAAACTCTAGAGTGCATTATTTTATGGCCCAAGTCAGCATTACCTCTGTAGCATCAAATCCATATATGCCTATGAAGATCCAAAAAATTAGGGTTAACCTATGGACACGCTCTTCGGGAATGAACCAAGGATTCACGAATGTATGAAAACGAAATAAACATATAATAGAGTCCCAGAATAGGAAATAATTCCCCCCCAATGGGGTTTGGTGAGGCCGACTTCCCATCCTCTTGACCAATGGAGTCCTTAAGTATTTTTGAACAAATCATTGTCCAACGAGCACCTATCATTTGAAAGAAGGTCCATGAATCATGGATACTAGAGCCGTTGGGTGTTTCTAGCTCCACGAATAAACCTTTTGGAGACTATCCAAGGAAGTGATATCCTAGTAGGAATGATTTCACAATTACTTGACCCCATGAAATCGCCCATTGGGACCATCTAACTGTGTCATCTCTTTCACAGTATAGGAGGGTTAAATCACCCAGTACCCATGGTGTTAATCCATCCCTCCATTAAGTTATAATGATGCAAAATGAGTTAAAACAAAATAAATGGTGAATTTGATGTGAAACAATCTCTAGAAAAAGAGACGAGGTATGATTCTCATCAGATCATTTCATCATCACCCCAAACACACCAACTCTGGCCGAAACACTCCAAAATTCAAGGTTAAAGCTATTCGACTTAAAACATTAGAAAGAATTGCCTGGTGGGAATGTATCTAAAGTAAAAAAAAGAAGAATATGAAACACTCACCAAGATGAAAACCCACAAAGGGAGCCCTAGACAAAAGTCGATTGTCAGATCGCTAAACCTATGCTACAGATGGTTTGGGATTTTTTTTGAGAAATAAAAAAATTCAAGAGACACAAAGCCCGTTAGGTCGAAAAAATGCAATGTTCTTACTATGAAGAAGTCATGTTATACACGCTAGTCCCACACTATAACAGGATTCAGAAAAATTTAGGGTGATAATGCAAACGACACAAAATTTTTATGGTTCTCCATGTGACCCTAGTAAGCATCGAACTACGATCATTGAGCCCCTCAATTTAGGGAAAAATTAAAACAGGACATGATTATTCCATTATCCTGGATTGTAATTCAAATTGATATCTGGTTGACATTATTGTTTAAAATAAAGATGATAAAAAATGACTGAGATATTAGGAAAAGGACCAAACAAGAGTATTGGAGGGGAAAATATTTTTGTCTCATTGGATAGAAATATAGAGATCACCAACAATTCGAAGCCTCTCAATATGGGAAGGACATTACTATTACAAAAGACATATGAAAGCTTCATAGAGTTTTATAAGTGACTTTTTTGACTCTTCAAATGGATTGACATAGCCTTAGAAAAGTCACAGTCTCATCTTCCACACCTACCCCCAATTCCTTCACCTCTTATGATGCCTTCTGGCCAGCCCTTTCCCCTTCACCCACTCGTTGTTTCCCCTCGTCAACTGTGGCTACAACAAGTGACCATTCCTATTTAAGGTTCTCTAATTCTCTACTAAGATATTACACTTAATGGTCTAGTTGTTCTGCTAAATACCTATTCTTCATTAGTTTTCTCTACAGCCTTGAAACTACCCCATCTTGATCGTAAGCTTCATTCATAATGATTTTTCTAAAAGTGGCAAGATAAGCTGCATAATCTACAGTGGAAATACGAGACTCAAGTGTTCTAGTCACCTCCCTCATAGCAACCACAAATTTCACTATGTGATAGATGTCATGATAGTCGAACCCTCTGAACCCCATAACCACAAACTGGTAGTGAAACCTCTGGAGCTTCGTTGGCATGTTAGCAAGTGGTTTTTAAAAAATTAACTTCCATATCTTTCTCCATGCCATTTGGTGGCTAAGTCAAAGGCTGAACATGTTCCCTCGATCGATATCAAAATCACTCCCCGATGATGAAATATATTATGGAATGCATGTCACTATGGGGGTGGCTGATTTAACAACTACAGCATGACTGGATCCCTCAGCAGCATCGTCCCTGATAGATGCGATAGCAGGAAGGATCGAAGCATCCACCATAATCTTTGGTGCTTGTGGTTGTGATCCTGGAATTGAAAATAAAACCAATAGACATCCCTAATACCTAAAAAAATGGGGTAAGTGTTGGGGCGCAGCGGAGGTGCGTGGTACCTCAAACTCACAGAACGGTGTAAAAACGGAGAAACACAAGATTTTAACGTGGTTCAGTCATCCAGCCTACATCCACGGGAGAAACACTGCAGCTTCTCTATTCCCTTCTCTCCGGATAATCACGGAGGATTACAGACACATACACCACAATTTTTCCCTTACAAACAATTGGATTTTCATCCCGTTTAAATAGAGAAGGAAAACTAGGTTGTTGGAGGGTAGCTCATCTACCCTTGAGAAGTCCTCCCGCCGCATGCTGTGGTCCACCGCGTCGGCTGCCAAACTTTGACGCCCACCAAAGAAGACTCCTTCTCCTTGCCGGCAGAGGACTCTTCCGGCTGAAAAATCCACCCCACATTGGGAGTGGCCCCCACAAATCTCCACCTCACGACCAATTTGGGGTAGACGCTTGACCTGAAATCTCCTTGCAGGTGTTGAAAACTTCATCAGCAAATCGAACACGCTTCTTCACGCCAGACGACGTGGCACTTCCACCATCTTCACTCGATCTCGAGATGACTGTGGTCCCCATCAAAAGATACAACCCTTGGGACTCCTTCCCAGAAAATATCGATGCATCCCCACATGAGAATTCCAACACTCCACCTTCTATGGAAATCTTGAACCCTCTCGCATCGAGCCTACTCAATGATATCAAGTTCCGCCTCATCCTCAGAACGAATTTCACATCAGCCAGTGTACGGATTCCTCCATCGGGTGTCTTCAATTTCACTGTCCCGACTCCTCGAACCTCGCATGTTGACCCATCACCAAGTCGCACCGAGTCTCGCACCTTCTGAAAAGTATCAAATGTACCTCTCGTCATACATATGTGTGTCGAGCTCCCCAAATCAATATCCCATCCGTCTTCTTTTGGATTTTGAGCCCGCTCGTTCTTCCTTCTCAGAAAACGACATTCCTGCTTCATGTGCCCATATCTTTTGCAGTAATGACACTGCACTTCTACCCATTCAACACTCTCATCTGAGTATGAGCTTCCCGTTGTCACGCAGATTTCATCATCTGCTGATAATCCTGTGATTTTCACATCCACCTCTTCAACTTTCTTCTTCCCAGCAACGTACCGTTTGCGCTCTCCACAATCACTTTTATAGTGACCCTTCTTCTCGTACCAAAAACACGTGATTTCTCTCGGATCACGTCCCCTGGATTTTGGCCGCCATTCTTTACCTCCTGACTGTCGATTTCGGATCCTCCCACGTTGATCATCTCGTATCGTCATGATTTGATCACCTGAATGCGTCGTGGGTCTTCGAAATGCTTCTGAATCTTGAAGCGACACCATCACATCGTCCAGCTTCAATGTCTCCTTCCCCACGAGCAATGCAGTCACAAGCCCATCAAATGAGCTTGGTAGTGATGACAAAAGCAAAAGTGATTTGTCTTCCTCTTCAACCTTCACACCGAGCCCCAATAACTACGTCAGGATATTGTTGAATTCATTGGTATGATCCAACAAATTCGCTCCCTCATCCATGCGCAATTTGTACAGTTTCTTCTTCAGGAAAAATTTGTTGGTGAGCGAATTCGCCATATATCGCTGCTCCAACTTCTTCCAAATCTCTTTCGGTGATGTCTCATCCAACACCGAGTACTTTACCTCATTCGCCAGACATAGCCGAATCGTGCTGACGACCCGCATCTCGAGCTCTTCCCAATCATTGGCACTGGTTGTCTCAGGCTTTTCTCCGATCAACGGTCTGATCAGGCCCTGCTGCACCAATAGATCCTTCACTGTGCTTTTCCACAAACCGAAATTGTTTCGACCATCGAACTTCTCGATGTCAAATTTTGGTAGTGCTCCGCCACCCGCCATCGTCGTTGTCGCAAAACGCGATCACCACCGTCGATGTCACACCCTTTAATCACCACCTGAAAGAGTGTGAATTTTTAAAATCTAACAGTACGGATGCGTCCGGAACGGTCGAAATAGTCATAATCGACTCCTGGATCGCCGAAATCGGACACCAATTGACCGAGATAATGTCAAAACACGTTCAACGGTCCAGATCACCCGCTGTCGTGGCGCTGACGTGGCGCTGACGTGTCGCTGACGTGGAACGCCGGAATTCCTGCCGGAATCTCGCCGGAATTTTTTCCGGCGGCGTGAACAGTGCCTTCTTCTCCGGCAAGGGGTTACTGTTCACCCGCGGGTTTGTCCAAACTTTGACCGGCCATATCTCCTTCGTTTCAACTCCGTTTTCTTCACCGCTTGTGCCGTTGGAATCGTCTCGCCGTCCTCTTCCCGAACCTGCCCTCGGGAAAATTTTCCGACCACTTTCAATTTTCCGGCCACCAGAAAATTTTCCGTCGCCTCGCCGGTTCAACTCCGTTCGCTCCGCCTCGCCTCTGATACCACTTGTTGGGGCACAACGGAGGTGCGTGGTACCTCAAACACATAGAACGGAGTAAAAACGGAGAAACACAAGATTTTAACGTGGTTCGGCCGTCCACCCTACATCCACGGGAGAAACACTGCAGCTTCTCTATTCCCTTCTCTCCGGATAATCACGGAGGATTACAGACACATACACCACAATTTTGTCCCTTACAAACAATGGGATTTTCATCCCGTTTAAATAGATAAGGAAAACTAGGTTGTTGGAGGGTAGCTCATCTATCCTTGAGAAGTACTCCCGCCGCCTGCTGTGGTCCACCACGTCGGCTGCCAAACTTTGACGCCCACCAAAGAAGACTCCTTCTCCTTGCCGGCAGAGGACTCTTTCGGCTGAAAAATCCACCCCACATTGGGAGTGTCCCCCACAGTAAGATGGGAGATAGTGGTATGAGAACTGTAAAACTAACCTCCGCCTATTAAATAATAGATTTCTTCAACTTCCATGGAGATATCATTTCCCCATAAATATTGTACTATATCTTTGATAAGAAGTTGAGGCCCAGAATAATTTAGAGGCATCTGTGGCTCATGGTCATACCCAACCTGACCAGAAACCTCTAGGGAAGCCTTAGAATATCACTTACTAATATCAGTATTGTAGGGATAATCAGCCTGGAGAATGTTGTGACGGCCTGCCACAAAGTTATAGGGGTTAGGATAATTTTATCTGTTGTGATTGGAAGAAATGGCACAATGGCTCATTCTATGTTATTAGGAGCCGATATAGAAGCCTTCCTAATTTTTTAAACCTCTGAGGGAGTAGGATCATCTTTCTCAGTTTAAGTATCTGATTCCAATGGCGTTCTCTCTGCAAGAGTGGTGTCTAGTGATTTTGGAGTAGTTGACTCCCTAGAACTGGGATTCCCATCAATGTCTTGGAGAGATCGGGACTCCTTGCCTAGATTAGTTGCTGTTTTTAGGGTGTTTCTATGTTCATTAATGGTAGCAAGATCCCCATGTTTATTCGGGACATCAATGTCTAAATACTCCTCCACCATTGGGATAGAAATCATTTGGTATGGGGCAGCCATAGTTTCTGGTAGTCCTTCCTCCACCACAGAATGTATAGGAGCTGTAGATTCCTTGGAAACTACATCTTGACTACTTATAGGTCTTGCTTCAAAATATTCATGGGAAAACGGGATTTCAAGATAAAAATGCATGGTACAATGACCAGAAAAACCTGTGGGGCAGTTACTTGTAAACCCCTTCTTGATACACATCGACAGTAGGGACGTTTTTCTATGTTTCTTAGTATTCCATGGGGATGGCTCTCTTGAGGGAATATCAAGTGGAGACGAGGGAGAAAATTCCCCTGAATGGTTCAAAATGACTTCATCCATATGTTCAATAGGACTAGTATAACCTTCCCCAGCAATCCCCACATCCAAAGATACACGCTCCTGAGTTGTAGGGCCTCTTGGGGTGTATACTCGGGAACGATCCATTTCCCACGACTCCTTAGGATCCTAAGAAAGTAAATAATGGAAGGATTAGAATCATCATATCAAAGGGAATTAAAGTCTGGGCTTGTGAATCAAATGACCTCTCCCTCGATATCTATCACTCGTAAGAGTACCTCCATCCATGCCTCCTCGTCGGACCAGTAAGGTATGTTCTTAAGAGAATGAAGGAATTTTTCCATTTCACTTAGGTATATGGCCACCTAATCTATGCCCAAGAACAGTCACCAAAAATACTCTCATCAGGTAATTACTATGCCACTACCAAATTCTGACGGCTATTGGTTTTCCTAATGCGACTGAGGTAGAGGGAGCTCTTTGCTCACCCTAAAGCCCCGCAAGAGTTCATCTCCTGAGCATCCCATGACTGCAGAGTCACCTGCAGAGGAACATCCACATGGAGCAAGGGGACTGGCCATGAAAATATTGACAATTCTTAAAAATATCACATTCCTTCCAAGATGCTGGAAAATCAGCATCAGTTGGGACGGGTGGTTGGTATCTAGCGGCAGCCTCGAGAGCTGTTAAGGTCACACTCCAAGGCCTCAAGACCTTCCTTGGGAGGGAACCATAAGGCTTCTGAAGAAATTTCCCTTGTCATGAATTCCCACCAGCTTCCTTTTCCTTCCCCTACCCCTTAGCCTTCAATGCCTTGGTAGTTTTAATATTATGAATTAAATTTAACAAATGACCAGCTAGACATGATTTAATCCAAGCATCAGTGTAACCATTCATAAGAAAGGGCATAGAACAATCAAACTCTGGGAGCTTAACCTTTCACCGGGTGTCCTCCCTGGTGAAAAATATCCATAATTGATAGGATATCATAAGGTGTTTCTTCATAAAGGTGTTGTTAAGTGTCGGGGGACACAACATTTGATTGCAGTTAAAGTAATGGCAGAATCGGCAAGGCGTATATCCCTCATAGATAAGCTCCCCATCAATGCTGGAAATAAAGATATCATCCCCCAAATAAAAGTGGTACACTCGGTTGATAAAGTCTTAGGATTCAGTAATCATGATGGTGTCAGCAGAGGAATCATAAGGACGATATGTGAAGCGATCATGTTAGTTGATTTGAGCCATCATTACCCGATCATTCATTTTTTTTCTAGTCTTTCTGTTTATCTCATGTAACCCAGCATGATGGCATAACCCCACTGGTTCCCTAAAGATATGGCTGGAGAATATAGTAAGGAATAATCAAGGAATTGATAAATGTGTAGCCTCCTATGTGGGATCCTATCCAACCCCAGAGGATTTGGATGGGGCCAAATATATACTAAGGTGACTTTCCTTCGCTGATCCGGCCCAGTAGGCGGTAAATTTTGGCCAATACTAGAATTGACAGGTTGATACATTTGTCGGTGGCCAGCTGAGGTGCCATGAAAACAATCCTTGAATCTTACACCGCTGGAATCTGATGCTAGTAAGAGCCATCTTCTCAAAAACATGGCTAAGAATTCCACCAAATAAATCAAATGGTCCACATTAGGGATGATTTCCCATCCCCATTCACAGAACCTTCCCTCCTCCAAGAAGGGCCAGTAGGTTCCATGTTTTCTTCGAGTCTCCTCAAATGGATAGAAGTTGGGTCTACACACATCAGGCATTAGGCAACTCTTCTATGAAAAGGAAACAATCCACTTAGAGAAGGAGATGTCTTCATTTGGGCATAATTCACTGTCCTCTGAAAATTTATTCACTTAAGATGTGAGAATCTTAGAAAAATGTGGGTTCCTCTCCTCATAATCTTAGGTGGAAGCAAGGGGAAGAAACTCATCGTAAATGTCCCTGATGATTTGGAACCCTGAAATGAACCAAACATCCTAGAGCCCGATGCCAACCTCCTCATGGGTGAAATGAAAAGTACTGGTGTCTAGACTACACAAGCTCAAAAGCTGTGAGATGAGGTCACTGATTCGATGAGTATAATTCTAGGATACCCAGAGGGGATTATATAGCCCCACAGTCTATAATTCAACATGGAACCCATCACATGTTTGGTGAACCCAGAAGATCCACCCCCAATCTAAACCAAATGAACCCCCAAGGTGAAGGTCCCATTTATAGGACCATCCATGTTGTTCATTTGCTGGCCATACGGGAAATGCTATGATTGCAATGGATCGTCTTGTCTGACATTCATCATGCCCCCACTAAAGACTGAGGGGAATATTTCAATAAGGACATGAAAGAGGTATCCTTCAGTATGAATCATCGTGTCAATGAGAAGAGAGACTTAGAGATATTGCCACTAAATATCTAGAAGGCAGGTTGGTCAACCACCTGTGGCTTCGAGATAGGTGTGTCCGACAGCAGGCTGAATCCGTAAATGGGCCTGTCAGTGTTCAGATATTCCTTTTGTCCCATATTATGTAATTTATCTAAAGACTGATGTAGTGGGATGATAGGGGTATTTTTTTCTATAGCATTTTCCATAGCCTTTTTCATTTAATCGGTAGCTGAATGAGGAGCGGTGGAAACATCAACAACAATATCAATGACAAAAACAACTTGAGGAAGATCCATATACTTCCCACAACAAAAAGACCACAAAAGGGTCAGTCTAATTAAAATGATTGGTAAAATGACAAAAAAACTGAAGGACCAAATAGGTATTCCCAGTGCAAGACTCCGCATACTTAATCCTTGGCATGGTTCATGAAATGCATCTTCCTCGAACTTGTAGTACATGGAATTCCCCACAAGACGTTGGCCCATGAATCATTGTCCAGTGGGTTGATCAGTTAGCAAAATGGGAAATCCACATACCAAGACATTCTATGAAGATATTCAAATTTTAATTAAGAGATTTAAAATTTGATTTGGAAATTTAATGTTTATTTTTTTGTATTTGATGTTAATTGCGCAAGATAAGGAGGCCACAAAGCGTCTTACTATATATAATTTCAAACTTATGTTCACCAGGTTGGTTTGAGGATCCAAAGGAAGGTTCACTGCTAAGGTGACTGTGAAGAGTAATCGGTTCAAGGAATGAAAATCCTAGTTTGTGGATGATTAATTTTGCGAAGGAGATGGTATGCGGGAACAAGGAAATCTGAGAGTCCTTTGTAGAGTACTTTTTTCCAAGAAACCAGTTAAAAGAAAGATGACCTGGGTCCCTTATATATAGATGTTGTCCCCCAACGAGTCCACCTCTCTACCCCAAACTTGTTCAGTTAGGGAAAATTTTCTATAGTAGAATAGCCTCCCCTTCATTCCAACTAGACCACATTCTGATGGGGGGAATTTTTATGATCCTGAAAAATCTGCGAAATGAATGAAAATAGTCCCATAAAATTTTTAAAGGAATGAAATGCATGTGGGGATGAAACAATTGGAGGAAAAGTTTGAATGTGTACAATATGGAAGTCTCCCCAAACTAGACCATGTACTGGTTACTGAAAAAGATCTATATAAGGCACAGACTATGAACCTAGCGGTACATGGGTGACCTGTGAAACATTGTCCCTCAAAACATTGGCCAGTGAATCAGGAAGTTCCCAAAAAGAATGAGGCAATGCATCGGTCAACAGCAAACCAAGTCATTAGAGAAAAAACGATGGAGAATTAAGTCCTTGTGCACCACCTCCAAATAATGAGCATTTAGCAGATGAGACAAGGCTAATAGCGCCACACGAACCACATCATTCACAAAGTGAGGTGGATATTTCTGCTAGTGAAAACTGCAACACAACAAATATCGGTTTCCTGAGTCGTCTGCTGGCTGAGTAATTTTTCCATGGGATTCTGAAAAAGTTGTTGTGTTCCCATAGATATGGACTCCTCAACACTCTATAAAAGGACCCCAGTGGATCTGTGAAACGGATTGGATTTTTTGAGAGAGCTGGGGGGTCTACGGATGGAAGACATTAAAGGGAAAATTTTGGGGAAGTACGGAACTATGAATGGATTCCAGTAGGTATAAATACACCTCTAACCATAAAAAGGACAAAGCATAATACTATGGGTAAACCACAAACCTAAAAGGCCCACAAAAAACCATACTTTTTTCATGGATGAAAATCCCATGAACTGCGAGATTAATGCCCCTTCTTTAATCCATTGTACCATGTAGCACATCTCTATCTGGATGAAACAGTCCACAGCATAGCATTCCACTACATGGAGGGAATCAAGCATTACATACCACCATAGTATGTGAACGGAGATAAAGTTTGTGTACCCCCACGGTATGCAAACCACACCCAGATCTGCATACCACTATGGTATGTAGACCACATACAAATCCATGTACCACACTAGTACACAAACTGCCCTTCCACCAGCATAGAATAAGCTATACAGAAGGTACCCCACCCCACATGATCAAATGGTACATAGAATAGGGTACCATTGGGATTTCCACCTTCTGATATTGATGATGCCCTTCTTTTTCCATCCCATCCTCTGAATCTCCTCTGTGAACTAGTTGATTGGCATCAGGCAAAAGCCTCATCCAATGTCACCAAACCCGTATAAATGGACCATCGGGTGCATCAGCCTGTCCTTTTGAGTCTACATACCCATGGTAAGCTGAGTCAAAAAGGTAATCCCTACATCGGTATGGTCACCAGGAATGTTCTTAAGTCTACATTCCCATGGTAACTCAAAATCCAACCTTCGGATACTAACGTGGACCTCCCTGTTCTAGGGATAAAGGGTAATCACTTTCTTTTCCATTCAATGAGTGGTAGTGATAAGTCAATGGAATATTTCTTGCTTTTACTTTTGATGAGAAGCAACATTACTCCCGTTTCCCAGAACCCATTCTAGGGAATCCCTCATGTAGTAAACCCCTAGCCTCATGGGATGGACCTGATGACCTCCACTTTCATTTCACATTGAAGGGTTCATTACTATGCACCCTTGTCCACCATCACCCCGGAATCTTCCATCATGGTATCCTCCTTTTCCCGTACGATAGAAGAGAAAGTGTTCCTTTTTTGAATCTTTCATGTACTCTTATTTCCCACAACAATCATGACTCATGTGGGCTTAGGGTTCTGTGACAATACGACGTTGGCACCACCCACCATGAATAACGAAAACACTGACTCCCACAAATAATGTGATACGTAGGTAGCCTTCATCTTAGTCTGATCTCCATATAATCTCCTCTATGAAATGCTATATCATGTCCCCTTTAAGTGGGCATCTTTTACACATAATCCTCAATCAAATCACAACTCAAACTGAACTATGAAGGATTTGATTACTAATCAACTAGGATATATAGGAAGCCTCCCTAAGGTCAAAACCCAATACCTAAAGCACCCTACAATTCTCTGGGCCATATTTCGGATGTGGTCAAATTCATCCAGGAGACCATATATTTCTTGGGCATCCCAAGACACCATGGAATAAGTGCCGCATTGGATCTTGACTAGGCATAATTCACCTAGGAATCCTTTCCACATGACGTTAAACTGCACAGATGGGTCCCCGTAACACGACCATAAAAGGTGATGTGTCGAGTTAAGTGACACCGAATAATGTGGGTTATGATTCCTCTCAAGAGAATAAATTGCAAACCCATCTCATAGGTTTGATCCCAATATCGAAGAAATTTTTTCCCCCTGGATGAAGATAAACTTTAGATAACCTTTTCACAAGGCTTAAACTAGGATTGTCTTAGTAATTCGTAATCCATGGGGATCCATGATTGATCATCCAACCCATGGGTAATCTATAGACATGATAGTCGAGAAATAACCAAGGATTCACGAACATATGAACATTGCTTAAATCTATAGGGGAGTATCAGAGTAGGAAATAATTTCCCCAAAAGGGTGTGATGAGCCCGACCTCCCATCCTCTCGACCAATGGAGTCCTAAAGTATTGTTGGCCAAATTGTCATCCAACAAGAACCTAACTTTGGAAAGGAGGTTCAAGAATCATGGATACAAGGGCTGATGGGTGTTTATGCCTCCACGAATTAACCCATTGGAGACTATCTGAGGACATCGTACCAAACATAGCCGACTTCAAGGACACATAACCCCCTTTTCAATCACCCACCAGGATCATGAAAATGTGACACCTTATTAATAACATAAAAAAGGATACACTACCCAATACTGGTGGGACCATTTTTCCCTATCAATACGTGATGCATCGTGAATCAGATGAAATAATATTTGGTTGATCAGATGAATTGCAGTGAAAATAGTATGTATAATTCATGAAAATTTAGTTTGAAATGACAATGATTGGTGAATTGAACATTATCCTTTGTTTAAAGGTGACATAAGGAAGGAATGTAACATCAATTTCTCAATAAAAATAATACAATGGGGTTATAAAGAATATTTGAAATAGATAATTCCAAGGATATGATGACTTTGGTGACTACTCGAACGAAACAATCAAGATATGATGAAGTCAAAGTGGTTAATTTCACTGAATAGAAGTATATCATCAGTAATATATTGTACTAAATAATAGATGGACTTGATATTGTATTTTAACATGCAAAGTAGCTTGGTATCAATGTCATCCCATGTAAATACACATACTTTTATAAAAAATAATACTCCAGTATATTAAGGTCATGGTGTATTTTGGTTTGTTTTAAAATGAAAAAATCATATTATGAGTTTTTGGGATCTATAGATGCAGATTGGGTTGGTTTAGCAGATGATTAAAAATATATGTCAAGTGGTGCATTCAATCTCATACGATTCTGTATTTCTTGTCTTATAAATAGATAATATTTCATTTTCATGAGCACCGAAGAAGATTAATACATTTCATCTACTCAATATAAAATGTAGTTATTGTGGATGAAGTAATAACTTAATGATATGGGAGTTGAAGTGATATCTCTAATGGGAATATTTTGCGCCAATTCAAGTGTGATAAACATTCGAAAATATATAGTCCATCACTCATGGATGAAGTACATTGAAATCATGAACATGGGATTTTGAAGTCAAAGTGTGTTCTAACATAACTACAAGCTGTAAACAGTATGAAGTAGGCCTTCCCCAAATAGTCATTTGGGAAGCGTTGACTGGCTATTTGGGTTCTTTCAAATCCACACACTTAATAAAGTGTAGTTTTGGGACCCTCTATCCCTGAGGTATGATGTGTTTCCTCCTTGTGTAATTATATGTGTTCTTTGAAATGTTTAATCCAAATAAGAGTAACCTTTGGGTTCATTGACAAATGGGGGGAAAATATCTAGATCAAAATATGGGATAATCTGGTATGAGTATTAGTGATGTAGGGGGAGTTTTAAATTTGTAGATACTAATGTTTTTTTTATCAAAGTATATATATCATGATAAATGGGGTTTGTGATGATAATAGATAAATATTTCGGGATTTAAGTGATTTATTGACGTACTTTTAATGCTACACTTGTTTCTCATGCCAGACATGGTGTTGGAGTTGGTGGTCTAGAACTAACTACTTTGTACTTTATTCATTAAATAAAAGCCTTATCACATCTTGATTGTTCTTCTGCATGACATGTCATGTGATAATGTCCTAAGGATAGTTGTTGCATTAAAGGGTCGTAGCGGATCCCTGCTATGATGAGAACCCGAAAGTGTCATAACACTGTTCTTGAATGTATGTTCTATGGCCGGATGATATTATTTGAGGGAAAAAAATAATACAGGTCATTAGGGGTGAGGACTCATAAAACTTTGAGGCACCTTCTCATGGTGTGAGCCCTTGGTAATATCCAAGAGGATATTATGAGAACGAGACCCGCCAGTAGGAAATCCACATTTCATAGTGTCATTGGATGTTCCTATCTACGGACGTGTGTATTGATCCTTAGACTTTACGATTATTATTAATGGGTATTACAACTCGCGCACTTAGATGTATTGACAAAAACTGTGACGACACACTATTTGCAGCGAGGTAGGATACGTTGGGTGCGTCACGAGTAATACCTCATTAATAGATAATGCGAGAAAGGATTTTTCCCTTCCGTTCCATAATAGAAGTAGATATCGCAGGCCCTTTGATGGAATTGATATAGCCTAAATCAATCCATGGCCATGGTAAGGTATGGGCAAGTTCAATTCCGGGAAGTCAAAGAAAGAATAATCAAGCACATGGGTTGATGGCACTAGCATGCAACCCGCTTGATTGGAGATATCGAGACAAAGGGATTATATTACACGGTAAGCGTTCATAGGAGGTGACACGTCATTGCGGTGTTAACTTCTTTCTCTATGGGTGCCTTGGCGTGTTTCTAGACACTAACCTTGGACTTTAGGCAGGCTCAACCTAATGCCACTGAGAAAGAGGCCAAGAGGGTCACACACTAAGTGTGTCCAAGTATCTCAGTTAAATATTAATTTAACAAGTTAGATAAATATTATTCTCGACTGTGGTTTAATAATTATTTAAGGATGTCTGAACGCATTTATTTTGACACTAGTTATTCGAGAGAATATACTGTGGATAAAATAATATATTTATTTGCGAGTAATGCAGTTACAATTATTTAAGAAATAAATAGTCATTACTCAAGGTCTAATAAATGTGGTGGAGAAAAATGGAAAATAAAAGTACACACCGTGTATATTAAATATACACGCTGTGTAGTTTTAGGGAAAACAAGTACACACTGTGTATTAATTATTACACGCCGTGTAGTTTTTCCAATTGGGATTTTGAGGATTTAATATTGTTTTATTAAATGATATTTATTATAATCAGCATGGGCGCATGTCAAGGATTTAATATTGTTTTATTAAATGATATTTATTGTCATAACTCTATTAACCTCAAACCTGATTATAAAAATCCTCGCAACCCCAACATTTTTTTGTGAGCCATTGTTGTGCACAACGGATTTGGAAATACTCTCAAGCCAAGAGAGAATTCCCTTTACACCAAGAACACCCTCAAGTTACGAGAGCAAGATCCTCCACCGGATCAAGGCGGTCGAAGGTGGACATCGCAAGTGAAGGTTCTTCCGCGCAAGCACTCGGAGATCTCTTCGGTGATGTCCAGAGATACATGACACACGTGTGGATCACCGCTAGAGGAATCCTACACTTGGATTCTACGACGCAACGACGGATCACCGAATCGTGACCGGACACATCAACGAAGAAATAATTCCAACAAGGTAATTCTTATGCATTAATTAAATTAATTATAATCAACATATGATGATCCTCCTCAAGGGTTCCGAGACTCTTCTTTTCTTTTCGTTCTTCGTTCTATTCCAAATATTCGGCGTTTTATATCGTGACGGATCTCAGATTGAACGTTTTTTAACGTTAAAATTAAATTTGTGCAAACCCACCAACGCGCTTCCGCTGCGCCCGGAACCTACAAGTGGTATCAAATCCAGGTTATATCGTTGGTTATAATTATTTAGTTTTTTTGTTGGTGATCTACGCATTTAATAATTTAGTTATTTCAATTCATGTTTAATCGTTCTGGAAATCTGAATATCGAGATCTGTTCCTTCTCTCTCGTTTCTCATTCACCTCACAGAAACTGAATTTTATTTTAATTTTGATTAAAATAAAATAGAGGAACTCATCCGGAGGAGCCAAATGTTTCTGGCCGTATAACACCAGAATACACGGCGTGTATTCGGAAGTACACACCGTGTAGTCTAGGTTCAATGCATTGACTGATCCGCCAAATCAGGCCGTGTGTTGGATTCTTTCTAAGAATTTAAGACACCGTGTGTTGACCAGAAACAGGTGGCACACGGTTTCCGGAATACATGCCGTGTGGTCCAATGAACACGGCGTGTAGTCCCTTCGGGTTAGGGTTGGGTCGTGTACTCCGTACATAGCCTGTCCGACTGGAAACCGTGTAACGCGGAAACTACACGGCGTGTGTCCCACTGTACACGCTGTGTACTCCGAAAATTTCCGAAGTACATTAACACGCCCTATCCCCGGGCGTGTACTTCAGATGGACGGTGAAGAAAAAGTACACGCCGTGTAGTCAGAACTACACGCCGTATACTCACCCAAATTACGCAGATTTATTAAAATTTATTATTATATTATACAAACCCATGAGACGTGTATCATGGTGCATGCGTAAAGCTGAGGCACAATATGTGATAGGTGTTTTATATATATGTGTTTAATTTAACATCTGCGTAATAAATGGGAATTCGCCGGGTTGCCTCCAAGGTACAAGTTGTGTACAAGGATAATTTTAAATGAATTTATTTGTTTAAAATTATGATGAATGAGAATCTCAAGGAAATTCAGAAAAGGGATTTAAGATAAAAGGATTGATTAATTAAAGATAATTAATTGATTCGAGCGTGATTTATCTTAAACAAGAATGATTAAAGAATTGAATGCTAGTTTTATTTATGCGTAAATATCGTTGCATGTATGTATGATCATGAGCTAGACCGAGACCTTTGTATGTGAATGGTTTCTTTTAATTTATTTATTTAAATTAAATTTGTTGGCCTGCGAGCCATCTCCTCATTAATATGTAGGGCCTGCGCGCCCAAGGATTCTTTTATGTAAAAAACCCCTTTTTTCCCCTCACCTGCGTGTGAGATAAATGCATATGTAATTGATGGAGCTCCCAAGCTAGTGGAGGCAGCTCAAGTCAGGATCCAAGATGAAACCAATCCAAGTAGATACAAAGGTGGACAGGTGGAAAGCTGTAAACACGAACCCAAAAGGTTCAAGGTGTTTCTCCCCTAGGTCTTGGGTTAGTTTATCAACTGCTAGATAAACTAACCAATAGAAAAGCACATGATCATACCATTTATTTTATTTCTGTCAGTTTCATGGTTTATTTATTGTGGGTTTGTTGTCACGATCACACAATTAATGAATTAAACGAGCATGCAAGATGGAACTAAAATAAAATTGGCTTATACGTAAATATTATCTTAGACATGGTTAATCACTTAAGTATATCCCACTTAAGATTAACAAGCATGTAATCAAAGATAATAAAATGGAAATTTACGTATAAGGATAAAATCCCTCAAAATAAATATTAAGTCGGCATAGCCTTCCATAATCTTGGTTAGAATCGAACCATAGTTCAAAGTGCTTGACCAAACCTATTTGGGGTGCTTTCAATTATCAGGGAATTCTAATTCAAGGTTTTGGGTTGACTTGACTTGGTTCGCATCAAGGGTTGACTGCCACAGCAGGACTTGGTGTGACCAAGAGGCAAAGGTTTAGGAAATCCAAAAGGATTTCAGGATTGGGGAGTCCACTCAGCGGATCAAGGAACTGCGAGTTAATGCAGTTGGCATTTGGAATTCCTACCTAAAACCCTTCAAGTTGCTTGACCAACCCTAGTTGGGGTAATGTGAAGGACAATATGGATCCTTGCCACTAGAATATTCACGCAATAGAATATTCCGAAGTCAATGGTGAGGGATATTGGATTTCGATAAAATAGTGGGAGACTAATAAGTATTAATTTAATTATTTTTTTAATAAAGTACTAAACCTTTTCTCATCTTAAATTTTAGAAACGACAAGAAAATGACTTCAAATATATCATTGCGCACCATACTCGAAAAAGAAAACCTTCTCACCGGCACCAATTTCCAAGAGTGGCAGAGGCGTTTACGCGTCGTCCTTCGCCACGAAAGGAAATTATATGTGCTGGAAGAGCCTATTCCAGTTGCGCCCGGGAAAGAGGCTAGTGATGAGGAATTATCTCTCTACATGAAACACATGGATGATGCCACATATGTACAATGTTTCATGCTATCAGCCAGTCTAATGAGCTCTTGAAGAAACATGAAAACATGGATGCGTATAGCATGATGTCTCACCTTAAAGATCTCTACCAAGAGAAGGAGAGACATGAGTGGTATGAGATCTCCAATGCTTTGTTTACCATGAAGCTTGGAGAGTCTACGCCAGTTGGGCCTCATGTGGTCAAGCTTATTGGCTACATTGAACGCTTGGAAATCTTAGGGATTAAATTCCCAGATGAGTTGCGTACAGATCTCATCCTATCATCATTGCCCAAGACCTTCTCTAGCTTCATTTTCAACTATAACATGAGTGGCAATGAGAAGAGTCTATCGGAGCATCTGACCTTGATTCGCCAGGTAGATAAGGACATGGGGCGTGACAAACCCGCGGTCCTTATGGTGAACAAGAAAAGGAAGGACAAGGCAAAGGGGCCAAAGAATTATAAACGGTCTGAAGCCCCCGAGCACCGTCCCTCCAAGAAGGGAAAGATCCAGAGGCAGGGCAAGGAACGTGAAGCAGTGTCTTTTGCATGTGGCAAGCAGGGCCACTGGAAGAGGAACTGCACCAGAAGCGTGGGGACGCTAAAGGTGTGTTCATTATCGAGTGCAATCTTTCTATTTCTACACATTGGGTATTAGATACAGCTTGTGGGGCTCACATCTGTATTCAAATGCAGGAACAAAGTAGATTTAGAAAGATCGCCCGAGGAGAGGTGGATATTCGAGCTGCCAATGGCGCAAGGCTGGTTGCGTTGGGTATTGGCGACTATCACCTCTCATTGCCAACTGGCATGATTTTGGTTTTACAAAACTATTATTTTGTGCCTAGTGTTACCAATAACATAATTTCTGTATCTTGTTTGGATATGGATGGATTTATTTTCAAGTTTGGAAATAAGGGTTGTCTCTTTTATAAGAACAATGTATGTTATGGTATGGCACATTTGAATAATGGTTTGTATGTATTAAATTACGAAAACCAAGTGTTGGCAATCAATAACGAAACAAACTCACATGACTCATACATCAGCCAGTTATGGCATCACCGCCTTGGTCATGTGAACGAGAAGCGCTTGACAAAGCTCTGCCAAGATGGCTATTTAGACTCTACTGAGCTAAAACCACTTGATAGATGTCACGCTTGTTTACAAGGAAAAATGACCAAGCCGCCTTTTGGTGGACAAGGTGAAAGGGCCACAGAGCTTCTAGGATTTGTACACACAGATATGTGTGGACCATTTCCAGTAAAATCTAGAGGTGGATATTCTTACTTTATTACTTTCACTGATGATTTGAGTAGATATGGATATGTCTACTTAATGAGGTATAAGTCAGAGTCCTTAGAGAAATTTAAGGAATTCAAGAATGAAGTAGAGAATCAACTTGGTAAGAAGATAAAGAATCTTCGATCGGATCGAGGTGGAGAATATCTGAACCAAGAGTTCATCGATCTTCTACGGGAGTCTGGGATTCTATCTCAGCTCACTCCTCCTTATACACCACAGTGGAATGGTGTTAGTGAAAGGAGGAACCGCACCTTGTTGGACATGGTGAGGTCGATGATGAGTCATACGGATCTTCCATTATCCTTTTTGGGATATACATTACAAACTGCATTATACACATTATACTGAGTACCAACTAAGGCGGAAAATGGAAGTCCATCCGAGTTATGGAATGGAAGGAAACCCACTTTGTCGCACACACGTGTATGGGGATGCGAGGCGTTTGTTAAGGCCTTCTTAGGCAACAAACTAGAACCCCGGGGCACGAAGTGTATCTTTATAGGATATCCCAAGGAAAAATAAGGATATTACCTATATAATCCCCAAGACAAGAAAGTGACTGTTGCCAGACAATCCGTCTTTCTTGAGAGGGAGCACATCCTCAAGAAGGATAGTGGGAGAAAGATTGACTTCGACGAAGTTGATGCTCAAGATACACTGGAGTTGGTACAGGAACAAGTTCCACAGGTCCCCGTGGAAGAGGTTCCAGAAACACAAGTACTGCGTAGGAGCTCAAGAGAGGTAAGGGAACCAGAGAGATTTGGTTTCCTAGTCACTGAGGATGGTGAATCATTATGGTTGGACAATGATGAACCTCTCTCCTACAAGGAAGCAGTAGAAAGCTCAGAAGCTGCAAGATGGCTAGAAGCTATGAATTCTGAGATGGATTCCATGTATCAGAACCAAGTTTGGGTTCTGGTCGATGAGCCAGTTGATGTAAAGCCTGTTGGATGCAAATGGGTATTCAAAAGAAAGATGGACATGGAAGGTCAAGTTAGAACCTATAAAGCAAGGATAGTGGATAAAGGATTCAGACAACATCAAGTAATTGACTATGATGAAACCTTCTCACCAGTTTCCATGTTTAAATCCATAAGAATCATACTTGCCATAGCAGCTTACCATGACTATGAGATTTGGCAGATGGATATCAAAACAGCATTCCTTAACGGGAACCTTCAGGAAGATGTCTATATGACACAACCAGAAGGGTTTGTGACACCAGGTGAAGTCAAACAGGTTTTCAAGTTGCAAAAATCCATTTATGGATTAAAGAAAGAATCCAGGTCATGGAACATTCGATTTGATGAAGCCATAAAGGAATTTGGTTTCATTAAGAACGAATGTGAGCCATGTGTTTATAAGCGGTTTAATGGGAATGCGGTCGTCATCTTAGTGGTATATGTTGATGACATATTGCTTATTAGAAATGACGTACCAGCCTTACAGTCAGTTAAGGACTGGTTGAACAAGTGTTTCTCCATGAAGGACATAGGAGAAGCAGCCTACATTCTAGGGATCAAGATCATTCGTGATAGATCCAAGAGGCTGCTCGGACTATGTCAGGGTACATACATTGACCAGATACTAAAGAGATTTAGTATGGAAAAATCCAAGAGGGGATTGGTTCTAGTGTCACATGGCTTACATCTTTCTAAGAAAATGTGTCCCCAGACACAACAGGAGAAAGATAGGATGAGCAAGATCTCATACGCTTCGGCTATAGGATCCATCATGTATGCCATGTTATGTACCAGGCTTGATGTTGCCTATGCACTGAGCATGGTAAGCAGATATCAAGCAGATCCAGGAGAACAGCATTGGACTGCTTTTAAGACTATCCTTAAGTATCTGAGAAGAACTAAGGATATGTTCTTGGTGTATGGAGGAGACGAGGATCTTGTCATTAGAGGGTATGCTGATGCTGGTTTTCAAACAGATTAGAATGATCTGAAGTCACAATCTGGATATGTTTTCTGTCTCAATGGAGGAGCTGTGAGCTGGAAGAGTTCAAAGCATTTAGTTGTCGCCGATTCTACAGCGGAGTCCGAGTATATAGCGGCTTCTGATGCATCAAAAGAAGCTGTTTGGATTCAAAACTTTGTCGAGGAGCTTGATGTGGTGCCTAGCAGTAAAGATCCCATTACATTGTATTGTGATAATACTGCAGCGGTGGCTCTTGAAAAAGAACCAAGGTCACATCAACGGACAAAGCACATACTCCGGAAGTATCACCTCTTGAGGGATTTCTATCAAAGGGGTGAAGTTGCAGTGAAAAGAGTGTCCACGGAAGAGAACGTGGCGGACCCCATGACTAAAGGCCTATCTCAGTAGAAGCATGAATATCATGTGAGAGCTAGCGGGTTCAAGGTTGTTAGCATTTGTCTCTAGTCCAAGTGGGAGTATGTTAGAGTTGGTGGTCTAGAACCAACTACTTTGTAATTTATTCATTAAATAAAATCCTTATCACATCTTGATTGTTCTTCTGCGTGACATGTCATGTGATAATGTCCTAAGGACAGCTGTTGCATTAAAGGGTCGTAGCGGATCCCTGTTATGATGAGAACCCGAAAGTACCATAACACTGTTCTTGAATGTTTGTTTTATGGACGGATGATATTATTTGAGGGACACAAATAATACAGGTCAGTAGGGGTGATGACTTATAAAACATTGAGGCACCTTCTCATGGTGTGTACCCTTGGTAATATCTAGGAGGATATTATGAGAACGAGACCCGCCAGTAGGAAATCCACATTTCATAGTGTCATTGGATGTTCCTATCTACGGACGTGTGTATTGATCCTTAGACTTTAAGATTATTATTAATGGGTATTACAACTAGCGCACTTATATGTATTGATGAAAACTGTGACAACACACTGTTCGCAGCGAGGTAGGATACGTTGGGTGCGTCACGAGTAATACCGCATTAATAGATAATGCGAGAAAGGATTTTTCCCTTCCATTCCATAACGGAAGTAGATATCTCAGGCCCTTTGATGGAATTGATATAGCCTAAATAAATCCATGGCCTTGGTAAGGTATGGGAAAGTTCAATTCCGGGAAGTCAAAGAAAGAATAATCAAGCACATGGGTTGATGGAACTAGCATGCAACCCGCTTTATTGGAGATATCGAGACAAATGGATTATATTACACGGTAAGTGTTCATAGGAGGTGACACGTCATTGCGGCGTTAACTTTTTCTCTATGGGTGCCTTGGCGTGTTTCTAGACGCTAACCTTGGACTTTAGGCAGGCTCAGCCTAATGCCACGGAGAAAGAGGCCTAGAGGGTCACACACTAAGTGTGTCCATGTATCTCAGTTCAATATTAATTTAACAAGTTAAATAAATATTATTCCCGACTGTGGTTTAATAATTATTTAAGGATGTCTGATCGCATTTATTTTGACACTAGTTATTCGAGAGAATATACTGTGGATAAAATAATATATTTATTAGCGAGTAATGCAGTTACATTTATTTAATAAATAAATAGTCATTACTCAAGGTCTAATAAATGTGGTGGAGAAAAATGGAAAATAAAAGTACACGTCGTGTATATTAAATATACACGCTGTGTAGTTTTATGGAAAACAAGTACACACCGTGTATTAATTATTACACGCCGCGTAGTTTTTCCAATTGGGATTTTGAGGATTTAATATTGTTTTATTAAATGATATTTATTATAATCAGCATGGGTGCATGTCAAGGAATTAATAATTCGACATGGGGGTTTTCAATAAGAGTTAATGAAATAAATAAAACGCCTAACGCGTTTATTTATTGTCATAACTCAATAAACCTCAAACATGATTATAAATGTCCTCGCAACCCCAACATTTTTTTGTGAGCCATTGTTGTGCACAACGGATTTGGAAATACTCTCAATCCAAGAGAGAATTCCCTTTCCACCGAGAACGCCCTCAAGTTACGAGAGCAAGATCCTCCACCGGATCAAGGTGGTCGAAGGCGGACATCGCAAGCGAAGGTTCTTCCATGCTAGCACCCGAAGATCTCTTTGGTGATGTCCAGAGATATGTGACACATGTGTGGATCACCGCTAGAGGAATCCTACACTTGGATTCTACGACGCAACGGCGGATCACCGAATCGTGACCAGACACATCAACGAAGAAAGAATTCCAACAAGGTAATTCTTATGCATTAATTAAATTAATTATAATCAACATATGATGATCCTCCTCAAGGGTTCCGGGACTCTTCTTTTCTTTTCATTGTTCATTCTATTCTGAAGATTCGGCATTTTATATCATGACGGATCTCGGATTGAACGTTGTTTAACGTTAAAATTAATGTTGGGAAAACCCACCAACGCGCTTCCACTGCGCCCGGAACCTACACATGGATCATGTGGGATTAAATTGTTTAACCCCACAGTAACTCTTATATAAATTCGATTCTAAGTAAAATGAAATAATTAAATATTGAACAAAAAATCATTCTTTATTAAAGAATTACATTAAGAGTGATACAAGAAACATTTCCTAAAACTAAGAGGATAGTGATATCAAACCTACAAATATCAACAACCAAAATAAGAACAACTTATAACAAAAACGATAATGACAATATCGTAGCTCGTGCTTTTGGGATCCTCCATGAGTAGAATCCCAAAGAAGAGAATAATGGTAATAATGTAGAGGAATGTAAAAACATGCATCATCTTTGCAGGTAGAGGCTCTATAAATTTGATGATCTTGGTTAAAATGAAATGTCTGTTAAGGTCATGTATTTATTTACAAACTGACTGTTGCATATAACTGTTGAAATACTTTTTAAAAATAAAATTTTAATAAATGAAAACAATAAAAAAGTACCAGTTACACTAATATATATATATATATACCTATATTTTGTGTGCTTTTATAGTTTAAAAAAGTTTATTTAAGTACAACTACACATAAACCAGATTTGTAATCTCAATGAGTATTTAATTTAAATATAAATATTTTTATTGGATAAATAAAATAATATTTTTCAAAGTTATATATTCAAATGAAATATTGTTTCATTCATATAAAATGTAATTCTAAAACAATAAAATTTAAGAAAATCCTAAATAAATTTATACTATATGCATTTCTGTTTTTTTTCAAGAAATAAAAATATACACAAAATCTTATATAAAACATAATGTTTGTTGAATTTGATAGTATTTATTTTTTAATGATAAAATATTAAAATTATATAATGGATTAATTATGTTGGCAAAGAAATAATTACATTAATTGGCTCACATAAGAAGAAAATAATGCGTGACATGTATATTTTTGACACATTACATTATTTAATAAATTTTTATCCATAATAAATGTTATTGGAGGAAGTGTATAATTATATTATATTGAAATAGTAATAATAATAAAAAATCTGATTAATTTTATGTCAAAAATTATTAATATTGGTATACTTAAAAATATGTATATATGTTAGTAAATAAAAAATTTAATGAAATATAATATATATGAAAAAATATATAATAAGTTAAATACATTAATTGATTATTATAATTAAAAGATAAAAATAAATAATTTTTCAAGTGGAAAATGGGTTTGGGGGTAGTGTTCGTAACTGATTTGGTTATTTTTTGAAAAATACACTCAAGAGATTTGTGCATTTGTTGTTATTTTATGCCAATTTACTTTTACTCATGTTTACTTTAAGACTGTTTAAATAATTTTATTTACTATGTCATTGTGACAGCAAGAGAAATTTTGTTACATCTTTGCTTAAATTTTTTAAACCATATATAAATCTGACATCATTATATTCAAACATATTTTAGATCTATCAGCATGGTATTTATAATAGTATTTTTGTTTTTTTTGAGATGGAAATGTGAACCTTTAATGTTCTTCCATAAAGTTCTATTTTAAGTATTAATTATTTAAATTTTTTTGGTTCGTAATACATACAATTCTTAAAATTATTTTGAATAATTAAATAACTTCAGTCAGACTCTAAAATACGAGCGATGTCATTAGATTTTCAAAATTATATTTTTGATAATAATGTTTTGAATGTATGTACATAAGAATATATATGTGTCTGTTCTGAAAAACTATTACATATTCATGAAATTATAATTATGTTTTCTTAATGAGAAACCAATTTTATCAGGACACACGTGTGATCAAGAATGTTTTTTTCTGAAATTGTTTTAAAAACTCATGGTTTAAAAAGAAATCTATTGTTTTTTTAGAATGGAAAATATAAGTTATAATGTTATTAATTATAAAGAGTCAAAGCCAAAAAATTATGTGAATGAAGGTAGGGTATGGGGTGTGAACTAAAAACCTTTATGGTACTTTGGTCTAATTATATGAAGGGTGCCCTAATAGAGCTCCAATGCATTGGGTAACGTGTTAATCTCATGAGATTTTATGTATGGTGCGTGAGTGGTTTATCCTAAGCACATCACGGTGAACAGGATGTTTATCCCAAGAACATTATGGGATTAGGGGGTGAACCTAATCCATCATCGAAATAAGTCCACCATGTCTCAGGAGTAAACTGAGGAATCATGTTATGATCTAAGGTGACTTTGAGAAATAATTATTAATGCATATAAGATTTTCATGTAAAACTACTATTTATTTATGTGTGATCAAAGTTGATTTGTTTCCAAATGTTGTATAAATTGAAAGCCTTTTTCACCAAATTGTTAATTATTTTTTATATGTTTTCCTAAGCATGCATTAAATGAATTTTTTCTAACATGCATTACTTTTTGAATTGAAAACCTCTATTTGATTTCCTTTTTGTTTCAAAAAACCCTTCCTGAGCTTCTCTTGCTCAACCTATGTTTTAAAAATAACTTTCCATAGGGCTTGAGGACAAGTAGAAGCCAGAAAGTGGTTGAGTACTCACAAAGTTGTTTGAGATAGTTTTTAGTCTTTTCCTTTATAGTTTGCATCATGAGGATTCAATAATGTATCGGGACTCTCTAAAATTATATACCTTTGCAATATGGGGTCGTATTACAAATAAATGAATTATTTTTATATAAAACAAATGTGGAATAGATTTCTGGGTCCTTATAGAGTGTGTCTTGGGTAAATATTCGATCATAATATAGAATCACAAGAAGCAAATTTGATAAAAGTGTTCAAACAATTTTGAAGTGTTTTCATCAAAACCAAATGAAGAAATTGTTCGAAAAATATACCTCAATGCATCATTTCGTTGTTTTTTGATATTTTTGATCATAGAAACATAATGTTGAAAACATTCTAGGTTGGTTCTTATCAATGTAGATGTTTTGATGGTGGCATAGTTTCCTAGTGTTTTCCTATTTTTTTAGGAATTAAAATTGGGATTTATTTTATGGAAAAGTAAGGATTTATGAATATAATTTTTGGAGAACCAAAAAGTGTACAAAGGGGTTAGTGGAGTGTAAATAAAGTAAAGAAATTTTCAGAACTTCAATGAGAAAAATCAGCATTCTGTATAATGGCTACACTATGTGAACTACAAAGGATGTATGTGACGGATTTCATTATTTTCAGATGAGGGAAGTGACTTATGGTCTTCGCAAAGGGTTATGCACTATGTGAACCACATACTAAGATTAGGTTTTTGGTGAATCATCCTTTTTTTTCAAAGATGATTAATTAAATTCTATCTTAAATGGTCATTCGTTTGTGATAGGACGATGGTGATAGAGGGGTAACAAGAATAAATAAATTCACTATAAGAACAACATTACATATTCATTTTGTTATAAAGGATCATACCTGAAAGTGTTTTGTGTAATTATGATTAGCTGATTTTTTGGATACTTTTTTTCTATATATAGGACCCCTTACCACATCATTTAAGGGATTGAATTTCATTATAAAAGATCATCACTGGAAGAATTCGAATAAGTACGAAATTGTTTGTAAAGGAGGAATTATGTGAAGGAGGTACTTTGTGAAGATAGTTTTTCTATGGGGTTTGTGAGCCACCATTTATCAGAAAGGAAAAGGGTTCTCTAACAGAAGGTATTGTATGAATTGAAGTCCATAAGTGAAACAGATGAGGCACACGAATCACTCATGCTACGTTGTGAAATTATTTTTAATAAGGGACTTAATCAGTTTGTGAAGGATAAAAAATAGTTCGGGAAAGGTAACTCCACAAGGAAATAACCATTAAGTGAAGTGTATTTAATCTAAATGGTGAAAAAGGACTTCATGGAAAACTCCAATTTGTGTAAAAAATATAAGGTGATTCAAAACAATAGAAAATTCCTTTGTTGAAGTAGTAAGCATACTTCAATAGAGAGAACAACGGGCTTTCAAATTTGGATTTGTTGTAAACCCAGTGGTACTATGATTCTTCCCTAAATCTTATATTGGTAGTGATATTTCTTCAATTTGGTACATAAGAACATTTTATTTTTATGACCATTGTACATAGCCCAGTGAGGGTGAACCATGTAAAATTGTTTTTCCTTATGCATGTTTTAATTTTCATATTATTCTATTTTATGAGTGGGAGTGTGGAGAGTGTTTTGTTTAATAAAAAAACTATATCCAAAGGGAGTAATTTTAATCTATAATAGCCTTATCAACCCCCAATTATTAGGTTATTTAACCTAGTAGGGGTAACACATACACATAAAAATAGAAAATCATAATATAAGACATATAAAATTAGATAAAAAACTAGGGACTAATGTTTCATGTACTAGACATGGAAAAGTGGAACTGACAATCAGTAAGTTAATAGTCACGTAACATGTCACCTGAATCACATTATCTAATATCATCGGTGATACTATATAGCTAGGTTATAACATTCGACTAGTGGTTAGAATCTAGTTCTCAAATATCTACTAGCCCAGCTAACATACATCGACTGTCCACATAGTATCCTAGGGTCCTTTTTTTCAAAGCTAATAGAGGTGGAACACTATCATATCAATGTCACCGACATGAAAATTTCATAGTACATAGGTAATAAAATATGAAAATAAAATAAATTCCACCTTGAACGAAAACCTTCAATAACGAGCCACTATACAAATATTATAACCATGAATGAAAAATCATATAACTATAACAAAAAGTATAATGATGGGGCTCTACGAATGAAAACACATTCCAATTGGTTATTATCTTAATACATTGAAATTAGACATTTTGGAAATACCTTTTTTTAACAAAAATAGGAATTCAAACCCTATTACACGTGAAATGAAACACAACACTAAAACACAATCAAAGTACATTTTCGGAATTCCCCTTTCAAAATAACCCTTAAAATAGGTAAAATATGAAAAATAAATACATGAAATCATAGCATGAACATGCCAATTCAAACCAAGTTTTTATCTAAAATACAAACTTAAGAGGTAATAGAACCCCATTTTCAAAAAATTAAATTCCATTAATACATGAAAATATATATTTCAACAAATTGAAGCTTATGTGTTTATTTCATTGTTAGTTCATGAATACAACTGGAATTGATATTTCCTAAGGCCCTTTATCTATATCGTTGATGATAAAATTTTATTAAATCATCAATTATAATAAAAATGGTATTAAATATAATGAGTAATCTTATTTTATTATGGATTATTTATTGGAATCATATTACTCAACAATAACCTTCAACCACAAAGATGGGAAAACTTAGTAAGGGGTTATCTCACTGGTACCTTCAGAAAAGAAAAACTCATTATACATGGAATGCCTAATCATTATTACCATAATGGTAATGTATTTATGGGATTAAAACCCCAGATATTCCTTTTATCAAGAAAATATTTGGCTAGAGGAGGGAACTCTGGCATGCCTAGAATCCCGATCATGTTCCTCGAGAGGTTTTGGGGAAGGTATTGAGTTTGAAATTTTGTGGTTTTGATCTTGGTGAAAATAGTAAATGAAGATCACTTTATATATAATAACATATGTTGATATGATATATTCATATTTAAAATTATCAAGATGTAGGTTCCTCAATTAATGGTTAAATATCTGTAGTAAAATGAAAAAAAGGATACTTAGAGACTTTATTTCATAGTGTATGGTAACTCTATCCAAAAAGAAGAATTTTTAGTATATTTTATATCTATATAGAGGCCCTATGTAGGGGGTTATAATGGGGAACCCATGTGGGGGTTCTGCATATGATTCTCCTTGTAGGAGCTCCGCATATGGGTGCCTTTCAAGGGAGTCTACAAACAGGTATCCACATAAGGAATATGCGTAAGGGTATTGTGGATAGTGGCCTCATGCAGGGGCTCTGAACATGAGACTTGTGCATTGTTGACATATACAAAAATCTAAGTATGGGTATAGTGCCTATTTCCCTTCCATTGTTTCCATTTCCTTTGTTTTTGTCATTGTAATTACTTACAGATTTCTGGGAAAAAGTAATATCTAATAATTATAGATGTGTGAATATGAGTTTCAAATATCCCTCCTAAAATATCCTCTCATTACATAGACAAAATTAAGGGTATTTATAGACAATATAAATATTCAACCTCTTTTTACTCCCATTAGATATTCCATACACACCTGTGTAGTGTTGAAATTCCCTTTTCCAAATTTATCAATTTTTCATCGATTAACATTCTTTCGATCTATGATTGGAAATTAATGAATATATTTTTATGAAATATTGTAATTTGAATTAATCGATATTAAATAGATTATTATTACTAATATTTTAATAAAAATTAGGCTTTATTAGGCCCCCATACTTTGGGTTTTAATTTTGAGAAAAACCATCATCAAAACAGATTCTATCAATTACACTGAATGTAACAACCAATATTTTCATTTTAAAAGAAGAGTGGGAGTATCATGAATTTCCCAATGAACAACCTCCCAAAACAAAATTTTAATAGAATAGTGAAATTGTTTTGATAGTTTTTAAATCCAATTAAACAATCTTATATTATCATATAACATTTATACCAGATTAAATTTCTTATGGATTTTATTTTAGAATGAATTTTTCATACAGAAATTAAAACATTTAGTAAGTTTATATTCCATATCAATAACACTAGCATACCACATAGATAAAGAAGAGCTACAATTATTTTCAACATATTCACACATTACTTTTTAGGCTAGAAGATTTAAATATTGTATAATTTCATTAGATCAATAAAACAACCAAATTATATTTATAATTTTATCATTAATCAAATTCAAATTTGAATTCTAGTTTCCATATTCAACTAAAAATTAACATTCATAAAATACATGAAATTATTGCATCATAAATTCATGAGTAGACCCATGATAGTTTTACATTTTTAAGCTATAAAATATAAAAATAAATACGAGGCACCTAAAAAAACATATTTTATCATTTAAAAAATTAATATTCATTGAAGTGTCAATGTTGTTCAAATTTAGTTCGACCATATTTATTAAAAAACATCTCTATGAACAAGGAAAAATAGTCTCATAAAAAATTCAAACAACCAAGTAAAAACTATATTTTTTTTATTTCTATAATTTTTTTTTATAATTCTTTATATATGAATTTATAAGAAAATTTATGAATTCTAGTATCCATGTGATACTCATCCATTAATATTTGTTTCACACAATATCAAGAGCTAACTCACATTAAGTTCATTTTCACACTTAAATCAAGATAACTTATATATAGAGTTAGAAATATACATGGAAATGTGTGTTTATAATAGGATTTTAGAAATTCAATTTCCCCCAAAATGGAAGGCAATTAAAATTCAATAAGTCACGAGGTATTTAAAAAATCTTGTTTGGTGGCTTAAGGATTGTAGGTAGGTGTTTAAAAACCAAGAACCTAAAAAAAGAGGTTTTTCTGTTTTAATAAAATACATAAAAAAATTCATGTTATATAATGTCATCATCTTTAGTCAATTACCCTTATAATTGATATCCCACACTCCCCTTATTTATTTTTCATTATGAATAAAATCACTTAAGTTTTACAATACAATTTTTTAAAAAGGTATGTATAACATAAATTATAGCTGAAACCACCTAGTCTACTCTTATAAAAGTTCCTAGAGGTTTAAGGAAGATTTCAAGAGAATATTTGGTTTTTTCATAGCCTAAAGCTCCAGTATTTTTATGGAAATAGATCAGGACCATGATTGGCATATGATTTGTCACAACCTTGAGGCTCAACCAAGAAACCCTAATAATTATTTTTAAAGGTTTATAAACTATGTGATCTAGAAATTTTTTGTATGTGAAATGGTGTATGTGTGTTTCATAGGTTCTAAATGGGAAATTCACAGTTTTTCAAACCATATTCTAGGCATGTGCAAGGGGGTGACTCATTTGGATAGTACTAGTGCATGGTTAGCACATGGTTTGGTCAACCAAGTGGCCAAACCATATACACACCGAAAATATGGTAAAAGGTAAATTTATCATCCTTCCTTATAACTTAACTTCTCCATTTTACCTCTATTCAAACAATATCTCCTACCTCACATTGGGTGATCCCTTTAGCCTTCAAAGTAGGCTTTGAGCTACCCTGCTCGTTTGGTATCCAATTATTTCATCGTTGTCCTCATTGGATCCGTATCAGTAAGTGATTCAATCCTATTCAATCATTTCTTCATTTGTCTATATGTATGGAATGATAAATTCAATCAAGTTAATATACCCTATTATAGGTTATTTTTCTATTTCTTTATTTTCTTCTATTTTAGTTCAAAATGGGGTACAACAACGAATGACGAGTTTACTACACAACTAAAGTAAGTGGTTAATACCTTTACCATTAATGTATTAATTTTTATATCTCACAACATATTTCAAAATGATGGACCCTCTATGTGTTACGTTTAAAATGAGTTATACATCAATTTTGTATGGAAAATATGTTTTTATTTTTCAATAGAACATAAACATTGTTGGAGCTCGGTGACCAAAAACCTAAACCACCCCATGTGGTGGGTGTTTTTGAATACGTATAACTATGAAACCCCTTTGGGAGAGCTGTTCCTTCCACCCATGAGTGGAATAAATATTTGAATGGAAAATAGAATGTTAATGGTTAAATACCTCTTATAGAACCTTGAAATTAATAGTGGAAGGGATGATGTAATGGAATAATTTTGAAATAAAAAATTAAATGTATGATCTATTGGTTTATGCATGTAATGTAAATGGTCAGTGATGTGGAATAGATAGTAACATGACCCCATTTATTTATCATATGGATGTGAATGGACTATTGAAATTCATGTGATGAATTAAATTGATAGAGGAAATGGGAAATAACATTTCCCCTTGATCCATTATAATTTTTTTTAACAAGGGATACTTCGGTACGGAAACAACATCATAGTATAGTACTAACAAACCTTTTACATTGGATTCTTTGGATTATTATCTTAAATATTCTTGTGTGGACCACCACAGATTTATTCCACAATCACCACCCAAGTCTCTATCGAGTTTTCTATGATTGTAATTTGTGTAGTTGAAGTGGAAACCTTCGTCAATGGCCTTTGGTTCCCAGCCCATTTCTGTCTATATTATACCACATTTTCCATGGATGAGCTCTATTGACTTGAAAAGGATTCCCTAGTCAATGGCCTTATATCCTGGCCCTCATAGTTCTAAGACTTAATACAACTATCATATTCCATAGCTGATGCTTAATCTTGTATACAATTTTTATTCACTTATAAATATCCTGTCAAATTATATTCCAATTTTTTGGGTTCTATCACATTATAATTTAAAAAATTACTTCTCTTATACCTAGAAAATGTTACATCTTATATTCAAATACTGTATTTTTATAGAAACCATTGGTGGGGACCTATTGAGTTTATCTCACACATTTTTCAAGTCACTAATTAGTACTTGGACAAGCTTCATGGATGGAGGTAGGGGCAACGGAAAAAACCTAGATTGGACTTCTTGACATTATATACCAGTATGGAAAAATGGATAAAATGACTAATATTATTCTCATGATGCTATTGGGGATAGTTATTGGTTTATTTTTTATTTTTTATAGAATTTTGAATATTCATGCTACTATATTAAATTATATTTTCATTTTCATATAGAATACAAAAATGATATCATTTTGTATATGATTATGTATATGGATCTCTTTATTGTTTATAATACTAATTCTGGATTCAGTTGGTTATTCTTACCAATATGTTTAATTTTTATTGTTTATTTGTTTATATCAATGTGTTACCCTCTAATCATTTGTGTGTAATAGACCAACTACACTACCATATACCCTCAATACTAGATGGTAGCCTTTGAAACAAATAGAGGCACGATTTAGGCAATGTGGCTGCTCAGTTCAGTTAGTAATTGGTTAATTAGACTTGAGATGTTAACAATTAATTTTACATGGTTTATTTTTCTTTTATATCTATTTTTGGATTCTATAAATAAGTCTTATTTTTTGGAATTTGTTAATGTGCTTGTTCTTAAGTGTTTCTACCCCACATGTAGATCAAATTATAGATTTCTTGGTACGAGACTTGTTGTTCTGGATTATACTATTATGGGTACCTTGATATCACCATTGGGTGAGACACATGATTTATGTAATTTATTTATAAATAATATAAAGTTTATTTTACCCTTGGATTGAATGGAAATTATGTTTTATATCATGAATCATTATAGGAACCTCAGGATTCACATGTCATGTATATTCTATTCCATATTTAATATATCACAAGAATTTCTTGAAGCATGTTTTAGAGCCCAAATTTTTATATAAAAATTGAGATAATGTCTCTTGATGGTATGGATAAGTTATAGGTAATTAACTTTCCTGTATCGACCTAAATTTTTTTTCCTATATATCTTGATCGTTCCACCTTAATTTAGCAGATTATGACATGTTTTAACTATGAAATTGATGTTTCAAAGACTAAAATGTTATTTATTCACGATTAAATGGAATCTAATTGAAAATTTAATATTTTTTGTGCCTCAATAAAATGGTAATGGTCATATATCTAATCAAAATATCTTATATGGCTTGTTACATCCTAATACCAGATGTATAGTTTTATTGAAGTTAGATGAAGTGACAATTACAACTTATAAAGTGTAGGACTCAATAACATGGGAATGGTAACTCATCTAACTGGACCATGATATATATATATACATAAATTGAAGAATTATAAATCACTAAATGAAAATACTTATTGTTAAATGGAGATTAAAATTTCAATATAATGATTTTTTCCTCTATAACTTGCAATTGATACTCTATTTACTAGAACCTATGTTGTGAGATATGGGGCAATGAACTTTACCTTACCATAATAGTGGTTATCTAGGAGTGTATCTCATAACCATTATGATCTTCTATATCACCTAGACTTGGAATTAAGTGTAGTAAGATAGGTTTTGACTCCTTTATTGGAATGATTGTACATGTATTATACATGTATTAGTTATCCATTCTATTTAAAAATCTTGACTGAGTTGTGTGTTTGGAATTATATAAATATTCCACCATGACAATCATGAGTAATCCACCAAGAGGGAGGTGAAACCATACGTTGGTGGTGGTGGGTTGTGATCCATCTGTATTACCTCATGTAGTTCCATTGGTGTAACCTCTATATATCCCTAATCTTTGTGTCAATTTTTAGTTCCAAGAGGGTTTTCTATTACCCATGAAGACCATCTAGGGATCCCCATGACCATTCCCAATAATACAGAGTTGATGTGTGGGATATGTATCAACATCCATCTATATTTAATGGGGAAGGAGGTCCATATGTTGTGTATTCATGGATAGAGGCCATATTATGTATCTTGGATCACAATGAAATAACTTCAGAGAGGATGTTTAGGATTACAATGTAAATTATTAGAGGTTTATTGAAGATATTGTGGGATGTTTTGACCAAGGATAACCAAAATCGGGTTATGTTCTTTAGGGATTTCAACATATCCATCAATGATTACTCATTTTAGAATATATTAAGAGTTGATTTAGATAAATAGTTTACGAACCTAGATAATAAAACCTCATCGTTCATGGATTAATCAAGCATTTCATAGATCTTCATTAAACTTATCTCCTTAATGGTGAGCTATCTAGATGTATATGTTTTGAGGATGGGCTCATTTACACCATAAATTATCAATTGAATGTGTTCTGTTTCACTAACAAACTAAGATAGTGAACCATCCCCTCCTCACTAAGAAATATCTCAAAGAATATGAAGGTACATAACATGGTAGTTTAGTGCCCTTTTAGAGTAGCAGTTCATCTAGAGGCATGAAGAGTGATTTTTTTATTTCATTTGAAGGATTTAGTATCCATATTGTCTATCTAAATAGTCATGTGATCTATTTTTAGTGTGGTAAGTAGGGTAATATGAATCCCCATTATGATAGATCCACAGTTTAGTGTAGATCAGGTGGTAGGAAAATCCATATTCAGTGGTTTGTTCAAAAATTTCACTTAGTTTCTAGTGGAAGTGGATTCAAAACTATTTTTCCTCCAAGGGTAGGATCAGTAGACCCTCATCATATAGTGAGATAGAGTAATATTTGGTGCTTAGTCCGAGGATGTGGTCATGGCCTTGTGATCCAAACAATAGAAATATAGTTCCAGCATAGTGGACCTACCATGGGTAGTCAAGCTATATCTTAGTGCAGTGGATTATGACATATTTAGACAGTGAAGACAATACATGAGGAGCATATTTATAGTCAAATATGGTTCAAGGCTTGATTTTACTATCCTATAATTTATTAAATATATTGTTTTACATAGGATCATCCCACTGATTTATATATGTGCAAATTTTATATAATCTAAATCTTGAGATTCATTTTCTTTATGGTTTAATGAATCATGAAACTCTACTAGGAATCCAATCAGAATGTGTATTCAAATGAAAGGAGATCCCCCTTTATGTAGGCCTCTTTCATTTTGTATGGTACCTCTTCATCCTCAAGATGAAATATTTTGACATCATTCTTGGGATGGACCAGTTAGTTACTTACTATTTACATGTGTACTACTATATCCACACAGTGTATTTCACATCACCCTAGGGTAGTGTCTATGTTCACAAGGGTGAATGAGGTGTCTAGGGAAGTTGATATAGACTTGAGCATCATGGTATTGGTTTCTTCATAGTATATTTTTTATCCTTTTATGGATGATTAGGGAACATGATGTATATATTTCAATCCTGTAATAGATCATTAAAGGGGTTTCTTCACTAAAAAATTTAATGGGATACCTCCTAAGAGATAATTGAATTTTACCGTTGATCTAGTGATTTAAGAAGAATCAATATTCATTCTTCCATATTGGATTTCTAACACATAGTTATAGGATCTCAAGAGGTAACTAGAGTACTTGGATGCTAATGGATTTATATGACCCAATATTTTACCATGGTGGTAACCCATGTAATAATACAAGAAGTTGGATGAGACCCTCATTTTATGTGTTGATTTTTGAATATTTAATCAGAAAATGGATAAGAATTTAAATCCTTTGCATCTTATAGAAAACTGCTTTACCAGCTCTGAGGAACGTGGGTTTTCTTTAAGATTGATTAGACTTTGGGCTATCATCAAGTGTTTTTTATACCATAAAATATACCATGTATAAAATTCCATAGTTGATATGTCTTGTTTGATTATTCGGTCATGTTTTTTAAACTCTTGAGCATGCTACCATTTTTTATGGCTCTTACGAATTGGGTTTTCCACCCGTATATGGATTCCTTAATGGATGTCTTCATGGATGACATCTTGGGGAAATCACATACTCAATAAAAATACTAAAACCTCTTGATATCATTTTGAGTACACCATTATAGAACCATATATATGATAAGATCACAAAAATTTCACTTTTGGTTTTATAATGATAACATCTTTGGTCATATTATCTCATAATTAAGAGTATTCATAGACCTAGATAAGGAAAGTGTCATAGTTTCTTAGGAGAAACCTAAGAATGTAATTGAAAGATGGAGTCTCTTGGGGATGGATGGGTATTGCAAGAACATTTTATAATATTTATCACATATTTTAGCACTACTCTAATTCTTGAATAATAAGGGATTCATTTTTACTGAGAGTGTATCATTCATGAAAATATTTATGGATTTGAAAAGGAGATTGAATTGACACCAATCTTGATTCTTACAGATCTGAGCATAAGTTAAATGATTTATTATAATGCATCAAACATTAAGGTTGGATTTGTTCTGATATAGGGAGATTGAGTTATGTTGTATCGGTCTATATAGTTGAGACCTTATGATTGGAATTATCTGATACATTTCCTCAAGTTAGTAGTTGTGGCTCATGCCTCACATTGTTGGTGGCATTATCTCCTGGTAGAGAGATTTTCGGTGTATAAAGACAACAAGATCCTTAAATATATATTTACATATCATTATTTAAATTTCATTCAACATATATGGGTTGAATACAAACAATAATTTTACTTTCAATTTGTTTATATGGCTAGGAAGGTAAATGTTGTGGTTGACACACTGAGCTAGATGACTCAGACACAAGAGGTTCAGGAAGCCATTAGTGACTAGAAGTTGAAAGCCTTGTTTTCTGAGATGCTTCTTGAGGATTAGGTGTACCACAAGAATCCTATTCTTATAGCTTTGTTAGTGAACTATTGTCTTCTAGATAATGTAAATATTTGACATCTTTTTAATCCAAAGGGATTAGTCCTATGAGGGAGTGTTTGGGGGAGGATGCACCACTTGGTTGGGACATTAGAACAGATGATATCTTATGCATTCATGGGAATTTCTGGGATCCTAGAGACATATGAGGGGAATTTAGGTTAGAGTATAAGGCCTTAAGTTACACAACACATCTATGTCTTACCATGATCAACCATGAATTTTATAGATAGTATTGGTGGTAGGGGATGAAAAGAGAGATAAAAGGTTTAATTATGTAGTGTTGCACTAATTAGAAGGTAAAGGGGGAACAACAATGATAAGAAGACCTATTATTGTTGGTTCCAATTACACAGAGGAAGCGTTATAGAGTTACTATTGAATTTTTAATATGTTCTCTTTAGTCCCCTCGAGGCTGTGAGGAAGTATGGGTTATCATGGATACGATGACTATGGTCTTTCACTTCATGCCAATTTGATTGGAATTTTAATTGGATTATTTTAGAAGGATATATGTTAGGAAGATTCTATGCCTTCATGGAGTAACATTTACTATCATATTAGATTTAGATTCTTGATTTATGTCGTTGTTCTAGAATGGGTTAAAGATAGAACTGGGTTTATATGTACTTATGAGTACAACCTATCACCCACATATTGATGGATTGTTTAAGTGTACGATACAAGTGTTAGAGGACATTATTTTAACACGTGACCTCGATTTGTTTTTTATGGGAGATAAACATAACTATAGTAGTTTTTTCCTATAATAATAGATTTTAGAAGAATATATAGATTGTTTCTTGAGTTGACAGATATTGTAAGCACTTTTTTTAACCTTGTGTTGTTTATAAGTAGAAGTGGTAGAACTATAAGGATCTCATCTCATACATTAGACATCAGAGTAGGAATATCTTATTAGAAATCATATTGATACAAAAAAGTCTTGGAAGATGCCTTATATTTACTACCATAGACAACCTATTGTGTTTTATGTTGGGGATCAAGTATTCTTCCATTTCTCACCTAGATTAGGGTATCAATGTATTTGGAGACATGGTAAGGTGGAACCTAGGTTCGTTGAACCCTTACATATTTTAGAGAGAGTTTATCTGGTAGACAATTAGATAAAATTTCATCATAGTTACTAGACTATACACAACATCTTCTATGTTTCATTGCATCAATGTTACTACTTAGAACCATCTGATGTCCTTTAGTCAAATAAGGATGAGTGGGAAATTTTTGCTTCTTTTTAGAAGAACCCTATTTATATTTTGGATTTGAACATAAAAGATCATTGAGGTATTTCAGCTCCTCTATTACAGGTTATATAGAAGTATAGTAACATACATGAAGATACATGGGTGATATAGGAAAACATACGTTCTTAGTGGCTGAAAAAGATTTTATATGATGCATTACAACACTGAAAAGGGAAACTCAGGGACATGTTATTATACAGAGGGGGTTTGATGATCCCAAATTTTTAGAGAGGTATGAATCACATAAATTAACATTTAAACCTATTTTTAACTGTTATAAAAGATCTTAAATGTTTAATGATGCTAATGGTAACAAATAAGTCTTTTTCGGATCCAGAAGCTCTAGTTTTTTGATGAAATAGATCAATCACATGGTTGGAAAACTTTTTGTAGTAACCATGTGGCTCAAATATGTGTCCATAAGGAGGAGGTTTATGGTTTTATAAACCTTGTGAGAAATTATACAAGTCCATGTGAAAGTGTTTAGGTTTTTTGTAGAGGAGATGCATGGGATGTGCACCATTTTCCAAACACTTCACTTATACAATGTAAGGGGATGAATCCTTTGGATAGTACTGGAAAACAGTTGTGTTGAGTTAAAAAATTTTATTATGACATTTTTTTTACTTTTTTTTTTGGAAATAAAAAAATTATATTACATTATTATCTTACATGTTAAAAAAATTATAATGTTTTTATAAGAAACATAATCTTATTATCTTGATTAGAATATGATTTAAAGAGTTTCAAATATATAATTTTTCATTATGCCTCTCATAATGTGACAAGATATGATATATTTCTCATAATGAGACTAGATACGATATGAATTTCATAATGATACTGGATACAACAACAATCATACTCAGCTTTTTCCTACTCAGCTTTATCTGATCGAATATAAGATCTCATGTTATGTATTTTGTACTAACAAAATATTATTATTTTTATTGACAAAGGTTTCGATTAAAAACATTCTCATACTCAAATAATTTATCATAATAACCATTTTTTACTCAGAAAAATATTATCTATAATATATGAAATATGTTTTACACTAAAAATGGTGTATATGAAAATTATATCGGACATTATGTTATAATATGCCCATTGACGTATCAGGTTCCCAAGTAATTGTGAAATTTTTTGAGACATATGACTATTGGAGGATCAATATGACCTTTGGAGAGTTTCCTATAAATACTCCTACATTCTATGAGTTTGGGGAGGAGTTATGATTATTTTCATTTGAAAAAAACTCATTGTACAAGAGCTCTGAAGATTACAATAGTGAACTACTTTTTCCTCATACTTGTAATCTTTTTCAGTTCATATTTTATTTGTGCTTAATATTGTGAATATTATTAATGTCTCATGGGGATAACGAGATAGACAAGCTGATCATTTTTCCAAGGGATCATGGGGATAGTGAGACAGAGCAGTTGTTCATCGTATTGAGGGGTCACCAGGATAGTGAGAAAGACCGATCATCATATCGAGGGCCTTAATTGGTATGGTAAATACAAAAAACCTTTTTATTATAAAACAAGGTAACTTTTTCTTAGGTTATTGTATACCCTAATATTTGGATTAAAATATTTTTATTCATTTACATGTTTTACAACAAGTATTTTATTTCCACTGCAATTGTAATAGAAAGTGAATCCTTTTATATTCATCTTTATTTTTTTATTTTTTATCATAATAGATTTGATTAAGATAAAATTACACTACCCTGTATTACATTTTTAATATGTTGTTACTTTACAATTCTATATGATTTAAGATAGAATCACTACTTTTTGAATAGTCTGATTTTTCGTAACCATTGTGATTGTGATTCCTTTTGTGTTTACTCTGATTAAATCATTTTATACTATGAATACGATTAAAATTTTAATACATTACCACCTATTAAGTAATATGATTATATATGTTGTTAATATAGAATATCATTTAGGCTTGTGGAATACATATCATAATCTAATTGATTATGATACTTTGATTATCAGACCAGAGGGCCACATCTAATTATCATTTAAAAACATAAGAGGTTTTTCCAATAAGATTTTTTTAACCTTATTAAACTAAGTTCATTTTAATATTAGAAAATAAAGTTTATAAAATTATAATTAACCCCTCTTGTATTTATCCATTTCATATACATTTCGATCTGAAAACTGGTATTAGATCCAAGTCTCTGTTATACTAATACTTGCATTTGGTATCAGAGGAGGTTTACACTGATCACACTTGAAACCTTTACCTTCTTGACCTTTTCAAGTTTGTTTAAAATTTTTATGAACTTTTAATCTATAAATATTTTCTATAATAATGTGTATTGTGGAATAATTTTTTTATTTGTTTTAAATTTGGAAGGAATCAATGTTGGTTCAATAGATAACCTTAAATCAAATAGACCACTATTTTTTATTGATCGTATTGTGAGTATTGGATACAATGCAAGAAATATATGATATGCCAACCATTTTAAACCATTGGTATAGTTTGGAAAACTTTTGGTATAATATATACATATGGTTGTCTAAACCGTTGGATACTAAGTCTTGGGGATATACATATTCCAACGGTGATTCATAAACTGTTTCAGTATGTCATCTTACAACACATTATACCAACAGTTTTCTATAACCGTAGGTGTAAATATTTACCAATGGTTTTACACCATTTCAATATAACTAAACTTATATATATACCAATGGTTTTCTGAACCACTGGTAAATACTTTTACCAATGGATTATATAAACCATTGGTAACAATTTAATTAATAGGTCTATACCAATGGGTTGTAAATTATTGTTATAGACTTTTACTAATGGTTTTATGAAACCGTTGGTAAATATTCGATTTTCACATCTATAACAACGTTTTAGAAACTGTTGGCCTAGAGTTGCTGCAACACCAGTAGTAGGAAGTACCAGCCTCCACTTCTGTAATTACCTGCAATAATAACAAACCTATAAAGAATTAAAAAATAATTACCTCCAATTACATGTTCAATTACCTGCAATTTCAATACTCTATACATAATTCAAAATAACACCAATGAAGACAAATATGATCCAAATAGTATTACATCAGAATAAAACCAATGAAATTGCAGTACACTATACAAAATTTAGAATAACACCAATATACCCAACAAAATACACCACTGGAAACCAGAACACCTAGAAAACAAACATCTCCATAAACAAAACACTTGAAAATTTTATCCAAGGGGGTGGGGGCTGTCCAAGGGGGTGGGGGTGGAAGGGGGTGTCCAGGGGGTGCAGTTGGTCTAGGGGGTGGGGGTGTCTGGGGGGGGGGGGGGTTCCCAAGGGGGTGGTGTGGGGAGGGGATGTTTATGGGGGTGGTGTGGTGTTGGGGGGGGGGGAGGGTAGTCCAGGGGCGGGGGATGTTTAGGGGGTGGGGTGTCCAAGGGGGTGGTGGGGCTATCCATGGGTGTGGGGGCTGTCCAAGGGGGTGGGGGTGGGGGTGTTAAAGGGGGTGGGGGTTGTCTTGGGGGTAGGGTCTATCCAAGGGGGTGGGGGGTGTCGAGAGGGGGTGGGGTGTCTAGGGGTTGGGGTGTCTTGGGGGTGGGGGTACTGTCCAAGGGGGTGAGGGTGTCTAGGGGGTGGGGGTGTCAAGGGGGTGGGGGTTGTACAAGGGGGTGGGGGTGTTTAGGGGGTGGGGGTGTCCATGGGGTGGGTACTGTCCAAGGGGGAGTGGGGTGTCTAGGGGGTGTTGAGGGGGGGTGTGGGGGCTATCCAAGGGGGTGGGGATGTCCATGGGTGGGGGCCTTTCTAAGGGGGTGGGGGTGACTGGGGGGGGGGTATCCAGGGGTGGGGGTGTCCTGGGGGGTTTTCAGTGTCCAGGGGGTGGGGGCTGTCAAGGGGCTTGGGAGGGGGGGTGTCCAAGGGGGTGGGGGTGTACAGGGGGTGGGGGATGCTGTCCAAGGGGTGGGGGTTTTCTAGGGGTGGGGGTGTCCAGGGGGTGGGGCTGTCTTGGGGGTTCATGGGGTTGCCCAAGGGGGTCGGGGTGTCTAGGGGGTGGGGGGATATCCATGGGGGGGGGGTATTTCTAGGGGGAGGGGGCTGTCCAAGGGGGTGGGGGTGTCCAGGGGGGAGGTTTCTAGGGGGTGGAGGCTATCTATGGGGTGGGGGTGTAAAGGGGGTGGGGGGCTGTCCAAGGGGGTGGGGGTGTCCATGGGGTGTGGGCACTATCCACGGGGGTGGGGGTGTCTAGGGGTGGGGGTTTCCAGGGGGTAGGGGCTGTCCAGGGGGTGGGGACATTCCATAGGGGTGGGGGTGTCCAGGGGTTGGGGGTGTCCCGGGGTGGGGGTTTTCCAAGGGGGTGGGGGAGTCTAGGGGGTGTCCATAGGGGTGTGGGGGTTGTCCAAGGGGGTGGGGGTTTCCAGGGGGTGGGGGTATGTCCAGGGGTGGGGGTGTCTAGGGGGTGGGGGCTGTCCAATGGGTGGGGGGGGGGGGGGGTAGGGGCTGTCTAGGGGGTGGGGGTTGTCCAAGGGGGTGGGGGTTTCCATGAGGTGTGGGGGTTTTCTAAGGGGTTGGGGGTGTCCTGGGGGTGGGGGTGTCCAGGGGTTGGGTGGTGTCCATGGGGTGGGGAGCTGTCCATGGGTGAGGGTGTGTCCAGGGGGTGGAGGTGTCCAGGGGGTGGGGGCTGTCCTATGGTTTAGGGGGTATCCAGGGGGTGTAAGGGGTGTCCTGGGGTGACTATCCAAGGGGGTGGGGGAGGGGTGGGGGGATATCCAAGTTGGTGGGGGTGTTTAGGGGGTGGGGGTGTCAAGGGGGTGGGGTGTCTAGGGGGTCAGGGGTGTTTGGGGGGTGGGGGTGACTAAGTCACACATATATTCAGTCACTACAAATCATCAATTCAAGTTTTTTTTATTTATAGATAAAAAATTAAAGATAATGTGACCCACCTAATCACACATATAATCAGGCACAACAAATCACCGAACATCAAATCTCATTAAAATCAATAAAAAATGTAAGATATCAATCTATACCTAATCATCATCACTATCATCACCACCATCATCAGCCACATCCTCATCTTCATCGTCTTCCCCATCATCATCCTTGCCCTACTCCTCTCCCTCGTACTCCAACTCGGCCTCCTCTACACCCTCCTCCTCCTCACCCTCCTCCTCTCCCTCCTCCTCCGCCTTAACCTCTTCCTCACCATTGTCTCGACCAATACTAAAACTGACTCCTGGTGAACCATATATATAATGCATCAAATAAATATATTCATCAAAAGCCATGCTGGAATCTAGTGTAAGTGTTGGACGTATAACTTCTATAATTTCCATAAATACAGTGTCTGTCCGAGCAGACTGTTCTCTCATCTCTGTGGCCCTTTCTTTAGCCTGTTCAACCTATGACTTAACCTGCTGGAACTTGGTGATGCTAAAACTTGTACATTAGGAGGTCCATTACCTCATCAGGACAATACTCTTCCCATGTCAGCAACGTACTCTTTCAGGGTGCTCATCTTCCAAGACCATATGTAAGTGATCGTTTGGCCCAAAATTTTCAGGTTCCTAGGCATCAAGAGCCTCTAATGTAGGCTGTTAAAAATATAAATAGATTATTAAGTTAAAAAATAGATATTAAAATGTGAAATAAATAAATTAAAACTTTAAATCTTCTTTTGAGTTAGTTCGTTAACTGCACTTCCATCTTTCTTCCTTCTACTCATGAAAAATAGTTTTTCTTGAGGCACACATCCTTTAATATTCAATGTTTTCCTCTATAATGACATTGAATTTAGGAAACCATAATTAAAAATATGTAACCAATAATTAATTTCATAACTAAAATTATATTAAAACTTTATAAATCAAATAAATTATAGAGGAAACAATAAAAAGTGAAAGTCATGAAGAAAAATTATAAACAACTGTCATGCCTTCTTCCTCTCATGATCTGGCATCGTAGTACATCACAATGGGTGGAGGTATTTTTTATCATAAATGTTTTTTCATTTATTCTGGATTATTCCTAAATAAATTTCAATAATAAAGAGATATTATTAATGAAAAATATAAAATTTTTCATTTAAATACCTCAAATGTGATTAATACCTTAAACCGGATAGTCGTCTAATGAGTAATAATATACCGATATTGTTCTATTGGACAATAATCCATGATAGGTACCGTCTCTAACTCCATACCAACTCTATCACACAAAAAAATATACAAATCGTGCTTATAGCCTCTCTAAATCTCACCTAAATCCTTTAGACATGCTGGCCATGCACCCTCACCATTAGGGAAATTAAACTGAAACTGACACCAAAAAATTAATTCATATAAATAAAAAAATAATATATTTTATTAAATACAACAGAATTTTTTCCCATATATCTACCTAATCATTATACTTAACTTCATTTGTCAACTGTCTCCATGAGAGCGGGTTGATAGGAATGATGTTACAATATTTGGCATGCATCGCAAAAAAACTCCAACATTGTTGCCCTGTTTCTCAATCATTTTACTATCTTCATTGTAGTCCACCATCAACTACGTGTGGTGGTTCCACACCACACGCATGCATGTACGCCCCACCCCACCTTTTATTAGTAGATGTATATTTTATGGAAAAAATTATTTTATCAATACATGTTATAATCAAAATAAATAATGGTATAAAAATTTGTTAGGGTTCTATAAATATACATACGACAGTCTGATCAATGGGAACTGCTAGATCTGCATAAACTGAAGGAAGACCCTGTACAGGTGGAGTGGGGCCCAATGTATGCTCCTCAAGGATAGACTATGGTGGATAAGGAGTCGAAGAAGATGAAATATAGAAGCTCGAAGAGAAGTAAGTAGAAGTAAAAGAAGATGACACATATGGTTTTCCGAATGCTAGATGGGGAGTGGGAATCATCATCGGATATGGTAAAGATGGGTGAGGATACTCATATGTAAAGGGTGGTGAAAACATGGGAGGCCTAAATATCCCGTGTGTCCCTAACTACACACCGAGATCAGAATGTGGGGTATATGGCATGTTAGTGGGAGGGGCAGGGTCTAATTAGGTACGCCGACTACATCGCCTATCTCTCGTACCCCCCCCCCCCCCCGTACGTACACCCATAGTACTATGAACACTACTAGGCTTCTCATCAAATAATTTTCAACTAAGATGTGGATCTTGCAAATGTTTTTTAAAAAATTAATCAAACGACATTATATATGGTTTAAATATATACATATAAAATAAAATACTCACTACATGCACTAGTGGTGGAACCCCCATCTCAGCCATGCGATGATTATTGTCCATAATATTTTTTTGTTGCCTCTCTTAAATTGGTTTCATTTTCTTCATTTGAAAACAAATATGTAATAATTAGAAAAAGGATAACTAATTTGGAACCCAAAAAACAAAAATAGATGATAGGAAATAGGGGGATTTATAGATAATTTAATTATCCATTGTTTTCAATGAGATTTAATGGATATATAATGAATTCAATAAATCGTATAGGATGTAATAAATAAATTTACTTTTGATTAGGATAGTTATTTACTAAGTGTCATCAGTCTATTAAAATCACGGTCCATTGATCCTGAGGCTTTATTTTACTCAAAAACCAAGAGAGATAGAATATTGAATTATGACTCTAGAAAATTCAGTAAGCTACATATTATGAATGATTAAACCCTTAAAGTAGTTAGAAATGATGATATAAACAAATGAACAAGGATAAGAAATATACCAGATTCATAAGGGGTAAATCACTTTTCAAAATTAAATAAAATTTTAATTTCTTTATCCTAGGTAGATGATGTAGGTTTCTACACATGTTTTGTAGAAGAAGAAAAACCATCATATTCATGATCTTGTGAAATCTTAAAGGGTGGTCTTAGAGTTATAATAATTTTATACCAGGTCAATAAAGCATTGAAATGTTCACCATGTTATAAATTTTGGTTTCATAGGATTGAATACAGTTCAATTCCAAATTAGAAAATGCAATTCAAATAAAATTTCAACCAATTAACATTGAAAATTCACATAATGGTCAAGTCATATACAATATATTTGTAATCAATATTAAATCAATTTGAATAGTACCAACCATAGCAACCCAAGTCGATCTAAACCAAAAGAATTGATAACATGGATGGATGATTCTATTTATTTCCCACCATAACTTCAGGTTCACATTAAACTCTAACAACTGACATTACCCACGTCAGTAGCAAAATCAAGATATCGAGCATCAAATCTCTATCATGAAAATCCATCTGTAGGGTGAACCAGCTCATTATTAGTCCTCTTTCTCTCAATATCATTCCATCACATTTTTATTGATATTTTATCAAACATAAAAATATTTTAGAGTCTTGAGATTAAGGGAATGTTACAAATTACATTCTATGGAACACGAGATGGTTTTCCATCAGGTTTTGGATTCCTGTGGGATGTGAAACATTTTATACAATCATTTAATTTAGCAGTTTCCTCCCAGAAGAAAGTAAAATCTTTCAAGTGGGAATGAATTTTGTTTCGTGAAGATCTATGTTCCTCAACTAACTTCCCTTCCATATAGTGGTTTGAGGGAATATCTGCATCATCTATAAGTAAGTACTTCAAGAAGAAAAGAATGTAATCGATGGAAATATTAGAAACCCCATACATAGTTTTCCCATGAAACAATAATATTAAGAATTACATATTTTTCATTTTCAATATACTGGATTCGTGGTAGCATCATTCGATTTTTTCACCCTGACAACATCATCATTTTTAGTAGACTCATCATGTATGCTCATATCGATGTCTTCTAGGGTTGGAATCCTTTATTTTTCATTAAGAAGAATAAATGGAAACCGGTCATATAACAAATTCTCCAATCAAGTCCTCTCATTTGGATCATCAGAAATTTTAGATTTCATTTTCTCCCCATTGTGATACCACACATAGTAGTTTTCTTGAAAACCGTATTTGGTTATGTGGTAGCTGAATTTTTTATGGATCAAACAAGGTCTTCCAACACAATTGTAACATGGGAAGTTTATGTGACCACTATCTGAAGCATTGTGAAATGAAAATTCTAAAAACATCTCCAAATTGTTTTGAAAATCTCTTGAGATCCGATTGGTTCCATACATCCAACTTCTATCCATTGTGTAAAAAAATTGTTAGAAGTCATTTCTTCAAAAGAAATTCAATAAGATTGAAGTTTCATCGAAAATATATTTAGGTAAACTAGAATTGTTATCATTATATAAAACCATAACTGACACACTACTCAAAATAAGAATCATAATATAAAGGATAAAAAATATTAGATTTATAAAAAATATCTTTTAAGAACTAAACATGTGTGTATAAGATCATGTACACTTGTAGAGGATAATTATTCAGGAGTTGTGTAAATTGTAGATGGAATAAATTTTATACTTTAGTAGATTATTTGAGTGAAATTCATAATATCTATTTTGATTAAATAAGAAACATAATATGAAAATTATGGTAAAAAGTTCCTTAGGGATTGAAACATCATGTTCATACATTTTGATCATGATCCAATAATGATTAAATGGAACAATGGGGAGGTTGATGTCATAAGATGAATTTTCCATTGGGAAAAGAAGCATGATTCTGTATACATGGAGATTTCGAATGATGAGACTAAAATTTATTTTACAAATTGGATAATCTATCCCATTTTAGATAGCCATAAAGGAAGGGGTTTATATTTAATGTAGTGAACTATTCTTGGGATGATACCTTATTACTAAAACAATGTGAAGATATACTAATTTAGTTATGTGTGAATAAATTTAAGGTTTAATGTTTTGGGAATTTTTTTCATTTATCACATAAAAGAGGACACCATGGACCGGATAGAACATTGTTCAATATATTACAATGTAAATTCTTTTCATCAAAGATGCTGAATGTGTAAAGAGAGTTTTTTAAATAAGTTATTGGTCCTAAAAAATGGAATTTCTTTTTAAAAAGTCAGGAGATTTCATAACACCCAATACCCAAAGTGGATGTATTCATTGTGTAGGGGTGTCTAGGGGGTGGGGGATATCCAGGGGGTGAGGGAGTCCAAGGGGTGGGGGTTTCTAGGGGGTGGGGGTGTCCAGGGTGGTGGTGGTGGTGGTGGTGGTGGGGGGGGGGGGGGGTCCATGGAGTGGGGGGTTGTCCAAGGGGGTGGGGTATCCATGGGGGGGGGGGGGGTCTGTGGGGGTGTGGGTGTCTGGGGGGGGGGCATTCAGGAGTGGGGGGATATCCATGGGGGTGGGGATCTCCAGGGGTGGGGTGGTGTCCAGGGGGTGGGGTGGTGTCCAGGGGTTGGGGTGTCCAGGGGTGGGGGGATTTCCAAGGGGTGGGGGGATGTCCAGGGGTGAGGGTGTTCAGGGTGGGGGTGTCTTGGGGGGGGGGGGGTTGTCCAGGGGGTGGGTGGTGTCTATAGAGGGGCTCTCCAAGGGGGTGGGGGACTGTCCAGTGAAGGTGAGGGTATCCTGGGGTGGGGGCTATCCAGGGGGGTGGGGGTGTTTAGGGGGTGGGTGGTGTCCATGGGGGGTTGTCTAGGGGGCGCGGGCTGTCCAATGGGGTGGGGGTGTCCAGGGTGTAGAGTGTGTCCAGAGGGTGGGGTGGTGTTCGGGGGGGGGGGGTGTCTATGGAGGTGGGGGGCTTCCTAGGGGGTGGTGGTGTTCAGGGGTGGGGGTGGGGTGTTCAGAAGGTGGGTAGGTGTCCAGGGGGCTGTCCAAGGGGGTGGGGGCTTCCAGGGGGTGGGGGGGGGTGTCCATGGGGGTGGGGGGCTACCCTTGGGGGTGGGGGTGTTCAGGGGGTGGGGGTGTCCAGGGGGTGGGGGATGTCTAGGGGTGGGGGTTTCAAGGGGGGTGGAGGGGGGATTTTCAGGGCGGTGGGGGTGTCTCGGAGGTGGGGGGTGTCCAGAGGGTGGGGGTGTTCACGGGTGGGGGTGTCCGAGGGGTGGGGGGGGGGGGGCTGTCCATGGTTGTGTGGGGTATCCAAGGGGGGATGATTTGAATGATTTGAATGATCTCTAAAATCAATAATGAAGTATCATTTATTATTGACACACATAAACAATCAGTGTATCACACAATACTATAATGTTATCCTAACTTTAATAAGGTTACCTTCGATTTCTCTATGAATATCTTCTAGCTTCTATATTGATTGTTGGATATTCACCTAGATAGAGACATTATTCAATTAAATGGGGAATTAATGATATTCTATAGATCCATTATTTTTATATAGATAGTTATTTATTATTTATCGCTGATTAAGTATGTGTTTCTATAAAGAGTGAGATTAATTTTTTTATACACTCTATTCATATTATTAATATATCAAATAACCCCACACCTGGAGAGCCCCCCATCCCACCTGGACACCCCTAGAAAATCCACCCCACCCCACCTGGATAGCCCACCACCCTCCCTGGACACCCCCACTCCACCTGGACTGCCCCCCACCTGGACAACCCCCCTCCCTAGACAACCCACACCCCCTCCCAACTTGTACACCCCCTCCACATCTACACAGCCTTCCCCCCACCCACCTGGATAGCCCCCCTATGCACAACTCACACCCCCACCTCTCCCGGGACATCCCACCCCCTCCCTGGATAGCCCCCACCCACCTCTCCCTAGACAACCCAACCCCTATTCATATAATCATGATTCCTAAATTAGTTAATGTAATTTAAATTAAAAGAATAAAAATAATTATACATTTCTTCACTTTTACCATCACAAGTGTATCGAAATAATCAAGGTGAATCATTCCCATCATGAACCATCTTTTTATTGTTAACTTTAATAATTTAAACAAATAAAAATACATAAAATTAATAAATGAATCCCCAAGTGTTAAAATACATCCATTACACTAATGGAATTTATTTACATCATCAGAGAACATCCCATACTAGGGTCATGGAATCCAATCCCTATCCAATTGTAGCACGACTTCAATCCTATTATAGATGACCCAAAAGACTGTTGGTGCAAACCATGAATATCATACATATAAATCACAACACACCTAATTATAAACACCTACAAATATCATATGTGGATATTATTTTATCTTCCACTCTAAATATCATACATGAATTCTAAAAAAACACACCTAATTGTAAACACACGTCCAAATAAATCACCAAGAAAAAAAATTATTGGTCAAAACACTAAACAAAAAACAACCCCTCGATTTAAATCAACCCAAATGAAGAAATGTAAGAAATATATAAATCAATTAGAACTTAACAATTTGAAATGGATGTTGAATCAAGGATGGATTGCAAAGAATAGGGGAGGTATAAAATAAAAACAAAAAACAATAAATAACCTTGTCTTTAAATAAATCCGAATGAAAAATAGAGTCAGAACATATATCTAATTTAAAACTTATAAATTGGAAGTGGAAGAATAATAACTATATTGTTGGTAAGAGGGTTCACATGGGATGAATTGGGAAGAAGGGTTCGCACGGGAGGGAAGAACGTGGGCTTTGGTTTAGGGCACAGTGCGGGTGGGACGGGGGATGGATCAAGGGATCTGTAGATGCATAATTCTATGCCAATGGTAAATTCAAACCATTTAAAAAAATGTGGTATCCCAAAGGTTATATGAAATCATTGGGAAAATGACTCTTACAAGGCCTATCCCAATAGTTTGAAAAAACCGTTGGGAAAACCCTTCCACAAAAACCAAAATTCCAATTGTTTACAGCAAACTGTTGGCATAAGTGCCCTTTACAAACAGTTAACATATACTATTGGGATAAGATCATTAGTATAAGGGGGATTTACAGTAATGATAGATAGAATGAAGATATTCATTATAAATACTGGAGCATACAATTTCACCATTTAACTGGAGATTACAAGATTCCTAACATGGAAGCAATTGATTTAAAAACTCAATAAAAACAAGAGTATCAATTGAATTAAAGAGTTAGAAACAAATTATTATGTTCTATGACCATGAGAATTTATATTCAGATTTATTCCTATGAATCTGATAACAGTATTTCTAAAAATTTACAGATTACTCATTTTTGAACATCAAAGGGTGTTGAATCTAGAAGAGAAATGATTAGAGATAACTATAAAGCATTTGAATTCCCTTTTGTTGAACCTATTGAAAAGGTACATTAAAGGTTTATGATAATATGAAATATTTCACAATTTATTGGAGAGAATTTATTAGAGGATGAAATCCTTGTTGAAATAATAATTTATATTATCCCCAAGGAGTGGTAATCTAAGAAAACAACTGTCGATGAGTCAAGGAAGATAAAAAATATCACTCTTGATGATTTATTTGGAACCATTTTGTAGTATTTGGACAGGTTGAAAAGATATATTGAGAAAGAAAAGAAAAATAATTGTGTAGTTTCTTTTACTACTACTTAAAATAAAATAAAATATTAGACTCATAATAATTTTTTAAGTCGAAAAAGAAAAGAGAAAGTTATGGTTTCAATCCTATTCAAGTGATTATAATCATTATAAGAATTAATTATCTAATATATCTCAAATAATGAACAATATAGTTAGTAAAAAGGATTTTTAGTATCATTACAAGAAAAGTAAAATGGATAGAAATGAACAGAAAGATTATGAATATACTTGTTATGAGTGAAAAATAGAAAGACATATTCAACATAATTTTCCCAAATTGAAAATTAAATATAAGAAGGATAGAAATTATGATAGGAATAAGATGAAGTATTATAATTCAAAAAGTATGAAAGTTATCAAATATTTTTACACATGGAGTGCTAGTAGAGGTTATTATTTAGACAATTCCAAGGATAATTAAAGATCATATCAATGGAATATTTTTATTCTTACCATAATACCTGTTGAAAATAAATGTTTTATAGTCATGGTATAAAATGCCAATTCATTAACTAATATAAATTTAAATGATAATTACCCAGATGATAATAATTCTACATCTTCGGATGAAGAACCCTCCTCATTAAGTGATGATAATACTTTAACTTATTTTGATGAATTTTCTCTCTTTGCAAAACTTTTGGAAAATGAAAATTGTAAAATGTGTAAAAAATCCTTTAAGGATAATCAAAAAATATAAAAATATAATTCAATAATTTTTATTTTATCAAATGAGATATCAGATCTATCAAAAGAACATTATAAATCCAATTCTAAAAAATATATATTATTTCTAATGATTTAGAAAAAATAATTTTTGAAAAGGATAGTTTAAAAAATAGTTTGGAAAAATTCAATTCTAAAACTAATACATATGTGGATAAGAATTTAGTTATAAAACTAAAATTTGAAATTTCTTCACTAAAGAAACTTTTATATAAAATTACTACTAATGTAAAGACCCGTAAATTTCAAGGAAATTTTTTTCTTAATTTTCTTTGGAATTTTACAAGAGCGCAGCTTCTGACGGCACCTGATTCCGAGGCCCGGTGTGCCCGGAATCATTTTCTGAAGTTTGGCTCGGGTACGTTCAGTGAACGAACGTGCGAGTTTTTCTAACTTTTGAACCGGTGCCCAGAATCGAATTCCGAGGGCACCGATGGGATCGCAGTGCCAGTATTCGCTTATAAACGCCTCTTCCGGAGTTGCGTTTGCTCGGGTGTGGTTTTTAATTTTCGGGCTTAAAGTTAAGAAATAAAATAATTTTGCGACAACTTTATTTTATTTCGCTTAAGCCACTTGGAAGCCACTTGAAGCCACTTAAAGGCGGCTTGAACTGAGTTGAACTGGATATGATTCTATCCAGAAATATCCTACCCCTTGGTAGGATATTTGTGAGGTGGGGCCCGCACGAGCCCCGCCGTTTCTTTCCGCTAAGAAACGCACCCGTGAAAACCCGTCTTAATGAAAGTCAACTGACGCGTTTCTTAAAATCTTAACAGACCATTTAATTGGGCTGTTTCTTTCGTGAATTAAATGGGCTGTTTCTTTCGTGAATTAAATGGCCTGTTTCTTTCGTTGAATTAATTCAACGAATTAATTCAATCGTTTCTTACCCCCCCTTTCGTGTGTTGGAATAATAATAAAATAAGACAAACCTATCTTTTTTTGGAGGATTTCTCGTTGAGACAGAATCCTTGTATCTTCTTCCTCCTTCGCGAAGAACGCGAAGAACGCGAAGAACGCAAAGAACGCCGAACCCAGAAATCGACGACGCGACGCCGTGATCCGCGACGCCGACAACGTTCTTCTGCGACGTCTCTTCCTCCGCGACGGGTCTTCGATCGGCTGCTTGAGTTCGCCGACTCAACGCCGTGTTCCGCGACGACGCGACACCTTCCCGCGACGATGCGACGATCCCCCCTCTTCCGCGACAAACAATTCCGCGAAGAACGCTCACGCGCGACGACTCCGAGGTAGGGATTTTATAATTTTGGAATACCCCTCTTTATATTCCCGTGAACGTTCTTTAAAAATTAAAGAACCGGTTTCAAATGAACAATTTTATTTTATTAAAATTTTCGGTTCATGCGTTGAACAATTTCTCCCATTGCTTTTATCTAACGCGGAGGGTGCGGGTCAAACGAACACGGCCCGACAACCCTCCGCCGTTCTTCGTGTTTTGCGGATTTGGCGGGTGACGGAAAAATATGATGTAAGGGCAATTTGATGATCCCACAGTAAAGAACGGAACCCGGGAGGAACAACGGCGCAGACGGGAAGGAAAACGGGCCACCGGAGCGACTCCGGCGGCCCGCGGAAGCCGGTGGTGGCGCGGGTCGCCGGCGCGGCGGCACCCCGCGGGTGTCCAGGGCGACACCCCGCGGGTGTCCAGGGCGACACCCTGCGGGTGCCGCAGGGTTGTCACGCGGCGCGTTCGGCTGTCTGGCCGACACCCCGCGGGTGCTGCGGGGGTGTCACGCGGGGCGGCGGCTTTCCCCCGCGTCGGCCGCTCGGCCGAGCCGAGCCGGACCGGCCCTGGCCGGGCCGGGCCGGGCCAACCGGGTCGGACCCGACACGGTTCGGGCCAACCAGGGGGGGGGGGGGGCGGGCCGGGTCGGCCCGGGCCCGGACCCCCCGTCTTCGGACGACTTTCGTTCAAACGCCTGTAACTTGAGCTACGGGCCTCCAAACGACTCGCCGTCAGTGGCAACGCAATCCTTGGAGCAAGACGGTCGTCTCGGTTTATCTAACTCAAGGTTTCGGAATACTTTGGGTTCAGCCGGGTTGGTTCATACACGAAACCAACCGGGCCCTCGGAGCGGAAACGCTCATATCTTGAGCTATGGACGTCCGATTGGCGTGCCGTCAGCTTTGTTAGTTTCCTCTTAGTGAGACGGACCTTTTGGCTCACTCCGCCCGAGGTTTGGACGCAAGTGGAGTATGGTCGGGTTGGTTTTGCCTTAAAAATCAACCGGGCCCCTGGGACGAAAAAGCCAATAACTCTCAGACCGGGCGTCCGATTGACGCGCCGTCTATTGCGTTGAGTTCCTGTTGACGATACGGAACTTTTGGCATCCTTCGCCCGAGTTTTGGATACAGTTGGTAGTGGCCGGGTTGGATCGCACTCGAAATCCAACCGGGCCCCTGGAACGGAAAAGCTGATATCTTTCAGACAGGACGTCCGTTTGACGAACCGTCAGCGGCGTTGACGATCACGTTGAGAAACGGTCCCTATGAGTATACCCTATGAGAGCTCGGGGTACAGTTGAGATACGACTGGGTTTGGTTCGCTCACGAAACCAACCGGGCCCCTGGGACGAAAAGGCTAATAACTCACAGACCGGGCGTCCGATCGACGCGCCGTCTGTTGCGTTGAGACCCCTGTGACGAGGCGGTCCTTTGAGTTACTTCTTCGTGGGACCTTGAGATACTTGGAGTATCGACTTGCAGCTCATGGAGCGGACCCTCCCAGAGTCGAGCGTGCGGAGTACGGAGACCGTGTAGCCGACTGAGACCTGACGACTGCTTGACCGACTCGACTTGGAGTGAGTCGACTAGCCCAGTGGACGGAGCACTACTTTGTTTGGGTGCAGACCCATGGCGGATGGAGCACTACCTGTGTGATAGTGCAGACCCGCGGTACTCGTCCGGAGAGTACCTCAGCAGGCTACTAGGGGGTGTGCACTACTGTGTTTGGGTGACATACCTCGACGGGAAACACTACTGTGTTTGGGTGGCTAGCCCTCGGTACTCGACAGGAGGAGTACCTCAGCAGTCTTAGGTTAGTGAGCAGTACCTCGGAGTCGTGACAGGACCACTGTACACTCTAGAGACGGAGCTCTTCAGTAGTTACGGTTTCGATAATGAAAATCCTGGTTTGAGCTGAGACTTTTGACCTTTGTGTTTCCTCATGATTGAGATGGGTTACTTGATAACTTAGGTATATGTATGGGCATATACCTGGGTAGTGGTTATCCGTTGATCTCATGATCCTTGTGTTTCCTCATGATTGAGATGAGTTACTTGATAACTTAGGTATATGTATGGGCATATACCTAAGTAGAGGTTATCTGTTGAGATCTTCTTTGTGGTTATCCTTGTTGGATTTAGTGAGACCTTGAGGGTCTCGGGGTCCCTACTGAGTATCGTTATACTCACCCCTGCACGGGCTATGCCCGCACCTCGTTGTGTTGGTTGCAGATGACAGGCAGTGCTGACGGAGGCCGAGTGTTCGAGGACTGGATGGTACCCGAAGGTGGACTACACGACAAGTCAGTGTCCGGAGGTGGACTTCACGGTGAGACGACACTCGGAGGAGGTTGACGGACGAGAGCACTGTGGAGGCTATCTGTACCCACCCTTCTGGTAGGATTCGTGGTGGATGATCCAGGAGCTGTGCCATCTGTACCTACCCTTCAGGTAGATCCGAGGAGGATGACCTAGGAGCCGCTTCCGTCCCTCCAGCTGTTGTCTTTTTCTGTTGTACTTTGTTCAGTTGTAGTTGTATTTTCTTTTGGGTTTGTATTCTGGCCCATTTACTTTTCAGCACTTCTTTTTGTACTTAGTGTTTTACTTCCGCTTGTACTCTGTGGTGTTTTGTTACTTTTATAAAGGCAATGCCTTCCCAATTATCGGGATTTACGCCTTTGGTGCTAGTCGCCAGCCCCTGGCCTATGGAAGGCGGGCTTGGGGTAGTCACGGCACGGGCCCCAAGGACGGGTCGTGACAACTAGTAAGAAATATTTTTATGAAATGTATAATCAAATATATACACATGTTACTAGTTAAGGAATAGAATATACTTATAAAAAACCTATTTAAAGAAACAACTTATTTGTACCTAAAAGTGCCCAATTTTGTACTAAATTTCAAATTAGAGGTCATTGGGAAATGCATTATTCTTTAAATAAAACTCAAACCATAGGTTTTTATGAAGCCCATTTTCTCAAAACAAATGTGGATTCCTAAAATTTTATTTTCTAACATTTCCTGACCCAAGAAGGTTTGGGTTCCAAAAGTATAATTGTTTTGTTTTCAGGAAAACAAAGGTAGTAATAAGAAGAAGAATACATGGTACATGTACAGTGGTTTTCTATAAATATGAATTGACACAAATATTTATTTAAAAGATTATCAAGATGAAATGTGAGAATGTTACCTTAGAAGATAATGCTCAAAGAGAGATTATCAGTATAGGTAAAATTTTTCTTCTAAGTAAAGCATTAATTTCAAATGTTTTTTTTGTTAAAGGTCTTAAGAAAAATATTATAAGAATAAGTCAATAATATTATGATGTATAACTTGGGAATCTTGGGAATTATAAATGTATATTACACAATTTCAAGGATGAATTCATTCTTTCTATCCATAGGCATGAGAATTTTTACTCTAAACTTAGAAGACCTTAGGAGCCAGGACATACATTACTTCAGTGTAATGGATGATCAATATTGGTTATGGAAAAGAAGGTTATAACATTGTAACCTTATAAATGTAAGTTGAATAAGAAAATACTTTTTTTTAAGGATTTACCAGATCTTGGATTTGATTCTTCAAAAGTTTGTAACCCTTGACAATATAGTAACAAAACAAAAGTCAAGCTCTAAATCAATTAGTGAAGTCTCAAATTATAATGAATTATTGTTAGTACACATGGATTTATTTGGTACTACAAAAAATGGGTGTATTGGTGGTATGTACTATGTATTTAATTTAGTTTATGGTTACACAAGATATACATGGGTTTATTTTCAAGCAATTAAATCTAAAGACTTTTGTTATTTCAAAAATTTTGTAGCGAAAATTAAAAATGAGAAAATCATTCTCTTGATAAATATTTATAGTGATCATGGTGTTGATATTTGTAAATTCATATTTTGAAAATTTTTGTAGTAAAAAAGAAATTAAACATAATTTTTCATCTCCTAGAACTTTTTAACCAATGGTATTATTGAAAGAAAAAATCATATTCTTCAAGAATTAACAAGAACGATGTTGAGTGAATACTCAATTTCTGAACACTTTTGGGATGTAGCGGTGAGTACTTTTTGTTATACAATAAATTGAGCTTTAATTCAAAATTTAATTAATTAAAACCCTTGTAAATTTTGGATAGGACGAAAACCAAAAGTTTCTTACTTTAGAGTATTTGTATGCAAAGTATTCATCTTGAATATGAAAGTTATTTTACATAAATTTTCACCCAAATCCGATGAAGGTATATTCTCAGGTCATTAAAATACTCCTAACGAATATAAATTATTTAATATAAAATATAGTAGTGTTGAGGAAATAATACATGTTAAATTTCATGAACCTAATCCTTTTGTTTTTAAACAAACTCAACCAACATCCTCAGATGTATTTTCAAAAATTGATCCTCAATCTTTGAAAAAAGATTATTCTTAAGAGGAAAATACTCAAATTGTTTTTGAAGAATTTACTCCTAAAGATTATCTAACTTATGTTTATGAACATAAATTACAAAACCCAAGTTAGTTATTTCTTAGGAATCATCCTAGTTATATTATCATTGTTGATGTTAATCAACCAGTTAGGACTAGAAGTTCTTTATGGAATTAAGCAGGACATATTGATTTTCAATCTCAATTTTAACCTAAATATCCTAATTAGGCCATAGGTGATGATGATTGGTTAAAATAAATGAAATATGAAAAAAAATTAATTAGAAATGAATAAATTATGGACTGTAGTAGAAATACATAATAAAACTTCAGTAATAGGAGTAAAATGGGTTTTTAGAAACAAATGTGATGAAAATGGAATTATCTTTAAAAATAAAGAAATAAATGTTACTAAAGGTTATAATAAAAAAATTTGGAATTATTTATAATGAAAACTATACACCGGTAGCCAGACATGAATATATTTTTATTCTATTAGCCTTTGCAGCATTATTTAATTTGAAACATTTTAAAATGGTTGTAAAGTGTTCTTTCCTTAATGGATATGTACAGGAGGAAGTTTTTGTTAAAAAAACCATTAGTTTTGAAGATTCAAAAAATCCTGATTATTTATTTAAACTTAAAAAAATATTTATTTGGAATTAAACAAGTCCCTAGATCATGTAATGATAGGTTAACATGATTTTTGTTACAAAGTAATTATGTTAAGGGAAAAAATGATCCATCACTTTTTATAAATAAAGTAAAAAACATAATGATTTTTCAAATATATTTTTATGACACTATATTAGAATTAACTCAACAATATTTAACATATTACCTTTTAAATATTATGAAATTTGAGTTTTAAATGAGTATGGTGAGTGAGTTAATATTTTATCTTAGTTTTAAAATTTCTCAAAAATTAGAAGGTAATTTTATATATCGACATAAGTATGTCAAATATCTTCTTTAAAATTATGGATACGAAAATAAAAAAAATTAATAGTAATCCAATAGGTATTGAAAATACACCTGATATTAGTGATACTAGGAAACTATTTTATCCAATAATTTTTAGAGATATTATAGGATGTTTACTATACATAAATTCTCATCATCTAGATTTAATGTTTTCTATATTCTTATGTGAAAGATATCAATATAATCCAAAGGAATCCCATTAAAAAGTAGTAAAACAAATATTTCATTATATAATGGGAACTAAGGATTTACAACATTATTATTATTATGAAAGTGATTTTAAAGTAAAAAACATTCATATTCTGAATTTTGTGGTTGTAGAATCGATATAAAAAGTACTTCCAAAACTTTTAATTTATTCATATATTCATTGGTTTCTTGGTATTGTAAGAAAAACTCATAGAATAAATTTCCACTTCTGAATCCAAATATCCATTAGTTTGAAGTTTTTGTGATCAAGTGTTGCAGATGTAGTGAAAAATCATTGAATATAGAATTAGTTTTACTAAAAATCAAATACTTTGTGATAACACTTGTTCTATTTCCATAAGTAAAAATTTTGTACATCACTCTAATGAAAAACACATCGATATTTGACATGAATTTCTTAGGGATAAAAAACATAAAGGATATATCATTTAAAAATTCATCAAAATGAACGATCAACTTGATGATATGTTTACAAAAACATTACCTTTTGATAGATTTAAATACATTAAAAAAATATAGGAATGATCAATGTAAAGTAATAATTCTATATACATATTATTTAAACTATATACTTACATTAAGTAAATCCTTTTTGGGCGGGGGGGGGGGGGGGGGGGTACATTTGACTTATTTTATTCTCAAAAAAATTAGTTTTTGAAAATTCTTTAGTTTTCAGAAAAAATTATGTTTACTAAGAACTCCATCGTAATAGGTTTTCCATATTTGAGTTTGAAATAAGATTTTCAAAATTTAATGTAGTCATATTTTCATTTAAAATTCATCATATTCGATTTTAATTAAATCAGATTTGAAAAATTTATCTTATTCGGGGTTTTCTTATAATCTAAATTGACATTTTCATGGTTACATAATTTTTATTCAATCATATTAGTGTTTTTATTTCAATTCATCATAATATTTTTTTTAAAATAAACTTTTTTAATATTCTCCATCTATAGTAATATGTTATTTTTTAAAAAACAAGAAGAACCAACTATAATACTGATGATTTTAACTCTGAAATATATTCTTATTTCATTGAACACTATTCCATTACGATTACTTTATTACATGATTGTTTTTGTTATACAATTTTTCATAATTTGTTTTTCAAATTCATCATAAACACCCAATATGATCAATTTTTTTAATTATTCATATTCAATATCAATATAATTTTTTTAAAACATCAAGAGTTCAAATTCTACAAAAAAATTTATTCAGATAAATCTCAACAGTCAGATCAGAAAGATCAAATCTCATCCATGATATCATTTTGTAAGATCAATTATTGCTTTGATCGCCTATATAAAGGGGACCCCTACACACCATATCAGTTATCTAAAAAAAATTTCCTCAAAAAACTACCTCATTTATATCTCTGAGTCTGATTTATTTTCTTCATATCTCAATCCTTAGTGTAAAGTAAAAATACTATGACTCTTGTAAAATATTAAAACAATTAAGTTTTTTCCAAGAATTATTAGTAGAACGATATTTTAATGAAAAAATATGATTCTTATCTAAGGAGGGTTAGATATTTTTAGGGTTAGAAATCGTTATATGTGACACAATCAAATGATAACTACAATTTGTCTTATTTTTATTAGGTTAGATATTTTTATGATTCTACAATATTTTTTTAAAGAAGATGGAAAATAGTTGTTTTATTTTCAAATCAATGATAGATGTTATATGATGAAACCTAGCGAAGCCTCATGTTTACTAGGAATTTTATATGAAGGAGATGAATTTTTTCCATCTCATAAACTACCATATTCAATGGTATGTTTATCAAACAAAGAGTTGAAATAATATTGTTTAAGAATGTGTTATATGATGAACCAAGAAAGGTCACTCATATATTTCTAGATCACAGAGTTATATCCCTTTTGGTGCAAGGGTTTCGTATTCCCAGAAAAGGAGATAGAGATACTTTGAAAGTATATGTTATCTTTATTCTGGATTACTTGGTAAATACGAGGAATATAAACTTAAGTGGTTTTATTATATTTACTATCAAGAATATAAAATCCAGATCAATCAAGTCTTAGATTATAATCTTTCTATCTTTTATTTGTAATATAATTGAATCGAGTTTGAATCAATTCCATATTACAATGAAATAAAAGGATGTCATAGAAAATGTTGTGTTTATAAGCGATGAAAAAATTAGAATTATGAAGTATATCTATTATTATGAAAAAAATATTTTTGTTAAGAATAATCATGTTTCTACATTAGAAGTAAAACTATTTTCTATATCAATGAAATATGGTATGGTTGTTCAAAAGATAAAGGTGGTCTCCCTTCCTTTGAAAAAGAAAAGAAATAAATGAACTACTCAAAAGATGTAGTTGATGAATGGTGAAGGAGAAAGGAAGTAAGAAATATATAAGGTACTCAACTTGGTTTAGACCCAATAAGATATTTAGCATTAAAGATACATGGTGCTTATGTTTCGGAGAAGTAAGAAAAGGAGGAGTAGATGAAGAATAAACTTCCAAGTGAAAATTTAGTGTCTTCATTATTGAAAAGAGTTGAGGATGCCTCTCCAAAACACACATTACCTGTTGATCCCAATTTGGATTTTTAAGAATTGGAAGTTTTTCAGGATGATGTTCACACTATTTTAGATAATTTAAAGGCTGATTTGGGGGATAAATAATTGGTTCATACTGGGAAAGGTGACTTTATATCAGAGTCACAACTTTGTGAATTATTTAACAAAGAGATGGAAGAAAGTTATTCCAAGAAATCTAGTGAAGGTACTGAATAATAAAATTAATACAAAAAATAAAAGATTTTGTTGATGATGAAGAATAATGATGAGAAGAAGAAGAATAATAATAATAAGATCAATAATAAAATATTTTAAAGGAATCTATTAATGTTGAAAAGTATCAAGATGAGGATGAAAAAATGTTGATAAAGAAAATCTTTCTTCTTTCATGATTTCTTTGAGAACATTTCCGGATTCCTCAAAAAAATTATCCTCTTTTAGGAAATCAAAAGGAGAAATTTATTATCCATTAAATAAAGGCTCAATCATTTCGAGAAGTTGTATCTTTATCTAAGATTAATGAAAAAGATCAAAACAAAATAATGAAGGAAGTAAAAGAAATTTTGTTTATGCAATTGAAATTTATGATTGAAATCTGAAATTGGTGTTAAATAAAAAAAATCAGATCAAGAAGAAATTAGAGTTAGTCCTAGAAACAATCAATAGGAATCATAATCTCCAAATACGATCATAGATTAAGGTCTCGATTATATTTTAATACCTTGATCATATCAGAGAAAACAATTACCTACTTTTTTTGATTGGAAACTAAAGTTGATTGTATTGCTGAGAATCAACATGAAAAATCACATTTGGTAAAATATTTAACATATAGGTTGATACATTTGGAAGAAAATTTCACGATATTTAAATAAATTGATGAGGATCAAAGGAAAAAGTTGCAATAAAATTGTCAAAATGGTCTCATGATATTGATAATGATATCAAACATCATGTTGATTATTTTGAAAATTTTAAGAATTGTTTGAATGAAATTGATATTTCCTTATACATTCTTTCTAAGGACATGGCATGAAAGGAAAAAATATCTTGAGCAATTAAGAAGTACATATGAGAAAAAAACTCAAGATATCAAATATTTACGAGGGAACATAAAGTATATTTACAATGAAAATTCATGATTCGTGGTCTATAAATATGAAATTGTTATATTGAGGAATAATAATGATTCTATCTTAGAAATAATAAAATATTTGGATGAAAAGATTAATGTTCAAGGAGAAAAGATTATATTGAATGATGAAAGGATTCAGATTTAAGAAGAAAGGTTACTGTCTCTGTAAAAGAAATAAAAGTCTCAATAAGTGTTCATTTCCAAGATTAAATAATACAAGAAAGAATTTAAGAAGTTAAAGATAGTAGTTAGATACTTGACATCAAAGTATGATTAATTTATTTTTTTAAACTCTTGTTGTAACATCTTTTCTCAATTTATTATTGATATACTTTTTCGTCTACTTAAATTTTGTTTTAATATCTTCCAATTTTCTTTTGGTTGGATGTTATTTAATTTTTTTGATAATCAAGAACCTTATTGTATCTGTTTCACATATCTATTTCTCTAACCCTTTTTAGGTACCTCAATATCTAATCCCTACTCCTTTTTAAAATCACAATGGGGAATAAGTTTATAAAAATAGAGAGAAATTTATATAAAGGGGGAGATGTTATAATTAAGGGGAAAAATTCATTTAAAGTGTGTATATGATCCTTAGGGGGAGGTTTTTTCCTAAGGGTTATTTAGTCTTATTCATCATCAAATTTAGAAGAGTTATAAAGTCATGGGGAGATAAGTATAATTTTCGTTTATGAATATGATTAAAAGTTTCCTATTCATAAATGTTTTTTGGTTTGTGATTTCTAAAAAGTTAGAGATCGTTGAGTAAAAATTTTCTCTTATAACCCTTTTCATAATTTTGTTTTGGAAATCACAAACATCAGATTTTATTATTATCATACCTATTCAAAAAAATTTTATAATGTTTTTATAAGAAAACATAATCTTTTTATCTTATGTAGAATAATATTTAAATATTTTAAAAAATATATTATTTCATTATGCCTCTCATAATGTGAATGAATACAATATATTTATCATAATGAATCTAGATATGATATATTTATCATAATGAGATAGGATATGAAAATAATCACACTCACCTTTTTCATAATCATATTTATCAGATCGGATATAAGATCTCCTATTATATCTTTCGTACTAAAAAAATCATATTATTTATATTGATAAAGAATCTGATTAAAATCATACTCAAACTTAATAAATTTATCTTCATAACCTTTTCGTACTCATAAAATATTATCTCTAATATAAGAAAGATTTTTACACTGCAAATAGTGTTTATCAAAAATACATCATATGTTATGTTATAATATTACCATTGAAGTACTAGGTGCCAATTAATCTTGAAAAAATCAGAGGAATGAGACCATTAGAGGATCAAGATGACCGTTAGAGAGCTTCCTATAAATACCCATCCATTTGATGATTTTGGAGGGAAGTAATGATCATTTTTATTTTCAAAAAGCTCAGTATACGAGAGCTTTGAGGCTTACAAGAGTTAACTACTTGTTCCTCATACTTGTAATCTTTTTGAGTTCATATTTTTTTGGGTGCACAATTTTCAATAATATTGAGGGATCCTAGGTATAGTGAGATAGAAAAGCCGATCATCATATCAAGAGATTCTGGGGATATCGATATAGAGAATCTGATCATCATATCGAGGGATCACAGGGATAGTGAGACAGACCGATCATCGTATTGATGGATTTCCCTGGTAAAGGAAATAAATACATTCTTGTAAGTATAAAACAAGGGACCTTTACCCTAGGTGATTGGATACACTAATATTTGGGTTAAAATATTTGTATTCATTTACAAGTTTTATTAAATGTATTTTATTTTCACTATAATTGTAATGGAAAGTGAATCCTTTTATACTCATATTTCTATTTTTAATTTGTTATTGCAATAGATTTTATTACTATATATTTTTTCTACCCTGTTTAAATTTTTTAATATTTTGTTCCTTTTATTATGATTCTATATAATTTAAGATAGAATGACTACTTTTGTATTACTCTGATTTATCATAACCGTTGTGATTATGATTCCTTTTGTGTTTGACATGATTAAATCGTTTTCTATTGTGAATACAATTAAATACTAAATATATTACCACTTATTACTTAATAAAATTCTATAATATATTAATATAGAATCTCATTATGACCTATGGAATACATATAATAATCTACTTCATTACGATACTTTGATTATCAGTCCTAAGGTCCATGTCTGATTATCATTTAAAAACATAAGAAGTTTTGTGAATATGATTAGTTTAACATTGTAAAAATAATTTTATTTTAAGATTAAATACAAAAGTTTTTAAACATACAATTCACTCCTCTTATATTTAGCCATCTTTATATACACTTTGATCTGATAGGTTGGTATACGATCAGTCCAACTATTTTGATAGACCATGTTCCTTTTTAAAAGAGGAAAAATGATCATTTTCCACACCTTCCTTATAGCTCACCTACTACATAATTCATCCTCAATTTTCACAGCATATCCTCACTCATGTTGGGAGATCCCTTTAGCCTTCAAGGTAAGATTTTATCTATCTAATTTATTCATAAACTAGTTCATTCACCATTGGGATTTTTTTATCCTTATTGGTAAGAGTTTAAATATTATTCTGTCTTTATTGTTTCATTTATCTCTCCATATGAAATTCTATATCCATGTGATCTAATATTCCCTATTTTTGGTGAATATGTCTATTTCTCTGTTTTTATTCATTTTTGATTAGAAAAGAGGCCATAATAGAATGGGTAGTCTATATTACTTATAGGGCATGTGTTCAATAACTATTACCATAAAGTACCAATGTCTATAGATCATGTCATAGTGCTATAGGATAAACCCTCTAAGAATTGTTTTTGAAATGAATAATACATTTAATTAAATGTTTTGAAACATTTTATGATGTTCTACATACCCGTGACATGGTTGGAGGTCACTAAACTAAACATGAACCACACCTTGAGGATGGTTCATTTGAATGATTATAACTATAAAACTCATTAGGGTGACCTATTATTTATATACGTGAGTGGAATCCATATATGAAATTAAAAAGGAATGTTAATGATTAAACACCTCTTACCAAACCTTGTCATTTATAAATGAAAGTAGTGATGAAATATAATAATTGGGAATTATAAAATGAAATGGATGTTCTCTTAGAATAAACATGTAATGTAAATAGATATAATTATAGAACGAAAATTTACATAAACCCTCATTTTATCAATTGGATGTGAATGGACTAATGAAATGAATTTGATTAATTAAATTGATAAAGTGAATGAATGATAAATTGAATCCTCTATCTTTTATATAAAATGTTCAATGATGTATGATTTGGTATGACACTACCATCTTGTTACGGAATCTATAATTATTTTACTTTGGATGCCTTGGATTATTACCATGTATCCGAATTGATTATATTTCTTTGGATTTATTGATTTATCTCTACCAAAGTCTCTACCAAGTTTTTTATAGATGACCTCCAAGGACTCAAATAGGTTGTACTGGTCAATGGATTTGGGTTTTTCCCCATGTAGGTTGACATTATACCATGTTTTCGAGATATTCTCTACATGGACTCATAGAGGGCTCCCTAGTTAATGGGATTATGTCATAGATCTGACAAGTTTTATAATTGATACAATAAGACTTTTACATATATTATTCGTAATCTTTTTAAGGTTTTTATTTAATTATAGATAAGGTTTCACAACATGTACATGTTCATTGGGTTGTCTAACTTTATAATTTACATCATTAGTCCTGATATACCAACACACTATTACAACTTACATGAAATAACTAAATTTATATAGACACCATCAGTGGTGTCCTATTTAGTTTATCTCACTCCTTGACAAGGTTGATGATTCAAACCTAGATAGACTTCATGGATGTAGGTATAGACCGAGTGAAGCTCCCATCTTGTGATGCTTTATTTTATGCAATATTTCAGAGTATAAGAGAAAAGGATAAAGCTTATTCTCATGATGTTATTTGGATATAGTTTTTGGTCTGTTTGTTCTTTTTGTATAGAATGTTGTATATTTCTACTACTCTATTCCATTAAATAATCATTTTTATATGGCACATAGACATAACATCCTTTTTATAATTTTTTCGATATGTATATATTCTTTATTTACACTACTTATTTTGTATTTTGAGGTTTTTTATTTTCAGGATGTTTAATTCTATAAATTTTATTATTATTTTATACTATTATGTTGCTCCCAAATCATTAGGGTGTAGTCTCCCCCACTATCCCCCAATAGACCCTCATAGCTAGTTGGAAGCCTTTGGCATATGGGGGGGCATGCTTGAGTCCATGTGATTCCCAGGATCAGTTACTTATCAGTGAACCAAAGTTGAGATGTTACATAAGGGAATCCCAATGTATGATTCAATCCATATTTTCCTTTTTAATTTTCATAGAATTTATTATTTCTATTTCTTTTATACCAGCATATTGGGATGGATAATGATAACAATTTAGGAATTTATTACTCATGTACTTTATTTTTTATTAGGTTTATAAGATATAAAAGTAACAATAATCAATAATTTAATCTCATTCTCCAACTTTATTTTTTTTTATTTACATTTTTTTATATTTTATGAAATATTTTGATGATATAAATGATATAAAATGGATGATAATTACTAATTCCAATTTCTCTATTTTAAATTCCCTAAAATGATGTCACACACCTCTCACATTCCCCTTAACATGAAATGTCACTCAAAGATGAATGCATAAAATCCTATTCCCCTTTAACAAATTTTATATTTCTCTAAAAAAAGTAAGATTATTAGAAATAATGATTCAACATTTTTTAGAAACATATTTGGATGAGGATTTAAAATTTCTGATAGTCAATGATGGTTTTGAACATCAATTTCTTGTTAGTAATCATGGAAATTCTTGAAAATAAAAACTAGAGAACCCAACGCATATTAGAAAACTTTTCAAATTTAATCATTAATAATAAAACTAATATCCTCACCAATTACTCAGAGTTTTAAAATTAATTTGAGTGCACAATTATTTTCAAATATAATTTTATAAACTAAGTTAAAAACACATAAAAAAATTCTTGACAAAATTGTTAATAGTGTATTTTTTTAAAAATTATATTATCCTACAAAAAACTAAAAAAATACACATTAACCGATGACAGTCATAGTAGTTTGCAGTGAAATGTCCACCAAAATTATTTATTATTTAATCCTAAATGGAACTCAAAAAATATCACATAGATTTAGAAAATAATAATATCAGACAATAGATAACTTATTTTTAAGGAAAGAGGAATCCATTCCACTGTTATTATATGGTGGATCTCTTTATAGATAGTGTGATCTCCCATTAATTATCCTCTATTGGCCTAAAACTTTATCAATAGATTTTCTCCACTTATAACTTAATAATAAAGACAAAAGAAAAATTATTCAATTTAAAATTAATATAGAAAAAAATCTTAAACAATTATTTTTTGTTGAATTAAGATTAAAATGTTTTTGTTTCAGTGCATTAATAGTGGCTATTGATCTTCAGTTTGAAAAATAAAAATATAAAAAATAAAAATTAATAAAAAATAAAAATAAAATAAAATATATGATTTTGATGTTTGGGGTTTAACTCCCCAAAACCAGTGTTGTGTTTTTACTATATATAAAAGGACAATTAGTGGTTAATAAATTTTTTGATGTTGGTTTCAGTTTATAAGGTAATTATGAAAATACCTCTCTCATTAAAAAACCCTTCAAAATCCTCTTTTTCTGTTCCCATTACTAATAGAGAATGTTTTCCACCCTCCTAGTGATCTTCTGAATGAAGCACTTGTGTGGATCAATGATGTAGGGGTTGTCCTCTTCCATTGTAGCATGATGATTAAATGTTTAATAGATATGATTCAACAATAATCCATATTCAAATTATATTTTATATGTAATACACAAATACCAATCCATGATTACTTAATTAATTTACAAGCATAACCCTTATTTTATCTCTTCCTCAAAGTACAACACATATAACATTGGATAATCTATTTTTTCTTCCAATACAGGAACCTCTTCAATGAATTCCTCTTATTCTTCATCAATAATGGAATAAATCCATGTTGGTCCAAGAGTATCAAAAAATGGGGAAAATGATTCTAAATCAGTTAATATGGAATTAAAATTAAATTAATTTAAGATGAGTTCATTAACCTCTATTTTATCAGCTTGTATGCCCATGTCAGTATTTAATGTCCCTATGAAGCCTCTTGTAATAGTTATCATAAATAACAGTTCTTACAACTCTTTTTTAATACAAAATAACTATGAATATTTTATATCTCCATCCAAGGGTAATATATGTGGTCATGAATTAGAACCTAAAAATTGAAGGATGTTAAAAATCTGTTCAAGTTGAAAATATTAAAATATAATTTCGTCAAATGTGTAGTCTACACCATTGATAAGTTTAGCTTCAAGAACATGTTATTCTTTAAAATCACTAGAAAGGAGAATATAAATAGTTGAGTAATGGATTTTTTATATTTTTATTCCACCAATTTATGGTATTTATCATCATATAAATTTGTAAGTTGCTCCTCTACCTTTTGTTTTTGTAGATTTAGTCCTCAATTAGTATAAGTTTGGGCAGTGGAATTCATCATAGCCCTGATTTTCTTCTCCTTGTTTATCTTCCTTTCATTATTATTACGTGTCTTCATATCCATGAATATCTCCCAAATAATAGGATTATCTTCCTCTTGGTAGAATATGAGAGTTTTATTTTGACGTCGACCATGTTCGTTTTTTAGTAAAAATATTCCTCCAATAAATCTTGATATAAAAAAATTTTTTGTGTAGAAATTGAAACTTTTGTTGGGGTACCTGCAGGAATATTTAAGTGTGGAAAGGATATTTTTTAGAGGTAAATATCTAAACATTAATGTAGGATCATGAAAATATCATGAATGGGAATATATGTTAGAATCTATTATAGAGAAATGCACATAAACTTAATTATTTTCTCATTGAAGCAATGAAATTAGAGAAATAAAGGAGAATAAAAGAAAAAATATTAAAAAGTGATGAATAAAATAACAATTTTTCAAATATCCCCCAAAAAAGTTCCACATTTGAAAAGTTTTTTTGTGACCCATTTAAAATATAAATTTAAATCACATATGGGTGTAGTCTTATGGTTTCCCTTGTGATTACTATTTGAGATTAATATTAATTAGTCATTCATCATATCACTTTTAAACTTTTTTTAATGAATGATGATGATTTAAATATAGAAATGTATTTTGGATGAAATTAAATTAGAAAAATAAATGGAAAATGTATGGGGAAGGAGAACGATTGTATGTGAAGAACATTCCGATAACTTAAGAAGAATTATCCCTGAAATATTAATCATTATTTCAACTTGTAACACTTGATTATATATAATTACTTGGGTAATATATAATTATCACATACACCCTCATGTGTTTATTTTTTAAATTTGAATTCTCATCTGACATGTGTAACCCAACACCATCCCTTCTTTGTATGAATTTTTTGGTATTATCCCATTCCCAAGTGAACTTTCCTTGAATAATATATAATTTCATCACTCAAAATATATCTATCAAGAGTTAATTAAAATGAAACCTATATGAAATACTATGACATGAAACTATGTTATGATTCAACAACTATTACTCTAGATATGCTATATGCTAGACATGATGATTATGGGAGGAAGTGGAGTGCTAAGTGAACTAAGGAAAATATGCTTGAGAGGATGAGTGAGAAACATCCACCTAACCCTATATTCTATCACACCAATAGTACCCAAAGTGTGAAAATAATATGAAATGGATGATTTGTAATTTTTAAAATCAATGTAAGAAAGGCTCTCCCCTTTGTTATAACAAATTAAAAAGTTATCCATCAATTTTCATGGAGGTCAAGACATATAGGGGGAACATAGAAAAATTTAAATGGGTAAATAATAGTGGGTATAAAATCACTACATGGTTAATATGGATGTATATTTTTTTTCACATTCAAATATGATGAAAATACACTGAAATATGATCATATATAATTTATTAGATAGTATATAGTAAAGGGAATGGTTAAATATATATAGCCCTTTCCCCTTAGATAAAATCACTAGAACCCATCAAGAGATTTAATTAAAATAAAGAATGAAAATGAAATTCTCCACAATGACCCACACCATTTCATGAATCTAGAAAGGCTCGATATATCCAATATATTTATTCGGTATAATATTCCCTCGGTAAATTATTTATCATCTACTTTGAAGCATAGCATGGATATTGATTCACAATAAACTAGTTGAGTATGGTAAAGATGTTATCCTGGTGTGACTATATCAGGTTTGTAATATGATAACTCTAGGTTTGACTAAAAACATTATTATTAGTCCAAGACGACTCTAATATGATTTGGATTTGAGTAGATATGATCTTAGAATCACACATTTGGTGGGATTGAATTTTATCTAGATGGTGTTCATTAGATGTTGATATCTATCACCTCTCGTTAATGGAATAATTTGTTAAACACATTGTGACTTCCAAAATGAATGATTTGAGTTTGTGGGATAGGTAGTCGTAAGGTTCTTATGGTGGATCATGGCATACCCAATGTGTGTTTGGGACAATTAGAATCATACACCCCCAAGAAAAAGACATGATATATAATTGAACATGTGTATTCAATTATTCATTAGAATCCAGAAAGATCCATTGAGGTTATAATATTTTCAATAAAAAAAATGTAATAAGTGAATATTTAATAAGAATACATAAATAATACATAAACTAGTACTTGAATATTATTCAAAATAATTCAAAAAAATAGATACAAGTCAAAAAAATTATAATAATGATAGAATAAATAACAACATAATAATTAATGTTCATTAGTCCCTCTCAGGACAACATGCATGATGTTTTTGATGCTTTCACTAGGTCCCACCTCTGCATCCTCATGGATGTGCATACTAGATGTTGTAGCCCCACATTACCACTTTCAAAAGGTGGGTGGATTTCATCACTTTCATATGTGATGTTTATTCCTTGATCAAATCGAGGTGATATAATGTTATTTCCTTCTTCCATGGATTCCTCTAGGGAGATCACTTCCTAGTCTGGGTCTCCCCTATATATTTAATTCAATTTTTTGGAACAAATTCCCAAAAAAATTACTTTAGGAACATTGGTTAATTAAACTACTTCATTATAGACAGGTCAAAAATGTTTAGTCTAGAGATTATTCACAGTGGACATCACTGGTCATGTCTAGACATTAGGAACATTGGTCAACATTGATTCTTCCTCTTGGGAGGTCATCCCATGTTAGGCATCTTAATAATGGGACCTAATAATTCCCTATAGAACATGAAAAATTAATTCTATGGTAATAATTATTCAAATTATTTTTACCATAGGAATCCCATATTCTACATGGAATATTAGTTTTGGGTCAACTCACAAATTCTCCACCCTATATAGATGGATGGAAACATCCTTTAGAGACAAATCAGGTCACAAGTCTAACAACTTGATGAGACGGAGATCAAAAATTTTATTGGGATGGATCTAGTAGGTGTACTTATTAGGTTATACCACACATGTTTACTAGTTTGGACCAAACTCCTTGTGATGTTGATATGAAGGTGCATCCTTAGGAGGGAAGATATCACACATGGATATCTTACAGATGGATAAAAATGCACCATGGATGCAGACCCAGAGTTTTAGATCATAACACCTCATGGAGGAGGATCCTGGAGGTGCATCCCTATGAGGTAATATTTCATGCCTATAATTTTTACGAATGGATCATAATTCCCCACAAAGGCAAACCCAAATCTATGTATCAAAATGTCTGTCGATGCAGATCCAGTAGGTGTGTCCCATGGAGGAATGATTTCAAACCTAGATGTTTACCAATTTCTGGATTGAACCTCTATGAACATGTACTATGTACCCTACTTAGAAGATAGGGATCTGAACCCATTTAGTTCATTTTTGACGTTAAAGGTCATGAGACATGACCGATCCTTTCAGTTTAATGTAATTTGTTAAAAACACTTGTGTCATAGAAGGCGAATATATCAGGGATGGTGTGGAAATTACACATGGAATCTTGACTTCAAAGGAGTATTTCTCTTGGGGTAATGGTGTGGTCATTATGCATTGAGCTTCCATCTATGGGTGGATCGTGTCATGTGGTAGGGGAGAGAGTGTAGGGCTTACACATGAAGCTTCCCATGGCGTGACTCATATCATTTTGAAGGGGAGAGATTATAAGGACTACACATGAATCTTCCCTCTATGGGTGGATTATATACCATGGTGGGAGAGAAGGTGGCACACCATGATGATCATACATGGGGAATCTTGTGTTCTTCACATAGGGTAAGACTACATTTTTACATCAGGTTTTCATGATGTTGTCATTTAGTTTAATATCATAAAACAAGGATGTAGAACTAGACAGTTTTATGTCATTAATCATGGACTTGGGGGACTCATTTCCCCTTAGGCCTCAGGTGAGCATTGCTCATGCACCATTGGGTGGTGCATGGAGTTGGAACTATCCTAGAGGAGTATTCGATCACAAAGTAAATGTTAGATTCCCAATGATCAGAAGAAAGAGGGTTATAGTACCCATTCTCAAAGGAAAAGGTAATGTAATGGTTACAGTGGAGTCATTGATGTCTTTTATGTGGGGGACAATGAATTTTTTACATGCATATTTGGAGTGTTTCACGCAATTGTCTCATAAAAAGGGTGCTTTGGTGTATGTAATGCTAATTATGTAAGGGGGGAATGATTGTACGAAAGTCTGGGAGTTGTATGCAAGATCAGGGTAATGCTTAGGTAGGTTCTTTCCACTCACCTAATATACCGTTGAGGTTCATTTTGTGATAATCACTCTATAGTATTCCAATTAATGTTTGGGACCATAGGTGGTTTATCGTGAAAGGTTCAATACCATGAGTGTTCCTTATTTTGTGTCATTTCAGAAGAGAAGTACTTGCACACACAAAAGTGGTGTTTCATCTCCCGTAGATCAGAATCTAAGGAGAGGGTGAGATTATATATATAGAAAAAATCATTAGCAATGGGAGTGCAAGTCCTTGGGAGTGTAAGGCTCTTTGTGCATGGATTATTACTTTTATACTGGATCTCGCATGCACAATATATCAATCCAGACACCGCCTTTTGTGTGAAAATAGGATATTTTCTCATAATGTTCATTTCTTGTGAACATACCTTCTATATTGTGCATGGTACCCTTAGAAACATTGTTTGAATTGGTGGAATCCATGAAAAATATCATCATTTTTTGTGTGTAATAACATATCATGTGAAAATATGATCTTTCTCATAACCATTGAAATTTTCTTGAACCATTCTCATTGACCATAGATTATCCCTTCAAGGTGGAATGCATGATCATTTCATCTAAAATTTTATATTTGAGGCTTCATATGAAATTATGCCTCCAAAAAATGCCCCCACAGAATATAAGCTAATAGGTGACTAGGAGGCTGAGTTCTGATGGAAAAACTGAATGGAGTGGTTCATTACCATGGGTGTGTGAATTTTTTTGTCCATCATGAAAAGGGTTTGTCTGTGTGATCAAGATAACAGTCCATTTCTATAAATAGGTATAGGGTGACCTTGTACAGTACCTTGACTTCTTGCATGATAATATTTATCTCTCATGCGCATAAGTCATCCTCTTACACAAAAACCCTAGTATCAGAGACCTCTTATATAAAATTATCATTTCACATGTATTTTTTCATGAAAAATATATCTCTTGGAATATAATCTTCCAACATTGTGCACCAACCCACCTTTTCTGCACTGATGATCTTTTCTTGTGCGCACCTTCCTTGAAATGTCCAAAATCGTCTGAAATGACCCATTAATAGAACCAATCTGAGATCAAAGATGTTGCATCATCCTAAAAGAAGAAGCTTATAGAAACCCTAAGATACCGAATTCTTGGAGGGTTTTAGAAAATAAAATGCTAAGGGGAATGTTGAGCGAGGCCTAGAGGAACTATTTTTTGAGAAACTATCTTCCACCTTGTAATTTTGGACCGATTGATGGGGTAAATATCCTAGTAATTCAGGTCATCATGCCTAAATCTTAGTTCATGAATGTGTAAAAAGTAAAATTTTGGAACATTTTCGATCAAGTTCATTCGTCCAGGGTCCATGGGGTCATATCCATCTACATATTTAATGGGAATACCTAGAAGGTCATAGGGGAGGAGCTAGAGGCTACTAAATTTCATGAACACTATGCCAACATCATTCAGATCAGAATTTAGGATAAAATTAAGGGCTAGAACAAAGAAGAGATCTATTTTCATAAGGCAATTTTACCTATGAATGGGCTTAGATGTACTGGGTATGTTATACCTTCTTTGAGTATGGGGTGAGATATACGAGATTGGACTATAGGAGGACATGTGTATGTTTCAATTCCATTTTACCATAAAAAATACCTAGTTATGGAGCTCCTCATTCAATGGTCCTTAAATACTAACACCTTCCTCCTGCACCATGGGTTGGTGATCATTAACATATTGTATTTTCACTGCACTGGTGGCATCCTACTAGATGGGTTCCAGTACAATGAGTTTCATCAGTCATAGAAAACATGGGATGAAAGAAAATGTATCCCTCTCTCATTGAAACACATTCTATAGGCATTGAATGAAAATTTAGGTCTTTCACCCATCTTTCATATAGACATCCCACTCATGGTGTGGTTTGACATGTTCCTGATGAAGGATTTGTCCATGAAATTGACCGGGATGGGGAAAGAAATGTTTGATAGTTCTGTAAAGGAGAATATCAATATATTATTGGATTATCCTGGTGGAGGGGTATTGTGAGTGGTGATGTATAGTATTGTGTAAGGTTTGTACCCACTTGTTCACTGCATTGTATTTCTTGCCACATTCCTCTATGGTTGGATGCTTCCAATCAGGGACACCCATATAGTCCTGTGTATCAATACACTAGTGATGGTGGTAATCCTGGAAGCTGGAAACATGGTGAACTTGGGGGAACCCATGCTAGCTCATATTTATATCTTGTTCAGCTATGTCGAATGGGAATACACAACAATGAGGATCTGTGACCCATTCTTGTTCTTGCAAGGATGGATCATAGTGAACTTCAGGGGTTATGAGTTTATAACCACCATCAGAGCAATGAATGTTGGGTTTCATCTATCTCTACTCAACATTATTGAGGCCTAACAATGATTCTCAAAGATAATGAGGTCATGATTGGTATTATAAATCATAAGAAATTAAACATTCACTCCTTCTTAACCCTGGTTGGTGAAATGGTGGAAAACATGTAGGGGACATAGGAATAGAAGGAGTACCTTCATAGCTTTTGGGGTGGAATTATAGTTTCCAAGATTTATGCCCATTTATATTGTGAACCATATATGATGTATCGGTTTTCCAGGCAGTTCGGATGCCTCAAGATTCTGACTAATATAATCTATATATGGGTTTTTGTAGAAAGACATATATTTATCATTTTTTAAACTATAATGGATGCTAAGAGGAGTGGGATCAGGAGAGACGATAACGTTACCATCAACCAACATCAATGCTATAATATTGAAGGATTATGTGACCAACTAGGTGGAAGCATACCCAGGTATGATACCGTTTCAACAAAAATGGGTGGTTCATTTAGTATGTTAGGTTTTATGAAAACATGGTGGAAGGCGGGCTACTCTCCAAGGAGAGGTCCATGTGTCTGGAGCAGCTCAGGCTGGAGGTAAAATGAGGAAAGAACAAGGCATTGTTGCACCCACACCTCCTAAGTGAGAGGTTTCTAATAAAGGTTCTTGGGATAAAAGAGGTGGATCCCATGGCTATATGAGTAGGTACAGGGAGGTTCCTAGTAATATGGTGAAATGTTTTCCGCAACCAGCTGATAAAACTGTCTTCCCAAATAAATGGAATACATAGTGGTTGGTGTGAATGTCTATGTCGATGAAATACCTATGAAAGAAGTTGATATAGGATGGAGTCGTGCCTCTAGAGGTGGGGCATGCTCAGATAATGTCAAAGGTAATATTTCATTAGAGTCACATGTACTTAGAGGCCTTGGATGCCATTGCATGCCAATATAGAAGATCTGATCTCCCTTACACCCTAGTGTGGCTAATGTTTGGTGTCTAGTAAAGGTGGGATGATAAACAACCTATAAAAAAATCTTTTAAGGAGGAGTCTACAAATAGCGATTCATAGGACCCCAATGATGAAGAATCCTAGGATCATCCTTTTATTAGGGGGGTCCCTAAGAGAGAAGAGAAATTGTGGACTCTGATGATGACTTGGTTATTCTTATTGAGGTAAGCCTGCTAACTAACATGTCTCTTTCAATAAATTCCCTTATTATCCATAAGCTCAAACTGAGTCTTGTCATGTACATGGTCAATATGGAAATGGGTAAGGGGCCTTTGTTTGAAGGGGTGAAGGTTCACCACTGGGTGATAGAGAAATAGCTCTGGGGCCTATGCCTAAAGATGAAGAATCTAGTAGGCAAGACATTGAGGTCAGAGTGACAACCTCAGAGACTCAGTTCATCCTTGTAATCTATGTGGGGAACACAACTTGGTATTCCAACAATGGTTCCCACTAGAGAAGTGGAACACCCAGGGAGGATCATTATCAAAATCCCCCTACCTTAAGTTAAGAGTGTTTCTCAATACATCTAGCCATATCAGACCCTTTATGGAGCCTTTGTATTAACATGTTTTTTGTACTCATGTATCTCCCACTCAACCAACGCTAGGAGATTAGGTGCTATCTACCAAAGTAAAAACTAGAGTCAAGGTGTCTCCATTAGTGGAACTCCCAATCGAGAATCAGGGAACAAATGTGTAGATGATTAGACTAGGTATTTATTTCCGTATCATGTGATATCAACTGGTCTATTCTACTCAAATTGACTGATATGATGTTATATCATGTAGTTATTAAATAATTTTGTTCCTGAAAAACATCTATGACTAGAAACTAAAGGCCCCCCTCCCTGTTGTCTATTCTGGTACTCGAAGAGACTTTCATTCAAGATGAAATAAACGTTGCCATGGGATAACAATTTCTACAGTCCTAGGTGACACCATTGGTGGGGTGGAGGTTGGGACTGGTGAAGACAGTGCATCTAAGGAATGGTTAGGTGAAGATGGTTGACCTATTGACATGGAGCTCAACTTAACAGAGAGTATACCAGAAGAGAAACATGCTACTTCCATTCTAGAATTATGAGCCTAATCCACTTGAAGATCTAGAAGGATTTGGTTTTGATGTTTCTAAGGAGAATCACATAGTCCGACATAGGGTGTGGAGGTTCTTGCAATGCTTCATCACTCAGACCTAAGAACCATACCTGGTGAGCCATATGGGGTTCCTCCACCACTGGTTGAACAACATGGCACCATAGGTGTGCATGATCACTCAACTCATGTTCTGTTCTATGACTTCATTTTGGAATTGGTTTGAAATTAAAACCGTCATCTAGGCATTTCATATAATTAACAGATGTCTAACAGTACTCAAAAACTGCAAGAGGTCAACGAAGAAATCCAATATCTAGAGGAACTGGAAAATGAGTGTGATACCTTCCTTAATTCTCTAGCAGTTGTAATCATCCAATTAAAGGATTATCTAGATGAGGATAATAATCAAATGAAAAGGAAATATCTTATATAGATAAACTCCAGGCTATGAAATATCAGACGCAGTCCAGGGTTGATGGGATTCATCCTATGGTTGATAAAGAGGATACAAAGATCAGGGGAAGATATCATTTCTTTGAAGTCAGGTGTTATAGGTGGGTGGATTTGTGGTGATCAATGTCTAGGGTGGAACCATATAATTTTTTTAAAGGACTTAAGAGAGGCATTAGTATGTGGATGACTCTTTTTGATCGCTAAATATTTCTTGTTTTAAACCTTATTCATGCAAAACATGTTTCTTTCATTGCATTAGTTTTTTCACTTCGATATTATTTATGAGATAACCAAAAATTGATCTCTAAGTTCACATGAGTAATTCTTAGTTTGAGATGCAAGATATGAACATGTGATTACTCATTCATATGATACTTTAAACTAATAAACAGAAATTAGGTGGTCTTTTATTGATGACTATCCACCCTGAGATTTTATACTGAAAGAGGATGTGATTGGAGAATTAGGATATCAAAATAGCCAAATTTCTTTTCTAATATGTTTTAGTGCATAAAATGAATAATTCCACAGACATTGAATTCTACCCCAACAAAAGATAATGGACATTTTGAATCACAATGCTGAAAATTAATAACACAATGGGAGTGGGTTGAAGATACTGGATAACTTCTGGGAATGTTTGAAATACACCAACCTTATTTTTTAGAAATAAATGAGGAAAACAATCATGGTCATCCGTTAACCATGATTGAAAAATGGACCCTATCTAAAAATTTCTTCCAAAGTCCTCAAGGGATTTTTCCTAGGATTTTAGATTAGCCAGTGTGGCCGTAAAACATGTCACTTAGGGGTTCCTTCAGACATGGAGGAGGATGAAGATCCAAACTTGGGACATTCAAAGAATGAAAATAGTGTGATGGAATTTTATAATGGATTCCAAAACTCATGGAATTATCCCACAGTGTCTTCAATCATTTTGGGAGCCCATATCAGTTTGAAAAATGTAAAACTTATCTTTTAGAGGAAGAATTTTCTCCGATGTCGAGTGACAGTCAAATAATATGAATGATATTGTAGGTGACTAGAACAGGGAAAAGGGATTCTTGGGATATATCCTCTGATTCCTTGAAGATTTAAATCAATCCATGAGGATGATAGACACATATTTTAAATACATATGGTTAAGAAGGGGCGTTGAATAGATTTACATCATGTGATCGGGATGCATCCCCCTGTATTATGTCATGTGATCAGGATGTGGAGTCCATGGGTATTATGTACCAAGACACATAACATTTTTTCCGCATATTAGGTGAATAAGGAATCATATATCTATTCCATAGTGTAAGGTTTCAACTTAAGATCATGTGAAATGACATGGGAATCATCATGAATGGTAATCCAAGGAAGATCAGCCACACAAGAAGTACATTAATCACTCTATATGAAAACCATTTAAGTTTATAAGGCTTAAACCTACTACAAATAGTTTATGGTCATAATTCTTAGACCAAGGGGTATGTCTCAAAGGAATTAATGCGACATAAAAAGGTAAGTTACCTGATGCGAATGAGGGGCCTATGGGGCCACTAGATACCGTATCAAACATCCTTCAGACAAACCACATAGTTTAAACTCATGATGTTTAGACTTGGGATCTTATTCTTAGTTTATGGTCATAGATTTTGGAATGGGGGAACCCTACAAAATTTTATGTGGCATGAAAGGTCATAAACCCAATGTGATTAGAGAGACCAAGGAGGCCCACATTCCATGTTAAACCAAAGGGGAATATTGAGAATAATTTAAGGTCATAATGCATTGACCATGGCCTTTATTTTAAGGCCATAAAACATATTGAGTGATACTAGGTAAGGAAAAAGGCCTTGTGATGAGTTGGATGAAGGGATGGATCCAAAATAATATATTTGGGAGTCACTATGTATCCCAAAAATATGGAAATCATAAAAAATGTAGTTATAAACCCCATCATGGAAGAAGAAGAACGTAGGTAGCTGGTTACCCTCTCGAATGAGAGTATTGAACCTTCTCAAACATATATATGATGCATCCTACATTTATATGAGGTAAGGATATTGTTTAAAATCATGTGTTGAGGAAGTCGGTGAGCTACTTTTACATCAATATTCTCATTCATTCCTATTTTATATTAGGATATGAGGGAATCTTGGCCAACTAATGGTTCAAGGTAATTTAATGGGACTTATACCCAGAAGGGGGTCTGTGAGATATTTTTGGGTTATTTCACCGCAGATAAGAGATGATATCATAGTTAATCTTCTATTGTGCCTATATATAGTATGTTTGGGCATCACTATTTATCCCATGAGAATAAGAATCAATCCACATATAGTTCTGGTGTGGATGCACATAGTTTAATTACATACATTCTGGACCATGACTGTCAATTTAATGTTATCTTTCTTGGACTATGGGAAATCAGTTTAAACATGTGATGTATGGACTCTTAAATCATTTGCATCAAAGAAATTCATGTGGTACAAAAAATATTATATGAATTAGTCATTGGTGGATTTCATAACACATATATATTAGGTGGTAAATAATAAAATGCTTATGTTTTTAAATCTTGGACCTTTAATGGGGTCAAGGGGCTAAGGGATTGATAAATTTGAAGTTCCACCCAGAGATGAGAAGTCTGGGCATCGCTTCATACCCTATAAATATGGGAATAAATACACACATAGTTCTAAAATTTGGTGTGGTAAGAGTCTAATGCTTGTGGGGGGATATACTCTTTAGTGAGGGAATTTGATACATCCCAAAATTATCATGGGGTATCCCATGATTGTGGCATGGGGTAGGGTTTTTTGACTATCCCATTCCTATTGCATGATGCATCCCATTCTGAAGTTGGTTAATTACCATATCATATTAAGAGGCATCTCAATTTTTTATGGGGTAGAATAAAAATTTAACATCTTGCATAAAGGATGTTAGGATTTACAGTTTTAGGTCATACAACATGGACTATAGGGGATCCAAATAGTTTAAGGTCATAGTGCATGGACCTATTGTAGACATTTTAAGGTATTTTTACTTAGAATATATAATGAATATTATTTTAAGGTCTTAAATAATGTACCATGGTATCTAATTCTAATGTCATAGAGTTTGGACAGTGAGTGATGAGTGTCCCAAACAGATATGTGTGGTGTAGTGGAGTGAGGAACCCGATATGGACAGAGAACCAAGGTGAAAAAAAACTACATAAAACATTCATGAGAATATTCAAAAACATTATAATGTAATGGTGTTCATAATTGGATTCATATTTTAAGGTCATAGTGTTGGGACCATAGATGATCTTAGTTTAAAGGTCATAGAGTTTGGATCATAGGGTGGGCATCTCAAATAAATATGTGTAGTGGAGTGGAATGAAAAACCCAACTAGAATGAGAACCAAATAGGCACAACACCAAATTACCCATACCTGATAATACTCACACATAGGTTAATGTCATGGTGATCATATGTGAGATCCTATTTTAAGGTTATAGAGTTCATACATGGCTCACAGTTTAACATTTCATGTCTGGGATATCACAAGATCCTCATAAAAATTAATTCTTTAGAAACATGGATTTTTTTAAAGTTGTAATAATCTCTCTATACATGATGATCAAAGAGTTTGATCCATTGGAATAGAACATAAGGATGATTTAAGGTCCTTCTCACTAGGGCTCCAACATTGGAGGCTTCTTTCCAGGTATCATTGTCATTCTGAGGTCCAGTACCATGTTACCTTGGAGGAAGAATACGAGGAAATAATTATTATCGAATACTCTTGATATCCTATACTAGTGCCCATATATATTGGGAAATTCCTAGATCCTATCCTCTTAGAGGGATTCCAACTCTTCTATAGAGGTTTCTTATATTCTTTCTGGTGTCATCTGGTTAATGATAGTAGTAGTGAAGGAAAATAATCCTCAATGGGCAGGACTCCCTTTGTCCCATAAACCGAGTATGGGTTCACCTAGGCATGATTTTGATTTTTTAATAATCATGGATATAATTTGAGATATTTTCTATCCAAATATTATTGTTATATCCCACCATATTCTATAGTATTTTAGATAATTTATTGTTAAATTCCTTGATATGTCAATACACATATTCATTATAGTGTGAAGTATTCTTGGACCTGTTATAGTAATTAGCATATAATCTATTTAATTCAACAGTTCAGATGTTGGTGTTTTTGTCAGTGAGAATGACATAAGGGACTCCAAATCAATGATTGATATGTGATCTCATGAATTTTTTCACATATTGGGCCTTGAATTCCTTGAGAGGAATCATTTCTTACCATGTAGAGAAAAAATACATTGTAGTTTGAATTAACCTTCATCAGTTATATGTTTCAAGTGGATATGTTCCCATGATGTCAAGAACCTATACTAGAAATGTTGAAAAATAAAAGGTGGCATTTAAAAACATTGACGGTCGATGCATAATGTTTTCATGACTTAGAAATGCATGAATCCTATTGGATAAATCGATGCAATTGTGGACAATAGTGGTCTAGAGGTATCCTAGACTCAGAATCTATTAGCAGAGCATCATTTATTCCCAATGGGTGCCACAAGACTCAACATTAACTTCCTGTATAACATAGATAATCTTAGCTCCTTGGATGAAACAAATGATAATTTCTATCAAATCCACATCGTTAGAGAGTTTGATCAAGGATATATCTACATAGAATGGTAAGCTACACTTCACACCAATAGATTATATCATGCTTGGCTCGATATGGTATGAGAATTCAATGATGGATATAGTTTACAAAAGGTGTTGTCTAATAAGGTGTTTCCCCTACTACAGGGGAACCTGGAGGTCTTGATGTAGAAGAACTAGTAGCTAGCTGGTTTAACTAATTCCTTTGATCGTCATCTTGAATGATGGGAGTTATGGCCCTATGATGTGCCACAAGAATGAACATGTCATCCTAGTTAGGCTCTAAATGGGATGTGACTAAATTGGAAAAGGAATATTCTCAATCATTATAAGATAGAGGGACATGATTCAATTTAGACTGTGAAGGGAACTTGGCCATTAGATGTAAAGTGCACTCCTGAAGGGAATGAGATCTGAATTTCAGATGATTTAGTCACCAGTAATTAGTATGATGAAAAATTTGGAGTCTCCCTTAAAATACAATTCTGGAAATAAATATTGAGGGTCAACTCAAGATGACTAATGAGAGCCTGATAATCTGTGTAAATGTTGGTACAACCTTCTGATAGTAGAAACAAGTATGGAAGGAAAACTTGTGATAGGGTGATATATAAGATCTTCAACCCTACTCCATTAAGCTTGGGATCATTGAGCCTTTGACCGGTTATGATCTATGAGGTTCCATAGAAATTAATATACCAACATGGAATAGACTGATCCACTAAATGGATGGCCTCTTCTAGAAAATCAACATCTAGGGGAAGTTAATTAGGGTCCTGATGTGTGGACAAGATGTTTTCCAGTTCCTAAACCGTGATATATTTCTATGAAATGGACCTGATGTCGATATTCTGAAGGATCACTACCCATCTTTCCAAATATCCTATTAGCATGGTTTGGTTTAGGATATACATTAGTGGATACACAAGGGTCATGAACTGTATCTCATGATGCTATAGTTAATGTCACACCTTTTTCATTGTAAAAACTAGCATGGGGTATTACATATCTATAGGTGATTATATGGTCTCCATATTGAGAATAATGCAATTGAGATAGTATAAACTATTATCTCATTCCTCATTTTTATTCTGGATGATAAGGGGTTCAAGGTATTATTCCAAGGTAGTCAGGTGGATGGGCATATGCTTCCTTGAGATGGGAGACATTAGAACTAGAGGTTGTAGTACACACTACTTGATCTCCTCAAACAAGGTCTATAAATCCTCATCCCAATAGTTAACAATGCCTTTCTTCATGAGCCTCAAAAAGGGATTATACTTTATGGCTATATTTATGTTGAATTGATGTATATATGGAAATTTTCCGTAGAGGACTCACAACTCCAGAATATTTATTGAGGATGCATCTGACTGATAGAATTTATCTTCTCCAAGACGATCTACATTCCTTTGTAATTGATGAAGAAACCACGAAACTTCCCATAGCTAAAATTGATTTCACACTTCAAGGGGTTCATCATTAAATGATGATAGAGGAAGAAACCAAAAAAATTCTCATGATCATTGAGGTGGTCCAAATACTAGAGGTATTTGACACCAAAATTACTATGTGTCATCCTACCAATGTCTCATTGATTGGATTGAATATGTGGTGCAAAGAATGTTGATAGGCGGATGCTTCATTATTTAGGCTAAATGGAATCACCAGATAGTAGAAGGTCCCTTGTTGTGCACTAAAGTCAGTAGACTCCTCATCCTAATAGGACATATGGATGTGGTTGTAACCTGAATATACATCCATGAAATATAGAGACTATAACATGAATATAGAATCACGAAATTACATTGTCATTGGAAGGGTAAAATCATCCTTTGAGTAATGGTGGTTGAGATCATAGAATACAATACAGACTCTAATCTACCCATTGTTTTTCTTGTCTGAGATGATGTTGGCTTGTCACTTGGGGTACTAGAATTTCTTGACAATGATGGATTTGAAAATCTTATCAACCTTGTCATTAAACATGACATAATGATAGGGGTTAATCTTTCTTGGAGGTTGGCTGAACCCTCAATGACTCACTGGGAGACCAAGATGGTGTAAAATGACATGAGGGGATAGAACTACAATCTCATCATACCTAGAGGAAAATACATCGTGATGATTCTTTAGGAAACCCACATAATACTACTTATCCTCTACAGGAATGGATGAATTGATCTGTGTTGGCCTCAGATATTCCTTTATACATAGGTTAACCTAAGTCATCTCATCAATGATGGTAGAGACACCCTCTTAAAATATAAGAGGATAATCCTCCTAATATTATTCATCATCTGAGGTGGGAGAATCTGTAGAAGGAGATAGTTTAGTCAGGCCTGCTGGCTCAGGGGAGGACTAGTGCCTGCTAGGGAGGATAAATAATTCCCTATGAGGGGCTCCTAGTCTATTGAAAACATGGTGAAAGAAGCTGTCAATCCAATTTAATCAATACTTAAAGGGGTACATAATTGATTTCAAAACAATTATAGTGATTCGGCTTTCATCAATTCTACCGTACTCGATATAACATGTAAAAATTATTTGAGATGATGTCTATAGGGAGAACCTCTCGATACCTTAAATAGGTGGTGGATTTTGGTATCACCTAGGCATGTTTTGTGTTAGACTATGAGGTTATCTTTGGACGTTCCTTCGTTTCATGGATTCTGTAAACCTTTTTCTTGGAGAAGAAAAAGAAACTTTCCATGTCTGGAATCGTAGCCTCCAACTAATGATTTGGTATAATGAAATCATCATCCACTTCAACCCACAAACTAATCGCAGTGATTGTGTGCTCATCCTTGTTGGTCTAAACATTATCCCCCACCCTCTTGTAATAGTTGGTGTCCATATTTTAAGCCTCACATGAGTCTAAGGGAGATGAATCACCATGAAGTACCCCTACCCGACTATTGGGTAAGTACTTAGGGAGCTAGTGATACAAGGAGGGAACTTCCACATACAGAAGAACCCATGTACTAACTAGTAGTGCATTGTAGGTGATATCCAGTGAGATGACCATGAATTCAGAATTTTCTACCAAGACACCAAATTGGGTATTTAATGGAATCCTACCAAATGGTTTCTATTATATCATATTATAACCCTAAATTTTATAGTCAAATGGAGTCAGATCTACTTCGATCATTCCCAGCTTGCGGAGCATCCTATTTGGCATGAGGTTAACCCCATATACTATGTCCACAAAGCAATGGTGGACCTCCACTCTATTGAATTGGTGTGTATTATACAGAGGATGTATGTTTCCCTAGACAAGGGCACAATCATCTTCTTTGGATAATAGATGATGGCTTGAAATTCCTCTTTCTTGACCTCCTATGAATAGTATCCCTTTGTGGAAAATACCTCTACTTAAAATTAGATGGGTAATTTTAGGACTTCTGTAAGGGCCCCACACATTTATTTTAATAGGATTATGGCCTCATGAATTGAAACCCATGAGAGTATTATTTAAATGTTCTTCAACATGTCATAAATTAATTCTAAATGCATGGTTTTTCTTGTGAGTGGGTGATCCTTGGAAGGAGGCACAACAGGTGCTACCGACCGAACTATTGGGCTCTAGATGGTAATGGAAATATCTACCTACTAACCAGCCAACCAGATCTGAACTACTGTCAGATTGCTGTTGGTCAGCTGAGGACTTTCCCTAGATAGACACAGCTGATCCCGATGTAGTTTGGGATAATACTCTCATCCAGTTAACACATTAAATTGTGTAATTATGTCTATCAATGTGGGTTGAGAGGATTGTGCCTATTGAGCTCTATACAAACATTGTTGGATTGTTTTGGAAGTCTGTATGTCTTTGTTTGAAGCATTGAACTCAAAATTCTATAAGCATTCATATCCTATACCTTTCCTTTGATGTCATCGACTAGATCCCCTCAGTGGGTTTACCTAGATTTTCTCACCACCGGTCACTGTAAAGGGATCCACCGACATGATGGAATTTATGGGGGGTGTACTCCTACTCATTATCATTGGGATCTTACAATACTTTGTAGAATCTGGGTAAAACTACTAGCTGAGAATGTATGAAATCATCAAGGCTGCGAGATGGATTCAACATCATCAAGGGACTCTAATTTTATTTGTTCTGTTGATGCCTACATTTCCATGATCCAGGATTTTGTGACATAGAATAAGAAGAATTGATCGGTGAAAACATTATGACCATATGAGGTTATAGTCTGCCGAGGTGGGAATATATTATTCCATGGGAATGGGAGAATACTATGTGTTCTATCTAGTCATTTTAATTCTGGGTTCCATGGCTATAATCCTACATCCATTCACCTGAATCCTCCCTATCACTACCTAATTTGGTGGAAATATGCTCAACCAGCTCTAGAACAATGAGAAACTTGATAAAGACATGATCCTCTTGGTCTTGGAACTAATACATGAACACTTATAATTAATTGATGGTATGTCCGAAAATCCATTGGTATGGGAAATGGTTGGGGTGAGCAGTGTGTTTAGCTTATTGGGACCTCCTATACTCTATAAAATTTAGAATCCATTTCTCTAGGGAATAGATGAAATTTCCAATGAAATGTGGATCCTTGAAAGAATAATTATGATTCATTATGTCTAGAATGAGAACTATAGGGTCATAGTTTTAATGAGGAGTTAGAGTTTCATTTTATCATCTAGGGGGATGGGCTTGGTGAGGAGGATATGGGCGGTTCTATGTTGGGTGAGGTTGTGCTTTGGTAAAGATACTGCATGTGGAGGGGCTCTTCTGGTAAGGTGGAAACAAATCTAATATCTCACAGGCTTCAACATATACAATATAAATTGTCTCTTCCTTGGAATCTCTCTATGCAGGATACTGAAGAGGAAACCAGAGAACATTCTTAGCCTAATATGATGCCTCTTCCAAATGCTGGGTCTTATCAAGAAACTCACAGAACCCACCTGAACCTTTATGACCGATGAGAGTAAGGACATGGTAGTTCTTCAAATTTCTCTATGCACATCATTAGAATCTTCTCTTGAGTCAGAATCATATTGAGTGAGTACATAAGTAACATACATCAGGCGATAAATTTTTTGACTGGATAATTAGGTAGTTTATTGTACTTGAATAGTTCAACAATACTTATATTATGTATGGCAGAGCTAAACTTGTAAAATAACTTCCTAGGAAGGTCATCCCAATTAGTGATGGATGTTACCGGTAGCTTGCTGTACCAGATGAATGTGGTTCCATCCAATGTTTAGATGGAACACCAAACCTTGGTATCCACCTATTTCTCTAGGGTTATGAACATGGGTCTTCAACTTGAGACTAAGATGGAAAAATGTTGTAGCAGGTAACCCGTACCATTGAACGAGGAAAATATAAGGTTCCAAACATTGGGGGTTCTCACACGGAATCCTTCCATGTCAATTACGACTTTCCATAAGGTAGGATCACTACCTATCACCTCTCCAGTTCCTCGAGGTGTGCGGTGAGAGAGGCTATCAAGTCATATTGGGGAGGATATTTTTCTTAACAAGGATCCCTAAAAATAAATGCATTGATAGGATCATAAACTTAGTATGGGGGCTTAGCGGCTCATGGAGCGGAACAACCTGGATCTCAATGATCATAATTATGCTTCTTGGGTGTGTTTAGAGATTTATACCATGGTCACTTGTCGTATACTCCTACCTCTAATCTATTTGGGTGTGCGAGAATACCGAGCTAGGTTGGGGGAAATTGGCCAAGAATGAATTGATTCCATGCTAAATGAAAATGGGATCTCTTCTAGTGACACCATAATATATGAGTCAATTAGTAATGATCTCATTGATTTTATAGAGCGTGGAGGTCACCGTGGGATTTGCCTCTATATTTAATGTGACCTTAGATAGAAAATTAGGTCCAACCATATATTTACCCATGTTGAAGTTCCAAAGGGGAATAAATGTATCATTGGAGGGATCCTCAAGGCCAATCACCAACTTTTTCTAAAAATTAAGGATTCCTGCATGAGGTTCTTTCTGGTACTGAACTTTCCCTTGGGGTGGGTTTTTCGAGTCAAACCTTTTGATGGATTCCTTGTTCCCTGGTAGCTTAGGAACAACCATGTTTACTCTAATTGTTAAAAAAGGGGAAACCTCATCATCGGCATGTAGGTCAGGTTGTCACAGAATAGGGATGAAATGGATAGAATCTGTAACACCCTGTGATTTTTTAGTATGACAATTTATTAAATTTAATTTCATCTATAACATAGGTTTCACAGAATACCAAGCTTAAATGAATATTAAAATAAAATTAAATACCATTATTGTTAAACAACTATTATAACTTAGTTGTAGAATTGGTAGGAATGAATATTATTAAAAAAATTTAAAAAATATATATTATATTTAATCAATTTTTTTTACATTCATACAAATGATTTTATAATCATAAGATAAGAATGATTCCAATTTTACACATTAAAAGTATATATTTTTTCTAAACGTAGTTTCACTGCCTTTTAATGGAACACTTATTTTAAAACTAATGTTCAAAAATTTTATAAAACAAATTTAACCAAATAAACTTCATTTTTAAAAAGTGTAATATCAAAATTATCATAGGGTTAAATTTTGGTATTTTACTAAAAATATTTATTTTCTAGAAAATAGTGAAAAATACTGATTATCAAAAAACTATCAATTTCATTATATTAATAGTCTATTAATTATTTTAATCTTATATGGCCTATCAAATTATAAAAAAATTAGGTATCTTAAAAATGAAAATATGATATATTTATATCATGGAATAAGTAAATAATTGGTTTAAAAATGATAAATTAAGTATTAATATTTTTATGAGATGTAAATATTAATTTTGAATTTTATAATTAATATAATTTTTTAAAAATAAATTTATTTTTGTAAAATATATTCATAAAATATATTCATAAAATATATTCATAAAATATATTCATAAATTAGTATTTTGTTTACTTAAGATTATAGGATAATTTTATTATACTTTAATTAATTTTTTAAACTATCATAAAAAGTTATAACATTAAAATAAGTTGTTTTTGATTAAATAATCACTTTAATTAAATATTAAATTTATTATATTTAGAAAATAATTTTCATAAAATAGAGTCCCTTTATTATTATACACATCAAAAAATAGTTAGTGTTAATATTATTTTGTATTTTTCCAAAATAGATTAATTTTTTGTGAATAGGGAAATACAACAATTTATAGTATTAGCTAAATACATGAATGATAGATTCATGGATGATGTATGGATAATTCAAGAACCATTAGGTCAAAATCACATGAACTATTAACTTTATTTAGTCACTATAATTAATACTATTTATTTTATTGATCCAAAATAATAAACTAATAAATAAAATAATAAAAATGTCCACTCTCCTCCATGATAAATATCAACCCTCAACACCTCCTCCCCTCACACCTAAAAAGCATTAAAGATTGTCAAATTACTGAAAAACCCTTCTCCAAATCTCTACTTCACATTCTAGTCTAAATTATCTCTCCCAAATGAAAAATTTAATGTTCTTTAAGGAGGTTCTAAAGGAGAGGAAATCAAGAGGTAAAGTCGCCTTTCATTATATTAAATGTTCTTTTAATTTACTTATTTTCTTATCAATTACTCACCTCTGTATACCAATGTAGAATAATAAATCTAGTATATTTTATATAATATAAATTTATTATGATAATTTTATATCAAACATCAATTATCTTCTCTAACGCTTTTATTCTAAAATTGAAAACATCGCACATGAGCTGCTGATTTACCACTTTCGTGGATGAAGAGTTTTCCTTCTTTAATTACACCTTTAAGGCTAGAAATAAAACCATTTTTATGTTTATAAAGTCTATAATATAGATATTTTAACTTAATTAATGATCTAGAACCATTATATATACCAAATATAAATTAATAAAACCAAACTAGTGTGCGATGATCGAAAAAAATACCGAAATAATCTAAATGGTTACAATAACATCTTATCTAACAAATCATCCTCATATCTAAAAAATGTTATATAAGACTATTTACTCTTATATATTTTACATATTAACATATCATTTCAATTATGTATAACTATTACCACTTTACATGATCGTTCATACATGTATACAAGTGAACCAATCATGAAAACCAAAGAAACGAACACTCCTAAATAAAAAAATTGTATCTTATAACTTATCAAAAAGGATATAAATGAACTGAATAAAATTATAATAAATAAAATAAATTATTATGTAGCTATGAATTAAATTATTATTGAATCTAATTTCATTATCCAGAATATTACGTTCCAGTTTAGAACACTTTCAGACATAAGGAATGGGTTTATTCCTGAACCTCCATTTTTAATTGGGGCTGCCCTTTATCTATCTTTACCATAATTTAATTCTTATTTATTTTCATATAATTCTTCTACATTATGATATTATATTCCAAACATTTTTACTGAGCTCAATTCTTCATTATTTGATGGTAAAATACCCATTTTAAAAGGTTCCTTTCTCAATTCCTCCTGATAAGCAAGCACGATTAAATGGAATTTTCCAATTTCTTAACCATTTTCATATACACTACATAATTTGTTTTAATACACAAATATTTTTCTATAAATAATATTTTTATCATATAAATCTATATTATTTCATTTCTGGTTTTATGAAAAACATTATACCTTTGTCTTCTTTAAAGATTCATTTATACCTTACCTTAAATAATATTTAAGTAGCTCATTTCTAAAGTTTGATAAGCTCTTTTTTACATGTTTTCTATTTAATTGCAAAATTTTAGTATGAAAATAATTTTAATATTACTCAAATATAATTTCAATCCATTTTATTTTTTTGGATATACATGTTAACAATATGATTTTAATGAAAAATAAAAGTGATTTTCCAGAAGAACTCTTCTTATCAATGTAAAAGGGTATTTATCTCATGACTTTATCTATGATTTTATTAGAGTACTTTCATATATTTAAACCTGATATATTATATCTTAGGATTAATTTTGATTGATCTGTTATATTAAAATATACCATATTTTATTGAATGTTTTATTATTATTTTGACTAGGGATATAATATGTTGATACCATTTCCCATATTACTTTGGATAGTTTTTGATTATTTTTACTAATTGGGGGTATTGGTTACATTTCATATGATTGTTTCAATATGAATGTATATGATTATTATGTTTCACCACTTTCATATGAGGAATACATTATACATAATAATTTATAGGAGGGGACCATTATATCCCCTCTATGCATCGGTAGGTCTTATGTGATAAAAAAGATCAGATTTTTACCCATTTATGTATGGTGCCTTGGTCTAAGGCTTGACAGTAGTTTTATGATGTCTGACATTATGATTTACTTGATTGTGATATTTTTATCTGAAAATACATGCGATTATTCAAGTATTAAAATATCTATGGTTAAGTTTTATTCTCATGTGATTATTTTTATGGAATAATTATTATAAAAATTTATTCCTATAATATAGTGTTCATGTATATTATTTAATGACATGTGTTGTTAGATATACATCTTTCCTTATTATTTATGTTTATATCTTATGTTGTATTGTTTACCCTTATCATTTATTCTCACCTATTTCTTATGTTTTATTTTTATTGATGACACAAATATATATACAAAGAATGACTTATATAGATAATCTAGGTGTTTATGGATTTGATATGTTTCTTTTCATTTAGATTGTAAAGTAAAATTTATGTTTTTATCTGGTTTTCAAAAATCTAATAAACTATTCATTCCTTCAAGATACAACTTCCTTTTTTATTATACCAATGTAATAATGTAAGAAACCTGTCCCATGATACTTGGGTTGGGGTCTTTATAGTTGGTATTAGGGAAATATTAGTAGAAACTTTGGAAACTAGATTTAGGTTAACAATTATTAGATTAAAAACCCTATGATTGAGCTTTGAAATAATCCCAATGAAACCAAGTTTTTGATTTAGTGGGTTGTTATACATAAATTTTCAATTTAGGATTATTTGATTCACGAGTTTTGATATTATACATTATGTTTCATAGTATTATGATTTAATATAGAGTATGCCATTTTATTTTGAAATAGAACCTATTGGAAGGAATGGAACCGTATCAATGTGCATATCGCATGTAGGGATTTCCCTCCTATTAAATATAATGATGTTGGAGATGGAGATGCAACTGTAGATTAACAACTTAAAACTATACTGGGAAATATGATTCAGGATATGAGAAATAAACTTACTCACATGGAGAATCCTGATCCACAATATAGTGTGAAAATGATAGGTCATTTTATCTGACAACAACCAACATCATTCAATGGGAATACATACCCATTTGTAGCCAAACAATAGATAAGATCATTAGAGAAGATATATCCCACATTGGGATATAATTAAATGGGTAATGTTATCATGGAATTTAATCATTTATTGAGAGATGAAAATCAATGGTGGTCATTAATTAAGAACACCAAGGAGGAGGAAGAAATCAGAAATATGGAATGGACAAATTTTAAGGATGTTTTATTAGAAAAAATATTTCCTTCATGAAGAGTGAGTAAATATTGAGATTTAATTTTTGAGTTTGGGATAAAAATAGGACAAAAACGTTTCCAAGTTTCATGACAACATTAAAATGTTAGCAAGGTAAACTGCAGACTATATCTATAATCCAAGGAGAAAGATATCTTGTTTCTTTTATGGATTTAATTCAATACTACATAGAGAACTAGTTTCCCAAACATTATCTTCATACAAGGATATAGTCTCATTTGTAATTAAGACAAATAATTATTTATCTAAGACTTATGACTTTAAGGAACAAAAAGTGAATTTCAGAATGATAGAGAAATAGACAGATAAAGGGAAAGAGGGAAAGATGGATATTCCCAGATGTTATAATAATGGGAAGAAACACCCTATTACTTTCCTGGAGGGAATGTGAGTTCGCTTCAGGTGTGGAGTGAAAGGTCACCAAGCTTATTCATGTAAGGTAAAGAAATAATCTATAAATGTGCAATGATTACACTATAAGTATATGGGGCACCATGAAAATTATTGTCCCAAGCATCAAAGAAATATAGATCATAAAAAGAAAAGGGATGAAAGTAAAGCTTATATTGTTACTACAGACAAAGGGAAATAATTAATGTATTTTTTCTTTTCGATTAAATAATTAATGTAAGATATTATGTTTATAAGAATCATGAGATATAAAAGTATTATACTTTATCGCTTCCTCTTTATGGGTTTGTAAGTATGTATGTTTTCATTAAGGGTTTAGGGTGACTAAGGTATTCATATTTTTGGTATGTGTGATTAAGAGTTGAATTATTTGGAGAATCATATATTAAGTTGATTTTTTAAATTTAGTGACCTTCCATATATGTTTTTTTGTCATTAAATGTAAAGTGACATGTTTTCAACGAGTCTTAAGATTAACTATGTGTGGAATAGATCAAGATAAAATTTGGAAATTATAGTTTTTTGATAACACATGACAACCTTCTTGGTTTCAGTAAACATTTAAATGTAAAATGAATGAATTAAGAACCATATGATTTTATAAATGTTCTTTAGGAATGAAAAATTCATATAGAACATTCTTCTACATGTTAAATAAATGAAGTGAAAATAGATCAATGCACAACCAAAGGATGATATTATGCTTATGACATGGAAAGTAATCAAATAATTTTATTATCTCAAGTTCTTATCTTAATATTAATATAATATCTCAACTCTAGGAAAAATATTTTTGAACAAAACCATTATCCATTTACTTTTTATTTTTGAGAAATCAATGATCTTTTAACATAACACAAGAATTACGACTTTGTGATGGTTAACATTCTAATGACCATGTTCTCTATCACACTATATCAGAAATTGATAGTTATATTTATCTTCTATGTTCATGTTATTTCATTACATTAAATATATTTTTCCCAAAATCCTATTTTTGTGGTGACCTTCGCAGTTCCCTTTCCCCTTAATTAATATGATATTTTTTAACCCTATTTTTTATGTGGGTTTCCAGTAAAATATTTTAGAAGTATCAACCTTTTATTTTTGAAATAAAATTTCAAATTGTAAGGATAAAATTTATTGAAGGAGTTGATAATGTAACAACCTAAATTTTTTTGTTATGTATTTTTTTATATTTAATTTCTTCAACAACATAGATTTCACACAACATCGAGCTTAAATGAACAATGATATACAATTAAATATCATTATTTTAACATTAACATTATAATCTAACTATTAAAATGGTGGGAAGGAGTATTATTAACAAAATTATGAAATTTATATGTTATATATTTAATAAAAAAATTATATTTCATCCAAATGAATTTATAGGCATAAGATAAAAATGAAACCAATTTTCCACATTAAAAGGCTATATTTTCTCTAAAGGCAGTTTTAACACCTTTTAATGGAACACTAGTTTTAAAACATAAATTTAAAACATTAATAAGTTCAATTTATAAAAATAAACACCATTATTAAAATTTTAATGTCAAAATTATCTTATGTTGAAACTTTGATATTTTTCTGAGAATATCTATTATCCTGTGAATAGTGAAAAATATCAATTTTCATAAAAATATCAAATTTTTATATTGAAATAATAGTTATGATTAGAATTTTATATCACCAAAGAAATTATAAATATAATTTAGGTATCTCATAAATAAAAATATAATATATTTACATCCTAGAAAAAGTAAATAAGTATTTGAAAAATGATAAATTAAGTATTTGTATTTTTTTGAGAGATAAATGATTATTTACAATTTTATCATCAATATAAAGATTTAAAATAAAAATTATTTTCATCAAATTGATTCATAAATTAATATTTTGTTGTCTTATTTGTTTAATATAATTTTATTTTACCTTCATTATAGTTTCAAAATATCATAAAAATAGCTATAATATTAACATAAGTATTTTTCGAATAAATGATTATTTTTATTAAAAATTAAAATTTTCATATTTATAAAATTATTTACATAAAATCGAGTCCATATTTTAATTATAAATATTAAAAAATGGGTAGGGTGAATTTTTGATACTTTTGTAATATAGTTATTTTTTGTGAATAGTGAAATACAGTAATTTACAGTCTTAGTTAAATACATGAATTACTAAGTAATGGTTGATGTATGGATGATTTTGAAATCATTAGTTAGAACTAACATGCACTATTTATATAATTTATTCAGAATAATCAAAACCATTCCTTTTCTTGAGAAAACATAATAAACTAATATATAAAATAATCAAAACACACCCCTCTCCCCCACTATAAATACCACCACTCACTACCACTTATCCCCACACCTCAAAAGCCTTCAATCCTACCCAATTTATGTCCAATAATTATCCCAAACCTATACCCCACATTTTGGTCTTATTGGTCTCACCCAAAATATCAAGGAGAGGAATTTAAGAGGTTAAACCCTGTTTCATTATTCTAATTTTATTTTAATTTATTTATTTTATTATCCTTTCCCCACATACCTATACCAATGTGGTATGATAACTCTAATATCATTTATATTATGGAATGGTATTATGATAAAGGTATATCAACCATCAATTCTCTTCCCTCTCTCCTTTTATTCTATAAATGAAAACAACATATGTGAGGTGTCAATTTACCACCATTGTGGGTGAAGATTTTTCTTTTTTCAATTTCTCTATAAAGGTTGTTCATAAAATCATTTTTATGTTTAAAAATGACTATATTATATGTAATAAAATTATTTAATTTTGTGGAACTATTATATATACATAACAATAATTAATAAAAAAACTAGTGCGTGATGATCGAAAAAATGCCAAAATAATCTAAACAGTTATCATCAACATTTTATCTAATGAATCATACTAATATGTGGAAAAAATCATATATATGAAAATTTAATATATTTTAATTTCATTAATAACATATAATTTCAATTATGGACAACTTTTCCAATTTTAAAATATTCTCATACATATATAAAAGTGTACCAATCATGAAAACCAAGGAAATGAGAACTCTGAAATGTTGAAATTGAATCTCAAAACCCATTATAAAGGCCATAAATGAAAAATTGAAAATATAATAAATAGAATAATTTTTAATATGTTCTGAATTAAATTATTAATTAATCTAATTTACTTATCTATGATATTAAGTGAAATTACAAAAATCTTTTGGACATAATGTAAGGATTTCTTCTTGAACCTCCATTTTTCTTTCAGGTTACACTTTCTATCTCTTTACATCAATTAAATTCTTCTTTAATTTTATAAAATTCTTATCAATTATTTTTTTATGTTCCAAACATATATACCTTGCACAATTACTCCTTATTTAATTGGAAAATACATGTTTTATTTGGTTATCTTCTCAATTCTACTCGATAAGCATGTCCGGTTTAAGGGAACATCCGAATTTTATACCCATTTTCAAGTACACTCCATAATCTATTTTAAGCTTCCAATTTTTTTTTCTAAAAAAAATTTTATTATGAAAAGCTATATTATATCATTTTTGGTTTTATGAAAATAATAATCCCTTATTCCGCTTTAAATACAATTATATATTTTCTCTTAAACCGCATTGATGTGGCACATTTCTAATGTTTTTAAAAAAACTATTTTTATTCTTTTTCATGTTGATTGAAAAATTTCAGTATGAATATTATTTTAATATTCATCAAATATAAATTTATTCACTTTTATTTTTTGGTGTAAACAAGTTTACAATATTAGTTTTATTAAAAAGACAAATGATTTTCCAAAAACCTATTCTTTCCAAAGTAAAAGGGTATTTCTCTCTAGGATTTATCAATGATTATATCAGAGTATTTTCATATATTTCAACATCCTCTATTATTTCCTATTATTAAATTTTATTGATCTCTTACACTAAAATCAACACTATTTATTTTAATGGTTTATACTTAGTTTGACTGGGGATGTATTATCTTGATATCATTCTCCATATTATTCTAGATAGTTTATGATTATTTTTATTTATTGGGGTATTATTTAAATTTAATATACTAGATTCAATATAAATGTATATACTAATTTTGATTCACCCCATTCATATGATAAATTCATTGAACGTAGTAAGTGACGGGTGATGCCTGATGTATTTTTTTGATGCATCGGTAGGTATCATGAGGCTAACTAGACTAGGTTTTTACCCATTTATGTGTGGTGACTCAACAAAATACTTGAAAGTATATTCATGATTTCATGAATTAATAATTACCTCATTATGATATTAGTAATTGAAAATCCATGTGATTATTCTAATAGAATAATATATGTGGGTAAGTTTTTTTCTCATGTGATTATTTATGTGGCATTATTTTGATCAAATTTTATTCCTATCATATTATGTTAAAGTTTTTTCTTTAATGTCATGTGTTTTGAAGTATTCACCTTGCCTTATTGTTTATGTTTATATCTTTTTCTATACTTTTTTCCTTTACTGATCATCTGGTCTCCCTCATTTCTTATTTTTTACTTTTTCCTAGGATACTGAGGTTCACAATAAGAATGACTTGCTGGGATAATATAGAAATTTATGGATGTATCCAATAGAGTTGATATGTTGTTTTCTATTTAAATTTGTAATGTAAAATAAATTATTGTATTTTTTTTCAACATATACTATATTATTTTTTCCTTCAATATGTGAATTCTTGTTTATTATAAAAATTTTATAAATAAGGGAACCAACTCTGGAATACTAGGGTCAGGGTCTTTACATCAATGTACAATCACCATCCCCTAATCTGCACATGTGGTGACAATTATTACATAACCCAATAGAGACTGGTGAGGATCTTGATAGAAGACTATTGAATATTATGGTATTATCCCAATGAAGCAGGGAACTACGAACTAGGAGTGTCGTGAGATCAACCCTTAGGAACTACTAGTAAATGTCATCGAGGTTCTGCCAACATCCTGGACAGACCAATACATGATCTCATAGGAAGTGTAGAATATCCAAAATGGTTTGGTTAAATCACATATATTATTCCATGGTAAGGGACCCATATATGTCTATTTTAGGATTTTTGGGTGGCTAGAACACCACTAATAGCTAGTCGGTATCTAGAACATCCCATATGCCCTCTTTCTCAAAGGAATGGTATTTCTCTTGGTATACCAAGACACAGATTTTCTATGATCAAGAGATAGGTGGAATCACTGATGTGGATCGGTTATGTGATAGGTTGACTAGTATAGGAGTCACTGCATAGGTTATCTGTTCACTCCATGCTGGGATGTCCATTGGGTGTGGTGCCCACCACATCATCACGTCCCTCTAGGATGGTGTATTTACCACCACCTCGTGTGCAAGTAAGGAATCAATACTCCATGGATCAATAGGGTTATCATAATCTCTAGGAGTTATCCCAATCCATAACATCTCTAAAACATCTTTTGTATAGGTATAGAGGTGGGAAATTAGCAGTGATGAGGATGGATACACCACGATCCCCTAGAAGGGGGTCAAAATGTCCTTCACCATCATGCACCTATGGATGAGTCTGGGTATCCTATGGTTCTGCACTACTGGGATAGATAAATCCACTTTCTGGGAACCTACCCTAGACTCTGACTATTAGGGTGAAGGCTCCATCATTGAGTCATATGTGTCCCCAGAATCAGATAGATCAATGAGGTCGATGGAGACTAGGTTTTTCCCAAGAGTTTTACTTCTATGGTGAGTAATCACACTTTGGAATTAGGATGGTTATTAATTATAGGGTATCTATTCAAAACAGGAAGGAAATCTGTGATTTTTGAAGGCATAACAGAGAGGACCTTCTCTTTGGTTGGTTGGAGTAAGTAGTGGACCTTCCTACTGGTTGAAATAAACAAAGGGGTGACCTCTGTGTTGAGAATCTGGAGTGTATATAAGACCCATATAATGGTTTTCCAGATAGTGGGGCGGACTCTGTATTTGGTTTGAGATGTTTTGGGAGGATCATTTAACTACTACTCATAATCATAGGTTCACAAGTGATGTCTATTAGTCATACCAACAATTGATAGTGTCAACCGGGCATGCCTATGAGGTGGCTGGGTTCCAAATCCCAATTGAGTGATGAAGGATCCTGGTTTGTCTCTTGTAGGGATCTGGTTAGATGTTATTGTGTTGTAAGGGACTACTAGAGCCATAGAATAATATCCCTTTTAAGCATCTTCTTGGGCCTACTTTCAGCATTGGTGTCTAGTGGTTCGGTCTAGGGTTGTCAGAGTAGGGGTCAAGTCCACCTATTTTTTGTTCGGAGGGAATGGTCATGGATGGTGTTGATGAATCCTAGTGGGATCCCTTATTTGTGGCTCATTAGTAGTATTCATGCATGGGTTGAATCAAGATTCCCCCACATCTTCAGCGTAGGGTAACAAGTCATAGGATCACTCCAGGGAGAGACTCCTGAAGTGGTTTTCTATTGGAATGGGATGCAGTTTCCCCTGACATGGACCTTGGGGACAATGGTGTTAGTGAGGAACTGATGCCTCTAGGTAATTTATGGATATATTACTTGTTTTAATGAGCCCCTCTTACTCACATTGGTGATCTAGGGCATCTATTATCCTATATTGGATGATCATTGATGGTGATACGGGGTGTGAACACCATATAATAGAAGTCAAGGTAGAATTCCTGGTTGAGGTGGTATCATGTTGGATTGTCACATTAAAATTTCCCCTACCCCAAACTTTGTGGGTGTTGTGGGGAAAATTTCTTATAGATGGGGTCCTATAAGTTAGGGGTATTGAGATATTAGTATAGGTACAATGAAATCAGTATCCAATTCCCCATCATTGTCCAATTGTCTGAAGATAGAGAAGGATCCACACACACAATATTCCCGATCGAGGATTCCCAATTTCGGGCTACCCCAATCTATTGGTTAGTTTCATGCTAGTCCCACCATTTTCATTATGGGACCTAGTTATAGATGTTTGAATCTAGTGACATGAAAATCCAATGATTCTCTAGAAATTACTAACCCCCTTTTTTAGGAAGAGATATACACATTGGTTTCACCATTATTGTTACAGATTATTTCATCAGGGCCCACTGGCACATTAACATAGATGCAGATGATAGTTTTTGCAACCCCACATTCAAATTTTCTAATAGCGGGAAACTTTCATCACATTCACCATCAATGTTTTCTCGTTGATAGAAAAGTGATGATGGCATTTCAGTTCCTCCTTACATGGATTCCTCCATGGAACTAATCTCCTAGTTCGGGTCTCCCTCGTAAATTTAATTCATGTTCATGGAACTCATTATGGGTCCCGGATCTTTGTGTAAATCTATTAATTACACTACTTTAGTCAGGATAGTGCAATAAAATTTCATTAGGGGAGTAGTCACGTCGGTCATCACTTGGCATGTTTGGACATTGGGTGCATTGGTCACCTGTGAATATTTATCTTAGTAGGTAATCTCATGTGAGGAATCATAGGTTCTTAATCTAAGATGTACCATTTATATCATGAGGTATTTTACATAATGGTATTAAGTATTCCAATGATTTTTACCTTAGGCATCACATGTTTCACATGGAATATGTGTTTTTGGTCAGGTCACAAGTTCCATGTCCCGTGGAGACTGATCGTAATGTCCTATAGAGATGGATCATGGAATTAGTTTTATGTCATATAGAGATATAGATCAAACCTATTATTGGGATGTATCTAGGAGGTGTACCCCTTAGAGGATAACACTTAGGTTTAACAATTTTTACTGAACACCATGTGAGGCCGATCTGAAAGTGCGACCCTAAGAGGGAAGATGTCACACATGGATAGATTACCGATGGATCAGAACATTCTATAGAGGCAAACCCATAGTTATAGACCAGAATTCCCTATAGAGAGGGATCTAGGAGGTGTATCACATGGAGGGAAGATTCCAAACTTGGATAGTTGACCAATGGATCAGAATTCCAGATGGAGGAAGACCCAGAGTTGTAGTTCACAATGCCATGTCGAGGCTGATCTGGGAGGTGCATCCCTACAAGGGAAGATTTTAAACATGGAATTTTACCAATGTTGGGAGTGAACCTCAGGGGAGGTTTCCTAGGTACCCTACCTAGATGTCATGGGTCAAAAAATGCATTGTTTTATATCATATTTTAATGTCATGTGATGTGAATGTTCCATGCAGTTTAAAATCATGCATTTGGGACGATTGTGTTGTTGAAGGTACATCTATGAGGGATGGTGTGGGTCTTACAAATGGAATATTCACATTGAAAAATGAATCTTCTTGGGTTAATGGTGTGGGGATTACACATTAATCTTCTATTTTTCAGTGACTCATGTTTCATGGTAGGGGATATAGTGCGGGGAATATGCATTTAACATTCATAGTGGTGGATCATTTCCCTTACTAGGGGAGAGAGTGTGGGGATTCTACATGAATAATTTCTCTATAGTTAGCTCATATATCATTGTGGGAGAGAATATTGAATCCCATGATAATAATACATGGGGAATTCAATATTCATCACAAAGTGTAAGACTACGGTTTTACGTCTCGTGATGAGGATGATGTCGTGCAGTTTAACATTGTATGGCTAGGATGCGGAACTAGGCAGTTTTATTTCATTAAACTAAGACATGGTGGTAGTCGTACCTCACCCATATTGTTTATGAGGCCATAGATAATGTCCCTTTAGGTATTTAATAGAATTTTTACAAGTATGGAGGAGTGGTTAATCACAAAGTCCATGTTAGAGTTCCCATACTCAAAAGAAAATGGGTTAGATTACCCATGATCAGAAGCAATAGGAAAATTAACAGGTGCATTGGATGCATAGGAGGCATCAGGTGGGTGAAAAAGAAACTATTGAATGAAATTTTTGATTGTTGGGTGAAATATTTTCTTATGTTCAGTGCTCTAGCATAAGGGAATCTACTGTAGTAATAGTGAATAGTTGCGCGAATTTCTGTAAGTTGTGTTCAAGATCAAGGTTACATAGAAGAATTTTGTTTTCACACAGCTTAAAGGACATTAAGGCAGTTGTTGGAGAATAACTCTATATTAGTACAAGTAAACTTTGTTCCCTCATAATGTCTATCATTCAATATTTTCTACCTTCAATGTTCCACGTTTTGTTCCATCATAAAAGAGGAGTACTTATAAGCATAGTAGTAATGTTTCTTCTTTCTAAGAGCCTCCTCTAAGGAAGGGGTGAGCTTATATTTATAGCTGAAATATTTTGTGGTGGGATCACAAGTCCTTGAGCATGAAAGTTTATTTTCTCACAACTTCTTACTTTTCTACTAGATTGCAGTCGCGAAATACATTAGGCTTGACGTCGTCTTTGGTGCTCAAAGTGGACTGTTGTGCGCAATGTTAATTTCTTGTGTACATCTCTTCAACCTTGTGTCCAAAGTGTTTAGAGAACCTATTAGCCTTTATTAAATACAAAAAAATATCATCACATTTATCAGGCAAGACCTTTTCATGTGAAATGAGGAACTTTCATTTTGTGACTGAAATTTGGGTTCACCATGCTCATTGAACTTAGATTGGTCTTTTGAGGTGGCATGCATGCTTAGTTAATCTAAAACTAGTCATTTGGGGATTTAGAAGAATTATCTGTGCCAACTCACAATAATAAAACCACCAACATACAATTTTTTTAGTTAATATCAATAAAAGATATAATAATAGTCTAGGAAGAATGAATGAAATTCATAAAAACATACAATTCATGATATACTTGTAATCCAATAGTATGAATAACTTCTCACATGGATATTTGATACCTTATTCTTATGAAACTCCTTGGTAAATTATTTTATTCTCTAATATTGGGTATATTATGAAACACATATTCTTTATGAAGTGAAGTTAATGATTTTCACATCAAATGGTGCAAACATAGCTTTGATGGACAATGACAGGTAAGAAAACCCAATATTCTCTTAAGAAACACATGACATATAGAACAAGAGAAAACCAAGGGGAAAGATTCAATAGAGATATATCAAGGATGATGTTGCATTGATTATTAAATCTTCAAATATTCGTGTTGGATATTTCACAATCAATAAATGACAGTGTTTAAGAAATCCCAACAAAATAGAAAAAAAACCCCACAAAAAAATACCAGTAATGTAAAGGTTACGTGACATCAGAATGAGCATAAAATGGCATAAGGGTAGAGCCACTATATCATAATGGTAATAAATTTACACATAAAGATTATTCTCCAATATGTAAATATAATTTTCCATAGGTTATACTAATGAAAATGTCATGTTTAAGGTTCAAGATGCCCACATGTAATGGAATTCAACTTTTATGTAATGGTCAATCCTGATGTGTAAGGTTACCCACTTGAAAGTATTGACCACATAAGGGTGACTACGTAAGGGTCAGAACCATATAAAGGCACATACGTAAATCTACCATCCATGTGTAAGGGTAACCCCATAATGGTAGACCCCTCATAAGGGTACTTATGCAAGGGTAACACCATAGGTAAGTGTACCCACATAAGGTCATAAGGAGTCTCGCCTAAAGGTAAACAAAGTAGAGATAGAATACATGTAGGGTCATTGAATCATTCTTTAAAGGTACAACCTGATCTAAAAAACAATATAAGTGTATGGAAAACCACACATTAGGTTAAAACTAATTATCCCATACCAAAAACTTTGAGTATAAAAATAAAAGGAAAATTAAAATCACACTTGATGCATATAAAGAAATAAATTTAAAACTCTGAAAAAAATTAACTAGGAAAATTCAAATTGAAAATAAATTAAATTCACAATTATACACAATGTTAATTTGAAATATGTAATGTTCTTGCACCTGTTTTTGTTGAAGTGGAAAAAATTTATTTTATCCATTTTTTTTTGATAAAAACAAACATTAGTAAAAATATTTGGTTGATTATTATAAGTAATTATCATTATGATTCATACACCTATAGATTCAATGAAATGTCTAGGAAAATGTTACATAATTTTGATGTGTTTTTAAATATAATGAAAAAAATAAAATTCTAGAGAAATTCATGGAAGATTGAATGTGACAATAAACTGAACTAACAAGACTGTGTAAATTGAGTTATAAAACACAACTTTCAACCATAAATCCTCCTTGATGGCCGTATTAATGTAAATATATTCATATTTTGTGGCTGAAAGAGAAATCATATATTGAATATTTCTTTTCGAAGATATGGGTCCACTATAAGCAGTGAAAACATATCTAGTGGGGGAAATTATGGTATCCACATTACCGGTATAATAATTGTCTATAAATAAAAAAATTAGTTCATAAATGTTTAAATTTATACTAAAACACAAATAGTGGTTAGAAGTATATAAATAAATCTACAAAACTACTTTAGAGAATGCAAATGAGGATTCCTTAGATTGGCCAGGAATCTTCTAAGAGTGAAAACTATAGAAGACATGTCCATACTAGTGCAAACCGTAGAATACATTTAGATATCAAAAATATTGAGATAATGTATTATTGACATATATTCCATATCATGAGTAGAAACTGGATCTAGAATCAATGAGCATTTAAAATGTTGACTAAAAAGAAAAATAACGGGCTTCCATGTCTCAAGAAAGAATATTTTTTTTGTATTTTTAGGATATAAGAATTATGGAAAATATATAAAAGTTTAAAATTTTTTCCCATTATAATTTTCATGAGTAATATTTTATTATAGTCTTAATCCTTTCATCTCAAAAACTGTATTAAATTGAGAGTTAGTGGAATTAACGAGATTTATATAATTTCACATAACCAACATATCATATATATATATATATATATTTATATCATTAATTTTTTTACACATTTAAAGTAAACACATGAATCATGTTTTCTCATATTAAATTGGTTACCAAGAATAATAGAGTCAAACTTATGATATCATTGTCTAGAGGTATATTTTAAACAATTAATTTATTTATTTAAAATAAAAAAATGTGTATTTATGAATATCTCTTGATATCCATATGAAGGTTTCATGTAAAAATGATCATTAAAGGAACCATATAATAAATTAGTTTGCACATCCAATTTATAAAAGAAAAAATCATTAAAATAAGTACAACCATGAAGCAAAAGAATATAAGAATGTTAAAAAAAATAGTGGAAAATATCAACATAATAAATACCCTCTCATTGAAGTAATCACTTTCCAACTAACTTAGTCTTAAATTTGATTTTTTAGTAGTGTTTCATTATTTTATTTTATAAATATATTTTCACCTAATGTCCTTGGAATAAGGATTTATATAAAAAATAGACCAAGTATGGTTTATAATAAAGAATTTCATCTCTTCATGCATGGTATAAATCCATTTTTTGGAATCTTTATCATTAAAGGATTCCTTATAGGTTTTGGGATCACCATCAATAATATCCTTCGTAACATGAAAGGTTAAATTATGAATATCACATTGAACAAATATTTTAGAAGGTATAATGAACATACCATATCTATCATGAGTTAAATCGTAATCATTATTATCATTGGGAGACTCCTAATCAAAATCTAAATCAAAATTAGTTTCATTATGGATTTATTTTTAAGAATCAGGAAGAGGAGTCTCATCAGCGACCTAAAACTAAGAGGAATAATGAGGATAATCAATCTCATTATGAGTGGTCCCTTGAATTTTATGTTGTAAAATTTTTATTTAGAGGATCTAGACTCATGAAAAACTGCATCCCTACTTATTATACATTTTTAGTATCCAAGTTTGTCAGCTCGTAATTTATATCATTTTACACCATTAGGGTATCACAAAAAACCACACTTAAGTGATCTTGGGTCAAACTTTTCCATTTTAATGTGGGAGTAATAAGAACACCCAAAAAATATTAAATGGATTTAATAAGATGGTTTACCATTCCACAGTTCATCCGAGGGTTTAAAATTACTAGAAGTAGATGGTAACCAACTAATCTAGTGGACTACTTAGTATAAGTTTCTACCAAAAAGTATTTTAGAAGCCCTAATAAATAAATCATGCTTCTTACTCTATCTAGAATTTCTATTTTGATGCGTTTAGTAAGCATATTCTATTTAGGTATTTACCTAATAGTTTAGTGATTTGAAATACCCATAGATTGACATAACTAGATAAGATTTGTAGATAGAAAATCCAAACCATTATCCTTTATCAAGAAATTAATCCTATTTTCAATTTGGTTATCAATAAGGGGGTTTTAGGTTCTAAATGTTTAAAAAACATCAATTTTTTTTCAGCTATGTAAATAAAAAATTTCCTATATTATTCATCTATGAATATGGAAAAATAAAAACCTCCACCATGGGATGTGGTTCTAAAATCCCCCCATAAATTAAAATGGATAGACTATAATGTTTGACCAACCATAAAATATGCCATATAAAATATAATCCTCTTAAAATTACTAAAGATTAAATATTTATAGAATGGTAGATTACTTGGTATAACATTTTCCAACATCCCTTTTATACATAATTCCTCTATTTCCCTAGAGTTATCATTTTAAAATATCTTATTTCATGATAATTTATTATCAGTTTTACTCACATGAAAAAACTCTAAGCATCATTATATGGGTCTTCCCATTTGATACATAAATCCCATTATCTAGGGATAATTTTATTATATTTTTAGAGCCCTTCTGGATTTTATGGAATAAAAATTTAAGCATAAAGGAAAATACTATTTATTCTATAACACGAAGAGAAATAATTTTTCTATGATGTTCAAGGACTGACCAAACATATAGGATGGTAATAATATAATGGTAAAAAAATTCTAAAATAAAAAAACATCTTCCTTGAACCTTAATTTTTTTATTTCCTATTATTGCATCTTCTTCTACTCTCTCAAATAACTCAATAAAAGACTCCTTATATGGAAACTTTTAAAAAGTGAATCATGAATCGAAAACCAACTCAATATAGATGGAATATCTGGATACATTTAAAACATTAGAATAATCATAACCATAATCCACTAAATGGGACTAATGAACTAGTTCTTTAGCATTATAGTATTTTTGGGGGTTTTTACCCTTATATCTAATGTACCTAGGATTACCATAGTTGTAAAAAAATCCATTCTTTCCCCAGACTTTAACCAAGGTTTGGGTTGGTTATTTTCATTTCCTTTTTTATTTAAATTTTATTTCTATATACCTTTATACTTGTAACCTCCCTCTAGTAAAAATAATTTTATTCTAATTTTTATGTTGGGATTATAATGAAAATTCTTTGATATATGGGATGATTTGACTTATTCAATGTTAACATTGTCACGATAATACATCATAGTTACCACTAACGGGATATAGGATTTATCAATAAAAATTAAAAGAATAAATATTTGATCCCTATCATCAAAACACATTTTAATATTTTTCAAATCAATTATGGTTTTATTATACTCATCCAAAAAGGATTTAACAAAAACAACATAACAAATTTTCAAAGTCTACAACTGATTTGTCTTATAAATCCCACCAAAGGTTATCATCTAATGGTTCTATAATTTTATCAATGTAACAATAGTATAATATTAAAAATAAAAATTCCAAATGACCCTGTCACCTATATAAATTAGTAATGAACTATGGTCCATAAAAAGAATTTTAGGGGATATCCCGATAAAATGTAGAGGTCTGGCCATCTTTAGTAAGGAATATAATTAGTTTCTATAGTCCATGTAAGGAATCTATGAGAAATTTTAAATCTAATATATAAATCATATTAATCATCCACAAATTAAATCATTATCCTAATCAAATATATAAATTACACAATTAGTTGAATCCCATGTTTAACAGAAGGCTCTGATACAACTTTGTTGGGGACCATGATAAGCATTCCCCCCCCAAAATCCAACATCAGTGGATGAAAATGATTATTATATTTTGTATTATAATTCAAAAATATCATTTGAGGTTATAATAATTTTAATAGAAAATAACTGAAAATTTAAGACGAATGTAGAAATAAGATAAAAACTAGAACTTAAATAATATTAAAAATAATTCAAGTAAAAAAAATATAGCATGAATAAATAAATAACAAGGATTGAAGAAAGAATAACATAATATTTTAAATTCTTCTATCCTTTGGTTCCAACATTCATGTTAAGAACAAAACCAACACATACACACATTTTATTAAGATCAAACAAATATTAAATAATAATCATAGATGAAATAATAAAATTAAAAATAACTTAAAATGATATAAATTATTACTATTTAGTAGTCCATATACATTATCTTACATATATTTAAATAATTATTCCTCTTTTGAAACTACTTTATAATGTATTGGAAACTCCATGATTGGTTATAGGATGGAAAAGAATATTATATGCAAAGGGAATCCAATGATCTTCAACAAAAATGATAAATCGTAGGTCTGACGGATGATGGAATACCAAAAAACCCAATATTATTAAAAGAACTTCTACACACTAATAACCAGAGAAACCCAATAAGAATGATTAGGTCAATATATATGAAGGATGAGGATTCAAGTACCATTAAATCTCTTAAAAAATATGTTTTTCTAGATGAATATGTAAGAACCCGGATTTTGAATCAGTTATGGATCCTCATAATTTTTGTCTTATTTTATATTATAGACCTCATGTGGAGGCCTTATGAGTTATTGAAGGATTCATGGGTTTATGGGGCTTATTAAGAGATCATAACCCCATCCTGTGGAGGTTTTTTTCCTATCTTATAGTTAGAGGAAACCCTATAGGGAAGGTTAAATGGTTATATTAAATCGTTCAAGGCTAAAAAATAGGGTTATATAGGCACACTGTTTTCCCAAACCATGTGATTTCGTCCGCACATATTTGAAAAATGATATAGAAAACTTATAGAGGCATTTTACATGGTTGGAACATAGTTTTCCTAATTGTTCAGTCAAACCATGTAGTATGCCCCTCTCTACAGCTTCTCATGAATAGTTTTCACATGATTTGGCCAACAGTGAGGCCAAACCATGGGAAGCCCATTTTTTTCTATATTTACTAATTACAGTTAAATTATGTTCTAAAATAAAATCTCCTATCATATATTTCTCTAGTGTAAATCAGACCATATTTTACTCCCTTTAAAGCAAAAAATCCATCTATTTTAGTATTTGAGGTGAAGCATCCACCAAGAGCCTCATTTGATCATTTTTCGTCTCACAGGATATTTTTTGGTATGATATCAATTCCTTTGTAATATTTTTCATTATTCATCCAATAAAGGAAGACATTTAGATTTATTCTCATATTCCCCAATTTTAAAGAATTGATATATTCATCATATCTCTTCTAATTCAGGTTAGACTAGCAGTTGGTACTAGATGAGAAGAGTCAAACATGTATGATTTAGGTGGTATATAACTCATAAATTGATTTTCATAATTTTATAAATTGATGGTATGTCCTTTTGATATCATAGGGTGTCTCCTGTTAAATTAATATTCCTTTTTTATATTCATTAGAACAGTTATCTAAGACCCATTCCATATACTCTATTCAATTTTTTTGGTTAAATTCGCAACATCAACCACCCCATGTAGGGATATTTCCATGTTTATGCTCTAAGTGGATAGTTATGACTTTATGGTTATTTAAAAAATATTAGCTCCATCACTCAGGTGTGTGTCTTGACCCTGTTAATGGCAATCACATGAATTAATTAAATTGTGAATTAATGAATGTCTTGGACCAAGTTTATCTCCACTTGACCCACCTAAGGTAAGAGGTTAAATTTGATAAATCAATATTAAATGTAATTAGAATGTATACTATGTATATTGATTAGACTTATTAAATATAAATGAATTTTTTGTTTCATATCCATAGAACCACTTTTCACTTATGATGGAAGGTATCATGATGACCAAATTTATGGATTACATGTTATATGAAATGACTTAAATGGTTAATTTCTATAGAAACCATCACCTTTCATACATTAACATTAATTTTTTTTTAGAAAACTTAATCCATTATAAAAATAGATACCAGAAGCTAATTTTTTTTTCTAGTTCATTTGGAAACATGGAATCATAAACATTGGCACACAAGTGAGCTGCATTATCTCCCACTAGGTTCTTCATGAGTATCATCCTTCTTATAAACATCATACTTAATAAATATCTTCATATCTTTGGAAGGAAAAATAAAAAGGGGTGAGTTCAAATGATCTGTAAGTTTAATCAAGGGATATATATAATCACAAACATGATAATAAGGATATAATAATTTGATCAGGACATTAGAAGTTCATACCATGAATATCAAAGATTATAAAAATGAATCATTTCATAAAGATTGTATGTTTATAATACATGAATCATAACGTAATAAATAACACAACACATGATATAATAACATATAAGTAAAACATGGAATTGTGGTATACACATAAACATGTAACATCATTCCCAATAAGTCAAGATGCATTGCTAGAAATTATCAGGCCACTTGATGGGGACTACACCCACTGGGTGGGACACACCACCATCCCCAATCACAGTCATTTCCTTATAAGGGAATAGGTTTCTCCATCTTCCAAAAGTGGATCGGGTTTCCCCTGCTTCCATTTTCACATTGACTAACCCTATTGGGCGGGACACACCACCTTCCATAGTCACGGTCATTTCCTTGTAAGGGATCAGGTTCCCTAATCTTCCCATAGTGTATCAAGCCCATACAATTAATTACCATGATTATCTCATGATATTTTAATCATTACCCAATCCATTTTATGGAGATATGTCACATACAAGACATATTTTAAAGGTATTTTTCATTTAATTTACATCCTTGCTTTGTTTTGGGGGTTTCCCTAGGTTTTAGGGAGGAATAGATGAGTATTCATGAATTGGGCCAAACCGTGAGCCCAATTCTAGATTAAAAAATAAATTTTGTATCTTTTATAACTTTTTCATTTTTCAACATTTTTCATCCATTCAAATTCCTAATTGACCTCTACTAACCTATTAACACCACCAAGGTAATTTGGAGCTTTTAGAAATCCATAACCAGGGTTTATTTGAGTTTTTATATAAGGGATTGGGCCTGCCCGAAAGCCCAATTCCTGTTTTAAAAATAAATTTTGATTATGTTATAACTTATTCAATATTTGGGATTTTTAGGTGATTCCAAGTGGAGCCCAAGCCCACTGAACCCAAACGCGCTAAGATTCTATCTCCCCCTCTTTGGATCTATGGTTAATTGAGATTTTGTGCCGAACTTCATAGGCTTCCTCAAATCGTCCAGATTTGAAGAGGTAAATTCATTCCTTCATTACTATCTCAATTTTTACTATTTTTCCTCCATTAAAATTCCTAAATGATCTAATTATCCTTTTTATAACCTCCCTTGAAGGTTTGGGTATTTTTAAAATCAGATACTGGAATGTTTGGGGGCGATTTCTACAAGATATTTTAAGTAAGTTGTTCTCCTTCTTTCTTCTTTCAATTTGTTTAGGGTTACATCCAATGTACTTAGTGTTTATTCCATTATCATTGAGGTTACTAATGTCCAGGAAGTAGGGGTTAAAAATTAGGGTTTTAACTTGTGTTTCAGGGTCTGAAAGTCTGGTTTTAGGTCTGTTTTAACTTCCTTGAGGTGCAACAGTGGTGCGTTTGAGTTTTCGCATGGAGATTCAAGGGTTTTGGTTACTTTGGTAGGTGATTCCATTGTGTGTGCAATTTTTGTGAATTATCTTGCAGTGTTCATGGTACCATAATGTTTATTTTACTTGAATGTTTCTGTAAAAATTTGTTTTAGTTTCATTTATAATGCAAATGAATTTTAAGTTCCATTTTTTGGTGAAATTGGGGGTTTTTCATTCAAATATTTTATTTGTTCATTTTGGGATGACCTATAATTACTTAGTTGACTTTATTGAACTTTATTAGGACTAAATATCATGTTTTTAATGTTTATTATTATTTTTGTTGCTGTGAAAGTTTTTTTAAATGGTGTTTGGGAAGAAAATGGGCTTTAAGTTCCATGTTTGTGTGAAAATGGTGGTTTTTAAAAGATATAACTTCTTGGTTCACATTGGGATGCCCCATAACTGAATTTTTGGTTTCATTAAATGGTATTGAACTGAAATTTTGTTTTAATGACTTACAAGTGTTCAAATAGTGTGCAAAGTGGATATCTTAAAGAGCTTTGGGTGCAAAACAATGTGGTGTTTTGAGAGGTTGTTTTATTGAAAATAAAATTATTTTATTGTGTTTTTTAAATGGTATAAAATGTGGGTAGCTACTATACTATTTGTTTATGACCAGTAGTGATATTTTATATGAAAAAGGATGTGTGTTTTTTGCTGAAATTGTTTGAGCACAAAAGGGGAAGCCCGAGTACCTAGGTGGGGCAGATTTGTACTAGTACAGCTAGTGGATCAGATGAGTTTTGTCCCTGTTCCACTTAGCATTTGGATAACGACAACTATAACTAAACTATGTGGATGATGATTGGGGACCAATAGGTTATGGGTATGTTTCCTACTAGTGGCTCGTTCACGAGAACGGATTTTTCTATGGTTACTCTACACTGAGGTACGAGGTACATAGGGCCCGAGACAACCTAGTGCTTAGGGGTGTTCCCGATTTTGATGATCATTGGATTTGTGGTATTTAAACTTGTTGTGGGGTGTTTTTGGAAGTAATTTACAGTAGCTCACATGTATATTTAATGTTATAACATTCTGAAATTCTTGGATTGAAAACTGTTTTCATTTGAAAGTTGCATTTCATTGAATTTTAACACTGATTCACATTGTGTATTAAAATTGCTTGTTTTGTTCACATTGTATTGCATGATCTTTGGAATAAACTGGTGGTATCCTATTGGGATTAGGCTCACACCCTACTTACACACCTTGGGTTTAAGTAGACCTGCTTATGCTTGACTCAGGTAAAGGGAAGGCTAAGGGTGATGGCGGTTCAGGGTGTTAGTCCCCATCGTTGGGGCGGAGTTGCGGAGAAGGCTTGCGGGTGATGACCCCCTTGTCGCGTGGAGTCCATGGGGAAGTATTTATGTTGTCATTATTTGTTTTTAGACCACTTTTAGTGTCTTCAAACACATGTATTCAGTTCTGATTTTTGTGTAAACATCGTTTGGTTTACTTTTTCTCAGATTCAGTTTATTTATTGTTTTTAATGTTTTATGCCTTCATATTCGGGTAAATCATTCCCAAACAAAAATAAATGATACCCAGGCACTTGTGCCAGCCCGTGGGGATAGGTAACACCCTTCGGGTCATGTCACGGGCTGGGTTTGGTGCCGGTTTTGGCGGTGACCAGATTTTGTTCGTGACAAAATGGTATCAGAGGAGGTTCGCTCCTTGGGTCATGTTATTTGGGGAAGAGTCAGGATAGTATGGATCTAGGATTGTCAGGACTTGATATTTCAGTCATGGGTAGTGTGCCTGGACAGCACACCTCATGATGGGATTCAATTCACTAGGGTAATTATGGATTTATCTGAGTCCTTTGGTTTTCTTGGTTTAACGATGACTGTGGGAAATGAAAAGAGAGTTGGGCGAATAATCTCAGTGAGCTCGCAGGGCCTGGAAAGCCATGTGTAGCTGTGGATATTTCCCTAGAATACTCTCTGTGATGACAAAGTGATTGGAATATGTCTGCCAACCATATGTCCAAGTCACCCACTGAAACTAGTTTCCTCTCACATTGTCTTGTGTCTCTTTGTTTTGGAATCTTAGAAACTTGGTTTTTTTTAAGAAAAAAAAATGACTTCACTTTAAGGAGTGTGAATTTTTGTGAAGTTATTTTCTAGTAAAGTGAAAATGGTTTTATGTTTTTTTAATGCCTATAAATGAAATTTCAGAATTATTTCAAAAGGGTAAATTATGTGTTTAAACCTCTTTTGAAAGTATGAACTATGTTAATTGGGGTTTTGAAAATATGTTTCTAGTGGAATTTCTTTTAAACTGTGGAAAAGTGTTTTGGATTGAATTAAGTGTTCTAGAATTTTTTTGTGGGGGTTGAAGATGGATTTTGGGTTTGGTGACTACTGAACAAAAAAAAATTATGAACTTTTAGAACCTTGTCTTGAAATGAGAAGAGTTGAGTTCTTAATTAAATGGTGGTTTATGGAATGGTGTTTTTCATGAAATTAGAAGTGTTTTGAAATGGGTTGAAATGTTTTGAAATGATTGTGAAAGGCATGAATATGTACTTTTATTGAATTATGGATTCTTTTCTATATTGGTTTGTGAGATGAAAAATTGGGTTTTGATATTATGATTATTGTTTTTGAGAAAGGTAAAGTGTGGTTAAAAGTTTTGATTTTAAAAAGAGGAAAGGTTTGATTTTTGGTAATTGGTGCTCTCAAGGGTGACCACATGCATAAGTTTATTTGGGAATATGGATGGGTATGAGGTGGGTTCCCAGTGTGGCATGTAAACATGCATGTGTGAGGCTCATGAGATACTATTGGAAAATGCTAAACCCAACAACACTATTTTTTTTAAATAATGTTTTTGAAGGAAAGTGTTGTGTTTTGATAATGTATGGTTGGGAGGTATGGATTATGTGTTTTCAGAATTATTATTGTGAGATGTTTAGAGTTCAATAACCCCTCTTGTTTGAATGATTTTTTAGGTTTTTGTTTCATTAATTAGTTTGAATGAAGTGTTGGTCAGTGGTCTCTTTTGAGGAAAAGTTTGGGAGGCCAATGTGGTGGCTCCCGTCATGTGTTTGGTTTAGGTTTGTGGTCTGTTGTGACCAAATGACCAGATTGGTTGGGTCCTTGGGTTTTCCTGTAGTCTAGAGTATTCCCCCATAAAGTGTTAATGTATGATTCATGTTAGGCCTATGGTGATTCACCGTTAGATGATCCTCCAGTTGATCAACATAAGGACTTTATTCTTGAGGTTTGGAGATTGTGTTTACCCCTCTTCTTTTTCAATTATGTGGATCCCCCTATAGTGGGAGATTGTTTGTGGGAGGTTGAAATAGACCTTAGTTTCTTATTTTTCCTAAGTTATCTAAGGTCAATGAAGTTCAGGGTTGTCAGTGTAGAATGACATCTTAAAGGGCCTCTGGGTCTTTCGTTAGTCTTGTTGAAGCAAGAGTTCATGTTAGGCCACCAGTGTGCAAGATCTGGCCAAGAGTGGCTATTATGGACACTTGATGGAATCATGTGCTGTTTGGGACTCAGTAAAAGGTACCTCTCTTTGTGTTTTATTTTATCCACAATGGTTATGTTCGGTGATTCCTTGCGATGTCATGTGTTCATTTGACTATAAGGGTGAAGATTGTGCAATCTTATGAGAGTCACTAATTTTTTTGTTGGATGTGTGTCTCCCTATAGGAAATTCTAAATCCTATGTTATAGAGGAATGTGTTTCTATATGTCCTTTCATTCCTCTATTTAACATCCGAATAAAAAAAGGGGCGATGTGTGTGCATCCTCTAAGTTCTTTTTTTGGTAAAATGATGGGTTAGGGAAAAGCAGGTTTGAAGTGTGTCATGTCCCAATGAGACCATCTGAGATTACAGTATAATTGTTTTTGGAACTGGAAGAATATGTTCAGTTTAGGGGTTTCCAAATCCTAACTGCGAGGCTGAAGATGCTTCAATCCATTGAGCTCCAGCCATAGGCCCCGGAGAGAAGCTGGGGCGTAGTTAGGGGAAATCCTAGAGTCGTTCAAACTTTTGGTCAAGGTCATATCCTCAATATGAAATATAGGAGTAGTTTAAACCTCTGGTTTCATCTTCTTGTTCCAATTTCTCACATTTGGTGGAAAGAGGTGTGAGTACCTTGTTCCCATGTCATAACCTGAGTTTATTTTTCTCCCCTTTGGGTTCCCTTGTGTTTTTGGAAAAAGTTTAAAATTTGGGTTAAGCAAGTTGAAGTGCCTAGTTTGTGCATGGTTATCAGTAACCGTGTGCCAACCTAGGGGACTATGTGATAAGAGACAGTAGCTACTGCATGGTCTCTGCACATCCATGATCATTGGCCAAGGAAACTGTGTGAAGTTTCCTCTTTGGACAGAATGATTCGCACAGTTAACTCACGGTTTCCCAAACTGTGTGAACCAACCGTGCGGCCATGCCATCTCCTTAAAATTCTGTTGTTTTTTTGTTGTTATCCCATAATATTTAGTTAATATGGTTGGGTTTTGTTTTGGGTATACCCACAATGGGTCTCAGGTATTTTTCATTGGATGAATTCTGATATTAATCTACCCCTAATGCGGGGAAGTCCGTTCGAGGCCCCCTGTTAGAGTCTTGATTTTGTCTTAAGTAAAGTTGTGTTTGTTATTATGGTGGGGAGACCCGTCATGGGTATCATGTGTGTTCTCTTGGAAAAGGAATAATGTTAGTTTACCCCTTATGATAGGGAGACCATTCGTTCCTTCCCAAATTATTATCCTTATTCTGTCTTAGAAATTGAGTTGTCCCTGGTGGTGGGATGTCCGGATTGGGTCACCCCGTACTAGTGACTCAGTTTTCCCCTTGGTGTATTCTAGGTAAGAGGTAGTATCTTTCAAGTCTATCAATCCAAAAAATTGTTACTTGGGTAAATTTGGGGTTGGAGATCACCCAATGGTTTTGTTTACGTAATGTTGTGGTAGCGTTATTTGAGTTCGTTGTTCGTTTCAAGTGGATTGCTTGAGTATCGTCTTGTAGTGTTTGAGGTGTTTTGTTTTGGTATTTGTTTTTAATGTGTTTAATAATTTTAAGTAAGTGGGGTTATTTTTGGTTGGTGAGAGTATTATCTTCTTTTGTTTGATCAACTTGAGATGTTTTTCCATTTTGAAGCGGGTGAAAATGTGGCAAGGAAGTCTGTCTTGGTCTATCGTTTGGGCTTTGCTTTTGCATCTGGTCTTGTTGTGGCATTCAGGGGGCGGAATGATTTATGGTGGGGAGAATTGTCACATAAAAGACATATTTTAAATTTATTTTTCATTTAATTTACATCCTTGATTTGTTTTGGGGGTTTCCCTAGGTTTTAGGGAGGAATAGATGAGTATTCATTAATTGGGCCAAACCGTGAGCCCAATTTCAGATTAAAAAATAAATATTGTATCTTTTATAAATTTTTAATTTTTCAACATTTTTCATCCATTCAAATTCATACTTGACCTCCCCTAACCTATTAACACCACCAAGGTAATTTGGAGCTTTTAGAAATCCATAACCAGGGTTTATTTGGGTTTTTATATAAGGGGTTGGGCCTGACCGAAAGCCCAATTCCTGTTTTATAAATAAATTTTGATTATGTTATTACTTATTCAATATTTGGGATTTTACAGTGATTCTAAGTGGAGCCCAATCCCACTGAACCCAAACGCGTGACGATTCTCTCTCCCCCTCTTTGGAGCTCTGGTTAATCGCGATTTGGTGCCGAACGTCATAGGCTTCCTCAAATCATCCATATTTGAAGAGGTAAATTCATTCCTTCATAACTCTCTCAATTTTTACTCTTTTTACCCCATTAAAATTCTTAAATGATATTCTTATCCTTTTTCAAACCTCCCTTGAAGGTTTGAGTATTTTTAAAATCATCTACTAGTATATTTGGGGGCGATTTCTACAAGATATTTTAAGTAAGTTGTTCTCCTTCTTTCTTCTTTCAATTTGTTTAGGGTTACATCCAATGTACTTAGTGTTTCTTCCATTATAATTGAGGTTCCTAATGTCCATGAAGTATGGTTTAAAAATTAGGGTTTTAACTTGTGTTTCAGGGTCTGAAAGTCTGGTTTTAGGTCTGGTTTACCTTCCTTGAGGTGTGACAGTGGTGCATTTGAGTTTTCGCATGGAGATTCAAGGGTTTTGGTTACTTTGGTAGGTGATTCCATTGTGTGTGAAATTTTTGTGAATTATATTGCTGTTTTCATGGTACCTTAATGTTTATTTCACTTGAATGTTTCTGTAAAAATTTGTTTTAGTTTCATTTATAATGAAAATGAATTTTAAGTTCCAATTTTTGGTGAAATTGGGGGTTTTTCATTCAAATATTTTATTGGTTCATTTTGGGATGACCTATAATTACTTAGTTGATTTTATTGAACTTTATTAGGACTAAAAATTATGTTTTGAATGTTTATTCTTTTTTTTTTGCTATGAAAGTTTGTTTAAATGGTGTTTGGGAAGCAAATGTGCTTTAAGTGCCATGTTTGTGTGAAAATGGTGGTTTTTAAAAGATATAACTTCTTGGTTCACATTGGTCTGCCCCATAACTGAATTGTTGGTTTCATTAATTGGTATTGAACTGAAATTTTGTTTTAATGACTTAAAAGTGTTCACATAGTGTGAAAAGTGGATATCTTAAAGAGCTTCGGGTGAAAAACAATGTGGTGTTTTGAGAGGTTGTTTTATTGAAAATAAAATTATTTTATTGTGTGTTTTAAATGGTATAAAATGTGGGTAGCTACTATACTATTTGTTTGTGACCAGTAGTGATATTTTATATGAAAAAGGATGTGTTTTGTTTGCTGAAATTGTTTGAGCACAAAAGGGGAAGCCCGGGTACCTAGGTGGGACGGATTTGTACTAGTACGGCTAGTGGATCGGATGGGTTTTGTCCCTGTTTCACTTAGAATTTGGATAACGACAAATCTAACTAAACTATGTGGATGATTATTGGGGACCACTAGGTTATGGGTATGTTCCCTACTAGTGGCTTGTGCACGAGAATGGATTTTTCTATGGTTACTCTACACTGAGGTACGAGGTACATAGGGCACGAGACAACCTAGTGCTTAGGGGTGTTCCCGATTTTGATGCTCATTGGATTTGTGGTATTTAACCTTGTTGTGGGGTGTTTTTTGAAGTACTTTACAGTATATCAAATGTCTATTTAATTTTCTAACATTCTGAAATTCTTGGATTGAAAACTATTTTCATTTGAAAGTTGCATTTCTTTGAATTTTAACACTGATTCCCATTGTGTATTAAAATTGCTTGTTTTGTTCACATTGTATTGCATGCTATTTGGAATCAACTGGTGGTATCCTATTGGGCTTAGGCTCACACCCTACTTACACCCCTTAGGTGTAAGTAGACCTGATTATGCTTGACTCAAGTAAAGGGAAGGCTAAGGGTGATGGCGGTTCAGGGTGTTAGTCCCCATCGTTGGGGCGGAGTTGCGGAGAAGGCTTGCGGGTGATGACCCCCTCGTCGTGCGGAGTCCATGGGGAAGTATTTATGTTGTCATTATTTGTTTTTAGACCACTTTTAGTGTCTTAAAACACATATATTCAGTTCTGGTTTTTGTGTAAACGTCGTTTGGTTTACTTTTTCTCAGATTCAGTTTATTGATTGTTTTTAATGTTTTATGCCTTCATATTCGGGTAAATCGTTACCAAACAAAAATAAATGATACCCGGGCACTTGTGCTAGCCCGTGGGGATAGGGAACGCCCTTCGGGTCATGTCACGGGCTAGGTTTGGTGCCGGTTTTGGTAGTGACCAGATTTGGTTCGTGACAAGATATATGTCCACCCATAAAATAATGAAATCATTTATACATATGTTACAATATAATAAAACATTCGTCATATCATGACCCATAAAAATATATGGGTTTCATAAACATCCTATCATAACCCATGAAATGAAATTAGTGTCACTAACATGTAATCATATCTTAACATGTTTAAAAATATTGGCAAGATAATCATTTCATGAAAGCATAACCCTTGATAAAAATAGGGTTTCATAAGAATATAACTCGTGAAAGAGAAATGGGTTTCATAAAATATAGAAATTAAAAGGTAATCAGTTTTCATATAACTCTTGAAAAGAAATGATATTTGTAAACATCATGAAATAAAATAATAAACCATTAAGAGAAATAAAATAAATAGATCATTTATATAATTTCTTGAAATGCCATGAGTAATATCAATGGATGTCATCTTAGATGGAAAATAATTTTGAAATAGACTTTTAAATTGTTATTGAGGATAAATATACTATATTTAAAAAAAATGTTTAAAACATAAATACTTTTGAAAAACAATTATCTCAAAAAGATAAAATGGGATATTTAAAAAAAATTGAAAAAAATTTTACTTGAAAACATACAAAATAAATCTGAAAGCATTTTAAAACCCATTTATTTGAAAATGAACCTTGGAAACATTTTTGAAAAAAATTTCTTTGAAAATAATTTAAAAAATAATAAAGAAATCTTGAAAATAATAAAAACATTTTTAATATCCATTTCTTTTAAAATGAGCAACAAATATCATCTTTGAAATGATTTTTGAGAACATGGTTCCTAAAGTTCATGGAATGTGTCTCAAAGAAGGATAGTTGACAAAAGACTATATTACTGATTTCGTAAATCATGAAACATAAACCCCATGAAATAGAGATAATAAAACAGATATTTAAATACTCATAAACATAAGGATAAAAATCATAGAGTATATTCATGTTCTGTATAATCACCAAACAAAAGAGATGAGTCGCGAATAAGATGTAATTCTCATGGAAAAGTAAGTGAGATTAAAAATCCCATTACCTTATGTCTTGACACTCTTCAGAATCGTAAAAACCTCTTGTGTAATAAATATAAGTTTATTATACATCTTTTGAAGAACCTTATTCTTATATATAATACCATATATTATTTTATTATGAATTTATATTACCCTCTTATTAACAATTCCAAGTTAGGGTTTTGCTTCAGGTAATATCCTCTATTTTTTTGCATGTATCTTAATTTATTATATTTTTTGTCCTTGTACTTATGTATTGATTTACAGAATATAAACATTGATATAAATATAATTTATATTTAGATCATACATATTTATAATAATCTATATAATTTTTAAATATAAAATGGAATACATTGTTCATTGGGATGCTAAGTTGTACGTACGCATGAAGGTTGTTTCTGTTTGTCTTTGTCATATTGAAATAATGAAATAAATAACATATATGTATATATATAATATCATTATAGTAACATTATAATTTCATTTATATCATATAATTTCACTAAAACCATTCTTAACACATTCCATGTAGTTTGTGAATTAATCACATCGCTTTGGGGAGGAAGTAGTCCACACTTCCCCAAAGGAAACTATCATATTTACACAAAATGGAAATCATGAAGGAATGTGTTTTATATTAATTTAAGAAGAATTAATGCATCATGTATATCATATAAAAATATATTTTCTTTATAATTCCCAACCATGACTAGTTCTAATGGAAAAATGAACAACATCGTTTCGTGAGGCAGTAGTTTCCCTTACAAAAGAACATTAAGTTCATTACACATTTGATGGAAGTTTTTGTAAGAGTAGGTCTAAAAGTTATCATTAAAACATATTAGTATATTTCAGATAATTATCCTATTATTTATTCATGTAATAATAATCATTTATGTAGTGGAGAAATAAAATGAAGGAATGAATCTTGAGGAAGGATGTTACCTCTTCTTTCAGTAAGTCCTTTTGGTTTGCAACCAAGGGATTCCTTGGTTGGATTTATACACAAAGTTATGATCCAATGAGTAAGGGAGAGATGTTTGGGATTTAATTGGGGAGATATTTTCTGAACATATGGGGTTTGAGTGGTTTGAATAAGGGGGAGAGTTGGTGGCCTTTTATTGGGGAGGGAATGGGCACACTTGGAATTTTTCTAATTGAGTATGTGTACCAACATTTTTACCTAAAAAAAATTCATAAAAAAACCAAAATAATAAAGGTAAGGTTTAGTGATTAAATATGTCGATTAAATTGGTGTTAGACTAGTGGATATTTCATTTTGGTCCTTTAGATTAATGTTTAATCCATTGTTAAGTTCAATTTTACTTTAACCACTACAATTAAACTTATTACGTTCACTAATATTTTTTTGGTAAAAAATTAAGTTAACATAATTTTAATATAAATATTATACTAATTAAAATCATGTATATCCATTTTTTAAAATTAAATTCATAGAGTCATAAAAATTAAGTTTGATGTTAATATCATAGACATGGAGAGAAAGAGAGTTTTTAAAGTGAGAATGTTTACAATTTCACTTAGCTTTTATATCCAAATTCAATATAAACATTCATTAAATGACATAAATTTTATTAATATATTTATAATTTATCTATTTTTTATTTAAGACCATCCTAAAATAAAATGTAACTATATAAATAAATTAGATGAAAAAGCATTTTTGAAATAAAATTTAGTATTTTTCACTATTCATCCAAAAATAATGTTTCTATGAAAAATACAAAAACACAACATAATAAAATTTTGACATTCTAAATTCAAAAATTAGGTTTATTTTATAATGAAAATTTTATAAAACTGTATGAAATTATTTTTATTATTTTTAACTGAATGATATAAAAAGGATTTCTTTTAAGAAAATGGTTTTTTAAACATATAATGACTTTACTAGAACAATTGTATGACTTATTATCAATATTATTTATCTATATAAAAAAATTAAAAATAATATTCCAAAATTAGTTATTAGTACTAATATTACTATGTTTAATGTCTAGGTTAAATAATTAAAACAATAAAGTGATGTTTCATAGAAACATGGTGTTATGTGCAATACAAGACAAGTAGATGTTGTACGTAATGAAATCTTATCTTGGTGTAGCATACAAATAATGTTTTAATTAGTGTAGCATGAAACACACTACATCAAATAAAATTAATTTTTTCCAAAATAATGGGTTCTCAAAAACTCGGTGTGTTACATTATACCCACTTAAAATGAAATTCTCCCTCAAAATTTGTCATTCTGATTCAAAAAAATTAGGTTTATTCTACCTCATCATATCCTCAAGATACAATATAGATTCATATTATTGGTGGTTTCTCCAAAAAATGTTGACCATGTGGGTGGCATTGTTTCATAGAACCTTCTGTGTATGATCTATAATTTCATATGGTTATTCCTCGTAAGAAAGATCCTACTCCAGAAGTATGACCTCAATATTCTGTACATGTGAAAGGGTACATATATAAATCCTCATGAGAGATACATGGAACACATTGTGGACTTGAGAGATATATATAGGAAGTCCCAAGAAAAATTATATCGTTCTGACACAATCAAGAATCCCAAAGGGGCCGATATTCCTAGGTTTTAGTTTCCCTTTTATTATAAACCTCATAACCTTATTACATATATAAATTAATAGAAATGAATTCTCAACATCATCAAATTATAGCTCATACTGATATTTATCAATAAATATTTTCTACAGACTTTGAGCTGTCTTGATATGCTGATGAATAGATCTGACCTTCTCTTCTATTTCTATATGTATATTAGGCCCCAATAGATTCCTTTTTACAACTTCATCCCAAAAGTTATATATATCCATTTCTTCCTATAAAGGGATTCATAAAGAGCCATATGAATGATTGAGTGAAATATATTGTTGTATGAAAACTCAAATAGTTGAAGGGGTTGATCCTGGACACCTTTTAAATCATTTAAAAAAGATCTCAACACATCCTATAGGTTTAGGATTGTTATTTCAGACTGAACATCCATATAAAGATGATAATAAGTAACAAAACTCAATTATGTATCATGTTCTTACTAAAGGCTTCCCCAAAACATTGAGGTAAACCTCATATCCTGACTAGATACAATAGAATTTGGTACTGCATGCAACCTTAGCACCTCCTTAATTAATATCACGACAATATGATCTAGAGATATTTCTTCTTTTATATAAATGAATTTCACTAACTTAGAAAGGTGATCAACTACCACCCATATAGTATTAAACCCTTTACATTTTTTGGTGAGTCCAGTGAAAAATTCCATAGTCCTGTTCTCCCATTTCCATTCTGGTATGGGTAATGGATGAAACATCCCCTTATTTTTTTTATCTTTCATCCTCAACATTTTATAATATCAACCATCGAGATACAAACTCAATGATATCCATCTTCATTCCATCCCACAATAATTATTCTTTCAAGTCATTATATATCATTGTATTTCTAGGGTGAATAAAGAATTAAGAACCATGAGATTAATCCAATACCTCCTTCTTTAAATCCAATATTGAAGCCACACAAACATAGTTCTTAAACCTTTTCATTTTATCCTAATCAAGTTCGAACTCTATAATATATCTATACTTCATTCTTATATATATATATATATCTTCCATCTACATCTCTTTGATCTTCACATGGATAGAGGGATGAATATTCAATTTAGAAAGATTATATTTTCCCATTCCTTAATGATTTCCATGTACATCCCTTTCAAATCCATAAATATATGATCATTTTATACCCTCATCATGTATAATATATCATGATCCTTTAATATCAAATCATATTCCACATTAATCACCTTCCCAGGGAGGTAATGTATTGAGAAAAAAAAAAATCCTATATCAGATTTATCCATTTTCTCTAGTGCATGTTCAACTATTTCTATGTGAATATAAAATTCAAAGTTTTATGATCGGTATGTATACCACACATATTTTCATAAAGATATTTCCTTCATATCATTAATTAAAAAATTACCACTCCTAACTCCAAATCTTGAGTTGGGTAATTTTGATTGTACTCGTCAACTGCCATGAGACATAAGTAATAACCATTTTATTCTAGATAATAACACATTCCAATCCCTTTATGTATGCATCAATATAGATTAAAAAACCTGATCCAGTACAAGGTAAAGTAAGCATAATTTATTTTAATAGACTTCTCTTCAGTTCCTTGATGTTTAACTCGTATTCATCTATACAAAGAAAGTTAGATCCGTTTCGAGTTAACTTGGTCAGTGGATTAGATAGTCATGAGAGATTCTCAAAAAAATTATCGATAATATCTAGTTGATCCAAAAAACTATAGATATCTGTTACTATGGGTTTTCTAGGAAAAAATTTAATAGCTTTTATCTTTTATTGATCTACTTCTTTACAGTATCTTGAGATTATATGACCAAAAAATGAAAACCTTTTCATCCAAAATTCACTGTTTGTAATTTTTTCATACAAATTCTCCTTCCTTAGGGTCTTTAGTAAAATTATCATATGATTTTCATGATATTACTTTCTCTTTTAGTAGATAATAAATTCATTTATAAATACTACCACAAAATAATCAACATAATCTCAAAAAACATTATTCATAAAATCCATGAATAGAGATGGGGAATTAGTAATACCAAAAGGCATTACTATATATTCATAGTGTCCATAAATTTTACCGATTGTCCATGGTATATACTCTTTCTTGAACCTCAATTTATGATATCCAAAATTATGGTCTATCTTAGAAAAGTATTGAACTCCATGCAGTTGATCACATAAGTCATCAATATGAGGAAAATGATACTTGTTCCTAATCATGATCTTATTAAACTCTCGATAATCAATTCATATTTACATTGATCGATCTTTATTTTTCCAAAAGAGGACAAGTGCACCCCAAGATGAAAAAATTGCCTGAATGAATCCATAATAAATTTTTTCTTTGATTTTCTCCTTTAATTCATACAACTATATTAGGTCCATTCTATAGGGAGTCATTGATATTGGTGTGTAACTGGGTATGAGTTCTTTTGAGAACTCAACTTCACACATTTGTGTAAGAATAGGAAACCATTTCGAGAACACATCCAAAAATTCTTGGAAAATAGGAATATTATTATTGTCAAGTTTCTTCCCAACCATTCTAGACAAAAACGCCTTCTAAATGAGAATTAATATCCATAAACTGATGTAATATCCATAGGAAGTTCATGTTTATAATCACATTGATAGACGAGCATAGGTTGGTTTGAGATATAAAACATAACATCCCTTACTTGACAATTGATATGGGATATATGAAGAGGAATCCAATCCTTGCCTAATATGACATCAAAATCAACCCATGGAAGAATGATATGATTTGAAGGAAGCATAATCCCACAAACATAAACCGACTATGAATCATACTCTTGAGATGAAATCATCATACCATTAGTGTCTTTCACTGCTAATTCCACATCTAATCAATTGGGTGAAATATTAATACCCTTCGAAAATTCATTATATATGGAATAGTTGGTAGATCAATAAGAAAATAATACATTTGATGTTCTAGAGTGGATGGTAAGTGTATCTTTCACCATATCGTTATTTCACCCTTTGTTCGAAATAGTGATAGCATGAGATTCCCCCTTATCCCTTGATTTTAGAGGTTACTAACACCGATCATCATCACCAACCCTAGGGTTTGGGCATTTGATAGAATAATTTCCATCTTACTTACTCATAAAGAACATAAGTGTGGGAGGTGTGTTCTATGTATATTTTCCTATATTTTCATCATTGGAAAAATTAAGCCTATCATTGTAGTAATCAGTTTCCTAATGGAATTCCCTTAAACACATAAAACACTTATTATACCCCATAAAAAAATTACAACTATGTTTCTTTCCACACATAGAGCATAATGGAAGACTCATATTATTTTATTCTTGGTTTTTATACATTATTTTGAAATCTATCTTCCTTTTCTTAGTAAAACTATCAGATTGATATGTAACTCCACCTTTCAGTTCAAATTTGATTACACAATGCAAAATCCAGTTGTAGATACTAATGTATCTTATGTCCAATGTCCTTCAAAGAATTATAATTAAGCCACTGATAAACCTATCAAATTTATTTTGGGCTGGATAATAATTCCAGAAGTGTACCTCACAGGTCATGTCGAATTAGCCTTGAAGGTACTGAAAGATTCATCATGTTTTTACTTCCACTCAAGTAACTCATTTTCCATATTCATATAATGAACACAACGAAAGTACTAATTGAAGAATATGTTCTTTAAACCATCTCAATCCATGGATTCAATTTCATCTTGATTTCTCATCTTCATGATTACTATAAAAAACTGTTATACTTCACCTTCTAATCAATAAATAGAATGAATGAATTTTTCATGATTTGAACACTATAGAATTTAGAATATCTTTCTATTGGTACTGATATTGTTTTCAACAACATGTGGATCATAAGAGCCATTGAAATAAGGTGGACATTTCCTCCTAAAGGACTAAACATAACGTTGTTCCCTCATTTTTAGGTTTGGAAGCTCATCATGATTCCTAGCATGAGAAAGTTGTGTGAGCATTGAAATATGGGTTTTCATTCCATCTTCCATATAATTTATATTCTTTGGATAGAAATCATTTCATTTTCTATCAAAATAATCAGTAATGTTGTTCCTTCAGGTTTTATCCATTGACTAAACAAAAAAACATAGACTAAGAAAATTTTGTCAATGTGAGGAACTACATAATCATGAAAATACACTTAAAATATTTCTATATTACGATAACTTCCACAATCTATGACACCCTTGGTTTATTCTAGGTTATTTATAGCCATCATATTTTTAAATACATCATGATGGTTCATGAAGATTTTGTGAATTCAAAAATCATATTCCACAGGAGTGTCAAACCAGGTGTGTAGTAAGGAATGTTGTTGCATACCGGGTTATGATTGAGTCAGGCTTGGCACACCTTGTCCGAGTTATTACTCCAATTTACCTCTATTCCATTACCACGTCCACTGATAGTATATAGATAGGGACATATTTCTAGGAAACCACTCTCTCTATCTTTTACTAAAATTCCAGGACATTTTCATATACTTTTACTCATCCTTAGACTTAACCTAAGGCATTCCCTTATAGTTCTCACTATGGTTTTCTCATCCAAGTTTCCAAAGGTTACCTAAAAGTTTCCTCTAATACCAACTATATAAACCCTCACATTTAATACATTAACAATACAACAAGTTTTTTTAAAACTTAATACATTAGACAAATAGACACCAAAAGACCATTTTAGTCTAGTGCCTTTGTAAACAGAGAAATATAAATAATGGTACATTAGGGAGATGCATTATCTCAAAAAAGGTCATACATGACTATAAAACCACTTAAAAACATCATACATAATACATATCTTCATATCTTGGGGAAGGAAACATAAAAAGGGGTGATTTTAGATGCTCAGTAAGGGTATCCAAAAGAGATATATAAGCATAAACATGAGCATAACCGTATGAGAATGTGATCATGAAATTAGAATATCATAGACTTCATATCAAATATCTTAAAATTAAATGATTTTATAAATATTGGAAGTTCATAAAACACGAATTTTAAAGTAATTAAGAACATTATCCTTAAAATCATAACATAGGAGTAAGACATGGAATAATGGCATACACACAAACATGTAATATCATTCCCTATAAGTCAACACAAATTTTAAGAACATATCTGGTCACTTCATGGAGACTAAACCTACTAGGTGGGATACAACACCATCCCTAATCATAGGCCATTACCTATAATGGATCGGGTTTACGCATGTTCCCTTAGTTGATCGGGTTTCCCCATCTTCCTAGAGTGGATCCGTTTTCCCCATCTTCTCTCTTCATGGTGACTACACCTACTTGGTAGGACACACCACCATCTCCATTAAAAGTCCTATGACTATAACAGATTATTTTCCCCTATCATCCCATAGTGAATTAGTTTTATCCATCTTTCATCTTCATGGGGTCTACACATACTGTGCATGATACACCACCATCCACATTCACAGTCCTTTCTTTATAAGGGGTCATGTTTCCCTATCCTCCCATAGTGGATAAATACCATCAACTTGATTCCCATAATTATATCATGAGATATTAATCATTTCCCAATTAATTGGATGGAGATATAGGTCCCACACATCTTATAACAAAATCACTCATACATGCGCCACAAGATAATAAAACATTCTTTGTATCATGACCCATAAAAAGATATGGATTTCATAAAAATCCAATCATCACCCATGTAATGAAATGGGTTTATAGGCATGTAATAATATCATAACATATAGATAAATACAGGTATCATAATCATCTAATCAATGGATTACCCTTGAAAAAAATGGGTTTCTTAATAATGTAAACCATGAAAGAGGAATGGGTTTCATAATCATATAACTATTTAAAGAGAATTGGGATTTATATAAAATATGAAAATAAGTGGATTACATAAACAACATGCCATAAAAACATAATCCATTTAGAGAATTAATATTAATGGAACTTTTAGATCATTTCTTTGAAACAAATGAGTAACATCAATGGATATCATTATAGATGGAAAATAATTTGGAAATATCCTCCTAAAAAATTATCATGAAGAAAAATATACTTTCATTTAAAAAAATATTTAGAAAATTAAATCCTTTTCAAAAAAAACTTTTTCTCTAAAAACATGAAATGTAAACTAGAAAACATTTTTAAAATCATTTTCCATAGAAACATATAAAATAGACATGAAAATATTTAGAAACCCATTTCATTTGAAAATGAAGGATGATAATATTTTTGAATTCCATTTCATTGAAAATATAATAAAAACATAAAAAGGAATCTTAAAAACCATAAAATTATTTTAAAATAATTTTTTCATAAAAATTATCTTAAAATATAATCATAGAAAATATTTTTGAGAACATGGTTCTTGAAGTACATGGCATGTGTCTTAAAGAAGGCAAATTTAGAATAGTCTACTTTACCGATTTGGTCACTCTTGAAACATAAACCCCATGAAAGAGAGATCATAAAATGGAAATTAAAATAACAATAAAATTATGTATAAAAATCATGGAATATATAAATGGGAATTATAATCACCACATAAAATATATTAGTTGTTAATAAGGTGTAAATAACAAAAAAATCAATCTGAGATTGGAAATCCCCAAACCTTATATATTGGATGTCATTGTACTTGTAAAAATTTAATGTATAATAAATATATGTTTATTATAAATATTTTAAAGAACCATAATATTATATATAATACTATTTATGGTTTTATTATGACTTTTTATTACCCACTTGTTAAAGATTTCATGTTAAGGTGTAACATCGAGTAATATCCGATTTGTTTTTCCCACGTGTCTTAATTTGTTATATTTTTTGTCCTCAAACTTATATCATGATTACCATAAAGTAAACCAAGATATAAATTTAATTTATATTCAGTACATATTTATTTATAATAATCTATATAATATAGAAATATGAAATGTAATACACTGTTCATGGAGATGGTAGGTCGTACATACCCATCAATGTTGTTTCTATTTGTCTTTGTAACATTGAACAAATGCATGTAAATGAAAAAAATATGTTTATATATATATAATATCTTTATATTATAATTATAATTTTATTTATATAATATAAGTTTACTAAACCGACCATTAATATTTTCAATGTAGTGTGTGGATGAATCACATCACTTTGAGGAGGTAGTTGTCACCACTTCCTCAAAAAAAATTATTTTATTTATAGAAAATGTAATGAATGATGGTATGTGTTTTATAATAATTACAAAAGAATAAATATATCATATATACCATATATATCATATAAAAATATATTATCCATCATAATTACCAACCATGATAGGTGGTATTGAAAAAATGAACAACATCGTTTCATAAGGCTGTAGTTTACCGTACACAATAACGATAAGTTTGTTACCCATTAAATGGAAGTGTGTGTAAGTGTAGGTTTAAATCATATCATAAAAAATTATAATTATTTTAAGGATATATAGACTATAATTTATTATTTTAATAATAAAAATTGACGAAGTGGAGAAAGAACATAAAGGAAAGGATCTTGGGGAAGGATATTACCTCTTCTTTGGGTAACTCTTTTTAGTTTGCACCAAAGAGATTCCTTTGTTGGATATCCACCAAAATTGAAGATTCAAGGAGGAAGGGAGGTATTTTTAAAAGTTAATTGGGTATATATTATCCTAAATTAATTGGTTTGAGAGGTTTGAATAATTTTTAGAGGTGGTGGCCTTTTATAGGGGTGAAAAATGACATAGTTTGCATTTTTGGAAAAAAGATAGTTATACTGATGTTTTTACCTAAACAAAGTCATAAAAAATAACCAAAATAAATAATTGAAGGTTTATGGCCTAAATATTTCCAGAAAAATTTGTTTTGGACAACTTTATAGGTGATTTGGGACTTTACTATTATGGTTTACTCCCTTGAAAATACTAATTTATTTTGAATCATTGTAATTAATTTTTATCACTTTCACTAATATTTTTGGTAAAAAATTAACATGATATTATTAGTATATAAATATTATACTAATTAAAAATGTGTAGGTATATTTTTTTACATTTTAATTAAAATAATTGGAAAATTAAATTTAATGTTAATCTCATAGATGTGGTGAGAAAACAGGTTTTTAAATTGAAAATGTCCAAAAGATCAATAAGCTTCTATATCTAAATTAAACAAAAAAATGATTCCAATGAACATAATTGGATTTATAGATATATAATTGATCTATTTTTTCTATAAAAAAAATAAAATATAATTTATCTATAAAAATAAATTTGATGAAAATGAAGTTCTTAATTAAAATTCAATATTTTTCACTATTCATCCAAAAATTTTGTTTCTTAGAAAAATCCAAAAATTTTAATTTAATATAATTTTTAAATTATTAATTAAAAATTTAAGTTTATTATTTCCAGTTCAATATCTAAAATATTATAAAAAAAAATTTTATTATTTTTAATATAAGGTTATAAAAACATTTATTTTAAGAAAACAGTACTTTCAATCATATAATGACTTTAGTAAAACACTTTTATGACTTATTATCAATATGATTTATCTATTTAAAACCATTATAAATAATATTTAAAAATTATTTATTTATACTCATATTAATATGTTTAATGACTTGGTTATAACTATCCCATTTAGATAATTATAACAAAAAAATGTTGCTTCGTAGAAACTCAGTATTGCGTATCACACAAGCCAAGTCAATTTTGCAAGTAAAAAAAAATTATATTGGTGTATAATATAAATAAAATTTGACTTAGTGTATCATGAAACACACATAATCAAATAAAATAAATTTATTTGAAAAAAACTATTCACAAAAAACTTAGGGTGTTTCACTTTCCCCTTGACCCTGTCACACTAATGAATGGAATGTCTTGAACAAAATAACCACTTTAAATGGTATGATTGTCACATGGACTAAAATATTGAACGAATAAAATATAATGTTCCTAATTATATATAAATATATACCTTGAAATCATTATATGATGTGGTCAGACTCTAGTTAGCTTTTGGATTCCTGCTGGAATGCATTGAGTGCTCATGGATGCCATTCTGATTCAAGGATGATGCTTACCTTTTTTGAGACCCACCATGGAACTAGATCCTTGTATATTAGTGGATTAATAGCATGGCATTGTAATATAACTCCTTTACTGTTACAAGATTCCTTGAATACACTCCTAGGATCTGACATGGATTCTTCGAACACGAGGTGACATGGTTTCATCCATGGGTCTAGCTATAGAGTATCCCATTATAACATGGATGTTTTCCTTGAACGAGGTGAGATCATACTATTAAGAAATGATTTAGATGATGCTCTTTATATTAAACTATTTCTCCTTATCCAGGCTACATTTACTACTGTGTTGGAAATCATTATGATCTTAGTTTCCCTAGTTATTACCTTGGAATGCATTAATTATTAATATCATTACAAGTTGACATATTACATCTTAGAACCAGTACTATTACTATCACGAGGTTATATTAGTGATGGATATTCCTCAAATGACTTAAATACATAAACTATAACTTAATTTACTAATGAAATGGTCACATGTTTAGACACCAGCAGAGATTTGAAGCAAGTATATTGGTATTTACATTAATGTACTGTTTTACTTTTATATATGAATGCTTGAAAAAAATTTCAATTTATATTACATAGAAAATATATTTTAGGAACCATTGGTAGTGGCCTGATAAGATTTATCTCACACCCTACCAGGTTTCCATTTATTCCTGAGAATATTATATATATGCAGGTGCTGACAAAGGGAAGAATACTTTTTTAGATACTTGATTTCTTGTTTCTTAGGATCGATATGGTAGTTGATGACCAAGATTTAGTTCGAGATGCTGTGGATAGTTTTTTGTTTTCTTTTTCTACTTCTATATATAATGTTATTCCTGCCATTTTTTATCAATGTTTCTCATCTTTATAGATATATAACATATGTCATCATCAAATTTTGAGTATTGTGTGTGAGTATCAGTTGTTTTAGGTATTTATTACTTTAGTATACTTCTGTTATGAAATTTTTTTATTCATACTAGTTCCAAAACTTATTTACTTATTCATATATATTACCCCCTATGATATAATCTGGTAATGAGGGTGTAGTATCCCCAAAGAAACACTCTAGGACCTCACTTATTATTGATTGCCATTGGAATTTGGAGAGATACGCTGGAGTCAATGTGGCCAACTGGGCTCAGGGAACCTCTCAGTGGAATCTAGGTCTGAGAGATCAAAATGTGATAAAAGAGGAGTTCCTTATTTATTTACTATTTAGAGGCAATAGTCTTGATATTAGGATCGCATTAAAATTGGTAATAAGCCATGATTTAGTGTTATGAAACTATGTCCAGGGTAAATATTGAGTTTCCTATATTACAATTTTTATTCTATTTTTTATTATTACCATTGATGTCATTTCACCATTGGGTGACCCAAATTATAAGTGGTGTTTTTAAATATTATTCTGATTGAGATTTTATTCAATCATTGGAAATTTTATATGAGGGTAGGGGTAATTGTTACATGGATCATCATTGGAACCAAGAATTCACATGTCATGCATATTTTTTTCCATATAGATTCATTTCACTACTTGAATTGTTTGATATTCCTATGATTATTGAGTGATGATGTAGTAGTTGTATTATGCATGTTCTATTCAGAGGACTCAATAGAGAAATTTCTAGTTTCAATTCATAAGGTGTTATGGGCCCTCACGGGTTGGGATTAGTAAATTAATAAGTTGAGCTATTATATTAAAACTATATGGGTGTCATTTTCAGTAATAAGGTGTTTGGGCCTTGATTCACTAGGAATGGAAATCTATTTTAAAAAGAACTTTTCTACAAGTTATAATCAAATTAAAATAGTAAAAGTGAGAAATAGATTCTAAAATGTAATGATTTCCAATCCTTCTCCCACCTTGTCATGTTTTTTAAAGGTAAAGTATTAAACTAATAAATTATATATGAAATGAAAGAAATTGTTTACAATAAATGACGAGGCAAGGTATATTTGACCCTTTCTCTATTGAAACCACTAACACATATACTCGAGTACACACCAATACCTAGAATTCTATGTGGGTAGGTGGGGTATTATTCCCTAAGTAGTGAACCTTTCCTACGTTTAACATCCTATAGAGTTTCTATATATATATTTATGTTATTTAGAAGGTGTGTTCTTGGAATTTATAGAATAATGCCTCTAAAACATCATCATGCTTTGCACCAAGATGGTGGTGACAACCATGCTCTAGACATGGTGGGCCCTAAGCTTCTAGAATTACATACAAGACTAAAACTTTAGTAACATACTAATATAACTAATCTAAACACTGAAACTCATGTTTGATATAGTTTCCTACATCTGATGCATTCTATAAACAGTGCTCCATGTCCGGCACCTACATTAGATGACCTGACTCATGCATTCTTGCATCAGCATCCTTCCACCTTCTCTGGGTATGGAGGTCCAAAGGATCTTGAGTCATAGATAGAGTCCAAACATTTATATTTGAGTTTATAGAGATTCCATTTGAGTGAAATGTTATGATTTATACTTATATGTTGCGTGATTCAGACAAGCATTGGTGGGATGTAATTACCTAGGCTAGTCGCAATTAGGTCACGATATGGGATGATTTTAAGACTAATTTATATAATTAGTTCTTTCCCCATACACTCAGAGCTGACATAGCTAGAGATTTCATGCATCTCAATCAAGTATCTATGTAATTAATGTAATATTCAACACATTTCACTTATTTACAATACTTTTCACCGCTTCTATCTAGTGATGGGATTAATCGTTCTAGATTATTCAAGGATGGTATTTACTATTCCATTCGTACTATGTTGAATGTCATTAGCCTGCCAATATTCTCTAAAATAGTTATTCATGCTCTTATTATTGAGTGTAACCTAATGGATGGTGATAGTATTACGTATAAAGGATCAACACCGCGATAGGCCAATAGTTCTTTTTGTAGAAGAAAGTGATCCTTTAACATTTATCATTAGGGTCGTGGCATACAAAGTACTCATACTGGTAGATTTATGTTGTGTCACCAGTGTGGATGATAGGGGAACCTGAAGCTCCAGTGTGATAGAGTCCCACCAGAGTTACCAGCATGTGGCTATATGTAGAATCTATAGTGATAATGTCAGAATTTTCCTTCAAATTCTAGTGGAAGAGGTTACGCACCAACTCCACTCTCAGGGAAAGATTCTTTTATGTCACACGAGGTGGGGTGTTAGAGTAACACCATAAGCAATGTATGAGGAGGAGGTCATGGTCATGGAATCAATATTCCTGATCACCAAAAGCGTCAATAGAGTAGTTTTGATTATGTTATTATATCTTTGGCACAAGTCTATGGATCATGTTAGTTTCATGAATTAGAGCTGATACCTGAGGATCAGGCTGTAGGACCATATATAAAATGAGTTACTATTCTAGTTGCCTCCACTACAATATCTGCTTTCTTTGATATAGGGTTTTCACACTCTTTCATCTTCTTATTTATCATGCAATGTATTGGTATGGAATTATAGTATTGATATGGTGTTTTGAGTCTGGATACACAGTTGGGAGTATGGTCAGAGTGTATACACTAGTGTAGGAATTCCCCCTTGAGGTAGGTAGTTAGCATTTTTTGAGGGACCAATTTGTTCTTGAGATGAGAGGGTTTCATATTGTTTTTAGGATGGATTGGTTGGTTCCATATCACACCTTTATAGACTGTTATCACTACATGATATCCTTTACATCACTAGAGGGAAAATTTTATCTCCACAATGGTGAGTGGGATGTACATGATAGTAGATGTGGAGTAGAGTATCATGGGATAGGTAGATTGACCACCCATATTGCCAATATGTCCATGGAGGATCAGGTTTTACTTTAGGATGAATTCCCTCTAGTAGTAGATTGTCTTAGGTACGTCTTCCTTAATGACTATTCTAGCTTACATCCTAATAGAGAGTAGAGTTTAAAAATGATATCCTTCTAAGAGAAGTTCCATAATCTATACCTCTCTACATTATGGATCCTAATGTGATCTAGCATCTCAAGTGGTAGTTAGAGGATCAGAGGCCATAGGTTTTTTATAGTGTAACACTTCCACTAAGGTTCCGATCATGATTTTAACCAAATATAAGGATGAGAAATTTTTTCTATTAATGAATTAAAGATGATTGAACCATCTTACGATCAAGAACCAATATCCACTACCTCAAATAAATGATCTCTCTGACCAACTATGAGGATCTAGAGTATTCTATAATACTAAACTACAATTAGGGTATCATTGGGAGTTATTCATTCCATCAGACACAAATCTTATTGCTTTATATAGTAGGTATATTCTGCATGAGTACCTTATTATGTCATTCATCTTAATAATTCACATGTTATTTCATAGATCTCATAAATAGTGCGTTCCACCCCTATATTGATTTCTTTTCATATTATTTGTGGATGAAATCAGGGTGTACTATCATATTCGTAGAGACCATGATAAGAACCTTAAGGTCACAGTGAGTCAACATTATCTTCATTACAAGCTTAATAAATTCTAGTTTTGGATTGTAAATGTTCACTTCTTGGGTTATACAATTTCAAAATTAGGAGTATCTATTGAACCAGTGAAGGTGAGTGTCATGGTACTCTGAGAGTATTCGATGAATGTGTTTTACATGCATATATTTTTTTGGGATGGATAGTTATAACAATAATTTCATATAAAACCTCTCATGCCTTGATTCAACTCTTAAGAGTCTTATAAAGAATGGTGTTAAGTTCCTATGTTAGAATAATGTGAGAAATCCTTTAAAGAGTTGAAAGAGAGGCTTGTCTGGGAACTTATTTTGATTCTTCTAGAGCCTGAAAGAGGATATACCATGTTTTTTGATGAAACAAGAATTTTCCTAATCATTTTTCTAATTTTGGAGGATAGAGTCATTATGTATGGATCTTGGAAGTTTAGGCCTCATGAGAGAAACTAGCCAACACATGAACTTAAGCTAGCATAAGTTGTCCATTCCATACATTATTAGTGACATTAATAATTGGATGAGCGTGTTTTGGTGTATACCAACCTAAATAGAAAAAAAATATCTTTACATAGGATGAATTGAATCTTAGATAGAGATGATGGGTCGAGTATCTTCAGTCTTTATATTTTGAGCTTTCCTATACAGCTGAAAAGGATAATTTTGTTTATAAAATCCCTACTCTTTATTACACAGCTAAACATGATTCATTACATAAAGATGAACTTAAGACAACTCTAATTGTTGATATTTCTTTTGTCTTGGTAAATTAGAAACATTATATAAAAACTTAGAACATAAAACCCAACATATTTATTGAAAACATCTTTTACATGACCACAACATTCCTTCATACTTAGAATTGCATAGGATAACCTGAGGACATTCATAAGAAAAGGGTAGGCTATAAATCCTAGTAAGGGAGTAAACAAGGAATAACATGAATAATATAGTACATGTTAGGCAATATTTATATCAATGTATCACAATAGAAACATGAAAATAAATGCATGATATAGCATGATTATCATAACATGGATATATGGAAACAACATTTAACATGATATTAGTATGAGTTAAGGCTCATTGCACATGGGGCATGGGTATACCCTAATGGAAAATGAATTATCATGAGTAAACCAACATCATAATTTATGTATCATGATACTAATATTTACCCAATGCTTTGGAGCGCTATCAAGGTGCACCCTTCTTAATCATTTCATTTCATGAATAATTGTGCCTCATGGATCATACAACATGGAATCATTCAACATAATAATTTATTCCATGATAAAGGAATGTGGAATATATACATAAAACTATATAAAAAATAAGTAAATGGGCAAAAATGTGAATAACCTTGATAGAGAAATGGGCATGGTATTCACTACATAATGACTTTGGCTTGGAAAATCACGATGCCATTTTGGCAGCATAACGGCGTGACATAAGAATTCATAAAAATGGCTGATGATAGGGTAAGGGGTATACCATCATATGTACATAAAATTTAATTTAATTTGTTCATATAGATACATTTCACAACATTTTTAATATAATTTATATTCAAAATATAAAATAATTTCTTGAATGTAAATGATAAGAGAGAAATCCATTACGGAATTTCTGCATCGTAACGGGTGAACATGAGAGGAATTAATGAGATGGAAAGGGGTATATAATCATTCAAACATAAGTAGGTAAGTCTATAGGAGGTGTTAAATCATACCCAAAACATTTTTAATTTAAAATAAAAGGGCATAATAACATAAATAAATTTGGACAAAATGAGAAATGAAGAAATACCTTACTTGGAAGTGTGATCCCAAAGGCTTGGGAGAGGATTGAGAGGGGATTATTGGGAGTCTAGGGTACCTTGGTAGGATTCTAGAGATAGGATTTCCAGGGTTTTTAGAGCTCTAAATGGTTTGAGTGAAAAAGAATGGCAGATTAAGTGGGTTTATATAGGAAAGGAGAGAGGATTCTTAATTATTTTGTTATTGGACGCCACGCATTAAACTAATAAAAACCACAAACCATAACATGGTTTTTTCACATGTTTTTTGAAAAAGTGGATTGGAAAAAATATTTTATAGTTACAATGGCCTAACTTTTTAAAATATTAGGCTTTCTTATGTGTAGGTGAGTCACACTGTCAAGGAAATCATTTTAAAATGTTAAAATGTTTTATAAGTCTTGGAGGGACAACTATGGCTTTGTAAAATAAATTAAAACAAACCTAAAATCAAATTATTTTAAAGGTAAAACATATATTGGCCGAAAATCCAATTTATATTATTTTAATACATTATTATTGGGTCATTATGATGTCATAAAACACATTATATATTTAAGCGGCATTTAATTTTTACCCCAGAATTCGTCTATCTCAGAAAATTATAAAAAATTCACTGTTGGATAATTTCAACATCATGATTCCAAAAATAAGATTCATTTTATATAAATAATTTTCTAAATATGTGAATTTTTACTTTTAAAATAAAAACCAACATTTATGGAAAATTCACGGGTTTTGAAAAAAACATTTTTTAAACCTTAATAAAAATTACAATTGTATTCATAAAAATTATACTGTCATTTATATTTAATAAAAAGTAATTTAGTGATAACATTTTTTTAAAATATTATGTAATTCAAAAATCCATTAATTCATAAAAATAAATTTCTTAATTTAATATTAACTAAAAATTCTATTTGTGCTTTAAAAACTGTTTACAAAGTAACAATAATAAAATTAATGTATCATCTTTATTCTATACAAAAACAATGCACATAATAATTGTGATAGTGTATTTTTGCATTACCCCTTATAAAACCTACATAAGACCTAACAGTAAGGTGTGTGATGGTGACAGACTATTGGGGTGGCTCAGATAACATCACTCAGGTGGTAATCTCTATTAACTTACACTTCTACCGTAGGTGGTTCTGTTCAAGTTTAACGTGTTGAAGCTCAACTTGGTCTTGTTCAAGAGCGAAGCCCAGTGATGCCAAATCCTTTTAGAGATCCGACAAATGGGATACATTTGGATCAATTCTATTGGATGGGGCAATCACTTCCTTTGTCTGAATAAATTGGATTTGTTAAAGCCCTATAATTATACTAATTACGTGATCACTGTTCAATAAATATATTAGCAACGACAAAATTTTTTGAAGGTATTTAAAAATCCAAAAACATAAAACCAAGGAATTGCATATGTTTTTCATGACCATTTTACATAATAATACATTTAATTAGATCAAGAGTAATTTTCATTAAAAAAACTGAGGGTCGTTACATTGTAGCTGATGCGTTGTGTCAGAAAACCTAGGCACAAGATATACAGGAAGCCAGTGATGAATGGAGATTTATGGACCTCTTCTCCAAGATAAATATGGAGTTTCAAAACAATCACTAGTATTATTATCTCTCAGCCTTGAAAATTATATATTCCCACCTTAAAAAAGTAAAGATATCTACATTTTTAGATTCTGAGGGCTTTGTTTTCCAAGAGGGTATTTTAGGAAATGATTAGCCTCTAGATTGGTTTGTGGATAGATATAATGTAATCTATATTTGTGGATATTTTTGGGTTTCTATATATATAATAGAGGAGTTGATGTCTGATCCCCAATATTCAGAGAGGAAATTTTATCCAGGAATCTCCAAAATTAATCGGTATATGTGACGCTAGTATTGGTGGCCTGGGATGAAATTTTAAATAGTTGGTTCTACCATTAAGTGTTCCAGTTTTCAGCAGGTGAAGGTAGAACAAAAATGGCCTCCTGGCTTGTTACAGCCACTTTCAGTCCTATAATGGAAATGGTAAGGAATTTTTTATTGAATTTTTAGTTGGATTAATGAGGTCACCTAGAGGTAGCAATTATCTATGGGTTTTCATTGACAGTCTGAAAAATGTATCCCACCTCATTTTTTATCCAGGACACTTTCTCAACTTATAGGATGCGAGTATTGTATGTTTTTGAGATCATTTGACTATAAGGAGTCCATCTTACTATTTTTTAAGACACAGATTATTGTCTTGCATCATGTTTTGGGAGGGCTTATAGAAGTGTATGTGTATGTAAGTGTTTCTTATCAAAACCTTTCACCCTCAGACTAATGGACAGTTGGAACAGACAATACAAGATTTAGAGTACATGCTCTAGGCATGCATTCATGATTTCAACAATTATTGGGAGAATAATATCCCTCTCATTGGGTTTTCATATATATTTTATGTTCCAACTCAGATGGATCCATTTCATTCCTTTTATGGTAGGACATTTCATTCACCCATATGTTAGCTAGAAGCATGTGAGGCATCCCTAGTAGGTCCTCATATCATGCAGGAGATTTATGATCTGATTCATCTTATCAGAAATTTTATGGATAATACATAGTCTAGATATAAATCCTATACCAATCATCATCGATGACATTTGGAGTTTTAGGTCGGGGATCATGTTTTCTTATGGGTATCACCCAGGTTAGGGAATCAATAGATACAAAGGAAAGGAATGTTATCGTAATTCTTTGTTAGGTTGTTTGAGATTATTTAGAGAGTGGGGTCGATAGCCTATTAGTTTCTACTACCTCAGAGTTATCATTCCATTCATGAAGTATTCCATGTTTTAAATCTTCACTGGTACCATGATGACCCATCTCAAACTTTCAATCCCAAGGAATATGAGTTTGGCCTAATTTTTTAATGGACCTAATATGGATACCTTATGAGTTAATGAAGGTTTTGTGGGTGTCTAGGTCTTGTTCAGAGCTCACAACTGCAAACAGTGGAGGTTTTTGGTTTATGAAATGGTTAGAGGAAATAGTGTGAGGCAGGTCATATGGTTAGATTTAACTATGTGAGGATGGATAATGGGTTGATATGGGGAGCACAATTTTCCCAAAACATGCGATTTTATCCACACACCCATGAAAAATGATGCAGAAAAATTACAGAGGCATTTAACATGGTTGTTGTATGATTTCCCTAACCTTGTGGTATGCCCCTATCTACAATTTTCCATGCATGGTTTTCTCATGGTTTGGCTAACCGTGCGACCAAACTATACAAAGGCCATTTTTGGGAAATTTTACTATTTTCTCTTAAATTAAGTTTTAAATAAAACCCTCTACTAATTTATTTATATAGAAGATATTATCCCATATTTACACCCTTTTGAAGCCTAAAATGTATCCATTGAAAAGATATGAGATCATGAATCCTTTTGGAGTCCGATTCAATCACCTTTTTTCTCATTGGTCCCATACTGGTAAGATCTCGATTGCATTATAATCATTCATAATTATTCTTCCTATAAGTTAAATTATTTATATACAAGCTCATATTCTCCAATTTTAGTGCATTGATCCATTCTTCAGATCTCTTACAATCTAGGCTAAACTAGAGGCTGATATTGGACAAGGAGAGTCCTACGAGTACAAGGTAGATGGTCTATAACTCATCCCTTGAGTTTCTTTCATTTATAAATTATTGTGTGGTCATGTCTATTTAATTGGTAGTCACCTATTAAATTATTATTCATTACTTATAGTTATTATAACTACATTCTAAGACCCATGCCTTATATTCTATTCAACATTGGTGGTTGCGCCCGCAATGTCAATCACCCCATGTAGGGTGATTTATATGCTTATGATCATAGTGTCCAATTATTCCTGAATATTCCTTTATGACCTATTATATTCACCATTCCGGTTTGTGGATTAAAAATTCTAATGGTATGTCCTTGAATTAAATGATTTTCTAATCGATGAATGGGTTGGAAAATTTTGTTTTCCACTTGACCCACCTAAGGTAATTTCTTCAAATTAACAAATCAATCATAAATGTAATTGGAAAGTATATTAAGTATATAAATTGGCTTTATTAAATGTAACTAAATGTTTGGTTACATATCTATAACACCCATTGACACTTATGATGGAATGTAGTGGAATTAAACTAATAACTTTATTATTTCTTATATGAGATGAATTTAACAGTTTCTTTCCCCTTGGCTTTATCACGCTAATGAATTGAAATAATTAAACCAAATTAACTCTTAAAATTATATGAACATCACATATACTAACATATTAAATGAATGAAATGTAAGGTTCTAAATTATATATTCATTTGTACCTTGAAATCATCATAAGAAGTGGTCATACTGGAGTTAGCTTTTGGATTAATGAGGCAATGCCTTGAGCACTCATGGATGTCATTCCGTTTAAAGTATGATAGTTTCCATGGATGATACCCACCTTAGAACCCAATCCTAATATATCAATGGATTCCCAATATGAAACCCTAGTATACCTCTGTTACTATTATAGGATTCCTTAGATAAACTCTTCAGATATAGCATGGCTTCTACGAACATGATGTGCCTTGTATACATCCATGGGCCTAGCCATAGCTTATCCCATTTTACTTTGGATGTTTTCCTTGGAATCAATTAGATCATACTATTGTGGAATTCCTTTGATGATCCTACTTATATTACACTCTTACCCCTTTGTTAGGATGCCACTACTACTTAGTTAGAGACCCTTCAGGTCATGGTTTTCTTGGTTATTACATTGAAACCATTTCATTATTAATATCATTAAAGGTTTCCATGTTAAATGGAACCATTACTATTACTATCATGATGTCATTTCAGTGTTGGATATGCCTCATGTGACTTAAATAAATAAACATGAACTTAATTGATTAATGATCTAGTTACATGTATTGACACTGTTTGAGGGTTGAAGCAACTACTTTTGTATTTACATTATTCTTATGCTTTATATTTTTATATGCATGCATGTATACTATTTAGGTTTATATTACACTGATAGGATATTATGGAAATTTTTGGTGGTTGACTATTGGGATTTATCTCACACCTAATCTGGGCACTATTGGTACCTATGAATATTATATGTTTGTAGGTTTTAAAAATGGGAGCTTTCTACTTGAGATACATGATTTCTTGTTTCTTATGATGGAGCTGATAGAAGATGACCTATATGGATCTAGGGATGCTAGGGATAGTTTTTGGTGTCGTTTTTATTCTTTTGTATAGGTTTTTATTCCTATTGGATTGAATCCTTGTTTTTAAGATTTATAGATACATGACATATATCATCATCATCTTTTGAGTATTAGGTAGGAGTATTAGTTGTTTCAGTTATTTATTACTTCAGACTACTTTTTTTGACATCTATTTACTCATACTATTTATGCTACATATTTAAATTTTATTATATGTTATCTAATTCAATAAACTATGGTAATGTGGGAATAGTCTCCCAATGGAAACGCCCCAATCCCTCACTTCTACATGGAATCCTCTGGCGTTTATGGAGATTAAATTCAGGAAATGTGGACAACCGGGCTCGGGGAACCTCTCAGTGGAATCAAGGTATGGGATGTCACAAATAATATAGAGAATGAGAGGGTTCCATGAATCTTAGGGAATCGAAAAAAACCACACAATGGAACAAAAGGGGCAATGTAGAGGTATGGAGACACCCATGTGACGATAAACTGGATTATGTTTATAGTGTTTATAGTGTATGAGTAATAGACCATTTTGTAAAGGTACCAAACCAAATATCAAATATGTATATGTAATGGTGTATAGGTAATACTCTCATAGAGGTTACACATATGGTTCAAAAGGTCCAAATATAAATGTAAATATTTGTTTTCATGAAGGTTAATAAAAATGCATAAGGGTGCCCATGTGAGAGTATGGAGAGTACAAGGGTACCTATGTAAGGGTTATACCCACATAAGGATACTTACGTAAAGTTACCATACACCTGTAATAATGACCATGTAATGTTAGACATCATGTAAGCGTACTCATGTATGGTTTACCCCATGCAGAAGGGTACCCATGTAAGGGTATAATGAGTCTGACATAAGGGTAAACAAAGTAGAGACACAAGCTACACAGGGTTCATAGAACCATCCCATAAAAATTATCCCTTATCTATAAAACTATTTAATAGAAATAAAAACCTTATGTAAGGGTAAAATTAAAGATTTAGAATGAAAACCAGTGAGCATATTAATAAAAGGAAAATTAAAATAACATTTCATGGACATAGATATCAATGTATAAATCGAAAAAAAAATTAAAGAGTAAAATTCAAATAAAAAATATCTTAAATACTCAATGTGAATTGTCTTGGAATAGTGTTTCCTAGAGTGTGTGATATTTATTTATAGGGTAAATAAGGGATGGAATAGACTTAGATTTCTTGTTCATGGTGAAAATGAGCCATTATGGTAATTGAACAAAGAGGATGGGGGAGATTGGGATGTATTGATGATGAATTTTTGTGGATCTTGGTAAGGTTGATGTGTTTTTTGGACATATTGTGTGTGGAAGGATTATCTCACATTAGGAATTATAGAAGATATATTTTCTAGGAACTACATAGTTATAACTTAGTGGTTTTATATTGAACCAAACATTCATGTTGGAGGGGGAATGTGATAACTTTAATGGTTCAATTTGGGATCAGGTAAATGATAGCATGATGTTCATGTGATTGGGGATCTAGTGGTAGGATTCTGTGATTTTGATTTAATGTCATGGCGTTCTACTCGAGAGGATGAACTTCATGAACAAGGGATCTTGAAATTCAGAACGAGAAGAAATTTTATAGAGGGATAAGAAATAAAATTATATAGCTTTAATTAATGGGTATCTTTATCCCATTACATGCATATTATATCAAAAAATTACATTTTATAAAATATGTAAATAGAAAAAATATAGATTCAAAATTATTAATGAAGATAAATATTCTACTTGAAAAGAAAATAATTTTCCTTGATATTTTTAATGTTTTAAAAATAAAATCAACATTCTAACATTTATAATTTATGATGATCATTTTATCAATAAAATAAAAATGTTAATCTAGTTTTAATTTTTCCCTCTATAACACCTTGAAGTTTTAAAATATGGACATCATATTTGATTGTGTTTATGACATGAAACACCAAGATTAGAAAGGAATATAACACCATGATGCATTACTCTATATTTAAAATTTTAAATAAATTCAATAAATTCAATATATTGAAATGAACACAATACTGAGTTATCTTTTATTACATGAAACAACGATTTTCTTCGAAAACTAGCGTTACACGAAAGGTCAAGGTTTTCTTAAAAACAATATACTCTTAATATTATTATATAATATGATAATTTTATTTTAGTCATTGAAATAATAGGTATTAATAGTCTTAACCAACTTATGAAAATATATATTTTACACACAATTATTGGATTTCTAATGATTATAAAAAATAAAAATAAAGATTAAAAAAAATGTTTTTATAAAATCTGTATTTTACTAACAAACGGTTTAGTCATGCTTCATGTACATAATTTAAAATTAATTTTTTTAAAAATTAAATATTTTATTTAAAAAAAATTCAATTTTTAAATTGAGATACCAATATTATCTCATGTTTTTTTTTTGTAATTTGATAAGAAATATTATTCCTTGATGAATAGTGGAAAATATAGGATTTTAATTGAAAACATATTTTCATATAAATAATTTATGATGTTAAATTATATTTTGAATTGGTTTTAAAGACAAAATAATTCAATCATACATATATTAATTAAATTTAGTTTATTGGAATCATTTTCATATTGAATTTTGATATAAAAACATTATAAATGTTTGATTAATATCACTTCAGAAACCCTATTTCTCACCACATTTTTGGGGTTAATTTTAAATTAATTATTTCCAATAATGTAAATTTAATTTATAAAAATTTGTTAAATATTTTTAATCATAATAATTTATAAAATATTATTATTTTGACTAAATGTTTTACCATAATTATTTATGGAAACAGATAAAATTACTTACAATGATTTAGATAAAAACAAGTTTACTTAGTGGTAAAACATATAATATAAGGTGTAAAAATGACCAACAACTTATATGAAATCAAATGGATGGCCATTATTTGACCTTATCCATTATATTATTTAATAGGAACATTGTTTGATCTTGGTGACAAGAAAGAATCATTTTTGGAATTCACAATTTCAAGACATTACAAGTGTGCCACTCATCCAACTTATAAAATTACACCCCGTCTCCTCCTCTATTCACTCCATCAATCTAATTTGGTTAGACCCAGACTTGAAATATTACCTCCCATATTACCTCCTCTAATCCTATATACCTTATATTAGGAATAAATAAGACTATTTTAGGATTTAGAGTAAACCTAATGAGGATACCTGAAGAAGATGCAATGTTCATCAAAAATCATTTTTATTTGATTTCCACTTCCACCTCTATCAATTACTACTATAACATGAATATATAATAACTTTAATATATTAAATAAACATATATATATTTGTTTTATTTCTATGACGAAAAACATGACACACATCAATCAATTAGGTTTTTAAATAATTGGTTGTGTGTATGAAGGACTACCGCCATGGGAACCCGTGTGATTCAGTTTTCCATTACCACCCTTCCATATGGGGATTAGATATGTATTTATTGTTCATATATGAAATTTATGAAATTTAAGATTTTATTACAATTCTATAATTATCATATCATGCATACCATACTGCTTTTCATTTTTTGGTAATACGATAACATCGCTCATGTGTACAGTTTATTACCGCCTTACGAATCAATGTGATTTGTTCACTCTTTACATGGAATGTATTAAGTATGGTATAATTAAAAATATGTGATATATATGAAATAAAAATAATATTTTAATGACAATATATTTATAGTATTTACTTTTCTTTAATTCAATATGATAATAAATTTCGAATAGAGTTTATGCTTATGTATGACCAACTGTCTCCATGAATGGTGTATTTCATTTCCTATAACCTAATTTTATGGATTAATATAAATACATATATAATGAATATATATGATATTTACTTAATTGTTTTAATTCCCAAGATGATCATGATCGATGTAAGTGGAAGGGGAAAATGTCAAAAGATACTCTAAAAAAGGAAATTAACACCCAAAACAATGAAAATAACGAAATATTATTAACAAGATATTGATAATATTTAATAAAAAATAACATATTAAACATATTAATATAGTTATATTATATGTTAATTACATTTTTAGAAACAATATATATGAGGTTAAATCATGTATTACCAAATGGAAAGCATGAGGTAATGGATTTCATCTCAATTTCATTTTATTAAGGCATATTTTAATGTTATACAACTAATTAATTTTATATTGTCTATATAAATTAACTTTTACATTTAATATAATAAAATATTAATTAATAGTTTTATTTTATGTTTCAATTTTAATTATTTCATCTATGTGGATTTGAGATTAAAATTACTAAGTAAAAAATAAATTTCAGAACTCAATTTCATCACATTGGGTTATATTAATTATTTGTTATCAATTATATTATATGATTATGTGTATAAGTACTTCTAACAATCCATGGATTTGTTTAAACTTATTTTAAATCGATATATATTTGACACACATAATATATTCATTTAATAATTTTCATTTCAATGTTGTGATAATTTTATAGGTTAATTTAAAAATATAATTCTAATTTATATTGTTTATTATTGAATTTCCTTTTGATGAATTTATATGACAATTTTTTAATAAACCTTTTAATACATTTATCATCTAGTTATTCATGATATTTTTTGTTTGATGTTACCATTTTCTAAAATTTGGTACTTAAAACTATTGATAAAATATTTTAATAAAATCTGATTTCATTTCTCTATTCATTCCAAAATATGTTTTCTTACAAAACCATGTTTTATAATGATGTTTAAAAAAATTATTTTTATATAATTTTCAAAATTATTTATTAAAATAAATCATTACCCATTTTTTATTTTTCTAAATTTATTTCAAATGAATCTCCTTTTCTCTTTTAGAACAATGTACTTTTCTAACCTTTTACCATGAAAAAGGAATGTTATTTATGGAATATATAGAATTAACCAAAAAAATGGACATTGTTTCTTTGAAAATAACTTTGAATGTTTACAAGGATCTTTTTAAATAAAATGAATTTAAAAGTGATTTTTAAAAAATTTATCTTCATTTTTTTCAAAATTAAAAATATATTTTCATCAAGATCATTTTTAAATATATTTTTATGGTATTTATATTTATAAATGACAAAAAACATTTGTTATTACTCCTATGGGTATATGTTATATTAAAACTATTGTCATTATTCCTTCAGTTGGTTTTTGATCATTCTTACTAATTAAATTATTGAAATTAAATTCCTTAATCAAATTTTTTGTAGTTAATAACATTACTTTGAAATGTTAACATTACCATGATCAATAGACATTACTTTTACCCTAAATAACCACATTATTTATTATGGATATGATTTTTACTAACCCGTATACCATTTTTATATACAATGCTCACTTTGAATGCAATTTAATTATCTGGGGTAGTATTGATAAATCATTATTCTTTACTCAATATGGAAATTTGATAATGCATGTTGTTTATGAATTGAATTGATTATTTGATATATGTGGAATGATTTGGAATTTTATGAGATAGATTGGGGACGATTTAAAGTAAAACTCTCAATGAATCAATAGTCTAATGGCATGAATCAGTTGGATAAGCTCAGCTAAAATTGTTTTTTACCCCATATATTTGAAACCATTTTGCAAAAGGTCTTAACAGTAAAGGATCTATGTACCTAAGAAACATAGATTTAAATAATTAAGCATTCCCTTCATTAAAAAATTAGTTATTACTATCTGTGATATTTTCAATGTGCTCTGATCTGTAGTTGTTTTTTATTTTAAATTCATTTATTAAATAGAAAGTGTTTACAATTATTTACCTTTCCATATAGAAATTTCATTATCCAGTTATTTAAATAAAATGAGTCCTCAGTAATACAAATTTCTATGTTGATTATTCTAATTCAATCATTATTTATTCCATTATACTTATCCCTTACAGTCTATTTTGGATCACCCTTATTTTTTTCTTTTCCAAAGGATTCCATGAACATTACTATGACTAATATAAAGGTATATTCTAGATGGAATATTTTTTTTTAAAAAAAATCAAATTTTTATTTCTATATTAAATTTTAATAGATGAGTCAAGTATGTATCTAGTTTACCGAGAATACTAAACTATTCAATCCTTTGGGATAAAATTTCCTTATATTTTATGCTAATGTAATGATATAAAATGCTTGCTTTGGGATATTGGGGTTGGGGTTGATACAGTTGGAATAATATAATGTTCTGTAGAAACCTAGGTACTAGTGTTTAGAAAACATAGATTAGAGAACATAACCCCATGGTTTAATTTGAGTACAATTATAGAAAACAATTATCAAGTTTTGGTATGGTTGATATTATGTGGTTTTTATTAACAATACATCCATGTCTGAATACGTCAAGTGGATGCGGTTCTAGAAAACATTTACCTGGGGGTATTATCTCCAAAAATTGAATATCGGTACTGACTCATGCGTAACATGGTACATAAAAACAGGCCTTACTACACACCTAGTTGGAAACACTTGGGGATATTTTTATGATAATTCATTTTTATATATAATCCATTATGAAGGATTTGAATAGATAATGACAATGAATGACCTAGGTTAAACCCTTGACCAAGAAAGGACCTATAATGAGATAAAAAGGATTATGATTTTATGTATTTTTGTTGAATAATTAAATTGTAGAAGTATTTTTTTTCTAATAGTATTGTATTTATAAGAATCATGAAACATATAATGATTGTTTTAAATTTCAGAAGAAAAAGAGTCTTAATAAAATTAAGAGTTATGAATTCAATCAAAATATTATGAGATTAAGGCTGATCATAAGATATATGTCTTAAACAAAAACTTTTTAGGTTTTAAGTGATGGGGTTCTACATAGAATAAGAATATTTTGGGAGAAATTTAGTGCAATTATATATTTTAGTATAAAATTTATTTGAGGAATAATGCATTTGAATTTTATAAACACATATTGAAAATTATCGATAACCATTAGGGTTAATATGATCATTAATAACATAGCAATAATAGTAAAATATCATTTTTTAGATGTAAAAAAATGTACTTTTATTCAAAACCCAAGTAAAAATGGTTATTTAAGGATAAATTTAATTTCAAGAATGTCTATCATATTTATTTGGGAACATTATAATCACTATATTAATATGGTTTAAAAAAAGTAAAACCTGCATGTAGAGTGACAACCCGTATCATCTGGCTAGGCGGTGGGGAGTAAACCCATTACCAAAGGACAATAAGGGTTTCACAACTACCATCATTCTATGTGATGTCATATTTAATGTGTAATTGTTTTCACATAAACAATTTAATTTATTAATATTAATGATGAACCAGTGGTATTAATTTATAGGTTTATAGATTAATGTATTAAACATATTGGATTAAAAAAATATTAAGAGATATATATAATGAATTTTTAGACTTATATGAATATTATGATATGTTAAAAGTTAATTTTACTAATTCAAGAATAAAAAAACATTTTTAGATATTAATTTATTATAATAATAAATAAATTGGAAATTGACAATACAATGGAAGAAATTTTTCTTATGAAATAGAAACATATAAAGTATATAAATTTAATTATATTCTTAGATAGTAAAATAATTCCCCAATTTCTGAAAGAGGATATTGAAATAAAATTATATCCTAACACTAGTATTTTTGATGATATCAATGACTTTTTATCATCTATTAAATTGATGTCTTTGATTCCCTAAACATTACATTGATCATTAAAATTATAATGATAAATTAACTCAATAAATCTCTATAAATATCTGTGATTTTCCTCCATGTACATATCATGACCTACCACCAGTGTTATCCTATATAGAAACTATGATATGTGTTATTCCATATGACCTCTGTACTACTTTTTCTATATTATTATGGGGATAAGTTATTAACCATTTTACGATGTGTTTTTTTAAATAATATAATTTTAAAATATCAAACACTAGATTACTAATTTTAGTTTTAAAAATTTTAGACACTATTTATTTAATGTTGGGAGAAAGAAACACCATGATATTTTAAAACAAGAACATTGTATTTGATAGCATGTATGACATGAATCACGAAGCATAAAAAGAAATATAACATCATGATACATTATGATATGTATGATATTTAAAATAAATTATATTTATTTAATAGAATTAAATTTATGAAATAATTAGTTAGGTTTCATCACAGTCAACATTAAGTTTCTTTTAAATCTTATATTACACACAAGGCTTAATTTTAGAGAACAACAATATAATCTTAATATTATTATCTAATATGATAGTATTTGCATAGATGTTGGAATATAAGGTATTAATAAAATTAAATATATTTTTAATATTTATATTTTACACACATTTATTGATTATCTATTGATTATACATAATAATAATAATCTTTTTAAAAAATAGATATTTTAGAAAAAAAATATGTTTTCCTAAAAGACAGTTTAGTCACGCTTCGAGTACATAATTGAAAATTAATTTCAAACAATTTTATAAAATTTATTTGAAAAACTTAATTTTCCAAATATATATACAAAATTTATCTTATGTTTAATTTTTGGGAAATTCTTGAGATGTTTTATTTTTTGATGAATAGGGAAAAATAATGGATTTTAATTGAAAACTACATTTTGATATAAATAATTTAGTGATAAATTATTTTTTAATTTTTTTAAAGTAAAAATAGATAAATTATCCATTTATTAATCTAATTCATGTCATTGAAATCAATGTCACATTGAAGTTTTCTTAAAACATTTTAAACTTTTGAATTTCACACTTTAAAAAACATGGTTTCTCACAATTTATGTGGGATTAATTTTAATATAGTTTTAACCAATTGTGTGTATATAATTTAGAGAATGGATTTAATATTTGGAATCATAATAATTTATAATGTTTCATAAGTTCAAATCAGGTTTTTACAAAAAATTATTAGTGAAAAGAGTTAAAATTAATTATAGTGTTTATGATAAAAACAAGTTTACTTAGTGGTTAAATGTTGAATATAAGGTCAAAAAATGTCCCAAAACATGAAGAAAACCAATTGGGTGTATATATATATAACATATAACATATAGGATATAAAAACACCATTATGGGATCCTAGTAACATGAATAAAAACATTGGTGTAATTCACTCTTACAAGAAATTACACGTATTCCACTAACCCCACTAATAGAAGTCCACCCCATCTCCCAAACTCTTCCAACATTAAAACACATTTTTTAAAGCCATTAACTTCCAAAATAACTAGAAAAATTCAATCCCATGATACTATAAGTCTTATTTTTTATATAATTAGAACCTTTTATTGTTTTTGTGAAATCCTAATTAGGATACCTAAATAATAAGTAATCTTTTTCTCAAAATATTTTCTATTTAATTTCCTTATACAACTAATTCAATTCATATTACTCCATAATTTTATAATACACCAATATATTAAATATAATAATATGTTTTTATGTTATGTTTATGATCTATAACATCACACACTTTCATAAAATGTGTTACAAATCATCGTTCGTGTGTACAGTAGAGTACATTCTCGTGAACCGATGTCATTCATTTTTTACATTACCACATTTAAGAGTTTTGAATAATGATGGATTTATAATTTTATATTATATATATAAGGTTTATGATGTTATTATGATTCATTAATTATTATATCACACATACATTTATGCTTTTAATTTTGTGGGAATACTATAATGTTGCTCGTGTGTATGACAGACTGTCGCCTTACAAAGTGATGTTATTAATTCATGCATTATATGGAATGTATAAATGATTGGTTTAATAAACATATGTGTCATATATTACATAAAAATAATAATAAAATGATAATATTAATACATATAATTCATTTTTCTATCATTCAATACACAATAAAATGGTAATAGTTTTTAAGAGTATGTACAACCTACCATCTCCATAAAATTGTCTATTTCATTTCCTATCATAAAATATTATTTATTAATATAAATAAATATATGATCATGAAATAATTAAGAGGAAAAAATAACAAGTCAAAATATACTTGAAAAATAAGGCAATTAATGCCCAAAATAATGAAAATAATGAAAGATCTTAAAAAATGGGTGATAAAATTTTATAAAATTATCATATATGATACAGATTAATACTGCTATTTTATAATCTAATAACATGTTTAACCCCAATATATAGGAGTTCAAATCATGTATGAACAAATGGAAATCATGAGGTAATAGATTTCATCACAATTGCATTTCAGTGAGGAATATTGTAATGATATAAACCTAATAACATTTATATGGTGTATATACTGCACCTATGACATTTAATATCATTAATAATTCATTAATAATGATATTTTACATTTCTATTTTAATTATTACATCTTATTATATTTTAGATTAAAGTTACCAAGTTGTACAAAAATTTCGTAACTAAATTTCTTTCTTTTAGGATATATTACTTCTTTATTGTCATCAATATTATATGATAATGTGTATAATAACATTGTACTATATATGTTTTTATTTTAACTTGTTTTATGTGTATTTATTGTTGATAAACATAATTTATTAATTTAATAATTATCACATCAGCATTATAATAATTATAAAGGTTTATTTCACAATCACATTCTAATTGAGATTATTTGTTCTTGAATTTAAATTAGAGGAAACTATTTGATCACTGATTAATAAACCATTTTAATTTTTTTATCCTATAGTTATTCATGATATTTTTCATGATATATTACCATTTTTACACTATTTGGTAGTTAAAATTATTGATAAAGTTTTTTAGTAAAATTTGAATTCATTTCTCTTTTTGGTCAGAAATCTATTTTCATACAAAACCATGTTTTATAATAATGTTTTAAAAAAATAATTAACATTTTCAAGATGATTTATTGAATGGCTTCATCAAACAATTTTTCTTCTTATAAAATTTCTTCAATGTAATCTTCTTTTTGATTTCCAATCAAGGAAATTTTTTATTCATTTTAACATTATAAAGGAATGATTTTTATGGAATGTACGAAATTACCCACTAACATGGCCATCATTTCATTGACGATCCTTTTTAAAGTTTAATAGGTTATTTTAAAATATTGTTTTTAAAAATTTGTTTTAAATGAAAATGAATTCCACAATATTTTTTGAAATGAATATGATATTTTTCTCATGATTATTTTAAAGAAGTTTGTAATGTATTTCTATTAATCAAAGACAAAATCCATTTATTATTTCTCAAATTGTTATATGCTATATTGTTGACATACTTATTCTTCCTCTTTATTTTTTATAATCCTTAGAATGAATAAAATTATTGAAATTCACTTTTTTAATTCATTGGTTTGTATTGAATAACATTCCATTGAAATGTTCACTTTCCTGTGATCATTGGACTTTAAATTTCTGCTAAATATAGACATTATTTATAATTTATATTATTATTTCATAAATTGTATACCATTTATAAATATGGTTTTCACTTAAAAATTTATTTGATTATCTGGGTAAATATTGATAAATATGTACTCATTACTCAATACATATATTTGATAAGGCACATTGTTGATGAATTAAATTGATCATTTGATATATGAGGAATGATTTAGAATGGAAGGAAATGGGTTGGGGATAATTAAAAGTAATCCCCTAGATGCATCGATGGTATCATGGGATGAATCGGTTGGATATCATCAACTAATTGGGTTTTTAACCAGTTTATTTTAAACCATATTTTGAAAGGTCTTGATGGTAAAGGTTCAATGTTCATACTAAAATAGAGTCCAATAACTAACAAATGCCTAAATTTAGAATTTAGTTATTATTATTCATGATATTTCCAATATGATATTATATCTTTATTCATTTCATTTTTAGTTCATTGATTAAATGGAATGTGTTTTTAGTTATTTTCATTTCCTTCATTATTTTCTCTTATCAATTTATTTAAGAGAAATGTGTGATCAATTATTTATTTTTCCATGTTGATAATGATCATTGGTTTATTAGTAATTTTTTTTGTATATAACCCTTACAAGAAATTTTTTCTAACTATTATTTAATATCCTTTACCTATGATTCCATGATGATTATTATGTCTGATATGCATGGATATTCTTGATATAATAAATTTATTCTAAAAAACAATTATGTTGTAATGTTTGCATTAAATTTTAATACAAGACTCATGTATGTATATAGTTTATAAATATTACTAAAATATTTGGTCCTTTAGGATGTGATTTCCTTGTATCTTATAACAATGTTATGCCTGCAAGAACCGGTTCCAGGTAGCTAGGGTCTAGGTCGTTACACCCTCCAAACAGAAGTTGATATCAAATGAATATTTTTCAAATATTATCATTTGTATCTATGTATATTAAATAGTTTATTATATTGAATATTTCTAATGAAATAAAGTTATACCACCAACCATATTCTACTAAGGCACTAAAATCAAATATTCTATATACCTATATAATTAAAAAACTATCCATCAACCCTTATAATGTTGTCATAAAATATCTTTAAAACTATCCTCTACTCAAATAATATATGCTACAGTCATTCTTTATCCGTATAAAATCTTTAAAGGGTTGAAGTGTCAGATTTTTAGGAATCTAGAAAAAAAATAATTCTAAAAATAATTCCTTTTTTATTTTATTAAAACCCACAACAATGTAATAACATTGTTCATGGTCATATGTCTATGGGTATGTGGATATTTAAATTATGATAAGGTAATTTTTCTTGGAAATGAAATTTTGATCATGCTTGTTGAACTCATACTAGGACCTCTCAGTTTACTACTAGTTTTCACAAACAAGTTAAAATTGGGTATATTAATTCTTTATAATGTGATATTTTCTTTGAGGAGTTTCAATATAACTTATAACTTTTTTATATTTATATGATATGTTCCCTTTATTATTTAATTAATTACCATGATAAGCTTTAAAACACCACCTATAAAGAACCCATTATCAATAATCATTTATGGGATTATCTCATAAATAACCACAACTAAATATAAAAAACATTAATCATTTCATTAAAATAATATTTATATATTTTGACCATTCTATTTATCAAATAATAATTTAACCAAATCATACATTTTCTAGATCCATATGGGTTAATATTTCATGTCTTTCTCTATTAACAATTGACCAGTAATGAAATTGATTAAACCGAAAAATTTCTCATACCAATTATCCATATTTTTTTATGTATTATCATTATAATATCACTGGTAAATGATTTATTACTTGAAATCGGGATTCTTTATGTTCTTATCTCAAATTTGGAGATTAATAATTCCATCCATATTTTTTATGTACTTATTTAAAATATTTTAATTTCACTCTAAATGTGATGTTGAGATAAAGCTTAATAAATACATATGATTTGAAAACTCCTTGATAAATAGAGTATAATAAAATAAGGATTTCCAAATATATGTGAATATAATGATGAATCAAGACTAATGCGCCTAATTAGATGGACCATGGTAAGGAAAAATCCCCCACAAGGAAGAAATTCCATAATCATGAAAAATTTTCACATCAATGGATAGAGTTTTCTAAAAAACATGACATTTATCAGTGATGTGATGAATTGAACACATATAAGAGATATTGGGATATAGTTAATAAACTATTATATAATAATATTACATGATTCATTGTTTCTATCATACATAGTGTTATTTTCATTGATAAGAACTTTTTGGAAGTGAACAAACAATAATGTGATGACTAAAAGGTTATTTTATATGAGGGGATATTCTTATAGAAAGTAATAATGAAATAAGGATGTCAAAAAAACCATCATAATTTATATTATAATATTATATAGTTTAGAAAACATTATGATGTAAATATTGTTAATAAAAATATTTCCTTAAGGGTGAAAAACTAAATGTGGTATAAATGTAAAGTCACCCATAACCACAAAGGAATATTATATAAAAATTAATATTTTAATAATAAATTTGAGTATTTTTATAAGCTATTAGTTTTACGTAATAATATATAGACTTCCTAGTATTTACTAAATAAGTAAGGAAACATTTTTAAACAACGTTCATTTAATGCAGGAAAAATTAATACCACTGTAAAGACCCAGAAATTTCAAGGAAAATTTTTTCTTAAATACTTTGTAATTTTACAAGTCGGCTGTTTCTGACGGAACTTGATTCCGAGACCCGGTGTGCCCAGAATCAATTTCTAAAGTTTTTTTCGGGTACGTTCAGTAAACGTACGTGTGGGTTTTTCTATCTTTTGAATTTGTGCTTAGAACTGAAATTTGAGGAAACCGATGAACTCGCAGCACCGGTATTCGCTTAAGGGGACTTTTACCGCAGTTGCGTTTAATGTGGGTTGAAAGTTAATTTTTTGGGGTTTAATAAAAAAGTTAAATAAAATTGTTGTGAACAAATTTATTTATCTTGGGTAGTTAAATCCTACATGGGGAAGTTATTGGTGGGGCCCACACCCACATAACCTCTCATGAGAGGATATTTGTGAGGTGAGGCCCACAAGAGCCCTAAACCTTTCACCTTCCCTCAACTCCCCATTAACTCCCCTTCATTAAATGTTGACAACTCCCCACTATTAATGTCAACTCTTCACCTTCTCTTTTAATGCCAACAACTAGGATTGATTAAATGCTACATTTAATTAATCCTTGATTTATTTTTGAATTAATTCGAATTGCATGGAAATTATTTTTAATTGAGGAAGTCTTTCTAATAATTTTGGTTGGAAAATATTTGGTGCGGAGAGCCTTTGGAGAATTGGAAGAGAAATACATCGTTCTTCGATGAAGAACAACGCCCTCTTCGACGAAGAACACCGATTCCACCGAAGAACGACGACGAGTCTTCCTTACTTCTCCTCTAACGTTGGCGGGACGACACCATTCTTCCGCAACGCCTGACTACCGCGACATTCGTCTTCTGCGGCTCGGCAACGTGCGACATCATTTTTGAGGTAGGGGTCATTTTTGATTAATTTAAATCCTCGTACCTCATCTTTTATTGTGGTACATTGTTAGCCGAATGTTATCATCTAACGCGGAGGGCGTTGGACGAACAAACACGGCCTGACATCCCTCCGATGGTTTTTAATGGTTGACGATGGTGGTGGCACAATGGTGCCACCGGTAAAGAAAACCGCAGAAGAATCTGGCAGCGCAAATGACACCTGGTCGCTAGAGTTGTGCGAAGAGCAGGACCGCAGCCACCACGGGTTACGGCAATGCCAGAGCGGCGCGGTGCCATCGTACCGCGCCAGAGGAAGAGGGCCACGACCAGGAGGGCCGCGATGGTCTGAAGAAAGCGCGGTGCCATCGCATGGTGTGGTAGTGGGGCCGCGGCCATGCGAGCTGTAGTGGTCGGAGATAGCGCGGTGCCGTCGCGCGGTGCCGGAAGGGGAAGTCACGGCTGTGCCACCGTGGATAGGCATGAGGGCGGCCAACTGAGTCAGCCACCAGCGAGGGTGTGCCAGGGAGGAACCCGATGGGTTCTGTGGAGAGGAACCGGCACTTTCCGGTTCTGTTGCGGGAGGCAGGGGGCAAGGAAGGCGTGGCTGGGCCGTGGCAGATAGGCAGAAGGGCGGTCGGCTGAGCCGGCCGCCGGCGAGGGTGTTCCAGGGTGGAACCCGACGGGTTCTGTGGAGAGGAATCAGCACTTTCCGGTTCCATTATGGGACACAGGGGGCACAAAACTAGCCCCTTGTTTTTTTAGGGAGGGCCCCACAGGGCACCGTCGCCGCCTGGTCAGCGTGACTAGGCGGGCTTCACCACCCCAGCCACACGGCTAGGTTACCGCGTCACGCGGGCCGCCACGCCACGCGGGCCGGGCCATCGCCCTGGGTCGGGCCGGCATCCTTGGTCGGGCCTCACCCTACCGGGCTGGACCTGGACCCGGGTCGGGTCGACCCGGTTCGGGCCGCCCAGGGTGGGTTCGGCCGGGTCGGACCGGGCCCAGACCCCCCCTTTTTGGACCATTTTTGGTTATTTGCCCATAACTTGAGCTACAGACCTCCGATCGATGCACCGTTAGTTGCGTAGGATTAATCGGATTGATACAGTTGTTTTGGTATATTAAACTTTAGGTTTTGGCGAATTTTGGGTATGGATGTATTGGTTCGAACTCAAACCAACCGGGTCTTCCGAGTGGAAACGCTTATAACTTAAGGACCAAACGTCCGATTGACGTGCCATCAACTACGTTGGTTTTCTTTTGATGAGATGGTTCTTTTGGAATAATCAAAATGGGATTAGATTGAGATTAGAGTATGGTTAGGTTGGTTTTATCTTAAAAACCAACCGGGCCCCTGGAATGGAAAAGCCAATTACTCACAGACCGGGCGTCCGATTGATGTGCCGTGTGTTTTGTTGAGACCCCTATGACGGGGCAGACCTTTGTGATACTTCTACGTGAGAATTTGTGACACTTAGAGTATCGACTAGTAACTTATGGATGGGATCCTCCCGGAGACGAGCGTACGAAGTGCAGAGACCTAGTAGCTATAGACCTGAAGACTGCTTGACTGATTCGACTCGGAGTGATTCGACTAGCCCAATGGACGGAGTGCCTGGTTTGGCGGCAGACCCATGGAAAACAGAGCGCCTGGTTTGGAAGTAGACTCATGGTACTTGATAGGAGGAGTACCTATGACGGCTATTAGGGGGAGTGCCCAGTTTGGCGGTAGACCCACAGCGGAAGAGCGCCCGGTTTGGCGGCAGACCCGCGGTACTCGACAGGAGGAGTACCTCAACAGTCTAAGGTTAGTGAGTAGCACCTCAGAATCGTGATTGGGCCACTATACTTGATAGAGGAGGAGTTCTCCAGCAACTATGGTTTGGATAATGAAAATCATGGTTTGAGCTGATTCAATGACCATTGTGTTTTCCCCATGATTGAGATGGGTTAATTGATAACTTAGGTATATATATGGGCATATACCTATGTAAAGGTTATCTGTTGATATCTTTATTTTTGGTTTATCTTTGTTAGATTTAGTGATACCTTTAGTATCTTGGGGTCCCTACTGAGTATCGTTATACTCACCCCTACATGGGCTATGCCCACACCTCATTGTGTTGGATGCAGAGGACAGACAGCGTTGACCAATACAGAGTGTACGAGGACTGGACAGTACCCGGAGGTGGACACTTGGCGTGACGGCACATGGAGCAAAAAGATAGACACAGAGTGTTGAGGAGGACATCTGTACCTACCCTTCAGGTAGGAACCCTGAGGACGATCCAGGAGCTGCTTCACCATTCATCTGTTTGTCTTTTCAGTTGTACTTTTTTTTAGTTGTAGCTGTACCTTTCTATTGGGCTTGTATTTCCGGCTCCTTTGTACTTTCAGCACTCTTGTTATAGTACTTTACTTAGTGTTTGATTCCACTTGTTCTCTGGTTGTGTGTGTTTACATTTTATAAAGGAAATGCCTTCACAGTTCTAGGGAATTACGCCTTTGGTGTTAGTCTCCAGCCCCTGGACTATGGAAGGCAGTCTTGGGGTAGTCACGATGCAGGCCCCGGGGGACGAGTCATGACAAATTGGTATCAAAGGGAGGTTCTACCGCAGAACTCAGGACTCTGTTTTTTACTTTTATGAAGCAATAGTGTTAAGAGTACCGAGTGTGGTTTTCAGTTCAAGGAGTCCAGTGTTGGTGCGGTGGCTGACGTATCCATACACCAGGACCCTGACTTTTGATTTCCGACTCAGTGTACGAAAACACTGATTGCGTGTGTGTTTTCAAAAGATTTCTTAAAGTCAACTCAAACTAGGTCAGCTCACCAGGTATAGTCTTTGACCGTGTCACATCTGTTTCTTTCAAGATGCCTCCCCCAGGACGACCAGCTAGAGCCCCGAGAGTTGAACGTACTGACAGCCCGCTGAGCGACGAGGCCTCAGTACATGGCCCTCTTCCATTTGAGGCACCATCGGTACTACTTATCGTTGGGCCACTGATGACACCAGCCCCAACAGTAGGAGATGCACACCTCTTGAGCGCACTGCATGAGTTCCATTGCCAGAGGCCACCTAGGTTCTAGGGAGAGACGGACCCCCAAGCATCTGAGGATTGGATGGAGGCTGTGGTGAGAGTCTTTAGACTGATAGGGACACCCGCTGACTTTATGGTGATACTTGCTGCCAGCCTCCTTCAGGAAGCAGCAAGAAGATGGTGGAGCCTAATGCTCCAGATGCATGATGAGGTGACACTTCTATAGGCATACTTTGAGAGCCTTTTCTGGGTGGAGTTTGTACCAGCCACCCTTCAAGCGGTGTGGATACATGAGCTACTGCATCTTCAGTAGGGTAGCATGACAGTGGCACAATACTCAGTGAGGTTCACCGACCTCTCCCGCTACTCCACTGATATGGTACGAGGCCCATTCTTCAGGGCCCAGACCTTTGAGCAGGGAATCAGGCGAGAGATTAGAGCTTTAGTTGTCTCCCACAGCATCCCGACATAGAAGAGGGTGTTAGAGCGATCCCTCCTAGTGGAGAGTTTCCTTGATGAGAAGTCTCCAGCAGCGGGACCCACCACTAACCGACATGCAGCGGAGCCTTCTGTAGATGGTAGTAGACAGATGACACAGAGGCCCAAGAGGACCATACCTACTGGTTGTCGACCGAATGACTCAGGATTGGTAGTGCGGGGCACCCAGGTTGGAGACAGAGCCAGGCATACCAGGAACAGACAGTGTTACTCCTGCGGTGGGCTTGGTTACATGACACGTGACTGTCCGACCCGCCATGCATATGATCAACAGATAGATGAAGGACCTCCCAGGTAGAGGCAGTGGTTCGATTGTGATGGGCCATAAGGAGCTGGTCGTACAACTGGTGGTGGACGACGCTTCGAGGTGCTGCCACCACCACCACCAGGACATCCACACCGACCGCATGGAACGGGTGGATATGGGAGAGAACAGCTTCAGGCAACTGAAGCATATGACTATGGAGTTCTAGAATCATGTGTAAAGGAGAGGGACTAGTTCCAGGCATAGAGGCCTTTGTTCATGATGCTTCTAGCTTCATTAATTTCGTTATTGTGGTAGCTCTGTATTTTTTTATTTTGAGCTGCAGTAATAAAAGACACTTATCCTTGTGAAGTTTTCTTCCCTTCCTTTTTGTGTGGTTAATAATAAGAGGTTCCAGTTTAAACTATTGACTTGAACCTCAATTTCGAGATTTCTAATAGAGGAGACCCTGTAACCACACACTGATGCCGAAAATGTGACTCAACCTTTGGAGGCGAGAGTAACAGTTGGATCTCTTGGTAGTAGCGTCGAGGCCTTACAACGTCGTCCATGGCATAAATTATTATCATTCATGTTAGGATTGACTGTATTAGGCAAAGGATGTGGTTTATACAGGGGATGAGACCAGATTTCCCTTTTTGGCAAAGGATAAATCTTAGCAGCTCTTGTAGAATGTGGGCGAAGAAGGGTGAAGACGAGTTCTTACAATTGGCTAGTTTCACCCATTTTTTGTTGAGAGAACAGTTTACGGTTCACACTAATCTAAATAGTCTCAGGTGTGTATTCTTTAAGAAGAACTTGAACCTGAGACAGTGGCGGTGGCTTGAGTTCCTCTGGGATTATGACTTCGAGATAGTCTATACTCCTGGGAAGAGGAACGTTGTTGCAGATTCTCTCAGTAGGAGTTCAGGAATTCAGCTGTTAGGAGAGGCGATAGAGCCGCTGGCTGCCTTACATACATCCTTTGTGGATAGAGATGGTGTAGCCTATCTATAGTTTTTACAGTCATTCCTCCACATCTTTAGTAGACTAGGCGAGGTGGCTTACCGCCTGGCCCTTCTACCTCAGTTGCACCGGGTGCACGACATCTTCCACGTATCACAACTGAGGAGATACCTGCACGAACCATCCCACGTCATCGACCACGGGGAGCTGGACATCGAAGATGGGGAAACATTCACAGAGGTTCCAATGGAGATTGAGGATCAACTAGAGCATGTCCTACGTGGACAGTCGATTCCTCTGGTGTGCATTCGCTGGCAGCACGAGAACCTCCAGAAGAGCACATGAGAGCGGGAGGCTCAGATGCGTGCTCAGTACCCCCATTTGTTTCCCTCGTGTGTGTTGTAGTTTTTTGAGGACATAAATCCCTGAGGTGGGAGTAATTTAAAGACCCATAAATTCCAAGGAAATTGTTTTCTTAAATACTTTGGAATTTTACGAGCCTGCAGTTTCTGACGACACTTGATTCTGAGGCATGGTGTGCCCGGAATCAATTTCTGAAGTTTTTTTCGGGTACGTTCAGTAAACGTACATGTGGGTTTTTCTATCTTTTAAACCGGTGCTCAGAATTGAAATCCGAGGACACCGATGAACTCGTAGCACCGGTATTCACTTAAGGGGACCTATATCATAGTTTCATTTAATGTGGGTTGAAAGTTAATTTTTTGGGGTTTAATAAAAAAGTTAAATAAAATTGTTGTGAACAAATTTATTTCTCTTGGGTAGTTAAATCCTACATGGGGAAGTTATTGGTGGGGCCCACACCCACATAACCTCTCATGAGAGGATATTTGTGAGGTGGGGCCCACACGAGCCCTAAAACTTTCACCTTACCTCAACTCCCCATTAACTCCCCTTCATTAAATGTTGACAACTCCCCACTCTTAATGTCAACTATTCACCTTCTCTTTTAATTCCAACAACTAGGATTGATTAAATGCTACATTTAATTAATCCTTGATTTCTTTTTGAATTAATTCGAATTGAATGGAAATTATTTTTAATTGAGGAAGTCTTTCTAATAATTTTGGTTGGAAAATATTTGGTGCAGAGAGCCTTTGGAGAATTGGAAGAGAGATACATCATTATTCGATGAAGAACGGTGCCCTCTTTGACGAAGAACGCCGATTCCACCGAAGAATGACGATGAGTCCTCATTACTTCTCCTCCAACGTTGGTGGGACAACACCGTTCTTCCGCGACGCCCAACTACCGTGACGTTCATCTTCCACGGCTCGACGACGTGCGATTTCATTTTTGAGGTAGGGGTCATTTTTTATTAATTTAAATCCTTGTACCTCATCATTTATTATGGAACATTGTTAGACGAATGTAATCATCTAACACAGAGGGAACGAGCCGAACAAACATGGCCCAACGTCCCTCCGATGGTTTTTAATGGTTGACGATGGAAGTGGCGCAATGGTGGCATCGGTAAAGAAAACCGCAGAAGAATCCAGCAGCGCAAATGAATGTCGCAATACGCTAGATGAAGAGGGTCATGGCCAGGAGAGATGTGGCGGTCAGAAGAATGTGCGGCGCCGTCACGCCGCGCGATAGAGGGGCCGCGGACATGTGGGCCACAACGGTAGAAGATAGCGCAGTGCCGTCACCCCTCATCGGAAGGGGAAGTTGTGGCTGGGCCAGGGCGGATAGGCAGGAGGGAGGCCAGCTGAGCCGGCCGCCGGTGAGGGTACACTAGGGCGGAACCCGGCGGGTTCTGTGGAGAGGAACCAGCGCTTTCCAGTTCCATTACGGGAGACAAGGGGTGAAAAACCACCCCCTTGTTTTTTTAGGGTGGGCCCCGCAGGGCGCCGCCACCACCTGGTCAACCTGACCAGGCGGGCTTCACCGCCCTAGCCACGTGGCTGGGCTACCGCGTCAAGAGGGCCGCCATGCCACGCGGGCCGGGCCGACGCGCCACGATGGCCGGGCCGGCGCCCTGGGCCGGGCGAGCATCCTGGACCACGCTGCGCCCTATCGGGCCGGACCCGGACCCGGGTCGGGTCGACCATGTTTGGGCCGACCTAGGGTGGGTTGGGCCTGGTCAAACCGGGCCCAGACCCCCCCCTTTGGACAGTTTTCGGTTATTTTCCCATAACTTGAGCTACGGAACTCCGATCGATGCACCGTGAGTTGCGTAGGATTACTCGGATCTAGATGGTCATTTTGGTAAATTACACTCAAGGTTTTGGCGAAGTTTGTATATGGACAGGTTGGTTTGAACCTGAAACCAACTAGGCCCTCGGAGCAGAAACACTTATAACTTAAGGACCAGACGTCCAATTGATGTGACGTCAACTACGTTGGTTTCATTTTGATGATATTGTTCTTTTGGAATACTACATGTGGGATTCAGTTGAGATTGGAGTATGGTCGGGATGGGTTTAGCTTAAAACCCAACCAGGCCCCTGGAACGAAAAAGCAATTAACTCACAGACCGGGCGTCCAATTGACGCGCTATCTGTTGCGTTGAGACCCCTATGACGAGTCGGTCCTTTGTGATAATTCTACGTGAGACTTCGTGACACTTGGAGTATCGACCAGTAGCTTGTGGAGCGGATCCTCCCAGAGATGAGCGTACAGAGTGCAGAGAGATAGTAGCTATAGACCTAATGACTGCTTGACCGATTCAACTTGGAGTGATTCTACTGGACCAGTTGACAGAGCACCTAGTTTGGCGGCAGACCCACAACGGACGAAGATTTTGTTTTGGCAGCAGACCCGCGGTACTCGATAGGAGGAGTACCTCTGACGGCTATTAGGGGTAGAGCCTGGTTTGGCGGCAAACCCACAACGAATGAGCACCCGGTTTGGCAGCAGATCTGTAGTACTTGATAGGAGGAGTAACTCAGCAGTCTAAGGTTAGTGAGTAGCACCTCGGAGTCATGACAGGGCCACTGTACTCGACAGAGGAGGAGTTCTCCAGTAGCTTTGGTTTTGATAATGAAAATACTGGTTTGAGTTGAGTCAATGACCTTTGTGTTTTCCTAATGATTGAGATGTGTTACTTGATAACTTAGGTATATGTATGGGCATATACCTAAGTAAAGGTTATCTGTTGAGATCTTTCTTTGTGGTTTATCCTTGTTGGATTTAGTGAGACCTTGAGGGTCTCAGGGTCCCTACTGAGTATCGTTATACTCACCCCTGCATGGGCTATGCCCGCACCTCGTTGTGTTGGATGCAGACGACGAACAACGCTGACCGAGGCAGAGTGTATGAGGAATGGATGGTACCCGGAGGTGGAAACTCAGTGTGACTGCGCACAGAGCGGACTGATAGACACAGAGTGCTGAGGAGGACATCTGTACCTGCCCATCAGGTAGGAACCCTGAAGACGATCCAGTAGCTGCTTCATTATTCAGCTGTTTGTCTTTTCAGTTGTACTTTCTTTCAGTTGTAGCTGTACCTTTCTGTTGGGATTGTATTTCCATCCCCTTTACACTTTCATCACTCTTGTTATACTGCTTTACTTAGTGTTTTCTTCTGCTTGTTCTCTGGTTGTGTGTGTTTACGTTTTATAAAGGTAATGTCTTCCCAGTTCTAGGGAATTGCGCCTTTGGTGCTAGTCGCCAGCACCTGGCCTATAGAAGGTGGGCTAGGTGTAGTCATGATGCGGGCCCCGGGGGATGGGTCATGACAACCATATTCAATAAAAATAAATTAAACTTTATTTTTTACCAATACAAGTACACTTAATATAACAATACTTGACACAAGAAATGAAAATTTAATAACTATTGGTTTTTAGAGTAGGAAAAAATTATATCTCAAAAATAACTTAAGAACACTACTCAAATAAATATTAATCAAACTTTACTAGATTCATTGCATTGAAAATTTTAGTCAAAAAAATGATACTATATTAATCTGAGATATAATTTCTACAATGTTTTCAAATTAAATGTAATTTTTTTACTGGGATAAAATAACTTTTAATGAGTATTAAGAAAAATATACATCATTGAAAAAAATAAATATAATTGGATGTACTAATACTAAATAATAAATGCAAAAAAATTGTAAACAGAGATATTTTGGGTGATTATTACCATTAATGTTTCTTGGGATAAAATTATCACTAAATGGTTTTGACGTGACATATCAATTGAAAAAAATGAGGTCTATGTAAAAAAATTATTTCTATTATTTCTAACGCATTTATATTTAAATTAACAGGTTTAAATATTTCCACTTTTATGTGAAAAATTTTTCCATGGTAGGGATTTTGATTATTTTGATTTATTCCCATATCCCATCCTTCGAAAGGTAGTTATAATCTCAGAATTAGGGGACGATTATGGAACATTTCATCTAATGGAAGGTTGAGTGGTTAGATTTTCACATAAATTCAGTTATTTCTTAGTCTCATACTCCCTAATATATTTAATAAATATACGTTAAATCCTTCCCAATTTAATCCTTGTGGAAACCATATAATTAAAATTATTTATATAATATTTTGGAGAATACCATAAGGTTATATGGATGTGTGTGATTGGGACATTGTATACATTCATTTATTCCTTATGTTCAAATATGAGTGAATTTTATGCTCTACACAAAATTAAGACTAGTTTTTTAGTTTAATTATAGGAAGGGTGGTGATCTATATTTTTTTTCATAGATAAATAGGAATTCAATAATTTGTAATATATTGTAGAGATAATCATGAAATATAGTCTATAGGGGATGCTCCTAGTTATACTCTATCCAGGACCCATGTAGTTTAGAGTATACTAAGGAATTTCATGGTTTAGAGTCCAGTGGGGATAGATAGGGTTTAGAGTCCCATTTGGATGCTCACTATTTAAATTCCTATGGGGACACATTTTTTAGTTTCCACTAGGGACACTCTATAATTTAACACTATATAAGTTTGAAATTTGGGGTTTGACATTTCTTAGAGGGAATAATGGTGTTGTAATTTTTTATAGGATTGAACCTCCAAGATAAATCCTTAATATCATATTGTTAAAGAGAATTATAACCCCCATAGTTCGATATTGATAGTTTAATTTCATGAAACTCGATGGTTCTATATAGTTTAACATCAAGTGGTAAGGAATATTCTGTAATGAATTAGATGAGAGTATTGGATTTTACGAGGATTACACATGTGTTACCAAAAAAGGTAAAGGAATTGAAAACCTAATTCTCACCCCTGGCCCAATTATTTTCCTTTTTATTTTATTTTATTTTATATAAATTATATTATGTGTTGATATTTAATTAAATTCCCATCCTGTTTAAAATTTTAGTTTTTTAAATTTCAGTATAAGAGCATAATTTTTCCATGATTAGTAAAAAAGTGTGAAAAACCCATTAAAATGTATATATAATTTTGTCAAGAACAAATGAATGATCAATATATAGTTCACTAAATTGTGTTCCCTACCCAAGCGATGTATTGTAGTCCTACTATATTACCTATATGATTAGCACATGGTTTGGACCACTATACAACCAAAGCATGTGCAGTTTCAAATAACATAAAAAAATAAATTCTATTTAAAATTTTCTATCACTATTTTATACTTCAATTGAGTCAAACCCTTTAAAAAACCCAATTTAATTCTACCTAGAGACCAAGAGGATCCTAAACATGTAAAAACACTTCTATGGTATCCTTCCTCCTATTATTTTGAGTGCATTTGACATAGGTAAGTCCTCTCTTCCTCATTATCCTCCTTCCTCAACCTTTCTTATCCACTTTCATCTTTCCATCACTATGAATTGAGGTTGGAAAAAACCTATGGTGTTTTAATACATTAATTTTTATTTTTTTACTAATTGTAATTCATTATCTTGAAGGTTTCCACTGTCTTAGTTGATGTGAATCTAGGACTCCAAAAATAAAAGCATTGAGTTATCCTTTGATTTTTTTAGTTTTCCCTTTATATTTTGGCATTAAATTAAGGAAAATTAATTTAATTTTCCTTATAATAAAAACTTTTGTATAATATAATAGTATTAAATATTTCAATAATTAATTTAAGGTAAAATAATTCTTCTCATTATTTTCATTTCAATTTAATAGTTTACCCTAATTAAAATTTTATTTTAATTCGATTTTTTATAAATTGATCATGTTTTTTTTGATTAAATCCTGAGTTTCCTTTTTAAATGAATTTATATTTTTTTAAATATAGTTTTTTATTACTGAAAATAAGGAAGTGTAACATGTTATTTACTTTGAATTGGAAGTATTTACTTGAATTTACAAGTATTGACTTACTCATCTAAACTTTTTATTTAAAAATAAGGGGAACCATTGCGATTTAAATGTGATAAACATGATATATTTTCAAATAATTATTTAATTTTATTTACAAAATAATTTATAAAGACTAGTTTTCATTTTTAAAATAATTTTTTAGAATTTTTTTAAATTTGATTGAAAATCCTTGGATTTATATTGGTAGTCACCTTTTGCTAGAATTTTGTGTATGGTTTGGAATCTTCCCTTGGTTATTATTCATCATAAGTGATTGTGGTAATTTTGGAATTATATATTATTGTTTTACTTTATTAATATATAATTTTTATTATGGTTAAAACCACATTGGAACACCACATGCTTTGGTAGGGTAACCTAAATTTGGAAGAGTTTGATTTCCACTAGCTATTCCTCGTGAATTAAATGTTATACCCTTTCCATTTTACAGTGATGTCAAAATATTTACACTAATTGAGGATATCTATAATTAGTGGTTCTAATTCAAGGATTCCCCTATCTCTAGTGACCATTAGGGTGTTTATCCCAATAGGAGTCCAATATAATTCATGCTTTCTTGAGTTCTTATTATTCATCTTTTATTTTATATAGCCTATGATTATTAATTTATTTAATTCTTCTTGATCCATATTCATCCATATAAAAAAAAGATATTTTATAATTATATCTATAATATTATTTTAAACAATTTTTTTAAATGTTATTTTATTAAATGAGGCTTGGGACGAATAAATTTTTTCCATAGAGGTTGTTCCCAATTAATTAAAATATAAAATAATGTTTTAAAATGATAATTTTTCTTTATATACTAGATTATTAAAAACATATCCTAAATAATGTATTTCAAAATATAATGGATAGTATTTTCAATTTAAATCGTTTACATGGGGTGTAGTTTACCTAGAATGATTGCTGATCTTAGTGCTCACACATATCGTAATTTTTATTTTCATGTCCAAAATTATCATTTACCACCCATGGGGTGTTGATTCACTAGTTGGATGGTGAATTATATAGTTGTATACTGATAAGTAATTTGTTTATTTTAATATATTTTCTTTTAAAACATTTGAAATGCATGCCTTTTCTCACTTTCTATGGATGAAGGGCAGTTATATTTTCTGGATGCTTGGAGAGAACTGGGGTCAGCTGCTGTTTTCTTTAGAGCGGACTGAGGCTAGGTTGAGTGGAGGCATTAGATAGATTATTTTTGTTTTTTAATGATTCTATATTTCTTTAATATTTTGATTATTATGTGATTTCGTGTGGACCTATGACATGTGGACTGGTCATGAAAAAAAATTATTTACTTCTCATAGCATTTTTATCAATCATTTTATGGGAAACAAATACTCCCACTAGCTAATTTGATGCCCACAATTCCTGAATCCACCTCGAGGTGATCCAGAACATACATTAGATATTTCACTAGTAGGATAAATTTTTCAATGGAGGGAAGAATCATGATGGTTTGTGAAAACCTGTGCAAAACATTCCTCAAAGGAATATTTGTAACGCCCCGACCCCAGCTACCCAGAGTCGGTGCATTACTTTTTAACATTGGCATGATCACAAAAGATCAAGTCTCGAAAGACCGATTAGTTTAGTAGCCTTGGAAACACTAGATACATTCGTAAACGTTACATTACATCATACAGTGAAAAACTACAATAAAAAAGTCTCCATAGTCCACTCTCATATCCTCTTCTGACAATCCCTGCAGGTCATTCATAAAATACTTCTTCACATCCTGGAAAATATTAAAACATTGAAAGGGGTGAGCTCAGATGCTCAGTAAGGATAACAATATTGCGGAAGCCTTCATAAATAAACATAAACATTTAAGGCAATGTATAACTAAAACAAAAGCCTTTTAAACTTGAACATCAACATAATATGGAAAAAGTAAAATGAGATAATTCCATTTACTTCTTCACATGGATATTCTACTGGTCGAATAATCACATGAAATATCATTAACCACTTTCATAATGAGGGAATGTATAATGCCAGACATTCTGAAACATTTTGTCAAGGCCTCGGCCAAGACATCTAAAATGATTAAGGCCTCGGCCAAAACCATAAATCAAATTGGGAAAGGGCCTCGGCCAATTCCACGTCTAGTTGTCTCATGAGACCTACCGATGCATCGAGGAGCTATAGCGGGCTCCACCCGTCACTTATTAAGTCCAATACATTCCTCATATGAATAGGTTTAAACATATCATAAACCATAACATAATCGTATCACATAAAACATGCATAAAAGAAAACATAACATTTCCACATTTCAATCACAAGATATAAATACAACACATTGATATAATAAAAACACTTTCAAAACCATTTTCAATACCAAAATAAAAGAAATTTAAAACTTTGTATTTATTTTTCATTAAAAAAAATGATGGCTTGTAGAGGAAGCCGAAACTCAAATAATGGTCACGGTGGCGGAGAAGTCGTTGTCGCCGCATAAGTATGGAAAGAAAAACATTCACTTTTGTCGTTTAGCAAAACGCTTCGTATAAAAAAGATTCCTTTTGAATAAACATAAAAGTCAAAGGGGTTTATACACCGTATAAAAGAAAGTTGTGTATAAAACCAAATATGCCTCAATGAAAGGGGATTGAGACGAAGTCCTTAAAAAGATAATTTTTTTATAAAGTAGGTATATTATGTGTATTCACTATAAGTACACATAAATAATGTAAAAATACAAGATAGAACATAATAATATCATGACATAATTTGAAAGTAGGAGATTAACCCAAAGAATAGAAATTGGGTTAAGAAGTTCCCCTACCTTGCGTCTTGTCCTGACTCGACCGTTCTTTAACCTCCTGAATAATAAACTAGAGTTAATTTCTATTTAATTAAGAACCTTTTTTATGTTCATTATTCCATTTATATCACTTATTACCATGTTATTAACATTATTTAATTATTTAAGTTAATAACGGTCGTTTTGTCGATCTTTGGTACTTGAGTCAAAAATAAACTTCTTATAATTACAAGTTGTTCATGTAGTGAAATATCCATTATATCCAGAATTATATTCATGATGTAGATATCATATATATCATATATATACAGTATATACATTCATTCATAATGTCACGTAACATTTAGAGGTAAGAAATGAAATGCACTGTTCATGGAGACGGTAAGCCGTACGTACGCATGAACGCTACTTTCATTTCTATTTCGTATTTAATGGAATGAAATCATAACGGTATAAATTTATAATATAATTACAGTATAATATAGTGTATAATACCATTTAATCCATCCTTTATACATCCCACATATGGCATTAACGATTCAAATCACTTTGAGGGGGCGGTAGTCCGCACTTCCTAAAATGAAATTATCGCATTTTACCCATAATGGAAATCATAAAGTATGCCATAAATGAGAAATACAGAAGCATAAGTAAAACATAAACATATTATATATCATATATAAAAATAGTGAAATCCTAATGGCCACCTTTGAAGGTGTTATATGAGTGTTGAACAATCATTATTTCGTGAGGCAGAAATTCGCCATCCACAGAAACCCTATGTTCTTTAACCATTAGATGTAGGTGTGTGTAATTGTAGCTAGAATCCTTCTTATAACAACATCCTAGTGTATTTAGGATACTGGTGTTGTTACAAAAGAAATGAATAAAAAGAGTTTAAGGGGTTGGAGAAGAAAAATAAAACAAAACAACATTAGAGAAGACATTACCTCAAAACCGGGTAACTCTTTTTTGATTTGAGCCAAAGGCTTCCTTGGGAAGAGTTCTGCCTAAAGTGAGGCTTCTAGGAGTAAGAGGGGGATGTTGGGAGAGTATTTGGTCAGAGTTTGGCCAAGCCAAATGGCTTGAAGGTGTAAATGTGGTGGGAGAGGTGGGGGCCTTTTATAAGTGGAGAGGAGGGGCTCTTTTGGAAAGATTGAAATGTTACATTATTATACAATGCTTTTCGGATTCTAAAGGTCCCACACTTATATAATTCGTGGCTAAGGTGATAAGGGTTAGAAATCTCCTCATCCAATAGGCTTTGGACAAATGTAAGCATTGGATTTTGCATTATCTTCTCATTTTATTTAAATCGTTAAATAATGAGGTCATCGCTGCATCATAATGATGTCATAAATAATTTAATTTATATAATGTCTACAATTATAAAAAAAATACTCTGATGTAGGAAATCTCTTTAGCTTTCTAATTAATATTTATAGTCAAAATTTGGACTTGTGTAACCCCACTTAAAAACTGTTTTAGTAAAACAACTCATGTTTGTGTCAATTTAATTTTAACATTAAATAAATATATATTAATGTCATTTTCCAACTAAAGTGGCTCCATGGGGTCCCCAAGTTGACCCATGGGTTGTATTGGTCGGCCATGACTCATACAATAGGAGTAGGACAAGTTTCATGCTCATCTCATATTATTAAAACATTATTTGTACCTTAAACTACACTAATTACCTCTAATCGCGATTAAGAACTTAAAAGTTACTATTCACCAAAAAATTATTTTAATATCATTGAACCACATTTTACTTCTTAATGACAACCATGTATGTCAGATTTTTGAAAATCAAATCACAGAAGTGGTAATATTTCATTTAAACGAAAAATCAGTTATTTAACTACCACTTAGTGGTTTCACTATTCATCAAAAATTGAAGTTTTTCAGAACAATGCCAAAATTTCACCCTAAGCTATAATTGATATTCTGAATCCAAAAATGATGTCTATTTTAAAAAATTCCAAACATATAAGTTGCATTAATTAATTTTATAATTAATTCCCACTGTCACAACAAATAGCGTGTTTTAAGAAACAATTTATATCAAAAGATTGGCAATTGTTTATGTCCAATTTCAATGTTAAATTAATTCTAATGACCACCATTGGATAAAATGGTAAAAATATATTCTAATTATACTTTAAAACCACTAAATAGTATAATTTATCATAATAAATTATTTTGATTAAAAAAGTTGTTTTAAGTATTTTTCATTATTCATAAAAAAATCGGAAGTTCTCAGAAAGTTACAAAAAATTCAACTTAGGATAATTTCGATATTATGAATACAAAAATGAAGTCCATTTTGAAATATAAAATTTCTATAATTTTAAAAAGTGGTTATTACTATTCATAACGGCTACTTTGATTAGTCGCGGTGTTTTAGAACTCGAAGTTGCGTACAATGCAAGCTATTGCATTATTGAATGAGAAGCGTATCGTGGAAGCTCGGGGTGTTACATTCTCCCCTCCTTCAATAAATTGCGTCCTCGCAATTTGAAATTTTTCTTTGAAAATAAAATGTTGAAAAGAGAAAATACCTTTGAGGAAAACCCACATCGGAAATAAGGATAATAAATATATAACATTAAAAGAAAGCAAGATAAGTACAAAGGTCAACCGATATAGCCCATTCTAGGATTCTATGAAAATATGGATATGGAGGAGAAACAAACCATCAAGGTCTGATGGAGAGTTATAGAAAATAGGATTAGGAGAAAGTTTAACCACAAGAAAATCACAAACTTGTGATTGGTTAAACGGTCATTGAATCCCCAGTTGGAAAAGTTAACCGACAACATTTTTGTTTTAAGATACCTTTTATAATGTTGAGGAATTTATTTAGGAGATTTACTAAGAACGTAAGGGAATATACATACTTGTTATGTATACTTTCATTCGTTAATAAATTTTTACCACAAACCCAACTTTTACTCCAAATGGTAACAGAACTCAAAAATATTCTATTTATCCTAATTGTATAAGGTTACAAATGTTAACACATACCATTTAGATTAGTAAAATTATTTTGTAATAACCAGGGACTTCCTGTAGGCTAGTGGTAGGAAATAAAGGCTTGTCGCACTATGGTTGTGGGTTCGATTCCTGCAGCTTTGTCCGACGCGACGGGTTATTCCCCACCCTACAGGTTGTCCTTTTCCTAAAACTATAGTATTATAATATTCCAAAAATAATCTTCAGAAATGATTTAACCTTAAACAATACTATCCATGGTTCAAATTAATCCATTCCAACCTTAATAGTTATCCAAAATACCTCCGTCCAGACTTTCTCTAAAAGGTCTCTAAATTCCAAAATCAATTGTAACATCAGATTCCCCAAACAAAGAAAAGTTTCTCTTATTGTCACATACTAAAAATATGATTACCTTAATCATATTAAAACCTTACTCAAATCAAAAAGTACTGCAGTACAATCTTTATATATATCACATTATTCTTATAACCAGAATATAATCCTTGAGTCCAAAAGCACCAATACATTAATTATTCCGCTTCAACTGTAGTCACAACATAAGATTTTCCTTGATCCCTTGGCCTTTTCTGAGGTACGTTTCCCTGACGCTTAGGACATTCATTTGCATAATTCCCAATTTCCCTACAATTGTAGCATTCAACTTTGACAGCCTCTTTCTTTCCCTTGCAATCACGAGCCTGGTGACCCTTTTCTCCACATTTATAACAAACTCCCATTCCTTTTAGGCACGTACCAGGGTGATTTTTCCCACAATTATCACATAATGGAAAATCCTTCTTTCCCTTTTTCCCTTTATCTGTCTCTTGTTCCCCCATTATCTTCTTCTCTTGCTTTACTTTGTTGTCATAAGACTTAGAGAATTCCTTTTCTGTCTTGATAGCACACGAGACAATATCTTCGTATGATGAGAAGGATTGTGATACTAAAGCTCGACGGAGAAATGGTTTTAACCCATCAAAGAAACGATCAATATTACTCCTTGGGTTACGTATATAATCGGCAGCATGCCTCGCTAACCTTGTAAAGTTAGCCACATACTTTGCGACATTCTCATCCTCCTTCTGCCTCAAACTCAGAAATTGCCTTTCCATATCTGCTCGATGGTCACGAGGAAAGTATTTTTCTAAGAAAACCTCTTTGAACTCCCTCCATTCCATATTCGATACGTCATCATCTTCCTTTGTGTTTTGAATCAGCGACCACCACTAATCGGCATCTCCAGTGAGGCGGTAAACTGCCATGACAACCTTCTCCCTTTCACTACTCCCCAAGGCATGGAATATTTTCTCTAAGGAATTTATCCATTGCTCAGCTACTATAGGATTTGTACTCCCATTGAAGGTTGGTGGTTGTTGCCTCATGAAACGATCTAGCATTGATCCTCCACGTTGCGGATCAGGGTGCTCCATATGAGTAAGGTTATTATTCATAACCTGAGTGAGTTGTCCCAGTATGATGATTAGCTGATCGGCACCAGTTGCATCACCAGCCCCACTATAATTATCTTGAGCAGGAGGGCAATCCCTACATGGAGTGCGCACATTGATACGGTTTCCATTTCTTCCACTAGGCACCATTTCTAAACAATTGCATAAACTAGATCAGTTTATGAATCAAAATACATAATCCCATACTTATATAACACTTAACATAAATTGAACTATTTATGGATATAATCCATAATCATAAAAAGAAATGTTTCCTTTGAGAAAGTATATACTCATAACCCTTCATAGTGGTTTGTAAAGAAAATGACAATTATCCTAAGCATATCCCCCGGGAGTGTCGTAACCAAGAGTGAAGCAAGGCCCGTTGTCGTGCACCAGTTCCCGTTCGAGTCTAGCTCAAAGCGGTGTTTTCGGGTTTTACCCCTAGGTACATCTGTGCCAGAGCCGCCTCTACCTGCTCGTATCCAGACAGGGATGTATTGCTCGGAAAACTCACAAAATCTCTACAATACCAAAATTCTAGGAAGTTCTTTTATACTAATCCTCAAAGTTCATCTTAGGTCTACGTGCTCTAATCAGAGTTTATCTAAATCTAGCTTCCAAGGTTTGTACTAAACTTCTTCTGATACCAACTGTAACGCCCCAACCCCAGCTACCCAGAGTCGGTGCATTACTTCGTAACATTGGCATGATCACAAAAGATCAATTCTCGAAAGACCGATTAGTTTAGTAGCCTTGGAAACACTAGATACATTCGTAAACGTTACATTACATCATACAGTGAAAAACTACAATAACAAAGTCTCCATAGTCCACTCTCATATCCTCTTCTGACAATCCCTGCAGGTCATTCATAAAATACTTCTTCACATCCTGGAAAATATTAAAACATTGAAAGGGGTGAGCTCAGATGCTCAGTAAGGATAACAATATTGCGGAAGCCTTCATAAATAAACATAAACATTTAAGGAAATGTATAACTAAAACAAAAGCCTTTTAAACTTGAACATCAACATAATATGGCAAAAGTAAAATGAGATAATGCCATTTACTTCTTCACATGGATATTCTACTGGTCGAATAATCACATGAAATATCATTAACCACTTTCATAATGAGGGAATGTATAATGCCAGACATTCTGAAACATTTTGTCAAGGCCTCGGCCAAGACGTCTAAAATGATTAAGGCCTCGGCCAAAACCATAAATCAAATTGGGAAAGGGCCTCGTCCAATTCCACGTCTAGTTGTCTCATGAGACCTACCGATGCATCGAGGAGCTATAGCGGGCTCCACCCGTCACTTATTAAGTCCAATACATTCCTCATATGAATAGGTTTAAACATATCATAAACCATAACATAATCATATCACATAAAACATGCATAAAAGAAAACATAACATTTCCACATTTCAATCAAAAGATATAAATACAACACATTGATATAATAAAAACACTTTCAAAACCATTTTCAATACCAAAATAAAAGAAAGTTAAAACTTTGTATTTATTTTTCATTAAAAAAATGATGGCTTGTAGAGGAAGCCGAAACTCAAATAATGGTCACGGCAGTGGAGAAGTCATTGTCACCGCATAAGTATGGAAAGAAAAACATTCCCTTTTGTCGTTTAGAAAAACGCTTCGTATAAAAAAGATTCCTTTTGAATAAACGTAAAAGTCAAAGGGGTTTATACACCGTATAAAAGAAAGTTGTGTATAAAACCAAATATGCCTCAATGAAAGGGGATTGAGACGAAGTCCTTAAAAAGATAATTTTTTTATAAAGTAGGTCTATTATGTGTATTCACTATAAGTACACATAAATAATGTAAAAATACAAGATAGGACATAATAATATCATGACATAATTTGAAAGTAGGAGATTAACCCAAAGAATAGAAATTGGGTTAAGAAGTTCCCTTACCTTGCGTCTTGTCCTGACTCGACCGTTCTTTAACCTCCTGAATAATAAACTAGAGTTAATTTCTATTTACTTAATAACCCTTTTTATGTTTATTATTCCATTTATATCACTTATTACCATGTTATGAACATTATTTAATTATTTATGTTAATAACGGTCGTTTTTTCGATCTTTGGTACTTGAGTCAAAAATAAACTTCTTATAATTAAAAGTTGTTCATGTGGTGAAATATCCATTATATCCAGAATTATATTCATGATGTAGATATCATATATATCATATATATACAGTATATACATTCATTCATAATGTCACGTAACATTTAGAGGTAAGAAATGAAATGCACCGTTCATGGAGATGGTAAGCCGTACGTACGCATGAACGCTACTTTCATTTCTATTTCGTATTTAATGGAATGAAATCATAATGGTATAAATTTATAATATAATTACAGTATAATATAGTGTATAATACCATTTAATCCATCCTTTATACATCCCACATATGGCATTAACGATTCAAATCACTTTGAGGGGGCGGTAGTCCGCACTTCCTAAAATGAAATTATCGCATTTTACCCATAATGGAAATCATAAAGTATGCCATAAATGAGAAATACAGAAGCATAAGTAAAACATAAACATATTATATATCATATCTAAAAATAGTGACATCCTAATGGCCACCTTTGAAGGTGTTATATGAGTGTTGAACAATCATCATTTCGTGAGGCAGAAATTCGCCATCCACAGAAACCCTATGTTATTTAACCATTAGATGTAGGTGTGTGTAATTGTAGCTAGAATCCTTCTTATAACAACATACTAGTATATTGAGGATACTGGTGTTTTTACAACAGAAATGAATAAAAAGAGTTTATGGGGTTGGAGAAGAAAAATAAAACCAAACAACATTAGAGAAGACATTACCTCAAAACCGGGTAACTCTTTTTTGATTTGAGCCAAAGGCTTCCTTGGGAAGAGTTTTGCCCAAAGTGAGGCTTCTAGGAGTAAGAGGGGGATGTTGGGAGAGTATTTGGTCAGAGTTTGACCGAGCCAAATGTCTTGAAGGTGTAAATGAGGTGGGAGAGGTGGGGGCCTTTTATAAGTGGAGAGGAGGGGCTCTTTTGGAAAGATTGAAATGTTACATTATTATACAATGCTTTTCGGATTCTAAAGGTCCCACACTTATATAATTCGTGGATAAGGTGATAAGGGTTCGAAATCTCCTCATCAAATAGGCTTTGGACAAATTTAAGCCTTGGATTTTGCATTATCTTCTCATTTTATTTAAATCGTTAAATAATGAGGTCATCGCTGCATCATAATGATGTCATAAATAATTTAATTTATTTAATGTCTAAAAATTATAAAAAAATACTATGATGTAGTAAATCTCTTTAGATTTCTAAGGAATATTTATAGTCAAAATTTGGACTTGTGTAACCCCACTTAAAAACTGTTTTAGTAAAACAACTCATGTTTGTGTCAATTTAATTTTAACATTAAATAAATATATATTAATGTCATTTTCCAACTAAAGTGGCTCCATGGGGTCCCCAAGTTGACCCATGGGTTGTCTTGGTCGGCCATGACTCATCCAATAGGAGTAGGACAAGTTTCATGCTCATCTCATATTATTAAAACATTATTTGTACCTTTAACTACACTAATTACCTCTAATCGCGATTAAGAACTTAAAAGTTACTATTCACCAAAAAATTATTTTAATCTAATTGAACCACATTTTACTTCTTAATGACAACCATGTATGTCGGATTTTTGAAAATCAAATCACAGAAGTGGTAATATTTCATTTAAACGAAAAATCAGTTATTTAACTACCACTTAGTGGTTTCACTATTCATCAAAAATTGAAGTTTTTCAGAACAATGCCAAAATTTCACCCTAAGATATAATTGATATTCCGAATCCAAAAATGATGTATATTTTACAAAATTCCAAACATATAAGTTGCATTAATTAATTTTATAATTAATTCCCGCTGTCACAACAAATAGCGTGTTTTAAGAAACAATTTATATCAAAAGATTGGCAATTGTTTATGTCCAATTTCAATGTTAAATTAATTCTAATGACAACCATTGGATAAAATGGTAAAAATATATTCTAATTATACTTTAAAACCACTAAATAGTATAATTTATCACAATAAATTATTTTGATTAAAGAAGTTGTTTTAAGTATTTTTCACTATTCATAAAAAAATCGGAAGTTCTCAGAAAGTAACAAAAAATTCAACTTAGGATAATTTCGATATTACGAATACAAAAATGAAGTCCATTTTGAAATATAAAATTTCTATAATTTTAAAAAGTGGTTATTACTATTCATAACGGCTACTTTTATTAGTCGCGGTGTTTTAGAACTCGAAGTTGCGTTCAATGCAAGCTATAGCATTATTGAATGAGAAGCATATCGTGGAAGCTCGGGGTGTTACAATATTGATATATTTAGGAATTACAAAAATTATTCCATATCAAGGATTGTTTCAAAGGCACAAAAGGTGAAATGTGATAACTAAGATAATTTATAAGGGGTTTCCATCAGTGATATAAGATGAGGAAAATAAATCTCTCACAATCCATTTTTGATGAGGAATTATTTCTCTACAGAGGGGATGCAAAATTGGTGTTGAAATACAATCTCACATATATCCATGGGTTCTATGAGATTTCTATTTGAAATAGGAACTATACCCATCCTGGAATTTTTTTCATCATGGGAGGTTGTTGAATAATTTTGAATCAAGTATTCTATAATTCTTTGATGGGATTATGTGAGGTGATTCAGATTTCTTTTATTGAATGAAAGATTATATTGTAATCCATTTGATCATATAACTGTGAGGCGCAAAGTGAGGGTTTTCACATATTGATATGAATCAACATCCCATAATGCCTAAAACTCACTTAATGTTTTTGGATGGGAGTATTTAGTAGACTCAGTCTTATGGAACTTCCATAGATATATATTCTTGGAACATTGTGTTGTGTTTTCACACAACATTGTTGCACACAATACATTTGACTATAAACTCACAAAACCTAGTTACTTTTCACAAGATTCTATAATATGATTAAAGGCTTTCTTATGATTTCAATAATTCCACCATTATTCAATTAAAAAGGGATTAAAATCACAAAAAATACCCCATAGTATTTAATTTTAAGGATGAATAAAGAATAAAATTATTCATAAAAAAAGTTTCGTAAGAGTTTTATCCTTCATGTTTGAACAACCCTTAGAGGTAAAAGGAACCCCTACCCTCTATAAAAAATTGTGTAGACCTCATATGAGACCATGTATTTTCAATTTCTAAAATATTATCCTGTATTTTTATAAAACTAAATTCATTACATTAAGACCCTATGAATTGACTCATTGTCCTTCATATTACATAAGAATATATTACCAATTCATGTTATAAGATAATAACACCCAAAAATAATAGTTATTACTTGATTTAGCGTTTTTAATAAATTTTATAATACATTGGAATTCACATCATGAAGGATTTTGTAAGACCATTCATCTATAACAATAAATTCTTTTATGAAACAACCCCAATTTTAATAAGGAAGACTATAGTGGGTAACTTTGGGAAAGGATTTGGATACCATATTTAATTGATCCATAAAATAAAATTATATATTATTGGATAAGATTAAGGTGAATATATAATATTATATATTCTTATACTATTTTATTTTGTGATTTGGGACGAGATGACACTCCCAACACTAGGTGTCAGGTAACTTGGCCACTAGTTTCAATGATCATACAAATATTTCTAGAAAAAAATATCCATTATAGACCATGTTATGATGTTAAATGAGGATACTCCTACTTACACATCATAGAATATCACTCTACAAATGAAAAATGTGGAGTCTGTTATAATTAATTCTCCCCAAAACTACTCTACCATCGACAGATTTGGTAAATATGAAAAGTGTAATTTATAGAGTAGTGTATGGGATCTTTGTTAAGGGGAAATTTAAAAAATGGATGTATATGTGATTTCTAGTTCTGTTCTATCTATGCAGAGTTAGATATCACCTCTATGAATTGATGTTGTATAAGGCTATATGGACATCACATTTCCATAAACTTTTCGATCTATATTTCATCCTATAATATCTCAACATGTTGTCACCCAACACTAAAACTTTAAAAAAATTCCGGGTGAGGCCATAATTATCTAATGATTCATTCACAAAACCTAATGGATTCTGATAATTAGAGAAATGCATGAAGAATTCCTACTAATAGTGAATGTATGCGATAATATTGAGCTACCAACCTCCATACTACATAAGTTTTTTCTATAAGTATTAAGGAGGAAGTATCATATAGAACCTCGTATAAATATAGAAATCCCTTTCAATACCAATATTCAATTGTTCCTAGAGATTCATGATTAGTATATAGTAGGGTTCTCAAACCAATTACTGATGTGATTTTCTCATGGGATCTAAAAGTCTTAGTATCTAATTTTATATGTTGGATAATACATGTAGTGGGGATTCCATGTTAAGATGGGGTAAAATAATAAATTGATTCTAGTAGGGTTCCATGAAGTATTCAATGGTGGATTTCTATTATTAGTTAGTAATTACTATATGCGGTTGAGTTCTGGATCATTTTTCATTGTAGCATAGTTTTTTCAAGAGTGGAAGATAATAATTTTTTTATTGGTCTAAAAAATGATGTACACATTGGTGGGGAATGTGAGACAAGGGGAGGTGACATGATTCATTAATTTTCCTTTCATGTTCCTATGTGGTTGGGTTATCGAATATTTTGGGGGAAAACATTAAAACATTGTAACCACTCTAGATAGAGAACTATGACAGAACATATTAATCATCATCATCATGAGAACCATTTAAGTTGGCATGATGGTGGAGGAGGAAGTTATTATTAATACCTTTAAATGTATTTTAATAATAAAATCACCATAGTGGGGTACCCTATGCCAATATCTCGAGGATGAAACTGAAAAACACTATTCTTAAATTTTCACTAATTATAAAAAATATATAAATTTTTTGTGAAAACCATGCTAAATAAAAGATATGATATTACTAATATATGAACAAATATAAAAGAAATGAAGTCTATAGTAGGTTGTGACCAACTCTAGGTGACATTATTATTCAAACATATAATTGATCACAATTTAATATTTCCACTATTAACTCATTTAATGGCCAATGTAAATACCATTCATTTAATCATCATAATATATATTTAATAAATTAATATTTCAACCCCACAACCATATTATATTTTTTCAATTCGTCTATTAATTTATACATGAACATAAATTGTACTTAAATTGAATAAGGTTTTTCCACCATATGATAACCGAACCCAATTAAAAAGAGAATAAAAATAAAACCATGTAGGTATCTAGTAATATAAATAATATAAGTGGTAGATTTAAAAACCACCAATCTAAAATATAATAACCACTAAGATGATAAATGAAAATAATAAAAAACACAACCTCTGATCTCATGACCCTAATACACTATGGTCCATGGCAAGAATTAAAATAGAGTAAAACATATGAAAAAGTATCAAGAACTCAACAATATAAAATTTTCTCCTTAGAGTATGAATTTAATTTGTTTTCCCAACAATGGATAATATGTAACAATAAGAAACTAGTACAAAATTGGGATATGACCTCACTCATACTACCACAGTTGAAAAAACCATGACATTATGGTAGAATATGACCTGGTTCAAATAATGAATGTGTTTATAAGATTCATACAACTATAATAAATGTGAACCGATTTGATAAGACCAACCTATAATCACAGTTCACATTGATCATGGCAGTTAGCACGTACATGATCACCAAAATCACACAAGAATGGAGGAGGAAGGGGGTACACACAATGAAAGTTACACAAACACATGTATAATTACACATAGCATGTCCCCACTGAGTGTTAAAGTTACAATATAACAATTTTTAGGATTCAAGATCAAACTCCATATGGTGTTTATATTTTGACCCCTATGCCCATTGTTATTGACCATGGCCATATGTTATGTACAATTTCCATATTCTATTACCACAGTATTTAACAATATAAATATATCATTTCTTCCATAGTTAGTTCCCAATATCTGATGTATTATTCACATTAAATAATAGAGACCCAAATTCCACATATTGTGCCTATTTCCACGGTTCTGCACTATGGAAATAACCATATTTTTCAATACCTAGATGGGGTGGGATGGATTTTATTAGAAACAAGGCTATCAATTTTTGTTCCGCTATAATTTTAAATTTATCATAAAAAAATAAATTACAATGAAAAAAATCATTTGTAAAAAATAATAACGAAGTACAGTCATAGAAAAATTTAATACCATTAGTAATTAGAAAATATATGATAAAAATAGTAGTGCATCATAAAATAAAATAATAATGTAATGTAAAATGAATAAAATAAGTTAGAAAAAAACTCAAAAACCCCATAAATGATATTATTATAAATCTTATTCCAATTGAAAAAATACTTAAATTTTATATGAAATGGTTTGCGTATATATAGACCTGATTCTTAGTTTCATGGTTCAATTATGATAAATTAATTTATTATACTCCAATATGAAGGTTCCACATTCCAAACCCACAACTTCCTTGACTATTAGCTGATCAATAATAATTGGAACCTCTATCCTCAATGACCTCTACAATTAGAATATCGATATCAATTCCACCCCAGGTCTTTGTATAACATGATGGTTTATAAAAAGAAACATCTTGAATAGAAATCATGACGATCTTAAAGGATAATAAAAATAATAGATTCTTAGACTAGGAATCTCCTTGAAGGAACAAATCCTAAAAATTTAAAATACAATGAAATTTAGTGTTATAAAATGAAAACAACTCTATAGAATATGTAGATGGGCACAAAATGAAAATAAAATCATAAGAGATTAATGAAAATGATATGATTTACAAATTCAACATGACTATAAAAGATTATATTTGGTAAAAATCATACCATTCAATGAATCACTTGGTCTAATTTTTATATGATGTTGTAACAAACTTCATTGGACATATTTTGGGATCTTTTGGAACAACTGTAACTACATCGAGAGAAATGTTTCATCATCCAATTAGTGTATCTTTAGTATCTATCATCCGATGTGCATGCTAACATAGCAATATAATTTCATGACCCATATCTTATACAATATTGTAATGATATAATAGAGACAATGAACCCTAGTCTCACTACATGTAGGCTACAAGTTGGTGAAAAGCTTCAAGAGTATAAAAATATAACATATTAGAGGCATTACCCTATATAAATAAAGAACAAATAGGATATAGGATAAAAACCACAAAAAACTCAATCAAACACACATATATAAATTTAATACAAAAACAATCCCAAAATTCATGATCATAGTAACTAATATGTATAAAATTAATTAAATTAATGCACCAAAAGAAAATTCATATAGCTGCATCTAAAAAACAACTCTAAACAGAGATTGAAATGTCCATAGAAGTCAATAAATTCCTCCTAGATACCTGAAATTTGTCTGTATATGAATGGTGAGAATACATTTATACTCAGAAGGATGATACCCAAGGTCCCAATTTCACCTTTGAAAAAAACATACTAATGCGCCAGTGAGAAAACAACAAAACTAACAATCTCTTAAATAGGTTAACAATCAGATCCCAACCTCAAAATAGATCCCACAAAAATACGGCTTCTGGTATAGTGTCGTTGTATTGAAATAAAACAATTTAAGATACCCTACCAACACTTCCCCACTGATTTACAACTCTCACATGCAAAATTAAGATGTTCAATGCGCCCATCCCTATTTTACATGACAAACCACATCACATTGCATATCATCGAATGACATCTCATACCATCCATATTTGGTGTGGATTGAGACACATATCTACCTACCCACCCTAATCAGGTATATCATCTGGTGCTAGGATCATCTATCATCAAATTACATGTCACATGAAGTCACCTAGTCTAACACATCACACCTATCCTAAATAGGCATGGTCCAAAACATCACAGCTCACCCAAAAACACTAGGGAAAACACGTCACACCTCACCCTAATACACATAGGTCATCATTGTGTCTGAAGGATTATCGGGGGAGAGGTTGTAGTTGTCCATCAATATAATAAGCATCCCTGATGATGGGAAAAAACTTAGAACATATAACCTCTAAGCATTGTAAAGGTTATATAACTCAGTTGGGGATCATATATAAATAACATATAATACATTATTCATAGATAACACACATTACCATACCTATGGGTTCAAAATATCTTCACCAACGTACACAAAACCATCACCACTACACCACATATCAACCATCACAACCACCTCCACCACTATATAATTCACACCACACAACCACCACACAAAGATACACATCTCTCTATTCAATTATAGTTTTCACCACATTTATTCATTATCCATTTCAATTCACATTTCACAGAGAATTAATTTATTCAATAAATTCATTATTCCATTTTACTCCATCAATTCCCAAACTAACTTTTTATTAATTTAATTTGGAATCATAATTTAATTAATTATTAATTAGGAAACATACAATACCATGTATCTCTATAACTCACCCAACATAAAATTCCATCTCCAAAACACCACACATCCACAGTTGTCACCGAACCACATCAATGATGAAATATAACCATAAATTAGAACCTCGCAAATACCAAGAACATCTCACAACACAACATCTATTTAAAATAACCACATAATAAAAAAATAACCACGACACATCATATCTAATTCACACCACAACCACTATGTTCCACAACTTCAAATCAAAACCATTCAACAACTTATTAAAAAATTTACCAAATCACATCAAAGACATCCACCCACTGTATCATATCCCCACACATCGCACAACCCATATAGTTACCTACATCACTACATAAAAATTCAAACCATGTAGGGAAACACAAAAAGAAAAATCATTCACAACCAAAACACATACAAACATTAACAATTTACTCTGGGGATTTTATAAAAATAACACTTTATTTTTGAAGGGTATTATCACATATCCAAATTACACGTGAAATCATTTTATTATCAACACATACACACACACACACACAGATATATATATATATATATATTATCATTTTATTTAGGTTGTTATTATATAACAACACAAAAATGGTCTCAACACATATCATCCACTATAAAATTAAGGCTCTTAAAGACTTTTATTTTATGTATTGGAAACATCATGTATAAAAAGATCAATAGTAATTTCAAAGAATCCAAAACATGATATTTTCTCTATCCCCATAAATTTAATTTATGGAAATTAGATATATTTTTAATCCAACACTTTCTATCCACATGAAGGGAAACAAAACCATGTAATCCTCACACATAGTGTGTAAAAAGTGATAATGAGGACCTCCCACCATATGGAGGATTTCTAGTCTCACTGTTTTCCCTAGGTTAGAGAAGAAGCAGCCGACAAACCACAATAGCACTTGGAAACCATAGATTATCTTGGATTACGTAATGGGGTGATAAAAAATGCTACCCACATATAAGTTGAACCAAAATAACATCATTGCAGTGATTCTCTGATGAAAGAACATAAAGAAGAAATCAAGTAGGGGAGATTAACATACCATGGATCACTAAAACACCACCACTAGAATACATAGACCAAGGTAGGAAGAACGTACTGGAAGACCCTCCTTTGGAATTTGGGGTTCTCCCCAGATGAGAGGCACTGTGGTAGAATGAAAATAAAATTGGCTAAGAAATATTTATAAACATACTATAAATATCCTAATTAATGTTTTAAATTACAGATTTATAACATAAGTTCCACGTATCCATATATTTAAAACTATAAAATCATGTTTTAAACTTCAAACCGTTAAAAACCTCAACATCCACCAGAAAACATAGCGTGTCAACCAGCATTTACTTAGGCCATAAAATATATTATTATGATGGAAATTTTTTTAATGGCAACTCCCACCACAAAACAAAAGCCGTAAAATAGCCTACCACATTAGAATTAAAATGAGCCTTTATTCTAAAAAACCCTACTTTATTATTTATAAATCCCACTTCAATTATTCTATAACTAAAATCTCCACCAAACCCCACTAGAAATGTGACTGGTCAGAAAGGCACAAACAATTTTATTAGACACCTCTCAAAACATTCTCATCACAAAGAATCAAAATCAATACCAAATAAAAGGAAGGGGTAAAAAAAATCCCTGCAAGATACAAGTCATTGATCTTATTTTAGCTCAACCTCTATGACTATCCAAACCCTCCAAACAAATACACACACAAAACACCTCGCACAACTACATCACCACATCTCACCAAGAACAACAACACGTTATCTAGTAATATCCAAAAAATACCATATTTCTACACAACCATCATAAAAAACATCTCAACCTTCATGCATCCTAAACCAAATACTTACACAACTGACCCAATCATTACATCGAGAACATAAATCAGAGAAATATATCTTCCATGTTATGATATTATCCAATTTGTGTGCCACTAACTCGTCTGCATGATTTTAATTAGTTCATAGTATAATGTTTATTAATTAGTAATTAATATTTCCCATAATTCTCAATCCATAAGATTTATCTCATATCATTCTTCATAGAAAAAAATATATTATAAAACATCAAGATCTAAAAAAAAATCATCAAAACAAAATATAGAAAAGAAAACTCAAAAAAACTATGGGTAATGGGATGGAATTTTCATCTATTTATCCTTGGAACTCTCTTCTAGGAACCCATGAATCCAAAATAGATGAACCAAGTGGGTAGTTCATTAATAAAACTACTTCTCTCGAGGATCCTAGATCTCTACTATCCTATACAAAAAATTTGTTTCATCCTCGATATTTATCTCTCTTGAATTATCGAAATTAGTGTAATCGTGAAGATACAGATGATTCTAAGAAACATGGAAGACAATGTCGATCCTATCCAAACATAGTGAATATGTCAACTGATATTCCACCTTTTTAAATTCCCCAACACCATAATGAGCCCAAATATATTTGGAGAAATCTTACTCACACTATCGAACCTATAATACCCATGATTAGGGGAGACTCACAAGAACCCATAATCTCTGACCTAAAACTCTAAGAGCCTTTAACTATGACCAATATAGGCCTTTTGATGAGATTATAATGCCCTAATACACTCTAAAATCCACTTGAAATTATTGGCTTCACTCCGCACCACATCGAGACCAAGAACTACTAACTCCCTAACCTATGTCCAACAAAAACGAGTATGACATGATCTTCTATACAATTCCTCAAACAAGTCTATTCCAATAGATGAGTGATAGTTATTGTTTTATGAAATCTTGACTAGAGTCATGTTCTATAACCATGACATTCCATATTTTGAGAGAAAAGTTAACAACATATCCTCCAATATCTTGATGGTCTGCTACATCTACATATTAGTTAGAAGGTGGAAAGAAATTATATGGTGTATCTATGATTCAAAATCATTATACAATCCCCCATAGTCTCATGAGTTAAAATAAGGATCTATATTATATATTATGGTCATTTTTACACTTTAAAGAATAATCAGATCGTCAAAATATCACCTGGCCACGACATCCATGACACTCGACTCATGGATCGATAGAAAAAATTACCTTCATTAGTAATTCCAATTTCACTCAAACAATATCATAGACTCCATAATACTATGTTAACCTAGTGAAAAATTCAATTGATATTTACTCCCATTTCTACATTGGAGCATCTATGTATCGCAAAAAAGATCTACGAACACGGTTCTCCACTTTTAACCGCTAACATAAATAGAAACCTCACCTCAAAATATACCACTAATATTTTCACCACTGGTCACTAAAGATGTGTCCTTAAGCCATGATACATTATTATCACGCTAGGATACACTACTAAAGGTGACCTAGGAAATTCATTGATAACACCCTAGTGCATCACCTTTTGAACAAATATCCTATGTTGGAACAAAATTTAGTTCTAACTATCAGTTTACCATCCCTTAGGGGCATTAGCATGGCCAAAATGGTCATGTATCACCTATTCTTTAAATCTCCCCATTTGGAATACTCTTTTTAACACAAAAAATATGACTCCACATTCATTTTTCAAAGATAACAATGATCACTACTCTCTTTGATGTCAAGATACATCAATGTAGGCTCATCCATACCTTTCCAAACATCTGTATATTCCTAAAAAATTCCCCATTGGGACATATAAATCAATACATAGAAAACCATATTCCCCTTTCCTAGGGTGAAATAGATATAGTAGTTATAATCATAGGGTAACTCTATCCCCCACAGATAGTGTACATTAAAATCATGTTGATAAAAAACATAATTTAGGATATTGTGATCTATGAAAACCAAACCAAAATCATTAATGATGTAATCCCACCACAACATTAGAAATATTACATCTAAGACCAAATTAAAATCATGAGTAGTATAGTTATGCTCAGAGAGATGTAACTACCATGACCTATAAGAGATCACCAGTCTCTTCTGCATCAAAACACATCCTAATTCTAGAAAGGATGCATACAAAAAATATCAAACAACACACCCTACTCATAAAACTAAATAACTAGAGAACTGAGAAAATTATCCTTCATTTTACCAATAACTGGCATAAACTGGTCACTCTTTAAAAAATCATAGTCCTTCCAATTCAACATTGTTATCATGGATTCAACTATAGAGAAATCAGACCAAAAAATATGACAATAATTTACCAAACCAAGAAAATTGGGGACCTATACCACACTTTTGGGTGATTACCATGAAATAAAATCCCCTTTCTTTGATGGGTTAAAAACAACACCTTTTTGTGACACCACAAGTCCAAGCAAGGAAACCTTATATATCTAGGACTCACACTTGGACAACTTTACATGTTTTTGGTATTGAAAAATGGATTGAAAAACATCTCTATGATGCTCGAAATGCTCTACCTATGACTTCGAGTAGATCATGATATCATCAATGAACAAGATGAAAAGATAGTTTAAGAACTATTAGTACACATAACTCATGAGCCTGATGAACACATATTTTTAATTTTTTACTTCAAATGATATGACCCTAAACTCATAGTGCTCCTAACTATACCTGAATGTAGTATTCAGAATATCCTCCTCCTCCGCCCTTAAATAGTGATATCTTGATAGTAGGTTGATCTTTGGGAACCAAATATACCTTATCCATAGGTCAAATAGATCATCAATCCTTATAAGGGGGTAACCATTAATTATTATTAGCTGATTCATCCTCCGATAGTCCACAAACAATCTCAGAACAGCACCCACCTTCTTGGAGAACAACATTGGAACACCGCACGACAAAGCACCGGGCAAGATAAAACCCATCTACATCATATCATCCACCTGAAAAATAAACTCACGTAGCTCTATCAGAGCTATTTAACCTATATGAAGTACTATACCATACTCAACATAACATTTAGTGGGTATTACCAAAACCTCATCTGGGAAAAATTCCAGGAACTCCTCAATAACTCTAGGAAAATCATCCATCTGAGCTTCCCTATAATAATCTATCAAATGAGATAATAGAGCTTACAATTACCTACTACGCAACTAAAAACCACTTTCTGTATCGAATTCTAGCCAGTGTCCCTCTATATTAGAAGAGGAAACTATCATTTGGAATAAATCAATTTCTTTAGATATATAATAAAATTAACCTATTCTTAGGATAGAATTGTATTTCTATATATGCAGAATGTGTAAATATCCCATGGGATTGTGATACCCTATATCCACCCTACATCTCTATAATATATCAAATAATCCAACTTCCCCCCAACTAACATAATTAAAATAATGTAAAATGGATGTCCTTACACATCTAATCCCAAAGAATGAAATGAATATTTAGAAACAAAGGAGGTAAAGACTCCTAAATCAGAAATAAAAAACAATAGTGAGTTATAAAATAATCATACCATAGATGACTCATGTATTTATAGGTGTTATAACCTCTAACATGTGAATTTGACCACGCTCATCTCCTATGCCCCTCGATGCCCAATATCCATAGTCATTGTCTGTCCTAGGTCTATGTTGATAAGGTAAATCATTAGGTATTTCTATTCAAATACAATTGACCCTCAACCAGTACACAAGAACCATAAATACCTTATATAGATACTACCTCAAAGGAAACTAATACTACATCCAAAAATAGTCCAAAATACCCATATAATATTAGACTCATTGAGTGGACGAACAATGATCCTGGTAGTTCCCATGATCACCACATACATATCATGGAAACACAAGGCCTCCAGATGATATTTAGAATCCACCTTACCTTGAGGTATGGAAGTAGGCCTGCCTTGGTTGGTTCCCCATTGGTCGGAACCATGACTAGCTAAACACCTGCGATCCACTTCCTAAAGTTATGTTCTACATATTCTCTACTAAACACTATATCGAGGCTCAAATCCATGATGAAGAATATTATTGATAACCTCAAAATTTTATTTCACCTCTAGATACATATGGAGTGTAAATAGATTGACCAAATACCTAATTAATTTGTGAAAAGCCTCATCAATAGTCCACACTAAGGACTTCTCAACTGGAAAGAAAATTTGATGAACAATGTAGGAGGTCCATGATCCCAATCTAAATCTCCTAAAAACTCAGATTCCACTAAAGAAGGGTGATTATATCCTAATTCATGGATTCACTCATCATAGAAAACATGAATTCCAATTGAAAACACTTCTAAAAGGTGGTCTATAACACATTTTTTACCACATAGTCACCAAGAAACAACATCCACCACTGATGTGCAGGTCCCCACAACTAACTGGATACCAATAAAACTAAGAACTAATACCATGATCAGATTACACTGAAGCTGATATAAATCTTCTATAAAATGAAATCCATCTACATATCTGAAACACACCCCTCATACTTTTCTAAACACTTCTGATGAATGGTATGAAAAAAACACTATCAATCCTCATCATCATTTATTAGATAAACCCTCTGATGATCAATTATATCATCCTAATAAACCTAAAATACATGAACCACTCATGTATGATAACTAGGATTTATTCATTAAAATCATGGTGATCATCCCAAGACTTATAAAAAAGAATTTAGTTAAATATTATTTGATTATTTCATATGTTCCACAAAAACACAATTATAACACCCCATGATTTTATGTGATAGATTATTTTTAATTTACCAAATGTGTTGGGCTATATGATAAACCAATATTATCTTGATCTATACACAACACAATATTAGGTTTCATTATACACAACACTATACTTGGCTTGTGTTACATACAATTTCATGTTCTTTTGATATAATTAATTTCAGGAAACACTAAGTATAGATTTTGTTAATTTTATAAAAGAACTATGTTTGTATTATGTTATATGTAAACCCAAAGTAATATTGCACTAAATGGAACACTGACATGTCTAGAATTACACACAATATATACCTTCCTTGATAGCTTGTGTTTTATGCAATACCGAGTTTAACTATACAATGATATATTTTTAAAATATTATTATTTAATGGGATATAAACTAGCCATTATGAATACTATTAACCAAATTTTTTATTTTATATGACATTGACATTCATCTTATGTATTTTCAAGAATATTATATAATGGAAAATTCAATTTTTCAGATAAAATAAGTATTTTTAAAAAAATGCAGTTTTTCCACCGTTCGATGGGGTACCAATTTTGAATCTAGTTTTTATCACTTTTATATATTATATTTGAATAAAAAAACTTATTATTTGGATACAGAAAATAAAAATTTAAGTTGGATGAAATTTTTGTATTTTTCTGATAAAATTCATATTCTAATGAATAGTGAAAAATACTGCATTTTAATTCAAAACTTTCTTTTCATCAATTTTAATTATATAGGTTGATTATATTTTTAATTGGTTTTAATGTGTAATTGGATTATGTTTTTATCATTTAATCCAATGTTTGTTATTTTAAGTAATTTCACATTTAAATTGGATATAAACACATGTCAATCTTTTGATAGTTTTTATTTTTTAAATAAACATGCTTTCTGGTTTTGAAAAAGAAAATTAATTTTAAATTAATTAATTAAAATTATGTTTTTTGAATTTTGAAAAATGGATTCCATATTTTTAATTAGGGGGTCAAAAATATGTTAATAGGTTACTTTTATTTTTTGGATATTATGAATAGTATCTATGGTATTTTTTACTTACCATAGTTGTAAATCATGTAAATTAGGGTAACAAAAAACATGATAAAGATAATAAAATTACCTTAAAACCTTAAAAAATAATATTTTATGAATTAAAGTCTACCAATATCACCTAAGGGTCTGAATTTATTAATTTAATGGACTTTTATCCATTAAAGTGATATAATTATAATTAAAACAAAAGAAAGTGACAACATGTCACCCTCTTATCTATTATAAGTATAACAACATTAATATGTTGATAAAAGTGATAAAACTACAAAACTTAATAGTATCAGAAAATATAATGAAATTATATACATCAAGTGATTTTATTTAAAATTTTTAGAGATTAAATAATTACCATTAATGATGACACAATAGTGATGTAGAAATTATTTTGTTGACAGAAATATCAAATAAATGGTTTTAAAATATTAAATTAAATATCATATGAACTAATTAATATGATCCACGAATTTTTTAGGGGAATATGACATGTTAGGTGTGTATTAAATATTTTTTTTGAATTTATCTTATGTGAGGATTTTATGTAAAGTCATATTAATGAATAGTGTCAAAATTGACACTATTGATATTTTATAAACATAACATATTAATAAATTTTTTAAAAAACAAAAAGTTTTTTAAAATTACAAAGTGAAAATTATATGATATAAAATATATCAATTTATCCAATTATAAACAATTTATAGCACATTAGTAAATATTTATAAGCATTTGATATTTAGAATATTATTACCACAAATAAAATTAAATAGATTAAATAAAGATAAATCAAAATGATATGATTTAAAATAAAATCAGAACATGTATAAATTTTATTGGTTGATAGGATTTAGATCCATAATCATATTATATTCAAAATAAATGAGTTTGGGACCATTGATAATAAATTTATAATAAATTAATATTTCAAAACAATCCTAAAGTTCCCTTCCCCCCTCTTATAAAAGGCCACCGATGTAGAGACCCGAAGCTTAACGTACATATACATTACATTACTTTTGCAGAATACTTAGTACATAACAAAAACACACACACAAGGACCGTAATAGTTTAGTGTCTTTGGAAACTTGGAATATAATCTTCTAATCGTGGTGAAATATCTTCAACATCTCCCATAAAGATCTTCTCTTTTTTTTAAACCTAAATCCTTTCTTTATATCCTGGGGAAAAGAAAACATAAAAGGGTGAGCTCAAATGCTTAGTAAGGGTAAACAAAAGAAATATCAATCACATCATATTCATAAGAACATATCTTTTGGAAATCTTAACTTGCAAAAGAGATCATAATTTCATAACATGGGATAAATCATAGTAGTGAAATGTAATCCCAATAATCATAACCTAAAACATGAAACTTTGTGGCATACACACATAATCATAGAGAATCATTTCTTATTAGTCAAGACTCATTTCCAAGACTATCTTAGTGGACAAAGTCTCTTTCTGAACCGAGTTCACTCCTTGTTTCAGTCCTGTTTCACTGAACCGGTATAACCTACCGTTCCAGCCATGTCTATCTCATGAGATATAAAATCTTTACCCAATTCATTAGAGGGAGATATAGGTCCCACCCATCCCATAATGATACCATTCTTATGTGTGCCACAAAATCATAAACCATACATCATAGCATAACCCATGTAATAAAAAATGGGAATCTTAAACATCATGACATCATAAAACAATTCATATAAGATAAAGGAATTCATAAAAATAATTCCATCACAATATAATCAAATCAATGTAATAATAGGGATAGAAACAGAACCCTACATTATCTTAGATGGAAAATAATTTTGATAAAACACTTGAACTCCTTTCTTGAGGAAAATATCCTTTCTACTTCAAAAACATTTTCCTTTTTTTTAACATGTCTTACAATTTTAAACTAAAAGAAGTTGATTAAAAATAAACTTGAAAACTTTTAAAGGATGCTTCTTGGAAATAATGTTTTAAAAATCCATTCACGCCGTATAAGTTAAAAAAAACATTCTTCTCGTACTTTTGTCGGAAAAGTCAAAAAGTACCTCGTATGAAAAACGATAAAAGATTCCTTTCATATCTTTTACTAAAAACTCACCGAAGGGTAAAATTGGATTTAAATAGTTTTAGGTGGATGGAAACAATATTACATATTGAGGAAACATGGATGTGGATGATAAAATACACCCCAGTAAATACCAAAGTATAAACAATCTCGGATAAAAATGAGATTGTGATACTTTCCCTTACCTTAGGTCTGATTTGCTTTGTAAGAGTCCGAACCTCCTGTATAATGATTTAAATAAGGTCATTGACTTATTCCAGAATCATACTCACTGTTATGATATCATATATGGTTCACTTATGACTTTATTTTACCTGTTCTTTTGTAAATTCCATGTTAAAGAGCGTTTTGGGTAAAATCGTTTCATTTGTCGTCCGTGTTTTGACTTGTAATTATTCATATGATTACTTAGATCATGATTAATTAAATCCAGAATGTAAAACATTATTTATATATAATATATATTCAGAATATACATATATATAATAGATCAGTAAATGGAAGGAAATACACCGTTCATGGAGACGGTAGGCCGTATGTACGCATGAACGCTGTTTTCGTTTCCTTATTGAGTTGAATGGAATTAAGTAGATGACATACATATATATACACATAAATCTAGTATCATTATTATGTCATATATTTCAAGATTACTTATTATATATACTTTATAATCATTCATGAATGGTTAACGTGGAGAATGAATCTCATCGCGTCGTGGAGACGGTAGTCCGTACGTACGCACGAGCGATGATATCGTTCTCAAGATCGTGGGACTGTATTGGAGTGTATGTATACTATTTTAGAATCACTATCACTTTAAAATAATCATATATAGTTATTATTTACACCATTATACCCATCCAAGTAAGGTGGTGATGGAAAATAGATTACACCACGACATGGAGACGGTATTCCGTACGTACGCACACACGGTGATTTCATTTTCCGTAGGATGGATAGATGGTGAAATAGGGTTGTTTCATACTTATAATAAAATATCAGTATATGAGTGATACTGATGTTATTACTTCATAATGAAACAACCTAAGAATAAGAAGTGGAAAAATAAATAAAGTTGAAAGAATCGGTAACGGACATTACCTCTTCTTTGAAGCGACTCTTTGAGTCCTCTTCTTAGGGCACTAAAATTGGTCTTTGAGGAAGACCAGAACCTCTAAAATGTTTCTAGGGAAGTGGAGAAGAGAATTTGGCAGGGGTTGGCCGAGCTTGAAGGCTCAAAGTGGTGTGAGGAAGAGAGGGAGGAGGTTCCCTTTTATAAGGGAGGAGAGGGGCACCTTTGGAATAACTAAAACTATTATTTTATTATAAAGTAAAATTCGGTTTTTAATAGCTCCAAATTGAGTTATTTCGAAACTAAGGTGGGTATGGGTCAAAATTATATCATCCAATAGAATTTGGACAAGTTTAGTGTACTATTTTAACCTTATAATTTAGATTTAACATTAAGTAAAATAATTTTACTTTTACCGTGTCTTCTTGTGTTCTTATACTATAAGGTTAATAAACTTAATATAAGTAGTCAAACGAACCCCAAGTTGTTTATTATTAATATATATAACCTTATCTAAGTCATTTGTCCAAACCTTAGATTTTTAGGAATAAAATAACAATTACTAATATAATATTTGTTTTAAAAACTATTTTATGTCTATTTTGACACTATTTAGTAATTAATTTTTGTGAAAATCATAACAGAATGATTAGTTCAAAAAAAGTTAATTAAATCAATAATAACATGTCATATTAACCTATAAAATTAGTGGAATTCATAAAAAGTCTCAAATTAAATTTATTTGGGTATTTATAACATCAATTATGTCAATATTTCATTAATAAGATACTTACTGCATCATCAATGTGTCATAAATAAATTAAATTATTTAATGTCTAAAAATTAAAAATAAAATATCATTATGTAGGAAATAGTTTTATCTTTCTAATGAATATTTATAGTCGAATTTATATTATGTATAACCCTATATTAAAAATTATTTGGTTATTAAACTTTGATTTTAACTATTTTAACCCTTCTTTAAATAAATTAATAATAAATGTCCTAATCTAATCCAAGTGGGCCTAAATGGTCATATTTTATTCATAAGGTTGATTTTGGTCTAATTACACTTATCCAATAGAATTAGGACATGTGTTAGGGTAATAATAATATCATTTTTACCCTTAATTACCCTATTTACTTTTAACCGTGGTAAAAAATAAGTAAAAATTTACTATTCACCAAAAATTATTTTCATCTCATTGAACCACATTTTACTTACTGAAAACAACCGTGTCTCTCGGATTTTTGAAATTCCACTCACAGAAGCGGTAAAATTAAGTTTTATGAAAAATTCATTTTTTTTAATTACCACTTAGTGGTTTCACTATTCATAAAAAAAATGAAAGTTTCCAGAAAAATACCAAAAATTAGGCCTAAGCTATATTTGATATTATGAACTCAAAAATGATGTCTATTTTTCCAAATTCAAAACATATCAGTTGCATTTAAAAATTAATTCCCGTCGTCAAAACAAATAGCGTGTTTTTAAGAGATAATAACTATCAAAAGATTGACATTTGTTTATGTCTGGTTTAAATGTGAAATTACATCCAATGAAAAAAATTGTATTAAATTGTAAAAATATATTCTAAATATACTTTAAAACCACTCAAATTAATAATTTATCACTATTAATTATTTCAATTAAAAAGTTGTTTTTAATTAAAATTTAGTAATTTTCACTATTCATCAGAATATGAAAGTTATTTGAAAAGTACCAAAATTTCACCCTAAGCTAATTTCAATATTCTGAATCCAAAAATGAAGTCCATTTTGAAAAATAAAATTTAAAAAATTTCAAAAAGTGTTATTACTATTCATAACGGCTAGTGTTAATAATATTTTAATAGCATATTGTTGTTTAGTGAAACTCGTTATTGCGTACTACACACGCTATCGAGGAAGGTTGCGATTGAGTGTAATGCAAGGCAAGTCAAGGATGCGTGTTGTGCAAGCTCCTTTTGGTGTAGCATAAGACATTAATGAAATCAAAAATAATATTTTTCATAAAATCTCAGGGTGTTACATTCTACCCCCCTTAAAATGAATTTCTCCCTCGAAATTCGTTAGGGTTATAAATGGTTTACTACTCGAAAGTTTCTTTAATAGAAACTCACATCTTAAAAAGGAATACCAAAACTTGGCTTTAAGAACTAAAGTATGAAACGTAACGGTTACCCAAATAAACTAATCACTGGGTTTCCACATAGGTGAAAATATGGATATGGAAGAGAAATCTAACCATCATGTTCTGATGGAGAGTGGTAGAGAACAAGGCTATGGAAAATCCAGCAATAAAAAAGCCATAAATTTGTGACGATCTAATGTACCATCTGATTCATCAGATATAAGAGCACTAGGACAACATTTTTGGTTTTCAAGATCGTTTCCCTAAAGTTGATGAAATTGGAATTAGAAGAAATACTTTCGTGATTTTGGTATAGTCTCACCGTTGGTCGTTCTTTGGAAAATTTCCACTTCATCTCTTAAGGAAATGAAGTGGAATTTTTCATTCATGATGTTTTAGCAGATCATGTGATAGAATGATGGGTCATTCCATCTGTCTCAAACAAAAGGTTACAAAAGTTATCAAAACATACATCTATAGTGAGATTAATCATATATGGTTCCTAAAATGGACTTATAATTCATATATCCTACTTCTCAATATAATAAAACTAGTTTCTACTAAACAGGGACTTCCTGTAGGCCAGTGGTAGGCGATAAAGGCCAGTCGCACTTCGGTTGTGGGTTCGATTCCCACGGCCTTATCCGACGCGATGGGTTGTCACCCGTCCTACAGATTGTCCTTTTTCTAAAACTATATTACTATAACATCCCATCAATAATATCGAAAAAACTTCTATCCTTAAACAATACTAACTTATGTCCAACATAATCCATTCCAATATTTAGGATTATCCATAATACTGCAGTCCACTATCATAATATAGTGAAAACGATTACCAGAGAATTAATATCATCGTTGATCCCCATATATCATAAGATATGTCTGGTTGGTCACATTCCAAACATTCAAAGGCCTTATTCTCTTGAATACCCATTGAACCTTAGTGAAAACATGAATGCAGTTAAAAGTTAACACTTTCCACATCCTCAAAATTCTATATACTCAAACCATGATATCACTTAGTCCTTATATGAGCTCATGAATACTATCAAATATTTCATTTTCTCGTTTTCCCTTCATTATGCGCATATCATTTTTTTAAAAAAAATATCTCAATCACTTTCCATGGTTACTGGTACCATAAAATTATTGAAAACCACAATAGACCAATACATAAATATTCCAATATTCCGCGATACTATATACAACATTATTTTGGAATCCCATTACATAAACACTTAATCATTCCACCACATCGTTATCATATTCAACATCGCCAATGGTGATCGCATGTGACTTCCCTTTGTCCTTTGCCTTAAGTGGTTGCTCATGTCGATCATCACTAACCCTTGGATTAGGGAATTTATTAGCATAATGCCCCATTTACTTGCACTTGAAGCATTGAAGTGTAGTAGGTTCATTCTGTGTATCCCTCCCTTTGTTTGCATCAGTAGACATCTTCTTCCCATCATTGAGTCATTCAAATGCCTGATGACCTTCCTTTCCACATTTGAAACATTTACTTGTCCCTTTAATACAATCTCCACCATGCTTCTTTCCACACTTTGAGCATAGGGAAACATTCATCTTCTTTTCACCATTATTTTGAGATTTCTCCTTGAACTCCATCTTTCGTTTCTTGTCAAAACTATGAGATGGATAAGTAACACCAACTTCCATTTCTACCTTGATAGCACAACACACAATTTCTTCATAGCTACTGAAGTCTCTTATAGCTAATGCCCTTCGATGATTTGGTTTTAAGCCACTGAAGAATCGATCAACTTTACTTTCAGGTTGGATGATAAATACAGATGCATACTTGGCAAGCCTTGTAAAATTTGCTTCGTATATACCAACAGATTCATCATCCTTTTGCTTTAGTTCAAGAAACTCCTTCTCCATCTTTGTTCGAAGAATACGATGGAAGTACTTATTGAAAAATAAGTTCTTGAACTCATCCCATTCCATGGACTCAATTTCATCTCTTTGCCTCGTATTCTTGATAAGATTCCACCATTGATCAGCTTCACCTTCCAAACGATATACTGCTAAGATGAATTTATCATGTTCAGAACATTGAAGAACTGAAAATATCTTTTCAATGGTACTGATCCATTGTTCAGCAACAAGTGGATCAGAAGACCCACCGAAAGAAGGTGGACGTTGCCTTTTGAAGGACTCAATAGAATATTGTTCCCTTCTTTGCTTATTTGGAAGTTCAGAATGATTCATAGCTTGTGTAAGTATAACAATAATATTTTGCACTCCATCTCCCATAACATTTGTTTGTTAAGGAGGATAATCATTGCATTGTCCATTACATTGATCAACACGGTTCCTTCGGGTTCCAGCCATCGTCTAAAACCCAAAAAGAATAGTGTGAGAGGTAAAAATCATGCTAGGGAAAACAATATAATAAAGGGGGAGAAACTTCAATATCTAACATCTTAGGTTAAATTCTAAGATAGTTACCATAGTTCTAGGACTATATCCTATACGTATACTTATCCTTAGGGACATCCCTAGACATACCTTAGAAATATCTCTAGGGATCTCACTAACGTTTTCGCATCCTAATTTCCAAAGGTTGACTAAACCTTTCCTCTGATACCAACTGTAGAGACCCGAAGCTTAACGTACATAGACATTACATTACTTTTGCGGAATACTTAGTACATAACAAAAACACACACACAAGGAACGTAATAGTTTAGTGTCTTTGGAAACTCGGAATATAATCTTCTAATCGTGGTGAAAGATCTTCAACATATCCCATAAAGATCTTCTATTTTTTTTAAAAACATAAATCCTTTATTTATATCCTGGGGAAAAGAAAACATAAAAGGGTGAGCTCAAATGCTCAGTAAGGGTAAACAAAAGAAATATCAATCACATAATATTCATAATAACATATCTTTTAGAAATCTTAACCTGCAAAAGAGATCATAATTTCATAACATGGGATAAATCGTAGTAGTGAAATGTAATCCCAATAATCATAACCTAAAACATGAAACTTTGTGGCATACACACATAATCATAGAGAATCATTTCTTATTAGCCAAGACTCATTGCCAAGACTATCTTAGTGGACAAAGTCCCTTTCTAAACCGAGTTCACTCCTTGTTTCAGTCCAGTTTCACTGAACCGGTATAACCTACCGTTCCATCCATGTCTATCTCATGAGATATAAAATCTTTACCCAATACATTGGAGGGAGATATAGGTCCCACCCATCCCATAATGATACCATTCTTATGTGTGCCACAAAATCATAAACCATACATCATAGCATAACCCATGTAATAAAAAATGGGAATCTTAAACATCATGACATCATAAAACAATTCATATAAGTTAAAGGAATTCATAAAAATAATTCCATCACAACATAATCAAATCAATGTAATAATAGGGATAGAAACAGAACCCTATATTATCTTAGATGGAAAATAATTTTGATAAAACACTTGAACTCCTTTCATGAGGAAAATATCCTTTCTACTTCAAAATTTTTTTCCTTTTTTTAACATGTATTAAAATTTTAATCTAAAAGAAGTTGATTAAAAATAAACTTGAAAACTTTTAAAGGAAGCTTCTTGGAAATAATTTTTTAAAAATCCATTCATGCCGTATAAGTTAAAAAAACATTCTTCTCGTACTTTTGTCGGAAAAGTCAAAAAGTACCTCGTACGAAAAACGATAAAAAATTCCTTTAATATCTTTTACTAAAAACTCACCGAAGGGTAAAATTGGATTTAAACAGTTGTAGGTGGATGGAAACAATATTACATATTGAGGAAACATGGATGTGGATGATAAAATACACCCTAGTAAATACCAAATTATAAACAATCTCGGATAAAAATGAGATTGTGATATTTTCCCTTACCTTAGGTCCGATTTGCTTCGTAAGTGTCCGAACCTCCTGTATAATGATTTAAATAATGTAATTGACTTATTCCAGAATCATACTCACTATTATGATATCATATATGGTTCACTTATGACTTTATTTTACCCGTTCTTTTGTAAATTCAATGTTAAAGAGCGTTTTGGGTAAAATCGTTTCATTTGTCGTCCGTGTTTTGACTTTTAATTATTCATATGATTACTTAGATCATGATTACTTAAATCCAGAATGTAAAACATGATTTATATATAATATATATTCAGAATATACATATATATAATAGATCAGTAAATGGAAGGAAATACACCGTTCATGGAGACGGTAGGCCGTACGTACGCATGAACGCTGTTTTCGTTTCCTTATTGAGTTGAATGGAATTAAGTAGATGAAAAACATATATATACACATAAATCCAGTATCATTATTATGTAATATATTTCAAGATTACTTATTATATATACTTTATAATCATTCATGAATGGTTAACGTGGAGAATGAATCTCATCGCGTCGTGGAGACGGTAGTCCGTACGTACGCACGAGCGATGATATCGTTCTCAAGATCGTGGGACTGTATTGGAGTGTATGTATACTATTTCAGAATCACTATCACTTTAAAATAATCATATATAGTTATTATTTACACCATTATACCCATCCATGTAAGGTGGTGGTGGAAAATAGATTACACCACGACATAGAGACGGTATTTCGTACGTACGCACACACGGTGATTTCGTTTTCCGTAGGATGGATAGATGGTGAAATAGGGTTGTTTCATACTTATAATAACATATCATTATATGAGTGATACTGATGTTATTACTTCATAATGAAACAACCTAAGAATAAGAAGTGGAAAAAGAAATAAAGTTGAAAGAATCGGTAACGGACATTACCTCTTCTTTGAAGCGGCTCTTTGAGTCCTCTTCTTAGGGCACTAAAATTGGTCTTTTAGGAAGACCAGAACCTCTAGGATGTTTCTAGGGAAGTGGAGAAGAGAATCTGGCAAGGGTTGGCTGAGCTTGAAGGCTCAAAGTGGTGTGAGGAAGAGAGGGAGGAGGTGCCCTTTTATAAGGGAGGAGAGGGGCACCTTTGGAATAACTAAAACTATTATCTTATTATAAAGTAAAATTCGGTTTTTAATAGATCCAAATTGAGTTATTTCTAAGCTAAGGTGGGGATGGGTCGAAATAATATCATCCAATAGAATTTGAACAAGTTTAGTTTACTATTCTAACCTTATCATTTAGATTTAACATTAAGTAAAATAATTTTACTTTTACCGTGTCTTCTTGTGTTCTTATACTATAAGGTTAATAAACTTACTATAAGCAGGAAAACGAACCCCAAGTTGTTTATTATAAATATATATAACCTTATCTAAGTCATTTGGCCGAACCTTAGATTTTCAGGAATAAAATAACAATTACTAATATAATATTTCTTTTAAAAACTATTTTCTGTCTATTTTGACACTATTTAGTAATTGATTTTTGTGAAAATCATAATAGAATTATTAGTTCGAAAAAAGTTAATTAAATCAATAATAACATGTCATATTAACCTAGAAAATTAGTGTAATTCATAAAAAGTCTCAAATTACATTTATTTGTGTATTTATAACATCAATTATGTCAATATTTCATTAATAAGATAATTACTGCATCATCAATGTGTCATAAATAAATTAAATTATTTAATGTCTAAAAATTAAAAATAAAATATAATTATGTAGGAAATCGTTTTATCATTCTAATGAATATTTATAGTCGAATTTATCTTATGTATAACCCTATATTAAAAATGATTTAGTTTTTAAACATTGATTCTAACTATTTTAACCCTTCTTAAATAAATTAATAATAAATGTCCTAATCTAATCCAAGTGGGTCTAAATGGTCATATTTTATTCATAAGATTTTTTTTAGTCTAATTACACTTATCCAATAGAATTAGGACATGTGTTAGGGTAATAATAATATCATTTTTACCCTTAATTACCCTATTTACTTTTAACTGTGGTAAAAAAAGTAAAAAGTTACTATTTAGCAAAAATTATTTTCATCTCATTGAACCACATTTTACTTACTGACAACAACCGTGTCTCTCGGATTTTTGAAATTCCACTCACAGAAGCGGTAAAATTAAGTTTTATGAAAAATTTATTTTTTTAACCACCACTTAGTGGTTTCACTATTCATAAAAAAAAATGAAAGTTTCCAGAAAAATTCCAAAAATTAGGCCTAAGCTATATTTGATATTATGAACTCAAAAATGATGTCTATTTTAACAAATTCAAAACATATTAGTTGCATTTAAAAATAAATTCCCGTCATCAAAACAAATAGTGTGTTTTTAAGAGATAATAACTATCAAAAGATTGGCATTTGTTTATGTCTGGTTTAAATGTGAAATTACATCCAATGAACAACATTGTATTAAATTGTAAAAATATATTCTAAATATACTTTAAAACCACTCAAATTAATAATTTATCACTATTAATTATTTCAATTAAAAAAGTTGTTTTTAATTAAAATTTAGTAATTTTCACTATTCATCAGAATATGAAAGTTATTCGAAAAGTACCAAAATTTCACCCTAAGCTAATTTCGATATTCTGAATCCAAAAATGAAGTCCATTATGAAAAATAAAATTTACAAAATTTCAAAAAGTGGTTATTACTATTCATAACGGCTAGTTTTAATAATATTTTAATAGCATATTGTTGTTTAGTGAAACTCGTTATTGCGTACTACACACACTATCGAGGAAGGTTGCGATTGTGTGTAATGCAAGGCAAGTCAAGGATGTGTGTTGTGCAAGCTCCTTTTGGTGTAGCGTAAGACATTAATGAAATCAAAAAGAATATTTTTCATAAAATTTCGGGGTGTTACAATCGACTCTACCAACTTAATCACACTTATCAATAGATTTGGATAGTCTAAAATATGATCAAATAATCTCCAAAAATCCATAATGTCCTAATAGAGGCTACACATTAGAGATAAATCCATCATATGGAGGCCTTTTGTGCAAATCAAAAGGAGATACTCAAATAATAGGTAATTGTTTTATCACCTATTTCAAAATTATTTTCTAATTATACTTCTTATTATTATGTTGTTCTCATAATAATGTAATAAATCCAATATATTCTAAATTATGAGATGTTATTATAATTATGGTACAAACTTATACCTCATTTTATCTATCCTACGAATAACAATATCACCATGCGTGGGTATATACGATTTACCGTCTCCACACAGTGTTGTAATTTGTTATTAAATAATACTTAATTTTTATGGGTATAAATATGATTATAATGGATTTGAATAATGAATATAAAATGAAAATTATTCTTTATAATTAATATACCATCCAATTCCATACCATTTAATGATTAAGTGAATGATATCGTCGCTCGTGCGTACATATGACCTACCGTATCCACGAAGCAATGAGATTCATTATCATTATTAACTATTCAAGAATGACTATAAAGTATATATAATAAATAATCATAAAATATATGAAATAATAATTCTACTATATTTATGTATATATATATATGTATCATTCACTTTCATCCATTCAATTCAATAAGGAAATGAAAACAATGTTCATGCGTACGCACAACCTACCGTCTACATGAATGGCATATTACATTAAATTTATCTACCTATTTTATTTATTTATATACCTAATATATATGATATATAAATCATGTTTTACATTCTGGAAGTAATTAAATCATGATCTAAGTATTGATATTAATAATAACAAGTCAGAACACATACGATAAATAAAACGATTATTACCCAAAACGTTGCTTTAACATGGAATTGATAAATGAATGGGTAATATAAATCCATAAGTGAATTATATATGATATAATAAATATTATTATGGTTCTGTTAATAGTTAATAATATGTTTAAACTCATTATATAGGAGCTTCAGATACATACTAAGCACATCAGAGCTAAGGTAAGGGATAATTTTGCAATCTTATTATTTTTTGATATTTTTATACGTAAGTATTTACTGGGGTATATTCATCATCCAAATCCATGTTTCCATAATATATAATATTATTTATATTATTCTACTAGTATTTAAATTAAATTATACCCATTGGTGAATTTTTATTAACCGATATGGAAGGAATCTTTCACTCGTTTTCCATACAAGGCACTTTTTGAATTTTCCAGAAAGAGTATGAGAAGAATGTTTTTTTAACATATAAGGCATGAATATATTTTTAAGTCTACATAATGCCTTATTTCCATGAAGCTTAAATTAAAACATTTCAAATGAATTTTCAATTAAATTCTTTTCTTTTAAAATTTCATGGCATTGCAAGAAAAGAAAACTTTTTTGAAGAAGAAAGGATATTTTCCATCAAGAATTGATTTCAAGTATTTAATCAAACTTATTTCCCATATAAGATGACATAGGGTTATATTTTTATCTCTATTATTACTTAGATTTTATTATGTTTTGATTTTATTATTTTTATAATATCCATTTATCTTGTATGGATTATTTTAAGATGGAATGTTGTTTAAGAAACCCATTTTATTTAATTGGTTATGCTATGATGAATGATTAATGTATTTACAGTACAAGTAAGATTGATTTAATTATTTTATATTCTCCATGTTTACCATTATTGATGATTTGAGATCAGAAAATTTATGTTTTATTTTCCCCAAGATATAAATAACGGGTTTAGGTTAGAAAAAAGGGGAAGATAATTAAGGGAGATGTAGGAGATCTTTCTCCAAGATAGAAGATTATGTTCCATGATTCAAAAGACAATAAAATAGTATAGTATTTGGGAATATATTTTTGTAATGTATTATGTATTCTAAAAAATAAATGTAATGTCCACGTAATTCAATCTTGGTTCGTTAGAGTTGGTATCAGTGCAAAACTTTTGTCATTCTTTGGAAACTAGGATGTGAAACCTTTAGTGAGATCCCTAGAGATATGTGTATGGTATACCTGGGGATGTAAATAATGGTAAGTATATATATAGTCTATAGTCCAAAAATCAAATTAACTATCATGAATAACCTAGTATTAAACCCATGATGTTAGATAGAAGTAGTACTCCACCACGATTATGTTGTTTTCATAGTATGATTTTTCCTCTCACACTATTCTTTTTGAGTTTTAGACAATGGTTGGAACCTGAAGGAACCATGATAATGATCAATGCACTGGGAAATCCAATGTATATTATCCCGCACAACCAAATTTTATGGTATATGGACTGAAAAATATTATTACTATACTTACAAAAGCTATAAATCATTCTAGACATCCAAATTAGTAGAGACGGAACAACATTTTGTTGATTCCTTCAGGAGGCAACGCCCACCTTATTTCAGCGGGTCTTCTGATCCAGTTTTTTCTAAACAATGGATCAGTACAATTGAATATATAGTTTATATTATCCTCTGTTCAGTACATGAAAAACCCATTTTTATTTTTTATCATTTAGAAGGTGAAGCAGACCAGTGGTGGACTCTAATAAAGAATACAAGGCATCAAGATAAAGTTGAATCCATTGAATGGGATGAGTTCAAGAAATTATTTTTCAATAAGTATATCCCTAGTATTCATTGAAAAAATATGGAAAGGAGTTACTTTAGTTTAATAAAAAGGACGATGAATCTTTTGATATATAGAGGAATATTTTACAAGACTTTAAAGGTATGATTCTGGTTTTATCATCCAACCAGGAAATAAATTTGATCGATTATTCAGTGGCTTAAAACCAAGTCTTTGAAGGGCATTAGATATAAGAGACATTAGTAGCTATGAATATATTGTGTTTTGTACCATCAAGGAATAAATGGATGTTTGTTTTACATATCAATCTCATGTTTTTTTGACAAGAAACAAAAGATGGAGTTCAAGGGAAAATATCAAAATAATGGTGAAAGGAAGATGAATGTTTACTTATGCTCAATGTGTGGAAAGAAGCATGAGGGAGATTGTCTTAAAGGTATTAGAAAATTTTTTTATGCGTGGAAGAGAAGTTAATCGAGTATTTGAGTTCCGAAGTAATGAGAAAATGTTTTCTAATGATGTGAATAGAGAAAAGACTACAGAGAATGCACCACTCACACTTCAATTCTACAAGTGCAAGGAATGGGTAATTATGCTAGCCAATGCCCAAATCCTAGGGTTAATGATGATGATGGATGCCCTCAACCTCGTAAGGAAAAATACAAATTCAAATCACATGAGATTACTATTGGCGATGTGTATGATAATGAAGTGGTGGAATGATTAAGTGTTTATGTAATTGGATTCCAAAATAGTGTTATTGAATCTATTTTATAGTATTATGGAATATTTGAATATCTATTTATTGGTCCATTGTGGTTTTCCATATGTTTATGGTACTGATAACCATGAAATGTGATTGAAATATTTTTGGAAAGCACATGATATGCGCATAATTAAGGGATAAGGAGATAATGAGATGGTAGATAGTATTAATGACCTCATATAAAGAAAATGTGACATCATGGTTTGAGTATATAAAGTTTTTGGTATTTTTGTTGTGTGTAAAGAGTTAAGTTTGATAGAATGAATGTTTTCACTATGGTTCTATGTTAATTCAGGTTATTACCATGTTTCAAGAGAATACATGATTAAGGTATTCGTATGTTTAGAATGTGACAAAAAAGAATTACCTTATGATTTATGGGAGATAAGTATTATCTTTATTTAGTTAACCTCTTCATAAATTTTTATATTTTTTGTTTTTTGGAAGGATTGAAATGTTATCCATTTATGGATAGTATAAGTTATATTTCATTTGACGCTTTTTAGATTAATGTATTATCTCACTCTAGGTGGACTTATTCATGTTTGAATACCTATGCTAACCTTTTTATTGAGATAGATGGAATGACCTATCATTATATAACATGATCTTATAAAACTTCAAGAATGAAAAATTCAACTTCATTTATTTTAATAAGATATGAAGTGAAAATTGTTCAAGGTATGAAAAACGGTGATATTTTAAGAAAATAATGTAAGTATTTATTCTCCTGTAAAATTCTTTAACTTTAGGGAAAGGGTATTGAAAACCAATAATGTTATATTAGTACCTTCTTATCTGATAAATCAGATGGTCTCTTAAATCATCACATATTTATGGATTTCGAATTATTAACTTCCTCCAAACCTTGTTATCTATCACTATCCATTAGAACCTAATGGTTATATTTTTCTTCTTCCATATATATGTTTTCACTTCACATGTATGTTCACCTATGTAGAAACCCAATGATGATTTAATTTGGGTAACTTTTCTGTTTCTAACAATCCTTTTTATAATGATGTTTTATTATTCCTTTTTTATGATGTGTGTTTCTAAGAAAGAAACTTTCAAGTAGTAAACCATTTATAACCCCAGTGAATTTCATGGGTGAAAATCATTTTAAAGGGGGTTTAATGGAACAACCTGAGATTTTATGAGATAGGTTAGTTTTAATTTCCTTGAAGTATTATATTTTACTCTAAAACAAGATTATCTCTTACTATATGTAACAACTTATTATCTTGAATTATACGCAACACTATACTTGGCTTGTGTTACACACAATTTCATGTTCTTTTGATAGAATTCATTTCACACAAAAATGTGTATAGATTTTATTCGATGTATAAAAGAACTATGTTTGAATTATGTTATAAGAAACACAAAATGAATCTTGCACTAAATACAAAACTGACTTGGCTTTCATTACATACAAGAGTGTCCTTCCTTTATAGTTTGTGTTGTATGCAATACCGAGTTTCACTAAACAATGATATATTATTAAGTTATTATTATTTAATGGGATATAAACTAGACATTATAAATAGTATTTACCAGATTTTTTATTTTATATAACATTAAAACTCATATTATATATTTTATAAAACATGATATAAGGAAAAATTCAATTTTTCGGATTAAAGAAGTATTTTTAAAAAAATGCAGTTTTTCCACATTTTGATGGCGCTCTAATTTTAAATCTAGTTTTTATCAATTTTATATATTCTATTTGATAAAATAAACATATTATTTGGAAGTGGGATATCAAAATTTATATTGGTTGATTTTTTTTATTTCTATGATAAAATTCATATTTTAATAAATAGTGAAAAATACTGCATTTTAATTCAAAACGGGGTTTTCAGCTAATTAATTTATATAGTTAGATTATATTATTAATTTTTTTAATGTTTAATTGCATTATGTTTTTATCATTTAATCTAATTTTTCTCATTGTAAGTAATTTCACCTTTAAATTTGAAACAAACAAATGTCAATCTTTTGATAGTTTTTACTTCTTAAAACAACCTGCTTCCTAGTTTTGACACGGGGAATTAATATTAAATTAATTAATGAATCTTATGTTTTTTGAATTTCAAAAAATTTATACAATATTTTTTAATTATAGATTCTAAAATATGTTAATAGGTTACTTTTATTTTTTTGGATATTATGAATAGTAACTATAATAATGTTTACTTACCACAGTTAAAGGTAAAAAGGGTAAATTAGGGTGACAAACAATATGACAAAGAAAATTAAATTACCCTAAAACCTTCAAAAATTATGTTGAATAAATTAAAGTTGACCAATATCACCTAAGTCTTGGAATTTATTCATTTAATGTACTTTTCCATGATAGTGATGTAATTATAATTAAAAAAAATAAAGTGACAACATTTCAATCTCTTATTTATTATAAGTATAATAAGTTTAATATAGTGATAAACATGATAAAATATAGAAAATAAATAGTATCTAGAAATATAATGAAATTATCTAAATCATTTGAATTTATTTAGAATTTTTTTTAGATTAAATCAATACCATTAATGATGACACAATAATGATGTAGAAATAATTTTATTTATAGAAATATCAAATAAATAATTATAAAAATATTAAACTAAATATCATCTGAACTAATTAATGTTCTCTATGAATTTTAAAAGTTAATATGACATGTTGAGAGTGTATTAAATATTTTTTTCGAATTTATCTTCTGTTTGTATTTTATTTAAAGTCGTATAAATGAATAGTGTTCAAATTGATGCTATTGATATTTTATAAAAATAACATATTATTAAATTATTTAAAAATCACAAAAATATTTAAAAATTACAAAGTAAAAAAAATATGGTCTAAAATTTCATAAACTATAAAATTATTTACAATTTAAATCACTTAATTAAATATTTATAACCATTAAATATTTGGAGTATTATTACCAAAAATAAAATTAAATAGATTAAATAAGGATAAATAAAAATGAAAAGGTTTACAATAAAAAAAAACATGTATAAAGTTTATTGGTTGAAAGGTTTTCGACCGATACACTTATTATCTTCTACATAAATGAGATTGGGACCATTATAATCCATAAATAAATTTTTAATAAATTTATATTTCAAGACTTTCTTAAAGTGATCCACCCCCCTCTTCAAAAATTCCACCAAATATACCCACTTACTCACACCTTTCAATCCATTTTCTCATCCATCCTCTTATAAAATAATCTCAAAACATCCCTAAATTCCTAATGGATGCCAAAATTTGGGCAGAAATTCATCATAGGTATTCCTTTTGTGAAAATCAAAAGAAGATACACGAGAAAAATGTAAATGTTTTATCACCTATTTCAAAAAAAATATTCTTATACCTCTTGTTAATATTTTTTTATCATACTAAAGTAATAAATATAGTATATTATACATCCTGAGATTTATTATATTTATTTTAAAACCTCCTTCCTCCATTTATCCATCATACTAAGAACAACATCACCATGTTTGCGTACGCATGACTTACCGTCTCTACGCCGTGGTGTAATTTGTTATTCAATAATACTTAATTTGTATGGGTATAATGATTATTATAATAGATTTAAATAATGAATATAAAATTATAATTATTATTTATAACTAATATACCATCCAATTCCATACCATTTTACCATTAATTGAATGATATCGTCGCTCATTCGTGTGTACGATCTGTCGTCTCCATGACGCGATGAGATTCATTTCCACATTAACCATTCAAGAATGATTGTAAATTATATATAATAAATTATAATTAAATATATGTAATACTAATTCTATTGGATTAATATATATATATATATATATATGTCATTTACTTTCTTCCTTTCAATTCAATAAGGAAACGGAATCAACGTCCAGTCGTACGTATAACCTACCGTCTCCATGAATGGTGTATTCCATTTCATTTATATATCTTTTAAAAATATTTATATAGGGAATATATATGATATATAAATAATTTTTTATATTATGGAAGTATGTAAATATGATCTAAGTAATAATATCGATAATAACAAGTCAAAAGACATAAGATAAATAAAACTATTATTACACAAAATGTTACTTTAACATGGAATTGATAAATGAATAGGTAAAATAAAGCCACAAATGAATAAAATATGATGTGATAAATATTATTATGGCTCTTTTACAAGTTTATAATATGTTTACACCCACTATATAGGAGTTTTGGATAAATACGAAGCATATCGGACCTAAGGTAAGAGATAATTTTGCAATCTCCATGATTGTTTATTTGTAAGTATTTACTGGGGTATATTTATCATCCAAATCAATGTTTTCTAAATATATAATATTATTTATATTATTCTTATATTGTTAAAATTCATTTTTACACATTGGTTAATTTTTATTAAACAGTGTGGAATGAATCTTTCTTTTGTTTTCCATATAAGGCACTTTTTGACTTTTCCAGCAAGAGTACGAGAAAAATGTTTTTTAACTTATACGACATAAATTTTTTTTGACATCTTTATAAAACCTTATTTCCATGAAGCTTAATTTACTATATTTAAAGTGTATTGTAAATTAAATTGTTTTCTTTTAAAATTGCATGGCATTTTGAGAAAAGAAAAAAAAATTGAAGAAGAAAGGATATTTTCTTCAAGAATTAATTTCAAGTATTTTATCAAAATTATTTTCCATATAAGATGACATAGGGTTATGTTTTTATCACTTTTTTTACTTATATTTTATTTTTTTTGTTATGGAATTATTTTTATGAAATCCATTTATATTCTATGGATTATTTTATGATGAAATGATGTTTAAGAAACCAATTTTATTTCATAGGTTAGGCTATGGTGAATGATTTATGTTTTTTGTGGCACATGTAAGAATGATTTAACTATGAGATGTGTGGGAACTATATCTACCTCATATGAATTGGGTAAGGATTTATATCTCATGATACCAACATGAATAGAAAAATAAGTAAATATGGTTCAGTATTAGAGGGCTGAAACGACAAGTACATTTGGTTTAGTAATACATGACTAGAATGACAAGTAAACTCGACCCATTAATGGACTTTTTACACTATAATGGTCTTGGAAGTAATGAATTGAATACTATTTAAATCATATTATGTGCTTATTATTTTTCCACAATTTTATGTTTTATTCCAATGCTATTTTATCTTGGTTAATATTCCTTTATGATCTATGCCATACGTACTACAAAGATTTATTTCATGACTCAACATTTTGATATATGAACTTTATGGTGATATTTTTACATTCCTATGTTTATGGGTTGTTTTATGTTATCTTTTTTTACACTTAATGAGCATATGAACTCACCCTTTTAATGTTTTATTTTCCCCAGGATATAAAGAAATGTTTTAGGTATGAAAACATAAAGGGGAAGATCTTTATGGGAGAAGTTGAAAATCTTTCACCAAGTTAGAAGATTATGTTCGAAGTTTCCAAAGACACTAAAATAATATGTTATTTTGGAATATATTTGGGTAATATATTTTTTATTTCTAAAAAGAAATGTAATGTCTATGTATGTCATTATCGAGTCATTAGACCAATTGAACAGGAACACAAACCATAATTCCAAATGTACCTCTAATAGGTCTCTACATTGAAAATAGTTCCACCACACTTAGTATTTAAATAAGCTCAGAGTTCATACAATGGATAATGTAGGGCCAAAAAATACCATGTCTAGGATAGTCTCCCTAGAATATATCATGCACCAAAATCAACTGGAATAATTTCCCTACAATACATGAAATCCTTAGAATGTCTAATTCCAAAAACCATCATATTTCTCAACTAAAACCTTTAATACACATATATCACTCCCCTACCTCCAAAAATACCACAATGAAGGAAGATTATTAATGAAACCCACCCCTCAAGTGCAACCTTTAGTAGTTCCCCAGTTGGAAACAAGCACTGAGGGTATAAAAATCTCAAATATGTGAGGAATAACGCACTATAAATAAAACAAGATCTAGTGAAAGGATATTAAACCACAAAACACCTCTATAACACACATATATAAAATTAAACAAAAATTGTCCCATGATTCAAGGGAAAGGTAACTGATACATATAAAAGTTTCCAATGTAATGGTATAAAAGACATGTTATGTTGCATTGACTCAATAGAAGCTCCATCCCAATCTAGGAATGCCGAGCTCAGTCCCCACAGTCCTCCTAGAAACCTAAAATATTGTGTGTGTATATATATAGGTTGAGAATAAATTTATACTCAGAAGTATCATACTGATTCATCTACTTTACTTGGGTAAATAATATACTAATGAAAAATTAAACAAGGGTCATAACCAATAAGAACCTAAATAGGTCAACTGATTAATCCAATTCTTTTGGTATTTCATTCACCAAATAATTAATCTAATATATTATCATAGTATCAAATGAATTTATAGGAAGGAAAAACACAACTTCTAACCATTATTTTATAATCTCATGCACCAAGATTCGGCCTACCCTGACAACATCCATTATATACATACCACAACAAATCACATCACATTACATAAAGAAACATCTCATACCAACCATCTATGATGTGGGTATGGATGCATCCATACCTTACCCACCCTCAAAAGACATAGAATATTGTTCTATCATTATGTATCATCACATGAAAGCTCTCTTGAATACACCAAGTCTAACATATCACACCTTGGATGAAGAATCTTGGCCCAAACATATCACATCTTGACCAAAAGAACATGGGCCAACACATCACACCTCACCAAAAGACTTTTAGGCCATCATTTCCACCAAAGGAATATAATGGAAGATGAATAGCCAATGATCCATATCACTCCCATCTTGGATATTATGGATAAAACCCAAAACATGATACCTTTGAGGGTTGGTAAGTTTTATACAAAATGATCTGGGTGCAAATAAAAATAACATAAAATACATTATACATATATAGAACACATTAACTGATCTATAGGTTCAAAAAATCTATAATAACATACATCATATTATCAACACTTCACCACAAATTAACCATCACAACCACTATAACCATTATATGAACCACACCACAAAAAAACACAGAAATACACACATATCCACATTAAATTATAGGTTTCAGAGCATTATGTTTTTATCCATTTTAATTTTCATTTCATAACTCATTAATTTATTCTACCAATTCATTAATACATTTACAAATAATAAATTCTAAACTTATTAATTTACTTAATTTATTTTGTATTAAAATTTAATTGATATTTAATTGGGAGACTAACACAACAATTCCTTCCCACAACTATCCCAACACTTACAACCGCCACTAAACAACATCCATCCACCATCATTGGCACACCACATCGACTAATCCATCTCACTATAACATCCAAAACTTACACATTCTAACCAAAAATCACCATAGAACTACTACACAATAGAAACCACACAATAATCACACATCATACCCATACATCATCACAATTGAACATAATAACCACATTACACCACGACATCACATAAAAACTAATGTAAAACACATTTCATAATTTACCACATCATATCCTTGCCATCCAAACAGTACATAACAACCCCACACATCACACAACATATATGATCACCTCTATTAACGTACAATAACCAAAAACATGCAGGGAAACAAAAAAATGCAATCTTATACAACCACAACACATCCAACCTTCTATAAATTTTGAAGGTGATTTTATAACATTACCTAATTATTTATTATGGTTATTAGCACATAAACTAGATTCCATGGGTAAATATTTTATTAGAGATATATATTTTCATTGGACTATTATTCAGGTTAGATCAAACAACAACATAATAAGGTTATTGTTGACGCTCCTTTCGTTACAGAATCTAAAGATCAGAAAAGGGGAATATCTAAGCAAAAAGTGATTCATCCTTTGAAGAAACATCAAAAATCGACAAAGGGATGAACAAGGAGAACATTGCCCATAGGTCGCGCAAGTTCCCTCATGGTCGCGCAAGTACACTTGCGCGCCGCCTAGTGGTCGTGCAAGTACTTGCGCGGCGCCTTATGGTCGTGCAAGTGACTTGCGCGACCTAAGTGATAACCGCCCGGTAACCACCCAGGGCCTTCTTTTGCCTATAAATAGACCCTGTGGGCCCCCCATTCGGGAGGATTTTTTTCCAGAAACTCGGATTGAAGCTCCCGACGCCCAAGTCTCTTCTCAAAGCTTCCGGAACACTTCTAAGGTAATTTTTTACCTAGAACGGAAGATCTAAAGAGAAGAAGGAAGGCCTAAGTGTTGAAACTTATCAAACACTTGCGCGCCGACTTATTTCCTTCAATGTAACTTGCGCGTCCCTTTTCTGGAAGAACCTTAAGAGGGTTCTAAAGTGATTAAAAAGAAGTTTCTCAAGTATTTAAATTCCGATTGAGAATCGCGCAAGTACCCCTCATGTCGCGCAAGTATACTTGCGCGACCATTACTTGCGCGCCGCCGCAATACTTGCGCGCCTTTCAAGACTTGCGCACCCCTACTTTTTTTGGGTGCCCATCTTGCCCATGTCACCCCTCTTAAGACATCACACCTTTCCTTTTCAAGATTCAGTCTTCAAGACACTCTTCAAATCCATTTATGGCATGATTTCTTGACTTGACTTTCTTATCTGAAAGGAATTCTGTGGAATATCTCTCAAAACCTAGTGATTTAAATATCTTTATATCACTAAATATGGAGAGTTCATTCATTCAACCTCATCCTTTAAGATGAGAGAATCCTTAACCTGAGTCTCCTTTTTAGGAATAATCCCTAGTCTTAAGTCCTTTAATTTGGGCATCCTCCTCAAGAGTAAGCCCCAAATTCTTAAAGTTCCCAAACTTGGGCATCCTCCTCAGGAGTAAGACCCAAACCTTAATTCCTAAACTTGGGTATCCTCCTCAGGAGTAAGCCCCAAACCTTAATTCCTAAACTTGGGAATCCTCCTCAGGAGTAAGCCCCAAACCAAGTCCCCTAACCTGGGATTCCTTTTCAGGAATAAGTCCCAGTCATAAACCTTGGGCATCAAGTCCCAATCATAAATCTTGGGCATCCTCCTCAGGAGTAAGCCCCAAGCCTTAATCTCTAACCTGGGCTTCCTTTTCAGGAATAAGTCCCAGTCATAAACCTTGGGCATCAAGTCCCAATCATAAATCTTGGGCATCCTCCTCAGGAGTAAGCCCCAAGACTTAATCTCTAACCTGGGCTTCCTTTTCAGGAATAAGTCCCAGTCATAAACCTTGGGCATCAAGTCCCAATCATAAATCTTGGGCATCCTCCTCAGGAGTAAGCCCCAAGCCTTAATCTCTAACCTGGGATTCCTTTTCAGGAATAAGACCCAGTCATAAACCTTGGGCATCCTCCTTAGGAGTAAGCCCCAGGTTTCTTAAATTTCTCTTAACCAGTCCTAATTTACCTTTGATTTGGGTTTCCTTTTCAGGAGTAAAACCCAATCATAAGTCCCCTCCTAACCTGGGCATCCTCCTTAGGAGTAAGCCCCAAGATTAGAGTATTCAAATCTCCATAAAGCACATATACCTTTATGGACCCTGTTCCTGGATTTTCTCCCTAAAAGTGAATCCTAAACCTTCATCTATCTGGGAAGTCATACATACCTAAGCCCCAAACAATTTCTTATGATTGCATCTTTCATGGAACAATTGTCTAAATACCTCTTGTTTCTCACACTGAGCATGACTCACGTGAGCTTAGAGTGTAAAAGTAATTATGACATTCTTCTTTGAGCCATCAATCATAAACATCATACTCCATTACTCGAACTATGTGGGTTCTGATTCCTTTTCCAAAACAAAGGATACGTAGGTAGCCCATTTATGGGTTCGATCCCAACTTTGAAATAATCCCTGTCCTTCTGAATGACGATAAACTTCAAGTGCCCCACTGAGTGGCTTTAAAACCAGCCTGGTCATCATAATGACCAAGAGACTTTTATATAAATATTTTGAAGGATACCATTGATCAAGAATCTCTAAATAGATACAGATGATTCTCTATTGATTAAGAACCTCGAATACATATAAAAGATTCTCTAAATTTCTTGCATATTTAATCATTGATTGTTAAAACTTAAGGAAAGCTCATTTTACACTTGGTAATGTAATAAGGATTCACGAACATAACTTAAATCTATAAAGAGAGTCCCGGAGTAGACAATAATTCCCCTCAAAAAGGTGTGATGAGTCCGACCTCCCATCCTCTAGACCAATGCAAATTCCTAAGCCTAATTATTCCACAAACTAATGAGCTCCTACCTTTGGAAAGTAGGTCCAAACGGATGTGGAATCATTGGATGTTTCCGGTTCTACGAACAAACCCGTTAGAAACCGATCGGAACGTTTGAATCTCCCATCCAGGAGGTCATCCCCGGAATCCGTGCGAAACAAAAATGGTGAACCCGACGTGAATCCTTAACCAAGTTAAAATGATGTTTTTCTTATTTGTTAGGCCCCTTGGGCCAACAAATCAATCATTGACATGTGCTCATCCAAAAGATGCAGTGGCCAGATTTATCTTGATTATGTCTGTTATATGGAACATGCACTCTTTTCTCAAGATCTTCTGCAAAATGGCTTTCCTTAAATTCACCCCTGTGAATACTGCTGCTGTGAACACCTCTACTGTGAGGTCTGCTGCTGTGAAAACCAATGCTACTACTCCTGCTGGAACGTCGTCCGCTCTAAGGATGACATCACCAACTCAGCATCTTCAACGTTGGGTTTCTAATGCACTGGTTAAGGAGTACCGTCGCAACGGTACTATCCCAACTCTGGAGGCCGCTCGTCAAGCCCTCCAAGTTAATAACTCTACCTGGTCGTCCGGACAACGGCGGCTAGCGATCAAGAAGCAGGTGGTGCTGACTACCGTCTCCAACCGTTTCGGGTCGTTATCCCCGGAACGCAATTTCCATTCACTCCCTTACTCTGAGGAAGTGAATGAGCAGGTCCCGCAGGGCCTTAATTCAAAAAAACAGGAGTCCTTCTCGAGGGCTCCCATCAACAATCGCCGCCAGACTCGTGCGGTAGTACGCCCTCAACATGATGAGGGTACCGACTCCAGGCATTCAACTCAGGTTCCTCGAACCCGAGCAGGCAAGATGAACCGCCAGAGACGGAATCCGGTAAACAATGGGCAGGTTGTCATCCCTGACATCTCTGGAGAAGTCCACCAACCTAACTTGGTGGCAAACAACGAGCAGGCACACACACCTGCCCGTTTTAATTCCGCTGTCCAGCAGACTCGTCTGACAGCATCAAGCCGATCCCGCCAGGCAATTCCGGCGGAGTACTGTAGGCAGGAACATACACCTGCTTATACATCACTAGTTAGTCAGCAGGCTCGTCTGACTACATATGATGGATCTTGTCAACCGCGTTTGGCGAAGTTTAAACAGCAGGCACATACACCTGCTAATACTAATCAAGCCTACCAATAGTCTCGTTTGGTAGCGCACGGAGAAGTCAGTCGGAAAGTCCCGATGACAAACAGAAGGCAGACTAAACTCTCTACCTCCACACTTGAGTACTGTCAGGATTCACTGATAGGAAAAGGAGGACAGGAGCAGGCACATACACCTACTCTAAGCCCGGAATGGACGTATATCCCCATTCCGGCGGCTGAAGTCACCAAACATATTTTATCAATGGTGAAGGAGCAGAAGAAAATTCCTGCTCATATTCTGGATGCTTGCCAGGATATCATAACAGCTTCAGCATCATCACAGGGACAGACACATAAATCTATCCCTAGCAGTGGAGTGACACACCAACGATTCACTCCGGAACAGACACACACATCTGTTCCAGTCCAAGAGGGTTATGGGGCATACTCCCCCATATCATACGGACAACCAAGTCAGGCACATACACCTGATTTGAGTGGAGATCGTCAGCCTAACCTGACCATCTTTCCTGATCAGGCACATACACCTGCTCAGAGCAATCACTTTCGTCATCAAGTGGTTTCTAAAGCGAGTAAGAAGGCATCTAAGAAAAAGATCCGCCCAGCACAGTCAGGAGATCAAAGGCCAATCTGTAACCAAGCCTTGCTCGATGCTGGAGTTCTTGAAGCCCTCAGACATTTATCTGTCGGAATTCAAGATTCTACTCCCTCAGTTCCCAATAACGGGAACATTAATTCTGAAGGTCTTCAACAGACACTTCCTCATGAAGACTTGCTTCATGAAAGTTCAGTCAATCTTGAAGTTTCTTCTTCAGATGAGAGCCACAAGAACTTTCTGTGTGGTCAGAAGACCAAAGAGCAGGAGATTTCATCTTTTGCTGTAACCCATCATGACGGTCCTCCTCATGGTGATGAACTTCGCTGCGAAAGTCCTCTCCGCAGTAGTGATTCACGTTGTCTCGAAAATTCTTCAGAAGACAATGTAGTGACGAGAAAGCCCTCCTATCTCAAGGCACTTGCAAATGTAAAACCAGTCATGTATGAAGCTTTACTATCGGCAGGTGAAACTCTTTCTCCATCAGAAGATAGCTTGGGGTTCAGGTTATTCTCCGAACCATCCCTGGGTCATTCATCTTCCGGCATGAATAGTGATATCTCTACCAATCTTGTTGAATCTGATGAAGCAACAAGGAAACACCAACTCTAGTCCAAACAGGTAGAAGAATCTTCATTTAATGATAAAGAGGAAATGCTGAACATGAGGAAAAAACTGGCAAAAGGTGAAGTACCAGTCATGTTTTGGCCTTTGGCTGACTCCCAGTATGATATTCCAAAGATGTTGACGGATGATGGAATCCATGATATTCGTCTCAACATATGGAAGACTCTTTGTCAATTGAAGAAGAAAGTATTATCTTACGGTGATTATGAAAATCATATTAAGATAATAGAAGGGTTACAACGCCAGATTGATTTGGCATCTCTATCAGTCTCTCGGTATCCGAAGGCTGAAAAGCAACAAAGAACCCTTCAACGTTCATGCCTTGGCGCACTAAGAAAATTGCGTCAGTTAATTGCCAATGCTCCATCTGATGTTCATATCAGAGGATGGGGTGTTCACGGAGCACTACATTTCACAGTGCTTTCCGGTCAGCAAAGCCCGCCGAAAATGGTCTGCTGCAATGTTATTGCCCATGGCCGGCCACAGTCAATGTGCTTTGTTCATAATCAAAAGCTTGCTCAAGAACAAGATTCAACTAGTTCCTCTCAAAATCAAGTATATAGAGAACAAGTTGTTGAATTGCTCCTATATCAAGCAGGCGAGAATATTGCACAAGCCTCTCGTCTAGAGCAAACACGTCATCAAATGACAGAAGTTTCAGAAATCATCCAACGATCTGTTGAACCAGGTGATAAAAGTGGATACAGGTTAATGCATCCAGCTAATTTCCGAACTAAGATTCGCAAGATCAAGAGATATTTTAAGAAGATCTCATACATAGCATGTCAAGAGACACCCCAGATTGCAAGACTGGGGACTTCTCTAACCCAACCCTCAGAGTCAACAAATGGGATTCGAGGAGTTGAGCGGAAGCAGCAGGAACACCCCCAGTCCACCGGACTGGGGACTTTTTCAAATCATCAATCCCTCCCTCAGAGAAAGTCAGTATTTTCTCGATTAGGGAATAAGCCTCAAGAGGAACGAAGAGCCAAGCTATCAGGAGACTCTCTCCAAGTGACGGTTTTCCAAGAAGTTCCTGAGGGATCAAGTCAACGGAATTCCATGTCTCATCATGGGCATGGAAGAAGACAATATCACAGAAATGCTGATAGAAAGGATTCCATGCAATATGCATCCATTAATGTCATCAATGCCGTTGCTGCTGATTCACCAGATGAGGCTCAATCAGAGGGATCAGACGAAGAGGTTCCTGCTCAAGAAGTTGCGCACACGGACCTAAATGAAGAAGGTGTGCGTACACGTAATCAAAGGCTTACCCAAAATCTGGGTATTCCTTCAAGTAACCCACTTCCCCCTCTCCGAAAAGGATCCAATAAGGGGAAAGGAAAGAATCAAGTTACTTCTCACCCTTCCTCTGAAGGAGGTCAATCGCTCTCATTAGAGCAAAGGTTTGCACAACAGGAGGAAGAAATGAAAGAATTAAGAAGGTTGAATGCAGAACTACTTTAGAGTAGTCTTCTTCTTAAGAATGCTGAAGTCCGACAGCCAAAGGAATTTGTTGTAACTACTGAGATGGATCAGGAATATCCTCCTTTATCAGTACACCTTCAGAGGTCTAATCCTACGGGTCAAACGCAACAACGGTTGGCAGCACTACCATCAGTTGCAATACCAACCACCACGTCTGTCCAAGCTCCATTCATTGCACCTACCCAAAACCAAGTTCAACCTGATGTTTCTCAACAGTTAATAACTACTATTGAGTCATTAACAGCTCGGTTAGAAACTATGGAAGGGAAACGGGCGCAAGTTCAACCTGAAAAGAAAGTTTACCCTGAATGGGTAGATTCAATTTCTCCTCCATCCAGTTTTGGAAACCCTGTTTTCCCTAATTTCAACGGATCAGGCGACCCTGAACAACATTTGACGCATTACGTGTCTTGTTGTGATCCTATGATGGGAACTCCAGAACAGAAAGAAGCAGTGAAACTCAGATGCTTCGTGCGAACCTTGCAAGGACCAGCTTTTGTCTGGTATACAAGCTTGCAATCCCAATCAGTCATCGGGTGGGAGGATCTTCGTCAAAAATTCCTTCTTCAGTTTAGCTCAACTTTGCCAAAAACGACAGTTTTCGATCTTAGAAACTGCAAGCAAAGGGAGAATGAAAGAGTCTCTGATTTCATCGCTCGTTGGAAGGGATTAACGTATTCCTTGATTTTAGCACTCCCTCAGGAGGAATTATTGCCAATCTGTGTGGCAAATTTGCGTGACGAATTACGCACGCCATTGATCCCTGTGAAATACACAGGAGGGTTTCGAGACCTTACTTCAATCGCTCAACAAATTGAAGATTCCCTTATACAGGCTAAGGTTAAATCTCGTATAATTCCATCAGCTCCAGGAAGAAGAATGGGTAAAGCAGAAACTGCTACAGTTATGCTTAAACAAGCACCTGTACCTATATCTACTTCAAAACCTTCATCTTCTCGAAGGACTCCACCTCCTGAACGCCAACAACAAAGGCTGTTTCGTCCAAATGATCAAAAAGATCAACGACGAAAACAATTTGAGGATATGAAGAGTAAAACATACTCTTTCTGAAGTGAGCAAGTTCCTGGTTACTTCATTTCAGCTCTGGAAAATAATTTGGTTCAATTACCAGTGCCCAAGAGGCCAAACAAGGAAGGAGATGAAGACCGTCCCAATTATTGTCCCTTTCATCAAATGTTGGGGCATCCCATCCAGGAGTGTTTTGTCTTTAAAGACCTCCTGAAAAAGATGGTCGACTTGGGACAAGTCAAATTTAAGGGTTCTTCAGCTCATGTAGCGTGTATTACCGCTACAGATCCAGAGGAAGGAGGCGAGTGGCAGGAAGTCAAAAGCAAAACTGCGAAAAAATATGATGATTGGATGGTCAGAAAGACAATCAATCAGACCCATTCCATTTTGCGAACACAATTGAAGAAGCCAATTGTGTCTCCTACAAAAGATGCAGTAAAGCCTCCATCAAAAGACAAATCCTCAAAAGGGCAGCGCAATTCAAAGAAGAAAGAAGAATCAGAAGAAGATGAGTATGTATCAAAGCCTAAATTGTCTTTGACTCTAGCAGATTTCATGCTATCTACTTCAAAGCCATGGGCACCGCCCCATCAAACGGCACAGCCTAAACAGGCTAACCAGGCATAGTTTTTATCAGACGAAGAGTTAATCTTTGGTTCTGTTAATATGATTCAATTAACAGATCCATATTCCAGTCTTGATGAGCCTGAATTCCCTGTATCAAATAAGGGAATCCGAAGAGGTTCTAGAGGTTCAGGATATAGGGGAAGACGTGGATCTTTCCGAAGCCACTACTCTAATTCTACCCCTGCTAGCACTGTATATGCAGCAGAAACTCGTGGTAGAGCCCTTCAGCGAGCTCAAAAAGAACAAGCAAGCTCTTCTGCCAATGGCCAACTCAGTTTTGGCACAGTTATTTTGGAAGACCGATTAAAGGTTCCATCCTATTTATCTCAGAAAGTAAATGGATCTAATCAGTCTAATCTTCCAAAACCAAGGATGTTTCCAACTTCAATACAAGATGCATCAGCTTCCAAAGCATCTGCTTCCAAGGTACCTGCTAAACCGAATATTCCTATTGGGAAACACAGACCTCTAGATCAAAATTATGATATATTGAAACACTTGGCCCAAGTACCAGCCAAGTTATCAATTTTGGATGCTTTGAATCTATCAAAAGATCTTCGGGAAGCACTTATCGAAGCTTTGTCAAGTCCTCAGGAGTTTGAAGCTGAAATTGCTGCAGCTGAAATCTATCACATAGAGAATAATCCTGCAGAATGCCATGCAGTGATATCTTTTACTGATAAAGATGAAGATGATGTTGTGCATGGACACATAAAACCTTTGTACTTATCTGGAAAAGTCAATGGTGTAGATGTTCGAAGAGCTTTCATTGACAATGGTTCAGGAGTCAACCTCATGCCCATTTGTACACTTCGTCGATTGGGCCTCACGGAATCTGATTTATCTCCTTCTACCATGATGTTACAAGGATATGATAAAAATGAACAAGAACCACTGGGAGAAGTTACACTCAGAACTCAGCTTGGAGATCTTGTTTCCAATTCGGATTTCATGATTGTTGATCAAGACTCAGCTTTCAATATCTTGCTTGGAAGACCCTGGCTACATCAGCATGCAGCTATTCCATCATCATACCATCAATGTCTCAAATACTATTTCGATGGTCAAGTTGGAACATTGTATGGTGATAAGGCCCCATTCAAGACATGTGAGTCTCAATACATTGAGGCAGAATTTTATCACATGAAGGGAAGAAAAAAATCTACAATGAAGGAAATTACCAAAGTTAATGCTCCATATGGTTTGGAAAAAATTCCAATAAATCCATTTTCACATGTGAGTACAGATTATGTGTTACCTATCAGTCAAATTGACAAAATATGCCCAAATCAAAATACTCTTATGGAAAGATCCATAATGTCAATTACGGCAGTCGAGCCAGAAAACATGGGAGAAATTGGTAACTTACCAAGCAACGATGAAAACAAAAGTGGTGATGTTTTCATTTCGTCCTCTGAAATCCAACAAGTCTATACTTCGCTAATCAGGCCAGAAGAAGTTATAGCAATACCAGAGGTGAATAATGATGTCGATTCTCGATCCATCATCTCCTCTTTGATTCCCAAAGAAGACCCTTTATCATCAATAGGGTCGGAAATGGAAGCTTCTTCTTCAAAATGTGAAAATTTTGACATTTCTTATGATCATGAGAATTTCGTTTTTTCATCTACTTCGCAAGTAGAAACGGAAGAAATAACACATGATGAAGAGGAAGAGGAAGATCTTAGAGATGCTCCTCCAGCATTTGAAGAGGGTATCTCTACCACTGTTGATGAACTCAGAGAAGTAAATCTGGGTACAGAGAAAGATCCACGCCCCACTTTAATTAGTGCGGCCATGACCCTTGAAGAGCAAGATATGTATATTTCTTTTCTAAAGAAAAATAAAGATATTTTTGCTTGGAATTATACAGAAATGCCTGGGCTTGATCCTGATGTTGCTACTCATCATTTGGGTTTACCAAAAGAACATCGAGGATTCAAGCAAGCCGCGAGAAGAACACACCCAACCTATGCTTCCAAAATTGAAGCTGAAGTGGATAAGCTGATCAAAGCCAACTTCGTCAGAGAAGTTCAATATCCCAAGTGGTTGGCTAATATTGTCCCTGTAAAGAAGAAGAACGGACAAATTAGGGTTTGCATCGATTTCAGAGATCTTAATCGGTATTGTCCTAAAGATGATTTCCCAGTTCCGATTACAGAACTCTTAATTGATGCGACGACTGGCTATGAAGTACTTTCTTTCATGGATGGATATTCTGGATATAATCAGATCCGAATGGCCCCAGAAGATGAGGAATATACAGCCTTCAGAGCTCCTCAAGGTGTGTTTTGTTACTGGGTGATGCCCTTTGGTTCAAAGAATGCAGGTGCCACATATCAACGTGCCATGCATCGTATCTTCAAATCTCTTTTAGGGAAGTTTGTTGAATGCTATGTAGATGATTTGGTGGTTAAATCCAAACAACGTTCTAATCACTTGGCTGATTTGGAAGTCATATTCCACAAGCTTCGACAACATAATTTGAAGATGAACTCCTTAAAATGTGCTTTTGGGGTAACCTCAGGAAAATTCCTCGGCTTTTTTGTATGCCATCGTGGTATTGAAGTCGATCCTGAGAAGACCAAATCAATCCTTGGTATGTCACCTCCTCAGAATTTGAAATAATTAAGAGGACTTCAAGGACACTTAGCCTATATTCGGCGTTTCATCGCCAATTTGGCAGGCAAAAGTTTACCCTTTACCAAATTATTGAAGAAAGGAGTCACTTACCAGTGGAATGAAGAATGTCAAGAAGTATTTGATGTCCTTAATAAATACCTCTTGAGTCCACCAGTACTCATGCCACCTGTTGAGGGTAGACCTCTTATCCTCTATGTGACAGCTTTAGAGCGATCATTGGGTGCCTTTCTCGCTCAAAAGAATGATGCTGGGAATGAAAATAGTCTCTACTATCTCAGTAGAACTATGCTTGAAGCAGAAACCCAGTATTCAAGTATTGAAAAGTGCTGCCTAGCATTAATCTTTGCAGTTCAGAAACTGAGACACTACCTGCAACATCATGAGGTCCAATTGGTATCTCGTAATAATCCGCTCAAATTCACCCTTAGTCGTTCAATGCTTACAGGACGTCTGGCAAGGTGGGCGGTTATTCTATAGCAGTTCGACATTCAGTATGTGTCTCAAAAGGCAATTAAGGGCTAAGCTCTGGCTGATTTCCTGGCTGAACATCCTTCAGTAGAAGACACGTATTCAGATATCGAACTCCCTGATGAGGAAGTTTTCTCTATTCAAGAGAGTCCTCAAACATGGGAAATGTATTTTGATGGTGCTTCTAGAAGTCCAACAGGAAAGAAAATGGAAAATCCTAAATTCAACAAAGTTGGTTTAGGAATTGTGCTCATTTCTCCAGATAAGGCAGTGTTACCTTATTCCTTTTTGTTGTGGGAAGGTGGTACCAATAATGAAGCTGAATACCAAGCTCTCATTACAGGCTTGGAGTTAGCACTTCAAGCACAAGTGAATCACTTAAAGGTGAAAGGTGATTCAGACCTGGTAATCAAACAAGTCAATGGGGATTATGCCATCAGAAAAGAAGAATTAATCCCTTTGTATGATTACGTCAGAGAGTTAATGTCGGAATTCCCTTCAGAACCGACATTTTCTTATGTCCGAAGATCACAAAATGCTCAAGCTGATGCACTGGCTAATATAGATACAGATTTAGCTGATCCAAGTCGGGACGAAACAACCATCAATATTTCCCACCGTCGTGCAATTTCACCTTATGTTCAAGTCAGAACAAAGGAAATTAATGAGATTAGTCCCATTCCTGAATCGTATGGTCATACTACAGGATGGATGTCACCTATCAGGGAATACCTTCAAAATGGAACACTTCCACCTAATAGAGCCGAGAAAGAACAAATTCGGCGACGTGTGGTCAATTTTACTCTTTATGATAGCCCAAACCACCTCGAGAAAATTCTCTACAAACGTGGTTTTGATGGAGTTCTCTTCAGATGCATTGATGGTGAAGAGACAATGGATGTCATAAAACAAGTGCATGCAGGAGTCTGTGGTGCCCACCAGTCTGGACATAGACTGTCTGATCATATTCGAAGGCTTGGATACTTTTGGCCTTCAATGATACAAGATTGTGTTAATTTCACAAAGAAGTGTCATTCATGCCAAGTATATGCCAACTTCATTCATCAACCTCCAGAGTTGCTTCATACAGCTAAATACTCGTGGCCATTTTTCACATGGGGAATGGATGTGGTGGGACCTTACCCTTTAGCTACGGCCAAGAAGTTTAAGTACATTCTTACTGCTACTGATTTCTTTTCCAAATGGGCAGAGGCAGTACCTCTCAAAGAAGTCAGTTCTAAATGCATTGTTAGCTTCATCATGTCTAACATCATTACTAGATTTGGTGTCCCTCATACCATATTGACGGACAACAGCACCAACTTCTGTTCTTCTGAGGTAAAGAAATTGTATCAAGAATACAACATTAAGTCCAACCATTCATCTCGATATCATGCAGCGGCTAATGGCCAGATAGAAGCCTTCAACAAGACTCTTTCAAATATACTGCAAAAGATGGTGGATAAATATAAGAGGTCATGGCCTGATAAACTCTTTCATGCTTTATGGGCTTATAGGACTACCACTCGCAATGCGACGCGGTCAACTCCATATTCATTGGTATATGGAACAGAAGCAGTCTTACCAATTGAAGTTCAATTGCCCTCACTCAGAATAGCCATTTGTGATAAGTAATCTACAGATGAGCAATCCCAAAAGCGGTTGAATGAATTGGAACGGTTAGACGAGAAAAAATTGTGCACTTTGCACCACTTGGAAATCTATCAGAATCGAATAACACGAGCTTTTAACAAAAAATTTCGTCTTCATTCATTCATTCAGGGAGAATTGGTATTGGTTATCAGAGCACCAATGATACCAGGAAAGAAGCCTCCCAAGCTTGAACCAAAATGGGAAGGACCTTATTCAACACATAAGGCCTACTCCAATGGAGCGTATTCTCTAATCTCAATGGATGGAGAACACATCACGACTCCAACCAATGCCAGATTTCTGAAGAAATATTTTGTATAAACACAAAATATGGTCCCCAGAACCAAGACTTACAGTTGGTTCATACAGCAATGGTCCGGTATGACCTTAAACTGCAACTATGTCCCACACGACATTAAACTGTATTATGTCCTATCTACATGACATTAAACTGTATAGAAGTTCCTTATATTGTCCGAGATGACATTAAACTATATTTTTGTCCTAGTAACATGACATTAAACTGTGTGGCACTTTCATCGTCCAGCATGACGTTAAACTGTGTCAGTTCCCTTATCGTCCAACATGACGTTAAACTGTCACATTGGTTACTAATATGTCCTACATGACACTAAACTGTATATGTCCGAGATGACATTAAACTATATTTTGTCCGAGATGACATTAAACTATATTGTGTCGTAGCAACATGACATTAAACTGTGTGGCACTTTCATCGTCCAGCATGACGTTAAACTGTAAAAAAAAAATCCCCAGAACTGATATCCTCATATTGGTTCACCTTAGTCCTAGCTACATGACTTTAAATTGTACAGCACCAGTTCGTCCTTGCTATATGATGTTAAACTATACAGTAATGGTCCAGTATGACTTTAAACTGCAACTTCGTCCCACATGACATTAAACTGTGAAAAAGTTCCCTAAACCGTCCAGCATGACCTTAAACTGCATCATCCATGGTCCATGTATATGACCATAAACTATTTGCAAATATCTTATGTCCAGCAAGACGTTAAACTGTGACGTCCTAAACTACATGACGCTAAACTGTATAAAAGTCCCTCACGTCCGGAAAGACGTTAAACTATATAATCATCAAAGGTCCAGCATGACATTAAACTGCACCTTCCACGGTCCATGCATATGACCTTAAACTATTCACACTTTCGTCCAACATGACATAAATGGTGTGTTATTTTGTCCTTATGGCATGACATTAAACTGCACAGTCCCCCTTTCGTCCAATATGACGTTAAACTATTTTATCCCCATCGTCCTAACTACATGACGCTAAACTGTACAGAAAATCCTTGATAGGTCCTACATGACATTAAACTGTATTTTGTCCCTGCTACATGACACTAAACTGTGCAGCACCAATAGTCCTAACTGCAAGACTGTAAACTGCATAGTCCCTTTTTTTTATGTCCTACATGACATTAAACTGTGCATCGTTAAGGTTGTTATTACCTCTTGTTTCTCACATCGAGTATGACTCACGTGAGCTTAGAGCGAACATCAACCATAACACTCCCTTTGGGCCGCTAACCATGTGTAAGTCCCAACAACATTTTAATTAGATCGTTGTCCCCAAGAACAACTTGATCATTAATTCATTATTTAATTGAACTACACAGAGTTTGATCCTTTCCCTCCAGGCTGGGTATGTAGGCAACCTCCCAGGGTTCAAGCCCAAAAACAATCTCTTCACATCGGTTCACCACCATCTCATATGATGTTGATTCGTGAAACCGCCCCTGGAATCAATATCTTTACATTGATTCATTTTCGTCCTTGTTATATGACGTTAAACTATACAACACTTTTGTCCAGTACGACAATAAACTACAATATTCTTTGATCTCCTCACTTGAGAGAGAACTATTATTGACATTGATTTTTCAATCATGTTTCATTTCAAAAAGACTACGTACATACATGGTAATGCCTAAACTTTTTATCTCAGGGTAAACCATCATTGCACTAAAGTCCCCTTTCACCCTTCACATGTACGAACCAAATTTGTACAAAGGGTAGTTCTAGAACTACGTGGACTTGATTCCCATCCTTATGGGATACGTAGGAACATTCGAGTGTCCCTCGAATCCAGTCCCAAGTCTTTTGGGCCTAACCCCAAATTTCACTTTCAGTCCCTTGGCTGAAAAGTCCTCATGAAAACACACACTGTGTATTCATTATTATGGTCTGAATTCTATGACCCTAAACTAAGATCACTCATACTTTCATCCTGCACGACGTTAAACTGCATTTCAAGAACTACGTATGGCTTGATTCTCATTCTTATGAGATACGTAGTGAAGTCCAAATTTCAATTCAGGACCCAGCCACAACATGATTATGGTTTTCATTGACCTATGTATCTCTATATACATTGGAAAATACCCATATTTATGTGTTATAATCCTAACCTTAAATATTTTCAGATCTTCATAACCCTTTTCATGACTTCTAGTCACAAAAATGTCAAACTTCTGAGAATTCTTTTGCCTGACTATGCAGCACGTGCCCATAGGTGGCCTTGCATAAACAGTTCACATAACAGACTTGTCAGCCGAAAGATGCTATTTATTTGACCATGCAGCCAATTCCCATAGGTGGCCCTGCATATTTCAACCCCCTAACGGGTTTTGTTAAATAATAGTAACTTCATTCTTGGGAAGAATGCCTCTTTTGTCCTTATTTGTCTTAAACGACAGTATGTAGGGATCCGCAAAAAATAGCCATCCTTAACATATTTGTCCCATATCCTTTTTCATGATCTGAAAGTATTCAAGTCTATGGTTTATTCTTCTTCCCTACGTTTGGGTCAGACCTTCGTAGGAGTGATATTCATCCAGTTCTTCGATGTTCTTATTCGGAAATATCTTCTCCATATTCAAGTACCTCTTTCCATACAACAAACTCTATACTTTAGAAAATTTGAATCTCCATAAACTTTCACTGGCTTTTAGCACTAGGAAAGTAAATTTCTGGGAGTTCTTTTGCCTGACTATGCAGCACGTGCCCATAGGTGGCCTTGCATAAACAGTCCACATAACAGACTTGTCAGCCAAAAGATGCTATTTATTTGACCATGCAGCCAATGCCCATAGGTGGCCCTGCATATTTCAACCCCCTAACGGGTTTTGTTAAATAATAGTAACTTCATTCTTGGAAACTACTTCTTCTAATGCCTTTTAGCTCTTTTTCATATCATTCCTCAGATTCAAATATTCTTAAGCCATAGTTTACATTTTTTCCCTCATACTTGAGTATGGTAATATGTTTTCAGATAAATTGTCAAGGAATTGAATCCATTTTTAATCCATTTCGGTCAAAGCTATTTCGACCTTAAACATTAGCCCCTTTATGTCCGGCATGCATGACTTTAAACTGCCCACAAAAGGCAAAGGAACTCTGAATAAAAGTCAAGTTCCAGCACACTTGTGCGCTTCCTTCTGTGCCCTGAAGACTTGCGTGCCCCCTTTTCCTTTGGAGGGATTCGATTTCCTCAGAGTCAAATCCTCATTTCTCTCTGGATCCAACTCTGAGGGGGGACTTTTGTTGACGCTCCTTTCGTCACAGAATCTAAAGATCGGAAAAGGGGAATATCTAAGCAAAAAGTGATTCATCCTTTGAAGAAACATCAAAAATCGACAAAGGGATGAACAAGGAGAACATTGCCCATATGTCGCGCAAGTTCCCTCATGGTCGCGCAAGTACACTTGCGCGCCGCCTAGTGGTCGTGCAAGTACTTGCGCGACGTCTTATGGTCGTGCAAGTGACTTGCGCAACCTAAGTGATAACCGCCCGGTAACCGCCCGGTAACCGCCCAGGGCCTTCTTTTTCCTATAAATAGACCCTGTGGGCCCCCCATTCGGGAGGATTTTTTTCCAGAAACTCGGATTGAAGCTCCCGACGCCCAAGTCTCTTCTCAAAGCTTCCGGAACACTTCTAAGGTAATTTTTTACCTAGAACGGAAGATCTAAAGAGAATAAGTAAGGCCTAAGTGTTGAAACTTATCAAACACTTGCGCGCCGACTTATTTCCTTCAATGTAACTTGCACGTCCCTTTTCTGGAAGAACCTCAAGAGGATTCTAAAGTGATTAAAAAGAAGTTGCTCAAGTATTTCAATTCCGATTGAGAATCGCGCAAGTACCCCTCATGTCGCGCAAGTATACTTGCGCGACCATTACTTGCGCGCCGCCGCAATACTTGCGCGCCTTTCAAGACTTGCGCGCCCCTACTTTTTTTGGGTGCCCATCTTGCCCATGTCACCCCTCTTAAGCCATCACACCTTTCCTTTTCAAGATTCAGTCTTCAAGACACTCTTCAAAGCCATTTATGGCATGATTTCTTGACTTGACTTTCTTATCTGAAAGGAATTATGTGGAATATCTCTCAAAACCTAGTGATTTAAATATCTTTATATCACTAAATATGGAGAGTTCATTCATTCAACCTCATCCTTTAAGATGAGAGAATCCTTAACCTGGGTCTCCTTTTTAGGAATAATCCCCAGTCTTAAGTCCTTTAATTTGGGCATCCTCCTCAAGAGTAAGCCCCAAATTCTTAAAGTTCCCAAACTTGGGCATCCTCCTCAGGAGTAAGCCCCAAACCTTAATTCCTAAACTTGGGCATCCTCCTAAGGAGTAAGCCCCAAACCTTAATTCCTAAACTTGGGCATCCTCCTCAGGAGTAAGCCCCAAACCAAGTCCCCTAACCTGGGCTTCCTTTTCAGGAATAAGTCCCAGTCATAAACCTTGGGCATCAAGTCCCAATCATAAATCTTGGGCATCCTCCTCAGGAGTAAGCCCCAAGCCTTAATCTCTAACCTGGGCTTCCTTTTCAGGAATAAGTCCCAGTCATAAACCTTGGGCATCAAGTCCCAATCATAAATCTTGGGCATCCTCCTCAGGAGTAAGCCCCAAGCCTTAATCTCTAACCTGGGCTTCCTTTTCAGGAATAAGTCCCAGTCATAAACCTTGGGCATCAAGTCCCAATCATAAATCTTGGGCATCCTTCTCAGGAGTAATCCCCAAGCCTTAATCTCTAACCTGGGCTTTCTTTTCAGGAATAATTCCCAGTCATAAACCTTGGGCATCCTCCTTAGGAGTAAGCCCCAGGTTTCTTAAATTTCTCTTAACCAGTCCTAATTTACCTTTGATTTGGGTTTCCTTTTCAGGAGTAAAACCCAATCATAAGTCCCCTCCTAACCTGGGCATCCTCCTTAGGAGTAAGTCCCAAGATTAGAGTATTCAAATCTCCATAAAGCACATATACCTTTATGGGCCCTGTTACTGGATTTTCTCCCTAAAAGTGAATCCTAAACCTTCATCTATCTGGGCATTCATACATACCTAAGCCCCAAACAATTTCTTATGATTGCATCTTTCATGGCACAATTGTCTAAATACCTCTTGTTTCTCACACCGAGCATGAATCACGTGAGCTTAGAGTGTAAAAGTAATTATGACATTCTTCTTTGAGCCATCAATCATAAACATAATACTCCATTACTCGAACTACGTGGGTTCTGATTCCTTTTCCAAAACAAAGGATACGTAGGTAGCCCATTTATGGGTTCGATCCCAACTTTGAAATAATCCCTGTCCTTATGAATGACGATAAACTTCAAGTGCCCCACTGAGTGGCTTTAAAACCAGCCTGGTCATCATAATGACCAAGAGACTTTTATATAAATATTTTGAAGGATACCATTGATCAAGAATCTCTAAATAGATACAGATGATTCTCTATTGATGAAGAACCTCGAATACATATAAAAGATTCTCTAAATTTCTTGCATATTTAATCATTGATTGTTAAAACTTAAGGAAATCTCATTTTATACTTGGTAATGTAATAAGGATTCACGAACATAACTTAAATCTATAAAGAGAGTCCCGGAGTAGACAATAATTCCCCTCAAAAAGGTGTGATGAGTCCGACCTCCCATCCTCTCGACCAATGCAAATTCCTAAGCCTAATTAGTCCACAAACTAATGAGCGCCTACCTTTGGAAAGTAGGTCCAAACGGATGTGGAATCATTGGATGTTTCCGGTTCTATGAACAAACCCGTTAGAAACCGATCGGAACGTTTGAATCTCCCGTCCAGGAGGTCATCCCCGGAATCCGTGCGAAACAGTTATATACACAAATCATCAACTATGCATGCAAGGCTCCCAATAAGATTTTTTTGATTATTGGTAATAATAAGTAAAAAACATTAGAAAAAATATCAATTAATACCTATAAATATATTTCTCCTCATCCCCATCAATATTAATTATTCTAATTAATCATCTTATTAATATGACCCTTACAATCCACCCAAATAAAAAAAGATGAAATCCTCACACTTAATGTGTAAAAAGTGATAATGAGAATCCCATACCTTAAGGAAAAATTTCTAATCTCACTAAAAAACATGGGGAGAAGAAGAAATATCGCACAAACCAAAAAAAAATTATGATTCCATAGATCATCCTAGATCACACCAGGGGATCACTATAAATGTAACCCAGATATACCATAAACCAAAGCATCATCACTACAATGATTATTTGAGGGAACAACACATGAAATTGATGGGGTCTGTGAGAATAACTTACCAAGGATCACCAATAAACCAACACCAGAACCCACATATAAATGAGGGAGGAAGGTACTAGAAGATCCTCTTATGGAAAATTGGGTTCACATAATCAAGAGACACTATATCCGAATAAGAAGAAAATTGGATGACAATGATATACATTCAAGCTGTAAATAGCCTAATTAAAAAAATAAAAATAAGATTTTACAATGTAAATTACATGCGTCCATATATTTCAATCCATAAAACCACATTTTACACTCTAATCCCTTTTAAACTAAAATGACTATTTTTAAACATGGCCCCTAGATAAGAATTTACATACACTACACATTCCACTTTTTGTGGTAACCCTATTACAAAGATACTAAAGCACTGAACACAAGATTTAAACTAGTTGGCCATAGAATCCATAAACCACACATTTATTCCTTGAACCTAACATTTATGGTGTAGAAATCATACTTCAATTTAGTTTCAGCTCCAATATCCATCAAACCTCATCGAGGATCCTTTAAAAATCTCTCACTACCCAAACTAGAAAAATAATACTAAGGGAAGGAACAAAACAATTATATTTAAATTTATAAGGATATATTATAGTTAAACTTCAAGAAGTACCAAAACATGAATCCAATTTCATTTATTTGGATGAAAAATATAGGCATATTAATTCTATATAACGAATAAATTCAAATAAAAAATTTCAATATAATTAAAAATCAAAGCTAGTTTATTATGATTTTTAAATACGATGATACAAAAAAATTAACCTAATAATCTCCCATTTTTTATAATCATAAGGCTCATAGGGAAATTGATATGTTTGACTGAACATTACGAAAAAGAATATTCTCTCTAGGTTCCAATGAAACACCATATGTTTTGTTATCTAGTATATAAATTATAACTATCATAGAGTCTCATAAAACATATTATTTCAATAATTATCCTCTACAATGAAAGAATGGAATATTTAATATAGGAATAAATTCTCATTTCTACACTTTATACCCAAATATGTTTTTAAAAAATAATGTCACAAAACAATACCATAAAGAAGAGGATAAAAAAAGGAAGGTCTTCCTTTAAATATCCAATAATCGTACACATGGATGCATATCCCATTGATATTTTCAATTAAATAAATGGTTATATTTATCATTTTTTAATCTAGATATTTTAATGACTATGAAATCAATCCATGTACTATTCATTAAAATAAAAATGAAATGATTTTTATAAAATATTTAGTCATTGAAAAAATCATTCATAAATCAGTAATAAATAATTAATTTTAATATTAACCAAAATAGAGTTTATACAATTTTTATAAATAAACAAATATGAATAGGACTATATTCTTTGGTAATATTTTTGTTCATCATGTTTTACAACTTATATATCTTACTCTTAATAATTTCTAATGAACTCTTCTCCTCCATCAAATCATTTTTCCAAACTTCCATATCTATTTTATGTATTATTAATATATTATCTTAGTCATTTAATTTATGATATTGATCCTCTAACATCCATTATAGATCAAAATTTTGTCCATTCATGTGATGTATATATTCTTTCTAACACTTTTTGTACAAACTAATTCTCTTGATATTAAAAAATGACATCTCATTGTCTTCTATAAAAGAAGTCATGCCAGACTTCGTGTCTACAAATTGCTCAAGGAAACCCTTTATTGTTTAGGATAAAAATTAATTATCCATAATATCCAATAAATAATAGATAAAAAATTCATCTATTAGATTACAGTTATACTAGTATATACTCTTCACAATTATTCATCCACATACCCTAACTGTTTCTTTATTAATTAACACCTTGAACTAGCTTCAAAAGAACCCTTTTACGATTATATTTCCCCCTACTATAGTTTCTCTAGATCTAGAAATGTTGTTTGGTTTATCCTCTTACTTAGGTTAATATTGAATATTTCAACATGTTGATAATTTTTTCATTATATAATTTTTCAACATATATCCCATTTCATCATGAATCAATTAGTGTTTTATTTTTATCAACTATAGGAGCCTCCAATATCATAGATTCAGCAGGAAAATCATAAATAGTTGATTTATTTGATTTTAGTGTATGGTTATACATAAGTTATTGGGATTTCTATGGTTTATATTTTGTTTATTATATTATTTTTTATTTTAATGGGTATTAAAATTTTAATGGATGATAAAAAAATTTCTTCGAGAGGTGTTGAAGATGTAGTGACATGAATAACCACATATACTTATTCAAATGTAATGAAATGATCATTTTAACTTCTATATATTAATAAAAATAAGAGTAGGTGTCCTTAAAAACTTCACTAAAAATTTCATTCTTTATGTAATTATGTTCCAATAACTTCAAATCTCTTTTTGGTGTTAGTTTTATTTCCCAAATTTATTGTATGATGGTTATAAAAGGAATTATAGATTATTTCATAATATTTATTTAATAAATATTCTTCTTATAATATTCCCATTGTTGGATTTCAACTTTTTTTTATAGTATTAACTTTTGACTTGGATAATTGGAATGAAGGTTTCATAGATTTATTCACTTAAATAATTTTCCTTATTTTAGATGCCATCCCCTTCCACTCATATTCACATATTAAAATTAAAAATTAAAAATATATATCTAGTCTATTTTCCATATGAGTATAATATTTATCATCTAAAATATATTCTATTCCCTATTTTAATTTTAAATCTTTATCATCTCCTCAACATTCTTCTCATTATTTTCCTCCTACTTATGGTTGCCTACCAAAAGAATAAATTATCATTCCCATTAAATAAACATATTCTATACTATATCTAATAGAATATTCATCTGGGAAATTATCTCATTGTTAATAAGATAACCCTTCAACCTCTCTAAACATTCAAAATCATTGATACCAGCCTTCTTGAGGTATTTTACAATCATTTGGTTTAACATTTGGCTTCATGAAAATATTTTCATCATTACCTTCTGGAGTCAAACCACCTAAAAATATTCCAAAAATATATTTGATAATATTAAACAAATATAATCTAGAAATAATGTCCATGATAAATATCTATTGGGTAATTAATGAGTATTTGACTTCCTTATATTGTAGAATGAATCCTTCCCACAAATAAAAGATAATCATTACTAATGGGTGATCATTGTTCATCCTATTAATTTTTTTATTAACCAAAAAAGTATTTTCAAAATCATTACTCAAATTGAAATATACAAAAATTGAATGAACCATATGAGATACATACAATCCTTCTTTTTAAAGAATAATTTAAGTGAGATCTAATAAAACATTAATAGACATCTCAAATTACATTTTTTTAAATTTAAAAAACATTTTATTAACACCATACGTATTATCAAAAATCATTTCCCACTAAAAATGTTGAAATGATTTGGGTATGTCATTCCATTTCTCATAAGGATGATTTAGAGGCTCTTGTACTTAAAAAACTATAAATTTCTTCTTTCGTAAAAAATTAATTAAAAACATTTCATAACCATTCAACCATTTGATGATAATATCGATATAGAAAATACATTAAGATAAAGGAATTATTAATTATAAAATATAATAAATTATACAAATAATTTTATTTTTGACTAGAAAAGCTTCACAATTAATTCATAAAACCAACTCTGGGACCACAATCATTTATATAAGTTATTACACTACCAATTGGTCTTTTTAGATATGATGTTCCAAATAATTCTTTGAGAAAAATGATTATGACAAAACAATTTAACAAAAAATTTACTTCTAATTTATAAATAAAATTATATATCTTCTGATACATTAAATTAAGAAAATAAAACATAAAATTAATGAAACATATAAAAATGTGAAAAGTTAAATTTAATACCTGTTGAATAGATGTTTATCAAGATAAAAATAAAATGTAATGAAATGTTAAGAAGTTATATTCCAACATGATGAACGAATATTATTCTTTTGAAATTGGATCTTGAAGTTATTCAAAGAAAATTACCAAATCTTCCATTGAATAAAATTTTAGATAAAACAAAACATTACATGAATGATAGAAAAAAAACATAGCCCCTAACTAAAGATATAATGTTTAATAAAAAAATTATATGTAAAACTAAAGTGTAAATTTGTATATATAATATATTGGTAAAAGTAATGAAAACCATTACGACGAACTTGATATAAAATTTCAACTATAGATCCCTAAAAAAGAAATATCGGGATCATTATATACAAATGATTTATATTTATTTATAAAACACAAAAGAAAAATACACTAATCATCCTACATACTAGGACCTTTTTTTGTCAAGATTTTCGTTAATTTAACATTTTCATTAAAATTTATACAATTTGAGAAAAAATAAAATAAAATAACTAGAGTTTTTTCATTTTCACTAACTCTATAAGAGAAGCGAACGCCTTCCGAAAATTTATATATAACCCGTGGAAAATAAATTTTAGACAATGGGTGAGAATTTAATTTTCTCAATAAGTTTTTTTAAACCCATTTGGAAATAATTTTAAAATATGTAATTTGATAATATAAATACCTAGAAAATGGTATTAAAATTATTCAAATACAATAAGTCCATATTATTTTTAAAACTAATAAATTACAATGTAATAATATTATGAAATAATTATTTTGATCTCTCCAATTTAAAATAATAAATTTTATAGATTTATTGTGATACTTGGAAGTCTATGAGAAAACCATAAGGCCACATATTTATATCACATGTGGAACAACATCCCCTTGAGGACATGGGTTCACTCCCCGTACCTTATCATTTGATACTCTAGTTATAATTTTAGGAAATAATTTTAATGGTTATACCATTCAAACTCTTAATCCAAAAATAATTTCAAAAAACATAAATAAATTATTTTATTAAAATAAAATAATCATAAATACTTATTAACATAGAATAATCATATTTTTTTAGAATTTATAAAAAATAATAACTTAGATAAATACATTATTGTTAACAATTTATCATATTTGTAAGACATAAATACAAATAATTTCTAAATTAAATGTATAATTGAATAAAAAAATTCATGAAATGTCTATTATATCTAAGATAATGTCCATATCTACTTCCATGAATGACATTCATCAAAATATATAAATAATTCAAATATAAAATAATAGATTTTATCATTTACATGTTGCTGAAAATGAATGGTATACATAAAATGATAGCTTATACATAAAATAATATCTTTTCTCATATTATTTATGAAAGTTAAAATTTATTGATATCAGTAACCAAAAAAATCATTTAAAATCATAGAGTAATTATTTAAATCATTATTACCCAACAATATATATATTTATTTATAGAGAGTTATTTTAAAATAACTAGATAAAGAGATTTTATAAAAGGGTTATAAATTAAATCAATGTTTGAAAAATAAATTAGATCAATTTTTTATAAAACAAAGACTATATAAAATTAATAAAATACAAAAAAAATATTGTTAAATTTGAATGTACAAATATACTTAATGTAAAGACCTCAAACCCAGTTGCCTGGAACTGATGCATTATATTAATACATTGGTATGTTTACAAAGAAATCACATCCTGAAAGACTGAATAGTTTAGTTGTTTTGGAAAACCATATACAAACATAATATTTACATTATAACTTGAAATCAAAAACAACATTTCAAATCCATTGGAAAAACCCATAAACTCTTAGATTGTTCCGGAAATTCATTCTTAGTAATATTATTCTTTACATCCTGGGGAAAAAATAAAACAAAATAAAGGTGTGAGATCATATGCTCAATATGGATAAGTAATACAGTAGAAGTTATCATAATCAAAAGCATTAGGTATGGTGAATAACTAAAAACACAAGCCTTTGAAAATAAACTTGACCATAATATGGAAGGAATGAAAGATGAGAAAATAAAGTATATAATAGATTATAAAAGAATAAATCTTAATATTGGAAATTCTACTAGTCAAGTATCACATGTATTATCAAGTTTTAATTTTATAATGAGGGAATTCATAATACCGGACATCTGAAACATATTTTCAAGTCCTTGTCTAAGAAATCTGAACATACTCGGCCTTTTATTATCAATTATGTTGTGTTTAATGAGACCTACTGATGCATAAAAGAGATCTAGAGGTACCCACCCATCACATAAAAATTCCAATTCATTCCACATATGAATCATTCTAAGCATAAAAAACTTTAACTTGTAAGTAAAATTACCTGATCTATAATCATAATCATTAACAAATATAAGTAGCGCAGTGAATGGTATCAAGATAGAACATCCATAGTCAAACAGGCCGTGAACCATTTGATAACATATGGTAGATAAAAATAATAAGATATCAATCTCTATAAATCAAAAAATTTACTATATGTGTCGAAATATATAAAACATATCTTATAAAATCATGGATGAATTCTTGAGAGAAATGCCTCTTTTATTTTACAATGAAGAATTATTTTGGAAAAATCATTTTTATTTTTCATAATTGTTCATATAAAACTAGTAATGAAAAAATAACTTTTTCTTGAAAAAATTTGTGATTTAAAAAAAATAATGGTTTATTAAAATATATTATAGGTGGTACTTGAAAATGGGTAAGAAATTGAGATATTCCCTTTAATCGAGCTTGTGTATCGAGAATAATTGAGAATAGAACCTTTAAAAACATGTATTTCCTATAGAAGAAAGATAAAATGATCTGGAAAATGATTTTGTAATTTATAAACATAATTGTAATATAATTATATAAAAATAATGAATAATTACATTGGTGTATAGAGGAAGAAATCATAACTTGAATGAAATTAGAGGTTTGGGAAGAAAACCCTTACCTTATGTCCGAATGTGTTTTACACTTGACCATAACATCCTGGATAATCAAATTAAATCTATTAATTAATTAATTAACAACCTTAACTATATGTATTTGATTTATTATAATTTTATTATGTTCATTTATGTCCTTTCTAATTAGTTATAAGATATAATATTATTTATCGGGAAAGTTCATTTCCAGGGTTTTCACGATCTGTATAGTTGTATATGTGTATGGAAGTTCATATGGAATGGGTAAAATCATCCATAATTAACATTATATGATATTAATGAAAATACATAATTTTAAATGGTTATATACATAATTATAGTATATGGTATGAGGATGAATCATTAGATAATACATTTCGTTTACATTATTGCAGGGCTTATTGATCATAATGAACTCATTTTGGTTTATCATTTACTATTATTTAAATATGTTGATTTTAGAACATAAAAAATATTTTAATATATATATTATAGTCTGGTATAACCATAAAAATGGTTTCATTACCAGCCTTCAATGAGAAATTTAAGAACAAAAATCCATCATCCATGAAGGTTGTAAATCGGCCCCTCGCGGATGACGGTTTTGTTTATAAAATAGAAGAGAGAGAGAAAGAAGTTTGAGCAAGGATATTCCATTAACATGATATAATTATATTATATAGATATAAATGGATGTATAATTCTCATTTGGACATATGAGGTGAGGAGATAATAAAATAAAATAACTTGAAAAGAAACTAAAAGGAAAGAGAAAATGATTTTTCCTATTGAATACTCCTCCTTGATAACATCCTTAACGGGGTTAGTTTTTCTCTTTTTCTAATACCAAGATCTCTTGGATATGGGGGAGAGCTATGGTAAGAGTATTGGGCAGAAATTTGACAAGGCTCATAGCTTGGATTGTGTGAGGAGAAGGGGTGGTTAGGGGTGGTACTTATAGTGGATGAGAGGGGTGATTTCTCATTATTTTATTATTTTTCTCAAGACAACCAATAGTGTTGATTATTGTGAATTAATTTAGTAATAAGTCCTTGTGAATTAAAACAAAGGGTTTTTACATCATCCAAACAACACCTATGAGTAAATAAGTCATATATTTATTATTTATCGTATATTATCGTATTTCACTATTCAGAAAAAATAAATGTATATTAGAAATATCCCAAAAATTCACCCCAACCATTTATTGTTTTTTAGAATTAAAAAATTAACATCATTTTATGAAAAAAATTCTAAATATGAGAAATTTCATATTTAATTAAAATCATTATTTACACGAAAAATACAATTTTTAAAATTATAACTAATTTTATAACACTTATAAAATTATCCAAAAATAATATTACAAAACAAAATTGATTTATGAGTAGATTTTATGAAAATTAATTTTCATTTAAATAATACTATTAACTATAAAATTTTAATTAATTATTTATGACTTAAAAAAATACCAACACTTAATTAATATATTTTAAAATATTCATTTACTTATACTATGATATAATTATATGATATTCTCATTTATAAGATACCTAAATTTTATTTATACTTACATGGATAATGTTACTATTCATTATACAGATTTACTAATTATAAGGCTCATATTTCTATTCCTAAGGTCGAGTTACAATTTCATCAGTATAGATTCCCTAACTTCTAGAAATACCTATTATTCAATTCATTCTTAATTTATGATGTTTGTATTGTGTTTATAAGTTATTTTATGTGATGTATACTACATGAAATAAACATAATAAGGAGAACTTTATCGATAGAGTTCTTGGTCATTACATTCTCCCCACCTACAAAAAATTCATCCTCAAAATTTATAGATTGGCGGCCCATAAAAAGATTTTGGTAGTTCTTAATCATATTATCCTCAGGCTCCAAAATCACAAAATAAATATTATGATTTTTCAAAAGTACCATTACTAGTAGATTGATCTGATTCCATAAAACCTATTCTTTAGTTTCCATAATCTGGATAGGCTCATAACAATAAGATAAGTCAGTTTCCAATTATATTCCTTCATAAGTGAGCAAATGAGTTGGTTCTGTCTTGTACTACCTTCACAAGGTGATGTGGAACACATTGTGTACATTATAAAGGCTATTCGACATTGATAAATGATAAAACAAAGCTCAGATTCTATCTAATATTTTAAAAGGACTAATGTACTTAGGTATCAGTTTCTCTTTCTTCCCAAATCATATAACACCCTTCCACAGAGATACTTTCTTGAAAACATGATCTACTACTTGGAATTCAAAATCCTTCTTTTGATTATTAGAATATATCCTTTTCCTTCTTTGAGCTTCATTGATTTGTTTTTGAATATTCTTTACCTTCACTCTAGTTTCCTCCACAAGCCCAAGGACTATAAGCTTCCTTTCACCAACATCATCCCAACATGTTGGTGTATGAAATTTCATTCCATACAATTCTCCCTACCGTTCCATTTGAATACTTAAATGGAAAATATTATTGTAGAAAAACTATAGAAAAGAAAAATATTGATCCCACATACCTTTAAAGTTGATGGAGAATGATCTCAACATGTCTTCTTATGTTTGAATAGTCCTTTCAGACTTCTCATCAGTTTGAGGGTGATAAGAAGTACTCAAACGAGTCTCAGTATCCAAAACTCTATCATGAATTTTCTAGAATTTCATGTAAATTGTGGATTATGATCAGACACAATTGAAATAGGTACTCCATGAAGTCTTACAAATACATTAATATAGAGTCATTCTATGAACTCTATTGTACAATCCTCCCTTAAAGTGAGGAAATGTGGAGGTTAGTTAAGTAAATCAAATATCACTCATATTGCATCATTATTTCCTGTAGATTTCAGTAATCTAGTGAAAAAAATCCATAGTGATGTCATCCCATTTCCAAGTAGGAATAGGTAGAGGTTTCATGACACCACTAGGATATTTTATTTCATCCTTCACTCGTTGATAGACTAAACATATTGATACGTAATTATCAATTTCCCACTTCATATTATACCACCAGAAATATCCCTTTATATATCTATACATCTTAGTTCTACAATGGTGTATTGAGAATTTTGAGCTATGAGAATCATGCAATAACTCCCTTTTTAGCTCACGTATAGAGGTAACACATTGACTCTTCCCAAATTTCATAATTCCATACGCACACACGATATCTAGAAACTTACCATCATTCACAACTTTAATTTTATTTTGAATATTCTCATTATTACACTGAGAACTTTTAATTATTTCCAATAAAGATGGTTGGGAAACCAGTTGAAAAAATAATGATATTTCACCTTCCTTGATAATTCTCATATCCATCTTTATTAGATCCATATCCATAGGGTCCTTTTCAATTATCATTTTTTTCAGTACTACATGATCCTTCCTAATCAATTTAACCTCTACCTTATTCACCTTCCCATGGTGGTAGTGTATTGAACAATCATAATCCTTGAGTAGCTCCAACCATTACCTTTTACTGATATTGATTTCTTTCTATGAGAATATATATTTAAAACTCTTATGATCCATATATATCTCAAATATTTCACTATAGAGATTGTGTCTCTATATCTTTAGAGGAAATATTACAGCTACTAACTCAATATCATGATTTGTATAGTTTTGTTCATTAGTTTTTAACTACTGGGATGCATAGAAAATAACTCTTTCATTCTGAAAAATTAAAAAACAAATATTTTTGTTTGATGCATAACTATAAATCACAAACCCACCGTTTCCACATAGTGTAGTCAGGATTGTAGAATTCCCCAATATCCTCTTTAATTAATCAAAACATTCTTCACATTCTTTAGTCCATATAAAATCAACCTCTTTACAAGTATGATTCATTAACGGGTCAGCTAATTGAGTGTAGTTCTGAACAAAAAGTCGATAATAACCTACTAAACCAATAAAACTATGAACCTCGATTATGTTTGTTGGTGTAGGACATTCTTGAACCACCTTTTTCTTTGAAGGTTCAATTGAGATTCCTTCCATTCAGACAATATAGCCATGAAAATAAACTTATTGAAGCCAAAATTCACACTTTATAAATGTACCATAAGATTCAATTTTTCTAAGAGTCTTTATAACAATATAAAAACAATTCTCATGGTCTTCATTGATTTTGGAGTATACAAAGATGTCTGCAATAAATACCACAAAAAATTCATCAAGATATTCATTGAAAACTCTATTCATTAGATCCATGGAAAAAAGGGTAAATTAGTCATTCCAAAAGGAATTACTATAAAATCGTAATGCCCATAGCTTTTTTGAAATGTTATGTTTGGAATATCTTCCTTATTCACAAGTAATTGATTATATCTAGATCAAATATTAATCTTTTAAAAATATTTACCTCTATGAAGTTGATCATATAAATAATCAATACTAGGTTGGGAATAGTTCTTCTTTATTTTAATTGCATTGATTTATCTATAGTCAATGCGCAACCTCATAGAACCCTATTTTTTCATCACAAAGTGAATAGGGTATCCCCATGGATAAACTCTTGGGTCTATAAATAATTTTTCACTCAATTACTCAAGTTTTTTCTTCGATTATACTAATTCAGTTTTGTCCATTCTATTGGGAGTCTTTGATATAGGTCTTAAACCTTGAATTAAATCAATATAGAACTCAACTTCCAACTTTATATGATATCTCAGAAAATCCTCTAGAAAAACATCAATGTGTTCATGAACTATAGGTACATACTCAATTTGAATATTTGATTCCTCACTCATAGATATTTCATTCCCTTACTCCCTAATAATTTCATTCAGTAGAGCTACTGGGGGTGGATCAAGATGAGAATCAGATGGTAATGATTCTTCTCTAAAGATAAGGGATTCTACACCTTCCTCACAAATTTTAATTTCTTTCTTCTTGATATATATTTTAACATTTTATTTTGAAATCCAATCCATACCATAAATTATATAAATGTATACCATAGGTATGATGGTAAAATCATTACATAAAGCACATTTATATGGCACAATGGGAATTGCATGTCACATATTTGTTGTAATACAAACCGGGGAGATATAAAGGAATGTGTTGATCTAGAATCAAATAAAGCATTGGATACTTTTGAGTAAACTATTAGAGTATCTTCCACCAAATCATTGGGAACTTCAACCTCAGTAGTTGTGATCACATAACCTTTTCCTTGATCTGATGCCTTTTTTAAGAAAATATTCCTTGATGCTTCAGAAAAACATTTGCATAGTGTCCCATATCATTAAAATTGTAGAATTTAACATTGGTATCTTCTTTCATTCTCTTGAAATCACGTGCTTTGTTCCCTTTTTTATCACACTTGTGACATAATCCTTTTTATTTTAAGCGGGTTATAGGTTGTTTCCTTCAAAAATTGTCACATATTGGAAAAATTCATTTTTATTCTTCCCTTTATACATTATTTCCTCTACCACCCTCTTCTTTTGTTACATTCTATTAAAGTCCTAAGACATAGATAATTTTTTCTTTTCCTTTATAGAACATGTGACTATATCTTTATATGGTGAGAATGTTTTGGAAACCAATGCCCTTCAGAGGAATGGTTTTAAACCATAAAATAATAAATCAATATTTACCCTTAAATTACATATGTAGTCCTCGTAATTACTTATGGGCCTTGTAAAGTTAGATTTATAATTGGAAACATTATCAACCTCATTTTACCTCAAATTCAATAATTTCCTTTCCATATCTTCTTGTTGTTCTAGAGGAATTTTTTTTGAAGGAAAATTTCTTTAAAATCCCTCTATTCAAAATTTTTAATTTATTCCTTTTCCTTTGTGTTTTGGATTAGTGACCACTATTGGTCTTTATATTCATATAGGCGGTAAATTAACATGATAACTTTAACCCATTTTTTACTTTCCAAAGCGGGAAATATATTCTCTGATGAACTTATCCACTACTAATCTATAAATGGGATTTTAGTATCATTGAATGCTGGAGGTTTTATCCCCATAAAGAGATATATCATTTCACCTCTATGTGGTGGATTAAGATGCTCCATATGATTAAGGTTATTTTTCAAAACCATTGTCAATTGTCCCAGTATAATTATAAGTTTCTCATTATAAATCTCATCTCCAATACCTACATCCCTTTCTTGTATAAGAAGGAAATCCTTACATGCGATACATGTGTTGATATAGTTTCCATTCCCTTCACTAGGCTCCCTTTCTAAATAATGAAATACACTAGATTATGTTATGAATTATAATGTATAATCTCAAACTATAAAAACACTTAACATAAATTTAAGTTTTATGCATAGCTAATATCGTAGACATAAATAGGGTTTCATTGGGGGCCTATTTACTTTTAAATCCTTCATAATGGGTTTTGAAAAAAATGTGTCTTATCCTATGAATACCCCATAAGATTTTAAAACTATGTGCATAGTAAGGCTCTTTGTCACGTATTAGGTTACCCTGATTCAGGCCCAAGACACCTTGTTGGAGTTGTTACTCCTAGGCACATCTATGCCAGAATCATGTCCACTTGTAGTATCTAGACATGAATGTATTTTTAAGAATATCCTCATAAGCACTACCATACATAAATTCTAGGATTTTTGTTGTCTCCTTATCCTCAAATTCTATCTTAGGGTTATGTTATGAAATCTATGTTTTTTAAATCTAGTTTCTAAGGATTCTTTTAAACTTCCTATGATACCAACTGTAAGGACCCCGACCCTAGTTTCCTAGATCTAGTGCCTTATATTAATACATTGGTATGTTTAGAAGGGTGTTGCATCTACATGGACAGAATATTTTAGTAGTTTACAAAAACTACATACAAAAATATGATTTACATGACAACTTTAAATAAAAAAACATTGAAACTCTATTGGAAATACCCATAAACTCTTAGATTATCCCAAAAATTCATTCATAATAATATTCATCTTTGCATCCTAGGTAAAAAATAAAACATAAGAAATGGGTGATATCAGATGCTCAGTAAGGGTAAGTAATACATCATAATTTATCATCAAAAAATTTGGATGGTGAATAACTATAATATATTATTTTTATTATATCATGAAAAACAAAAACAAAGACACAAAAAATTTTAAAAAAATAAACTTGAGTATAAGATGACAGGAATGAAATCTAAGAAAATGATTCTATATAGCTGATCATAAGAGAATAAAACTTAATAATGGATATTATAATGGTATAATATCACATGGTTTATCGATTAGTAATTTTATAATGAGGTAATGCATAATTTTGGATATCTGAAACATATCATCAAGGCCTTAGCTGAGATGTCTGAAAATACAAGGGCAAGACATCAGCCAAAACCCAATTTTGTTTTGTCTCATCAGACCTACCGATGCATCGTGGGGATATAGAGGGTCCCACCCATATAAAGACCTATAAAATTCAAGGGAAATTTTTTCTTAATTTTCTTTGGGATTTTACAGGAACGCAGTTTCTGACGGCACTTGATTCCGAGGCCCGGTGTGCCCGGGATCAATTTATGAAGTTTAGCTCGGGTACGTTTAGTGAACGAACGAGCGGGTTTTCCTAACTTTTGAACCGGTGCTCAGAATTGAAATCTGAGGGCACCGATGAAACCACAATGCTGGTAATTACTTAAGAAGAACCTTTCTGGAGTTGCGTTTTCTCGGGAGGAGTTGTTTAAAAAAAAGTGAGGGATAAAAATATAATTGTTATAAAATTATATTTTCATTTCTTATTAAGTGGATTAAGTGTTGTGTCACAACACTTTATCCCTCTCTTATGTAGTTATAACCTATTTAAGGGAGTTAGGGGTTGGACCCACTTGTAGTAAACTACCTATGAGAGGATTAAAGGTGAGGTGGGGCCCACACGAACCCCACCCCTTCACATTCCTTAAACCTCCTCTAACTCCCCCATTAAGTGGGTGATCTCTCATATTCCATAACTCAATCCAACCCCCCTTGTGACACATCCTCTCATTAATGATGCCAACTCTACTTAATTTAATTCTGACAAGCTCAAGATTAATTAAGTTAAGCTAATTCAACATTTTGAAATTTTTTGAAAATGCATGAGATGGGTAATAAAATAAGAAGAGTCTTATTTTATTAGGGGTTGGATGGTTGTGTGGGAAAGGGGAGGAGATAGAAGTTCATCTTCCACGTTGAAGAATGTGAAGAACGGTTCTTCTCTGACGAAGAACATCGAACCTTCGACTTAGAAGACTCGGCGACCCAGATTCCTCCGTCTTCATCTTCCTCCACGACAAGGGAGAAGTCGTCGACCGCGGTGATCATCGCCAATGACAACGTACCTTCCTTCTTCATCATAGAAACAAGTGAGGAGATGTCGTTTCCTCCTCGGACGCACCCCGACGTCCACAGAATCTACGTCCGACCTCGCGACTCCGTTCTCGGTGACACCCGATGTGCGGCATCAAATATCCAAGTAGGGGTTGGTTTTCATGTTGTGTATAATTTTAGACGTTCTTCGATATTAACGGCCAACTGTTATCAAAATAACGGAGGAGGATGGACCGCACAAACACGGTCGAACCTCCTCCCCTTTTTATTTTGTTGGTTATCTACGTGGCATGAAATGGAAGCGACGCAGTGTCGTCGCACCGTACAGGAATTTAGATAATCCCGTCGAAGAAGCGTGGCGCCGTTGCGCCATGCCTTTGAGGTCGAACAAATCCGCTGTCGGAGTCGGGCCGCGGCGAAGGGGCGCCGCGCCGTCGCGCCGCGCCAAAAACCACGAAGACGACGCGTTTTGTTATTTGACGTGCAGATTGACGGGCGACGACAAATGAGGCAGCAAGGTAATTTTGAAGCCTCCATAGTGAAGGTCGGGTCCCGGGAGGACCATTGGCAAAGACAGCGTGCAATTCCGACCACCTGAACTCATCCGGTGGTCCGCGGAGCAACCCGCCGGCGCGCCGCGCTGGCACGGCGGCGCCGGCGGTGGGAGGCGGCGGTGCCCGGCGCGACTCCGGGGAGAACCGCTGCGGATGAAGCTGCGGCGGCAGGCCGGCCGTCCCGCGACCACGCGAGACCGGTGAAGGCAGGATGCGGCAGCCCGGCCGTGTCCGTTGGCGAGAGGCTGCCCCCCACGCGGGGCCGTAGATTATTCAAGGGGTCGGCGCCTACCTTGCGCACCGCTCGGCCGTAACGGCCGAGCCGCCTGGCGACCGGGCCGTGCCCGCGCCGGCCGGGTCGGACCCGGACCCAGGTCGGGTCGACCCGGTTCGGGCCGACCCAGGGGGGTTGGGCCGGGTCGGTCAGGGCCCAGACCCTCCGTTTTCGGATCACTTTCAGTCTTTTGCCCATATCTTGGGCTACAGACCTCCGATCGACGCACCGTCAGTTGCGATGTGATCCTTGGATCGAGACGGTTGTTTTGGTATATTACACTCAAGGTTTCGGAGAACTTTGGGTTCGGCCGGGTTGGTTCGGATACAAAACCAACTGGGCCCTCGGAGCGGAAACACCTATATCTTGAGCTCTGGATGTCCGATTGACGTGAAATCAACTTTGTTGGATTCCTCTTGATGAGACGGAACTTTTGGATTACTCCACTTGAGGTTTGGATGCCGTCAGAGTGCGGTCGAGTTGGTTCGCTCACGAAACCAACCGGGCCCCTGGAACGAAAAAGCCAATAACTCACAGACCGGGTGTTCGATTGACGCGCTGTCTATCTCATTGATTTCCTCTTGATGAGACAGAAATTTTGGCATACTTAGCTTGAGTTTTGGATGCAGTTGGATAGTGGCCGGGTTGGATTGTACCCGAAATCCAACCGGGCCCCTGGAACGGAAAAGCTGATAACTTTCAGACTGGACGTCCGTTTGATGAACCGTCATCGGTGTTGGTGATCACATGGAGAAACAGACCCTATGAGATTACCCTACGAGAGTTCGGGGTATAGTTGAGTTACGACCGGATTGGTTCGCACACGAAACCAACCGGGCCCCGGGGACGAAAAGGCTAGTAACACACAGACCGGGCATCCGATTGACGCCCCGTCTATTGCGTTGAGACCCCTGTGACGAGGCGGTCCTTTGAGATTCTTCTTCGTGGAACTTTGTGATACTTGGAGTATCTACTAGTAGCTCGTGGAGCGGACCCTCCCAGAGACGAGCGTACGGAGTACGAAGACCGTGTAGCTGGCTGTGACCTGATGACTGCTTGTCCGATTCTATTCGGAGTGACTAGCATAGCCCGGTGGGGAGCACTAATTTGTGAGGTGGCTGACCCATGGCGGAGGAGTACTACTGTGTGAGGTGGAAGACCCGCGGTACTCGACAGGAGGAGTACCTCTGTAGGCTATGAGGGGGAGCACTACTGTGTGAGGTGGCAGACCCATGGCGGAGGAGCACTAATGTGTGAGGTGGCAGACCCGCGGTACTCGACAGGAGGAGTACCTCAGAAGTCATAGGTTAGTGAGCAGTGCCTCAGAGTCGTGATAGGACCACTGTACACTCCAGAGACGGGGCTCTTCAGTAGTTACTGTTTTGATAATGAAAATCCTGGTTTGAGCTGAGTCTATGACCTTTGTGTTTACCTCATGATTGAGAAGGGTCACTTGATAACTTAGGTATATGTATGGACATATACCTGGGTAGTGGTTATCCTTTGATTTCATAATCTTTGTGTTTCATCATTATTGAGATGGGTTACTTGATAACTTGGGTATATATATGCACATATACCTAGGTAGAGGTTATTTGTTGAGATCTTCTTTTTGGTTATCCTTGTTGGATTTAGTGAGACCTTGAGGGTCTCGGGGTCCCTACTGAGTATCGTTATACTCACCCCTGCATGGGCTATGCCCGCACCTCATTGTGTTGGTTGCAGATGATGGGCAGCGCAGACAGAGTCCGAGTGTTCGAGGGCTGGACGGTACCCGGAGGTGGACCTCACGATGAGATAGTATCTGGTGGTGGACTTCACAAAGAGACGACACTTGGAGGAGGCTAACGGGCGAGAGTGTTGTGGAAGCAATCTGTACCTACCCTTCCGGTAGGATCCGCGGTGGATGATCCAGGAGCTGCGCTATCTGTACCTACCCTTCAGGTAGGATCCTTGGTGGACGATCCTGGAGATGCTTGTCACCTTCCGGCTGTTTTATCTTTTTCCTTGTACTTTACAGTTGGGATTGTATTTCCGACCCCTTTACTTTCGGCACAACTTGTTTCAGTTTTACTTAGTGTTTTACTTCCACTTATACTTTGTGGTGTTTTGTTTACTTTTATAAAGGAAATGCCTTCCCAGTTATTGGGATTTACGCCTTTGGTGCTAGTCGCCAGCCCCTGGCCTATGGAAGGCAGGCTTGGGGTAGTCACGACACGGGCCCCGAGGGCGGGTCGTGAAAAATTGGTATCAGAGGAGTTCGGTTATACCGTAGAACTAAGGACTCTGATCTTTTTCTATGTGAAGCAATATTGTTAAGGGTACTGAGTGTTTTCTTCAGTTCAGGGAGTCCAGTATTGGTGCGGCGGCCGACGTATCCGTACACCAGGACCCTGACTACTGATTTCCGACTTTGTGCATGAAAACACTGATTGCGTGTGTGTTTCCAAAAGTTTTAAAGTCAGCTCAAACCAGGTCAGCTCACCAGGTATAAATTGTTGACTGTGTCGCATCTGTTCAGGATGTTTCCATGCAGACAGTCAGTTGGAGTTCCGATAGAGTACTCGATGACGGCTCACTGAGCGACGAGGCTCTGATGCAGGGCCTTTTTACTATGTTGGCACCCTCGGGTGGTGTACCAGCAAAACCACCACCTGTTGGGCAGACGATGCCACCAGCCATACTAGCGAACTGTGTACGCTGACAGAGCTCGTTGCACGAGTTCCAGCAGTAGAGGCCTCCGAGGTTAGGAGGTGAGGCAGATTCCCAGACAGTAGAGGACTGGCTGGAGGCGATTGCTAGAGTTTTCCTCCTAGCTGAGATATCAGGAGAGTGGATGGTGGACTTGTCCACTAGTGTTTTCCAGTGAATGACCATGAGGATGGTCCGCATAGTGATGAGGCTTCGGTACGTGGACTGATGCCTGAGATAGTGCCTTCAGGTAGTGTGCCAGCTATACATCACTACCTGTTGGTCAACAATTACAACCGACGATACCGGTAGTTGACACATGTAGGCTTACTGCCTTACATGTGTTCTAACGTCAGATAAAATCATGTTCCGAGGCGAACCTGATTCACAGGCGGATGAGTACCGGCTTGAGGAGGTGGCTGAGAGTTTTCTAGAGCTTATACAACTTCGGCAGGACAATGTGTCAGTAACTGAGAATTCATCGAGGCATACCGAACATTCCGGGTACTCGATGAATATGATTCGAGCCATCACTTTTTCTTCTATGCATTCCTACTCACATTAGGGTGCTAGAGAGAACCTTGAGGTTGAATGTTATTTGGATGAATGAATACAGCTAGAGAATGTTAGAAGTTGGAACGCAGCGAGCTGGTTCCAGTCTCAGAGACTTGGGTGTGCGAATGTTTCAAGAAGAGGAAATGTTAAGGACAGATAAATCTGTAGAGCATCAGACATGGAGGCAGAGCTAGGAGAGTAGCATGAGGTGGTGTACATTTCAAACCACCCACCTTTGTTGTCCCCTCCAGGCTTAGAGAGCTGGAGGGCAGGGGAAAAGGGTAGCTGCATGCGGTCAAGTAGTGTAACCGAAATGGATCTAAGGATGATTCGAAGTGCTGACTTTGTCTTCTACTAGCTGTTGTAGCCACAGACATTGATACGAACCATCCCTTCCTTCCATGAATCTATTCCTAGACCTAGAGTTTCTCGTTAGGCCGTTGACTTGACCCTCACGTCTGGAGATACCTTTGGGAGGAGAATCGATAGTCACACTTACGCCGATGGTGTGATCTGACCCTTGAGGCGAGAGTCTCGGTTGGGACCTCTTGGTGGCAGCGTCGAGGCCTTAAAAAGTTAGTTTGAGTATGGATTGGTAAATCACTGCTCATACTCAAATTGAAGGTATTAGGAAAATATCAGGATGGGTTTTCCTTGGTCAGCAAAAAGGAAACCCCAGGCAGCACAAGATAAACTCGTGCATGGAAGGGTGACCCGATCATTCTTGGGTCGGCCAACCTTACCCTCATGGCAGTAGGAGTTTTGAGTTTCAGTTCTAATCCGGAAAGGGAGACCTCTAGAGTTCGAGGATGGCGATCACGTTCTTATATGGGTCTCACCTCGACGAGGTTTACGGAGATGTAGCCGAGGTGGCGAGATATCTCCGAGGTTCAACGGACCTTTCTAGGTCCCCAGCAGGCTAGGCGAGGTGGTTTACCGCTTCACCATTCCACCTCAGTTACACCAGGTGCATGAAATCTTCCACATACCTCGGCTGAGGAGATACGTGAAAGATACTTCACACATCATCGACCTCAGGGAGTTGGACGTCAATGATAGGGAGACATGCACGGAGGTTCTTGAGGAAATTGAGGATCGACAGGAGCGGGTCCTACGTGAATGTTCGATTCCTCAGGTTCGCTTTCACTGGCAGCACAGGAACCTCCAGGAGAGCACATGAGAGCGGAAGGCTCAGATGGGTGCTCAATACCACTTTTGTTTCCCTAGTTTGTATTATAGCTTTACGGGGACGTAAAGACCTGAGGTGGGAGTAATGTAAAGACCCGTAAAATTTAAGGGAAATTTTTTCTTAATTTTCTTTGGGATTTTACAAGAACGCAATTTCTGACGGCACTTGATTCCCAGGCCCGGTGTGCCCGGAATCAATTTATGAAGTTTAGCTCAGGTACGTTCAGTGAATGAACGAGCGGGTTTTCCTAACTTTTGAACCGGTGCTTATAATTGAAATACGAGGGCACCGATGAAACCGAAATGCCAATAATTACTTAAGAAGTCCCTTTCTGGAGTTGCGTTTTCTCGGGAGGAGTTGTTTAAAAAAAGTGAGGGATAAAAATATAATTGTGATACAATTATATTTTCATTTCTTGTTAAGTGGATTAAGTGCTGTGTCACAACACTTTATCCCTCTCTTATGTAGTTATAACCTATGTAAGGGAGTTAGGGGTGGGACCCACTTGTAGTAAACTACCTATGAGAGGATTAAAGGTGATGTGGGGCCCACAATAACCCCACCCCTTCACATTCCTTAAACCTCCTCTAACTCCCCCATTACGTGGGTGATCTCTCATCTTCCATAACTCACTCCAACCCCCCTTGTGACACATCCTCTCATTAATGATGCCAACTCTACTTCATTTAATTTTGACAATCTCAAGATTAATTAAGTTAAGTTAATTCAAAATTTTGAAATGTTTTGAAAATGCATGAGATGGGTAATAAAATAAGAAGAGTCTTATTTTATTAGGGGTTGGATGGTTGTATGGGAAAGGGGGGGAGATAGAAGTTGATCTTCCATGTTGAAGAACGTGAAGAACGGTTCTTCACTGACGAAGAACATCGACCCTTCGACTTAGAAGACTCGGCGACCCAGATTCTTCCGTCTTCATCTTCCTCCATGACAAGGGAGAAGTCGCCGACCGCGGTGATCATCGCCAACGACAACATACCTTCCTTCTTCATCATAGCAACAAGTGAGGAGACATCGTTTCCTCCTCGGATGCACCCCGACGTCCACAGAATCTACGTCCGACCTCGCGACGCCGTTCTTCGTGACACCTGACGTGAGACGTCAAATATACAAGTAGGGGTTGGTTTTCATGTCGTGTATAATTTTAGACGTTCTTCGATATTAACAGCCAACTGTTATCAAAATAATAGAGGAGGTCGGACCGCACAAACATGGTAGAACCTCCTCCCCTTTTTATTTTGTTGGTTATCTACGTGGCATAAAATGGAAGCAACGCAGTGCCATCGCACCGTGCGGGAATTTAGAGAATCCCGACGAAGAAGCGCGGCGCCGTCGCACCGCGCCTTTGAGGTCGAACGAATCTGTGGTTGGAGTCGGGCCACAGTGAAGGGGTGCCGCGCCGTCAGGCCGCACCGGAAAACCACGAAGACGGCGCGTTTTGTTATTTGAAGTGCGGATTGACGGGCGACGACAAATGAGGCCGCAAGGTAATTTTGAAGCCTTCTTAGTAAAGGTTGGGTCCCGGGAGGACCATTGGAGAAGACATCGTGCAATTCCGACCACCGGAACTCGTCCGGTGGTCCGCGGAGCAACCCGCCGGCGCGCCACGCCGGCACGGCGGCGTCGGCGGTGAGAGGCGGCGGCGCCCGACGTGCCACCGGGGAGAACCTCCGCGGCTGAAGCCGCGGCGGCAGGCCGGCCGTCCCGCGACCGCGCAGGACCGGCGAAGGCGGGACACGGCAGCCCGACTGCGTCCTTTGGCGAGAGGCGGCCCCCCATGCGGGGCCGCGGATTATTCAAGGGGGCGGCGCCCCCCTTGCGCACCGATCGGCCGTAACGGCCGTGCCATCTGGCGACCGGGCAGGGCCGCGCCGGCCGGGTCGGACCCAGACCCGGGTTGGGTCGACCCGGTTCGGGCTGACCCAGGGGGGTTGGGCCGGGTCGGTCCGGGCCCAGACCCCCCGTTTTCGGATCACTTTCATTCTTTTGCCCATATCTTGGGCTACGGACCTCCGATCGACGCACCGTCAGTTGCGATGCGATCCTTGGATCGAGACAGTCATTTAGGTATATTACACTCAAGGTTTCGGAGAACTTTGGGTTCGGCCGGGTTTGTTCGGATACGAAACCAACCGAGCCCTCGGAGCGGAAACACCTGTATCTTGAGCTCCAGACGTCCGATTGACGTGCCATCAACTTTGTTGGATTTCTCTTGATGAGAAGGAAATTTTGGCTTACTCCACTAGAGGTTTGGATGCCGTCGGAGTGTGGTCGGGTTGGTTCGCTCATGAAACCAACCGGGCCCCTGGAACGAAAAGGCCAATAACTCACAGACCGGGCGTCCGATTGATGCGCCATCTGTCTCATTGATTTCCTCTTGATGAGACAAAACTTTTGGCATACTTTTCTTGAGTTTTGGATGCAGTTGGATAGTGGCTGGGTTGGATTGTACCCGAAATCCAACTGGGCCCCTGGAACGGAAAAGCTGATAACTTTCAGATTGGACGTCCGTTTGACGAACCATCAGCGGTGTTGGTGATCACGTGGAGAAAAGGACCCTATGAGATTACCCTACGATATTTTAGGGTACAGTTGAGTTACGGACGGATTGGTTCACACATGAAACAAACCAGGCCTCGGGGACGAAAAGGCTAGTAACACACAGACCGAGCGTCCGATTGACGTGCCGTCTGTTGCGTTGAGACCCCTATGATGAGGTGGTCCTTTGAGATTCTTCTTCGTGGAACTTTGTGATACTTGGAGTATATACTAGTAGCTCGGGGAGCGGACCCTCCCGGAGACGAGCGTACGGAGTACTGAGACCGTGTAGCTGGCTGTGACCTGATGACTACTTGTCCTATTTGATTCGGAGTGACTAACATAGCCCAGTGGGGAGCACTACTTTGTGAGGTGGCAGACCCATGGCGGAGGAGCACTACTATGTAAGGTGGCAGACCCGCGGTACTCGACAGGAGGAGTACCTATGTAGACTATGAGGGGGAGAACTACTGTGTGAGGTGGCAGAACCATGGAGGAGGAGCACTACTGTGTGAGGTGGCAGACCCGTGGTACTCGACAGGAGGAGTACCTCAGCAGTCATAGGTTAGTGAGTAGTACCTCAGAGTCATGATAGGACCACTGTACAGTCTAGAGACGGGGCTCTTCAGCAGTTACTGTTTCGATAATGAAAATCCTAGTTTGAGCTGAGTCTATGACCTTTGTGTTTACCTCATGATTGAGAAGGGTCACTTGATAACTTAGGTATATGTATGGGCATATACCTGGGTAGTGGTTATCCGTTGATTTCATAATCTTTGTGTTTCCTCATGATTGAGACGGGTTACTTGATAACTTGGGTATATGTATGGGCATATACCTAGGTAGAGGTTATCTGTTGAGATCTTCTATGTGGTTATCCTTGTGGATTTAGTGAGACCTTGAGGGTATCGGGGTCCCTACTGAGTATCGTTATACTCACCCCTGCACGGGCTATGCCTGCACCTCGTTGTGTTGGTTGCAGACGATGGGCAGCGCATACAGAGGCCGGGTGTTTGAGGAATGGACGGTACCCGGAGGTGGACCTCACGACGAGACAATATCTGGTGGTGGACTTCACGATGAGATGACACTTGGAGGAGGTTGAAGGGAGAGAGCATTGTGGAGGCAATCTGTACCTACCATTCATGTAGGATCCATGGTGGATGATCCAGGAGCTGCGCTATCTATAGCTACCCTTCAGGTAGGATCCTTGGTGGACGATCTAGGAGCTGCTTGTCACCTTCTGGCTATTTTATCTTTTTCCTTGTACTTTACAGTTGGGCTTGTATTTCCGGCCCCTTTACTTTCAACACAACTTGTTTCAGTTTTACGTAGTGTTTTACTTCTGCTTATACTCTGTGGTGTTTTGTGTACTTTTATAAAGGCAATGTCTTCCCAGTTATCGGGATTTACACCTTTGGTGCTAGTCGCCAGCCCCTGGCCTATGGAAGGCGGGCTTGGGGTAGTCACGACACGGGCCTCGAGGACAGGTCATGACAACCCATCACTTTATAATTCAGATGAATTCCTTATATGATTGGGGATAAACATAAATAACTTGAACATGTAAATAACTTTCGCCAATATGTAATCAAGATCATTAACCAATATAAGTTTCATACTGAATGAAATCAAGATAACACATCCATAGTCAAACTAGCCATAAACCATCTAATAAAATATGGTAGATGAAATTAATAAGATATAAATCACAATAAATCATAAAATTCGACATTGATATTGAAATATATGAAAATAATCTTATAAAATCATGAAAGAATTCTTGAGAGAAATACCTCTTTTACTTTGTAAAGTAGAGTTATTTTGGAAAAATAATTTTTAGTTTTCATAATTGTTTGTATAAAAACAGTAATGAATAGATATAGTTTTTTGTGAAAAAATTAGTGATTTTTGAAAAATAATAGTGTCTTAAAACATATTATGGATGTTACTTGAAGGTGGATAATAAATTGAGATGTTCCCTTTAACCGGGATTGTGTATCGAGAATAAATGAGAGGGGAAACTTGAAAAAAAACATGTATTTCTTCTAGATAAAAGATAAAATGATCTATAAAGATGATTTTTGATTGTATACACATAATTAATAAGCTTTATATAAAATTAATTAATAATTAAAATGGATTATATAGGACGAAATCATAACCCAAATGAAAAGGGAGGTTCAGGAAGAAAACTCTTACCCTATGTCTGAATGTGTTTTGCATTGGACCTTAAACTCATATTTAATAAAATAAAAGTAAATTAATTAATTAATTAATTAAAAACTATATCTAAATTTATTTTACTATTATATGTTTAATATGTTCATTTATATCATTTTTATTACTTATAAGATACAATTTTATTTCCCCAAAGCGTTCGCTTCCATGGTTTTCACGATCGGTATACTTGTATATGAGTGTGGAAGTTCACGTGGAATGGGTATAATTATACAAAATTAAATTTATCTTATATTAATGAACACAAATAAGTCTTAATGGTTATATTTATCATTTTATTATATGGTATGAGGATTAATCACTAGATAAGACATTTAGTGATGATCACTTACATAATTATGACAGTTATTGATCATAACGAACTCATTTTGCATTATCATTTTGTATTAGGTAAATATATTACTTCCAGGACATAATAAAGGATAAAATACATATATAATAGTCTAATTTAATAATAAAAATTGTTTAATTACCATCTTTGAATGAGAAATTGAAGAACGAAAATTCATCTCCCACGATTGCTATAAATCGGCCCCTCATAGACGTCAATTTCTTTTTTGAAATAAGAGAGAGAGAGAGAGAAAATAGTTTCAGTAAATATATTCCATTAACATGATATAATTCTAGTATATATATGATACTAGATTTATCATGCTCATTTGGACATAGGATGTGAGTAGAGAATAAAAGAAAATCACATGAAAAGAAACTAAAAGGAAAAGGAAGAGGATTTTACCTTTTGAATACTCCTACTTGAGAACCTTCTTAATGGAATTGATTTTGGTATTTTTTAAAACCAAGAGCTCCTAGAAGTGGGGTATAGTATAGGAAAGATTATTAGGTGGAAATTTTACAAGGCTCAAATCTTGGATGATGCGAGGAGAAGGGGTGGTGAAGAGAGGTATTTATAGTGGAGGAGAGGGGTTATTTCTCATTATTCTAATATTTTTCTCAAGACAACCAATAATGCTGATTATTTTAACTAAATATAGTAATATTTTCATGTGATTTCAAACCATTCATTCTTATATCATCTAAACATCACCTATTACTCAATAAATCATGCATTTATCATTTATCGTAAATTAACGTATATTATTATTCATAAAAAAAATCAAGTATTTTAGAAAAATACAAAAAAATCAGCCTAAAAGTTTTTCGATGTGTGAAATTAAAAAATGAAATCCATTTTATGGATTTTTTTATAAATATAAGAAATTTAATTTTTATTAAAAATTATTATTTACTCAAAAATGCAGTATTTAAAACTATAACTGATTTTATAACACTTCTTCATAAAATTATCATAAAATCATAAGACAAAAAATTTTTGATTTATGAATACATTTTAAAAAAATAAATTTTATTTTAAATCATTTTATTAATTATAAAATTTTAAATAAATATTTATAACTTAATAAAATACAAACACTTAAGTTTTAAAATATTCATTTACTTATACTACAATATAATTATATGCTAATTTCATTTATAAGATGACTATATTACATTTATACTCACATAAATTGAGGTTACAATTAATTAGGCTAATTTAATATTTATAAGTCTCATATTACTAGTCTAAAGGGCAAGTTACATCGGTATTGGTTCCATAACTTCTAGAAATACCTCTTATTTAACTCTTTCTATATTTATGATGCTTTTACTGTGTTCTATAAGTGATTTTATGTGATCTGTAATATATCAAATAAATATAAGAAGGGAAATTATATTGATAGAGTTTTAGGTCAATACACTTAATCATATATATACATATATATAAATTCGTAAATCACAAATAACCCTTTCAAATTAATTAGAACTAAAAAACAAATGTATATAAATACTTAATCCCTTACATGTTTCTAGAAACCAAAGTATGAAGGAAACTCTTTCCTTATAGGTGAACTCGAACCAGTGGAGATATTTGGCTTGGGTCTTCTAATGAGGGAGGAGGGTTTCTCTTAGTGCCTCATGTATTTATATAAAATAATTTGTATGTCCCCTAAGTTCTCGATAAAAAGTGAGGTTCTTTTTTTTTAACAAAATAGAGACACACTTTCTTGTTAAATAAAACCCTATGCCAAACAAAGATAAAAACATGAGTCCCAATTTTCCAAAGAAAGTTGTTTTTATAATTTATTATATTTATATATTTTCTTGTCATAGGGCATGATAATGTGATTAGGTGTATAAAATTCAACTTCTAAACCAGACATCCAATATTTCTTATTTTATTCATTGTTTTCTTTAATTTTTTTTCTTAAGTTTGCATTAGTGTTTTTGTAAATATTTTATATTCTTTTTTTAACTCACATTTTCAACATTTTATTTTATATCTCACATTTTTTTTCTATTTTTTTATTCAAGTCAACATTATTATTTTATTACTTTAATTTACTATCATTTCATGATTTCTTAGTTTTTTTAAAAATTTTGTACGTGTTTGTAATGTCAAGTATTCCCATATTGTTTTTCTTATTTTATCTTGTTCTTTCACCTTTTTTTATATTTTTTCGTTTTTTAAATATAACTAAAATTGGTTTTATATAATAAAATAATTATATATATCTGTTATTTTATAGAATAAGAATTATAATATAATATTATATATTTATAAAATATATTATGCTAAAAATAATCACAATTTTCTAAAAATAATATTTTTCCCTGAATTAATATTGTTAATAATAATAATAATATTATTATCATTACATTCAATTATAGAAAATTACTTTATCCAAATTTAAGCATTTAAATTTTAAATCAATCACTAATTTAAAATAAAGTTCCTATAATTCAGTTATCAAAACAAAGTTTATATAAAATAAAATAATTAAATAATTCATGAAAATAAATTTTATTAAAACATATCAAGTAAAAAATTTACTAAATAAAATATACTATTTATTAAAAACAATTTTACACAATGAAATAATATTTCATGATAATATTATTTCAAATACTAACATTTTAGAAAGTAAATTAAATTAATCAAATCATCTATTTATACTGATAATTTCAAATAAAAGGGTATTTTTTAATAAACACAGTTTAAATAAAGAAATATTTTTCTTGGAAACTATTAATATATCCCAAAAATTTAATATAAAAAAATTATTTTAAAATAATATTTTTGGATTATTTTAAAAATACATTTAGTGAAAGAAGATGTTAGTCTGTTTTCATTTAAGATATAAAAATACAATCACTCAAAACATAAATTAGTATTTTATAATAGAGATAAATACATATTTTATTTAAACACAATACTTTAGTTTGATAATTGTTTTATTAAAAATAATTATTTTAAATTATAAACAAAATAAATACATAATCAAAATAAAATTACTCTTAGAATTTCATGGGATCTTACATTATTCCCCCTTAAAATAATTTTACCCTCACAATTAATTTATCAGACATAAGAAAATTATAAATTTTCTTCCTGATAATTAAAAAATGTAGAACTGATAAACTTATATAATTTACGGCTTAAAGTATTATTTAATAAACAACATATAATCTACAAATATATCTATAATGTTTCTTTGATACCAATTATAAATCCCCAATCCCAAGATTCATGTTTTATCACATAAAAATTATGGGTATTTTTTATAAAAGAAAATAGAAAACTACACAATGCACTTCAAATACCATGATATTTTCAAGTCTAGGTTTTTGAGCATTTGAAATTTACATTAAAATTTAACAAAGTTGGAAAAAAATAACTATATTTCTTTGTGTCTTCTAACACCATAAGTGAAGCGAACCCCATTGGTAAATTTTTACTAAGACTATGAAAAATAAAATTTAAACATAGGGTGGGCATTTAATTTTTCTAATAAATGGTTTTAAAACCATTTAGAAATATATTTAGAATAATTCATTTCATAATATAAAATATTGAAAAAGGTTTTCAAAACATTGAAATATAATAATTTTATATTTTATTGAAAACCATTAAATTCCAATGAAATACTTTTTTGAAATAATTCTTTTGATATCACAATTTCAAAATAATAATTTGGATTGATTAGTTATCATACTTGGTAAGCCATAAGAAAACCATAGGGCCACTTAGTCATATCACATGTGGGAAAACATCTCCTTGAGGCCCTGGGTTCACTCCACATACTAAAACTTACCATTTGATACAATAGTTAATTTTTTTAGAAAAATACATAATGGTCCTACCCTTCTCACAAATAATTTATAAAATCATTACAAAAATCAGATACAAATTATTTTCTTAAAATAAAATAATATTTAATACTTCTTAAAATGAAATAATAATATATTTTTTAATAGTTTATAAAAAATTAAGTATGGGAAATGTGTTCTTATAAAAAATTTCTTTTATTTTTAAGACGTAAATATAAATTCTTAATAAGTTAAATGAATACATGAATAAAAAATTCATGATATTTCAATAATATCTTAGATGATGGTCATATATAATGCTATAAATGACATTCTTGAACATATTAAAATAATTAACACATAAAATAATAACTTTTTCTCAATTACATCTTTCCACAATTGAATGGTACACATAAAATGATAGCTTATACATAAAACAAATAACACTTGTCATCTTATTTATAAAATATATTATTTATTGATATCAATAATAAAAATACATATTTAAAAACACAAATTAATTATTTAAATCATTATTTATCACCAATGTATATATATATTTATATTTATTTATAGGGTTCTTTGAAAATAAATTATTAATGGGATTGCATAAAAGGGATATAAATTAAATCATAGTTTGAAAATAAATTAGATAATTATTTTTCTAAAACAAGTTCAAGATAAAATTAATGAAATAAAAATAAAATTATGTTATAGAATTTAAAATTATAAACATACTTAAACATATTTATACACATATATGAATATATAAATAACAAATAAAACTTACAAATAAATTCTAACATAAAATGAAAAGAATGTAAATAAATACATAATCCCTAACATGTTATTAGAAACCGAAGTGTGAAAGAACCTCATGCCTACTAGGTAAACTCGAACCTATGGAGGGATTTTTCATATTTATTTCAATGAGAGAGGAGAGTTTCCCTCTATCTCTAATATATTTTTATATAAAAAGTTTTATGTTCCATGATCTTACAAGAGAACCTGAGTTTCTTTTTTTAACAAAACGAACACCCACTTTCTCATGAAATAAAACCCTACACTAAACAAAGACAAAAACATAAGTCCCCTTTTTCCCAATCTGGTTGTTTTTATACATTATTATATTTTTATATTATCATGTTATAGGTCCTAATTGTGTGATGAGGTGGATAAAATACAATGCCAAAACTGCACATCCTGGAGCTGTTTTTTAATTGATTTTTATAATTTTTTTCTTAAGATCGCTTGAGTGTATTTTTAAACAATCTATATTCTTTTTTAAACTCCATTTTTGAAATTTTTTTTATATATCATTTTACCTTTTGTTTTTATCAAGAAAAATTATTATTTTACTACATTATTATATTAGAATTTCATGTTTTCTAGATTCTTTTCTTTGTATGGATGTTTTTCTAAATTCAAGTATTATCTATGTTTTCACATTTTTCTATCATGTTTTTCACCCTTTTTTAATATCTTTTCATTTATATTTATATAAGTGAAATAATTTTTTATAATAAAATAATTATATACATTTATAATTTTATAAAATAAGAATCATAATATAATTTTATATATTTATAAAATATATTATCTTAAAAGTAATAATAATTTTCTTAAAAAAACAAGCTTTACCATTAATTATTATTATTATTATTATTATTAATATTAACTTCAATTTAATAAAATTTATTTCTAAAAATTTAAGCATTAAATTTATAAATAATTATTTTATTTAAATTAATATTCCTATAATTTATTTATAAAAAAGGTTATCTAAACAAAAATAATTAAATAATTTATGAAAATAAATTATATTAAAAAGATCAAGTAATAAAATTAACTAATGAATGTAAGGTATTTATTAAAAATAATTTAACATAAAATAATAATATTTCATGCTAATATTATTTCTAATATTAACATTATTAAAATCAAATTAAATTAATCAAATTATCAACATAAATCTATAATTTCAAATTAATGGGAATTTATACACATAAAATACTTTATAAAAAAAATTCTCTAAAACAATAAAATAAAAAAATTAATATTAAAAAATAATTTTAAATAACTAATTTCATCTTATATTATAATTAAAATTATTTAATGATTATATTAATTTATCTATATCAATGTTATAAAAATATTATCTCTTAAAATAGAATGAAATATTTTATTATAGAGATAAAAATTTATTTTGATTAAAAAAATTCTTTATTTTCAAAACAATTTAAGAAAAAATTTCTTTTTAGTTTATAAATAAAATAAATATTTAATTAGAATGAAAGTACTATTTTTATTTCTTCGTATGTCACATTAAATGTATTTACACATCCACTTCACAAGAAAATAAATTATCATTGAGGCGGCTAAACCTGCTTCGTTCCAGAGTAATGAGACAAGGGAACCTTTAGAACCCATATCCTTTCAATTTATTTTCATGATATACAAGTAATTTGGGAATATAAAATTTATTTCAAAAATATTTAATGTTATTAATTGAACATTATGTCCTATACTATCCACCACTTTAATATGTTTTTAGAATAGTGCACTACTTGGAAAAAATAATTACTATAATAATTTTATCATCTTGTGGATTTATGAACTTGTTCATAAATTTTCCTCTTTGGTGCCAATTTTCTATGTTACTTCTCAAAAATATTTCCTTCTGGTAGTTATTGTAGTCAATAAAATCTTTAATCCTTCAAAGTAAATGTTAATTTTAATATCTTCACTTTTACTATATATTGAAGTAATATATGTCTATTTCCCCTTATTCTCAGATGTTAGATTGGAAATATTAATTTATGGCATTGTAGCGTTATTTTTATACTTAGATTACTCAGTAGTATAATTCCTAATTTAAATTAGTTACTCTAAAACATTTTCCATGCATTATGATTTTTTTAGACAATTTTGAATGTTTAAATTTAACTTTATTTCATTACACATCAATTCATCTATATATTTTCTCAAAATTAGTAACCTAAAAAATACATATAATCAAGTGATGGTTCTTTATCCTCATTATCTCATGTAGTCATATTCTTCTCATATGATGTAATAGAAAATTTAGGATTGAGTGTTAATTGTGAGATTAATTTTCATGAAACCTACCCCATTATGAATATATTATTACCTAGAAATTTTCCATATATTCTAAGTATCACTACTTTATGATCAAATTCCATAATTTGAGGATGATGGAAATTTTCTCATGATCAAAATATAAATTTTATCTCTAAAATATTTTATATATATTTACTTTTATTTTTTATCAATTCCTTTATTTCTTAGATAGTCTCACCTGATGTGACCAGAAATTTTACACTCATAAAAGAGAGTGTGAGGTGAATATTTATTATAATGTATTTACTTTAAATCCATATTGAATTCCATATTAAATATCTTCTAATCTAAATTTTGAGAAATCCTTCTATAAAACTAATGATTTTTCCTTTCAATGCATTCTATGGAACTGTTTCATTGGGACTTCAAAATTTGAGTTTGAGAATTTAAATCTATGGATTTTGATTTGAATGGAAGTATATTACATTTTATTCATTCTATTAATATCTATTAAATCTACTCTTGTATTTCATAAGTACAAATTAAATCACCATGACGAAGCTTCGTGATGTTCTTTGTATCATATACCATTGTCTATTTAGATTCTCATTCATTTGTATGATTTAAATTCTATTTCTCATAACATTATCATTCAATAATTCCTTCTCTCTGTGATATATAAGAAAATTAATGATCTTCATAAACTTATAATTAGTTTGATTGATGGGATCACTAGGTAGAAAAAAATATGATAGTTTTCCCTCATTATACCCTCTTCATCTTAAGAATATTAGAAGTTATAAAATGGGTAGCATTGAGATTATTTCAGATACCAAAATTTGTCTAACATTATGAAATATGTCTATAGATATTACTCTAGATAACACACAATAATGTATTCTTGAATAATAAATTCAATTGAAACTCAACTCCATCATTTCAGGTTAAATGATAATTTTATCAATTTGTAGTTTTATAACTTCCATTAAATATTTAATATTTCACAATTCTAGTGTTAATACATAAATATATATTTGATATTTAAAATATTTATATTCTCTAATTTAAATGAATGGGGTCCTATTTGTATTTCTATTTTCAATTGATCTAATAGGTATTCCCACCATAATTGAAACAAAATATCTTTCATCCATTGAATATTTTGGATAGAGAATATTTTTTTTGTGTTTTGATAAACATACATTAAAATTAAATATTTGAAATAAAGTTCTACATATATGTAACCATATCCAAATAGAGGCAAGATAGGATATCAGGTGTTGTCCTAATAAATAAAGTTATATAAGGATAATATGGTTTGAATTATTGGCACAAAAAGAAATAGACTTATCATCCCACTCAAAATTTATATATATTGGATAAAATATAATCTGATTCTTATAAAAAACATCAGATCAAAATATAAATATTAAGTAGAAGAATAATTAAATTTAATACCATTAGAATGTAGACAATGTTCGATAAAAATAAAAATTCTGATGAAAATAAGATAATAGTGCAATGTAAAAAAACTAACACAATGTGTCTATTAATAAAAAGTGAAACCCCTAAAAGATATTATTACCCATATGATTCTAATATAAATAACCATTCTCATTTATCAATTGTAGTTAGAGGATATTTTGACATTGTCTATGGTATCTCGGTTTCTCACCTAATACATCCTAGATTATAGAATAATAAGAAACTATTATGTTCTTAACCCAAAATATCTTCTACTGCAAACTTGTCGGTATGAAATTAAATATATAGCTTCGATAGCCTCTTCGATTAAACAAATTATTGAAATTACATCCATGGAATTCATAAAACATGAGGATTTAGATAAATCATCATCAAACAACTGAAGATATTCAATATCAAGAATTAGACAAAGCATGGGTTGCAAAACTATGGAACTCTTAAATAACAGAGGAATGAAAAATAAAAAATCAGTGAAACCAATATAATTATAATTAAATCCTTACAATAGTAGCTCTATGTAAACACATAAAAAATAATTAAATTAGCTCAATGAAAATATAATGATGCAAAACATCAATATGACTGTAAGTTATTCTTGTATTTTAAACATAATATATTTATCATTGTTCTTAGTATAATTTATCTAAAAAATAATAAAAATATATCCTGATTATATTTTGGTGTCATTGGGTATGGTTGAAACTATATCTGATGTAATTATTCATCATTTTATGAATACTGCTTCAATCCCTATCATCCGATGAGTGCACCACAACAACATTATAACTTCTTATGGATATAATCCAATGATACATAAAAAAATCCTATAAAATAATTTTGATGGTTTTAGTAAGACATTAATGAATTTGAAATCATGTATTCATAACACCAAAACTCAAACAATAAATTTCATGTGAAATAAATCTTATGTCTAGTGTACTAAGACTGTCAAACAAGCCATGTGAAATTGATCATTAAACCAAGGCAACGTTAATAATCCATAATGGTAAATAATTCATGATAAATATAATATTTAATACATTTTATTATCTAATAAATCGTTTTAATCCCAATAATTTTTTATTTTAATGTCAATTGTCAAATTTTTAGTTTTTATAAATAATTTGGGCTTTATTTTGAAAATGGATTAAATTTTAATTTTTATATATGTTTTTTATTTCATTTTTAAAATTTTATATAATAATTTAAATTGTGAAAATAATTTTTCAGTATTTTATCTTAAATGGGACACATTTAATTTAACTAGGCCAGATAATGAATCCAACCACATGAGGTCCAAAATAAGAATGAATGTGGGGCCTCTAAATGAGTGCTTGGTTTGGATAAATTTTAATATAGGGCCGATATCTCAAAATATACAACATTAAAAGATATTATATTTTACATGAATATATAGGAGAGGCCAAGTAAGAATTCCATTAACTATGTCTATTTTAGATTCAAATATTTTTCGTGATATAAATAAAAAATAAACAGTATGATAGGAATATAAAAAGTCGTATAGGATAGATAATGTTTCTATAATAATTTTACAACATTTTCTACACATTTAAAATGAATATGAACTTTTTTGTGATACTAATATTAAAATGATGAACAAAATTTTAGAGTACCCATTTTAGTGATTATATAATTAAATATTCCAAACATGTTCCATATTTTGGGAGACATTACTGAAGGATAATCAATTTCACCATATGCTTATAAATATTTATGTTAAAATTCGTTTAATTAAAAGAATCCATTTTTAGTAAGAAGGAGGATTTTTCTATTGTTACATTATTATATATTTATATATTTTCTTTTTCTTTTTTCACACTTCTTCATCATTATATGTTTCTATTATGTCTTCTCCCTCTATAGATCTAATATTCATAATAATCATTGTAGAGACCCAAAGCCTGACGTAAATAGACATTACATTACATTTGCGGAATACTTAATACATAACAAAAACATACACACAAGGATCATAATAGTTTAGTGTCTTTGGAAACTCGGAATATTATCTTCTAATCGTGGTGAAAGATCTTCAACATCTCCATTAATGATCTTCCCATTTGTTTTCTTACCTAAAAACTTTCTTTAAATCTTGGGGAAGAGAAAAAATATAAAGGGTGAGCTCAAATGCTTAGTAAGGTTAAGCATAGAGAACATAAAACAATCCTTAGACATTTGAATGTAAAAAAAAAACATGAGCATAAAATCTAAACATCAAAATCTTGAGCAATGACATAAAACATGGCAGTACGTAAGGCATAGATCATGAATAAACATTAATCATGATAAATTAGCATGGGAATAAAACATGTAATTGTGGAAAACCATTAAGCACATGATATGATTTCCATAGTAGCCAAGGCATTACTGCCAAGACCATCTTAGTGGACAGAGTCCCTTTCTGAATCGAGTTCACTCTACGTTCCAGTCCTGTATTACTGAACCGGGTTAACTTTCTATTCCAGAAATGTCTATATCATGAGATATAAATCTTTACCCAATGCATTTTAGGGAGATATAGGTCCCACCCATCTCATAATGAAATCATTCTTACTTGTGACACAAAATAAACATACATCATTCATAATAACCCAATGAATAAAATGGGTTTTATAAACATAATACCATCATCACATAATCCATATAAAAGAAATGGATATCATTTCATAATAAGAAAAGTAAAACCATGTAAATCATAGATACATTATACTTGAAACATACACATATGAAATAATGTCATCTTAGATGGAAAATGGTTTTGATAAAACACTTGAATGAATTCTTGAGGAAAATATCCTTTCTTCTTCAAAAACATTTTCTTTTCACAAAATGCCATGCAATTTTTAAAAGAAAAGGATTTTGTTGAAAATAATCATGAAATCTTGTAGAGTAAGCTTCTTGAAAATGAGGCGTTATGAAACCGTAAAAATCCGTTCGTGCCGTCTAAGTTAAAAAAAACATTCTTCTCGTACTTTTTCCCGAAAAGTAGAAAAAGTACAACGTAACGTAAACAAAAGAAAGATTACTTACATACCATGTAGTAAATGTAAAAAATGCGTAAACATGAATTTGAACATACATGTACACATTTTTAGAAAATAGGGACATGGATGAGAACAATAACCCCAGTAAATACTTACGAATAAACAATGTCGGATAAGAACGAGATTGGAAAAGTTATCCCTTACCTTAGGTCCGATATGCTTTGTACGTATCCGAAACTCCTGTATAATTATTTAAATAATGTCATTGACTTATTAAATAATCATATTAATTATTATGATATCAGATATGGTTCACTTATGACTTTATATTACCCGTTCTTTTGTAAATTCCCTGTTAAAGAGCGTTTTGGGTAAAATCGTTTCATTTGTCGTCCGTGTTTTGACTTGTAGTTATTCATATGATTACTGAGATCATGAATACTTAATTTTATAATATAAAACATGATTTATATATAATATATATTCAGAATATACATATATATAATAGAACAATAAATGGAAATAAATAAACCGTTCATGGAGACGGTAGGCCGTACGTTCGCATGAACGTTGTTTTCGTTTCCTCATTGAATTGAATGAAATTAATTGGATGACATACATATATATATATACATAAATAAAATATCATTATTATGTCATATATTTCATTATTAATTATTATATATACTTTATAATCATTCATGAATGGTTAATCATTGCGAATGAATCTCATCGTGTCGTGGAGACGGTAGTCTGTACGTATGCACGAGCGATGATATTGTTCCCATAATTATTGAATTGAATTGGAGTGGATTATATGATATATAAGAATAATTATGATGTTATAATAACTATGTATAGTTATTATTTACACCATTATACCCATCCAAGTAAGGTGGTGTTGGAAAAATAGATTACACCACGACATGGAGACAGTATTCCGTACGTACGCACCTGCGGTGATTTCCTTTTCTGTAGGATGGATAGAAGGTGAAATGGGGTTCTTTCATATTTATAATAACATATCAGTATATTATTGATTCTTATGTTATTACTTTATAATGAAACAACTAAAGAAGAAGAAGTTGAAGAAGAAATAAGCTTGAAATAATCGGTAGAAGAGATTACCTCTTCTTCGACGCACCTCCTTTAAACTTCTTCTTAGGGAAATAGGATTGGTCTTTTGATAAGACCAGTACCTATATAAGGTTTCTAGGGAAGTGGTGAAGTAAAATTGGCAGAGTTTGGCCGAGCATCAAGGCTCAAAATGGTGTGAGGAAGAGAGGGAGGAGGTGCCCTTTTATAAGGGAGGAGAGGGGCACCTTTGGAATCCTAAAAAAAATTAGTTTAATACAAATTCAAACCCCACATAAAAACCTCCACAAATGACTCAATTAGAATATTATATGAGATAGGGTTGTAATATCATCAACCAATAAAATTTAGACATGTTTCTATCTTATTTTAAACCATATCATTTTGATTTATCCTTATTTAATCTATTTAAGTTTTTTTGTGGTAATAAAATTCTAAATTTTAAATGGTTATAAATAATCACCTATTTGTTGTTAATTTTCCATTATTGGATAATTTATGAAATTTTAGACTATATAAATTTTAATTTATATTTTTTAAATATTTTTGTGATTTTTAAACAATTTAATAATATGTTATTTTTATAAAATAAAAATAGTGTCAATTTTGACACTATTCATTTATTTGAATTTAAATAAAATATATACAAAATATATGTTCGAAATAAAATCTTTAATAGATTCATAAAATGTCATATGTATCTATAAAATTAGTGGAGAACATTAAATAGTTCATATAATATTTATTTTAATATTTTTAAAACCATTTATTTGATATTTTAATTAATAAAATAATTTCAACATCACTATTGTGTCATAATTAGTGATACTTATTTGGTCCCTAAAAATTCTAAATAAATTCATATGATTTATATAATTGTAATAGATTTCTGGAGACTATTCATGTTTGAAGTTTCATTAAGTTTATCACTAAATTAAAACTATTATACTTATAAGATTTAAGAAAGTGACATGTTGTCACTTTCTTTGGTTTTAATAATAATTAACTTATTTTCATGTAAACAAAGTCCATTAAATGAATCTAATCAGACCCTTAGGTGATATGGGTCGACTTTTATTCATACAATATGATTTTTGCATGTGTTAGGGTAATTTTATAATCTTATACTTACCCTTAATTACCCGATTTACCTTTAACTATGGTAAATAAAATTTACCGTAGTTACTATTAATAATGCCCAAAAGTAGTCAATTAATATAATTTGGACCCAATGATTACAAATATGGAATCCATTTTTCCAAATTCAATACACATAAGTTGCAGAAATTAAATTAAAATTAATCCCGTTGTCGAAAGAAAACGGGTTTTTGTTTAAAACATTGTAAAAGATTGAATTGATTTAACATACGAATTCAATGTAAAATAAATGTTAATGACATACATAATATTAAATGGTAAAAATATATTCTATTTATAATTTAAAACAATTCAATATTATAATTTAACCAAATAAATAATTACGATGAAAAAAGTTTTTTTAATTAAAATATGGCGTGTTTTTACTATTCATTAAAATATCAAAGTTATCAGAATAATATGAAAAATTTATCCGAAGTAAATTTTTATATCCTGATTCCAAAGAAGAATTTTATTTTTCCAAATTGAACTTATAAACATGTCAAAAACTAGATTTAAAGTGGGTGCGCCATCAAAAGGTGGAAAAACTGCATTTTTTTGAAAAATACTTATTTTACCCGAAACATTTATTTTGTTCTTATACCATGTTCTAGAAAATGTGTAAGATGAATAAAAATTCAAATTTTAGTTAATAATATTCATAAAGTCTAGTTCATAATAATATTATAATAATATATCGTTGTTTAGTAAAACCCAGTATTGCGTACAACACACGCTATCGAGGAAGGTTGCGATTGCGTGTAATGCAAGCCAAGTCAGGGTTGTGTGTAGTGCACAAATCCTTTTTTGTTTCATATAACAAAATTCAACCATATTTCATTAATACATTGAATATATATATATACTCAATGTTGCGTAGAATAACTGCTATCAAACAAACTTGAAATTGTGTGTAACATGATCCAAGATTAGTGTTTCATATACTGCTAGCTAATATGGTGTTGCATATAACGCAAGATAATATTGGGGTATCATACAAAACAAGACATCAAATAAATTAAAAAGAATACTTCTCATAAAATCTCAGGGTGTTCCATTCTACCCCCCTTAAAATGAATTTCTCCATCGAAATTCGTTTGGGTTATAAATAGTTGATTACTTGAAAGTTTCTTTAATAAAAACCAACATACTAAAACTTAATTTTAAAATGTAATGTATGAAACATTACAGTTACCCAAATTAACTCATCACTGGGTTTCCTCAAGGGAGAACATCGGTGAAAATATGGATATGGAAGAGAAATCTAAACATCAAGTTCTGATGGAGAGTGGTAGAGAACATGGCTATGAAAAAGCCAACAGTCAAAAAGCCATAGATTTGTGATGATATAAAGTACCATCTGATTCATCGAATATAAGGGAACTATAACAACATTTTTGGTTTTTCGGATCATTTCTCTAATGTTGAAGAATTTTCGAATCAAAATAAATACATACATGATTTTGGTACAATCTCACCGTTGTTCGTGCCTTGAACAATTTCCACTTCATCTCTTAAAGAAATGAAGTTGAATTTGTCATTCATGAAGTGTTATTAGATCATGTGATAGAATGATGAGTCATTCCATCTATTTCAAACAAAAGGTTAGAAAAAGTTATCAAATATATATAAGTCCATCTATGGCGTGGTTAATCGTATACGATTCCAAAAATGGACTTATACTTCAACTATCATACTGATTAATAAAATAAAACTAATTTCTACTAACCAGGGACTTTCTGTAGGCCAGTAGTATGCGATAAAGTCCTGTCTCACTTCAGTTGTGGGTTCGATTCCCACAGCCTTGTCCGACGCGATGGGTTGTTTCCCATCCTGTAGGTTATCCTTTTTTCTAAAAATACATTATTATAACTTTCCATCAATATTATCGAAAAAGTTCTAGCCTTAAACAATAATAACTTATTTCCAACATAATCCATTTAAATCTTTAGGCTTATCCAAAATACTATTGTCTAATATCATATTATAGTGAAAACAATTTCCAGAGAGCTCATATAACAAGCATGTTAATAGTATCGTTGATCCCCATATATCATAAGATATGTCTTGTTGGTCACATTACAAACATTCAAAGGCCTTAATCATGTATTCTCTTAAAAAATGAATACCCATTGAACCTTATTGAAAACATGAGTGCTGTCAAAAGTTAACTTTTTCCACATACCAAAATCCAAACATTTCGATATACTCAAACCACAGTATCACTTTGTCCTTATATTAGTCATGAGATCATGAATACTATCAAACATTTCATTTTCTCTTTATTATGAATATCATCTTCTTTCCAAAAAAATTTCAATCACTTTTCATGGTTACCATTGCCATAATCATATGGAAAACCAAAGTGGATGATTACATAGATATTCCAATATACCATAAACGTACCTCAAAAAAATTATTCTTGAATACCAATACAAAACACTTCAATCCATCCTCTTCAATGATTGTCATGGAATAAGTCCTTCCTTGATTTAGAATTAACTTCTTAGGTCAGGGCATTGAGTTGGGTAATTCCCATGTTCTCCGTAGATAAGACATTGGACTCTATAATAGTCTATCACTCTATGACCCTTTTCTCCACATAGATAACATCTTCCCCTCCATTTGAGGTATTCCTCACGGTTCTTCATCCCTTCTTTAGAAATCTCAATATTCCTTTGTCTATGCTCCTCACCATGAGAACATGCATAAAATTACATCTTCCTCTTATTTGATGACTTAGGAATACAACTAAAGTCCACCTTATTAATCATATATCGAGATGACTGATTCGGCATAATCACTATATCTTTCTCTCTAGGCATTAAATAATTTTTTTGATCATAGTCACCAATTTTTCCGTTGTAATAAATGTTAATCGAATTCCTTCTCGTTCCCTCCATTGACTAAGACCAGAAACCATAATGTAAGAAATAGTTAAAATAACGAGGAACCACATAATCATAAAAAGTCACTTTGGGATGTTTAAATTATCAAAAAATTATTTAATACATGACACCTTAGGTTCACCCTAGGTTATTCATGATTGGAAACATAATTTCTTGGACACTAAACTATATGTATACTTAACCATAGGGACATCCCTAGACATACCTTAGAAATATCTCTAGAGATTTCACTAAAGTTTTTCACATCCTAGTTTCCAAAGGTTGACTAAACCTTTCGTCTGATTCCAACTGTAGAGACCCGAAGCCTGACGTACATAGAAATTACATTACATTTGTGGAATACTTAATACATAACAAAAACAAACACACAAGGATCATAATAGTTTAGTGTCTTTGGAAACTCGGAATATTATCTTCTAATCATGGTGAAAGATATTCATCATTTGCATTAATGATCTTCCCCTTTGTTTTCTTACCTAAAACCTTTCTTTAAATCCTGGGGAAGAGAAAACATATAAAGGGTGAGCTGAAATGCTCAGTAAGGGGAAGCATAGATAACATAAAACAACCCTTAGACATTTGAATGTAAAAAAACATGAGCATAAAATCTAAACATCAAAATCTTGAGTAATGACATAAAACATGGAAGTACATAAGGCATAGATCATGAAGAAACATTAATCATGATAAATTAGCATGGGAATAAAACATGTAATTGTGGAAAACCATTAAGAACATTATATGATTTCCATAGTATCCATGGCATTACTGCCAAGACTATCTTAGTGGACAGATTCCCTTTCTGAATCGAGTTCACTCCTCGTTCCAGTCCTGTATTAATGAACCGGTTTAACTTGCCGTACCAGCCATGTCTATCTCATGAGATATAAATCTTTACCCAATGCATTGGAGGGAGATATAGGTCCTACCCATCTCATAATGAAATCATTATTACTTGTGCCACAAAATAAACATACATCATTCATAATAACCCAACGAATAAAATGGGTTTCATAAACATAATCCCATCATCACATAATACATATAAAATAAATGGATATCATTTCACAATAAGAAAAGTGAAACCATGTAAATCATAGAGACGTTATACTTGAAACATACACATATGAAATAATGTCATCTTAGATGGAAAATGGTTTTGATAAAACACTTGAATGAATTCTTGATGAAAATATCCTTTCTTCTTAAAAAACATTTTCTTTTCACAAAATTCCATGAAATTTTTAAAAGAGAAGGATTTTTTTGAAAATAATCATGAAATCTTGTAGAGTAATATTCTTGAAAATAAGGCGTTATGAAACCGTAAAAATCCATTCGTGCCGTCTAAGTTAAAAAAACCATTCTTCTCGTACTTTTGCCAGAAAAGTCAAAAAGTACCACGTAACATAAAAAAAAGAAAGATTACTTACATACCATATATTAAATGTAAAAAATGGGAAAAAATTAATTTTAACATACATGAACCCATTTTTAGAAAACAGGGACATGGATGAGAACAATAACCCTCGTAAATACTTACGAATAAACAATCTCGGATAAGAACGAGATTGGAAAAGTTATCCCTTACCATAGGTCCGATATGCTTCATACGTATTTGAACCTCCTATATAATTATTTAAATAATATCATTGACTTATTAAAGAATCATATTAATTGTTATGATAGCATATATGGTTCACTTATGACTTTATATTACCCGTTCTATTGTAAATTCCATGTTAAAGAGCGTTTTGGGTAAAATCGTTTCATTTGTCGTCCGTGTTTTGACTTGTAATTATTCATATGATTACATAGATCATGATTACATAATTCTAGAATATAAAACATGATTTATATATAATATATATTCATAATATACATATATATAATAGATCGATAAATGGAAAGAAATACATCGTTCATGGAGACAGTAGGCCGTACGTACGCATGGACGTTGTTTTCGTTTTCTCATTGAATTGAATGGAATTAATTGGATGAAATACATGTATATATATATACATAAATCCAGTATCATTATTATGTCATATATTTCATGATTACTTATTATATATACTTTATAATCATTCATGAATGGTTAATCATTGACAATGAATCTCATCGCGTCGTGGAGACGGTAGTCCATACGTTCGCACAAGCGATGATATCATTCCCATAATTATTGAATTGAATTGGAGTGGATGATACAATATATCACAATAATTATGATGTTATAATAACTATGTATAGTTATTCTTTACACCGTTATACCCATCCAAGTAATGTGGTGTTGGAAAAACATATTACACCACGGCGTGGGGACGGTATTCCGTACGTACGCATGCGTGGTGATTTCATTTTCCGTAGGATGGATAAAAGGTGAAATGAGGTTTTTTCATATTTATAATAACATATCAGTATATTAGTGATACTTATGTTATTACTTTATAATTAAACAACTAAAAAAGAAGAATTTTAAGAAGAAATAAGCTTGAAATAATCGGTAGAAGAGATTACCTCTTCTTCGACGCACCTCCTTTAAACTTCTTCTTAGGGCACTAGGGTTGGTCTTTTGAGAAGACCAGTACCTCTATAAGGTTTCTAGGGAAGTGGGGAAGTGAAATGGGTAGAGGTTGGCCGATCTTAAAGGCTCAAAATGGTTTGAGGAAGAGAGGGAGGAGGTGCCCTTTTATAAGGGAGGAGAGGGGCACCTTTAGAATCCTAAAAAATATTAGTTTAATATAAATTCAAACCCCACATAAAAACCTCAAAAAATGACTCAATTAGAAGATTAGATGATATAGGGTTGTAATATCATCAACCAAAAAAATTTAGACATGTTTTTATCTTATTTTAATCCTTATCAGTTTGATTCATCCTTATTTAATCTATTTAAGTTTATTTGTGGTAATAAAATTCTAAATTTTAAATGGTTATAAATAATCACTTATGTGTTGTTAATTTTCCATAATTGGAAAAGTTATGAAATTTTAGACTATATAAATTTAAATTTATAATTTTTAAATATTTTTGTGATTTTTAAACAATTTAATAATATGTTATTTTTATAAAATAACAATAGTGTCAATTTTTACACTATTCATTTATTTGAATTTAAATAAAAAATATACAGAAGATATGTTCGAAATAAAAGATTTAATAGATTCATAAAATGTCATATGTATCTAGAAAATTAGTGGAGCACATTAAATAGTTCATATAATATTTATTTTAATATTTTTATAACCATTTATTTGATATTTTAATTATTAAAATAATTTCAACATCACTATTGTGTCATAAATAATGATAATTATTTAATCCCTAAAAATTCTAAATAAATTAATATGATTTAGATAATGGTATTAGATTTCTGGAGAATATTCATGTTCTAATGTTCATTAAGTTTATCACTAAACTAAAATTATTATACTTATAATATTTAAGAAAGAGGCATGTTGTCACGTTCTTTGGTTTTAATAATAATTAAATTATTTTCATGGAAAAAAGTCCATTAAATGAATCTAATCCGACCCTTAGGTGATATGGGTCGACTTTTAGTCATCCAATAGGATTTTGGCATGTGTTAGGGTAATTTAATAATCTTATATTTACCCTTAATTATCCGATTTACCTTTAAATATTATAAATAAAATTTACCGTAGTTACTATACATAATGCCCAATAGTAGTCTATTAATATAATTTGGACCCACTGATTACAAATATGGAATCCATTTTTCCAAATTCAATACACATAAGTTTCATAAATTAAATTAAAATTAATCCTGTTGTCGAAAGAAAACAAGTTTTTGTTTAAAACATTGCAAAAGATTGAATTGATTAAACCTACGAATTCAATGTAAAATCAATGTTAATGACATACAAAATATTAAATGGTAAAAATATATTCTATTTATACTTTAAAACCATTCAATATTATAATTTAACCAAATAAATTATTACGATGAAAAAAGTTGTTTTTAATTAAAATATAGCGTGTTTTTACTATTCATTAAAATATGAAAGTTATCAGAATAATATGAAAATTTTATCCAAAGTAAATTTTTATATCCTGATTCCAAAGAAGAATTTTATTTTTTCAAATTTAACTTATAAACATGTCAAAAACTAGATTTAAAGTGGGTGCGCCATCAAAAGGCGGCAAAACTGCATTTTTTTGAAAAATAATTATTTTACCCGAAACATTTATTTTGTTCATATAACATGTTCTAGAAAATGTTTAAGATGAATAAAAATTCAAAATTTAGTAAATACCATTCATAAAGGCTAGTTCATAATAATATTATAATAATATATCGTTGTTTAGTAAAACCCGGTATTGCGTACAACACACGCTATCGAGGAAGGTCGCGATTGCGTGTAATGCAAGACAAGTCAGGGTTGCGTGTAGTGCACGACTCCTTTTTTGTTTCTTATAACAAAATAAAACCATATTTCATTAATACATTGAATATATATATATACTCAATGTTGCGTAGAATAACTGCTATCAAACAAACTTGAAATTGTGTGTAACACGATCCAAGATTAGTGTTGCATATACTGCAAGCTAATACGGTGTTGCATATAACGCAAGATAATATTGGGGTATCATACAACAAAACACATCAAATAAATTAAAAATAATACTTCTCATAAAATCTCGGGGTGTTACATTCTACCCCCCTTAAAAGGAATTTCACCCTCGAAATTCGTCGGGGTTATAAATGGTTGACTACTTGAAAGTTTCTTTAATAGAAACCCACATACTAAAACTTAATTTTAAAAAGTGATGTATGAAACATAACGGTTACCCAAATTAACTCATCTCTGGGTATCCTTGTGGGAGAACATCGGTGAAAATATGGATATGGAAGAGAAATCTAAACATCAAGTTCTGATAGGGAGTGGTAGAGAACATGGCTATGAAAAAGCCAACAATCACAAAGCCATAGATTTGAGATGATATAAGGTACCATCTGATTCATCGAATATAAGGGAACTATGACAACATTTTTGGTTTTCAGGATCATTTCTCTAATGTGGAAGAATTTTAGAATCAAAAGAAATACTTACTTTATTTTGGTACAATCTCACCGTTGTTCATGCCTTGAACAATTTCCACTTCATCTCTTAAAGAAATGAAGTTGAATTTTTCATTCATGAAGTGTTAGCCAATCATGTGATAGAATGATGAGTCATTCCATCTGTTTCAACCAAAAGGTTAGAAAAAGTTATCAAATATACATAAGTCCATCTATGGTGTAGTTAATCATATAAGATTCCAAAAATGGACTTATACTTCAACTATCATACAGATTAATAAAAATAAAACTAATTTCTACTAACCAGGGACTTTCTGTAGGCCAGTGGTATACGATAAAGGCCCGTCTCACTTCGGTTGGGGGTTCGATTCCCACAGCCTTGTCCGACGCGACGGGTTGTCTCCCATCCTACAGGTTGTCCTTTTAAAAAAAATACATTATTATAACTTTCCATAAATAATATCGAAAAAGTTCCAGCCTTAAAAAATACTAACTTATGTCCAACATAATCCATTTCAATCATTAGGCTTATCCAAAATACTGTTGTCCAATCTCATATTATAGTGAAAAAAATTACCATAGAGCTCATATAACAAGCATGTTAATACCATTGTTGATCCCCATATATCATAAGATATGTCTTATTGGTAACATACCAAATATTCGAAGGCCTTAATAATTTATTCTCTTGTAAAATGAAAACCCATTGAACCTTAGTGAAAACATGAGTGCTGTCAAAAGTTAACCTTTTCCACATACCAAAATCCTAAAATTTTGATATACTCAAACCACGGTATCAATTTGTACTTATATTAGTCATGAGCTCTTGAATACTATCAAACATTTCATTTTCTCTTTATTATGCATATCATCTACTTTCCAAAAATATTTCAATCACTTTTCATGGTTACCGTTGCCATATTCTTATGGAAAACAAAAATGGACCAATACATAGATATTCCAATATACAATAAAAGTAACTCAACAAAATTATTCTTGAATACCAATACAAAACACTTCAATCCATCCTCTTCAATTATTTTCATGGAATAAGTCCTTCCTTGATTTAGAAGTAACTTCTTAGGTCAGGGCATTGAGTTGGGTAATGACCATGTTCTCCGTAGATAAGACATTGGACTCCATAACAGTCAGTCACTCTATGGCCCTTTTCTCCACATAGATAACATCTTCCCCTCCATTTGAGGTATTCCTTAAGGTTCTTCATACCTTCTTTATAAATCTCAATATTCCTTTGTCTATGATCCTCACCATGTGAACATGCATAAAATTCCATCTTCCTCTTATTTGATGACTTAGGAATACAACTAAAGTTCACCTTGTTAATCATATATCGAGATGACTGATTCGGTATAATCACGATATCTTTCTCTCCAGGCGTTACATAATTTTGTTGATCATAGTAACCAATTTGTCCATTTTAATCAATGTTACTCGAATTCCTTCTCGTTCCCTCCATTGACTAAGACCAGAAACCATAGTGTAAGAAATAGTTAAAATAACGAGGAACAACATAATCATAAAAAGTCACTTATGGGATATCTAAATTATCAGAAAATTATTTAATCCATGACACCTTAGGTTCACCCTAGGTTATTCATGATTGGCAACATAATTTCTAGGACTCTAACCTATACGTATACTTAACCATAGGGAAATCCCTAGACATACCTTAGAAATATCTCTAGGGATTTCACTAATGTTTTTCGCATCCTAGTTTCCAAAGGTTGACTAAACCTTTCCTCTGATACCAACTGTAGAGACCCGAAGCCTGATGTACGTGGACATTACATTGAATTTGCGGAATACTTAATACATACCAAAAATAGACACACAAGGATCGTAATAGTTTAGTGTCTTTGGAAACTCGGAATATTATCTTCTAATCGTGGTGAAAGATCTTCAACATCTCCATTAATGATCCTACCCTTTCTTTTCTTACCTAAAACCTTTCTTTAAATCCTGGGGAGAGAAAACATATAAAGGGTGAGCTCAAATTCTCATGAAGGGTAAGCATAGAGAACATAAAACAATCCTTATACATTTGAATGTCAAAAAAACATGAGCATAAAATCTAAACATCAAAATCTTGAGCAATGACATAAAACATGGCAGTACGTAAGGCATAGATCATGAGGAAACATTAATCATGATAATTTTTCATGGGAATAAAACATGTAATTGTGGAAAACCATTAATCATATGATATGATTTCCATAGTATCCAAGGCATTACTGCCAAGACCATCTTAGTGGATAGATTCCCTTTCTGAATCGAGGTCACTCCTCATTCCAGTCCTGTATTACTGAACTTTTTTAACTTACCATTCCAGCCATTTCTATCTCATGAGATATAAATCTTTACCCAATGCATTGGAGGGAGATATAGGTCCCACCCATCTCATAATGAAATCATTCTTACTTGTGCCACAAAATAAACATACATCATTCATAATAACCCAACGAATAAAATGGGTTTCATAAACATAATCCCATCATCACATAATCCATATAAAAGAAATGGATATCATTTCAAAATAAGAAAATTAAAACCATGTAAATCATAGAGACATTATACTTGAAACATACACATATGAAATAATGTCATCTTAGATGGAAAATGGTTTTGATAAAACACTTGAATGAATTCTTGAGGAAAATATCCTTTCTTCTTCAAAAAATTTTATTTTCGAAAAATGACATGCAATTTTTAAAAGAAAAGGATTTTTTTTAAAATAATCATGAAATATTTTAGAGTAATATTCTTGAAAATAAGACATTATGAAACCGTAAAAATCCGTTCGTGCCGTCTAAGTTAAAAAAAACATTCTTCTCATACTTTTTCCAGAAAAGTCAAAAAAGTACCACGTAATGTAAACAAAAGAAATATTCATTACATACCATGTAGTAAATGTAAAAAATGGATAAAAATGAATATGAACATACATGATCCCATTTTTAGAAAACTGGTACATGGATGAGAAAAATAACCCCAGTAAATACTTATGAATAAACAATCTCGGATAAGAACGAGATTGGAAAAGTTATCCCTAACCTTAGGTCCGATATGCTTCGTACGTATCCAAAACTACTGTATAATTATTTAAATAATTTCATTGACTTATTAAAGAATCATATTCATTGTTATGATATCATATATGGTTCACTTATGACTTTATATTACCCGTTCTTTTGTAAATTCCATGTTAAAGAGCTTTTTGTGTAAAATCGTTTCATTTGTCATCCGTGTTTTGACTTGTAATTATTCATATGATTACTTAGATCATGATTAATTAATTCTAGAATATAAAACATGATTTATATATAATATATATTTATAATATACATATATATAATAGATCGATAAATGGAAAGAAATACACTGTTCATGGAGACGGTAGGCCGTACGTACGCATGAACGTTGTTTTCGTTTCCTCATTGAATTGAATGGAATTAATTGGATGAAATACATATATATATATATACATAAATATAGTATCATTATTATGTCATATATTTCATGATTACTTATTATATATACTTTATAATCATTCATGAATGGTTAACCATTGAGAATGAATCTCATCGCGTCCTGGAGACGGTAGTCCGTACGTACGCACGAGCGATGATATCGTTCCCATAATTATTGAATTGAATTGGTTAGGATGATACAATATATTAGAATCAGTATGATGTTATAATAACTATTTATAGTTATTATTTACACTATTATACCCATCCAAGTAAGGTGGTGTTGGAAAAATAGATTACACCACAGCGTGGAGACAGTATTCCGTACGTACGCACGCTCGGTGATTTCGTTTTCCGTAGGATGGATAGAAGGTGAAATGGGGTTGTTTCATATTTATAATAACATATAAGTATATTATTGATACTTATGTTAATACTTTATAATGAAACAACTAAAGAAGAAGAAGTTGAGGAAGAAATAAGTTTGAAAGAATCGGTAGAAGAGATTACCTCTTCTTCGACGCACCTCCTTTAAACTTCTTCTTAGGGCACTAGGGTTGGTCTTCTGAGAAGAAAAGTACCTCTATAAGGTTTCTAGGGAAGTGGGGAAGTGAAATGGGCAGAGTTTGGCCGAGCATAAAGGCTCATAATGGTGTGAGTAAGAGAGGGAAGAGGTGCCCTTTTATAAGGGAGGAGAGGGGCACCTTTGGAATCCTCAAATATATTAGTTTAATATAAATTCAAACCCCACATAAAAACCTCCAAAAATGACTCAATTAAAATATTAGATTATATAGAGTTGTAATATCATCAACAAATAAATTTTAGACATGTTTTGATCTTATTTTAAACCTTATCAGTTTGATTTATCCTTATTTAATCTATTTAAGTTTATTTGTGGTAATAAAATTATAAATTATAAATGGTTCTAAATAATCACTTATGTTTTGTCAATTTTCCATAATTGCATACTTTATGACATGTTCGACTATATAAATTTCAATTTGTAATTTTTAAATATTTTTTTGATTTTTAAACAACTTAATAATATGTTATATTTATAAAATGACAATAGTGTCAATTTTGACACTATTAATTTATTTGAATTTAAATCAAATATATACAGAAGATATGTTCGAACTAAAAGCTTTAATAGATTCATAAGATGTCATATATATCTATAAAATTAGTGAAGAACATTAAATAGTTCATATAATATTTATTTTAATATTTTTAAAACCATTTATTTGATATTTTAATTAATAAAATAATTTCAACATCACTAATGTGTCATAATTAATGATAATTATTTAATCCCTAAAAATTATAAATAAATTCATATGATGTATATAATTGTATTATCTTTCTGGATACTATTCAAGTTCGAAGTTTCATTAAGTGTATCACTAAATTAAAATTATTATACTTATAAAAATTAAGAAAGTGACATGTTGTCACTTTCTTTGGTTTTAATAATAATTAAATTATTTTCAGGGAAAAAAGTCCTTTAAATGAATCTAATACAACCCTTAGGTGATATGGGTCGACCTTTAGTCATCTAATAGGTTTTTTGCAGGTGTTAGGGTAATTTTATAATCTTATATTTACCCTTAATGACCCAATTTACCTTTAACTATGGTAAATAAAATTTACCGTAGTTACTATTTATAATTCCCAAAAGTAGTCTATTAATATAATTTGGACCCACTGATTACAAATATGGAATCCATTTTTCCAAATTCAATACACATAAGTTGCAGAAATTAAATTAAAATTAATCCCGTTGTCGAAAGAAAAAGGGTTTTTGTTTAAAACATTGCAAAAGATTGAATTGATTTAACCTACGAATTCAATGTAAAATCAATGTTAATGACATACATAATATTAAATGGTAAAAATATATTCTATTTATACTTTAAAACCATTCAATATTATAATTTACCCAAATAAATTATTACGATGAAAAAATTTGTTTTTAATTAAAATATAGCGTGTTTTTACTTTTCATTAAAATATGAAAGTTATCAGAATAATATGAAAAATTTATCCAAAGTAAATTTTTATATCATGATTCCAAAGAAGAATTTTATTTTGTCAAATTGTACTTATAAACATGTCAAAAACTAGATTTAAAGTGGGTGCACCATCAAAAGGCGGCAAAACTGCATTTTTTTGAAAAATACTTATTTTACCCGAAACATTTATTTTGTTCATATACCATGTTCTAGAAAATGTTTAAGATGAATAAAAATTCAAAATTTAGTAAATACCATTCATAACGGCTAGTTCATAATAATATTATAATAATATATCGTTGTTTAGTAAAACCCAGTATTGCATACAACACACGCTATCGAGGAAGGTCGCGATTGCGTGTAATGCAAGCCAAGTCAGGGTTGTGTGTAGTGCACGACTCCTTTGTTATTTTGTATAAAAAAATCCAACCATATTTCATTAATAAATTGAATATATATATATACTCAATGTTGCGTAGAATAACTGCTATCAAACAAACTTGAAATTGTGTGTAACACGATCCAAGATTAGTGTTGCATATATTGCATGCTAATACGGTGTTGCATATAACGCAAGATAATCTTGGGGTATCATACAAAAAAATACATCAAATAAATTAAAAATAATACTTCTCATAAAATCTCGGGGTGTTTCATTCTACCCCCCTTAAAATGAATTTCGCCCTCGAAATTCGTCGGGGTTATAAATGGTTGACTACTTGAAAGTTTCTTTAATAGAAACCCACATACTAAAACTAAATTTTAAAAAGTGATGTATGAAACATAACGGTTACCCAAATTAACTCATCTCTAGGTATCCTTGTGGGAGAACATCGGTGAAAATATGGATATGGAAGAGAAATCTAAACATCAAGTTCTGATTGGGAGTGGTAGAGAACATGGCTATCAAAAAGCCAACAATCACAAAGCCATAGATTTGAGATGATATAAGGTACCATCTGATTCATCGAATATAAGGGCACTATGACAACATTTTTGGTTTTCAGGATCATTTCTCTAATGTTGAAGAATTTTAGAATCAAAATAAATACTTACTTTATTTTGGTACAATATCACCGTTGTTCATGCCTTGAACAATTTCCACTTCATCTCTTAAAGAAATGAAGTTGAATTTTTCATTCATGAAGTGTTAGCCGATCATGTGATAGAATGATGAGTTATTCCATCTGTTTCAAACAAAAGGTTAGAAAAAGTTATCAAATATACATAAGTCCATCTATGGTGTGGTTAGTCGTATACGATTCCAAAAATGGACTTATACTTCAATTATCATACTGATTAATAAAATAAAACTAATTTATACTAACCAAGGACTTTCTATAGGCCAGTGGTATGCGATAAAGGCCTGTCACACTTCGGTTGTGGGTTCGATTCCCACAGCCTTGCCCGACGCGACAGGTTGTCCCCCGTCCTGCAGGTTGTACTTTTTTCTAAAAATACATTATTATAACTTTCCATCAATAATATCGAAAAAATTCTATCCTTAAACAATACTAACTTATGTCCAACATAATCCATTTCAATCTTTAGGCTTATCCAAAATACTGTTGTCCAATTTCATATTATAGTGAAAACAATTACCAGAGAGCTCATATAACAAGCATGTTAATACCATCGTTGATCCCCATATATCATAAGATATGTCTTTTTGGTCACATTCCAAACATTCGAAGGCCTTAATCATGTATTCTCTTGAAAAATGAATACCCATTGAACCTTAGTGAAAACATGAGTGCCGTCAAAAGTTATCTTTTTCCACATACCAAAATCCCAAAATTTCGATATACTCAAACCACGGTATCACTTTGTCCTTATATTAGTCATGAGCTCATGAATACTATCAAACATTTCATTTTATATTTATTATGCATATAATCTGATTTCCAAAAATATTTCAATCATTTTTCATGGTTACCGTTGCCATATTCTTATGGAAAACCAAAATGGACCAATACATAGATATTCCAATATACCATAAAAGTACCTCACCAAAATTATTCTTGAATACCAATACAGAACACTTCAATCCATCCTCTTCAATGATTGTCATGGAACAAGTCATTCCTTGATTTAGAAGTAACTTCTTAGGTCAGGGCATTGAGTTTGGTAATGCCCATGTTCTCCGCATATAAGATATTGGACTCCATAACAGTCTGTCACTCTATGACCCTTTTCTCAACATAGATAACATCTTCCCCTCCATTTTAGGTATTCCTCAAGGTTCTTCATCCCTTCTTTAGAAATCTCAATATTCCTTTGTCTATGCTCCTCACCATGCGAACATGCATAAAATTCCATCCTCCTCTTAATTGATGACTTAGGAATACAACTAAAGTTCACCTTGTTAATCATATATCGAGATTACTGATTCGGCATAATCACGATATCTTTCTCTCCAGGTGTTACATAATTTTGTTGATCATAGTCACCAATTTCTCCATTTTAATCAATTTTAATTGAATTCCTTCTCGTTCCCTCCATTGACTAAGACCAGAAACCATAGTGTAAGAAATAGTTAAAATAATGAGGAACCACATAATCATAAAAAGTCACTTATGGGATGTCTAAATTATCAAAAAATTATTTAATCCATGACACCTTAGATTCACCCTAGGTTATTCATGATTGGAAACCTAATTTCTAGGACTCTAACCTATACGTATACTTAACGATAGGGATATGCCTAGACATACCTTAGAAATATCTCTAGGGATTTCACTAAAGTTTTTCGCATCCTAGTTTCCAAAGGTTGACAAAACCTTTCCTCTGATACCAACTATAGAGACCCGAAGCCTGACGTACATGGAAATTACATTACATTTGTAGAATACGTAATACATAACAAAAATAGACACACAAGGATCGTAATAGTTTAGTGTCTTTCGAAACTCGTAATATAATCTTCTAGTCATGGTGAAAGATCTTCAACATCTCCATTAATGATCTTAACCTTCGTTTTCTTACCTACAACCTTTCTTTAAATACCGGGGAAGAGAAAACATATAAAGGGTGAGCTCAAATGCTCAGTAAGGGTAAGCATAGAGAACATAAAACAATCCTTAGACATTTGAATGTAAAAAAACATGAGCATAAAATCTAAACATCAAAATCTTGAGCAATGACATAAAAAATGGCAGTACGTAAGGAATAGATCATGAAGAAACATTAATCATGATAAATTAGCATGGGAATAAAACATGTAATTGTGGAAAACCATTATTAACATGATATGATTTCCATAGTATCCAAGGCATTACTGCCAAGACCATCTTAGTGGACAGAGTCCCTTTCTGAATCGAGTTCACTCCTCGTTCCAGTCCTGTATTACTGAACCAGTTTAACTTTTCGTTCCATCCATGTCTATCTCATGAGATATAAATATTTTCCCAATGCATTGGAGGGAGATATAGGTCCCACCCATCTCATAATGAAATCATTCTTACTTGTGCCACAAAATAAACATACATCATTCATAATAACCCAACGAATAAAATGGGTTTCATAAACATAATCCCATCATCACATAATCCATATAAAAGAAATTGATATCATTTCATATTAATAAAAGTGAAACCATGTAAATCATAGAGACATTTTACTTGAAACATACACATATGAAATAATGTCATCTTAGATGGAAAATGGTTTTGATAAAACACTTGAATGAATTCTTGAGGAAAATATCCTTTCTTCTTAAAAAACATTTTCTTTTCACAAAATTCCATGCAATTTTTAAAAGAAAAGGATTTTGTTGAAAATTATCATGAAATATTGTAGAGTATTCTTCTTGAAAATAAGGCATTATGAAACCGTAAAAATCCATTCGTGCCATCTAAGTTAAAAAAACATTCTTCTCGTACTTTTGCCAGAAAAGTCAAAAAAGTACCACGTAACGTAAACAAAAGAAATATTCCTTAAATACCATTTAGTAAAAATAAAAAATGGGTAAAAATTAATTTGAACATACATTAACCCATTTTTAGAAAACATGGAGATGGATGATAATAATAACCCCAGTAAATACTTATGAATAAACAATCTCGGATAAGAACGAGATTGGAAAAGTTATCCCTTACCTTAGGTCCGATATGCTTCGTACATATCCGAACCTCCTATATAATTATTTAAATAATATCATTGAATTATTACAGAATCATATTCATTGTTATGATATCATATATGGTTCACTTATGACTTTATATTACCCGTTCTTTTGTAAATTCCATGTTAAAGAGCGTTTTGGGTAAAATCATTTCATGTCGTCCGTGTTTTGACTTGTAATTATTCATATGATTAATTAGATCATGATTAATTAATTATAGAATATAAAACATGATTTATATATAATATATATTCAGAATATACATATATATAATATATCGATAAATAGAAATAAATACACCGTTCATGGAGACGGTAGGCCATACGTACGCATGAACGTTGTTTTCGTTTCCTCATTGAATTGAATGGAATTAATTGGATGAAATAAATATATATATACATAAATCCAGTATCATTATTATGTCATATATTTCATTATTACTTATTATATAAACTTTATAATCATTCATGAATGGTTAATCATTGAGAATGAATCTCATCGTGTCGTGGAGACGGTAGTCTGTACGTACGCACGAGCGATGATATCGTTCCCATAATTATTGAATTGAATTGGAGTGGATGATACAATATATCAGAATCATTATTATTTTATAATAACTATGTATAGTTATTCTTTACACCATTATACTCATCCAAGTAAGGTGGTGTTGGAAAAACAGATTACACCACGACGTGGAGACGGTATTCCGTACGTACGCACGCACGATGATTTCGTTTTCCGTAGGATGGATAGAAGGTGAAATGGGGTTGTTTCATATTTATAATAACATATCAGTATATTATTGATACTTATGTTATTACTTTATAAGGAAACAACTAAATAAGTAGAAGTTGAAGAAGAAATAATCTTGAAATAATTGGTAGAAGAGATTACCTCTTCTTTGACGCACCTTTTTTAAACTTATTATTAGGGCACTAGGGTTGGTATTTTGAGAAGACCAGTACCTCTATAAGGTTTCTAGGGAAGTGGGTAAGTGAAATGGGCAGAGGTTGGCCGAGCTTCAAGGCTCAAAATGGTGTGAGGAAGAGAGGTAGGAGGTTCCCTTTTATAAGGGAGGAGAGGGGCACCTTTGGAATCCCCAAAAATATTAGTTTAATATAAATTCAAACCCAACATAAAAACCTCCGAAAATGACTCAATTCGAAGATTAGATGATATAGGGTTGTAATATCATCAACCAATAAAATTTAGACATGTTTTGATCTTATTTTAAACCTTATCATTTTGATTTATCCTTATTTAATCTATTTGAGTTTATTTGTGGTAATAAAATTCTAAATTTTAAATGGTTATAAATAATCACTTAAGTGTTGTTAATTTTCCATAATTGGATAATTTATGACATTTGAGACTATATTAATTTCAATTTATAATTTTTAAATATTTTTGGGATTTTAAAACAATTTAATAAAAAGTTAGTTTTATAAAATAACAATAGTGTCAATTTTGACACTATTCATTTATTTGAATATAAATAAAATATATACAGAAGATATGTTCAAACTAAAAGATTTAATAGATTCATCAAATGTCATATGTATCTATAAAATTAGTGGATCACATTAAATAGTTCATATAATATTTATTTTAATATTTTTAAAACCATTTATTTGATATTTTAATTAATAAAATAATTTCAACATCACTATTGTGTCATATTTAATCCCTAAAAATTATAAATAAATTCATATGATGTAGATAATTGTATTAGATTTTTGGAGACTATTAATGTTCGAAGTTTAATTAATTTTATCACTAAATTAAAGTTATTATACTTATAAGATTTAAGAAAGTGACATGTTGTCACTTTCTTTGGTTTTAATAATAATTAAATTATTCTCATAGAAAAAAGTCCATTAAATGAATCTAATCCAACCCTTAGGTGACATGGGTCGACTTTTAGTCATCCAATAGGATTTTGGCAGGTGTTAGGGTAATTTTATAATCTTATATTTACCCTTAATTACCCGATTTACCTTTAACTATGGTAAATAAAATTTACTGTAGTTACTATTCATAATGCCCAAAAGTAGTCTATTAATATAATTTGAACCCACTTATTACAAATATGGAATCAATGTTTCCAAATTCAATACACATATATTGTAGAAATTAAATTAAAATTAATCCCATTGTCGAAAGAAAATTGGTTTTTTTTAAAACATTGCAAAAGATTGAATTGATTTAACCTACGAATTCAATGTAAAATCAATGTTAATGACATAAATAATATTAAATGGTAAAAATATATTCTATTTATACTTTAAAACCATTAAATATTATAATTTAACAAAATAAATTATTACGATGAAAAAAGTATTTTTTAATTAAAATATAGCGTGTTTTTACTATTCATTAAAATATCAAATTTATCAGAATAATATGAAACATTTATCCAAAGTAAATGTTTATTTTCTGATTTCAAAGAAGAATTTTATTTTGTAAAATTGAACTTATAAACATGTAAAAACTAGATTTAAAGTGGGTGCGCCCTCAAAAGGCGACAAAACTGCATTTTTTTGAAAAATACTTATTTTACCCGAAACATTTATTTTGCTCTTATACCATGTTCTATAAAATGTGCAAGATGAATAAAAATTCAAAATTTAGTTAATACTATTCATAAAAGCTAGTTCATAATAATAATATAATAATATATCTTTGTTTAGTAAAACCTGGTATTGTGTATAACACACGCTATCGAGGAAGTTTGTGATTGCGTGTAATGCAAGCCAAGTCAAGGTTGCGTGTAGTGCACGACTCCTTTGTTTTTTCGTATAAAAAATCCAACCATATTTCATTAATACATTGAATATATATATATATACTCAATGTTGCGTAGAATAACTGCTATCAAACAAACTTAAAATTGTGTATAACACGATCCAAGATTAGTGTTACATATACTGCAAGCTAATACGGTGTTGCGTATAACGAAAGATAATCTTGAGGTATCATACAACATAATACATCAAATAAATTAAAAATAATACTTCTCATAAAATCTTGGGGTGTTACAATGGTGAACCAACTTGATATTCTATTTGAAGGGATAAAAGAGTTTTTTTCACTCAGTCATTAAACTTGAATTCATTTCATTATTTCATTATATTATTTTTTAATAAAAATAATTATGGTATGAAATATCAATATTTTCTTCATTATAATCCTCTTATAATCACTCATTGTTATTCCTCCCCTTTGTCATTATAATGTTGCATATGGTGGAGTAACATTACGATGATAATTTATATAGAAGTGGTCTCTTAGACATATTTTCAGAGAGTATAATATATTTTGGGTAGTAACATTATGAACGGGATTGTCTTGAGGGATAGTTCTTGATCTCAACATTGAAATTAATATTGTAAATTATATTTCTTACAGTTATGATTTACATTATTATAAACTTGTAAAAATAATAATTACCACTTATTAACCACTATGTTTCTTACTTTAAATTTTCTATATTTTTATATCATATATATAGATATATGTATATATATTTATATCAAATTAATTTACTAACACCCATTGTTTTATTTTTCTTTAGTAGTATATTTTATTTATAAGTAAAAATAACAAAAATTTAGCGTTCTGTGAGTGGCATCCTTGTAAGTTAGACCATATGATTCCAATATATTTTATTCTTATTGAAATAGAAAATATTTATTTGGGGTTCATTAAAAATAACCTCTACTAATTTGACACCATTTTACGGCTCCTAAACACTTTCAAACATTGTTTTTCATAAAAAAAAAACAAAAAACAAAATAGACCACCATTGCATAACATACTTTTCTTAGGTTATGATAGATATTTATGGTGATTTACATATATGTTTCATGTTATGAATTTTGGTGAGTCAAATTGGGATAATTCATAAAATATTTAATTAGAATATAATGTTTTATTTATGAAATAATTTTGGAAGAAGCTGAAGACTATTTTTGTTATCTTTATGAAATAAAATCACTGAGGAATGGGAAAAACAAAATAAAGTTGACTTAAAATTTAAGATTTTTCTCCCTGAACCACTATTTGTGTAACATAATGAGGTATTAATAAAATTCATATAAGATAAATTTGACCTTTATGAACCATTACCATAAGTTTACTATGAAGTAAAAGTAATAGATTAAGAACATGTAAAAGATAAATAGGAATTGGAATAATATTGATATGATTTTTTGGAATGGTAAAGGGTAAGTGATTCTCCCAAAATTTAAAATGAAAAATCAATGGACCTATTCTTTTCAATTGATTTGGAAGAAGAAAAAACATGAGTTGTGGAATTGATGAAAAAAATTTGATCATATGGTTTACCTACATTCAACTCCCACAACATAACTCTAAGTGGAAATGATGAGAGAAAACGTATTAAAACATGATCCAATTCAGGGAGATAAATTTTTCATGAACTCATTTCCTTTTAATGTTAATGAAAAGTAATTAAGTATTACAACCTAATTATTTTAATTTTTGGATTTTTCCAACACATTTATTTTATTTGAAGATGATGATAAAGTAGAATATGCACTTAATATGACTAAGTTTCCTATTGTATTTCCTAAATAAATAATTTTACATGGTTAACCACATTAAGGGGAATATTTTCTATTGATTATTTATGTTTTAATATTCTTCATGTTGAGTTTTTCAATGTTTTACACTTTCCTAAAATTTATTATACAATAAAACTGATGTAGGCCCTATAAGTTAATGGAGAGTCCACACAAGCAGTGGATGTATAAGTAGAGTACCTACTATTTATCCTACCTAAACATTTCAATCTATACTAAGTTTATCCAGGGAAGTAAAAACATTACTCTTAAAATTATATTCACTAAAAATACTAAAAACTAAATAACATAGGAAAGAAAACAATGTGGTCAAAAAAATCTCACCAACAACATCCACAATTGAATTTGAGAAACCCACTAAAACTACCCAAATGCGGATAGTCAGAAACCGATATCCACATAGGGGTTAAACCTAGTTCTACAAAAACAAATTATTTTCATTATCTTACTTTTTCATCTATTTTCATTAAAAAAAATTATTATGTTTTATTAATTATTTCATTAGGATTAATTTTGAATCAACTAGGTGCTAACTCATGTATTCCACACTAATAATAAACTTAGGTTATGTCTCTCTATTATTTTTACCCTATATTTTTATTTTAAATGTATTTAATCTTAAATGATGGTTTGTTAAATATTATGTGTGTGGATGTGGTATACAATTTTTTTTATTAATTATATAATGTTTCCTATTTTTTATGATTTATCTATAAATAATAATGTTTTTTAATTTTTTTAGTGATTACAGTGCTTTAGGATCTTGATCGTAATCAAATGATTTGGGAAAATTCAAATAATCTACATATTTTAGCACATGACTTGATTTAAACATTTAACATATTTAATTGATATATGATATATAATTTACATTGATTATATAGAAACTTTTAATTTAAATAAGTTTTATTAATTATGAAACTCATGTGCACTAGTAATATACAAAATAAATATCTTTACAAACATGAGATGTTTTAAACATTTTGATATCATCTTTAACTTTATATTTACATTAATTTTATTGATAGTCATGTTTGCAAATATACATCAATTACTTGGATTTAATTAAATTATTTTATTATAATTAAAAAATTTTTTATCCAAATTTTCTATTTGAGAACTACCTTTACATATACCATTTTTTATCCCTAAGAAACCATGAAATGCCTTATAGGTTTATGCTGCAATATAAGTATAGTTATACATTCCTGAATTAATCATAATTTTATTTCATGGATATTACATGCTTGATTTTTTCATAAGTTCATTTCACGTGTGTTTATTTTGATCTGGCTTATTGCAGGGTGGTGTGAGGTGTGTTTCACTATTTTGAGAAGTGGAGATGGAGAAATTTCCATAATTCATTATCATCAATTAGAATTCATTCATTCCATTGTTTTGGTCAAAAAAAAATAAACTTAATGAGATTAAATTATTCATTTTCAAAAAGTAATTGCTCATATTCCTATTAAAAAATAAGTGCATCAACTATCTTTCATCCAGTGAATTTATTTGTCATCTCATATTCCATAGAATAAAATAGGGAAAAATTTAGAAGAAAATATAAAGTGAGAATTAGTATAAAATCATTAATTTAATTTTTGTTTGAATAATGTCCCTTTCTATTTGAGATGGAGGTTTTGTGTTTCACACTTCAATGATAATTGAGTGTAGTATATTCCTTGTGTTTTCACTTGAGTATTCAGGAAATTATATTTCAGAACTCACTCTACTCTCCTATGTATTTGAATTTATAAACACTTTAACCACTAACCCATAAACATAAAATCATCTTGAAAATAACTTAGGATATATAACATCTTTATGTCCCACGATGTGGAGGAATAATAATTTTCAAAAGACTTAATAGATCATACATGTGGATGAGAATGAGGAAAATAAATGTCAAATTCTTGAGTTAGAGAGAATTAATATAATGATGAGGTTCATATGAAATCCACAAAGGGATTATCATGAGATTGAATTTAATTTCATGATTGGTGAGGTGTTTGGGAATTTGGATCCTAAATATGTCAAGGGTTTTTTAGATATGATAATTTAGTGGTTTTCCAATTATACCATTGGAATTTCGTTTTGACCATAGTATAAATGATTTCTTTGGAAATAAATGATTAAGTGTATGATATTGATGAATATAATATTTTAATTAATCTTATTCAATAATTAAATATTTTAATGTAACTAAGATTTTTGAGGGTAGTGCAATATTTATATGTTTTCTGAAAAATTTCTGTTTTATTTAGAAAATGGATTAATTTTTTAATTTTTATAACATCTAAGTATCCACCCACAAATTTTTATAAAATAATTAAAATTATCAAAAAAAAATTCCATACTCCATTTACGTTTGGAATCTTCTCATTGAACATGACCAAATACAGAATTTAATCAAAGGAGGCGTAATTAAAGCATGTAACTGGGGCCTTGAAAGTTATGCATAATTTTGATAAATTTTATTAATGGGATCATATATCATAATTTAATACTAAAAATTTATTTAATGTATACATGATGAACTAAAAGAGGTTGTGGAGTTTTTTTAAAAAAAATTATGATTAAGATTTAGATATTTTCATGGCAAAAAATGCATGATAATCCAAAGTATGGGAATTTAAATGGTTTACGAGGCCTAAATCCTTTTCTCTAGTAATTCATCATAATTTTTTAATTTGTGTATAAAAAAAGTTTAACCATTATGGGATATTTACAATGAAATCTAGGAACTAATTTTAGCATACCATATTCTAAAATTGAACTATTAAATGGTCCAAACACACACCAACATACGAAATAATGATTTGGAGGCTTGTCTGCCTCACCACTTCCTTATAAATTTGTATTTTTACGTCCATTAAAAGTAATAATAAATTTTAAATAATAAGGGGGGTTTGGGATGTTTTATAATTATTATAAATTTTGAAATAATAATTTAATTTTTTCGACTTCTTCTTATACATCATTTTCTCTTTTTTTTCTTTCTCCATGAATATAATTTCCATGAAAAAGGAGAAAAAAATGTAGATTTATATTGATGTGAGGGGTTATTATTATTATTGGACTTATTATAATTGAATTACATAATTTATATAATCCTAATATTTTTGAAGTATTTAAAATGATTTAGGTATGTGATCAGTCTCTTTTACATGTTGTCAAATTTTTATTCATGTTCATTATTATTCCTCTCAATAATCATTATAATGAGGAATTTGTTTGAGTATAATTATGATTAATATGTGTTTAAAAGATATATCCAAGACACAATTTGATATTGTATTATCTGACATGTATATGTCTCAGATCGGGGTAGTGACATCTCAAATGAGAGGGTATTGAGTGATATGCCTTTATATGAAAATTGTATTAAAAATTTGAGAATGATATTTTGATAAACGATGATTTGAATTATTGTGAACTCCTAAGAATGATAATTATCAATTACTAACCTATTTGTTTTTTAATTTTAATTTTTTATATTTTTATGTCATATATATATATATATTTATTTTATGAATTCCAACACCCACAATTTCTTCATTAGTAGTATATTTTAGTTATAAATAGGGAAAATATAAATAATGTGTTATGTGAGTTAATTCCTAGTGTGATTATCCCTAGGATTTCAAAATATAAATTTTTTAGTAAATAATAAATATTATATTGATATTTATGATAAAACAGTACTATTAGCAAAAAAATAGAAGAATATAAATTAAATACCCATAATTTGTATGTATTCTATTGTATGTACTAAACCTCCCTTTTGTTAAAAAAATAGATACCACTTTGAATGAAAATAATGAAACTTTTCATAAGAAAGTGTAGTGATATATTTTTCATTCGGTTTTATCCATTTAATTTACATTATGGGTTAGCACCGTATATGTATGAATATAGAAGAGTTATCATCTATAAAAACATTCATCTAGAAATATTCTTTTTTACACAATCATTTAGGTCCATTTTATATGATTATTAAACATTATAATCTATTTAATAAAGTCTATTTATCTATACTTGAAGACTATTCACAATCATACTTATTTTTTCCATGAATTTATGGACTAAAATGAGTTTTATGAACTAATAGCTAATAAATGTTTTTCAAAGCATAATATATGTCTTCAAAACACATTTAATGTCTTTTGAACTGGTTGTCTGTGAGATATGCTCCCAATATATAATGTCATTTAAACTGTGAAGAATATTTCTAGCACCAATTTTATACTTCATTTGGGCCTATTATATTGATATTAAGTAATTTTGTAGTTGAATTAAATAGACCCAATAATCATTTAATACAAAAAAAATTAAAATTTTATCGATGTAGTGAATGTTATAAAAAAAATACCCAACTTATGTTTTTAAAAAAATATAAAAATTAGAAAAATTAATCACATTAAATTTATTTTCCTAAAATTAATAAAATATTAGGTCTCAAAAAATTATATATTTATTGGATAATAAACCGTATAAAAAATGTTTAATCGATTTCATAATGACAAAAATATCGGACAATTCATTACATGATCATAGACCCAAACCTAAACATTTTCACTCTACGAAAAAAAATTTAATATCAATATCAAATTAAAATTTAAATAAATAATAATATATTCTATAAAATTATTTAAAAAGATAGAATTTTTCATGTATCAACTATTGTAATAAAATTTCCATTAATTTTCTACTATCACATATAGATTTATTCTACCTAAAAATTCATCCATGATCAAATGAAAAACATTTCACATGAAAATTAATATAAATATTCACTCAAGAGAAATTTAATATATAATTATACTCATAATTAGAAAATTAATTATAACCAAAGTATCTTAGAAACTCTCATTCCTCTTCACTATGATAAATAAAAAAATCATTCATGAGGTTTTTTCAGGGTGAATTTGGTGGATAAGGGTTATTAGGTAAAGTATTTCAATTTTTAAGTCTAGAAAGAGGATTTTGACATATTAAATATATTACATAACTATTCAAGTTAAAATACATGAAAATATTTATTCAGTTCCCCGTGAATTATATAATCCACTCACCCCTTTTGTGAAATGTTCCATGAGTCAAAGAATCAATGAAATAAATGTTTTCATTATAATTCAGTTTTTATTTCCATTTATATTGTTTTTCATGATTGATGTGATGAAAATTGAATAAGTTGAATTAATGATATTTTATGAAGTTATTTATTGATAGGAAAATTTTCTATAAAACTAAACATAATGAATAATCCAATCTCATATCAATCTTTTTATTCCCTTTTAAGGAAAAAGAGATGATATGAAAAAAGATAAAATAATGATAGTGACTCGACTGTGTTCTCAAACCAGTACCACAAATAATTATTCACACCTTAATCACCTAACAAGGAACCACCTTTAAATGAACACACAATAATGACACCTCTCCCAATATAAAATATGAAATTGGTTTTAAAATGTTCTACGAGTGGCGTTATGTAAGGATAAATCATATTGTAATGTGGATTAAACCTATAAAAAAATTTAGGGAATCTAAGGTATTAATAAGGGTTGATGAAAAATGGGTGGTCTCAAGTTAAAAATGTTGGATGGCTAAATATGTTACCTAATAAAATTTAAATTAAATCATGAACTTTAAAAAATAATGAAAAAATTATCATAGTTCTAGTTCTCACACAAATCTATTTTTTTATAAATATATTGAGATTATTATGAATAATATATTAATATTGGTTTAGAATAACTTATTAGATGAGAAAAACTAATTGGGAAAATTTTCATAAACATTTATTCTAAAAATTATCTAATATCATAATAATTATTGAATATAATGTTAAGGAAAAGCTTTCTTATTAACAGTCATTTAAAAAAAAATTGCTTTAAAAATCATGTAAACTCTCAAAATAAAATCAACTGTAAATAATAGTAATGAATTATTATTCAATATCAGTGATCCATAGAAACTGTAAAAATATAAAATAAATAATACCATTAAAGAATGATGACACCCCCACACATATATTTAACTACCCTTTATATCATACCATGAATAATTAAGAGAATAATGTAGTTAAAATATAGAGAAGAGTAGATACAACTTCAATTTATATGTAATGGTTATCCTTGATTTATGCTCTAAAATTATTTTATTTTTCAAAATCATATGAATTTTATTTATTAAAATGTTATTATAAAAATAAATGAATAGATATATGCACTATGGACCATCCCCATGGGTATATAATATTTATTGATGGTTTATAGATGTAAAATTACAATACTTTATTTTTATTCTAATACTGTTTGAGCCTTATGTGGTATTAAACAATAAATGTTATTTCCATAAATATCCACAAGTTTTTATCATGTGTGTAAACTACTAAAGAAAAAGAGATCAAATGTTTTAACAAAAAATAATGAATATGGAGAAAAAACGAAATGAAAAGAAGAGGAAAGAGGAATTAGAGTGGATCCCAATCTATTTTCATGGTTTCCTACCCATTTAATATTTATGTTGATGTGGAGGAGGTATTTTCATTACCATGGGATCCTCGAGCTCTTCTTTTTCTATAACCACCACCTATATTTGGGTGGTTTCTTGGTAACATGTGTGGATACATTAAAAAGATAAAATTATACTAGAAAAGCATGAGGAAAATAAATTAATATCTATATTTGATAAGGATTAAAACAAAATTAATTCAAATAAATATTATCCTACTCATTTACAAAGCCTGCATGGTTTATTTAAACATGGAAAATGATTGTAACTTCTAAATATTTTAATTCCTCCACCATATTCTTATAGATCCAAGTCACATAATTTTTATCATCATCATTGAATAGGTTTAGTATTGGTTATGGCTATAAAAAAGAAAAATTATGGTAGTGATTTAGATTTCATAGAAATGTAATGTAAAATATATGAAATTCTTGTGTTATGTCCACTCCCTTCAATTGATCATTTTTATTTTGAGAAATTTCATCCTTTAAACAAGAGAAATAAAAAACCGAGTCCAATTATTTCATAAACACATCATCACAATGTTCGACAATACTGAATGTGGGATAAATACTTTATTATTATTTTTGAAAGATTTATTTTTATTTTTTTCATGTAATTATAAAAAAAATCAAATTGTTTTATCATCTCAAAAAAATGTAAAAATATTGTTCGGGTTATTGTCATAATTAACATACTCATTAAATTATTGGTTAATATAAAATTAATAAATGCAATATAAATGATAAAAAATCATTGAATTAATTCAAATATAAATAAATCATATGAGAAAACATAATATTTTAGTAAATAATATGTCAATAAAGTTATATTTTTATAGTTTTTAACTTTTAGTTTTTATATAAAAAATATCTTTGTATGTGATGATCCTTTTAGAAAGCACTACAGAATTGATTGAATAATTTATTGTGAGTCACATCCAATGTTATTAAAATATAAATACACCACAATGTAATAACATAGGTAAGTATTTTAATTCATATACATAAAAACTCTCTTCTTTTGTTGTCTTTAATTACAATTTTCTTTGTTTATATAAAAAAACCAAAAAGGTGGTTTTAGTTCTTTATGAAAGAATGAACAAGAAAATAATGTTAGATATGGGTTGTAAAAAATACTTAAAGACATTAAAATTAAAACATATAACTATTTTTAACACCCTAATATTTTTATAATATATTTTATTTAATAATATTATTTCATTGATATCCTACGTTACACATGACAAAGTATTAGCTTCCGTTACATAGAACACTTGACTTCTATGAAACATAGTTTTATTATTGATATTATATAAAAAAGAAAATTATAATTTAGTCATTATAACGGTGGGTATGAATATTATTAAATGAATTGTGAAATTATGATTTACACATTTATATATAATTATTTTACTAATTCATTATAATTGAATGTGAAACCATTTTTAAAATAAAAGAAAAAGTTTTTTCTGAAAAACAATTTAAATATGCACAAGTATTTCATATACTAATAAAAAATAATGGTTATTGGATTATATTTATGAAATATATATATATAATATATTCAATTAAATTTCTAATATTTATCTTATGATATTTCTACACATGATATAAGAATAAATTCAATTTTACCCACAAAAGATTTATTTTTATAAAAAAATAGTTTTACAGCAATTTGAAGGATTTTTTATTTTAAATCTAGTTTTTTATACTTTAATAAATAATATTTTACAAAATAAAGTTTTCCTTGAAATCGGGATATCAAAATTTACTTTGGTTGAATTTTTTGGAATCTTTCTATTGTGTTTCATGTTTTGATGAATAGTAAAAAATAATGCATTTTTATTGGAAATAATTTTCTCATCTAAATAATTGATATTCTTAAATTATATTTGTAATTATTTTTAATATATAATTAGGTAAAATATTTATCATTGAATCCAATTTAGGTTATTGGAGTCAATTTCACATTGATTGTGGATATAAAAACATTTCAATCTTTTGAATGTTTTCACTTTAAAAAATCGTAGTTTCATTCCATCCACGATACTAATTTTTAACTAAGTTATAAATAATATGTGAAGTTAATTTGGAAAAATTAATTCCTTATTTGTAATCAGAAGGTCAAAATTTTGTAACTAGTCTCCATTTATTTTTTTGACAATTTGAATAGTATCTTTAGTAATTTTTTGTCAACACAGTTAAGGGTAAATTGGGTAATTGAGAGTAAAACTAATATTATAAATATTTAAAAAAACTAAAACATAAAAAAATGTTATTTGATGAAGTTAATTATTAATATAACACACAAGGATCAAAATTTAAAAACATAAAATACACTTTTCCTTGAAAAAGACTTGGGTATTAGTAAAATCAAAGAGAATGACAAAATGTCACACTCTTACCTTTAATAAGTACAATAAATTTAATATGGGAATAAATATAAGATATTATCAAGTATATTTATTATTATGTAATATAAAAGGTTTATCTACATAATATAATTTTTTTTTCTAATTTTTATTGAAGATATAAGTATCAAAAGTAATTACACAACGATGATGCAGTAATTATTAAATTAATAAAAAAAAATTATGTAGTATTAAAAATATTAAAATACATATCATACGAATTAATTAAGGTGGTACATGAATTTTATATCTGAATATGAAATATTAGGGTTGTATTAAATTAATATTTTTGATGATGGATTGTTGTATTGAGTTTCTAAATGTAAATGTGATGAATATTGTCAAAATTGATACTAATGATATTTTTGGAAAATAATATTTTATTTAATTTGATGAAAATAATAAAATTTATAAATAAGGATTAATTGGTTAATTTATGGTCTTAAATATTATAAATCTTAACTTTAATGATTAATTTACACCTTATAAGAAAAAATCACTAAATCTTGATATTGAAAATGTCGTTATCGTAGTTGAAATTAAAATAGGTTAACAAAGGGTTAATAAAAATAATAAGGTTTAAAATTACATCAAAACTTGTATAAAATATATATTTTTGATTTTATTACACTATATCACACATTATATTATAATTAATATCCATTTTTAGTTTCCATAATGATATTTAATTTATTATAATTTAATCTTTTGATAAATTCCCAAAGATTCACTTACCTTTATTATACAAGGACAACTCCAAACTCATCTCATTACCCCACATTGATTCTTATATGTTGAATAATATCTTTCAAATACTATTATAAAATTCCATATCCAATTTATTTTTGTTCTTATCTTCCAAAAATACCAACTCTAGAGTCATTTAGAGGAGATCTAAACGAGCCGTTTCAAAGAAGTGGTAATCGATCTAATCGAACACTATCTGTTTCTGCTCTTATACTAATCATATACGTCTATAATATATATCCAAAAATTAATACATAATTTTTATCAAAATTCTTATATTTTTTTATTATTATGAACACACCACTATAAAACCCCATTTCAATCAAACAAGAAGTGAAAGTATCGCTCGTTCGTCCGTACGACTTACTATCTCCAAGTTGAAATACAATTCTTATTTCATGAGCATATTTTATGAGTGGGAATTGTGATGGGTTTAATGTTTATATATGATATTTATGTAATTATTATACTTCTGTATTGATAATATCATATCTAACTTTTTACCACATAATATTTTGAAAAAAATGATAACGTCACTCATCCGTACGTATGGATTAGCATCTCAACAATGTGAGGTGATTCATTTTTCCTATATATATCACATGGGTGGTTATAAGGATGAATTTTATTAATATATAGGATATATATAACATAAAAAATATTATTTAACAATAACATGTCATATAATTTTCATTCTTTTAATATGAAAAGAAAATTAAAACAGTGTTTATGCGTACATACGACCTACCATCTCCATAAACAATGTATTTTAATTTCTATAACTAACTTTTTAGAATCACCCGAAATAAATATATAATAAATACATGTATTACATTTATATCACGGTTATCATTCTGGATATAATGAAATAATTATCTATATAAGAGGACCGAGGATAACATGTCAAAACAAGAATGAACCACAAACCGATTATTACCTAAAACATAACTTTAACATGGAATTGTTAATAAGTGAGCAATATAAGTTATAAGTAAATAATATATTTTATTATATATATGAATATGGTTCTATGGTGATGTATAATAAAATTATATTTACTATACAGGATGTTTGAAAGTATATGAAGGAAGTCAAGACTTAAGGTCTGAGATTTATGTCTCAGTTCTATTTCTATGGGACACATGTCTTATACACTACATGTTTCTTATATGTGTTGTATATACTTCACATGAATATATTTTATGATTATTATCCTAAATATTATTTTATATTTATATCCATTTTATTTTCATTCTTTCATGTGGAATATAATTCTATTAATTATAATTTCATTTGTATTTATTTCCTAATATGATAAATATTTCGGATTGATTTTTTAGGTCTCTTTTAAAGAGTATTTACCTTCCATGTGCATTCTTTCTAAAAATTATTTCAAAAAAAATATTTTACTATTCTTCTATGAATTTTTTAGTCATTATACCAATTTTTAATTTTTTTCATACATGGATTGAAAGGATTGTTTTTTGTTTTTTCCCAAACAAGTTACTTTGTGACTTTACCAAAAAAAAAGGTAAGAAGGGAATATTTTTTTAAATTATATGGAATGAACATATTTTTATACACTCATTAATCCTTAATTATTTTATATTATTTGGAAATATTGCAAGTTTATTTTTGATGAAAATTTTCTCTATCATAATTGAATGGCATTTTATAAAGAGAAAACATTTTCAAAATTAGAAAGGATATTTTCATTAAGAATTTCATTCAAGTGAACTATAAAAATCATTTTAAATCTATGATAACATTATTTGATGTTAATTATGATTTACTAGTGATATGTTTTAATGATAATATCCATATTATTCCTATGGTTGGTTTATGTTTGTAACTACCCGGAATTTTTAATTATATTTGCTTCCTAATTTTGTGTGTTATTTTAATTTATACTCAACAAAACTATATCCTTTAATTAATGAAGTGGGACCATTGGGTTTCGACTGTTATATGACCATTGGTCAATATGACTGTTGGAAACTATAATTTTAACATTGTGTTTTTATAAATACGGTTATTTTTTGTTAATTAATACAGAAAAAAGATTAAATGGCCTCATCCAGTAGACTCGAGCCATATAAAGCCCATATTTTAGAGCTTGGCAAGGAGGTAGCATCACATGGCTTTTCTTTGCACAAAGTCCAAGCCGAACTTCAATGTATGAAGCTTGAATAGAATTGCCTAAGGGAGAAGTTCAAGCTGATATAAATCACCACTCGAGCAATGTTGTCCGAGGCACCCCAAGATTATATCACCATAGAACACCTTACACTTAGGTCATATGCTGCTGTTATAAGGGTCTATGTAACGAGACCTTAGCTTCTTTGTGTAATAATTTTATATAAATAAAATTTTATTTTTTATTATGATTTTTTTTTGTATTTAAAATATCCAGATAAATATAGGGTGTGTATTATTGATGAATTTAGTGGAAAAGAGTATTTTAAAATATGTTTGTATTCATTAAATAATTAATAATGTGAAATGATTTTCAAAAAATGGCCTTCTACAGTTGTGATCAGTGAGAAATTTAGAGTCTAATAAGATCAACTTGGTTTTTAGTGAATAGTAAAGTAAGAATAGTAACATAACCATATGAATAGTAATGAATTGTAATTTGACCAAAAAAATAGGAACTTCACCCAAGAATGTATAAAATACATTTTAGACATCTTAAAAGTGAAAAAACGATCATAGTTTAAGTTTTGGTATTTTTGTATGCCATAAATATTTTATTTACAATTTTATAGTTAATTTAATAATTTAAAAAGGAAATTTATTTTCATAAAATTTAATAATAAATTTTTACTTTTTTGTCTTATTAGTATATGATATTTTAATGGGACCTTGATTACTTTTTTAAGGTATTACAAAATGAGTTATAGTTTTAAAGTTATATTTTTGGAATAAATAATGATTTTATTTAAAAATTAAATTAAAAATATTTAGAAAATTATTTTCATAAAATGGAAATCATTTTCTAAATTAGAGCATTGATATTAGGTTAGGGTGAATTTTTGGGATTTTTTTGAAAAAATTGAATTATCGATGAATAGTAAAAATCAGTTTTGAGTCTCGGGTGTTTAATGAAATCATTAATGATGTAATAATGATGTAAGATTTATGGTCAACTTATGAATAGTGAGTTATGCTATGAGGTGTCCCAAGTGTCCAATACCATGGGCAATCCCATTGTTTTTCAAATACCACCGACGAGGTGTCCCTTGGAAATTAATAATTTATTCACTCACTTTTCCTATAAATAGCAAGCCATTTACCACATTAATTTCATTCCAAAATCATCCTCAATTAAGTTATGGTCTCCTTTCCTCCCAAGGAGTCCTCTCAAGGTTCCCCCAAGCCTCAAAATGTCATGACCTTCAAGCTTTCGAAGTTACTCTTCAAGGTAAGGGATCCTTTCACCCTCCTCTTTTAAGTCATTACTTCCTTTATATTATGCCTTCTAGTTTTCATATCTTAATGTTGAGGGTATGTTCTTATATGTTCTAATTATTTTCCATTTTATTTCTAATTGTTGATAGAACCTTTCTTCTCTCATCAATTTTGTTTCTGAATTTTATGTGACGTTGTTAGGCTACAAAATTTCTTGTGAAAGAAATCACATATTCTCTTTTCTTTCATGTTTCCTTTTCATATGGGTTTTCCTTCTACTATCCATAAAATAATATTATTATGTACCCCTAATGTATTATTAGTTATTTATTAGTGGTTTAATCCTGCCCCCTCTCTTTTAAAACATCACGATTTTGAAATTAAACCCATTTCTTTTATTATCTATGGGCTATTTATGAAATTTTTTATTATGATATATGTGGCTCAAATGAATGTAAAGAAATATTAAGGGTGCACCTTGATAGTGCTCCAATGTATTGGGTAAATAATTAATCTCTTGAGTTGACAAGTTTTGCGATACCTTGGTGAACAACCTTGGTAATTTTTATCACACCTTGGTGATAAACCTTGGTGATATGTACATGAATGTATAAATGAAATATTGTAGACACATATTCAAGTTATTATTCAAGTTATTTTTATTATGATATTTCTATTCTTCCTTTTCTCACGAATTTATGACTTTTATCATGTTCTTGTTAGTATTTCTCAAGATCACATGTCAACTGTTTCACGTATTTTCCTTACCGAGCCTTCTGCTCACCCTTTTCTTTGATGTATGTCTCCATGATATGAGATGCAGTAATTGTACATAAGATAAACCTATGATTAAGCCTTACGAGTGGTTTAGAAGAATTTTTTATGTTGTTTTCATGTATTATGTTCCTGATTTCCAAGACACTAGACTTTAAAGATCATATGTTTATAAAATGTAATGAAAAGTTATGTAATAGAAAGGTGGGATGCCATAGTTGGTATCAAAGGATAGTTTAGTTATTTATGAAAATTAGGCTATGAAATATTTAAGAATAATCATATAGAAAACTTTAAATATAGGAAAAATTCCTTGTATTTTGGTGAGTATTAAGTAAGTGGTTTATCAAGAAAACAAATCCCTATCTGGATACGATCAGGTAGAGGCAGCTCTGGCATAGAGGTACCTAGGAGTGAAAACTCTGACAAGGAGTTTTGGGTTTGACTCGGGGTATCCTGGTACATGACAATGGGCCTTGCTGTACTCTTGGTTATGACAGTCCCTGGGGATATGTTTGGTTAATCATAAGCTTTTTATGAATCATTATGAAGGATTTATAGAGAAATGTAATTGTTTAAAGAAGTTTTAATCCATAAATCATTTATAGTTAAAAGATTTGTAAATGAAATAAGTTTCGCATTAAGGTTTTATTATTTTAGAAATGGAGTGTAATAGGAGGACCCGTGCAAATGGTGACCGCAATGGGATATGCAATGATGACCCTCTGATGGAAGCCCGAATGGAAACATTTATGCAAATGATGAACCGACTGACTCAAGTTATGGAAAATAACTTGATTCAAGCTAAGAGACTGATCTCACTGTGAAGGGAAAAAATTTTTGTTGAGTCCTTTATGCATCAATGACCTCCAACCTTCAGTGGATCGACTAACCCATTTATTGCTGAGCAGTGGATCAGGTTTATCGAGAAGATCTTTTCTGTTCTCCACTGTTCAAAGCAAGAGAAGATCACCATGGCTGTTTATCGCTTAGAAAGAGAAGCTAATTAGTGGTGGGAGCTGATTAAAAACATGAGGCAAAGAGTGGAGGTTGAAGATATAGAGTGGGAAGAGTTCAGATGGATTTTCTTCAGTAAGTATTTCCCTCGATCCATGAGAACAAGAATGGAGAAGGAGTTTCTCGAGCTGAAGTAGAAGGAGAACAAATCTGTCGGAAGCTATGAGATGAACTTCACCCGACCTTCAAGATATACCTCTAGCTTTTTCATGGATCCAAATGACAAGGTTGATAGATTTTTTAGTGGACTGAGACCTCATCTGCGGAAGAATCTTACCAACCGAGACTATGATAGCTACTAGGAGATCGTGATGAATGCGATGAAAGTCGAACTGGAGTTTCGTGAAAGGCAATAGTCTCATAAATCAAATGAAAAAAAGAGATCGATGGAGCCCAACATAGGGAGGAACTTTGATCAGGGAAGAGGAGGAAAGAAACTGCAATGTCCCACATGTAATAAATGTAGGAAGAATCATTTGGGGAACTGCCTGCTCGGGAGTGGGAAATGCTACAAGTGTGGAAGAGATGGCCATATTGAGAGGAATTGTCATAGTGAGGTGAAACCTCAACTTCCAAAAACTAACGACGAGGGGAAGATGGTGCAGGCCCTACCTAATGTCCAATGCTTTAAGTATGGACAACATGGGCACTTTTCCAATCACTGTCCAAATCCAAGGGCAGTAGAGGGGAACCACCATCAGCCTCAGCAAAGGCCAAGAAAGAAAGGTCGTGCTTTTTCTATCACAACAGCTGAAGTTGAATCTCCAAATTATGTGGTATTAGGTACTCTTTTTGTTCTCTCAAAGATAGAAAATACTTTGTTTGATTCTGTTTATATGAATTCCTTTATTTCCTCCAAGTTTTCAAAGAATTTAAAATCCACCCCCGACTTGATAAAAGTAGAGTTATCAGTCAAGACTCCTAATGGGATTATCCAAGCATCATCAGTGTTTAGAAACTCCATTATTTACTTTGATGAGAACAATCTTATCACAAGTCTAGTAGTCATTCTCATTATATAATTTGACATTATACTAGGGATGGACTAGCTCTCAAAGTATAATTCTATGATCAAATACAGAAGTAAGGAAATATCATTAGTCTTGAATAAAAAACCTACAGTTGTCTTTCAAGGAGAGATATCTCAACCTGATATTTGTCTAGAAGAACCTTCTATATCCTTCTTCATGGAATTGATTGGTGAAGAAGAAGAAGAAGGAAATGAGAGTTTGAGGATAGAAAATGTACCCATCGTCCAGGAATACATTGATGTATTTCCGAAGGAGTTTCCTAGACCTCCCCTGGAAAGAGAGGTAGTGTTCTCCATTGAACTCGTACCTGGATCTCATCCAATATCAATGACCCCGTATAGGATGGAAAATGTGTACCTTGAGGAATTAAAGAAACAACTCCAAAATATTTTGGAGAAGGGGTTTATCCGACCAAGTGTGTCTCCTTAGGGATCACCTGTTATCTTTTTAAAGAAGAAGGATGGATCGATACGTCTATGCATTGATTATAGAGAACTGAACATAATCACAGTAAAGAACAAATACCCTCTTCCAAGTATTGATGAATTATTTTACAAACTTCAGGGGGCTCAATTCTTCTCTATGATTGATCTTAGATCTGGTTATCATCAATTGAGGGTGAAGAAAGAAGATATTCCAAAAAATGCATTCCGATCAAGATATGGGCATTATGAGTTTGTTGTTATGCCTTTTGGACTGACTAGTGCACCTACTATTTTAATGGATTTGATGAATAGTCTTTAAAGACTAACTTGATATCTTTGTGGTAGTTTTTATTGATAATATTCTAATGTATTCCAAAAGTCGTGAGGAGCATGAGGATCATCTAAGGGTTATTTTGTAAACTCTATGGAAGGAGAGACTTTTTGGAAAGTTCAGTAAATACGAATTATGGTTACAACAAGTTACTTTCCTGGGGGACATTGTTACCAATGAAGGAATCATAGTTGACCCTACAAAGACAAACGTTGTAGAGGAGTGGCCTCAGCCTACAATAATAACTGAGATTCATAGTTTCCTTGGATTAGCGGGATATTATTGGAGGTCTGTGAAAAAAGTTTCATGACTTCCTAATCCATTAACCTTTTCAACTTGAAAAGGGGTCAAGTTCATCTTGACAAAGAAGTGTGAGGAAAGTTTGAAAGAGCTGAAGAAGATATTGGTTACTGCAGCTGTGTTAACTCTATCCTCAAGTGGAGAATGATTCGTTATTTTTAGCAATGCATCTCTAAAAGGGCTTGGGTTCCTCTTCATGAAAAATTATACGGTCATTGCTTATGCATCTTGACAGTTGAAGACTCATGAGAAAACTATCCTACGCATGATCTGGAGCTGACAGAGGTCTTTTTTTGCTATGAAGATATAGAGGCACTATCTTTATGGGGATAAATGTGATATATACACAGACCATAAAAGTTTGAAGTATATTTTAACACAAAAGGAATTGAACATGAGACAAAGGAGATGGTTGGAACTCCTTAAAGAATATGATTTTTCAATTCATTATCATCCCAGAAGAGCAAACAAAGTCACTGATGCAATAAGCAGGAAATACTGAGTTGTTCTGTCCATTATGAGGATTCAAAGAGATCCTTTGATCAATGACCTAGTAAAACTGGACATGAGAATTAGAAAGGAAGGGACATCATCAACCATAACCCAAATGATTTCTCAACTGTCACTACTAGATATGATCAAGAAATCTTAGAACGAAGATCATTTGTCACATAAGAAGTTTGAGGATGTGAAGGATGTGAAGTTTACGTAGTTCAATACTGATCAAGAAGGTGTACTGAAATTTCATACAAGACTATGTGTTCCATCTTTTGAGGAAATAAATAAGGAGTTAACAGATGATGCTCATAGCTATACATTCTCTATACATCCTGGTAAGACAAAAATGTATAGGGACCTTCATGATCATTATTAGTGGGATAATATAAAAAGGGTTATTGCTGACTACACTTCAAGGTGCCTGGTATGTCAGCAAGTGAAAGAATAACGAAAACTTCCTAAAGGGGTATTGCAACCACTACCCATACCATCATGGAAGTGGGAAAATATCACTATGGACTTCATCACTAGTCTCCCGAGAACTTCTGAAGGAAATAATGCGATATGGGTTTTTGTGGACCGTTTCACCAAGACTGCCCAATTTATCTCCATTTGGGAAGATTTCTCTCTTGATCAACTTGCCAGTATTTACGTGAAGGAAGTAGTAAGGCTGCCCAGAGTTCCCCTTTCTATCATATCTGATCATGATCTAAGGTTCACATCAAAATTCTGGAGAAGTATTCAATAATATTTGAGCACAGAATTGAGTTTTAGTATGGCCAATCACCCCCAAACTGATGGAAAATCTGAAAGGACTATTCAAACACTCAAGGATATGCTGAGAACTTGCTCAAAGAAATTTAATGGTGGATGGGATCAACCTCTCTCTTTAGTTGAGTTCTCTTACAACGACAACTTCCACTCGAGCATTCAAATGGAACCCTATGAAGCTCTATATGGGAAGCGATGTAGAACTCCTACTTGTTGGGATGAAGCTACTGAGAGAAAGATTCTTAGGCCCGATCTTGTGCAAGAGATAACAAAAAAGGTCCATTCAATCCAACAATACATTAAGTCTGCTCAGAGTTGGAAAAAGAGCTATGCCGACAACCGTCCAAGGGACTTGGAGTTTGATGTTGGTGAAAAAGTCTTTCTTCAGATTTCACCTTGTAAGAGAGTCATGAGGTTTGGGAAGAAAGGGAAGCTCATCCCTAGGTACATTGGCCCATATGAAATCCTTGATCATGTGGGAGCAGTGGCCTATTAGCTTGCACTTCCTCCAAATATAGCCCATGTTCATGATGTTTTCCACGTATCCCTCTTGAGGAAGTACATACCTAACCCTTCACATGTACTAAATCCATAGGTGGTACAACTGGAACATCACTTCTCTTATAAGGAGCAGCTGGTGGAGATCTTGGATCATAGAGACAAGGTTCTACGCAACAAGACTACCCATCGTGTTAAGGTGTTGTGGAGGAACCACAAATGTGAAGAAGCCACGTGGGAACCAGAGGAGTCCATGAGATATAAGTACCCACACCTTTTACCATCATAGCGTATGAGATAAAATTTCTGGGATGAAATTTCTTAAGGTGGGAAGTATGTAATGACCCAAATTTTTTAATTATATTTTTTTCCTAATTTTGTGTGTTATTTTATTTTATACTCAAAAAAACTATATCCTTTAATTAATGAAGTGGGACTATTGGGTTTTGACTGTTATATGACCATTGGTCAATATGACCATTGGAAACTATAATCTTAATGTTGTGTTTTTATAAATACGGTTATCTTGGTTAATTAATACATACAGAAGATTAAATGGCCTCATCCAGAAGAATCGAGCCATATGAAGCCCATCTGTCGGAGCTTGGCAAGGAGGTATCATCATTGGGCCTTGCTCTAGATCAAGCCCAAGCCGAACTTCAACGTATGGAGCTTGAACGGAATCGCCTAAGGGTGAAGTTCAAGCTAATTGAAATCACCACTCGGGCAATGTTGTTCAAACCACCCCAAGATTATATCACCATATCACACCTTACACTTAGTTCCTATGCTGGTGTTATAAGGGGATATGTAACAAGACCTTAGCTGCTTTGTGTAATTATTTTATACAAATAAAATTGCAATTTCTTCTTATGGAAAATTTTGTAAATTTAAAATATCCAAATAAATATAGGATGTGTATTATTGATGAATTTAGGGAAAACGGGTATTTGAAAATATTTTTTTATTCATTAAATAATTAATAATGTGAAATGATTTTCAAAAATTGGCCTTGTACAGTTGTGATCAGTGAGAGATTTTGAATCTAATAAGATCAACTTAGTTTTTAGTGAATGGTAAAGTAGGAATAATAACATACCCATATGAATAGTAATGAATATTAATTTGACCAAAAAATAGGATCTTCACCCATGAATGTATAAATACATTTTAGACGTCTTAAAAGTGAAAAAATGATCATATTTTAAGTTTTGGTATTTTTGTACGCCATATATATTTTATTTAAAATTTTATAATTAATTTTATAATTTAAATGTAAATTTATTTCTCTAAAATTTAATCATAAATTATTACTTTGTTGTCATATGAGTATACTATAATTTTATGGGACCTTGATTACTTTTTTATGGTGTTACAAAATGAGTTATAGTTTTAAAGTTGTATTTTTTGGAATAAATAATGATTTTATTTAAAAATTAAATTTAAAAATATTTAGACAATTATTTTCATAAAATGGACTTAATTTTTGAACTCAGATCATTGATATCAGGTTAGGGTGAATTTTTGGGATTTTTCTGAAATAGTTGAATGATCGGTGAATAGTAAAAATGCAGTTTTGAGTCTCGGGTGTTTAATGACATCATTAATGATATAATAATGATGTAAGCTTTCTGTTCAACTTATGAATAGTGATTTAAGCTATGAGGTGTCCCAAGTGGCCAATACCATGTGAAAATACCATGGGCAAGCCCATAATATTTCAATTACCATCGACGAGGTGTCCCTTGGAAATTAAAAATTTATTCACTCACTTTTCCTATAAATACCAAGCCATTTCCCTCATTAATTTCATTAAAAAATCATTCTCAATGAAGTATTGGTCTCCTTACCTCTGAATTAGTCCTCCCAAGTTTCCCTTAAGCCTCCCAAGGTCCCGACCTTCATGCTTTCGAAGTTACTCTTCAAGGAAAGGGATCTTTTCACCCTCCACTTTTAAGTCATGAATTCCTTTATGTTGTGTCTTCTAGTTTTGATGTCTTTATGTTGAGGGTATGTTCTTATATGTTTTTATTACTGTAAATTTCATGTCTAATTTTTGAGATACCCTTTCCGCTCTCATCAATTTTTTTTCTGAATTTTAAGTGATGTCGTTAGGCTGCCAAATTTCTCGTGAAAGAAATCACATATTCTCTTTTCATTCTTGTTTCCTTTTCATATGGGTTTTACTTCAAATATCCATAAAATGATATTGTTATGTACCCTTACTGTATTATGCGTTATTTATGAGTGGGTAAATATTTTCCCCTCTTTTTTCAATGTTTTCTAAAACCATGTTATATAGCCGTTATGCTGTAGAAATTTCATCTCAAAATTTCTATCTCTTTCTCTCAAGAAATTCCCTTGTTTATTTATGTGAATACCCATACCTATTTCGTTTCTATGGGTGTTCATAAATATATAAAGATGATATATTTGATTCTTTAATTGACATACATATAACCCTCACTCCCTTTCCATGGGTTATAAATGATATAACGATCTTATTTTTAAGAGCTTTTAAAACGTCACATTTTTTAAATGAAACCGATTTATTTTATTCTCTATGGGTTATTTATGAAATGTTTGATTATGATCTATTTGTATCACATGAAATTAAAGAAATATTAAGGGTGCACCCTGATAGAGCTCCAATGCATTGGGTAATTAATTAATCTCTAGAGATGACAAGTTTCACGATACCTTGGTGAATAACCTTGGTAATTTTTATAACACCTCGGGGATAAACCTTGGTGATATGTTCATGAATTTCTAAATGAAATGTTGTAGCCACATATTCAAGTTATTAATCAAGTTCCTTTTATTATTATATTACCATTCTTCCTTTTCTCATTCCTTTATGACTTTTATCATGTTCCTACTAATATTGCTCAAGATCACATGTCAACTGTTTCACTTGTTTTTCTTACTGAGCCTTCTGCTCACCCTTATCTTTGATGTATGTCTCCAGGATATGAGATGAAGTAATTATACATAGGATGAAACTCTGATGAAGCCTTATTATTGGTTTAGAATAATTTTATATGTTGTTTTCATGTATTATGTTCCTGATTTCCAAGACACTAGACTTTAAAGATCCTCTGTTTGTAAAATGTAATGAAATGTTATGTAATAAAAAGGTGGGATGCCATAATGTTTATGATGGAATGATATTTATTAAATCTATTTCTTTTACATGGGGTATGTATGATTGAATGATGTTTCAGGAACTGATTTCATTACATGGGTTCTTATGTAATGAATGATTTATGGTCATGTAGATCATATATATATAGTTTTCATTATTTGATTGGTGGTTCCTATATCTCCCTAAAATGAATTTTTTAATGATAAATGTTATATGAGATCAGAAGGTTACATAGGATATCATCCTAAGCCCGAAACTAGATATTATATAGGAGGTTTTGCTAAGTCCAAAACAAGAGGGTGCATGAGAGGTCATCCTTGTCCCAAAAATAGAAGGTACATGGGAGGCCATGCTAAGACCAAAGTAGGTATATGGGTGATTAACCCAATCCAAATATACTAATAATGTCATATTAAGAATAATTAATATAATATATTCTATGATTATGTGTATTCCACAATTTCAATGTCTTATGACATTGTTATATTATCATGGATCATGTTCTTTGATATTCTTATAATTCATGTATTATGATCAACTAATATTTATTCAATGACTCGTGAATTTGATAATTGATATGCATAGTATGATCTTAAAATATTATTCTTACATATCTTCTCTGTTTACCCATATTGAGAATCTGAGATCACACTTTCTTATATTTTATTTCCTTAGGTAATAAAAAATGTTTTAACTAGTGGTACTAAAGGGGAAAATTTTTATGCAAGATTTTGAAGATCTTCCGCTAAATTAGAAGAATGTGTTCCATGTTTTCAAATAAATTAAACTATTATGGTCCTTGGGTATGTTTTTTTAAGGTGATTAATATTATCTAAAAAGATATAATATCCATGTTAAAAATACTTGGTCATTATAATGGGTATCAAAGTAATGGTTTAGTCAGCCTTTGGAATCTAGGATGTGAAAACCATAGAATGATCTCTATGGATATACCTAAGTATAGGTTACAATAAAAAATATTCCATAATGATAATGAATAACCTAGGATTAAATATTTAATGTCATATAATGAACTTAATTTACCTTTATTATGAGTTTTTACCAGTATGATTGGTGCTTCTCATATTACTCTTTTTTTGTTTTTTTAAATGGATGGAACCCAAAGGAAACACATTAGTGATAAGTGGAATGGTAAATTAAATGATTTTAATTTTTAGAAAGAAAATATAATGGGAGTTGGAATGAAATATCTTATTACTATACTCACACAAGCTATGAATCATACTGGACATCCAAATAAACAAAGAAGGGAACAACTTTCTTTGAGTCCTTTATGAGGAAACGACTACCTTATTTCAGTGGGTCTTATAATACACATACTAATAAATAAAGGATTAGTAACACTAAAAATATATATTCCATCCTTCGGTGTTTAGAACATGAAAAATTCATTTTGGTTATTTTAATTTGGAATGTGATGTTGATTAGTGGTTGACTCTTATTAAGAACATGATGGAATAAAATGAAATTGAATCTATGGAATGGGAAGAGTTTTAGGGGATATTTTCTCAGTAAATACTTCCCTCATATTGTTAGAAAAAATATGGAGAATTAATTCCTTGATATTTAGAAAAATTATGATTACTAAATTGGTACCTGTAAGGATTGTTTTTCAAACCGCATTCATTGTGGATAGAAAAGGATAAAGGAAAGAAAATAGTTGTGTCTGAGCCCTGTAAAGATGTTTGCAAGGACGGAGAGGATGTAGATAAAATGGGTTTGAAGTTGCAAGCACCTGAATGTCATCCTTCATAATTTCCTACTCGATCTGTTAACACAGATCAAGAGGTTGCTGAAAAGGTTCAAAAATATGGATCCGTTTACAGTGGATCATCATCTGAAGAGGCGGATAAGCCTGGACAATTAGAAGAAGAATATCTGAAAACCATGGCTAGAAAAGGAAAAAAATCAGTGGTAGATGTTGATGGTTTCATCACCCCGAACCCAAAAAAGACTAGAAGACGTAAGGATTACTCTCAAGTGGAAAGAACCATCCCCACTAGGTTGACTGAGGCTAATAAAATGGTTTACCCCAGAAAAGAGCAAAGAGAATTAATTTGTGAGAAATCCAGCGTTGTTTTATATTACTTCTCATTTCAATTCACGGAAGAGGAAATGCAAGGGTGGCTTTCTCATATGAGAAAGCAACAATATTTGTTGAAACAGGAGAGACAAAAAGGGATTATCAATGAGGATCAATTCGAGAATGCTATGAAATTCATTTACTTTGAGAAATTGAAGTTGAAAGCACCACTTTCTTGATGTTGTTGTTTGTAGACATTCTGTGTGATCTTTGTCTCTGGTTTACTGGTCACAACTTATTGCTATTCTAGCTGATCTGTGTTCCTCTAAAGCTGATTATCTATCCTTGATGTGGTTGGAGTTATTTGATCAGACTTACTAGTGGTCTATCTGCTGATCTTGGATGTTTGGCATTTAAATGATGTTTTTTATTTCCTACAAGATCTCCTGGTTGGTACAGTTAGTGGATTTCTTTGGATTTTTTGAGGAGCCTTATCTAAGGGTTTGATTGAATCTGGATAGTTTCATCTATGTTCTTCTATTTTTCTGGAGACTTGTTCACTTCGATGAACTGCAGGCATGCTGTCTTTGTTTGAAGCTTCAGTCTTGTGATTCTGCAATTCTGTTTTGAAGGAATGCCCTATATTTTTGTATCGGCAAATGTCTGAGCATCTATGTCTGGATGTTCATGTATTTCTCATGCACTATATATAGAATCTGTTTAATCATTTCATAGTTTGACATGTTTTGTGAGCGTGATTTGGAGCAGGTTTTCTCTTCTAGAATGAATTGTTGGGAGATCATGATGCTAGAGCTGGATTTCCTGTTCTTGTTTAAAGCTTATTGACAGACTTTGGCCCACCTGGATTGCATAGCTCGGACGGTTTAGGACTGGTTTTCTGGAATGCTGGGTGGGATATTCTTGTTGGAGTGTGTTTGGTTGGTTCTTGTCAGCCTAGGTTGTTTAATTATTCATTCTTGTGGGCTATATTTGGTTTTTGCTGGTGTAGGCTTACTACATCTCGTGTGTACTTTGACCCCTTCCTTGTTTTAATAAAATTCTCTTGGCATGGATTGGGAAACCAATCCATGTCACTTTAAAAAAAATGTATTCTTCTGGGTAAATCATCTGCCCTGAAATAAAAATTGACTAATTTTTTGGTGTCCAGAATCTATGCCTCTAAAAATACATGGCTATAAGAGACATTATTACCTATAAATATTTAATTAAAAGTGCACTGATAGAAGAAATATAAATTGGAAATTCCCAACATTCTTGTAGTTTTGATAAGAAAAAGAGTATGAAGTCTCATGAAAACATAAATGGTGGAAAGAAATATCAGGTAGTAGTGTGTGATAAATTTGGGAAGAAGAACCTAGGTGAATTATTGAAAAAAACAAGAGGGTGTTAAACTATGGATAATATGGTCATAGAGTAGCTAAATACATTATTGATTGTAATACAATATTTAATGATGTCAATAATGTGAAATCTCCAAAAAATCAACCTCCAATAATTCGGTGATTCAATTGTAAGGAGTTTGGGCATGATGATAACAAGTAACCCAATACAAAGACTAATATGGATGAAAATACACAAACTCCTCTAAGGAAAAATGGAAAAAGGAAAATCATATGCTATAAAAATGGATAAATTTATCATTGATAATTTAGGAATATTTATCCTTCTCACGTTAGTTGGGAATTTCATGTTTTATTTTGTATGAATTAACCCTATAGAAATCTTATTGGCCATCCATTAGTGAAATTTCATGTGATTATCTAATTGTATTCTTGAATAATGATATCAAATTTTTTATTGTTACATGGATGAACACAATATTCCCATGATTTTTTAAGAAAGTAGATTATATAAGGAATGAAGAATCATTTGGGTACTCAATATGGTTTTACTAGAATACATGATGAATATATTCACATGTTTGGTACGTGACAAAAATAAGCTACTTTATTATATATGGGGTATTAATGAAAAGATGTTTTGGAAAATTTAGTTACCATATTTCAAAAGTTTTGTACTTTCAACTTTCATAAGGTTTATATTATTAATCATATATGGAACAGTTTATGTTAAAAATTGTATTGGATTTTAGAGGTTAAAGTATTATATTTATATATGAAGAATTATGGATATTGAATAACATTTGATAAACCTTTTTTTTTTAATTTCAAGAATGATGGAATAACCTATCATCATATCGATCTCTTGATCTGCTAATTCTTTGGGAATGAAAAATTCATCTTCATTTTTTGAATAACATACGAAGTGGATAGTGACCAGGGGACAATTAAAGGATAATATATACTAATGAAATGTAATGAAATCGTGTAATTATTAATTCACATGAATATTATTTAGTGAATGTTCTTAGTGGTGAGAAGCATTATGGTGTGGTGATTTTGATGAATCTTGACTTCGGGGTTTATGAAAATCATGAGAAAAATAAAAACTTCCCCATGTTTTTAGGGTAAAATGATACATTCCCCCATGAAATTATCTCTGATATATTTTCTAAACACTTCATGGGTGCTAGAATAGGTTTTTTTACCAAGTAATGGAGTATCATGGAATTCCTGTCAATTTGAATTTTCAATGAACATTTATTATTTATTTAATTAAATATTAACTATTCATTTGAATTCATTTGGTGATATATTTTTAATGTAGCATAAAATTGAGATTATAACTCTTTGTCTAAGTGTAGGATGTATGTTTGTTCTTATTCAAGGCATAAACCCTCCATAGGCACCAAGGAAAGGGTTTGTCCCTTTTGAAATTTATTTTTCTTCTTTTTATTCACCCCTTATCTTTATTCATTTCCCATATATTATTCATACATTAATGGATTCCATCTATTGGTTTTGTTCTTAGAGAATATGATGAATGAGATATAGATATTGATATGGAATTGGGGAAATTTTATATCAATGGATTATAGTGTAGTTGTTTTTTTGGCATGAACCCAAGATTAAATCATCAATGTTTTGGGATAAATTTTATTCCCTTTTCATTTTTATTCATAAATAATCATAGTGTTATTTTATTATGTTTCAACCTTGTTTTTATATTTTTTGGTGTTCCATGAGATCCCTTCTTAGTCTTTTATGTGAGATTCATGGGTTTTGAGTCTTTATAAGGATTTTTTTATTCTCTAAAACCCAACCACACGGCATGTGATTCAAGAAAACATACCATGTATTCATCCAACTAGGTGGTGGGTATAATAAATGTATAAAATGTCATATAGTCCCTATTAAATTCCATATAAGGTTTCTTTGGGGTGTGGTTGGAGAATATAATAGACATTCCATGTTGGGGTATTTTTCTATATAGGGTACATGACTAGAACCCCATTATAGTTTATGAACTGAGTTCGAGTAGGGTACTTGGCCTGACCACATATGGTATAAATGGCCAGGTACACTATATATGATACGTTCCATGCATGTTTTCTACCTAATACATAGTTAGTTAATGTGGATTGTATGTAGAATGAGGTACACAACCAAGGAAGATCTTTGGGGTACACACACTTTAAAAGTGGTGCATGTTGTTCTATTCATCCTATGATTTATTTATGTTATCACAATATTGTAAAAACTAAACTTTTTGATAGTTTATTCCATGTATTTTTATATGTATTATGAGACGGTATAGACCATGGGGTGATTAGAGTCCCTATAGAGGAGGTTTTGGAGGGGAGGTTTCCTTTGAGGTTTGGTTTTAGAATCCTCATGAGGAATGTGGGTTGTGGTGAGAGGGTTGAGTAAGGTTGATGAAAATGTAGGATACATTTTTTGGGGATTCCAAGTGGATTTTTTATGTTATTTTGGAATTTTATTTCATGTATAGATCAATTAGTGTCTCTAATTTAATCTTGGATGGCCCTGAGATATCAGGATTAATTTTTCAATGTTTGAAAAAAAATTGGACCGGTTGGGGACTTTAGGATGGTTTGAAACCAAGGGATGGTGGGTATGGATGGGTTCAATCAATTAGGTGTTGAGATTTTTCTAAGGTAATCTTATGGATTCCCTTGGGGGATGTTTCTTGATCGGTGAGTATTTGGGTACAAAATATGGCAATTGAGGATTTCCTTGTGGGTGAGGAAATGATCATGGATGGATTGGGGGATGGAGTCTCGAGAGGAGGTCTCAAGTTCCCAACATGGATCATGATCTAAGATGGATGTGACCCATGGGACCAATGTGTATTCCCCGTTTTAGTTTTACCCTAGAATTATTGATTATGAGTTGAGTATTGGTGATTTTTTCTATCATCTTAGAATCCAAAGATTGTGGTGTGAGCCATTGTGGATCTCGAGATGACGTTGGTTTTTAGAATTTACCGAACAAGGTTTTGATGTCATCAAAATTTTTAGGTATACTTATTTAGGATTGATGGAGTCCTTCAGGATAATATTGAACCATGTTTTTCCCTGATATTGATTGGATGATCTCCTTTACTGGATAGACAATGATAAGTGGTTCTAGGGGGATAATGGGAGAACTTGATGTGTGAAAACACCTTATATTTTTTAATAGCTTTGTCTAGGGGCAACATGATTATGAGGCACTGAGCCACTCATGATATAGGTATTTTCAACTGAGGACATTAAGGATCCCACAAAATCCCATTTATGATTCATTAACATCTATTATTCTATCATTAATCGTTATGTTGAACTATAATAATGTGGAAGGGTTCTCTCTAGGTTGACATAAGGTTACAATCATTAGTTCATATCATGATATTTATATCTTCAAACCTATTAGATTCATGTGGTTATCTTGGATTCCTAGGGTTGGATTCTGGGATTTAAATTCATTATAATTGGGTTGTTAGACACATTGTATCTCTTTATTTTGATTGAAGGATAAACTAGATATTATGTGGCTCTGTTAGGAGAGTGTATGGGGATTCAATATTTTTGAAGAGTGGGTTTATTTTGTCTCAAGTGGACTAATCTGACCTGAGTAATGATGACATGTGTTTTTTATTTTAATATTTTTTTTATGTTTTTTATTTTTTTATATAAGTTTCCTTTATTAAAAAATTATGAGCATATGAGGTGTTCATATAATTTGTATGATAGAAGATTTTTGGACCCTCATTAGGGGTGTCCTACTGAGAATTATTTTCTCACCCTTGTATGGATACCAAATTTTTATTCTAGACTATATTTATGATTTCAAATTATAAACATGATATATTGGATTCAGATGGAGGCCTAGTGTTTAATAATGGAGCAGAGCCACTACTGTGGAGTATGATGATCGAGAAAAATAAATTCATCCATTATTTGGATACTAGTTATGATTTATATCTCAAGGATGATAGTATATACTTGTTTGTATTATTTTATTTTATTTATTCTGTGTATGTGATCAGTCAAGTGGTTGACCAATTAATTTGTTTATAATGAAAATGAGTTTTCATTACGCACTCCATTTATTATATCCCATTTCTATCTTATTTATAATTTATACTCTAATTTTTATACATATTGTTGCATTTGGTTATTTTTCACTGTAATTGTACTTTTATCCAAGGGTATTGTCTCTTTTCTATATCTTTTATACCATTTCCAGTATTCAATAACCTCAATCATAAGAGGAGTCACACTTGAGGCCTTTGGGTGCACCAAATTGGGAGTATTATCAGGTTAAATTAGGATAGTTCATTATAATCAAATGATCATCATGATATGGTCTAATAATAAGATGCCATATTCATCCCAATAATATTGTGTCTTGAGATTAATTCCAATTTTAATTCCTTATGTGCATCTCACACATATCATGTTTTATGATTCATGGTTTTCAAAAAATAATCCTACATGTTTTTTAGTGCCCATGCATTAAAATCACACTTACACTAAAATCAAAAAATGAAATTATAAAAAATTCACAAATAAATAAATCAATTCAAAACTATTTTGGATATAGTTTTAAAAACTCTCTTCATTTTGGAACAAGTACATTTTCCAAAACCTACTCCCTATCCAAAATCCGAATTATGTAACCCTAGAATCCAAGGTGGAATTTACAAAAAAATATGAAATCCTCCTTTCTTATATATAAACACAGAGAAGGATTTATAAATGAATTAGTTCTACTCAATCTATTGAAGTGTATGGTGTGATCTACATCAAACATACTCATAGCTCATTTGAACATTTTCACCAAAAGAAGCATCATATACATCATATATATACCTATATAATCCCTTTTCCTATCATAGGTTATCTCATATTTTATTATTTACAAGAATAAGTCTAACCTAGTCAATGAATAAATCACAGGTCATTTATCAATTGGACTACCACATCACACATCCCTCATCCATGTAGTGGATCATATCATATATCACTCAACTTACAATGGATATACATTTCCTCAGTCTAATTCAGTTAATGTTAAAAAGTATTTTATCATCATATGAGTGGGATAATCCCATATTTTTAACTTAAATCTATGACATGATCAACAACATATGAAACCAACGCTATATTAGATAAGAATCATTGTATTATAAAATAATGGTATCAAATTTTGACAGTTACCATACTAGATATCTCTCCAACCTCAAGAAATAAGTGTTGATTATATATATACAACCTTAAGTATATCTATGTTTCCATGAACTTCCATTGGATATAATTAGTGGGTTATTTCAAATAATATGTCTCAATTATTGTTTCATGGTTCCTCTACTCATGCTAATCATAACATTTCATCACAACCCATAAAAATCTATACTGATCATTGATTAAGGAAAACAAAAATTCATACATTTAGAGGATATTATTATTCTACAATTAATGTTAAGTTAATTTCAGAAAAAGTTAATGAATAAAAATAGATAGTACCTATTATTATAAAAACCCGTTTTATTATGAAACCATTAAATCAATAAGTTATATATCATACATTAAGAGACTCAAAATGTCCCTAATTCATAGGTTGAAATAATGGTTTCCTTAGTGTATCAAATACATTTCAATTTTTATACATCCAAAATATCATAAAATCACACCACTCAATAATCTCCCTTATGATTTGGTATATGAAAAGAACAGGTTTGTTCTTTTTTTTGGGACTAGGGTTCCTTGGATGGAGCAATGAATTCATTTTTTTCACATTAATTATTGATGTTTAAATTTATTATAGGAACCACAAATAATTTATAAATGAACATAATAATACAAAAAAATTCTATTTCAACATTTTATGCAACCATTTACTCCACCTCAATCATCGAGTTCAACACTGTGGCTTATTTGGAACTATTCCATATGAAATCTAAACCATTTAAAAAAATAATTAAACCATATTTATATCTTATAAAATATTTATCATATTTTCATTTACATATATATAAAATTTTACATATAGGACATCCATTCCTCCAATGATCAATACTATATCATTATTACATCACAAGTAATTATGGAATGTTTTCATAGTAATATAGTGAATGTCAAATGGATTATATTAGGTCAATTAAAAATTATTTTAGGAATGATAGTGAATATTTAAAACACATAGGTAATTATTTACACCCTTCATAAAACCATAAACTTATTCCAAATATTCCAAAGATCCATGTGATGAAACACTCGTAAATTATCACTTTTAGTGTTCTCTATGAAAAACATTTTTAGTTCTTTACCAATGTATCTGTCTTGATTAATTCTAATAAACTAGTTAGATATATATATATTAATTTATACCCATTAAGTATGCTATTTAACCCATGAATCTAACATAGAATATTTTACCCAAATATATATTTAAATAGTGAAATGTTGGGATTCCAATTTTAATAACAATGAAATATATTTAAAATATATAAATCACGACTTTAATCCCACAAATATTATTATGTACAATAGAATCATATGTGTTTTTTATGAAACCATTCCATATGATCACATCATCAAATGGGAAATTTGACTCAAAGAATATATATATTCAATACATTAAATGATAATTTCAAAATTCATACTAAAATAAACTCATTTAGAACCTCAAACCCATCAATCTATATCATATATAGATCCTTGACTAAATTCCATTTCTGTAAAGTGGTTTTCAAATATATTTGATATATATCACAATCAAAATATTATTTTATGGTCAATAATATCCAAATTATAATTATCATTACAATAAGTGAAATGGATTCTTCATAGTCAATACCCTGAATTTTCTTGTGATAACTTTTCCCCATGATTGATTTATATGAAAATAGTCTACAATCAGTGTTATTTTTTCTACGGAAAAATTGCTTTCACCATATGGGTCTCTCCCATTCTTGTGCACCGACCATGTTTATTGGATAATGTACATATATTCCATATTAAATTCCATGTATTTTAACTACTCATTGGAATTGGATAAATATATTTCCTCTTGATAGGTAATAAGTTCAATAAAAATGAACAATAATTCATAGTAATTTTATGTGAGAAATATTTTTCTCTCGAAATATTAGAAAATCTATCTAGAACATTGAGGATCTTATGTAACTTGATTCATTTCATCACCAAAAACTCTTCATGAAATTTAGTCAACAATAACCATATAAAACATTCATTTTTTTGTTTCAAACCTCTCTAGGATTATAATTAAACTTAACATCACCTTGATTGATAAATTAATTTTTAATAGAATTTATAAAATTAATGTCCAAACAAATTTTTTTAACTAAGGATATAGAAATAATATACCATAGTTTCCTTGGGATAACAAATAAATAGAAACATGTAAGATTTAGGGTTAATCTTATCAAAATCAAATCATCCTAAAAATTCTTCACAGAACCAAATAGTAAAAAAATACATAATGGGGTGTTTCCAAGTCCATATATCATATTATGTATTTATGACTATTATAGATGGAATGTAGTTTAGTATAAATGAATAGTTCACTAAAGAACAAACAAAAATGTAATAGGATGGTCACACTAAGATACCCTTGAAAAGTCCATGTCCATCATGGTATAATTTATCCCCTAATAGAAAACATTATACTATCATATTCTAGGAGGAGTGAGAAATGAACAATCCCACAATCTCTCAGTTGATTAGGGAATTCATAGATCAAGTGTTAACCACACAAATCTGAATAGAGAATCTTAATACATTTGGATAGATGATTATATACTTCATTTTAAAATAATTTCAACTTTTCAAATATTTAATAATTGTGTCTCATGAGAAAAAAACGAAATTTTATGAAGTCATCAATAAAAGAAATGAAGTACCTAAAGCCAAAACTTCTTAGAATACTCATTGGTCTATATAAATCATTATATATGAGATCCAGTGGTCTAATAGACCATAAATATTTTACTCTAAATTTTTCATTGGTAATATTTATTATCAAAAAATATTATCAATACTCAGAATATAAATAATCAAATGGTTCTAAAAATACTTCACTATAACGTTTTTGGATTTTTTTTTCATTTACATTACCAAGGTAAAAATTCAAAATATGGATGGGATTAGAGTCAATCATGGCCCTCTTATTTTGTGTGTCATATAGATGATTATACATATAAAAAATTTATAAAAAATTCACTATATTTCTAATTCTAGAAAACATTCCATATATATATAAACTATTGTTCTAAATTGTGAATGAAAAACACTTCTTGTCCAAAAGTTTATATAGAAGTAAAATTTATATTTATAGTGAAAACATATTAATAGTTATATAATAATTTTGTAATCCAAATGGTACTTTTATATCATATGTGCCAACTTATAATATAAAAACTCTTGATCCACTACATAAATGAATATATACTTACTATTTTTCAATTTCTACCTATCTCTAAGTCTCTATTTGTAAACACAGTTTTGGGATTTCACACCCAGTATAAAATTTCCATGATTTAGAGTTATTGAATCTTTCCCCAATAAAATTCACATTTATATTCTCATAAATAATTTATTTGAGGAAAATTTTCAACCATAAATACCTATATAGAACATTACTTTATGTCATAATAATCAGATATCTCAATATTATTATCAATAATTATTCCATATTCTATAATAAATACATATCTATGGGTTATTATCATGTTTTATATCATTTCATTATGTAATTTAAATGGACATACTCTCATTAAAAATTATTACCTCATACATCATACCTATTTTTTTATCTATGACCCATACTTCCCTATGTAAGGAGTTCATATCAGAATTCCTCTCACAACACAGTTATTTCGGTACGAAATCATCTGGACCATGATATATCTGATTCATATATATTTTAGTAGGAAAAAAATTATATGGATCCATTATATATAAAAATAATTTCATTATTAATATGTTATCCTAACTATTCGGGTTTTTATTTCTACATGCCGCCCAATGTATATAGTGGGATTTTGACACCTAAATTTTAGAGTTATCCATTTACAACATTCAATTAAAAATATAATTCATGCTCACTCAACTTTTTTAGAAGTTACTTCATTTAATGATCAAGGTGTTGACTTGTATTTTCATTGGATGGAATCTCACAATTAATATTTAAATGGAGTTCCCTAACCATTCTAATATAAATCAAATTCATATTAAACCCATCACATCTCATGAAATTATGGTGATCTCATGTTTTATTCCATTGGGTATAAAATATTCTAATGATATATTATACTTCTTATTTCACCCACCAAATAAATATTTTCACAACACATCAATGTATAACTCTTTACATAATCTACAATTTGTTTTTACATAGGAAATATTAGATGCTAAAAAATATATAAATATATATATATCCAAATTCATCTCATGTATATGGTATATGAACTCTTAATATAGAGATATAGAGTTATATGAAACTTGAAAAAAGTACATGAGTACCCCTGGAGTGATAAATAACATACCCCTCACCTTTCTAGAAAAAGGCATAAGATTCTGGTCTAGTTTGTATTGAGACCCCATGTAGTTGTCCTTGACAACACTTTCAATAAGTTATAATTCTATTCATGATAATTATAAAACCTAATAGAAGATTCTATTCAACAACTATTTTTAATTTTGTATCATTAAATAAGTCATGTTCATTTTAAAGGACAACTAAATATTATGATATCACACTATGTATGTATGCGAGGTTTTATCTGTTAGAAATAATTTATCTCATAAATAGTGTGTAAAAGGTATTCATAATCTAAAAAAACCATATAAACATGATTATCATAAAGTAATCAATTAAATAGATAGAAAAATTATTTATTTAACAAAACACTTGAGAAATAATTAATAACATTTCAATTTTTATTAATGAAAAAATTACATTTTTAATGCCTAACACCTATAATTTATAAAATTTTAAAAATATATAATAAAAATTATCACAAATTTAAATATTTAACTTTAATTAAGAATTATATATTTTATGATAAATAATAATATTATTATTCATTTAATATGGTTGATATAATATATAATCATCCTTGTGTGTCCATCATATTTTGTGAAATTGCATCAATCATACACTATTGTTGTAACGTATAGTACAAATAGTCGAATCATATTCCCAATAAAACATTTAATGATATAAAAAATATTATTTTTATACTTTGATACATTATTTTATATAAATCTAGAACAAATTTTTCTTCTATTAGATCAAATAAGATATGATATATTAAAGTTTCATCCCATTGGTTTCCTTCATATCAGACCCTATTATAAAGTAAGTCATATGCTATGGATGATTGAAACAAATGAATTTTGTCATATAAAATTTTAAGATAAAATCATAAAACATTATGATATATATATCTTTGAAAAAATTGTGTAATCACACATTGATTCCTTGATGATTAAGGCTATAATACCACTAGTGGATTTTACGGGGGCATCCAATGATCATTGTTAATATAAAAAAACCCATATAATACCAGATTTAACTTCAATGTATCAAAATTTATGGAAATAATGAATAGAACAATACCTTTGGTGAACATTTTGTACTATTCATATTTATCTTTAATTACGTTAATTTAATGGATATTACTTTAAGCAGTAAACATTGGATTCATTCCACCTTGGGAATACATTAGCCTTAAGATCTGAAATCAATTCATGAGGAATTTTTTTTAATGTGGAGATGAAAGCATCCCCATGTGACAAATGGAGTTATGTGTGGAAGAGATCTTAAACTATCTCAGCTACTACCAATTTCTACAAACAAGAGGAAAATATTCCCTTATATATGAATTCACAACTCTCTTAAATTAATAGAAACTTAATCTATATTTACAATATTTCATTCTATCTCATGGCACCATTAAATCAAAACCTATTAGTTTTTAGCTAATTGAACACTTCATTTAAAGTGATTAATCCATAAATCCACCAAATAATTCATGTGGGAGGTGATATATATATTTATGAACCTATATCCCATGCCTATGATTTTTTTTAATTTTTTACAACAATATACCCCTAAAAAGGCATCAGATTCCCATTATAGTATGATCTAATTGTCGGATATTATAGTTATACAGTGAATATTATGTCTCATGTTTCCTATAAATAATAAATAATGTCAGGGATATCATTAACATCAAGTTTTATGATTCAAGTAAGTCATAAAATAAAATAAAAAATTAGTTCATATCCACTCGGATTATTCAATTGGAAGATTATTATACTATTATGGAATTTTATCGAACATTTTAAATGGGGTGGTGTTTATTTTTTCACCTATATCAACCTTATATTGAGTAAATTTCTATTATTACCCTTTGATATACCACTTATATCACCATGTCATCTTGGCTTGATTCAATAAGGTATGCAACCAGGTTTTCTGAAATAATCACATGATCATATAGAGACAACGGTGATACCACATCACTTCAAATAGAAATTTCACTCTTAATTTTTGTGTTTATTTAAGAATGTGGTTTTTTTCCACTATTTTATAATATATTGACCACTAATTTGTTTAGTGAATAAATTGTAGTCACCCTCCACATAGAGCTGTGGAATCTAGATTTTAAGTACCAACTCAGGGTTGAAAATCAATCCCTAATATTCTACCAAAATATTTTAACATCATTATACAAGGTGGAATAAATATTGAATGCCATCCACTAAGGGAGAAACAAGATGAATCCATGGATTCACCTATTGAGATTAGTATTTTTCATCATCCTCTTGATTGGGATGCATGAGGATCCAACAAAATGTATTTCCTTGAATGGAAACACCTTATAAATATAGAGAATTTACTCATTTAGTAATTCAGCATCCAATGGAATTATTATGGTGTCAAATGTAAAGATAATAAATCTGATAATGCATTTACCTTGATATCCTTTTTATGGGTGAATCTTATGTTGAATTATTATATAATTACTTCCCATCATTCTAGTTGTTTGGTCAACATTTTCCTATTAAGGATTTACATCAATGGAATAATATATGGGATAAATATAACCTAATTATTCTATATATAATCATGAAAATTTTAGACTATAAAGACTTAATAAATGTAATTTTTCTCAATAGGAGAGTATCTAACTTCATCACTAGTCATTATCCAGCTGAAGTAATAAAAAATATTTTATTTTTATAAATAGTGTTTATTGTAGATTGGTTTTGTAATATAGAGCTAATCTAGTTGTGTAACTTTCTATATATAAGAAATATACTATAAATGGACACTAGTTCTACATTTTTGTACAGTCCCAAGTCAGTTACCCAATTTATCTAAATAGAAATACAATGTTTGGTATCTTACTATAGCCCATGGGTCCTTAACATCTGACCAAATAAGGAGGAAAATTGTGTGAGGTGATAATATAGGTCACTAGTTCCATTAATAGGAAAAATCTCAAGTTCTAAAAATTCTATTGTCAACCGTCGTGATCTACGTATTCTAGATAAGGATTATTCATTTACGGATCACTGTATGATATATTTTTAAGGCTTACATGAGAGACATGATGGTAATCATTTTATCATTTTTGAAAACATACTTACCTGGATGTAGCCTTATAGGGTGGATAATTGTGAAACAGGTTAACCATAACTCGAAAGTGGGAAGTCATACTGATGTATTGGATCATATTTTATAGGGATAACAAAATCGTGGATGTGGTTGGTATAATAACCTACTTCATCCCGAATGGGATGAAAAATAGTCACAATATGATGAAGTCTCTTTGGAAGTGTTGTCATTGTAAATTTAGTTTCATTTAGGCTTGGTTGGTAACCTGTGAGGTGCACGTCAATATGTTTCCTATCACGTTCGGTATTTAATATTAAAGAAACAATTTAGTCATATACATAAATTACATCAGTGTATTCAGTCATAGGAGATGTATCAACCATAAATTTTCATTTCTCGTGGCTCTAATGTGTGTTAGGTGGATGCATTATATGAAGACCCCAAGGACTATTTCTTATCTTAGATATTGCACGACAACTCCAACTATGAAATTTTCTTACCACATGGGATATTACAAAGTAAAAATACACCATCTTATTTTTTATCCAATATCATGATTTTAGTTTTTGGGTATTAAATATATATTCATTAAACAAAAAAGTAATAAATTTTTAACACTTATCGAGGTGTTCAGAGAAAAAAAATGTTATTTTTGGGTTTCCTTCACAACACCATCCCACCAAATACATTTCTATGTAAATCTTTCGAAATTTATCCCAAATAGACTATCCAGGATTTCAACTTCTATTCCATTATTCCCTATATAGCTACTATATATGGAACCACAAGAATATTTAAAATAAGTGACACACTTAGAGTGATCAACTAATTATATGAAAAATGTTGACAATAAGAAATGGCTCGGTCCACTTCTAATTGAGTAGGATCGAGTTGTATCTATATTTGGGAGATAGTAATGAGAGCTACTGGTGTCCATTAGAGTGAAATAGGAAGGCCACCCATCTTTAGAAATTACACAAGCCCAGTGGACTGACTGTATGGGACCACGACCTACTCATATTGATAGGGACTTCTATTAAATGATGTATTCAAAAAACTTATGTCCTTTATCAACTGAACAACCACTTCGAGTCTCTAAGTTGCTATATTACCACATCAAGTAAATATCATTTAAGTGTTAGAGATAATTAGGTGTATTTAATGATTCAAGAATGATTCTTATAATATCATGTCATGATTCCTCAAATAATTACTACATAACAGGATGTTACGAATGTTTCTCCTATGATGGACCCTAGGGATGGTTCTTTAGATTAATATAATGCATGTACATGGTGAGGATTTTTTTGAAAGATTACACCACCATCAATTTAGGAATACATGGGATGATTCCTAATTAATAATATAGTATAATAATTCTAGTAATTCAATATAATACAATTAACATTTCCTTAAGAAACCACTAAAGTATGGGTGTTGGAGAAGAAAGGGTGAAACATGAACATCCTTTTGACAATGCTTCCCTATGGACCTAAGTTGATTTAAAAATCTAAGATAATGTAACTATAAACTATTATGATGGTTCATTAAATGATATATTATGTTAGAGATATTCTATATATGTTTTATCTAGTATCTCTAGGATAGATAAGTGATGAGTTGTGTACATAAAAAACATGAATAGAATTCAATCCATACCAAACATATCCCACAATTTCACATACCATCACATATATTGGTTGGAATAAGACTACTAATATGAAACTGTGGAGAAAAACTCAGAAAACAATACCATATAAGTCAAATTAAACTGGGATTCAGAACCAAATTGGTGAGAATCCACAAGAGTGAGAGATGATAGCCTCCTTTTTGAAGGACCTACCTATGATTCCCTATATCCAGACAACAAGATGAGTTATTGAGATAGATGAGGCTTCAAAAGTATTATTCTATAGGATTGATACCCTACATCTTTTCTTTAAGGGAGAATGATGTGTATTTGATACCCATCTTGATATAGTTACTCCTCCAACAATACTGGTCCATAACTTAATGCATACCCCACCTCTAGTATAGTGGTATAGATAAATCATCTTGATGGTTCTATGGATGATATCATATAAATATCTTAATAAGAATAAAATAAATTCTCCAGACCAAAGTAGTTACAAAATGTCATTGTAACCATTTTCACATTGGTCTCTAGGATATACATCTATAATCACTATGTTCTTGCTTCTATGGGTTATGGTGGTGGAGCTAAAACTATATCCTCTTGTCCCTTAGTACACTTGGATCATAAAAAATAAAGGGCAATCATTCATCAACTCCCCTTGTTGGACTTCAGACGATGGATTGGGATTTTCCCAAGTATAATATTCTCTTTTTCATGGGGAGCATTCCCATGATCATTTTTATTAGTACCATGTGGAGGAACTCTATGATAACTAATAAATACTTCACGATATGGAGCAAATTCATGGTGATAAACTTATTCATAAAGAGGAGTACCTCTATTAGAATTTTAAATGATATCAATTGTTGGGAGAGACAACTCAACACACCTAATGGGTGGTAAGGGATTCAATCCAACACTCCCTGGGTATTCCCCACTCAGAGTATCTTGGATGGCAGGGTATGTGATGAAACTTTATAGAGGATTATAAACTGGATAAACGATAACAACATTCACCAAGTGTTGTAATTATAAGGTATGTATTATGGAATATTGAGCATAAGTGGTTTTGATTAGCTCAATCATTCAATGGGTAATATTTTAATGACAATGATGTCTGTTGGTTGGATCCCTCCTTAGAAAATAATGGGGAAAAATCCAACATAATGATACTATAACTCCACCACCTCATCTGAATTGCATAATTTTACTTCACTATTCTCTAGGGTAAAACAGACAAAAATGTGACAATTAGTGAAAGGGGTCCTTTCCCCTAATGAAATCCCTATTTATATGCTCACCGGTGTGGTGTTATGGATTCAAGATCCTATAAATATATTTGTTAGATCAGTATAAAACCATAATACTCATATTTATGGCAAATAATATTGAACAATTAATATTATATCAACTATTTCAGGTGAATGGAGTGAGGTAACCCCAGAGTTATTATAGAAACAATGGTAACAACATAAACCTAGGTATATGAAATCACTATATATAGGAATCTGATGTTAATATGATATTGAATTGGACTAATCATATTGTTTTTACATGAATTAAAGTATGCATTTAATTATAATACATTCAATTACCTTTTATATTAATATTTTTATTGAATTTGGAAAAAACAATAACACACAAAACTCATGTTTATTTAAAATGAAGGAAATTGTATCACTATATAAAAAAATTCTTAATCCATAACATTTCATCAATATATCCCACAAATTCATCACATAACATAACCTTATGGAGTCATCATATTCATTACTTTTAATTATATTGTAGGGAAATATAAACATAATAAATGGGTGAGCTCTGCTACCCAGTAATGGTAAACATAAGAGATAATAATCAAATACCACCACTAGGAATAAGATGAGTATATGGGTATAATTAAGATACATAAAAATATCCAACCTAACAAATATTAGATAATAACAAGTTAATAAATCTTGACACATAATAAGAGAATAATAAACAGAGTGTTTTAATAAAAATATCCCACAAGATCATAACATAGTGATGAGAATATGCAGAAACCTCTAAAAAATCTTCAATCATTGTCATAAAGATTACTATTGTGAATATTACTTCTATGAGCCACAACATCAGTGCCAAAACATATAAGAAACCAAAATTTACTCAGGAATACTTATCCTACAAGATATAAAGTTTAATATAATGCATTAGAGGGCGATATAGGACCCCTCCCAACATCATGAATTCATATGAGTGACATAAGAAATCAATCATTCATTATCTCATTAATATCACATGGAATGAAAATGAGTTACATTTAAAAAATAATAAATAACCAATTATGTCAAAATGGTGTTCATGTCCTTTTCAAATGGGGCCACATAAAGAAATCATTCATAATTCCATCAGTAATATTAACATGATAAACCCATGTAATGTAGATGGTAAGGAAATGAAATCATGTAAAATTATAGGTAAATACTATTCAATAAATCTAATAAATCATTTCATATTTAAATAAAATGTATAAAGGGTATATGGTTGAGTTAGTAATTATCCCCAACTAATCAATGTATGTTATCTGGGGGGACAACCTTCAACCAAATGAATCAATAATAGGGTATTCAGAAAGGAAAGTCATTAGAATCATGCATAATGGATTATTAGGAATTAAAAAGTATGTGATGGATCATTCCACCAAATGAGAAGGAAATTACAAAAGTCATCCAAAGAAATATGGTTGATTGTTACTTTATAATAATATCTTTGATTATATAAAAATAATTTTTAAAGATATGGATTTAGCCAAAAATAATATTCATTATCTTTAGGAAAACATTATTCGTAAAGAAGAAGCATCCATGACCATTTTGAAAGTAATTATATAGAAATAGTTAATAAATAAATAAGTGTAAGATTTTATTTTTGAAAATAATTTATTCATAGAATGGAAGTGTCATGAATAAATTGATGGTGGAAGGAGGTGATCACACAGAAAACATTAAAATGATATTATTTTTATACATGTATGAAAACGATCCACATGAAAAATGATTTAAATTTCCTGATTTTTTTATAAGATCATGTCACAAACCATGTTGGGTCTCCAACCATCTCGGTGTGAGACCCGATCTATGGAATGGCCTGGGGGGCGTACTGATCCCAACATGCTGTCAACTAGTGCCTATGTATCAATAACATGCTTTGGGAAGGATTTTTACCCAACATTATACGTATGAACAACAACAACATTTAATATGGAAAAACTGAAATTTCACCACCAAACAAGACCTCAACAATTTTTCATAATTAAGTTTTACACTTTAAACAAAATAACTAAATGGGACTCCTATAAAGAAAAATAAAAACACCAACCCAAACCTTCATGACACATGAGGAACCTCATTCTCAAGCTTCCACCACCAATACCACAAGATAAGACCACTAACAAACCGCACCATGATCACTAAACATCTTAGATTTACTTGGAATAAACATAAAACAAGACTTAAATACATCCAAGGGTGTATGTAGGGTGTGATCCAAATCCCAGTAGGATGCCACCCAAGAATGAGGTTATATGATACACCATTAAAAAGATACTATAACATGCTCATCTAAATTAAATCTTTTAGACACACTTCTAATAAAAACATTTACTTGGTAAAAAGTTAAAAATAACACTTTGAAGGAAAACTATTTCCAAAAAATAGGATTAAATGTGAAAATAATTTTATAAATAGCACACATAGTCAAGTGTTTCTCTATATATTGATGGATGACACCACATCATATATAGTAGATCATCGTGGATAAATCCCCTAGGGTTAATCTAGCTCAAGTAGGACCCTGAACATCGTACCTCAGTGAAAGGTGGTATAGGAACCACAACCACCAACGTCCTTGTGTAAGAGCCACTAGAGAGGAGAAACATCTAAAACTATTGTGGTGAAAAATCATTATTATAGTTTATTTAGTTTTTTAATAATCAATCTAGCTAAGTGATACTGGGAAAAGACACTTCTATGTTATAATAACTCAGATGTCACAACATTTTTATTTTAATTTATTTAATATTATAATGGAGTGATATTGACTTTCTCTTGTTAGAGGACAAAAAATTTAATTTTTTGATGGTTTTTAGTTGTTTCATGGTTAGCTCGCATGGTTAGTAGTAACTTTGTGAGGCCCATGCAGGTGCCCAGGCGAGGCAGTGGAGTGGAACATGGCTTGTGCACGGTCTATTAAACATTGTGGAAAGAGTTTGGATAAGTGATATAAGTTGGAAGTGCTGAGCAGCATGGTTTGAGCACGATTTTCTCAACTGTGAACCTATGTGATGGTAACCGTGTAGGTGCCCATCCTAGGAAGGTCCCAACGCATAGTTAATGCTTGTTTAGCACACAGTCTAGTAGCCCGTGTGCAAACCGTGTGCATGTTCATAAATATATATATATTTTATTTTATTTTATTTTTCCTTTCTTCCTTTTCTTATTTTTTTATTCCCTCTTGATTCTTCCTCCATGTGCGTCATGCGGGAGGAGTACCTCCCTTCCCATGGTCATTCGTCTACCTCTTTCTCTATCTCTATTCATTAGAAAAATCCACCTATCTCCTTCACAGATCTTGCTCAGTTCTCCGATGTAAGTTCTCTTTCCCTCAATTTATCATCTTATTTGGATGATTTTCCCCTTATCATCACCCTATTCAAATCATCCAAAACCTAGAATTTGGAGCTAACCCAGATTTCGGTTTTTCTTCACTGTTAGGGTATGTGAATGGTCTCTTGGGACCCCTTCATGCATATTATGTCATTGTACATTGAAGGAGAAGTGGATTGGCCCATATCGTCTTGTTTCCATCGTATGATTTATGTGTTTTATTCTTCTATTTTGTTTCTCACCTTTTTTTGGGATCCTAGATGATTTAGGGTTCCTATAATTGTTGTAGAATGTTTGTGGATCCTTGAAATGTTGCGTGCAAATTCTTAGATATGCATTTATATGTACATATATACCTTCCTTGCACATTTTCCATCATGGAATGGGGAAATTGTACATTGGGATTAAGGGTATATATATATATATAATAATGCATATGTTTGTGAAAGTGAATAATGAACTTTATCAATGAATTCAAGTGTTGAATTGTTATAGTTGGATCTTATCCTCTTGAGGTAGGTGTCACTCTGAAATTTATTTCCTTTGAAATTCTAATATGGATGTGCTTATTTGAATTTTATGAAAGAATAAATATATTTGATATCCTTGTGTTTATTTGAACACATTTGAGTAGTCCTTTTCTTTATCATAAATGGTTGGTTTTTTGAATCCTAGTTTTATGACTTAAATTTGAATAATTAATTCTTCTAGGCATTCCATGAAATGTATTTAGGTCATTTTACTTGTTTAAAATTGAGGCAATGGGTTCTGGCACAGTTTGGTTTCATTTGGGTGAAAAAGATATTTTGAAGGGATTGTGATTGTAAATTGAGGTGCGACCTCAATTGATTTCAAATGAAGTTTTCACATTAATTTAATGGTGGTTTGAAATGGGAGTGTGTTTTATCCCATATAAAAATGCCTCATCAGCTTCTCTAAAATGGGGTTTGATAGAAATGAAAAGGGTTGTTCCTTGTTTGGTTTTTCATAGTGTAGATGAAAATTCAAATGAGATAAATGTTTTGGTTTAACCTTTAAAAATATTTTAAGTGGTGTTTTATGGAAATTGTAATGGAACCAGGTTCTTTGAGCATACATTGTAATTTTCAAGAAGAAATACTTTGTGTGTGTAGGGGGGGCTTGATATGCTTAAGCTTGGGTTTTTAATGTAGGATCCATTTTGGTGTTTGATGGGTATCCTTATTTAAAAATGGTGTTTATGTTATATAAAGTGGATATGGAATTTTCCCTTGATTTATATAGTTAAGATTTGATATGCTTATGCCTTCCTTGTAATTGTGTCTGAAATTTGAGATTTTTTGGAAACAAATTTTCAAATGTTTATGAAATGAGTGAATACATGATTGACACTTGTGGTGTGATGTTGATTTCCATTTTTTAATACTCTTATTGTGGAAGGTTATTTTTTTGTTTATGTGATTGATTCTTGTGTTGTGATAAATGGGTGGTTCATTGGTCTCTCTTATTGTGATTTGGGGTCCCATGGGTGTGAGATGACAGATTAGTTTATTAATTATTTAATTAGTTGAAACCCCAATGATCCCGGTGGGATGCATAGAGGATGTAGGGGTTGGGATTAAGGCTACCCATGGGGTGTGTCGTGTTCACGAACTTGGGTTCAGGTTGTTAAGTATGAAAACAGTGGAACTTAAGTGGTTACTCTATGGTTGTTATCTTTAATAGGTTAAAACGGGATTATGAACGGAAATTTTGAGAATTGGGTTAATTTGTTAATATTGATTGTAATTGAGTTTAATTTTATTTTTTCTCAATTAGTAAAATATAATAAGGGAGTGTCTGGTAATTGTGTTAATGTGTTAAGGAATTAGGGTGATTCATGTGTTAAAGGAAATGTGAAATGTAATTGTTATGTAGGATTTTCTTTGTTGGAAATGTGGTATATTTAGTTTATAGATATATTTAAGAATGTTCACATGGCTTAGTAGAGTGGGGTATTTACATGAAGTTCTATACCCACGGGTTAAGTTAAACTGAGGCTCTAAACCCCACCCCACAATTCACCTGTTAGGGATGGAGAGAGATCTCTATTCCTGTAATGGATGAATTCCACCCGGACCGAGGCTTAGAGTTGATGATAATGTGTTTGTTTTTATGTTTTTATCCCTAGTGAGATAAGGACATGGTTTATTTCACTTATGCATGGTAATTGATAGGATTTGACCGTAGTGTCAGTTATTTAATACCCAACCCATGGAAAATGTGATGAAAGTAATTAAGTTATGAAAACAAGTAAAGGTGATGAAATGTGAATAATGAAAAAAATGTGTAAAGTTAGTATGGTTAGTTAATGAGACATTGCTTATTCTTATTTACCTATTCATCCCTCTATCATGTGCTATGTGTTTTTCGACATCTGACCTAGAGGTTAGGATGACCGGACCTTGTATTCCAGCTCCCTTGAGAACTTAATTCTTTGTTGGGTTTATTTTATTTTTTTGATTTGTTTGTTAGTCCATGTTTGGCATGGAATATTGAGATATGTTATTTCCATTGTTTACATTGATAATGATGATGATTATTTCCACCATCCCATTCCTTGTTGTTATTTGAGTACGATGTTCCCAAGTGTCCATGGGAGTTTATTTGACCCTTATTGGAAAATGTTTTATAAAGTGACTCATTCCTATAAATAAGTTAAATGGGTGTTTTAGTGAATGTAAAATAGTTTTTTATTGTTTTGATAAGGCTTTATCCCATGGATTATTTTTCAATTGCGTGTGTTGGGTTTTTGGGAAGTAATGGGAATTTTTTAGAAGATGTTTATGGATTTAGATTGTTTTATATAGAGATAATTATTTATGTAAAACCCACTTTCTACATTTATTTTTCAAAGTTTCATTGATGACTAGCCTTAGGAGACCTATTTTATAGTTTTGACGGTTGGGGTCTCCTACTCAGATTTTAGCTCATGCCTATATCTTCTAGGTTCTCTTTTTGATTTGTCTTACTATTTGTGGCTGACTTGAAAGAGAGTTGGGTGGAGATGTTTTGATTCTCATCCAGAGTTGGTTAGTTTTCATTATTGCATGCTTGTAGCTTCTTCCATAGTTATTTGTTTCCACCCACTACCTTCTTATTTATTTATTTCAGTTATTACATTTATATCCATTTTTTTGTGTTTACATTTGTTTTGGGATAAATTGTTCCCAAATGATTTATGATGATGCCCAGGTGCTAGTCGCCAGCACGTGAGGATCAAAAATGCCCTTTGGGCCTTATTGTGTTTTGGCTCAGGTGTTGAGTAGAATGGAATCCCGGGCCAGGATGTTACAATGTGGTATTAGATCCAGGTTTCTAATGGTACCTAGGTTTGGTATAACCAATGTTATTTGGAGATGTTTGTGTAAAAGTGAGTTTAAGGTTAACTGAGCTTGAGAGGTAAGGGCAAGGAGAGTCTTGATAGCTCTTTCTTATCCTTATGATCATGCTACTAGGAAAATATGGGTTTCAAATCATTGTTTTGAGTTGTCTTGGGATGTTTGGAAGTTTGTATTTTATTTATGTTTTGATCCCCTTTGAGCATATGTGTGATATTGGGTTTCACTCTTGGTCTCGGGTCGAAAAATAAGGACAACATGAGGTGCGTGTTTGGAACACATGGCCTGAGAAACCTTGTGGTGCCCATGCGGTCAATTATGCCTCTTATATATAGTGTTTTCATAGTTGGATCATGGTCCCCCAATCATTGGGATAATACATCCATAACACTATTCCTTGTTCGATTGGTCTGTTTTGGACTCCTTTTGATTCTAGATTTCCCCAAAGGTTGTTTTTTCACATTGGAGATGGATTGAGGAGTGTTGTGTGGATGTGGTTTTTGTTATTCTTAAGTGGGTTCTTGTATAGTGCTCGTGTGTTGTTGGTTTCAAAAGTGTTGATTTAGAAATAAATAGTTGTTTTAAAGGAAATATTTATTTTCAAATTCAATTTATTGGAAAATGTGGAAGGGTGAACATTAAAAAATGATTTATGAAAATATCTTACTTTTTTTGACATGGTGTTTTGAAAGTAAATTGATGTTTTAATTGGAATCCTTGGGTTCTTGGTTTTCAAAATCAAATTATCTTTTGAACAAGATTTCGTGTGGATTTCTTTGTTTGGTAAATGTGTGGGTTCCTCAAAGTTTTTTGTGGTTTCAAAGTGAAATGTTTGTTTTTTGGAAAATAACATGGCGTGAGGTGATTTTTGAAAGATTCATTGGTGAATAGTATTTTTTTCAATGGAAAATTTATTTTTTAACGATTTTTGTGATTCTTTTGAGGGTTTTTGTGGCATTGTTAGGGCTTGAAGAGTATTTTGATTCTTTAATTTATGGGGAATCATTTTTTTGTTAAAATAGGCATGGATTACCAAGTTAGATGTCTAGTTCCATTGTTTTTCCCCTAGGATGGTTGATTGAGTTTTTTTGGATACAATTCTTATCCTTACACCAAGTAGAGTAGTGGATTGGGAACTATCCTTATGAGAGAAGTTGAGTTCTGGCTTATAGGTTTTAGTTGAGTCTGAAGAACTAAGTAGATTTGGGAAGCTATTCTTTTCGTGTAGGTTATCTCAATTTTTGAACTTGAGTTTTGGTTGTCTAAATCTTGTGTATATTGTGCACGTTTTCTCATTGATTTATTTATGTTCTTGTTTGTTAGTAAAAGTGAGAGGCCATTGGTCACAATCAAGTAACTAGGTTGTTTGATCTACCAACCGAGTTTGGTATACTAGATGGATTTTGACTGTGGCCATTTGGATACATTATGTGAGGGTAATCCTCTCTTTGACACCTAAGTTATCTACATAAATTGTGTCTTGAGGTGATACCTCTTTTCATCCTTAGAATCTTCTTTTGATGGTTCTTTCCTTCTTGAGTGTGGAAGTTCCTTGTTTGATAATGTGTTTCTCTTGGATGTTTAGATGTTTGAGGATTTTTTTCTATTAGTTCTTCTTACTCCCACTATTCTAGAGGAAATATAAATGGTGGGGAGACCATGATAGAAGTTACCATGAGAATTATGTTTACTTATTTGAGGTTCTTCTTCCAGTAGAACTTGTAGACGTTGATGCTTTATGGTTAACTATAGCTTTTGTTTTGATGGTTTTGTTTGTTACCTTTGAGGTTAAGCTATGGGGAGTGTTTCTTTCGGGTAATTCATCTCTAATATTTTTTTTTCTTTCTCCATTACTCCAATAAAGACATTATGGGGACGAAAAGTTGAATGGTGGGGAGATTGTAATACCCCGAATGTCATGATGTTTTTATGTTAATTTATTTAATCTTTTAATGGAGGGGGATTGAGTTTTAGGGGTTTTCAGACTGAAAATTTATGTTTTTGAAGGTTCTTAGCAATTGAATAGTTAGATCGCATGCTTAGTAGTAACCGACCGAGGCCATTGTGGGTACCTCGGTGAGCCGGTGGAGTGGAACATGGCTTTCTCATGGTCTATTAAACTATGTGGCGAGCATGAAAATGGGTGTTGTATGTTGGTATTACCGAGAAGCACTATTTGATTATAGTTTTCACAACTATTTTTCTGTGTGTAGGTAACCATGAGGGGTGCCTATCATAGGAAGTTTCCAGCGCATAGATAGTACATAGCCTCATAGCCTGTGCACAAACTGTGTGCATGTTCATAATATTAAATCTCTAATTTTTATTTTATTTTTATTTTACCATTTCCTATTTTTTCTTCCCTCTTATTCCTTCCTCCCTGTGCGTCACACGCCTCCCTCCATCTCAGTCTCCTCTTCATTTGATGAATTCTTCTGAATCCTTTGTGTATCATACTTGGTTCTTCAAGGTAATTTCATCTGCCCTCATATCCTCCTCTTATTTAGCGGATTTTCCCCTCATTGTCACCCTATTCGAATCGGCCAAACCCTAGGGTTTGGTGTTAACATGGATATCTGTTTTCCTTCAATGTTATGGTATAAAAATGGCCTCTCAGGACCCCTTCAGGCATATTACATCATTTTCCACTGAAGGCGAAGGGGATTGGCCCTTATCCACATGCTTTCTCTGTCCAAGGTAAGTTTTTTATTCTACTTTTTCATTCTGCACCTTCCATTTGGGTACCTTGACAATTTAGGGTTCCTAGAATTGTTGCGGAGTGTTGGTTTCCCATAAAATGTTGTGTGCACATGCATTGGTACATGATTATATGTATATATATACCTTCCTTTCACATTTTCCCTCAAGGAACAAGGAAATTGTACATTGGGATTAGGGGTATATATATATAATAATGCATGTGTGTGTGCAAGTTTAGGGTGGTCTTTATAAAAGTATTCAAGTGTCTAAGTGTTCTGGCTAGATCTTATCCTCTTGAGGTAGGTGTCACTATTCAATTTTTTTTCTTTTTAATTCTAATATTCATGTGCTTTATTTCCCTTTTATGCAATTATAAATGTATTTGATATACTTGTGTTGATTTTTACCCATTTTCATATTCCTTGTCCTTAGTATAAATGGATGGTTTTGTGAATCCTAGTTTTATGATTTAAATTGGAATACTTAATTGTTCTAGGCTTTCCATGAAATTTATTTGGGATATTTTAGTGGTTAAAAAGTGAGGCAATAGGTCTTGGCCTAGTTTGGTTTCATTTGGGTGAAAATGATATTTTAAAGGGGATTTAGTTTTGAATTGAGGTGTGACCTCAATTTATTTCAAATGAGGTGTTCAATATTATTTGAAATTGTGGTTTGAAATGGTAGTATGGTTTATTTATTGTAAAAATGCCTGGAGGGAATCTTTAAAATGGGTTTTGATGGATATGAAAAGGGTTGTGCCTTGTTTGGTTCTTTTAGGGTATATCGAAATGGTTTATGAGATAAATTATTTGGTTGAACCTCTAAAAATGATTTAAGTGGTGTTTTAAGTAAATTGTGGTGGAAGAAGAGTCGTTGACCATACATTGGATTTTTCAAGAAGAAATACTTTGTGTGGGGGGGTAACCTTCATATTATTATGGCTTGGGTTTTAAAAGTATGACACTTTATTGGTGTTTTACTAGTTTCCTTATTTAAAAAGGGTGTTTTGGTTTTATATAGTTGATATAAAATTTTCCCTTCATTTATATGGTTATGCTTGTATATTCTTATGCCTTCCATGGAATTGTGTCTTAAATATCAGATTGTTTGGAAATATATTTTTAAATTTTTATGAAATGAGTGAAGGCTTGGTTGGAACTTTTGGTGTGATGTTTTTTCCCTTACTGAACCCTCTTATTGAAGATGTTGATTTTGTTTTTTATGTTATTGATGCTTGTGTTGTGAAAAATGGTTGGGTCATTGGTCTCTCTTGTTGTGATTTTGGGTCCTCTGAGTGTGAGATGATAGATTGGTTTATTATTTATATAATTAATTGAAACCCCTATGATCCATGTGGGAGGTATGGAGGATGTTGAGGTTGGGATTGAGGCTACCCATGGGGTGATCTGTATTCACAAACATGGGTTCAGGCTGTTAAGTATGAAAATGGTGAAACTTAAGAGGTTAATATAGGGTTGTTATGTTTAATAGGATAACATAGGCTTATGAAAGGAAATTGTTATAATTGGGTTAATTGGTTAATATTAATTGTAATTTAGATTAATGTTATATTTTCTTAATTGATAGCAAGGCATAAGGGAGTGTTTGGTAATAGTTTTAATGATTTAAGGCATAAGGGTGATTCATGTGTTAAATAACATGAGAAATGTGATTGTTTGGTTGGATTATGTTGGTTAGTAAAGTGGTATATGTGGTTAACGGACATGTGTAATCATTTTCACATGGCTTGGTAGAGTGGGGGTACTGACATGAGGTTCTATGCCTAGGGTTATAGTTAGAATGAGGATATAAACTCCACCCCACAATGCATGGGTTTAGGAAGGGGATGGAGCAATTTTCCCATAATGGTTGCATTCCACCCAGATTGAGGCTTCAAGGTGAGGACAATGTATTTTTTGATATGTTTTTATCCCTAGTGAAATAGGGACTTGGTTTATTTCCCTTATTTATGGTAATTGACCATCTTTAGCTGTAGTGTAAGTGATTTAATCCATAACACAGGGAAAACGTAATAAAAGTAATTAAGTTATATAAATGAGTAAAGGTGATTAAATGGGAATAATGAAGAAAATTTGTAAAGTGATTATGTTTAGTTAATGACACCTAGTTTATTATTATTTACATTTTTATCCCTATAGTGCATCCTCCGTGCTTGTCGACTTGTGACCTAGAGGTTAGGATAATAGGACCTAGCATTCAAGCTCCCTAGAGAATTTACCTCTTGGTTGGGTTTGTTTGTTTGTTTGATCTCCTTATTAGTTCCATTTTTTTCATGTCATACTGAGATTTGTTATGCCCATTATTACCATTTAGTATGTTGATAATCATGTCCTCATTCCAATTCCTTTTTGTATTTTGTGTATGATGTGCCCAAGTGGCCTTGGGTGTTTATTTGAACCTTGTTAGAAAATGGTTTAATGTGATTCTTTCATCTAAATAAGTTAAATGGGTGTTTTATTTAAGGGATAACAGTGTGTGTGGTTTTGATAAGTCCTCATCCCTTGGATTTTTTTTCAAATGTGTGCGTTGGGTTTTTGGAAAGTAAAGATAATTTCTTAGATGTTGTCTATGTATCATGTTTGTTTTAATTAGAGATGATTATTTATGTAAAATCCACTTTCTACCTTTATTTTTCAAACTTCTATTGATTACTAGACATAGGATACATATTGCATATTTTCGGTGGTTTTGATGACATAATAGGTTTTTATATTAGGCCTATATCTTCCAGGTTATTAGTTGGATTCCTCTTGCTCTCTGTGGATGACATTGAGGAGAGTTGGGTGGAGGTGTTTTGATTCTCGACCTGAATCAGTTAGTTTTACTTCTTGATTTCTTGTATATTATTCCTTAGGTTGTTGTTTCCACCTAAATCATGCTTATTTATTTATTTTGGTTATTGAATTTATATCCATTGTTGTTGTTGTTGTTGTTTTTTATCTTTGTTTTGGGAGAAATAATTTTCAAAATACTTCTTATGATGCACATGCACTAGTCACCCGAACTTGGGGATCAATAATTTCCTTCATGCCTTGTGACATTTCAGATCAGGTGTTGGGTAGGATGGAATCTAGGGTTGGGATGTTATACATATCACTAGAACACTAATTCTAGTCCACACACATAGATACCTTGGATTCTCATGGGCTAGGTTAAAAGTTCACATGTCACACTGGTTGCGCCCAAATTTACCCTACAGGTAAAAGCGATCGATGTAGTACATGTAGGGGTCGAGTCCACAGGGACCGAAGAAGTAACCTTGAGACGCTATGATTTGGTGAAGGATGGGCTATGAAGTAGCTAACTTTGGTTTTGATTTTGGATGGTTTAAATAACACTAAGACACCTACGTGAATTCAATTTAATGAAAATGGGTTGATCTAGGATTATGCTCGGGGTGGATTGAATGAATTTTTCTTCTTTAAACAATTTTGGTTTTATTAATTCTTGATGAATCCATTCTTCAAAAATAACACTACCTTCATCATTTTCTGGTTTGGTGCTTACTAAACACAATTACTAATCCCCTATACACTTAGAGAACCAAATTCATGATCTCTCCGAGGTATATGGTCATTTAGTAATTGAATTTATTTTGCTCAAACACAGTAAAGATGAAGAGTAGAAATAACTGAAGAATGGATGGCTTAAATTAATTATCCATTTAACAACAATTCGTTCATAAAATAACATTCAATCCAGCCTTTGCATCCTCCTAAGATCAACCCATTAAGGGTTTAGCCCTCCATTGATGGTATACTCTCAATGGTGGGCGGAAGATGGCTAACAAGAATTGGATTGAAGAAATTAAAACCGCGGAAATAACGAGCACTCCTCCGTGTGTGTGAATGAAATTCACACCTATGTATGAACTAATTCACAACAACATAGAGATATCACTATTCTTTGTGATTATAAAGTTTTAATAAATGAAATGGAAAATATATAAGAGAATAAGTTGATTAAGAACATAAAGATACAAAAAAAAACTTACATGGAAATGGAAAACATTACAAAGGAAATTTGGAAGCAAAACATTACAATGAAACAAAGCATCCAAGATGATAAGAAAATTTTCCACCCCCATTCCCTTCACCACTATCTTCTTATATAGGCATATTATGAGCCTTAGGTACATCCCCCAACAATTAATTCACCCCCCAACAATTAATAGAGTCAAATGGAGGGTGAATAATCAAAAGGAAATTGATGTTTCGAATTTGACCCGGAAAACTGTCCAGATTCGTCCACCATATTGACGTGTGAATTAGAAATTGAATACGGCCGAATCAGGAGGGGCTGTAGAAGAGAAATATCTTCATCCATCTGTCCTCTATGAGCTGTAAATATTTCAGGAAATATCGCTCAGCAGTTTGGAAGTTATAGTCGAAATAGTGGGACGGAATTTTGAGCATTAATGTCATGTCCACCATTTAAATCTCAACTTCAGATCCATTTATCATCATGATAACATCAGAATTAGCTCCGGCCACAGTTGAATAAAATGATCCTCATATTTTTATCTTTATACTGTATAAATTTGAGCTTCATTAGGCTTGGTTTCTGGGCCCCACATTTGTTTGATGGGCCTGAGGCCCATTATGCTTTTTCCAGCATGTTTCTGCCTTCAGGCGCAAAATTATCCATCTTCCTTTGTGATTCATACATAGGACCTAAAAGATAAAATGTTCCAAACAAAGTGATCAATCATATCCCAAAATTTCAAATTAAAATGATGAATATTGTAATTTCCAAAAGCAAATTATTGAGTGGGCCCAAATTGACATTTTAAGCATGAATTGCACAATGATGGGAAATGAAGTTCAATTTCTGAATTGGACTAAAATTGATGTTTAGGAACTTTTAAACACATTAATATTAAGAACTTAACAATGAATATTAGCCACTTTCAGTGACTAATCACACATGTACGCCCACTCTCACAAAAAAGGCAAACATTTCAAGGGGATAACCATTCTACATAAAACAACCCATTTACCATTTTCCACACACCAAAGAAAACCCCAATTTTAATACCTTAACCATCACTTATATAATTCATAAATTTCCCTTTCATAACATAAGAGAAACACTCAATTGAAACCAGCCTAGTCAATGGGCCAAGCCCTTTCATAAACCTAGTCGCACTCTAAAACCATTTTTTTAAAATCATTCCTGTCATCATTCAAAAATTTCAAAATTTATACTAAAAATGAATAACATGTCTAACATGACCAAAATTATCCATTTTCCATTGAAAATTCCCATTTAAAAACATTGCATTATAACACACACAAAACATATCCATTTCCTTTGTTAAAGTTCATTTCCAACCTATAAATATACTAATCACATAAAAAACACTATTCTCACAACATAATCAAACAAAATAACACATTATAAACTCAAAAAAACATATTAAATCCATCTAATAATGTTAGGGTATGAAACCACCTACCTCTCATAATAAACGTTTGAAAAATGGGGCAACATCCCATCCAAAACTCAACCACACTACCAGAAGGATAGAAGAAAAAAAAATCATGAAGATCAAACTCAAAAACCCATGATTAAAACCATAAATCAATCTGTATAACCACTAGAAAAATGAACCCTCGAAAAGAGAAGAGGGAAACCCTAAAGGAAGAGGAAACAAATATAGAAGAGGACTGAAATGAGAGATATTGAATGATCCACACCCAAAACACCCAAGAATTGAAGCCCAATGAGAGTAGGAGAAGGATTGAGTCATGCCTTGGGCTGGGGAGTCTATGGGGGTCGATAAAGGGGGCCAAAGGGGTTAAAATTCAGAAGAGAGAAAAAGAGGGAAAGCGTTTTAAATTAATAGGCACATCCACACAGTTAGCCCCCACAATTTTCTAAACCATGCAAAGACTGTGCAATGGCCTATGATCAAGGATACCCTACTGCACCCATACATGGGCCAAGGTGCATGGCCGTGTGGTAGGTTCTATCTCCTACCACATGGGTTCATGGGTTGGGCACGTTATTACCACTAACTGTGTGCCAACTATACACAGGAGCCTTCCCACTCAAAACTCTCCATTTTACTCCAAAATTCAATGGAAACCCAAAGGGGGGAAGCTAGACCAAGGATAAAAGTAAACGATGCACCATGAAGTTTAAACCTATCACACTCAATACCTAAGAGAAATGGATGAGAACCTGACCCGAACTTGAATAAAGGCAAACATAAAAAACTGAGTGTGATAATTCTCCCCACCATAACGCTTTCTGCCCCCATAAATCCTTCTTAATTTTGATTCCAAAGAGATAACTGGTACTCCTTCTCAACCCAAGGAAATTACCAATGAATGAAAAATTATGAGATGACTAAAACGCTACCAGCTAGAAACAGAGGTTTATCAGCCGAACTAGGGAGACCAAAATGGACTTTCCGCTATGTGTCACCTTCCCTCAAAGCTAAGACACCTCCAGTTGATAGAACAAGGAAGTAAACTCTGACCATGCACATTCCAGACTCTTGAGTCAAAAACACCCCAGAACATACCAAATAAAACTTACTCCACTTGTATGAAATGGTCAAATAGAATCAAACCACATCCCGAAACAAAACACCTTAAACACTACCAAACGAGCCTCAAAAAATTTACCTACAAAAAATAGTGAATTAGAATAGGTCTACCACCAAACTGCATCTATATAATCATTGGACAAACCCCAATCCCAATGTGTAATAGAAAAGGAACATGGGGGGTTAGATATCTCCGAAAAATTCTACCTACTATCAAGACATCACAAGTAACAAAGCCAAATTACTGACACAGGGAGGCCCAAACAAACTCCCCACCATAAGAAACAACATAACACCTAAGATGAAACTAGGACACCAACATGGAGAGGCCTAAACAGTCTCCCCACCATAAGTACTATGTAGATTAAATGATCACCACGCACCGATGTGAGAAACCACACACAAACCCAATCCCCACTGCAAGGGGACTGGCAAAGGAAACTCTAAACCAATGGGAAAATTTACACAATCCACTACTCCAATGAGGCGTTACCATTCTAGGATAAACTCAAAACAAAAATGAGATCTACTCCCCGGGATGGCCCTATCTGGATAACCACACAAAGGCCCTCACCCATAAGGGAATGAGTACTAGGGTTCATAAATACAAAACATCCCACGTCTTTACAACCAATAAGGGACTCTCCCACCATCACAAAGCCCAACATTGAGGAACATAATCCCCATATCCCCTTTTAGAACACGGGACAACTTGAAATGATATTGCTAAAGAATGTGATTTTAATTTCCTCCATTTTCAACACTGATGATAGAGATTGGATAAGAATCCATTACACTCACGGGGCTCCTGAATTCACGTTACCTTCACTCTGGGACCTATGGATGGAGCTCTAGTGATTGAATCATCTCTTTCCTTGTAGTTAGGCATTAAAACCCTCAAACAAAACCTCTTTTTCTAATTCCATAAGAAACTATACCACCATCGATTCAACACCATTAGACAAAACACACCCCGACATCCACTTAATTCCACGTGACACATTCACCATGACAAGGGCTTAGATGGTGTACACGCATCACCCCTTATTACATTGAATGAGTAAAAATTGGAGGAAGGACACATAGAATTCACCTTTTTCTAAGATGGAAAATTTTGAGATTTCCCAAAAGGAAACAAAATTATTTCAAAATAGAGCTTCTTGGAAAAAATTGCACAACCTCTACCCTTACAGATGAGCAAGAAAATGACACTGTATGGCATCACTGAACATGACCATTGTGAATGATCAAAACATTATAAGGATAGGGTCCTTAAAATGAGTCCCAAACATCACACAATTCCTACAAATGGTCATATCAGCCTCTTATGACCATACTTTCTACATTGGCGACCCAACATGAATCCCTTATTAGATGTGACCAAAAAAAGACCCAATGGAAATTAATGATTGCATAAAATGATTCAATATACAGACTATCACATTTCCTCACTATTATTCCCCTCACCATTTATAGGTAGGATATTTAGACACACAGACTCAGTGAATCCAAAACATCATTCAACTCCTATCAAATCTGTTATCCCACTATAAGAGGACTCGCTTATCCGAGATAGAGGAGAAGAAGGCTAATTTTCCGAATTTCAAGAAGATAGTCTTTATGTTGATCAAATTAAGGATCTACCAATGGATAATCACCTATGGCTACACTTCAATCATGTGTTAACTATTTATGGGGGCGTACACCAGCCAAGAAGGAGAACTACAGTCCCAATCAAACTAGTCTTTTTGCTAAACATACCATGAGAAAACATCGAACGCATGGGGTAAACTACTACAAAGGCTTCCTAAAACACTTCTCAAAAGGAAACAATAACCACCACTCAAAACCAACTCACCAATTAAACAAAAACATGGAACATCATTCAAACAAAGTGGTTTTCCAAATACAAAATAACACATAAAAACACTCCCAAAATACAAAAACTCACACCACACCTTTTTATTCAAATAAACATTCGAAAAAAATGTATTGGTGAGATTCACATTCACTAATAGTATCCCATATAGCCTTTCACATGCATATTTCTCATGAAAAACTAGGAACCCTTTTACTTCCTGCACATATCCTATGCATGCGACCACTCACAGTGATACTAAAAGTTAAAGAAAGACTATTAAACTTTCCAAAAATATCATTCAGTTCACCTCTCCATTTTGAACGTTTTTTACATCTTCTTTTCATAACCTAATCATAATAAAAATCAAAATACATTCAGATTTTAACAAAAAGTTTTCATAAAAACACCAACCATTAAAACAAAACCACATTTTCAACCCTTACACATCAAACTCAAAACATTTTATTTCAATTTAAAACATGCCTAGTTTCACAAAAAAACTCCATTTCATCCATAATCACTCATTATAAACACATTTATCCTCACTTAAAACATTCTTCCAGAAATTCATCAAACCTTTAAAAATCCTACAAATTACCAAATCAAAGGCTATTTAAAAATATCACACATAAATCCCTTAACATTTCATCCCATAAAAATAAATTCCAATATTTTAACAAATATCATTTAAAACAGATTTTCCCAAACCTGTTTTAACATATTTTAGGGTTTCCAAACAATTTATTTCAATTGACCACCTGTTTAAGTTATGAAAATCTAATCTCGATAAACTAAACCCCATACACTCAAAATAATTTCCATTTTAAAATCTAGTTTTGCACAATTTTCAAAAAAAGGTTTTCAAAATGGGCTTCCAAAACCCAATGAGAAACAATACCATGCAAGAGGAAATTATTTCTAGTGGGTGGCTTGGACATATGGTTGGTGTCCATACTCATATCACTCCACTATCACAGAAAGTGTTTTAGGTCAATGTCCCTAGCTCCATATGGATTTTCAGTCCTTTCAAGCACACAAGGCCATTGACACAACTCTATTTTCATTTCCTCAAACATTAACGAACCATAAAAACCAAACTAATCAAATGTAACCTGGCATCCCCTGGTGAATTTTGTCTCATCATGAGGTTTTCTTTCCAGACACCATACTTGTAATAAGAACTTCTTGTCTTGACAATCCTAACTCTAGTATACCTAGACTCTTCCCCAAGGAACATGACCCAAAGGAGTTAAGCTCCAATGATACCATTTTTCCAAAAACCATTTCGGGTCTCCATATGACCCTGTCCCTAAGATGGTCTATGGCATGGCCCGAGGGGCATTCCTAATGCGCACTATTTGGAATCTTGTGTATGGGTATCAATAAAATTCTTTAGAAACAATTTTTACCCAACTTCATACATATAAAAAACAAATTTTAATATTATAAAATTAAAATTACACCACCAAACAATCCCTTACCAATTTTTTAAAATTGAGATTTACACATTAAACCAAAACCCTAAAGGGGACAACAACAAAGAAAACTAGAAAATCCAATCCAAGCCTTCATTCAACATGAGTAACCACATCCTCCAAAATGCCACCACTAATCCCACAAGAGAAGAACACTAACAACCGACACCACAATCACCAAGCATATTGTCTTTACCTAGAATAAACATATGACAAGATCTAGATACACCCAAGGGTGTATGTAGGGTGTCAGACAGCGCCCGGTAGGATTCCTCCCAAGAAAGAGGTTCCATGATACAAAGTTAAAAATATAATCTATCATTCTTATCTAAATTCAAGCATTAAAAAACTCTTCTAAGAAGAATATTTATTAAGTAAATATTTCAAAAGGAACACATTGAATGAAAACCATTTCACAAACACTGGATTAAATGAGAAAGAGATTTTATAAATAGAAAACAAACTCAAGTGGTCCTCTGTTTTGTCGGTGGATGGCACCACACCGAATATAGTAGATCACCATAGTTAAATCCCCTTGATTTAACTGAGCTCGAGTGGGATCCTAGAACCTCGTACATCGATGAAAGGTTGTATAGTAACCAAAACCTTCATCATTATCATGCACGAGCCACTAGATATGAGAAACATCCAAAATTATATTAGATAACAATCATCATCATAGTTTAGTTAGTGTGGAAATCATCAATCCAGATAAATGAAACTAGGATAAAACACTTTATATCACTAGAGTATGAGTTCTAGTCCTACCACCAAGATACCCGAGATTCCCTTGTGCTCAAGATGAATTTCAAATGTCACACATACCACCACTTTAAAAAAAGGTCAATTATTTCAAGGGGATCGACCTTCATAAAACAACCCCTTTACCATTTTACACACACCAAAGAAAAACCCATTTTTAATACCTTAACGATCACTTACATAATTCCTAAATTTCACTTTCATAACATAAGAAAAATAGACAATAAAAACTAACCAATTCAATGGGCCAAGCCCCTTCATAAACAAACTCGTAATCTAAAACCATTTTTTAAATCAATATTTTCATCATTCTAACATTTCAGAATTTATACAAAAAATGAATAATAAGGAAAACATGCCCAAAATGATCCATTTTCCATAAAAACCCACATTTAAACATACATGAACCTTAGGAACATTTACAAATACATTTCTCAACTTAAAAAAAACCACTAAAACTCTATTTAGAAACATTGAATTACAACATAGACAAAGATATCAATTACATTTGTTAGAGTTTATTTCCAACCCATAAACACACCAATAACTTCAAAAAAATCATTCTCACCACATAACTAAAACAAAGAACACATTTATAAACTCAGAAAACCATATTAAATCCATCTAATAATTTCAGAGAATGAAACCACCTACCTCTCATAAAGAACCTTCTGCAAAAATGGTGTCAAATACCATCTGCACAACTACTGCACCCCATATAGGCATGAATAAACCATAATCATGAATATAAATCCCATAAACCTGAGATTAAAACACTAAATCAAACCCCATACCTGCTAGAAAACCAAAACTTGAAAAATAGAAGAGGGGAACACTAAAAGAAGAAGAAAAAATGAAAGAAGAGGACTTACATGATAGACGTTAAGGGATCCACACCAAAAAATGACCATTAATTGAAGTCATATTATAGGAGTAGATGGAGGGAGGCGTGCCTAGGTCTGGGGAGTCCATGGGGGTCGAGCAAAGGGGGATAAGTGGTTAAAATCAGAGAGTGAGAAAAATATGGAAAATGGTTTTACAGAGCTACCACAACCGCAAGGTTAGTTCGCACTATTTTACAAACCATGGGGAGACCATGCGATGGCGTCTACCTAAGGAGACCCACTTTCATGCTTACTTGGGCTAAGGCACATGGTCGTGTGGAGGTCGTGCGGTACATTCTGTCTTCTATCGCACAGATTCCTGGGTTGGGATCCTAATTACAACTAATCATGCACCAATAATGTATATGAGAATACCCACCCAAAAACTCTCCATTTTACTCAAACATTAAATTGAAACCCAAAGTGGGGAAGCTATACCTAAGATAAAAGGAAAATTTACCCAAAAATATTTAAAACTATCACACCTGATTCCTAATAGAAATGGTTGAGAACCTAAACCAAACCTAAAAAGAGGAAAACATATAAACCCATGTGTGATATATCATATAGTTAAAAATTAATTTGATAAATTATAAGTACATTTCAAAAAATATATAATTAATTTTGGAATGGAAGAAGGGAGGAACTCAACACAAAAAGAATACAGGGACACATCTACTTATAAAAAACACTTCCGGTAAAATACGAGTTAAGAGGAAGTAAAATATTGAGGCAATATACAAAACCACATGAATTTTCAATTGATATATTGAAATTATTTATAAATACAAAAAAAATTCCCCAGATTAGTTTTTCTTAAAAGAAATATTTTATTAAAATTATGATTAGAAATGAAATAATTATGGGTTGACTAAAATTTCTATAAAAACACTTTCATGTTGGGTAAATTTTAATTTGATGTACATTTTAATAAATTTCATGATATGTATATTAAAACATCATGAATATAGTAAAATAAATACATTTGGTATTAATCACACATATTAATTCCATTGTAGTTCAGAACAGTTTTCATACCAAACACTATTTCTAATTTTCATGTAAAGTTATTTTCTACATGTATATTAGTATTTTTTTTCTTATTTCCCACATCTAGTGTTTATAGTTTTGACTGTTTCAATAAGTCTCATCAGAAAAATGTTGATATTGTATCTTCTAAAAACGTTCATCATTATAATTTCATTAATGTTTCTATAATGGATTACTTATAATTATTGATGAAGTTTAAATTTCCTTGGATGATTACTTTACTATTTATTCAATAAGATGAAATTTTAAATGAATATTTTTTAGTTATTTTGAACCTATGAAAGGTGTTATCTTAATTATTGAGTCAAATGTTGATGTATATTTTATAGAAAAAAATTAATTATATAACAATTACAAAATTATTATACCAGTAATTTTTTTTATAATCATTTATGATATAATTTCATTTTTCTATTCAAGTATGTGGTAAAATCGACTCGATCATGAACATAACATGCTTAATGGTTGATTTTGAGATGATTTGATTGAAATATCATTAAACTAGTTTCATAATGTAATCATTTATTTTATTATGGTTATATATTGTAATTATAATGGATGTAATCGAATAAGTAAATTATATGAAAACTTTACATAATTTGAATTAATGATTTCATTCTAGTATGATTGTTCTAAATGATTGATTTAATGATAATGGTGTGTAGATCATATCATTATTAGGTTCACCAATATATCATACCAAAAAATTTATGTTATCATAAAAATCATATTTATCTATTAAACCAATTCTAATCACAATCCATGTATGTAAGTGATTAAAGGAAAAATGGAAATCAATCATCTCACTGAGGCGATTGTCTACATGTATGCATGGTTGATGATTTATTTTTCCATAGATTGGGAGAAATGGAAAACATGTTTTATTGTTTAAGACCCTAAAATATGATATAAATTTCATAAAGAATTTTAAAAATAACTTTTATAAAAATATGTGTAATGTGGTTAAAGAAAATTAGACAATACTTTAGGGGAGATGGTATTCCATGCTAGTAGAAATGTGGTTTTCACTTTTTTGGGAAAGAAGGTAAAACTAGTTAATGTATGTATCATAATTAAAATAATATAATAGTATAATAACGATAAAAATTTTATCAAAATTATTCAATGAAAATAAATATTATGATGAATAAATTTACATTATAAATAATAAATGAGGAGGAATTGGTTAGAAATATATACCTCAAAACTTTGGTTATCTCCATTCAGATAGAGATTAATTAAATGGGGGATGTAATTTTGAAAATAAAGGAAATTATTTTAGGTGTATAGGATTTTTTAAGGGATTTTTGGGAATATTTTTTTTCTGAAATAAGGTTTTTTTATGTGAGGGGACATGAGTAGTTTAAATCCCATTTTATAAGATAAAAGGAGTGAAATTTTTGTAAATACCCGAAACATTTTATTAATGGAATTTTAATTTTATATAAAATTTATCCAAAAATAATAAATAATACATCATATAATATATGAAGTATAACCAAAAATTAAATAATCAATCATTTTTTTAAAATTATTTTCCCTTTACCTCTTATGTAAATCATTTTTTCTATTTTGGTTTTCAATATGGGGACTAGGACTCACCTATGTACTTTATACTTTACTTTAAAAAATAAAATTGTCCTTATTTATATAATTTGGGTCTAACAATTCACATTTGAAATGTATTTTTAATAAATATTTTAATGTGATTAAATTTTATTTCAAATACTAATTGAAAAATGAATTAAAAACTATTTTTTAAAAAATAGAAATTCATTTCTAAAATGTAAAATATTATTTTATAAATTAAAAACCAAATTTTCACAAATTATAAATTCACGTAAAAAATAAATATTTTTTCTTTGAAAATAGTTTAATAAATCTATATTTTGCAGCTATATTCTTATAATGTAATAAAAGTGAAGTTATTTATTAAAATGGTATTTGTACTATTGATATAAAAATCAATCTCTGTAGAACAATTTGAAAAAAGGATGAGAAGATAATTTTTATATAATAAATAAAAAATGAAGTTATATTTATCTAAATGTTATTTTGAAATTTATAAATTTAGTTTTTAAATGAAAATATAATATATATGGAAATACAACTTTTATTGAGACATGATGTTTTTAAACATTAAATGTTTTTAATATTATTCGATATCAATTTAAAATTTAAAATACATTAATATTTTTTTCATATATAAATATATTTTAAAAGTATTCAATTTAATCTATGAGGATAATATATAAAATAATTATCAAAGTGGTTCTTTTAAAAGAATCGTTTTACTTTTATACTAAATACGCTTTTTTAATTACATTAAATGTAATTAATATTTTTTAAAATTTTATTTTATTTCTATTTTGTTATTAAAATATTTATTTTAATTATATATATAAATCATTTAAAATTTTAGTAATAATGGTTTTAATATTTATCAATAAATCATATATATATCTATAATGTTTTAATATCATTTTTTTATTTCATTATGTGTTATATTATTGGAAATTTATTAATTAAAAAAACAAAAAAACAAAACATCAATATATCTATTAGATATGTGACCAATGAATATATTTTCAATGATCATGGTTTTAGAATTCATATTTAAAATTACTATATTATCAATGAATATATTTATAATGACTAGATTTTATTCATATATATTGAGTAACTAAATCATTTGATCAATTCTCTCTCACATCACAAGGGATAGTTCAAATTTCATATTATAGATTTTTAAAAATAATTAATACTTTCTTTTTTATCTTCATCATTATGGGTTTGTTTGGTTATTGTTGATCTTCACATTTTAACATGATTCAGGGTATTTCCTAGTCAGAAAGATTGTATTCATTTTTAAATATTATCCCCAATTGATTTATCCAAATTTAATGGACGTATTTTATCATTGGTGAGTAATAATACATTGTGGGAAATACTTATTTATATATTATTTTTTAATCCTCCACTTAAGAATAAATTAAGTTTTGTTAGTTTAATTCATATCTCTTGTTACTTATTTCTTAATCATTTTCGATTCTTTTACAAAACTAGAAAAACAATATTATAATTACAAACACAATGTCTATAAAAAAGAATATTGTTTCTAAAAAACAATAGAGTCACGTTTTAGTAGCAATAAAGACTTCCTCCTACCTCCTTGACATTTAGAAGTGGGAGTGGAACATCACCAATCACATCTAGTGGTCATCATTTTACAGGATAAATAAAATGAAACTTACCATGAATATAACATGAAATGTTTAGGGACATCAAATTTTATTTATCTTCTCACTAATGAAGGATAATGGTTTAATGTCAATTATTGTACTTTTTTATGACGTTTTCTATTGGTAGTGGGGTTTTTGATATTATGATTTTTTTCCGATATACCCAATTCTAATGGTTGAAGCCTTTCTCCATTAAGGAGATGATAATGGATTCTTTCATTGAACTAGATTACTAGGGGTCATCTAATTACATAAAATAGCCTATTTCCTAGCTTGAGTCACCTATATATATTTATGATATTTCAATTGAACTATTATTTATTACATCCTTAATGAAATAAGGAAGGCTAGGCATGTGGTTTAAATCACAGAAATGTGGAACACTTTATTAAATTGAAATTAAATAGTGAGGCACTCGAAGTTTAGGGTCCTATGGAGACACTCAATTTATTGAGTCATGTAGTGGGATTAATGGTTTATGATCTAGTGGGGAAACTAAAAGATTAATATCCAGTAGATACACTCATTTTTTACAGTCGATTTAGGATTGTTAGAGTTTAGATATTAATGGGGATAATCAATGTGATAAAAATCCATAGGTGATCACTATGTGGTTTGAAATTTATGTAGAAGATTAGTTGTGTCAGAAATAATTTTGTGATATAATCTCAAACATGGTTCCATTGGATCTTGTTGAAAAATGGAATAAAATATTATATAGTTTATGATCCATATTTTAAGGTCATTTGACAAGACTAGACAATGAATTTTACCATCATCTATTAAAGATAGTCGTATAATGTAATTGAAAAAAATAGAGGAATGAGTATGTATTTTAAATTGGTTTAGTATAAAAATAAATGCTTTATATTGGACTTATTTATAGGGATTATAGAAACAAATCCTCACCAATGTTTGAATAAAAGCTCCAAGGGGTTGAATGCCATAATTTTGGTCATCCAAAGCAGATTTTCATGGGTGATATATAGTTTTAAAATTGAAATTCCCACATTCCATAAATCTCACATATGTTTGTCTCTATAATGGGGTGGTGGGGTATAAAATATAAGTAGAAGATATGGTCTTCCATAAACCATGGGTTGTGGAATATTTCCATTTATGAGAGGTAATATTCAATTGTATGTTGAATTTTATTTATGAGAGTGGGATGCATGTTCCCATTTAAATCATTTTAAAATACATTAAAGGTACTACATGTGGGGATTTTAAAAAATTACCTCAGCTGAATGATTTCATTGAAATATCTCTGATCATTGTTTCATGAGACACGACTCTTGGGGTAATGAAAATTGAGACCCGTTGGCTTCAAAAACATCCCAAAACCCATCAATGGTGGGACTTGAGGGGTATTTTTATAATTCTATATCATAAAATTCATTTGAATAATTATTATGAAAAAAATCATTGTTCAAACATGAAACATTTTCCTTCTATAGTGCCTTTAGATATTAACTCACACAACCCAACTAGTTTCCACAATTTTTCACCTTCCATCTCCATATTGTCTTATTCATATAATTTTAAAACATTGATCTGTCATGAAATAATTTTTTAAGTATTAACACCACTTTGATGATATGTACTTGAGAAATTGTATAAGACGTAAAGAACTATTGGAAACATAATCTAGATTCCAAAGGAATGTATTTAAATTTGTAAAATATTTTGATTCATTATTTCAGTTATATTAATCATCCTCAACATGATAATTTTTTATGGAATTGAATTAATGGATATTTTAATAGTTTTATGATGAAGGGGATCCTGAATTAGTTTTCATAATTTTGTAGTGAAAAATTATAAAACAAATACTAGTATGATATTTCATAATTTTTTTAGTATAATTTTACTTCTTGTGATAATTTTGGATTTTTAAAGTTTCATAAAAATAAAGTAAAATAATAATATTTTTAGTATTATCTTCATAAATAATTATTTTTTTTGTTGATAATTATTTTATAAATATAATATCAATATTATATAGAGAAAAAATAATTGTATTCCCAAAAAAGATCAAATATTCTTGTATTTGAGATGATTATATTTTTTACAAATTTATATATTATATTCCACTTGATTTTACATACAATCATCAAGAATATTTTTTTAGAGAATGTTACACATAACAAGGTGAAAAATAGGCATATTATAGAACACATGAAATGTATTTTACTAATATATAATATATTTTTTGAAAAAGAATACTACATGGAGTAATGAGTGAATATATATCTCATGAATATTCATTCATGCCGGTATATAAAGTAAAAAACTTTTTAATACAAGATAAAACAAGAAACAGCCTTTATGGAATATGGAGAAAAATGTTAATAAATCTATATAAATTATCCCCATGTAATGGAATTGGAATAACATCCTACATTTATGAATGAAATATTGTGGTTCTTGAGAATATAACTTGTATATCTTCAGATGACGATTTCCATCATTTCTTTATGATGATTATTTATTCCTTAATATGTAATGAATAAAATGTTGGTCATTGTGGTTCTCTATTGATGGACGAGTAAGTAAATCTACCCAAAGAATAATGAAATAATTTTATATTTAAGTGAACTTTAATTTCATTACAACACTTATTTCATTTTAAAACACTATTTTCTTTTTGGTTAGTTGTAGGAATGACACATCCATAAGATTTGGTACATCCCAAGGATAGATGTGAAATTTTATAATCGATTTAATATACCATTTTTAATATATATAAAAAATACAGTATAACAATATAGATTCTATAGTGATTTCATTAGGGACAATATTTTTATAAATCCGTACTAACTATCTTTCTTAAAATTATATTTAGAAAAAATCATTATTGAAAAAAATTAATTAAAGAGGGAATTCAAACCAATTCCAAAAAATATAATCAATTATAAATAAAACTTCTCTTTTTCAATTATGTGGTGATTGATTTATTTTAAAAAATTATTTTGTTAAAAATTAAGATTTATTTCTTTGGTGGAAAGAATCTCATATAGTTGTCGTTAAAACTAAAAAAAGTAATTAATCATCATTGGATCAATATCAATTATTACGTTTCTATTTCATTCAACTCCTTTTTACCAAAGGATCCTTTTAAAACTAAATTCATTCAATACCAATATCGAATTTAAAAAATCATGACTATTCTCATAGCCCAATTCATTCATATCATAATAGTATTATAACATTAACTATTACTCCTCTAAATGAATGACTATAAAATTATGTAATAACCAAATCAAAATATGATTGTAAATAAAAAATATTTAATCCCAAATAAATAAATCAATTAATCAGTGAAATTAAAATAAAAAAATAATGTGACTACTCACTCATGACTAAATAAGAATTAATCATGGTCAAATAAATAATTACAAGGAACTAAAAGAATGATAAATGAAATATAAAAGGTCAAAGTAATTATGTGGATAATTTTATAAACATTTCAATCATTTATGAAATAAATTTAAAAAATCCATAAAATCATTCTAATCATCTTATATATTCTTAGATTTGTATACTAAAATACTAAAAACCCAAAAAATTATAAACATAAACTATATTATTACACATTTTTTGTATTAAAGTGTGATTATTATTTCAATTTCATGTCCACTATTTATGTCCTTTGATTACCATGGACATGAAAAAGGGTGATAATTATAGAGTGATTATCATTTCACTATCTGCTTTAAATTCAAATATCATAGAATCATGATGAAACATCTTGTGTTTTAAACAATGGTTGTATCATCAACTATATTACATTATATGGTTGTGGAATAAATGGGTGTGTAGTTTTAATAGGAGAATACATTATTGGGTATCCTGGATACTCTTCACTTGATTGTGGCTTAAACAAAAGCATCATCAAATGAAGAACACATGGTGGAAGTTCATTAATTAATTAACATATATGTTTTACTTTGAATTATAAGGATAATTATCAAACATTAATTTTTTATGCCTCATATATTACAAGTAATTCATATATTGGTGTTTTATAGTTTAGTTACATAATTTATACATACATTTCTTTACAATATCCAAATTCAGTGACTCTAAAACTAAACCATGTTCTGGTTCTAATTATCATGATGTGATTTTTCACTCAACATGGATTTTTTCCCAAAAATTCTCCAAGTTATCCAAAATTCTTTATTTAAAAAAATCATTGACACTAAGAATTATCAAGATGTATTTTAACCATTTAAACATTAAGAACACGAGAAAATAAAATGCATAATTTTGGGTTATCAAATTTGAAAACACATGAACCATTTCATATCCATATGAAATATCTTAACATCTAATAAAAAATAATTTATGACTTAGAAACATACAAATTTAAAAAACTATAGTCACAAAAAAGTTCATTGTTGATAATCCAAAAACCACATAACTCCTCAAATTTATTGTTACCAAATCATGCCTCATATATAATTAACATTCCAAACACCTATCTTAGGCATCTAATGTTATTAATACATTCATTATTATCTATTGAAATTTTGATAAAACTTACTGAAACATGATTTCACCAATCAATCAATAAAATTTAATTGGAATTAGTGTTAACCATAAGAATATGAACTCTATAAATGGGCGTTCAAGTTATCTCAATCTCCTATTATAAATCAAAACAAAATTATTAAGAATAAATTTTCAAGGTTTAATTTTGTGGTTCACTATGTAGGGTTTATAATGCGAAAATTCAAAATTACGGTTGAAAATGGATGTTGAATTACATAATGTAAAATTCATGATATTTAATTAAGATTAATGAATTGTACATACTTTTTATTATTCCTTCCATGATAAGTACCTATATCTCCCATCAATTTCTTCCCATAATAATTTGTGATAAATAAAACAAGAAATGGGAAAGGTAACTAGCCAAAGGTCAATCCTAATAATAAAAGTACTCATTTTTCTTAAATAGAAGATCTTCTAAGAACATTAAAAAATATATTTCCAACCAATTAAATTAAATAAAAAATGGAACCATCACTCTATTTTTCTATATTCATGTAATTCTCATCCAAACATAAAATAAATCACCAAAGTCCCCCTTTTGGATCAAAAGAAATATTTTAATTAATACCATATAATAATGTTTAAGGACACATTTTATTTTATTGTGGATTAGAATTTTTTTTATTTATATCTATACGATCATAAAAGGATTAAGAATATGATGGGTGATAAGGTCAAGTTAGTTCAAAATTATTCAGTAGAGACCTTAATCATTTTATTGTAACTACAAATTATTATTCCCTGTAAAGGATTTTATAGTAATGTTTTAGTAGTGATTCATATCAAAAAAATATTTCATGAAAGGGGGTAAAATAATTAATATAAAAACAAGGTTTAGAGTACCATTTAGGATTAATAAATAAAAATATTATCTAATCACTTCATAGAATTAACAGTACAAATAAGTAAAATAATTACAATTTCAATGAATTAGAATAAAATATCAAAATTATATTAGTAATAATTTTATAATATCTCATCATTGGAATGAAAATAAATCTTTAAAAAATATTATGTTATGTCTTTGTTGTTTATAAGAAATATTCACAAATGTTTTCCACGTGAAAAAATATATCTCCAAAATGATGATATATCCACGTTTAAAAAGGTTTAATTTTAAAATAGAGTCCAAGGATACCTTTAATAGACACAACTTAAACAATATTACAATTTTTAAATATGGATAGGGATTGTGAAAAAAATATATAATAATCTTCGAAAAAAATAACTAAAAAATAAGAAAGAATCGAAGATCTTCCCTATTTAATAAAGCTTCATTTACTTGATCCATAGTATGGATTTTTGTCATTGATTTAAATGAATATATTTAGGGGGATTTTTGTATTTAATTATTTTAAAACAAAATCCCATAGATGGAATAGAAAATATAAGAAACATATTGGAATCGTTCTTAATTGGTAGTACTGATTGAATGAAAATATATAATTTATTTTATAATTTTAGAAAATAATGATGAAAAATGGGGTACTAATATAATAAATACGTGTTTTATAAAAAATATTGGAAAAATGTGAAAATAATAATAACCATAGAAAAAAATTATGTTAGAGGGGAATGTTCTATGATTCCTCAGTCAGCTTCTTATCCCCTTACACACCACTTATGTGCCCTATGTTTTGTCCTCAAGTTATGAGGTATTGGCCACTAGATTCTCCATAAAAATACTTGAAACCAAATAGTCTCTATACTTCATCACACAACAATACATTATCTTCATCCCTTCATGCAGGCTTATGGAAAAAATTAGGCTCTAATTGGGATGGTTCCTCTCTAGTCTCAAATAATCATTCAATGAGTGTTGATATGTTAGTATACATTATCATAGTATATCAGAGAGGGGGTATAGTTTTAATAAATAATATTGAATAATTTTATTGATATAGATCATGGACTATACACTCATCTATAGTAAATGTTGTCTTAGATATTTAATTAGTGATTAGGGTGGATTCAGTAGTGGTTGAAATATCAATGGACAAACCCAAAATTCACTAAGCACTAAATTCAATGGTTGGAATCTCATCAACATGGGAATTGTGATACTTGATCTCCTACTTAATTTTTATCTCCTATATCATGAGTTTGGTCATATAACCATCATCATAAATGATAAAAAGTAACTCAAGGGGAAAATCGTTTGAATCCCATGAGTGAGGAAGATGAAAATAAATGAATTGGATATAATTCAAGTGTTTAATTTTGTTTTATATACAAAAATAGTATTTAAAAACATAAAATAATGATTATTATGTGTGGATATGGATGGTAGGTGTATAGGTATGTTTTTTATAGATGTATGAATATAAATTATTTTTTTTGAGGAATCCAAAATATAGTAATGATTTAATACTAGAAGTGAAGGTATTTTGTGAAAAATAATTGTAAAGATTTAGTGGACGAAAAAGTTTAATTTTTTTTATAGAATTAGAGTTGTTACAAAATTTATTCTAAAATAATTTTGAGAGACATTCTATAAGGTGAATCCAGAATAAGTTTGAGATGTTTCATGTCAATGAATATAAGGAGCATTAATATTTTTGAAAGATTTACTCAGAAATTGTTTGAGTAATAATTTTTTTTTAATTTTGAAAAAAGATAAAATTATGTTTCATAAATACTAAATCTATGATTAAATTATAGCTAGATAAGATTAGTAAAATATTTTAGGTGACTCGAGAATATGGAAATTTACCAAGTAGGGTACCTAAGGTATCAGGAAGATTGATGTTGTTTAATTTTCAAAAATTCATAAGTACAAAAAATTTATATGTTTATATATGAGATTTTATCTCAGATATAACTATTGAAAAATTCCACAAACATAATGGTTGATATGTAAGGTTTTTTTACATGATATTTTATATATATAAATTTTTATATGTGAATACATAAAGGTTCTAAGAATTAAAAAAATAAAAAATTATGATGCTTGAGTAATTTGTTTTAGATTAAATACTATAAACTGAAATCTTCTAACATGATATTGGAGAATAAGTGTCATTATATGAAGACCATATCATGATGAGATCATACACACCTAAAATAAAATAATAGGACGGTTGTGTTGGAAAAGAATATTATCACCCTACAAATTGAAATTATGTTTTTAGATGAATTTACATGAACTATTTTATCATTCCAATATGTCTACAGTCATATCCTGATGGTCTGGATAGATCAGGAGATTTAAAAGGAAGTGGGATAACTTAAGATTTGCTAAAGTTAGTTTCTTGTTAGTATTTCGAATTTGAATAGGGAATATTATTACTGATATTAAATAATATATTTGATACTTTTATGAAAATATTATGTCTCTCTTAAAAGTGGATAATAGGGAAAAAAGTAGTTGAAGAGAATATTACATATTTTTGTTGTAAAAGTATAAGAGGATGATGAGAAAAAAGGGTAATAATAAAAAAATACAAATATATTTAAGAAAAAGTCAGTTAAATATTATGTAGTTACCAAAAATAGATTCTATATATTTGTTTTTATAGAAACTCATTACACATGTTTGTATAAATTTTGTGTATCAATAGTAAAAGGATAAACATTTATCCTTTTATTTAAAATGATTATTATTTTTGAATTTTTCATCTTGGATATTCTAGATCATACCATGGATTAACTTGTTTTTAGTTGTGAAACTTCTCAGGACCTTCTGTAACTACTGTATGTGATAGTGATATAGCCATTCATTTTATTAAGTGTTGAAGGATGAATATATGAAAAAAATAAGGAATAGAATTAATTTATTTGGCATACCTATTAATTAATTATCATTGATCTTATGAGTACTTTTAATGTGGTATCAGAGCGTTTAGGTTGCCTTTACTAGCACAAATATTGCCTATATCAGCGCTAGAAAAGGGAATTTACAGCACTAAAAAAAACATTGTTAATCAAGGCAAAGATAATGGGGAGGGGGGGGGGGGGGGGGTCCTTTTATCAATGCTCTAAAAAGCGCTGATAAAGAACCCTTTTATCATCAATTTTTAAAAGCACTAATAAAAGATAAAAAATATTAAAAAAATAAAAAATATATTTTTTTTCAATTCTGGGGGGCTTTAAGAGTGCTTGAAGCCCCCCTTTAACAGTGTCCCGCCCCCATGGTAGCCCACGCACACCCCAGCGAGCTCCACTTAGTCCCAACCCATTTAACATTGCTCACACCGCCCCTTTAACCGTGCTAGGTTATTCACCCACCTACGTGCATGACTTGCCTCCCCCAGGATTCGAACTCGAGACATGTTGCATGCGCGCCTAAGTATTTACCACTAAACCATATTTCTTTTCTCTTCATTTATTAATATATCAATTTATTTATATATATATAGTTATATTTACTCATATTTCAATATATATATTAATATATATAGTTATATTAATATATATACCAGTATAGTAATATATATATATATTAACATATATTTAGTTATATTAATATACATATATATCCGTATATAAATATCTATATATATATTAACATATATATATATATATTACTATATATATAGTTATATTAATATATATCTTTATATTAATATATATTAATATTAATATATATATATATATATATATATATATATATTTAGTTATAATTTTTTATCCATATATTTATTTGTATATTAATATATATTTATAAGATTAGTTTTAAATACATTTATAAAATATTTTTTCTTATGTGTGTTTATAAATAAATAAATAAATACATACATATATATGACACACACACACAAACAGATATATGTATATATATATATATATGAATAAATACATATATATGTGTATCTAAAAAGCCATAAAATGTTAAAACGACCATAACTTCTAATCTAGAATTCAGTTTCAACTCCACAAATAGTCAAATCGATGAAAATGAACGAATCATCGATATGGTATGTGATATAGCCCTAGAGGGCATCCATATCATAAGTTATATTTGGATGTTAAAACATTTGGATATCCAGACTAAAAACTCAGTTTTAGTAGCATTTTGGGACTTTTTATGACTCTAAAAATGTGAACAAAAGTTCCCTTGGGTCATTAACGCGTAGAGATTATCGTAGGCTTCGATTTGATTTGCAGTAGAGTTCAAACGGACACTCAGATCAAAAGTTATGTCTGTTTGAAATTTGGGATACATTTTCAACTTATTTTAGATCTTTTGTTAATTTTTTTGTCTCAAAAATATTATTAAATGATTATTAGTCAATGATAATTAGAAAAATATTTATTAAAAATATTTTATAAGTATTTTATAAGCCTCTTTTACTAAATATCTTATATATTAATTTTATATTTCCATTTTTCTTTATCTAAAACATATTTAAAAAATATATATTATATTTATATCAATATAAATATACTTATATATCAATATATTATTTATATGATTTTTTTTGAAATATACACTTTACCAGTGCTTGGAAAAGGTGCTGATAAAGCCTCCCCTTTATTAGCGCTACTAAAAAAGTGCCGATAATGGGGGCCCCTTTAATAGCGCTAAAAAAGTGCTGATAAAGGGATAACTTTATCAGTGCTAAAAAAAAGAGCTGATAAAGTGTCACTTTTAAAAGCGCATTTTTAGTGCTATTAAAAGTGCCCTCTATCAGCACTTTTTTTTAGTGTTGATAAAGGCACCCCTTTTATCAACACTTTTTTTAGTGCTGTTAAAGTGTGGCACTGCAGAAACCTAGTTTTGTGGTAGTGCTTCAACGGTGATTAGTTTTTTTGAGTATGAAATGTATAGTTTTTCACTATGAATGAAGTGTTAATCTCAAATTTATATTGTGAATATAGTTTATATAAAATCAATTAAGAGAAAATTAATACCAATATTATATTTGTAAATTATTATATGTCCAATGATTGAATGTAACTATACTTGTCAACAATTAGCATGCATGTCTCAGAGGATTCTAATAAGGATTTTTTATAATGTATTTTAGGTGTTTCTATGATAATAGTTGATACATTAAACTTGTAAATTGAAATTATATCATGGAATTCCATTTTTTCAGCTATTTATAAGAATTATTTCTCCAAAGATAAAGGGATGTAAAAAATGAAGTGCATTTGTTATAAATTGGAAAATATTGTGTTAATGATGACCAATAATGAAATTTCAATTTGTCATATCTTTCTAAAAATTAATTTCTCTAAAGGGATGAAAAAAATAAAGATAATGTATGATAAATTGAAAAATACCAATCTTGGAATTGAAAAAGTGAAGGATGATAATATATAAATATAGTGATTGAAATATAATGATCTAAAAATAAATGATGATGAGACAATGGATGCATTATTTGATTGAGTTAATGAAATTGTGAGAACTGTTGATGGTTTTTCTAAGAAGTTGGTTGATTTTATGATTGCAAATATGATATAACGTATTTTTCCAGATAGGTATGTTTCAATGTTCTTGGATCTTAAATATTTTAATTTTGGTAAATATTCATTGGATTTTATATATGACATAATAATTTCATATGAAAAATATAAAGTATGTGCCATCAATAATAAAAGAAAAGCTTATCAGAAAATATCATACAATTATTTAAAATAAAAAAAATATTATTAATGATTTTATTTGTGTAAATATGGATTCTGATGAAGAATAATTTGATTATGTAAAATTTTACAATGATATGTCCTTCAATTCATGATGTGTTTGAATAAGAAAAGAAATGTTTTGGGGAAATAAACCTCTGATGTGATTTAGTTCTGTATCTATTTTAAATTTTGTAGAATTATTTCTAAAACATGGTTTTTTAGTCATTTTAACCATATTCAATATTTTTATCTTCTAACTATTGTTATATTGAACCAACCAAGATTTTGTATAAAAAAGGATACATTTAAGGATATTCTTTGTCATAATTTTTATTATTATTTACTAATTAATATATTTTTGGGAGTATTTTAAAATTGAAATTAAACCTATCCTAATTCTCTAAACTAAGAAAACACGAGAGAAAAGGATGAAAAAAAGTGAAGGAAAGGTGGGGAGAAGGATGAAATGGAATTGTAACATTTCTAGGCTATTCTACTACTTCATCTATTCTTCATTACCTTGAATGTTTTCACTTCATAAATTCTCTCAACACACAATTTTAAATCTCTAAACTTTGTGTCTCGTTAAGTTTGATAAGTCAAGTTCGTCATCTAAGAAATCATTTATAAGCTTCTCTCATTAAGATATGGTCAATTTACTCAATAATCACCATGAACATTGATAGATTTGAAATTTTGTGCTCAAAATTATCGATCAAGAATAGAGAAGCTTTAATAATGAGATTCGAACAATGAACTCCTAACCATACTGGCCAAACACTCAACACTCGATGAATTGTACAAGATTATTTCCAATGTATCATTGAAATAATGAATGGGAAAAAGATAATAAATGATATAGATCACTTTATCATACAACAATCGATTATATAAAAATTATATATATAAAGAAAATTTATTGATTGAAAGAAATAAATAAACTATAGAAATTAATTCACCATGAAAAACCATAAGTTATTGGCATGAGAAAATTACCTGATCATACCCACAAAATGCGATCAAAGTTTCATCTTTATATCATGCTTGGAAACAAATATTATTCATGATCGCTGAAAGTTCTCTCAGCTCTACTCTTTTTTGGTCTACTCCAATGCTGTGAAATTATATTGTTTCTTTTTCCCTTGAACTATATGCTCTCTCTCTCTCCACTCTACCTATTTGGTATTGTCTCTCTGGAAATTTTCAAGAAATTATGTATTCTATGAATTATATTATCTATCAATGTCATAACAACTCATCACAAACTCCATTTGTTTACAGACACATGAATGAAAAAAATTTCTATCCATTAGTCACAACCCCATCACCTTAACAAAGCTCCAAAACCATCTCAACAAACTGGAACATGGGAACAAAGTGCTCCAACAACATTACCATTATTTATATGTTGGATTATTATATTTTTTTTCTAATTCATCCACTCAATGAGCCTCTTAACTGTCACACCCAGGTTGTTAATTTTTACTTGGTTGTGGCCCAGGTCGAGTATCAGTTGTTTTTTTGAACCGGGTTTGATGATTTTGATGTTTTGGGATGAATTTTTTGATATTCGGGTTTGGGTCTAGGTTTATATTTGAAGTTTGGAAACTAGGTGGGTTCTAGGCCGGTGCAGACACCACACGGTTAGTAGAGGTCATGGAGTTAGCCCAAGTACCTGTGCGACCACTTCTATAATGGAAACAAGTCACCGCACGGATCGTGCATGGTCACTTAAGTAGTGTGGGGTAGACACATGGTTTCCTAACATTAAAATTAAATAATTGATTAAAATGAGAATAAATTAAAATTAAGGAAAAGGGTAAAATAAAATTTAATGAATTGTTTATATAATAATAATATTATTATTTTTATTATTATCATTGAGAGCATTATTATTATTATTTACATTAATAATATTAATAAAATTATTAATATTATTAACCTTATTATTATAATTCGTTTTAGGAATATAATTGTTATTAAGTTATTATTATTGATATTATTATTATTATTGTTGTTGTTGTTTTTGTCATTTTTTTTGTTGTTGTTATTATTTTTTCAAGTTTGATTTAATTTTTTAGGGTTTCCTTCCCCTCTCCCCCTACTCCACACACTCTCTTCTCCCCTCCCCTTACTAGTCGCACAACCCATCCTTGTGTGCCTCTTACTATGCGCACCTCTACTTCTGGGGGGCCCCCTTATAGAGAACACCCTTCGGTCGCCCTGTACCCATGTTCACGCGCACCACCAACTGGCGACCTCCTTAATGTGGCATGCCACCACCAATCGGCGCCTCCCCGGTGCCTGAACTCTCACCTACCGTCTCTACTCTGGCTACTGTGCCCCCACCGGCCCATTGTTTGGAAGCCACACCTCCCCCCCTCTAGTGGACACCCCTCTGGGCAAACCTCCTCCCTTGTTCTATGGTTTTCTTTCACATTAATGGGGTTTAGTTAGGGTTAGGGGTTTGATCTTATTAGTTCCAATAAATCATGAATTTTTAGTGTTTAATGTTGATCACTTGGGGTGCGTCTAGCGTGTGATTGGTGTTAAGCACCATTTTTAAGGCTTTTATCCAACTGTGGTAGGTGATTCCATGCCTAACCATTTTTTGAAAAATTAATTGTTCTTTTTTGTATCTTTTTCATGTTTTATAATTTTTGTTTGTGGTGAGTGATTGGTTTTTGGAAAGTGTTGATGAGATTATAGATTAGAAATGATTTTTTCTATGTCAAATAGAATATATTTTGTATGTAAATATTATTGTGTTTTCTTTGGATTCACCCGAAAGATTGTTTGAATTATTCTTTAAATTATTGAAATGGTTTGAATAAAATTTTGATATGGTAACGATGTGTGGTTGATTTTAAAGAGGCGTTATTATATGAAACTGGGTTTGTGTTTGGTGAAAACATTGGTTATGCCATTTGTTAATTCTACACAAATTATTTAAATGAATTTTTAAATTATTCATGTGATGCGAAAGTGGTATTTGTCATGATTGATCATGCATTTAATTTTTAAAGTGGAAGTTTTATGTGTAATTGAGTATTTTTCATGGGTAAACCCTTGTGTTCCATTTGATGTCATTTTATAAAAAATGAAATTAGTTTATTAAACTATGTGTGGGATGAAAATTTTGTTTTGATATAGTATTGATGTGTGGTTGATTTTTAAAGAGGGTATCAGGTGCACTATAGGTGAAAAAGGATTTTGGGTATTTATTGAAATTGTTTTATAAATTTTTATAATGGTTTATTAAATTATATAAAAGGTGCGAAGCATATTTGAGAATTATTTTGTTGTGCGTATGTTTTAGAAAATGTATTTTGATGTGCAAGTGGTGGCTTGTAATATGTAATGTTTGGTTTGGTTGAAGAATTGTGTAAGTGATGTTATGTGTCATGTGAAACTTGATTAAGCACAAAAATGGAAGCCCAAGTATCTAGGTGGGAAGACTAGGACTATTATGCTAGTGATTCGAAAGGGGTTTTGTCACGGTTTAATGTAGTGGGATTGTCGATGACAACACTAACTAAATATGAATGATTATTTGAGACCACTGTAATTTGTGATGTTTCTACTCTTTAGTGGCTCATGAAATAGAATGTTATAGGTCGTGGGTTCTATATCACATTCCACCAAGATACGAGGTACCTAGGGCCCCACTGTTGCTAGTACCTATGGGTATTTCCCGTGACTAGTGATTATTTGTTATATCATCTTACCATTGGAATACAGTATGGTTGGTTGCTAATTTCAAAAGATTGAGTGTTTTCTTTAAAGATTTATTTATTAAATGTTGTATTTCTTTTAATTTATTTTCCTTAAAAATTTTTTAGCATTCATTTCATTATAAAACATCCTGGTTTTTCTGTCACTTAATATTTAGTGCATGGAATCCTTTATTTGGAACACATCTTACTGGGCTTTGCATCACATCCTGCATAAAACATTAGGTGTATAAAGACCCTATATTCTATATGATTCAGGTTAAGGAAAGACGTGTAGTGTTGACAAATTGAGTTTCTAGTGGCTCTTGTTATGGATCTTGGTGGTGGTGGCTTGAGGATGTTGTTCCTCTTCTTGCACAGATGTTTGGGGTGAGTTTTTTAGTTTGTCTTTGTGTTTCAGTCCTCTTTTGTTTTTTTATTAGTTTTAAAAATAAAATCTTAAAATTGTTAAAGGCACGTATGTTTGGATTTTTAATATTTGGTTGTTTGATTTTTGTTGGTTATTTTAATACGATTATTTCTATTAAATCATTCACTCTTGTTTTATTAATACCCAAACACTTGTTCCAGGCTGTGGGGATTGGGAATGCTCTTCGGGCCATTCCATGGACCAGGACAGGTGCTGGGTTAGATGGTGACCCAACTTGATTCATGAAATGCAAAAACTCATTCATCCAAAAGAACATCGATCAATAAATAATTTTTACTTGTCACTTATTTTCAATCGGTGGAGGTATAACTACAACATCAAAAAATATGACATCACTACACCTAGGGTTATTTATGTTCTTTTTAACATAAATTGAATATACATTCTCAATAATTTCATAACAAAAAGGAAAAAAAATTGTGAAGAAAATTTCTCCAATTCGTCAATTGTAGATCGACCTTGACTGATTTGGCTACTTCTTCAAGACGTCTGTGAACTTCATTAAAAGTTCAATGATAACCATTATAATTTTTCAACTAGGTCATGGCCCCTACTAAGTTTTCACTTTAGAAATCAGCTTCCAACAATCTTGGATGAACTTGAGGAGGTGAAATCAGATCATCTTTCGCAACTCACAATGAAGCTCAGTCTAGACAAGCGTGTTGTGATATGGTATTCAAAATGGAAAATGAATGAAAAAGTGGTGAAAACAGATTTTTTTTTCAAAATCATAGAAATATAGAAAAATCTATGTCCCCTCTATTCATGAGACCTACGAATGAACATTAAAAATAAAAATAAAAAATCTTTTTAATGTCTGGATCAACCTCTACCCCGAGCCCGCACAAAACCTGAACAACGACATTAAATGGATTCACCAACGAATCAAATATTAAGGATAGATCTCTTTACTCTTTCATTCCTCACCTGATTCTGTTCTATTCATTTTTTCCTTGCTAGAGCCTTTTCTCGAATAATGATCGGATCCGGTAGTAGAGGTGTCTGATATAATTTTGAATCGACAGAATATTAACCTTATCTTCCTTAAATGACCCCAATCAACTCCCCTTATGGTTCACCTAATTCTGTTCTATTCATTTCTTCATGTAGAATATGCATTTGGATGACCTCCCTTCAACTAATTTGGTTTTATTTCTAATTGATTACTATGGCAGTAGAGGCTCAGCTCAATGGCGGCGACCTTGGCTTGGAGACTGTGGAGATCAGGTGCCTTTGAACATGATTGGATTTTCTTGAACCCACCATGACATTGATTATCATTTTTCTTCCTTGAAGGCAATTTGTATTTTATATAGGTTATCTTATGCATTCACCACATTAAATCTCCAACCATTTATATGCCGCAAATTGCACAGCTATATCAATTTCACTTACTTTCATAAAAAAATTAATATTACACAAAATGGTGTCAGAATCATCACACGTGGAAAAAATCAAAATAATTGGGTAATTTAATAGTAAGAATAATAATTTCCAATAAATTACGCTAAAATAAATTTTAACACATTAATAATTTAGTTTTTTATAAAAAATGAAAATGAATATAAAAATAATGAAATAAAAAAAACTATTCATTCAATATAAATTCAAATTAATTAATTATCAAAATAAAGAAATTGTAAAAAGGTAAATTGAAATTTAAATGATTATAATTATTAAATTATTTAAATAAAATATATATTATTCTCTAAATAATTATTTGTCTATAAAAACAAGGAAAATAAAAAATGAATAAAGATAAAACACATTTTAAAAAAACTTAATTTTTTATTTTAAAAGTTTCTTAAAATTAAATAATAAATACAATGTTAAAGAATACTTATATGTAAACATATAATTAAGTAATTTATTATTTTAACTTTTAATTAAAAACAATTATTAATTAATTATTTAAAACGTTGTGTTATCAAATAAAATACAATTAAATGATACATATTATATAGATGATTAGTACCAAAATACACCCACATCAATTCCCCAACACTGAGGATTTCTTTTCCCTCAAGAAAAAAATTAGTCAAATTCAAAGGATTGAAATAAATCTAAAGTTTCATATTCTAAATTGACACACAAATTTTTTTTACAAATTATTTCCCCCCTTGAATTTCTGTAAATAAATGATAAAGTTTACCCTAACAAAATTATGTAATTTATAGAGAAAAATGGATTCTTTTTTTACAAAATTAATTGAAATTAAACTTTTGAATTCAGATTAAGCCTACATCAATTTGAATTCAACTAAAATTACAAACTTTTATTTACCTCAAGGAGAACCGACTCACATAAATTAGAAATAAAATAAACTTGACACTCTATTTGGATGAGCGAACAAAATAAATTAAAACGATGATAAATAAATAATCTCACAGTATAGAGAATATAGAAAAAAATTTACCAAGATTATTATTTTCATTTCATAATACATTTGAATGAATATCCAATGATTATAACTTTAAATTAAAATATTAAAGTGAAAATATAATTGTAAATCATTTTCACAATTCCTTACCAAAGTCAGATACTTTTCTCGAGGGAAATGAGAAATAAATTACCTACCTAAAACCAAGGGTTATTGAAGAATTAACATACTCAATGTTTCTACACATCATTCAATCTTAAAAAAAATTTAAAAATGCTAAAAAATATTTATTTAAACTTGAAAAAATAAATTTTAAAAAAAATAATGTTTTGATGGGGTCATAATGTGGTATAGTTTGGAATATTAATATAACCTTTCCCCCGTATTAATGATCAACATTGTCTTCAATGTTGAATCCATGGTAAAGAAACAAGTTTTTTCAATTTTCAAAGATCAAAAAAATTTAACAATGTAGTAGACTAAAATCATGTCGAAAAGGTAATTAGAAAGATCAATGATTTGTTTCCACACAACTAATAAATTAAATTAGTTTACAAAATGCACAAACATTTACTCACTGCATAGGAATTCATCCATTTAACTAATGGATAATATATGTATACTACTACATGTTTAAACAAATGTGAAGGATTTTTTTTGTCAAAGAACATAATAAATCAGAACTAATTCACAATAAAAATATTACATTTAAAGGAAGAAAACATCCTTTTTAAGGAAATAAATTACGAATGAATAATTTCTTTATGTTTAAACACTATTAAAATAATGAAAGATAAACGTTTCAAGAGAAAATAGATTTTAAAATAATGAAAAAGTGAGAAACATTTTAAAATTAAAATAACCCTAAATTAGAAGATTTATTATCCTTCACATAGATTCAAATACAGCCCCTATTATCCATGATTAAGCTCTTCTCGATAGATTTAAAATTCTATAAAAAAATTAGATTAAAATCACATTCAAGAAATTTTTCCTAAAGTAAAATAAAACTAATGTTTAAAAAGTGGGTGTGTAAATCCAAGTGGCTTCAACTTGTAGATTATGTTTATTATTGTAAATCGCAATTTTTTCTCTAATTGATGCGAAGAGTGGCATGAAGTAGAATTCACTACTGAAAAATTGAACTAAGAATATGGTGGGAATCCTTCAAAAGATACTTACATTGCATCTATCCAAGTTATTTTTTATAAGAAACACTAACAAACATTAAAATTTTATTTAAATTTAATGATAAGAATGGAAATTAAAAAGAAAAATAGGGAAAAGGAAAATAAATCATTGGTTAAACCCTCTAAATTGGTGTTCATTTTTATGATTCCCATAGCTAGACAATGTTTTTTTCATCCCCAATCCATTAGTGGATCAGGCTTGTGTGATAAAAACCACCACATCCTTTTTTCCCAAAGTTGGTGTATTGTACTCTTTTGTTATGGACCCCTAGTAAATAATATCATGCATTCATCCCTTAGTATGTGTTGAAATTTATCAAATATGGGTGGGAGAATAAAATAAGGGGCCCCTTATCTAATCATATAGGGGAAAATGTTTCCACAAGCCCCTCTAAGTCATCTTGGGACATCCATGTCGGATGTAAAGTTTTATCCTTTCTCTATATTTGAGGGCCTCCTCTTCTATTTATTGGTTCAAATATTCCTCTATCAAGGTTATCTATATTTCTAGCTTTATATCCTCCTAGAATTATTCATCCATTAATAAAACTTTAATAAACACCTCTAAATCATCCACTTATAGTTAATAGGGTGTCATATTTATAGTGAAACAGTAAAGAGAATTAGTTGAAATCTCATATTCAAAAAGATATAAAAAAGAAATGTCAGAAATATTGAAATCCCCTAAATGAAAAATTATTGGTAGACCTTGTTTATCTCTCATGACCATAGGTAAATTAACCTTAATAGGAGGTGAATGTTTGAATAATTTAGCCACATCCACTTGGAACTCTTCTTCAAAATATAGAAAGTTACGGTGTCCAACAGAGAACCCTATGAAAAAGTCTGAAAAATCATGATGTTCCTTAACCAGTGATTCTATAAATTTTTAATGCATATCATATTTCAGTTATAAATTCATTGTTTTAAATTATTTTTCATTCTATTTATTTGAACGATCCCTAATTTTGTAGTCAAAATATATAACATCGTTATACAATGGCTGAGCAGATTCTATTTTTTCATTATTTATTCAATAGTTATATTATATTTTTAAACATTTAACATTTTCTAGTAATTTTATTTGTAACTTCATGGAAACCTCCTCAAAAAAGTATGCAACTAAAAAATGGTTTTTTAGTCATTTTAAATAACTTCAAATTTTTTATCTCCCAGATACTATAGTGTAGCAGCAACCAGGGTCATCTCTTAATGAGACTCAATTTAATAACTTTCCGTGTAACAATTGTTATTAGTATTAACCAATTAATATATTTCTACGGTATTGTATAATAGGAATTAAAATTATAAAATGTTTCTAAACTCAAAAACATGAGAATATGAGACCAACCAAACATAAGTGAATGAAAGTAGGAGAGAAGTCAGAAATAGAATAGTGTATTTTCATAGTGATTCTACTGGTTTATCTAAACTTCATTTCCTTGAAGGGTTTCATTCCATTAATTATCTCAAAAAATAGTTTGGAATATCTAAACTATTTTTCTCATTAAATTTGAGTAGTCATTATCTTTATCTAAAATCTCACTTTTAACATTCTTTCTATAAGAGTTGTTTAGAGTATTCAATGATTTACAAACACCATGAAATATTCAACCCACTATGATCATAATTATTTATTGAGAATTTAGAATCATAAATAAAGATAATAGAACTAAGAACTCCTAACCAGAATGACATAACTATGCAAACCTAATGAGAAATACACACCAATCGACAATGTATCAGTCAATGAAAGGAAGAGAAAAATAAACAACGACATCTCATGGACTTCAACATCGATTAAAGCTCAACATAATCTTCTGTAAATGGCCCTAATTCATTCCCATTCTAGATCTAACCTTAGGTTTCTTTCTAAAAATATTCAGAGTTGTATCTCTTATTTTTCGACATCCAAGGTCACAGCTTCTATGTTTTAGTCTCTGATAAACATCATCAAACCTGAAAATGGAATCTTCTTCCATATCTTGATAACAACTTCATTAACATCGCTCATCATCAGCATTATCCAAAATTCGTCACGGTGCTCAATGGCAGAGCCGATCAAGATCATGGGTAGTGGAATAATCAGATCTGGTACAAAGGGTTTATTTGAGTTGAAATAGTGGATTATCATCGTCAACTTCATCATGCTAGACCAGATGTAGAACACGCATTTTAATGACCTATCTTTATAAAATTTTGTTTGATGTGTGAATGATTACAATAGTGAAAGATTCTCATTGTAACAGTGATAACCTCAGGTTGAAGACTATGGATATCATATGTATTCAAACTTGTTTAGTTTTTCTTGAACCCTCTTTGATTTTGATTATCATTTGAATTCCCCCAAAACCTTAGTTTAGGTGATATCTTTAGTCGACCTCTCATCTGATAAGGCATGCCACTGTGGGAACTATCCAATGTGAAATGATCTAACATGGGAAAGAATTGTCTAATATAAATCATTTCATCTCACGTTCTTGGTCACTGATTATCTTACCGACTTTGGTGAACTTTATCATATAGAGAAATATTTTATGTAATGCTTGTTAGGAACTTGAATTAAAAAGATTTTATCTTATGCACTGACTGCATTGAATCTTTATCCATTTATATACTGAAAAATGGGATGCTACATTAATTTAACTTACGTGCATATGAAATTTAATCTTACCAGACAAGGTTTTAGAATCATTTTCTGAGTATTCATAAAAATAAAATAGAAAAGAAAAGATCAATTTAACATTTAAAAAAATAATTTCAAATAAAATACGTTAAAATAAAATTTAAAACAATAAAAATTTAAATTATTATAAAAAATGAATAAAATAAATAATAAATTAAATTATAATAAATAAATTGTGAAATGTTAAATAAAAATAAAGTGATCCTAATTATTTAATTATTTAATAAAATTAAATATTACTATTTAATTAAATATTTATTTAAAAAACAAGTAAACTAAAAATTGAATAAAGATAAAATTAATTTAAACAAGCGTACATATATATATATTTTTTAAAGATTCTCACTACAAGAAAACCGCCGCGAAACGCATTTTCGAGCCTTCATTTCGCGGCGGTTTTAAGAACCGCCGCGAAAAAACCGCCGCAAAACGGAATTTTTTTTTTTAATTTTTTTAATTTTTTTTAATTTTTTTTAATTTTATTTGAGGACTAGCAGCGGTTTTTTAAAAACCCGCCGCGAAATAGCAGCGGTTTCAGTAAAACCGCCGCTAAATGAAATGAAAAAAAAAACGTGAGAAACCACGAAATCACTAAAACGACCATAACTTTTTATCCGGGCATCCGTTGAAGCGCCACGACCAGTCAAATCGAAGCTCAAGAAGAGATCTAGAGGCCCATATAATCAAAATCGTGAGAAGGTCTAAGGAGTGGAAGATATTAGAGTTATAAGAAAGTTGAAAAAAGTTCTCCAACTTCAAACGACCATAACTTTCGCTCCGGGTGTCCGTTTGGGCTCTACCACATATCAAATCGAAGCCAGCGAAGAGAGCTACGCACTAGTGCAACAGAAGCTTGCTTCTGTTGGGTTTTTCAACCCCAAAATCCCCCCTAAGGCCTTCAAAACCCCATTTCCGTCACCTGTGTCCCGTCGAACTTGTCTTCAAACAGACCTAACTTTCGATCCGCGTGTCAGTTTGGCCTCCTCCACCTGCTAGATCATAGCTTGTTCCATGAGCTTTAGTTTGACTGGTCGCGGCGCCCACATGCACTCCTAGATCATATATAGCATCCCACCTTTTCATCACATAAACTTTCATTACATTTTACAAAACCGAGGATCTTTAAGGTTTAGTGTCTTGGAAACCAGGAACATAATAAATGAAAGAAAAAAAAACATTCTTCTTAAACACTTGAAAGGCTTCTCCTCAAGTTCATCCTAGGTTCATTACTACATCTCATAACCTGGGAACACACATCAAAATAAAGGGTGAGCAGAAGGCCCAGTAAGGGAAACAAGAGGAACATTTTACATGTGAGCTTGATATACTTCAATAATGACATGAAAAGAACTTTAAGGCATGAGAAAGAAATCATGAGGCATTTCATAATAAAAACAACATTTTTCATAACTTGAATATGTGGCTACATCATTTAACATAGACAATCATGAACATATCACCAAGGTCCATCCCCAAGGTGTCATTTGAAAATTACCAAGGTTATTCACCAAGGTATCGTGAAAATTGTAATCTCTAGTGGTTACATCATTACCCAATGCATTGGAGCGCTATCAGGGCGCACCCTTAAATTTGCCTTTATTATCATGTGAGCCACATATATCATCATCAAACATTTCATAAATAACCCACATAGCATAAAATAAATGGGTTTCATTTCATAATCACAACGTTTTAAAAACTGCTTTAAATACGTGATCTTTACGTCACTTTAAACCCACGGAAAGGGAAAGAGGGTTTCATGTATGTAAATCCCAGAATTTAAAATAGAACATTTTGATATATATGTGAATACCCCTGTAGAAATAAGAGATTTGAGTATTCACTTTATAACATAAAATAATTTTTAGAAAAGAGAGAGAGACACTTTGCGACGAAAATTCTGCAGCATAACGACTATGTTACAAGGTTTTAGAAAACATTGAGAAGAGAGGGGACATGGGTAAAACATTCATAAATGACCCATAAAACAGTAGAGGGACAAAATATAAGGGATTTAAGAACATGGTACTGAAATTTGAAAATGTACCATATGAAATGAAGAACATGAAAGGAAGAAAAAAAACAAGATTTCTCTTGTGAAAATTCGGCAGCCTAACGGCGTCACTTAAACTTCAACAAAATTGAATTGACAAGGTCAAATAGGGTCTCTCATCATATGAACATAAGAGTCCAGTATGATAGATATAGAGATCATACCCCAACATAATAGAAAGGAACTTGAATGAATTGACATGAAAGTAGAACTTCAAAACGAGAAGGGTGAAGAACCACTTAAAAATTCGGCAGCCTAACGGCGCCACTTAAAACTTCAAAATACTGAATTGAAGAGATCAAATGGGGTCTCTCATCATATAATCATAAAAGATCAGTGTGATAAATATAGAGATCATACCCCAACATAATTAAAATGAACTTGAAAGACTTGACATGAAAGTAGAACTTTGAAAAAGAGAAAGGTGAATGAATCCCTTGAAAATCCGGCAGCCTAACGGCGCCACTTAAACATTCTTAAAACGAAATGATGAGAGTAAGAGGGGGTCTTTCATCATATGAAAATAAAAAGGGCAGTATGAGGAGTATAAAAGAACATCCTCCAAAATAAGAACATGGATCATAAAAGGAATGACATAAAAGAGATCACTTGAAAAGAAAGAGAGGGGTCGGATCCCTTACCTTAAAATGTAACTCTTAAACCTCAAAGGTTGGGACCTTGAGGGCTTGGGGGCACCTTGGGAGGACTCCTTGGGAGGTAATGAGACCAGAACTTCGTTGGGGAAGAGTGGGGAGTCGAATGGATGAGAGGATGACTTGGTATTTATAGGGAAAGTGAGGGGACAAGGCATTAATGGCAAAGGGACACCTCATTAGTGGTTTTGGCAAAACCATGGGCTTGCCCATGGTATTTGCCCATGGTATTGGCCACTTGGGACACCTCATACCTTATCTCACTATTCATAATTCGAACATATTGATTACAAACTTAATACATCATTTAATGATGTCATTAAACACCCGTAACTTAAAAACTGTATTTTCACTATTCATCAAAAATTCAACTTTCTCAGAATAATCCCAAAATTTCACCTTAACCAAATATCAACGCTCTGATTACAAATATGAACTCCATTTTATAAAAATAATTTTCTAAATATTTTTAATTTAATTTTTAAATAAAAACACTATTCATCGAAAATTCATTTTTTTTTTCAGAAAAAACCCCAAAAATTACCATAACATAATATCGATGCTCTGAGTTCAAAAATAAAGTCATTTTTATAAAAATAATTTTATAATTATTTTTAATTAAATTTTTAATTAAAAAACACTATTCACCCGAAAAAACTAATACTTGAATAATAATTAATGAAACCGTTATTTAACTATTTTATTGAATAACATTACTTAATCAAGGTGCCTAGATTATTTTAAAACTTTCTTTAAGTGAGATTACTAATCCATTTGGTCATATTACTAATCCTAATCATAAAATCACTATTCATAATTTACTATTCATCAAAAATCAAGTTGATCTTATTAGACTCTAAATTTCGTACTGAACATAATTGTAGAAGACCATTTTTCGAAAATCATTACACATTTTTAATTATTTAAGGTTTACACAACCATTTTTAAAATATCCTTTTTCTAAAATTCATCAAAAATATGCATACAATATTTATCCGGTCATTTGAAAATTCATAAACATCATCATAAGAAGAAATCCAAATTTTTATTTAAAAAAAAGATTACACAAGGCAATTACGGTCTCGTTACATAACCCCTTATAATACCAGCATAGGACCTAAGAGTAAGGTGTGCTAGGGTGATAGAATTTTGGGGCGGCTCAGTCAACATTGCCTGAGTAGTAATTTCTATCCGTTTTAACTTCTCGCGAAGGCGATTCCGTTCTAGCTTCACATGATGAAGTTCGGCTTGGATTTGGTCCAGAGCAAAGCCCAATGGTGCTACCTCCTTCCCAATCTCTGTTAGATGGGCTTCGATCGGCCCAAGGCTACTAGGTGAGGCCATCAAATCTTCTTTCTATAATAATTAACCAAGATTACTTAAATATAGAGACAATAATCAAAACATTTTGTTCACGGTGGTCATATTGACCGATGGTCATATAACACTCAAAAACCAATGGTCTCATTTTATTTATAATCATGTTTATCAAATAAAATTTTTTTTTAGTATAAAAAATAACACATGAAATTAGGAAACAAGATTTATTCAAAATTTCGGGTCGTTACAATCTTCCCCCCTTAAGAAATTGCGTCCTCGCAATTTTTTTAAATTGGGTTTTGAAATTTCATTGAAAGTCCCACATCGGAAAAAGAGTCAGTAACACCATTACTTTAAAAGAAAGAAAAGGAAGTACAAAGGCCACCCGAGTTAACCCACACTCGGGTTCCATGTAGGAAAACATGGACATGGAGGAAAAAACAAAGGGTCAGTTCTGAGAGAGAGTGATAGAGAACATGATTAGGAGAAAGTTAACCATGAGAAAATCCCAAACTTATGATGTGTGTAAACGGTCTTTGATTACCTAGTAGGAAACGTAAACCAACAACATTTTTGTTTTACATTTCTTTTCATAATTTTGAGGATTTCATTTACTACATAGAACAAAAACATAAGAAAATATACCTACCTTCAGGTAGAGTTTCATCCTTTAACAAGTCCCTACCAACACTAATCTTTTCGCCAAATGATGAGAATTCAAAAACACTTGGTCTCATAAAAGCACAAGAATCATCTTCTATAGAATCACATAATCTACAAAAGAATAACTATCTATTTCTTCTATCTTTAAACATTATCCCAAAAAACAGAAAGGTTAAGGTAAAACAACTCTTCAAAAAGAAAGAATCCCATAGGAATAGAACCTACTTTTAAATCTTCAAAGTTCCATGGTACTACCCAACGTTCATCATAGACCACTCCATAAATAACGGTCCTTAAAATTCCTCAAAAAAAACCAAACTAAGATTGAAACCCAAATACAAGAAGGATTTGATAACATAGTCTTCCAAAACAACTTCATTGTTCATCTCCAGACAACATCAACCACTCCTAACATCTTATAACAAAAGTAGCTAACCTAAACATATTTTACCCAAGATAGGTTAATCATTCCCAAAAGTAACCTAAATTACTATAAGTCCACCTTAAATTCATCAATTCTTCAAAATATAAGTCAACCTTACTCCTCAATGAAAATACTATAGTAATCTATTTACCTCGATCATATAGGGTCCCCAAAATAGTGAACGCCTTCCAAAATAATAATCATCTTTTAATCCCCTAATCAACTCTGACATAATAATATGGAAATTGTCGCATTTCCTATCACATTGGTTGTTGGGACATGTTATTCCATTTCCCACCATTAACTAAGAAGATAAAGTATAATTAGAGGCTTAAATACTTAACCAATAATCTTGAAAAGGAACTTAAAGCATATAAGGATAACTTGTAGAAGAAAAGTATACCCTAACTTGTGATCCCCTAGGTTCCCATCTAGGTTATCCATGATCATATATTCTTATGTGAATCTTTATTTTATTTTATCTTTGTTCCTTTAATAATGGTTCATACTAAGCTTATGAATTTACCAAAGCATATCCCCCGGGAGTGTCGTAACCAAGAGTGCAGCAAGGCCCGTTGTCGTGTACCAGTTCCCGTTCGAGTCTAGCTCAAAGCGGTGTTTTCGGGTTTTACCCCTATGTACATTTGTGCCAGAGCCACCTCTACCTGCTCGTATCCAGACAGGGATGTATTTGCTTGGAAACCCCTTACTCAATACTCACCAAAATACCAGGAAGATTTCCTATATTTAAACTCTTATATAGGGTTCTTCCTAAAGTTTTTATATCCTAATTTACACAAATAACTAAACCATCCTTTGATACCAACTATAGCATCCCACCTTTTCATCACATAAACTTTCATTACATTTTACAAAACCGAGGATCTTTAAGGTTTAGTGTCTTGGAAACCAGGAACATAATAAATGAAAGAAAAAAAAACATTCTTCTTAAACACTTGAAAGGATTCTCCTCAAGTTCATCCTAGGTTCATTACTGCATCTCATAACCTGGGAACACACATCAAAATAAAGGGTGAGCAGAAGGCCCAGTAAGGGAAACAAGAGGAACATTTTACATGTGAGCTTGATATACTTCAATAATGACATGAAAAGAACTTTAAGGAATGAGAAAGAAAGCATGAGGCATTTCATAATAAAAACAACATTTTTCATAACTTGAATATGTGGCTACATCATTTAACATAGAAAATCATGAACATATCACCAAGGTCCATCCCCAAGGTGTCATTTGAAAATTACCAAGGTTATTCACCAAGGTATCGTGAAAATTGTAATCTCTAGTGGTTACATCATTACCCAATGCATTGGAGCGCTATCAGGGCGCACCCTTAAATTTGCCTTTATTATCATGTGAGCCACATATATCATCATCAAACATTTCATAAATAACCCACATAGCATAAAATAAATGGGTTTCATTTCATAATCACAACGTTTTAAAAACTGGTTTAAATACGTGATCTTTACGTCACTTTAAACCCACGGAAAGGGAAAGAGGGTTTCATGTATGTAAATCCCAGAATTTAAAATAGAACATTTTGATATATATGTGAATACCCCTGTAGAAATAAGAGCTTTGAGTATTCACTTTATAACATAAAATAATTTTTAGAAAAGAGAGAGAGACACTTTGCGACGAAAATTCTGCAGCATAACGACTATGTTACAAGGTTTTAGAAAACATTGAGAAGAGAGGGGACATGGGTCAAACATTCATAAATGACGCATAAAACAGTAGAGGGACAAAATATAAGGGATTTAAGAACATGGTACTGAAATTTGAAAATGTACCATATGAAATGAAGAACATGAAAGGAAGAAAAAAAACAAGATTTCTCTTGTGAAAATTCGGCAGCCTAACGGCGTCACTTAAACTTCAACAAAATTGAATTGACAAGGTCAAATAGGGTCTCTCATCATATGAACATAAAAGTCCAGTATGATAAATATAGAGATCATACCCCGACATAATAGAAAGGAACTTGAAATAATTGACATGAAAGTAGAACTTCAAAACGAGAAGGGTGAAGAACCACTTAAAAATTCGGCAGCCTAACGGCGCCACTTAAAACTTCAAAATACTGAATTGAAGAGATCAAATGGGGTCTCTCATCATATGATCATAAAAGATCAGTGTGACAAATATAGAGATCATACCCCAACATAATTAAAATGAACTTGAAAGACTTGACATGAAAGTAGAACTTTGAAAAAGAGAAAGGTGAATGAATCCCTTGAAAATCCGGCAGCCTAACGGCGCCACTTAAACATTCTTGAAACGAAATGATGAGAGTAAGAGGGGGTCTTTCATCATATGAACATAAAAAGGGCAGTAAGAGGAGTATAAAAGAACATCCTCCAAAATAAGAACATGGATCATAAAAGGAATGACATAAAAGAGATCACTTGAAAAGAAAGAGAGGGGTCGGATCCCTTACCTTAAAATGTAACTCTTAAACCTCAAATGTTGGGACCTTGAGGGCTTGGGGGCACCTTGGGAGGACTCCTTGGGAGGTAATGAGACCAGAACTTCGTTGGGGAAGAGTGGGGAGTCGAATGGATGAGAGGATGACTTGGTATTTATAGGGAAAGTGAGGGGACAAGGCATTAATGGCAAAGGGACACCTCATTAGTGGTTTTGGCAAAACCATGGGCTTGCCCATGGTATTTTCCCATGGTATTGGCCACTTGGGACACCTCATACCTTATCTCACTATTCAAAATTCGAACATATTGATTACAAACTTAATACATCATTTAATGATGTCATTAAACACCCGTAACTTAAAAACTGTATTTTCACTATTCATCAAAAATTCAACTTTCTCAGAATAATCCCAAAATTTCACCTTAACCAAATATCAACGCTCTGATTACAAATATGAACTCCATTTTATAAAAATAATTTTCTAAATATTTTTAATTTAATTTTTAAATAAAAACACTATTCATCAAAAATTCATTTTTTTTCAGAAAAAACCGCAAAAATTACCATAACATAATATCGATGCTCTGAGTTCAAAAATAAAGTCATTTTTATAAAAATAATTTCATAATTATTTTTAATTAAATTTTTAATTAAAAAACACTATTCACCCGAAAAAACTAATACTTGAATAATAATTAATGAAACCGTTATTTAACTATTTTATTGAATAACATTACTTAATCAAGGTGCCTAGATTATTTTAAAACTTTCTTTAAGTGAGATTACTAATCCATTTAGTCATATTACTAATCCTAATCATAAAATCACTATTCATAATTTACTATTCATCAAAAATCAAGTTGATCTTATTAGACTCTAAATTTCGTACTGAACATAATTGTAGAAGACCATTTTTCGAAAATCATTACACATTTTTAATTATTTAAGGTTTACACAACCATTTTTAAAATATCCTTTTTCTAAAATTCATCAAAAATATGCATACAATATTTATCCGGTCATTTGAAAATTCATAAACATCATCATAAGAAGAAATCCAAATTTTTATTTAAAAAAAAAGATTACACAAGGCAATTACGGTCTCGTTACATAACCCCTTATAATACCAGCATAGGACCTAAGAGTAAGGTGTGCTAGGGTGATAGAATTTTGGGGCGGCTCAGTCAACATTGCCTGAGTAGTAATTTCTATCAGTTTGAACTTCTCGCGAAGGCGATTCCGTTCTAGCTTCACATGATGAAGTTCGGCTTGGATTTGGTCCAGAGCAAAGCCCAATGGTGCTACCTCCTTCCCAATCTCTGTTAGATGGGCTTCGATCGGCCCAAGGCTACTAGGTGAGGCCATCAAATCTTCTTTCTATAATAATTAACCAAGATTACTTAAATATAGAGACAATAATCAAAACATTTTGTTCACGGTGGTCATATTGACCGATGGTCATATAACACTCAAAAACCAATGGTCTCATTTTATTTATAATCATGTTTATCAAATAAAACATTTTTTTTAGTATAAAAAATAACACATGAAATTAGGAAACAAGATTTATTCAAAATTTCGGGTCGTTACATCATATGTTATGGCCTATTAGTGGGTATCAGGTTTGTTATGTTTTTCAGTGTCTCATTTCTAGCACCCGTTCTCCGTCAGCTTTTTTTAAATGGTCATAACTTCCGATCCGTCTGTCCATTCAAACTCTTTCACCTTTCAGGTTGAAGAGAGTTTCGGGATCTTTGATTTGACAGGTCTCAGATCTAAAACGGACTCTCGGATCATAAGTTATCTCCGTTAATGTGGGTCCAATGTTTTTTCTCTTTATGACCGTTTTGACGGGTTTCAACGGTAGCTCCATTTATTACTGTTTATTTGGGTTTCCATGACTTTTTATCTTTATCAATGGTTTTTTATGGGTTATTATGATGGTTATGTTGAATTATTAAGAAGTTTTTCAGAGTTGTCACGAGTTTTCATGCGTTCTCATTTTTTCTAATGCCTCATTCTTCATATGCTTCTCCATCCTTTTTCATGTGTTTTCCTGATTTTTCATCCCTTATCACGTCTTTTCATACTTTTTCATGTGTTTCCTTTATTATTTATTATTTATTATTTATAATATACATTAATTTTTTTGTTATCTATTATTTGTAACTGGTTATTTATTATTTATTATTTATTATTTATTTTTTATATTTATTTATTATTTATTTTTGTTTATTATTTATATTTATTTATTATTTATTATTTATTATTTATTATTTATTATTTATTATTTATATTTATTTATTATTTATTATTTATTATTTATATTTATTTATTATTTATTATTTATTATTTATATTTATTTATTATTTATTATTTATTATTTATTATTTATATTTATTTATTATTTATTATTTATTATTTATTATTTATTATTTATTAGTTATTATTTATTAGTTATTATTTATTATTTATTATTTATTATTTATTATTTATTATTTATTATTTATATTTATTTATTATTTATTATTTATATTTATTTATTATTTAATATTTAATATTTAATATTTAATATTTATTATTTAGTATTTAGTATTTATATTTATTTATTATTTATTATTTATATTTATTTATTATATATTTTTATTTATTATTTATATTTATTTATTATTTATTATTTATATTTATTTATTATTTATTATTTATTATTTATATTTGTTTATTATTTATAATTTATAATTTATTATTTATTATTTAGTATTTAGTATTTAGTATTTATATTTATTTATTATTTATTATTTATATTTATTTATTATTTATTTTTATTTATTATTTATATTTATTTATTACTTATTATTTATATTTATTTATTAATTATTATTTATTATTTATTATTTATATTTATATATTATTTATTATTTATTATTTATTTTTATTTATTATTTATATTTATTTATTATTTATATTTATTTATTATTTATTATTTATATTTATTTATTATTTATTATTTTCTATTTATTATTTATTATTTATATTTATTTATTATTTAGTATTTATTATTTATTATTCAGTATTTATTATTTATATTTATTTATTATTTATTATTTATTATTTATTATTTATTATTTATTACTTATTATTTATTATTTATTATTTATTATTTATATTTATTTATTATTTATTATTTGTTATTTATATTTATTTATTATTTATATTTTATATTTTTTATTATTTATTATTTATTATTTATTATTTATTATTTATTATTTATTATCTAGTATTTATATTTATTTATTATTTATTATTTATATTTATATTTATTTATTTTTATTTATTATTTATATTTATTTATTATTTATTATTTATATTTATTTATTGTTTATTATTTCTTATTTATTATTTATATTTATTTATTATTTATTATTTATTATTTATTTTTATTTATTATTTATATTTATTTATTATTTATATTCATTTATTGTTTATTATTTATTATGTATTATTTATATTTATTTATTATTTATTATTTATATTTATTTATTATTTATTATTTATTATTTATATTTATTTATTATTTATTATTTATTATTTATTATTTATTATTTATATTTATATTTATTTATTATTTATTATTTATTATTTATTACTTATTATTTATTATTTATTATTTATATTTATTTACTATTTATTATTTATTATTTACTATTTATTATTTATATTTATTTATTATTTATTATTTATATTTATTTACTATTTATATTTATATTTATTTATTATTTATTATTTATTATTTATTATATTTATTTATTATTTATATTTATTTATTATTTATATTTATATTTATTTATTATTTATTATTTATTATTTATATTTATTTATTATTTATTATTTATTATTTATTATTTATTATTTATTTATTATTTATTATTTATTTATATTTATATTTATATTTATTTACTATTTATTATTTATTATTTATTATTTATTATTTATTATTTATATTTATTTATTATTTATATTTATATTTATTTATTATTTATTATTTATTTATTATTTATTTATTATTTATTTATTATTTATTATTTATTTTTATTTTTTATTTATATTTACTTATTATTTAATATTTATATTTATTTATTATTTATTATTTATATTTATTTATTATTTATTATGTTCTATTTCTTATTTATTATTTATATTTATTTATTATTTATTATTTTCTATTTCTTATTTATTATTTATATTTATTTAGTATTTATTTTCTATTTATTATTTATTATTTATTATTTATATTTATTTATTATTTATTATTTATTATTTATTATTTATTATTTATATTTATTTATTATTTATTATTTATTTATTATTTATTATTTATATTAATTTATTATTTATTATTTATTATTTTTATATATTTATTATTTATTATTTTCTATTTATTATTTATATTTATTTATTATTTATTATTTATTATTTATTTGTTATTATTTATTATATATTATATATTATTTATTATTTAATATTTAATATTTAATATTTATTATTTATTGTTTATATTTATTTATTATTTATTATTTATATTTATTTATTATTTAGTATTTATTATTTATTATTTATTATTTATTATTTATTATTTAGTATTTAGTATTTATATTTATTTATTATTTATTATTTATATTTATTTATTATTTATATTTATTTATTATTTATTATTTATATTTATTATTCCTTATTTATTATTCCTTATTTATTATTTATTATTTATTATTTATTATTTATATTGATTTATTATTTATATTTATTTATTATTTATTATTTATATTTATTTATTATTTATTATATATTATATATTATTTATATTTATTTATTATTTCTTATTTTCTATTTCTTATTTATTATTTATATTTATTTATTATTTATTATTTTCTATTTCTTATTTATTATTTATATTTATTTATTAGTTATTTTATATTTTATATTTTATATTTTATATTTATTATTTTATATTTATTATTTATTATTTATATTTATATTTATTTATTATTTATTATTAATTATTAATTATTAATTATTTATATTTATTTATTATTTATTATTTATTATTTATTATTTATATTAATTTATTATTTATTATTTATTATTTTTATTTATTTATTATTTATTATTTATTATTTTCTATTTATTATTTATTTTTTATATTTATTTATTATTTATTATTTATTATTTATTATTTATTATTTATTATTTATTATTTATATTTTATATTTTATTTATTATTTATTATTTATATTTATTTATTATTTATTATTTATTTATTATTATTTATTATTTATTATTTAGTATTTTGTATTTATATTTATTTATTATTTATTATTTATATTTATTTGTTATTTATATTTATTTATTATTTATTATTTATATTTATTATTCCTTATTTATTATTCCTTATTTATTATTTATTATTTATTATTTATTATTATTGAGTTTATATTTATTATTTATGTATTATTTTTTTCAATTAATATATATAAGTATATTAAATTCTGTTTATTAAACACATGACGAGATTGCTGGAGTGGTAAAGTCTTTAGAAAATAAGCAAGAGGTTATGGGTTCAAATCTCACCAAACGCAGAATTTATTTATATTGCCTGTGCATGTGCATGCATGGATAAATAAATAAATAAAATAAATACGAAATAAAAAAAATAATAAATAAAATAAATACGAAATAAAAAAAATATTAAATAAAATAAATATGAAATAAAAAAATAATAAATACGGAAATAAATAAATAAATAAATAAATAAATATATAAATAAGATAAATAAATAAAATAAAATAAATAAATAAAATAAATATGAAATAAATAAATAAATAAATAAATACGAAAAATAAATAAATAAATACGAAAAATAAATAAAATAAATAAAATAAATAAATAAATGAAATAAATAAATAAAATAAATAAAATAAATAAAATAAATAAAATAAATAAATAAAATAAATATATAAATAAATATATAAATAAATATATAAATAAATATATAAATAAATATATAAATAAATATATAAATAAATATATAAATAAATATATAAATAAATATATAAATAAATATATAAATAAATATATATTATTAAAAAAATTAAAAAAATTAAAAAAAACAACAAAAATAAAAAAAAAACAAAAAAAATTAAAAAAATAAAAAAACCTCCGCGAAATGTTCTGCGACGGTTTTGAAAACCGCCGCGAAATAGTTTCTCGACGCACGATTTAGCGGCGCTTTAAACCGCCGCTAAATGCCTTTTTTGCCGTAGTGTCTTCAAATTAAATAATCAATACAAAGATAAGAAATTATAACTGAACATATAATTAAGTACTTCATATTTTAACATTTAATTAACAACAATTATTAATTAATCAATTAAAACATAGTTTTAACAAATAAAATAAAATAAAATTATACGTATTATGTGGAAAATTAGTTCCAAAATACATCCACATCAATTTGCAGAGTTTAAAGGTGAAGTTGATTATGATGTTTAGGATGAAAGGCCATAGAGTTCCTCAATGAAGAAAGATTGTAACATTTTCATGTAAATTTTTTCTTCAAAGAGGAAATGTATGAATTTTTCAAAACCCCAGAAGTTGAATTTATTATCAAATTATAACAATGATTATAATATTAAGTTTGAATAGGATGTTGATACTTCAAGTGATGTTTCTAGCTGAAATAGAAAATGAAGAGGATTTTACTATAGATGAAAGTATCATTGATAAAGGTGAGGATTAAATTGAAATGATGTTCATGATGAATCATGAACTCAAGGAATATCCTTTTAATAACTAAAAATTGGATTAAGTGAATACACAATTTAAAAAAAATGCAATCCAAATTCACGAAATAATGAATATACTCTAATTGAAAAGGAGTCACATATCATGAACGAAATCGATAATGTGAATATGTTTCTCACTAATTAGAGTAATTTTAAAGTTGAAAGAGAATTTAATGACAAATAAAATTAATATAAACATGATATTATTAAATAAAAATTATTAGTATATGAAAAGGAGTTAAAAAAATTCCAATTCATCTCCAAATATTCTGTATCGGATGTTGAGAATATATCAAAAGAGAATACTATATAAAGAGTTAAAATTTAATAGGTTGATGAAATTCAATTTTCCAGAAATATCACATTCAAAGGCATAATTTTTTTTGATGTTTTGGTAAATAGTCTTATTCAATATAATAAGGGAGAAAAGTCCAATTTGTATAAAAAAGGATGTTTTTTTAGAAATTTATAAATTATATGAACTCTAATTTGAATTTAAAATCTGCTACAAATGGTGATATAAAAAGGGTTAGAAGTAATTATATTGTCCAAAAGAAAATGTTGGGATTCTATAATTTATTTCATAAAATGAAATAAAAATTGATTATAATATGGTAGAAGAAGAGCATGTGTTAGAAACTATACAGAAATATATTTTAATAATAATGTATGAATTGTTTGGATATTGTTGACAATGTGGAATATTTGGGAACATATAATGGTGATTCAAGTATAATTACCAAAATTTCGATGTGAATAGATGATATTTGAGAAGTGTATCAAAGTGAGTCATCCCATAAAAAATAACCGAAAGGAAATATAAAGATTTAGAACTGAAGGTTGAGAACAAGTTCCAAACAATAGAAATTTTTTTGGATAATGGGAAAATCCATTTCTAAATAATTTTACACCATTCCACCTTCCCAAACCAATAAAAAGTATAATAATTAAATGTATCATAATAAGAAAGAAAAATAAAAATATATGGTATTTGTTATTTAGGTTTATTTTAGAGCATCACAAAAAATGTCCACGAATTTTTTATAGAGGATTTTCTATGATCATGGTAAGAGAATAAAATATCTAAAAAGATATTAATAAGTTCTAGGAATGACGAATGAACATTGGAAACAATTATTCAATTAGAATAAATTTATTTAGATCATTTGTTATTGAAAATTTTATATTTATTTCCAAGAAAACATTATATGTTGATGGGATAGAATAAAATTAGTTAATTCTATATAAACATTGTGATGAAGGTGTTTCAGAATGATGGATTATTAGTAAGGAAGTTGAATGGTGGATGTATACTTATAAGTGGACAAAAAATCAAGATTTGTTTTATATTATTGATTAAAAAACTTTAACTTACCTAATCTAAAAGGATAAAACACAACCATGGAATAAATGATTTGGTTTCTTAGTCAATAATACATGATAAATATTATCCTATAAGATAATGTTTATTATGTGACTAAGATAAATAGGGAGATAAATTGTATGTTCATGAAATGAAAAAAGGGTAAGATCATTCATTTAGCACATAAGAATGTAGTGTAAGTTATAGTGGATTGAGGAGACACACTTGAGAGGGTCGATGCATCAGGTTTGAAATTTTTTAATTAATTATCATTTTACTCTTTTATGTAATTTCCACCCCTTTTGTCTTCTAAACCTCTATAATCGGTTATGAAAAAAATGGATCCTTTATAATTTACCTTACAATCCACTACCACATGATACACACGATACATATAGGAAATCATCATGATTTTTATATCATGTGTAATTGACTAGACCTCTAAGGTCCATTCCATTGTCAAAATCCAGTGTTTAGGGTGTTATGGGAGGAAATGGTATCTCATTTAAAGAGTTTTCAAATTTTTCAGTTATTCCATCGGTGAATCAGGGCATCGATGGTTGTGACTCAGGGAATCCATGTCAGCGATTTAGGATGTCAGTGTCAGTGACTCAGGGTGTCAGTGTTAGTGAGTCAGGGTTTCAATGTCAGTGACTTAGGGTGTTGGTGTTGGTGAGTCAGGGTGTTGGTGTCAGTGACTCTGGGCGTTAGTGTCGGTGAGTCAAGGCATTGTTGTAGGTGACCAGGGCATCGGTGAGTCAGGGCATTAGTGAGTCAGTCCGTCAGTGAGTCAGGGCCTCAATGAGTCAGGGTGTTGGTGAGTTAGGGCGTCAGTGAGTTAGGCATCATTAGGTCATGTTAGTGGCTCAGTGTCGGTGAATCACCCATCAGTGACTCATTGTTGGTGTTAGTGACTCACCCATCAGTCACTCACCCTTCGGTCACTCATTTATAGTTTTTCCCAGTTCCTTTAGTTTTTACCCTCTTATGATTTATTTTATGTAAGTCATGTTTAATGCATTGTTTGGCCATTTATATGGGATTTTAAAAGGATATTAATTTTATATTTAATATCCTAACACTCCCAAAAGATAGAGATATTCAAGCCGTATAATAAATACCACAACCCCACATTAATGAATTTTGAAACTATTTCCCATTTTTTTGATATATGATCAGAGAATTCTTAACCGCGATCTTATTTTCTCTATATGTTTTTGTTTTACTTTGGCATTCTATGAGCTATTCCTCCTCGTAGAGTCGCTCGTAGGGTCGTAGCCATCAATTTATTCTCCGTTCGATTCCTTCATACTGCTCACATGGGCCTTTATTTTTGATGAAGGAAGAATTTTGGATCGTATTATTTTCCAATTATTCATTTCCTTCATCTCCCTTCTAATTTTTTATCATACGGGGTGGGTGTAGTAATGTTCTTTTTGTGAAAACTAGTGAATCCAATCTTTTAACAAAGATAAATTCTAATAAAAACTTGATAACAGGTTGGGAGTGGATTGATGTTGATCACCTGTTTTATTTGTTATCTTTATTGATGATGTGATATTTTGTGGTTGTGTGGATTCTGAAAATCAGGGTTTTTGGATTCTTAGCCTATGTATTGTCAATTCTTTATAACTACTCTTTCTTCCATATCAGCAATTGGTGTAATTATCTATCTGATAAATGACGCACACCTGGTTAAATTAAATGTATGCCCCAGGATGAAAATCCTTGTGTGGTCACCCATGTATATCAAAGTAGAATTTAAGGAACAATGTTCACTAAATATGAACATGCCCAATTTGATAGGGGTGGTTTTGTGTTGTGTTCTGTTTGGTTTTGTTCCTTTTGTGGGTTTTGTTAGTGTGGTGCGATAGATCGGGGTGTGACTGTGTGTATGGGGCAGTATAGGCAGTGTGATGGTATCTCAATTTGAGAGACTGATTGATTCTGTAATGGATGGACTATTATACCACAGGACTACATATAGGAAGTGGCTAGGAAATAGAGATGTTGGACTATGTCGTGTCACGATCTCATGTTTATGGGTGTGCCAGGTTTGGTTGTGAGGGAATGACTTGAGTGTGATAACATTGAAGAAGGATGATGGAAATTTATTCCTTGTTTGACATGGTAGTCGTTAGTGGCTTGTATCCTTCTAAAAATAGTTTTATATGTTGTTCAAGTTAGCTTCATGGGTTAGAATGAAATAAATAAATGTATAAATCGATAAATGTAGAATTGTAATTGTAAAATTAATTTTTCAGGGATATACATCGAATTACGAAAGAGACCGTCATTCGTGGAGATATGAACATTTAGAGGTGGTAACATGGGATGTTTTGTGTGGAATGATATTTGTTTTGGAAACACACGGGTTGATAAAGGTGTTTTGTAACTATATATATACTTTTAGTTCCTTTTGATTTCTATACACACCACACCTATGTTGAGAACTATGTTCCGAACACACCAATTATTGTGCGGGAGGGTGTCTTTCGCAACATCATGGAGGGAGGATGGATGGATGGTTATTCACACTTCTTTACTACCTCTTATAGTCATGTACCATCCAAGACTCTTCAGGCAGGTTGTAATGTCTTGAGGTTTGTTACCAGATCTGTAGTACTGGTTGTCTGAGAGGTGGTTTTTTTCCCAGGTGTCTTTCAGATGAGTCCCAGGTGTTTTCGGGTTTGGTGTGGATTGTGTGGGGACCCTATGTTTGCAGGCATGATTCCGATGTGGTAATGGCCAAGGTGTTTTGGGGTAGAAATGTGGTGTGGTTTTTGGCCCAAGTGTGTCTAGAAAGGTTATAATAGTGGGGCTTATAAAAGAGGTAGATGTGTCAGAATGTTACCGTTAACCAGTGGGATGTGGCGCGGGATACCCAAATATCGATGTGATTATTAAATTACCTAAATTTATTTTAGTTACATGGTGAGCGTTCCTTGGTGAGGTTGGATGGTTAGTATTCTTTATTAGGTGATGTTGGTTTCACCTATTTTCTAAATGGGGCATTAGTATGCTTCTCCCTCGTGTGCATGGGTGACTTTGGTTTTTTCTACTGCGTATACTTGTATGCTCACCCAACATATATAAAACTATTTTACGGTTACCTGGGAGATTATGCGGACCATGATGTACCTTACTAGCTCAGACATTGGGGATTGTTGTTGTGTTGCTGCTTAGATTTTTTTGGGTACTTAGTTGGAGTTTTCAGTGTATTTATACATGTTTTACTTTATACATGCATATGGGATAGATTTTGGTTTCCATATATATATATATATGTGTGTGTGTGTGTGTTCGCATGTGTGTATGTATGTCTATCTTTGATTTTTTGAGGTTGATACATCTTATCTCATGCTATTGGTTATAATAAACAGGGTAATGCCTCCCATTTTTGAGATATTTCTATACCCTTGGTGCTGGTCGCCACCCTAGGGCCTATTGGAGATGGGACTGGGGGGTTATTATCTCACCTTTATCTTGAGGAAGAAAAGTCTTGGCATCTTGTTATCCCTTACCTCATCTTTGAGAAGGTGGGTTGTGACAACATGTTTTGGCTCTGATGTGATAAACATAGTCCATTCCATGTTAAACTACTCTTGAGAAATCAATTATATATTATAATCATTCTATTAAATAAATTTGTCTTTCCATAGATTGTTCGGACACCAGATTTACGTATTAAATAGTTTGGTTCATTATTTGAAACATGTAAACTAAGTTTTTCATCCCCAAACATCTTTTTACTGTCATCCCACTAGTTATTTCATAGTATTATTCTTCTTGAAGTGATTCAACACCGACGCATAAGATGTAATTTTGTCAAATGAGAAAAAATAGATTAATCACCATATAATCTATGTATACCTATTGATCCCAAAGAATGAAAAAATTCCAAATTCCTCTTGAAATTTATTTATTTCTTTAATAAAACAAATCCTATCAACACTGAAAGGTAATGTATGTAAATATTTCATAGATCACTCAAATTTAGCATTGAAACTTCTTTATTATCCTTCCTCTATTGTATCTAACCAACAATACAGATTAATTAACTCAACTTTCACTTATTCTATATTCATTTATTAAAAAAATAGTATCTAGTATCACTTTAGCATAGACTGAATATACTCTATTCATCCTCACTACATCATGAATTAGATACATCTTCTTCTTTTCCATCAAGTGTTCTTCATTATTTCAAGTTACAATATATACCTAAACCCAAAATAGTGGCATTTCACATAAGTTTTGTTTCAAGAGACACTTAACCTTTTAATATAGGTGGATTCAAACTTTTTGTATGGTTATTAAAAATTTTAATCACTATGAATCTTTTGAGGATGTTGGGAAATCAATGTTTCATTCACTATACTTTTTCTAATATATATAATCTCCCTTTTTCATTTTGGAAACTTAGTTGTTCTTTATTGAAAGAAAATTACACCTTTTTATTTATTCACATTTAAATTTATTATTTTTCTCATCCAAACATATCTTTATTTATTCTTTAGAAGTATTGGGTATTTATTCCTTATGATAGACCACATAATATATTCATTAATCTCTACATCCATATAAAAATATATAGAAATATTAGTTGAAAGCAGCATGTTCATATTTATTTGTAGTGGGGATCTTCTTCAAAATAATTCCACACATTACAATTGAATATTTTTACACTAGTCATATTTCAACTTAATATCATTTTCTAAAACATGAATCATAGTTATTTAATCAATGGTGTACAATATAAGAATTGATATCCCTTCATATTCATTAGTAGGTAAAACCCTTGAGGTTTCATAAGAATCTAAGCCACTTTTTCTGATTCAAAAGATGTTTTAATCATGGACATCGAAGCATCAGGATTATTTGAAATTTAATCACTCTCTAGTGTCTTCAAATTTTATTTTCATTAGAATAAATAATTATAGAAACTAAATTTTATCCATTAAGAATGAATCTAAAATATTGTTCTTTGCATTGATCTTATTTGACATTATTGAATATTATATTCTAAAAATTATTTAGCATAAATAACAGAACCATATTTTTGTATTTGTTGTTTCAGATACATAAAAATAAATGTTTCATAATCACATTTTTCTATTTATATTATAATGTATAGAAAAATGGTTTTTTAATCTAAATAAATCTTCAAATTCTCTAATTTATTGATGATTATATAGACCAAATCGTCCTTATGATTCAATAAATCATCTATTTCTAGAGTTAAAATCATTATTACATATCCAGTTTATGCTTATATTGAGGTGATTATGTTTACATTGATCCAATCATGTGTATGCTGACTAAAGGACACAAGTCTAGATGATGTTTAAAAAGAGTAGACATTATTCCCATAAAGCACAAGATGATTCTTACACAATAGTAATATTATATTTACATAGAGTAGACATTATACCTATAAAGCACCAGATCGTTCTTACACAACAGAATGATGATGCTTATAAAGTCAGTAATTTGACAAATTTATAATGTATATTGGATGAGGTGATTCTTACACACATTCTTAAGATAAAAATTATGCAATATATAGACTTATGAAGTTTTCTATATATCCTTAAAATTATTTCAATGATTTACTAACTGAAATTAATCCTTCTACAATATCCACCCAATAAGGGTTAAATAAAAATTATATCATACTTTAAATCTAGTACTCCTGTAATGGATTCTCATCATTCATCATAACTTTTGCTAGTATTGAATATCCCAACTAGCTAGATTCTATCGAAAAACACTTTAAAATAATTATAGGTATCACTAACACACTTCAGTACTTTTTATGACATGATGATCTTATCTCTAATAATATTATGAAATAAGATTCTAAACCAGCAGAAAAATTCATTTTCTATTTCCAAGATTCAAGGGAGAATTTAATCTTTATTTTCCCAGATGAGGTAAATTATTAATTTATTTTCCCATGTAAGTTAACTCTTAATTTTTTATAACACATTAAAATAGTTCATATTAAAATAAAATATTAATAATGATTCTCCAAATCCAAGATAACATCAATATCCCCCTTTGGATTTTTTGTTAATTACAAATTTTATTCGAAAGTCAATGTATCATTTGTCCCCATAATTTAAAATAAATAGAATGGATGAAATTTTTTCTACCTCATATTTACATTGTAGGGATTCTCTAAATAGACATATCAACTCAATAAAACTATTATAATCTCCAAAAAGTAATATTCTCATTATTCTATTTCCATATACTCTGCACATTCTTCATCAATTAATGCGATAATGGAGATGCCACATTTTTATAATCAAAGTTACATCACCTTACCAAATATATGTCTACTTGGGATATCATAATCTAGATAACATGTTTGGTTAATTAAACCAATATAGATTAACATTTACACACTTCAATGTGGTACCAAATCAAACATTCAACTCTTTCACGTTGTATAAAAACAATTCTATAACGTTTAAGAATATAAACTTACTTGAACACACACATAAGAAGAACTAAATTGTATGGTATTTATTATATAATTGGTTAGATAATAACCCCATGATTAATGGAATATGTATGGGTCATAATATATTTTTATGAATGAAAAATATATCTCATCCTAAAATTTTGAGGGTGAATTATAGAAATCCGAATTTATAAAAAATGCATAAATATCAAAAAATTGAACACATTTTTATATCTTCTCACAAAGGATTATTTTCAAAATTTATTCCCTTAAATTAGCTATATTTAAAAACAATTAATATTATGTGAGAATAATGCTGAAATTCTATAGGTTTCTCAAGATGAGAAAAAATTTATCAAGAAACATTCTAAACCTAGATGCTCCCTTCATTGAATGTCTAATGTTTCTAGAACTGTTCAAGATTAAATCATCCATGATACTATAAATATAGGAATATTTGGGAAGCATAGAGTTCTCTTCATTTTCAATTTTATTCCATTATAAAATTCAATTTTTAGATTTATATAACAGAGAACAATCTTTCTTCTTATCATGCTTTGATATCCTACAATCATCTAAATATTCTGGACATATGATAAACATTTATTTCAGAACAATCTCAACATTATTCATATGTAAGGTCTCCTTTTTACAAAAGAATTATCATAATTAAGATTCATTGGTGCCTTTCCTTTATTATAAATTTTTCTAGGTAGAATAGTCTTGAACATTGTTGAAATATATATAGCATTTTTTCACATTCCATACACATCACAATCATTATTCAGCATTTACATTTCCTATAAGATTTCAATCTCCTCAAAAGTAGTTTAAACCACTATCCCAATCATTTGGATTCTCTATCGGATGGATTTTATATTTAATTGAATCTTTCCCCTTTTAAAATTCATATTCATGACCTTCTCAAAATTCACAATAATGTGGACACGATTTCAATAATTAAATAAAATTCTCATTATAGGTTTGATATCTTTATTACTTTTCTTCATTAAACTCTTGGAGGAATTTTATTAATCTATCTAATTTTTGATATTTCCCCCAAGGATACCTTCTAATTTTCTTCACCATTCCTCTCCTCTACTACAAATTTCACTTATTATTTACACATGAGTTAGAGTGTGCAGGTAGACACCAACAATCTTATTATCAATAACTTACAATGTTCTGAAACTCACAGAAGTTGTCAAATACATAAACTTTATTCATAATTGGCAGATTTTCTATTATTATGTAATCAATTTTCATTTATAAGGTTTCCACATTGCTTCAAAAATTCTCCCTCTTTATTAAAGAAATACACTATTTCCACATACTAATTTTTTATGCTAACAATCAGTGAATATGTTTCTAAACCTCCAACAAAAAAAAAATTTATAAATTATCTTTTATCACATTCTAGTTCCTTAAATATATCTATATTATAATGATTAATAATTTTTGTGTGTTTTATCCCCAGATTAGGCTTCATTTGGGGGTAAATGTTCATAGATTTAAATATACTAACCCTAAATGCTATAGTGAATTTATTGGTATTTTTATCATCCACATTGGAATAGTATATCATGTTTTACCTATATTTCAAGAAAACATAGTTTCAATCATGACCGATCTAACTAGATACCTCTTTGTTTGAGCATGATGTGGATGTTTCTCTATAAGATATCTAAATAAATTTTAAATTTTTTTTATTCTTATTATATGTGATAATTATCTATAATTTTTATGTGGTATCACATATTTTCACCTCAAAATATTCGGAACATCCATATTGTGTAGCTTCTATACTTTCCAACATCACCTCCAACTCATAAAAGTTCATGGTGAGATTTTATTTTACATCCTTAAATTAACACAATATCTATTCTCATTATATTTTTATTCTTCTATACCCATCATTACTAAATTATTTATTTTCTATAATTAACAATCAATATATTTCATTTTATTTTCCTTATTTTATAGAAGGTCATGCAAGATATCAATGGACATTTAATGAAACTTATAAAATGCATGTAATGATACATTAACAACACATTAGACAATCATTATCATATAAATATCTTTTAAATTATACATCATCTATTGGAAATTTTTAATTTTAAAGGGTGAAAATTTATTAATTGACTTTCACTGGATTTCTGAAAGTGATAGTAAATCATTTCCTTTGTTAATGCTTTCTCCATTTCACTAACATCATCTTATCGATATGAATTTTTACTTACCAGTACATTGATATAAGTAATTATGTATATTACTACCTCAATGTGAAACATCATTAATTATTCACTAATTTCAAAATAAAATTCAGTAATTGATTAATTATATATAGCATCATCACATCCTATGCTATATCCGTTAGAGGAACAATATTAAATAGATTTAATGTAGAAACACTTATCATTGTGGTTTCATTATTATATTAGTCTCTCATTATTATTATTTATTATATTTATATTCTTATTTTATTATTATTATTTTTATATTTCAAGATATTGGTTGAGAATTAAAAATATTTTTTAATTGTGATAATATTTAGATTCTCTAACTATAAAATTTCTCTCAATGCTTCAATTACGAACATTAATAATTTTTAGTAAAACATACTGGGAAATAAAAATTCACATATAATGAGATATATAATTTTTGGTGTAATTAAAAATTTTGATCATAAAAAATAGATCCCTTTACTATGAAAAATATCTCTAATACTAAATGTTAGTTCTGTAAGATCATGCAATGAAACCTGAGGGGGAGGTGGAGGTAATATGGTGTTAAATATTTTCACATAAAATCAATTTATTATTTTAATATACTTCCACCTATTTGGTATTAAAAACCCATATAGTGGTTAAAAATATATATAATATTTATCTTTAACCCAATAATCCACAACAACATGAAACATAGAAACTAAACTAGAATTCATATTGTATTATTTTTTATGTTTTTTCCTTGATGTAGAAAACCTACTCCTTATCATGTTCAAATTTTATTGAGAAATAAATTCTATAGTATAATATTTTTATCAATTACAATGAGTGGCTAAGGATTATCCAAAACTTAGTTTTTCCATATTATATAGACAAGTTCACAATAACAAACATTTAAACAAAGGGATACATCCAAATATTCTTTTATACTGATAACCCACAAGTTATTTAAAAATATACTTCCTCTTGTAGACATGTAGTTATAATTCACATGATATAATTAAAACCAAAGAATATATCTACACACTCACCTAATATTCTTTTACTACCTTTTCATCTCAAGAAAGATTCTTATAACTCGGTCTCTAAGAGTCTACAAATAACTTCCTAGTTCTTCATGAAAATTATTTTTATATTAATCGAACTCATTGTTAAGATGGAAATATTGAATATGAAAATTTATCACATCACTATCATGCTAGGAATTAGACACTCTATCTTATTCTTTCATCATCATAAACTGTATCTATCTGGAAGTACAAATCATGAATCTTAACTCTCTATTCATCTTATTCTAATTATATAAAACCCATTAGGTAATATATCTTAATAAAATTATTGAAACACTCTACTATTCCATTCTACATCATAAATCAAAATCTTATTATTTTTACTTCTTCATTTATATCTCTTCTTCCTCTCAGCTAACTCTGTATCCTCAAACTTACCAAAATAGTTCCTCACTAAACTTTTGTTTTGGGAGACTCATAATTTTTTGTATATAAAAAATAAACACATTTTTTGTGAGTCGTTGAATTTTCCAAAATAGGAAATATTCAGAGGATACTATTCATGAAATGAAACTTGCACAATACAATACACAATCTCTATAATTTCCATTTTTTCTATTTGTTAACTCAACAATATCTTGTCAAAAGATAGATTTACCTTTATATTTATTATCATTTATCTTATTTTGTTCATTTATTAGATTTTATTTATTTTTTTAGCATAATTCTCATGATTTACTTCATCAAGATACTCTATTCAATCCCGATTTAAATTTCCACAATTTAATAAAAATATATAAAAATGTCATTATTTTATATAATGGTTATGTTTCTTCGAAGCATGATACATTTTTCAATAAACCTATACAAGTTCAAGTTGAATCTATAAAAAAATAGTAAAATATAATATTCATTTCATTTTTTCAATCATTATTTATAATTATATAAACATTTTAGTATTATTTATTATTTGATATATATTTATCATTATTTTTATTTAAAATACATGATGTTTCTCGAGATTCAAAAACAATTGATCTTACTAAAAAAAATACTGAATCATGGATAACCATGATTTATGATTATTTTATAATGAATTATAAAAAAATTAAATTTATATTCCATTTTCATCATAAAATATAATTTTGGAAACTAAATTTTAGACATTGAGAAATTATCTCAAACATTATTACCTCTCATTGATCTTCTTCTCCAAGAATGAAAATAAGATCCTAAAAATTATTAAAACTTATTCACACACCCATATGAGTGTTGTTGGTTTTATGAAATTGAATAAATATATGGTAATCATGAAATGTTTCCCATAATAATATAAAATATAGAAACATGATTTTTTAGTCTACATAATTCTCAAAATACAACTAATTATTTAGGTTTACACATAATAAAAAATCTATATAGTGCTGGAATCATCCCTATACAACTTTTAAATTATTATTAGAGAAAAATTTGATACTTACACAATGGATATGATGTTTACACATATCCATATCATGTGTATGTTAAAGTAGATTATGTTTATACTAACCTAAATTATGTTTTTGTAGAGTAGACTTTTTTATTACACAACATTAGAGGATTCTTCTGTCGTAATATGATGATTATTAAATTTAATATATAGTTCCATTCTTACCATGTCACTAGACTAATATTATTATTTTCACCTCAATGTGATGGTTCTTACATAGCACATGGACTTATCTAGTTTTCCATATTTCCTTCAAATTAATTCATGTGTTTCCCAACTTAATATTGGCATTTCTTAAACCATAATCCCAATGTTTTTAAAACCTAATAATAGTTTAATTCCACAAATAGTACTATACAGATTATTTGTGACACCCTAGTATTTTAAAATATATTTTTCGTCATGAAATTTGATGTATTTGGTAGTTTTCTTAACACAAAACACCAGACATAAAAAAATGATGATATATTATATCATAGTCATTGGATTTGAATGTATGAATAAGATTAAAATAATTTTGAAATATATATATATAAATGTCTTAATTGATGAATATTTATTAATTAATATATATGAAATATGCGCTAAATTTATAGTAAATTCATTTTATGTTTCAAAAATACATTATTTTTAAAATGTGTTTCTTTGAATTTTGTGTGTGGATATTATAAATAATTTATTCCAATTTTAGAATATTTATTTGTCTAAATGATCATTATTTTTGAAAATAAATTGTCAAAATTATCTTAGGGATATTTCATGGGGTTTTTCATAAAAGGGTTATTTAAATTAAATTGTGGAAAAATCCTGATTTGTTTTTTGTAAAACTTTTATTCATATTAATTTAATTATTCATTTATATGTTGAATTATTTATTGTGTTTGGTAGTTAGGTAACATAATTCTCATATAATCTGATCTTATCATATTAATTACATATTAGTTATCAACTTATTTTATTTTTGTATATGCACAGTGTTAGGCTTAAAACACATTTCTTTAAAAACTATTTTTTGTTATATTTTATGTGTTTTTATTAAAATTGAGATTTTCCACTAATATAAATTGAATATTTAAAAATTTATTCTATATTTTAAATTAATATTTTCTAATTTAGTAAATATTGAGGGTTCTAGGTGCAACATAAGCATCTTTGTGGGAATTAAATTAAAATGTCTTTTAATTTAGAGTCTCCCAAAATCCCAACATAAAATCTTATATGTTAAATTTATAATTAATTTTTTTATGATTAGATGAAATGATTACATCATATTATTATTATTTATTTTATTATGTTTTTTATCACCAGAAACTAACATCTAGTTAACTTCATTATGCTTTAAGGATACAAGTGTACAATCCATAGAGAGATGATCCACACATACCCCTTTGGTCTCTGAGCAACATTAATTTATTTCTAGGTTCTATTGTGGTGAATCCATCAACATGAATTTTGAGTATTGATCCCTCTAATATCCTTTGATATTTAAGGATTTATTCTCATTCTTGAGATTAATATATGAGAAGTTATAGAGAGAGAGAGATAGTATAAGGCCCCATCCTTAAAAATTACTTTATCTTTAGATATTATAAGAATACACATTGAGGATCTTTTCAGGTTTAGAGTTTTAGAGAATTAGATTATAAATCATTCATTACATTCCACCTTTAAACAAGGTGGTTACATAAAAGACAATATTCATTTTTCCCATCAAAGGAGACATATTTAAAATAAAACATGGATTATTTCTTGACACTTCCTCGACACTATCATCACATCATGTACTTTTCCCTTGACCTGTGAAAAACATTTCCAAAACTTGGGATGAGCATAAAAAGCTCAGTAAGGGATATAAAAGTACAGAATGAAAACATTAGTCCATTTATTGAATGAAATCATACTTTACTCATAAAACATAAGCACTTTATCATACCTCATGAAATCATAAGATTTATGAATAACTCATAGAAATAATAAGACATAAAGGTAACTTGAGGCATTCATAACTTTCTTACGTAGGGAGTAACCCTCATGGTTATGTTTGGAATACCCATCATAGTTTATTCCCTAAATCTCTTCGGAGAAACCTTATAGTTTAACTCCTTCGCATTACCCAATGCATTGGAGAGCTATATCAGGATCACCCGCCCTTAGTTTATCATGGAACCACCCGTCTTCATAAACAACTCCCAAGAACCATAACATAGTCGTATCACATAGAACATGCATAAAAGAAGCATAACATTTCCACATTTCAACCACCAGATTTCAAAAACACATTGATATAATCAAAAAATTTTCAAAACCATTTTCAATACCAAAATAAAATAAAATTAAAACATGGTATTTATTTTTTATTTTAAAAAAAGTTATGGCTTGTAGAGGAAGCCAAAACTCAAATAATGGTCACGACGGCGGAGAAGTCATTGTCGCCACATACGTAAGACAAAAACATCCCATTTTTTCTTTTTTTACAACACTTCGTATAAAAATATTCCTTTTGAATAAAAGTAAATGTCAAAGGGCTTTATACACCGTATAAAAGAAAGTTTTGTATAAAACACAATATTCCTCAATGAAAGGAGATTGAGACGAAGTCCCTTACCTCGTGTCCGACTTGACTCGATCGTTATTTAATCTCCTAAATAATAAACTTGAGTTAATTTCTAATTGCTTAAAAACCTTTTTTAAGCTCATTATTCCTTTTATATCACTTATTAAAATCTTATGAACATTATGTAATTATTTAAGTTAATAACGGTCGTTTTGTCGATCTTTGGTACTTGAGTCAAAAATAAACTTCTTATAATTACAAGTTGTTCATGTGGTAAAATATCCATTATATACAGAATTATATTCATGATTTAGATATCATATATATCATATATATTCATTATATACATGCATTTATAATATTACATAAAATTTAGAGGTAAGAAATGAAATGCACCATTCATGGAGACGGTAAGTCGTACGTACGCATGAACGCTACTTTCATTTCTTTTTCGTATTTAATGGAATGAAATAATAATGATATAAATGTATATTATAATTCCAATATAATATAATATATAACACCATTAACTCCATCCTTTATACTTCCCACATATGGCATTAACGAATCAAATCACTTTTAGGGGGCGATAGTCTGCACTTCCTTAAATGAAATTATCGCGTTTACCCATAATGGAAACCATAAAGGTATGACATAAATGAAAAATAAAGAATCATAAGGAAAAAATAAACATAATATATATCATATATAAATAGTGTGACATCTTAATGGCCACAATTAAAGTTGTTAAAATAAGATTGAACAATCATCGTTTCGCGAGGCAGTAATTCACCATCCACAGAAACAGTATGTTATTTAACAATTAGACGGAGGTGTGTGTAAGTGTAGCTCGAATACTTCTCATAAAAACATCCTAGTATATTTAAGATAATATTGTTTTTATAAAATAATGTAATAAAAGAGTTTATGGGGTTGGAGAAGTAAAATAAAACAAAAGAACATTAGAGAAGATATTACCTTTAAATCGGGTAACTCCCCTTGGTTTGAACCAAAAGGGTTTCATGAAGAGCTTTCTAACTAAGGTAAGGATTCTATGATGAATAGAGGGATGTGGAGAGATAAAATGAGCATATTTTGGCTGATCCAATGGCTTGAGAGGTCTGGGTAAGGAGGGTAGATGTGGGGGCCTTTTATAAGAGGGAGGAGGGGCACTCTTGGAAATTCTTGAAATGTTACTTTATTATAAAATGATTTTTGGATTTTAAAGGTCCCACAATGTTATAATTCTAGTATAAGGTGATAATGTTTCGAAATCCACCCATACAATATGTTTTTGACAAGTGTACGTCTTATCTTTTACATTTTCTGTTCATTTTATTTAAATCGTTCATTAATGAGGTAATCGCTGCATCATCATGGTGTCATAAATAAATAAATTTATTTAATGTCTAAAAATTATAAGAAAAATAATATGATGTAAGAAATATTTTTAGATTTCCAATGAATATTTATATTCTGAGAGATAATTTATGTAGGAAAAATTAAAATTGTTTTACTTAGGTGTTACATACTTTTGTTATATTTAACTTTCTTAAAAAAATAAAACGATAAAATGTCAATATCACACAAAAGAGATTCCATGGGGTCCCAAAGATGGTAAAAGGCATACCATGGTCATCCATGACACAAAAAGTAGCATTAGGACACTTGTTGGGGTCATTTTATATTATTATGATATTATTTTATTACCCTTAACTACCCGATTAGTAATTAATAACGATAATTAAAGATAATTACCGTCATTACTATTAATAATGTCAAAAAACAAGAGTCTTAATTACTAATAATATGGAATACATTTTACCAAATTAAAAATACAGAAATTGTAGTAATTAATTTGAAAATAATTCCCGTTGTCAAAACAAATAGCGGGGTTTTTTGAAACAATATCTATCAAAAGATTGACAATTGTTTATATCCAATTTCAATGTGAAATTAATTACAATGACCACCATTGGATTAAATGGTAAAAATATATTCTATTTAATCTTTATAACCAATTAAAAATATAATCTATCCATATAATTAAATTATATGAAAAAACAGTTTTGACGTAAAATGCAGTATTTTTTCACTATTCATAAAAAAATGAACATTGTTAGAAAAATACAAAAAATTTATCCAAAGTAAATTCAAATGTCCCAATACTAAAGAATAAGTTTATTTTTACAAATGGAGATTATAAAATTGTCAAAATATTGATTTAAAAATGGTTCTCCATCAAAAGGCGGTAAAACAATCTTTTAAAAATATTAGAGAATTCAATGCTTAAGATTGGATTTATTTTCATTTTAAGCCTTTAAAACACTATCTAATTAATAAATAGACATAGATATAAAAATCTATAATTCTTTACTTACTTGGGATGTTACATCCTTCCCCCCTTTAGAAAATTGTGTCCCCACAATTTATTTACTTATCGAATAAGTGGGGGTATTTATCCCTGTGGTCAAGAATATAGACCGGTTGTTCCTCATATGATAGGTTCTCTTACAGATGAACTACCTCTGGACTAAAAAAATGAGATGGATTTGGCATGTTCTTCCTTAACATTGAAACATGAAAAAAAATTGTGTACCTGAGATAAACTTGGAGGTAAATCCACTCGGTATGAAACTGATCCAACTCACTCCAGAATTTCATATGGTCCAATGAACCTTGGACTCAGCTTTCCTTTCTTACCAAATTGCATCACACTTTTCCATGGTGAAACTTTGAGGAAGACATGATCACGTACCTCAAAAGAGAGATGCTTCCTCCTATTGTATGCATAACTTTCCTTCCTTCTCTGAGCTGTTCTCATGTGATTCTTTATCAGCTGAACTTTTTCTGCCAACTCTTCTACCAATTATGGTCCCATCAACTTCCTTTCACCCACTTCATCCCAAAAAGCTGGAGTTCGACACTGATTCCCATATAATGCCTCAAATGGTTCTATCTGTATACTGGAATGAAAACTGTTATTATAAGAAAACTCAACCAAAGAAAGATGTTGGTCCCAACTTCCCTAATAATCCATCGAACAAGCACGTATTATATATTCCAAAGTCTGAGTTGTTCGTTTTGACTACCTATCTAATTGAGTATGAAAAGATGTACTAAAATTTAATTCAGTACCCAACGACTTCTGAAGGCATTTCCAAAAGTTAGAAGTAAACGTGGGATCACGATCAGATATAATGGAGAGGGAAAATCCATGTAACCTGACTATCTCTTTAAGATACAAACGAGAAAGCTGGTCTAGGGATAAATTATATCGTATTGCAAGGAAATGAGCAGATTTAGTCAGGTGATCAACAATAACTCAGATTGCATTATTACCTCGAGGTGTCTTCGGCAATCCCACAACGAAGTCCATAGATATATTCTCCCATTTCCACTCTGGCACTGGTAAAGGTTGAAGCATCCCTTTCAGTAAATGCCGCTCTGATTTAACCTGTTGACAAGTCAAACATTTCACAGTAAAATCAGCAATGTCTCTTTTCATTCCATCCCACCAGTAATACTCCCGAAGATCTCTATACATCTTAGTACTGCCAGGATGAACTGAAAACATAGAACTATGAGCTTCAAATAAAAACTCTCTCTTCAATTTTGAATCACAAGGCACACACAATCTCTTCCCAAATCTCAAAACACAATCAATATCAATGGTTAATTCAGGTAACATACCCTTATAAACCAGCTCTACCTTTTTCTACAATTCATTGTCTTGCTTCTGAGCTTTCTTAATTCTGTCTGATAGAGAAGATTTCACTGATACTTGAAACAAAACAGAAGAACATTCTGCACCAACAACTTCTATGCCAAATTTCATCAAATCCTTAACCAAAGGATCAAGTTCCAAATGTAACATGGTTAATGAAGCATTAATTTTTTGAATCAAAGCATTAGCCACTTTAATGTTTTTTTCTGGATGGTAGTGAATTGTACAATAATAATCCTTGATTAATTCTAGCCATCTCTTCTGCCTCATGTTCAATTATTTATGAGTGAATATATACTTTGAACTGTTTTGATCAGTATATATTTCACTCTTTACACCATACAAATGATGCCTCCAAATTTTTAAAGCAAAAACCACAGCAGCTAATTCCAAATCATGTGTAGTGTAATTTACCTCATGAATTTTCAACTGACATGAAGCATCAGCAATTACTTGATAATTCTACATTAGGATGCAACCAAGTCCTTTCAATGAATCATCACTATAGATAACAAACTCACCATTCCTGGAAGGTAGTTCCAAAACTGGAGCATTCACCAATCTTCTTTTCAATTCCTGAAAACAATCATTACATTTTTTTGTCAAGATAAACTTAACACCTTTTCGAGTTAGCTTAGTCATTGGACTAGATAACCATGAATTTTTTTTTGAAAAACCTTCGGTAATATCCTTCTAAACCAAGAAAACTACGAATCTCAGTTACATTTGTGGGTCTTGGCCATTATTCAACAACCTTTGTTTTTGCAGGATCAATAGTTATTCCATCTTTATAAACAATGTGACCAAGGAAAGAAATTTTTTGCAACCAAAAATCACGCTTGCTGAATTTTCCATACAATTTCTTTTCTTTTAAGGTTTGAAAAATAACCCTTAAATGACTTTCATGCTCCTATTTACTTTTTGAAAACACCAAAATATCATTAATGAAAACAACCACAAACTTATCCAAGAACTCATGGAAAATTCTATTCATAAGGTCCATGAATACAATAGGTGCATTGGTTAGCCCAAAAGGCATAACTACAAATTCATAATGGCCATATCTTGTATGAAACACGGTCATCGGAATATCTGTTTCCTTTACCTTCAACTGATGGTATCCCAATCTCAAGTCAATCTTTGAAAAATACTGAGCTCCCTGGATCTAATGAAACAAATCATCAATATGAGGTAAAGGATATTTTTTTCTTAACAGTAATGTCATTCAAGGATCTATAATCAATGAAAAGTCTCATTGAACCATATTTCTTTTTAACAAATAAGACAAGGGCACCCCATGGTGATGTGATAGGTCGAATGAAACCTTTCTCAAATAAATCTTGTAATTTCTCCTTCAACTCTAAAAGTTAAATTTGAGCCATTCGATAAGGGGGTTTTGAAATTGGCTTAGCATCAGGAACTAAGTCAACAGTAAATTCAACTTCCTGATATAGTATTATTCCAGGAAAATCATCAGGAAAAACATCAGGATACTCATTTACCACTATCACATCATTAATCTAAACAGTTCCTTTGTTTTCAACAATATGTGAGAGGTAACATTCATTTAAATCTTTTACATTTTTCTCAGCCTCTTGATATGTTATCAATAGTAAGGGTTCATTCTTGTACACAAACTGAAAGTCTTTCTGAAAAGAAACATCTTTAGCTCTACAATCAATCTTATCATGGTAAACAGAGAGCCAACCCATACCCAGGATAACATCAAACTCTACTAGAGGTAAAACAATAAGGTTTTCAAGTAGGTTCTTTCCACGGATAAGGATAAGAAGATTCATATAAATTCTTTTTGCATCAACATTTACCCCAGGTGTTTTTACCACATGTTCAAGAGTTAATTATTGAGATGGAATTCCCAATTTACTAGAAAATTTTTCAGAGATGAAAGAATGTGTAGACCCTGAATCAAACAACACACTGGCATAATCTGAAAAACCAAACAAAGTACCTGATACCACTTCATTTGGTGGCCCAAAATCTGCTGAAGTAGTTGAAAAGGATTTCACCACACCTTTCTGCTTGTAGTCTGACTGCTTCCCATTATTTGACCTATTTTTCGAACACTCATTTTTATAATGATCCATCTCATTTCACTTGAAACATTTCACTAACTGTAAATCAAATTTGGTCTTACCATCACCCTAATCTTTTTTAGTGCAATCACAAGCCTTATGTCCCATCTTACCACATTAGTAACACTTTATAGAATTCAAAATACATTCCCCATCATGATTTTTACCACATTTATCACAAACTGAAAACTTAGTTTTCTTACCATCAGACCTTTTTGAAGGATTCTTCCCTTTCTCCTGCCACCTCGGTCTCTTCTTCTGTTTGTTTTCATAGAACACTTAAGCATCGACAAACTCCATTTCCACCTTCTCAGAACATCGAACAATCTGTTCATAACTTTTGAACTCAAGAGAAGCTAAATACCTTCGATATTTTGGCTTTAATCCTGAGTAAAAATGATTGATTTTACTATCAGGGTCTCAAATAAAATTTGGAGCATACCTTGCCAATCGAGTGAACCTTTCTTCATAAGCAGCCATTGAGTTGTCCTCTTGACTCAATTCCACTAATTTTTTTTCCATCATAAGTCAAATTGCCTTAGGAAAATATTTCTCAAGAAACATACCTTTGAATTAATCCTAGTCAAGATCATCAATCTCATCAGCATCCCTGATATTTTCAACCATCGACCACCACTGTTTTGCTTCACCCTCCAAATGGTAAACAGCAAGACTAACCTTTTGATTTTTTGAACACCCCATGAAATCAAAAATCTTTTCCAGTTCTTTAATCCACCCTTGAACTAGCACAAGGTCAGAAAATCCTCTGAATGATGGGGGATGTTGCCTAATGAAATGTTCCACCACCGACATCTTCCTCGGCGGATAATCTGGATGATCTCATTCATGGATACCACCACCATTTATCGCTTGAGTCAACTACGCCATTTTAATGCAACAAACTGTTCAGTTCCAATTCTGACCATCTCAGGATGCTAATTCGAAAGGTCATTTTCTTCTGTATACCTTCCTAACACTGCTTCTGTGTTTCCTCTACGGAAAACCATTCTGAACAAACAAGTCTTAGATGAATCAACATGGTAATCTTAAAATTCTATATTTTATCGATTCGACCATAAAAAAATATTTTTGGATAATCATTTAATAGAATTCTAACTCCTAAATTTATCTAAATCGACCTTTGATACCAACTAGAAGGCCCCAGCCTTAAACATTACTTAATCTTGAGATATTACAAGAATACACATTTAGGATCTTTTCAGGTTTAGAGTTTTAGAAAATTAGATCATAAATCATGCATTATATTCCACATTTAAACAAGGTGGTTACATAAAAGACAGTATTCATTTTTCCCATCAAAAGAGACATATTTAAAATAAAACACAGATTCTTTCTTGACACTTCCTCGACACTATCATCACATCATGTACTTTTCCCTTGACCTGTGAAAAAAAATTTAAAAAACTTGGGATGGGCATAAAAATCTCAGTAAGGGATATAAAAGTACGGAATGAAGACATTAGTCCATGTATTCAATGAAATAATAATTTACTCATAAAACATAAGCACGTTATCAAACCTCATGAAATCATAATATTTACGAATAACTCATAGAAATCATAAGACATAAAGGTAACTTGAGGAATTCATAACATTCTTACGTAGGGAGTAACCCTCACGATTACGTTTGGAATACCCATCATAGTATATTCCCTAAATCGCTTCGGAGAAACCTTAATGTTTAACTCCTTCATGTTACCCAATGCATTGGAGATCTATATTGGGCTCACCCGCCTTTAGTTTTCACGGAACCACCCGTCTTCATAAACAATTCCCATGAAACATAACATAATCGTATCATATAGAACATGCATAAAGGAAATATAATATTTCCACATTTCAATCACAAGATATCAAAAACACATTAATATAATAAAAACATTATCAAAACCATTTTTAATACCAAAATAAAATAAAATTATATCATGGTATTTATTTTTCATTTAATAAAAATTTATGTCTTGTAGAGGAAGACAAAACTCAAATAATGGTCACAGTGGCGGATAAGTCGTTGTCTCTGCATATGTAAGAAAAAACATTCCCTTTTGTCGTTTAGTAAAATGCTTCATATAAAAAGATTCCTTTTGAATAAAAGTAAAATTCAAAGGGGTTTATACACAGTATAAAAGAAAGTTGTGTATAAAAAAATATGCCTCAATGAAAGGAGATTGAGATGAAGTCCCTTACCGACGTGGATTACGGAGATTTGGCCGAGGTGGAAAGTTGTCTCCATGCTTCATCGGACCCTTCCAGGTCCTCAGCAGGATTGGCGAGGTCGCTTACCGCCTAGATCTACAGCCTTTGTATCCATAGTTTGTGTTGAAGCTTTACGGGGACGTAAAGCCCTGTGGTTGGAGTAATGTAAAGACCTGGAAATTTCAAGGAAAATTTTTTTTTCTTAATTTTTTTTTGGAATTTTAAAAGAATGTAGTTTCTGAAGGCGCCTGATTCCGAGGCCCGGTGTGCCCGGAATTAATTTCCGAAGTTTGGCTCGGGTACGTTCAGTGAACAAACGAACGGGTTTTTTTAACTTTTGAACCGGTGCTCGGAATCGAATTCCGAGGGCACCGATGGAATCACAGTGCCGATATTTGCTTAGAAACGCCTCTTCCGGAGTTGCGTTTGCTCGGTTGTGGTTTTTAATTTTTGGGCTTAAATTTGAGAAATAAAATAAATTGTACAACAAACTTTATTTTATTTCACTTAAGCCGCTTGGAAGCCACTTAAAGCCACTTAAATTAGCTTAAGCTGAGTTGATGCGGATAGGGTGCTATCCAGAAATATCCTACCCTCTTGGTAGGATATTTGTGAGGTGGGGCCCGCATGAGCCCCACCGTTTCTTTCCGCTAAGTAACGCACCCGCGAAAACCCGTCATTATGAAAGTCAACTGACACGTTTTATTAATTTCTTAACGCACCAATTAATTGGGCGGTTTTATTCGTTAAATTAATTGGGCGGTTTTATTCGTTGAATTAATTGAGTGGTTTTATTCATTGAATTAATTCGATGAATTAATTTAATCGTTTCTTAACCTGTTTTCAATCCATTGGCGTAATAATAAAATAAGACCAACGCACGGCTTCTGGAAAAATGCTCGTTGAGAGGTTTTGACAACTTTGTGCCTTCATCCTTCTTTGTGAAAAACGCGAAGAACGCGAAGAACGCGAAGAACGTGAAGAACGCCGTCACCCTCGGAGATTGACGACGCTTCTTCCGAGACGTTCTTCCCCGCAACGATCTCCGATCACCAACTGCTTGAGGTAGGAGATTTCAGGTTTCTCTTAAATCTTCCTTGTGGTTTATAACAACACATGGATTTAATCGATATAATTAAATCTTCAGGTTCTTGAACCTCGGAGTTCATTGAAGCGTCACAGTATTCCGTGATGACGCGACGCCCTTCCGCGACGACACGACGCCTTTTCGCGACGACGCGACGCCCTTCCGCGACGATCAAATCCGCGAAGAACGCGCGTGCGACGACTTGACGAGGTAGGGGTTTTGTTGTGAAATGATTTTATTCCCGTGGTTGTTCGTCTAAAATAATGAGCTGGGATCAAAGTGCAATTTTAATTTATTTAAATTGTTTCTTGAAATGTTTCATGTGTTGATAATTTTTTTTCCCAATTGTTATTGCCTAACGCGGAGGGTGCGGGCCAAGCAAACACGGCCCGACAACCCTCCACCGTTCTTCGTTGTTGTGCGGATTTGGCGGGTGATGACAAAACGTGACGCAAGGGTGATTTGATGATTCCGCAGTGAAGAACGGGTCCTGGGAGGAGCAGCGGCGTAGATGGGAAGGAAAACAGACCACCGAAGCAACTCCGGTGGCCCGCGGAAGTCTCCGGCAGCGCGGGTCGCCAGCGCGGCGGCGGCTTCCAGCGGACCCGCGACCGCCGGGTCCGGCTCGCCCGCACGGGACGCTGCAGAAGCCGTGTCCACTGTTGCCCAGCGCGGCCCCTCGAGGGTCGTGGCTTCCTCAACCCGCGGGGGCGGTGCCCCGCGGCTGCCGCGCTCGGCCGCTAGGCCGAGCCGAGCCAGGGCGGTCCGACCGGCCGGGTCAGGTCGACCCGGTTCGGCAAACCCGGGGGGGGGGGGGGGGTCGGGCTGGGTCGGCCCGGGCCCAGACCCCCCGTCTTCGGACCATTTTTTGGTATTTTGCCCGTATCTTGAGCTACGGGCCTCCGAACGACGCGCCGTCAGAGGAAATGTGATCCTTCGATCGAGGCGGTCGTTTCGGTATATTTCACTCAAGGTTTAGGGATACTTTGGGTTCGGCCGGGTTGGTTCGAACACGAAACCAACCGGGCCCTCGGAGCGGAAACGCTCATATCTTGAGCTTCGGACGTCCGATTGACGTTCCATCGACTTTGTTGAATTCCTCTAATTGAGATGGATCTTTTGAATCACTCCTCCCGTGGTTTGGACGCAGGTGGAGTAAGGTCGGGTTGGTTTTGCCTTAAAAACCAACCAGGCCCCTAGAACGAAAAAGCTGATATCTTTCAGACCGGACGTCCGTTTGATGAACCGTCAGTGGCGTTGGTGATCACGTTGGGAAACGGTCCCTTTGAGTATACCCTATGGGAGTTCGGGGTACAGTTGAGATACGACCGGGTTGGTTCGCACATGAAACCAACCGGGCCCCTGGGACGAAAATGCTAGTAACTCACAGACCGGGCGTCCGATTGACGCGCCGTCTGTGGTGTTGAGACCCCTGTGACGAGGCGGTCCCTTGAGATACTTCTTCGTGGAACCTTGTGATACTTGTAGTATCGAACAGTAGCTCATGGAGCGGACCCTCCCGGAGACGAGCGTGCAGAATACAGAGACCGTGTAGCCGGGTGACACTTGACGACTGCTGATCGAACGACTCGGTGTATTTCGGATGGCCTAGTGAGGAGCGCTTGGTTGTAGTGGTAGACCCACGACGGAGGTGCGCTTGGTTGTAGCGGCACAGGGGAGCGCTTGGTTGTAGCGGCAAACCCACGACGGAGGTGCGCTTGGTTGTAGCGGCACAGGGAAGCGCTTGGTTGTAGCAGCAGACCCACGACGGAGGTGCGCTTGGTTGTAGCGGGACAGGGAAGCGCTTGGTTGTAGCGGAAGACCCACGACGGAGGTGCTCTTGGTTGTAGCAGCACATGGGAGCGCTTTGTTGTAGCGGCAGACCCACGACAGAGGTGCACGTGGTTTTAGCAGCACTGGGGAGCGCTTGGTTGTAGTGGCAGACCCACGACGGAGGTGCGCTTGGTTGTAGCGGCACGGGGAAGCGCTTGGTTGTAGCAGCAGGCCCACAATACTCGACAGGAGGAGCACCTCAGCAGTCATAGGTTGGTGACCAGTACCTCGGAGTCATGATAGGACCACTGTACACTCCAGAGACGGGGCTCTTCAGCAGTTGCAGTTTCGATAATGAAAATCCTGGTTTGAGCTGAGACTTTTGACCTTGATAACTGAGGTATATGTATGGGCATATACCTGGGTAGTGGTTATCCGTTGTTTCTAAATCCGTGTGTTTCCTCAGGATTGAGATGGGTTACTTGATAACTTAGGTATATGTATGGGCATATACCTAAGTAGAGGTTATCTGTTGAGATCTTATTTGTGGTTATCATTGTTGGTTTTAGTGAGACCTTGGGGGTCTCGGGGTCCCTACTGAGTAGCTTATACTCACCCCTGCACGGGCTATGCCCACACTACGTTGTGTTGGTTGCAGACGACAGACAGCGCTGATCGTGGTGGAGGCTTGCGGAGCAGGATGGTACCTGGAGGTGGACCACTGGGTGGGACGTACTCAGAGCGGTCAGGTGGACCCGAGGAGCAGTGGAGGCTATCTGTACCCACCCTTCAGGTGGGACTTCCAGAGGATGGCTCGACGCTGCGACTTTTCCTTTCAGTTGTTGTTTTCCCTTTCAGTTGTACTTTACAGTTTTTATTTAGTGTTTACTTTTCCACTTCCTTACTCTGTGGTGCTTGTTTACTTTTCAAAGGCAATGCCTTCCCTTTTTTCGGGATTTATGCCTTGGTGCTAGTCGCCAGCCCCTGGCCTATGGAAGGCGGGCTTGGGGTAGTCACGGCACGGGCCCCGAGGACGGGTCGTGAAAAATTGGTATCAAAGGAGTCGGTTCTACCGCAGAACTTATAACTCTGATTTCCGACTTTGTGCCTGAAAACACTGATTGCGTGTGTGTTTTCAAAGGTTTTGCCCTTAAAACAGCTCGAACCAGGTCAGCTCACCAGGTATAATCGTTTGACCGTGTCACATTGTTTCTTTCAGGATGCCTTTTCACGGACGACCAGCTAGAGCCCAGAGGGATGTGCGTGCTGACAGCCTGTCGAGCGACGAGGCTTCGGTACAGGGCCCTCTTGCAGTTGAGGCACCAGCGGAGGCACCAGCGGTACTACCATACGTTGGGCCACCGATGCCACCAGCCCCAGTAGTTGGCAATGCACGCTACTTGAGTGCACTGCATGAGTTCCAGCGCCAGAGGCCACCCAGGTTCCGGGGAGAGACGGACCCGCAGGTGGCTGAGGATTGGCTGGAGGCTGTGGTGAGAGTCTTCAGGCTAGTGGGGATGCCAAAAGAATTCATGGTGATCCTTGCTGCCAACCTCCTTCAGGCAGCAGCAGGCAGGTGGTGGAGCCACTTGTTCCAGTTTTGCGATGGGATGACCTTCGCATGGGAAGACTTCGAGACCTTCTTCAGGGTGGATTTTGTGCCAGTAGCTCTACACCTCGAGTGTGTACAAGAGATTCTTCCTTTGCCGCATGGTTTTCGATCAGTTGCCAAGTCATCTGTGGGCAGTAGACAGATGATGCAGAGGTCCAGGAGGACCAGTCCAGCAGTTGGACGATCTCGGGTTTTAGGATCAGTGGTGCGGGGCACCCGGGGTGGGGTCAGAGCCAGGCTTTCCAGAAACAGACAGTGTTTCTCCTGCGGCAGGAAGGGTCACCTGGCACGTGACTGTATGACCCCCCGCATGGTTGATCAGCGGGTGTTGGAGGAGCCACCGAGACAGAAGCAACAGCTGGTGCTTGAGCAACAGCCGAGCAGTGGACGAGGCAGTAGAGCTCCGAGAGCAGGTGGACAGGAGAGGAACTAGTGGATACGTCCTTTGTGCTTCTAGTTCCATGTTGCTTTTGTATTTGTGTCTTTGTACTATGAGCTGAAATAATAAAAAGACACTTATCTTTGTTTTCTTTCCTGCCCTTTTGTTTGGTTGATACTGAGTGGTCCCAGTTAAACTGTTGACTTGACCCTCACTTTTGAGATTTCTACTAGAGGAGACCAAGTGACCTCACACTGATTCCGACAGTGGGACTCGACCCTTGGAGGCGAGAGTGACAGTTGGATATCTTGGTAGTTACGTCGAGGCCTTACGATGCCATCCATGGCATGAATACATCATTCATGTCAGGATTGACTGTATTAGGCAACGAATGTGGTTCATCCAGGGGATGAGACCAGATTTCTCTTATCGGAAAAGAAGAAATCATAGCAGCTCTTGGGAGACTAAAGAAGGTCCAGGTCATCCAAGAGCGGATGAAGACCGCACAGTGCAGTAAGAAACAGGAAACCGGTGCCATTCTTAGAGACTCGGGTGTGTTAAATGTTTCAAGAAGTGGAAGCTTTAAGGATAGATGAGTCTGCGAAGCAGCAGACGTGGAGGCAGAGCTAGGAGAGCAGTATGAGGTGGTGTACATCTTAACATGCTACAACCACCCGCCTTAGTTATCCTCTCCAGGCTCAGGGAGCTGGAGGGCGGTGGAAGAGTGTGGCTGCTTGCGGTCAAGGAGTGTGACCCAATGGCTCTAGAAATGATTCAAGGGACAGTCTGTGTCTACTACTAGCTGCTGTAGTAACAGACCTCGATATTAATCATTCCTTGCTTTCACAAATTTTGTTCCAGACCTAGAGTTTCCGGTAAGTCGTGGACTTGAACCTCACATCTGGAGATACCTTGGTATGAGACTCAATAATCACACTTACGCTGACGGTGTGGTCAGATCCTCGAGGCGAGAGTTTCGGTTGGAATCTCTTGGTGGCAGCGTCAAGGCCTTATGACGTTGGTTTGAGTATGGACTGGGCAATCACAGTTCATACACAAATTGACGGTATTAGGAAAAAGGTTTTAGTTTAACTACGACGTCGGGATGGGTTTTCCTTGTTCGGCGAAAAAGGAAACCCCAGGCAGTGCAGGGTAACTCTTGAACAAGAGGGTGCGACCGATCACTCTTGAGTCGGTCAACCTTACCCTCGTAGCAGCAGTCGTTTTGAGTTTCAGTTCTAATAGAAAATGGATACCTCTGGAGTTCGAGGATGACGACCACGTCTTCTTATGGGTCTCACCTCGATGAGGTTTACAGAGATGTGGCCAGGGAGGCAAGTTATCTCCGAGGTTCAACGGAACTTTCTAGGTGCTCAGCTGGGTAGGCGAGGTGGTTTACCGCTTGACCCATCCACCTTAGTTGCACTAGGTGAACGATGTTTTCCAGGTATCTCAACTGAGGAGATACATGCTCAACCCTTCGTATATCATCGACCACGAGGAGCAGGACAATGGCGATGGGGTTACTTCCACGAAGGTTCTAGTGAGGATCAAGGATCGACAGGAGCGGATCCTACGGGGACGATCGATTTCTCTGATACCAATTTGTCATGACCCGTCCTTGGGGCCCGTGCCGTGACTACCCCAAGCCCGCCTTCCATAGGTCAGGGGCTGGAGACTAGCACCAAAGGCGTAAATCCCGATAACTGGGAAGGAATTGCCTTTATAAAAGAAAACAAGCACCACAGAGTACAAGCGGAAGCAAAACACTAAGTACAAAAGAAATGCTGAAAAGTAAATGGGCCAGAATACAAACCCAAAAGAAAGTACAACTACAACTGAACAAGGTACAACGGCAAAAAGACAAATAGCTGGAAGAAGGAAGCAGCTCCTGGGTCATCCTCCTCGGATCCTACCTGAAGGGTAGGTACAGATAGCGCAGCTCCTGGTCATCCACCACGGATCCAACCTGAAGGGTAGGTACAGATAGCCTCCTCTACGCTCCCATCCGTCAACCTCCTCTGTGTGTCGTCTCGTCGTGTAGTCCACCTCCGGGTACTGACTCATCGTGTAGTCCACCTACAGGTACTGACTCGTCGTGTAGTCCACCTCCGGGTACCGACCAGTCCTCAAACACTAGGCCTCCGTCAGCACTGCCCGTCGTCTGCAACCAACACAACGAGGTGCGGGCATAGACCGTGCAGGGGTGAGTATAACGATACTCAGTAGGGACCCCGAGACCCTCAAGGTCTCACTAAACCAACAAGGATAACCACAAGAAGATCTCAACAGATAACCTCTACTTAGATATATGCCATACATATACCGAAGTTATCAAGTAACCCATCTCAATCATGAGGAAACACAAGGATTGTGAAATCAACGGATAACCACTACCCAGGTATATGCCCATACATATACCTAATTTATCAAGCGACCCATCTCAATCATGAGGTAAACACAAAGGTCAAAAGATTCAGCTCAACCAGGATTTTCATTATCGAAACCGTAACTGCTGAAGAGCTCCGTCTCTGGAGTGTACAGTGGTCCTGTCATGACTCCGAGGTACTGCTCACTAACCTAAGACTGCTGAGGTACTCCTCCTGTCGAGTACCGCGGGTCTGTGGCCAACTACCAGGCGCTCCGTCCGCTGTGGGTCTGTCGCCAAATACCGGGCACTCCCCCCCAATAGCCTACAGAGGTACTCCTCCTGTCGAGTACCGCAGGTCTGCGGCCAACTACTGGGCGCTCCGTCCATAGTGGGTCTGTCGCCAAATACCGGGCGCTCCGTCCACTGGGCTAGTCAACTCACTCCAAGTTGAGTCGGTCAAGCAGTCGTCAGGTCTCAGCCGGCTACACGGTCTCCGTACTCCGCACGCTCGACTCCGGGAGGGTCCGCTCCATGAGCTACTAGTCGATACTCCAAGTATCACAAAGTCCCACAAAGAAGTATCTCAAAGGACCGCCTCGTCATAGGGGTCTCAAAGCAATAGACGACGCGTCAATCGGACGCCCGGTCTGTGAGTTATTAGCCTTTTCGTCCCCGGGGCCCGGTTGGTTTCATGTGCGAACTAACCCGGCCATATCTCAACTGTACCCCGAACTCTCATAGGGTATGCTCATAGGAACCGTTTCTCAACGAGATCACCAACGCCGCTGACGGTTCGTCAAACGGATGTTCTGTCAGAAAGGTATCAGCTTTTCCGTTCCCGGGGCCCGGTTGGATTTCGGGTGCGATCCAACCCGGCCACTATCCAACTGCATCCAAAACTCGGGCGAATTATGCCAAAAGTTCCGTCTCATCAAGAGGAAAACAACGAGATAGACGGCGCGTCAACCGGACGCCCGGTTTGTGAGTTATTGGCTTTTTCGTTCCAGGGGCCCGGTTGGTTTCATTAGCGAACCAACCTGACCGCACTCCGACGACATCCAAACCTCGATCGGAGTAAGCTAAAAGATCCATCTCACTTAGAGGAATCCATCAAAGTTGATGGCACGTCAATCAGACGTCCGGAGCTCAAGATATAAGCGTTTCCGCTCCGAGGGCCCGGTTGGTTTCGTATCCGAACCAACCCAGCCGAACCCAAAGCAATCTGAAACCTTGAGTGCAATATACCGAAACGACCGTCTCGATCCAAGGATCGCGTTGCCGCTGCCGGAGAGTCGTTTGGAGGCCCGTAGCTCAAGTTATGGGCATTTGACCGAAAGTGGCCCGAAAACGGGGGTCTGGGCCCGGGCCGACCCGGCCCGACCCCCCCTGGGTCGGCCCGATCCGGGTCCGGAAATGGGGGCCATGTACTTTTTGAGTACACACCGTGTACTTTTTGAGTACACACCGTGTACTCTGATCCAGCTCGAAGCCATGTGCTGGCCGTGCCCGGGCCACACACACGGTGTATAGGGGTGACATGGAGGCTGTTTTTGGAGGAGTACGAAACGACCCAGTACACGCAGTGTACTTTAAAAGTACACACCGTGTACTTTCTTTTTTTTTTTCATTAAACGGACCAGGGTCGCGCCTAACCCCTATTTCCATCTTCTTATCCAGTTTTTGACCATCTGAGGGCAACCGTATGACCGGATCTTCGATGGGCTCCTGCCTCGCCGTCCATTCTCCGATTCGAGCACGGTCGACTGCGTTGGAATCGCAACAGTGAGTTCCTCCTTCTTCTTGAGCATTTTTTCTTTATTCCTCCTTGTTTTAAAGTTATCGTGGGATGAACGTTTTGTGCGTTATCTCAGAACTACATCGTTCTAAGGGGAATCTTTCTTCGAGGTTCACGTATATCGATCTCCTAGGATCGAGGTAGGTGGTTTGTGCCTTTCAATAGAAAGTTGATGAATATTTCGTGCAATTTCCACCAATACCCTTGAATGGGGTATTGCGTGTTTCCTGTTTTCCCCTGTTACTTGCCTTCTTTGATTGATTGCTTTAGTAGAGGTTATTGCTTGTGATTAGGGTATTTTGTTTGTGCTCAGTTTGCTTGCCATGCTTATTCTGCCTATTTGGCGTTTTTCCAGTTGCCATGCCCAGTTGTAGGATTGTGGACTGTTGCCTTGTTTTGCTGTTGAGCCTTAGTTGATAGCCAAGTAGTTCTTGAGGTTTACTTGGATGATATACACGCGCGCTGAGCATGTTTAGTTATACTCAGGACTGTGAGAACCTAGAGTAGTAGACCAAAGGGAGAATTGGTGGAAGGGCTTCTCTAGAGTGTCTTTTAATCACGATGCGAGACCAATGGGAGAATTGACAGAAGGGATTCTCCAGAGTGTATTTTAATTGCGACGCGGGCTATAGGGGGAATTGATGTTGAGGGCTTCCCCAGAGAGCCTTTAGCACGATACGAGACTATAGGGGGAATTGATGGTGAGTGCTTCCCCAGAGAGTCTGCTTACTTATGTAGCTGAACCAGAGGGGTGACACTATGTGTGCCTCCCAGAGGGTTGCAAGTACTTAGAGGTTGAACCATAGGGGTTAGACTATGAGAGCTACCCAGAGGGTTACCTATTCCTTCTTTTATTGCTGGCCGCTTACTTGTGTGCTATACTTGTTAGAACTGTGGATTGTAGCTGTTTGTGATTTTCTGTTTACTGCTTCTTGTTTTAGTACTGCCATGTATTCATTGACTGTTAGGAATAAATCCTTGGGTGATTTCCTACTGGTATTGTATCTCACACCCTATTTGGTCCATGCTTTTGGGCCAAGAAGACTATGTTTCTGCATGTATAGACAAGGGAAAGCGCCCTTCTACTTCAGGATCTTGATTGCACCAGGAGTTGGGGAGCATGGGACTGAGCCGTGGCTCACGATGCTGAGGAGCTTACCTTTTTTTTTCTTTTGCACTTGGTTTCATTTGTATTTCAGCACGTTGTTGTGTTTTCTGTTTTTCTTAGATACTTGTACCTGCTGCATCATTGTCATCATAGTTATATATTTACATTGCTTTTGCTATTTGTTTTCTGTTGTTATACATATTGTTTACTGCTTTCGCTGTTTATTGTTGTTTTCTTACCTTGTATACCTTACCGAATGAGGGAATAGTTTACCCAGTGACTCACCAAGGCACTCGCTGCTAGTCGGCAGCCTCTGGTGTTTGGGGAAATGCGCTTGAGGTCATGTGGCGAATCGGGTACGGGGCACCAGGGGAGGAGCTCCGGACCCGGGTCGTTACAATGTGGTATCAGAGGGGTTCTTTTCTCTTATCTTACTGTTTGGAGACTATAGCCACAGATAGGATGGATTCGGTACTTGGCATTAATCTTTGCTCGGGAGTAGCTAACCCGTGTACAGGGAAAAGCCATACTACCTCGTTAATTACAGTTTTCTGGTTTTGAGATTTTATGGTTGGTATGTTTTCACCTAGAGTGATTCGTATGACTTTTGTGGTTATTGTTTTGATATTTCGATTCTATTTCTATCGCAACATGATGAGATGAGGGTATGCCATCTCATGCATCATATAGACACTTGTAGGAATCACATGTCATGCATTCTTGCCATGCCATTTAGGGTGCATTAGCGATTGCATGCTGTTGTGATAGACTATGTGTAGATTATGCATGCTGTTGGGATAGTTTCTTGACAGATTATCTGCTATTATGTTAGAAAACTATTTGTTTTGTTCCTTGCTTAAAATGAATGCCAAATTTTGGTTCTTGAGGTGTTATGGGCCCTTCCAGACTGGAATTTGGAATCTTTTCCCTTGTTTTTAGTGTTTCTGTAATTCTGCACAGTTTCTGAGCTACTGCCCAGAAAAACCCAGAATACACGGCGTGTACTTTGGATACACACTGTGTAGTTTTTAGGCCATGTCATTGACCGTGTTAGCATAACACAGTGTCGTAAGATTAACTTCGGGAACATGCCATGTACCATTGGTACACTCCGTGTGAGTTCGGAGCCGTGTACCCGGCCGTGTCACTAACAACACGGGTCGAGGAAGCTCGAGTAGAACACTAAGTGTCCGTAGAGAACATGCCGTGTAGTCCTGTCCAGTTACTCGGCCATGTCACGAACAACACGGGCCAGCGTGACCTTCTTTTCCACATGCTGTGTTTGTTCGGAACACACCATTTAGTCTTGCCCAGGTACCCGGCCGTGTCACGAACAACACGGGACGGTGTCACCCTTTCATATACACGCCGTGTTTGTTTGGAGCACGCAGTGTAAGGTTCATCAGTGTAGATGGTCGTGTGCTTAACAACATGGGCCACTGAAGCCTTGTCTAGTACATGCCGTGTTTGTTTCGAACACACCGTGTAGCCTCAGGTTGAGTCGGACCGTGTGGGTTAGCCATGTAAGGATACTCGGGCAAGGGAACAGTTTTCAAGTACACGCTGTGTGTGGGGGTCAACACGCCGTGTAGTTTGAAGTGTAGATGACTTGTAGGGAAAGGGTATACGCCCATGTCAGTGGTTTAAGAAGACACGTCGTGTAGTTTTATACATGCCGTGTAGTTGTGTTTTGAAATTTTGTGTGTTTTTCTTCCCCTGTTCCTATTTGTACTCTTTTGTTCTATGTCCTTTTTTTCCTGTTCTAAGGTGTGCTTTTTTATCTTTCAGATCTATGCCTCCGAGACATCCTCCAGTCATACTTCTATCATCAGGCAGTGATCAGACTCCAGACAGGGCCAATCAGGGACTTCCTGTCGATCCCCCAGCAGAGCCAGCCTTGGCACCAGTTGTTGTACTAGTCACGGGCACTGATGCGCAGTTCAGGGAAGGTTTCATGAGAATGATGAATGCATTCTAGGGAGAACTACCTCCTGCCTCGTCTATGGCAGACTTGACGTGTGTCTTTCAGCAGCATCCTCCCACGTTCTCGGGGGAGGGAGGACCTCAGGCTGCAGAGTCATGGATGGAAGCCATGATGACTATCTTCGAGCATCTGGAGACGCCTCCAGAGAGGCGGGTCAAGCTCTCCACCTACATGCTCCGAGACTCTACCAAAAGGTGGTGGGACGTGATCTCACAGGTGGGTCAACAGTAGGCTATGGCTTGGGAGGAGATATAGTGCGTGTTCTACGACTACTTCTACCCAGAGACCCTGAGGGCCGATCGAGCCCGAGAGTTCATGCACTTAGAGATGGGTACTCTATATGTCATGGAGTATTACTCCTGTTTCACTGAGCTGCAGCGTTTTACACCCCTTTGGGGTCGGAGTGGGGTGTTATTGGAGAGGAAGTTTGAGGATGGACTTAGGCGGGAGATCCAATCGCAGGTGAACATCTTCCAGTTGACTTCCATTACTTCCATCGTCAAGTAGGAATTGATTGCATAGCGCAATCTGAGAGACTTTGGAGCTGCGAGTCCTAGCAGTTCTACTTCCAGAGCTAGCTTCCCTTTAGATGACAGCAAGAAGTGCCGTAGGGAGCCTATGCGCGGTGATGCGAGGAAGCAAGACGCATCATCATGAATCCAGCTGACATGCTACCAGTGTGGAAGGATAGGGCACACGAGGCAACCGCGCCAGAGAGACCCCGTGGAGTGCCGATCATGCAGCAAGATGGGTCACCTTCAGCGTTTCTGCCAGGTTTTCTCACCAGCAGCAGGTGACCAGGGTTCTTCCAGGACTCCTCATACAGGAGTAGCCCCACCAGTCTCTCACCAGTTAGGGAACTGGAGTTCTTCCGGCCAGTTGGGCCGAGGTGGAGGTTGAGGCTGTGGCAGTCAGCCACCAGTCCCTTAGCACCAGCAGCGAGGTTCAGCTCAGAGTGGTCAGTTAGGGGCGCAGGGCCGCGGTGCAGGCCGGTCTTTCGCCATGGAGCATACTTATCATGAGCAGGATCCCGACCCTTCTACTGTGCGAGGTACGATTTTAGTAGCCTCAGTTTTATCTTCATCCCTTTTCGATACTGGTGCTATGCATAGTTTTATCTCTGTTGCCATTGTGGAGAGCCTTGGACTCTGCATCTTTTCTTCTGCCTACTCGTTGACACTAGATACACCTTTGGGAATGAGGACATCTAGTGTACGCCAGTGTAGAGAGTTCCCTCTCAAGATTGCAGGGTATCGCTTCTTATGGGATCTCTATGTCCTAGAGATGAAAGGATATGATGTTATCCTTGGCATGGACTGGTTGATTCCCTTTCGGGCAGTCGTCGACTGCTATCGCCGCAGAGTCAGTTTCATTTCACCAGAAGGTGAATCTTTTTTTCATCGAGGCGAATGGGATGTCCGGGCAAGTCGGGCAGGACTCGAGCATCTTGGGCTAGGAGGAGGGACGACCCAGATTTCTAGTCTTTATCTAGATGATCTGGGGACTCCACAGTTGAATTTTCCTCCAGTGGTGGATCGCTTCATGGACGTCTTTCCAGAATACTTTTCGGGTTTGCCTCCAGAGCGTGAGGTAGACTTCTCTATTGAGCTCATTCCATGAGTGGCACCGGTGTTCATTCCTCCATATAGGATGGCCACACCTGAGTTGCAGGAGCTCAAGAAGCAGTTGGATGAGTTACAGGCTAAGGGTTTCATCCGACCCAGTACTTCTCCTTGGGGTTCGCCTGTTCTATTTGCAAAGAAGGCAGACGGTACCCTTCAGCTTTGTGTGGATTATCGGAAGCTGAACCAGTTCAAGGTCAAGAACCGATATCCTTTTCCGAGGGTTGATGACATTTTAGATCCGATTAGAGGAGCCCGGTTTTTCTCGAAGATCGAATTGAGGTCTGGTTATCATCAGTTGCGCCTTAGACCATCAGATATACCTCTGACAGCCTTCAGGAGCAGGTACCGTCTTTACGAGTATACAGTCATGCCCTTCGGACTCACGAACGCACCTGCAGTTTTCCTGGCACTGATGAACCGAGTGTTCCATCCTTACTTGGATTCCTTCATCATGGTCTTCGTGGATGATATCTTGGTGTACTCTCACACTCGACACGACCATGACACACATCTTGAGATCGTTCTGAGTACACTAAGAGAGCATCAGCTTTATACTAAACTCTCGAAGTGCCACTTCTGGATGGATCAGATTCACTTATTGGGTCACATCATCTCAGAGGCAGAAGTATCTGTGGACCCAGAGAAAGTGAGAGCAGTAGTTTCCTAGGATAACCCGAAGAACGTTTTTGAGGTATGGAGCTTCCTAGGGCTGGCTGGATACTACAGACACTTCATTCAGGACTTTTATCATTTATCAGCACCTTTGAAAGGTCTGGACAAGAAGGGGGAGAAGTTCTTATGGTCAGATTCTTGTGAGTCAGCCTTTCAGGAGCTGAAAGGGAGGTTGACGTCAGCACCGATACTAGTCTTGCTAGATCCAGGCAAGAGCTACACTGTTTACTGTGATGCTTCAGGTATTGGGCTGGGAGCGGTGCTTATGCAGGGAGATAAAATCATTACGTATGGGTCTCAGCAGTTGAGGCCACATGAGAGGAACTACCCTACACACAATCTGGAGTTGGCATCTGTTGTTCATTCCTTGCGCTGGTGGAGACACTATATTCTGGGAGAGCACTTTGTGGTATTCACTGACCACAAGAGTCTCAAGTATATCTTCACTCAGCGTGATCTGAATCTGAGGCAGCGCAGGTGGGTTGAGTATCTACAATCTTTTGACTTCGAGCTCGCCTATACATTGGGTAAGGGTAACACAGTGGCTGATGCATTGAGCAGGAGAACTTAGGTTCAGGCTGTTCAGGAGGCCAATAGTGAGTGGCAGCTGATGGATCTGTTCTCTGAGATGCATATGGAGGCGCATGAAAGACGGGGACCGACCTTTCTATCTTCTGTAGCTATTACCTCCATGCTACTTGATCGGGTACAGATGAGGCAGCTCTCAGACTCAGAAGTCTTAGTCCTATGGTAGAGTGTGTAAGGAGGGGACCCTCTTCCTTGATGGGCAGTGGGCGAGGATGAGATCTTGCATTTCCAGGGACGTGTATGGGTACCAGCAGACATACGTGAGGAGCTGTGTGGGATTTTCATTCCTCAGTTTGGGAAGTCCATCCTGGTGTCACCAAGTTGTATCGGGATCTTCATTGCCAGTACTGGTGGCCAGGTATGAAGAAGTATGTTGCTGGATTTGTCATGAGATGTTCTACTTGTCAGCAGGTGAAAGCAGAGCATCAGCGACCAGCAGGCCTTTTACAGCAGTTACCCATTCCGGAGTGGAAGTGGAATGATGTTGCGATGGACTTCGTGACCGGGTTGCCAAGATCACCTCAAGGGAATGATGCTATTTGGGTTATCATCGACATGCTTACGAAGGTTGTTCACTTATTTCTGATCAAGGAGACCTTCAATGTCGATGAACTGGGACAACTTTACATCAGAGAGATCGTTCATCTGCATGGAGTTCTGCGCTCTATTTTTTTAGACAGAGATGCGTGCTTTACCTCTCGGTTCTGGAAGGGACTTCAGAAGGCCTTGGGTATACATGTACTTTTGAGTACAACATACCATCCCTAGACTGATGGCCAGTCCGAGCGCATGATCCAGGTGCTTGAGGATATGCTCCGAGCTTGCATCCTTGACTTTGGTGGTTCTTGGGAGAAGCATATTTCTCTGGTGGAGTTCACCTACAACAACAGTTTCCAGGCGACCATTCAGATGGCACCATACGAGGCTTTGTACGGTAGGCCATGCCGATCACCCTTATGCTGGCTGGAGGTAGGAGAGGTAGCTTTGCAGGGACCTCGTCTTGTATAGGAGACTTCAGAGCAGATAGAGCTGATTCGGAATAGGATGGCTACAACACAGTCTCAAAATAAGTCTTATGCTGATCAGCGGAGACGACCTCTGGATTTCGAGGTTGGTGATCGGGTTTTTCTATGTGTCACACCTATGTTGGGACACAAAAGGATTTGGAGACAGGGTAAGCTTTCGCCACAGTACGTCGGGCCGTTTGTGGTTTTGGAGAGAGTGGGGCCAGCCTCCTATCGGCTGCGGCTACCTCAGAGGTATCGGGCCATGCACGACATCTTCCACGTCTCTCAGCTCTGATGTTACTTTTCAGACCCGTCTCACGTCTTTCAGCCTGAGGAAGTCGAGCTTGAAGCGGATGCGTCATTCGAGGAGAATCCTATCCAGATTGTCGATCATAGTACGAAGGTTCTCCGCGGGCGGTCTGTTCCTCTGGTATGAGTGATATGGCATCACGGGCGAGTACAAGACGCGGCCTGGGAGAGGGAGGCCGATGTACCATCGTAGTGGCCAGAGCTATTTGGGGATTCTTCTTCTCCAAATCTTTAGGGAAATTCGGGGAAGAATTTCTTTAAGGGGGGAAGTTTGTAAGAACCCGGATCTTCGTTCAGGTATGTTTTCCCTTTTTAAGGAGTTTTTAAGGAAAATATTTTTTTTTGGAAATTTCAGAAGTACACGCTGTGTACTTTTTGAGTACACGCTGTGTACTCTGATCCGGCTCGAAGCTGTGTGTTGGCCATGCCCGGGCCACACACACGGTGTGTAGGGGTGACGTGGAGGCTGTTTTTGGTGGAGTACGGAAAGGACCCAGTACACGCCGTGTACTCTAAAAGTACACACCATGTACTTTTTTTCATTAAATGGACCGGGGTCGTACCTGACCTCTATTTCCATCATCTTCTTCAGTTTTGGACCGTCCGAGGGCGACCGTATGACCGGATCTACGACGGGCTCCCACCTTTCCGTCCGTTCTTCGATTAGAGCATGGCCGACTGCGTTAGAATCGCAACGGTGAGTTCTTCCTTCTTCTTGAGCCTTGTTTCTTGATTCCTCCTGGTTTTCAAGTTATCATGGGATGAACGTTTTGTGAGTTTTCTCATATCTACGTCGTTCTAAGGGGAATCTGTCGTCGAGGTTCATGTATATTGAACTCCTAGGATCGAGGTAGGTGGTTTGTGCCTTTCTGTAGAAAGTTGATGAATATTTTGTGCAATTTCCACCAATAACCTTGAACGGGGTATTGCGTGTTTCCTATTTTTCCCCTGTTACTTTCCTGCTTTTCTTGATTGCTTTAGTAAATGTTATTGCTTTTGGTTAGAGTATTTTGTTTGTGCTCAGTTTTCTTTCCATGCATGTTCTGCCTGTTTGGAATTTTTCTTGTTTCCATGCCTAGTTGTAGGATTGTGGACTGTTGCCTTGTTTTGCTTTTGAGCCTTAGTTGATAGCCAAGTAGTTATTGAGGTTTACTTGGATGATATACACACGCACTGAGCATGTTTAGTTATACTCAGGACAGTGAGAACCTAGAGTAGTAGACCAAATGGAGAATTGACAGAAGGGCTTCTCCAGAGTGTCTTTTAATCACGATGCGAGACCAAGGGGAGAATTGATGGAAGGGCTTCTCCATAGTGTCTTTTAATTGCGATGTGGGCTATAGGGGGAATTGACGTTGAGTGCTTCCCCAGAGAGCCTTTAGCACGATACAAGACTATAGGAGGAATTGATGGTGAGTGCTTCCCCAGAGAGTCTGCTTACTTACGTAGCTGAACCAGAGGGGTGAGACTTTGTGTGCCTCCCAGAGGGTTGCTAGTACTTAGAGGTTGAACCATAGGGGTTAAACTGTGAGAGCTACCCAGAGGGTTACCTGTTCCTTCTTTTGTTGATGGCCGCTTACTTGTGTGCTATACTTGTTAGAACTATGGATTGTAGCTATTTGTGCTTTTCTGTTTACTGCTTATTGTTTTAGTACTGCCATGTATTCATTGACTATTAGGAACAAATCCTTGGGTGATTGCCTACTGGGATTGTATCTCACACCCTGTTTGGGCCATGCTTTGGGGCCCCAGCAAACTATGTTGCTGTAGGTATAGACAAGGGAAAGCGCCCTTCTACTTAAGGATCTTGATTGCACCAGGAGCTGGGGAGCGTGGGAACGAGCCGTGGCTCGCGATGCTGAGGAGCTTACTTTGTTTTCTTTTTTCACTTGGTTTCAGTTGTATTTCAGCACGTTGTTGTGTTTTCTATTTTTCATAGATACTTGTACCTGCTGCATCATTTTCATCATAGTTATATATCTACATTGCTTCTGCTATTTGGTTTCTGTTGTTATGCATGTTGTTTACTGCTTCCACTGTTTATTGTTGTTTTCTTACCATGTATACCTTACCGAATGAGGGAATAGTTTCCCCACCGACTCACCAAGGCCCTCGCTGCTAGTGGGAAGCCTCTGGCGTTCGGGGAAACACGCTTGAGGTCATGTGGTGAACCAGGTACAAGGAACCAGTGGAGGGGCTCTGGACTCGGGTTGTTACATCCATCCTTTATACGTCCCACATATGGCATTAACGAATCAAATCACTTTGAGGGGGCGGTAGTCCGCACTTCCTAAAATGAAATTATCATGTTTACCCATAATGGAAACCATAAAGGTATGCCATAAATAAAAAAACAGAATCATAAGGAAAAAATAAACATAATATATATCATATGTAAATAGAGTGACATATTATTGTCCACCATGAAAGGTGTTAAAAGAATATTGAACAATAATCGTTTCGTGAGGCAGTAATTCATTATCCACAGAAACAGTATGTTATTTAACCATTATATGGAGGTGTGTGTAAGTGTAGCTCGAATCCTTATCATAAAAACATCCTAGTATATTGAAGATACTGGTGTTGTTATAAAATAAATGAATAAAAGATTTTAGGGGGTTGGAGAAGCAAAATAAAACAAAAGAACATTAGAGAAGACATTACCATTAAATCGGGTAACTCCCCTTGGTTTGAACCAAAAGGGTTTTCTTGAAGAGCTTTATGCCTAAGGTAAGGCTTATATGATGAAGAGAGAGATGTGGGGAGAGAAAATTAGCAGAGTTTGGCTGAGCCAATGGCGTGATAGGTTTGGGTAAGGAGGGTAGTTGTGGGGGCCTTTTATAAGAGGGGGGAGGGGCACTCTTGGAAATTTTTGAAATGTTACTTTATTATAAAATGCTTTTCATATTTTAAAGGTCCCACAATGATATATTTCAAGGATAAGGTGATAAGGGTTCTAAATACACTCATACAATAGGTTTCTGATAAGTGTAAGTCTTATATTTTACATTATCTTTTCATTTTATTTAAATCGTTCATTAATGAGGTAATCGTTGCATCATCATGCTGTCATAAATAAATTAATTTATTTAATGTCTACAAATTATAAGAAAAATACTATGATGTAGGAAATATTTTTATCTTTCAATGACTATTTATTATCTAAGAGATCATTTATATAGACAAAATTAAAATTGTTTTACTTAGGTGTTACATACTTTTGTTATATTTAACTTTCTTAAAAAAAATTAAAAGATAAAATGTCACTATCACACAAAAGTGATTCCATGGGGTCCCAAAGTTGGCACAAGGCATCACATAGTCGTCCATGACACAACCAGTAGCATTAGGACACATTTTGGGGTCATTTTATATTATTATGATATTATTTTATTACCCTTAACTACCAGATTACTAATTAATCACGATAATTAAAGATAATTACCATCGTTACTATTCATAATGTAAAAAAACAAAAGAGTCTTAATTACATAATTTGGAATTTCTGATTACAAATATGGCATCCATTTTAATAAATTCCAAACATAGAAATTGTAGTAATTAATTTAAAAATAATTCCCTTTGTGAAAACAAATAGTGGGTTTTTTGAAACAATATCTATCAAAAGTTTGACAATTGTTTATGTCGAATTTCAAAGTGAAATTAATTTCAATGAACACCATTGGATTAAATGGTAAAAATATATTCTATTTACACTTTAAAACCAATTAGAAAGATAATCTATCTATATAATTAAATTATATGAAAAGGCAGTTTTAATGTAAAATGTAGTAATTTTTCACTATTCATTAAAAAATGAACATTGTCATAAAAATACAAAAAATTTATCCAAAGTAAATTTCAATGTCCCAATCGTAAAGAATAAGTTTATTTTAAAAAATAGATCTTATAAAATTGTCAAAATATAGATTTAAAAATGGTTCGCCATCAAAAGGCAGTAAAACAATCTTTTAAAAATATTAGCAAATTCAATGCTTAAGATTGGATTTATTTTCATTTTAATCCTTTAAAACACTATCTAATTCATAAATAGACATAGATATAAAAATACATAATTCTTTACTTACTTGGGATGTTACAGATAGAGAAAGAGAGATGTCCATTGTGCAAAATTTTTATCTATTATTTTTCGACCATCCCTACCCAATAGACATAACCATCTTTTTACAAAGTGATGGTTTGGGTTAATATATTTATTAATTTAATATTATCTCATCAATAATATAATAATAATTTTATCCCCCATTTTAAAATAATAATAATAATAATATTATTTCTTGGCACACATGCTAACTTGGACAATAACATCTATTATTCTACTAGCTTTTAAATTAATATTTTTTACTGAATGCAATATTATTATTTTTTAAATCCTATGAATTTATTGAATACCTAAAAAAATTATTCATAAAAAATTATTTTTTCCACAGAATAGTGAAAATATATTTATTAAGTATTTAATAAAATAAATAATTATATTTTAGTAATATATAGGTGAATAAATTTTTATTTAATTTATGAGATTGATAAAATGTGAAGAAAATTATTCCTTGGCCTTGAGAATAATATTTATTCATTTAATTAAATTCAAATACAATTTAATACCGATCAATAGAGGCACTTATTTTGTGACCCTTTAGGATCCTTTCTCATTATCATCAGGAAGGATCACTTATAGTCCAAGATTATTGTCTAGCATCGGGCCTGGGCTCCAAAGAGAAAGAAATTAATGTCCCTATAATGACAGCCACTTATGAATTCTCCTCCAATGGACCGAAGGCCTTCATTCTTTATTGATTTTTGATAATCCACCTTTCAAGGGGTGAGGTGGAACTCTTACAAGGCCCTTAGGCGTAAGTATTACATGGCTCATAGGCCTTAGAGGAATTCATTGCCCGTAGGCTTCAAACATTATATGCAACCCAGACTAACTACTTGGAACTGCTCCTCCCCATCATCTTCATCGTGAAATTAGCTCTCTACCTTTGCATGGCTGTTCGGCTAGGCTTTCCTATGCATGCACAGGCTTGTCCCAATAATAGGTGACATACCCTCTCATTCTTGAAATCTGTTTAGCTTCTGCTATGGTGAAAGCTCCTTGCTCCTCCTCCTTCGGAAGTTTGTTCCTTGTAGGTTGTATGATTTGCATATGCACTTAAGGTGGCCCGAAGGCCTTGAGGTGGCCCAAAGGACTTACTGACCCGAAGGCCTGGGTGGCTCGAAGGCCTTAAAGGACTTGGGGACCAAATTGGTGGCCCAAAGGCCCAAACTGGGGCATATTCCCCGCTGTTATTGTGCCAAATAGTGCCTGCTACAATTCTGCACAGTTCCTGCTATAGTACTGCTACAGTAACCCATAAATTATCCCCCACCTAGATTTGATCCCAGGTCTCTTGGATGCACTTGAGGAGTCCTCACCAACTGGGACGAGGCTCATGTGCAGCCACTTATGAATTCTCATTGTGAAATATAACCCCATTATCTCAATTTACTATCAAGAAGGTTTCACATCTATGTCATTAACCTATATTTTTATTCATATTTCAATGACTATTTTAAATAAATATTGCACCCCATATACGTGGAATTTATTTCGATTGCTGTATCTCAGTAAACAGATATAGATATTAATATCCATAATTATGGAGGTGATATATCCTTCCTTAACTTATTAATTAACAACATGTCTTTTAATACACACCCAACGTTTCCAACTTCACCATGAACTAATATCATTAATGTTTATAAAATAAATCTAAATAAATGTGGTATAACATAAATTTATAATAATATTAAATTCTAAGTACCATTAAAGACAATAATAGATAGGAATATCTGATGATACCAAAACATGTGCAATTCCTACTAAAGGATATTTAATATAACATCCTATCTTTGGTATTTCCATCTATGAGATTCATGAGATAAAGCCTCATATACTTATGAGCACTTTCACTTTATGATATATGTATGTATAACCTATCATAATATATTATCCAACTATAGAAATATTTTTAAGAATTTCATCATGGAAATTCAGGGTTCTGCCCATAGTAGGCTGTTGATGTGACCTTATCAATGTGACAAATACTCTAGGAAACTATAAAATCTATGTTATGTAGAATAAATATTTGTATGTGATAAAATATTTATATTACCATTTAATACTTTTAAATATTCAAGCAATCTAAAGTTCAAAGTAGTTAGTTTTACGACTCAAACTCTAGGAAAGTATAACATTCACTGTATCAAAATACTAATGATCTGTTAGTCATCAGTTGAAAAACATGATTAGGTTTAGCATGGATACAACTACTAGGCCAATTACATCTACATGGATAAGGTTGGTAAAGAAATGTTTTTTTGTGGTGAAATCATTTGCTGCAAAATTACTATATTGAGAAAATACCTCATGTAGTGTTATAACTGAGTATCCACATCTTATTTCCATGTTAGAATCCCGACATCCTAATTAAATCCATAGTCAAATATTATCATAAAAATATAAATATCCTTCTTTGGTATAACCCACAATCAGATTTGGATGTTGCTAGGACAACTTCATAAGATGCATATGAAGCTCCAACATACTTGTATATTGCAGATATAGTAACTACTAGATATAATATGCTTTTCATGCATATTACATTCACAATTTCTGTGATACTAGATCAAATTGACAAAAATTTAGACAATTGTTCAATTCCCTTGAATTATAGTATTTTTACTTCACTAGACACCATGAATCCATTCATGATTACTTCTCCAAGTACAAATGGATATTTCTTAGTGAAATTCTATGCAATTTTGCTGGATCTATATGATATTAGCCTATTATACATTATAAATCAGTAACATAAAATTTATACATATATCATGTCACCTAACTTTAATTCCTAGAAAATAAGTTCATGAAATACTTTTAATCACCATAATCTCTTCAAATTATCTTTCATGTTACATAGGAAGGATTATATGATAACAATAATTTAGTCTTGAATTCTATCAACTTGAAATTTAAAATACAATGTTAAAATATATAATATGAATAAACTAAACAATCTCATAAATATATTATGTAAATATATTTCCCCTGAATTTGATTTAAACATTAGATTAATCATAAAAAAATTTAATTTTTAGACTTATCAAATAGGAAATTCCTAACTGTTGTTCTCATATATAGTTAACATATTTATCATGAAAACTTATAGTGCTCCCACTAGCCATTTTGTGATACATATCACTCATTTATTTCAAAAATGAGTACACTATTATCACTATACAAGAGTTATTCATAAATTAATTTATGCAATATACATATCTTATTAGCATTTATTAATGTCACATACCCTATTATTTATTCCTAGTATAAACATACCACATGGTTTCCTTTTGGTCATGACATATAGACATAATCAATATAGATTCATATCAATGAGGTGTAATTGATAATCAATTTTCCAATATGATGATCATGGAAATATGATTTGAAAAGTACAATTTAGATGTATTTTATTCATGAATATTAGTGAAATAGTTTTTTTTCACAGACTAAACCAATGAATAATCTATCCAGCTATATTGTACGGTCATGCACCATTCATGTCTAGTTTTTCTTGAAAAATCAGCAACAATATCATGAACTAGAAACATTCAAAATAAATAGTCATCAAATCATGATACCTCAATCCCATTACATGAATTTAAATGTAATTTTCAACCATAAAGTATGTCCATTTACTACTTATTCATAAGATTCATTATTCCATAAGAATAATATATGTATGACCATCATAGTGAACATAAAATAACATCTTTGATTATATATATTCCTACAAAATACGATTCAATGGAACTAATCTTACCACTAGGAATAGTGGAGCTTGGTATTAATATTTCAACCCATATGCATCCATATCCTTATAACATAAAATATAAGTACATTCTAATATTATTGAAGACATCATATTCCTTTACAGAAGTATAGACACTCATGAATAAAGGTTAATATCATTAGTGAGTATAAGATCACTAACTGATATGTAATTTCTTCTTTTACTATTCATTTGTATCTAATCCCTACTTTTATTAAATTGTTCTTTATAAAATAAATTAGGTAGTGTTCTAATAGATTATTATCATATCCCAATTGATATTCTATCTATAAGAAACTTCGGTGGGAGTATGATTAGTTGCTTCCATTCTATTTAAAAAATATTTCTTGGAATGAATGAAGGATGATTTGATATATATATGTATATATAACTCATAATTGATATCCATTTTACTACAATCTGAACTCTTATGTATATAAATAAATTTTATTTATGGAAAATTTTTACTCCATATGTATGAAAAATTATTACTTGGATTTTTTTTCTGACAAGCCATCTCATTGATTTCTCAATCATTACCAAATGAGTGAGTTGAAACTTGAACAGGAGTGTGAAGTATGTGAATGGGATATAATAACATGTATTAAGGAAGGAGATAAAAAATAAGGAATATTTTTCAGCTTGTATCAAAGAAATGAACCATGGAATCATTCCAAATTTTTAGATGGAGGATGGATCATTCTCTAATGAACTAGTTGTAATCAGAGGTATGGATGAGAATTATTTCAATTCCTTCTTTATTGGTCATAATCCTCATATTCAGGGTGGTTACCCTAGTGTCCAGAGTGATTTATTCTTGTGTATTCCTTGGGTAGTTTCTTCTTCATTAAATTAGTTCACCATGTCCATCCCAGCTATGAAATAAGTTCTTGAGGATATTAAATCAATCAACCATAAAAATTCACCTGAACTGGACACTTTTCTAGCCATTTTTGTATCATTTCTTGGGACCTTATTAAAGAGGACCATTTTGGGTCCATACAATATGTCACGACTAGTCCCCTAGGGCCCACTACATGACAAACAGTAGCTCGCCTTTTATAGGCCAGGGGTTGGTGACTAGCACCAGAAAGGCATATCACTAAAATGGGAAGGTGTTTCCTTTAAACCTGTACAAACACACAGTCTAAGAACACAATGAGATGCAACCATGAAGTAAAACTGAAATAGTAAAAGGGTGTAATAAATGTAAAGGGACACGAATACATGCTCGACAGAAAGATAAAATACAAAAGAAAATATAAAACAGCTCATGAGATCATTCTCCCTGGATCCTACCTGGAGGGTAGGTACAGCTCATCTTCACAACTCTTCACATCAACCAATGACCTCCATGTATTGCCTGGTCCTGGCTCCTATAGTCTCATCTGAGATGCTCGTCATCTGCACAATACCCAACAAGGTGTGGGTGAGGCCCGTGTAGGGGTTAGTATAACAATACCTTGTAGGGACCTTGAGACACCCGAAGGTTTCTCAGAATTACACAAAGGAAAACCCACAAAGAATGATCTCAACCACAAAGCACAAAGAAAAATACTCAACTCAAACTAGGTATAACTTAACTACAAAAGTACAAATTATTAGTTGTAATGCCAGATCATCTTACTATGTCAAGAGGTATTACTACTGACCCACACAAGATCCGAACCACCCAAGATCAATAGGTACTAACCCCCGCTGACCCACATAGGATCCAGCATGCCCAACATCGATAGGTACTAACCCCCACTGACCCACATGGGATCTGACCCACACATGATCTGTATGCGCTGACCCACATAGGACTACTGAGTGCTGAACCACATGGGATATTACCCACACAGTATCAGTGCTGACCCACACATGATTTCTAGGTACTGACCCATAAAGGATCGCTCAGTGCTGACCCACATAGGATCACTAGGAACTAACATCCACAAGATCTACCTCTGATCTCAACCTCACAGCCAGCCACTGGATTCCCGCACAGAGCATGATCGATTTCAGGAAAATCCTCTCTTCAAGCCATATATCTTATTTCAACTAGCACAAAGTCCCACAAAGACGTAACCTGATGATCTTCCATTTCATAAGGGTTCCAAAACCATAGACAACGCATCAACCAGATGCATGGTCTGTAAGTTATGGGAATTTTTTGACGAGGGATCGGTTGGATTCGGGTTCGATCCAACCTGGCCATACTCCAACATTCTAAAAAACTTAGTTGGATTATTTAGAAATAACCATCTCATTCCAAGGATTCCAGCACTATAGATGGTTTTTCTAATGGATGTATGGTTTGTGAAATATGGCATTTTTAATAATATCTAGGCCGAAAAGGATCTGAGTCTGATACGACCCAATCCGACCTAGTTTGGGTAGACCCGACCCGATTCAGGTCTGACCCAGGTCTGACTCGGCCCGACCTAAATCGCTTAGGCGAGCCCGAGTGGGCTGGGCCATGGGATTGGATCGTTGTGCCATAGACCGGCCCGACCCGCCTTAGTTGGGTGCGGCTCGCCAGGCGGTCCAGCCAGACGACTGGTGCTGTCCGCCAACCGAGCGACCTTTTCCCTATGACGCGCGACGGTGCACCTCCTTCTGCCAAAATGGAAAGATGAGGGATGGTCTCCCTACTACCTTCATGGCTAGATATAGCGACTCCCTCCACGGCACGCAACGAGGCGCCACCCGCTGCCACCACGACCGACCGATTCTGGCCGTCGTCGTCGCCCGCCAGTGCCATCATGCCATTTCTGCACTGACAGATCTTCCGTAGGACACCGAGTGAGCTTCAGTGGACTTTTTTCCCATCCAAATGTGACTATGGGCCTCTCAGGTTACTTCCGTCACTGCGTGGCTCCTTGATTCACGTTTCCACCATGTTGGAAATTCATCCCTGAAGAACGAGAAAAATACCGAAGTGGTGGAGGGTCGAGGACATTTTTGTTTGGAACGCGCACTCCACGTTAGCATTATAACAATCAGGAGTAATTAATACATCATGTAAAAATAATGTTAAACCCCATTCAACACTCCCACGATTCGTCATGATTCAATAATGATGGAAAGAATCAATTCTCATGAATTTAAATATAAACAACCCCTACATCAGAATCAGAGGTGACATCGCGGTTGTGAAAGAAGAATCCATGCTTAATGAAGCCTCCGACATTCGTAGATCCTGGGTCGATTCCTCCAATGACATCATTTGACCCTCCGTTCTTCATTGGTGGAAGATTGAGTGGTACTTAACTAGAGTTCCCTCACAGCCATGTCAAAACCCCAAACCCGAGCCTCATTTAAAAAGTGGGGGAAAGGTGATTGACACAACGAGAGATTAATTAGGTTCATTGATTAATTAACCTCTTCATCTCTGAATGGTGTGGTTACAAAAAGAAAGAGGAAATCCATTAAATGGATTGGCAACATTGCAGTTCTGCCACCTCCACTCAACCATTGGTATAATAACAAAATTACAATTTTATATCATTTTATTATTCTTTAAAAAGTCCGAAAATTAAAATTTTCTCACGGCTGACTGTGGTTGAAGTTAATCCTTCTTAAAGAAAATCCCAACACTGCAGATTCAATAATTCCCTTATATTATTAATCTGATCAATTGTTTAGAAGATAGAAAACACCGGCTACGTGTTTACTAAACATACCATAAAAAAGATAAAAAAATACATTCTGGGGACACCGAACCTCGGAATCAAGTTTTTTCTATTTTGGAAAACTCTTAATAATCCCAAATAATTTAAAAAATAAATTTTATGGAATATATTGGTCTTTACATTCTCCCCACAATAGGAATTTTCGTCCTCGAAAGCTGCAACAAAACTAGGGGAGAAAATGGAGGTACTGAGCACGTATCTTATCCCCACGTTCCCATGTGCTCTCCTGGAGTTTGCCATGCTGCCAATGAACTCGCACCAGAGGAATCGGCTACACACAAAGGACCCTCTCATTTAAATCCTCTATATACATTGGAAACTATGCAAACATCACCCCATCATCGATGTCCAGCTTTCCCCAGTTGATAGCAAGTGATGGATCATGCACATACCTTCTCAACTGTGACACAAGGAAAACATCATGGAACAAGTGAATCTGTGGGGGAAGAGATAGATAGTACGCCACCTCTCCTACTCTGTTGAGGATATGTAAAGTTCTGATGAATCGCGGAGGTAACTTACCTCCCCTGACAAACCTTCATAATCCTCATCAGGGTGAGACCCCTAGGAAGATATGGTCTCCCACCTCAAACGCCAAGGGTCTCTGTCTCTGGTCAACATAAGACTTCTGTCGGCTCTATGCAGTCTTCATCCTCTCCTGGATGATCTGAACCTTCTCTGTGGTAGCCTGTACCAACTCTGGACCCTTAAGTGCTGACTCCCCGGGGTCGGTCCAGCATATTGGTGACCTGCAAGGTCGTCCGTACATGGCCTCAAAGGGAGACATGCCAATGGTGGAGTTATTTTTTTTGTAAGAGAACACCACTAGTGGAAGGTGGTCCTCCAAACTATGAAAAAAATCAAGGACACAAGAAAAAATCATTTACTTGTGTGTTTGAATGGTCTGCTCCATCTGACCATCAGTATGAGGATGAAAGGCAGGGCTCAAGCATAGCTGAGTCCTGAATGCCTCCTGTAATCCCTTCCCCAAATGGGATGTAAAATGAGCATAGAAATATGATATGATTGTCTCTGGAACCCCATAAATTGGTAAAATATTTTGTACATAGAGTAATCCCAAGCTCTCTACTGATCCCTACTCTCATATGGGTATGAAGTTGGCCGACTTGGTGGGTTGGTCAATGGTCAACAAGATAGAATTGTGGCCCCTGGATGTTTGTGGCATCCCTATAACGAATTCCATGGAGATACCATCCCACTCCCACTTCGGTACTTCAAGTTGCTAAGATAAGACTTCTAGTACCTGATTCTTGGACTTCACTTTCAAATAAGTGAGGCATCATGATACGAACTTCACCACTGCTTTCTTCGTTGCCGCCAGTACTGACACAGGAGGTCCTGGTATATCATCACCACTCTAGAATGTACCACCAAAGGGGATGTGTGTAACTCCTTCGAAACCTCCTCTTGTAGCATCACTGGTACCATATTGTGTCTTCTGAAGAGTATGATGTGCTCCACACATTTATAAAATACATCAGGAGTCTTTCCTGAAGATATTTGAGCATGTTGGGCCTCTCAGTCTATTTCCCCAAGTTGTTCATCCTTGAATCTCTGAAGGAGTGGGGGAGTAACTATAAAAGAATAGAGGTAAGCTGCTCGATCATTATCCATGAAGGATAACTGCAACGTGGCTAGATGCTATGTTGCCTCACTCAACAACTGTTGACCAGACCTCCTATTGAGTGCGTCTCCTAATACGTTACCCTTCCTAAGAGTGTTGAATATCTCAAAGTTGTAGTCCTGTAGGAAATCTGGCCACCATAGATATCTCAAGTTCAGGTCATTCTATGAAAAAATATAACTAAGACTCTTTTGATCTGATTAGAATATAAAACATTCACCCGTCATGTAGTGCCACCACATTTTCCGCACAAAGACCACTACTGCTAACTTCAGGTCATGGGTATCGTAGTTCAACTCATGTTGAATCATCCTTTGTGAGCCGTTGGTGATCACTGCTTACTCTTGCATTCGAACACAACCCAGTCTGGTCCATGATGCATTGTAGTGGACTATATAACCAACATCCTCCTCTAGTAGCCTCAAGATGTGGCCACTCGTTAGTCTCTATCTTAGCTCCTGAAAACTCTTCCGACATCTCTCCATCCACATAAAGGGTTTCCCCTTTTTATTCAAAGATGAAATGGGTGTCGCTACTGTGGAAAAGTCGGGTACAAATCTCTTGTAGTACCCAACCAATCCCAAGAAACTCTGCACCTTAGACACACTCCTGGGTGGACCCCAAGAAAGCACTACCTCTATCTTCGCCAGATCCACTACAAATCCATCCATCAAGATAATGTTCCCTAGGAAGTAGACTTCCCATATATAGAACTAACACTTTATGTGCTTACCGTAATGTTGGTGCTCTCAGAGTGTATCCAAAACTATCTTCAGGTGCGTGGAATGCTCCTCCTCCAACACCGAGTATATCAAAATTTTGTCAATGAAAATCACAACAAAGAGATCGAGGTAAGGCTGGAAGATCCTGTTCATGAGTTAGATGAACACTTCCAGAGCGTTGGTCACATTGAAGGGCATCACCAAGAACTCAAAGTAGACATACCAACATCTAGAGGTTTTCTTAGGTACGTCCTTATCTCGTACCCTGAGCTGATGATAGCCTGATCGGAGGTCTATCTTCGAAAAACATTGAGATCCCTTCAGCTGGTCGAAAAGATCATCAATCCATGAGAGTGGATACTTATTCTTGACGGCCACTTGGTTCAAGCACCGATAGTCCATGAAAATCCTTAGAGTCCCATATACCTTCTTGGAGAAAAAAATCAGGGATGCTCATGGGGAAACACTGGGCATTATGAACCCCTTCCTCTGAAAGTCCTCCAACTGTCCCCTAACTAACGAAGCACCGCAGGAGCCATATTATATGATGGTGTAGATATTGGTTCCTTCTCGGGGTATAGGTTGATGTAGGAGTCTACCTCTCTACGAGAAGGTAGTTCCAGAACATCATCAGGAAAGACATCAATATAGTTGTCTATCACTACAGGATAACTCAGACTCTTCACATCAGCTGCTCTGAGGGTAAGGCTATCCAAATGATGTGTGATCAGCTGAACCATCCTCTAATAAAGTCCATTATGTACTGCAAAGGTTCCCTTATCTACGGTGAAGGAAAACCAGGTCCCATCCTCATGGACACACTGCACTTTGTGCCTAAAACAGTCAATATGATCATGGATTGTGGATAAGTAGTCCATACCCAAGATGACATTGTAAGGACTCGATGCCGCTAATAGGAGATCCTGACCAAATCTATAGCCTCCTAGAGTAATATCACACTAATAACAACATTGTGTAGTCATCAAAACCTCTCTTATAGGATTCTCTAATCTCAATGATCGAGCCAATGGATCTACCGGAATCTATGAGCTCTGAACGAGAGTCATGACATTGAGAGAGTGACAAGAACAAGTGTCTATAAGTACTGCAGCTAGGGTTGAGTACACATAGATCATACCTTGAATTATCTCTAGAGCTCTATGGTTATAGGCATTAGTAGCCTGAAGATGTGCTCATCCCTGTCTGCCTACCCCCTGAGGTCAGGGTGGACCACCTGGAGGTGGTGGTGGTAGAAACTCAAATTTCCACCCACCGCATGATGCATGAATTGCTCCTATTCCATGTTTGTTTCCCTACAGAACTCCTCGATCAAATCAATACCTCTACCTCATTTTTCCCTTGACCATCTTCGGATCATCAGTACATAGGGCCGGGATGTTGCGATCCATGTGACCCTTCCCGACACACATGAAACATAGTCTGCTCCTCTGCTGGCCTCTTGTCCCTCATGAACTCTACACCATTGACCCTATATCCTGGGGTCATCCTCCAAAAGGTCTGACCCACTTGGACCTCTGATTCACCTACCTACTTCCTGTTGTAGATGACTCGGCTACCTGTCATCTGGTGGTGGCTCTCACCATCAGTGCCTGCTCAGCTAGGAAGCTCTCCACCAATAATGCTAACTGAAGAACTCCATCTTGTGTTGGGATGTTGAGAGAAATAAATGACACTCTGATCTCCTACCAGAGACCATGCTCAATGGGACGAACCTTAAAGAAAGGGGCTCGTACCATGTAGGTGGAGTAGCATTATAGGTTAGTGAATCTCGCAGGGTACTGGGATACTGTGAGGCTACCCTACTATATGTGTAGGAGCTCCTGAATACGCACAGAACATAGTGTCGCAGGAACGAACTCTTTCCTGAAGAGACACTCAATGTCTGTCTAGGTGAGGGTCACCTCGTCATTTAACTGGAGTGTCAAGTTCCACCATCTCCCTATTGTTCCCTGAAAGAGGCTAGCAGCTAGGATCACCATCTAATCTGATGGTGTCTGAACAAGGCGAAAATCTCATGCCATATCATCTAGCTAGTCCTTAGCTGCCTGGGGATCTGTCTTGCCTCGAAACCTCAAAATCCTCTTCTAATGAAACTCCTGCAACGTGCTCAGTTAGCATGCACCATCTGAGAGTGGGGTTGTTGGAAACTACTGACCAACAGGTGGTGGTGGTGGTGCACCACTAGATGGTTTCATTGTTGTAATAGGGAACTACACTAAAGCATCATCGCTCGGTGGGCAATCATCGTGAACTCTCTCTAGAATCCTGGCTAGCGATCTTCATGGAGGAATCATGAAAAGAAATAGGTTCACCATGGTCAATAAGTTATACCTAGTGAGATGACTAAAAAAGAGATCAAAAGTAAAACATTTTCAAAACATATGCCATTAATGTTTTTGTACACCGAGTCAGAAATCAAAATTCAGGTTTCTGGTCTATGGATACGTTGGACTCTGCACCAATACTAAACTCCCTAAAATGAAAACCACACTGAAAAGACTTATCACTATTGGTCCATTGGAATGATCAGAGTCCTAGTTCATTGGTAGAACTGACTCCTCTGATACCACTTTGTCACGACCAGTCCCCCAGGGCACATATTGTAACTACCCCAAGCTCACCTTCCATAGGCTAGGGGTTGGCGACTAGCACCGGGTCCGACCCAGGTTCGATCTTGCCTATCTTGATCCAGCTGGCCTGGCCTAAGTGGGATGGGCCACAGACCGGCCCGACCCACCTCATTTGTGTGCTGCCCAATGGGCTGTCCGGCCCAATGGCTGGTGCGGTCCTCCAGCTGAGCGACGCACGCTGAGGGGGGTGGGGGTGGGGGTCGTTCCCACTTCCCAAATGGTTAAAAAGCCGTTTGGATTTTGAAAAGGTGGGGCCATGTGGATCTGCCTCCCTGCTAGCAGGATTTGCGGGGCACGGGTCTCTTTCGCCTTCACCACAACCTCAAAGTCCCGACTTCCTCCCGAGGCGCGCGACATCACGCCGCCTTCCGCCAAGATGGTCGGCCGAGAGTCAGCGTCCCTGCAGCCTCCATGAATCCTCTCCATGGCGCGCAATGGTTCACCACCCACTACCACCAAGAACAACTAATTTTGTCTATCATCGTCGCCCGCCGACTCTGGTGCCGCACCGGCGGATCTTCCGTGGGCCACCGGGTGAGCTCCAGTCGTCCGTTTTCCCTTCCAAACACGCATATGGGCCTCCCGGGTTGCTGTTGTCACTGTGTGGCTCCCAGATTCATGTTTCCTCCCTGTTGTAAAGTCTTCCCCGAAGAACGAGACAAATACCAAAGAGGCGGAGGGTCTGTGCCTTGTTCGTTTGGCCCACGCCCTCTACATTAGTGTTATAACAAGAAAGAGTAATTAATAAATGAAGTAAAAATAATGTTAAACCCCATTCAACAGTCCGATGATTTGTCATGTTTCAAGAAATCATAAAAGAAACAATTCTCATGAATTTAAATATAAAGAACACCTACCTCATAATCGGAGGTGACGTCGTGGTTTTGGAAGAAGAATCCACGCTTGATAAAGCTTCCAGTGTTCATCAATCCCATATTGATTCCTATAATGATTTCATTTGAGCCTCCATTCTTCTTTTGTGGAAGATGTCGCATTACTTCTATGGATGTTCCTCACAACCATGTCAAAAACCCAAACCTGAAACTCATTTAAATCAAGGGGAAATGTGATTAATGCAATGAGAGATTAATGAGGTTCATTAATGAATTAACCTCTTAATCTTTCAATGGTGTGGTTACAAAAACAAATAGTCAAGACATTAAATGAATTAACAACTCAGCGGCCCCACCACCACCACTCAACCATTGGTAGAATAATAAAATAACAATTTTATGTCATTTTATTATTCATTAATAGGTCTGAAAACTAAATTTTTCTCCTGACCGACTACAGTCAAAGTTTAACCTCACTTAAGCGAATCCCAACGCTGTGGATTCAATGGTTCCCTCAGATTTTTAATCAGATCACCAATTCAAAATATATAAAATGCCTCCTGCCCGTTTGCTGAACGTACCTTAAAATAAGTTCAAAAATACATTATAGGCACACCGAGCCTCAGAATCAACTTCCGTTAATTTTCAAAAACTCCTAATAATCCCAAATAATTTTAAAAAAAATATATATGGAATTTCTATGTATTTACAAAAGACATTTTTTATGGGGGTAATATTCCTCAGGCTATTTTTGATACATGGATTATGCTCATTCCCAAAGTGAACGATCCTTCTTATTTCAATCATTTTTACCATATTATTATATTTAATGTGTCCTATATAATTCGGACCAACATTACTAATAAAAGGTTATCTATATACTTAATGGACTAGGGTTCAATAGAAAAAAACTGTTTAATAAAGGTAAGAATTTATCAATACGCAATTAGAATTTATCAATAAATGGTCTTGAATCCTAATCAAAAGGTTCATGGTTCTAATGTGGTTATCAAAATTGGAATGGATAAGGCATATGATCGAGTTTAATAGAGTTATATTCTAAGAGAAACTAAGTGTAAGGGGTTTTCTAATTGGGTTCATGATATATTTTTTAGATGTTGTAGCTCTCCTTGGTTCTCTATTTCGATGATGGGAAATAGAAGTGGTTTTTTAAATATTTCTATGGACTCTAAAAATGTGACCCCCTATCAACTGCAATTTTCATCATGACTCAAGACCCTCTTAGTAATCCTCTTAAGAGGAATATGGGAAATGGTAATGTTAAGGATTTCAAATGAAGGAATAATTTTCATGGAGTCTCTCATATTTTGTATAGAGATGATATCATTTTCTTTATCAATAGAGCTAGAAGATCTATTAGAGGCCTTAATAACATGTTAGATGAATATACCAAATGGAGCGGGGAACAAATCAATTATGAGAATAGCATCCTTTATGTGCAACATTCCTGTTTAGAGGGAATGATAAAAAGAATGGATGAAATTATTGGATTTCACAAAATATAGTTTTCCTTGGTGTACTTGGGTGCCTCTGTTTATTTTGGTATATTAATCAATGGTCATTGTGAAGGGGTGGTAAACAAAACATCAATCGGATCAATAATTGGAAAAATAGGTTCCTCTCTGTCAATGGTAGAATTACTCTTAGGAACTGTGTTCTTACCTATATTCTAATGCATATCTTATCAGTTCTTTGAGTCCCTAAAGAGGTGATTTAAAATATTGAGAAGATCCTGAGGTAATTTATATGGTAATCCCATGTGGAATGATGGTATAATTGTGATTTTTGGAAGAGGATGTCTAAGACATATCATGAAGGGTGAATTAGTCTGCACAGTGTGGGGATGTCGATGTCTTGATTATAAGCTAATTTATATGGGATGTAATGGAGGGATGATCTCTATAGAGTAATTTCAATAAAGGTAAGTACATATAGAATCCTAAACCCCCAAGGGGAAAGGTTTCTTGGCTATGGTAGTTCTTTCAGTTTCACTTTCCTACCCTCCATAAATACTCTCAGTGGATTGTTGAGGGTGGTAACCTCAAATTCTGTTCCAATAATTGGGCATGGTCTACTCTGGATTTTCCTAACTATCCAACCCCTATCATTTCCTTTTCCTAGCTAAGCCTCTTATATTAATTTATCCATGTTATTCTTAATTAACATCATCAGGTATTACATAATACCATTTATTTATCATGTGATATCGATCGTCTGATTTTAACTGAAGTATCATCTGAGGTGTTCTTAACTGAGGATTATATATATATGCTCCAACATGGATTGGGTACTAATGACGGTTTCAGTTATTTATGGTGCAAAAAAATCACTATCAAATATAACTTTATAATTTGGAAAAATTTCAATAAATAAATACCCACATATGAAGAGATTTGTAAAAGGGGTATTTACATCACCTCATGGTGCTGGTGTTGTCGTACCAGTAATATAAAATCAACAGATCATCTTTTCTATAAGAGTGAATGGTCCTCAAAGGTGTGGTTGTACCTTGGTTCTGTGATGGGCCTTGACATAGATTGGGGCATCAAAGGAATCTTGAAATAGATGTCCATGCAGGGTGATAGCGTCCCTAATAAGGTTTGTATTTTGGGGACTACTGTAATGGTTGTGGGTTAATGGGTGGTCGGGAATGCATGGAATATAACTCAAAAGGAAGATATTTATAGTTTCACATTGGATATTCATGTTCATTCTAGGTATATAAAGGTATAAATTTCCCTCTTTTTTAAAAGTAGGGTAGCATTAGTTCCCTAAAGTTGATCCTTTAGTCCATTGGTAACTATCCAACACAGGGAATTATAGATTCATTGAGACTAGGGAAATGGATTTTTTAGTGACGTCCCATCATTGGTTTGAAGTTCAATGTTGTTGGTTCCAGTAATCAAGGTTTAATTCAAGTCATATGAGTCATTCATATCCTTAATGTGACAACGAATATGGATTTTACTAGCTTCTATGGATAGGGGAGCTCAGTTATGGAGGAGTCCAAAGCCATGCCTAATGGGGTAGATGTTTTCATTTCAAATAATCTACGAATATCAGTTATTGAAACTGATTTATCCATTGCCCCAACTCTATTCAAGGTAATTCATCCACTCCCTGTTCTTTTACTTATCTTATTTTACGGTGTGTGAGTTGTTTTACTATTGGTGATGAATTTAATCATACTTGTTAGGAGGAAAAAAAGTGGAGGGTTTTTTAGCCTCAATAGGGTCCCCAAATGAATCTCATTTTTTCCTCTAGTGTGGGATGTCTTCCACCAAAATGCATGGATTTGGTTTGGTCTAACACCCTTGGCCTCTAATATTTTAGACATTCATACCTTTATTTTCTCCCTGTCTTTCTTCTTAGTTTTTCTTTATTTTTCAATTTTATGATATAATAAAAGAAAATTTTTTATTTTGAATATGAAGTTACCCTTAGCATTTAAATAGTTAACATGGCCATGATGAACTAACTCTAAATACTTTGTGGTGTTCCTTAACTGATAATGGTTTCTATATCTACAACATGATATGTAGTTTGATTATATATCCATTATCTCAGATAAATTGAGAATGAAATACTTTTCTGGGTATACATTTAGTTTTAATTGAAAAATAAATATCTTACAAAAATAAGGTAAGATTATTTTATTTTTATATTCTTTATTAATTGTAATATATAATTTTATTTCAAGATTTACTGAACTGTTAGTATACTATTTAAGTACCATAAAAATATTTATCCTAAAATGATATAACATCTCATTGTGTAAAGATGAAAAATTAGGAAAATGATTTGATAACACTTATTAAAAACATGAATAAATCCATTGTACAATTGAGAAGAGTCATCTCCCCTTGAGTGACATAGGAAACATAATTTCTCAGCTCATATTGAGTTAACTACAGAAAATATCTATTATTTATCCTATATTTTATTCAAATACACATATGTTGTGAAACTATTTCAACTAATAAAAAAGTGTAGAATATAATCTTGAAAAATATTCCTAAAATTTATAAATGTACACACATCACCTATTCATTGAAATGTATTTTACATTATCTATTCTATGAAAAAAATAATAAAAGTGATTATTATTAATTTTTATGCCTTTGAATCATTTATCCCTTAAAAATTATCTATAAAGGATATTTTGGAATTAAATTTTCTAAGGAATAATCAGCCTTGTCATTCAAAATTTTCACCATATTTATTGGAGAAATAAGTTTTAACAAATCCTTCTCTGCTTGGTTAATTATAGATAATGGTTTCCTAATCTAATTATCATTTTTTATCTGTAGTTGGAGGCATAAAGATAATAGTTATGGTAAGGATAATAATATATGATTAATGGGTAATTTATTTTCCATATGAAATCCCAATTTTTCTTACCAATTAATATGACCGGTCATTTTGAAATAATGATTCATTACTATATTAACTTCTTCTTATTTACAACAATATAATGAATTGAAAGTCATATTTATTTATATACTTTTCTCTCCTTTAATAAGATAATATAGATATGATTTTATGGTGTATGAATACATGTCTTTATGTTGCATCATCAATTATCTTGACACAATTGATAATATAATACATAATATATAGGAATCATCCTTATCATAACTCTATAAGGCATCCTTTTCACCACCACTCACTTATTATGTGGAAGATCTTGAATTGGGGATTCCAACACATAATAGATACTTTCTGACAAAAATCACATAAGTTATGGTAACAAATCTAGAAATTTATATTTGAAAAGTGGTACCCTAAGTTAAGGAATGATTTCAGTATTTTTATTATTTTTCATACAATATTATACTATAATTAAAATTGATGATTATTTCATTAGATGATCGCAAATTTTGTGAGAAATAATTGTAATTAATTTTTCTAGTTCTCCGACTATTTTATCAATTCTCAAAAAACCTCACTATTTAACATGGAATTCATAGATGAATTTAAATTCTTGTAGAAATGATCTATATTTACATTCTTATAATCCAAATAGAGGATAATAAAATTATTAGAATGCATTTAGGTAGGATCTCTTGTCAACTGTGAGCATTGAGATCCTTTATCCATTGATTGAACTCCCCAAATAAAAAACCATGATTCATATTTACTCAACACTTTATTCAGATTTTTTTGGTTATACTTAGTCTGTTATACCAAATAGATATATTATTATGTAGAACCACTACCATAGTTAAGACATACAAATAATTAAAAGTTCCCATGATAGAGGCCGAACAGACACTTATACTACGAGGTCATCTTAATTTAGATGATGGAAAGCTTATTGACTTAATATTAACTTTATAAATTTTTATCTATTTTGAATAATTTTTATCTTGTTTTACCTAAAACATGTCTTGTAATTATTAAGTGGATTATAACTAATTAATCAAGCGTGTTGGATAAAACATTTATGCATAATTCATTTCTTTAAATCCATCTTTTCACATTAAATAATCTATTAATGTGATAATGGTCTTGTACACAGAAAATAAATAATTCAGAAGACATTAAAAAATATTTAATTATTGACCTAATCATGATATTATCTAATGGTTGATTTATTGGGTGGATAATAAATAAACCATCACCATGTGTAACATTCCTTAGGCTAATCTAGGAAAAAGTTTTAGCATTCCACCTATATGTATTTGTATCACCTGAGTTAGGATCATTGTGGTCCGATCTTGAATCACATCCACATGCCTTGGGATACTCAATTAGTTACAAGTATTTACAAGTCACATTTTTTTGAGGAACCAATGGTTTGGTTAATGGGGATAACATAAATAACCATGTGCACACGAGTCCTATAAAATAATTATGGGATGTATGATGCACAAGCCATAAAATTTAATTTAACATTATATATTTGAAAACTGATGCAATAAATTAAATTAAATAATGAAAGTGAATATCTTTATATTGATTAATCTGATGAATGTTCGTACACATTTAATAAATACACAAAATTAAATTGGTTAACATTTATTTCTTATTCGTAATTTATTATTAGGATAAACATGATTGCATTAGTAAATTAATTTATTAATTTATTAATTTATTTAATTTCATCGTAATGACCACCCAAATTCATTTAGTAAAAAACATAATTAATGGAATTCAAGGAAAATAAATTTTAGAACCAATAAAAATAGATTTATTATAATAAAATAATTGAGAAATTATAATTATATAAAACCATTATTAAAATTTCTAACACACCAGGTATGATAATAAATAAAAAAATTTCTAATTCTCCAATTATATATATAATGTAATTTAATTTTGTACATTACTAGGAGACTATAAAACATGTACTTAAGACCTAAACATAGTGTTACTTGATAGATATGTACCCAGGTAATAGTCTAGGGTCTTTAGTCAAATACCTCAGCTAGACTTAAATATGAGTACAATTTTTCTGTTTTCCATGTATCACTCTTTTTGTGTGTCTAAAATCATATAGGATAACATTGAATGTTCTCCATTTTTGACTACATGACATGTACAAACCAGCTACATTCAATATATCACTCATTTGGTGTCTCTGTATAACTGACCAAATGGATCAACAAGTATTTTGGACATTGTAAATGGTGAACTGCATTCCATGTACACCGTATTGTCATTGTATATCTGATTATTTCTCCAGTAACTCCGTATCATATGGTTTGACCATGTATAGAGATAAAAAATTGAATTAATTTAATCTATATCTTATGCATACTACATGGTGTGTACTCCAGCTACACATGGTGTATTCCGACATTCCATGTTCCATGTTATCTCGGTCTATATGCAATGTGAATTAAATTCTCCTTGTATAATTACTCATATGCATGTCATTTATCCAATGACATGGCTAGGTGCTGTGCACTTTGTAACACCCCAAGCTTCCATGGTACGTTTCCCTTTGAATAATTCAAAAGCTTGCGTTGTACGCAACTTCGAGATTCTAACACATCGCGACCAATCAAACTAGCCATTATGAATAGTAATACCAAATTTTTAAAATTTTATCAATTTTATATTTCAAAATGGACTTCATTTTTGGGTTCATAATATCAAAATTATCTTAGGGTGAATTTTTGGTATTTTTCTACAATCATTCAGTTTTTGATGAATAGTGAAAAATACTAAATTTTAATTAAAAACAACTTTTTTAATCAAAATAATATATTATTTTAAATTATACTATTGAGTGGGTTTTTAAGTATAATTAGATTATATTTTTACCATTTAATCCAATGTTTTTCATCGGAAATAAATTTTCATTTAAACTAGACATAAGAAAGTGTCAATCTTTTGATATTTATTATTTCTTAAAAAACACGTTTTTTGTTTTGACAATGGGAATTAATTTTAAATTAATTTCTTACACTTCTATGTTTTGAATTTAGAAAAATAGATTCAATTTTTAGAATCCTTAGGTCCAAATTGTGTAAATAGGTAACATTTATTTTTAGACATTTTAAATAATTACTTCGATAAATATTTTATTTTCTATGGTTAAAGGGTAAATCCGGTAAATAAGGGTAAAAAAATAATATTATAATAATATTAAATTACCCTAACACGTGTTCTAACCCTATTTTATGATACATGTTCGACCATGGGCATCCTTGGGTCGATTTTGGGACCCCATGGAGCCACTTGTGTGTGATAATGACACTTTATATTAATTAAGTAAAGTAAATATAAAAATGACATAAACATATATCTTTTAGAAAAACAATTTTTACATAGGATTATATATTTTATCTCTTAGACTATAAATATTAATTAGAAATCTAAAAATCTTCCCTGTAGAATGGTATTTTATTTATAATTTTTACATATTTAATAATTAAATTTATTTATGACACAATGATGACTCAATATTTTTTTATTATTAATGAAATAATCAAATCAATGGTATTATAGATGTTAAAATAAATATAATTTGAAAGTTTTGATTCCATCCACTAATTTTTTATCTTAATGTGACATGTTATGATTGATTAAATTAATTTTTTTTAAGTAATAATACTGTTCGAAATTTAACCAAAATAAAATGGAAAATAGTGTCAAAATGGACATAAAAGAGTTTTTAAAACAAATATTATATTATTAATTGATATTCTATTAATAAAAATATAAGGTTCAACCAAAGGTCTTAAATAATATTATATATGTCATTAATGAACTACTTGAGGTTCTCTTGGAAGTTTATAGTAAGATTATTAGCCATATAATATAAAAATACAACGAGACATGGTAAATGTAAAAACAAATTAACTAAGAGTTAAATCTAAAAGATAAGGTTAATAGAGTGACCCAAACCTGTCTAAAACCTATTGGTTGAGTATTTTTCACCCCGTACTCACCTTAGACTTTAAAAAATTCATTTTGGAGCCATTATAAACCGAAAATATTTTATTTGAAAAAATATTTCAATCTTTTCCTAAGGTGCCCCTCACCCCTCTTATAAAAGTGAACTTCCTCTTCTCTCACATTCACACATTCAAAGCCATTTGGCTCAGCCATACTCTACCAAAATATCCTCCCAACTATCCTCCCTTCATCCTAGAGGCCTTCCTTTAGTCAAAAAGCCAACCTAATGAGCCCTTTTAATCAAATCAAAAGGAAGAACACGATGAAGAGGTAAATATTTCATCACTTCTTTCAAGTTCCTTTCTTCTTCCACTTCCTCTTTATTTGTTGTTTCCATTATAAAATAATAACTCTAGTATCTTCTATATACTATGATTTTATTATAAAAATGGTACAACCATATTAATTATTCTATCCATCCTTTGAATGACATATCACCATACGTGCGTACGTATGGCTTACCGTCTATACATCGTGGTGTAGTTGTTATTAAATACATTATTATTTGTATGGGTATAATAATGATGTATAATTGATGTAAATAATAAATATAACATGAAAATGATTCTTTATATATGATATAACATCCAATTATATATTATTTTAATATCAAAAGAATGATATTGTCGCTCGTGCGTACGTACGGATTACCGTCTCCACGAAGGTGATGAGATTCATTCCCCATCGTATCCATTCAAGACTAATTTTCATTTGATGATTAAAAATAATGTTTAAAGACTTAATATCATTCTCAATATGAATAAGGTACATCATATCCACAATGAAAATTACTTATGTAACAAAGTATATAGAGGAAATCGAATTAGTTAACACCCGAAACAGCAATAATACTAAAATATTATTTACAAAGAAATATTAGAAGATCATATATGAAATCATATTAATGTATATAGTTCATGAATAATTTAATAACAATTATTTCACCATTATACAGGAGGTTAACCTACCCTCGGCCAAGTAAAAGTACAAGGTAAGGGTTAACTCTACAATCTCTTTATTATTTGAGGTTGTTTTTATGTAAGTATATACTGGGACCTCTTTATCATCCACATCCAAGAGTCTTAAAAATGTATTTCAAAACATTTTAACTATTTACTAGATAATGTGTTAAAGTCATTTATACCATTATTTTACCTTATATATTTATAAAGTAATCTTTCCGTTGTTTTCCAAACAAGGCACTTGATGACCTTTTCAACACAATTAAGGTAAGACTGTTTTTGTCAACTTATATGGCGGGTGAGGATATTTTCCGCCGTTATAACATCTTCAAATCTTCCATTACAATATTATAAGAAAATTTCCAAAAATAAATGATTTATTTTATTATTATATGAATTTTAAATTATTTCAAAATAGAAAGAGATATTTCTCTAAAACAGGTTTTGATTTCTTCTATGTCAACATCCTTTGATGGATTTTAAGCTTATTTGAAGTTGATTTATTATGATACAAAAAATCCATATTTTATTGAAGGTTTTGTGATATGTTTGACTATATATGTGTTATTTTTACACCATTTGTGGTTTATGGATAAATTATTGACATTTCGTATGCTAGTTTTAATACAAATGTTTATGTTATGTTTAAACCTTTTCATATGAGGAATGCATTGGACTTAGTAAGTGATGGGTGGATCCCACTATAGCTCCTTGATGAATTGGTAGGTCTCATGAGACAAACTAGTGTCTTAGAACAAGTCCTTGACAAAATCTTATTTGTAGTCTTGGCACAAGTCCTTGACTATGTGGTCATGAAGTCTGGAATTATGAATTCCATCATTATAAAAGTGTCTATTGATATTTCATTGATTATTCGACTAATAGAATATACATGTGAATAATTAAATGGAATTATTTGATTTTATATTTTCCATATTATGCTGAAATTCATGTTTAAAATTCTTTTGTTTTAGTCTTATACATTGCCTTAAATGTTTATGCTTATTTATCAAAGTTTCCCTTATATTGTTATCCTTACTGAGCATATGAGATCTCCCCTTTCTATGTTTTATTTTTCCCATGATGTGAAGAAGTATTTTATGACTGGCCTTTAGGGATAGTCTGAGGGGATATGAGTGTTGTATATGGAAATAATGTTTTAGTAGTCTTTCATTTTATAATGTAATGTACAATTTATGAATGTATCTACTATTTCCAAGGATACTAAACTGATCGGTATTTTGGGACATGATTTCTTTGTATCATGCCAATGTTATTTATTAATGCACCAACTCTGGGTAACTAGGGTCGGGGTGTTACAGTTGGTATCATAGGAAGTTTAGTAAAATCATGGAATCTAGATTTAGATAAACTCTGATTAGAGCACATTACCCTAAGATAGACTTTGAGGATTAGTATAGATGAACTTCCTAGAATTTTGGTTTTGTAGACATTTTGTGTGTTTTACAAGAAATACATCCCTATATGGATATGAGAAGGTAGAGGTAGCTCTGGAATAGATATACCTAGGGGTAAAACCCAAAAACACTACATTAAGATAAATTCGAATGGGAATTAGTGCCCAACAATGGGCCTTGCTGCACTCTTGGATACGACACTCTAAGGGGATATGCTTAGGAAAATTCTCATTTTCTTTAAAAATCATTATGAAGGGTTTATGAGTCTATACTTCCTCAAATATTTTTTTTATGATTATAGATTATATCCATAAACTGTTCAGTTTATGTTAAGTGTTTTACAAGTTTGGAATTATGTATTTCGATTCATAAACTGGACTAGTTTATGCCATTGTTTAGAAATGGTTCCTATTGGAAGTAATAGAAACTGTATCAATACATATAATCAATGTAGGTATTTTCCTCATACTCAAGAAAATTATAGTGGAGCTAGTGAAGCAACTGGTGCTGATCAGCTTATCACCATACTAGGATAACTCACTCAGGTTATGAATAATAACCTTACCCATATAGATCACCTTGATCCACAGTGTGGAGGATCAATGTTAGATCGCTTCATGAGGTAACAACCACCAACATTCAATGGGAGTACAAATCCATTAGTAGCTGAGCAGTGGATAAATTCTTTAGAGAAAATATTCCACGCCTTGGGGAGTAGTGAAAGTGAAAAAGTTTTCATGGAAGTTTACCGCCTCACTAGAGATGCTGATCAATGGTGGTCATTGATTCAAAATAAAAAGGAAAATAATGAAGTATCAAATATGTGATGGAGGTAGTTTAAATATATTTTCATAGAAAAATACTTTCCTCATGACCATCAAGTAGATATGGAAAGACAATTTCTAAGTCTGAGGAAAAAGGAGGATGAGAATGTCATAAAGTATGAAGCTAACTTTACAAGGTAAGAAAGCCATGTTTCAGATTATATACGTAACCCAATAAGTAAGATTGATAGTTTCATTAATGTGTTAAAACCATTTCTTCGTCAAGCATTAGTCTCACAATCCTTCTCGTTGTATGAAGATATTATCTCATGTGCTATCAAGACAGAAAATGAATTCTCTATGTCCTACAACTTTAAGTCAAATCAAGATAAGAAGTGATACGTTGAACAATTTGGAAATGGAAATAAGGGGAAGAAGAGAAAAGTTGAATATCCATCCTTCGGAAAATGTAGGAAGAAACGCCATGGTACTTTCTTGAAGGGAATGGGAGTCTCTTACAAGTGTGGTGAAATAAGCCACCAAACTTGTGATTGCAAGGGGAAGAAAGAGGTTGTCAATGTTGAATTCTAAAATTGTAGATAAAGGGGGAATTATGCAAATGAATGTACTAAGTTCCAAGGAGACTTACCTCAGAAAAGGCCAAGGGATCAAGGAAAAGATTATATTATAACTACTGCAGAGGTTGAAGCTCCGAAAGATGTGGTGGTAGGTAATTTAATTATTTCCTCACGTTTAAAAAATGCGTTATTTGATTCTAGATCATTTCATTATTTCATATCTTCCCAGTTTACTAAGAAAATTAGATATTTCCAATTTGATTTATCAAGGGAGTTTTCAGTCAAAACTCCAAAGGGAAGCCTCATTGCAACAAAGTTTTGTGACTCAATCCCCATTAGGGAATATAAATGTTCTTTATCTGGTGATCTCATCATCATACCCATGATTGAATTTGATATAATTCTCATTATGGATTGGGTTTTGAACTATGATGAAAAAATTTATTGTAATAAGAAGGAGGTTACAATTTTTGATGACGATGATAAAGAACACCTTATCTTTTGAGCAGAAATGTCACCACCCGATTCTTATCTAGATCCACCCTTAGTATCTCAACTAAATTCAATTATTGGGGAGGAAGAGAATGAAATAACTATGTGTGAGGAAAATAATGTTCAAATAGAGTATTTACCTATTGTGAAAGAGTATGTTGTTTTATTTCCCTAGGATTTACCGATACACCCTCCAGAACAAGAAATTGAGTTTTCCATTGATTTAATTCATGGTTCAAGCCTCATATTGAAGACCCCTTCTATAATAGCCACTATGAAATTAGTGGAACGAAAGAAACAACTAGATGAATTGAGTAATAAGGTTTTTATTCACTCTATTGTTTCTCCATAGGGAGCCCTTGTTCTTTTTGTTAATATGAAATATGGATCTATGAGGTTGTACATTGACTACATAGAGATCAATGCTATAAAAATTAAGAACAAGTATCCCCTACCTCACATTGATGATTTATTCAACCAACTTCATGGAGATCAATATTTTTCAAAAGATTGAACTTCGATCTAGATATCATTAGTTTTGTGTGAAGAAGGAACACATTATGAAAACAGCATTTCAAACCAAGTACTGGCATTATGATTTTATAGTAATGCCTTTTGGTCTGACTAATTAAACCTATTTTTTCATGGATCTAATTGAAATAGTTTTCAAGGAATATCTTGATGATTTTGTAGTGGTATTTATTAATGATATCCTGGTATACTTAAAATGATATGAAGATCATGAAAATCACTTGCGCACTATTTTGAAAACCCTCAGAAGAAATGAATTATATGGGAAGTTTAGAAAGTGTCAATTTTGGCTTCAAGAGATTTATTTTCTTGACCATATTGTCTCTAAGGATGGAATATCTGTTGATCCTTCAGAGACTAAGGCAATCCAGGAATGGCCAGCATTGACGAGTATAACTGAGGTATGCAGTTTTATTGGTTTAGCAGGTTATTATCGACGTTTCGTCCAGAATTTTTCCCGATTTCCTAACCCATTAACCTAGCTCACACGTATTAGGGTTCAATTTTTTTGGACAAAAGAGTGTGAAGAATGTTTTGAAGAACTTAATAAAATATTCTTCAATTCTCTTATATTGACTCTACTATCATGGAATGATGGGTATGTTATTTATAGTGATGCTTCAAAGAAAGGACTTGGTTGTGTCTTTATGCAGAATGATAGGGTTATTGCCTATGCATCATGACAACTAAAAATTCATGAGCAAAACTATCCTACTCATGATCTTGAGTTATCATCTATAATATTTGCTTTTAAGATATGGTGGCATTATCTCTATGGTGAAAAATGTGAGATTTATACTGATCACAAGAGTTGAAAATATATTTTCTCACAAAAAAAACTCAACATGAGGAAAATGTGATGGCTTGAACTACTCGAGGATTATGATTGCACAGTACACTACCACCCGGGGAAGGAAAATAAGGTGGAATATGCTTTGAGCAGAAAAGATCATTGTGTTTTAAAAAAGATGAGAGTAGAAAGGGATCCAATTTTCATGGATCTAGTAAATATGGATATGGGAATAACCATGGAAGGTGAAACATCAATGCTTTTTCAAATGGTTTCCAAACCATCTTTACTATAAAGGATAAAAAGTTATCAGGTGGATGATTAGTGATTTCAAAATAAGATTAAATATATTAACGATGAGAGATTGATCGACTTCGTATATGAATATGGGATTTTAAAATTTGGGAATAGACTTTGTGTTCCCGATATACCTGATCTGAAAAGGGAATTGTTAGATGATGCTCTTAGATCCAATTTCTATATACACCCTGGGAGCACGAAGATGTATAGAGATTTTAAAGAATATTTTTGGTGGGAAAACATGAAGAGGAAGATTGGTGATTTGGTTTCCAGATGTATGGTTTGTCAACAAGTGAAAGCGGGAAGGCAACAACCAGGATGAGTCATGCAACCTATTCTCATACCTGAGTGAAAATGGGATAATATTACAATGGACTTTGTCATAGGGATACCAAGGACTCCTAGAAGGAATGATGCAATATGGGTCATTGTTGATCGTCTTACCAAGTGTCAAAATTTTCTTGCTATATAAGAAGATTTACCACTTGAACGTTTAACAATACTTTATATTAATGAGCTCTTAAGACTTCATGGAGTACCCCTGTTGATTGTTTCTGATTGTGATCCCCGTTTTAAATCAAGATTCTCGAAAAGTCTTCAGAAAGCACCGGATACGGAACTTCTTTTGAGCACTGCCTACCACCCTCAAACTGATGAACAATCAGAACAGACTATTCAAACCATTGAAGACATGTTGAGATCTTGCTCACTTGACTTTCAAGGTATATGGGATCAATATTTACCTACCGTAGAATTTTCCTATAACAATAGCTTCCATTCAAGTATTCAGATTGCACCATATGAAGCGGTATATGGAAAGCGATGTCATACTCCAACTTGTTGGGATGATGTTGGTGAAATAAAACTCGTAGGCCAAAACTTATTGAGGAAACGATGGGAAAATTGAAGGTAATCCAAACCGACATCAAAGAATCTCATAGTAGGTAGAAGAGCTATGTTGATAACCGAAATAAGGATTTGTAATTTCAGGTAGGAGATCTTGTTTTCTTGAAGGTATCTCCATGGAAGTGAATTATAAGATTCGGTAAAAAGATTAAATTGAGTCCCAGGTACATCGAACCTTTTGAAATTCTATAATAAATTGGGGTTGTAGCTTACCGTTTGGCAATGACGCCATGTCTCTCCAAAGTTCATAATGTGTTCCATGTATCACTGTTGAGAAAATACATACCTGACCCAATGCATGTGCTCACCTATGATGGATTAGAACTGGAACCCAATCTTTCTTATTATAAAAAATCTGTAAAGATTTTTGATAGAAGAGAACAAGTGTTGAGAAACCGGACAACTCGTCTGGTAAAATGTTTATGGAGAAACCATAAAATGGAAGAGGCAACGTGGGAACCTGAAGAACTTATGATGAAGAACCACAAGAATATTTTTATGTTTTAATATTCTATACATTTTTAGGAAAAAATTATTTGATGTATGGGAGAATGTAACACCCCAAGCTTCAACAGTACATTTCCCTTTGAATAATGCAATAGCTTGCATTGTATGCAACTTCGAGATTGTAACATATCGCGGCCAATCAAACTAGCCGTTATGAATAGTAATACCCACTTTTTAAAATTTTATCAATTTTATCTTTCAAAATGGACTTCATTTTTGGGTTCGAAATATTGAATTTATCTTAGGGTGAATTTTTGGTATTTTTTTGAAAACAACCAGTTTTTTATGAATAGTTAAAAATACTAAATTTTAATTAAAAACTACTTTTTTAATCAAAATAATTTATTGTGATAAATTATAATATTGAGTGGTTTTTAAGTATAATTAGATAATATTTTTACCATTTATTCCAATTTTTGTCATTGGATGTAATTTCACATTTAAACTGGAATAAGCAAGTGTCAATCTTTTGATAGTTATTATTTCTAAAAAACCACACTTTTTGTTTTGACAACGTGAATTAATTTTAAATTAATTTATGACACTTATATGTTTTGAATTTAGAAAAATAGATTCCATATTTAGAATCAGGAGGTCCAAATTATGTAAATAAGTAACTTTTATGTTTAGACATTTTGAATAATTACTTCGGTAAATATTTTATTTACCATAGTTAAAGGGTAAATCTAGTAAATAAGGGTAAAAAAATAATATTACAATAATATTAAATTACCCTAACACGTCTTCTAAACCTATTGGATGATACATGTCCGACCATGGTCATTCTTGGGTCGATTTTGGGACCCCATGGAGCCACTTGTAAGTGATAATGACACTTTATATTAATTAAGTTAAAGTAAATACAAAAATGACATAAGCACATATCTTTTAGTAAAACAATTTTTACATAGGGTTATATATGTTATATATTCTACTTTAAATATTTATTATAAAATTAAGACGATTACCTACATAATGGTATTTTATTTATAATTTTTAGACATTTAATAATTAAATTTATTTACGACACAATGATGATCCAATTTTTTCGTTATTAATGAAAGAATCAAATAAATGGTATTACCGATGTTATAATAAATATAATTTGAAAGTTTTGACTCCAAAAACAAATTTTATAGGTTAATGTGATTTTTTAGTATTTATTAAATGATTTTTTTTCGAATTAATAATGCTTTTAGGAATTTAACAAAAATAAAATAGCAGATAGTGTCAAAATTTACATAAAACAGTTTTTAAAAAATATATTATATAATTAATTTATATTCTATTCCTAAAAATATAAGGTTCATCCAAAGGTCTTAAATAATATTATATATGTCATTAATGAACCACTTGAGGTTCTATTTAAGTTTATTCTACGTTTTTAACCATATAATATAAATATACAAAGATACATGGTAAATGTCAAAATAATTAACTAAGAGTTAAATCTAAAAGATAAGGTTAATATAGTGACCCAAAACTATCTAAAACCTATTGGTTGATTAGTTTTCGACCCATTACCACCTTATCCTTTAATTAATTTATTTTTTATCCATTATAAATAGAAAATGATTTTATTATAAAATAATATTTCAATCTTTTCCTAAGGTGCCCCAAAACCCTCTTATAAAAGGGAACTTCCCCTTATCTCAAATTCACACCTTCAAAACCATTTGGATCGGCAAAACACTACCCAAATATCCTCCCAACTATCCTCCCTTAATTTTAGAGGCATTCTATTAGTCAGAAATACAACCTAAGAAGCCCTTTTGATCAAATCAAAAGGAAGAACCCGAAGAAGAGATAAATATTTCATCACCTCTTTCAAGTTCCTTTCTTCTTCCACTTCCTCTTTCTTTGTTGTTTCCATTCTAAAATAATAACTCCAATATCTTATATATACTTTGATGTTATTATAAATATGGTACAACTATATTCATTATTCTATCCTTCCTTTGAATGACATGTCACCATACGTGTGTACGTATGGCTTTCCGTCTCCACGTCGTGGTGTAGTTGTTATTCAATACATTATTAATTGGATGGGTATAATAATGATGTATAATTTATGTAAATAATAAATATAACATGATAATTATTCTTTATATATGATATAACATCCAATTATATATAATTTTAATATCAAAATAATGATATTTCCACTCATGCGTACATACAGATTACTGTCTCCCCGAACACGATGAGATTAATTCCCCATAGTATCCATTCAAGAATAATTTTCATTTGATGAATAAAAATATTTTTTAAAGACTTAATATAATTCTAAATATGTATATGATACATCATATCCAGAATAAACATTACTTATGTAACAAATCATATAAAGGAAACGAATCAGTTAACACCCGAAACAAAAATAATACTAAAATATTATTAACAAAGAAATATTAGAAGATCATATATGATATCATATTAATTTATATAGTTCTGGATAAATTTAATAACAATTATATCACCAATATACAGGAGGTTAACCTACCCTCAACCAAGTAAAAGTACAAGGTAAAGTTTAATTCTACAATCTCTTGGTAATCCAAGGTTGTTTTTATGTAAGTATCTACTGTGACCTCTTTATCATCCACATCCATGCTTCTTAAAAATGTATTTCAAAACATTTTTACTATTTATGAGACAATGGGTTAAAGTAATTTATTCCTTTATTAGAACTTATTTGTTTTGAAAGGAATCTTTCCATCGTTTTCCAAACAAGTTATTTTATGACCTTTTCGAAAAAATTAAGGTAAGAATGTTTTTTTAACTTATACGGAGGGTGCGGCTATTTTCCACCGTTACAATATAATCAAAGCTTCCCTTACAAGCTTATAATAATATTTCCAAAATAAATATTTTCTTTTATAATTATATGAATTTTAAATTATTTCAAAATATAAATAGATATTTCTCTAAAAAAGGTTTTGATTTCATCTATCTCAACATCCATTGATGGATTTGAAGCTTATTTCAAGTCGATTTATTATGATACCAAACTTCCGTATTGTATTGATGTTTTCATGATTTTTTTGACTATAGATGTGTTATTTTTACACCATTCATGGTTTATGGATAAAGTATTGACATTTCGTATGCTATTTTTAATACGAATGTTTATGTTATGTTTAAACCTTTTTGTATGAGGTATGAATTGGACTTAGTAAGTGACAGGTGGAGCCCGCTATAGCTCCTTGATCCATCGGTTGGTCTCATGAGAAAAAATAGTGTCTTGGAAAAAGGACTTGACAAAATATTATTTGTAGTCTTGGCACAAGGCCTTGACTATGTGGTTATAAAGTCTGGAATTATGCATTCCATCATTATGAAAGTGGCTATTGATATTGCCTGTGATTATTCTACTAGTAGAATATCCATGCGAATAAGTAAATGGAATTATTTGATTTTATCTTTTCCATATTATACTGACGTTCAATTTTAAAAGGCTTTTGTTTTAGTCTTATACATTTCCTTAAATGCTTATGCTTTTTTATGAAAGTTTCTGCTATATTGTTATCCTTACTGAGCATCTAAGCTCACACCTTTCTATGTTCTATATTTCCTAGGATGTGAAGAAGTATTTTATGACTAACCTGTAGGGATAGTATGAGGGGATATGAGTGTGGTCTATAGAAATAATTTTGTAGTAGTTTTTCATTTTATAATGTAATGTAAAACTTATTAATGTATCCAGTATTTACAAGGCTACTAAACTGATAAATCTTTCAGGGACATGATTTCTTTTTATCATGCCAGCGTTATGTAATAATGCACCGACTCTGGGTAACTGGGGTCGGGGCGTTACAAAATTGGGTAAATGGAATGTATTTAGAATACACTCCATGTAATTTCATTCTATACGAACAAATTACTCAATAATTCCTAATGACATCTCAAATATTTCTGTATTTTTTCTTGAGATTATGAAATTTTGAATCTTGAATGATGAAATTAAATTGTTGAATACTTTTTAATTCAAATTAGATTGAAAAATGAATAATATGAAATGAAAAATCCAATACTAATGCACATATTGATCAATAATTGAATAGATAATTATAAGATTAAAATTCTACCTATCTGATACTAGTTAATGGTTACAGGTGCAGAGTAAGTGACTTGGTGAGTGTTAAATTAAACTTTATTTTAATTTAATGTTTCCTAAAACCCAAAAAAGGGATTGTTTGTGTTTAATTTATAACTTATTTATTTATAATTTTATCAAATGATTACATCTCCATTGGATCATTTCATTGATTATGTTTTTTTATATCAAGGAAACTCTTTTGGATTACATTTATTATCCTTTAAGGATCCATGTGTAGAATCTCAGTCACGGTGATTCGAACATTTTCTATTGATATCATAGAAATGCTGATTGATTTTTGGGTTCTATCTTAGAAAATTGACCATCTTTTTATGTTTTTATTGAATTTTAAAAGATCCATTGGGATTGAAGGAGTTATTCCCATTCATGAGAGGAGGAGAGTAGATTTTCAGGATATGGAGAGAAGTCTATTGTGAAAATTATTTACTATTCTCAATTTTTGATCAACCCTACACAATAGACATAACCATATATTTAGATTGTTAGTGTTTTTGTTAAAATATTTTTTAATTTAATTTCCACCCTTAAATAATATAAAAATATTTATTAAATCATATAATGCCACAAAAATGTTTAGCGTAGTTTTTTGTTTGATAAATATTTATTAAATGATTTTTTTATAATGATGATAAACTAATGTCTAATTTAACATATAATTTGATATATTTTTCACTAACATATTAGATTTCAGATTTATTTCCAAGAAATAATATTTGTATTGTTTAATTCAAATATATTAACTTATACATTTATTCATTAATTAAATGTATTTTCATGAAACAAGATAAAGTATGAAATTATTTACCTAAATATTTTTTTTAAAGATCATGTTTTAGATATTATAAGTGTTTACTATAATATTTTTTATGAGGGAATACTATTATTAATTAATTCTATATGAATAATTTTTCAAGTGTTTTTAGAAAGCTCTTGTTGAAATTCTTAAATAATTTATAAGTAATAAAGAACACTAATTAGTATATTTTGTTTCTTTGGAGTAACATATTGATTTCAATACATAAATTTTAATATCTTTGTTTTATAATTAATACAATTAATAGAGTAATTATATATAACTATTAAAACTATTATTATAAAATATTTATTTGAGACGTTATTTATGAACTGAAAAATTTTGGATCAAGAAGATATTATTAAAAATGAATTTCCAAAAAATAATAATTAATGCATTTACATGTTGAAGATGATATTTTTTAAACAAAATATACCACTTTATTTTATCTAATTTGAGTATTTAAATAATTGTAACTTTTTAAAAAAATTATCTAGCCATCCAAGTCTAGCTAAGGGCCCCCTCAATGCACTGTGGGACCAATGTGGGTTGAACATGGGGAGAGCTCTACCTCAGCCCATTCCAAACAGATGTTTTGTATAGGGATCTCCTTATATGGAGGCATACTTTTTTCCAATAACAGACCATTTATATGTGTGTTGTGGCTAGAGTCATACATGTGTTTTTGGATGTATGACTGCACATGCCTATTTATAAGGAACATTATTCAGTTATCCATTCAAATTTCACCACTTATTTTATAAGGGAGAGGAAAATAGAGTTTCATTTTGATGAGGGGTCCCTATGCAGGTACTTTTAACTACATTAAAACACCCAGTTAAAGCCTCAACCATCCGATGATCAAATGAAAACCATATGATCTTCCTCTGGTTGTATGTTGCCTCGTGAACTCCCCTCCCTTGACAGTTTATATAGCTTCATGAGGATGCCAATCCAGCACTACCACTAACTTTTTTTCCATTATCTACTCCTTCCTATAGAAGGAATTAAATGAATTATTGACCTAGGTATAATACACTAATCCACTCATGATGATAAAAAATACAAATAAAAAATAGTTATTATTTCAAATCTGTTCATTTTTTTAAAAAAACATTTATTTCAATAGAAATACATTTGGATGAAGAAAAGATCACTTTACACATTGATTGAGGCTTGTAGAGTCAAATGTCCAATATTTCACCCTCAAAACCATAGTTTACCTTGGAAAATGAAATCCAAACCTATAAATATATATATATATATATATATATATATATATTTTATCATTCAATGAGAACACCTCTCCATTGTGGGAGGTCCCAATACAAATACTTCTTCAACTATTTCTCACATTTCACCAAGTTCGAATACCCCAATACGAAAGGAGTATCTTCCATTTGGTTATCCATTTTCATTTAAGTGGACAAAAGAACTATTATATATGTATTTAATGTCAAGTTTATAATTCTCAAAGAATATATATAAGTATTAATTTTAAAATCTATTATTATTTAATTCAAATTATCAAATTATTTTAACGTAAGGGAGTATTATATCTAATTATATATTATCCTCAAGTTACATGTTATATTACTCATACATATATAACTATGTATATGATATATTCAATTTTTTAGTTTATTAATATTTAAGACATATAATTTTATGTTTATAATTATATATGGCGATTTATTTATATATAAATTTATTTAGAAAATTATTATACTAATTTCAGATTATGATATTTTGGTATAATTTTATGTATAAGATTTAATGTTTTTAAGGTATTAGATTTTATTAACTATAAATAAAATATTATTTTATGTAATAAATAATGGATAGCATACCATTATTTCATATAGTGATATTTTATCATTTCAAGTTATGATTGTTTGTACATGTCATTCATGATAATAAATATGGCCATATTCATTATTCAAGATAATATATATATAAGCACATGAAATGAATAAATTATTCCTTTATAATAACTACTTTAGAAATGTATATTAAGATTTTATGAATTTAATTTTACATACATGGATGTTAATTATTATTTTATTAATTGTCCTTGTAAAAGGATAATTGTCAAGAGTTTTGGATGTAACAAATATCATTAGTGAATTCAATTGAAATTATATATATATATATAAGTGTTTATATGTATCGATAAATTGTTATCTTTTTAAAATAAAAACTCCAGTGAATATATATATATATATAAAGTCAATATCAAAATTTTTTAATAAACAAATTTGGCGCTTGGACTTTGTAAACATGATAGGGATGTGGATAGTGAACCCATAACAAATGAAAGTAAGTTTTACCAGACAACCTTCATTGTTTAAAGTATCCCCATGTATTTTTCTAAATGATGAATATTATTATTTGAAAAATAATTGGAATATATTATTAAAAAAACATTTTCAAAAGATTAACTATTTTAAAAAATTATTATAATTTTTTTAAACAAATAAGTGTTTTCAAAGGATTTAAAGAATTTTAAAAATTAAAAGTATTTTAAAAAATTATTATAATGTTTTTAAAATCATAATTATTTTTAAAGGCCTTATAGAATTTTCAAAAGCTCAAGTATTTTCAAAAAATATTATAATGTTTTTAAAAGCATAAGTATTTTCAAAGGAATTATATAATTATCAAAAGCACAAGTATTTTCAAAATGTATTATATTGTTTTCAAAAGCATGAGTTTTTTCAAAATTATTATTATGTTTCCAAAGGAGTAAGTATTTTGAAAGGCCTATTCAAAATCATGTTTTCAATGGATTTTCAAAGGAGTGTTCAAAAAGCTATTTTGTTTTGATTTTTTTTAAAATTTCATTTTAAAATATTATAATTATTTTAAAAGGATTATTATAAAAAATTATTTTTAAAATTATTTTTCAAATTGGTATTTTAAAACAAAAATTCAAAAATTTTATTTCAGTTTTATTAAAAACTTCTTAGTGGGAAATTTTTCTCACCATATGTCTTGTAAATGTTTTCAGAATCACTTAGATGTCTCATATATTTTATCTTCGAAAAGGATATATCACAAGAAAACATCAATCATGATATTTTTATTTATTATTTTAACTCAAATAATATGTAATAGTTGTTAATTTCCTTCAAATCCTAGATCAGAAAATATCCTCAGATGTAAATGACTATATATTTTTTAGTTACATTAAAAATATATATATAGTAGTTTTTATACCAGATGAAAAATCATTGGTATTAGGGATTCACAGTTGGTATCAATTGAATGATTGAGATAAATTTTTAGATTAGTATGTTTAGTTAAAAACTGGTCATATTTATATGTTATTTTTTTTAATAAAACCCTTTTTTATAACCATTTAGATTACAGAAAAATATAAGTGATAGAAATAAAATTTTGGACTCTTAGGTAATTAAATGACCTTTTAGAATATAAAATTCTAATGAATCTAGTTTTCCAAATTCATAAAATTAAATATTTTTATTTTTATTGAGTATAAAAAATGAATTGCAAGGATGAATTTGAATTTAAGGGGGGTAGAATGAAACACCCCTGAAATTACAAGCATAGTTTTATTTTTGATAAATTTTTATTAAATGTGTTTTTATGAAAAAGACAAACTAAATTATAATTTAACTTAAACGTAGATATATTTTATGTAAATATTTTAGATTTTACTTTTATTTACAAGAAATAATATTTTTATAGTTCAATAAAAATATATTATTTTCTTTCTTTATTCTTTACGTAAATGTATTTTCATGAAAAAATCTAAAGTATGACATTATTTAATAAAATAATCATTTGAGAAATCATATGTTTTAAATATTATATGTGTTTACTATATTATTATTCTATGGGAAAAACAATTTTATAAGGATTCCATATGAATACATTTTCAAGGGTTTATAGAAGCTCGTGTTCTTATATAATTTATGTGTCAAAAAGAATACTTGTTACCTTATTTTGATATTTGAGTTATGTATTTTTTCAATATGAAAATTTTAATATCATTATTTTCATATTATTATTAGAGTAATAACATAAAAATGTAAAAATTATTATTGTAAAATGATTCTTTGACACTTTTTCGAAGAACTAATCAATTTGGGATTATCAAGATATTATTAAAATAAATTTCACAACACAAATAATTAATGCATTTATAATTTGAAGATATAAATGTTTAAAAAATTAAGTCTTTTGATTTTATTTAATTTGATTATTTAAGTAATTTTTCTTTGTAAAAAATTATCAAACCATCCAATAAAATCCAAGGGACCTCTCAATACATTGTGGGACCCAAGTGGGTCAGCCACATGTAGAGGTCTACCTCAGCCAAACCAAAATAGAAGCTGAGCATATGGATCACCCTTCATGAAGTCATAGTTTCGGCCAATACCATTCCACATATAGGTGTGTCATGGCCCAAGTCAGGCTTGGGTTTGGGGATGTAAACCTGCATGGGCCCATGTATAAGGCTCATTATTTGTTTTTGCATTCAAATGTCACAACATAGTTTATATGATAGCAGAAAAAAAATTCATTTCGATGTGGTATTGCAATATGGGTATTGTTAACCATTTTAAAAAACACTCGATTAAAAAATGGACATCATATGATCAAATGAAGACCATCTGTTCTTCCTGCCAGTCCTCTCCTACCTCACGAACTCCTCACCCATGACTGTTCATAAAGCTTCACATGCACTCGAATCTATTGTTGCCACTGGATTTTCCTCTCCAACTCCTCCTTAATCTGGAAGGAATTGAAAACATAATCTACAATTCCCCATTCAGGGTAGTTGTATCAATGAGAGGTGGAGGGGGTGAATCTGTGATATCCTTTTGTTTTATGTTTCCTTCTTTAGAAAAAACCTTCTCCTTTTGTTAAATATTTCGTTCCATATTGAAAACTAATCAAACACAGATCCACATGAACATAAGTATTTAAAAGGTTCACTATTCAACCAGAATAGCTACATACTTCGAATGGTTTTGGAAATGATCCAATACCACACAATCCACTAGAAAACAATCCTTTGTGTGGAGTACAATGAGTATGATATAACAATTCCACCATGTAGCACTATCTAAACAATTCAATAGTGTTTATGCTCCTTCTATAAAAAATTATGTAATACAACATATTTTTAACTAGAATGTTTTTGTTATTATTTATCAACATATAAAAATATAAACATTAAAAATAATTATTCAACTTCTTACCTATAAATAGGTAATAACTTCATAGACTTTTCTATAAAAATCACTCTTATTTCCCAGTCCAATTTTCTCATACCGATTTTCCCGGTATGATTACTCAATATGGAAAATATATGACTGTTATAATATGGTTGGCACAATTTTGAACACTTTCTACCTCAGTCTTTAAAACCTAATACAATTCCATTGATCTGATTATCCAATCCAATTCTGTAATCAGTTGGATACAACTATAAGCTAAATACATTACAACATTGTACCTTATCATTTCTCTTCTATCCAACACAAATTATTCATGAAAGAACCAATCCAAAAAACATTATTCTCTCTATATATCCTCATTCTCCCTTCCCTTCTGTGAAAAATACTTCATTCAGAAATTTACAATGTAATTTTTCCTTTTATAGGTGACCCAAAAATTATTTTGGCGGGATTCTAAAATTTTGCACACTAAACTAAAATTTCAATATTTTTTTTCTTGAATTTTAGAGATATTTATGTCTTTATTAACACTTCTCATCACTTATCGTTTCTTATTGAACCTATTATAATATTCTCACAGCTTTATATCTTATTTATACTTTCTTTACAAACACTAGTCTGATTCCAATTATGATATGACTTATTATGTTGAAGACAAATGTAAACCAATATTTTCTTCATTATGTTACTCTACACCAACTGAAGTAATATCTTCCCATTCAAATTTCATCAATATTATAGAGATAATAGTTTATTTAAAAAATTTTCAAACACTTCAACTTATTCTTTAATTCAGAAATATGTACCAGTATCAACTCAAATATGAATGCTCTTGACCCAACTGATTAAAGATCTCGACAAAAAATCATAGTTATTATTTATCTTTTAAATATGATACTAATGATATTTTGGCACACAAATTCTTTATAGTTTCATAATTATGATCATGCTCCTCATCCATTAACAAATATGCATCCAAAAAACTCATTACAATGATCTTCAAACCATAAAGCTTCAACTTCATCAACATTCTTTTTTCACACACTCCTACTTGTATCGTGATTTCATTGATGATTTTTATTTCATTGAAGACCTGATTCAAAAAAATCTAACATAAAAGGAAATTTTTTTATCTTACCTATATTTCATCAACATATTTCTTTCTTTCTCAGGTCGAACATGATTAACATTATTAAGATTAAACTGAATATTATTGGAATAATATTTTTCCCCTCCTATCATTCATCAAACATGCATCAAAAGTATTTACAACCCAGTTATGATTTATGAGAACTCCAAGTTCATAAAATCATTATCAATTTTATATCATAGTCATGAAGACTCTAATTATGCCCCATTATGATCACACTTTTTATTACAGACTCAATGTGAGTCCAATAATCCTTTACTTCCAGTAATATTCTTTTCAATACGATTTACCTTTTCAAGCATTGTGGGTCTGATTTCATGAATACTATGGTCAACCCAATTATCACCAAAAAACATAATGAGGTGATTTATTTTCTTCTTAAACATAATTGAAAACAAAATAATTTTTTTAATATGATCACGTTTCTTATCTGCATGGTACTAACAATTTTTGTTGATAAAAAAATCCAAAGAGGGAGATTATTAGGACCATGATGATAAGGATTGTTATTATTTTTGTTTTTTTATTTCATATCAATGATGTTTAGGAATAAAATAAATCACTATACTGTGTTTTTTTGGAGAATATCAAACTAACCTTCAAATTCAAGAAATTGGACTCAAAATTCCTGAAAAGGTTAGTTGTATCGAGGAGAATCCTGGTGGAGGTAAAGGATCATTTGACTCACCATGATTCTGGAATGAAAGGTGTGATCATATTGAGGGAGAATTAGAATCCCAATGACTATGATATAAATGTGATTGAACATTTTTTTTCTTTCAGTTCTCATAAATCATATTATGTATATACTTATGATGAATGCTTGATGAATGAAAGGGGTAGAATAATATCCTGAAAATCATATTTAGTATGATCATTATCATGCCAATAGTATTTGAGAAGAGAAGTAAAGAATGTTGTTGATGAAAGATAATGAGGTTTTAATAATATAACATGTATGTAAGATGATTCTAAAGCTGATACTCAATGAAACTGAACTAATGAATGAATTCATGACACAAGTAGGAGTGTGTGAAAGAAGAATGATAATGAATCCAAAGTTTTCTAGTCTAATGATAATTGTACTGAGTTTTTCGAATGAATATTTTTTAAAGTATGAGGAGGATGATCATAAAAATGAAAAGATAAAGAAGTTGCTTATTGAATGATCATTAGTATAAGATCTAAAGGTTCCCTTCATTTCTTATTTGTTGAATTTTTTAAGATAAAAAAACTAGAAAGTGAAAAAATGAATCTCCCTTAAGGAAAAAAGAAGAATTTTTTTCTTGATGAGAAAGTAATGATGGTTAAGGAAATCGTTGATATAAAGAAATATTTTAAAGAAAAAAATAGAATCGCAATGAACTTCTAAAAATAAATCTGAAGGAAAAAATTTTTTTTTTGAACTTATCAAAGAAAAATTATATCTTTGAAGTCGGTAAAATTTATTATAATAATAAAAAAGTAAAGGACCAAAAAATGTTATCTTCAAAGCATGATAATAAATCTGATGATTTTTATATAAAGAAGAAATATGGGAATGTTATGTATGTGGCCAAGATTAACAAAGTGGAGAATTTAGAAGTCTCTAAAAACCCTTATTCCGAAAATGTTGTTAAAAATTCTGAATACATAAATGTTTATATTACATTTAGTTTTGATAAGTCTAAAAATAAAAATAATCTAAAATGATAAATATGATTGATAACGAAAAGGTTGGTGGTTCTAATAAGAAAGACAAGAAGTTTGCTGAGAAACATTTTCACAACTCTGATCAGTATTAAAGTTTGAAGGGAAAATATTATTTATATAGACACTATTAGTGTTTTTGTGGACTCTGACATATAGAAAATATGTTTTGGTTTAACCAAAAACATTACTATTATTCCAATGTTTATGGAAGTAAAAGGTTTAATGGGATTCAATTCCTCAATGAAAGAAGTCTGAAAATGTTTTTTTGATGAAACCTGAGAATGATGGTGTGAAAATTTAAAATAGATTCAAACCACTAGAAACTATTTATAAATGATACGAATAATCTATAATTAATTTTAAGGGTTGTATTGATTTGTTACTGACACAACAAAAGTTTCTTAACAATTCTTATAAGCTGTAAGTGAAGAAATAAAAGGGAGAAGAAAAGTCCCTTGTTGTAGAAACCACCATGGAAGATGCAAAAGGAGAACGACATTTGATTATTTATAATGGGTGTTATTATGATATAACGGGATATTTAAAGTTTTTTATTAATTTTTAAGACTTTAAATAAGGAATAGTGACATTTTTCAATGAATCACATTTGATAATCAAAGGCATTGGATCAACTATTATTGGAAAAAAAAAGTTGAAATCCATGAATGAGTTATATTTTTATGGGATGAAACAAAATATTCTAAGTGTTTCAAATATTTTTGATGAGGGTAATAAAGTTATTTTTAGAATATATGTTTTTTTTTTGAAAATTGAGGAAGATGGAAATATAGTTACAAGCGGCCAACAAACAAAAGGAAACTTGTTTCATGCTGGTGAAATACAAAACTCTTGTTATTTGAGTATGGTGGAAGCTAATCAGTTATGGTATAAAAATACAGGAAACATGTTTATAAGAAACATAGTAATGTGATTAAATAAATATAGTGTCTGATATATTCATGACATTCTAATAATAAGATATTGGTTCTTCAATATTTGTCAAAAAAGAAAAAAATTAAAAACAGAGTGCATAAGAAAGATGATATTTGTTCAAAACAACCCCTAGAACATATTCATTCCAATATTTGTGGTATAATGAGAAACAAATAGGGATAATTTATTCATCCCATACATTTATTACTTTAATCGTATTTCTTGTGTTATATTTATGAAACATAAGTCATATGATTTAAAAAATTTAATAGTTTTAGGAGGAAAGATGAGAAGAAATGTGAGTATTCAGTGAAGAAGTTGAGAATTGATAATGGTGGTGAGTGTAAGTATGAATAATTTTAAAGTTATATTTATAATTATAAAATTGGTCATGAGTATAGTTCCCCATAAACTCCTCAAAGAAATGGATTTAATTAGTGGAATAATATAAGTTTATTGGAAAATGGGGGGAACTATGTTACATGAACTTGGTCTTTCTCATTACTATTGGAGGAAAGACATGAGTATTTCCATATATATATAAATATATATTTAAAATCAATTTTTATATAGAAAAAATTCACATATTCTCCATATAAAATTGTTTATGATAAAACTCTATGTTTTAAGCACTTAAGAGTATTCAGGTTTCCATCCATTATAATAAAGACTGGTGGATATCATGGAATATTTGAGAAGAATAGTAAATATGGAATATTTAATGGTTATGCTCTGATAGTAATTGGCTATATATGTTTTAACAAATAAATAATAAGAATTTTTTATTCAATTAACATGAATGTTACAGAAAACCTGATGAAGACAAGAATACTCGATATGATAAGGAAGTTGAGCAGGGTAAGAATAATTTTGTTAAAATTTTGGATAAGGATACAAAAAATTGTAATCCTACTCAAGAAGAAGCATCTGACTCATCTATTTCCAATGATGAATAAGAATCATGAAAATAAATCCTAGGATGAGGAAGAAAGTATAAACTCCAAATATTATTTTTGATTAACATCATAATGTTCAAACAATAAGAACAAAAAGTGTTTTTTTACATACTTATTTATATTGAAAAGTGGATAAAAATTATGTGAATAGAGATTTTCAGTATCCGAAATGGGTTCCTTCCATGAATGAAGAGTTTGATCAGATTGAAAATAATGATACATGGGAACTTCTACCAAATTCAGATAACAAAAATGTTATTGTTATAATGTGGTTTTTCCAGAACAAGCTAAATGAATATGGTGAAGTGGTAAAATACAAGGTAAGATTAGTGTGCAAAGGTTACTCAAAAATTTATGGTGTGGATTTTTTATGAATTTTTTTCACCGGTTGAAAGGTTAGATATAATCATTTTTTTCGTCCTATTATTACACAACTAAGTTACAAAATATTTCAATTGGATTTAAACTTTTCATTTTAAATCGGGATCTTGATGAGGAAATTTACATTGAACAACCTTGTAGATTTGTTGTTGGGAATGATGAAAGTTTTGTATATAGATTAAAGAAAGCCTTTTTATTGTATAAAACAATCCTAGATGGCATGTTATTCTCTATTGGATACTTTCTTAAGGAAAACGATTTTTAGTAAAGGAAGAGTTAATATCAATATTTACATCAAAGAAAGTCAAGAGTTTTCCCTCATAGTAATTTTTTATTTTGATGAAATTATCATTTTTAAGAATGATGAAAGATATTGTGAATGTTTTTCTAAAGAAATGAAAAAGTGGTTTGAGATTTCCATGTTGGGGGAAATGAAATACTTTCTTAGTTTACAAATTTTACAACAGAAGAAACACATTTTTCATTTTAATGAAATGTATTCTATGGATCTTCTTAAGAGATTCGGCATGGAAAACTAAAAACCTGGATCCTCACCTATTTGAGTAGAAAAAAAGTCATTGAAATATAGAGGGGGAAAAAAAGTTGTTCAATAAGAATCTTAGAAGTTGATTGGATGTTTTTTTTATTTAACCGCCTCAAGAACCAACATTGTTTTTTTGTTACCTTATGTGAATGATTTCAGAGTTATCCTATGGAATCAAATTTACTTAATGGAAAAATAACTCTCAGATACATAAAAGTCACAAAATTTTTTTGAACCGGGTATGATTTCTTAGAATGTATTGATTTTTTTCGGTATTCAGATGTTGATTGGGTAGGAAATATCGATGATTGAAGATCCGAATATGGTGGAATTTTATTTCTATGAAATTTTTTTGTTAGTTGGATTCTAATGAAATATAATTCAGTAACTCTTAGTATGGATGAAGCTAATTATGTTGCTGCTACTCAAGATACTACCCAACTTATGTGGATGAAAACTCAATTAGAAGACATACTTGTTGAAGTGAAGTTACCCTCGCACTTGGGTTGTGGTAATCAAAGTGAAATTAACCTTACCATGAATCTGGTATACCATTATCATTCAAAACATATTGATATCAAATATCATTTGATCAAAGAGAATGTTAAGAAGATTGGGTTGAAGCTAGAGTTTGTTCATACATTTGAACAAGTTACTAACATTTTCACAAAACCTTTACCTAAGGAAGAATTTACTAAATTTAGGTTGAACATCATCATATAACCTCTTTATCATAAAATTTGAGGTATGTTTTTTGATCTCATCTAATCTTACCTTTGATTAATGTTGTCAAAGGGTAGAATTGTATCATAAATTGATCCTTTTGGAATCATGTAAATAGGGGAGTTGTGGGTATTCTATGAATTTATAATTGAAAATGTGTGAATGATTCTAAATATTTTTTATATTGGTTATAGGAAACAAAATTTATGTATTCTAGGAAAGTTAAAAATTTGAGAAAGGATGTTGAGGGTGAAAATATGAGGATGTTTTTATAATCACTACTTTTTAACTACATGGGTTTCTATTAATAATTCTTGTTTCTTATACTAAGTTATCTAAATTAGGATTATAATTGTTGATAAATAATCCATTTCATGAGGATACAAAGTTCATTGATTTAAAAATCATTGTTGACAAAAAAGTACCAAACCCGAATATCATCACATTTTTTAACATATTGGTCCTAACCTGATCAACCAAGGCACAATACCACACACCACTATTGATGATAAAAAATTAAACTGGGAATTATTATTACATAAAATCAGTTAGTTTTATTTAAAAACCTCAATATCTGTAGAAATACATATGCATGATGAAAATATATTTTAACACATCAGTTATGGGTTATAGAGTCATATGTCGACCATTTCACCCTCAAAACAACCACTTCCCTTGGAAGTTGGAAACAAAACCTATATATATATATATGTATGTATATAAGTTTTTTTCGTTTATGGAGAACCCATATCCCTCATCCGATATCCCAAAATGGATCCATCCTCCCTTATTTAACTCTTTCTACCATGTTCGAATACCTCAAGAATATAGAAAGAAATTCATTTTGGTTCTCTATTTTCAAGTTAGGGGACTCATCTTTTAAAACCATTTTATATTTATTTAATGTAATGTTTATATTTATCAAAGCATGTATATAAGTATTAATTTTAAATTCAATTATTATTTAGTTCAAATTATGAAAATATTTTTATGTATGGGTGTATTATATCTATGTATATATTATTTATAAGTTACAAGTTATATTACACATTCATATATAAATTTTTATATGATTTATTACATTTTAAAGTTCATTAAATATTAAGACTTCTAATTTTTTGTTATATAATTATTAAACACGATTTAATTTTATATACATATATATAGAAAATTATTATAATAATTTAAAATTCTAATATTATGGTATCATTTTATGTATAAGATTTATTTTTTTAAAGTTCTTATAATTTATGTACAAAAGTGTTGTTTTATTTTATATAAAAAAATTTGAAAAAATACCATTATTTAATGTAGTGATATTTTATCATTTCAAGATATCATTTTATGTATATGTCATTCATGATCATAATTATAAAAATACAATTTTGATTATTCATTATAATATATATATATATATATATGAATGTGTAATTAATACATTATTCCTTTAGAAGAACTAATTTTAAAAAATGATGGTTTTAATTTATTAATGAAAATTTTAACAAATTGATGATAATTATTCTATTACTAACATTCCATGAAAATGATAATTGTTAGGAGTCTTTTATACCAAATCCTACAAGTGAATTCCAATGAATGCTCACACACACACACACACACAGATATATATATATATATATATATATATATATATATATATATATATATATATATATATATATATCTTTGTGTGTGTGTGCGTGCATTAATTCATTATTATGTTTTTAAAAGTGAATACTGCAGTGAATATCTATCTATATAGTGGAAAGATCAAAATGTTTTTATAATATTTTTTACACTTGGAAATTATAAACATTAAAGGAATGTGGGGATTGATCATGTCCATAAGGAAAGAGGGTAGTCCCAGACAACCTTAAATGTTTGATGTGGCCCCATGGTTTTTCACAAATCCTTCATATTATATTCCAAAAAATAAATATATTAATTTATTCTGAAAAGACTTTCAAAAAGAATAAGTATTTTTAAAAATTATTATAACTATTTCAAAAGCCTAGGTATTATCAAAGTATTAATAGAATTTTCAAAAGAGTATGTTTTTAAAAAAATTATTATAATGTTTTCAAAATCATAAGTATTTTTAAAGGTTATAAAAAAATTTCAAAAGCATAGTTAGTTTCAAAAAGCATTATAATTTTTCCAAATGTGTAAGTATTTTAAAAGGATTTATATAATTTTGAAAAATTATTATAATGTTTAAATTAACATCAAATATTTTTAAATGTATCATAATGTTTTCAAAGGAATAAGTATTTTCAAAGAGATTTTTAAAATCCGGTTTTCAAAAGGACTTTAAAAAGTTTTTTTAATATTATATTTGGAAAGTGTTTTAAAAATTATATTTTCAACATAATAATTATTTTAAAATGAATTTTAAATGCTTTTTTAAATTAGTATTTCCATAAAGGTATTTTTAAATGTATTTTCAAAAATTGGGTTTTCACTGGATTTTCGAAAACCCCTTACTAGGAAATTTTTCATACCCTAGATGAGCCATTATGAAAACTAATACAAATCACACTATATTATTTTTAATCATTAAATCCACTTACATTTGAATATTCTCATGAATTTTTGAAAATTAAATAGGTGTTTTGAGAAGTTCTTTATTCCTCTCTTAAAAAAAGGCCCACCTAAACTATTTAGAAAATGCCCCACCAATATGAAATTTCCATTGAATTATACCAAAATATCATCCCCTAAAATTACATCACCATTTATGAAAACCTTGGTAAAATTATGTTAGATTAATTCATTCAATTACAAGGAGTTTTCCAAGGATCGAAAAATATTCTTATGATGTTAAGTGAAAGTAGATAACACTTTCAGACATTATGTAAGGGATTTCATAGCAATTTTTCTTCATTGAGACATGTTTTAATTTAATTATCTAATTTATTTTTTCATTTTTTGTACATAATACCCAAGAACATATTTTTTCATACTCCTAATTTTAATCATCGGATTTATAGAAGAATTTTATTTTCAAGTTTCCAATGACGTTTGATTAAAATATATCTAAATCTAAAGGTTTTTATCTCAAAATTTGATTCTCTAATATAGGTTGTCTTGTATAAACTTAATTTCATTTAATTGTGTGTATACTACCCATTCGAGATATAATATAATGAATTATATTTATTCATATAATTAAAACATTAAATTCATACTTTTTCTCTCCCCAATGGGTTTTATTTGAATATATCTTAAGCTATATGGGTTCTACCTCAATCACCCTTCATTATGGCATGATTTTATATTACGAAAAAAATATTATTTTTATTGTTATACTAACCTATGATTTATAAAAATTTAAATTATCTTTGAACTAATAAAATTAGTTCGATTCTAGCCCTTCCAAGTTGTTGGCTACAATGAGGTCATTACTAAAATATAAGGGTATTTTATAAATCAATTTGATTTCTAGATTAATAATGTTTTTACTTGAATTTGATTATTCTTTTCATATGATATAACCAATTTCTATATTGTGATATGAATTTTAGATTGATTTATTCCTTACTGGCAAGTTATAACTCACTTTAAAAAAGAAACTATTTGGGAATAATTACCATCCATTTAAATGATGGTTTCCCATCATTTTCTATAAGTTACCTTCAATCCAAAAATAAATTTTGAATTATAAAACTAAAGAATTTGTATCTAATGTAAACATAGTTTATACATTCAAATATTTTCAAAAAAATTATCTTATTTTATGTTTTGGGATTTCAACAATGGTTTTTAAAATTATAAAATGGGATATTCCATACCTTATTCCTCACATGACTATTACACATAGCCATTCATTTTATCTATTTTTATTTTATATAATTTTCATTTACCTCTTCCATTTTATTATATATTTCCCCAATATCTATAATTATTTGAATATCCATTAAATTTCTAGGGTCATACATTTTTTATGTTCCCTTTAAAATTCCAAATCCTACATGACCCTGATTTAAGGTAAAATTCCCTTTTCGGATCTCATGTAAAGTATCACCCTCATAAAATATTTTCAAACCATGAGTTACTTATGAAAAGTCTCATTATTTTTGGGATAACATGTTTTTTCAATTCTTGTTATATAAAAATATGATATTTTCTTTCATTCTTTAAAAATATACTTTACTTATCTCATAATGTTTCACCCATGTGGTTCACATTCGTTATTTCTTCATTAGTGGATTCTAATGAATTGTCACCATTAGAACTCATTATTCTATACCTAAGTCCCTTTTAATATAATTATGGTCATAAATGATATATTTCCTTCTTCTATTGTTAATAATTACGAATTACACTTTCATTACGCCTTCAAATAAGAATTATGAAACATAATTATTTTACATGGGTATGATCATCCTTATGAATTATGTATAGTTTTTTCCACATGTGTCATGAATATGTATGATTTTACTTATGTGATTGATGAGATCAAAATAATAATACCCCCCAATGAATCAGGTAGTGTTTTCATCTCATTATATACATTGAATGGTTCATGAGTGGTTATCCTAAGAACAATATGTTATGTGATTGGTTGGCCTAAAATAATATATCCCTCCAGTGCATTGGATAATGTTTACACCTCAAAAGATATCTTATATCATACACAATCAGTTAACCTACGAACACTATGTTATGTGGTGGTTGGTTCTGAAATTATATATATCTAAACATTATAGGGGCATGATTTATATCTCATGAGTTGTTATGAAAGGGATTTTGAAGTGAAATGAATCCACCATATGACATTGTAAACCAAGTTAATGGGAATTTGAAGTGATCCCAATCGACCATGGGGATTTTACATGTTATATTGATGTTCCAAGGAGTAACTCTTTACTTGTGTTTATAATGTTATGTCATATGTTGTTTCCACATATTCCAAAATCCCATGAACTTATACATTCATTTCCTCTTTCTATTTTTAAATTATTTTATTCAATCTCTATATGATATCATGTTTTTCCTCTTGGAATAATTTTCTCTACTACCATACTTACTAGGATTTCAATATCACGCTTTTCCATAGGTTTTTTCCACACGATATCCGATAAAGTTATAAATGAATTGGGGGTTAGGAATCCTATATGGATTTTAATATAATGATGAGGTTTTTATGTTTAATATGATGTTTTCTATGCCTAATATTCGAAGGAAACTATTCCACTAGATAATTGGCATGTATTTTTGGTAAATTATATATTAAATCATGAAATAAAGTATATTTAAGGACTAAATCACTATATTTAATAGGTAGGTAACATCACTCAACTACCATGGAATGTTTATGGAAGCTCATTCACTATATTAGTCTTATATAACCATTGTCTGATAGACCCTTATTTTAAAAATGAAATGTTTCTTGGTATTAATCTATGAATTTATATTCGGGATGTATAATTCATTTGATATTTTGATAACATATAGTCATTTAGTATGAAAAAATTTAAATTTTTAGTATTAAATTTCATTAGGGATGTTGTAAAACTCTTAGATTTTAGAAAAATTTACCACTAATAAATTTTACGTGTTTAGTAGCTTTCTTGATATGCAATAAGAAACATAAAAAAACCATGATATATAACATCATAGTCATCGGATTAGTTTGAACGAATAAGTTTATAAATATTATGATATACATATATATATATATATAAATTTCTTCCTTAAAAAATAATATTTATTAACATTTAAGGAATTAGAACTCAATTTAATGTAAAGTAATTTTAGGTTTCAAAAATATGTTATCATAAAAAAATTATTGAGTTTTATGTGTATATGTTTACTTAATTTTATACACTTTTATAAATTTTATTTGTGTAATGTCCCAGATTCGGGTGCCACACAACGGGTTCCCCAAACCCGGTTGGTCACATGACCTCGAGTGCATTTCCCCAAACGCTAGAGGCTACCGACTAGCAGCGAGGGCCTAGGGCTGATAGTGGGGAAGCTATTCCCTCATTTGTCAAAGTGTAGAGCAGCAAAAATAAATATAAACATACAAAAGCGGATGTAGTAAACAATATAGACCTGAAATGGATGACAGAACTGAAGTAAAGGTAACCAACAATCATATATATGATGATTCAATGTGTTTCTAATTCTAAGAATGTAGCAAAAACAGGATACACTGCAATCTGCTACAATACAACACAAGGTACAAAGTACAGTAAAACAAAACCCAAGCAGTGAAACAAGAACTCAACAGCATCACAAGCCTAAGCTCGGTCCCATGCTCTCATACTCTTCTAAAACAATAAAGTACTTGTGTGGGGACCCTTTCTCTTATAAACACCTGCAACAATATAATATTTTTGGGACCAAGACATGACCCAAACAGGGCGTGAGAAATAAATCTCAGTAGGCAACCACCAAAGGCCTGTGCCCAACTGTCAGTGAAAATGTGAAACAACAGTGTGCAATAATAAAATGCAGTAAACTAAGAAGTACTCAAAAGTAACCATCCCTACCAGTTACATTTCCATTTTAATAATTATTTAATTATTCATAAATTTAAATTATGAGTTTTCTAACACTCAGCCTTGACCAACAATATCAGATACCAGTGCCATAGTAGAAACCGCAATAGGCTATCTAGCAAGAAAAAGATAATAATAATACCAAGCATGTGGTTTAGCTTAGAAGGTACAACATAAGAAATCACCATAGTGAACATTCAAAGTAAAAATTGTCCTCAGACATTCAAATCCTTACCCTCAAGAAAACAGAAATGAAACCCTCAGGTGACTGCCCTCAGGCATAATGAATATTTCCCTCAGGCATAAGAACCATTTCCCTTAGGCTAAACAAAACCTTTCCCTTAGGATAGAAAAACACTGCCCTCAGGAATAAGAAACGTTACCCTTAGTCATAACAAAACCTTGTCCTCGGGCTAATCAAAACCATGCCCTCAGGCTAAAGAGAACCTTTCCCTCAGGCTTCCCGAGGAAAAACATGTAACCGGGTGGAGCCCAAAGAATGAGAAAGCAATTTATATATGTTTCCTCTTAAGAAAACTCAAGACATGCTATAATCACGACATACCCATGGGTATCATGGCCAAACGGCTAAACAAGGTAAACGCACCGTCGGGGTGGCCCTGGATCAAAGAAACGATCCCAAATAGCAGTTTAAATTTATTAATTAGAATACCTATGAAATTCTAGGTATCTCCACAGTCAAATTCTCAGTCATACGACACCCCAAACATGGGCGTGTGGCACAAAGTTACACAATATCAACTCTATAGTTGGAATTAAACACAAGAAAACCTACCTTGATCTCCTCGGATCGATATATGTGAAAGGCGCCTCCCGAAACAACCAAGAACAAATTAGATCTGAGATAAGAAATTACATGTTCAACCCTAAATAAATACCCTTAGGAAAATAATTGGAAGGAAAGGTTTAAGAAGATGGAAGACCTTACCCACGCGGTTCAAACGAGACCGACAGTGGAAGAATCACAGTCTCGGTGAGTGATCGAGAGCTCCTCCAAGTATGGGCCTCCTCTCCCACTGCTCCTGGTGAGCTCTCTGCCTCCTCTACCAAATGAAGAGGCTACTGCTTATTATTTATGAAAAAACATAACTACACGACGTGATCTTTCTAGTACACAATGTGTACATTTTTTAGCTATTCCTCTGGTGGCTACTTTTCACCACCTCAGTGTTCATATGTCGACAGATGAAACAGCATGTATTACGAAGTACATGGCGTGTAGTTAGTTTTTACACCCTTAATCCCTGATAAGCATATATGCCCTGTATTCTCATCGCACATGTCCAAAGTACATGACGTGTAGTTAGTTTTTACACCCATGCCTACACGCCCTGTATTCTCATCCCACAAGTGCAAAGTACATGGAGTCTATACAAAATTACATGATGTGTACCCATAAATTTGGAATTTTTCCCACATTTCCTTTGATTTCTCAAAAACACTTAAGGAAAAAGGAAAATAAGAAACCCTTACCTCAAGAATAATAACGAGGTTCTTAAAAACTTCCCCTTAAAGATATTCGTCCATAAATTTTCCTTCCAAGGGTGGTGAAGATAACGCTAGGAACAATTCTGGCCACTGAGCACGTACGTCGGTCTCCCGCTCCAAGGTTTCATCCTGCACTCGACCATGCTGCCATAGTACCCATATGAGAGGAACTGACCAACCTCAGAGATCCTTCATTATCCTACCAACAATACTAATCAGATGCTCCTCAAAGGATGCATCAACCTGACGTTCAACCTCCTCAGGCTAAAAAACGTGATATGCGTCTGAGTGATAATGGTGTAGCTGAGATATGTGGAAGACGTCGTGCATGGACCGATACCTCTGTGGTAAATGCAACTGATAGGCAACCGGCCCGACTTTCTCCAAAATCTCAAACGGGCCTACATGCCTCAGTGAAAGTTTATCCTGCCTCATGATTCCCCTGTTCCCCAACCTCGTTGAAACACGTAAGAAAATTTGATCCCTGACCACGAACTCCAAGGGTCATCTATGGAGATCAGCTTAAGAATTCTGACGAGGCTGTGTAGTATCCATCCACTTATGAATCAACTAGACCTTCTCTGATGTCTCCTACACAATATGTGGTCATAGTAAAGCTACCTCACCTACCTCCAACTAGCACAAGGGTGATCAGCATGGCCTACCATATAAAGACACGTAAGGTGCCATCTCAATATTTTCCTGAAAACTATTATTGTAGGAAAACTCCAAAAGGGGTATGTGATTCTACTAATATCCCCTAAATACTAGGTCGCATGCATGCAACATTTCCTCCAACACTTGTATCATAAGCTCAGACTGGCCATCGGTCTGAGGGTGGTAAGTTGTGCTCAGAAGAACCTGTGTACCCAGTGCGCTCTAAAAAAGTTTCCAGAAACGGAATGTAAATCAGGAATCCCTATCCAAAATGATAGAACGAGGGACCCCATGAAGGTGTAATACCTCTATGATGTACATATTTCTGAGCTCATCAACACCGAAGGACTCCTTGATTGGAAAAAAGTGAGATACCTTCATAAGTCTGTCCACAACAACCCATACGGCATCACTGCCTCAAGGTAACCTCAGCAACCCAGTCAATAAGTCCATCGTGACATCATCACATTTCCACTCTGGAATATGTAACTATTGTAATATCCTGGCTGGCCTCTGATGCTCTTCCTTCACCTGCAGATAGGTGGAACATGTCGTAACAAAAATAACTACCTCTCTTTTCATACCTGACCACCAATATTGACGTCTCAAGTCACGGTACATTTTGGTAACACCAAGATGCATTTCCCAAGCTGAAGCATGAAATATCCACATCAACTCCTCACGTATATCCCCAAGAACCCACACTCATCCATGGATGTGAAGTACCTCGTCATCACCTATCGTCCAACCAGGAGAAGGGTCCTTACTTACCACTGACTCCCGTAGAACTAGGCCTTCTAAATATGATAGATATCTCATCCTCACTATATACAGGAGGGTAGAAGTCACAGCTATGCATAAATGATAGGTTCTCCCCTGACTATCATGCACCTCCAAATTCATCTCATAGAACAAATCCATAAGCTTCCACTCACCACTGGCCTCCTGCACTGCCTATATCTTAGTACTCCTACTCAGTGCATCAGCTACTGCATTACCCTTTCCAGGTGTATAAACAAGCTCAAAGTCGAAGGACTGAAGGTATTCAATGAACCTTCACTGTCTTAAATTCAAGTTATACTTGGTAAAGTTGTATTTAATACTTTTTTGGTTCGTAAACACCACAAAATGTTCTCCCAATAGATAATGTCTCTGACAGTGTAACACATGAACAACTGTAACCAAATTGAGATCATGCATCGGGTAATTACTCTCATGTGGCCTCAACTACCGAGACCCATACGCAACTACTTGATTGCCTTGCATCAACAATTCTCCCCGCACAATACCTGATGCATCATAGTAAACTGTATTGATCTTCCCTCACTCTAGAAGTATCCAGACTGGTGCTGATGTCAACCTTCGCTTCAACTCCTGGAAGGCTATCTCACAAGCTTATGACCAACCGAACATCATACCCTTCTTAGTCAAACCCATCAAAGGTGCTGGTAAGTGGGAGAAGTCCTGTATAAAGCACTTTTAGTAACCATCCAACCCCAAGAAACTCTATATTTCTAACACATTCTTAGGGTTCTCCCAGGAAACTACTGCTCTCACTTTCTATGGGTCTACCATAACTGCTGACTCTGAGATAATATGACCTAGGAAGTGAATATGGTCCTTCCAAAAGTGGCACTTTGAGAGCCTAGAATATAACTGATGCTCCCTCAGTGTAATCAGTATGATATCAAGATTGGTGGCATGGTCAGGTCGAGTGTGAGAGTATACCAAGATATTATCCACGAATAATACCATAAAAGAATCTAGATATGGGTGGAACACGTGATTCATCAAAGCCATGAAAACTACTGGCGTGTTTGTGAGTCCGAACGGTGTGACGAAGTACTCTTATAGACCATATCTTCTCTAAAAGGATGTAAGCGGTATGTCCGATGGTCTAACACACAACTGATGATATCCGGATCTCAAGTAAATCTTCTAAAACACTCATGCTCCTCGAAGTTAATAAAAAATATCATCAATCCTCAGTAAGGGATATCGATTCTAAATCGTTAACTGATTCAGTTTCTGATAATCCATGCAGAGTCTGAGGGTAACATCTGCCTTCTTAGCAGAAAAGACAGGCGAACCACAGGGAGAAATATTGGGTCAGATAAAACCCTTGTCCTGTAACTCCTCTAAATGCCTCTTGAGCTCTTACAATTTTGGTGTAGCCATCATATAGGGAGGAATAGACACCGGTACCACTCCTGGCGCAAGCTCAATAGAGTAATCCACCACTCGTTCTGGAGGTAGACCTAAAAAGTCATCTGGGAAGACATCCCTGAAACGATTAACCACTGGAGGGAATTCATTCTGACAAGTTCCCTGTTTATCCATATATAAACTCGTAATATTGGCTGGCACTCAACATCGCCCCTGATGCTCGGGGCCATATCGGCTCACCTGGACATCCCATTATCCCTTGTATAGAAACTCTCCACCCTCTGGTGACGTGAAAATTACCCTACAACGATAGAAATACACAAAGTCTTGGAAGGGTACCAACCAGTCCATCCATAGAATGACATCATATGCTGTCATCTCTAAGACATAGAGGTCCCATATAAAGTGACACCCACCAACCTCTAGGGGGAACTCTTTGCATTGACGCGCAACTTCTGTTATAATTCCCAACGGAGTGTCTAGCGTCATGATATACGAAGAAAAAGAAACACATAGTCAAAGGGTCTCCATAATGGGTAGAGATATAAAGCTCTGTGTAGCACTAGTATCGAAAAGTACATATGATCAAACAGAAGAAACTAGAATAGTTCCTCTGATAGTTGAAGGTCTGGGATCCCACTTCTGTTGGGTCTGTTGCACAGCATGTGTCTACCCAGTGTCGCGGCCCTGCGACACAGCCTGGCTACCCTGAGCTGACCTGCCATGCTGTCTCTAAGATCCTGGTGTCTGGCTACCACGGCCATGACCACCACCTTGGCCTAAACATCCTGACGTATTCCAATTCCTAGACTTGTAAGAAACTGCTAGACCTGCTCCTGCACGCGGAGTCTGCAAAGAACCCCTCTCACTAGTCACTAGTGATTAACGCCCTGCAAAAGCGCAGAATATGACCCATCTTGTCGCAATATCGGCACTCCACTAGGTCATGTGGACATTGAGGTCTCTTGTTACCCTCTTTACCACACTGGTATCACATTATCTGGCCACCTGAAAAACTCTTTTGTCTAGTACTTCCATCGTGAGAGAAACCCAACTTCCTTTTCCTCTTGCCAGTAGAAATAATACCAGAGACCGGTGCCGAACCTCCCTGGTCCACACCACTAGCGTCCCGCAGGTTACAATCAGTAATAAACGCCTGTTTGACAATAAATTTCACTGTAGGCAACCTAGAAACATTCACCAGTGCTCAGATGTCATATCGAAGACCATCCTCAAAGCGTCTGGCCCTCAACATCTCATCACCCGCCATAATAGTTGCAAAATGTTGCAGATCAGTGAAGTGGACAGAATAGTCCATCATTGACAAGGCGCCTTGCTGCAGATTCATGAACTCTCGAGCTCAATCGTCCCTTAGCATCTCCGGAAAGAAAAAATTCATAGAATAATGCCTGAAAATCATCCCCCATCATGTCTCGGTGGAGCACATTTTCGGTGGTAACATCCCACCATCTCTTGGTGGAATCATGCAGCATGTATGTAGTGAGCTTGACCCTCCTCCCAGGAGGTGTCTCCAGATGCTCGAAGATCTTCTACATAGAACCCAGCCATGACTCTGCAGCCTGTGGTCCGTCATGCCCTGAAAATGTAGCCGGATGCTGCAGCTGGAATATACGTGTCAGCTCTTCCATAGATGTGGAAACCGGAGGTGCTCCCTGGAAGGTCTGCATGAACCTCATGAAGCCTTCATGGAAGTGCGCATCTGCACCTACGTCTGGTATAACACCTGGCGCTGCATCTGGCACAACTAGAGGATCCAACGATAGCCCATGGCCTACCATCTCTAGAGTATAATCACCACCACTCTCTTGGAGAACAACTCGTGGGAGCCTCAGCGTCATGAATCTACAAGTTCAAATACATGTCTTATTTTAATTTATTATTGAGGTATCTTTTTTCCGGTTAAGAGTGCCAACTAAAGGAGAAACATCCACAAGAATTAGAAAAAAGAGACTACATGGCGTGTATAAGGTCAACACGGTGTATACCCTTAAGCCCTTACATGGTCATGTTCTGATGTCGGCATGGGTGTGTCTCAACCCTAGGTACTAGACGTGTTACACCCGCACACAGTGTGTACACCACCATATTTCCCCAGCCACACGACCAAGTCCTCACGGTCTCTCACCGGTCAAGACTATACGACGTGTCCCATAGGTACACGGTGTGTACTAGAAAGGTAACACCGACCCGTGTTGTTAGTTACACAAACATATTCCATCATTACACTACACGGTGTGTTTATAACTAATACGACGTGTATCACCTAAGGTTTCTCCTTCCGTGTTGTTAGTCACATGGGCAGACACAGGGTCAAACCTATTAGGAATGTACAATCGGTACACGGCGTGTTCCCACAAGAACTTCCCTATCCCGTGTCTCTGGCCACATGTCCTTTGAAATGGTTAGAGACTACACGGCGTGTACAAAAGGTACACAGTGTGTACATAAGAAAAATAGTTTCTTCCCGAAAAGAAAAACACATGGCATATAGTCAAAACTACAAGGCATGTATTCTGGGTTTTTCCAGATAGTAAGCCTTAGAAACTACTTTGGAGCCCAGAAAAACACAAAAACAAACAAAAAAGTGGAAAATTCTGATATGTGTGGGCCCATACTCCCCGAAAATCAAAGCTTGGTATCTTATACATGTTATAATCAAGGTAAACAAGTAAATGATCCACCAAATTCCAGTAAATGTGGGTCCCTAACCCAAAGGTCCCAGGACCGAAACCTACCTCTGATACCACTTTGTAATGTCCAGATCTGAGTGCCACACAATGGGTGCCCTGAACCTGGTTGGTCACATGAGCTCAAGCACCTTTACCCAAATGCCAGAGGCTGTCGACTAGCAGCGAGGGCCTATGACTAATAGTGGGGAAACTATACCCTCATTTTTCAAAGTGAAGCGCAATAGAGATGAATATAAACATACAAAAGCGGAAGCATCAAACAATATAGACCTCAAATGGATGACAATACTGAAGTAAAGGTAACCAATATTCATATATATGGTGATGAAATATGTCTATAATTCTAATAAAGTATCCAAAATAGGATACACTGCAATCTGCTATAATATCGCACAAGGTGCAAAGTACAGCAAAAATAAACCGAAGCAGTGCAATAGGAACACAGCAGTATCCCAAGCCTAAGCTCGGTCCCGTGCTCTCCTACTCCTCTACAACAAATATGTACCAGCATAGGGACCCTTTCCCTTATCAACACCTATAGAAATATAATTTTTTTTGGGCCCAAAACATGACCCAAACAGGGTGTAAGAAATAAATCCCAGTAGGCAACCACCAAAGGCTTGTGCCCAACTGTCAGTGAAAATTTGCAATAGCAGTGTGCAATAATAAAATGCTGTAAAATAGGAAGTAATAAAAAGTAACCAAACCTACCAGTTACATGGACATTTTAATAATTATTTAAAAATTAAAATAATTAAATTATGAGTTTTCTGAGACTCGGCCTCGACCAATAATCTCTTATACTGGTGCAATAACAGAAACCACAATAAGCTATTTAACAAGTAAAAGATAATAATAACACCTATCATGTACTTTAGTATGGAAGGTATAAAATAAGAAATCCCCAAAATGAATATTCAATGTAAAAATTTTCCTCAGACATGCAAATCCTTACCCTTAGGAGAATAGAAAAGAAACCCTCAGGTGATTGCCCTTAGGCATAACGAATATTTCCCTTAGGTGTAAGAAACGTTTCCCTTAGGCATAATAAAACATTGTCCTCAGGCTAATCAAAACCATGCCCTCAGGATGAACAAAACCTTGCCCTCAGGCTTCCAGAGGAAAAACAAGTAACCGGGCCGATCCCAAAGCATAAGAAAGGAATTTATATATGTTTCCTCTCAAAAAAAAACTCAAAAAAATTCTATGATCATGGAATACCCATGGGTATCCTGGCCAAATGGCTAAACAAGGGAAACACACCCTCGGGGTAGCCCTAGATCAAAGAAAAAATCCCAAGTAGTAGTTTAAACTTATTTATTAGAATACCTATGAAATTATAGTTATCTCAACAGTAAAAGTCTCAGTCATATGACACCCCAAACATGTGCACGTGGCACAATGGTACACAAAATCAACTCGACAGTTGGAATTAAACACAATACCACCTACCTCGATCTCCTCTAATTGATATACACGAAAGGCGTCTCCCAAAACAACTAAGAATGACATAGATCTGAGATAAAAAATTACCCATTCAAACCTAAATAAAATTCCTTAGGGGATGAATCGGAAGGAAACATTCATAAAGAGGGAAGACCTTACCCGTATGGTTCAAACGTGAATGATAGCGGAAGAATCAGAGTCCCGGTGAGTGATCGGGAGGTCCTCCAAGTCTCGGCCTCCTCTCCTACTACTCCTGGTGAGCTCTCTGCCTCCTCTTCCGAATGATGAGGCTACTAGTTGTTTTTAACGAAAAAACATTACTACCCATCGTGTACTTTCATGTACATGGAATGTACTTTTTTTTAACTGTTCCTCAGGACACTACTTTCTACCGCCTCACTGTTCATCTGCTGAATGATGACATGGTGTGTATTAGTACACAGCGTGTAGTTAGTTTTTACACCCTTAATCACCGAGAAGAATACATGCCCTATATTCTCATCACACATGGCCAAAGTAAACGGTGTGTATACAAAAGTACACGGCGTGCAGTTAGTTTTTACGCCCAAGCCTACAAGCCTTGTATTTTCATCCAACACGGCCAAAGTACATGACATGTGTAGAAAAGTACACAACGTGTGTACAAAAGTAAACAGCGTGTACCCATAAATTTAAGATTTTTCCCACATTTCCCTTGCTTTCTCAAAAACACTTATGGAAAAAGAAAAGAAGAAACTTGTACCTCAAGAATAAGAACCAGGTTCTTAAAATTTTATTTAATGAAAAAAATATTTTAAATAACAACATTAAAATTACCTTATAATGTATATTTTTTATTATTCTGAAAAGATTGATTTTGAGTGACTAGTTTAGAAATAATAATTTGTGAAAAAAAATAATCTTACATTCAATAAAAAAAGAAATTCTGTAGTCCCATTATGTTTGGAATTTTATAATAATTTAAAATAAAAATATTTTAATTAAATATTAACTAAATTACTTCAAAACATTTATTATTAAATTTTATTTTTGTATAAGATCATTTTTAGGCCTAAAACAAATTTATCTAAAAAATGTTTCACATCATTTTAGATATTTATATTAAAATTTCTATGTTAGTCATCTATAAATTTAATATTTGAAAATTAATTCCAAATTTTTAATCATAAGGATCAAATTTGATAAATATATTCCTTTTATTTTTTGTGAATATGAATAATAACCTTGGTAAAAAAATTCAGCATCGTATGGGTAAAATGGTTAAAACATGGTTAAAACTTTTAGACAAAGCATATATATCTCCCAGACACTTTTATTTTATTTTATTTTATGAGTTTTTTCAGACCTAACTATCCAATATTATATTACAATTTTTTTTCGAATTTCCATTGATTATAACCATTATAATTTTTTATATAAATGATAATTATAAAAATGTCCCTCTCTTTCTTTTAATTTCTCTCATTTTTTGTCATTGGAAAAATAATTTCATGAATGAATCAAAAATATTTTTTAACATAAATAAGTTTCTTTAATTATTTTAATTTAGTTTTAATATTTTTTAATGTATAATTACCTTAACTAATTATTAAACACTCGCACAGTGCTTGTGAAAGCAGTAGAAAAAAATTAAATGGATTTAAATCTAGAAAGTGTAATATTTTTGGATGAATTGTGTTGTTGAATAAATTTAATGGTTATTAATAATGATTAATTAATGGTGAAATTTTTTATATTGTATATAAATAATTACATTGAAGTCATTAAATTAAAATTATGGTAGAAGATTTAATAATTTGGAGAATATATATTTTTTCCATGGTTCTAATCAAATTGTTTTCTGATATTCTTGAAATATTTAGATTTTAATTATTTGATTTCAAAATTAAAAAGGTTTTCTCCTTAAGAAATGTTCCAATTATATTTTAAAGGTAATTTCATTTATAAAAATATAATTTTATATTTATTATTATTTACTCAAGATAAAATTAAATTTGATCATATTGTTTATTTAATTAGATCTTTATTTATTACAATGATGAAATCATTATTAAAACTATTTTCCTTTCAACAGTTTAAGCTATGATGAAATGATAAATGTCTCCATGATCATATAGAATACATATTAATGGATTATTATATTTTGATAAGTTTATTTATGATATATCACAAATTAATTGGGTAATATTGAATGCTTATGATATCCAAGGACACACAAGAGGTTATCATAATCCTAAATGAGGGTATACAGAGGTCATCACAAGCCAAAAGAGAGTACACAAGTGCTTTTCAAAATCTAATCATGTTCTGGATTTTTTGGTAGATATCATTGAAAAATAATTTATATGATTATGAATATTCCACACATTATTCAACTCTCTTATGAAATGTTCTAATGTAAAATTTATATTATCATGTTTCAAGATCTTTTATTCACTTATGATTCCTGACTTATGAACTACTAAAGAGTTATTCAATGATTCAAGATTAACATATGGAGATTATTAGTTATAATTTTCAAATTTTATGTTAATTTTATCATAGTCGAATTCTTTACTTATACTAACTTATTATTATAAACCTTTATCTCTTGTGTTTATCATTAAAGAGTTCTGGTGCTCACCCCTTAATATGTTTCCATTTCCCTAGGTTGTAAAGAATAATGGTAAGAATCTTATATGTATATTATTATTTTTAGATGTAAAAAAATACATAGATTTATAAAATATGTTTATTATGAGAAAAAATCTCACTTAATGATATGGGTATTATTTTGTAATATTTTTTCATAATTCTCAAAAACTCTTTACCTAAAAATATTTTTGTGATATAAGTGACTGAAAAATCCCTTTGATAATTTAATATAAAAAATTAGGTCATATTTATTACTACCAATGATAATATATAAACAACATGTTCTTTAGCACTGAATCTAGGTGTACATGTTTTAGGTTGTTATATATTTTATCATTATTTTTCACAATGTCAGTTAATATAGAATCTCTTCCCTAGTTAGATTCATTCCAAGAAACTACAACTATTGGGAAAAAATTAACACACATTAATACAATTATTTTTCATTAATACCACGTCTCAAATGATTTTATCTAATGAGTTTCTCACTAATAAACCAAATTCATTATATATTACCCAAATACATGGGTATCCATTACTATTCTTTTTCCCAAAATGAGAAAAATGCTCCTTTACATAGTCGACAGTTGAAAAATATTAATTGTTTATCAAAAATTGATTTAATTGATTTTGAAAAAATAAAAACTCAAGATTATATAATTATAGTGGAATTTAAACTATTATATGTCCTACATATGTCCAACAAATTCCTAGAGGGTATCAAGATACTATACATTTTGTGCATCCTTCCCACATAGTTTTTCTCTCAAGGGAATCACGCCCCTTATCCACATGAAAAGACCTTGAGTTAGGTATATGGTTAAAAAATATTAATTATGAAACCATGAACCATAATTCACTTCAATTTGGTAATAAAATCATAAAAATAGATAAATCCCTATTAGAAGGTCTATTATGACCAAGTCACATACACCCAAGGTGAGGATTGGATGACCCTGGGTCCAACATTATCCCAGTGGGAAATATCTAAGAGGTGAATAATTAAACTAATAGATATTACAGTAGGTACATGTCAATATATTTCCACCACTTCTTATATGATGAAATGATATTATACATATTGGGTATCCCAATCTCAAGGTTTTTCTTCTAGGGGCATCCCAACCACTTGACATGGGAAAAGAACTGAGTCTGAGAGAGGGTTAAGCCATTATTATCAAGAAAAAACAACCCTCACACACACCAATTTGTGAATAAAAAATTGATAATTAAAAAACCCAAATTAGTATAAAAATTACAACTTGGTCATACACACCTGAGGGGAACGAAAGGCAACCCTTGTTCTCACAAGGAGTTGTAAAAACATCCAACCCAATAGATCTCATTAATTCAAATATTTATTTTTCTATGATAAATAAATCTAAAAGAATAAATAATTATTTTTTTCATTGATGTTTGATGCACTTATATATAATGTATTATGTTTATGATATATATAAATTATATAATCTAAAATTGTTGATTAATTTTAGAAGAATTAATTTGAAGGATTATGGTTACTCCATGAAGAAGATAAGTATAATAAATGATGTTAAAAATAATAGTGGAAGATTTTAATTATACCACAAGATAAATAATATTTACAATAAAATAAATTTTCCATAAACTCCAGATCAATATTTACTCATTGAGAAAAAACCAAATTTTTTGTAGAAGGATCTTACCATGATGATTGATCACGTAACTTATCATTACTTCTATATAGGAGAAAATGGAAAAATTGATCAAATTCAATAATTTTTTTGTATCAAACGAATTTTGATATGTCACAAGAGGTTATGTATTATAATGATTCCCTATTTTTGATAGATATATAGTTTTTGGGAATCCCTAATATTATCAATGTAAAATATGGAAATCTAAGATGTTTGAGAATTTTGGAGTAAAAGTAATCTTCCATGGTTATCATATAAAATGATGAGGATATCACTATTAAAATAAATATTTAGCTAAGAGTATATATAGTTCTTTTAAATAGGTGATTCATCTTTCAAACCAATTAAACCACTCATCGTGAAAAGAAACCCATATGTTAAAATGATTTTATTGAGATGTGGGATGGTGGTATTAAATAAAATAAGATATTATGGGATGTTTTATAGTAGATAATGATTCCCAAATTTCAAGTGATTAATAAAATCATTTTTTAACTCATAAAAGGTTTAGAATATAGGTTTGGGTCTAAAATATCATTAGAGAACATAGATATGTTGTTCCTACTAGGAGAATATTGAAGACAAAAGCACATATCTAATTAAATTCTCATGTTAAACCATGACATGTGAAAAAGTATTAGGAGAATAAAGAGTGGAATGATTTTGTGAATAAAGAGTTGGATCCTATCAAGAATAATTTTATATCACTGTCAGAACCAAAGAAAGAAAATATGTTTATCAAAATGAAGTCGGTGTTTTGTAAGATGCTTAATTAAATTTTAAAAATAACATGAAAAAGGAAATACATGTGTGAAAAGGGTACTCATAATTTAAAGGAATTAATTTTAATAAGGATTTCACACCTATTTATAGAATTGGAATTACTAGTTTATTTCATTCAAATATGGTATAATGAAAATACAATATCTTCAAAAAGGTTGTAAATTCACCCTTCTACAATGGGATGTTGAAAGAATATGGGTACAATAATCAACCCAATAGATTCATAATTAGTGAAAATGAAGGGTATTTTTATTATTTAATGACAGATTTAAATTGTTTAAAATTATCCCCAAGATCATATTAATTGTATATGGAATTTTTTATTATGTTATTGAGGTCCAAGAAGGAAAGAGGGAATAAAAACCTATACATTAAATATAGCAAACATGAATCACTTATTTTTATTATATATATTGATATTATATTTATTGAAAATAAAGAATTCATGTGTAAAGAGATATTTTAGTGAACTGAACTATGTTTATGTTATCTATTCATGAATAAATGAGAGACTTTATGGGCATAAAAATTTCACTAGATAAAGATCATATCATTATTTCTAAATTAATATTGCTAGAGAAATTTTATATAAGTTTGTAATAGAGGACTCAGTGCTGGTATATATCTCAATTTTAGTAGGAACCAAAAATTTTAAGGTTGTTAAAGTTAAATAAGTTTTTTAGGACAACATAGGAAGCCTATAGGTTGTTTACAATACATGATTGCTTCAAGATTTCAGGTTATGAACATTTTTATATTATTTTATTAACATCTATGTGTTCTAAAGGAATATATTTTCATTACTGTGAAGTGAATTATAATTTATATTAATTTCATGATGTATTGTAATAATATATGAAAATAATATATAGCTCAATATATTCGATATATATAAGTAGATTTGGTAGGGAATTTAGTTGGTAGAAGATCAAAATTCAATGGAGCTTATTATTTTCTAGAAAAGTGTGTATGTTGGCATAAAAAGAAAAAATTTCAAGTATCCATGATTACCACTAATATAGAATATGTGGCTCAAACTCAGGATATAACCTAATTGAACTGGAAATATAATTTATAGTAAGATACAAATATAGATGTGATGTTTCCAATATTTGTAGGATATGTTAATCCAAGTGCTCCAAATTTATTTAGAAATATTGTTCAACATGTTCATTGAAAGCACATTTTTATAAAATATCACTATATCAATGATTTATTGGATAAAAGGGTAATTAAGTTTGATTATATTTCCAATAAGAATTATAATGTAAATATTTTCAATAATACATTTATAAAGAAACCTTTTCAATGATTGGGGTTAAGGATGGTATTTCAAACTCATTACTTTCTATGTAAAGGTATAGTGAATCCATCACCTCTATCACATTAATATTTGTGTATTTATTATCAAAGGGGAATAAATAAAACATAAATACCATTATGTTTATCCCCAAATTTATTTATATAGGGATATAAAAACTATATAATAGGAGAATACAAATATATGTATTTAACCTAATAGAGATTGATATCTTGTTTATGAGGAGCATATATTTGGCGATAGTTTTTAAATGGGGTAAGTCATGATGAGATCACTTTTTTGTGTTTTAAAATTTTTAACAGATTTTGTGAGAATATGTATTGGAATTTTTTTATATATGATCAAAAAATTGTTCTGCGAAGTAGAATAATATCTATGACGAAATTTATCTTTGAATGAGTGGATATAAGTCACTATTTTTTATAACATGACATTAATTTTCTATAATAATTTTTCCTATGTCATGTTTTATAATGTTGGACTAGAATTATTTAATTATGATTAATTTTTATGTGTTTTGAGTTTGAATTTTGATTTATGTTTAAAAGTTTCTAACCAAACAAAAGGGTAATATTTCTGATCCCATGAATGGAGAAGATGTTAAGAAATAAAGCTGATATGATTCATCTTTTTTATTTTTTTTCCATACTGAAATCACATTAAAATAGAAATATTTTTTTATTAATTTATTAGAGGGATATTTTAATGAATAAATCAATTAATTCCATAAGTATTCATCCTAATGAATGTCTTTAAGGATTATATAGGTAACATGTTTTCTTAAACAAGAAGATAAGATTTTGGGAAGAAAATAAGGATGATGTTATAGAATATGAATAATGATTAAATGTTTTTCTAGATGTGGATTTGTTCTAGAAGTCATTCGAGGAGAAGATTATGTGATGATCTAGATAGTGGAACCGTAAAACAATTCGGATGCAGATAGTCATAGATTAGATGTACATAAATGTTCTAGAAAATTAAATTTGGGATTTTTTGGGTAATGGAAGAATTATTTATATGTGTTAAATAAAGAGTAAGGTAATTTAAAAAATATTTGATATTATAGAAATTCATAGGTATAGAAGATTAGTTCTAGACGATAAGTAAGTATTGAAGATATATTTTTTCTATATCCAAAAGATATGTTATATAGATGATAAATATTTGAAAAATATTATAAAGTACCCAATGAGTACGATTTTATATATGATACATGAGGATTTATCTGTAATAATAAAATTTATATGATCCTTGTAAAATGGTTGATACATATGGTTTTCAATAAAATATATTTTTCTGTTAATGATTTTATTTTGAATATTTAATGGTTCTTGTCTTCTAAAAATATATAAAAAAAATATTCAATATATTACGTTATGGATTAAATATCCTAGATAGAGATCCTAATATAAACTATTAGAGAATATATGTCACGTTATTAAGATATAATCATGCCATAATCATGAAACTTTTGAATAAAATTAGATATGGGGTACACCATAATATATAATTTCATTCTAAAATAGATAATATGTTTTATGAAGAATTTATATGAATAAGTTTACAAATTTGAAATGTGTATAGACACACTATGATAACCTCGAAATATTTAAATACTGAATAAGATATAGAATAAGTTGATAACAATATTTTAATAGTTATTTTAGTTTATTATTCTAATTTTTATTTTGAAAATTGAATATAATGTTGTAGAGTTGTTTTTTATGTTATAGAATATATTTTCTATTACTATTAAAATATTATTTCGTTTATTAAAAGAATATGATATAAAAATTATTTTGTGATACATGATAAAACATTCTGCTACTATGCATATAAAAGAGTACGTTAATGAAAAATAATCATAAGAAGGGGAAACTAAATGATAACTCAATAGAAGTCTAATTCTTTTTATGGAACTATTTTTAATCAATTATAAAATCTATATATTTTATTATGTGGGATCACATTAAAAAATTTCAAATAAAATTTTGTGAATCATGAGAATAAGGATAAACCAAGATCATTGTATCCAACATGAGGAGTATAATGGAATGTATATTCTTAGATGAAAATTATGCATTCATTAACATTAATGATGTATCCATTAACAACAATCATAATAAAAAATTGTTTCTAACGAATCATTCAAATTGAATTTATTTACCGGTCCACACCCTCAATGTGAATCATACCTAATCTTGTGGGTCCTTTTCAAGTCCAGCATCATCCAATTTATCTTTATTTAATATTGAAGTTAAATATAGTGATATTTAGTAAAATCAACCTTATAATCCATTATATCAATGATGAAATTTATATTAGGTGGAGTAAACCTAAAAAATGTGTTCTAGAAAGTGTATTGAGGTAGGGGAATTTGGGTAATGGATTCCGATTTATGGGTTTATTTAAAATGTGGTGGTTTGTGTAAAACTATTTTGGGTTAGTTGAGGTGGAATGTGTGGAGATGTTTGTGACACCATAGGTACTGGGTTATAATGTAAAACTAGTTGTAGGTCATATAAAAGATGTAACTTCAGATAAATTTCAGGTTGTAATTCCATGATATACTAGACATTATCCAAGAAATAACTAATCATATCCACCTAATAAATAAAAAGATATGGAGCATGGGTAGGGGTATTATAATTTTTATTTGTGGTAGAAACGATTTATGGGAGGTAGAATGAGAGTGACCCATGAAACTCATGCATCACCTAATTAAGTATTTACTCACTTTTCCACTCAATGTGGCTCAATTATTTCATTAGTCATCCAATCATAGAAAAAATAGATAGATATATAAGATGAATATTTTTATTTGATATGAGTGGAATATATGTCTTGAATTATCCCATAGGTTTTACTAATAAGGTAATGAAATACTTTTCTCATTATAGTTCACTTATAATTTTATTATTTTCTCTCAAATTATATGTAACACTCTAAAACAATGTTAATTATCACTAGATAATCAATAATATGAAATATAAGAACAAAAATATTACTTAGAATCCATTATGATCCCCCATTTATAAACTAATGGAGGGTGATTTATCAAAAGATTATTTTATGTAGAAAGCACTTCAAAATAATAAACAAGGTTTTTTTACATTATGCCTTCTCGTAGTGTTAACTTTAATCATTAACCACTCATGTTAAGAAGAGTCATAGTATCCATGGCCATTTCTATAAGTGGTTGATCCATGAAAAACTATATCTATAGATTCTAATCCCATCTATAATACCATAAATTATAAATTTCAGTACTAACAGAAATAAACCAAATATCTTCATTACCAAACTCTATGTTCATCAGAAGTTCCAATGTCCCTGATCAATCATAATCCTAGAACACCTTTATTATATTCTAATTATGAATGTCTTGTAGTACAACCATGACCACCCCATACATAAAAATATTGTCTAGGATATTCATATACTTTTTTGTCTAAATTCTCATTATTTATAGTAGAATTATCCTCTATTAGTAACTAGGATTTAGAAATTAATACAATAACGATGGTTCTTTGGATGAGTCCCCATTAAATTATGCATAATGGGATGATGATATATATTATATTTGGGTTTGGTATGGTGATGCATAAAGGAACGAGAATATTGGTTTTGGGTGAGGGCCCTGTTTTCTCTTTATTGGGTTATTAAAGGGGATTTCCCCAGTTTGAGGATGAGGTGGCTATATATTTTTGAATGGATGCAAGAATATATTCTTGTGAAGAATGGTATGGGTAATGGATTGGTGTAAAATTGATTTTATAATGGTTTAGTATAACGTCCCATACTTTACATACATTGTTATTACATTATAATTGAAGCACACTTATTACAACATATAACAAAACCAGGAAAGGACCATATAGGTATAGAGTCTTTAGAAACTGGGAAACATAAACAACTGGTTCATAAAGCATCTACTTTGCCTCCCATTTATTTCATCATATCTAGATTACCTTTTGGAATATCCTACTTAATAACCTTCTTCCTGACCTGGGGAAATAAAACATACAAAAGGGTGAGCTCAAATGCCCAGTAAGGGTAAACAAAAGAAATATCAATCACATCATATACATAATAACATAACTTTTGGAAATCTTAACCTCCAAAAGAGATCATAATTTCATAACATGGGATAAATCATAGTAGTGAAATGTAATCCAAATAATCATAACTTAAAACATGTAACTTTGTGGTATACACACATAATCATATAGAATCATTTCTTATTAGTCAAGACTCATTGCCAAGACTATCTTAGTGGACAAAGTCTATTTTTGAACCGAGTTCATTTCTCGTTTCAGTCCTGTTTCACTGAACTGTTTTAACCTTTCGTTCCAGCCATGTCTATCTCATGAGATATAAAATATTTACCCAATGCATTGGAGGGAGATATAGGTCCCACCCATCTCATAATGATAAAATTCTTATGTATGCCACAAAATCATAAATCATACATCATTACATAACCCATGTAATAAAAATGGGATTCTTAAACAGCATGACATCATAAAACAATTCATATAAGATAAAGGAATTCATAAAAATAATTCCATCACAACATAATCAAATCAATGTAATAATAGGGATAGAAACAGAACCCAATATTATCTTAGATGGAAAATTATTTTGATAAAACACTTGAACTCCATTCTTGAGGGAAATATCCTTTCTACTTCAAAAACATTTTCCTTTCTTAACATGTCATACAATTTTAAACTAAATGAAGTTGATTAAAAATAAACATGAAAACTTGTAAAGTAAGCTTCTTGGAAATAATGTTTTAAAAATTTATTCATGCCGTATAAGATAAAAAAACATTCTTCTCGTACTTTTGTCGGAAAAGTCAAAAAGTACCTCGTACGAAAAATGACAAAATATTACTTTCATATCTTTTACTAAAAACTCACCGAAGGGTAAAATTATAATTAAAAAATTGTAGGTGGATGAGAAGAATTTTACATATTGAGGAAACAAGGATGTGGATGATAAAATACACCCCATTAAATTCCAAAGTATTGACAATCTCAGATAAAAATGAGATTGTGATATTTCCCTTACCTTAGGTCCGATTTGCTTCGTAAGTGTCTGAACCTCCTGAATAATGATTTAAATAATGTTATTGACTTATTCTAGAATCATAATTATTTTTATGATATCATATATGGTCATATTCTTAGCTTCTTATTAGTAATATTTCATTACTACTTGTTATTCGGGTGTTTATTACTTTTTTGTTCTTATGCGTGTTTTGTCAAATAAATTCTTATTTTTCTTTTTAGGTTATAGATAACTCATTTCCAGAATGGTATTAGTTTAATATATATCATATTCATTCATTCAATTCATTTATATAATCATTATGCAATGAAGATCATGTAGAACGAGTCGCATCACATCATGGAGACGGTATTCCGTACGTACGTATGAGCGAGGAGATCATTCCCATGATCGTGGAATTGTATTGGAGTGTATGTATACTATTTCATAATCAATATCACTTTACAATAATCATATATAGTCATTATTTACACCATTATACCCATCCAAGTAAGGTGGTGGTGGAAAATAGATTACACCACGGCGTGGAGATGGTATTCCGCACGTACGCACGTGCGGTGATTTCGTTTTCCGTAGGATGGATAGATGGTGAAATAGGATTGTTTCATACTTATAATAACATATCATTATATGAGTGATACTGATGTTATTACTTCATAATGAAACAACTAAAGAAGAAGAAGTGGAAGAAGAAAGAAAGTTGAAAGAATCGGTAACAGACATTACCTCTTCTTTGAAGCGCCTCTTTGAGATCTCCTATTAGGGAACTAAAATTGGTCTTTGAAGAAGACCAGGAACTCTAGGATGTTTCTAAGGAAGTGGAGAAGAGAATTTTTCAGGGGTTGGAGGAGCTTGAAGGCTCAAAGTGGTGTGAGGAAAAGAGGGAGGAGATGCCCTTTTATAAGGGAGGAGAGGAGCACCTTTGGAATAACTAAAACTATTATTTTATTATAAAGTCAAATTCGGTTTTTAATAGCTCCAAATTGATATAGTTATAAGATAAGGTGGGTATGGGTCGTAATCCTCTCATCCAATATAATTTAGACAAGTTAAGGTCATTATATTAACCTTATCTTTTAGTTTTAACTCTTAGTTAATTAGATTGACATTTACCATGTCACTTTGTATTTTTATATTATATAGTTAATAAACTTACCATATACATCCAAGAGACCCCCAAGTGGTCCATTAATGATAAACCTATCATGATAAAAGTATCTTGGCCGAAAATTAGATTTTTAGGATTATAATAACAATTAATAATATAATATTTGTTTTAAAAACAATTTTATTTCAATTTTGACACTATTTGGTAATTGATTTTTGTGAAAATTTTAACAGAATGATTAGTTCGAAACAAATTAATTAAATCAATACTAACATGTCATATTAACATATAAAATTATTTTAATTCATAAAAAGTCTCAAATTACATTTATTTGGGTATTTATAACATCAATTATGTCAATATTTCATCAATAAGATAATTACTGCATCATAATTGTGTCATAACTAAATTAAATTATTTTAAGTCTAAATTACAAATAAACTACCCTTATGTTGGAAATATTTTTATCTTTCTTATGAATATTTATAGTTGAATTTATCTTATGTATAACCCTATATTAAAAATTATTTAGTTATTAAACATTGATTTTAACTCTTTTAACCCTTCTTTAAATAAATTGATAATAAATGTCCTAATCCAATCCAAGTGGGCCTAAATGGTCATATTTTATTCCTAAGGTTGTTTTTGGTCGAATTAAACTTATCCAATAGAATTAGGACATGTGTTAGGGTAATAATAATAACACTTTTACCCTTAATTACCCTATTTACTTTTAACCGAGGTAAAAAAAAGTAAAATGTTACTATTCACCAAAAATTATTTTCATCTCATTGAACCACATTTTAGTCCTTGATATTAACCGTATCTCTTAGATTTTCGAAATTATACTCACAGAAGCGGTAAAATTAAGTTTTATGAAAAATTCTGTTTTTTTAACTATCACTTAGTGGTTTCACTATTCATCAAAAAATGAAAGTTTCCAGAAAAATAACAAAAATTAGGCCTAAGCTATATTTGATATTATGAATTCAAAAATGATGTCTATTTTACCAAATTCAAAACATATCAGTTACATTAACTAATTTAAAAATTAATTCCCGTCATCAAAACAAAAAGCGTGTTTTTAAGAGATAATAACTATCAAAAGATTGACATTTGTTTATGTCCGGTTTAAATGTGAAATTACATCCAATGAACAAAATTATATTAAATTGGAAAAATATATTCTAAATATACTTTAAAACCAATCATATTAATAATTTATCACTATTAATTATTTCGATTTAAAAAGTTGTTTTTAATTAAATTTTAGTAATTTTCACTATTAATCAGAATATGAAAGTTATTCGAAAAGTACCAAAATTTCACCCTAAGCTAATTTTGATATTCCGAATCCAAAAATTAAGTCTATTTTGAAAAATTAAAATTACAAAATTTCAAAAAGTGGTTATTACTATTCATAACGGCTAGTTTAAATAATATTTTAATAGCATATCATTGTTTAGTGAAACTCGGTATTGCGTATGACACAAGCTATCGAGGAAGGCCATGGTTGCATGTAAAGAAAGCCAAGATATTTTTGTGTGTAGTGAAAGATTCATTTGATGATTTATATAACATAAAAACAAAATATTTCTCATAAAAGTCTCGGGTGATACATTCTACCCCCCTTAAAATGAATTTCGCCCTCGAAATTCATCACTTGTAACAAACAGATGAGGATACCTCTCCCTCATAATATCATCAAGATCCCATGTATCTCCTTTTAATTGGTGGTTCCTCCATAAAACTTTCACCAAGTGAGTGGTCTTGTTCCATAAGACTTTTTCTCTACGATCTAGAATCTCTATCGACTGTTCTTCATTAGAAAGATCTTGCTCCAGCGGTATATCTTCTGAGCTGAGTACATGTGAAGGATAGGGTATGTAATTTCTCATGAGAGATACATGGAACACATTGTGAAATTGAGTGAGATTCAGTGGAATCACCAATCGGTAAGCTACCTTTCCAACACGATCCAGTATTTCGAAAGGACCGATATATCTAGGGCTCAACTTCCCCTTCTTTCCAAATCTCATGACCCTCTTCCAGGGAGATATTTGTAAGAACACTTTATCACCCACTTCAAACTCTAGGTCTTTTCTTCGATTGTCGACATAAATTTTCTGTCGACTCTGAGCTGCTCTTATGTGTTGTTGAATAGATCGGACCTTTTCTTCCATCTCATCAACAAGATCAGGCCCTAATAGCTTTTTTCCCCCAACTTCATCCCAGCAAGTTGGAGTCCTGTATTTCTTTCCATAGAGAGCTTCATAAGGAGCCAACTGAATACTGGAGTGAAAGATATTATTATAATAAAATTCCACCAAAGGTAGGTGTTGATCCCAAACACCTTTGAAATCCATAGAGCAAGCTCTCAACATATCTTCTAGAGTTTGAATTGTTTTCTCAGACTGACCGTCTGTCTGAGGATGAGCAGTGCTGAAACTCAACTCTGTATCCAGAGTATGCTAAAGACTTCGCTAGAACTTCAAGGTAAATCTCGGATCCTGATCAGATATAATAGAAAGTGGTACTCCATGCAATCTTACCACTTCCTTTACATATATCCTGGCAAGCTGATCTAGAGAAAAATACTCTCTAATATCAATGAAGTGTGCAGACTTTGTAAGACGATCAACTATAACCCAGATAACATTTTTTCCTTTGGATGTTTTTGGATGTCCTGTGACAAAGTCCATAGTTATGTTTTCCCATTTCCATTCGGGTATGGGTAATGGTTGTAACATCCCCTTAGACTTCTATCTCTCAGCTTTAACGTGCTGACAAACCAATCATCGAGAGACATATTCAGCAACATCTCTTTTCCTGCCATCCCACCAGAAGTACTCTTTCAGGTCCCTATACATCTTCGTGCTTGCAGGATGAATAGAGAATGAAGAACTATGAGACTCATCCATCAGATCCTTCTTTAATCTGGGGATGGGAGGAACACAAACCCAATTCCTGAACTTTATTATCTGATCACAATCAAGGTTGAATTCAGGGACATTTCTCACCTTCTTTTGTAACTCAACATCTTCTTTTTGTGCCTCTTGAATCTTCACATGTATAGATGGTTGAACATTCATTTGAGAAAGATAATATTTCTCCCCTTCCATTAAAATTCCAAGATACATCCTTTGTAAATCCATAAATATTGGATCTTTTGTGATCCTCATCATGGATAAGCAAGCATGGTCTTGTCAACTTAATGCGTCTGCTACCTTGTTTTCTTTCCCAGGGCAGTAATGAATTGAGCAGTTGTAATCCTTAATCAGCTCTAACCATCTTCTTTGGCGCATATTCAGCCCCTTTTGTGTTAAAATATACTTTAAAATTTTATGATCAGTATAAATTTCACACCATTCTCCATTAAGATAATGCCTCAAAATCTTTAATGCAAAGATTACCGCAGCTAACTCCAAATCATGAGTTGGGTAATTTTGCTCATGGATTTTCACCTGTCATAAGGAATAAGCTATCACCATATCATTTTACATAAGAACACACCCCAATCCCTTTTGGATGCATCATTGTAGATCACAAACCTTTCTCCACTACAAGGCAGTGTGAGCATAGGTGCACTGGATAACCTTCTTTTCAACTCCTTGAAATTCTCTTCACATTCCTCCGTCCAAACAAACTTAACTCCTTTCCGAGTCAACCTGGTGAGTGGATTAGATAATCGTGAAAAAACTTTCACAAAACATCAATAATATCTAGCCAAACCAAGAAAACTTCGGATCTCAGTTACTGTTGTCGGTCTCGACCATCTTTCGATAACCTCTGTTTTTTCTGGATCCACAGATATCCCCTCTTTGGAGATTATGTGACCCAAAAATGAAACTTTTTGAAGCCAAAATTCACACTTGGTAAATTTGGCATAAATTTTCTCCTTTCTTAGGGTCTTCAATATAATTCTCAAGTGATCTTCATGTTCTTCCTTGCTCTTTGAATAGACAAGAATATCGTCTATAAAGACTACCAAAAATTGATCAAGATAGTCTCTAAAGACTATATTCATCAGATCCATGAAGATAGCAGGGGCATTAGTAAGACCAAATGGCATCACTATAAATTCATAGTGTCCATACCTTGTACGGAAAGCCGTCTTTGGTATATCCTCCCTTTTGACCCTTAATTGATGATACCCTGAACGAAGATCAATCATGTAAAAGTATTGATATCTGTGTAGTTTGTCGAATAAGTCATCAATGTGTGGGAGATGATATTTGTTATTGATAGTGATCTTGTTAAGTTATCAATAATCAATGCAGAGTCTCATTGATCCATCTTTCTTCTTAACAAACAGAACTGGTGCTCCCCAAGGTGACACACTAGGGCGTATGAATCCCTTATCAAGATTCTCTTGGAGTTTCTTCTTTTATTCCTGCAACTCAATTGGGGCCATTGTATAAGGTGTCTTTGAAATAGGAAAAGCACCAGGTACGAGTTCTATTGAAAAATCAACTTCACGATTTGGTGGAAGACCCGACAATTCCTCTAGAAAGACATCATAAAACTCCCGTACAATGGGCATATTATTAATCGTGAGTTTCTCTCCAGCCATTTGAGATAAATAAACCTCATTTTTTGGGATCAAGACTCATAAGATGGAAGAAATTTCCACTGGAAGGTTATATTCATCCTTGCATCGATAGACGATCATAGATTGATCTGGAATATGAAAGGTGACTTTCCTTCTTTGGAAATTGATATGAGCTCCATATAAAGAAATCCAATCCATGCCAAGAATCACATCAAATTTCACTATAGGAAGGATCACAAGATTTGAAGGAAGCACTTTCCCACAAACTTCAATCATGGAAGAATTATAAACTTTTGATGCGACTTTTGTTCCATTAGGGGTTGTCACAACTAACTCAATATCTAATTATTGAGGTAATACGGTGATACTCTTAGAAAATTCTTCCGAAATAAAAGAGTGGGTGGATCCAGAATCAAATAAAACATTTTCTACTTTAGAGTGGATGGTAAGTGTACCTTTCACCACATCGTTATCGTACTCCACATCGCTGATAGAAATTTCATGTGAATTTACTTTGTCTTTAGCCTTAAGAGTTTGTTGACGTCAACCATCATCATCAACCATTGGATTTGGGAATTGATTGGCATAATGCCCCATCTCCTTGCACTTGAAACATTGAAGTGTAGTAGGTTCATTCTGTGTATCCCTTCCTTTGTTTGCATCATTAGACATCTTCTTCCCATCATTGTGGAATTAAAATGCCCGATGACCTTCCTTTCCACATTTGAAACATTTACTTGTCCCTTTAAGACAACTCCCTCCATGTTTCTTTCCACACTTTGAGCATAAGGGAAAACTCATCTTCTTTTCAGTGTGCTCTTTAGATTTTCCTTTGAATTCCATTTTCCACTTCTTATCAAACCCATATGACTGATGGGTTACTCCAATCTCCATCTCAACTTTGAGAGCACATTGAACGATTTCCTCGTAACTATTGAAGTCCCTTATGGCTAAGGCCCTTAGAAGACTTGGTTTTAAGCCACTAAAGAATTGATCGATCTTACTCTCAGGTTGGATAATAATACCAGAAGCGTACCTTGCAAGTCTTGTAAAATTTTCTTCATAGGTACCAACAGATTCATCATCCTTTTGCTTTAGTTCAAGAAACTCTTTCTCCATCATTGTTCGGAGAATACGAGGGAAGTACTTATTGAAAAATAATTTCTTGAACTCGTCCCATTTTATGGACTGAATTTCATCAATTTGCCTTGTATTCTTAATAAGATTCCACAATTGATAAACATCTCCTTCCAAATGATACACTGCTAGGATGACTTTATCATGTTCAGAACATTGATGAACTGAAAATATCTTTTCAGTAGTACTAATCCATTGTTCAGAAACTAATGGATCAGTAGACCTACTGAATGAAGGTGGACGCTGCCTCATGAAGGATTCAACAGAATGTTGCTCCTTCCTTTTCTCATTTGGAAGTCCTGCATGATTCATAGCTTTAGAAAGTTGTGTGAGAATGGCTACAAGATTTTTCATTCCATCTCCCATAATTTTTGGTTTCTCAGGGGGATAATCATTGCATTGCCCGTCGCATTCTGCATTAACATGGTTCCTTTGGGTTCTAGCCATTGACTAAAACCAAGAATAATAGTGTGATCAACACTAATTCTAATAGGAAAACAACATAATCAAGAATAAAATTTCACAATTAAGGTCTTATCATAGGTTATTCATAGCCATTTCTAAAACACTAAGATTGTGTTCTTTGCATAGACTTATCCTTAGGATTCTTACTAAGGATTTCACATCCTAGTTTCCAAAGGATGACTATACCTTTCCTCTGATACCAACTATAACGGTCTGGAATTACTTCCAGTGGACTATAGTTGATATCTATCAGGGAACTCCATGGGCGACTACACCCCCTAGGTGGCACACACCACCATCCCCAGTGGAATCCATTTCCTCATGAAGCCATTGGGTGGAGAGCCATTCTTCGTCCAACGCTCACATGTGAGAGTTCTTAAGGATCAGATACATTCCTACCTCCTTTGCCTCTGATACCAACTATAATGACCCATACTTTACATACATTGTTATTACATTAGAATTGAAGCACACTTATTACAACATATAACAAAACCAGGAAAGAACCGTATAGGTATAGAGTCTTTAGAAACTGGGGAACACAAACAACTGGTTCATAAAGCATCTACTTTGCCTCCCATTTATTTCGTCATATCTAGAGTCCATTTTGGCATATCCTATTTAATAACCTTTTTCCTGACCTGGGGAAATAAAACATACAAAAGGGTGATATCAAATGCTTAGTAAGGGTAAACAAAATAAATATCAATCACATCATATACATAAGAACAAAACTTTTGGAAATCTTAACCTGCAAAAGAGATCATAATTTCATAACATGGGATAAATCATAGTAGTGAAATGTAATCCCAATAATCATAACTTAAAACATGTAACATTGTGGCATACACACATAATCATAGATAATAATTTCTTATTAGTCAAGACTCATTGAAAAGAATATCTTAGTGGACAAAGTCCATTTCTGAACAGAGTTCATTCCTCGTTTCAGTCCTGTTTCACTGAACGGGTTTAACCTGCCGTTCCAGCCATGTCTATCTCATGAGATATAAAATCTTTACCCAATGCATTGGAGGGAGATATAGGTCCCACCCATCTCATAATGATACCATTCTTATGTGTGCCACAAAATCATAAATCATACATCATTGCATAACCCATGTAATAAAAATGGGATTCTTAAAAAAACATGACATCATAAAACAATTTATATAAGATAAAGGAATTCATAAAAATAATTACATCACAAAATAATCAAACCAATGTAATAATAGGGATAGAAACATAATCCTATATTATCTTATATGGAAAATAATTTTGATAAAACACTTGAACTCCATTCTTGAGGAAAATATCCTTTCTACTTCAAAAACATTTTCCTTTCTTAACATGTCATACAGTTTTAAACCAAAAGAAGTTGATTAAAAATAAACAGGAAAACTTGTAAAGGAAGATTCTTGGAAATAATTTTTTAAAAATCCATTCATGTCGTATAAGTTAGAAAAACATTCTTCTCGTACTTTTGTCAAAAAAGTCAAAAAGTACCTCGTATGAAAAATGGCAAAAGATTCCTTTCATATCTTTTACTAAAAACTCCCCGAAGCATAAAATTGGATTTAAATAATTGTAGGTGGATGAAAATAATTTTACATATTGATGAAACATCGATGTGGATGATAAAATAAACCCCAGTAAATTCCAAAGTATAAACAATCTCGGATAAAAATGAGATTGCGATATTTCCCTTACCTTAGGCCCGATTTGCTTCGTAAGTGTCCGAACCTCCTGTATAATGATTTAAATAATGTTATTGACTTATTCCAGAATCATAATTATTTTTATGATATCATATATGGTCATATTCATAGCTTCTTATTAGTAATATTTCGTTACTACTTGTTATTCGGGTGTTTATTACTTTTTGTTCTTATGCGTGTTTTGTCGAATAAATTCTTATTTTTCTTTTTAGGTTATAGATACCTCATTTCCAGAATGGAATTAGTGTAATATATATCATATTCATTCATTCAATTCATTTATATAATCATTAGTCAATGAATATCATGTAGAACGAATCACATCACATCGTGGAGACGGTATTCCGTACGTACGCACGAGCGATGATATCGTTCCCATGATCGTGGAATTGTATTGGAGTGTATTTATACTATTCCAGAATCAATATCAATTTAAAATAATCATATATAGTAATTATTTACACCATTATACCCATCCAAGTAAGGTGGTGGTGGAAAATAGATTACACCACGGCGTGGAGACGGTATTCCGTACGTACGCACGCACGGTGATTACGTTTTCTGTAGGATGGATAGATGGTGAAATAGGGTTGTTTCAAACTTATAATAACATATCATTATATGAGTTATACTTATGTTATTAATTCATAATGAAACAACTAATGAAGAATAAGTGGAAGAAGAAATAAAGTTGAAAGAATTGGTAACGGACATTTCCTCTTCTTTGAAGCGCCTCTTTGAGACCTCCTCTTAGGGAACTAAAATTGTTCTTTGAAGAAGAACAGGATCTCTAGGATGTTTCTTGGGAAGTACAGAAGAGAATTTGGTAGGGGTTGTCCAAGTTTTAAGGCTCAAAGTGGTGTGAGGAAAAGAGGGAGGAGATGCCCTTTTATAAGGGAGGAGAGGGGCACCTTTGGAATAACTAAACATATTATTTTATTATAAAGTCAAATTCGGTTTTTAATAGCTCCAAATTTATATAGTTATAAGATAAGGTGGGTATGGGTCTAAATACTCTCATACAATATAATTTATACAAGTTTAGGTCATTATATTAACCTTATCTTTTAGTTTTAACTCTTATTTAATTATATTGACATTTACCATGTCACTTTGTATTTTTATATTATATAGTTAATAAACTTACCATATACATCCAAGATACCCCCAAGTGGTCCATTAATGATACACAGATCATGATATAAGTATCTTGGCCAAACCATAGATTTTTAAGAATATAATAACAATTAATAATATAATATTTGTTTTAAAAACTATTTTATGTCAATTTTGACACTATTTGGTAATTGATTTTTGTGAAACTCATATCAGAATGATTAGTTCGAAAAAAATTAATTAAATAAATACTAACATGTCATATTAACATATAAAATTATTGGAATTCATAAAAAGTCTCAAATTACATTTATTTGGGTATTTATAACATCAATTATGTCAATATTTCATTAATAAGATAATTACTGAATCATCATTGTATCATAAATAAATTAAATTATATTAAGTCTAAAAATTAAAAATAAAATACCCATATGTTTTAAATATTTTTATCTATCTAATGAATATTTGTAGTCGAATTTATCTTATGTATAACCCTATATTAAAAATGATTTAGTTATTAAACTTTGATTTTAACTATTTTAACCCTTCTTTAAATAAATTGATAATAAATGTCCTAATCTAATCCAAGTGGGCCTAAATGGTCATATTTTATTCCTAAGGTTGTTTTTGGTCGAATTAAACTTATCCAATAGAATTAGTACATGTGTTAGGGTAATAATAATAACACTTTTACCCTTAATTACCCTATTTACTTTTAACCGAGGTAAAAAAAGTAAAAAGTTACTATTCACCACAAATTATTTTCATCTCATTGAACCACATTTTAGAACTTGATATTAACCGTGTCTCACGGATTTTCGAAATTCTACTCACAGAAGTGGTAAAATTATGTTTTATGAAAAATTCAGTTTTTTTAACTACCACTTAGTGGTTTCACTATTCATCAAAAAATGAAAGTTTCTAGAAAAATACCAAATATTAGGCCCAAGCTATATTTGATATTATGAATTAAAAAATGATGTCTATTTTACCAAATTCAGAACATATCAGTTACATTAACTAATTTAAAAATTAATTCCCGTCGTCAAAACAAATAGCGTGTTTTTAAGAGATAATAACTATCAAAAGATTGACACTTGTTTATGTCTGGTTTAAATGTGAAATTACATCCAATGAACAACATTGTATTAAATTGTAAAAATATATTCTAAATATACTTTAAAACCACTAAAATTAATAATTTATCAATATTAATTATTTCGATTAAAAAAGTTGTTTTTAATTAAAATATAGTAATTTTTACTATTCATCAGAATATGAAAGTTATCCAAAAAGTACCAAAATTTCACCCTAAACTAATTTTGATATTCCTAATCCAAAATTGAAGTCTATTTTGAAAAATAAAAAATAAAAAATTTCAAAAAGTGGGTATTACTATTCATAACGTCTAGTTTTAATAACATTTTTATAGCATATCGTTGTTTAGTGAAACTCGGTATTGCGTACGACGCAAGCTATCGAGGATGGCCGCAGTTGCGTGTAAAGCAAGCCAAGCTAGTGTTGTGTGTAGTGGAAGATTCCTTTGATGATTTATATAACATAAAAACAAAATATTTCTCATAAAAGTCTCGGGTGTTACATTTAGGAAGGTTTTGAAGTTTTTAGAGGCTATTGGAAAGGGTTGTGGTGGGTTCTGAGGGAAATTGGGGTTAATAGTTATGGTTTGGAAAAAGATGTGACAAATGGAATGGAAAATATTGAAATGGTTTTAGGGATCATTAAATAGTAGTTTATAAGTTATTACATCATTGATTTTAATTTTTATATGAATATTTGTATGGTATTCAACTGTGGTGGGGGGAAGAACTAAGCGCGGAAGATCATGATCAAAATTAGGGATTTTTTATCTCTTTATAAATCATTCTAGTTTTATGGCATAGTAAATTTGAATGCATAATTTTTACTTATTTTAAAAAATTGAATTATTTTAAAACTTGAGCCTCCCTAATCATTACTCCATAGGTTTTTTATAAAATTCATAAACTTGATATTAAATATATTCTATTTTGGGATCATGGGAAGTCTTATAATGTTGATAGGATCCTATAGTATTTTTGGGAATTAATTTATTCTCTTATTTTGAGTACCAATGATGTGATAAACAAGGTTTTACCATGATTTCCTATTAATCATTCCATAGGTTACGCCATGAGTTACTTCTAAGAATGATTGGGAACCCCATGAATTTTTTTCTTTAAGCCATTTCATATTTAAATAGGATTTTCATATGGAATATGGTTTTGTTCTATGAGTTTTCTAATCTTATTTCCTTTTATAAATTTATATATTATATTTTAATAGGGTTGGGGGACCTAATAGTTTTTTTATTCTAGGCTTCCCCCTCAATAAATGTCTCATGATGTAGACTGGGAGACTGTGCTTTTATTTCATAATTCTTCCATTACGTTCTTTCCTTATGGCATGGATATTGATCATATAACAATTGTGTGCTCCATAAATTCCTCCTACTTGTGTTGAGTGACAAGTAAGTATGTTTTGGGATTCAGAATATTTATTTATATGATTGTGAATTTCCATTAAAATTTTATCTTGTTTTTTAACCAATTAAATCAATCTTATATAAATCAATTAATAATCCATCTTCTTATTATATTGGATGATTTAAAAGTACATAAAAGGAAATTCCTGGTGGGTCCCTTGGATTAACTATAATAATAAAAATATCTAAATAAAATTCCTAATCTTACATATAACAATATAAAATTAAATAATAATTAAAAAGAAAAAATATTAAAAAATTTAGTTTCCTCCTAGTATGCACAGTTATTAAATTTAAAACCATAGAATACATGAGTATATTCAATAAAAGATCAATGAATGTACACAATCCACTCGGGAATCCTCAATGTAGTTCTTGAGTAAGTTTCCATTCACATTGAATTAAATTTCATTATTCCTTTAAATCATAACATATCTACATGGGAATCATCTCAACAACATAAAATTTTATTACCATTTCAATTGAATTTTACTATAGAATAATTGGAAAAATGATTTTTTAAGGGAACACAATGTATCCTAGGTGTAAAAATTTCTTTCATATGGTATATTCATGCCACCTATTTCTCATCTACTTATAGTCTCATCGACTTATAGATCACGCAATAGAAGAAAGAATATCTATGAATCTATTCTACATCATGAAAGTCAAAAAAATTTTTTTTCTATAACTTTATTATGATTTTAATTCACCACCTTGAAATCCATATACTGTATTTAGGAAATATACACATATAGGTGACAAGGTTTCGATACATCAAATGGAATTGATACATTATCAACAACAACTTGAAGGTTTTTTATTATTCATAAAAGCATAATATAGTTTTCTTGTAAACTATTTTTGTATTTCATTAACAGTATTATGATAACATTTGTTTCTTAGACCCATTATTATTTTATGAGTTAATGACTTCACTATGACATGGAATTCATTTTTTCCATGAATACATTAATTTATTGAAGGTGTTATATGTTTTAATGCGTTTTATTTACCACACTAATATTAATATCACATAAGAAGTGTTATGGGGAAACTCTGTTTGCGACATCATGTCCGTTATTTATATATTTAATTTTAGTATTATGTATGAGATATTGTTATATTAAATCCTTTATCCCACCATTTTTGTGGAAATATATAGGATGTTATTAATTTTATCATTTTTTCTTAGTAATCAGAGAGGTTTTTGATCACACCATAGATTACATATCTCATATCAAACAAGGGAAATTATTGAAGGATGAAGCCTATTTCCCCATGGTTTTTGTTTTGAAATTAATGAGTTTTATGTAAACCATTAGTATTACACCATAAATGGAATAAACCATGGTTTATATATAAATAGTGTTTGAGCCCTATTTTTCTATCTCAAAATTTTCTTTTTCTACTCTCAACCTCTCAACTTTTTGTATTTTTTTACTGGATTATAGGAATTGTGGATGATAATTCAACTAGAAAGGAACACATTGTGATCCCTCCATAGATACAAATTATGGATTTTTGTGGAAATAATTATTTATATTTGATGTATGAAAAATTCCTTATCTCATGACTATTAAATGTTTTTGGATTTTAAGATTATATATTGGTGTTCATCATTTCCCTTGTGATATTATTTTTGTGAACCCCTTTTATATTTTAATGAAAATTAAATTTTTTTTTAATTGAACCCTTGATGATTAGTTTTCAAATACTATTATTATATTACTTTATGTTTTATTAGAATACCTTATGTTTACCTTTATTTTAGTGGGTGGAGGCCACATGACATTGCGATGGTGGTGTGTAGAGTTGGTGTACATTAGTTGCATAATGAGAGGGTATAGATTGTAAAATATGAAACTAATGATAAAAAATCATGTTCTATCTATGGTCACAATGAACCATGAAAATACATTCCATGACACAACATTGGGGTCACATGAATTACCCCTTTCTCTTTATAAAAATTATCATGTTGCAATACTCCATGTTGTGTTGTTACCACTCTTTTCATTAGCAGTGAATGTGAATAGAAATAATCTTACATAGTGGTGGTGATTTTTAAAAATAATCAAACATGATGTGCGCCACAATGTAGTGGCTCTAAATATGTTTTGAGATACATAGATATTGAATGTTTGTGTGGATTGTGACATATAGAGGATGAAAGTTGACAAAATTCATGGAATATGGTAATTTATTAACGAACATAACTAGCTAGTTTGGAACTCGGTAATTGATTTAATTTATATTTACATAGGATTTTTTATTCTTATAGAGAATGATTAAGTAAGAGTATTTCAAGGATATTTACATATTATTTAATCTATATGTCAGATTAGGGATGCATGGTGGTCTTTCTAGATACTTTTACCACATAGAGGATGAGAGTGTGATCATTTAGTCCACCTAATGATGTTGATATCATATTTAAGTTAGGATTAGTATTTATCTATTTAGGTTCAATGAAACGGTTTGGTTGAGATGATTACAGAGGTCCTAGGGTCAAGTACTCCCCTTGAAGTAGGTGAGAGATAGGGAATGGGTCCCCTATATTCATCCTGGAGATGGTACTCACTCATTTATTAAAGGTTCATGTTATGAACAATGTTATTATTGAATATTTTTTTGAAAATAATTCATTTATTATATCCACATTGATATTTAATTTAATAGTTATTGTAAATTTTCATTTGGATCTTGAATTTTTAACTTCATTGAAAATCTAACTTTACCAATTTATGTTCACTTGAGTATTTATATCATAAATGTTTTTATACTGAATATTAACTGGATTTTTTTGTAATTGTTGAAACTAATTGTTATAAATTTTTTATGAATACCATGTTAGATATAATAAATTTTAGGAATTAAAAAGTTCCCATGAATTCAAATATGTGATGGATTTTATAGATTGGACACTGAACCACTATTTGGAACATAATTTCATCATTTATGTTTATATTTTTGAGAACATTTTATATCATTTTGAGGTCAAATTTTCATAAATTATAATTAGTTATAGTGAGATCTTTTTTACATAGGAACTTTTCTAAAATTAGATTGATTTATGAGTAAAATTTGGAGGTAGAATTTTTCATGTGGATTTATTTAAATTAAAAATGCATAAATTCCACACTCAATTTAATTTTATTTTTCACACCTGGGAAGTTTTGGATCATTATTTAGGAGTTTTTTAGAAAAATATATTGGTTCTATTCCACATCTCGAACTATTTTTATGATATAATTATTTGTTCTAGTAAATCTTACAAGAAGGTTTAGTTATTTTTTATCCCTTTATCTTTTTGTTTTTTATAATATATTTTAATATTAAATTAATATTATATGTTTCTCCCTTAACATATTTTTATTTTCTATCCGGTTGATGTAATCCAAGAGTTCAAAAACTATTTTTTCATTCTCTTCCACTCTTTTAATTATGGGAATCATCAACAATATCACAATTACACCCATTAGAGTGAATATTTTTATTTTATCTAACTCATAACTAATTCATTAGTTTTTTATAAATTCATGAAATCATTGTAATTCATATAAATATGGTTAAAGAAATAGGTTTTTAAATATTAAGTTACCAAAATTATGGTGAATTTGACCATGTGGTCGGGATTCTAGGAATCATGATAATGAACCTTTAATTGTAAGAACTATTCTACATGTGATCAGTTCATAAGGTTATAATTGAACCCCATAATTAAATACATTCAAGTTTATAGAGTTAATGTGATGTCTTAATTTTTCAATATTCATAAGATTTGTTTTGGGACAATAATCAATGAAAGGTTCCAGGATGTGAAATCAAAAAATGTTCCTAAGGTTCATTTTTTATAATCATTGGGGTAGTGTTTTATTCTATATGATTTGAGGGATAAAAAATAGGGAACCACTATGTAATTAATTCCCCAATAAGGGATATTTATTAATATGTAATGAATCAGTATATTAGATCAATCATAATCATTCTTATTGAGGTTTTCAAAAGTTATTATTTTCTAATTTATTTCATTTCTTTGAAATAAATTAAACAAAATCCCATATTTTATCTCCATTTTCCATTTTTTTATCAAAAAAATTAATGTTTGATTGATAATTTCTATTTGAGATAAAAACCTATGTCATATTATGTCATGCACTTAGTGAGAAACATAATGTTTTTAAGAGCATGTGCGATACAGAATTATGGACCTATATTTCATGGGATTCCATTTCAGTAGAAACAACAAGATATGACAAGATATGTAGGATTCCTTCACATCAACATTAAAATAATTAGGTAAAATTCACTCAAACATGAGGTATATATTTGAACAAGAATAACAAGATCATTTTAACTGAAACATCTAGTAACCTATGACTTACCAAAAATGTTTTCAATAACCCCAAAAGTTATTTTAATTAAAAGAATAAATTAGCCATAAAAATCATTGGAATTAAATATAAAATGATATATTTTATCCTTAATGGTATTTTAAAATTAATTTCAAAATCAAAATAATGATCTGAAGAGTTAGGGTATATAGTTTTTGGATATAAAGATTAATATGAGAAAGATTTTAAATTTTGTATATGATGTTGTAAAAATACCTATGATAACCTTACCACCCAACCCATTCGAAATCCTATGGGGTAATTTAAATTCCATCACATTGATGACTGGGAAGAAAATAAGCTATAAAATTATTCCTATAAGTCCAATGTGATTCACCCTACATTGGTATATTCAACCTTCACTTTAGTTTCGTGAGTGAACAATATAGAAATAGAATGGAAACAAAAATATCATTGAGGTTTCCTATAGGAAAATTCCCTTTTATAGTCATGTGGTACAAAATAATAAGTTGTATTTGGAGAAAATAAAAAATTAAGTGCATGACACAATGAATAAAGTTGGGTTAAACACCCCACTTCTTGAATACATTATGAAGATCCAAATATATTCCACATTTTTAAAATAACTATGTACTAATAATAGTGGTTTTGATGGAAACAACTAGATAAATATTGGAAAAATATGTATAAAATTATTAACCAAAATTAATAAAATCCTATGAAGTGAAAGGCTCTTGGGACTTATACTATTCCAATCACCATAGGGGACTTACAATTTTTTAATGCTACATATGAATTGGGATCCTCCATTACAATAATTACTCACATTTGTTTCACTTCATTGCATGTAAATATGTTTAATATTATATTAGTTGGAATGAAATTGTAATATATATGTATGATATATTCATAAATATTCATTATGGATGTACTTTTTTCGGGTGGAAACTGGATCTTTTTTTGTATTAATTTCTACATATAAAAAATAGAGGAAAATTAACTAAATTTTCATTATATGATTATATTTAGTATAAACCTCCTAAAAATATTCAAAATAATTATAAATATCCATGAGGACATGCTTTGGAATTATCTGAACATGAAGTATTCATATTTAATATTATAGTCTCCATAATGTACCCCTTATAGGGTAATTATACTTTTAACTTCTCCCATTTTGAAACATCCTATAAAAACCATTGTATTTTGAATTTCCTACTCATAGAGTGATTATGAGAATTGGTTCTATCTTAAGGTCTAAAAATATTTTAACACATATTTTTCAAAAGAATACCTCTCTTGGTTCTAATATTGATTTTATTCATACACTAATTTTTAGCATGGTTTTTATGATTACGATGGTATGTTGAGTATAATGATAGATTTGATGCATTATTCTATGATTTAGTGGATGTTTATTATAATAATGGTGATCATAGAGAAAAAACATTAGTTCCTTTAATGTCTCTATCCATAAACCCACCCACATTTAAACATAATACATTGTAACTATATCACAGATACTCATACTTATTAAGTGTGATATATAACCCATTATCTTTGCTAGCAATAACCCTTTTGATCATGAAGAGTTTTTGTAAGTCATTTAAATATGAATACTGGGGAAACTGGGTGGAAATATTGTAATATATCAAGTATTATCACATCCATTTTGTCACGGGATGAGTGTTTCAGTATAGTGGTTCGCCCATGTGGAACCCTAGAACCCTCCAAGGTGGGCAGGGTTCATCCATCCAACTCTTCATATGATGTGAGGTCCACCAGTTTCATCCTTCCATGGACTCATCAGAAGAGTGGACCCAACTCCCAACCATTGGTGTCAAGACGGACGTGAACCATCCTCCATAATGTTGGGGCGACTCCCATTACTTCGATAGGGACAAACCATATCAACTGCAACCTTTATGTTCTTCTGGTGTGGGAAAATACCCCCATGATTGGGTTGTGACATTCTCCCACCACCATTCCATGCATGCCCTCGTGCATGTAGGATCATGGAATTCTGTGTGTCTGCAAAATGGTATACTTCCAACTAACCAGATACAAAGAAATTCCAACGGGATGCTCCTTCCCTGTCATTGGAATCAATGGTCCACACAATCTCTAGGTCACAAACTGCTATGGTCTACCCTATCTCTCAGGGTAAAAAACCACCTCTGTGAAACCCACACTTCATAGTGGTATCTCTGCCTCTGATATCTCTCTAGTGTGACCTTCTCTATCATGTCACCTCTGCATGACACATTGGGACTCCTCTCCCACCACCAAGGTCCATCTGATAGCATTCGACAACACCATGAGGCACATTCACTCTGATACCACTTGTCACGAGCAGAGCATATCAGCACAGTGGTTCAACCATGTGGCACCCCATCCCCCTCCAAGACGAGTGGTGTTCAGCTGTCCAACTCTTCATATGATGTGTGGTTCACTGGTTTCATCTGAAAGTGGACTAATCAAGAGAGTGGCCCCAAATCCCAACCAGTGATGTCAAGAATGACATGATCCATCCTCCATAATGTCGGGGCAACGCCCATCTCTTCAATAGGGACAAACTAGATGAACATTAACCATTATGTTCTTGCTGGGGTGGGACGAGACCCCCATGATTGAGTCGTGACAATTTTCATGCATATGATTCTAGTGGAGTAAGAGGATAAACTAGTTGGGTAGGTACAAAGGATACTTAATACCACTCATTTACATGTTATAAAAAACGAATCTAATGAATTGTTAAAGGAAGTTATAATTTAACACATTTATGACTCTCAGTTTGTTTTTCTTGTTTAGGTTTTCTTATGGAAACTGGTGTTACTATTATTTGAAATGGGATGTATTAGTTAATTATAGTGTGGGTGAAAAATAGTTGGTGATTGTTTAATTATTAATTTAAACCAAATAATTCCACTCACAAAGAAAATTTACCCCTATAATCCATTGATTAGATTCTTTATAGACTTCCAGGAAGGACACACAACTATTTCTGGTTGGCTTATATGGTTATTTTGAGGTTCCTATAGGATCAAGAAAAGAATAAATTCACTTTCCCAACTGGTATATTTTCTTATTAAAGGATTCCACTTAAAAATTTTAATACCCCATTTACCTTACCAAGGTACATGCTATTTATTATTTAATATTTTCATTAAATGTTCATAGAAATATTTATGGTTTATTTTACTATATATTCTTTTTCATTTTTTGAGTGTATCTTGAGTTTGGGTAAGATGTTAAGTCACTGAATTGAGAAAAATATTGTTTTAATCTTTGATACATACTATTTAAGAGTATATCATGTTAATTTTCAATGTAATGTAGTGTAAATTAATGGAAAAGTGGTTGATAGATATAAGGTAGATATAATTCCATTTTTTCCATATCATATCTATGTACTAAATGTTAGATCATTCACAGGTAATATTGCTTTTAATCAATATATATATATATATTACTATATGGTTTCACTACCCATGTAGAGATTACATTAAGAGAATTTTAAATTTTTAATTATTCATATCGGATTTCCTTTGATGGGAAGAAGACAAGTCTCGATACAACACTAATCATACAACCCACAATGTGGGAGCTCACATTAGAGCTTATGTGTGATGCTTAAAACTTTTCATTTTTTAGTAGTGTAATCATAAAGGATTGAAGGGGACTCCCATGTGATTTTATATTCTTCAAGGAAATTTTAGGAAACCTAAGAAAATTAAACCACAATGTAAAAGTGTATCTTTATATCAAATTTGAATGAGATCAATTTTATTCTTATTTATTAGGTTCTAATTTAGTGGTTTTATCTAAAAAATAATAAATGATGTACATCCTGAAGAATGTGGTTGAAAATCCTTGATTTATTTATTAGATTATATTTAATTAAGAGTTAAAAATTAAGATAATGGAAAATAGTTTTTTAGAGAAATTGGTGGTTGAGTAAATGATCCAAACTACTAAAGTGTTAGAGAATGATTCCCCAAAAATAGGTTCCACTTTGGTATAATTTTCTTGATTAACATATCTAGGATCTATTAGGTACATATTTTCAGTATAATTATTATTTAATTACATTATTTTTTAAATTATTATAAATATAAAGAATCACTATGCTAAAAAATTTAAGAGTGACTCAAGATTTTATGTTTGGGATGATCCTTACCTTTGGTGAATCTTTTGTGACGATGCCATATGGATATATTTACCTCATCATCAGTTTGATTATATTTTATTTTATTATCTTCATAAAATTACATATGTTAGACACTTTTGACCCTAATGTATAGCAAGGAAAATATTTATGTCTGGATTATATTGTCCCAGCTTTTTCCATGGTTCCCATGTTTTTTATGGCAATATCATATTTCAAACATACTAGAAACATTTCAAAGGTACAAGAGATTCCCTAATATCCAATATTATTCTGTGAGATTTTTTATATATGGGGAATTGATTTTATGGTCACGTTTCCTATCATGACCAATGATTCTCATATTTTTTGGATTTTATTAGGTCTAAATTATTTTCCAGGTTTGGAGTTCAAGAGGATATCATCATTTACCATGGGTTATCGATTGACAATTGAAATTTAGAATCCCTCTATTGGATGTTTTGTGTATCCTCAAAAACATAAACATCATACCACCCGAAAAAAGGTCAGGTTGAGGTTTAAAATAACTTTTTGATGAAAATATTTGTTAAAATGTGTAGTCTAACAATAAAGATCAGAGAAATATATTACATGATGTTTTATGGTAATGCAGAATAGCATTCTGAAAACACATTTGCATGTACTCTTATTTGATTATTTTGGGGAAACATGTCATCTACCTATATATATTGATCATCAATCACATTGGGTGACAAATAAATGAAACATGTATTTATCAGATGAAATATAATGAAGAAAACTATTACATCAAGGCATTTAGGGGATTTTATTATCATCACATGATAAATTAATTATTTATAAAAAATAAAAAAAAATCTCATAAAAAATGATATAAAATAGGGATTTTCATGTGTAAGGAAAATTCATTATCTGAAGTCTAATATTTAAGATAATGGGTTGTATGTTTCATTATATATTATTATGAAATTGTATCAAATACCATTTTTATTTATATTTTAGTGTAAGTCACATAAGCATCTATAATAATTATCTTTATAGTCAACAGGTAGAGGATGAAGTAGTATATTGAGGGATTCCTTAAATGTATAATTAAAGACATCACACAACATGAACCCATCATCACTTATTATCATCTTGTTTCCACATACTTTTTCACATTTATATTAATTTTCCTAATTTAAAATATGAATTTCATGTGCATATGTAATTTCATTTATTTACATTATGGGCAATACAACACTTAACTGTGAGATAGGGGATTTTATTTTGGGTAGCTTCATTTGGATTTTATTTTATTTTTATGTGTAACATTTTTTGGTCTAAACAAAAAAAAACAAATAAATCTTTCTCATAAACTCATTAATTTAATTGAACCTATTTAAATTATATGTTTTGTTTTTATAATCCAATGGTAATAAAGATAAAAATGTGTAAATATTTATCATTGGTGGTTGTTATTAGTGGAAATGTAAGTGTTTAATGATATAATTTATCGTTTCATTAAGAAATGTTGGAGATTTAGAAAAAAATAATCATGGGGATATTTTTTATAAAATTATAACATTTTATATCTATATACAAATTCACACCCAATAACAACTTGTTAGTTTTTATTATCAAATTAATGGTATAATCATGTTAGGTGGGGTTTTTATCTTATAACACTGGTCTCTCTATATGTTCATTTCTCTTATGAAAATTATCATTATTGTACTATATTGACATATGTGTGTGTACCTGATATCTAAATATTGTACAAATAACATATTATTTGATAATGGTGGGAGAGGTAAAATATACAACATGTGCAGATATCATGATTGTAATACTAAGGTTTGGATTTAGATAATGGTTAAATAAATAAGTTTTATAATTAGATTCCAAATTATATAGAAAGAGATAGATGGAATATAATAATTTATGGATAAATTTTTTATTGACATGGTTTTATCAAATAAAGGGAGGAGATACAAGCTTAAAATAATTGATAGAAACAAACATGTGTAATTTTTATCTTGATTACTATCCTTGATACCATTAGATTTTGTTTTGATACCATTTATTGGATAATGAAAATAATTTTTTTTTGAGATTGGGGATTTAATTTTATTCATTCACAGAACATATTTCCATCATGGAATGAGAAGATTCAAAACAAGTTATATTTTTTTTATTACATGACATATGAAGTTTCCACAGAGTGAAAAAGGGTACACATGTGAGAGTTAATAAATAAAATTTCATTAAATATATTTTAGAAAATAATTTATATAATTTCCCCACATTGAGAATTATTTTAATATTTTTTGGAAATTTTTATTTGGAGTATTGATATAGAAAATTAATGAATATTATCCCTTTATCATTTTAAGTTTACTTGAATATTTTTATGATAACATTTCTTTTACCAGACTGTAAATTGAAATTTTCTTTTTGTATTATAAATTTATTGTGAGAAATTTATAATTAAGACCAAGTTGGCTATATCACATGTATAAATATCAAAAAGCGACCATGAATTCAATGATGAGTTGGATTATTCAAATTAGACACTTTTTCACTATTTGGGACATTGAATCTTCATCTGTGATTTTTATATGATAAAAATTTTAATAATTCTATAGGAATCATTTATTCACATGAAAATAAATTTGGGTGATAGAGAGTTTGTATGGGTACTCATTAGAAAATACATCCCATGAAAGATTACTTTTTGGATGAAAAATTATTCATGTTCCCTTATTTATATTTCAGACCACACATCCCCCACTATAATTAAATTTTATTTTTACTATACCAAAATATCACTATTCAATTTTCCTATAGATAACCAATATTTTATTGTATATATTACATCATTTACATATAAAAAACATAAAATAATTAAAGAATCAGTATCCAAAGGTTTAGTGTTTTTGGAAAATTAGGTACATGCATAACTTGTAAAATAAAAAAACCTTAACATTTATTTAAAATAATCTTCTTTATCCCTTTAAATCTTGCATTATCCCATGTACACATAGCCAACTGAGGATATACATCAATGATAAGGGGTGAGATAAAAGCCTCATAATTCGATGAATAAGGGGAAAGAATCAATAAAACATTAGTGTGAATAATCATGATCATTATGACATATTAATTGGACCATAATCAACATCATGAGGGAAACATTTGATAAAGGCATTGAATGTGGTAACACATAAAATGAAACATCTTGTCTGAGTGGTCAAATGTCATACATAGTTGTGCGGGAAGCCATCATAATTTTGATGAATAACATATGTCCATAATCATAACAACATCATTCTGAACAAATGTAGAATCATGTTCATGTATAATACATTTCATCTAATGAGATACATCAAATTACCCAATTCATTTATGGGATGTAAAGTCTTTGGATCGTCTGTCACATAATAACATTTACATAACTATGAATTCAACATAAAACATATATCTACCAAGTCATGAATTAACCCATTTAAATGGATGGGTTTCATAAATATTTTATCAATCAGTAATAAACATGGGCATCAAAAATTAAATAGTTAAAAACATATTTAGTATAAGAATCATCATTCGTGAGAAAGAAGAAATAACTCAAGAGAAGTCATACTGTTTTTTAGAAATAATAGTTCTTTTGGAAAATAATTTTATTTGTCATAAAATAATATTTGAAACATGTATATCAAAAAAAGAAAAGGAAAAAAGGAAATTAAACTTATGTAACATTAATGGATTATTCATTCCAAATATGTTGTGAAAGAGGGATAACCCAAAAAAAGGGATTTGGGTTCTAGAATCCCCTTACCTTATATCCATATGCATTGTAAGCATTTACTTAATATATTTAATGATAAAATTATATTCACTAATTACTAAATATAGAACCTGTTATACATGTATATTATTTATTTTATATTTATTAAGTTATTTTATGGCCATTTCAATAAGTTATATAGTTTAATTTTGTCATTCTAGGAGTGTTTGTTTCGTAGTTTATGGTCGATACCTCTGAGTATAATTATGGGAGTTTTTGTAAAATCGAAGAAGAATTACAAAAGTGAGATGAAATGGTATTAATATAATTCAATAACTTTTTATGTTCCTATATATTGTTTTTTTTCTAATATAAAGATGATTAATTAGTTAAAATGCTAATTTAAAATATTTAATTTATTTTTTGGGTTAGTATGACCATTAAAAAATGGTATCATTTTATTTAATATTATGATTATATATTGGTTATATAATATTAGTATACACAAATATTTATATTAAAATTTTATTTAACTACAATAATAGTTTTATAACCATTATTGAAGGTTTTAGTGTAAAACGAAGACTTCTCGTCCTTGAAGGTGGTGAATCAATATATCACATATGATGTTATCATCATTAGAGTAAAATGATAAGGGTAGAGATTTAAGGATTGATATTAAATTCTCACAATAAAATTAAATTATATATAGGATAATCGAGTTATAATTATGTTTTGGATATGGGATGTGAGGATAAGGTGGAAGAGAGAAATAATTTTAAAGAAAAAGGAGGATTTTAGCTATTGAATGTTGGCTCCTTTAGAAACTGTTTAAGGAACTTGGGTTTGGAATTTTTTTGATACCAGTATCTCTAAGACGTGGGGAAGCGTATTGGTATGGTTATTGGGAATTATTTATACATGATACAAGGATTAGATGGTGTGAGGAGAAGCGGTGGTGATGGTGGTATTTATAGGGAATGAGAGGGGTGTTTTTTGATTATTTTACTAATTTATTTATTATTATTTTTTCAAGAATATCAATAGTGTTGATTTCTATGAATATATATTGTAATTGTTTCAAGATAGTCAGAACCAATGAGATTTTATATTATGCATGAATGAAAAATTTATTTTTTTACTTATAATGTTAAGTACCGTAAATTACTGTATTTGACTATCAAATTTTTTTTTGACTATTTCATAAAAATTGAAAAAAACAACCCAAAACATTTTTTCAATGGTTATAATTCAGAACTTGTATCCATTATATGATTTTTTTCTTAATATGAGAATATTTATTTTTAATTAAAATAATAAATTATTCAAAAAATATTGATTTTAATAATATAATTGATTTTATGACACATTGAAAATTAACTAGGGTCTCCTAAAATTATATTATAATTATCTTAAAATAAAATATTAACTTTGGAATCCATTTTAAGAATATAAATTATATTTTAAATCTTCTTATTTATTATTATATTTTTAATAAACATTTACGTTTCACAAAAATACCAACCCTTAATTTATTATTTTAGAAAACATTATTTACTTATACCATGATTTAATTATATATTATATTAAATTATTAGATTCATAAATATTATTTATAATTTCATAGGTGATGTTACTATTCTCTTATCCATGTTGCTATTCTTAACCGACATATTACTATTCCATGATCATGTTACTATTCAATCGGTATAAGTTATTTAGGTTTTTTAAATACCTCTTATTTTATTCTTTATTTATGAGAATAATGTTTTTATTGTGTTTTATTTATGATTTATCTATTTTGTACATTATAAAATAATTAATGGAATGGAAAATCCATTGATAAAATTTTCAGTTGTTACATTCTTCACCCTTTTGAAATTTCACACTAGAAATTTTGTTTTATATAATACGGGGCAAACAAGCAAGGGTATTTATCCTTCATCACTTCCTATGGTTCCCATGTCATCACATAATACTTATGGTTCTTGTAAAACACTTTTACAAGGTGTGTCAAATTGTTTCATATGAAATTTTCTTCATGGTCCAAAATTTTTACTAGCTAATTTTCATATGGGAGGTTGTTATCTAGTTGTAACATTGGATTCAGTACAAGTGAGGAGTCATGTATATAATTCCTCTAGAGAGATAAATATAACACATCTTGAACATGAGACATATATGGTGGATGGGCAATCAGATGGTCCATTTCTCTTATGTGATCAAGTATCTCAAAGAATCCAATATACCTTGGTATAAGGTTCTCATTCTTTCCACACTGCATGACTCTCTTCCATCGTGGTATTCAAAGGAAAAATTTATCTCAAACATCGAACTAAAAATCCATTCTATGATTTTAAAAATAGATATTTTTTTCAATTATGTGAAAAGCTTATATTTCTTTTAATGTATTGACCATTATTTCTTATCTCTTGCACAAGATCGGGTCCAAGCAGCTTTTGTTCTCAAACTTCATCACAACAATTAGGAGTAGTACATCGCTTCCCATACAGAGATTTTGTAACACCCCAATATTTTATGAGATAGATTATTTTTAATTTCTTTCATGTATTGTGTGGTATGCTACACCAATATTTTCTTGCACTATATGAAACACCGTATTTACTTGTAGTATACACAACACTATACTTGGATTGCGTTACAAAAGATTTCATGTTCATTTGATAGAATTAATTTCACACAACACAAAGTATAGATTTTTTTCAATATATAAAATATCTATGTTTTTATTATTTCATATGAAACACCAAATGAATCTTTCACTAAACACAACATTGACTTGTCTTATGTTACATTTAAGAGCAACTTTTCTCGATAGCTTGTGTTGTATGCAATACTGAGTTTTACTAAACAACGATATATTATTAAAATATTATTATTTAATGGGATATAAACAAGACATTGTTAATAGTATTAACCACATTTTGAATTTTATATTACATCAAAATTCATCATATATATTTTATAGAACATGATATAAGAACAAAATAAAAATTTCAGATAAAATAAGTACTTATCAAAAAAATGATGATTTACTTCCCTTTGTTGGTTCACCCATTTTAAAAATATTTTATGACACTTTTATATGTTAAATTTGAAAAAATAAACTTCTTATTTTAGTGTGGAATATAAAAATTTACTTTGGTTGAATTTTTGGTATTTTTCTGGTAAGTTTCATTTTTTTGATGAATAGTTAAAATACTGATTTTTAAGTCATTAAATATTAAAATTATGTTATTGATTAGTTTTAATTTTAATTAGTTCATTTTTATCAAATTATGGTTTTTGAAAACGATTTTATTATAAAAACATTTTCCATTTAAAAAGGGGCATTTTTCCAATAACATTTTTTGTGACATTTTAATTGTTTTATTTTAAATTTAATTCTACAGCATCAATTTATTGAATTTTGAAACATTTATGTAAACTTTGTATTCATGAGGTCCCAATTTGTTAAGTATTTACCTTTTAGTTTTGACTAATATTAATAGTAACTATGATAAATTTTATTACCATAGTAAAGGGTAATTTAGGTCATTTAGGTTAAAAATAAAATTATAATGACTATAAAATGACCAAAACAAATGAAAAACTTTTATTTGATGAATTTAATTCTACCATTAACACTTAAGGATCTAAATTATGTCATTTAATAGACACTTTACAATGAAAATGACTTAAATAATATTTAAATCAAAGAAAGACACAATGTGTCATTTTCATTGTACATAATATCTATTATGTATCCACATATGGAACGATGGGTGGTATCAACAAATAAAAATTTTAATTTTTAAATTTATAAACATATTTACCTTATATTATTTTATTTTTGATCTTTTTGGACCATTTTGGAGATATTATGGTATTTATAATATTTTATTTAATGAAAATTTAAAGATGTTACATTCATGTTTAAAATAATATATCATTTTTAAAATAACGTTATATAGAAGATAAATTATACTATAAATACTGATTTGAAATCTAAAATGTTTATATTTATCATGGTAATTTATTTTTAATTTTTTGGAAAGAAATACTTACATTAACGTTTTATATATGGATGATGAATAAAGTATTTAATTGATAAACAATAAATAAATAAATTTTTACTAAAATTATAATAACCATTAAATTGACAAAATACATTACCAAATATTATTTTTCATATATTTATTCACCATAAACATCCAATGGTAGAGTTATGGACCGTTTGGATACATATTAAATAGATTAAGACAATTATAAAATTTTATTTAAAGTATTGTTAAAATTGTCACAATTATACATTAATAAGTATAAAATTTTTAATGATGGATTTTCAAGAATAAATATTCAACTAAATATATTATTCAGAAATATAGTAAATTTATCTTCAAAATTGTATTTTATTTTTAATTTTTCTTTATTAAATTAGCATATGAAATAATTACAAAATATTGACGCAATAATTATTTTATTAAATGAAATATAAAATAAATGTTATTAAAAATATCTAAATAAATATAATTTTTTATAATTAATTTCTCAAATGAATTTAAAAGATTCACATGACATTTTAGGGATATGATAAAATATTTGGTTCGATAATAACATCTTATCTTGATATTTTTTAAAATCCATGAAATGAATAGTGTCAAATGTGACACAATTGATATTTTTTAAACATAATGATTTATTAAATTATATAAAAATAATAAAACATTTTTAAAAATAGATAATGATTATTATATGGTCTTAAATTTCCTAAATTATTCATTTATGGTCTAATTAACTTCATATAATAAAATAGTTCACACTTTTAATATTGAAATATTTGTTACCCTAGTTAAAAATTAAATAGAGTTACTAATTGTTAATTAAAATGATAATGATAAAATTGAAATAAATACAATTATAAAATTTGTTTTTTATGATATTAATAATTTATAAAATATCATCTTATAAATTGAGATATTTTAATGTTTTTTAAGTGGGTTTTGAGTTTATTATAAATTAATATTTTTGAGGTTTCAAAAAGTGCCCTCAACTCAATTATAAATGGGCACCTCCTCCCTCATTTTTCCACAAACCATTAATCCTTAAAGTTCATATATACTCTGATTTTTTCTCTTCTAAACTTCTCTTGTTATATTATAGAGGTTCTAGTGTTCTCAAAATAACAACTCTAGTTCTATTAAGAGGATATCTAAAGAGAGCATGTCAAAGAAGAGGTAATATTATATAATGATTCTTTCATATATCTTTGTACTTATACTTTTACTTCGTGATTTGTTAAATAATATAATAAAAAATTTAGTATAACTTATATACTGGGATGTTATTATAATTATGAAACAACCATAATCAGCTTTCTATCTGTCTGATGAAAGATGAAATCACAACATGTGCGTACTTACAGCTTACCGTATCCAAGCTGTGGTGTAATCTGTTTTTGACCACCACCTCACTTGGATGGGTATAAAAGTGGATTTAATAACTATATATGATTATTATAAAATTATATTTATTCTTCAATTTTATATACCATACAATTAAAAACCATTCAATGGAAATTCGAATGATATCGACACTCGAGCGTACGTACGACCTATTGTCTTCATGATGCGATGTGATTCATTCTACATGATCTTCAATAAACCATTACCATATAAATGAAAATAATTAATAAATATGGTATATATTATGTTAATATAATTTTATAATGATATAATAATGACCTAATAAGTATAACGTGAACATATTCGACAAAACTTTCATAAGAACATAAAGTAGTTAACGCCCGAATAATGAGTAACAGTGAAATGTTACTAACAAACGATGATAATATAATCAGATATGATATCATAAAAATTAATATGCTTATGTAATGAGTAAATAACATTATTTATATAATTATACATGAGTTTTGGAAACATACGAAGCATATCATACCTAATGTAAGTGATTATTTTTTCTCATATTTATTTTTGTGGGACATATGCCTTATACACCATTTAATTATTTTGTGTGGTGTTTATGTTACCCATTAATTTTTTTGTTATTATTATTATTAATTTTATGATATTTACATATTTATATAATTTTATTTATTATATGAGTCATATGGTTTGACTGATTATGAATTGGTAAGGGAAAACTATGAATATCTCATTTTTATCTGAGATTGTTTATTTTTAAGTATAAATTAGGGTATATTTATCATCAATGTCCAATTTTTCTAAAAATGTTTTCATAAAATTGTTATTATTAGTAGATGTATGTTTAAATCCACTTTTATCCATTTTGACTTTAACTATATAGTTTGGACGGAATCCTTATTTTTTTAACATATGATGTATTTTTTTTACTTTCTCAGAAAAAGTACGAGGAGAATGTTTTTTCCAAATTATATAGCATGAATATATTTTTATGCCTTAAGAAAGCCTCATTTCCATGGAGATTCTATTAAATGATTTCAAATATATTTTATACTAAATTATTTTCTTTTAAAATATCATGTAATTTTAAACATAGAAAACAATTTATTTCAGTAATTAAGCTCAAGGGTTTCTTCAAAATTATTTTCCAAATTAGATGACATAGGGTTTTGTTTTAATCCCTATTATTACATTAATTTGATTTTTTTATGATGTAATTATGTTTATGAAATCCATTTATCTTGTATGGATTATGTTATAATGGAATTATGTTTAAGAAACCCATTTTATTTCTTTGGTTATGCTATGATGAATGATTTTTATTTTTGTGGAACATATAAGAATGATTTAACTAAGAGATGGGTGGGGCCTATATCTCCCTCCAATTAATTGGTTAAATATTTATATCTCATGATATAGAAATTACTAGAATGACAAGTAAATTTGGTTCCGTAATACTGGGCTAGAACAACAAGTAAATCTGGTTCATTAATACATGGATGGAATGAAAAGTAAACCCGGTTCAGTAATGGAATGTGTCCACTGTGATGGTATTGGAAGTAATGACATGAATATAATTATAATCATATTATGTTCTAAATTGTTTTCCCCAATTCCATGTTTTATACCAATGATATTTTATCATGGTTAATGTCTCTTTATGATTAATTCCATACTTACTGCCAAGATTTATTTCATGACTCCTGATTTTGATATTTAAACTTTATGTTCATGTTTTTACATTGTTATGTTTATGGTTTGTTTTATGTTAAAAATGTTTACCCTTAATGAGCATTTGAGCTCACCTTTTTTATGTTTTATTTTCCACAGGATATAAAGAAATTTTTTAGGAAAGAATACATAAGGGGAAGATATTTATGGGAGATGTTGTAGATATTTCACCAAGTTAGAAGATTATGTTTTGAGTTTCCAAAGGCACTAAACTGATACAATATTTGGGAGTCTGTTTCTATAATTTATTAAGTATTTATAAAAAGTAATGTAATGTCTATGTACATCATGCCTGGGTTGTTAGAGTTGGTATCAGGCCGAAGGTTTACATAAAATTTGGAAACTAGGATGCAAAAATATAAGTGATATCCCTAGAGATATTTCTAACGTATGTCTAGGGATATCCCTAAGAGTAATTATAACTATAGGTTACAGTCCTAGAATATTAGTAATGATCATAAATAACCTAGGATTAAAACTATGATGTTAGATATTGAAAATAATCCCCCTTGATTTTGTTGTTTTTCTATAATGATTTTTGCCTCTCACGCTATTCTTTTTGGGTTTTGGAAAATAGCTGGAAACATGATGATTTATGTTAATGGAGAATATGACAGACAATGGAATGGTATTTCGCATGAGAAACTAAATAAAATTAGAGTTAAATGGTGAAACATCATTATTATTCCTAATCAGAAATCTCATAATATGATCAAAAATCTCAACATTGGCGAGTTTTATGACCCAACTAACATGATAATAAAGTATTTTCATGGTTATCATATGGGAAAGAAAGTTCATTTTCCCTCATATAAATCATGTGGGAAGAGGCTTCATGGAGAATGTTTCAATGGAACTGGAAGATGATTTCGGTGTGGAAAAGGACACCAAGGCAGTAATTTCAAAATAAATGGTTCAATTAACAAAATGGAAAAAGATAATGGTATTTCTAAGACATCAAATAAAATTTAATGTTTTAAATGTGGAATGTACACACATTATGAAAATCAATTCCCTAAGGGAAAATATCATTTATAGAATTACAATGGTCATATGGGGAGTATTTATGTTGATGACAACGAAGAGACTACAAATGATATATGAGATAAAATAAATGTTGTGGAATAAAATAATGAAGCTCGATCAATGGTTTAAAAAGATAGTATAATTATTGCACGATTATCAAGAATAATTTTTGAATAAGTTATTTTATGGTATTATGGAATAATTAAACATCTAAAAATTTATACACTATTATTTTTTATTAATTATTTCAATGTACCTATTGAATAATACCAGTAACCATGAAAGGTGATTGAAATATTTTTGTAAAAAACCTGACATGTGCATAATGAAAGGATATGGAGACAATGAGATGTTTCATAGTATTAATGACCTATAGACTTAAATAATGGAAAATTGATATCATGGTTTGATTATATTTAATTTTTGGCATTTTTGGATGGTTGAAAGAGTTCATCTTGACAGAATGCATGTTTTCACTATGGTTCTATGATAATTTATGTTATTATCATGTTTCAAGAGAACATGATTATGTTATTCACATGATTTAAATAGGACAACCAAGAACTACCTTGTGAGATATTTTAGATAAATGATTAGTTAATTTAGTTCACATCTTTTTAATGTTTTATATTTTTAGTTTTTGGAAGGATTGTAATGTTATCCATTTGTAGATAGTGTAAGTTATATTCTGGTAGAAGTTGGTTAGATTAATGTATTATCTAACTATAGGTGTCCTTATGCATAGTTGATTACCTATGCTATCTATTTTGTTGATACATATGGAATGATCTATAATTCTATTTCTAGATCAGGTAATACTTCAAGAATGAAAAATTCAACTTCATTTCATTATATAAGAAATTAAGGGGAAATTGTTCAAGGCATGAAAAAACGTGAGATTTTACCAAAATAATTTAAGTATTTATTATTATGAAAAATTATTCATATTTAGTAAAATGATCTTGGAAACAAAAAAATTATTATCCTAGTACCTTCTTATTTGATGAATCATATGGTCCATTAAATCATTGATGATTTATGGCATTCTAGTATATAACTTCCCCCAACACTTATTCTCTATCAATATCCATCAGAACTTGATGGATCAATTTCTATTCTATATCCATGTTTTTACTTAACAGCTTTGTTCTCATATGTGGAAACCCAGTGATGAGTTAATTTGGTTAACCATTATATTTCTAACATTCCTTTTTAAAATGAAGCTTTAGTATTCCTTTTTATTACGACGTGTTCTATAAATGAATCTTTAAAGTAGTAAACCTTTTATAACCCTTATGAATTTTAAGGGGGAAATTCATTTTATTGGGGGTATAATGTAACACCTTGAGATTTTATGAAATAGATCTTTTAAATTTCTTTTATGTCTTCTATTATACACTACAAAAATATTAGCTTGCACTATACACAACACCATATTAGCTAGCAGTATAAGAAACACTATACATGGCTTGTGTTACAAAAGATTTCAAGATATTTGGATATAATTCATTTCACGCAACACTGAGTATAGATTTTTTCAATGTATAAAATAACTATGTTTGGATTATGTCATAATAAACAACAAAGGAAGATTTCACTAAACACAACACTAACTTGGCTTGGGTTACACATAAAAGAACCCTTTCTCTATAACATGCATTGTACGCAATACCGAGTTTCACTAAAAAATGATATATTATCAAAATATTATTATTTAATTGGATATAAACTAGCTATTATGAATATTATTAACCACATTTTTATTTTTATATAATATTAAAATACATCTTATATATTAACTAAAACATGGTATAAGAACAAAATTAATTTTTCGGATAAATGAAAACAATTTCAAACAACTATTTCTTGACACCTTTTGATGGTGCACCCATTTAAATATAGTTTTGGAAACTTTTTTATATTAAATTAGACTAAATAAACTTCTTATTTTAGTATGGAATATAATAATTTAATTAGGTTGATTTTTTCCTTGTATGTTTCATTTTTTTAAGAATTGTGAAAATATGGATTTTTTAAGGCACTAAATAGTAAAATTATGTTCTTGACTATTTTTAAATTTTAATTAGTAAATATTTATCCAATTGTTGTTTTTATAAATTATTTTATTCATGAATTTATTTTAAAAAATATTTTCCAATTAAAAGGGTCATTTTTTCAAAAACTGCTTTCCAAATATTTTAAAGGTTTAATTTTAAATTTAATTATGAAAATAAAATGTATTGAATTTTGAAAAATGGATATAAAATTTGGATTCAAGAGTTCCAATTTTGGTAAGTATGTCCCTTTTTGTTTTGACCAATATGAATAGTAAGCACGGTAAATTTCATTACTAGAGTAAAGGGTAAATTAGGCAATTGGGGTTAAAAATAAAATTATAATGACTATAAAATGACCAAAAAAATGAAAAAAAAATTATTTGATGAATTAAATTAGACCCCTAATACTCAAGGATCTAAATTATATCCTTTAATGGACACTTGCCCATGAAAATGACTTAAATAATATTTAAATCAACGAAAGACACAAATTGTATTTTCTTTGCCTTTAATATCAATTATGTATCCACATATTGACAAATGGGTGGTATCAAAAAACCTAAATTTTAATTTTTAACTTAATAAACCTATTTCCTAGATATAAATTTATTTTTAAAATTTTGGGCCCATTTGGAAGATGTTACAGTATTTATAATATTTTATTTAACAAAAATTTAAAGATGTCACATTCGTGTTTTAAATAATATATCATTATCAAAATAAAGTTATAATGAAGATAAATTATACTATAAATACTTATTTGAAACCTAAAATTCTTATATTTATTATGTTAATTTATTTTTAATTTTTAGAAAATAAATAATTACATTAATGTTTTATATATGGTTGATGCATATATTATTTAATTGGTGAAAAATCAATAAACTAATTTTTATTAAAATGATAATAACCATTTACGTGCCAAAATAACATTACCAAATTTTATCAGTCGAGTATATATTGAACATATGAATCCAATGGTTGTGTTATGGATCATTTGGAGCCATATAGAATAGATTAATACAATTATATTAGTTTATTTAATGTAGTGTTAAAATTGTCACATTCATACTTTAATAATTATATAATTTTTAATGGTGAATTTTCAACCCGATATATTAAAAAAATATTATTATGAAATAGAGTAAATTTAAATTCAAAATAGTATTTTATTTTTATTTTATTCATCAAATCAGTATATTAAATAATTACACAATATTTATGTAGTAATTGTTTTATTAAGGGAAATATCAAATAAATGTTATTAAAAATATTAAAATAAATAAAATTTGGGTTAATTAATTTGTAAAATGAATTTTATATATTCTATTGACCCCTTATATATATGATAAAATAATTTTTTTCTAGGATAAAATATTATCTTAATATTTTTAAAAATCCATGAAAAGAGTAGTATCAAAAGTGACAAAATTGATATTTATTCAAAATAATGATTTATTAAATTATTTAATAATCATGAAACAAATTTAAAAAATAAATAATAATTACTATATGGTCTAAAATGTATTATATTATTAATTTATGTTATAATTGACTTCAAATATTTAATTATGTCACCCTTTTATTATTGAAATAGTTGTTACCCTAGTCAAAAATTGAATAGAATAACTAAGTGTTAATTGAAATGAAAATGCTAAAATCAACATAAAAAATTTTCTAAAATTTATTGTTTTATGATATCAATTCCCTATATCATCTCATATTATAAATTGAGTCATTTTGGTGGTTTTTAAGTGCGGTTTGATTTTATTATAAATTAATATTTTTGAGATTTCCAAAAGTGCCCCACACATCAATTATAAAAGGGAACCTCCCCCCTCATTCCTCCACAACTCATTAAGACTTCAAGGTAGTTTATACCCTAAAAATTTCACTTCTTAACTTCTTTGTTTATATTCTAGAAGTTATGTTCTCTTCAAAAGACCATCTCTAGTTTTATTAAGAGGATATCTAAAGAGAACGTCAAGGAAGTGGTAATCTCCTCTACTGATTCATTCATATTTCTTTCTACATATACTTATAATTCATCAATTGATTCATTATATAATAATAACTCTTGTAGAACTTATACAATAAGATGTTATTATAATTATGAAACAACCATATTCAACTTTATATCCATCCTAGGAATGATTAAATCACTACTTGTGCGTACGTACGACATATTGTCTACACGTCATAGTGTAATCTATATTTCACCACCACCTTACTTGGATGGGTATAAAAATATTTGTATTAACTATATATGATTATTATAACATGATATTGATTTGTAAATTTTATACACCATCCACTTGAATACCATCCAACAACTATTCGAATGATATCAACGCTCATGTGTACATACGACTTACGGTCTCCACGATGCGATGTGATTCATTATACATGATATTAATTAAATAATAACCATATAAATGTAAATAATAGATATATAGGGTATATATTATGTTAATTTCAATTTAGAATGATATAACTATGACCTAAGAAGGAGAACAGAAACTTATTCCACAAAACATGCATGTGAACATAAAGCAGTTAACACCTGAATAACAAGTAACAGTGGAATGTTACTAACAAACGATGAAAATATATCATATATGATATCATAAAATGACTATTATTCTATAAGGAGTTAATAAAATTATATAAATCATTATACAAGAGGTTCAAATACATACAAATCATATCAGACCTAAGGTAATGGATTATTTTTCTTCACTTTTATTTCTGTGGGATATAGGCCTTATACACCATCTAATTATTTTTTGTGGTGTTTATGTTACCCATGAATGTTATTATTATTATTATTATAAAGGTTATGATATTTAAATATAAATATAGGTTTCTTTATTTTATGATGGATACAATTTGAATGATTATAAATTGGTGAGGGATAACTTTGAAAAGGTCATTTTTATCTGAGATTGTTTATTCTTATGTATTTATTGAGGTATATTTATCATCTATGATCATGTTTTATAAAAATGTTTTCATAAAATTTTTACTATTATTATATGTACATTTAAATTAATTTTTACCATTTTTTACTTTTACTACATAGTTTGGAAGGAATCTTTCTTTTGTTTACCATATGTTGTACTTTTTTATTTTTTCGGCAAAAGTAGAAGGAGAATGTTTTTTAACTTATACACCATTAATGGGTTTTTACATATTCAAAAATCATTATTTCCATGAATCTTCCGTTAAATTATTTCAAGTTTATTTTCTACTAAATTATTTTCTTTTAAAATTTCATGGTATTTTGATAATAGAAATCATTTTATTTCAAGAATTAATATCAAGTGTTTTATTGAAATTATTTTCCATCTAATATGACATAGGGTTACATTTATATCCCTATTATTAATTTTATTTTATTATCTTAATGATGGAATTATTTTTATGAAACCCATTTATCTTTTATGGATTATGTTATAATGTAATGATTTTTAAGAAACCAATTTATTTTCTTGGGTTATACTATGATGAATAATTTATGTTTTTTTGAGAAATGTAAGAATGATTTAACTATGAGATGGGTGGGACCTATATTTAACTCTATTGCATTGGGTGAAGATTTATATCTCATGATATAGACATGACTATAATAGAAATAAAAATCAGATCATTAATGGACTTCTTCCACTATGATGGTCTTGGAAACAATGACATTAATACAATGGTAATCATATTATATTCTTATCTATTAACCCCAATTCCATGTTTTATACCAATGCTATTTTACCCTTGTTAATTTTCCTTTATGATCTATGCCTTACGTACTGATAAGATTTATTTCATGAATCATGATTTTGATATTTAAATTTATGTTTATGTTTTTACTTTCTCATGTTTATGGTTGGTTTTATGTTCTCAATGTTTACCCTTACTGAGTATCTGAGCTCACCCTTTTTATATTTTATTTTCCCCAGGATATAAATAATGGTATTAGGTAGGAAAAAAGGGGAAGATAATTATGGGATATGTTGATGATATTTCACCAAGTTAGAAGATTATGTTCTAATTTTTCAAAGACACTAAACTAATAAAGTTCTTGGGAATCTGTTTGTGTCATGTATTAATTATTCAGAAAAAGTAATGTAATGTACATGTATGTAAAGCTTGGGTCGTTAGAGCTTTGTATGGAGTAATCTGAATACTCGAGTGAAAATTATTATTGTATGAGAACTCATCCAATGAGAGATAATTATCCCATCAACCATTTAATTCCATTGAGAAATATCATAGCATTTACTTGAGAGTTAGAATAGTACTTTCAAATTGGACATTAGTTTGGGGAATATGGGACGTGCTGAAATTCAATTCAGTACTCAAAGCTTGTAGAAGACTACTTCAAAACTTATATGTTAACCTGGAATCATGATCAGAGATGATAGAAAGTGGAACACCATGCATCCTCACCAATTTCATTACATATATTGTGGAATTTGTTTAAGGGAGATATTCCCAAATAGTGATAAAATTTCCATCCTTGGTGAGTCGATCCACAAAACCCAAATCACATTGTTTCATTTGAAATTATTTAGAGACCAGGAAAAAGACCATAGTTACATTATATCATTTCCACATGGGTATTGGAAATGGTTGCATCATACCTTTGTACTTCGGCTGCTCTAAATTAACTCGATGACATACTAAAAATATTGAGATATACTCCACAATCTCATTATTCATGTTGTCTGACCAGAAATGTTCTCAATAATCTTGGTACATGTTGGTAATTTTATGATTTCTATAGATTGTTGATCTATGTGAATTATCCAATAGATCTTTTTTATCTCAGGGTATGGAGGCACAAATATCCTAGCTACAAACTAAATCACACCATCATTATCTATGAGTAACTCAAGTATTATTCCTTCCTTCACTACATTCGCCTTCTTTTATAACTCCAAATCATTCCTTTTTTTCTTTCATGATCTTATATTAGATAAATGTTTGTGTAACCATTTGGTCAAGGTATGATTTATTCCCAAGTATTATGTTTTCCAAATCCATCCTTTTCATATCCATGATGATAGGGTCTTTCCCAATCTGCATCATGGATAGAGTTATCAGTTATTTTTTCCTAACAACATTAGCTACCATGTTCGCATTTCCAAAATGGTAGTGAATAGAGAAATCATGGTCCTTTTATAGTTATAACCACATTATTTGACTCTGGTTGAGCTCCTTCTGTGTGAATATAAACTTTATACTCTTTTGATTGGTATATATGTCACACCACTCACCTTAGATGTTGTGATGCCATATTCTCAATGATAAAATCATAGATGATAACTCCAGATTATGATTCAGGTAGTTTCGATCATAGATATTCAATTGTTATGAGGTTTAGGCTGTCACATTACCCTTCTACACAAGTACACAACCTGATCCTTTCATGGAAGCATTATAGTATATCAAAAAACGTTCTCCACTTGTAGGTAGTTTGAGTATAGGTTCAGGGATTAGCCTATTATATATCTCCTTGAAACGTTCCTCTCATTATTTTTTCCATTTCTAATTTACCCCTTTCATTGTTAACTTCGTTAAAGGGTTATAAAATCTGGATAAATTTCTCTAAAAACATCTGAGGTACCTGTATAATCTATGAAAACTATAGATTTCCATGTTAAAATTAGGTCTAGGAAATTCGTCAATTTCCATTGTTTTTGAAGGGTCTATAGAAATTCAATCACTTATGATAATGTGTCCTAAGAATGTGACATGTTATATCAAAAATTCATACATGTTGAACATGGGGTAAAATTTATCCTTCCTTAATGTCTTTATATTTATCCCTAAATATTCTTTTTGTTCCTATTACCTCATGGATTAGTTGAGAATATCATTGATGAAAACTACCAAAAAAAATTAAAGGTAGTGTTTAAATAATCTATTCATCAAATCCATGAAAATTGCATGGGAATTAGTTAGTTCGATGTGAATCACTAGAATCTAATAATTCCCATACCTTATATGGAATGTATTATTATTAATATATTCCTTATTCACCTTCAGTTGATGACATCTAGAATGAGTATCCACATTTGAGAAGTATTGAGATCCTCTTAGCTTATTTAACAATTCAACAACAAATGGAAGATGATATTTGTTCTTTATGGTGACCTTTTTGAGCTCCTGGTAATCTATACACAATGGAGTAGATCCATACATTTTCATTATGAAAATAACTAATACGCCCTATAGTAAATCAATATAGAATATGAACCCTATTTAAAAATGATCTTCCAACTTATTCATTAACTCCTATAATTTGATAGGGGCCATCCTATAGGGACATTATGATATAGGAATGAATTTGAGTATAAGTTCTATTGAGATCCGTACCTCATGATCCAAGGGTAGTCCATGTAACTGTTCAAGAAATAAATTATAGTATTCCCTCATAATGGGAATTTACTCCATGTTGACACCGCCCGTTGACTCAACCTTTTGAGAATGTTATTCTTCTTCATAGGGTATTAACACCAAAACTTTTGAGGGATTTTCTAGTGGAGATTAAGGATCTTCCTTGAATTTGTAGATGATTATGGGATTGTTTGGTATAAGAAATGATATTTCATTTTTCTGATATTCGATTTCTACTCTATATAATGATATCAAATCCATTTCCAGTATAGTGTTTAATTCCACCTAGGGATGTAATACAAGATTTATTGGAAGAATCATCCCACACGTGCTAACATGAGAAGAGTACAACACTTGGGTTGAAATTACTTCACTATTAGCTGTTTTTATGGATATTTCTACATCAATGTATCCTGGATTCAATTTAATAGTTTTGAAAAAAACTAAGTTTAAACAGAATGTGTAGAAACATAATATAATATTTATTTTTCTATTCTTGAGTTAATATGAAGTATACCTTGTTGGACTTCATTTTATTTCTTGTATATTATTTCTTCTTATCCATTGTCCTATGTGTCTACTGACATTGTCTATACTCAACAAGTTGAGGCTTCATGTATTGGCTTTCATAGTTCCTATTCCCTTTATAATTGTAGAATTGAACGATGTGTGATTATATCCATTCCTCCATCATATTGGTTATATTCTTTATATAAATTTGACATTCATGAGATTCGTAGACTTTTCTCCCACACTTGAATCATTTCCATGTCCCATTTAGGAAAATACCATGATGTTTGTTCCCACATTATTGATAAGTGGATGGTTGGATCCTCTTTCTTCCTTTTTCATTTGACCCCCAGGATGAAACATCATTCTTTTATTCTTATCTCCATAATCATGGGACAATTATTTAAATTTCATAACTACATTGAGAGCACATCATACCACTTCTTCATAACTAATAATGTATCTAATATCTATATCCTTTCGAAGGTGTGGTCTTAAACCACTAAAGAATCTATATATTTTTCTATCAAATTTGAAAAAAAGACCTTGGGCATACCTTGAAATCCTTGTGATGTCTTGTTCATAAGCCATGACATATTTAACTTCCTATCGATTGGACCCTATTAATTCTATCTCTATCCATGTAAGAATAATTTAAGGGAAATAATTGTTAAGAAATATTTTCTTAAGGTGTTACCACTCAATATCTTCCATTTATTCTTTGTATTTTTATTATTTATCAACACGCACCATTGATTGGACTCTCCCTCTAAATGATAAACAACTAGAGTCACCTTATCCCTCTCAGAATAGTGGATCATAGAAATGATATTCTCTATTGAGTTTACCCATTGATTGATAATGAGCGGATCAAAATATAAACTAAATGCCGGTGGTCATTGCCGCATAATGTAGTCAATGGTTAGATACTCATTCTTAGGTTAAGGTGGACATTCTATGTGGTTCAAGTTATTATTCATATCATGATATATATGGGTAAGAATTGCTAAATGTTTTAGACTCCACCTCTAATGGAATTTGGGGATGTCATTCGGGAAATCATTTCATTTACCCTCAGATGATTTATTGTCCTGGTTTCTACCAGTTCCCACAATTTTATAAACAAGAAAATGGTTGATCAAAAATTAAGCCAACAAAGAATTTAATACAAAAGGAATATCTTATGGGATCCCTATATTAATAACTTTTACAAGAAAACTTCATATATATTATCTTATACTTATTGTTTTCACTAACATTATCAAATTCAAATTCCCAAATTAACTAAACTATGCTATGATACCTACTATAGTGACATTAAATTTATTTACATTAGTATAACATCATTTAAAAGATAAAAAACATAATAGGGGTAAAAAATTAAGATCCAAAAGTTTCATTTCTTGGTCAAATTAGTCACATAAATAACTTTTATAATAATAAAACATACTCATTTATTTAAAATCTTATTATTTATTCCTTTAAAGCTCATGTTCTCCTTAGTGCAAGTAGTCACATGTGGATATAAATTAAAGAGAATGGGTGAGTTAAAATCTTAGTGAATGGATGAATAAAAGGAATGAATCAATAAAACATGAGTGAGAATAATAATCATCATCATAACATAAAAATAGGATCATCATCAACATTATGGGGGAAACATTTTATAAAAACATGGAATGTGTCAATACATAAAAATGAAACATCATGTCCTTGTTGTCAAATGACACACATTGTTGTGAAAAAATAAATCATCATTTTGATGCATACAATATGTGAATAATAATAAAAGCATTATCATAAAGAGATATAGCATCATGTTCATTCGTAATACACATCATCTCATGAGATACACCACATTACCCAATACATAAGAGGGATATATAATTCTGGACCCAACCGTCACATAATAATATTTAGATAATCATAAATGCCACATAGAACATATATCAATCAATGTCATGAAGTAAAACATGTAAGGTAATGGGTTTAATAATAATTTGATCAACTATGAATAAAAGTTTGGTTCCAAAATGAAACATGGAAGAAAATATTTCAAAGAAGATTCATCGTTCTTGAGTGAGAAGAAATAACTCAATAGGATTCATAATGTGTTTTGGATAGAGGAGTTAATATGGAATTTTTTTTATTTTCAATATAATCAGATTAGAAACATATATATACCTAAAAATATAAAAATAATGAAATTAAATTAAATTTAAATAACATTTAAGGAGTATTCATAACATTGATGACGTCAAAGAGGGATAAACCCAAGGAAGGGATTTGAGTTTGATGATCCCCTTACCTTATATCTATATGTGTTCTGCAATTGAACTTAATATCCCAAATAATAATATAAAATTAATTATTTAAAAAATAAAGAACCTATTATAATTTTATTTATTTATTAGAACATTATTAAGTTTGGTTACAGATATTTCAATGAGTTATATAGTTCAATTTTTCTCATTCTGGGAGTGTTTGTTTGATGTTTTATGGTATATTCCATTAAATATAAATATGTGACATCTTTTAAGATATAATAAAATGATATAAGTTGAATTAAATGGTGTTAATATACATAAAAAATTATAAATGACCTCATATGTCATTTTTTTATATACGGATGATTCATTAGAAAAAACATTAAAGAAAAATATTTAATTTATTTTGGAAAGTTTTATGACCATCTTAAACCAATGTAATTTTATTTAATAATATGTTTATATATTGGTTCCAAAACATGATAAAACATAGAAATTGTATATTATAATATGATTTAACCCTAATAATGATTAATGACCATCCTTAAAGGAGTTAATATAAAAACAACTTGTCGTCGAAGAACGCTGTGAACTGACACGTCACAGACGATTTTTCATTTTAAAAATAAAAGGATAAGAGAAGACATTTTATGAATTTTATTCCATTAAAAAAATAAAATTCTAGTATATATATGCTACTAGAGTTATCATGATGTTTCAGATATGGGAGGTGAGAATATTGTAGAATAAATAAATAATTTTGAGGAGAAAGAATGAGGATTTTACCTATTGAATGTTGTCTCATTGAGAACATTCTTATAGAACCAGGGTTTGACCTTTTTTGGGACCAGTAGGTCTTGGATGTGTGGAAAATTATTTGGAGGGTAATCGGTCTAAATTTATATAATATAAAAACCTTATAAGGTTTAAGGAGAATGGCTGGTGAGGGGTGGTATCTATAAGGGAGGAGAGGGGTATTTTCTATTTATTTTATTCATTTGTTATTGTTTTTTCCCTAGACTATCAATAGTGGTGACTACTATGAATGAGTAAATAAATTGTTTCATTAGATGTCTAACCAATGGTTTCTTACATTAAAAATGAATCAAAAATTCATTTATTTACTTATAATGTTAACTATTGTAAATTACTATATTTCACTACTCACAAAAAAACTAACTATTTTAGAAAATTTCGAAAAATTCACCCTAACAAATTTTACAAATATAGATTTCTAAATTGGACACCATTTTATGAAAATAATTTTTTCAATATGTGAAATTTTATTTTTAATTAAAATCATTATTTATCAAAAAAATATTGATTTTAATAGGATAACCTATTTTACGAAACATTGGAAATTAATTAGGGTCTCATAAAATTTTATTAAAGTTATAATAAAAAAATATTAATTTATCAATCCATTTTAGCAAAATAATTTTTTAAGAATTATATTAATTAGAAAATTGTAAATAAACATATACATTTCATAAATATACAAACACTTAATTTTTCATTTTTAAAACATTTATTTGTATTTACCATGATATAATTATATCATATTTTATTTTATAAAATGAATTTATTTTATTTATACATTCCTTGGTGATTTTATTATTCTATTGGCCAAAATACTATTTTTAATGGCCATATTACTATTCCAATGATCCTTTTATTATTCCATCAGTATAGATTCATTTATATCTAGATATAAAACATATTTATATCATCATTTATGATAATAATTTATTTATTGGGTTTTATGTGCTATGTATGTTTTATATACTATATTACATAACTATATGAAGTGATTTCCATTTATAAAATTCTGGGTCGTTACCTTAAATAAACACTATGTCGAGAGATTGTTTCCCACACAACACAGAACTAAAATGATTAGTGACATATTAGATAAATATTATAAATAAAATTTATGAAAAGTAGAGCATCAAGAAAATAAAATTATTGTAATCAATTAAAATTCATAAAAAATTAGCTACGAATAATTAAATTATTAAAAATGGATTTTTCTATAAAAGTATTTCTTCCGTAGATGTTTTATTTTTATTTGAGATATTAAATTATAAATATTATAAATTTAATCTTTTAAAATGATTTTTTAGATTACTCATATCAAATATTTAATTTCTATGAATTTTTATTATTATAAAATAATTGATTATATGATGAATTGTAAAAAAATAGTGTTTTTCCAAAATAATGAATTTTATTTATTTTTTAGTATTTAAGAAAGACCTATACTTTCAATAGATCACATATATATCTAAATAATTTTTTTAACATTTTAATGATATTTTATTAAAATTATGATACCTATATTTTATCTAATAAAACTATAATAATAATGTACTTTTATTAACAATTATTTTTAATATTTTCATTTAATTAAATAAATTGAATGTAAAATTATGTATTGTAATTAATTTAAATATTTTTTATGATAATTATATTTATGACATTGAATCTTATATTTTTTATATTTAATTATTAGACATATATTTTTATCTTCAAAACACATTCCTTCTAAAAAATAGTGTTTATGTGATATGTGCATTTATTTTGATATTAATGTTTCACACTAATATTATTTCATAAAATAGTTTAAATTTTTTAAATAATAAAATTAAAATTATTTTAAAATAAAAATTTAATTTTATTCATTAAAATTAATTTCTATGGCTAAAAATTAAATTACCCTATATAAAGATAAAATGGTAAAAATTGATTTAAAAATAGGAAATGACACAAAACATGTAATTTTTAAAATGGATGGTTGATGTGTGTCTTGACTAAAAATCACATCTCCTTACTATTATCCCTTTGATCTGTTTACCATTGAATTATAACATTACATTATTGAAAATGTAAATTGTGTTTCCAAAATATCCCCCTCTTCACCTATAAAAGAAGATCATTCCACATCTTCATGTTACACCCCTTCCTTCAAATATATTTCTAAAAAATGTTAATTTTTTTATTCTTAGAACCCTACCTCAATTCAATAAGCATACAATCACCATTAGTTAGCTTATGGCCTCCATTAACAATGAGATTTCTTATAGTAAACGTAAGCTCCCCATGAATGTATTGCCTCATTCTTAATCATTTTGTTTTAATCCTCCCCTTATAAAATTTTTATAAATAGACTACTATTATTCGATATATATAATATTTAATTATATTAAATTAACAGCACTTATTTATTCATTTCTATCCACTAATAAAAATAGTGGAACACATATATCATGCTCGTGTGGACAACAACCCCCAAAAATCATCATCATTCATTTTAATAACCAACAATGGTTTGCTGTGGTGATGGATTTTATGAATAAATACGGTCTCTATAATATATTTTTGATTCCGAAATTAGAAATTAACATCACCTTTAAATCCCACAAATTCTTTGAAAAATAAAAATGTCATCATGTATATGTGAAAACAACCACCTCCATTATTTCCATGTCTTATTTAAAAAAAAATGACATTTATAATATTATTAATGTTTTTAAAGTATAAATAATTTCATACTATCCTCTAATTCTATGTAATAATGGAAAATTAATACGTCTATACTACCACATTAACCAATGTGATATAATTTTATTAAATTTAGTATTTTATTATTATTCCAAACCTTTTTAAATGTAATTTATCACCTTAATAACATTGAAATAATCCCATTATACTTCTTTAATAACGATCTTATAAATAATTCACCCCATAATCTTACTTATCCATTAATTATAGAATGTTCTGGTTTTTAGCTATTTTACCACCTATATAAACAATAATATATATATATATATATATATATATTGTTTGACTATAAAAAATAATCAATGGTGGTATTGGGTAATAATAAATGAATAATAATTTTATGGTTCTTTAAATTTAATATTACGAGTTTTATATGTTATATTGATAATAAACTATCTATGTAAATTTAACAAAAAAATGAACGTTTCATGTTAGATTTCATAATTAGTGTCCATTTTTCAAATAAATTAGCACATATAAATTTTGTAATAATAGAATAATAATATAAATGAAACTCTATATATATAAATATTTTGAAACAATTTTATAATGCCTTCAAGTAATTTCATTATAAAAAACGAGTTTCAGAAAAAATGACTGTACAAGCTTGAGTATCTGACATAAGTAAAAAAAAATTAAGATAAATAAAATTTGGTAACAAAAAAATGTTAGATTAAGTAATATAGATGAAAAAATTTATTAATAAATATTTTTGCAATCTCAAGTTGATTATCAATGTAGTTATGTGCAATCATAGAATGAATCTAAACTGTGGTAAGTGTTTCCCACCACAAATTTTCTCCCATTGATACATGTTCCTCATTGTACACCATGATTTATTTTGAATGGTGTATCAACTTGTGATTTAATATTTTATCTAACAATATTTTAATTATTATAGATATTGAAAATTTCATTGGATATTATATCCTTCCAGGTGTTTGGAATCAAAAACATTTATGGTTGTAAGTGGTTCACTGTCTCAAATTTAATTTAATGATACATGTTGGATATTTCACTCCATTATTTATCTTTTGAGTTTATACTCTTCCTTGTTGATTTTTTAGTTAAATATCACCCATTTAAGGAGATTTTAATATCTATTTCATCATCCTGTTATCAAGATCGTTGGATTTCTGTGTTACCAATACCATAAGGGTTTGGTTGAAAAAACCCATTTTCAAATAGAAACTTTTATTGAATTATAATCCATAGGGGGTCTTTGTACACAATTATTTCTAAAACTATTATCATTATATTCTAATCTTATAAGGCCTTGGCCTTAAACCTTACTTAATATTTAATTAAATGAATAATTCACATTGAGGATCTTTTCAGGTTTAGAGTTTTAGAGAATTAGAACATAACTATTACATCTCAAAAGATTAAAAAGTAGACACTTATACTAAGTTTCTATAGAATAAAAAACTCTTAAAAAGAAACATGTCTAGTTCCATGTTTTTTATAGCATGACTTTACCTTGATCCCATCCTTGACCCTATTCCACATTAAGTCCTGTGAAAAAAATTTCAAAAAAACTTGGGGTGAGCACAAAAAGCTCAGTAGGGGATACACAATGAATGAAAACTATTAGTTTATCAAAACAACAAGTAAACCATGTATACTTTATCAAAGTAATACTTTTCACCTTTATTAAGTAGTAAAAACTCTTCACTGAATAAAAGATCATTACTTACCCTTTTGTAACCAAAATATTTCCATAAAACCCATATAAAGATCACATAACATATAAAGGTAACTTGGGACATAAACATACTTAAATGGAATAACCATACGGTCGACTTCCACACATATCACTTAATGGAATAGCCATACGGCCGACTTCCATACCCAATGCATTGGAGGTTATAACGTAACTACCCGTCCTAGTATTCACGGCACCACCCGTCATAATGTTTATCACGTAACCACCCGTCAAATGTCCAAGTACCAATATAAAATCAGAAAACATAAAACAAATATAATGGAAAGAAAACATTTCCACACTTTGATAACAATATATCACATAAATATATTGACATAAAAAATCCATTATAAAAACCATTTTCAATACCAAAATACATAAAAGATTATATGGTATTTATTTCATTTTAAAAACATTACGGCTTGTTGAGGAAGCCAAAGACTAAATAATACTTGTGGTGGCAGAGACGTCATTGTCACCGCATACGTACGACAAAAACATTTCCTTTTTTCGTTTAGTAAAATGCTTCGTATAAAAATACTCCTTTTGAATAAACATAAAAGTCAAAGGGGTTTATACACCGTATTAAAGAAAGTGGTGTATAAAACAAAAATATGCCTCATTGAAAGGAGATTGAGACGAAGTCCCTTACCTCAGGTCCGACTTGACTCGATCATTCTTTAACATCCGGAATAATAAACTTGAGTTAATTTCTACTTGATTAAGAACCTTTTTAAAGTTAATTATTCCTTTTATATCACTTATTACCAGGTTATCAACATTATGTAGTCATTTAAGTTGATAACGGTCGTTTGTCGATATTTGGTACTTGAGTCAAAAGTGAAATTCTTACAATTACATGATGTTCGTGTGGTCAAAGGATTATTATATCCAGAATTATATTCATGATTTGGATATCATATATATCATATATATCTAGCATATACATGTATTTATAATAATACATAATCATTTAGAGGTAAGAAATGAAATTCACCGTTCATGGAGACGGTAAGCCGTACGTATGCATGAACACTACTTTATTTTCTATGTCATATTAATGGAATTAAAACTAAATAAGTGGTATGTATATTTTAATTCCAGAATTATATTCATCATTTAGATGTATCATAGATAATATGTATCCATTATATACATGTACTTATAAAAGTACATTACATTTGGGGTTAAGAAATGAAATGCACCGTTCATGGAGACGGTAAGCCGTACGTACGCATGAACGCTACTTTCATTTCTATCTCATACTTTAATGGAAATAAATATTATGATATAAAGGTATATTATAATTCCAGTATAACATCATATATAATAACTTTAAATCCATCCTTTATACGTCCCACATATGGCATTAACGAATCAAATCACTTTGAGGGGGCGGTAGTCCGCACTTCCTAAAATGAAGATATCGTGTATACCCATAATGGAAGCCATAAAGGTATGCCATAAATGAAAAATACAGAAGATTAAGGAAAACATAAAAATATTATATATCATATATAAATATAGTGACATCTTAATGGCCACCTTTGGAGGTGTTAGAAGAATATTGAACAATCATCGTTTCGTGTGGCAGAAATTCGCCATCCACAGAAACAGTATGTTCTTAAACCATTAGATGTAGGTGTGTGTAAGTGCAGCTCGAATGTTTCGTATAACAACATCCTAGTATATTGAAGATAATTAATTTTTTACAAAAGAAATGAATAAAAATAGTTTAGTGGGTTGGAGAAGCAAAATAAAACAAAAGAACAAGACATTACCTTAAAATAGGGTAACTCTCTTAGATTTGAGCTCAAAGGCTTCCTTGGGAAGACTTCTGCCCAAATTGAGGCTTCTAAGAGATATATAGGGATGTGGAGAGAAAAAATGGGCAGGGTTTGGCCGAGACAAAGGCTTTGGAAGTGTGAGTAAGGTGGTAGAGGTGGGGGCCTTTTATAAGAGGATAGGAGGGGCACTCTTGGAAAGTAAGGAAATGTTACGTTATTTTAGAATGCGTTTCGGATTTTAAAGGTAACACATTGATTTTCTTTATGATAAGGTGATAAGGGTTCGAAATACACTCATCCAATAGGTTTTGGACATGTGTAGGTCTTAGATTTTACATTATCGTTTCATTTTATTTAAATCGTTAAATAATGAGGTAATCGCTGCATCATCATGGTGCCATAAATAATTTTATTTATTTAATGTCTAACAATTATAAAAAAATATCATGATGTAGGAAATATTTTTATCATTATAATGAATATTTATAGTAAAAAATATGACTTGTATAACCCCATTTAAATATTGTTTTAGTAAAAGAACTCATGTTTGTGACATTTTTACTTTTACATTAAATAAAAGGCATTAATGTCTTTATCTTACCCATGTGGCTCCATGGGGTCCAAAAAATCGACCCATGGGTTTTCTTGGTTGGCCATGATACATCCAATAAGGGTAGGACATGTGTCAAGTTCATTTCATATTATTCAAACATTATTCTTACCTTAAATTACACTAATTACCTCTAATCGCGATTAATAAACTTAAAAGTTACTATTCACCAAAAAATTATTTTAATCCCATTGAACCACATTTTACTTCTTAATGACAAAAATGTATGTAGGATTTTTGAAATTCAAAACACATAGGTGGTAGAATTTCATTTAAATGAAAAATCAGTTTTTATAAGTACCACTTAGTGGTTTCACTATTCATCAAAAATTGAAGTTTTTCAGAAAAATACCAAAACTTCACCCTAAGCTATATTTGATATTCCGAATTCAAAAATGAATTCCATTTTACAAGATTCAAAACATATAAGTTTCATTAATTAATTTAATAATTAATTCCCGCTGTCAGAGCACATAGCGTGTTTTTATGAAACAATAAGTATCAAAAGATTGACACTAGTTTAAGTCTGATTTCAAAGTGAAATTAATTCCAACGACCACTATTGGATTTAATGGTAAAAATATATTCTAATATCACTTTAAAACCAATTCAAAAGATAATCTAATCATGTAAATAAATTATATTAAAAATAGATTTTGAATTAAAATACAACATTTTACACTATTCATTAAAAAATGAACTTTATCGGAAAAATACCAAAACTTTACACAAAGTAAATTTTGATGTCCTGATTCTAAAGAAGAGTTTTATTTGGTCCAATATAATGTATAATAGTGAAAAAAACTATATTTAATGATGGTTCACCATCAAAAGGCGATAAGTGAACCTTTAGTGAAAATTAGGGTATATATGCCTAAAATTGAATTCTTTCCATATTTTAAGCCTTTATCCTTTATTAGATAAATGTAAAAACATTTAAAAAACATATATAACCATATTTTAGTTATTTCTATCCATTCCCGCCAATACAATGACTATGTGTTAACTACCATTTAAAATAATATTATTTTATTACTAGTGTGCAACGTAAGATTTCAATGAAACTCTTTGTTGCGTATCAGGTATGCTATCAAACATAGCAACCCCTTTAATGTAAAATTAATATTTAATTCATAAATAATAATAAATATGAAAATTTATTATTCTTTATTTACCTAGGATATTACATCCTTCCCCCCTTTTGGGAATTGCATCCTTGCAATTTTATTCACTTATCAAAATAAGTGGGGGTATTTATCCCTCATAGCATTTTCAGATTCCCACGTTGCCTCTTCAACCATATGGTTTTTCCAAAAAACCATTACCTTATGAATCACCTTATTCTGTAACACTTGCTCCATGTGGTCAAGAATCTGGACCGGTTGTTCCTCATAAGATATGTTCTCTTCTAGCTGAACTACCTCTGGACTCAAAACATGAGATGGATCTGGCATATACTTTCTCAACATCGAAACATGAAAGACATTGTGTACCTGAGATAAACTCGGAGGTAAAGCCACTCGGTAAACAACTGATCCAACTTTCTCCAGAATTTCATATGGTCCAATGAACCTTGGAATCAACTTTAATTTCTTACCAAATCGCATCACACTTTTCCACGGTGAGACTTTGAGAAAAACATGATCACCTACCTCGAAAGATAGATCCCTCCTCTAGTTATCCGCATAACTTTTCTATCTGCTCAGAGATGTTCTCATGTGTTTCTGAATCAACTGAACTTTTTCTGCCATCTCATCTACCAATTCTGGTCCCATCAGCTTCCTTTCACCCACTTCATCCCAAAAAGCTGGAGTTCGACACCGCTTCCCATATAATGACTCAAATGGTTCCATATGTATACTGGAATGAAAACTGTTATTATAAGAAAACTCAACCAAAGAAAGATGTTGGTCCCAACTTCCCTGATAATCCATCAAACAAGAATGTAGCATATCCTCCAAAGTGTGGATCGTTCGTTATGACTTCCCATCTGATTTAGGATGAAAAGCTGAACTAAAATTTAATTCAATACCCAATGGCTTCTGAAGGCCTTTCCAAAAGTTAGAAGTGAACTTGGGATCACGGTCAGATACAAGGGAGAGATGAAATCCATGTAACCTGACTATCTCTTTAAGATACAAATGGGAAAGTTTATCTAGGGAAAAATTATCTCGTATGGCAAGGAAATGAGCAGATTTAGTCAAGCGATCAACAATAACCCAGATTGCATTATTACCTCGAGGTGTATTTGGCAATCCCACAACGAAGTCCATGGATATATTCTCCCATTTCCACTCTGGCACTTGTAAAGGCTGAAGCATCCCTTTCAGTAACTGCTGATCTTCTTTAACCTGTTGACATGTCAAACACTTCACAGTAAAATCTGCAATATCTCTTTTCATTCCATCCCACCAGTAATACTCCTGCAGATCCCTGTACATCTTAGTACTGCCTGGATGAACTGAAAATGGGGAACTATGAGCCTCACATAACAACTCATTCTTCAACTGTGAATCACCAGGGACACATAATCTCTTCCCAAACCTCAAAACACAATCATTATCAATGTTGAATTCATGCAACTTAACCTTCTGAACCATCTCCACATTTTTTTTCAACTCACTGTCTTCCCTCTGTGTTTGATTAATTCGGTCTGATACGGATGATCTCACTAATAACTGAAACAAAACAGAAGAACTTCCGGCACCAACAACTTCTATGCCAAAGTTCATCAAATCAAAAACCAAAGGATCTCGTTCCAAACATAGCATGGTTAATGAAGCATTACTTTTCGACTCAAAGCATCAGCCACTTTATTTGCTTTTCCCGGATGGTAATGAATTGTACAATCATAATCCTTGATTAATTCCAGCAATCTCCTCTGACTTAGGTTCAATTCTTTCTGAGTGAATATATACTTTAAACTTTTGTGATTAGTATATATTTCAAACTTTACTCCATACAAATGATGCCTCCAAATTTTTAGAGCAAAAACAACAGCAGCTAATTCCAAGTCATGTGTAAGGTAATTTACCTCATGAGTTTTCAACTGACGTGAAGCATATGCAATTACCTGATCATTATGCATAAGGACACAACCAAGTACCTTCAATGAAGCATCACTGTAGATAACAAACTCACCATTCCTGGAAAGAAGTGCCAAAACAAGAGCATTCACCAATCTTCTTTTCAACTTTTGAAAACATTCATCACATTCTTTTGTCTAGATAAACTTAACACCCTTCCGAGTTAGCTTAGTCATTGGGCTAGATAACCGTGAAAATTTTCCAACAAACCTTTGGTAGTAACCTGCCAAAACAAGGAAACTATGGATCTCGGTTACATTTGTGGGTCTTGGCCACTCTTCAACAACTTTTGTTTTAGCAGGATTAACAGTTATGCCATTTTTTGAAACAATGTGAACCAGGAAAAAAATTTTTTGTAACCAAAACTCACACTTGATGAATTTTACATACAGTTTATTTTCTTTTTAAGGTTTACAAGATAACCCTTAAATGACTTTCATGCTCCTCTTTAGTTTTAGAAAACACCAAAATATCATCAATGAAAACAACCACAGACTTATCCAAGAACTCATGGAAAATTCTATTCATAAGGTCCATGAATACAGCAGGTGCATTGGTTAACCCAAAAGGAATAACTACAAATTCATAATGGCCATATCTAGTACAAAAAGCAGTCTTCGAAACATCTGCTTATCTTACTTTCAACTGATGGTACCTCGACCTCAAGTCAATCTTCGAAAAATACGGAGCTCCCTGGAGCTGATTAAACAAATCATCGATATGAGGAAAAGGATACTTGTTCTTAACAATAATGTTATTTAAGGCTCTATAATCAATGAAAAGTCTCATTGATCCATCTTTCTTTTTAAAAAACAAGACAGGAGCACCCCATGGTGATGTGCTAGGTCGAATGAAACCTTTACCTAATAACTCCTGCAATTGCTTATTTAACTCTAAAAGTTCAACTTGAGCCATTCGATAAGGGAGTTTTGAAATTGTCTTAGAATCAGGAACTAAGTCAACTGTAAATTCAACTTCCCGATCATGAATAATGCCAGGAAACTCATCAGGAAAAACATCAAGATACTCATTTACCACTGGCACATCATTAATCTGAACAGTTCCTTTATTTTCAACAATATGTGAAAGGTAACATTCATTTCCATCTTTTACTAGTTTCTCAACTTCCTGATATGTTATCAAAATCAAGGGTTGATTCTTGTACACAAACTGAAAATATTTCTAAAAAGAAACCATTTTATCTCTACATTCAATCTTAGCATGATAAACAGAAATCCAATCCATGCCCAAAATAACATCAAACTCTACTAGAGGCAAAACAATAATGTTTGCTGGTAGATTCTTTCTGCACACAAGGATAAGAAGGTTCTTATAATTCCTTTTTGTCTCAACATTCCCTCCGGGTGTTTTTACCATAAGTTCAGGATTCATATCTTGAGATGGAATTTCCAATTTAATAGAAAACTTCTCAGAAATGAAAGAATGTGTAGACCCTGAATCAAACAACACATTGGCGTAATCTGAACAAACAAACAGTGTACCTGATACAACTTCATTCGACAGACCAACATCTGCTGAAGTAGTTGCAAAGGATTTCACCACCCCTATCTTCTTGTAGTCTGGTTGCTTTCCCTAAGTTGAGTTATTCATTAGACACTCATTTGCATAATGACCCATTTCATTACACTTAAAACATCTTACTGCTGACTTTTCATTTCCTGCTTGATCATCTTCCTTATAGTTACGAGCAATATGACCTGACTTACCACACCGAAAGCACTTTCCAGACTTGGATAAACATTCTCCAAGAGGAATTTTACCACACTTCTCATATTATGGATATTTGGTTTTCTTACCTACTTTCTTCTTTGATGAATTCTTCCCCTTTTCCTGCCAACTGGACCTCTTATTCTGTCGTTTGTCAAAGAACACCTGATCATCGACAAATTCCACTTCCACCTTCTCCGCACATCGAACAAGTTTTTCATAACTTTTGAACTCAAGATAAGCTAAAGCCCTTCGATAATTTGGCTTTAACCCTGAGTAAAAATGGTTTATTTTACTATCAAGATCTTGTATGAAGTTTGGAGCATACCTTGCCAATCGAGTGAACTTTTCTTCATAAGAAGGCACTGAGTCATCCTCCTGCCTCAATTATAGGAACTGTTTTTCCATCCTAAGACGAACCACCATAGGAAAATATTTATCAAGAAACATACCTTTGGATTCTTCCCAGTGAAGATCATCAATCTCATCATTATCCCTGATATTTTTCACCATCGACCACCACTGATCAGCATCACCTTCAAAACGTTAAACAACAAGGCTAACCTTTTGATGTTCTGAACACCCCATGACATCAAAAATCTTCTCCAGTGCATTAATCCACCCTCCAGCTTGCATAGGGTCAGATGATCCTCTGAATGATGGGGGATGTTGCCTCATGAAATGTTCCACCACTGACATGTTCTTCTGCGGTTGATCTGGCTGATCTCGTGCATTGATACCACCACCATTTATAGCCTGAGTCAACTATTTCATCACTGCAACAAACTGTTCAGTTCCGATTCCGACCATATCAGGTTGCTGATTTGGAAGGTTGTCTTCCTCCTGAGGTCGTCCCAACATAGCTGCTTTGTTTCCTCTGCGGAAAACCATTTTGAACACAGAAATATCTTAGGCGAAGCAACATGGTAATCTTTAAATGCTATATCATTTCAGTCATACCATAAATTGACTTATAATTTAACAATTTTCTAACACCTAAAGTTGTCTAAACCGACCTTTGATACCAACTATAAGGCCCTGGCCTTAAACCATACTTAATATTGAATTAAATGAATAATTCACATTGAGGATCTTTTCAGGTTTATAGTTTTAGAGAATTAGAACATAACTATTACATCTCAAAAGATTACAAAGTAGACACTTCTACTAAGTTTCCATAGAATAAAAAACTCTTAAAAAGAAACACGTCTAGTTCCATGTTTTCTATAGCATGACTTTCCCTTGACCCCATCCTTGAACGTATTCCACATTAAGTCCTGTGAAAAACATTTCAAAAAAACATGGGGTGAGCACAAAAAGCTCAGTAAGGGATACACAAAGAATGAAAACTATTAGTTTATCAAAACAACAAGTAAACCATGTATACTTTATCAAAGTAATACTTTTCACCATTATGAAGTAGTAAAAACTCTTCACTGAATAAAAGATCATTACTTACCCTTTTGTAACCAAACGATTACCATAAAACCCATATAAGGATCACATAACATATAAAGGTAACTTGGGACATAAACTTACTTAAATGGAATAACCATACGGTCGACTTCCACACATATCACTTAATGGAATAGCCATACGGCCGAATTCCATACCCAATGCATTGGAGGTTATAATGTAACCACCCGTCCTGGTATTCACGGAACCACCCGTCATAATTTTTATCACGTAACCACCCATCAAATGTCCAAGTACCAATATAAAATCATAAAACATAAAACAAATATAATGGAAAGAAAACATTTCCACACTTTGATCACAATATATAACATAAATATATTGACATAACAAATCCATTATAAAAACCATTTTCAATACCAAAATACATAAAAGAGTATATGGTATTTATTTCATTTTAAAAACATTACGGCTTGTTGAGGAAGCCAAAGACTAAATAATACTCGTGGTGGCGGAGAAGTCATTGTCGCCTCATACGTACGACAAAAACATTCCCTTGTGTAATTTAGTAAAACGCTTCGTATAAAAAGATTCCTTTTGAATAAACATAAAAGTCAAAGGGGTTTATACACCATATTAAATAAAGTGGTGTATAAAACAAAAATATGCCTCAATGAAAGGAGATTGAGACAAAGTCCCTTACCTCGGGTCCAACTTGACTTGATCGTTCTTTAACGTCCTGAATAATAAACTTGAGTTCATTTCTACTTGATTAAGAACCTTTTTCAAGTTCATTATTCCATTTATATCACTTATTACGATGTTATGAACATTATGTAGTCATTTAAGTTGATAACGGTCGTTTGTCGATATTTGGTACTTGAGTCAAAAGTGAACTTCTTACAATTACATGTTGTTCATGTGGTCAAAGTTTCATTATATCTAGAATGATATTCATGATTTTGATATCATATATATCATATATATCTAGAATATAAATGTATTTATAATATTACATAATCATTTAGAGGTAAGAAATGAAATGCACCGTTCATGGAGACGGTAAGCCGTACGTACGCATGAACGCTACTTTCATTTCTATGTCATGTTAATGGAATTAAAACTAAATGAGAGGTATGTATATTTTAATTCCAGAATTATATTCATCATTTAGATGTATCATAAATAATATGTATCCATTATATACATGTACTTATAATAGTACATTACATTTGGGGATAAGAAATGAAATGCACCGTTCATGGAGACGGTAAGCCGTACGTACGCATGAACGCTACTTTCATTTCTATCTCATACTCTAATGGAAAGAAATAATAATGATATAAAGGTATATTATAATTCCAGTATAACATCATATATAATAACTTTAAATCCATCCTTTATACGTCCCACATATGGCATTAACGAATCAAATCACTTTGAGGGGGCGGTAGTCCGCACTTCCTAAAATGAAGATATCACGTATACCCATAATGGAAGCCATAAAGGTATGCCATAAATGAAAAAATACAGAAGATTAAGGAAAACAGAAACATATTATATATCATATATAAATATAGTTACATCTTAATGGCCACCTTTGGAGGTGTTAGTAGAATATTGAACAATCATCGTTTCGTGAGGCAGAAATTCGCCATCCACATAAACAGTATGTTCTTTAACCATTAGATGTAGGTGTGTGTAAGTGTTGCTCGAATGCTTCTTATAACAACATCCTAGTATATTTAAGATAATGGATTTATTACAAAAGAAATTAATAAAAATATTTTAGGGGGTCGGAGAAGCAAAATAAAACAAAAGAATACAAGTGAAGACATTACCTTAAAATCGGGTAACTCTCTTAGATTTGAGCTCAAAGGCTTCCTTGGGAAGACTTATTCCCAAAGTGAGGCTTCTAAGAGTTAGAGAGGGATGTGGAAAGAAAAAATGGGTAGGGGTTGGCCGAGCCAAAGTCTTTGGATGTGTGGGTAAGGTGGTAGAGGTGGGGGCCTTTTATAAGAGGAGAGGAGGGGCACTCTTGGAAAGTAAGGAAATGTTACGTTATTTTAGAATGAGTTTCGGAATTTAAAGGTCCCAAATTGATGTGTTTAGAGGATAAGGTGATAAGGGTTAGAAATCCACTCATCAAATAGGTTTTGGACATGTGTAGGTCTTCGATTTTACATTATTGTTTCATTTTATTTAAATCGTTAAATAATGAGGTAGTCGCTGCACCATCATGGTGCCATAAATAATTTAATTTATTTAATGTCTAAAAATTATAAAAAAATATCATGATGTAAGAAATTTTTTTATATTTATATTGAATATTTATAGTCAAAAATCTGACTTTTATGACCCCATTTAATTTTTTTTAGTAAAACAACTCATGTTTGTGACATTTTTACTTTTACATTAAATAAAAGGCATTAATGTCTTTATCTTACCCAAGTGGCTCGATGGGGTCCCAAAAATCGACCCATGGGTTTTCTTGGTTGGCCATGACACATCTAATAAAGGTAGGATATTTTTCAAGTTCATTTCATATTATTAAAACATTATTCTTACCTTAAATTACACTAATTACCTCTAATCGCGATTAATAAACTTAAAAGTTACTATTCACCAAAAAATTATTTTAATCCCAATGAACCACATTTTACTTCTTAATGACAACCATGTATGTCAGATTTTTGAAATTAAAAACATAGAGGTGGTAAAATTTCATTTAAACGAAAAATCAGTTTTTATAAGTACCACTTAGTGGTTTCACTATTCATCAAAAATTGAAGTTTTCCAGAAAAACTACCAAAACATCACCCTAAGCTTTATTTGATATTCTGAATACAAAAATGAAGTCCATTTTAGAAGATTAAAAACATATAAGTTGCATTAATTAATTTAATAATTAATTCCCGCTGTGAGAGCAAATATCTTGTTTTTATGAAACAATAAGTATCAAAAGATTGACACTAGTTTAAGTCCGATTTCAAAGTGAACTTAATTCCAATGACCACTATTGGTTTTAATGGTAAAAATATATTCTAATTTCACTTTAAAACCAATTCAAAAGATAATCTAAGAATATAAATAAATTAGATTAAAAAAAGGTTTTGAATTAAAATACAACATTTTACACTATTCATTAAAAAAAGAACTTTATCGGAAAAATACCAAAAATTTACACAAAGTAAATTTTGATGTCTCGATTCTAAAGAAGAGTTTTATTTGGTCCAATAGAATTTATAAGAGTGAACCAAACTATATTTAATGACGGTTCTCCATCAAAAGGTGATGAGTGAACCTTTAGTGAAAATTAGGGTATATATGCCTAAAATTGAATTCTTTCCGTATTTTAAGCCTTTATATTTTATTAGATAAATGTTAAAATATTTAAAAAACATATATAATCATATTTTAGTTATTTATATCCATTCCCACCAATACAACGACTATGTGTTAACTACCATTTAAAATAATATTATTTTATTACTAGTGTGCAACGTAAGATTTCAATGAAACTCTTTGTTGCGTAACAGGTACGCTATCGAACATAGCAACCCCTTTAAAGTAAAATTAATATTTAATTCATAAATATTAATAAATATGAAAATTTATTATTCTTTATTTACTTGGGATGTTACAAATCTAGTAATTTTCAGTGTTTTTCTTTACTTATCATTATTTCATTTTATGACACAACACATTACTTACCTATTATATGGAAACTAACTCTACATTTATTTTCACCAAATAAACTCATTTTAATGTCTATATTTATTGAAATATTTTGTAAATTTACTTATCTATTACTAATTATTAATTATGTTTCCTTGATAATACTTTTCCATGTATTAAATTTTAATTTATTTGTTTAATATCTTTATACTGTTCATTTCTATCTATGTTTGTAAAGAATAGACTTTTATCATTTTTGTTGTGAATAAATAGTTACACCATATGTTTTTATTACATGAAAATATCTCTATAAATTTTCATGTATTATAAAATAAATTATTTTCTATTAGCTTTATAATTTTAAAAAATGATTTTGAAATATCAAGGATGTTTATTATTTCCAATGATATTTTGTTTTTAAATTCATTAAATGTGATTTATATAAAAGTAATTTTCCTCTTCCATATTGTATAGCTAGATGAGAATATTCTTCTGATATTACCATCCAACTCCTTGTGCTGGATAGATTATGTAATGTTTTTTTCTTTGAATTATATGATAAATCAATACCTTTTAGTAAAAAATAATCCTCTGTTATTATCATGATTTTACTTCAAAATCCTTTCAACAATTAAGACCCAATATTTTATTACTTTGATTTAATTTTCATCACCTATATGGAACACATATATTTTTTTTGGAAATTATTGACTTTAAAAAAAATACAACTTTCACAATATAGTTTTATTTTATGGGATGTTTACATTGAAATTTACTCCATTTCAGGATTGGGGAGATATTGAAATTATGTATAATTTTGATATCCATATGAATGTTATTTCATTACTAATGAAAACATGGTTTTATAGTCTATAGTTTATTTATTATTTTATTTGATGAATGTATTATACCTTATTTGTAATGCATGGGGCCCAGATTAGATATCCCCTTGATGGATTTATAGGTCTTATGAGACAAGAAAGCTTAAGTATTTTGGTGTATAAAATCCTTAGAAAAAATATTTCTAATGAAACAGGGCCTTGAAAATAAGATCATGATGTATATGAGATGATGCATTTTCTTAGGGAATGTAATTACCTATATAAATTTTTTAATTTTATCACTATGGAACCAATTATTTTTAACCATGTGAATTTTTAATTTCCATTATTATCCATGGAATACTATAAATTAATTATAATTCAATAATGGAATTATTTTATGTTATCTGTTCCTACCATATTTATTTCCCATTACATGATCACTGACTTTTATCACATTTTTTGTAACCTTAGTTATCATTTGAACTCACACTTCTTATGTTTATAATTCCCCAAGTTATAAAGAAAAACATTATCCATGATTTTTTTAGAAGAGTAACATATGCGAATAATTTTTTGGTATATGATGAAGAATTATTATAGCTTCTATAGTTTCTTATATAGTGGAAAATGTCCATTTGATTAGAAAGAAATTACATTATTAGTTAAAATTTCTAACTTACACATAGGAACTATAAATCAAAAAGTCCCTTTAAATTCATATAGAATAGTATTTTTTGGTTATATTATAATTATTGAGGGATCAAATTATTTCTCTTTGGCTTATTTCAGATTTGGTATGTAAATCATGTGTTTCCAACACTAGATCTAGGTGTTTGGGTCTAGGTCAATATAGTTTGTATCAAAGAAGTGTTTAGATAACATCATAGGTTAGGATGTTATTAATTGAAGATAAATTAAGATGTTAAGAAGGAAATTAAGAATTTGTAGGTTATGAATGATCATATTTTCAATGTAAAATATAAAACTTTGGGAAAGTAATATGGAATATTTTATATTTTTTTGGTATTAGGATGAGAGGTAATTAGGGTAATCCATATAAATAAGTTTAAGGAACAATTCAAAATGTAAGATAACATAAGGATTTTTTTGTCATGTTTTGATTATGTGGTTTTTTTAAAAATTACATCAATATTTGGGTACTATAAAGTGGATATGGATATGAAATATTTTCACCTAGGGTTAGTCACCCTAGAAAAGGTTGGTTGAGTATCAAATCAATCTTCCCTCTAGTGCACGATGAATATATCAAAGATGATATAGCTAGCTATACGCACTCAAGGGATATGATTTGATGATTAATATTATCTTTATTAACCATTAAGACGGATTTCAGAACATTATAATTAAATATTTAGATATTAAAATTTGAATATGGTAATGAATGGATGAGATTGATGCCATAAAATTCATAATTTATGGTATACATTTTTTTAAAAAACTCACCACTAAAATGATAATAGATTTTTTTCTAGATTTAATATTTTAATATGTAAATCATATTTTTTTATTAAATTGATGGATAAAGAATAAATCAAGATAACAATGGGTGTGATGGAAAATGTGGAGATTTTCCAAATTATAAACCTAATAGGATAAGGACATAAGTGATTATTCATGTGATTATAATAAAATATCTATCATAAATCATGATTAACAATGTGAACATGGATTAGTTTAAAAACCCCAAATAATAAGAAGTACATATCCTCATGTATCTTTATGTGAAGGTGATAATTAGGGAAATGTGATTCAACTTCCTTAACTTTAGAAATGTGGTATGTGGAATCATTGAAAATGTTTTAAAGGAACATGAATATGTTTTATATGGCTAAAAAAGTGGTCAAAGAGAAACTAATTACTAAGAAAATATTATGATCTCAAAGGAAATGATGAAATGAAATACAGTTTATTACGAGACACCACTAAAAATTCAATTTCTTATATTTTTAGAACATGGACATTATCTAAGTCAATACCTAAATTCCATGGCTAACAACAATGATAGGTAACATAATCTTCCACAAAATGGGAAATCTTGTTAACAAAAAAAATTATAAGTGAGTTATAAACATGATGTGGAGTGAGTAACCCCAATAATATAATCAATATATATGAGTGTTGTATTTTATCCGCATTTTACCAACTCAATTATACCTTGACTATTTATAATGAGTATAAAATTACAACATTGATGACTAGATCTAATTTTATTAATAAAATATTCTAATGTTATGATTATTGTACCATGATTCTATATCTATTCTATGATAAATTATTTTTTTCTATTTAAAAAAACATATTATCCATACTTTACTATAATTTTATTTGGTATTGAGCATGTATTGGATCTCTCTTTATAAAGACTATTATAAATTACAATGTATGAAAAAAATTAAAAAACCTAAATCAACACATAACCGGATTGGTAAGAGGTTATTTATAAACACCATATATAATAATCACACCCAGTATATAGGTCTTAACATTGAATCATGATTTTTACATATATCAAAACATTTTATAGATTATAAATATCTGTTATATAACTGTTATAGAGAAAAAATATGAGTTCACTTGTCCTACATATTATATTAAGGATGGATCCTCAAAACAAAGAAAAAAATATTGTGTCATGTCTATATTTTTGATACACTTATATGTTTTCAATAATGAATAATAATTATAATTGGAGAGTAAAAAATTTAGTTATGGGGTGAGTATATAATGACCCAAGAACTTACTATTCAGTTTTCCCCATTTAAAAAAAACTCTATAATGATCTGAACTTTTATAAATGAAATCCCTTTTTGAATAAATGTATTAATTATTATATAATGTATTTATAGAAAACATGTGTACTACATTGGTTATTTTAGAAAGTATCATTTAATATTTAAAATACTATTTAGAATCATAAGCATTGATAATATTTCCATTGAACAGTGATACTATGAACAATATATATAAGGATTATGAAAAATTCCTAATGATATAGATAGAAGAAGTGAAGATCTAAAAAATATTATCATACTTTATAGTGTCCATTTATCTGAGCTTATAGTGGAGATAACTTCACTAGGGTTTGACCTCAACCAATCCCAATCCATTATTCAACAAATATATCATGATATAAAATTTTTATGGGAGAAGTTCTATCTAGTTGGGATCACAGACCTAACCATGTTCTCCAAACCACATTAATAAGATCTTACCCTCACACACTATACCCTTAGGGAATATTGTAGTTTAAAAAGGGGATATATATGTAATACATAATAGTATGAATTTTTAAAATTTATTTTTAATTTTTTGTAAAATTTATTCCTTTTTATTATTACTATATAATTGATTAAATAATGAGTGATAAAAATTATATTTTGATACTATGAGAATAATGTATTTTTTGAAAATATATATATTTGATCATGGAACACTACTTTGATGATTTAACTAATTTTTTAAAAATGTATTATTTTAATAAAATATTATTACTCAAAAATATATATGTTTGTATAAATTATTGTTTAATTTTATGATTTAATATTTTAATATTTATATGGGTCCAAAAAATTTATTGTCTAGAAACCAACATTTCTTAACAAATGAGGTTTTCTGATTTATAACTATCAATTAACATATTTAGAGAATTATTTTGATAAAATAATTATTATTTTTGAAATCCACACATTAAAATTATCCAATGTTTTTTTTTCATAATTTTCAAAGACAATCAAATTTCCAGGTAAAAATTTAATATAGTATACAATAAGACATCATAATGACCAAAAAGTTATGTAACATTTTCCATAAAAGGTATCCATAAAAAATATAGATTTCTACTTTAAAATTATTTTTTTGGTGTTATTTTAATAATTTTATAAAAACATAATAAATCATGTAAAATGATTATTAAACTTTAATTGTTTAAAATCAATTATATATGAACATGAATCACCTCTACAGCACTGAGGGTATTATTTTAAATTTTTTACTTTTTAGTCTTATAAAATGATAAAAACAAATTTCCATTAGCATAATCTATAGGAGGAAAAATGCTATGTTTTTTGTTTTTGATTAATTTATCACATAGAGTAAAAACCTATTTTTGGAAATTAATAAATAATTATCCTATATTTTTATGTATAACCCCACCCAAACAACCATTCCTATTCATAGAAATAACCTAGAGAACGAAGTTACTATGCCCTTCCCTATCTAGATCTATCTTAATGTTCTCCAAATATCTTAATAATTTCTTTCCTTGTTTATATAATTTCCCTCTAAAGGTAAGGGATCCTCACTTTCCCCTATTTATTCAAACACTATATTTATTTCATGCCTTTTGATTTACAATTTGTTAAGTTTGGATTTTATTTTACAGCTTTATCTTACTATCCTTATGAATGCTATGTAATGAGATACACATTTATCTCTCATTCACCCCTTATATGAACATTTATGTACACCTATTATGATATTAAAATTATCCTGCAATGTTCCATGCTAAATGCTTTCTTATTGAATACCCATCTTCATTTCTACGCAATGGTATTCACCAAGTAACACCTAAACATCATTTTTATAGGTAATTACATGTATGTAACTTTCATTCATTAGTTCTGGGGTTGAAATTTATTAATGGAATCCATATGTTCTATGATATGTGTGGAAAATTTATGAATATATATGATTTTAAAGTGATGGGAGAGATTGGAATTATATATCCCTCTAATGCATTGGGTAATGGTTTTATCTCATGAGATTCCACGTATGGTGTACAAGAGGTTATCATAATCACACTATGTTATGTTTTATTGGAGGATATCCATATATTTTGTTAATTATTTCATGTTTTGTGTTTTTTCTAGATCCCCATGTTGCGTTTAAGATATCATGTCATTACATGCATTTTTGATCAAGATTATGATCGTCACTCCTCTTATGTAACCTTGGTATGCCTCTTGGATGAGGTGTTCTAATTTAACTTCGTTTATGATATCTTTCTTCATTTTTTGGTCTCTATTTATCACCCCTTTATTTTCTATGTCCCTAGGTTATACCATATAGTTTTTGAATATTCAAGGAATTTAAGGGGTTGTTTTAGAGTTTTTAATTAATGAATATGTACCCATGTTTCAAGTTAATATCATTTGCACATAATTTCCCACATATAGTAGTACTCACTAGATTTTGGGGTTTTGTAATGTATGTCAGTATTTAATAATTCATGAATTATGTTGTATTAAAATATGGGTTTTCGTAGTTAGTATCAATGAAAATTCTAGTTATTTGTGTGATTAAAAATAGAAAACACTTGTATAAGCCTTAAGAATAAGAATAATCATTCGAAAACATACCTAAATTTTGTAATACTGATAGTGGATTCAAATTAATAAATCCAAGTATAGATAATAAAAGTATATGTAGCTCAAGTATAGATGTACACATGGGTAAGGTCCCCAAAAGGGTGCATTGTGTAGGAATCAGTCATCACCTAGTGCATGATAAATGGCCTTACTACACACATAATTTTACACACATTGGGTATATGATTTAGTAAATTAAAATTTACCATATTAATCATTATTAATGGAATAAAAATTCCCATTAACTTTTGTGTTAGGAAATAGATCATCAATAAAATATATTAAAACATATAAATTAATATTTTATAGGGTTTATGTGATTTATGAATTGTTATTTAAAATTTTATGGTCACCTATTTATGAATTTAATAGTTTGACACTATTTTAGATTTTTTTAGTCAATGTATGGATACTAGAGAATCATGGATATCAAAAAAAATACGAATAAATATGTACTGACTACCCAAATGAAATTCCAAAACTCATGGGTGTAGAAATCATGTAATTTGTGACAATACATTCTCAATTGTCTCATGTTTTTAAATGATAAATTAGTTAATAAGAACACCCAAATCCCCCCCCCTAAGAAAGAAGAGATAGAATTAATACCATTATGAGACAAAAGCCTCCGAATTTTAGTGAATCTTTCAGTCCCTTAATCATGGAGCAATGAATCAACTCTATTGAAAATATGTTATTTGTACCTTAATTCTATGAGAAAGAGAAGGTTATGATATATGTTTTTTTTATGGAGGGATAAGCTGATCAATGGTAGAAATTGGTCAAGAGAAGGTCATTCTGTATGGTTCTAATCTTTTATGTCAACCAAAATTGATCTAGTGAAAAGAAGTTTAAAACTATTAAAAATATAAAAGATAAACTATAAATGTTTAATGGATAAATCATAGATGACATATATTAATTAACATATCGATATTTAGGTTTTATAATATTTTATCCATGATTTATTTACTAATATAAAATTTTATGGAATTTTTTTAGTTCATAATATTTTGTAAAGAGATAGTGAAATTAATATAGCATATCCCTTTAGAGTGTCTAACTATGTGTGTTTCAAGGAAAATTATCGTGCACCTGGTAATGATTGATTCCAAATAAATATTCCATTTTTAGGGTTATTATACCCATGTACAACAATGCTAGACCCACATCCACGTTTAGTATCTAGACTGAGATGGATTTTAATTGAATTGAATTACTCTATATATTCAAAAAATAGGGATGAATTCAAATTGTAGTCTCATCCATGAATCTTTCACAAGATTTTTCTAACCACACTCACAAAAAATAACTAAACATTCTTCTGATACAACCTATGATGACCCATATCATTAATACACTTTATTTCATGATTTTTTACATAATCATAGCATAATTTAACCCCATAATATCATAAAGCCTAATGTAATTTAAAAATTATGTACATATAATATTAACATAAACCATGGGTATAAAAACAATAAATAAAAACAATGAAACATGATCATTAATTCCATGGATCTACAAATATCGTATGGGATAACCAAGCTACGTACATAATATTGGGGTGAGATTAAAAAATGAAATAATTGAAAAAATTAATAAAAAAAGGTAAAGTGGTACATGTGAGAAATGAGCTATATCAAGGTTACATAAGCAGGTTGATTATCATAATCTTATATAATAAGGAATTATATAACAGATGTCATATAAGATACATGGGAATGTGGTAACAACATAAAACATGAAATAAGCATAATTAAAGTATAACATCTAAGAGAACATAACATAATGTGATATGGATTACCTCCCATTAACGATACATGGAATATCATGAGTTAAAAACATTACCTAATGATTTTTACAGATATTTAATTCCCCGACCACTTGTCACTTTAATATCTTGTACATTCATAAGTGTAACTCATATATTATAAATGACACTGATGAATTTTAAAGATTTTAACCCCAAATATAAGGCATGTGGTTTATATACATGTAAATACCTAGTCAATTAAGTATATGTACATCTAGGTGAATACCCTTGAGTGGGAATGTAGATGATAATTCATTACAAAAATGGGGTTCATGGAAAACTGTATGGTAATTTCAAAAAAAAATTTGTTTACAACATGGTTTATAAAAGGGGTGAATGCGAGTGAAATGGGCCTCTTAATTCATTGGAATAATAAGGATTGAAAGAGATATGTGTAAAATCATATTCCAAAATGGATTATTCTAATTCAAAAGTAATAATATAATTAATTTACATTTATAAATAGGAGGAGGATAGAATTCACTACCTTGATAGGATGCTTCTTAAATCATTGGAGGTGATTTCTATGAGTGTGGGGGAACCTTGGGATTTTTCAAGAGAGAGTAGGCCTATTCACATTGTTGGCCCAATGTGTTTGAGTGATGTGGAATTAGAGTTTGAGTGTTTTTATATAGAAAAAGAGTGGTATACTCATTATTAATTTCCAAACATAGGTTTTATACTCCATATGATAAATTAATGAAAACCAAAAACATCCCCTAGAAAGGAAATGTCCTGCATCTCCCACGTGTGTGTGTGTGGTGTGTGTGTGTGTGTTTGAATGTAATTATACCCCTAATCAACTAATATATATATATATATAAACAATATTTAAATTCTTACCCAAAATTCGATAGTCTTTGAAAATTATAAAAAAATCCATTGAATAATTTTCAAATTCTTATTTAAAAAATTATACTTATTTTATTAATATAATTCTCTATATATGGAAAATTATATAGTTAAATAATTTTTTTTAATTTATTGATATTTTTTGGTTTTTTTACAATAACAGTTTTCTAACCCTAATAAAATTACATTTTGACGCAATAAAATTATATTATCATTTACATTCAAATAAATATTTTTTAATAATATTATTATATTAAAATAAAATTTATTTCCAAAAATATATAATTCATTAAAAAATATTTTCATGATTGAAATTATATATTTCCTCAAAATATAATTTCTGTTTAATCACATCAAAATCTTAATTTTATCAAAATAATTATTTAATAATTTAAAAATAAATAATAAAAAGGAATAAATATAATCATAATGTTACTGAAATATATATGAATTTATACGATTATTGTCTAGATACATAGCCCCTTTTTGCACCATCGTATTATCATGTGTAAAGTTCCTTAGGGTGAGATTTTCATTGAGTGGTTTGATGAACATGGTTTTTGTCATGATCTCAGTGAGCTTCAAATTCACATTTAAATGGTATTTCTCTTGCTTTAGTTATTGAATAGCCACTTGGGATTGGTCAATGGAAAATCCCAATAATGTTTTCTCCCTCATAACCACTGATTAATGTGATTTATAGGGTATGGCCCTACTGGTTGGGGTCATCGCTTCCTCCATTTGGGTCAATTGGACTTTATCACAACCCTTTATATAAAATAACACTACTATAACTATTCAATATCAATATTATAAATGGATATGATGATTAATGGGATTTTAAATATGGTTTGATATACCATTCTAAAATAACCAATGTATTTCATGGAGTTTATTATAATTACATTAATTAATTAAATAATTATTCTTTTAAAAGGGTTTTCATTTATGAATGTTATATTCATTATATTATTCACCCCTTTATAAATTTTGACCTTGAACTTTTATTTCACACACTAAAAAAAATGTAGGTATTTTTGATTCATCACCTCATTTGGTTCCTTTGTTTCTTACCCTATCTAGTGGTTTCTCCACAACACTTAAATTTTGTTAGTGGCCTTGTTCTATAAAAACTTTTCTCTATGATATTAGATTCTCATAGGAAACTCCTTGTATGAACGTTCATTCTCTAATGGAAACAAAACTATATTGAATATCTATGAGGGGTATGGTATGTACTTTCTTAAGTGGGGTACATAAATAAAAATAAATATTTGAGAGGTGTTAGGTGGAATTTTTTTTAATAGGCCACCGCTCTAATAAAATCAAGGATCACAATTGGGACAATGTATCTTGGAGCATGATTTACCTTATTCAGAAACCTCATTCAATTCTTCCATAGTGATATATGGAGGGAAAAGTTATCTACAACATCAAACTCCAGATCTCATCGATGATAAATTTCTTATCATATCTATCAACATTGTGCATATTTCATAATCCATTGAATGATTTGAATATTATTTAGAATTTATAAGATAGTATCTGGCCATAGAAGATTCCACTCTCCTGGATCATCCCAACATATTGTAGTTTGATAAATATTTTCATTCAATTCATTATAAGTTGTCATTTGAATTCTATAATGAAAAGTGTTGTTATATGTGTACTCCACTAGGGTTAGGTGTTGGTCCAAATATCCTTGGAAATAATCTGAACATGATCTCAGCATATCCTCTAAAGATGGAATGGTTATTCAGTATAACTATCTATTTTAGGTAGATATGTAGTGCTGAAACTCAGTTATATATCCAATTATTATTGAAGGCTTCTCCAAAACAATTATTTAATTCTTGGATCTTTATCAGATACAATAGGGGATGGAAGTCCTTGAAGTTTTACCACTTCCCTTATGTATATATTGGTCAACATGGTCAGAAGAGAAATATTCCTTGATAGAAATTAAATGTGATTACTTTATATGGTGATATATTACCCTATATGGTGTTATTTTCTTTCAGAGTGTTGTTGATTCCTATGATGAAATTAATGGTAACGATCTCCAATTTCCATAATATTTTGGATAATGGATACATTATTAGATAATACTTCTATCATTCCTCCTTGACTTCTGGCAAACCAAGCATCAAGACACAAACTACACAATCTCCCTCTTTTTTTTATCCCACAAAATGTTTTTCATGAAATATATATACATATTGGTACTTCCTAGATGAATAGAGAGTGTTGATATATAAACATCACCCAGAATTTCCCACTTTAGTTATTGTTTTTGTGGGACCCATATCTTGGTTCAAAACCTTATAACTCCATCTTCAACAAATTTTATCTATGAAATATTCACTAACATATTTCATAGGAACTCATAATCTTTTTATATCTCCACGATAATTTGATGAATGGATTTTAGGAAGTAATTTAAGAAAGATAATCTGAATAAACTTTTATTATTCCCATTTACACAATTATAATTTAAAATAAGAATGGATGCATTATAATAATCATCATAGGTAGTGTTGTGAGATTTTATCTATATAGATCCGCTACCACTTTGTTTTCTTTCCCAAGATAGTAGTGGACCAAACAACCCTAATCCTTGATTATGTCTAACCACATCTATTTCACATATTGTTCTCCCTTTATGTGAATATATAATTAAGGAATTTATGGTACATATATATGTCACAGTTATCCATTTAGATATAATGTCATCAAATCATCAATGTGTAGATTACTTATTCCAATTATAAATCAGAATATGGATAGTTCTTTGCATTGATTCTTACTTGGAGGGAGGCATATGGTATGAATTGTTCATCATTCATGAGTAAGAAACCATTTCTTCTTTGAATGCATCACTGTAGTTCAAAAATTAATTCCCCACAGGTTAGTAATTTGAGTATAGGTGAATTGATTAACCTCTTCCTGTACTCATTAATGCACTCTTCACATTCATCCATCTATAAAAACATGTCTCCCTTAAATGTAATCTTGGTTAGTCGGATTTAAAATAATGAGAAGTTTCTCAAATAATTTGGACAGTTCCATTATAATAAATTTAAAAAATAGATTTATATTATAGATGATTTTCTATTACATCCATAAATTACCTTGGTGTTAAAATAATATAAATATATACATTTAAGAGTGATAACATTCCACAGGAATGTTACATTCTCCATATATAACTTAGATTTAATATACATCACAAAAAATGTTTCCTATCTAAAAGTTTTCAATATAGAATTCAAATTAACCTATTGTTCTTCATTTATTTTGGGATTGATAAGAATATCTCTTATAAATACTACCAAAAATTTGTCTAGTAATTCCCTAAATACTAAATTCATCATGTTAATAATTATTTCTAGAGTATTAGTCAGTCAAAATGGCATCACTATTAAATTTTAATTCTCATGCCTTGTACAAAAACAGCCTTTGAGATATCCTTCTTATTCACTAATACATTATAATATCATGACTTAAAATCCACCTTGTAGAAGTATTGGTCTCCACTTGGCTGATCGTACAAGTCATCCATTTGTGGGATTAGATAATTGTTCTTTATCAGGGTCTTATTGATCTCAAAAAAATAATTTAGATCCACATTGAACAATATTTCTTTATAAAAAAGGCATAGTGAACTCCATGATGATGAAATTGGGTATATAAAACCTTTATATAGATTCTTATATAACTGATTTTTCAACTATTATAGTATATTAATAAACATTTTATATGGATTCATAGATATTATAAAATATCTATATAGATGTTCTCTTGATAACTGAACCTCCCGACTTAGGGAAAGATCATATAATTCTTAGATAAATACATTAACATATTCCTTTAACATGGTCATGTTATCAAGGATGTTCTTTTCATTAGTCACAATCATTTGAGCTAGATACACTTTCTCATATTGAAATAATATCTATATATGAGATGATGTTACAAAAGGTAATTCATCATCCTTATTCCACTTTCAAATAATTAAATGGAGATTATTGATATAGAGGGGGATTTTTATATCTTTGAAATTTATGTTTTCTCTATATATGTAAAGTAAGTCTATACACATAATAGCATTTAATTCCACTCAAGTGGGTATGAAAACGTTTTTGGGGAAATTCACCCCAAACATTTGGATAGGGGATGAGTTATATTCTTGGGATGCAATAATTTATACATTTATGTTTTTATCAATAGAATGACTTACATGTTTTGAATTTGTGTGTAAATAGCTATAAAAATCTTTAATGATACAAAATAATGCATAAAATCATAGCCACCTATAATATTTTATTGTTATTAATGGATGATAAGCCTAACTTTTAATATTTGAATCTTGTTATAATAATTATATTCATTAAAAATTGTCTTAAGGATGTGCCTTTGTAAACTCATAATAATAAAAATGGGAAAATATGAACATTGGAGGGAGAAGTAATAAATGATGTATATCCTTTCACAAATAAATTCCTAGGATTCAAAATTACTTATCCATGATCTATTTTCAAACATAAAATTTAATGAGATTTTTTTTAATAATAATTCCTATGGATCTTGGGAATTTTCCAAATCATAACCCATGAGAAATTCAAACCAGGCATGTTGAATGGACTGCTTTTTTTCACAACTTAATAATCAAGTCTAGCTCAATGCACCCTTTTCGGGGTTATTATCCCTAGGTATATAAGTGCCAAATCCAATTCAACGTTTAATATATTGATATATATATATATATTTAGAAACCACTTACACTATACTTAACAAAAATTTAGGGATGTTTTCCCTATGTTTACATTTATCCCCAAATATTTCACTAGAGATTTATAATCACAATCCCAAAAATAACTAAACCTCCCTCTAATACAAACTATGAAAACAACCATTTTATTAGAAATTATTTTTTTTGTTACATGAATACATGCATAAGACAACACCATAATATCATAATGACAAGTGTATTAGGAAAAAGAAATATATATCACTTACATGAAACATCTGAAAAAAAAATCATTAATTAAAAACATGGAAACATGACATTAAATTCTATGAATCTTCCAAAACTCTATGGGATCACCTGGGTACATACATTAAAAATTAGTGAGCTATAAAGTCTAATAAGTGAATTAACAAAAAATATAACAAGGTAAATTATTTCATGTGATCCAAGAGGTGTATCACGGTAATATATGGGTGGTTAGAATCATAATCAGGAACAATGAGGCATACTATAACATGATAAAATAAAAGTAACAGAGGAATATGGAAAAAATAGAAAACATGACATTATAAATATAATTCCAGGCTATCCTCCATGATAGAAATAACATAGTGTGCTTAGAATAACCTATAATGCACCATTCACGACATGTAATCAAATTAAAACATTAAAAAACGTATTGGATGATGTTTTTCTCTCATTATATTCCATGTATGGTTCATGGGTGGTCATCCTAAGAACACTATGTTATAATTTCTTAGGGGGTTTCCATAACTTAAATTTATGTTTTCCTGTTTTATTATCTTTACACATCCCCATGTTTCCTTAATTCTATAATGATATATCATTCCTTATGGTTAAAGACTATGATTCTCACCCCTCTTATTCTACCATGACATGCCTCTTGGATTACTTGTACTACATTACCATATTTGATGATTTATTCATTCCCTTTCTAGTTTTTTAGCTCACCCATTTCATATGTGCATCCCTAGGTTGTCCCATGAAGTTTTAGAATATCTATAGAATTTAAGGGAATATATCAATGTTTTTAAATAATGATGTTGTATCCATTATTCTTGTTAATGTTATTTTTACATAATTTCTGAAATATATTAGGTTTCATGATCATATGAGGTCATATTAAGTGTATCAGTATGTAATAAATCATGAAATAAGGTTCAATAAAATATGGGTTCTCATTGTTGGTATCAGAGGAAAGTTTATCTATATTTGTGATTTGGATTATAAAACTATATTTAAATCCTTAGAGATAATAATAAACATAGAAAAACACCCCAAAACATAGATAATATATGAAGTAAGTGGTTTCCATGAAAATAAATCATCTTCTAGATAATTCATCTCGATGTGTCTTTGGAACAGATGCACATTGGGGTAATTACCCCAAAAAGGGTGTATTGAAATAGACCCAGTCATCAACTATACCATGAAAATGAGCCTTACTACAAACCTAGTTTGAAACTTCCAAAGGATATGATTTTTTAAATTCAAAAGATCCATATTGACCATTATTAATGGAACAAAAATGATGATAAAATATTATGGTATAAAATAGATCATAGATGACATATATAGAAACCAAAAAATTCGTTGGTAAAATTTTATATATCATTTATAGGGGATCTCATTAATATTAATTATTTAACATTTATTCCTTTTATAGTTTTGAAATTCTCATACCAATTTTTCATTTTTTTAGCTAATGGCTGGGAATAGTTGGAACCTAGTAACAATCAATGTGATGAATAATTTATTGATTTCCCAAATGAAATATAAAACCCAATGGGAGAAGAAATCATAAAAATAATGCCAATGCTTTCTCATTTGAATCACATTTTTATATAAAACAAAAAACATGATGATTTCTTATATCCCCCTTAGAAATAACAAGTTGAAATTTTGGACTTTTTGTGATAAAGTCCTCATAATTTTATAGTATCTTTCGATCCATTAATCTATGATAAATGGATTAAAACTATTGAAAATATCTTCTATATCCTTCAATTTTATAAGATGGTGATGGTAATGCATGATGTTTATCATGTATAGGGAGAATATGATCAATGATTAAAATTATTAAAAAATATTAAGCTCGGTGAGGATATTGAAGCAATGGAGTGGAAGTAATTTTTGAAAAAAAATAAACAAATAGTTTCATCAAAATATCATAGATATAAGGGATAGGGATTTACTTATCCTGAATTAATAGAATGATGAATCTTTTTGGGTGTGTGGGGAAAATTTCAGAAGACTTGGATGATATTACTCTAGCTTTTTCATTAACCATGAATGTAAATTTTACCACTTACATGGTGGGATAAAGTTGAATATATGAAAATCATTGGATATTAAATACTTTGATAGCTATGAGGAATTTTTCTAATGTATCCCCAAAATTTAAATAGAGATCATTGAATCTAATTTTTCTATTAGGACTTTAGATAATAATAGGATAATAGATTTTAATTATGGAGATAAAATAGATAATTTTAATGGGATTTAGAATGTAAATTATCCCACTTTCCAAAATATTATGAATAACTATCCAAAAAACCTTTTCAAGGGTAAAATGAAATTCTTTAGGTGAGGGAAGGAATGGAACCAAGCTAGTGATTTCCAATGGCTGAAAACCACCAATGTGATGGTGAAAATTATTTCTATAGACATCCAATCACAACATCCTTAATAGACAATAAAGAAAGTGCGAGGGTATTCAACCAAAACTATAGAGTTAGATCCTAACAATGAATTGGTGACAGGTATTCTAATTATTTCATCAAGGATATAGAATTTACGATTTTATTATAGTTATATGCTTTCTTTCATATCATGAAATGTTTTTATAACTATTCAAATAGCTCCTCAAATTGGGGATGTCAAGTTATCAATGATGATATATAATGGGTTGAATTATTACATCCCAATTATATAACATCACTATCCATATTTTTTGGATGAAAATATGATCAAACCTTGTGATTATTCATTTAGTGGAATTGTATTCCCTTATGTGTGTAGATTGGAATTCCATATAATGAATAATTTTTTTTGAGAGATGTAAATCACCCTCCATTTTTAAAATCACCCACTGACTCTATAAAATTTCATGGAGGACGATGAATATAATTTTTTATCATTATCAAAATAATTTATATTATTGAATTTTTAGAATGTGTACTTATATAAAAAGATTGAGACTAAAGAACATATCATCCCTAATGAAATGCCTTTTTAAGAGAATATATCAATGTGTTTCCCAAATAATTTTTTATTCTTCACACAAGTTTTGAGTTCTATTTTTCAATTATACTTATACGTATATGTTTTGAAATATCTAAGGACCCACATATAATGGATTGTGTAAAACTGTAAGTAAAGAAGAAGAAACTATAGTAATATCTGGAAAAAGTGTTTATACACCTATGTACTTCAACATGGTGTTCACTAGTAAATTTTTTTGAGGAGAAGGATGGGTCAATGTGCCTTTAAATTGAAATTCAAAAGATCAAATATTTCATAAAAAATATCAAGTATCCCATTCCATTTATAGATGACTTATTTGATCATCTGCATGGTGCCCAATAATTCTCTAAGGTGGAACTTCTTCGAGATATTATCATGTAATGTTGATGAAGGAGGATTTCCCCAAGACCACATTTTTATACAAGGCACAGGAAGTGCATGTTCATAGTTATTTAATTTTGATGCACTAATTCTTCAACTATATTCATGGAACTTTTTAATAGAGACTTTATTGAATACCTTAACAGATTCATGTTAGTATATAATGATGATTATCATATCAAATCTAAAAGATGGATGGAACGTGAGGAGAATTTGAGTGTTGTACTAAGGACTATAAGAAATGAAAAATTAAATCAAAAGTAAAGTAAGTAAGAGCTTTTTTTGGATCAAGTATCTATCTATGGTCATGTTGTCACTAACAAAGAGATATCTATGGATCTGTCAAAAAATGGCAGCTTAAGGATGGACCATAAAAATTTTTTTGATAGAAATTCATATATTCCTTATAGTAAAATGTTACTATCATAAATTTGTGATAAACTTCTCACGATTGACAATCCCACTACCCAAGATAACCTGTATTGGATTAAAGTTTCTCTAGTTTTATGAATGAAAATTGATCATCAAAACGTTGAAGAAGAGGCTAATCACTTCACCCACACTCACATTATCCCCCAGTGGGGAATGATCTGTGGTGTTCAATGATCTGTATAAAAAAGGAATGGGTTGTGTACTCATGCACAATTATAAATGGATATTATATTCTTATTCCAATTAACGATCCCTGAGAAAAACTAACCAACCCTTGATTTATTATTTTTTGCAGTGATCTTATGGTTAAAAATATTATGAAATTATCTATATATTGAGAAGTGTGAAATATATACGGATCATGAAAGCCTCAAGTATATATTCAAACCAAAGTAGATTAATATTCACCAATAGAGATGTTTAAAGAATATCAAGGATTATGAATGTTTAATCCATTACCATCCTATGAAGGAAAGAAAATTGGTATATGATCTATGTATAATGTATCCCAAAACCCTATCCATGATTAGGAGTATAAGGGCTATAATATTCATGGTCTTGGAAAGGATAGACATGTTAATAATAAATGGATCATTATAATAACTTTATCAAACAACTAACTAACCATCTAACCATGAGAGGATAAGTTATGGCAAGGAAGATGATGATTTTCTATGGAATAAGTTTGTGAATAACCAAGATTTGAAATTCTAAAATGATGGATGTACAATTTTTAGAACCTGGATATTCCTCCCATATGAACATGAAATGAAGAGATAAATTATAGATGAGGTGCATAGATCATTATTCTCTATTAATCAAATAATATCTTAGATGTGTTGATATTTGAGGAAATATTTTGGTGGTATAACATGAAGTGGTAGATTGTTGAGTTTTTATCTCAATTCATTGTATGACAACATGTAAAGGAGGAAATACATATGTCCAATGTAATGATGCAACCATTTTCCATACTACTATGGAAATAAAAAAAATAACAATATATTTCATTTTCATATTCCCCAGGACACCAAAAGGAAACAACACCATTAGGGTGGTAGTTGATCACCTTAAAAACATGTTACATTTAATTTCAATCAAAAAATATATACCTATTAACCATATCACCATGATATACATAAGGGATGTTTTAATACTTCATTGAGTTACACTCTCTAATGTATCTGATCAAGATCTAAGTTATACCTCGAGGGTTTGTAGAATACATCAGTAAGAGTTTGATAAAAAATTGATCTTCAGCATAGCTTATCAACCTCATATAGATGGTTAGTCAGAATGGACCATTCAAACTCTAGAAAAAATGTTGTGATCATGTACAAAGTAATTCCAAGCATTTTTGGACTAGAACCTTCACAAAGTGGATTTATCATATAACAACAACTTCAATTCTATTGTTAAAAAGGATCCTTATGAGGACCTAAATGGGAAACGATTTCAAACTTTGATAGACTGAGATTAAGTTAGAGAGATGATGATAATTGGACCTAATCATACCCATGAAGTGATAGAGAAGGTTTAAACCTTTCATCATCATATGATATCTATACAATGTTGATAGAGAATTTTTCAAAAAAATATTTTATGAGACCATGGATGTGAGTCTATAGATAATATATTTCGTCATATATTTATATGGAATACTGTTGTGCATTTTGGTAAGAATGGAAATCTTGGTCAAAGATACATCATCCCCAATGACATCATTGATTGCCTCAGTGGTGTCATATCAACTTGAACTCCCACCTAGATTTTCTTAACTACTTGATGTGTCAATGAATCCCTCTTGAGTATGTACATAATATACCCCTCACTTGTATGGAATGAAGAAGTGGTACAATTGGAGAATAATCATTCATATGAGGACTATTCAGTAAAGATTATATATTATGGAGATAATGTTACATGAATCAAGACAACTCACCTAGTCAAAGTACATTCATGAAACCAAAATTTTGATGAAGTGAAATGGTGATCAAAATAGGCTATGATGTATAAGTACCCTCATATGTTTTAGCTTATGAAATAAATCTTCAATGTAAAAAATTATTAAGGGGGATGAATCTAACAACTATAACTTTTATAAATGAAATCCCTTATTGAATTAATACATGCATTATTAAGTAATTTATTTATTATTTTTTGGGATTACTATGATCATTATTGAATGTTATATCCTTTCATATTTAAAATACTATTAAGAATATTAAAATATGAATATATATATATTAAATACTGATCCTTTAATTTTTATATACAAAGGGTTATGATAAGGTACAATCGACAGAAATGGACGCAGTGATGGCCTCAACTAGCAGGATCACACCCTATGAAGCCCAATTTTTAGAGATTAAATGGGAGATATCATCAATGGTATTTTACCTTCATCATCCTATGTGGAGATTCAACCATTAAATCATGAGAGAAACCATTTAATGTATAATTTGAATCCCATTGAGTTCACTTCCAAAAACATGTTCTTTGAACCACCAAAATAAAATATCACCCTTGCACATCTTATTCATAACAAATATGATTGTGTGATTATGGAAAATGTATCTAGACCATAATAGTATGAATTTGAATATTTTATTTCAATAAAATAATTATTATATTTATACATTTTTATTATTAAATTATAAATTATTAGATAAGGAACTTGAAAAAAATTATATTTGATGTGGTGAAACATAAAATGAATTTTTATGAAATATATAGTTTTGATCAAGTAACTTTTATTTGAAGAATTATCTAAATTTTGAAATAATTTTTTTTAATAAAATATTATTATTGGATAATATTTACAAAAATACAAATGATAATATAATTTTACAAACTCAAAATATTATTTTAAAACTATCAGAATACTTTTATTGTTAAAAAAACAAGCATTTTTCAAGTAAGCAGTACTTTCTATTTAAAATTATAAAGTATGATATCAAGATTATTATTCTTTTAAAAAAATATTTTTAAAAATCATCATGTCTAAGTACCCAATGGTGAATTTTTAATAATATTTTGATATAGAAGAATGTTTTGGTAAAAAAATAAATACAGTATAAATATACAATATTTATCATGAGATAATAATGACCAAAAAATGATGTAATATGTTCCATAAAATATATCCATGACTAAATATATATTTTCCATTTAAAATAATGTGTTTTTGAAGTTATATTATTAATTTTATAAATTCCTAATAAATACTCAAAAATAATTATTGTATTTTAAGGATTTAATGAAATATCATATTACTTATTTTATGGAATTCATTTTCCCTTGTTTGTTTTCCTTTCATTTGGATCATGTTTACTAGCACATTGGGTGAAATTTGGAAAAAATTTGGAGGTTTTCTAGTCTTTGCATAGGTAGCGAATGATTTTACCAAACCATGTACTCCTAGTACAAACCATGCAACCCTGGAAATTGAGGGTTTTCACTATTGGTGCATGGTTGGATCAATCATGCACCCACCTTGGAATATTATACACCCCATAATATGGGTGCATCATTTAGGGGTACAGTTTTCTAACCCTATGAAAATCTCTATGAATTCATCTACATAGGATTAATTCATTTTGAAATTTTATTTGAATATACCAAACCCTTAGTTTAACCCTTGGATGACCAAACATGACCTAACTTGAACTCCTTGGATTAAGAGGTTCTCAAGAAGTAGGTTTGGCTCCTTTAAATGACTCTCTCGGAAGATCAAAATGTGGTTGATAACACTTATTCTCTTCTGGTAGGTGAAGCTCCTCTAGTCTGTTCTCTCCTAATATCTAATTCCTTTCTCCTATGAGTTTTATTTATCATAAAATATTTTATGGAAAAAAATTTATTTAGATCCTCCTTCTTGGTTTGATTTCATTATATATGACACCATAATTCTGCATTTGTAGAACCCGTTTTGGGTTTCAATTATTTATATATAATTAAAGTTAGATGGTTTAGTAAGAGTTTTTTCATATAATTAAACCCAAATTTTCATGATCTATTTAAAATAGATTTAATTTGATATATTGAAACATAATTTGATATGATCTCAGAATAGAATTTGAAATGGTCCACATTTTTGGAAAACCACCCAATCCCGGTGGAATTATAATTTGGTAGTGTTTTAAAAATGATGTAATTGATGAAATGATTTGAGAATTGATATTAGAAAACTTCCGAAATTGTAATAATCAAAAACCAATGATTGGATTTTTAATAAGAAGGCATGAATTAAATAAATACCCTGTTTTCGTTATGAAATTGAATTATAATATTAAAACTAAATAATTTTAAATTTAATTAAAAATTATGATTTGATTTGAAATGAAATGTTTTTCCATTTTTCTATTGATTTATTGACCACAAGAGAACCAGGGAAGTTAGTGGATTATTTAGTACAAGAATACTAGGATTTTGATTCCATAAAATTGGATTTATGATGAAAACTCAAAAAAAAATAGTATTATAGATCTAATCCTTGATGGGAAGATGATTTGTTTTGTTCATAGTAAGTCTAAGGTAATTGTGTGCACGTACTTAGACATGATAATTGATATGGGAATTGTGAGGATCCTGTAGTAAAAAACTAACATATTTTAGGGATTATGACCATGGTTCTTATTATGATTATTATGATTATTTATTTAATTTATTATGTAATTTATTTATTGAGGTGTATAGATTTATATAAATTATTTAATAAAAAAAATTATTTAATACTTGGTCAAAATTTATTCCATCATTTGAAAAGAAACATGTTTTTTTAAAATAAAAAAAATGAGATATTATTCCATGCCCTATTTTTTCAAAATTGAAAGAATTATTTGGTTTTACTATTATGGAATTTGTTATGGAAAACTTTGTGATACACTAATAGTATTTAAATCTCACACCCTAACATTTATTTTAGGTGTTTTTATAGTTCTTTATGCCAAATTTGAACAAAGGGAAAGCTCCACTTGGATAGGGAAGATGTTATTGGTTCTTTGGGATAAGAGTTATGTTTTCATTCATTTTTTTGTCTCAATACTGACTACATTGATGATGTACTATTTTATATTTTTATATACCTTTTCTATGGTACTTTATCCCATTGAAGTGTTGATCATACAGACTTGTATCTTATATCTTATGTATTTTTTGGTAAATTTCTACTCTCTTTTATCATGTATTATTTCATGCTCTAGTTTCTAACCCATGGGGATCTAGAATTCCCTTTGGTATATGATATGTCCATCTTGGTTATTAGGGTACTTGGTTATTCAGGATGGTTCATAAAAAAGTGGTATCAAAGGTTAAGGTTTCTTGTCACGACCCGACCCGTACTGGGGCTCAAGCCACAACTACCCCAAGCCCTCCTCCAAAGGCCATGGGCTGGCGACCAGTACCGAAGGCAGAAAAAAATCATGGAGGCCTTATCCTATATACATGTATAAAACCTTGTAGCCAACTAAATGAAAAAGTGCATAGGGAAAGTAAAAAAATTTACAAAACTTCTATATATATAAACCACAAATATGTGTCGATCATTAAACAATACAGGTATAGATAAGTAAACTAAAAGGGAAAGGTGAAAAATAAAAGACCAAACAGAAAATTGACACAACCCGGAAATATGTGAAAATGTAAAAAAGTTGGGAGAGCCCCTCTCCTGGATCCCATGCTATGGCCACCACATGAGGTCCAAGCACCCCTATCCCTACGCTCCTCTAAAGTGACAATCAAACTATCTGTCGTCTGCAAGGGCACACCGAGTGCAGAAATAGACCAATCAAGGGTGAGTATAAAAATATATTGTAGGATTACCCAAAGGCTCATGGGGGTAGAAAAATATGTACTGAAGTGGGGAGAAGTAGATAGAACAAGGTATAGTAAAAGAGTACAGTTCAACCTAACAAAGAAGTGAAGTATGCTAATCTAAACGCGAGTAGGTAGAAACAGTGATAAGATGAACTTCATGCCAATTCTTTGGTACCTATAGTAGGAGAGTAGACTTGTCCAACCATGATAATTTAGATATGGAAAGCACATTGAATACCCCACATGCATTTTCCACTCCTAAATGGAGGGTGGCCAAAACCCAAGGATTGGGTACTTCAAATAAAATATATATATGCTCAAAAAATGGAACCCAATAGAGACAGTAAGGGGATATCCATATCACTAGATCAGCCCAGAAAAAGAGTCGACAATAGTTCTAGAAGTAAACACCTTCAATACCCAAAATCCCACATGTCTTCCCTGAACTGCATGTCAAAGGGGCTCAACCACCGCACCTTGATACTATCCTCTTTGGGAGGATCTGTCTTTCCCACATGGTTTTAGTCGCATCAAAAGAACACTTCTTGGTGGGAAAAGTTACCCTATTTCTTGATATTCCAATGTAACTTCAATTACATCTTGTCACTGTGCCACACAGTCCACATATCAAGTCACGAAGTCATATTGCCACTACCCATCCCCAGTAAAGGTATGTTCAGTACTATAAAGGGCAATCACCATTTCCAAGCTATATTGGATGGAAAGCCCTATCAAGGTAAACAGTGATCACCACTACCCAGCTAGGCTGGAGGGAATTTTCGGTGATCACCACTGCCCAGCTGCACTAGAGAGAAATTCCTGTAAAGGTAAACAACAATCACTACTGCCTAGAAGCGCTAAAGGGGAACCCTATAAAGGTAAATGGCGATCACCACTACCCAGTCGCGCTTGAGAGATAGACCAATGATCACCACTGCCCATCTGCATTGGAGGGAAATCCCTTTAAAGGTAAATGGTGATCATCACTGCCCAGTAATGCTGGAGGGAAATCCCTAAAACAAAAATGACCATTTTGGTTGGATTGTACATCTCAGGAATCATCGAGGAAACAAAAACTATCATAAAAACATCGCTGCAACCATCAAGTGTTGTCTCAGTTATGTGTCACACCCAGATAATATCACATCGTATCTTAAAATCCACTACCAAGGGAACTATAACATCCAACATGGAGAAATAGTTAGGATAATCTACTCGTAAGCCAAAATCTGAGTTCATAAGAACGAGATATGGGGCGTAGAATAAAACGTAGTGGTACACGATACGTGTTGGGATCACACAACATGTGACCCCTTTTCCTTGCCTAGTCGGGTAACTAACCATTCTTTGGTACCAAAATGGTGAACAAGTACCACTAGAAGTGTCAAGGTACTCTCTGTGTACACTACACATTAGTCAGGGGGACAACGAGCTCACTGCACTCATCGTTAAGCTAAAGGGTCAGAAACATAGGTTTGCGGACATGGCTCCTCAAATGGCCCCAGAACATTGACCGCATCTCTGCATACATCTTCTCTACTCTCACAAGAGTCCGAGCTTACCAATGTTGTGGATTATGTTCAACATGGTAGATTGATATTATATTCATTAACCATTCATGTTTCTACATTTAATGAGATTAGGAAAAAGGTTTTCTTCATCCAAACAGATCACACTGTTGTGATCCTTATAGAAAACAAGCAGAATCGACTACTCGTTCATCTGAAGTGGAAAAAAACAGTGTAAAATGTACTTTTCACCGCAAACTCCTGAATGATGCTCGATCACTACCAATCACAAAAAGGCATTTCACCTCAGAACGGATTTCTCCATTTTGATCCATGTAGAAAAACATGTAAGGTAGGATATTAATTTGCCCTGAATGGACTTATGAAGCATTAGTCGTAAAAACACAGCTTATGCTTAAAGGTTTCCACATGGGGCTCATGTATCGGCTCCAAATTTAGGTGGGTTGATTGATCCATTGCAATACCACCATAAAAACACTTGGAAATGAGTACTCAAACACCCCAAACAGATGCTAGATGAAAAAGTGGCATCTCACTGTAAAAGGCGCAAACTAGGCCACATGAGGCATGTAGCTTGTATTCAATATAAAAACTCAAAAGAAATCTCAAAAATTATAAACAAAGTTCAGGGTCACTCTGCCACTGACGGCGTGTCAATCGGACGTTCCGTTTGAAAGATATAATCCATACAAAAACACTGAAAAAATAATAAAAAATTTATTATTATTGAACATGGTATTTTCATGCCACTGGGCAATGAAGCCAGAGTTTAAAATTCTAGAACTAACCTAAAAAGGTCCGGTTTCAAGAAACGAATCCATGGTCATAGATGACACATCAAATGAACAAACTGTTTAGGTATTACAGCCTTCGAAAGAAAAAATGACCCAAATTTGGGCGGTCCTGCCTAAACCGGCAAGACCCAACCACCTGGGTCAGCCCAACCCGGCCATCCTGGTCCACTACAGCCGGCCCATGGTTTAGCGTGTGGCCCAAACCACTTCTCTACCAAAATCAATGAGCTTTTGATAGCCGCGCTAAATTAGCACGACACCCCGTTGGCAGCCGCCGCCTTGGGACCCCGCAGGTCCTCGCGTCAACCGAAAGACCTGTATGAGGTGGGTATTGGTACCCTAGTCTCCAATACTCATTCTCCACCTGAGCGCGACTTCCACAAATGCCGAAGCTCCACCAGATTCCCCAGCCTTGCACCCTCGGTCCCCTGGTGCTCTGCCGCCGAACAACGCCAAGAGCCCCCTGCGCACACTGCCTCTCGGCATCATGCTCCCAGCTTGTTCATGGCCTCCGGCATCCCGGTCGATGCCGCTACAATTTGCCTCGATTTCGTCACACGCATATGCCGCCCAGGCCCAACTGCGGTCCTCAACTTCCCACCACCGTGACCGCCGCGCTTCGCCTGACTCTTGCATCTCGTTGTCGCCTTGTGCCACCACTGACAGTTCTGCTTTGGTGGCCGCATTCAAGGGCCACCATGATCACACTGGAAGTCCAAATATTATTTCAGACCTAGTTTAGGGATGCTCGGGATGATATATTGTTAGTTCTTGTCTCTCCTCACTTATTCTTCAAGGATTTGGCACATCCAAAAATTAAAACTAAGAACGATGAAGGACGAAACTTCAAAATGGGGATCAGGAGATGGTCATGTTAATTTGACGATCACCTCAATGTTAAAATGAATTATTTATGGAAAAAATGAGACTGAAATCAAGAATAAAAAATAAAATGGAAATTTAGGGATCGAAATGACTAAAATCCTACCTCAATTTTTCCATTTTTCATTGGCGATGCATCCAAGACGCTTCATGTTCGATCTACCATGGTTATGGCGGGGTTTCTCCTTGATCAAACGAAGAACGAAGAATAAAGGAGGATAATTAAGAGAGAGAGAGGTATTATTTCTAACCCTAATCCAAATATATAAAATATATATTTATATAAAATTTCTGGAACCCACCAACGATCTCAAAATCTGAATCTCCCGCGTTTTCTCATTTTATGTTACGGCTAGAAAAAACGTCTCATTTAGAACTCAAAGGAAGTCTTACATTTCCATTCTGAGACTTTATTCGAATGTTATTGGAAAATTATTCCAGGGATGAAAAATAATATGTGATTATTCAAGATGATGATTTTTTCTTTGGGTGACTTTTCTCACAACGGCCCAACGCTGGAATATGTAATACACCTCCTAAGGTAAATGGCATGCTACAGACTCAACCGTGGCCTCAGATTTTCGATATTAGTTACCATTTGATATTTATTTTGTTTTGGGATTTTAAATGAATGAATTGATAAATTAATTCATCCATTTGATGTACCGATATTGAGTGAGGGGTTGGACCATCCCACACCGAGATATTTTATGTCTCGCCTAGGGTAAACACAGTGTTCCAAACACAACTGTGGTCTCAAATTTCTGGTCTGATCAACCTTTTAGGAGATAAACCATTTCTATTGTGCAAAGAGTATACAAACACTTAATATGTTTGTATATTTTATTCCAGGCTCACCGGGCCTCATAATTTCATGTCCTCTCAGCACTTGGCTCTGGAAATACATGTAGAAATATTCCAAAGTATTACAGGGTGAAAACCAAATTTTTAAATCATTCCCTCCCTCATGATATTGATCCCTCAAAAGAAAAACATAGAAAAAAAACTCAGGATACTGAGCTCACATCTGGATCTCCCACTCCTAGGAAAACCTACACATCACCATACTGACACAACACACGAAACAAAAGGATGGTTCATACTCATAAGGTCTACTTCTTTCGGTGACTTGCATAAGAAAATGAACATATCTCATCATTTGTGACACATGGAAGATGTTGTGTGTCCACTCCAGATATTGGGGCGTTAGGGAAAGGTAGCAGTCAACCTCACCATCTCTTGCACGATTCTGAATGGCCTGAAGAAACTCATGGGATAGTTTACTTTCCCAGAAAACCTCTAAATTCCACGTCATGACTGGAATCACTGTTTATCCCAGGAACATAATGTCATGATTCCCTCCTTAAAAATATTCACCTGATGAAACACCAAAGGATATCTGGTCACACAGGATTTATCAGTCGATATCTTCCAACCTAAACTCTCTAACACACTCGAGAAGTGAAGGAGTCAACACCATCAACTAAATAAAAGTTAGACCCTCCTGCTACACCAGGGTCAGCTAAAAATAAGCTAAATGCACTAAAATGTCTCATATCTGGTGAGCCTGGGATCTCCTACTAAGGTAATCTTCTACAATGATGCCTCTTTATAGATAATAGACTACCTTGAATTCATTGTCCTTCTTGAATTTTAACCAGCACCATAATCTCAGGTTCATGTCTCCACAAAGCGCAAACCACAAAGTGCACCTGAGATACTGGGAAAATATACACCTAAGACACTGGGGGTCTGAGACCACCACAAAGTGCTCTCTCAAAAGGTATCATTTGTAAATTCTTAGGGTAAAAACTACCACTTCTAGCACTACATAGTGAGTCAGGTAGTTCTTTTTATACGGTTTCCATCACCTCGACCTATACTTGATAAAAGTATCAAGATTAACGTTGAGAATGAAAGGTACCAACAAACAGGGTAGGGGAGAAAACCCACACAACTGTGAGAGGCTAGACATGTTAAGCACATTGCATAACCCGCACATCTTTTCCCCTATTAGAAGGAGAGTAATCCCGAAAATAGGCACTCTTCCCAACCCACTAGTGGAACCTCAATCAAAGGGAGGTCAAGAAGAAAGACACCACTAGAAAATCCAAGACCTGCTCCACCACTCGACTCCAAAACCCTGCCATAAACACACAAGTCAAAGGGATTTATCTACCACACCTCAGTACTATTTACTTTGGGTGGAATTGAATCTCCCTCATGGTTTTTCTCACGTCACAGAAATGAATCTTAGTGGGGGGAAGATCCCATCTTTCTCGTGCATTCAAAGCTACGTTGAACGACACCGACACAGGGTTACACTGACGCCTTGCATCGCCCATGGTTACTCCTTGAGTAAGGAGTTGGAAGAAAATATTACCTCACGTAGTGTATAACAAATTCTAATAAAGAATGTAGAAAAGACACAGATAAGACCTCTTAACACCTCATGCACTGGAGGATTATAGAAATCTACATCATGTAGTTACCCGCAACCCTGGCCTCCAACTCCCTAAGCCTGACGTGGTCCACCTAGTGGTGGTGGAAGGACCTCAAAATGTCATCCACTGAATATAATTCTTCCTTATCTTCTACCAACACCACCTCCCTAGGGACAACCTTGTACTCACCTGGGAGATCTCTAATCACAACACTGCCTCTTCCATGGCTGCGCATATAAGAGCCCGACCTTATTACTAACATAATCTTGAATTTAGTTAAGAAAACACTTTTCTTTAATTAAAGATCTTTTAATGTTTATAGATTTAGAGAATTGAGAAATAAAAAATTCATAACTTTACACATTTTTACAGAGTGGATACCATAAAAACAGTTTCCATTTTTTTCCAAATATAGAAAATTAAAACATAAAACATGAATCCTTGACAATTAATCAAAATTTAACATGGATTTTTTCTTTTTATTACACATCCATTAACCCATGGAAATCATTCAAAAACATGGGATGAGTAAAAAATCTCAGTAAAGGATGAAAAAGAAGGAAATAGCATATTAGTCCACGAATACTTGTAACGTATGAAATCATTTTTAAAAGACACGCTTGTCACCCATATATACTTACTTTGTGCAACATGAGATTTAAAAAAGATCTACACAAAACATGAGAACATAAATATAATAATAAAGGTATCTTTGGAATTACTTACATAATATTTTAACCCTCACAACTACCTTATAATTTGTAACCCTCATGACTACTTTACAATTTGTGTAACCATCGCAATTACACATGGAGTAACCATACGATAAAACTCCAACATACACATACCCAATGCATTGGAGGGAGATAGAGGTCCCAAAATTCATCATAAAAAATTCTTAATAACCATAACATAATCATACAACATGAATAATAGAAAAAACCATTACATTTTAATTTTTTAAAACAAAATTTTAAAAGGAGATTTTAAAAGAAAATCCCCTTATAAACATCATACAATTGAAGAGAGACTTAATATAATGGATGTAGTATGTATATATACTATAAATAAACAAAATAAAACATAATATAAACATAAATCATCCCAAAAACAATTCTAAAACCACATAAATAAGGAAGTATACGGTTAACCCAAAGAATAGAAATCAGGTTAAGAATTCCCTTACCTCGGGTTTTTCTTACTTTAAATTTGTTTAAACCTCCTGTATAATTTTAAAATAATGTTATTAATATTTTAAAGAAACATTTTCATGTTTATAACATCTTGTTTGATCATTTGATAACCTCATTTTACCCATTAATTGTTAGTATTTTGATCCTTTCATTGTTTAGGGTGAGTTCTTTAAATGATTTTCATGATCTGGTCATGATGGATGTTTTTGTCGATTGGAAGTGAAAATCCATAATTGGAATGGAAATGTATTTACATATTTCCAGTACCATAATTTATACCATTTATCAATTTGATGTTTTATATGATGATGATTCATAAGTTAAAACATTAATGATGTTCGTTTAGATCATTTTAGTGGTCCTTTGATAATAACAACCTCATTTTGTCTTATAAATTAAAACCATGAGTAAAAAAGAATTACAGAACCATGGATGAGACATAATACCTATATCATAACCATGTTTAACCATAAAATGGTTTCATGACCAGAATTTAAAGAATTAAAGCAAATTGAAATCACACATCCATGATGTTGGTAATTCAACTCATCACAGACAATGTTTTTAATTCCTTGAATAAGTGGTGGAGGAGAAGAATATTGATGATAAATTTTCCATGAACATGATAACATCCATAATATAAAATACTATGAAGCTTTAATGCTTCTTAGTTAATAGGGGGTTAAGAAGGAAGAAGAAAAAAAGTAATTTTTAAATAAAAGAAAACTTGAGAAATTTCACACAAAAATTCAGCAGCCTAACGACGTCTTTTAAAATTTTATAAAAATAGTTTGATGAGAGAAAGAGTATATCTAATAACTCTTACATAATATGGAAAGTAAGGGGGAATTTTTGAATAAAATATCCCAACATAATCTAAAGTTAGAGGAAAATAATAACATAAAATGAATGAAAAGAAAGAAAATAAAAGAGGATGTTTACCTCTTGATCTCTTCTCCCTAAGATCCTTCTTAAGGGATTTGGTTTTGATCTTTTAGTGAGAACAGTAGCTCTAGAACATGGGGAAGATCCTTGGTAGGAGTATATGAAAAAACATAGGTATGACTTAAGGCTTGAGAGGTGTGGGAATAAGAGTGGAGTGAGGGTGGTATTTATAGCGAAGGAGATGGGGTATTTTTCATTATTTTAATCATTATTATTATATTTTTGCACAGAATTATGAATAGTCTTAGTTCATGAGACCTAAAATAGTAATAATATCATGTGATTTTTAACCTTGTGGCATTACATCACATTTTATATCATAAATAGTATATTTTACTGATAATTTGATTACACAGTATTTTATCGTATTTCACTATTAATTGAAAATTCATGAATTTCAGAAAAATCCAAAAAATCACCCTAACCATTTTTCAAGGTGTAGAACCAAAAATGAAGTCCAATGTTTGAAAATAATTTTCGAAATATCATTAATTTAATTTTTTTAATAAAATCATACTTAATTCAAAAATTAACAATTCTAATTCCATAACAACTTCTATATCACAATGAAAAATTTACCAAGATGTTATTATCATAAAGGCATAATAAAATAAAATAAAAAATAAATTTTACTATTCATTAGGGTCATATTACTATTCATATTACTATTCATAAGGTTATTTTACTATTCACAAAAAAACAAGTTGGTTTTATCAGACTAAAAAAACTTACTGAACACAATTCCATATGATAGTTTCTTGAAATTCAAAAAATAGAAGTGGAAAAATTATGTTTAAAGGCTAGTTATAAATAACTACTTAAAACAAAGTTCCATGAATTTCCATTTATTTTTAGAAAAACATGGGGTGTTACATTATCCCCACCTTCTGAAAATCGCATCCTCGCAATTTTATTTACATATTAAACAACTGAGGGAACCTTTCCCTCATAGCATTTTCAGACTCCCATGTTTCTTCTTCAACCATGTGGTTTCTCCACAAGACCTTTACCTGGTGGATTACCTTATTCCGCAATACCTGTTCCCTTCGATCAAGAATATAAACTGGATTCTCTTCATAAAAAAGGTTCTCTTCCAGCAGAACTACTTCTGGGCTCAAAACATGTGATGAATCTAGTACATACTTCCTCAATATCGAATCATGAAAAACATTATGTACCTGCGAAAAACTCAGAGGCAAAGCTACTCGGTATTCAACTAGTCCAACTTTATTTAGGATTTCAAAAGGACTGATGAACCACGGACTTAGCTTTCTTTTATTACCAATACTCATCACACTTGTCCAAGTAGTGATTTTAAGGAAAACATGGTCACCTACCTCGAAAGATAAGTCTTTCATTCTGTCATTTGCATAACTTTTCTGCCTTCTCTGAGCTATCCTTATGTGCTACTAGATCATCTTCACTTTCTCAGCCACTTCCTCTACTAACTATGGCCCCATCATCTTTATTTCACAGAGTTCATCCCAAAACATCGTAGTCCGACATCATTTTCCGTAAAAATCCTCAAAAGGTGCCATCTGTATACTGGAATGAAAAATGTTATTATAAGAAAACCCAACTAAAGAATGATGTTGATACTAACTTCCTTGGTAGTCCATTGAACAAGCCCGAAGCATATCCTCCAAAGTCTGAATTGTTCGTTATGACTGCCCATCTGATTAAGGATGAAAATCTGTAGTAAAATTTAATTATGTGCCCAACGACCTCTGAAGTCCCTTCGAAAAGTTAGAAGTGAACCTGAGATCCGGATTAGATACAATAGAAAGAGGAACTCCATGTAACCTGAAAATCTCCTTGAGGTACCATCCATAAAGCTAATCCAAAGACATTGTATCTTGAATAGAAAGAATTTTTTTTTAATTTTTCATCCGATCAACAATAAACCAAATCTCATTGTTAACTCGAGAAGTTTTTGGTAGTCCCACAACAAAGTCCATGAATACATTCTCCAATTTCTACTCTGGCACTGGAAAAGGCTAAAGCATCCCCTTTGGTAACTATTTATCTACTTTAATATGTTGACATGTCAAACATTTCATGGTAAAATCAGCAATGTCTCTTTTTATTCCATCCCACCACTAATACTCCCAAAGGTCTCTCTATATCATAGTACTACCAGGATGAACTAAAAATGGAGAATTATGAGCTTCACACAACAATTCTTTCTTCAACTGGGAATCACAAGGAACAAACAAACTTTTACCAAATCTCACAACACAATATTTATCAAGATTAAATTTTGGAAACTTAACCATTTTAACCAATTCTATATTTTTCATTAGGTCACGGTCTTCCTACTTCACTTGCTTAATTCTGTCTGATAATTTTGACTACACTGAAACCTGAAACAAAATAGATGTATTCCCTGTACCAACAACTTCTAAGACAAAATTCATCAAATCATTAATCAAGAAATCATGTTCCAAACATAGCATGGTTAATGATTCAGGATGTTTCCGACTCAAGGAATCTGCCACTTTGTTTTCTTTTCTAGGATGGCAATTAATCGTGCAATGATAAACATTTATCAGTTCTAGAAATCTTCTTTGCCTCATGTTTAATTCCTTCTATGTGAATATATACTTTAGACTTTTATGGTCAGAATACATTTGACATTTGGCTCTGTATAAATTATGCCTCCAAATTTTCAAAGCAAAAACCATATCTTCCAATTAGAAATCATGTGTGGGGTAATTTAGCTCATGAGGTTTAAGTTTTATCGAAGCATAAGAAATTACTTGATAATTCTGCATCAAAACACAACCAATTCCCTTCAAAGAAGCATAACTGTATATGAAAAACTCACCATTTTGGGAAGGTAAGGCCATAATTGGATCATTCACCAATCTCTTCTTCAGTTCTTAAAAACAAACATCACATTCTTCTGTCCAAAAAAATTTAACCCATTTCCGTGTTAACTTAGTTATCATGCTAGATAACCATGCAACGTTCTTAAAAAACCATCAGTAATAACACGCTAACCCTAGAAAACTACGAATCTCGTTAACATTTGTGGGTCTTAGCCATACATCAACTACTTTTGTTTTGGTAGGATCAACTATTATTCAATCCTTATTTACAATGTTCCCAAGAAAAGAAATATGTTGCAACCAAAAAACAAACTTGGTGAATTTTCCATACAATTTCTTTTCTTTTAAGGTTTGTAAAACAACCCTTAGATGTTTTTCATGCTCCTCTTTATTTTTAGAATATACCATAATGTCATCAATAAATACAACTAAAAACTTATCCGAGAACTCATGAAATACTCTATTCATAAGATTAATGAATACAACCGGTTCATTAGTTAACCCAAAGGGAATAACAACAAATTATTAATGCCCATATCTAGTACGAAAGCCTTTTTTTGGGATTTCATCCTCCTTCACATGTAGCTGATGGTATCTGGATCTCAATTCAATTTGGTAAAAGTACTAAGCTCCCTATATCTGATCAAACAATTCATTGATGTGAGGCAAAGGATACTTGTTTTTAACAGTGATGTTATTCAAATCTCAATAATCAATTCAATGTCTCATGGAACCATCTTTCTTTTTAACAAACAAAATAGGATCTCCTCGCGGTGAAGTTCTAGGATGAATGAATCCTTTATCAAGAAAATCCTGCAACTGATTTTTCAATTCAAGAAGTTCTATTTGAGCCATATGATAAAGGGGTTTTGAAATTGGCTTATCATCAGGAAATAAGTCAATTGTGAATTCGACTTCCCGATATGGTATAAAACTAGGTAACTCATCAGGAAAAACATCAAAGGTATTCATTTACCACTTGAACATCGTTAATTTGAGCAGTTCCCTTGTTTTCAATAATATAAGAAACATAACATCCATTTACATATTTCAATACTTTGTCGTATTCTTGATATGTTATGTATATTATGGGTTCATTCATGTATACAAACTGAAACTCTTTCTAAAAACAACTTCTTTAACTCTACAGTCAATCTTAGCATGATAAACAAAAATTCAATCCATTCCCAAAATAACATCAAACTAGACTAAGGGTAAACAAAAAGTTTTTTAGGTAATTTATTTCCACATATCACAATATAAATATTCTTATGAATCCTCCTTGCTATGATATTTACCCCCGGTGTTTTAACAACATGTTCTGGTTTTATTTTTTGAGGTTATATTTCCAATTTACCCAAAAATTTCTTAGAGATAAATGAATTTGTAGACCTCGCATCAAAAAAAACATTATCCAAATCTGAGTGAACAAAAAAAGTATCTAATACAACTTCATTGGATAGCCCGACATCCATTGGCGTAGTCGCAAAGGATATAACTGCACCTTTCTGCTTATATTCTGGCTTCTTTGAATCATTAGGATCTCTCTTTAGGCAGGCATTTTCATATTGAACCATCTCACCACATTTAAAACACTTTAAAGTTTTCTTATCAGGATTACTCTTTGGATAATTTTCATTATAATCTCTAGCCATATGTCCAAACTTACCACAATTAAAACACTTCCCAGTTTTGCTAAGACTTTCCCCATGGTGTTTCTTCCCACACTTTTCACAAACTAGAAACTGGATTTTCTTACCATCAGATTTATTTGGTTGATTCTTACCCATCACTTGCCACCTGGACCTCTTCTTTTCCTTGTTGCCAAAATGCACTTGATCATCAGAAAACTCCATCTCTAGAATCTCATCACATCAGAAAAGTTTCTCATAACTTTTGAATTTACAGGAGGCCAACGCCCTTCGATACCTTGGCTTCAATCCTGAGTAAAAGTGGTTGATTTTCCTATCAAAATCCTGAAAAGGATTTTGAGAATACCTCTCTGGTCAGGTGAAGTTCGCTTCATACACAGCCACTGAATCTTCCTCCTTTTTCTTCAATTCAATGAATTTCTTATCCATCCTAAGTCGCACCACCATAGGAAAATATTTTTCAAGGAAAAGACTTTTAAATTCATCCCACTCTAAGGCATCAAAATCCTCTCTACCCCTAATATTACTCACCACAGACTACCACTTAGAAAAATCACCTTCAAAACGATAAATGGAAAGACTTACCTTTTGATAGTCTAAACATATCATAACATCGAATATCATTTCAAGGGCTTTACTCAATCCTTCGGCTGCTACTGGGTCAGAAGATCCATTAAAAGAAGGAGGGTGTTGCCTCATAAAATGTTCCACTGTTATCATGTTCAGTTGTGGTACCTATAGTCATTCTCTTTCATGGATGCCACCTCCATTTATTTATTGCATTAGCTGAGCCATTACTGTCACAAACTACTCGGTTCTAATCCCTACCGTTCTGGGCTACAGATTCGGAAGGATGTCGTTCTGTCTGTGGCTCTCCTCTTCAACTTCAATATTTAATCTGCTAACAACCATTCTGAAAAAACTTATCTTATACGAATAAACATGGTAATATTTAAATGATATAACATTTCAAATTAATTATAGAGTAGAAATCATTTAAGATATTATTTTAACATCATCATAACCCCTAAAGTTATCTAAACAATCCTCTGATACCAGCTATAAGGACCCGACCTTATTACATATATAATATTTAATTTAGTCTAGAAAACACTTATTTTTCATTGAGGATATTTTCAAGTTTAGATATTTAGATAATTGGGACATAAAACATTCATAACATTACAAATTGTTACAGATTGGATACCATAAAAACAGTTTCCATTTTTTTCAAAATATAAAACATTAAAACATAAAACATGAATCATTGACAATTATTCAACATTTAACATGGCTTCCTTATTTGTCTTACACATCCATTAACTTGTGAAAATCATTTAAAAACTTGGGATGAGCACAAAATCTCAGTAAGGGATGAAAAATAAGGAAAGAGCACATTAGTCTATGAATACTCGTAACATATGAAAGCATTTTCAAAAGACATGCTTGTCACCCATATATACTTACTTTGTGTAACATGAGATTAAAAAAACATCCAAAAAAAACATGATAACATAAATATAATCATAAAGTTATCTTGGGGAAATAATTACATAATATTGTAACCCTCACAGCTACCTTATAATCTATAACCTTCATGGATACCTTACAATTTGTGTAACCTTCACAATTACACATGGAGTAGCCATACGGCCGACCTTCAACTTACACATAACCAATGCATTGGAGGGAGATATAGGTCCCACCCTTCATCATAAACAATTTCCAATAACTATAACATAATCATACAACATGAATAATATCATAAAAACATTACTTTTGAATTTTGTAAAACAAAATTTTAAAAGAGGATTGTAAAAGAAAATCCCCTTATAAACATCATAAAATTGAAGCGAGACTTAATAGAATGGATGGAGTATATATATATACTTTAAATACATATAATAAAACATAATATAAACATAAACCATCACACAAAAAATTCTGTTGGGGAAAGCATCCCAACTCTGTTGCACCCATTGCCAAAACCTGCCAACTAGTGCCCCTATGACAGAAAGCACGATGTCACTAGTGCCAGCTCCTACACCCTGAGATATGTGAGGATGCACCAAGGAACTGAATTGTCCCAAATCTCCTATATGAATACCCTGATCAATGTTCTATTCCTCGAATTTTCCATCATTGAACACATCCAAAGAGTACCGAGTAAGGTCTGCGAACCTTGTCATGTACTCAGCCACCATCATCCCACCCCACTGAAGCTCCAGTAGCTCCTAAAACTGTACATAGCATAAGAAAGAGGGGTAGTAATCTTCATTAAATAGATGTGGGAATTCATCCCATGAGAGTGCCAACTCATCATGCATATGAGTATCCCAAATCTACCAATGCAAAGCTGCTCTGTGGAAAAAGACTGGTTGTCAAAGCCACCATCGAATATATCAGTGTCTGAACAAGCCTAAAGAGGAAAACCACCGACTCTCTCCAAACCTCCACTACTTGAGGGTCTCACTTACTGTGGAACCTCAGCAGTCTCTAACACTAGAACTCACGAAGCATTCTCAAACTACGCTTATCATGGTCTTGTGCTACCGGTACTAACTGCTACTCCACAGGTGGAGGTTCTGCAACCAACCCCCATAAAGAAAGGGGAATCATATGATGGATCCTAAAATGTGGCCTCGTCGCTCGCAAAATCATCATCACAAACTGGAGCTAATATCATAGCTAGATTTTATTGTGGAGGCATCCTGAGTCTGATCAAGGTGTACTATGGTCAAATGAGCATATATATATATATATATATATATCAACAACGATGAAAAGATGACTCAAGAAGGATAGTCAAAGACTCAATCCTATACGATGTAACACCCCTAAAAATTTACCAATTGATTTATTATAGAATGAATGGATCACTGAGTCTCTAAAAACACCACTTTGTTATAGCCTAGCCATGTATACATAATTTTGTCACTTCTATGATGAGAATTTTGAAAATCTGACATACACGGTTGCGATGAGTAAGTTATTTGGAGTCCGATAAGAAAAACTTAATTTTTTGTGAATAGTAACATACCCTTATGAATAGTAACATACGCTTATGAATAGTGATATAACCTAATGAATAGTAACCTTACCTATGATTTTATATAAATAATATTCAAGTGAAAGTACGATATACCTATGCTTTGGAATAAGTAAATAAATGTTTTAAAAGTCTTGTTTTTAGAATAAATTATGATTCTAATTAAATATTAAATTATTCATATTTAGAAAATTATTTTCGAAAAATGGACTTCATTTTTGGATTCTACACATTGAAAAATAGTTGAGGTGAATTTTTGGGATTTTTCTGAAATACATGAATTTTTTGTGAATAGTGAAATACCATAATTTACAAAATAAGCTAAATAAGCTAATTATAGAGTCATGAATGATGTTTTGCTGATGTAAGACCAATTGGTTTGGGATCATATGATAAAATTACTATTCCTGGTCATGGAAGACTCACTATTCCTTTTCTTGTGGGGAAATAATAAATTAATTAATTTTATATTAAGAAATCCCCTCTCTCCTCCACTATAAAACCTCCTCTTACTCCCTCTTCTCTTCACTCCTCTCAAGCCTTTTTCCTTATCCAAATTCTATCCAAAAACCTTCCCAACCTCCTCTACCACGTCCATCAAGCCTTGGCCTCATAGAAAGACCAAAACCTCTCCCTTAAAGAGGCTCTCAAGGAAGTTTGGTTCAAGAGGTAAATTCCTCTTTTCAATTCTTTGTACTTCTTTTCAAGTTAATTTGTTTTATTTTTCTATTACCTCTCCTTATCTAAATTTTGTGATGAATCAAGTACATTATATGTACTAAAATGTTTTCATTATAGTGGAATAATTTATCATCATCTCTCCTTTTCACCTTATTTTATACAAGTAGCCAGAACACCATCTGAGATGTGTCAATTTTACACATTCAAGGACGATGGGCTTTCAATTTCAATTGTCGTCATCAATTCTGGTCATGAAACAATTATTGTTATTGTTGAACCAGATTATTATATATGTTATATAACCAATTTAATATTTTTTAATCCATGTGTACAAATGTTATTAAGTTATAAAGAAAAATGAGTTCGTAGTAATCGATACCCAAAAATTAACCGAAACAATTATCATTAATGTTTTATATAATAATTCATCCTCAGTCCATGTAACCAAGTTATATAAATGACTAAAAAAACTTATTTATGTTCATAAATAATATATAATTTCAAATCTGTATATTTACATCCATTCCACATTCTTAAAAACAAGTGAACCAAATATGAAAATAAAGATAATGAATACTCTGAAACTACGGAATTCAATACAATAACTAATCAATATGGACATAAATGAACTAACCAGAATTATGATAAACTAAATAAATGTATAATATGTTCATAAATAAGTTATTAAGAAGTATAATTTCATATTCCAGGAGATTATGTTTGAGAGCGGAACACGTTCAATGTTAAGGTAATGGATTCTTCATCTCACTTCCTTTTTTTGTGAGATTTTCCATATTCACTACTAATACTTTTGTATATTGTATATATACTGAACATTGGTGTCACATGTCCTGAATATCATTAACATAGTGGTATTAAATGTATCATTTTATATTATTAATTTTTTGGCATACAAATTATTTGATTATAAAGTGGTAAGGGTTTTCTCACCCGAACTTCCATTTTCATACGGGTTACTTTTGTTGTCTAATTACCTCAATGAAATTCTTATGTATTATTATATACTTCTCATATATTCTGTGTGAGTGTTATATATATGCTCACCAACCAGAATCATTCTTTATTTTATGTATAGTTAAAGGTTTTAAAAGGAACTTTCAAAATTGTTTTTGAAATACAAACCCGATTCAAGGGATATTTTCAAATTCTTACCCATTTTCAAGTGTACACAAAATTCTTTTTTTAACCCACCATTTGTTTTATAAAAACTATAATTTTATCATAAAAATGATCTTGGATGATTTCTGGATTTAAGAGAAAAAGTTTTCCATTCCACTTTAAATTTCTCTTTAATACTTTGCTTAAAATGCTCTAAAATGTTTTATTTATAAGGAATATTAAGAACTTTTTTTTAGATGATTTCACTTCAGTGTGACATAATTTATTCCTCAAACATAATTTAAATGTCCTAGTATTTTATTTTATTGGATATTCACGTTTTAAATATGATTTCATGGAAAATATAATTGATTTTCTAAAAGGAATCTTCATTAAAAAGTAAAAATAATTTTTATCTTCTGTCATTAACTTTTATGATATATATGCCTTGTTCACCACTTATTTATTTCTTGTGGTGCATGTACTGACCTTTGGTATATCATATTAAGCTTGTCCCTTTTCTACTATTCTAAGGGGTTATGATTTGAATGTTCTAAGGTGGTATGGGACACTTTGGAATGTTTAAGGATTATTTCCTCAAGAAATTGTCAATAGTCTCATTAAAAAATATATTACTCTATGTCAACATACTTTGTTGAATGTTGTACTTAAATGAGGAATATCTATTATGATATCATCTAAAATATGTTGCTAAAGGGTTTCTATTTATTCTTACCATGGATGCTCTATTTTTATACAATTCACCATATTATTCTGAATGGTTAGTGTTTATGTTCAATGATTGGGGAAAGTTAGTTACATTTCATATGATAGTTTTAATATGAATGTATATGTTTTATATGTTTATCCCTGCTCATATGAGGAATTAATTGGACTTATTATGTTACGGGTGTGGGCCGCTATAGCCCCTCGATGCATCAGTAGGTCTCATAAGACAAATAGATGTGTAATTGGCCGAGGCCTTTCCCAATGTGATATATGGATTTTGGCAGAGGCCTTAATCATTTTAAATCTTGGCCGAGGCCTTGAAAAAATGTTTCAGAATGTCTAGAATATGAACTTATCTCATTATGAAGCTAGTGATTGAAGTTTCATGTGGTTATTCAACTATTAGAATACCCATGATTATGATTTATTATGGAATTATTTACTCATCTCATATTCCTGCCATAATGTGTTCAAGTTTATTATTAAAGGATTGTGTTTTCAATTATGCGCCATGCCTTATGTTTATACTATCATCCACTATATTTTTTACACCTACTGAGCATTTGATCTCACCCATTTCTTATGTTTCATTTTTTCAAGACATGAAGAAGTAAATTATGAATGACTTGCAAGAAAAATCTGGGGGACATGGTGTTTCTGGTGGAATAAATTAGTGTTGTATTTCCCTTAATTATGTAATGTTAAACTTATTTATGTATCTTGTTTCCAAAATCTGCTAAACTACTTGGTCCTTCAGGATTCGTATTCATTGTTTATATTCCAATTTAATAAAATAAGGCACCATCTGTTGGAAACTGGGGTCAGGTCCTTAAAGTTGGTATCAGAGGAAGTTTAGTACAAAACCTGGGAACTAGATTTTGAAAACGTAGATTAGGGAAGAGTCCCAAAGATATTATTTGAGTATAAACATAAAGGAAGGTCCTAGTATTTTGTTAAGGAATAGATTATGTGAATATTTCAAGAAATACATCCCTGTCTGGATACAAGTAGGTAGAGGTGGCTCTAGCATAGATTTACATAGGAGTGAAAGCTCTGACAAGGAGTTTCGGGCTTGACCCAGGGTATCCTGGTACACAACGACCTGCCTTACTGCAATGTTGGTTATGAAAATCCTATGGGATATGATTATGATAATTCACATTTTATTTACACACAATTATGATGGAATTATGTCCCCAAAGTAACCAAAGTATATGGTTCTAGGATTTACAATGCATAAATTTATACTATGTTTTATATCATGTTTAGAGTTATAGAGAGTTCATAATTTTATGAGCTAATATATAATATGGAATTTATTAGATATGGAACCTAGAAGAAGGAATAGTAACATCACCAATGCACAGGATGCGATGTGAAAGAAGGAATATATCTCTAATGGTCTTAAGCCATATTTTTAAAGGAAGATTATCTCCCATGTATCCTCATCATATAAAGAAATAATATCATGTATTTACAAGGTATGTAAAAACTTCTCTGAGTCCTATGTATTTGAAATGTAGAAAAAGAATAAGAGGATGGAAGAGAGATGTGGAGATAAATGGAATAAGGGAAAGAAGTTTTTTCCCACATGTGATAACTATGTAAAGAATCACTCAAGAAAATGCTTAAAGGGAATGGGTGTTTGATACAAGTGTGGAGAAAAAGGATTCCAAGTTCATGATTTCAATGGTAATAAAGTGGTTTTTAAAGTACAATGCTTCAATTGAAAGGATATGGGACACTATGCGAACCAATGCCCCAATCGTCAAAGGAATATACCCCAAATTATGATTTTGGATAATGAGTAAGTTATGATGCTACCGCAGATGAAGTAGAATGATTAATATGCCTAGTCAAGAATCATTCCATTTGTATATTTTGTCAGTAATGTACTAGTTTTATGAATTATGAGATATATAAGGATTATACTACAATACTTTTTCAATAAGGATTTGAGGTTATATGATGAACGGTATAAATGAAAAGTGATTTAGTGGAATGTTATTCTTTTTAGAAAAAAACATGATTGAGGAAAGACAATCCTTAATATATATTTGATGTTGAGATAATGATTGATTCAGATAAGTATTGAATAACTTGGAACTGATTATTAACTTGTCGGGAAGTGGCATATGTTATCATCAATTGATTTTACAATACTTTTGGATTTAAGGAATACATCCAATAACTTGTATCTTACTTAAGTAATATGGAAGAATGCATTTTTCCAATATGGTTTTAACAGTAATTCAAGTTGTTATGATAATTCAAGAGGATAAATGATGAATTTATTCACATGGTTGGAATGTGAATTTTAGAGCTACTTCTTATTGATTAAGGGTTAATGATAAGTTCATCTTGGAAATTTAGAGGACTTCATTATATTTTGTTGAATCCTTATATTTTGGAATTTTTTTAACCATTTATGAAATGGATTAAGTTGACCATTGTATGAGATTTTAGAGGTTAATGTATTTCATCACCAAATAGTGTAACCCATTCTATGTGATGAGGTATAGATAGTTAAACTACAATAAAAGGATGATTTTATAAGTTGAAATGTGTATTTTATAGAGTGAAATAATTCCTCAACTCAAGGAAAACACTCTTAAATAAAATGTTTTCCTTGTATCATAATCATTGATAATATCAATGAATTTATTTTATTTAGTTTATAGTATTTTAGTAATCAACATTCATCTGAACAAGTCCTCTATCATGTTCCATCAGAACATCATAGTTATATTTTTCATCGATGTCCAGTTTTTTTCTTCCAACTAATGTCACCTCATTAAAAAACATAATTTTTGAGGTACCACCTCATCTCCATTTACCTTTTTAAGAGAATATTTTATTAACCCTATTTCTGATGTGGGTTTCTATAGGAGAGTTTTCAATTATCAACCATTAACTTCTGAAGTTGAATTTCAAATTTTGAGGACAATTTTTTTGTAAGGAGGGGATAATGTAACACCCCGAAAATTTAAAAATTGATTTATTATAGAATGAATGGATCACTGAGTCTCTAAAAACACCACTTTTTTATATCCTAGCCATGTAAACCTTAGTTTGTCACTTCTGTGATGAGAATTTTGAAAATCTGACATACATGGTTTCGTTGAGTAAGTTATTTCGAGTCCGATAAGAAAATATTAATTTTTGGTGAATAGTAACATACCCTTATGAATAGTAACACACCCTTATGAATAGTGATATAACCTAATGAATAGTAAAATTACCTATGATAGTATATAAATAATATTCATGTGAAAGTATGATATACCTATGCTTTGGAATAAGTAAATAAATGTTTTAAAACTCTTGTTTTGAGAATAAATTATGATTTTAATTACATATTAAACTAATCATATATAGAAAACTATTTCTGAGAAATGGACTTCAGTTTTGGATTCCACACGTCGAAAAATGGTTAGGGTCAATTTTTGGGATTTTTCTGAAATACGTGAATTTTTGGTGAATAGTGAAATACCATAATTTACAAAATAAGCTAAATAAGCTAATTATAGAGTCATGAATGATGTTCTGCTGATGTAATCCCAATTGGTTTAGGATAGAATAATAAAATTACTATTCTTGTTCAAGGGAGACTCACTATTCCTTATCTTGTGGGGAAATAATAAATAAATAAATTTTATATTAAGAAATCCCCTCTCTCTTCCACTATAAAACCCCCTCTTACTCCCTCTTCTCTACACTCCTCTCAAGCCTTGTTTCATATCCAAATTCTATGAAAATACCTTCCCAACCACCTATCCCATGTTCGAAAATCCTTGGTCTCATAAAAATACCAAAACCTCTCCCTTAAGGAGGCTCTCAGGGAAGTTTGGTTCAAGTGGTAAATTCCTCTTTTCAATTCTTTGTCCTTCTTTTCAAGTTCATTTGGTTTCTTTTTCTACTAACTATCCTTATCCAAATTTTATAATGAATCCTATACCATATATGTACTAGAATTTTTTCATGATAGTGTAATAAGTTATCATCATCTCTCCCTTTTATTTTCTTTTATACTAGTAGCCAGAACACCATCCAAGATGTGTCCATTTTCCACATTCAAGGATGATGGGCTTTCGATTTCTATTATCATTATAAATTCTTGTCATGAGACCATTATTATTATGGTTGAACCAGATTATTATATATGTAATATAACCTATTCATGATTCTATAATCCCTGTGTGCAAATGTTATTATGTTATAAAGAAAAATGAGTTCATTGTAATAAACACCCACAAATTAACTGAAATAATTATCAATAAAGTTTTATATAATAATTCATCCTCATTACATGTAACCAAGTTATATAAATGACCAAAAACACTTATTTAAGTTCATAAATAATATATAATTTAAATTCTGGTTATTTACATCCATTCCACATACTTAAAAACAAGTGAAGAGAATATGAAAATATAGAAAACGAACAATCTGGAACGACAGAATTCAATACAATAACTTATCAATAAATACATAAATGAACTAACAAGAATTGTGATAAAAAAATACGTGTCAAATATTTTAATAAATAAGTTATTAATAAGTATAATTTCATATTCCAAGAGCTTAAGTGCGAGAGCAGAACACGTTCGGAGTGAAGGTAAGGGTTTCTTCATCTCAGTTCCATTTTTTGTGAGATTTTCCATATTCACTACTAATACATTTGTATGGTGTATGTATACAGACCATTGATGTCACATATCATGAATATATTTATATTTAGGGTATTAAATTTATCATTTTATGATTATTAATTTTTGGTCATTTGAGTCATTTGATTACAAAGTGGTAAGGGTTTTCTCACCCGAACTTCCATTTTCATTCGGGTTACTTTCGTTGTCTAATTACTTCAATAAAATTATTATGTATTATTATGTACTCCTCATAAACTCCATGTGAGTGTTATATATATGTTCCCCAACTAGAATCATTCCTTATATTATGGATAGTTAAATTTCTTAAAAGTAACTTTCAAAATTGTTTCCGAAATACAAACCTGATTCAAGGGATATTTTCAAATTCTTACCCATTTTCAAGTGTACTCAAAATTTTTTTTAATCCATCATTAGTTTTATAAAAACACTAATTTTATCATAAAAAAGATCTTGGATCATTACTGGATTTAATAGAGAAAAGTTTCCTTTCCACTTTAAATTTCTCTTTAATAATTTCTTTAAAATGCTCTAAAATGTTTTATTTATAAAGAATTTTAAGAACTCTTTTTTTGGATGATTTCACTTTAGTGGGACATAATTTATGCCTAAAATGTAATTTCAATGTCCTAGTATTTTATTTTATCAGATATTCCCGTTTAAAATATGATTTCAAGGAAAATATAATTGATTTTATGAAATTAATCTTCTTTCAAATTAAAAAAAATTATCATCTCTCATTAACTTTTATGAGATATATGACTTGTTCACCACTTATTTATTTCTTGTGGTGCATGTACTACCCTTTTTTATATCATATCAAGTGTCTACCTTTTCTCTTGATATTCTAGGGGGTTATTATTTGAATGTTCTAAATTGTTATGGGACACTTTGAAATGTTTAAGGATTATTTCCTCAAGAATTTTTCAACGGTCTCATTAAAAAATATATTCTTTCATTTCAACACACATTGTTGAATGTCGTACTTAATTGAGGAATATCTATTATGATATCATCTACAACATTTATCTGAAGGGTTTCTATTTATTCTGACTATGGATGTTCAATTTTGATACCATTGACCATATTATTCTGAATGGTTAGTGTTTATGTTCAATGATTGAGAAAAGTTAGTTACATTTCATATGATAGTTTCAATATGAATGTATATGGTTTTTATGTTTATCCCCGCTCATATGAGGAACGAATTGGACTTATTATGTGATGGGTGGGGCCCACTATAGCCCTTTGATGCATCGATAGGTCTGATGAGACAAATAGATGTGGAATTTGTTGAGGCCTTTCCCAATGTGATGTATGGATTTTGGCCAAAGCCTTAATCATTAGACGTCTTGGCCGAGGCCTTGAAAAAATGTTTCAGAATGTCTGACATATGCACATCCCTCATTATAAAGCTAGTGATTGAAATTTCATGTGGTTATTAAACTAGTAGAATACCCATGATTATGATTTATTATGGCATTATTTACTGAGCTCATATTCCTACCATAATGTGTTCATGTTTGTTATTAAAGACACGTATTTTCAATTATGCACCATTCTTTATGTTTATGCTATCTTCCGCTGTATTTCTTACTCTTACTGAGTGTTTGAGCTCACCCCTTTCTTATGTTTCATTTTATAGGGACATGAAGAAGTACATTATGAATGAATTGAAAGCATAATCTAGGAGACATGATGTTTCTAGTGGAATAAATTAGTGTTGTATTTCCCTTGATGATGTAATGTTAAACTTATTCATGTATCTTGTTTCCAAAATATACTAAACTACTTGGTCCTTTGGGATTAGTATTCCTTGTTTATATTCCAATGTACTAAAATAATGCACCATCTCCAAGAAAGTGTGTTCGGGTCCTTAAAGTTGGTATCAGAGGAAGTTTAGTAGAAAACATGGAAACTTGATTTTGAAAACGTAGATTAGAGAAGAGTCCCGAATATAGTCTTTGTGGATAAACATAATAGAATGTCCTGGTATTTTTTAAAGGAATATATTATGTCGATATTTCAAGAAATACATCCATGTCTGGATTGAATCTAGTAGAGGTGGCTCTAGAATAGACGTACATAAGAGTGAAAGCCCTGACAAGGAGTTTTGAGCTTGACCTGGGGTATCCTGGTAGACGATAACAGGACTTTCTACACTCTTGGTTACGACACTCCCAGGGTATATACTTAAGATAATTCACATTTTATTTACCCACCATATATAATATGTAATTTACTAGATATGGAACCTAGAAGAAGGAATGAGAACATCACCAATGCACGATATGCGAAGAGTAAGAAGGAACATATCTCTAATGGTCTTATACCATCCTTTCAAAGGAATATTATCTCTGATGTATCCTCAACATAGGATGAAATAATATCATGTGTTAACAAGGTATGTAAAAACTTCTCTGAGTCATATGGATTTAAAAGGAAGTGAAAGAAGAAAAGAATGACAGAGATATATAGGGATAAAAGGAATAAGGGAAAGAAGTGTTTTCCCACATGTGATAACTGTGGAAATAATCACTCTGTAAATGCTTAAAGGTAATGGGTGTTTGCTACAAGTGTAGAGAAAAACGACACCAAGTTTATTATTTCTAGAGTAATAAAGTGGTTTCTAAAGTTTAATGCTTCAATTTCAAGGATATGGGATACTATGTGAACCAATTTCCCAATCATCAAAGGAATAAACCCCAAATTATGATTTTGGGTAATGAGTAAGTTATGATACTACCGCAGATGAAGCAGAGTGATTAATATGGCAAATAAAGAATCATGACATTTGTATATTTTTTCAGTAATGTACTAGTTGTATGAATTATGAGATATATAAGGATTTTACTGCAGTAGTCTTTCATTAAGGATTTGAGGTCATATGAAGAATGGTATAAAGGAATGGTCATTTAGTGGAAAGTTAATCTTTTTAGAAAAAAATATGTTGAGGGAAAGCCAAACATTAATATATACCTGATGTTGAGATAATGATTGATTGGGATAAGTATTGAATACCTTTGAACTGATTATTGACTTGTTGAGAAGTGGTCTATGCTATAATCAATGAAGTTTACAAAACTTTTGGATTTAATGAATATGTCCAATAACTTGTATCTTACTGAAGTAATATGGAAGAATGCATGTTTCCAATATGGTTTTAACAGTAATTGAAGTTGTTACGATATTTCAAATGGATTCATGATGAAGTTATTCACATATTTGGAATGTGAATTTTAGAGCTACTTCTTGTTGATTAAGGGTTAATTATAACTTCATCTTGTAAATTTAGAGGACTTCATTATAATGTGTTGAATCATTATATTTTGGAATTTTTTTAACCATTTATGAAATGGTTTAAGTTGACCATTGTATGATCTTTTAAAGGTAAATTTATTTCTCCACCAAATGGTGTAACCCATGCTATGTGATGAGGTATAGATAGTTAAACTACAATAAAAGGATGAGTTTATAAGTAGAAATGTATATTTTATAGAGTGGAATAATTCATCGACTCAAGGAAACTAGTCTTAAATAAAATGTTTTCCTTTTATCATAATCATTGATAATATCAATGAATTTATTTTATTTATTTTATAGTATTTTATTAATCAACATTCATCTGAACAATTCCTCTATCATGTTCCATCAGAACTTCATAGTTAGATTTGTCATCTATGTCCAGTTTTTTTTCTTTCAACTAATGTCACCTCATTCAAAAACATAATTTTTAGGGTAACCACCTCATCTACATTAACCTTTTTTTGGAGAATATTTTATTTACCATATTTCCGATGTGGGTTTCCATAGTGGAGTTTTCAAGTATCAAACATTAAATCTTTAAGTTTAATTTCAAATTCTGAGGACAAAATTTTTGTAAGGAGGGTATAATTTAACACCTCAAAAATTTAAAAATTAATTTATTATAGAATGAATGGATCAAAGAGTCTCTAAAATAACCACTTTTTTATATCCTAGAAGAGTAAACATAAGTTTGCCTCTTTTGTGATGAGACTTTTGAAAATCTCACATACACGGTTTCTATGAGTAAGTTATTTGGAGTCCGATAAGAAAATCTTAATTATTTTTGAATAGTAAACTACCCTTATGAATAGTAACACACCATTATGAATAGTGATATAAACTAATGAATAGTATCCTTACCTATGATAGTATATAAATAATATTCAAGTTAAAGTACTATATACCTATGCTTTGGAATAAGTAAATAAATGTTTTAAAACTCTTGTTTTTAGAATAAATTACAATTTTAATTAAATATTAAACTAATCATATATAAAAAATTATTTTGGAAAAATGGACTTCATTTTTTGATTCCACACATCAAAAAATGGTCAGGGTGAATTTTTGGGATTTTTCTAAAATACTTGAATTTTTGGTGAATAGTGAAATACCATAATTTACAAAAGAAGCTAAATAAGCTAATTATAGAGTCATGCATGATGTTCTGATGATGTAATCCTAATTCTTTCAGTATAACATGATAAAATTACTATTCTTGGTCAAGGAAGACTCACTATTCCTTGTATTGTGGGGAAATAATAAATTAATTAATTTTATATTTTGAAATCCCCTCTCTCTCCTCCACTATAAAACCCCCCCTCTTACTCCCTCTTCTCTCCACTGCTCTCAAGCCTTGTTACTTCTCCAAATTATTTTAAAATACCTTCCCAACCTCCTATCCCACATTCAAAAATCCTTGGTCTCATAAAAAGACAAAAACCTCTCCCTTAAGGAGGCTCTCAGGGAAGTTTCGTTCAAGAGGTAAATTCATATTTTCAATTCTTTGTCCTTTTTTTCAAGTTCCTTTTTTTTCATTTTCTATTACTTATCCTTATCCAAATTTTTTCTTTAATCCAGTACCTTATATGTACTGAAATTTTTTCATGATAGTGGAATAATTTATCATCATCTATCCCTTTTACCTTCTTTTATACTAGTAGCCAGAACACCATCCGAGATGTGTCCATTTTCCACATTCAAGGACGATGGGCTTTGGATTTCTATTATTATTTTAAATTCTATTAATGAAACCATTATTGTTATGGTTGAACCATATTATTATATATTTAATATAACCTATTTAAGATTCTATAATCCATGTGTACAAATGTTATTATGTTATAAAGAAAAATGAGTTCGTTGTAATCAAAACCTACAAATTAACAAAAACAATTATCATTAAAGTTATACATAATAATTGATCCTCATTCCATGTAACCAAGTTATATAAATGAAAAAAACACCTATTTATGTTCATAAATAATATATAATTTCAATTCTGGTTATTTACATCGATTCCACATACTTAAAAACAATTGAACTGAATATGAAAATAAAGAAAACAAACACTCCGGAACGACAAAATTCAATACAATAACTTATCAATAAAGATATAAATGAAGAAACCAGAATTTTGATAAACTAAATACATGTCTACTATTTTAATAAATAAGTTATTAATAAGTATAATTTCATATTCCAGGAGCTTATGTTCTAGAGTGGAACACGTTTGGAGTTAAGGTATGGATTTCTTCATCTCACTTCCATTTTTGTGAGATTTTCCATATTCACTACTAATACTTTTGTGTGGTGTATGTATACATAACATTGATTTCACATATCATGAATATATTTATCTTCAGGTTATTAAATTTATCCTTTTTACATTATTAATTTTTGGTCATATGAATCATTTTATTACAAAGTTGTAATGGTTTTCTCATCCTGAACATCCATTTTTTTCAGGTTACTTTCGTTGTCTAATTACTTGAATGAAATTTTAATGTATTATTATGTACTCCTTATAAAATCATTGTGAGTTTTATATATTTTTTCACCAACCAGAATCATTACTTATATTATATATAGTATATTTTATTAAAAGGAACATTCAAAATTGTTACCGAAATACAAACCCAATTCAAGGGATATTTTCAAATTCTTACCCATTTTCAAGTGTACTCAAAATTCTTTTTTTAATCCACCATTAGTTTTATAAAAACACTCATTTTATCATAAAAATGGTCTTGGATAATTTCTATATTTAAGAGAACAAAGTTTCCTTTCCAATTTAAATTTATCCTTAATACTTTCCTTAAAATTCTCTAAAATGTTTAATTTATAAAGAATCTTAATAACTCTTTTTTACATGATTTCACATCAGTGGGACATAATTTATCCCTAAAATATAATTTCAATGTACTTGTATTTTATTTTATGGGATATTCATGTTTAAAATATGATTTCAGGGAAAATATAAATGATTTTATTAAAGGAATGTTATTTTAAAAGTAAAATGGATTTTTATCATCTCTCATTAACTTTTATGAGATATATGCCTTGTCCACCAATTATTTATTTCTTGTGGTGAATGTATGACCCTTTGGTATATCATATTAAAATTCTACATTTTTCTCATGATATTATAAGGGGTTATGATTTGAATGTTCCAAGGTGGTATGGGACACTTTGGAATGTTTAAGGATTATTTCCTCAAGAATTTGTCAGCGGTCTCATTAAAAAATATATTCTTCTATGTCAACATACATTGTTGAATGTGGTACATTATTGAGGTTTATCTATGATGATATCAAATAAAATATGTCATTGAAGGGTTTCTATTTATTACGACTATGGATGTTCTATTTTGATACCATTCACCGTATTATTCTGAACGGTTAGTGTTTATTTTCAATGATTGGGTAAAGTTAGTTACATTTCATATGATAGTTTCAATATGAATGTATATGTTATTTATGTTTATCCCCACTCATATGAGGAATGAATTGGACTTATTATGTGACAGGTGGGGCTTGTTATAGCCCCTCGAGGCATCGGTAGGTCTCATGAGACAAATAAATGTGGAATTGGTCGAGGCCTTTCCCAATGTGATATATGGATTTTGGTCGAGGGTTTAATCATTAGACGTCTTTGCCGAGGCCTGGAAAAATTGTTTCAGAATGTACGGCATATGCACTTCCCTCATTATGAATCTAGTGATTGAAAGTTTATGTGGTTATTCCACTAGTAGAATACCCAAGATTATGATTTATTATGGCATTATTTACTCAACTCGTATTCCAGCCATAATGTCTTCAAGTTTATTATTAAAGGAATGTGTTTTAAATTATGCACCATGCCTTATGTTTATCATATCCTCTACTATATTGCTTACTCTTACTAAACATTTTTGCTCACCCCTTTCTTATGTTTCATTTTCTCAGGACATGAAAAAGTAAATTATGAATGACTTGCAAGCATAATCTAGGAGACATTATGTTTCTAGTGGAATAAATTAGTGTTGTATTTCCCTTCATGATGTAATTTTTAACTTATTTATGTACATTGTTTCCAAAAGCTACTAAACTACATGGTCCTTTGGGATTCATATTCCTTATTTATATGCCAATGTAATAAAATAAGGCACTGGCACTAGGCAAATGGGGTTGGGTCCTTACATATGATGCATGTAACATTGTTCCCTGCAACACATTTCTCAGCATTTCGAGTTGAAAAGTGGGGAATCAGTGTCCGGATGAATGGATACATCAGACGCCGCACCATCTCTGGAGTCCCTAGACTGAGAGTCACTCTCAGGACACATTGAAACTATTTCCCTAAATCCAAACCAATTCATTATTAAGGATCTTCTGAACAATATACCAAGGATTTAACCACCCCTTTGGATACCACTTTTTCATGGCCCAAACCATACAGGGGATCAATCTACAGCTAATCCAATCCCACCTCCATTGGCCAAGGGCTGGGAACTAGTGCCGAAGGAATAACAAACTCATGAGTCATTGGCCTAAGTACTTGCACACACAGACATAGCCAACTCAATGAAAAAGTACAGAGGGGATGGAAAAAAGGTACAACACTTCTATATATATAAACAAAAAATATGAATCATCCTCTAAAAAATACATGTACAGAAAAGTAAACTGAAAGGGAAAGAGGAAAAATTCACGACCAAATGGAAAAGGGACACAACCCAAAAGCATGTAGAAAATTAAAATATCTGAGAGATCCTCTCTTTTAGATCCCAATTAACGGCCACCACAAGTGGTCCATACACCCCATATCTCTACGCTCCTCTAAATTCATGATCCATCCATCCGTCGTCTGCATGGGCACACCAAGTGCGAGAAAATCCCAAGCAGGGGTGAGTATAAAAATACTCATTAGAATGCCCTAAAGACTCAAGGGAGCACCAAAAGATGTACTGAAGAGGGGAGTAGTAGCTGGAACAAGGTACAGTAAAAGAGTACAAATAAACACAACAATGAATTGAAGTAATCTCATCCAAACATGAAGATCTATAAATGGTGAGAAGATTAAATTCTTGATGAGTTTTTGCTACCTATAGTAGGATAATAGACTCTTCCAACCATGAGGAGCTAGGCACGGAAATCACGTGGCATACCCCGTGTGTCTTCACCTATCCTGGAAGAAGAGTAACCAAAACCCAAGGAGTGGTTACTCCAAATACGTTATATATATTCTCAACCAAAGGAAACCAAACAACAGAGTAAGTGAATATCCATATAACTAGCTCAACCTAGGAAAAGAGTCACCAATATTTCTAGAAGTAAACACAATTGATACCCAACATCCCACACATCAACCCTCAACTGCAAATAAAATGGGCTCAATCACCACACCATGATACTACCCACTTTGGGTGGGTTTGTGTCACCAGCAATGTTTTAGTTACATCGTAAGGATGCTTCTTGGTTTTAAAATCACCCCTCTTTCTTGAGAATCTAAAGTCATGTGAAGTATGTCTCATCACATTTACACATAGTTGAGAGACTGTGTCACAATGTTGTGGACCCACTGCCTAGCCCCCCTAGAGGTATGCTCAGTACTGTAAATAATGATCATCATTGCCCAACCGAACTAGAGGGAAAGCCCTGTAAAGGTAATAGACAATCACCATTGTCTAGTTGTGCTAGAGGGAAAGCCCTATGAAGGTGAACTGTTATCACCACAACCCAACTGTTCTAGGGAAAAATACCTGTAAAGGTAAAAAACTATCACTATGACCCAATCACGTTGGAGGGAGAGCCCATAAATCACCACTGCCCAGCCACATTGGAGAGAAAACCATCTAAATGTAAATGGTGAGCACCACTTCCTAGAATCACAGGAGGAAAATCCCTGAAACCATACTGACCATCCTTTTTTGGATGGTACATCTTGTGAAGCATTGAGTAAACTACACCTCTAAAAAGAATGTCATTGCAGTCATCGTGTGTTGCCTCAGTTAGGTGTCACACCAAGATAATCTTCTATCACATCTCAAAAACCACTAATAGTTTTACCATCACTTCCTAAATGTAGAAAAACTCAGGGTAGGCTACTCGCATGCCAAAATCTGAGGTTATAAGAAAGGGATACGAGAGGTAGAAGTTAATGTAGTGGTACGCGGTGCGTGTGGGTCCCACACAATGTGTGACCTATCCTCTTCACCAGGCCATGTGCCTAACAATTTCCAAGTACCAAAAAAGTTAACAAGTACCACTAGAAGGGTCAAGGTACACTCAGAGTACACTATAAATTATTTATGAGGCTGACGAGATCACAACGCTCGTTATTAAGCCGAAGGGTAAGAAACCTGGGTCTGCTGACATGACTCCTCTAACACTCCCAAAAAAATTGACCGCATCTATTCTAACATATTATAAATTCTCACAAGAGTCGGAGATGACCTAAGTCATGGATTCTCTTCAACATGGAAGATATATCTTCCACTGATTAACCTTTCATGTTTCCACATTTAATGAGATCATGAAAAATGTTCCTCTTATCTAAATGAATCACACCATTATGATCCTTATGAAAAAACATGCATAATTAACGACTCATTCATCCAAAATAGAAAACTTGTAAAAAATTGCTTTTCACCACAAATGCATGAATGACGCTTGATCGCTACTGGTCACAAAAAGGCTTTGCACCTCTTAACAGATCACACCATTGCAATCCATGCAGAAAAAAATTCAAGGTATGATATTCACTTGCCCCTAATGGACTTATGAAACATAAATCATAAAAACAAAGAATATTCCCAAATGTCACCTCGTGGGGCCCAAAGCATGGCCTCAAATATAAGAGGGTGAATTGCTCCATTTCAATACTCTCAGAAAAAACTTGTAAATTAGTACTCAAACACACCAAATGGATGCCAAATAAAAAGTGGAATCTCACCATAAAATGTATAAACCAGGACCTCTGGGGGACCTCAACATTTCTTCAACTTAAAAACATGAAAGGAATATAAAAAATTCCTAATAAGGGTCAGGGTCATGCTACCACTAATAGCGCATCAACCAGACATTCCATTTGAAAGATATGTCGGATACAAAAACCCTGAAATAATAATAATTCCTTTATTATTATTGGAAATGGGAACTTATTTCCACTGAGCAATGAAAAAAGAGTTTAAAATTATAGAAATTACATAAAAAGGTATAGCATGATGAGACAAACCCAAGGTCGCATAAAACACATCAAACAGATATGTGTTTAGGAGTTTCGACCTTTTAAAGGAAAAATGGCCCAGACTGGGATAGTCCGGCCTGAACCGACTAGACCTAACCGCTAGGGCTGCCTGCCCCGACCAACCTAGTCCACTTTAGCTAGCCTGCGGTCCAGCATGTGGCCCATACTACCTCTTTCTCTAGTCCGATGACCTGCCGATAGTCGCGCCTCGCTGGCATGACACCCCGCTGGCAGTCCCTGCCACAGGACCCCGCTAGTTCCTGCGTCAACCGGAATACCCTCATGAGGTGTGTCTCGGTCCCCCAGTATCCCTTCCTTGGTATCCTCCAAAGAACGACCGACACACCTATTGATGATCCACCAACTCGATGTTGTCTGCCCCTGCCTCACACCCCCAGTCCCTTAGTGCTATGGAGCTGAACCGTGCCGGCAGCCCCCCCGCACACTGCCTCCTGGCTTCATGCTCTAGTCTTTCCTGTGACGTACGACATCCCAGTCGATGCTGCTATCATCCACCTAAACATCTCCACACACACATGCTTCCCTAGACCACCTGCGGTCCTCAGATACCCAGTACCACGACCGCCACACTCAGCTAGACTCTCACAGCTCGCCGCCACCATGCACCACTGCCAGCCACTACCGGCGGTTCTACTCTGGTTCCACCTTCTGAGAGACACCAAAATCACACAGTTGGTCTGCATATTATTTCAGACCTAGTTTAGGGAAGCATGGGATATGATCTTGTCTGCCCTTATCTCTTCTTTTTGATAAGTTGAGGATTTGGCGCGCCCGAAAATTAAAACAATGAACGAAGAAGTACACGACCTCTAAACGGGGATCAAGCGATGTATATGTTCATTTGGCCATCTCCTCGATGCTCGAACAAAATATTTAAGAACAAAAGAGATTAAAATCGAGAAAAAACATGAAATTGACATTTAGGGTGCGAAACAACAAAAAATCCTACCTCGATCTGTTCATTTGTCATTGGCGATGCGTCCATGACGGTTCTGCTTCGATCCGCCGAGGTTCCGATAGATTTTTCACCTCGATCTGGTGAATAACAAAGAATAACAAAGGAGAAAAGAGAGGGTGAGGGATTAGGGATAACCCTAATCCAAATCTCTAAATTTTATGTTTATAAAAAAATTTCGGAACCTGCCAACGGTCATGAAATTCAAAACTCTCGTGCTTGGTCATTTTATGTTGTGCCTAGGAAAAATGCCTCATTTCGAGCTCAACAAAAGTATCATATTTCTATTTTTATAATTCATTTGAATGTTATTTTAAATTAACACCACAGATGAAAATCACTAAGTGATTATTTAAAATGATGATTTTTCCTCTGTGTGACTTTTCTTACAGCGACCCTGCGCCAACAAAAGTTATACTTCTTATAGGGAAAACGACATGCTCCAAACTCAACCATGGCCTCATATTTTAAATAAAAGTTACCATTTGAGAGTTATTTGGTTTTGATATATTAAATGAACGAAATAATAAATTAATTCATCCACATAATGTACTACTAATGAGCGAGGGGTCCAAACATCCCGTGCCGAAATATTTTATATCACGCCTAGGCTAAACATAGTTTTCCATACCCAACCATAGTCTCATATTTCTAATATGATCAATCCTTTATGATATATCCCATTTATATTGTGTGAAAAGTATAAAAACACTTAATATTTTATATAAATTATTATGGCCACACTGGGCCATAGAATTGCATACCGTCTCAACACTTGGCTCTGGAAATATATGAAGAAATATTCCAAAGTCTTACAGGGTTAAAAACAGGTTTTTAAATTTATCATCTTTCCCTGATGTCAGTAAGTAGTTTGAGATTTTATATTGGAACATAGGAGGTTGTTATGAGAGAGTTCTTGGATAGATCTCATCAAAATGAGCCTTGCATCCCCATGTATGGTTGTTGGAAGGTGTCTTGGGGAATAAGTTGATATAATTATTGTATTATCGCCACTTTTAATCTGGATATGTTGACATCCAAATATTTTTATCTTATCTGATGGGATTAATTTTCCTATTTCTTTTATTTTAGTTGTTTATCTAGGTATTCTTTAGATGTCTTCAATGTTGTTTACTAATTTAGTTTAACATCATGCATATGGGATGATGTGTGAGTAGGCTTCCGGAGGATGCTGTTGATGAACCATAGCGAGTGAATCCTTTCATAGACTAGATCCTCAATGAGATTATTGTGTGTACTATCCAAAATCTAGTATAGTGACCTACAGTTGTTCATGTTCACTCTACAACTGTGGAATTTCAGAGGGATAAATCTAAAATTTATTCCATGTAGTTACTTTTCTCTAATCCACCAACATTAAAAGTCTCTAAGGATACATAAGTGGTTGTGGATTGATTTAGAAAGATAGATCATCTAATTTATTTCTTTGAAACATCTAATTTAATTAAGGTCAAATGTGACAACTTTATACTAGATAGACCTAGTAGGAGATGGTGGGATTCAATGGTAATGAAGAATAAGCCTGAGGGTTTATAGTAGAAGGAATTTATATATTTTTTATAGATCAATTCTATCTAGAGTTTATGGTGATGGATATGATTATAAATTTTTTTAAACTCGAAAATGATAAAAGGACCATGATAGAGTATGTGAACCGCTTTTTCGAGATTTTTTAGTTTTCACATGAGATAATTTCAAATGAGAAGATGGATATTTGACATTTTGAGATGAATCTTTAACCTACTATTGGTTCTATGGATTTATTGTAGAGGATCACTTATTATGATGAGATGATGGATTGAGAAATTATGGTTGAGCTTAACCTAGTTGGTACTTTGGGGTTGAAGGGAGTTCACTTTTCTCCCAGTGGCACTTCTATAAGTTCCTTTCAAAAAATATTGTGTTGAGTCTAATGGTGGTTATTGATAACTATGTTCTTCTAGGCCTCCTACAGGTCCTAACATAGGTCCTTTTACTTGATTCTAGTTTGGTAAAGGTGGGTATTTGAAATAGGTTTGCAGGGAGGCACCCAAAATCAGTAGTTCCTACATACACTGAAGACAACTATTGAAATTATGTTATATATTTTCTGCCCCATGTATTAACACTATCTCATCTGCACATAGAAGTACTATAGTGAACTGAGATGCTTCTTTAAAAAAGGGTTCTAGCTGAAGGAAACTAGAAAAAAGCTTCTTCATGCATTGGAATAGCCTCAAGTGGAAACATATACAAGTATATTGACTCTGAGAGGTACCATCACTATAGCTTTATATTTAGTGGATTTATTATTTGATAATCATGTATCTCATTCATTTATGTTGACTATTATTGTGAACATACTTGACCTTCATGTGGATATTTGTTTCTTTTCTGATGGATATTACTATGACCCTTAGAATGAAGAGAGAGCAGGGTATCTATTGTCGTTATTGTACTTTTACTTTATCCAATATTGATTTCACATGGGATTTTATACTTCTCAATATGATACATCTTGATGTAATCTTCAGGATGGATTGGATCATTGTTATTAAGGCCATAATTTATTGTTGTCTTCAATTGGAATTCTTTACTCCTCCTATTGGGTGTTCTATATTGTTCTAGTAGAATAGGACCTGAGGTTGAGTAGAGGCAGACATTAAAATCTAAATTTGGGGAAAGTAATATAAGTGTTCACTTTTGATTTGGAGTGGGAGTCTTTTAGTAATGATCTCTATATACTTTTCATCAAGCTTTGTGATGTTTTTCACTCTTATTTCCCTAATTTTCCATTAGAAAGAGAGGTATAATTTTATATTCATTAAGTTCTAATTGCTCAACATGTATCTATAACTTATTATCATATCACACCAGTTGAAATGAAGGTGTTGAATACTTATATGGTCTATTGGAGATAGGTTTTATATGGCTATATTTTTTACCTTGGAATGTTATGGATCTCTTTAATAATAATGGTGATGGAACAGTTCTAAATTGTGCTGAATACAAGAAACACAACTGAGTTATAGTAAAGAAAATTTATCTATTTGCATGGATTGATTATCCTTTTGACCATCTGAAAGTGGAGAATTTATCCTCGGAGATTTAACTTTGGTTTGGTTATCACATTTTTATAATAAAAGAACATTACATTCAAGAATCCACGTTCTAGAGAATGTATGAACTTTATGAGTATCTTATAATGAATTTTTGTCTAACTAGTTTCCCTTCATACTTTATATAATTTTTAAATAGGATCTTCCATGAATATCATGATTCTTTCATGGTAGTTTTTGAGGATGAAATCATGGTTTACACTCTGTATGATGAGGATCATGTGTTCCATATGGGATACGTTTTGGAATTATTGATAAATAAATAACATTATGAAAAATTATAAAAATGTGGTTGATATATTCAAGAAGTGATATTCTTAGGACCCATGGTCTCAGAACATGTTATCTTTAATGACCCGAACCCAGACATTCAAATTCATTACTAAAAATGTTGCATATTTTTTAATATAAAATTTAACTAAAAAATAAATACTACTTTATACAATCCAAGACCTTTTTGGTCTAGGTTTTAGAGAATTAGACAAATCCATTAATATTTTTTAGAGCCCTTTCAAAAATATATGATTTACCAATTCCCTTTCCATATGCAACTACTTTATATGAAGTAAAATTCATATGAATTTATACTAACCTATAAAAATAATTGAAAACTTAGGATGGTGATTAATTTTCATAGTAATGGTTTTTAAAACATTAGTAAATAATTTTATTTGAAAACTATAAATCTATTTGGAATATTTTTATCACATATAACATTTTATAAAATAAATACTTCAAAACGGCGATTCAAATAATTGGAACATGTTACAAATATGCATAATAAGTACATATTAATTTGAAAACCATTTATTTTCTAAAATAATAATCTTTTGAAATGCATCATTTGATTTCTAATAATTTAAAATAATAAAATTTATTGTTATTTTTGATACATAGATGTCCATAGGAAAACCTCGTGGATACAGAGCCATATTAGTTATTGGGAAGCTCCTGATGAGGTTATGTATTTACAAACTATACCATATCATATCATTCAATTCTCCATTGTGAAATTTTAATAAAAATATTTAAATGGACCTACCTTTCTCACTCATTATAAAAACAATTAATAAATATTACATAGAGTTTATTCAAAGAAGAATATAATTCTACTTCTAGTTTTCATGGAAATTATAATTCTTATGAAAATCTAGGAGAAATAAACTCATCTAGAGGATTGCATTTATTTAAAATTCATGAAAAACAATTCACTGAAATTAATTAAAATTCATGAAATATCATTAATAGATAGAGTTGATGGCCATATCTATGATTTTGAATGACATTCATAGATGTGCCACTTAATTTTACACATAAAATGATAACTTTTATTTAAATATATTATAATTAGAATCAACACATACAATGATAACTTATATATACATTAATAAATAACAATTCCTATTAAAAATATTAACATCGAAATTTCTATAAAATAAAATATCCATTTATATGTTTATGTTAAACAATAAAAAAATAGGATTTTTTACTGTTTTGCACTATAAATCAAAATTTTTGTTATTAAATTAATCTTATATAATATAATAGAATCATAAGTTTGTATATTTTATTTCCCATATAGTTTATATATTTCTAAATATTTCGGAAAAAAATATATGATTAAAATTTAAAAATATTTCCAATAGTTTTAATATGCTTGATTAATATTAGAACATAATTTTAATAAATTAAATTTTAAAAAATATCTTACCTTAACGAGGATGAATAAAACTCCTATTGGTTTGAGACACATAGGAGTTCAAGGAGAAGAAGTTTGGGGCTGGGTATGATCCTTGTGACTGGAAGAAAACAATGGATTGTGTGTGTGTGTGTGTATATATATAATAAATATGTATTTTTTAACACATTTATTTGGAAAAGAAGTTCATACCTTCCTTAAAAAGTTTCTTCACTGCTGTATTTGTAAATCAGAACATGTCTGTGAAATTTTACAAAATCAAAATGAACATAGGTGCTAGTTAAGATTTAGAGATACCCCTAACCTTAATTGTTCAGATAATATGGGGTGATGGGATATATATATATATATATAATACTATGATCTTACCTTCGAATTGGAGGGAGGAACATAATAATAAAAATGATATCCAAAATTGATTTAAGGTTTTAGTTTATATATATTTTATAAATTAATCATGAAATTGGGAAGATTAGACAACTATTAGGCCATACATTGAAGATAAAAATGGTTTTAGAGAGGTATAACATGTTGGAATTGAGGTTTTATTGGTTCAAAAATGTGGGGAAGAAGATCAGTGTTGAAGATAAATGAAAAACGAGTGAACGACACAGATCATCTCAAACTCGATCTGAATGATCAGATTACGTAATGAGTTTTAAAATTCATACCACATTAAAATGTATATGATTATGGAGACACCGTACACTAAATTCCAGGATAGATCAACTCCAAAATAAAAAGAACACCCCACATGATCCTTACACATGAGTTCTTGCGGGCTACTATCCCAACCTCTCTGCAAACCCAGTGAGCCCAATACACAGTTCTTCCAAACAATAGTTGGAACTATTCCCATTATAGACTTACCTATGGGCTTAAATGGCTTGGTACACCCAGGAATTCCCACTGCCACCGAGGGATTTTATAGTCCCCACTAATGAAGTGGTTATCAGTAGGCTTTCCTTGGTCATTGAGTGCATTTTTATTAATGTAAAATTTTCTATAAATATTAAAATTAAAAAAATATATCAAATTATAATTGTTTTATATAATATTACTATAAAGACTTAACCTTAATAATTACAGAATATTGAGTTAAATACATAATTCAAATTGAGAATCTTTTCAGGTTTGGTGTTTTTTATAATTAGGTTGTAACTATTACATAACAAATCAGTTATTACAAAGTAGACACTTCAACTCACTATCCATTTTTTCACAAAATGAAACAATTTAAAATAAAAAATGAATTTTTTTTCTTGATAAAATTATTTAAAACATTCATCTTGAATTCATTCATTATTTCACCCATCCTTATACCCTATGAAAGTTTTTTCAAAAACTAGTAATGAGAACATAAATAATTGTAAGGGAGTATAAAATAAAGAAAGAAAATGTTTTTCCATGAATAATTCTAAACCCATGAAATTATAATTTTCCTCTATAAAATATAATATATTTTTACATATATCATTAAATAATATGATTCCAAAAAAACATGCAGAAATTATAAATCATAAAGTTAACTTTTAGCATTCATATCATACATACATTGTAACTTTCATAGCTATATAGGGAGTGACCTTCATAATTACATTTATATTAACCATCAAAGTATATATCCTAAATCTATTTGGAGAAACCTTATAATTTAACTATGTCTCATTACCCAATGCATTGGAGAGCTATCATTTGGTCACTCGCCCTCAGTTTATGACGGAACCACCCATATATATAAGCAATTTCGAAGAACCATAACATAATCATAACACATAAAACATCCATAAAGGAAAAATAACATTTATACTTCGCAATCACAAGATACCATTTTAAGATAATGATATAATAAAACCACTATTAAAACCATTTTTAATAGGAAAATACATAAAAACGGAATATGGTATTTATTTTTATTTTAAAAACATTTTGTGTTGTAGAGGAAGCCAAATATTAAATAATTGTTATGGTGGTGGAAAATTCATTGTCGCTATAAACTTTAAAAATTCATTCCTTTTTTCATTTAGTAAAATTATTCATATAAAAATATTAAATTTTAATACCTTTTAATGAAATTAAGAGTCAAAACGATTTATTATACACCGTATAAAATGAAGGTGGTGTGTGAAATCAAAATATGCCTCAATGACAAAAGATTGAGATAAAGTCCATTACCTGGGTCTGACTCATCACGTATAATCATTATATTCAAAAATAATAAAATGTTGTTAAGTTATACTTTATTGAAAAACTTTTTAATGTTTACTATTTCTTTTATATCACTTATTTTCATGTTATAAAAATTATTTAATTATTTAAGTTCATGTCGGATATTTTGTTGATATTCGGTAGTTGAGTTGAAAATAAACTTGTTATGATGTAAATTTTTCATGTGATAATAAGTCCATAATTTTCCTAATAATATTAATGACATAATAATAACTTTTATAGATCAATTATACTGTTAAATCAAACCATTTATTTATGTTATAAAAAATTTACAACATTATATTCATGGAGACGGTAGGTCGTACGTACACGTGAGTAATGTTTTCCATTTTTCATTGATCATTACAAAAATAAGTTAATTATTATTTTATATTTACATAATTATTATAACATTATTAACTTAAAAATAAAATTTTATATATACTTATATATATCATACAAGTGATCTGGTGAATAAAAATGATTCATATCGCTTCGTGGAGGTGATAGTTCACACGTACACACGAACGACATTATCATTTTTTTTGTGTATGGAAAGTACGAACACAATTGAAATATTATTATTTTAAAATTATAAATATGTCATGAATATCATTTATAAACAATTATTTCATCATTATAACCATTTATGATATACGGTAATGAAAAACGAACTATATCAGTTCACGAGGCGGTAGTCTGCAGTTCACACGAACAAAATGTCCATTTCCCATTTAATGAAATTGGAAATGGTTAGATTTGATAATATTAACATAATAACATCTAATTATATGGAAGATACTATATATATTATTTATTCTTTGATGAATATTATTTTATGGATGTGGAAGAAGAAATAAAATAGAAATACTTAAAGATAATGACACCACTTCTTCAGTTGATCACCTTTGAAGAACATCTTAACACCTCTAAAAAGGGTGTTATTCATAAACTAATCCCTCAAGAATGTGTTGAGGGATTAAACAAAGGGGTTTCAGAAGATCTTAGTTTAACCAAATGGTTCCTTAAGTTCGATTATTAGAGAAGAGTGGGTACTTTTTTATAGGAGAGGGGAGGGGAACCCTTGGAAACTGTTAAAATATTAAATTAATATAATTGATTTTTTCAATCCAAATGACTCAAACATGTGTTTTTAAGAAGATAAAATAAAGATAGTTATAAATTATCTCATTAAATAATTTTTAGACCTGTATTGATTTTATTTTGATCTTTTTACTTTCAGTTTACCATTAATTTTTCTATTTTAATTTTAATTGCGGTAATAACATTTTAAATATTAAGAGACTATAAATTTTAGTTATACTTGGTAAATTACCCATAATAGGTCACTTTATGAACTATTAGATGTTATTATATCCACAATGTAATTTTAAAATATTTATAGAATTTTTAAATAATTTAATAATTTTTTATGTTTATAAAATATCAATTATGTCAATTTTGACGCTATTCATTTTATGGAATTTAACTAAATTCCAAATAGAGAGATAACTTAGAAGAAAATAGTTGAATAAACTAATAACATGTCATATTCACATATAAAATTCATGGATGACATGAAATATTTCCAATGAGATTTATGTTAACATTATTAGTATCATTTATTTGATTATTCTTTTAATAAATAAATTATTTCATCATCATTGTGTCATAATTAAATTTAATTATTTATTAAATAAAAATTATAAATAAATTAAAATTTTTTTCATAATATTTTTAACTTCGTATGACTATTTATAGTCGAATTGATCACTGATATAACACCATATTAAAATTATTTTATTAATATAAGACATGTTTATGATATTTTTATTTTTTACTTTAAATAAAATGTTGTTAATGTCATAATAACAACCAATTGGATTTAAAATGGCCCAATTTCAGCTCAATTATTTTATTTTTCAGACATAACTCATCCAATATGATTAAAAAAGGTGTTAGGGTAATTTTATATTATTATATTATTATTTTTACCTTTATTTACATCATTTAACCTTTAATCGTGGTAAATAAAATACAAAAGTTACTATTCACCACAATTTATTTTGATGCTATTGGAAAAAAATCCATAATTATTAAAACCATGTATGTTAATTTTTTAAAATTAAATTCACTGAAGTGGAAAAAAATTAAATCTAAAATTAATCCTGTTGTTGGAACGAGAACACTAGTTTTTTAAGTAAAACGTTCCAAAGTTCACATAGTTTTTCAATAAAATTTAAATATGAAATTTCTTCTCATGATCTAAGTTAGATTAAATGGTAAAAAAGTAATCTAATTACACTTTAAAAATTGTTAATATTAAAATATATCAATATTATTAAATTAGATGAAAAAACACTTTTGGATGGAAATGCGGTGTTTGCCACTATTCAATAATAATCAATTTTATCATAAAAATACCAAAATTAAACCAATGTAAATTTTGATGTAACACTTCCCAAAAAAAGTTTATTTTGTTAAATAGAACCTATAAAATTGTTAAAAACCAACTTTAAATTGGGTTCTCCATCAAACGGTTGTAAAACTGCATTTTTAGAAAAACTCTCATTTTATCCGTAAAATTGTATTTGTTCTTATATCATGTGTAGAAAATTCATAGGATGGATTTTAAAAATTATATTGAATTTATATTTTATTAATATAATCCAACAAGAGTGATTTTATTCTTTTATAGACATAATTATTCACATTTGAATAGTTTTTCATAAATAAAAATCTACTATATTCAATTGGTTTTTATTTACAGTTCGAATTTTTTTTTCTAAAAAATGATTCATTATGTAAACATGTGTAAACCTTATTTTCATAATTTGGTTAATATTGTTCATTCCCGTCATTATACCAACTATTTGATAACTATAACTTAAAATAATAATATTAATAATATATTATTTTACAGTATAACTTAGTCTTGTGTGCAACGTAATATTTCAGAGAAACCCATTGTTTCATGTTGGGTACGCTATTAGACATAGTATCCATTTTGTAGTAAAATTATTATATAATTAATAAATATTAATAAATATGAAAAAGAGTTATTCTATAATTACGTGGGATGTTACATCCTTTCCCCTTTTGAAAATTACATTCTCAAAATTTTAAATTTGGGTTGGGTAACTAAGGTTTTACTTTTTAAAACTTACTCATTTAAAATTCACATTGAAAAAAGTATTAACAAAACATCCAAATTAAAATAAATAATAGATAGTACTATAGTCACCTGAGATAACACATACTAGGATTCCATATAGGAAAACATGAACATGGATGATAAAACTAACTCTCAAGGACTAATAGATAGTTATAGAGAACATAGTCTTTGGAAAGTTATCCATCACAAAACCATGTGATGGGTCAAATGACCATTGACAAAAGTAAACAATAAACATTTTTTAGATCATTTTAAAAAAATTTAGGAATTCATTTACTTTCTAGACTAAGAAAAAAAAGGAATCATTCTTACTTAACAAGTGGAGTTCCATCCTGTAATCTAAATGCACTAAAAACCCATCTTTTTTCTCCAAATCATGAGTATTTAAGATGAATTCTTGAAGCACAATAATCAAATACATATAATTTCATTTTTTTGAAAAGATTAACCATGTATTTCTCATTTCATTTTTCATTAACCAAAAACAAAATTTTTATTAATTGGGATGTTAATTACAAAAAAGAATAAACCATTGTATGATGAAAATGACATTTTTGATCTTCAAAATTCAACAGTAATATCCAATGTTCAATAATGAACATTCAAAAAATAATTTTCCATAAAATTCTTCAAATTAATAAAAAGTGAAACTAAAATCCAAAATTCATAAGGATTTGATCACATGGTCTTCAAAGACATGTTTTAACATTCATCTCTAAATAACATTAACCTCTCTTAATGTCTTATACCAAAAATTTAATTTCTAAAATCACATATTGTGTAAGATAGGTTAATTATTTCCATAAATAACCCAAATTTCTATAATTCCATAATTAAATCATATATCTCTCAAAAAATCATTTAAACTTTATTCATGAAAAAAATTCCATAGTATTATATTTACCATTATCATATAGTGTTCCAAAAATAGTGAACGTCTTCCAAAATAATATTATTTACTTAATCATAAAAACATTTTCCAATCCCTTGTTTATCTATTCAATAAAAAATATATCTCCCAAATCAACTTATTCTTAATACATAAAATAATTTAACTAAAATAAGTAAGTCATACAAATTGGGGACTTGACGTAAGCAAGTGGTAGGTGATAAAGTCTTTTTTTTCACTTCAGTTGTGGGTTCGATTCCTATTGCCTTATCCGAAGCAACGAGTTGTCACATAATCTGTGTGTTGTCCTTTTTCCAAAAATATATAATTCTTATAATATTACCAAAATGAGATTAAATCCTCAAAAAAACCATAAAAATTTTTAACCTCAAAGGTTATTCTATACCTTTCATTTTTCATCCCAAAAAAGTAATATCCCATAATTACCTCAAAATAAAGGATCATATAAACCATAAAGGTTATTTATAATTATGTCCATAAAAGAAATTAAAATTATTCATAAAATAACATACCACATAGTAAACTTAATGCTTACACATACTAAAAAATTATTCCAATGTTACCCAAATATCAATAGAGAATTAATACTTTAAAAACTTTCAACATCGTAAAATCATCCATAAGTCCTGGATTCCTAAAATGTAGACCTATTAATCATCCAGAATTATTCATGATCCCTTGACCAAGATTTTACATATTATTTCATAATAATTATTTCCCACAAAAAGAATCATGAATCATGTCCTATGATATAATATTGTCAAAACAAGATCTAAGAAATAATCCATACCTTTCAAAGGTCATTTTCAGTTTCCCCAACTTCCTTTGGAATGGAATTATGTATTTATAAAAATATATTTTTGTGTTCCTACTAATCCAATTCTTGAACCTTCTTCATATAACATTTATTTTAAAAATTACCATGCTCCCCACATTTATAACATTCAATTTATTACTCAGAAAGAACATATTTCCCTTTTTGGGAGTTAACTAACTGCTTCCTCTTTTCCTTGGTAGGTTATTACTTTATGACCTTCATTACCACATCTATAATATCTTCTTGTCCATTTAAAATATTTTCCTAAGTATTTCATTCCAAATCCTTGGATGATATTTCATTGAATATACATACCTTAATGATTATTACCTAAAATTACATAGGGATTAATTTCTCTCATATATGATGCATCAGTCAAACCACCAAGGTTCAAGTGGTTAATGATTACTGATGATAGTTTTTTTAGAATAACCAGATGAGTTCTCATTGAAGGTCTAATTTCATTTGGTTTCTTATTTAGCGAATCATCGTATTTTCCTTCACCTCCATTGTTACATTGGTGGCTGCTGGGTCTATACATTTACTAAAACCAAAACAGTTATTGTGAGTATATCGATAAACCAATAATATACTATCTTATAAGGAAGATAAAAACTAATATATACTTATTCATGTTATCGCAAAGTCATTAAATTTATCTAAATTAACTAGTAATATTTCTAATATGCTAAAAATTGTGGTTATATATAACTTCTCACTTATAAATAAACAACAATGTAACCTATAAAATTATGTAAATCGACCTTTGATACCAACTTTAAATCTATGAAGTTAATCATTACATAATCTTGAGTTAAATAAATAATTAACATTGATGATCTTTTCAGGTTTATAGTTTTCAATAATTAGGCCATAACTATTACATAAGAACTCAAATATTATAATGTAGTTATTTCTACTCACGATTCATTTTTTTCACCAAATGAAATTCTTTAAAAAAATGATAAATTTTATAGATAAAATTATTTATAACATTAATATTTACTTCTTCCATTATTTTACCCATACTTATGCTCGGTGAAAAACATTTCAAAAAATAGGGATGAGAAAAAAAAAGATCAGTATAGGAATATAAAATAAGGAAAGAAAATGTAGTTCCATGAATACTTATAAAACCATTAAATCATACTTTTGAACCATAAAATACAACAACTTTAACACACATCATTAAATCATAAGATTCTTAAAAAACTAATAGAAATCATAAATCATAATGGAAACCTATGGAATTCATATCATACTTACAGTGTAGCTTTCATAACTACATTGGGAGTAACCTCTATGGTTATATTTGGAATACCCATCACAGTATATTTCATAAATATCATAGGATAAACACCATAATTTAACTCTATATCGTTATCAAATTTATTGGAGAGCTATCACAGGCTCACCCACCCTCAGTTTTTCATAGAACCACCCGTATAGGTAAGCAATGACCAAGAACCATAACATAATCATAACACATAAAACATGCATAAAGGAAAAATAACATTTCCAATTTTCAATCCTAAGATATAATTTCAAGATATTGATATAATAAAATCATTTATAAAATCATTTTCAATACCAAAATATAATAGGAGAGAATATGGTATTTATTTTTCTTTTAAATTTTTTTTGTCTTGTAGAGTAAACCAAATATCAAATAATGGACACGACGGTGAAAAAGTTTTTCTCACCGTATAGGTTAAAAAAACATTCATTTTGTCATTTGGTAAAACAATTAATATAAAAATATTTATTTTTTATAAATTTTAATTAAATTAAAAGTTAAGAGGGTTTATTATACACTGCATAAAATGAAGGTGGTGTATAACATCAATATACGCCTCAATGAAAGAAGATTGAGACGAAGTCCCTTACCTTGAGTCCGACTCATCACGTACAATCGTTATAGTATTGAATGATAAAATTTGGTTGATTTATAATTTCTTGAGAACATTTTTTTAATTTTTATTATTCCTTTTATATAACTTATTATCATGTCATAAAAATTACATAATTATTTAAGTTCATATTGGATGTTTTTTTGATATTCGGTACTTGGGTCGAAAATAGACTTGTTATGATGTAAATTATCCTTGTATTCATATGTCCAACATCTAAAAATAATATTAATGATATAATTATCATATTTATAAATCAATTATTCTTTAAATAAAACCATTTTTTTATGGTATCAAAAATTAACAACATTATATTCAGACGGTAGGCTGTACACACACATGAGTAACGTTTCACATTTTCTATTGATAATTATGGGAAAAAATAAATTCTTACCTTATCTTTCCAAAATTATTCTAATATTATTAAAATCATAAAAATTATTTAAATATACTTATATATATCATACAAGTGATGTGGTGAGTAAAAATTATTCACATCACTTTGGGGAGGTGATAGTTCACACGTACGCACGAACAACGTTATCATTTTTTCTAAGCATGGAAAGTAAGAATGTGATTGAAATATTATTCTTTTAAAGTGATATATATTCAATTAATATAATATATAAACTATTATTTTATCATTATAAGTAAATTTGATATACTGTAACGAAAAATGAACTATATCGGGTTCGCGAGGCGGTAGTCTGCCGTACACACAAACGAAATGTTCATTCTCTATTTGATGAAATTAGAGATGGATTTATGTGATGATATTAAAATAACAACATATCGGTATATTGAGTATAGTGGAGTTATTTTTTCATTTTGGAAGAAGAATATTTTATTTAAGTGGAATAAGAAATAAAATAAAAATACTTAAAGAAAATGAAACATCTTCTTCTGTTGGTCTTCTTTGAAGAACAACATTACACTTCTAAGATGGGTTTTATGCCCAAAATAATCCATAAATATTGTTTTGAATGATTCTAGAAAGTTTCTTGGGTAGCCTTTGGCCAATCCAAATGGTTCTCGAACTGTTAATATTAGAGAAGAGTGGGTACCTTTTTATTGGAGAGGGGAGGGGCTCCCATTGAAACTCTTAAAATATTAATTAATATAAATTAATAATTTAATGTAACTGAATCCAACCTCAATTATGTTGAAGATAATATGAGTATAGTTCAAAATCATTTCATCTAATAATTTGTATACCCATATTGATTTTATTTTAAGCAATATCGTTTTGGTTAACCCATAATTTTTCTCTTTTAATTTTAATTGTGGTAACAATATTTTAAATATTAAGAGGCTATAAATTTTACTTATCAGGGGTAAATTCCCCATAATTGGAAACTTTATGAACTTTTAAACCTTATTATATCCAATTTTGAATTTTATATTTTTTTGGATTATTAAATAATTTAATAAATTATTATTTTTATAAAATATCAAGTATGTAAAGTTGGTCACTATTCATTTTATTGAATTTAATTAAAATCAAAATAGAGAGATAAATTTTCAAACAACCATTTAATAGACATATAACATGTCATAAGATCTTATAAAATTCGTGGATGACATCAAATATTTCAAAATATGTTTATTTTATTATTTTTAGTATCATTTATTCGATTCTTCCTTTAATAAATCTATTATTTTATCATCATTTTGTCAAAATTTAATTTAATTTTTTATTTCCAAAAAAATAGAAATAAATTACCATTATATAGGTAATAGTTTAATATTTCTAATGATATTTATAGTCTAAGGGTTCACTTATATAACCCCATATTAAAATTGTTTTAGTAATAAGAGACATGTTTAGGATATTTTTATTTTTACTTTAAATAAAATGTTATTAATGTCATAATCACACCCAAGTGGCTTCCAATGGCCACAAGTTTTGCCCATTCGATATATTGGTTGGCCATAAGTCATCCAATAACATTATTACAAGTGGTAGGGTATTTTTATATTATTAAAATATTATTTTTACCCTTATTTATCATATTTACACTTTAACCGGAGTAAATAAATACTGAAGTTACTATTGACCAAAATTTATTTTTTTTCCTATTAGAACATATTTTTCATAATTATTACAACAATTTATGTTTGTTTTTGAGAATTCAATTTAGAGAATTGACAATATTAAATTTAAAATTAATCCCGTTGTCAGAATGAGAAAACGAGTTTTTCAAGTAAAACGTTGAAAAGTTCACATAGTTTTTCTACTCAGTTTCAATATGAAATTTATCCAATGAACTAAATTAAATTAAATGAAAGAATTTATCTAATTAAACTTTAAAACCTATTAAAATGACAGTCTAACTATGTAATTAAATTAGATGAAAAAAAACATTTGAATTAATATGACATGTTTTTCACTATTCATTAAAAAAATGAATTTTATCATAAAAATTAAAATATTCAACTGAAGTAAATTTTTGTGCTCGTGTTCTGAATAAGAATTTTATTTTTTTCAAATAGAACCAATAAAAGTGTCAAAACCCATATTTTAAATGGGTTCACCATCAAAATGTGGTAAAACTGTATTTTTAGAAAAACAATCATTATATCCGTAAAATTGTGTTTGTTCTTATATCATGCAAAGAAAATACATAGGATGGATTTAAAACATAATATTGAATTTATATATCATTAATATATTCCAAAAATAGTTCTTTGATTATTATATAAATATAATTATTCACATTTAAATAATTTTTTCATAAAAAGACATCCTCTATATTAAATTGGTTTTTATTTACCTTTATAATTAATTTTCATTCCAATGAATAATTATATAAACATTTTTAAACCCAATTTTTAAAATTTAGTTAATATTGTTCATTCCCTCCATTCTGACAATTATGTAATAACTACAACTTAAAATAATAATATTAGTTATATATTATTTTTTCATATAACTCATTCTTGTGTGCAACGTAAGATTTTAGAAAAACTCAATGTTGCATGTCAGCTATGCTATCTAACATAGTATACCTTTTATATTAATATTACTGTCTAATTAATAAATAGTAATAAATATGAAAAATAATTATTCTCTAATTATTTGGGATGATACATTTACTAGTTTTCAAACATTCCCATTGGGTTACATATATCGTTTTAAACATCAATTTATATTATTATCTCTATGATTATAAATTGAAATTATCACATTAAAATCATTTAAAATTTATTTTAAAATCACCAAATGACTACTAAAACTCTAATGACTAATTTTTAATAGCCAAAAATTTTATAAATACCTATCCAATAAATGTATTTCAAAAAATGAAATAAAAATCTCTCTAAAATCAATTCATAATTCTATAATGGTACTATACTTACTTCTAAATCTCTGTAATTATGTTATATTCACTTCTAAAACTTTTATAATTTTTTTGATATTTAATATAATTTGGTTACACATTCATAATTATTATGTTGAGTGAATGTTGTTCAATTAAGTTTCTATAACTTATAATAATCATGATAAATTAAATGTTGTTTCTTATTTAGTAAATATGTGTTGAAGTTGGTTCTTTATTGAAACAATATTCTTTGATTTGTTATTAAATTCTAAATCTTTTAATATTGACATCATTTATTAAAAATACAAAATACATCAATAATCCAGGATGGTAGATTATCATAGATTACCCTAATATAGAGGAAATGTTATGAAATGAGAGGAACCACAAAAGTTTGTCGAGATATATAGATTCTTGGGTTTAGCAGGGTATTATCATTAGTATATAAAATAGTTCATGATGTTGGATTCTATTATGAACACTATGAAAGGATGTAGTTGAAGTTTTATTGGGAAGGAAAATGTAAAAGTTATATCATTGAGTGGGTACGTCTTTTGACTTCTGCACTAGCGTTGAATCCAATAAAGACCAGGTAGGGCTATGTGATCTTTTGTGAAACTTGAGGTGTGGATTTTGGTTGTGTCATTTCGTAAGATAGTCACATATTCTTATATCGATCTAAATATCTTAGGCCAAATGAGAATAATATTTTGACCAATGACCTTGGCCATGTAGCCACATTGCACACACTTATGAGTTGGTGACAATACCTTTTTGATGAAAAGATCATCATGTTTTCTTATGAAAAAAGCATGAGTTTTCTATTAGCTAAAAATGATTTTAATATCTACCAAAGGTGTTCTGTGGAGTACATATAGTATTTATACATTGACATTTTTGACCCATTGATAAAAGGGAATGTCATTGCTGATGCATTGAAAATGAAACTTCCAACCCTTATCATGATAGAAACACAAGAAGAGTTGAACGTGATGGATTTTTTTCATAGTTTCATTTAATATTCTGGGAGGAGGAGGCCAGGATTTTCTTGGAATGTGTTCCACTGACTTTCAATCTTCTTAAGATGATTCATTAGGAGAAAAATCTTAATGATGAATTCAGTATCATTAATGACTCTCTTTATGGTTGGGAGACTATTAGTGAGGTTTCATCAACTAAATAGGGTATTCTATATTTCTATAATTGTTTTTTTATACCATTATTAGTGAGAAGATATATATTGGGGGATATTCAAAATTACCAATGGGTCATGCACCCTGAAACAAAAAATTTGTTTTATGACATGCAGCGATGATTTCGGTGGCTAGGTATGAGATGAGACATTGCTAATTTAGTTTCACATTACTTTACCTATTAGCAAGTCAAGGAAGTGAACCACAAAGCATCGAGTTTTCCTCAACCACTTCTAGTAAAAACAATGAAGTGGGATGGAATTTTTATTTACTTTTTGGATGTGTGTCTACACTCCCCTATAATGAATAATTAAATATGGGTTTTAATCTATATACTCACAATTTCAGATCAATTTATACCCAATCATGATAAATATAAAGTTGATGGTATGGGAAATCCCTATATTAAGGGGATTATTAATTTTAACAGCATTCCAATTTATATAGTCTCTAATAGAGATCTATATTTCACTTGTTGCTTTTATAGAGAACTGAAGAAGGCACTAGTATCTCAGGATCATTTGAGTATGGAAAATCATCTATATATGTATGGATAGATATTGAGGGCTATATATATTCTTGAGGATATTCTTCATGCATGAATCCTCTATTTTGGAATATCTTGAGACAAACATTTAAAATAGGTTGAGTTTTTTATAATAATAGTTATCATTCTATGATCATAATGTCTCTTTATGAGGGCTTGTATGGTAGGCCATGTAATTTTTTGTTGTGCTGGTCAGATATTGGAGAAACAACCTTGGTTGGGCTGAGTTTGGTCCAAGAGACTACCTTAAAGATTTAGTTGATTCATCAAATAATGTTTACAATAGTGAGCTAGTATAAATCCTATGATGATCATCATCATATAACATTGGAGTTTTCAATTGGTGATTATGTGTTCTTGGAGTTTCACCCAGTGTGTGTCATCGATGTTTTCTAAGGAAAGTGGAGATTGCCCCTCGTTTTTTGGTACCTTATGATGTTTTTAGAAGGTTTGGATTGTTTCTTAAAATTTCAAAAAAAATTCTATAGCTACCATCGATGGATAATGTATTCCATGTATCAAATCTTCATAAGTATCTTTCTAATCCATCTCATGTATTGAGTTCGGAGGATCTTGATGTTGAGCATGATGTGTCTTTTAGTGAGTATCCAGTTATGATATTTGATTCTAAGAAAAAGCTTTATCTTGGGAGGGTGATACTTTGGTCTATGTCCAATGGAAGACTGGTTCCACTTTATATAAAAATTGGAATAATGGGTAACTGATGAGAGAGAAGTGGCCTCATATCTTTGATATGGAAACTTCTTGATAGGATTTATAGGGAAAGAAATTTCTTATAGATAGGAGGTTGTGACATCCTTTTACTTTTTATTAGCTATTACTTGAACCTTTTGTGTTTCACTTTAATTTTGATCTTATTTAGGAGTACTTCGAGTGAAATTTGGAAACATTTGGTGGTTTTCTCGGATATGCACACCTTTTATATGGTTTTCCCAAACCATGTGCCACCAGTGCATACCATGTAACCATAGAACGTGAGGTTTTTCTTGTATAGTGTATGATTTGAGGAATCGTGATACTACCTATGAGAAACAATGCACCCTAGAATAAGGGAACATGGTTAGTGTTCATAGTTCATGAAACCATGTGACCCTCTATAGGAAACTGTGTGAACAAGATTTATTTATCCCAAAATTTTATTCCAAATTCCTAATCCCCCCAGTTTAACCATGGGTTGACCCCTGCTCGACCTAACTAAAATTCCATAGTTTAGAAGGCTCTGAAGAACTAGTTTTGGATCCTCAAACCCCCTATGTTGAGGAATCAATGTGTGGTGGATGATGTTTAATCTCCTATAATAAGTGAATATCCTATCATGTGTTATCTCTCAATCTCTCCTTCCATCAACATCTGAGTTCGATAGATCATTGTGTATTAGATGGATATAAAATATCTTTATTTAGATATTGATTCTAGGTTTTATTTAGAGATTTATAATGCCTTCATTATTTAGTGGTGGATCCCATTATGGGTGTCAATCCATGATATTTGATTAAAGGTAAGTGGTTCCATTTGAAAATTTTCATATAATTAAAATCATTATTTCCATGATTTTTTTGAAATAGATATCAATTAAATTATGAAAACCCAATTTTATATGATTTGGAATTGGAAATTAAAATTGAATGTATTTTGAAAAAATACACCAATTCTAGTTGAATAGGACTTTGGTATGTGATTAAAAAATGATAGAATTAATGAAATAATTTGAGAATTGATTTTAGAAAATGGATTAAATTGAAATGATAAAAACCTATGGTTGGATTTGTATTGAAATGGAATGAATTGAGGAAAAAGAAATGTTTTGGTTTTGAAATTGAACTAGAATATTGGAACTGAAACATGGGAAATGGAATTGTAAATGATGATTTTATTTGATATTAGATAATTTCCCTTTTTTTGTTTATTCATTTAGCACATGTGAGCCTTGACAGTTTGTGGGTTATTTGGTAAAATAATGATAGGATCTCGATTCCCTGGAAATGGATTATTGATGAATACAATAAAAAAAACTAGTTGAGAAGATCTTATCCCTGATTTAATATTGATGAGTCCTATTCGGCCTATGCCCCAGGGACATTTATGCACATAAACAATGATTATCATTGATATGAGATGTGGAGGATCCTATAACTGGAATCTGACATACAACAAAGAAGACGACTATAGATATTTTTGTGACTATTTTGGTTATATATTACATTGATATTATATAATGTTTATTCATGCCTATAGATTTATATAAACTAGCTTATGTATAATTTTTATTTAATCTATGATTGAAATATATTCCATCCACTTAAAATAACCATGTTTTGTTTTAAATATGAAAATGAGATATTATTCTATTCCCTTTTTTATTTAAAATTGAAGGTCTGGTTTGTTTAATTTTTATAAAATATGTTATGGAACACTTTTCGAGACCCTACTAGGCTTTATATCTCACAAACTACCTTTTCCTTTGTGAATGTTTATATTTCCTTATTCTAGGTCCAAGATATGGGAATGTACCACTTGGACATTACAAATTTTCTTGATCCTTTGGGATTGGATTGATGTTTCTTTTTGGATATTTTTCTCTCTCCTACGTAATTTCATGATGTACTATTTGGGGTGTTGATATACCTCTATGGTTTTAGGTAATTTATCCCTTTGGAGAGTTGAGCATACTAACTTGAATCATTAATAGTCCACTTTTTTTATAAAAAAAATCCCTCTATTATATTGTATAATTCATGGTGATAGTCTCCAATCCATGGGGATCTAGAACTCCCTTCGAGATATATTAGAACCAAATCTATTATAAGTATACTAGGGTGGCCGGGATGGTTTGTGATAATTAAAATCAATTATTTATGAAAATGAACCACCTCCTCATCACCAAGGGTATTAATTTAAATAGATTTTTTATTAGTATTTTAAAAGAAAAAAAAAATTCCTTTTGTATAAAGAAATGAAAAAACATGGGATGGTTTTTGGTTTTGATTACAACAACATATATAGTTTAAAAAAATTCATTGGTAATTAATAATCAAATATCCCCCCCCCATTTTCATCATTAACCCACGAAACACCCATTCATCTTGACCCATATCCCTTGGAGAAGAAATGTACTCTTCACATGCCTCTATAGATCCATATTAAGGTTCAAACAGTCTTCTAAGAGGATTATGTATAGTTTTTCGAGGCGCCCTATCATTCTAAGAGATACCCTCTTTCTCCTATTTATTCAAGTTCCTTCTTTTTTTCATTCCTTTTGATTTCCATCTGTTCATGTTGTGATATGGTTTTAAACACCCCTCTTATAGAAAATATTATTCCAAAGTAGTGAGAGACCCCATTCTCTCTCTTTAACACCTTTTATAAACCTTTATATAAACATGTTTTATTACCAAGATTCTCCTATTATTTTCCCTGGAAAACATTTATATAGTGAATACTGGTATCCATTTCCACTCAAGTGTCATGACCAAACCCACCAGATCACACCTGTACAGGGGAAGGATAACCCAAAATAACCCCAATACCACCTCTAATAGGCTAAGGGTTTGTGACAAGAACAGATGAGGAATAAATGAAATATGATTCTTTTACCTAATTTACTTGTACGCACCCACCCATTTATATCTATGAAAAAGTTAAGTATAATATAAACAGATAGTAGCACATAGAATAAAATTTGTATGAAACAACCTATATGGAATATATTATAGTATAACTAAATAAAACAAACTTTCCAAGGGGAAAAAAATGACTAATAAGAAAAGAGGTATCAACCTGAAAAAACATGAAAAAGAAGAATGTTGTGAGATCCCAACATTTGATCTCTATGCCCCAACCCCCATACATGGAAAATGCGCCCATGTATCCATAAGATTCACCACATTCATCACTGATCAATCTATCTTCCCCATATGACAATACATGTGTTTGAAAATCTCATATGTGGGTGAGTATATATATCCAGTAGGATTCCATGGAATTCATTGAGGGAGTGATAATTAGATACAAAAAATCTAGTCAACTCAACCAAAAGTATGAGGGAAAAAAACTCAAGGGAAACTAATTAATATGATCACAATGAAGCCCAAATGAGTGGGAAATGGGATATACATCCTATATCATATCCAAAGTTGATGAGTAAAACTATAACTACCAAAATTCCATCACTAACGCCCAGTATAAAACAAAACCTCGCCAGAATACACCAAGAGGGTCTCACTCCTTTCTATTATACTCTACAATTTATGGATCTGAAACTCCATTAGTGGACATGCACACTTCCAAATCTCTAATATGAGTTAGTAACACTCCTTAGATAGAGGATCCACACCTAGTGTAGGGGACCACCAACTCTAATTGTATAAAGAGAATGGTAAACCAACACCATGGTGTAACATGAAAATAATGACTTAGGCATCTTACTATGGATCCTTCCCTAATCACTAAAATCATAAAGAATCACCTATAGAATCATAACACTTATAAAATATTGCATCATATCTCATACATCACATTGAAGGACAACATCATTTTTCATATTGAAAAAAATTTAGTACGTGCTACTCGTAGTCCAAAATATTAGTACAGATGAAGGAGATATAAGAGGAAGAATATGAAAGAGGGAATACACAACATGTAAGTTGTCCCACATGGAATTTGACCCCACCCCGCTACAACCTCATTTTCTCATGTGGATAGGGAATATACACCATGTAATCTTAAATGGTGTTTATAAGAATTTAGGGTCCTAAAAATTCTTCCAAGGGAAGAAAATACCCCAATAATCACTTTGCAGAGGGAAGAAAGTACTCCTACAAGTATAGAAAGGAGAATGGGCTCAAATTGAGTTGCAAATTTCAGAGGAAACATGAATGAATTTGTGTTTCAATGTATTGTTCAAGTGGTCCATTTACCATCACCATGAATGATTCACAAACCTCATGGATCGTGAACCAATAGGTATGCGAAATGATCCGTGAACTGGTTTCTCATGGAACGATGTATAGCGAACATGCTTGACCATGAACTGCGTCACCAAAAGAATTGTGCATGTGAAGGCCATCTGCATACCATCCTGAGAACTCATCAGTTCATGGACAAAGTAAACCAACAGGGTTCCACAAACCATGATTGCTAACTGAAGCCTCTGCAGACCCCGGATTGACCGAGTCTTCCATGGGTTAGAATTTCTCTGCATGGGCCTCCACAAATTATGCCGCATTCCCAATAGATACAATTTTCCTAATTCACTCTAAAAGGGTCACATAATGAATAATGAAGGATATAGGGATTTAAGAAGAAAACTTGAAAGGTACTAATTGGTTTTATGTAAGAGTTATTAGAGGATTCCAGCTTTAGTATTGATTCATCAGCGAAGCTCTAATTGTGAACCACACTTTCCACTGGAACCACTAGATGCAAACAATAAAATGGGGAAACATAATAATAAAAGGAGAAATGTGATCTAATTGGTGAACCGAGAAACACATAATTCTTGAATATGTACTCCTCGCAAACGATAATCCCTAGAACCATCCTTTAATATGGTGATCTGCGTAGTGTACAACTACACAGACTGAACCTAGCACCGTGTATTACATCAGCACGCTGATGGAACCCAATTCCGCGTGATGGGCCTCATAACACTACTATATGAGGTCATCTATGACCATGTCCACATAACACATAGTTATGTGTATGGACCCTCTTCCCACATACCACTAAGGTATGCAGATCCTCCCCCATCCCGCATAAGTAATCAGTACGTAGAATGGGGTGTTTTCGAGTATTATTTGCTCCGGTTCCAACCTCACCCCTCCATTACCATCTAGTCCTCCACAATCCCTCCATGAACCAGTCTAATGGAATCAGGCCAAAGCCTCCCCTAAAGCCACCAGACACATATGATCGGACCATCAGGTGCATCAATGAGCCCCTTTGAGTCTACATACCCATTGTAAGTGGAGTCATGAAGGCTCTCCCCACAACCGTTTAGGCTTTGGGAATGACCGTGGGTCTACATTCCCATGGTAACCCGGAATCCAACCTTGGGATGCCGATGTGAACCTCCCCTTTCAAGGGATTAAGGGTGATCACATTCTTTTCCATCCAATGAGGAATGGTGATCGGTCGAAGGAGTTATGTTCTCTTCTCCTTTGACAAGGACGAAACACCTCCCCTTTCCCAGAATGTATTTAGGGGCCCTCCCACTGAGGTAAGTCCCCAATATTTTGAGGCTGGGTCATTCGACCTTTAATTTCATCTCACATTAGTGGTTTCGTTGCTCCATGCCCTCACCCAAGGTCACCCTGACCTCTTCCACCGTAGGCTCTCCCTCTCTCACCAATAGGAGAGGAAGCATGTTGTTGGTTAGATGTATTGCATCCCCTTATATCTCACAATGATCATGAATCACATGGGATTAGGGGTTTGTGACGATCACAACATCCACACCCTATCAAATATAACAATTCTGATTCTTGATCAAGCCAGGATATGTAGGGCGCCTTCCTGAATGTCTGGGCTCAAAAGGGTTCCCTCCCATAAAGGATCCACCCAATCTTGTTTCTCTTCAATAGGTAACTTCCATGTGTAAGATCCGTCTCAAATCTGAACTATGAGAACTTTTATTCCTAATCAAAATAGTATATGTAGGATGCCTACCTAAGGCTCATGCTCAAAAGGGTTCCCTTTTGAAAGGTCCCTCCCAATCATTTCCCCTCAAATGGTTAGCTTCTATATGCAAGCCCCAGAAAATACGAACTACGTGGGTTCAGATTCCTCTCTCGCGGATATGTAGGAAACCCATCATATGGTTCTAATCCCAACATCAAATCACCTTCCATCCCCCCTAGATGATGATAAACTTGAGAGCGCCTTATTGTATAGATGAAGTTAGTAGTACCTCCGAAGCATCAAAAATATGCATGCCTACGAGGATCTTGAAAATCAAGGGTAAAACATAGACATACACTTCAGAAATGAACTAACGATTCACAAACATATAAAAATATATTAAATATATAAGAGAGTCTCAGAATAGGCAACAATCCTCCCCTAGATGGGTGTAGTGAGCCCAAAATTCCATCCACTCGACCAATGGAGTACTTAAGTGTCGTTGGATGAATCATCAATAAATGAGAACATAAATTTGGAAATAAGTTCTATAAATCATGTATACCGAGGCCATTGAGTATTTTTGGCTCCACGAATAAACCAATTGGAGACCATCCGAATAAGTTATATCTGAGGAGGACCGATTGCACAAGTACATGACTCCACGCAATCACCCAATGGGACCAACTAAATGTGGTATCTACTTTGAAATTTGAAAGGGGTGAATTTTCCAGTCCTCATGGGATTAATCCAACCTTATTTAGAGGAAAATGATATAGAATGGGTCAAAACAAAAGGAATGGTGAATTTTAAAGGAAAGCATCTCCTGAAAAAGGGACGGGTGATGATCCTTGTCGGACCATTTCTACACCACTTGAAACGCTCCACATCAGAAGTGGAAGAAAAATGGTGAACCTGACATGAATCATTAACCAAGGTGGAACTTCTACCCTAATCAAGCCCCTTCACCTCATGATAGAAGAAAGGGGAAGGGGGAAAAGCTGAATCTCCAGATATGAATATGTTTAAAAGAATTATACTTTGACGAGATTTTGAGGTCTGTATGCCATAAATGTATGTCAAATGTTACCACAAAGAAAAATTTGATCCAAATGACATCTCTAAGACCAATGCAGATACACACATTAGTGATCCCATAGGCGGTCGGGGCCCCAACGAAGAGCCGGACCACATCGCCTACCCATCATCTTCAACGCTGGGTATCTAACACGCTGATCAATGAGTACCTATGAAAATGGAACTCTACCAATGCTGGAGTCCATGAGACAAGACCTCCAATATGAAAAGGTCCACTAGCCACCTCCTCAGCCATGGCTGGCACCCCAACACAAGGTGGGCCAAGTGGTCGTCTCAACCCATTTCGGGACCCAGTCTTCAGAATGTGACAACGAGTACCTCCGTTATTTTAGGGAGGTAGATGAAGTCGATGATGAAAACTTCATCACAACTACACAGGGGTCCTACTCACAAGCTCCCGCCAAAGAGCATCATCACTGTCACCGGATGACCAATCCTCCTCCCACTGAGGAGGACCTTATGTCGAGGGCACCTGCTAAAGTCCAAAAGACCCGGGCCCCTCGGGATACCTGCCAAGGGTGGAAAATATATAATCAAGAACACGCTGTCACCCTAGTTCCTGAGGAGAAACTCCACCGTACTAACTCGACGACATTCAATATGAAAACATACGACTCTTACATCTCTACTCAAGCCCACCATGGGAATAAGGTGGCACAATACAAGACCATGCATGTTCTTACAAGTTCCCTCCAGTCCCACCGTGCAAACAGACAGGAAAACTGCAGGCAGATGCAGATATCTGCTGAGGCACAACAAGCCCTCCATCCAAATAGGGTGACAACCAGCTATATGCATTCCAAAACACCCGCTGATGAATTTCAATCTTGTCATCTAAATAGGTCATCAAATATTTACACACAGGAAGAAATACCTGGTGATGAATATCAATTGATCTATCCAAATTGGGCAGAAAACAAATATGAATAGGGTCAAATTCCTACGGATGCATAAAAAGTCTATGAGAAAAATACAACTGCAAGAGAGGAGATGAAAATCCTCACTCATGAATATGAATACTACCAGTCCAATATGGGGGCCACCAGATAAGACATCTAGTGAAAGAATTGTTCCTTTATCCTGGTATAGGAGAATTGCGAGTATATACTGGAAACTCATGGAGGAATGGAGTAGGCACAAAATCCTTCTTAGAAAACTGAATGGGCCTTCATACCCATTCCATCCAAAGATGTTTCTCATCAAATCCTAGAAATGATGGAATATAAAAGTCGATTCGAGACCATATCATCCAAAACTACCAATACATTATTGCATCAGCGGGAAATGAGAGAAATTGGGCCCATGAACCTATTTCATGGAACATAATGACTCACTCACAAAAATGAGTTAGTCGCTCTGGAGCAGTTATGCGTCCCTGCTCAAGACCTAGAGGGTCAATGAAAATTTCTCGTGATACACAGACAATCAGATCGGGAAAAAATAATTGTTCCAAATGGGGGATGTCAGTCCAATGTGGTGGCCACTCCCGGGCAAACATATATCCCTGCCAAAAATCAAAATGCCCATCAGTGTATCCCAACAACATCATGATACCCAATAAGATAGAGACCTATATATAAAATCTATTACCAAAAGTATATGGCCCTGGTTAACCACAAGAGAGCTCTCAAAAATTAAATGCGCCAAAGGAAACTGGAAAATGAAGAGCACATATATGATCCTACTCTTTTGGAAGCTAGAGTTCATGAAGCCCTAAAAATATATCAATAAAGGCTCAAGACCCTATTAGTACATTACAAAATTTTGGAATTCGAAGTATTAGTTACGAAGGCCCTCCCCACAATGTCACTATCAGCAGCTCTGAAGGTCCTCCACAGAGCACCAACAATGGATCACTCTATGGCCCCAGAATGACCGATCACGAGAGCCTATCACCTGATGAGTGTTGGGGTAGCCCTCCTGTAGACCTAAATATCAGATAGAAAAAAGGTACTCCCCTTGCTATCATCTACCCTGATGGTCCTCCCTAGGGTATACACTGTAGATATTCTTCTCCCTGTAGTTGCACGTCGAGTCATGATAGTTGTCCTCACCATAATGATAGTCATTTTGAAGGCCCTCCCTGCTATGATAGTTTCTATGAAGGCCCTCCCCATAGTAACATCAAGAAACGAGAAGTTTATCCTCTCATTTCAGTACATCCTGGAGGCCCTACCCAAGATATACATTACAGAAATTCTCCCAGTAACCAGGTATCATGTCATGATGGTATTCCTCACCCTGATGACAGTCATTGTGAAGGCCCTACCCACAATGGTTGTTGTTGTGAAGGTCCTCCCCTCAGTAACATCTAGAAGCATGAAGGTCCTCCCCTTGTTATAGCCTTCCATGATGGTCCCCCTAGTGTATACGCTGTAAGGAAATTTCAGGTGATCGGTCATCAAGTTTTGATGGTTTCCCTCACCATTACTGCACCAATTGTGCATGTCCTGCCTGAAATAAAGATTCATACTAGCAAGAAGGTCCCCCAATTTTTGAAACAAATGATAGAAAGTCCTCATATGTTGAGGCGCTCAGGAAGGTGGAGTCAGACATATCAGGCACTCCATCCATCACAAGTGATATCCTTTCTCAACCAGAGGATGGCCCAGGGCCAGACTCATCTTCTGAGCTACCCCCACATCATTCACATATAAATAAGGATCCCACCACCCTAGTTTCTTGGAAATAAATTATTAAGAAGTAGTCAAGATGGGCATATCAAATATATGAGCCTCCAGAAGAACAAAAAAAAGATATGTTTCTTGTGAGAAGACAACTAGATAAAGATAATATACCAGTGATGTATTAGCATATGGCCACTTATCATTTAGACATACCTGGAGATTTTTTGGGGGAATGCACGCATGAAATGTGCCTCAATATATGAATGAATCTTTGTTGTCTGAAATAAAAATTATTTCCCTATGAATGGTATGCGGACCACATCAACAGGATAGGGGAGATTCTCCATCTAATAGACCTAGAATCCCTATCATTCGCACAACAAACACAATCAGAAAGGTGAAATAAAAACCTTGAACTAGATTGCCTCCATGCACTGCATAGGTTTTTTTGCCTCATTGCAAATTCCCCGCATGGAGTTCACATTCGGGGATGGGGAGAACTTGAAGCTCTAAACATCACCCCTCATCCCATATAGTAAATTCCATTGGAAATTACATCCTAGAATGTCATCACCCAAAGGAAGTAAAACAATGAAACCCCTACTCAGGAAAGATGTTATACTCAACAAAAATTGGCCCATATTAAGTATCAAAAGCATTGGTACCAAACAGATCAATCCATCGAAAGGATTATGAGTTAGGAAACCAAGAACATCTAGCAGGCTTCCCGATTGAGGGAATCCTACCAGTAATCAGTTCCCACATCTTCAAAATACCATAGACTCCATGAAGGACATATACCATTCTCATATTACACTCGTACATGATTGCATGAAATTGAAAAGGTGACAATAGCAGAGGCTTCCAAAGCAATGCAAGAACAACCCTAACCCACAGGGATGGGGGTACTTTTAAATCAAAATGACCCCTTAAGACCAATAAATCATGGCCATATCACATCGATAGAAGCACTAGAGAAACCCCAGCCCATAGGGCTAGAGGAATTTTTATGTCAAGTCCCCACATAATGGATGTTTCTCTTCTACCATACAGGAAGAATGATGGACAAAGGAGTCACCCATTCCACCCATTCTCGTGGTTCACACCCTTCAAAACAAAGGATCATTACAAGGATAGACCAAGGATCCCTTCAAGTCATTATTTTCCAAGAAACCCGGAGAATACCATAGAATGGAAGAAGAAAGTCCGAAAAAGGGTGCATAAATCCTTTCTACCATTCGAGATAGGGTACATCACCCCCAATGCAGTATGCCTCAGTGGAAATGTTAAATGTTGGTAGAGGGAGAGGATGAAAAGGAATATGGTTCCTTCCCAGATGCATCCCACACCATGCTTGATGGTGTGCCCACCCAGAACTATAAGGCGGTCCTGAATCTGGGTGCCTCCACAATCAATTCTACATTACCTCCCACACGAAACACTAACAAGGAGAATACAAAATCCAAGGCCATCTATGAGCTGACTTATCCTCCCCATGGAAATGTGTTCCTCACTCTCGAGGAAATTTTCTCCAAGCACGAGGAATAAATGAAAGAGCTTAGGTGAATTAATACTGAGTTACATCAAGGTAGCTACCTCGCTGGATGTGTTTCCCCAAAAGAACATCACCAGAGTCTCTCATAAGGGGTTCCCTTGCCACATGCACTAATCCTGGTGAATGAAACCAACCTCAGAGGCCCATTAATTCCAGCATCAGGACTGGAAACCTACATAAACCATGCCCTAGAAGGACATCAAGACTACCCCCTACTTGGAAGGCATCCAGAATATATTCAGGTAAACCCACAAATGATACCTCCAGCTGGGTATCCACCCCAAATTCTAGTAGCACCGACACATCAAGTCTTGGACACTGCTACACCAACTCAATCTCAAGACAGAAAGGATATGCGTTGAGGGATCTTGAATACCATCGAGAAATTAACAGCTCAACTAGAAGCCGTGGAGGGGCGGCACGCTCCGATATAACAAGAGCGCAAACCCTACCCTAAGTGGGTAAGAAATGTTCCACCACTGCCAAACTTCATAAACCCTGTATTCTTAGTATTTACAGTCTTGGGGGACCCTGAAAAACATATAATACACTACCACTCTTATTGTGATCCCATTATGGGAACTTTAGTGTAGAAAGAGGTAGTAAAACTCAGGTGCTTCGTGTGAACCCTGCAGGCCTCAGCCTTCGTATGGTATACAAGCCTACCAGCCAATTAAATCACAGGCTAGGAGGACCTTCAGAGACAATTTCTCTTCCAGTTTATTTCAATGCTACCTAAGACGATGGTCCGTGACCTCATGAAATGCAAAAAACGAGAGAATGAAAGAGTCTCAGACTTCATTGCCAAAAGGAAAGGCCTAACTTATTCCTTGAACCGGCCACTCCCCCAGGATGAAATGCTCACTATGAGCATTGATAACCTTGGGGATGAATTGTGAAAACCTCTCATCCTAGTAAAGTACACAAGTGGGTTTAGATATTTCTCTTCCATTACCCAAAGAATAGAATACTCTCCCGAGTGGCCCCATCAGCCCTTGGGAAAAGAATGGGAAAAGCCGAAGCGTCTTCTATCAGACTTAAGCTACCCTGGCATCAGCTCTAGTTGTGAGGCCCCACTGAACTATGCAGGACCCCCTGAACACCAAAGTCCACCCCCACCTCGGTAATATGAGTGACGAGGTCCTAAAAGAAATCAGTTCAAAGAATGAAGAAATAAGTATTATTCATTCTCAGATGACCAGGTCCACGACTATTTCACAGCCTCTATGAATTGAAATTTTCTCCGGCTACCGGAGCCAAACTGAGCTGATGAAGTGGGTCTTGATGACAATCCAAATTATTTTCCCTACAACTGAATACTGGGAAACACCATCCAGGAATGATTTTTTTTCAAGGAGCTCCTACAAAAGATGATGGATTTTGGGCAAGTCAAGTTGGGCCCGCCACCAGCATAAGTGGTGTATGTTTCCACCTCAAACTAAAGAGAGGAACATGAATGGAAAATAATCGCCAATAAGAAGGAGAAAAAGTTCAACAATTGGATGACCCATAAGACCATAAATCGAGTCCATGGAATCCTCTAAGAACAGTTAAAACAACCAACCATTCCCCCAAAAGCTTTCGATACAACATTTCCATCCTCCTCAGCCCTGCGGTCCTCTAAAAGAGAGAAGTGAAGAAAGAAAGAGCAAGAAGATGAGATGACACCAAAGACGAAGTTCATGTGGATTCTTTAGGGCTTCATTCCTAAAAATTTTGTACAATAGGCACCACCCCTCTAAATGGTACAACGAGCACAACCCCACCAAATTGCACCATCAGTAAGAGATAATCAGTCATAAACAGCGTCGGACCAAGAACAGATCTTTGGCTCTACTAATGTCATTCAATTGATGGACCCCTTTTCATATGGAGAATATGGCCACGAACCCGCATTCCCCATGCACAACTAGAGAGATGTAGGAAGAGGTCACAGAGGCCAATGGTTTCCTGTAAGGCATGATCATGGTAGGAGTCAGATTCTCGGCCATTCCATAAGTTAAACCGTTAACATTGTAGAAACTTGCAGAAGGACCCTGTGGTAGGCACAAAAAGAACTAGAATGATCCTCCAACCATTTTAGAAGAAATTAAAGCCCATTTATCTTGGAATATCCATCAAGGGAAGAAAAAATACAAAATCACCCAAGGCATGCTGGCAGACCAGTTCAGAAAAACCCAGAAAGGACCGCAGCACCATTCGCCCTAGCTATAGAGGGTGAACCATTTGTGTCCAAAGCCCAATATTCTAAAGTGTCTATGAAAGAGAAAACCTGGTCTAGGAAGTGTTGACCTTTAGGGAAAAAGTATGATATTCTAAAGCATCTATCTTCCACACTAGAAAAAACTGTCAATCCTAGATGTGTTAAGACTATTCGCAGATCTTAGAGAGGCATGAATCGAAGCCTTACTACATCTCTAGGAGTTAAAGGCTGAAGTAGCAACAACCAGAGTCTATCGGATGGAGACCAATCCCAAAGAATGTCATGTTGTCATCTCCTTCATAGACAGGGATGAGGATTCCATCATGAAAGGGAACATCAAACCCTTATATGTGTCCGACAAGATAAATGGAATTGATGTCTGGAGGATCTTCATCGACAACGGCTCTGGCATGATCCTCCTCCCACCGCGAACACTTCGTCGACTAGGATATGATGAAGACAACTTGACACCCTACACTAAAACTTTGCTGGGATATTTCAAAAGAGAGTAGAAACTGTTGGGACAAATCAAGCTTAAAACTCAGCTCCAAGACCTCATTTCAGATTCCGAGTTTTTGTTAGTATGGAAAAGTACAGCCTTCAACGTCCTATTATGGAGGCCTTATCTGAATTAGCACACTACAATATCCATCATCATACCATCAGTGCATCAAATATTTCACTAATGGGAAAAAATAATACATTTCATGTCGATAAATCCTCATTTGAGTCCTGTGAGTCGCATTATATCAACACATGGTTCTATGCATCTGAAGAAAAAAATCTTTCATCCAATGACATTGATTGGATTACTTCTCCGAATGGAATGGAAATGGCTCCCACCAACCCCCTTCAACAGATTGGGGAAGAGTACGTACTACCCATAAACCATATTGAATGCACAAGTGAAAGCCTGGATGCAGACTCAATTGTCTGCATGATCTTTGTTGTGGCCACCATGTCTAATGACATGGAAGAGTGGCCTAATTCCCATGATGTTAGAAAAATCCCTATCAAAGATGCTCATGACCCATCCATAGGACCTCAAACTAACGCTACCTCTCTCACTAAGGAAAAATATGATTTATCTCCCAAAATTTGAGAGTTCATATAAAAAATACTCACTCTATCAGAAGAAGATGATGATGAAAATGATGATGATGATGATGATGATGATGATGATGAAGAGGAAGACCTCAGAGATGTTTCTCCTACATTCGAAGAAGGTGTCTCTAGCATAATTAATGAACTTAAGGAGATAAATCTGGGAACTAAAGAACACCCACGACACACTCTGATCAGTGTGGCTATGCCTGTTGAGGAGAAGGAGGCATATACCTCCTACTTAAAAAAGAATCGATATGTGTTTCCCTAGAACGATACAGAATTTCCCGCCTTTGATCCTGAGGTCGCCACTCATCATCTAGGTTTACCAGAAGATCACATGGGATATATGTATAAATACAGAAGGATCCACCTGATGCTTTCTGCCAAAATAGAGGCTAAAGTTGACAAGATGATCAAAGACAACTTCATATAGGAGGTCCAATATCTAATCTGGCTGGAAAATATAGTCCCTATCAAAAAAAAAAGAACAGACATATTAGAATCTGCAATGATTTTAGGGCCCTCAATCGGCATTGCCCAAAAGACAACTTCCTGGCCCCAATCACAGAATTATTGATTGGTTAAACCACTTGATACAAAGATGTTTCATTCATGAACGACTATTCTGCTTAAAAACAATACTGGATATCCTGATGAGATGAAGAAGCTACTACTTTTAGGGACCCTCATGGAGTGTTTTTCTACAAGGTGATGCCCTTTGTTTTGAAGAATTATGGAGCCACATATCAGCACTCCTTGAATCACTTCTTCAACCCCTTATTGGTAAGATTATTCGAGTTTTATTCATCTCACTGCACCTCCATTCAAACTGGAGATGTATCCAGTCTCTGACTTCCTGTCGTCTTGATCAGTTTGGAAACCAGCATCTACATGTCCTCTGATGACTAGTTCCTCATCTCCTCTATAAAACATGAACATATCCTTAGTACACCTCAGATACTTAATGATAGTCTTGAATGCCATCCAATGGAGGTCTCCTGGATCATCTTCATATCTGCCTACCACACTTAATGCATAAGAAAAATCTAGCCTTGTATATAGCATAACATATATGACTGACCCAATCACAGATGCGTAAGAGATCCTTTCCATTTTCTTTCTTTCTCCATGTGTCTTAGGAAACATGTTCTCGGAAAGATGAATGACAGGTGACACTGACAACAATCCCCTGTAGGATTGTTCCATACTTAATTTATTCAGTATCTGGTCAATGTATATACTTTGACACCGGACCAGTATTCTCTTGGATCTATCACGATGGATCTTGATCCCCATTATATATGTTACCTCGCCCAAGTCTTTCATAGAGAAGAATTTATCCAACCATGCCTTAACTGACTGTAAGACAGGTACTTTGTTTCCAATTAGTAATATGTCATCAACATATACTATTATAAAAATGAATGCACTTCCTTTAAACATTTTGTAGACACAAGGCTCACATTCGTTCCTAACAAAGTCAAATTCTATTACGTCTTCATCAAAAAAAAATGATCCATGACCTTGATTCTTGCTTTAATCCATAAATGGATTTCTGAAACTTTCATACCTTGTTGGCATCCTTTGGTGTCACAAACCCTTCAAGTTGTGTCATGTAGACATCTTCATAGAGGTTCCCATTAAGGAATGTTGTTTTGACATCCATTTTCTAAATTTCATAGTCATGGTAAGTGGTAATGGCCAATAGGATTCAGATGGATTTCAGCATCACAGCCGGTGAAAGGGTTTCATCATATTCGATTACATGACATTGTCTAAAACCTTTTGCAACTAGTTGTGCCTTATAGGTTTTGACTTGTCCCTCAATGTCCAGTTTCTTCTTGAATACCCATTTATTACCAACAGGCCTTACATCAACTGGAGGAGCTACCAAAATCCAGACTTAGTTTTGGAACATGGAATCCATTTCAGAATTCATGGCTTCTTTCCACTTAGAAACGTCAGTGCCATCAACTACTTCCTTGTAGGTAAGAGGATCATTATTGTCAACCAATAATGAGTCACCATCCTCGGTGACAATAAAACCATATCATTCTGGTTCTTTAACCTCTCCTGTGCTCCTATGCAATTCTTATATCTCTAGAACAGATTGTTCTTCCATGGGGCTTTGTGGAATCTATTCTTGTACGAACTCCTGTGTATCATGAGCCTCGACTTCATCGATGTCTATCTCGCTCCCACTATCTCTTTTATAGATGTTCTCCCTCTCAAGGAATATGGTGTGTCTTGCCACTGTATCCTTTTTATCTGAGGGGTTGTATATGTAATATTCCCTTGTTTCCTTGGGATATCCTATAAAGGTACACTTTGTGCCTAAGGGTGCATGTTTGTTACCTGAAAATGCCTTAACAACTGCTTCGCTACCCCACACATGTAAATTTGATAACATGGCTTTGTGTCCACTCCATAACTCGTATGGAATACCAGTTCTATATTTATTTGGTAATTGGTTTAGTATGTGTGTTTCTGTTTATAATGCATATCCCCAAAAGGATAATGGAAGACTCGCATGACTCATCATTTATCTCACCATGTCCAATAGGGTGCGGTTCCTCCTTTCACTTACACCATTCCACTAAGGCGTGTAAGGAAGAGTGAGTTGAGATAGAATCCCAAACTCTCGTAAGAAATCAATGAAGTCCTGATTAAGATATTCTCCTCCTCTTTCTAAGAAGATTTTCCTAATCTTCTTACCAAGATGGTTCTCAATATCATTCTTGTATTCTTTGAACCGTTCAAAATAATCTGACTTATTCCTCATTAAGTAAATATATCAATATCTACTAAAATCTTCATTAAAAGTTATGAAGTACAAGAACCCACCCCTTGATTCAACTGGAAATGGTCCACACACATCTGTGTGAACAAATTCTAGAAGCTCTTTAGCCCTTTCACCTTTCCCCCTAAATGGGGATTTGGTCATTTTGCCTTGTAGACACGCATGACATACACCAAGTGGTTTTAGTTTGAAAGAATCTAAATACCCATCTTGATGTAATTTTTTCAAACGTTTCTCATTGACATGATGTAGCCGGTGATGCCAATGTTGGGTTTGGTACGAGTCATGTGAATTAAATTTGTCATCGATTTCCATTACTTGGTTTGGGTAGTCTAACACATAAAGGCCATTATATAAATGTTCCCTAACAAAAAAATGTTATCTTTATAAAAGTAGAAACATTCATTTCCAAACATGAGATGAATCCATCAATATCTAAGCTGGATACTAAAATAATATTTTTGGTTAAAGAGGGTGCATAATAACATCCTTTTAATACCAAGACCATCCCAGTAGGCAGTGTGAGGTGGTAGTCTCTAACAGCTATAGTAGTGAGTCTGGCTCTGTTGGCTACTCGCAGCTCCACCTCACCTCGGTCAATATTTTTGAATCTACTTGGTTCTTATATTTGGATACAGATGTGAGCACCATAAGCAGTATCTAATACCCAATTGGTAGAAATAGAGAGATTGCATTCGATAACAAACACACCTGAAGCTTCCCCTTTCTTCCTTGGATGGGTGCAGTTTTTCTTCCAGTGGGCCTTCATGCCACATGCGAAACAAAAAGCCTCCTGTTCTCTTGCCACCCCTTTGATCTTCATTTTCTTGGAAGGCCTTGAAGAAGATTTGGGCTTAAATCTCTTCACCTTCCATTTCCTTTTATTCACAATAAGAAAAAAAGGCTTTTCACGCTTCAAATCATTGTTCACTTGGTGAATTAGGATAAAAAGATTAGATAGAGACTTCCCATTGTTGGTCATGTTGAAATATACATCAAAGTTAGAGAAGCATTGGGAGAGTGATGCAAGAATGAGATCGGTTCCCAGTTCTTCAGGGAGTTTAAACCCTAGAACCTCAAAGCGCTCAATGTAGCCAATGATCTTGACTACATGAGGGATAGCTGGGCCACCCTCTCCAAGCTTGTTCTGAAATAGATCCTCAGAGATCTCAAACCATTCATATCTTACGCTCTCCTAGTATAGACAAGAGAGGTGCTCGAGCATGCTATAGGAATCCTTGTATTCATGAGACTTCATGAGCTCACTAAACATTGATGACAACATAAAACATTGAACATTGAGTGCATCATTTAAATGTTGATCATAGAACATGAAATCTTCTTCACTCACCCCTTGGGCAGGCGAATCAAGAAGTGAGGACTCTAGCATGTAAAACATTCATTCATGGCGTAGGATAACCCGAAGGTGTGTAAAACATTCCTGAATGTTACTGATAGTGAGGATATTATATTTATCCAGAATTGATCGGAGAGAAAATGTGGTTGATGATTTTTTCATATTGATTCTACAAATTAAAAGACCAGATTTATCAGTACTTTTTTATTACATTTTTTGAAAAATAATAAATGAATTTATTAATTTTCTCAGTATTTTATCATGTCCCAATGGACCCCACCATTGAAATTGGAATGCCTAGTTCTTTGACATTATAGTGGCAAGGTTCCATATTACCCTTATCATAACCCCAACAAGGGTTGGTCAAGTTATTTAAAGGTATTTAGGTAGGCAGGCCTTTGCCAACTGTGAGCTTACAGTTCCATGATCTATTGAGTGGACTCCCCAATCCTGAAATCCTGACATGGATTTCCTGAACAATTGCTTCCATTTTACGACAAGTCTAGCAAGGGATACTCCTCTTGATGTAAAATGTTTAAGTCAACCTAAAACTTTCATAAGAGCTTCCTTTATAAAAGTAAGTGTCCGAACAAGGGTTGGTCAAACACATAGTTTTATTGAGTCTTTCCCATAATCAAGTAACAGATGGCTTGGTCTGACTTAATATGGTATTTGAGGGATTTAAATCCTTTATGCGTAGTTTCTCATTATCACAAGCTTGTTAATATTAACTTATGCATGCTTAAGTGATTATCCATGTTCTGATAAAGTTTACGCATAGTCTGGTTTTTATTTTATTCTATCATTGCATGCTTGTTTATTTCATTAACTATGTGATCACGACAACACACACATAATAAATAAACCATGAAATCAGACATAAATAAAATAAGATGGCATGATCATGAGCTTCTATTGGTTATCTTATCTAGTGGTTTTGATAATCTGACCCTGACCTATGGAAAAACACCGTGAACTTGATGGTTTGTGTTTTTCAGCTCCCACCTGTCCAGCTTTGTATCTTCTTGGGTAGGTTTCACCTCAGCTTTGGATTTTGAACCTTCTCCTCTGGATTGGGAGATCATATAATACATGGAGTTTACATTAAAGAATCCATGGGCACACAGACCCTACATTTTATTGGAAGAAGGCTCGCAGGCCAACGAATTTAAATTAAATAAATTTAAAGGGAACCATACACACAAAAATGGTATTTGGTCCAACTCATGATCATCCATAGCATGCAACGACATTTACACATATTTAGTATTCAAATTAGCTTAATCGTTCTTTTATTAAAGATAAGTCGCGCTTGAATTCTATTAATTATGATCTTATAATTAATCAATTATTTATCTTAAATTCATTTCTGAATTTCTTTGAGATTATTCTCATCTATATTCCTTATACGAGTCTTTGTACTTTGGAGGAAACTTGGTGAAATTCCATTTTTGGAAAGTACACGACGTGTAGGATATATTACACGGCGTGTATTTTTTTCACCATTTATCCAAAGTACACGCTGGGGGCTTTGGATTGTTTTTTTGTACATTGGAAATTTTTGAGTACATGACGTGTAAATTAATCTAACACGGAATGTAATTCCTTGTTACGCGGTTACCGGCCTGGAAATCCTGTGTATGCAGTTACAGGACTTCTCCTTGTACATGGTTTCACCTGGGCCAGATCACACTACTGGAATATTACCCTTTACCAATGGTTCAATACCATTGGTAAAGGCCTGGAAACTATTGGTATATAGTATACTAATGGTTCCCTCAACCGTGGGTGAGTAAGGCGTGACAATAGGAATATACCAACAGTTCTGTTAAAACTGTTGGTATAGGTGTCAAAATAGTAGGCATACCAACGTTTTGTATAAACCATTGGTATATGTGTGTAAAAGTATAACATATACCAACGGTTTTTAAAACCGTTGGTTTATGGGTGTGACACCTCTATTAATGGTTTATAACCATTGGTATAGAGGGAATATTCCAAGCCATAAGGCTATACCAACGGTTTGGTTATAACCGTTGGTATAAACCTATACCAATGTTTATAAAAAACCGTTGGTATAGATTATATAATAGTATCTTTACCAACGGTTATAGAACCGTTGGTATAGCCTTTTCACAGCTCCACAGCAGAAGGCCCCTCTCCCCTCTCCAGACCTGTAACAACACAGCAACCCCTCCCCACACCTGCAACAATACCAATACAGAATTCCCATCCAAAGTATTAAAAATTTAGAATTCATTCCAGAATTTAGAAATTTAGAAATTCAAATGCAATAACACCCAACACCCATAAGAGAAAACACCTACATGTTATAGGAAATTCAATAACACCCATAAGAGTATTCCAAATTTTGAATTTATTCCTCACTCAAACCACAACACCAACACACATAAGAGTATTCAAAATTTAGAATTCATTCCTCACTCAATCCACAACACCAATACACACAAGAGAAAAAACCTACATGTTATAGGAAGCACATGGGATGTTTAGTCATGGTCTTGGGTTGAGTATCTTAAAACCAACAGAAAAACATGGGTAGTGTGGCAAGGATCATGATACCCATAAGATAGAAAATGGTAGTGCTCATGTGCTTAGACCTAGGATGAGTTATAGGAAGCACATGGGATGTTTATATTCCCCTAATGGTTATGTATCCATGTATAAATGGTTCCTGATGTGTTAGTGGGAAACATTGGCCAATCTCGACATATGAGGTGGGTTACCGGAATAGCCTATATGTTTTTCATAGATTTTCCAATTAGAATAAGGGGGTATATGGCTAATTGTAATTTTCTCTCCTGGGTGTGATTTGAGATGAATCCCTATCTTAGGTAGTGGGTATGAATATTCAATTAAGTATTTGGTATTGGGGTCCCAAAGGGACTTTGGTTTGGTCCTAGAACCCACTGTTTGAGGACGAGATTGAGGTGATCCATGGGGCTATGGTGTCACCATATGTATTCCTCACCACTGGGGTATTTCTATGAGACTTTGAAACTTATTTTTCAAGAATATATGTGTAGCCTTATTAACCAATTTGTTATATGGTATGCCTGAGTGTTTATAGGTTTCATATGAAATCACTATATGATATTTATTTGTTGTATGTTATTGTATATAATGAACGAATCATGATTGAGAATTAGAACATGACTGTTGGTTCATGTTCATAATGGGATGTCGAGACTCATTCATAATATAATTCATGTTTTTCTATATATACTATGACCCATTGTGTTTCAATCTATTCCTTTTGAATATTTTCCTCTAATAATGTATTACCAATAAACCATATTTTATTTTTTATCCCATAATTTCAAGAATCTATTATAGCCTTGTGAAGATTTTCCGTATGTCAGTTGTTGTTTTCACTTAAAATGTTGTCTGTTTAAAAAAAAAGTGAGACACTTTGAGTGATACCAGTCAAATTGTACCTCGGATTGAGGTGGGGTTGAGTCGTACCTGTCAGAAATGATCCATGGATCGTTGGGTGGGGGGGCTGTCTGGGGTGGGGTTGTCCGGGGGGGGGGGGGGGGGGTTGTGTGGTGGGTGGGGGGGCTATACGGTGTGGGGTGCTCTCCGGGGGGTGTGGGGGGCTCTCCGAGGGTGAGGGGGGCTGCCCGGGGGGGGGGGCTGTCCGGAGTGCGTTTTCGGCCATCATGGTCACACGACACTTCCGATTGATGTGTCGTCTGGCCAACAATTTCACAATTCACCCACCCTTTTTTGTCGTCCGATTTCATGGCATTCTGAGGTCGTTCGGCCGGTTTTGACCACCCCACGCACGCTTTTCAAATGCTTCTAACACCTAAAAAACACATATTCAGCCGTGTCATGCAAGCCGCGCGTCCGAATGATGTGTTATCTCCTCATACACCTCAAGAAATTAACTATGGTGTTTTCAGGTGATTTCAAGTCATTTTGATATCGTTCGACATGCATTTGACCGTAAAACCCATGTTTTGGCCATTTACGACACGCGGAGTGCGTTTTCGGCCAGCGCGGTCACATGACACCTCCGATTGACGTTCCGTCTGGCCAACAATTTCACAATTCTCCCACCCTTTGTTGTCGTCCGATTTCATGGCATTCTGAGGTCGTTCGGATGGTCTCGACCAGCCCATGAACGATTTTCAAGCGCAACGAACACCTAAAAACACATATTCAGTCGTACTGTGAAAACCGTGTGTCTGAATGATGTGTCGTCTCCTTGTACACCTCACAAATAATTACTATGGTGTTTTCGGGTGATTTCAAGTCATTCCGATGTTTTTCGGAATGTATTTGACCGTAAAACCCACGTTTTGGCCATTTACGACACGACGAGTCCGTTTTCAGCAAGCGCGGTCACACGACACCTCCGATTGACATGACGTCTGGCCGACCATTTCAAAATTCACCCATCCTTTGTTTTTGTCCGATTTTATGGCATTCGGAGGTCGTTTGGCTGGTTTTGACCACCCCACGCAGGCTTTTCAAGTGCGCCTAACACCTAAAAAACACGTATTCAGTTGTGCCGCGCAAACCGCACGTCCGAATGAAGATAAGTCTCCCCGTAAACCTCAAGAATAATTACTAGGGTTTTTTGTGTGATTTCAAGTCATTCTGATGTTGTTCGGAATGCATTTGACCATAAAACCCGTGTTTTGTCCATTTACGACATGCCGAGTGCGTTTTCGGCCAGCCCGGTCACACGACAGCTCCGATTGATGTGTTCTCTGGCTGAAAATTTCTCAATTCACACACCCCTTATTATCGTCCAATTTCATGGCATTCTGAGGTCGTTCGACCAGTTTCGACCACCCCACGCACGCTTTTCAAGCGCGCCTAACACCTAAAAAACACATATTCAGCCGTGCCATGCAAACCGCTCGTCTGAATGATGTGAAGTCTCCTTGTACACCTCCCTAATAATAACTAGGGTTTTTTCGTGTGATTTCAAGTCATTCTGATGTCGTTCAACATGCATTTGACCGTAAAATCCATGTTTTGGCCATTTACGACACGCCGAGTGCGTTTTCGGCCAACGTGGTCACACGACACCTCCAATTGACATGCCGTCTAGCCAAAAATTTCACAATTCACCCACCCTTTGTTGTCGTCCGATTTCATTGCATTCCAAGGTCGTTCGGCCAGTTTTGACCACCCACGCACGATTTTCAAGCGCGCCTAACACCTAAAAAACACATATTCAGTTGTGTCGTGCAAACCACGTGTCCGAATGATGTGTCGTCACCTCGTACACCACAAGAATAATAACAAGGGTGTTTTCGTGGGATTTAAAGTCATTATAATGTTGTTCGGCATCCATTTGATAGTAAAACCCATGTTTTTGCCATTTACGACACACGGAGTGCGTTTTTGGCCAGCGCGGTCACACGACACCTCCGATTGACGTGCCGTCTGGCCGAAAATTTCAAAATTCACCCACCCTTTGTTTTCAACTGATTTCATGGAATTCCGACGTCGTTCGGCCGATTTCAACCACCCCACGCACGCTTTTCAAGAACGCTGAACACCTAAAAAACACATATTCAGTCGTGCCATGCAAACCACACATCCGAATGATGTGTCGTCTCCTCATAAAACTCACGAATAAAAACTAGGATGTTTTCGTGTGATTTTAAGTCATTCTGATGTCGTTCGACATGCATTTGACCGTAAAACCCTGGTTTTGGCCAATTACGACACGCCGAGTGCATTTTCAGCCAGCGCAGTCACACGACACCTCTGATTGACTTGTCGTCTGGCCGCAAATTTCACAATTCACTCACCCTTTATTGTCGTCTGATTTCATGGCATTCTGAGGTCATTCGGTCAGTTTCGACCACCCCACGCACGCTTTTCAATCGCACTGAACACCTAAAAAACACATATTCAGGCGTGCCGCAAAAACCGTGCGTCCAAATGACGTTTAGTCTCCTCATACACCTAAAAAATAATAACTGGGGTGTGTTTGTGTGATTTCAAGTCATTCAAATGTAGTTCCGCATGCATTTGACCGTAAAACCCATGTTTTGGCCATTTACGACATGCCAAGTGTGTTTTTGGCCTGCGCGGTCACACGAAACCTCTTATTAACGTGTCGTCTAGCCGACAATTTCACAATTCACCCACCCTTTGTTGTCATCCGATTTCATGGCATTCTGAAGTCGTTCGGCCAGTTTCGACCTCCCTACGCACGATTTTCAAGCGTGCCTAACACCTAAAGAACACATATTTAGTCGTGCCGTGCAAACCACGCATCCGAATGACGTGTCGTCTCCTCATACACATCACGAATAATAACTAGGGTGTTTCCGTGTTATTTGAAGTCATTCTGATGTCTTTCGGCATGAATTTGACCGTAAAACCCATGTTTTAGCCATTTACGACACGCCGAGTTCGTTTTCGGCCAGCGCGGTCACACGACACCTCCGATCGACGTGCTTTCTGGCCGACAATTTCACAATTCACCCAACCTTTTTTGTCGTCCGATTTCATGGCATTATGAGGTCGTTCAGCTGGTTTCGACCCCCCAACGCACGCTTTTCAAGCGCGCCTAACACCTAAAAAATACATATTCAATAATGTCGCGCAAACCGTGCATCCGAAGGACGTGTTGTCTCATCGTACACCTCACGAATAATAACTAGGGTTCTTTCGCATTATTTCAAGTCATTCTGATGTCGTTCAGCATGCATTGGACCGTAAAACCCCTGTTTTGGTCATTTACGACACAGCGAGTGCATTTTCGGCCAGCGCGGTCACACGACACCTCAGATTGACATGTCGTTTGGCTAAAAATTTTACAATTCAACCACCCTTTGTTTTTGTCCGATTTCATTGCATTCTGAGGTCGTTCGGCCAGTTTTGACCACCCCACTCACGCTTTTTAAGCACGCCGAACACCTAAAAAACACATATTCAGCCGTGCCGCACAAAACATGCATCCAAATGAGGTTTCGTCTCATCGTACACCTCAAGAATAATAACTAGGGTGTTTTTGTGTGATTTCAAGTCACTCTAATGTCATTCGGCATGCATTTGACCGTAAAACCCATGTTTTGGCCATTTACGACATGCCGAGTGCGTTTTCGGCCAGTGCGGTCACACGAAACCTCCGATTGACGTGTCGTCTGACCAACGATTTCACAATTTTCCCACACTTTGTTGTCGTCCGATTTCAAGGAATTTCGAGGTCGTTCGGTCGGTTTTGACCACCCCAAGCATGCTTTTCAAGCGCGCCAAACACCTAAAAACACATATTCAGCCATGCCACGCAAACTGTGCATTCAAATGATGTTCCGTCTCCTCGTACACCTCAAGAATAATAATTAGGGTGTTCTCATATGATTTCAAGTCATTCTGATGTTTTTTGGCATGCATTTGACCATAAAACGCATGTTTTGGCCATTTACGACTCACAGAGGGAATTTTTAGCCAGCACGGTCACACAACACCTCCGATTGACGTTTCATCTGGCCGAACATTTCACAATTCACCCACCCATTGTTGTCGTCCGATTTCATGGTATTCGGAGGTCGTTCTGCCGATTTCGACCACCCCACGCATGCTTTCAAGCGCGCCAAACACCTAAAAAACATGTATTCAGCCGTGTCGTGAAAACCGTGCATCCGAATGATGTGTCGTCTCCTCGTACACCTTAAGAATAATAATTTGGGTGTTTTTGTGTGATTTCAAGTCATTCCGATGTCGTTCGGCGTGCATTTGACCGTAAAATAAATGTTTTGGCCATTTACAACACGTGGAGTGCGTTTTCAGCCAGCGCGGTCACACGACACCTCCGATTGATGTGTCGTCTGGCCGACCATTTCACAATTCACCCACCCTTTTTTGTCGTCTGATTTCATTGAATTTCGAGGTCATTTGGCTAGTTTTGACCACCCCACGCACGCTTTTCAAGCGCGCCAAACACCTAAAAACACATATTCAATCGTGCCACAAAAACCGCGCATCCGAATGACATTTTGTCTCCTCGTACACCTCAAGAATAATAATTAGGGTGTTTTCGTGTGATTTTAAGTCATTTCGATGTTGTTCAGCGTGCATTTGACAGTAAAATGCATGTTTTGGCCATTTATGACACGCAGAGTGCGTTTTCGGCCAACACAGTCACACGACACCTCTGATTGATGTGTTTTCTGGACAAACATTTCAAAATTCACCCACCCTTTGATGTCGTCCGATTCCATGGCATTCTGAGGTCGTTCTCCCGGTTTCAACCAACCCACGCACGCTTTTCAAATGCGCCAAAGACCTAAAAAACTCATATTTAGCCGTATTGCGCAAACCGCGCGTCCGAATGACGTTTCGTCTCCTCATACACCTCTCGAATAATAATTAGGGTGTTTTCATGTGATTTCAAGTCATTCTGATGTCTTTCGGCATGCATTTGACCGTAAAAAGCATGTTTTGGCCATTTACGACATGCGGAGTGCGTTTTCGGCCAGTGCGGTCACACGACACCTCTGATTGACGTTTCGTCTGACCGACCATTTCAAAATTCACCCACACATTGTTGTATTCCAATTTCATGGAATTCTGAGGTCATTCAGCCGGTTTCAACCACCCCACGCACGCTTTTCAAGCATACCAAACACCTATAAACACATATTCAGTCGTACCATGCAAACCGCACGACCAAATTATTTGTCATATCCTCTTACACCTAACGAATAATAATTAGGGTTTTTTCGTGTTATTTCAAGTCATTCTGATGTCGTTCGACATCTATTTGACCGTAAAACACATGTTTTGGCCATTTACAACATGCAGAGTGCATTTTCAGTCAATGTGATCACACAACCCCTCTAATTGACATGTCGTCTGGCTAACCAGTTCACAATTCACCCACCCTTTGTTGTCGTCCGATTTAATGGCATTCCGAGGTTTTTTGGCAGGTATCAATCACCCCACACATGTTTTTCAAGCATGCCAAACACCTAAAAAACACATATTCAGTCGTTCCGCTCAAACCACGTATCTAAATAACTTGTCATCTCCTCATACACCTCCTGAATAATAATTATGGTGTTTTCGTGTGATTTCAAGTCATTCTGATGTCGTTCGCATGCATTTGACCGTTAAACGCATGTTTTGGCCATTTACAACATGTGGAGTACATTATCAGCCACCGCAGTCACACGACATCTCTGATTGATGTTCCGTCTGGCCGAACATTTTACAATTTACCCACCCTTTGTTTTCATCTGATTTCATGGCATTCTGAGGTCGTTCGGCCGGTATCGACCACCCCACGCACGTTTTTCAAGCGCGCCAAACACCTAAAAAACCCATATTCTGTCGTGCAGCGCAAACCGCGCATACGAATGACGTGTCGTCTCCTCATACACCTCAAGAATAATAATTTGGGTGTTTTTGTGTGATTTCAAGTAATTCTGATGTCGTTTGGAATGCATTTGACTGTTAAACGCATGTCTTGGCCATTTATGACATGCAGAGTGCATTTTCGGCCACTGCGGTCACACGACACCTCCGATTGATGTGTCATCTGGCCAACCATTTCACAATTCACCCACCTTTTGTTGTCATCCAATTTCATGGAATTTCGAGGTCGTTCGGCCGGTTTCGACCACCCCACGCACGCTTTTCAAGCACACCAAACACCTAAAAACACACATTCAACCGTGGCACAAAAACCGCGCATCCGAATGACATTCTGTCTCCTCGTACACCTCATGAATAATAATAATTAGGGTGTTTTCGTGTGATTTTAAGTCATTCCAATGTTGTTCGGCATGCATTTGACCGTAAAACGCATGTTTTGGCCATTTATGACACGCAGAGTGCATTTTGGGCCAACGCAGTCACATGACACCTCCGATTGATATGTTTTCTGGCCGACCATTTCAAAATTCACCCACCCTTTGATGTCATCCGATTCCATGGAATTCTGAGGTTGTTCGGCCGGTTTCAGCCACCCCACGCACACTTTTCAAATGCGCCAAAGACCTAAAAAACTCATATTCAACCGTATCGCGCAAACCGCGCGTCCGAATGATGTGTCGTCTCCTCATACGCCTCGTGAATAATAATTAGGGTGTTTTCGTGTGATTTGAAGTCATTCTGATGTCTTTCGACAAGCATTTGACCGTGAAAAGCATGTTTTGGCCATTTACGACATGCAGAGTGCATTTTCGGCCAGTGCGGTCACACGACACCTCTGATTGACGTGTCGTCTGACCGACCATTTGAAAATTCACCCACACATTGTTGTAGTCCAATGTCATGGAATTCTGAGGTCATTCGGCTGGTTTCGACCACCCAATGCACGCTTTTCAGGCATTCCAAACACCTATAAACATATATTCAGTCATACCATGCAAACCACACGACCAAATGATTTTTCATCTCCTCTTACACCTCACGAATAATAATTAGGGTGTTTTCGTGTTATTTCAAGTCATTCTGATGTCGTTCGGCATCTATTTGACCGTAAAATGCATGTTTTGGCCATTTACAACACGCATTGTGCATTTTCAGTCAGCGCGATCACACAACACCTCTGATTGACGTGTCGTCTACCTGACCATTTCACAATTCACCCACCCTTTGTTGACGTCCAATTTAATGGAATTCCGAGGTTTTTTGGCAGGTATCAATCACCCCACGCATGTTTTTCAAGCATGCAAAACACCTAAAAAACACATATTCAGCCGTTCTGCGCAAACCACGTATCTGAATAATGTGTCATCTCCTCATACACCTCAAGAATAATAATTATGGTGTTTTCATGTGATTTAAAGTCATTCTGATGTCATTCGCATGCATTTGACAGTTAAACGCATGTTTTGGCCATTTACGACATGTGGAGTGCATTATCAGCCACCACGGTCACACGACATCTCCGATTGATGTTCCGTTTGGCCGAACATTTTACAATTCACCCACCCTTTGTTGTCGTCCGATTTCATGGCATTATGAGGTTGTTCGGCCAGTATCGACCACCCCATGCACGTTTTTCAAGCGTGCCAAACACCTAAAAAACACATATTCTGTCGTGCCGTGAAAACCGTGCGTCCAAATGATGTGTCGTCTCCTTGTACACCTCAATAATAACAATTAGGGTTTTTTCATGTGATTTAAAGTAATTTTGATGTTGTTCGGAATGCATTTGACTGTTAAATGCATGTTTTGGCCATTTACGACACGCGAAGTGCGTTTTCGGCCACTGCGGTCACACGACACCTCTGATTGATGTGTCATCTAGCTGACCATTTCAAAATTCACCCACCCTTTGTTTTCATCCGATTTCATGGAATTCTGAGGTCGTTCGGCCGGTTTTGACCACCCCACACACGCTTTTCAATCGCGCCAAACACCTAAAAAACACATATTCAGCCGTGTCGTGCAAACCACGCGTCCGAATGATGTGACGTCTCCTCGTAAACCTCACGAATAATAATTAGGGTTTTTTTGTGTGATTTCAACTCATTATGATGCATTTCCACTTGCATTTGACCGTAAAACGCCTGTTTTGAACATTTACGACACGAGGAGAACGTTTTCTGCCAGCACGGTCACACGACACCTCCGATTAATGTGATGTCTGGCCAAAAATTTCACACTTCACCCACCCTTTGTTGTCGTCTGATTTCATGGCATTCCGAGGTTATTCGGTCAGTTTCGATCACCTCATGAACACTTTTCAAGTGCACCAAACACCTAAAAAACACATATTCAGCCGTGTCGCGCAAACCGCAGGTCTGAATGACGTGTCGTCTCCTCATACACCTCACAAATAATTATTAGATCATTTTCCTAAAGTATCCACATAATCTGAATGAGTTTGGTTGGTTTTATGTATGTCGGGTGTTGTTTTCACTTAAAATGTTGTCAATTTCAATGAAAAGTGAGACACATTGAGTGGTGCCGGCCACATCGCTCCTCAGATTGAGGCGGGGTTTACTCGTACACGTCAAAAATGAATCATGGATCATTGTCCTAATGGATCAAGAGAATCAGAATGATTTTTCTTGGTTTTAAGTATTACAGTTGTTGTTTTCACTTAAAATCTTGTCCATTTCAAATAAATGTGAAACAATGAGTGGTGCCGGCAACACCGCACCTCGGATTGAGGCGGGGTTAACTCGTACACGTCAAAAATGACCCATGGATCGTTTTCCTAATGTATCAACACAATCCGAATGTGTTTGGTCGGTGTTCCGTATGCCAGTTGTTTTTACTTAAAAGAGTATCCATTTTAAACAAAATAAATACACTTTGAGTGGTACCAGCCACACCGTGCCTCAAATTGAGGCGGGTAGGGGGGCTGTCCGGGGGGGGGGGCTGTCTGAGTTCCATGGAGGAGGGTGGGGGGCTGTTCGGGGTCCAGGAAGGAGGGTGGGTAATGTATCTAAAACTCTATTTAGGTATCATACATCAAAATTCGACAGGACTGCGAACCGCCGTGGGGTGTCGTCCTAGAGTAGGGCCAAATCAAGGCATTACCGCGGTGTGACCGCGGCGTGACCGCGACGTGACCGCGGCGTGACCGCGGCGTGACCACGGCGTGACCGTGGCGTGACCACGACATGTTGGCCCGATCCAACGACATCCATGGGGCATCATCATCTGGTTAGGATTCTAAATAAATCCTATGTAGTTGTCCTTCACATTATAGAAACTAATCATATGCTATAAAAAATAGACTCTTGATTCAGGATTGTGGTATGATAAAGATATATATTTTGTATTATTTGTTTCTAAAAGTGGTACTAGGTAGTTGAAACTACTAATTCAGAGTCAAATATGGAAGTAATTAGAAACAGATAACAAATGTGTAACCCAAAAAACAAAATATAGAAAAACCATTATGATCAAAAAAACATAAAGAAACAGAAGATTTATTAGGGATAGGCCATTTATATTTACATGGCTATCCATGTCATGTGCTGTGTACATTCCCATGAACATTCCTAGGACACTAGATTATCGTAGACACCATGTCTACCGTTATACACACCATGTGAACCCTTATACCATATCGTCTTTATTACAATCATTAATAACAACTTAATAAACAACATCACTTGTCAAAGATAATCAAATTGAACATAAATCAATAATAATACTGGATATATCAAGTAAAATTAAGTCATAATATATTACATCCTAAATGACCACCCACAACCATGATTAATGACCACAAAGATCCCCTTTCGGCCACATAAAAATCGAAAACAACATCACTTGTCAAAGATAATCAAATTGAACATAAATCAATAATAATACTGGATATATCATGTAAAATTAATCATACTATATTACATCCTAAATGACCACCCAGAACCATGATTAATGACTACAAAGATCCCCTTTCAGACAAATCAAAAGTGAAAACAAAAACGCATAATTGCAGAACAACAAAATCAAGGAATCACTTACATATTTGATGTGTATAAGAAAAAAATTCCTTGATTGATGATGGATCGATATGTGGAATAAGTTTGGAAAGAGGAAGACTGGATTTAGGGCAGGCCAAGCGGAACTGCAATCTCCAATCGAGCGGATGGGGAATGGATGCCCGACTGTATTTAGGGTAATTTTTTCCCAACGGTTTTTAAAAACCATTAGGAATGTATGTCTTTACCAACGGTTTAAATAAAACATTGGTAAAAAAGTGATATTGAAGGCCTTTACCAATGGTTTTGAAAAATCGTTGGTAAAACCTTGTATAAAATAATTTATTCCAACGTTTTTTATAAATAGTTGGTATAAATAGACATTCCAAAGGGTTTACAAAAACCGTTGGGATGTAAGTGTTGGTAAAAGTGAAATTTCCAGTAGTGTCAGACTACACAGCGTGTTGATTCAACATACACACCATGTATTCCAGTTTCCACATGCCGTTTATTTTTGGTTAACACGGTGTATTTAAAAAACATAGGTATGTTCAATTCACACGATGTGGTTTTGTGGACCAGTACCGGTTCGTTGAAAATAAGTACATGGTGTGTAGATTTCACTACATGTCTTGTATTCCTATGTTTTATAGACAAAATGAGCGGCTCCTCCGGATGAGTTCCTCATTTTTATTTTAATCAAAATTAAAAGGTCGTTTCTGTGATGTGAATCAAGAAACTAAGGAGGTAGAATAGATCTCATTCATTCAGTTTTATAGAACGATTTATCTTGAATTGACTCAAATATAAATGCATAAATTATTAAAAAAAATTAAATAACTATAATCAACGTTGTGACCGCTCTGATACCACATGAAGGTCCCGGGCACAGCGAAAGCTCGTGGGTGGATGTGCCCACTTGATTTTTTTTCATTAGCAATGATCAATCCAGGATCAATACGATGATAAACGCCAGACTCCACAGATCGAATCACATAAATAGACAAAGAAGAAAAATCGTCTTGGAACCACAAATAAGGATCATCACAGGTTGAATATAATTAATTTATTTAATTGACGAGAAGTACCTTTTATGGAATTCTTTCTTTGTTGATATTTCTGATCACGTTTCGATGTGATCCGTTGTTGCATCGCAGAAGCCAAGAGTAGACTTCCTCTAGTGGTGATCAAAAAGTGCCCCACATATCTCTGGACGTCGCCAAAGGAATCTTCGGGTGCTAGTGTGGATAATACTTTGCTTGAGTTGTCCACCTTAGATCTCTATGATCTGATAGAGGAGGATCTCTATCGGTCTTGAGAGTTTTCTTGGAGGAAAGAGTTCTTTCGGCCATGAGACAATTCTCCAGAATTGTTATGCACAAAGATTATGGAAAAGTGTTGGGGTTTTGGGGATATTTATAATTGGGATTCGAGTTATAGAGTTACGACAATAAATAAACGCATTACACATTTTATTTATTTCATTAACTCTTATTGAAAACCCCCATGTAGAATCATTAATTACTTAAAATTCACCCACTCTGATTATAATAAATATCATTTAATAAAATGATATTATTTCCTCAAAATCCCGGCTGAAAAAACCACATGGCGTGTAATCATTAATACACTACGTGTACTAGTTTTTCATTTCCTTTCCAAAATGAGAACTGCACGACGTGTACATTCAATGTACACAATGTGTATATCTTGTTTTCATTTTATTCTTCCTCCAACATTAAAACAATTTAGGATTCCTTGAATAATTATTAAAAAACATACAGAAATAATATTTATTATACTTGAGATACTTGGATACACTTAGTGTGTTACCCTCTATGCCTCTTTCTCATTGGCATTAGGCGGGTTATCCTAAAGTCCAAGATTACTGTCTAGCAACAGGTCAAGGCACCCAAGAGAATGAAGTTGATTCCACATTGACGTTTCATCTCATATTAATTCTTACCATGTAATTTAATCCATTTGTCTCAATATCTCGTCAAGAAGGTTTCATGGCAGTGTCATAAACCTATATGCTTGATCCGTTATTCTTCGACATCCATAAAAACACTCATCGTGACACCATGTCCATGAAATTTGGGCGACAGTTATATTTCAATCAAGGAGCCCGAGATAACTACTTCCATAAATATATAAGGGATAAATCCTTCCTCGACTTATCCATTAACAACATGTCATTAGTGACACACCCATTGTACCCTATTTCCCGTCAACTGTCTTCGTGACGGTTTTCGTCAGTAAATCTAAGTGCACGAGTAATGACATGAGTTAATGATAGTTTTCTAGTCTAAGGACCATTACACACACTCGTAGATAGTAATATCTGATGACACCAAGACATGTGGAATTACCAATGGTGGGTCTGTTATCATAATCTCTTATCTTGGAGATTACCAAGTGCGAACTCCATAAGAGATAGTCTCCTCTTTTTATGAGTACTCGCACATGATGGTTTGTATACTATGTGTCTTATCATAGTATATCATTCAACCGTAGAACATTATTTAAGAATACTACTATAGCATTTCAAGTTTCTCATCATATCAAGGATCTTCCATGTCCTTATTAATGAAACAAATATTCCAGGACATTATTATGCTATAGTCATGAAAAACAATGAACAATATATAATAAGTGTACATTCATGTAATCAAAGTATAAATAGTTGGTTTTTAGTACACCGACTCTAACAGGGGTGGTGGGGAAGCGATGGTGAAGGAGAGACACCTCCAATATGTCTAGGTGGCGTATTCCAAACTCAAGGTACCATCTTCTGGGAATATATGATGATGTACATCAGGAAATTAAATATTCAGGTCATGGTGCATATTATTTGAGGTATGAGATCTACATTTTCTTGAATTTTGATGACTCTATACACATGCCGCCCCTGAAAGAGGGTTATTCTGTAAACATGCATCCCGAGGATGGCATGAGTAGAAACATATATATATGAACACACAAGTAAACTTAACAGAGGAAACTGGAGAATATATTAATGAATATGTTGAAACAAGGAAATGTCACTCACTTATATCTACATAAACATATATTTTCATTTTATTCTATTTAGCATCAACATATATCTGAGTAGGGAAACAAGTGATGCTGGTGATACTACTGCAGATATGGGTATATTGGTTATCTAATCAGCAACATATATGTGAATTTTATTTAATGGTATATTAATGAATATATTACTTCTAATTACCAATGAAAATGGTGATGCTACTATTTTTATCAAAGGAAATTCCACTCACCTATATTGATATAAGGAATTAATGTGGAAAACTACTACTTCTATGTGATGAAATTCCTCACATCCTTGAAGAAAAGGCAATTATAAACACAATAAAATCTATTGTTTCTATCATGAAACTGGACATTATAAAAAACATCTGTTCTATAATAAAATCTGTATTTTACTTGTGGTAGCTCTAATGACCTAGTAGTGTAGGGCCAACAAAAGGAGAAGCATATATTTTGATGTTACTCTTCTTGCAGATGATATCTGGGAATTTGGTGTTTGGAAAAAATTTCTGTTATGATGATTAGTGGTCAACTTGATGTTTGTTTGAATAAAAAAATAACATTTTATAGGTCTGTAGATGTCCTAATCATGATGTTCCTCTGTTTTTGGAGTCCATTTCTATATGCATGTGGTAGTTGTTCTGAGTATAAATGATTTTTCATTCTCAGGTACCAGTTGGCCAGCGATTTGGAAGGCATATTGTTGAAAGTGAAGATAAATGATTTTGAATTTTTAGGTATTAGTGGATCATATTATTCTATTTTATTATAGATATCATATTCATTTTCAGAATTTGATCATTCTTTAGTTTATTATTTACTTCTACCAATAATATGTCCCACGTTTGAATACTATATGATTTATACTTTATTCAAGATGTATCCTTTTTTATAGGACCAGATCATTTTTTCATTGTCAGATTTTTCTTATGTGGCTAGATTCAGTGATTTACTTCCACCACCATGTTCATGAAGAAATACTTTCTTCATACCGCCACAAGGTATGACATTCAAATCACTATTAAAGTTTTTATCACAAACAATATTACTAGCATATGAACATATGATATTTTATAATCTAATGGAATCATGCTAAATGATTCATATTCACTTGAAACATTCCTATTATTAATAATTACAAAACATATGGTCAATAAAATAAGTTTTCTTTCTTTTGTTCATTACTTATTGGACATGAATTTATGGAGATGGGGTATACTATGACACTAATCCTGAACTACGTAAATAAATTTTGATTCATTAAACATTTATTTGATGCAGAAATCACTGGTTCTGGTGGAAGAAGAGAAGGTGAAAAATGTTCTTAGGCAGTCTGTAGTGTTATAAAATTGATAAAAATTCCAGTTATAGGATCTGGGACATCTTATTACAGTTGACACTACTCATTATGTAACCTATATTCATTAAATTAGTAACTTCTGTCCCTAGGTAGTGTGTCTTTCTATAAGTTTTATTCCATCATTATGTATTTGTCTCTGATCTCTACATCCCTCAACCCATATTGATCGGGATACATGATGAATAGTTTCACTCTGTTTTCCTTTTTTCTGAAGAGAAAACTCATTCAATTTATTATTATTTTATTTATTTTAACATTTAACATTTTATTTTTTATGACCACTATCTAATCTTTGATTTAGCTTTCACTTTTTATTTCAGTACCCGGATTACAGTTATTGTGGTCAAAATAGAAAATGAATTCAAATATTCTTAATCAACATTTAAAAAATCAAATACTTTTTGTTTTTTATTTGTCAACTATTTGAATGATGTCTTCATATTCTGTGCACTCCTATTACATTTTCATACACCGTTACTTTCTAATTAAAATTTATTCAACATTAATGTTTCTTCTCAAATTTTTATAAATACTAATCTTTTATTAAAAGAAAAACCAGTAATTCAATACACCATGAAATAGCACGGGTGAGTACTAATGTTTTCTTATTTTCATCTTTTAAACAGTGCTCATTACCCCACCTGACTTAAGGGGACCCCCACATTCTGTATTTTTCATGTTCCTCCCTATTTTCTTTTTCTTCTTTTCTACTTTGGGTTTTGTAAATAATATTGTTGTGTTGTTACATATTCTCTCTCTCCATGAATGATCTCATACATCTGAACATAAATGAAAAATTTGCAGAGATATATTTAGAAGGGGAACCTTGAAGATATCTAGAGACTGAATATATTTCCAATCATTGATTTGTTCTTCACTCTTTGGTAAATTGTGAATGTGAAGTAAATAGATGTGACCACACACTCATTTCCAAGAATGGTTTGTTGAGGTTGAGTTTTTTTAAATTTAAATATCTATGTCGGTGATATAAAATAAAGAGACATTAATTTTTTGGCTTCATTTCACTTCTTCACATCATCATTTTTCCATTACAATTGAAATTTCCGACGAGAAAGATTCTGATCGTAAAATTGTATGTGCCTCAAGAGTTTATTTTCAAACATTAGAAACTTTTGGTGAGATCATTTTTTATGACATGTATTTCTTCAAAATTTTGTAGTTAGATGAATCATTTAATTGGAAAGTTGTATGAGTAAACATTCCACTAGATTAAAGTATAAGTAAGGGAGAATAATCTAGCCATTTTTTCTATCGCACAATCAGTTATTTTTTCATGAACAAAGAAATTCTTTAAAGCCATACAATTTAAATCTAACAAGACTGTGCCCAAGTGATAAAATCTCATGTTTGGCATCCAGGAGGTCCTGGGATCGAGCCTAGTTGGGCATAGGTAATATTGAGTACTATGAAAGGGGTGATGCAGATGATTATGTAGGTAGGAAATGGTGCAGACATGATGATGGAAGGTGGGGTTGCAGATATGACGCAATCCTGGTGACGTAGGCAGGATGATGCAGGCATGGTGTTGCACTGAACTTCCAGGCTAGGTATTGGTATTTATGTCTACTGGGCCTATAAGCCATGTACAAAATAAATAAGGATTGATGAGTGGGTTATCCCCGTATGGGGGCACAGTTTTCCTCTCTAGCCTGTGTGTGTGGTGTGTGTGTTTGAATGTAATTGTACCCCTAAACACGTAATATATATATATATATATATACACATAATTGAAATTTCCCTCTAGAACTAGCATCGTTCTTGCTGACTTTTCTTCTCTCTTTATCTCTCTTCACTTTCTATGTTTCTACTTTTCGCAAATTCATTTCTCCTTCCTCAACATTGTTTTCATACTTTCATTTTCTGCTTTCAAAGTAGTTAAAAACAAAACATAATTTTAGAAGAGTTATTGAGAAAAACACATTGTTTCCTAGGGACCGACCCCGAGGATAATCGTTGTTCAATATCTAGTTAGAATGATAAATGTATCTTTGATAGTACATAAGACAAACTAAAAAAAATGGCGATGTTGTTGGGGAAGCACATTAGTCTTAGTGATTTTTTTCTTTTCTTTTAATTAATTATGTTAATAGTGATGGACTTTCAAATTCTTGAATACTTGTCACTGTTGAAAACCCCTCGGGTGTAGAAATTGACAAAAGACATTAAATATATCCAAAGTTAGACTGATCATACAGTTACTATAGCACCTACAATGAAGGATTTGGTGGCTCTTAAGTGGATGTAACATTTCTATCAGAATTTCAACTTGCCTTTAGAGGATCAAAAGAACAAGGCAGCAATTAAAAAACATGTTGAAGAGCTGGAGTTTCCTATCTTTGAGCTTAATTTTCCCCTGGATGCCAATTTCGAAATTCAAAATAAACATGTTGGGACTTGTAGTGAGGGCTGACAAGTGGAGGAAAAAAGAATAATTTAGATAAGATGGGCATTATTTGGAAGAAGAATTTTCTTTTGGGTTTCGTTCTGATGATTTCATTTGTACTCACGTTGCTAATTATTCTTCCACCTTTTTATAGGCTGAACCAGTTGATGAATTTCTTTCCTTTTCTATTGAAGATAATACAGATGAAGTGGTTTATTTTGAGGTCTAGAGGTGGTTGACCACCTCACTCATAACTTGGAAACACCCCCAGAAGCACCATCTTTTCTAGAAGAAGATCAATCTGACTAGATTCAAGGAGTTGTTTGGTTTATAGAAGAAGCTTTTATTTAATTTGATTATATTTTTAATGATATTTTTTTTATAATTCATCTCCCTACATAAATTCTGAATAGTCGGCTGAACATTGTGAATTCTTGGATGGACTTGAGAAGGCTACATTTTCACCTATCGAGGAACATGATTAACTCCTACATCCAAATGTAAATTGAAGTTTGGGAGTTTCGGAAGAGAAAGAGGTGGTTTATGAGATGTAAAATAGTAAAAAAGTGGTTGTTGATAAATATGAGATTATCTATAATGATTATTTAAAGGATATTGAACCCAAAGAAAAATCACATCCAAGTATTGAATTTTCTCAAACATTGTAAAAAAATCCTCAACATGAATAAGAGGTGAAATTCCCCTACATTTCCCCTTCATTACTCTAGAAGAAGTACATTGTCATAGAGTGGGATTGGTTTGAAGCTGAAAATTGGGTATTCCACAAGCTGTATAACTTGTTCACTGATACTGAAAGAAGATTATATAGTGCTTCTTAAGAAAAAAAATCATGCCTCTAATCTGATTGGGGACGAACTAAAGGTTGTCTAACCATGGAAAGTATAGAAAACAGCACCCCTTGGGGGGATAAACCCAAGATTTCCTTGTTTTAATTTTTTTAGGTTTTCAAATGTTTAGTCTCTCTTCAATATGTGATTGTAGTTTTTCATGTAAGAAAATAATAAGACGACCATACATCCCCACATGTAGAAATCCATCCCGGGTAGTATCTTTCTTATCAACTGAGCTTCTAGGTTTTATCCTTCTTCCCAATAACTTTTAAGGGCTTTAAATTCTTATTATCTGATAAAAATTAAGTTTTGGGGAGGGTAAACATTTTTTATGCTACTCCTGAGTTTGCGGCTACTGAGATATTTATCAAACATGCTACAAACTAAATTTTCTAGAAAATATTTAATGTTGTCCAAAAAGAATTAATGCATCTAAAAATTTAAGTTCATTTTGAAAGTGTGGAGGTGACCAAATATTTTCATTTTTTTGAAGCAGAAATTCTAAGTATTTAAAATATCTACATGAGATACTCATTGAACGAAACTTGAAACAAACTACTCAAACATTTACTCTAGTTTTCACCTGTTTTGAACATAAAATTCTGCAACTTATTTTATATCATTTTCAACCTCTAGGAGAGGGAAATTTGTAACTAGATAGAATTAATCAAAATTAAAAGGAAGGGGGGGGTAATTGTTGTACTGTAAGTGTTAAAGCTTCGAACTAGGGGAGTGAAAATTAAAATTCTAATACTTTTATTCTACTATTGTTTAAAAAATTAAGTTGTTTGTTGTGTGGGGTATAATAAATGAATTCAAAGTTCATATTTAAGGTATTTTACATGATGAATTCATTTTTTAAAACATGTTTGTCACTAATTTTTTTTAAAGAGTTTAAATGGTGAATGTGTTCTTTTTTATGTTCATCTTGGCTCCATATTGACTACCTTTTCGAAATTCAAAGAGTAGCAAGCTTCTTCTCTAAAATTATTTGTTTGTGTGGTTGATTTGTTGAGTAGTAACCAGAATGTGTTCTTGTGCATGTTTTTATAGTTTTTTATTTATGTAAAAATTATTTTTGAACATAATTGTTACCCTATACAGAAATAATTCACAACTGAATAGAACATTACTTCGAACTTTAACAGTTAAAAATGTTCTCCACCATGGCATACAATAATGGGGACATTGTTGAGTTAATTTATGGGAGATGGGTTTTTAATGTTATAATCTATGCTTATATGAGCACCCATAAAAAACCCTTATTTTTTTAATCATTACTTAGGATTTTTCACTAGGTAAATGTTTTTCTCAAAGTTGAGTGTTGTGAATCCACTTTGAAGAGGTTAATCTTTATTAACTCTTAGATTTAATTGAGTAAATCATTTATCTTGTCCTTTTGGAAAGATGGATTCTGATAAAATCTTTCGATAATCTCATATGACTTTTATTTACATTGAACCATATTATTTAAATTTAACTCATAGATATGCATTTGACTGGATTATTGTAACATCTCAGATCTAGGTGTCCCCAAAAGGTGCCCTGTACCTGGTTGGTCACATGACCTCAAGCACATTCCCCCAAACACCAGAGGCTTTCGACTAGAAGCGATGGCCCAGGTCTGATAATGGGGAAACTATTCCCTCATATGTAGAGTATACACAGTGGATAACAAATAGTAACAATAGAGGAAGTAGTTATACTAAAGAAAAATAAACAACAGAAGACTGAAAGTAAATCCAACAGAAGCCAGAACATATAAATGTATAATGCATCGCATATGTATGTAAGAAAATAGCCAAACAAGTCACAATGATGGAAAGAAATAAAAAACCAAAAAGAAAAGAAACAGTAAAATCCACTAGCATCGCAATCCTCAGCTTGGTTTCATGCTATATAGCTCCAACAACAATCATGTACCTGATGAGGAAGGGTGTTTTCCCTTATCTACACCCACAACCATATAATTTGTTTGGGTCCAAAAGCATGACCCAAACAAGATGTGAGACAAATTTCAGTAGGCATCGACCAAAAGATATGTGCCTAACTGTAATTGAATATATATAGTAGGTAATATGAAAAAATGAAGCAATAAACTAGGAAGTACTCAAAATTTAACAGTCCTACATTTTTCAATTGCATTCATTTAACATTCATGATTCATCCGTTGAATCATGTAAACCTTGGGATCTAGCCTAAGCTTTGTATCCCCTGTGTAATAGTAACAAACAAACATCTCAAAAGACCATCTAAAAAATCAAGTAAGACTGAGTCCAAGATCATGCTTTGACTTGGAAGACTCATCACAATCATTCAATTATTCCAATAATGACCCTGTGGGAAAGTTCTCACAATCTAATCCCCCTAGTCTAACATAATAACAATTCATTTAATAATGACCCCATGAGAAGCTCTCACGGTCTAACCCCTTTGGTCTATCATAGCACTAATCATTTACAAACAACCACCTAGGAGAGCTCTAACAGTATAAACCCCCTGGTCTAATATATTATCAAACAATTATAAAAAACCACCTAGGAAAGCTCTCATAGTCTAAACCCTGATCGTACCACGATTCACTGTTTCATTTTCACCCTTACACCGCTGTGCTAAAAATATTTTGTATTAAAAATTATAAAAATATTATCAAATTGTGCTTCATGTTTGATTAAATAATTTTGTGTTTATAACTGTTAGAATGGGTAATGTTACTTGTTTTTATTGTTTCAATGTAGGTGGAGGTGATTTGGAGGGCCTTTAATGAAGTGAAAGAAAAATGGGCCAAAATTGTATGGATCCATGGACATCTGTCCACTTTTTGAATAGTACATGCAATTCGTGCATCCGAATGGGCTGAAATTTTGTGGACCTGTCCGAAATTTAATATGCTACATTTCATATTAAAGAACCCAATCCTGATTTGTCTTTTATGGGGCCCATCCGAACTGATCTGTCCAAGCCACCGAATTTGGACCTAGTCAAATGCGGTGTTCTGTATTTTATCCATATCTTGAGTTGCAGTTATCCAAACGGTGCCAAACGTTTGTTGGAGACATTAAAGAGGTAGGGCTACAACTTTTCTATTTTCTACAAAGCGCGATAAGACTGTCTGAAGGCCTAAACGTGTCATGCAAGTGGATTGATGAAATATGTGTGCCCAAAACCACCTCCCACATTTCCTATAAAAGGGCACCTTGGGCTCCTCATTTGTAAGTTGGGCCAAGGAGTGAAGTGCTATCAATTTGGAGTCCTATAGGAGTCTCCCAATCACCTTGGAGGTTCTTGAGGCCCCTATCCTCATAGGGGGATCAACAATGAAGGAGTTCAACCCGAGCTTCCTCCTCCTCCCGATGTCGAGCTAAAAGTTGGGTGTTTGTTGTGAGGGAGCTACACACATGTCAAGGGAGTTACGATGCATAAACTAGCTACTGGTTTGGAGTAATTTGGGTGTTTAAACATTTCATTCCATTTATCTTATTTTATTTTATATTTGAATGCTTGATTTGATACATGTGAGTGTTATGCTCTTAATTTCTAACCGATCGGTGTGAGGTTTTGAGTGTGTGACTTGTGTTGTTCCGATTGGACATCACAAGAATAATTTTCATACCCACCTTATTGAGATTTCAATATGCTTTCAAAGCTATTATTCCATGCATAAGTACTGGACCTTGACAATACGATTGTCACGTCAAGGTTTGGTTCTTAAAGCATTGAAATAAAAGCTTAAGAATTAATCGGGATTCCAATTAACTCCAACCAAAGAATTACTCTAAACCTAAGATTAATCTCTATGAACAATGAACTAGATATGTGTGTAGTGAAATCACATCGACCCTTTTGTCTCATATTTCTCAAAATCCACTTGGGCACTCATCTTTTACGCTATTTCAACTAAGTCATTGTTTTAAACTGTTTTCAAAACCACCCCCTCTCTAAGTCATTTTTATTAAAAATACACACTCTAAACCTACCAACGCTCCTTGAGAGACGACCTAGGGTATTCCATAGACTATAAATCAACCTTAAAAATATAATCAATTTGACGTGTTATGACAACGCGGTCAAAGTTTGGCGCCGTTGTCGGGGAGCGCTTTGGTTTTTAGTGCGTGTTTTTATAAAGTAGTTGTAAATTTTGTGAATATTTGTTTGTTTTTTTATACCTTTTTATTTCTTCTTGTGTTCTGATCCATATCTTGTGTAGGTTCTGTGCATGACACGTTCTACTTCGGGAGACTTACCACCTTTAGAACCTGAACCGGAGAGGATCCTACGTCAGCGACACCGAGACGCACAAAACCCTCTTTTGAAGGAGGACACACCACTCGAGACTCTTCTAAACCCATCTTCTTCTGGAACCAAATTAGAACCTGAAATAATCTTCAATAACATGGATGAAAATAATAGAACATTAAAAGAATTAACCTCACCTAATGTTGATATCCAACCCACTTACATTCAAATTCAAGGTGAGGCACCTAATTTTGAACTAAAATCCGGTCTAATCCATCTATTACCAAGATTTCATGGATTGCCTGGAGAAGACCCTCATAAGCACTTAAAAGAATTTCATACTGTGTGTTCAACCTTAAAGCCTACTAATGTGGATGAAGAATAAGTGAAGATTAGGGCATTCCCATTTTCATTAGAATAAACTGCAAAAGATTGGTTATACTATGTCAATTCACCAATTAGGGGTTGGGCAGACATGAAATGCCTTTTTCTTGAAAAATACTTCCCAGCCACTCGAACTGAAACTATAAGGAAAGAAATATGTGGTATAAGAAAATCTCGAGGGGAAATATGACATGAATATTGGGAATGCTTTAAAAGGTTATGTTCAAGTTTCCCACACCACCAAATAAGTGATCAACTTTTAATTCAATATTTTTATGAGCATTTGATTCCTATTGATCGAAATATGATTGATGCTGCTGTAGGTGGTGCATTGGTAGATAAGACCCCAATTGCTTCCAGAACCCTCATTGAGAACATGGCACAAAACACTCAAAAATTCGGTACACGGTCCAGTGTTCCCATTCGATGTGTCCATGAGGTGAAAAGTACTGAGTTCTAGAAGAAGGCAGACACGAAGTTCGAAGAGGTAAGTACCCTTCTACGACATCTTGCTCTCTCCCAAGGGATATCTCAATCTCCTTCTCCCATACATTGTGGAATCTGCTCTTCTGACACCCACTATTCTGACCAACGTCCTCAATTGAGGGAAACTTCTGAGAGTTGTGAGGCAATATTTCCAAGACGCCCCTTTAACCAACCCTTTAGGAAAGAACCATGCTATACATCCAACCAAGGGTGGAAGGACAACCAAGCCTATAGGAAAGGGGGGTATTCAAACCAACCCCAACAGCAATGGAACCAACATGGTCAGAGTAGTCATCCACCACCACCCGAAAGGCCATTCCAACCACCCCGTCCAAAAACCGAGCCTAGCCTAGAATATATGATGAAGCAAATGGCTGCCAATAATATCAAATTCCAACAAACCACCCAAGCAGCCATACAAGACCTAAAGACCCAACTAGGCCAACTTGCCAATTTGGTGGGGGAAATACAAAGTCATGGGTTGAGTAAACTACCATCTCAACCAGTAGTAAACCCTAGGGATAAAGGAAATGTTAGTGCCATCACCTTTATGAGTGGGACACAACTCAAAAGACAAACGACCCCTCCATTAAAGTTCTCACATCCAAAGGAAACCACCATCCCAACTGCTGAAAATGGTCCAAGAGAAGAAAACCCTTTTCCTGAGAGAATCCCTTCCAAAGGAAAGTCTGTGGCTGTTGATGAGCGACCTATCCCAACCATTCCTCTTCCATTTCCTCAAAGGGATGCCCAAACTAGGAAACAAAAAGAAACCTAACTTGATAAATAAATCTTGGAAACTTTCAAGAAAGTACAAGTTAGCATTCCTTTGATTGATGCTGTGAAGCAAATTCCAAGATATGCCAAGTTTTTGAAGGAGATGTGTACACACCGAAGGAGGCTTTGTGGTGATGAGAAGGTGAGCCTGGGGATGATTGTTTTAGCATTGATAGAGCCATCACTTCCTACCAAGTGCAATGATCCTGGGACATTCTCGATTTTGTGCACCATAGGGGAGTATTCATGTTCCAATGCTATGATTGATTTGGGTGATTCTATTAATGTGATGCCTCACTCTATTTACTCTTCATTGCATGTCGGTGAACTGAATCCCACTAGTATTGTCATTCATCTAGAAAATCGGAGTACAACACACCCCTTTGGTGTGTTAGAGGATGTTCTTGTGAGGGTGAAAATTTTAATTTTTCCTGCTGATTTTTACGTGCTTAAAATGGAAGATGATAGGATGAATGGACATGCCCCAATTATTTTGGGGAGAGCTTTCTCGAAAACCGCCAAAACCATAATTAATTTCTATAATAGTACATTATCTATGGATTTTGGTGGTAATACTATCCACTTCAATATCCTTGATGCCATGAAGCACCCCTCAGAAGAACACTCCTCTCTCTCTGTCAATTCAATTGATGTTCTCCCTTCCCCTGAAACAACTTATTTTCATTCACCTGATCCCCTTTATTAATTTTCTTCATTGATTGAAATGTTAGGTAATGAATCATGCATTGATTGTTGTAGCGGTCTAGAGAAATGTCATGCATGTTTGTTAATTGATGATTTCTTGAACACAGAGGATCACATGACCATCGATGATACTTCTAAGCTTGTAAAAGCTCATTCCTCATTTGAGGATGTTACCATTGATCAGTTAGATGAGATCAGTGACTTCTCACTTTCACACACACTTCTGTCAATCCAAAATCCCCCAGAATTGGAACTGAAACAACTGCCTCAAGAGTTTAAATACTCATATCTTGATAATAGAAATAATTTTCCCGTCACCATTGCATGTTCACTCCCTCCTGATCATGAATTGCCACTACTTGATCTTTTGAGGAAGTATAAACAAGCTTTGGGATGGACACTTGCTAACATTCCTGGCATTAGCCCATCAATTCATACACATCATATTTTATTAAATGATGAGGATAAACCAGTGAGGCAGTCACAACGTCGACTAAACCCAAACCTACTTGATGTTGTTAAAAAAGAAGTAACAAAATTGTTGGCTGCTGGAATCATTTACCCTATCTCTGATAGGAAATGGGGCAGTCCTGTTCAAGTAGTTCCTAAAAAAACTGGCCTTACTGTAGTTAAAAATGAAAACAATGAATTGGTTCCAACTCGTGTGCAGAATAGTTGGCATGTCTGTATAGACTATCACCGACTAAACCAACACACTAGGAAGGACCATTTCCCATTGCCATTCATTGACCAGATGCTAGAGAGGCTAGTAGGGAAGTCCCATTACTGTTTCCTTGATGGGTATTCTGGATACTTTCAGATCCATATTTCCCCTAAGGATCATGAAAAAACAACCTTTACTTGCCCCTATGGTACATTTTCTTATAGAAGGATGCCATTTGGTATATGCAATGCTCCAGGTACATTCCAACGATGTATGGTCACTATTTTTTCGGATAACTTGGAGAATTTCATGGAGGTTTTTTATGGATGATTTTACTATTTATGGATCCTCTTTTGATTAATGTTTGAGTAGTCTTTATTAGGTCCTACGTCGGTGTATTGAAAAGAATCTCATATTAAATTATGAGAAATTCCATTTCATGGTGCGACAAGGCATAGTTTTGGGACATGTCATTTCTGGGGAAGGTATCCAAGTGGACAAATCAAAAGTAGATATCATTTCCTCCCTACCATTCCCTAAAAATGTTCGGGATGTGTGGTCTTTCCTGGGTCATGCTGAATTTTATCGTCGTTTCATTCATGAATTTAGTAAAATTGCACTCCCCCTCTCCTGATTACTCTAAAAATAAAAAGAATTTTTTTTGAGAAAAAAATGTGAGGAATCTTTCAATAAGTTAAAATGGAGTCTCACGTCACCCCCAATAATCCAACCACCTCGGTGGGATTTACCATTTGAGCTCATGTGTGATGCCTATAACTATGCAGTTGGGGCAGTCTTGTCCCAAAGGGTCGATTGAGCTCCACATGTCATTGCCTAGGCCTCACATACTTTGGACCTTGCCCAAGCAATCTACACCACCACTGAAAAAGAATTTCCTTCCATTGTGTTTGCCTTGGATAAATTCAGGTCATACCTTTTAGGGTCTAAAGTCATTGTGTTCTCTGACCATGCAGCCCTCCGGTATCTCATAAAGAAATCGGAATCCAAACCACGTCTCATTCGTTGGATGCTCCTCCTTCAGGAATTCAATCTAGAAATTAGAGATAAAAAAGGATCAGAGAATGTGGTGGCAGACCATATCAGTAGGATCCCCCCATCCTCGGACATTGTCTCATCCCCCTGTATTCCCATTAATGACTTGTTTCCTGATGAGAAATTGTACAAAGTGCAAGATGTTATTCCCTGGTATTCTAAAATTGTAAATTATTTGGTAGCATCTTTCATTCCTACTGATTTCAACAAAAACCAGGCCAGTCGTCTAAAACATGAGTCCCGTTGGTATATTTGGGATGATCCCTACCTATGGTGCACATGTAGTGATCAAGTTATTAGGTGTTGTGTTCCCGATAGTGAGTTTCAGTCTGTCCTTAGGTTCTGCCACACACTTGCTTGTGGGGGCCACATTGGTCCCCAACGGACTGCTCGCAAGGTCTTAGATTCTAGTCTCTTTTGGCCCACATTGTTTAGGGATTCCCATGAATTCTGTAAATATTGTCCTCACTGTAAAAGAATGGGGAATGTATCTAAAATAAATGAGATGCCCCAAAAAACCTTTCTCTTCCATGAAATTTTTGATGTTTGGGGAATTGACTTTATGGGACCATTCCCCAATTCATTTGGGAACCTTTACATTCTTCTGGCAGTGGATTATGTTTCAAAATGGGTAGAGGCACGAGCCACGAGGACAGATGATTCCAAGACAGTTGTGGAATTTTTGAGAACCCAAATATTCTGTAGGTTTGGACTACCTAGGTTTATCATCAGTGATCAGGGTTCTCATTTCTGCAACCACACAATGCAATCTCTTTTGCGCAGGTATGGGGTTGGGAATCAAGTGTCTAGTGCTTATCACCAACAAACAAATGGTCAAGCCGAAGTGTCAACTAGAGAGGTAAAACAGATTCTTGAGAAAACGGTTCATCCAAACAAAAAAGACTGCAGTCTTAGACTTGATGATTCATTATGGGCTTACCGTACTGCATTCAAAACTCCAATTGGCATGTCACTATAACGGCTAGTTTTTGGGAAGATTTGTCACCTCCTTATTGAGGTAGATCACCGGGCCTACTGGGCCATTAAACAATTCAATTATAATCATTCTGGTGAAGGTATTCAAAGGAAGTTGTAGATTCAGGAGTTGAAGGAAATGAGAAGAGATTCATATGAGAACTCCCGGATTTATAAAGAGCGAACCAAGGCTGCCCATGACCGTCACATCCTTCATCGTCAATTCCAAATCGGGCAGAAGGTCCTCCTCTACAATGCAAGGCTGAAGTTACACCCTGGTAAGCTTCATTCCCGTTGGTTTGGACCTTACATTGTTACTAATGTCTCTCCATTTGGTGTTGTCCAGGTTCAAAATGAAGACACCAAGAAAACCTTCACTGTCAATGGGCAGCGGTTGAAGCACTTCCATGAAGCCATTCCGGAGTCCCCAATGGAGGAACTCAATGTTCAAGAAGCAGTCTATGAATAACACTCATCAGGTTTTATCCTTCCTTCCAACAATCTCTTTTATTACAGTGAGGATAGTGCATTCTCTAGGTGCGGGGGTGGGTACATTCCTGGGTTAGTTAGGAATTTTTTATTATATTTCCTTCTTCTTCTCTTTTTTTCTTGTTTCATGGTATTGTCACTTTCCCCCCTATTTCCCCCCTCATTTCTTTGCTAAAATGATAATTTTTATGCATAATTTATCATGGAAATTGTTGCCCATTTTATCATTGAATTTATTGAAAATACATGAGGAATTTCCCATTTTCAAGTTGTTTTAACATTCAAAAAAAAATTCTGATGAAATGTGCATTTCAGCATGAATTCAACATTGTGGTGTGAATTTCTCTTGAAAATTGGTTGTTGGTCGATGATATGAATGGTTGTATCATTTTGAAGCCATTGAGAAGAGTGGTACCCTTTTTGTGAATAGTTTAAGGGAACATTGTGTCATTTAATCTCTCCACAAATTTTTGAACCCAACCATGAAGTGCGAATATTTCTTACTTTATTGAATGTAAATATAAGTTAGGTTAATTTTTCTCTACTTCCCAAATGATCTTTACATACGTTCGTTCCTTATCCGATCTATTTCATTACTGTACCAGATTGACCTATGTGTGTGTACCTGTTATCCGACTGTTGTACGCCCTAAAAAAACAAAAAAAAAATGGGGTTGTATTTTGGGAAGGTAAAAAACCACCCTTTCTCGACTTTTGAGGTTGTTATAACTATTATAATTAGTGTCGTGAGTACATCAAACATGGGTTGAGATAAGAGTGTCAGATTTGTTCCAAATGAAACTTTTGAAAAAAAAATAAATATTGAGGGGAGTGATGAAATGTACAACATATAGGGATATCTAGGTCAGGAGCTTTAGTTTTGAATTCTGGGAATGCTTAATTGAGTGGGTTTTGGAATTTTATTGCAAAGGATGTAGGGCAGGTTCGGTGGAGAGAATCAAGTCAGTAGACTAATTTTAAAATAACTTATATTTATTTAATAGAAAGTGGAAAGAATAGCATGAAATGGTTGTCACACACACACGTGGAGAATTGGTGACATGATTAACTTTTGAATTATTTTCTTTGATTTGTATCATTAGTCTCTTCGAATTTCATTTGGATACAATTTTTGAGACGACTTTTTCCATGATCACTGAGAATAACTCCTCGGTGTGATTTGTGATTTGATCACAATTCTATCAGAAATTAATTTCTCAAGAATGTTAAATCTTCATGAAGTTGGGAATATCTACATGCATAATTTTTAGAAATGTGAATTTGCCCAGGAGTGCAAATGTTTAGGTGTGGGGGTGTGATCGTACCACGATTCACTGTTTCATTTTCACCCTTACACCGCTGTGCTAAATATATTTTGTATTAAAAATTATAAAAATATTATCAAATTGTGCTTCATGTTTGATTAAATAATTTTGTGTTTATAACTGTTAGAATGGGCAATGTTACTTGCTTTTATTATTTCAATGTAGGTGGAGGTGATTTGGAGGGCCATTGATGAAGTGAAAGAAAAATGGGCCAAAATTGTATGGATCCAAGGACATATGTCCACTGTTTTGAATAGTACACGAAATACCTGAATCCAAATGGGCTGAAATTTTGTATCCCTGTACAAAATTTAATAAGCTACATTTCATATTAAGGAACCCAATCTTGATTCGGCTTGTATGGGGCCATCCGAACTGCTATGTCCAAGACACCGAATTTGGACCTAGTCAAATGCAGTGTTCTGCATGTTATCCATATCTTGAGCTGTAGTTGTCCAACCGGTTCCAAACATTCGGTGGAGATATTCAAGAGGTTGGGCTACAACTTTTCTATTTTCTCCAAAGCAAGATAAGACTGTTTGAAGGCTGAAACGCGTCGTGCAAATGGATTGATGAAATCGTGTGGCCAAAACCACCTCCAACATTTCCTATAAAAGGGCACCTTTGGCTCCTCATTTGTAAGTTGGGACAAGGAGTGAAGTGCTGTCAATTTCGAGTCCTATAGGAGTATCCTAATCACCTTGGAGGTTCTGGAGTCCCCTATACTCATAGGGGGATCAACAATGAAGAAGGAGTTCAACCCGAGCTTCCTCCTCCTCCCGATTTCGAGCTAAAAGTTGGGTGTTCGTTGTGAGGGAGCTACACACATGTCAAGGGAGTTCCGATGCATACCCTAGATACTGGTTTGGAGTAATTTGGGTGTTTAAAAATTTCATTCCATGTATCTTATTTTATTTTAGATTTGAATGCTTGATTTGATACATGTGAGTGTTATGCTCTTAATTTCTAACCGATCGGTGTGAGGTTTTGAGTGCTTGACTTGTGTTGTTCCGATTGGAAAAAACAATAATCCTTTTCATAACCACCTTATTGAGATTTCAATATGCTTTCTAAGCTATTATTCCATGCATAAGTACTGGAACTTGACAATACGATTGTCACGTCAAGGTTTTGTCCTTAAAGCATTGAAATAAAAGCTTAAAAATTAATCGGGATTCCAATTAACTCCAACCAAAGAATTACTCTAAACCAAAGATTAATCTCTATGAACAATGATCTTGATATGTGTGTAGTGAAATCACATCGACCCTTTTATTTTATATTTCTCAAAATCCACTTGGGCACTCATCTTTTAAGCTATTTCAACTAAGTCATTATTTTAAACTATTTTCAAAACCACCCCCTCTCTTCGACATTTTTATTAAAAATACACACTATAAACCTACCAACGCACTTTGAGAGACGACCTAGGGTCTTCGCTAGACTATAAATCAACCATAAAAATATAATCAATTTGACGTGTCATGACAACGCGGTCAAACCCCTGGGTCGATGACCACTTGATAGCTCTCACGGTCAATACCCCTAGGTCACATAACAGTGAAACATACATAAATAAACCTACTTTAGGAAGATCTCATCATCAATTTCCCCTTGGTCAAACATCCAAAATGCATATCACATGCATCTCATATAATCTTTAACTCCATATTAATAATAAATTTCATGGAAAACAAGGGAATCCTAATAGGCATCCTAGACCAAACGACCAAAAACAAAAAAAACAAGGAAAACACAACCATGGGGTGTCCCATAATAAGGTATATAACCTTACACATATGAAACTAACATTTATCAATCAACCAAACCATAATAGGTAATAAACATGGTTTAATTCCAAAACATGAAATACCCAAAATGTGGGTACGCATCAATTTTAGCACATATAATCTAAATACAAACAACGGAAGGCCCAAACCACCGACCTTGATATCACACAATTGATATACTTGAACGTCGACCCTTAAATTAGCCTAGATTAGCATAGATCTACAAAAAGGTGAAAATTGTTCTACCTTGAATAACTCGCAAGAGAGAAAGAATCAGGAAGAAATTCTCTAGAGGAATTTAGAACTCACCAGTAGGATTCGAATTCACCCAATGACGTCTCAATCAGAGGTTAGATGGAGAAATGGGGGTTTGATCTTTGTTTGTCATTCCCGAGTGCTTTAGTATGAAACACGAGAAGAAGAAGTTGGTTCTGAACATGAGACGTGACCCCGATATGATATATCATTTAAAAAGAAACCTACATGGCATTTTTATTAAATGTACATGAAGTTTAGTGACCTTAACCAGTCCCACCTTAAGCGGTCTTCCAGGTCACCACACAGCCATGTACTCAGATGTTACACAACCAGTACATGGTTATACGCGACAACCAGGTATATAGGATGTACCTAAAAAATCACATTTTCTTCTTTTACCTGAAAAACAACCCGAAATGAAGTTACATGCTTGAAATGAAGATCTGGGTTCTTACAAACTTCCCCCCTTAAAGGAATTTGTCCCTGAATTGCCCTTCCAAGGGTGGTGAAGAAGAATCCGCGAACAACTTTGGTCACTATGATCGTATGTCGGCCTCCCTTTCCCAAGTCTCATCTTATACTGTACCATGCGACCATATCACTCGTACCAAAGGAATAGACCAACCATGGAGAACCTTCGTTCTGTGATCCAAAATCCAAATAGGGTTCTCCTAAAAGGATTCATCCACCTCCAACTCAACCTCCTCAGTTTGAAAAACATGAGACAAGTCTGAAAGGTAATGTCGTAGCTGAGAAACATGAAAGACGTCGTGCATATCCTGATACCACTATGGTAACTACAACCAATAGGCAACCCGATTGACTATCTCCAAAACCTCAAATGGACCGACGTATCTCGACCAAAGATTCCATTGTCTCCTAATCCTCCTTTGTCCGAACCTTAATGTGACACATAGGAAAACATGATCTCCAACCTCAAACTCCATAGGTTGTCTCCATTGACCAGTATAAGATTTATGCCGAGACTGTGTAGTAGAAATCCTCTTTTGAATCAACTCCACCTGCTCAGTGGTCTCCTCAACAAGACAAGGTCCCTTCATAGATGTCACTCCTACCTCCACCCAACATAGGGGTGATTGGCAGGGCCTACCGTAAAAATCCTCACAAGGTTCCATCTAAATCATCATCTGAAAACTATTATTGTAGAAAAACTCTACCAGGGGTATGTGTCTCTCCCAATAGCCCCCAAAATCCATGACACATGCTTGAAGCATTTCCTCAAAATCTTGAATCGTGTGCTCAGATTGGCCATTTGTCTAAGGATGGAAAGTTGTACTCAAAAGTACATGTGTTCCCAATACCCTATGTATTCCATTCTAGGCATGAGAAGTAAACCAGGCATCCCTGTCTAAAATGATAGAGTGTGGAACCCCATGAAAACGTATAATATCTCGGATGTACAACCTTTCAAGCTCATCAACACTGAAGGTTTCCTTGATCAGCAATAAATATGAAACCTTCATGATTCTGTCAATGAAAACCCATACAACGCCATTTTCTCTGGGCATCCTTGGTGAACCTGTCACGAAATCCATCACGACATAATTCCAATTCCACTTGGGAATGGTTAACTATTGTAAAATCTCTGCTAGTCGCTGATGCTCCGCCTTCACCTACTGACAGGTGGAACATCTTATAACAAAACCATCAAGATCTCTCTTCATGCCTGGACACCAATACTGATGATGTAAATATCGATACATCTTGGTGACACCTAGATGAACGTCCCAAACTAAGGAATGAAAATCTCGAATCAAATCCTAATGTATGTCTGCTGACACCCATACATATCCATGAAAACACAAGTCCTCATCATCGCATATGGTCCACCCAAGAGTAGGGTCTGTGCCTGACACACTCTCCTGTAGGACTAGACCTTCAGAATCTGATAGCTGCCTCATTCTCACTCGATCTAGTAGAGTAGAGTTAATAGCTATAGAAGAGAGAAACATCTTCCCCTATCTGTCATGAACCTATAAATTCATCTCACAGAGCAGATCCATAAGCTGGAACTCACAACTGTCCTCCTAAAAATCATGTATCTGAGTCCTCCTACTCAACGCCTTAGCCACTCCATTGCATTTTCCAGGCGTGTAGGCAAGCTCAAAGTCAAAAGGCTGAATGTTCTCAACCCACCTTCACTGTCTCAAATTCAGATTTTTCTAAATGAAGATATACTTGAGGCTTTTTTGGTTAGTGTATACCACAAAATTCTCCTCCAAAAGATAATGACTCCAATAGAATAAAGCATGCACAACTACAACCAACTTGAGATCGTGTTTTGGGTAATTCCTCTCATGTGGCCTCAACTTTCGAGATCCGCACCCAACAAATCCTTCCCCCTACATAAGCACTACCCCTAGCCTAATTTATGAAGCATTTAAGTAAGTGGTGAAACTCTTTCCCTACTCCAGAAAAATCAGTATTGGTGTTGAAGTCAATCTCCATTTCATCTCCTGAAAGGCTGAATTGCATGGATCTTTCCAAAATTACTTCACACCATTATTAGTCAGGCCCTTCGGTGGTGCTTCTAAGCATGGAATTTCATGTATAAAGCATCTTTAGTAACCATCCAACCCCATAAAACTCTATACCTCAAAGATGTTCTTCGACTGCTCCAAGGAAACTACTGTTCTATGGGCCTACTGATACTCCTGTCTCTGAGATTAGATGACCAATATGATCCATCCAAAAGTGGCACTTTGAGAACATAGAATATAACTGGTGCTCTCTCATTGTGCTCAATACAATCTCAAGATGGATGGCATGGTTGTATCGAGTGTGAGAGTACACCAAGATATCGTCCATGAAGAATACCACAAAAGAATCCATGTAAGGATAGAACACTCGGTTCATTAGTTCCATAAAAACTTCAAGCAAATTCCTGAGACCGAACAACATAACCAAGTACTTGTATAGACTATACCTGCTCCAAAAGGCTGTAAGAGATATATCTAATGTTCTAATGTGAAATTGATGATAACTGGATCTCAAGTCAATCATTAAGAACAATCGAGATCCCTGAAGAAAATCAAAGAGACCATCAATCCTCGACAAGGGATATCAGTTCTTGAATGTCAACTAGGTTAGATACTGATAATCCACACAAAGCCTGAGGGTACCATCCACCTTCTTCACATAAAGGATAGGTGAACCCCAAGGAGAAGTAATGGGTCAGATGAAACTCTTTGCCTGCAACTCCTACAACTAATTCTTGAGCTCTTGTAACTATAGTGTAGAAATCCTATAAGGAGGAATTGACACCAATGCATCTCCCGGTATAATCTCAATAGAGAAATCTACCTCTTGCTCTGAAGGTAAACCTGAAAACTCATCTGGAATGAAATCTCTAAAATGATCTACCATTTGAAAAAATTTTATATGTGAAGTCCCCTAGTCATCCTGATATAGACTAGAAATCTCGGTTGTAATTCCTCCCAACTCATGATGCTCGAGTACCTATCTTCTCTCCTGGACATCCCATTAGCCCTTGTGTAAAAAAAATCTTCCCTCTAGTGACGTGAAACTCACCCTGTGGAGAAAATAGTCAAAAAGTCCTAAAAGGTGACCAACCAGTCTATTTTGAGATTGAAACCAAAACCTGTCATCTGTAAGACATAGAGGCCCCATAAGAAGTGACATCCATCAACCTCAAGAGGGAAATAATTGCACTAACATACACTAGCTATCTTAATTCTCAATAGAATTTCTAGCATCATAACATCATCATACATAAAGATACATAGCCCAAGTACCTACAAAATGGTAACAAGGATAAAACTACGGGAAGCCCCTATATCGAAAAGACCAGAAGCTAAAACTAAGACAACTAGAATCGTACCTCTAATCGTAGAGGTTCCGAGATCGTACTCCTTCTGGGTTTGTTCCATTACAAAATTCTGACCTGTATCGCGGCCCTGAGACCCTTTTTGGCTACCCTGAGTTGGTCCACCCTACTTTTGTTGAGAACCTGTCATCTAGCTACCACAACCGCTGTCACCACTTCGGCCTGATGATCCATAATTCCTTGACTGATGAGAAACTGGTGGACCTACTCTTGAATGTGGAGTCATAACAGGTCCCCTCTCACTCGTTGCCAGTGAGAACCTCCTACAAAACGTTGAATATGACCCATATATCTACAATATCAGCACTCAACTGGGTCTCTCAAGAACTGTGGTCTCATGTTCCCACTTATTCCGCACTAGTATCACACCACTCAGCTACCGGAAGAAACATCACATGAGAGCTCCATGTAGCCCTTCCTGATATCGATCGACAGAGTACCAATCCTGGATGCTGAACTACCCTATATCATAGCTCCTAACTCCATCAGATTATGCTCGATAATCAATGCCCGATTCACTATAGTAGTCACCAAAGTCAGCCTAAAAACATTCACCTACAATCGAATGTTGTACCTGAGACCATCCTCAAATTGCCTATCCAGTGATAACTAGTCACCTCCCAAAACGGGTGCAAAGAACTGAAGCTTTGTAAAGAGAGAAGATTAATCAATCACTGAAAGAGTGCCCTTCTCAAAAGGCATGAACTCCCAGGCTCAGTCAGCCCTCAACGTCTCGGGTTAGAAGTAATCATAGAAAGTCCTCTGAAACGCTTCCTAATCCATATCCCAATGACGTCCTGAATGTGAGATAACATCCCACCATCTCTTGGAAGAATCACAGTGCATGTACATTGTGAGATTCACCCTCCTCTTCGGGGGCATCTCCAGATGCTTAAAGATAGAAATCATGGCCTCCAACCATGAATCTTTAGCTTGTGGTCCTCCATTCCCTGAAAAAGTCGGAGGATGCTGCTTCTAGAACACCCTCGTCAACTTCGCCATAGTTGGGGCAGGATGCGGAGCGCCCCGAAATGCATGCATCATCCTCATAAAGTCATCACAGAACTATGAATCAACACCTTCATCCTATATAATAGCTGGTGCCAAGATAGGCACAATGAGAAGATCTTCTGGTAGTCCCTGGGATACCATTTCCTGTGTCTGATCATCTCCATGTACCTGACGTACAACCATAGGACGTCTTGGTGGCAAGACTCTGCAAGGACAAGCGCACACCTCAGTACTAGATTATCAATAACTGAAACCTAGAAGTTCAATAATGGAACGAGAGAAATAAATCATTCAATAATTACAAAACAGGGTTACATGACATGTAGAATCACTACATGACATGTTCCCTTAAGCTTTTTACATGGGTGTGTACCTCTACCAACCTGGTCGTATAACAGCCCATACACACAATGTGTTCCTCCTAAGACACGACATTTACTTGAATATTCCCTCCTTACCAAATTTTTCTACATGGTTAGAAGTACATGGTTCTCTCTTAGTGTAACACTACATGTAGTGAACACTCTATGCATGGATTGTACCACCAAAGGTTCATCCACCCGTGTCATTAGTCACATGGAATGATACACGGTTGATTATGACACGACGTGTATAAGCTAGATACGGATTGTACAACCCAAGTTTCATCTACCCATGTTGTTATCCACATGGCCGGATACATGGCCTTTTACAACACAACATGTACTCCCAGAACACAGTGTGTTCTACCAAAAATTTATCAACCCCGTGTCTCTGCTCACACAGTCACTCACCCAGTCAACAACTACACGACATGTACATTTGATACATGGCATGTACGTAAGACAATTTGTTTCTTCCAGGATAGAAGAACACAAGGCGTGTGTTCATAAAAACACATGCCCTGTTATATGGATTTCTGGACAGTAAGCCACTGAAACTTCTCTAGAACCCCAAAAAATATAAAAATTATGGCCTAGGCATGACATGTTACAATCCATGAGAGCCCATACTCCCCTTGAATCAATGTTTGGAATCATGATTCATGTTATATCTTAATATAATTCAATTAATGTTCAATCATGATCCACCAAATTTTGATTCAAGAGGGCCCATAACACCTATGGGACCAAACCTTGGCATTCATACAAATGAAACTTACATATTCCAATACCCTATCAAAATATTAGTTATTCTATCACAACAACATGCATATCTAACACAACATCTATCACAACAGCATGTAATTAGTAATGCACCCTAAATGGCATGACAAGAATGCCTGACATGTGATCTATAACAAGTGCTTATATGATGCATGAGATGGAATACCCTCATCTCATGAGGTTTCAATAGAAATAGAACCACAATGATATCAATAATAACAGCATAAAACAAGTGAATCACCCAAAGGTGAAATAAAATAAACTGTAACAATTTCAAAACCATAAAATTACAATATTTGAGGTGACTTGGCTTTTCCCTGTATAAAAGATAGATACTCCAAGTTAGAACTTATTACCAACTAGATATTCCCACCCATAGCAGTCTATAAGCTCCAAATAGTAAGGAAAAGTAGAAAAGAACTTATTTGATAGCACTTTGTATCATCATGGATCCGGGTGCTGTCGGAAGGTGCCCTGTAACCAGTTGGTCACATGACCTAAAGCACATTTCCCGAAATGTCAGAGGCTGCTGACTAACAGTGAGGGCCCAAGTTTAATAATGGGGAAATTATTCCCTCATTGGAAGAGTTTAAACAACAGATAAAAAATAGTTACAATAGCAGAAGTAGTAATACCAAACAGAAATAAACAGTGGAAGACTGAAAGTAAGTCCAACAAAAGACACAAAATATAATGGTATGATGCATGGAATATGTATCTAAGAAAATATCCAAACAATTCACAATGCTAAAAAGAAATAAAAAACCAAATACAAAAGAAACAGTAAACTCAAGTAGCATCGCAAGCCTCAACGTGGTCTCATGCTCTCTATCTTTAATAGAATCAAGTACTAGATGAGGAAGGGTGCTTGCCCATATCTACACCTGTAATCATATAATCTATTTGGGTCCAAAAGAATGACCCAAACAGGGTGTGATAGGAATCCTAGTAGGAAACCACCAAAATATTTCTGCCTAACTATTAGTGAATATATATAAAAGGTAATATAAAAAAATGAAGTAATAAACTAGGAAGTACTCAAAAGTAAACAGTCCTGTTGTTTTCAATTACATTAATTATTCATTTTTTTAATCATGTAAACACTGGGATCTAGTCTAAGCTCTATATAACCTGTGTAATAGTAACAAATAGACATATCAGAAGACCATCTAAATAATCAAGTAATACTGAGTACAATATTGTGTTTTGGCTTGGAAGACTGTTCACAATCTTTCAATTATTCAAATAATGACCCTCTGGAAATTTTTTTACACTCTAATCCCCCTGGTCTAACATAATAACAATTCATTTAATAACGACCCTCTGGGAATCTCTCACGGTCTAACCCCTTTGGTTTAACATGGAACTAATCTTTTACAAATGACCACCTGGACAAGCTCTCACGGTCTAAACCCTTGGGTGGATAACCACCTGATAGTTATCAAAGTCAACACCCCTTGGTCACATAACAGTAAAACACACATAAATGACCATATCTCGAAAAGCTCTCATAGTCAAATTCCCCTTGGTCAAACATCCAAAATGAATATCATAGAAATATCATTTAATCAGTGACTCCATCCAAAAAAAACATAGCATGGAAAAAAAGGCAATACTAACAGGAATCCTAGACCTGGCGACCATAAACAAACAAACAAGGGAAATACACCCATGATGTGTCCCATAACAAGGTATATAACCTTACACATAAGAAACCACCCTTTATTAACCAACCAAACCATAGCAGGTAATAAACAAGGTTTAATTCCATAACACACAATACCCTAAACATGGGTATGAAACACTTTTAGCACATATAATCCAAAGACAAACAATAAAAGGACCAAACCACCTACCTTGATATCACATGATTGATATAATTGAATATCGACCTTTGAATCGGCCTACATCAGTGTTGATCTTCAAAAAGGTAAAAATGCTCAACCTTCAATAACTGACAAGAGAGGAAGAATCAGGAATAAAGGCTCTAGAGAAATTTAGAACTCACTGGTGGGATTCCAACACACCTGACGATGTCTCAATCAGAGGTCGGATAGAGAAATGGGGGTTCGATCTTTGTTCGTCGTTCTTGAGCACTCCTGTGCGAAACATGGGAAGAAGAAGTTGGGTCTGGACCTGAGACGCGACCCCACTCTGATATATCAATTACATAGAAAAATACCTGGCATGTTCATTAAATGTACACTCCGTACAATGACGGTAACTAGCCCCCACCTTAAGTAGTTTGCCGGATCACCACACTACCATATACTCAGCTGTTACATGACCAGTACATGATTGTACGCAACAACCGGGTACATGATGTGTACTTATAAGTACACAACCTGTACTTAGAAAATCCTATTTTCTTCATTTTCCTAAAAAACAACCCGAAAGCAAGATCCATGATCTTACAATTATGAAATTAAAATCCTAAGCCAGGTTGAACTCATTATTTCATACTTTTTGTAACACGCCGACCCCGGTTACCCAGAGTCGGTGCATTATTGCGTAACATTGGCATGATCACAAAAGATGAAGTCTCAAAAGACCATTTAGTTTAGTAGCCTTGGAAACACTAGATACATTCATAAACATTACATTATATCATAAAGTGAAAAACAACAACAACATAGTCTCCATTTTCCACACTCATATCCCCTTCAGACTATCCCTGCAGGTCATTCCTAAACTACTTCATCAAATCCTGGAAAAATTAAAACATTGAAAGGGGTGAGCTCAGATGCTCAGTAAGGATAACAATATAGCAGAAGCTTTCATAAATAAACATAAACATTTACGGCAATGTATGACTAAAACAAAAGCCTTTTAAACTTGAACTTCAACATAATATGGAAAAAGTAAAATGAGATAATTCCATTTAATTATTCACATGGATATTCTACTGGTCGAGTAGTCACATGCAATATCGATAACCACTTTCATAATGATGGAATGCATAATGACAGACTATCATAACGACATAGCCAAGGCCTCGTTCCAAGACTACAAATAATATTTTGTCAAGGCCTCATGCCAAGACACTAGTTTGTCTCATGAGACTTGCCGATGCATCTAGGAGCTATAGCGGGCTCCACCCGTCACTTATTAAGTCCAATTCATTCCTCATATGAACAGGTTTAAACATATCATAAACCATAACATGATCGTATCACATAAAACATGCATAAAGGAAACATAACATTTCCACATTTTAATCACAAGATAGCAATACAACACATTGATATAATAAAAACATTATCAAAACCATTTTCAATACCAAAATAAAAGAAAATTAAAACTTGGTATTTATTTTTCATTTAGAAAACAAGTTATGGCTTGTTGAGGAAACCGAAACTCAAATAATGGTCACGGTGGTAGAGAAGTCGTTGTCGCCGCATACGTACTACAAGAAAAACATTCTTTTTTGTCGTTTAGTAAAATTCTTTGTATAAAAATATTACTTTTGAATAAAATTAATAGTCAAAGGGATTTATACACCGTATAAATGAAATTAGTGTATAAAACAAAATATTCCCCAGTGAATGAAGATTGAGAAGAAGTCCTTACAAAGATAATTTTTTTAAATAAAATAGATCTATTATGTGTATTCACTATAATTAAACATAAATAAAGTAAAAATACAAGATATGGAATAATAATATCATGACATAATTTGAAATTAGGAGATTAACCCAAAGAACGTAAATTGGGTTAAGAAGTTCCCTTACCTCGTGTCTGACTTGACTTGATCGTTCTTTAATCTCCTGAATAATAAACTAGAGTTAATTTATATTTTCTTAAGAACCTTTTTCATCTTCATTATTCCTTTTATATCACTTATTACCATGTTATGAACATTATGTAATTATTTAAGTTGATAACGGTCATTTTGTCGATTTTTGGTACTTGAGTCAAAATTAAACTTCTTATAATTACAAGTTGTTCATGAGGTGAAATATCCTTTATATCCAGAATTACATTCATGATTTAGATATAATATATATAATATATATTCAGTATATACATGCATTTATAATATTACATAACATTTATAGGTAAGAAATGAAATGCACCGTTCATGGAGACGGTAAGCCGTACGTACGCATGAACGCTACTTTATTTTATATTTTGTATTTAATGGAATGAAATTATAATTATATAAATGTATAATATACTTCCAGTATAATATAATGTATAATACCATTTACTCCATCCTTTATACATCCCACATATGGCATTAACGATTCAAATCACTTTGAGGGGGCGGTAGTCCGCACTTCCTAAAATGAAATTATCTCGTTTACCCATAATGGAAATCATAAAGGTGTGCCATAAATGAAAAATACAGAAGAATAAAGAAAACATAAACATAATATATATCATGTATGAAAATAGTGTCATCATAATGGCCACCATGAGAGGTATTAAAAGAATATTGAACAATCATCGTTTCGTGAGGCAGTAATTTGCCACCCACAGAAACAGTTTGTTCTTTAACCATTTGGCGTAGGTGTGTGTAAGGGTAAATAAAATACTTCTCATTAAAACATCCTAGTATATTTAAGATACTGGTGTTGTCACAAAATAAAAGAATACAAAGAGTTTAGGGGGTTGGAGAATCAAAATAAAACAAAACAACATAAGAGAAGACATTACTTTAAAATCGGGTAACTCTTTTTTGATTTGAGCCAAAGGCTTACTTGGGAAGAATTATGCCCAAATTGATGCTTCTAGGAGTTAGAGAGGGAATTTGAGAGAGTATTTGGGCAGAGGTTGGCCGAGCCAAAAGGCTTTGAAGGTGTGAATAAGGTGGTAGAGTTGGGGGCCTTTTATAAGAGGAGAGGAGGGGCACTCTTTGAAAGTCATGAAATGTTACTTTATTATATAATGAGTTTCAGATTTTAAAGGTCCCAAACTTATATATTTCGAGGATAAGGTGATAAGGGTTCGAAATATACTCATCAAATAGGTTTTTGACAAGTTTATGTCTTAGATTTAACATTATCGTTTCATTTTATTTAAATCGTTAATTAATGAGGTAATCACTGCATCATCATGGTGTCATAAAAAATTTAATTTATTTAATGTCTAAAAATTATAAAAAAAATATCATGATGTAGGAAATTGTTTTTTATTTCCAATTAATATTTATAGTCGAAAAGTTACCTTATATAACCCCATGTAATAATTGTTTTAGTAAAACAACTCATGTTTGTAACAATTTTATTTTTACTTTCAATAAAATGTTATTATTGTCATTTTCTTACCCAAGTGGCTCCATGGGGACCCCAAGTTGACCCATGGATTGTGTTGGTCATCCATGACTCATCCAATAAGTGTAGGACAAGTGTAATGAATTTTCATATTTTTATAATATCATTTTTACCTTAAATTTCACTAATTACCTTTAATCGCGATTAATTAAACTTAAAAGTTACTATTCACAAAAAATTATTTTAATCCCATTGAACCACATTTTACTTCATAATAAAAACCATGTATGTCGGATTTTTGAAAATAAAATCACAGAAGTGGTAATGTTTCATTTAAATGAAAAATCAGTTTTTTAACTACCACTTAGTGGTTTGACTATTCATCAAAAATTGAAGTTTTTCAGAAAAATGCCAAAATTTCACCCTAAGATATAATTGATATTCCGAATTCAAAAATTATGTCTATTTTACAAAATTACAAAAATATAAGTTTCATTAATTAATTTTATAATTAATTCCCGCTGCCACAACAAATAGCGTGTTTTTATGGAATAATATATATCAAAAGATTGACAATTGTTTATGTCCAATTTCAAAGTGAAATTAATTCTAATGACCACAATTGAATAAAATGGAAAAAATATATTCTAATTATACTTTAAAACCACTCAATAGTATAATTTATCACTATAAATTATTTTTATTAAAAAAGTTGTTTTTAAGTATTTTTCACTATTCATAAAAAATTGGAAGTTCTCAGAAAAATACCAAAAATTCAACTTAGGATAATTTTGACATTCTGAATCCAAAAATGTAGTCCAATTTAAAATATAAAATATATGTAATTTCAAAGAGTGGGTATTACTATTAATAATGGCTATTTTGATTGGTCGCGGTGTGTTAGAATCTCGAACTTGCGTACAATTCAAGCTGTTGCATTATTGAAAGAGTAGCGTATCATGGAAGATCAGGGTGTTACATTCTCCCCTCCTTCAATAAATTGCATCCTCACAATTTGAAATTTTTCTTTGAAAATAAAAGGTTGAAAATAGAAAATACCTTTGTGGAAAACCCAATCGAAAATAAGGTAAATTAAATTTAGCCTTAATAAGAGGGGAAGGGAAATGAAAAGGTCACAACCGAATTATGATCTCAATAAGGAGAACATTGGTGGAAATTAAAGACATTCAATTGGAGGAAAAGACGTAAATATTTGTAGGGAGTGATTGAGGTCATCAATCACAAACAAGTGTAATATTGAGGGCCTCAAAGCCTTCAATCTATGTTGATTTAAAATATTATTTGTTCAACAAGACATAAGGTATTAGGATAACACATTTTTTGTTTTAATATCCATTTACTAAAGTTTAAGAATTAATTTATTCATAGAATAAGAGATAGATACATATATATTTATGCTTGACCAGTAGAGTTTCAACCTTCAACCAATTTCTACCACAAACTCATCTTTCACTCAAAAAGATAATAAGACTCAAAAATATTACATTTATCCTAATAGTAAAAGGTTCAAAATATTAACACATACCATTTAGATTGGGAGAACTATTTTTTAATAACCATGGACTTCTTGTAGGATAGTGGTAGGTAATAAAGGCTTGTCACACTAAGGTTGTGGGTTTGATTCCTACAGCTTTGTCCGACACGACGGGTTATCCCCCGACCTACAGTTTGTCCTTTTCCTAAAACTATAGTATTATAATATTCCAAAAATAATATTCAGAAATGGTTTAACCTTAAACAATACTATCCAAGGTTCAACTTAATCCGTTCCAACCTTTATAGTTATCCAAAATACTTCTGTCCAACTCACAGTCCAAATTTTATAAGGAAGGTAAACATAACGAAGCTCTTTTTTTTTCATGTAAAAACATGTGAACACCTTAATCATGTATTCTTTTAAAACACTACAACATCCTGAATTACCATGATCCCTTATTCCTTATAGAATTCTAGATATACTCCTTCTATCCAAATATGTATACAAATCATTAATCAGTTTTAAGGAAGTTAAGAATATCCAATATAATTTATCCAAATCAATCATGTCTTATTCCAAAATCATTATCTCAGTATCAGAACCATATTATGGTTTATCTTTATCTCAACCATATATTTTCCAAAAATTTAACCTGTTGTGGAGTCACTTTTCTTGGTTCCACAGAATCTCAAGTCCTTGATGAAATAGTACTGCAGTACAATCCTTATATACCTCATAATTATTATAACCAATACATCATTGATACAAAACTCAAATGAAAAAATTATTTAATAACAACCTAAGAACACTAATCATTCATCCTCATCTGTGGTAGTATCATAACTTGATTATTATCCAATAACATCATTTTGGACATACTCTGATGATTTGGACATTGGTTTGCATAGTGTCCCCACTCCTTGCAGATGAAGCATTGTACATTTGAAACCTTTTTCTTACCCTTGCATTCACATACTTGGTGTAATTTTTCTCTAAAATTATAACAAAATTAAATTCCCTTCAAGTAAGTTCCAAGGTGTTTCTTCCCACAGTTATCACATATTGGAAAATTCATCTTTTCCCTCGTCCCTTTATCCATCATTCTCTTTTCCATCCTTTTATTCTCTTTCTTCCCTTCAAATCCATAAGACTCAGATAATTGTTTACTTATCTTACTAACACATGATACTATTTCCTCATATATTGAGAACACATGGGAGACAATTTCCCTTCTAAATGTTGGCTTAATACTGTGAAAGATATGATCCTTCTTACTCTTTGGATCATACGTATTGATGGAGATCACATTCCTTCTAATGGACGCCATTTCTATACAATGGCATAAACTAGGTTAGTTTATGAATTGCAATGAATAATTCCAAACTTGTAAATTGAAATGTTTATTGATATAATCAATAATCACAAAAAATGTTTTCTTTGAGGAAGTATATACTCATAAACCCTTCATAATGGTTTGTAAAAAAATGAGAATTATCCTAAGCATATCCCCCAGGAGTGTCGTAACCAAGAGTGCAGCAAGGCCCGTTGTCGTGCACCAGTTCACGTTCGAGTCTATCTCAAAGTGGTGTTTTCGAGTTTTACCCCTAGGTACATCTGTGCCAGAGCTGCCTCTACCTACTCGTATCCAGACATGAAAGTATTGCTCGGAAAACTCACAAAATCCCTATAATACCAAAATTTTAGGAAGTTCTTCTATAAGAATCCTCGAATTTTATCTTAGGTCTATGTGCTCTAATCAGAGTTTATATAAATCTCTCTTCCAAGGTTAGTACTGAACTGCCTATGATACCAACTGTAACACCCCGACCTCAGTTACCCAAAGTCGATGCATTATTGCATAACATTGGCATGATAAAAAAAGATCAAGTCTCAAAATACCATTTAGTTTAGTAGCCTTGGAAACACTAGATACATTCACAAATGTCAAATTATATCATAAAGTGAAAAACTATAATAACATAGTCTCCATTTTCCACACTCATATCCCCTTCAGACTATCCCTGCAGGTCATTCCTAAAATACTTCTTCAAATCCTGGAAAAATTAAAACATTGAAAGGGGTGAGCTCAGATGCTCTGTAAGGATAACAATATAGCTGAAGCTTTCATAAATAAACATAAACATTTTTGACAATGTATGACTAAAACAAAGGCTTTTTAAACTTGAACTTCAACATAATATGGAAAAAGTAAAATGAGATAATTCCATTTACTTATTCACATGGATATTCTACTGGTCGAATAATCACATGCAATATCAATAACCACTTCCATAATGATGGAATGCATTATGGTAGACTATCATAACCACGTAGACAAGGCCTCGTGCCAAGACTACAAATAATATTTTGTCAAGGCCTTGTGCCAAGACCCTAGTTTGTCTCTTGAGACCTGCCGATGCATCGAGGAGCTATAGCGGGCTCCATCCGTCACTTATTAAGTCTAATGCATTCCTCATATGAACAGGTTTAAACATATCATAAATCATAACATGATCGTATCACACAAAACATGCATAAAGGAAACATAAAATTTCCACCTTTCAATCACATGATATCAATACAACACATTGATATAATAAAAACATTATCAAAACCATTTTCAATACCAAAATAGAAGAAAATTAAAACTTGGTATTTATTTTTCAATTAAAAAAAAGTTATGTCTTGTTGAGGAAACCAAAACTCAAATAATGTTCACGGCGGTGGAGAAGTCTTTGTCGCCGCATACGTATGACAATAAAAATGTTCCTATTTTAATTTAGTAAAACGCATCGTATAAAAAGATTGCTTTTGAATAAACGTAAAAGTCAAAGGGTATTATACACCATATAAAAGAAATTTGTGTATAAAACAAAATATGCCTCAGTGAATAAAGATTGAGAAGAAGTCCTTACAAATATAATTTCTTTAAATAAAATAGATCTATTATGTGTATTCACTATAAGTAAACCTAAATAAAGTAAAAATACACGATATTGCATAATAATATCATGACATAATTTGAATGTAGGAGATTAACCCAAAGAACAGAAATTGGGTTAAGAAGTTCCCTTACCTCATGTCTGACTTGACTTGATCATCTTTAATCTCCTGAATAATAAACTAGAGTTAATTTATATTTTATTAAGAACCTTTTTCATGTTCATTATTCCTTTTATATCACTTATTACCATGTTATTAAGATTATGTAATTATTTAATTTAATAACGGTCATTTTGTCGATCTTTGGTACTTGAGTCAAAGATAAACTTCTTATAATTACTAGTTGTTCATGAGGTGAAATATCCATTATATCCAGAATTATATTCATGATGTAGATATCATATAGATCATAAATATTCAGTATATACATGCATTTATAATATTACATAACATTTAGAGGTAAGAAATGAAATGCACCGTTCATGGAGACGGTAAGCCGTACGTACGCATGAAGGCTAATTTCATTTATATTTTGTATTTAATGGAATGAAATTATAATTATATAAAGGTATACTATAATTACAGTATAATATAATGTATAATACCATTTACTCCATCCTTTATACATCCCACATATGGCATTAACGATTCAAATCACTTTGAGGGGGCGGTAGTCCGCACTTCCTAAAATGAAATTATCACGTTTACCCATAATGGAAATCATAAAGGTGTGCCATAAATGAAAAATACAGAAGAATAAGGAAAACATAAATATAATATATATCATTTATGAAAATAGTGTCATCATAATGGACACCATGAGAGGTGTTAAAAGAATATTGAACAATCATCGTTTTGTGAGGCAGTAATTCGCCTCCCACAGAAACAGTATGTTCTTTAAACATTTGAAGAAGGTGTGTGTAAGTGTAAATAAAATACTTCTCATAACAATATCATAGTATATTGAAGATAATGGTGTTGTTACAAAATAAAACAATACAAAGAGTTTAGGGGGTTGGAGAAGAAAAATAAACCAAAACAACATAAGAGAAGACATTACCTTAAAATCGGGTAACTCTTTTTTGATTTGAGCCAATTGCTTCTTTGGAATGAATTCTGCCCAAAGTGAGGCTTCTAGGAGTAAGAGAGGGAAGTTTATAGATTATCTGAGCATAGGTTGGCCGATCCAAAAGGCTTTGAAGGTGTGAATAAGGTGGTAGAGGTGGGGGCCTTTTATAAGAGGATAGGAGGGGCACTCTTGGAAAGTCATGAAATGGTACTTTATTATATAATGAGTTTCGGATTTTAAAGGTCCCAAACTTATATATTTAGAGGATAAGTTGATAAGGGTTAGAAATATACTCATCCAATAGGTTTTTGACATGTGTAAGTCTTAGAGTTTACATTATCTTTTAATTTTATTTAAATCGTTAATTAATGAGGTAATCGCTGCATCATCATGGTGTCATAAAATATTTAATTTATTTAATGTCTAAAAATTATAAAAAATTATCATGATGTAGGAAATTATTTTGGATTTCCAATTAATATTGATATTCAAAAATTTACCTTATATAACCCCATGTAATAATTGTTTTAGTAAAACAAATCATGTTTGTTACAATTTTTTTTTAATTTAAATAAAAAGTTATTATTGTCATTTTCTTACCCAAGTGGCTCCATGGGGTCCCCAAGTTGACCCATGGATTGTCTTGGTCTGCGATGACTCATCCAATAAGTGTAGGACAAGTGTAAAGTTATTTTCATATTTTTATAATATCATTTTTACCTTAAATTTCACTAATTACCTTTAATCGTGATTAATTAAACTTAAAAGTTACTATTCACCAAATATTATTTTAATACCATTGAACCACATTTTACTTCATAATAAAAACCATGTATGTTGGATTTTTGAAAATCAAATCACAGAAGTGGTAATGTTTCATTTAAATGAAAAATCAGTTTTTTAACTACCACTTAGTGGTTTCACTATTCATCAAAAATTGAAGTTTTTTAGAACAACGCCAAACTTTCAGCCTAAGATATAATTGATATTCCGAATTCAAAAATGATGTCTATTTTAAAAAATTGAAAACATATAAGTTGCATTAATTAATTTTATAATTAATTCCTACTGCCACAACAAATATCGTGTTTTTAAGGAATAATATATTTCAAAAGATTGACAATTGTTTATGTCCAATTTCAAAGTGAAATTAATTATAATGACCACCATTAGATAAAATGGAAAAAATATATTATAATTATACTTTAAAACCACTCAATAGTATAATTTATCACAATAAATTATTTTTATTAGAAAAGTTTTTTTTAAGTATTTTTCACTATTCATAAAAAATTTGAAGTTCTCAGAAAAATACCAAAAATTCAACTTAGGATAATTTCGATATTCTGAATCCAAAAAATGTAGTCCATTTTGAAATATAAAATATATATAATTTCAAAAAGTGGGTATTACTATTCATAATGGCTATTTTGATTGGTCTCAGTGTGTTAGAATCTCGAACTTGCGTACATTTCAAGTAATTGCATTATTGAAAGAGAAGTGTATCATGGAAGCTCGAGGTGTTACACTTTTCATTCTTTATTCTTCAAAATATTGGATGAGTTATTTATTACACTAATAAAATTTCACTCCACCTCATCTAATGCAAAGTCTATTTATTATGTCTTCTTAAATTATGTGAGTCTGTTCACCTAGAGGTAAAGAGAAGTTTGGACTTTCAGATGGATTAAAACTAAGATTTGTTAAATTTTCTATAAAATTTTCATTTTAGACCATTTTTGTAAAGTAGTAATCACTTATTCCCTGAAGAAATTTAATTTTATGGGAATTCATATTTGCTACTTTAGAGAATCCATGTGGGAATATCATTATGAAAATCAATTCTTAGTGGCATTTCAACTTTTCCATTTTGCGATTTATTTATAACCATTGAATATGGATAAATTTTTCTTGAGGACAAGAAAAATCTTATGTGTAGGGGAATTTGATGTGGCCTTAATTTCATGTGTTTTCACATCCATTTTTAGGGATTTAGTATATATTTAATGTTGATTTGTGTCTATTTTTGGTTAAATATATTGTTTTGTTTTTTAATTAATGAATCTTGTGATTAGTTTATGTTTTTGTGTTTAAAATATAACATGTGTTGAATTTTGAGTTCATTATTCAATGTGGAAGTTTTTTTAAAATATTAATATTAACTTTCATTGTTTTATTCATTTATTTTTGTCAATATATTAAATATTTAATTGAATTATAATTTATTTTATAATTTAAATATTTTAACGGCTTAATAATTTTCAATTTTAATTTACAATTACACTCTTTATAAATTTTACTCATCATTTAGTTTTTAATTAATTACATAAATCATTTAAAGTATCGTAATTTTATTGATGTTTTTTTAATTAGTTATATTGTAAATTTTACTCTATATATATATATTAATTTATATATATTCTATTTGTTTTTAATTTAGTTTATGATTTTTCCCATTTGATGTTGCATGAGGTTCACGTAGCCAATATCCAGTCTTCCCATATAATTGATTACAAGTTAACTAATTTCAATTCAAGCAACATGTAACTAATTTTTCCAATAAATTTAGGCATCCAAATAGCCATAACCTATGCAACCAATTGTGTCCAGACATCAAATACCCAATTGACTATGTTGGGGAATTATCCCGCTACCTACATAAAAGAATTGGAAAAGGCACCCACGTATTGTTAGAGAAGCAAGAGGATAACCGATCCAAACCTATCACGAAGGAATCAAGACCTTCCTGAAACATGTATTGGGGATGGGGGAACCCCAAGCCATTATAAACTATTATTTGGGGATTTTTAGATCTGTAATAAAGAGATAGATGAGTTGCTACTTCCATTCTTGAGTTTCGCGAAGAAGGCGATTAAGGCCAAGCTCATTGAAGATCGAAAAAAAAACTGATCAAATCAAAAAACATTTTTGTTTAAAGAAACCTTTCCATTTTAGAATAATTAATCATGACTGAACTGAATCTAATGAAACTGATGATTCTGAAGTGTCGTTGATTAAAATCATCTGAAGGATGAATCAATTCCCCCCTTCATCATTATTCTTGAGTGAAATTTTACAACACATGGATGAATGTTGTGGGGTGCAGTGTGTGCGAAAAATAGTAACACAACAAACCTGAAGCTAGGAACAATGATTTATTTCCAAAAATAGTAACACAACAAACCTAAAGTCAGGAACGATGATTTATTGCCAACAATAGTAACACAACAAACCTGAAGCCAGGACCAATGATTTATTGCCAACAGAATTATGCAATTACAAACTAGTATTAAATACAGTGAAAACAAGTGAAAGAGAGAATAATAGCATAGGGATTTACGTGTTTCAATCTCACTAGGACCTAATACATGACAAGAACACCACTCACACACACCATTTTATTAATTGATTAAAACAAAACACAGAATAATATAGTACTATAGAATCAGTAAGAAGTAATAGAATATAAAACAAGAAAGAAATACAGGTTTTGAACAAAAAATTGAAACTGAAATCTATACTTACAATGTCGGACCCATGGATCCGGCAGTCCAGATCACTTCAAGAAGAAGACCCACACTGAGTAAACGCTCCTCCACCAACAATAGGACTGTGATGCACATGTCTTCATCTTGCAGTGGATCCTCATCGCAGTAGGTTGACGTCAAGAAACTCAAATCCCCTTGGCGTGCAACAAAAAAAAACCGCTGTGAGCAGGCCTTCAGCATAGAGAACCAGATCTCCTTTGACATAAAACCTCTTCGAAGGCAACATCAAATCCAAAATATATCTCCGTTGTGAAGGGGCCCAGATCTAGAATAAGAAACCCACCATAGGTGTCTCATCTTTGTCCGTCGGAGATCATCATGCCTCTGCTTTTTCGAATGAAGTCACCGCAGAAGGGAAAACCAGGGATGATAAAACCCCTTATATGTAGATCTATGTGTGATGCTCTCCAAATTTTAGATATTTATATTGTCGAATGAATTCACTATAGGGGTGACGAAAAACCCCCTGCTAGAAGTCGAAATATCCTAACCACTCGAGCCATGAAAAAGTATAACTGAACAGAATCACGACTCAACCTAAAACAAGTAATAAAATGGATGGCTAGATCTTAAGTGGAGGTGACACATCAATGGTGAAAAACTAAACCAAGGAGAAAACACACGAATCGCCAATATGCGGGAATGACGTAGACCTCACATTGGGCGGTGTTAAACAAAATTTAAATGGCAACATATTGAAAAGAAAAAATTTAATATGAAAATAAAAAATGTGAAATTAAATCTCAAATTTTAAAAATCTCCACCATTTCATTTAAAAATTTTCATGTTATTTCACAAATCCTTTCAATTGAATTGGGAAATCATTCCAAACAACCTAAAAAAACAAAAGATACCATAACCAGTGTTAGTGGAACTATAAACTACTTATGTCTAACCTGTGTATCAATGTGATACACATTTTCCCTCATCAATTCAATTTAAGATAATACTTAACCATTCTTAGAAATAAAACATCTAAACATGAACCGAATGCACACCTGAACATACCTAAGCCAATTGTTTAGATCATGCCATCGGGGAAGTCCAATACTACACACTATTACCTGAACACAAGAATAAAAAACAACAGTACCAATCATCTATAATCATTGAAAATTAAACCCAAATAACTCAGAAAGTACAATGCAAATAGTATCAGCAAAGAAAACAGCTCAATAAAAGAAATAAAATAGGAAAACAAAGCACACGACTGAGATACAGTAAAACACTCACTCCACCTGAATCTAAAACAGACAGAAAAAACTCTCCACCTCAAGAGAGAACACTGCCTAGAACCATGAAATAGGGGAAACCACCTTTTACCTTCAACCACTGTATAACCCATACAACCACAATCCTAGAGCCAACTTGAAACCAAGTGGAAACAAACCCAGTAAGCAAGAGAAAACCACTACCAACATAGGGAAAACTCATCCTAGTCTAGCCTGAGGACATCAAACACCTAATTCCAAGGTAATCTCATTTGATTTCATCAATGTGATACCAAAAGTAATGTAATTAAGTCTAGTGATTATCCAGACATCTCCCTATGAACCTGCTTTTCAAACCACTACGCAACACCTTACTATCTTTATACCTGGTTACCCAAGATGTTTGACCCTCCCTAGACATGAAAAAGGAAAAACCAGAGTTGAATTCACAACTCTGACAAACTAGAGTACATTAGACAGAAACACAGCCTAAACCAAGCCAACAAGAGAGGTTCCTCAATAACCAGGTACCACTACCAATCCCATCCAGTCCCAAGAGTCCTATGGGAAAACTCTAAGTCTATGAGAACATTGGTGATCCGAGGGGAGCTCACTACTGACTAGGAAATCCCATCATAGTCTATCCCCAATGACATCTAAAAACCACCTAATATTGCTAAGGAAATATTGCACAGTCATAAACAAATGACAACAGATTGTAAGAAGTTGGACAATTTGAAAAACAAATTGAAGAGAAGCATACAAAATATACTAATTTAGGATATCAATTGATAATTCTTGGAAAAACTAATATCATAGAGGCTATGGTACCACATTTTGTGAGTTGAAGTGTGTGCGAAAAACAGTAACACAACAAACCCAAAGATAGGAACAATGATTTATTGCCAACAGAATTATGTAATTACAAAAAAGTATTAAATACAGTGCAAAAAAGTGAAAAAGAGAGCAATAACACAGGGATTTACATGCTACAGTCCCACTAGGACCTACTGCACAAAAAGAACACCACCCATGGACACCATTTTATTAATTTCTCAAAACAACACCTGGAAAAATACAGAACAATTGAACCAGCAAGAAGTAACAGAACAGAAAACAAGAAAGAATTACATATTTCGAATGAAAAATTGAAACTGTAATTGTAACGACCAAAAAATTCATTAATGAAAATTCTTCTTGATCTATTTAAATGTATTATTATGAGTATATAAAACATATTAACTTCCTTGGTTTTATGTTTTTCGGTTTGAAAATACTGTTAGGAATTGTGACCATTGCTAATATAGCTGTTGAACAGTGATCATATGATTAGTATAAATATAGGGCTTTAAAAAATCCAATTTACTCAGAAAAAAGAGGTGATTTCCTCTTCCAGTAGACTTTCTCTATGTGAAGCCCATTTATCGGAGCTCGGAATGGAGGTGACATCATTGATATTTTCTTTTGACCAAGCCCAAGATGAGTTTCAACATGTTAAGCTTGAACGAAACCACTTACAAGAGAAGTGTAAGTAGATAGAGATTACCACTTGAGCGATATTATCCGAGCCACCCCAAGAGTTTGTCACCATCACACACATTACCCTTCAGTCTTATGCGAGTGTTATAAGGGGTTATGTAACAAGACCATATCACTATGATTTTGCGCTTTATTTTTGTATATAATAATAAATACACATTCATTTGATTATTGTTACTTTGTAAATAGTTTTTAAAGCGCAAATAGTATTTTTTGTAAATATTCAACTAAGAAATCTATTTTGATGAATTAATGTATTTTTGAATTAGATAATATTTTAGTAAAATATTATTATTACTATTAAATTAATTTTAATTAAATATAAATTTTCATATAATTTTATGAATGCAATTATAATTTTTATTATGGTTTGAAAGCTGTTTTTGTCAAATCGCATGAATTTTTTATAAATGTAGGTATTTATTATAAAAGTAAAAATTACATATTTAGAAAATTACTTATATAATATGAATATTATTTTTGGAATAAGGTTATCAAAATTATCCAATGGTGAATTTTTCCTAATTTCTTGATACAGTCAAATTTTTGGGTAGAAATTAAATACCGTTTAAATATATAATGTGTTTTATGACATCCTAATGACCCAATAGTGATGTCATAAAATACTATAAATGATATTTTCGGCCAATATATGTTTTATCCTTAAAATAATTTTATTTTATATTGGTTTTATTAATTTTATGATGCTTTAGTGGACCCTCCATGGCTTATAAAACATTTTATCTTTTTAAATTATTTTCCTTGAGAGTGTGACTCACCTCCCCATAAACAAACCTATTATTTAAAGACGTTCAGACACTGCCCTTCTAAAATATTAATTTTCACTCCCCTTTTTCAAAATCCATGGACAAAAACCATAGGATGGTTTGTGGTTTTGATTATTTTAATGTGAGGTGTCCCAAACCTAAATAATAAATAATTCCTTCTCCTATCCTATATAAACCCACCCAAGCTCACACTTTATATTCACTCAAAGCCCTTGGATTTCATCCAACATCTTCCCTCATCTCTCTATAATACTCTTAAGGTGCCCCAAGCTCTCAATAAGCCTCTCTCAAGCCCCTCTCAATCCTTTGGGATCACATTTCCATGTAAGGGATTCCTTCCTTTCTCATTTTATCCAGGTTTCTAAATATTGTTATTCCCTTTTATTTTAAATTATAAATGTTGGGGTATGATTTTTATCCTCCCTTATAATTTCCTCTTTATGTTTGAATGATGAGATACCCCTTTCTCTTTGATCGGTGCCTCCCATGTACACCCGTTACCATGCCGAAATTCCGTAAGGAATCTCTCTCTCCTCATTTACATTCAAGAAATTCTTTTGTATTATAAATCCAAATTCCAGTACCTATGTTGGGACATGTATCTATATGAACCCATTGCTGTCCATTTATTGTACATATGATGAGACACCTCTTTATCTATCATCAACCATTTTTGTGAAGTCTTATGTCACACTTTTATGCTGCCGAAATTGCACAACAATTTTCCAAGCTAAAATCGTTGTGTAGTGAATACCATGACCATTTATCTATCAAGGGTATTCACATTTATGCAAATTTATTTATTGATAGAAGATTTTTTATGTATGAATTCCACATTCCTTAATCTTGGAATAAATTGTGATGTTTTATGAATCCATGTTGTATGATCTTGTGCCACACTTATGCATGAAATGAAATGTTTAAGAGGGTGTGCCCTGATAGTGCTCTAATGCATTGGGTAAAGTATAGTATCATGATACATCATGTGCAATGAGTGTTTACTCATGCTAATTCAAGTTCAACAAGGGTTTACTCATGCTTCATGTGAAATGAGTTTTTACTCATCCTCTATGTGCAATGAGCCTTGGCTCATGCTAATATCCATCCAATGGCCCGAAGGACTTAATTTTTTTATTGATTTTTGACAATATACCTTTCAAGGGGTGAGGTGGAACCCTTAAAATTCTCATAGGAATATTTATTACATGGCCCTATAGGCCTTAGAGGAATTTATTTCCCGTAGGCTTCAAACATTACATACAACCTAGACTAACTACATGGAACGGCTCCTCCCAGCATCTTCATCATGAAATCAACTCTCCACCTTCGCATGACTATTATGCTAGGATATCCCATGCATGCATAGGCTTGTCCTGATGGAAGGTGTCATATCCTCTCATTCATTCAATCCATGTAGCTTCTGATATGGTGAAAGATCCTTGCTCATCCTCCTACAAAGCTTTTTTCTTATAGGTTGTCCGGTTTCCATCAGTACTAAAGGTGACCCAAAGGCCTTGAGGTGGCCCGAAGGCCTTACTAGCCCAAAGGATTGGGTGGCCCAAAGGCCTTAAAGGACTCAAGGACCAAATCGGTGGCCCGAAGGCCCAAATAGGGGAAATGTTCTGACTGCTACAGTGCCTTACATTTCCTGCTATAGTTATCGCTGCAGTACCTGCTTTAGTATTGCACAGTTCCCGCTACAGTACCGCTACAGTACTGTTACAGTACTGGAAATTATGCATCCGCCTGGATTTGATCTCGGGTCGCCTGGATGCACTTAAGAGTCCTCAGCAACCGGGCTGAGGCACATGTTCTGGATCAGGCTAATGTCATGTTAAATGTTGTTTCCACATCTCCATGTTATGATTATCATGCTTTATCATTCCTTTATGTTCATGTTTCTATTATTATACATTGATATTATTATTGTCTAACATGTATTGTATTCCTCATGTTTTTCTATGTTTATTCCTTTACTGGGATTTATAGCTCACCCCTTTCTTATATATGTCCTTAGGTTATCCCTTGCAATGTTAAGTATGAAAAAATTTTGTGGTCATGTAAAGGAAGTTTGGAATAAAGATGTTGTATTTCATGTTTTAAGTTGTTATGTAATGATCCTATGCCCCAAAGAAAATATACCTCTCAATCCTCTATGTTGTATTAAGTTAAATTTCATGTAATAAATTATGTTTAAGTGTGAAATAAAAGCAGTATTATTATAGTCGGTATGAGAGAGTAGGTTTATTTATTTATAGTATTATTATTTGAAAACCCTAGTGATTCCCTAGAGAAAAGAATAAGTATAATAAAAACATCCCTAAATTTTGGTGAGTATTGAATAATTGGTTTATCAAGAGAATACATTCCTGTCTGGATATGAACAGGTAGAGGTGGCTCTGGCATAGATGTACCTTGGAGTGAAAAATCCAACAAGGAGTTTTAGGCTTGACATGAGGTCTCCTGGTACATGAAAACGAGCCTTGCTACACTCTTGGTTATGACACTCCTAGGGGATATGCTTTGGTAAATTCACAAGCTTAGTTTGAACCATTATTAATGGAATTAAAAAAAATTCCCCTAATAATATATGTTAGAAAGTAGGTCATGGATAATATAGATTGAAGCCTATAGATTCATAAGTTAAGGAAATAAAAGTTATCTATAAGTTATCATCATTTGTCTTACCCTTTATGTATTACCCTAACTCTCCATTTATTCTAGCCAATGGCCAATAATAGGAGGAATCGGCATAACAACCGATGTGAAGATCAATGCAATGAATGTTCGAATGAGATGCCCAATCTAATGGGAGTGGGAATCATGAACTTTGTCATGATACTCTCTCATTTAACTCGTGCTTTGAATAGAAACACGGGTCAAGAGTAATGTTCATCCCCTCCTAAGAAATAACACGTTGTTATCGAGAGCTTCATGAGACAAAGGCCTCCTGCTTTTAATGGATCATTTGATTCCTCAATCGCCGAACAATGGATCAACTCTATTAAAAAGATCTTCTCCATCCTTCAATGTGTTGAACAAGAGAAGTTTCTTTTGGCTGCTTATCATACAGAGGGTGAAGCCAATCGTTGGTAGAAATTTATCAAAAATACAAATCTTGAGGAGGAGATCGAGGCATTGTAATTGAAGGATTTTTGGAATATGTTTTTCGATAAATATTTTTTGCGCACCTTCCAACTAAAGATGGAAAGGTACTTAATTTCCCTCTAGAAAAAAGGCGATGAATCCATTAGAGCATATGAGGAAAACTTCACAAGGCTTGCACGATACACCTCCGTCTTTGTCGTTACCCCCGAATTCAAGGTTTACCGCTTCTTTGGTGGGATAAAACCTAGCCTATGGAAAGCCCTAGCGATCTGTGACTTCATGATCTATAAGGAAATTTTCCGATGTGCCCTCAAAGTTGAAATGGAGATTGGTGAATATTAGGGGTATAACGGGGATAAGAAACGTAAGGTGGAATACAATTATGGTGGTCTAATGGATAAATCCAATAGTGTTATGAAAATACAACACCCCACTTGAAAAAGGTGCGGAAATAAACACCCAGGAAATTGCTTGAAGGGGATGAGGAAATGCTTTTGGTGTGGAAGATAAGGGAACCTGGCTATTAACTGCCATAAAGAAAAACCTATGGCTGCAATATAGAAGAGGAATGCTCTGTTCAAACCTCAATGCGTTGTTCATTTCTACAACTGCAAAGAACCAAAAAACCTTGCAAATCAGTGCCCCAAGACAAGGGTTTTTGGAGGCAACCAACAAACATAAAGGTAGAAAGGGTGAGCTTTTGCCATCACTACCACCGAAGTGAACCCCAAAAAGGAAGTGGTGATAGGTATGATATTTATTCATTCAAGAATAGTGAATACAATTTTTTATTCTGTTTCTACGCATTCTTTTATATCTCGAATGTTTAGTAGATCAATCCCAACACCACCACAAATCATAGAAGTAAAGATGTCAGTGAGTATAGAAAATGGGGAAATCATTGCATCCCATGAATATAACTCCTCCCCTATCATAATTTTTGGATTTAACTTCCCAGTGAACCTCATCATACTCACTATGGTGGAATTTGATGAAATTCATGGCATGAATTTACTTTCCTTATATAGAGCGAACATAAATTGCCGTGAGAGGGAAATTACACTCCATGTGGAGAATCTACCCTGAATTATGTACAAGCGAAAGGGGGAGGATTAATATTCTTTAGTTCCATCATCATGATCATGGATATTACAACCCTATGATCACACGTATCTGCATCAGATTATTGAGTCCAGGGAAACAACCATCCTTGAAGACAAGCCTATTGTGAGGGAATTCACTGAAGTGTTTCCCAAGAAATTGCCTGGTCTCCCTCCAAGAAGAGATGTTTAATTCTTAATTAAACTAATACTTGGGGAATTTCCAATATCTAAGAATCTGTATAGATTGGATGTTGTGTAGCTTGAGGAGCTGAAGAAACAACTACATGAGAATCTAGATAAAGGGTCTATACGCCCAAGTGATTCATGATGGGGTGCACCTGTAACGACGCAATGTTTTTCAATGGAAATTCTCTTCTAATAAATATTCCATAAAATAACATAATAATGAAATAATAAGTGATAGTTGACCTTTAAACACATGTTTGGCACTTCTATGTTTGGAATTTTGAAAATCTGACATACACGATTGTGTTTAAGAGGTTTTTTGGAGTCCGATAAGAGAAACATAATTTGTTGGTGAATGGTAACCTACCCTAATGAATAGTAACAAAACCTTATAAATAGTGATATACCCAAATTAATTGTAAACTCACCTATGATAGTATAAAAATAATATTCATGTTGGAAGTACAATATACATATGTTTTAGAATGTGTTAATTCATGTTTTAAATCTGGTTTTTGATAATAAATTATGATTGTACTTAAATATTAAAATAATCAGTTTTAGAAAATTATTTTAGAAAAATGGAATTTATTTTTGGATTCTACACATCAAAAAATGGTTAGGGTAAATTTTTGAGATTTTTCTGAAATACTTGAAATTTTGATGAATAGTAAAATACGGTAATTTACAGTATATATACATTATAAGCTAAATAAACTATTCCTAGCATCATGGATGATGTCACCACCCATGGTTCGAATTAAAATGACCCATTTACTATTTTTGTTCATGGAATAGTTACTATTCCTTGTTTTGGGAAGAAATAATGAATTAATGATTATAACATCATGAAATCCCTCCTCTCCTCCACTATAAACACCGCCCTTCACTCTCTCTTCTCTCCACTCCTCTCAAGCTCCAAGAATTATCTAAATTATGCCCAAAACTCTCCCCAAGGTCCTCCCCCACGTTCAAAATCTCTCAGCCTCCTCAAAAAACCAAAACTTCTCCCCTTAAGAGGTTCTCAAAGGATGACATCTCAAGAGGTAAATTCCTCCTTCCAAATTTCTTCTTTTCTTTTAAGTTCCTTTCTTTTTTTATTTTCTTTCCTCACCTCCCTTCACCATAATAGTATGATAATTCCAGTAAAATAAATGTACTCGAATGTCTTCATGATAGTGGTATATTTCATAATCTTATCCATTTCCCCACCCTTTTATTTGAAAGAAATGAAAGCACTTTTTGAGATGTGCTAATTTAGCACATTCAAGGACAACGATTTATCAATTTCTATTATTTTATTTAATCATGGTCATGAAACCATTTGTGTTATGGTTTAACCAGATTATTATATATGTAATATATATATATATATATCCTATTTTTGGTTTTGTAATCCTTTGGTACAAATGGAATTAAGTTATAAATCAAAACACAATCTTTGTAATCAAATCCACTGATTAACAAAAACAGTTATCACTAAGGTTATATATATAATAATTAGAAATGACTCTAAGGAACCTAGTTAAAATTAGAACCATGTAATCTACTTTATATGAACTAAATAATTTTACTTCAATTCTGGAAAACCACTTTCATATTACATATAATCCAAACTTGAATATAAGTGAACCGATCTTTTAAAGCCAAGTAAACAAACGAGCCCGAACAATGAAATTGAACCTTATAACTAATAAAAAAGGATTTTAATGAATTGAAAAGGGTTATAATAAATCAATTAAATATATAAGAGGTTCTGGAATTATTAATTAATAATCCTAATATGTTTATTCAGGTCATTAATAACAAGTGGAGAACACCACCAGATTTGAGGTAAGGGATCCTCCCCTTTTCACTCCTAATCAAGATTGTTCTCTATTCTATGTCTTTTGTGTGATACCAAGTGATGGGGGTATGTTTATACACCTTCCACATAATGACCTAATGTTTTATAAGTGACGATAAGCCCATTTTATCTCTCATCAAGCCCTCTTAGGTACACCCGACACCATGCTGATAAAATCGTAACGATTTCTACCCAAACCTTTTTTGTTCTTTCAGGTTGCCTTATATTTAATTAAAAATGGTGTTATCTTATCTATTTATGTAAATATTATTAATTATGGTTATTTTTATAGGATTATTATATCAATACCCCTTCATCACATTCTTTCAGGGATAGACATGATTTTGAAAGATCCCCTCCTTATAACTTTCCGATAAGCCAACCTATTTTAAGGGGACTTCCCATATTTTTACCCAAATTTCAAGTTCACTCTATCCTATGTTTTAAAACACCATTGTATTTATAAAATCATTATTTTTATTATGAAAAGATTCTTGGTTCAATTCTGGGTTTAAATAAAATAATTTCCTCCTTTCTATTTGAAAATCTCTAGAGTGTTTTCCTTAAAACCGCACAAAAATGTTTTAATGATAATGTTTCTAAAATACATTTTTAATGTTTTGTCACTTATATTTGACACCACTTACCATGTTGTATTCCTATATTACTCTATTAATGTCCATGTATGTTCTAATCATTTCCTTTCATGGACACTTTCGTGATACACCCATTGGATATGTTTTATGTCATGATTTTGGTACCCAATTCTTTCCATGGGTACCCTTATGTTTATGTATGGTTGATTATGTATGATTATTTATGTGGAAAGATTATTCATGAATATGTTGAGATGGGTGAACACAGATAGTGCTCCAATGCATTGGTTAAGGTTAAGTCTCATGATATGCGATGTGAAACGGGATTGGCGGTTAGCCTTGACATGTACTAAAATGGGAAACGGGATTGGAGGTTAGCCTTGAACCGTACTAAAGATATGATTTATGATTCTGTCACATTTATATGATTCCATGTTTATATGATCCCATGCTTATATTAAATGATTTCATAAGTTTCATGCCTTGGATATCATTATTTCATGCCTCTTAATTCATGTGCTTGAGGTGTATCCTCATGTTCATTCCCTTACTGGGCATTTTTAGCTCATCCCTTTGTTCATGTGTTCCCCAGGGTACCCTATGTAGATGTAAGGGGTCAAAGGAAGTTATGAGCTCATTATGTAGATTAAAAAAAATATGTTTTTTTTAGTCCCATGTTTTATGTTATATATATACCTAGTCTTCTAAGACACTAGACTCAATGATCCTTGGCTTGTACTCTGATGATTAATTATGCATAAAATCATGAAATGTTTTATGTAAAAGGCTTGGGTCGCTATAGTTAGTATTAGAGGATGGTATAGTTATTTTTGGAGATTAGGAATAGAGAACCTTAGTGAGAACCTTAAGGATGAGACTAAGTATAAGAAAACCTTCCTAAATTTTGGTGAGTATAGAGTAAGTGGTTTATCAAGAAAATACATCCCTGTCTAGATATGAGCAGGTAGAGGTAGCTCTGGCACATATGTATCTGGGGGTAAAACCCGAAAACACCGCTTTGAGATAGACTCGAACGAAAACTAGTGCATGACAACGACCCTTGCTACACTCTTGGTTACAACACTCCTGGGGGATATACTTTGTTAGATTCATGAGCTTAGTACAAACCATTATTAAGGGACAAAAAAGCCCATAAGAATATAAGTTAAGAAATAGATTGAGGACAACCTAGATATAAATATAAGTAATCACAAGTCAGGATATAATTTTTCATTAAATTCATACTTTTATGTTCAAAGTTTCGTTTTATGCTCAATAGCTAAGTATTCAAGAACTCTAATTATAAATTCTTTTTCTTAGTTAATAGCAGGAAATAGAAGAACACGTTTCAACAACCAATGTGATAGGCAATGTGATGATTTCCCAAATGACATGCCTGATGTGATGGAAGTGGGTGCTCATAACTTCATGGCAGTACTTGCTCAGCTGGCTCGAGTTATAAATAATAACATGAATCAGGTGGAACATCCCCCTCCTCCAAGGAAAGATAAAGTTTCCGTAGAATCCTCCATGCGGCAAAGGCCTCCCATGTTTAGCGGGTCTTCTAATCCCCTCATCACAGAACAATGGATTAACTCCATTGAAAATATTTTCTCTGTCCTCCAGTGCTCGGAAGAAGAGAAAGTTGTACTGGTAGTCTATCATTTTTATGGGGAAGCTGATTCGTGGTGGACACTGATCAAGAATATAAAGTACCAAGAGGAAATTTATTCCATAGATTGGGAGGAATTCAAGAGGATATTTTTCAACAAATATTTTCCTCAAACCCTCCGTCTCAAGATGGAAATAGAGTTCTTTAGTCTCAAGCAGAAGGAAGATGAGTCCATCAGGGCGTATAAAGTGAACTTTTCAAGGCTTGCAATGTATTCCTGTGGCTTTTTCATGAACACCGAAATCAAGGTGGATCGCTTCTTTAGCGGACTAAAGCCGAGTCTATGAAAAGTGTTGGCAATTCGAGAGTTCGACAGCTATGAAGAGACTGTTCATTGTGCCCTCACGGTTGAAATGGAGATTGGAGACTCTCAGTGGTCTCATGGGCCTAATGAAAAGAAGAAGAAAATGGAGAACAACATGGGTGGTTAATCAAACAAATACTATAATGGAAAGAAGCCTCACTTTCCCCTTTGCAATAATTTTGGGAAGAAGCATTTTGGTGACTATCTCAAGGGAACCAAGAATTGCTTCAAATGCAGAAATTTTGGACATTTGGGCAAGAAATTATGAAGGTATATAAAAAATCCCGCTAATGTTGATGGATAACGAAAGGTTCAGATCACCACTCAGCCTGCAGTGCAGTGTTTTAACTGCAAGGAGCTTGGGCATTATGCGAACAATTTCCTTAAGCCGAGGTTTGTCAGAGGCAATCGACAACAACCTCCAAGGCAACAAGGAAGGGCTTACGCTATCACTACTATTGAGGTAGAGCCATAAAACAATGTGGTGATAGGTACGCTTGTTATTCATTCAAGAATTGAGAACGTACTATTTGATTCTGGTTCTACGCATTGTTTCATATCATGCAAGTTTAGTAGAACTATTCAAACACCACCTCAAAATTTGGAGGAAAATTTATCTGTGAGAATGATGAATGGGAAAATTATTGCATCCATGGTTTATAACTCCTCCCTAGTTAATGTTTCTGGACTGAACCTCCCAGAAAATCTTGTCATACTTCCTTTAGTGGAGTTTGATGCTATCTAGGGCATGAATTGGCTATATTTGTACAAGGCCATCATCTATTGTCGAGAAAGGGAGATTACTCTTCACATCCCGAAGCATCCTCCGATTATTTACAAGTTCAAGGAGGAAGATGAGTCTCCTTTAGAATATTTGTCTCAAGTTTGGATATTGCTTCCAAATGAGCATTAATACCTAGATAAAATGATTGAGACAAAGGAGAGAATCATGCTTGAAGACATGCCCATCGTGAGGGATTACACTGATGTATTCCCCGAAGAGTTTCCTGGTCTTCTCCATGACAGAGAGGTTGTGTTCTCAATTGAACTTATCCCTGGATCTCTGCCAATCTCAAAGACACCTTACACAATGGCCACCGTAGATCTAGAAGAGCTGAAGAAGCAGTTACAAGAGAATATGGAGAAGGGTTTTATATGCCCAAGTGCTTCACCATGGGGTGCTCCAGTCCTCTTCGTCAAGAAGAAGGATGGATCAATGCGCCTCTGAATTGATTATCGTGCACTCAATAAAATCACTATAAATAAAAAATATCCCCTTCCATGGATAGATGACTTGTTCGATCAGCTTTGTGGGGCCAGTTATTTCTGTAAGGTGGACCTTCGGTCAGGATATCACCAACTAAAGGTGAGGAAGGAAGATATTCCCAAGACTGCCTTTTGAACGAGGTATGGACATTATGAGTTCATAGTGATGCCCTTCAGACTCAATAATTCTCTATAAATATTCATGGATTTAATGAATAGAGTCTTTATAGATTACCTCGGCAAATTTGTGGTGGTCTTTATTAATGATATTCTAATATACTCGAAGAGAAAGGAGAAACATGAGAAGCATTTGGAAACTATGTTGAAGAATTTGTAAAGGGAGAAGTTGTATGAAAAGTACAGTAAATCTGAGTTTTGGATGAAGGACGTATCATTCTTGGGTCATGTTATCATAAAAAAAGGGATATCTATGGACCCTTCCAAGACAAAGGCAATTGAAGAGTGGCCAAGGCCAACTTCTGTAACAGATATCCGCAGCTTTTTAGGTCTATCTGGGTATTATCGACGATTCGTGAAGAACTTTTCGAGATTGTAAAACCCAATGACCAAGCTGACACGGAAGGGAGTAAAGTTCTTCTAGACATAGGAATGTGAAGACTGTTTCAAAGAGTTGAAAAAGAGGCTTATCACTGCGCCAATACTCATACTCCCTTCAAGTGGAGAACTCTTTGTGGTGTATAGTGATGATTCTAAGAAAGGTTTAGGATGTGTGATAATGAAAAATGATAAAGTGATAGCCTATTCCTCAAGGTAGCAGAAAATCCATGAACAAAACTATCCCATGCATGATCTGGAGTTGGCGGCTGTGATCTTTGCATTGAAAATGTGGCGGCATTATCTCTATGTGGAAAAATTTGAGATATATACTGACCACACGAGTCTCAAATATATATTCACATAGAAAGAGATTAATATGTGCCAACAAAGATGGATAGATCTCATCAAGGATTATGACTGCTCAATCCACTACCATCCCGGTAAGGCAAACAAGGTGGTATATGCTCTAAGTAGAAAGGATCCCGCATCTTTATCAATGATGAGAATTAAAAAGGATATGATCTTCTTGGATTTGAATAGTATGAACATGGGAATCATTAAGGGAGGAACATCATCAATCCTTTTTCAAATGATTGGTCAACCATCCCTCTTGGAGAAAATAAAGGTTTCTCAAATAAAGGATGTGGAAATTCAGAAAGGGGTGGAAGCTGTTAAAAATGGGAAGTCCTACGATTTCAAAATTGATGAGGAAGGAGTTGTAAGATTTGGGACACGATTATGTGTACTATCTGATCCATAGATAAAGAAGGAGATACTGAATGATGCACATAGCTCGACCTTCTCTATCCATCCTGAGAGTACCAAAATATCCCGTGATCTCCGAGAACACTTCCGGTGGGATAACATGAAGAAGAAGATTGCAGAATATATATCAAGGTGCTTGGTATGTCAGTAAGTTAAAGTTGAGCGAAAAAATTCCAAAGGTATGATGCAGCCACTGCCTATACCCATGTGGAAATTGGAAAATATTACTATCGAATTTGTCACGGGTCTCTCGAAGACGTCGAAGGGAAATAATGCGATACGGGTTGTGTTTGACCGACTCACCAAGACATCCCATTTCATCGCTATTTGGGAAGATATCTCACTTGAAAAACATTCAATGTTATATGTGAAGGAAGTGGTAAGACTGCATGGTGTTCCACTATAAATTTTCTAGGACCGTGATCCAAGATTCACATCTAAATTCTGAAGGAGCCTTCAACATTATTTGAGTACTGAATTAAATTTCAGCACGACCTATCACCCCGAAACGGATGGCCAGTCTGAAAGAACTATTCAGACACTTAAAGATATGCTTAGAGCCTACTATCTAGAATTAAAAGGTGGATGGGATCAGCATCTCCCATTGGTTGAGTTCTCATACAACAATAGCTTCCACTCGAGTATTCAGATGGCTCCATATGAAGCTCTGTATAGAAAGCGATGTAGAACTCCAACCTGTTGGAATGAAGTTGGAGAAAGAAAGCTACTTGGACCCGATCTTGTTCAAGAGATGATAGAGAAGGTTTAAGTCATCCAGAAACACATCAAAGCTGCTCAATGTCGGTAAAAGAGCTATGCTGACAACTGTCGAAGGGACTCGGAGTTTGACGTTGGAGATAAAGTCTTCCTTTGAATATCTCCATGGAAGAGAATCATGTGATTCGGGAAGAAAGGGATGGTAAGCCCAAGGTATATTGGCCCCTTTGAGATCCTTGACCGTATAGGATCCATAGCCTATCGGCTTTCACTTCTATCGAATATGGCTCGAGTTCATGATGTTTTCCATGTATCACTCTTGAGGAAGTACAAACCTGATCCCTCACATGTACTAAACTCAGAAGTGGTGCAGATGGAAGATGATCTCTCCTATGAGGAGCAACGAGTAAAGATTATGGATTGGAGGGATAAGGTTCTACACAACAAGACAACCCATATTGTCAAAGTTTTGTGGAGGAACCATATGTTTGAGGAAGTAGCATGGGAACTTGAGGAAGTAATGAAGGAAAAGTACCCACATCTGTTTTTGGCCTAGAATGTAAAATGAAATTTCGAGGGCAAAATTCCTTAAGGGGGGAAGAATGTAACGAACCAATGTTTTTCAATGGAAATTACCTTCTTATAAATATTCCATAAAATCACATAATAATGATCTAATAAGTGATAAGTGACCTTTAAACAGAAGTTTCCCACTTCTATGTTTGGAAATTTGAAAATCTGACATACATGGTTGTGTTCAAGAGTTTTTTTGGAGTCCGATAAAAAAACATATTTTTTTGGTGAATAGTAATCTCCCTAATGAATAGTAACATACCCTTATGAATAGTGATATACCCTAATGAATAGTAACCTCACCTATGATAGTATAAAAATAATATTCAAGTTGGAAGTACAATATACCTATGTTTTAGAATGAGTTAATTCATTTTTTAAATCTGGTTTTTGATAATAAATTATGATTGTAATTAAATACTAAAATAATCATATTTAGAAAATTATTTTTGAAAAATGGACTTCATTTTTGGATTCTACATGTCGAAAAATGGTTAGGGTTAATTTTTTAGATTTTTCTGAAATACTTGAAATTTTGATGAATAGTAAAATACTGCAATTTACAGTATATAAACATTATAAGCTAAATAATATATTAATAGCATCATGGATGATGTCACCACCCATGGTTAGAATTAACATGACCCATTTTCTATTTTTGGTCATGGAATAATTTCTATTCCTTGTCTTGGGAAGAAATAATAAATTAATGATTATAATATCCTGAAACCCCTCCTCTCCTCCACTATAAACACCCCCCCCTCACTCCCTCTTCTCTCCACTCCTCTCAAGCTACAAGCCTTCTCTAAATTCTACCCAAACATTTACCCAAGGTCCTAACCCATGTCCAAAAGCTCTCAGCCTCCTCAAAATACAAAAACCTCTCCCCTTAAGAGGTTCTCAAAGGAGGAAGTCTCAAGAGGTAAATTCCTCTTTCCAAATTTCTTCTTTTCTTTTAAGTTCCTGTTTTTTATTTTATTTCCTCACCTCCCTTCACCGTAATAGTATGATAATTCCATTAACATACATGTACTGTAATTTCTTCATTATAATGGTATATTTCATTATCTTATCCCTTTCCCCACCCTTTTATTTGAACGAAATGAAAGCACCATTTGAGATGTGCTGATTTAGCACATTCAAGGACAACAGTTTATCAATTTCTATTATTATCTTTAATTATGGTCATGAAACCATTTGTGTTATGGTTGAACAATATTATTATATATGAAATATATATCCTATTTTTGGTTTTGTAATCCTTTGGTAAAAATAAAATTAAGTTATAAATCAAAACACATTCTTTGTAATCAAATCCACCGATTAACAAAAACAGTTATCACTAAGGTTATATATAAAATAATTTGACATCACTCTAAGTAACCTAATTAAAATTAAAACCCTGTAATATACTGGATATGAACTAAAGAATTTAACTTCAATTCTGGACAACCACTTTCATCTTTCATATAATCCAAACTTGAATATAAGTGAACCGATATTTTAAATCCAAGTAAACAAACGAGCCCGAACAATGAAATTAAACCTTATAACTAATCAAAAAGGATTTGAATGAACTGAAAAGGGTTATAATAAATAAATTACATATATAAGAGGTTCTGGACTTATGAATTAATAATCCTAATTTGTTTATTCAGGTCATTAATAACAAGTGGAGAACACCACAAGATTTGTGGTAAGGGATCCTCCCCTTTTCACTCTTAATCAAGATTGTTCTCTATGCTATGTATTTTGTGTAATAACAAGTGATGGGGTATGTTTATACAACTTAACCATAATTACCTAATGTTTTATAAGTGATGATAAATACCTTTTCTCTCTCATCAATCCCTCTTAGGTACATCCAACACCATGCCGATAAAATCGTAACGAATTCTACCCGAACCTTTTTTGTTCTTTTAGGTTACCTTATATTTCATTCAAAATGGTTTTATCTTATCTATTTATGTGAAACTTATGAATTATGGTTATTTGTACTGGATTATCATATCAATACCCCTTCATCATATTCTTTTGAGGATAGACATGATTTTGAAAGATTCCCTCCTTAGAACTTTCCGATAAGCCAACGTGTTTTAAGGGGACTTCCCATATTTTTACCAAAATTTTAAGTGCACTCTATTTTATGTTTTAAAACACCACTGTATTTATAAAATCAGTATTTTTATTATGAAAACCTTCTTGGTTCATTTCTGGTTTTATATAAAATAATTTCCTCTTTTCTAGTTGAAAAACTCTAGAGTGTTTTCCTTAAAACCACACAAAAATGTTTTAATGCTAATGTTTTTAAAATAAATTTTTATTATGTTGTAACTTATATTTGAAACCACATACCATGTTATATGCCTATTTTACTCTATTAATGTCCATGTATGTTCTAATAATTTTCTTTTCATGGACACTTTCATGATACACCCATTGGATATGTTTTATGTCATGATTGTGGTACCCAATTATTTCCATGGGTACCCTTATGTTTATGTATGGTTGATTATGTATGATTATTTATGTGGAAATATTATTTATGTGGCATGAATATTAATGAATATGTTGATATGGGTGCTCCCAGATAGTGCTCCAATGCACTGGGTAAGGTTAAGTCTCATGATATGTGATGTGAAACGGGATTGGCGGTTAGCCTTGACCCGTACTAAAATGAGAAATGGGATTGGCGGTTAGCCTTGACCTGTACTAAAGATATGATTTATGATTCTTCGACATTTATGTGATTCCATGTTTATATGATTCCATGCTTATATTAAACTATTTCATAAGTTTCATGCTTTGGATATCATTATGTCATGCCTCTTAATTCATGTGCTTGAGGTGTATCCTTATGTTCATTCCCTTACTGGGAATTTTTAGCTCATCCCTTTGTTCATGTGTTCCCCAGGGTACCATATATAGATGTAAGGGCTCAAAGGAAGTTAGGAGCTCATTATAGAGATTAAATAAAGAATTTTGTTTAGTCCCATGTTTTATGGTATATGTACCGAGTCTTCCAAGACACTTGACTTAACGATCCTTGGCTTGTACTCTGATGATTAATTATGCTTAAAATCATGAAATGTTTTATGTAAAAGGATTGGGTCTCTATAGCATCAGTCCTATTCATCGATAAGAAGGATGGGTGAATGCACCTTTGCATTGATTACCATGAGCTCAACAAAATCACGATAAAGAACAAGTATCCTCTTCCACGAATTGATGACTTGTTCGATCAGCTATGTGGAGCACAATACTTCTCTAAGGTAGATTTTCATTTGGGATATTATAAAGTAAGGGTGTAGAAGGAATAAATCCACAAGACTTATTTTCGTACAAGATATGGGCACTATGAATTCATAGTAATGCCTTTTAGACACACTAATTCTCTAGCAATCTTCATGGACTTGATGAATAGAGTCTTTAGAGATTACCTTGAAAACTTTGTGGTAGTATTTATAGATGATATTCTAATATACTCCAAAACCATGGAGGATCATGAAGAGAATATAAGAAGTATACTATAGACCTTGATGAAATATAAGTTCTATGAAAAGTACAACAAATGTGAGTTCTAGTTGAAGGCGGTCTCATTCTTGGGTCATATCATCACAAGCAATGGGATATCAGTGGATCCCTCCAAGAGAACTACAATTGAGGGATGGACGAGGCCAACATCAATAATGGATATCCGTAGCTTCTTGGGGTTAGCTAGATATTATCACCGATTTATGAGAAATTTCTCAAAATTGTCCAACCCTCTTACCAAGATAACTAGGAAGGGAGTAAAGTTTTCTTAGAGTGATGAATGCGAAGAGAGCTTCAAGAAGTTGAAAAAGAGGCTTATCACTGTGCCTTTTCTCACATTACCCACAAGTGGAAAAAATTTTGTGGTATTTAGTGATTCTTCAAAGAATTTATTGGGTGGTGTGTTGATGTATAATGATAAAGTGATAGAATACTCTTCAAGGTAACTAAAAATCCACGAGAAAAACAATCTCATGCATGATCTAGAGTTGGAAGTTGTGATCTTTGCATTGAAAATCTTGCGGCATTATCTCTATGGGGAGAAGTGTGAGATATATACTGATCACAAGAGCCCAAAATATATATTCACATAGAAATATATTAATATTCTCCAAAAAATATGGATAGAACTCATCAAGGATTATGACTACTTAATCCAATACTATCCCGGTAAAGAAAACAAGGTGGATGATGCTCTAAGTAGACAGAATCCTGCATCTTTATCAATGATGAGAATTGAAAATGATCCAATCTTTTAATATTTGTAGAATATGGACATGGGAATCATTAATGGAGGAACATCATCAATCCTTTCTCAAATTAATTCTCAACCATCTCTCATGGAGAAAATAAAGGATGCTCAAATAAAGGATGTGGAAATTCTGAAAAGGGTAGAGGCTATCAAAGATGGGAAATACTTAGAGTTCGTGGTTGACAAGGATGGAATCATGAGATTCAGTTCACAATTATGTGTACCATCCTATCCAAAGATAAAGAAGGATCTTCTAAATTACACACATAGCTCAACCTTCTCTATTCATCCAGGGAGAATGAAGATGTATCGAGATCTCTATGAAAACTTTTGGTGGGACAATATGAAAAGAGAGATTGCTTAATATACATCAAAGTTCCTGGTATGTTAGCATGTGAAGGTTGAGAGGCAAAAGTCTAAGTGGATGATGCAACCACTACCCATACAAACATGGTAGTGGGAAAACATTGCCATGTACTTTTTCACTGCAATTCTATGGACATCGAGAGGAAACAATGATATAAGGGTCATTGTAGATCATCATAAGAAGACAAATCACTTTATCGCGATTTGATATGAATTCTCATTGAATCAACTTTAATTGATTTACATCAATGAAGTGGTAAGGATTCATGGAGTACCACTATCTATTGTATTCGATCGTGATCCGAGATTCAACTCGAAGTTCTGGAAAAGTCTCCAACATGCGCTAGGCACTGAACTGAACTTGAGTATGGCCTATCATCCTCAACCTGATGGACAATACAAGTGAACTATTCAGACACTAGATGATATGTTAAGATCATGTTCTATATACTTAAAATGAGGATGGGACCAACATCTTCCAATGGTTGAATTATCCTACAATAACAGTTTCTACTCGAGCATCTGAATTCCACCATATGAAGCCATTTATGGGAAAAGGTGAAGAAAACCGACATGTTGGGATGAAGTCAGTGAGAATAAGCTACTAGGACATGAAATGGTCAAATAAATGGTGGATAATGTGAAAACCATTCAACAACATATCAAGGCAGCCCAAAGTCGACAGAAGAGTTATACAGAAAACCATCAGCAAGAACTTGAGTTCAAAGTTGGAGACATGGTATTTCTACACATATCTCCATGGAATAAGGTCATGAGGATTGGAAAGAAAGGGAAGTTAAGTCCTAGATACATCGGACCCTTCTAGATTCCTGACCGTGTTAGGGTTGTGGCCTATCGACTAGCACATCCACCTACTATGACCAAAGTTCATGATATCTTTCATGTATCCCTCTTAAGGAAGAACATACCAAACCCTTCACATATACTCTCTTAAATGGTAGTACAGTTAGTAGATGATCTTTCTTACGAGGATCAACCAGTGAAGATATTATATCATAAGGAAAAAGTTCTAATAAATAAGACAATGCCCTTCATCAAGGTGGTATGGTGAGACCAAAAGTTTGAAGAAGAAAAGTGGGAATCTGAGGAAGTGATGAAGTAGAGTTACCCACATCTATTTTAGTGTCGGAAAAGGAAAATTTGAGGGTGAAATTTCTTAAGGGGGGGAAGATTGTAATGACCCAAACATTCATTAATGAAAATTCATCTTGATCTATTTAAATGTATTATTATGGGTATATAAAACTTATGCACTTCATTGGTTTTATGTTTTTGGTTTTTAAAATACCGTTAGGAATTTGGACCATTTCTAATATAGCCATTTAATAGTGATCACATGATTAGTATACATATAAAGCTTTAACAAATCCAATTTACTCAGACAAAGGAAGCGATGGACTCATCCAGTTGATTTGCTCCATATGAAGCCCATTTGTATGAGATCAGAAAAGAGGTGGCGTCATTGGGATTCACACTTGACCAAGACCAAGCTAAGTTTCAACACGTTAAGCTTGAATAGAACTGCCTACGGGATAAGTGGAAGTTGATAGAGATTACTACTCGAGCGATGTTATTCGAGTCACCCCAAGAGTCTGTCACCATCGAACACCTTACCCATCAGTCTTATGCGGGTTTTATAAGGGGTTATGTAACAAGACCTTATCACTATGATTATATTCATTATTTTTTATATAATAATGAATATAAAATCATTTTATTATTGTTTGTAAATAGTTTTTAATGTGTAAATAGTATTTATAGTTAACATTCAACTAAGAAATCTATTTTTATGAATTAATGGATTTTATAATTAAATAATATTTTAATAAAATATTATTATTATTAAATAAATTTTTATGAAATATAAATTTTCATATAATTTAATGAATGCAATTGTAATTTTTATTAAGGTTTGAGAGCTGTTTTTATCAAAACCCATGAAATTTTTATAATTGTCGGTCTTTATTTTAAAAGTAAAAATTCACATATTTATAATATTATTTAAATAAAATGAATATTATTTTTGGAATCAGGATGTGAAAATTATCCAAGAGTTAATTTTTCATAATTTTCTGAGACAGGAAAATTTTTGGGTAAAAATTAAATACCGTTTAAATATATAATGTGTTTTATGACATCATAATGACCCAATAGTGATGTTATAAAATACTATAAATGATATTTTTGCCCAATATATGTTTTATCCTTAAAATAATGTTATTTTATATTTTTTTTATTAATTTTATGAATCCATAGTGGACCCCCATGACTTATAAAACATTTTATCTTTTTAAATTGTTTTCCTTGAGAGTGTGACTCACCTCCACATTAGAAACACTATTATTTTAAGAAGTTCGGCCATTGGAATTATAAAATATTGTTTTACACTTCACTTTTGAAAAAAAAACCATGGTAAAAAACCATTGTCTGGTTTGGGGTTTTGATTAGTTTAATGTGAGGTGGCCCAAACCTAAATAATAAAGAATTCCTTCCCCTTTCCTATATAAACCCACACAAGATCACACTTATTCTTCACTAAAAGCCCTTGGAGTTCGTCCCACCTCTTCCCTCCTCTCTCTAGAATCTTCCCAAGGTGCCCCAATCTCCCAAGAACCCTCTCTCAAGCCCCTTCCAATCCTTTGAGATCACATTTCCAAGTAAGGGATTCCTTCCTTTCTCATTTTATCCAAGTTTCATAATATTGTAATGCCCTTTTGTTTTCAATTATAAATGTTGGGGGTATGATTTCACACCTCCCATATACTATCCTTTTTTGTTTGAATGATGAGATACCCCTTTCTCCCTCATTAGTTCCTCCCATGTACACTCGTTACCATGTTGAAATTCTGTAAGGAATCTCTCTCTCCTAATTTACATTCAAGCAATTATTTTGTATTATGAATCCAAATTCAAGTACCTATGTTGGGAAATGTATCTATATGTCCCCCTTACTGTCCATTTTATGTACATATGATGAGACAACTCTTTATCTCTCATCAACCATTTTTATGAAGTCTTATGTCATGCTGTTATGCTGCTGAAATTGCACCGCAATTTTCTAAGCCAAAATCATTGTGTAGTGAATACCATGCCCATTTCTCTATCAAGGGTATTCAAATTTATGGACATTTACTTATTGATGGAATATTTTCATGTATGAATTCCACATTCTATAATCATGTAATAAATTATGATGTTTTATGAATCCATGTTGTATGATCTTGTGGCACACTTATGCATGAAATGAAATGTTTAAGAGGGTGTGCCATGATAGCGCTCCAATGTATTGGGTAAAGTATAGTATCATGATTCGTCATGTGCAATGAGTGTTGACTCATGATAATTCAAGTTCAATGAGGGTTTAATAATGCTTCTTGTGAAATGAGTTTTTACTCATGCTCTATGTGCAATGAGCTTTGGCTCATGCTAATATCATGTTAAATGTTGTTGCCACATCTCCATGTTATGATTATCATGCTTTATCATGCCTTTATGTCCATGTTGGTCTTGTGATCTATTTTTGGGCATATTTTCTACAATATATTGTATCATCATGTTATTCCATGATCATTCTCTTAATTGGCTTTATAGCTCACCCCTTCTTATGTATGTCCTCAGGTTATCCAATGCAATGTTAAGTACGAAGGAATGTTGTGGTCTTGTAAAGGAAGTTTTGAAACAATATGTTGTATTTCATGTTTTAAGGTTTTATTTAATGATGCTAAGCCCCAAAAAAACTATACCTCTCAATCTTCTATGTTGTATTAAGTGAAATTTCATGTCATAAATTATGTTTAACTGTGAAATAAAAGGTGTGATGTTATAGTATTCTATACCAAAAAATGTCAGACCCACTGTTCTGGTAGTCTAGATCACTTCAGGAAGCAGATCTACACCGTGTAGCCACTCCTAGACTATTAATAGGCCCACGAAACATAGGTATTCAACTGGTATAAGATCCTCAGTGTAGTAGGTAGATGTCAAGAAACTCAAATCCCCTTAGTGCGCAATAAAAAAATGTCGCGAGTAGGTCTTCAACATCAAGAACCAGATCTCCTTCGATGTAACACCTCTTTGAAGAAAACTTCTAAGCCAAATAATATCTCCATAATGAAGGGGACCAAATCTAGAATCAAATCTCTTTTATAGTCATCTCAGCTATGTCTGCTGGAGATCTTTGTGCATCTGCTTTTCTGAATGAAGTCACCACGGAAGGAAAAACCAACGATGATAAAACCCTAATGTGAAGATTTGTGTGCACTGCTCTCCAAATTTAAGATCTGTCCATTGGCAAAGGAAAGCACAAAATGGGTGATGAAAAAAACCCCTTCCATAACTCGAAACCTCTTAGCTAATCATTCCACAGAACTTCATACCCAAACAAAATCACAGCTCTACCAAAAAACAAGTAATGAAATGGACGACTAGATCTTAAGTGGCGGCACACACATCAATGGTGAAAAACTAAACCAAGGAGAAAACACATGGATCACAAATATACGGTAATGAAGAAAACGTCACATATATGGCCCAATAAAAAAATAACGAGCATAATAAAATAGCGGTGTTAAACAAAATTTAAACTGAAACATATTAAAAAGAAAAATATTAATATGAAAATAAAAAATGAAAAATTAAATCTACAATTTCACAACCAAGAACTAGAAAATGATTGTACACGAGAGTTTAAAACCATATTGATGTCACTGCAGTCACTGTAGCCTGATGAACCAAAGGATTAAGACAATATTGTTGCTTCACCATGTCTGGTTTGTTTTTGTTGCTCATATTCATTCTTGATGTTCAAACCAAGAATAATAGATGGAGTTTGAAGGTGAATCTGGGTACCTAAGGCCATGATTGATGTTTCCTATGGATCTTTAAACCAAAACCTATGACGGGTCGAGGATGAAGTTCCATGATCGAGCATAGAGAATTGGGAGTCTGAGCAATCAGTATCGAACACTTGAGACTTTAAGATGATTTTTCAATATTTATTTTTGTTGATTTTCTATTATGATGGTTGTAAATATAGATGGGGATCAAGATCTTGAATGATCAGACCATGAGATCATTCAAAGGTGTCTTCCATTTATCTGATGAAATGCTATGATGATTTGAAGCCATAGTACAAGACTGTTTCAAGCTATCTCCCAAGTCAAGCTAGGCTTTCTAAGCTTGGGTTTTTATGGGATAAGTCCTCTTACTAAGATAGATTGAGAAAAGTGATAACATCTGGAAGATTTTTGGTTGCTGGAATTTAATGATTGGAATTTTATAAATTATTTATTATAATATGTACTGTTATTATTGACACTGACACCTAAATATTTTATTGAAGATGTATATTTTTCATTAAGTTCACTGAGAAACCAATATTTTTTAATTATGTTAGCTCACATAACATGTGGAGGATGTAATATAGTGAATTTTCTTTGTAGAGATTTATATGTGTCTGTTATTTTTGTTTTTTTTTCTTATTTTAAGCTTTAAATAGCCCCCCTTGACCCCTGGCATAAGTGGATCCCTGTATTATGTATTTTTTCTATTTTTATATCTTTTCTCTCTTATTATTATTATTATTATTCTATCTCTTCTGTAAATCTGTGTTTTTTAAATAATATAGTAGTGTTGTTACGTCTTCTCACTCTTTATGAATGATCTCCAACATTAAAATATGGAGTAATTCACAGAGCTAGATCTAGGAGGTGAAGCTTGAAGCTGTCTAGAGACTAAATATATTGTAAATCATTGATCTCTTCATCACTTTTTGGTAAATTGCGAATATGAAGTGATTAGTTACAACCACACACTCATTCGCAAGAATTATTTGTTGTGGTTGGTTATTTTTGATTTAATTATCTAATTTAGTAATAGGAAGTAGAGAGACATTAATTGTTTTTTTAAATTTTACTTCTTCACATCATAATTTCACCATTACTACAAAGTTTTATAGTGATAAAGATTCTGATTGTATAATTTTTTTACCTCAAGAGTTTATTTTCCAATGTGAGAAACTTTTGGTAAGATCCTTTTTGATTAGACACCTTTCTTCAAACATTCAGGGTTGCATGAATCTTGGAAGTGGAAAGCTTCATGATTCATTCTTCCACTAGATTAAGTTTTTGGTAATGGTGAATAATCTAGTAATTTTTTCTATTGCATAATCATTTGGTTTTCCATAAAATAAGAAGTTATTTTAATACATACAGTTGAAATTTCCCTCTGGAACCAGTATCATTCTTACTGACTTTTATTATCTATTTATTTCTCTTATATTTATATGATTCTTCTTTTATCAGTTTTATTTCTCCTTCTTCAGTACTATATTCCTGCTTTCATTTAATTTTTTCAAATTACTTAAAAACAAAAAAGGAATTTATTAGATTCTTTGTGATAAACACATTGCCTCCTTGAGATCGAACCTAATGTTAACCACTGTGCTATATCTAGGTAAAATTATAAATGTATCATTGATAGTTTATATGAAAGGATACCAAATTTCATATAGGTTTTCATATGGAAATAATCCTACTACGTCACATATACATGTATGGGGATGAAAGGATTTTTCCAGACTATACATAGTGTAGAATTGGCATATTGGAGCACGATGTGAATCTTTATATGTTATACTAAGGTGACTAATGGATATTACTTATATAGACCTGTAGATAGAAATGAGATTCTATAAATTCATGTAAAATATCTAGAAATGGAAAACATTTCCAATCAAAATAGAGGGAGAAATATTGACTTTATTGAAGCTAATATTCTAGATATACATGCTGTGGTGAGAGAACAATATCTACAAGGGAAAGTGGGATAGGAAGATATTATTGATACATAAGTACTACATAGGCCAATAATATAGGTTAGAGAACTTGATAGATATGTTTTTCTTATCATTGAGTTAGGTGACACATTACTCTTAGAGAATAGTGAACCTATAACCTATAAATAAGCATTATATGGAAAGGATGCTTCTAAATTAAAAGAATAAATGCATTTTGAAATAGATTCCATCTACAAAATTTATGTTTGGATTTTGGTAGAACCACCAGAATACGTAAAACCTACTCGGTGTAAATGGGTATTTAGGAAAAATCTTGGCATGGATGGTCAAGCGAGGAATGATAAGGCATGACTAGTAGTGAAGTGTTTCAGGAAATGTCAAGGAATAAAATATGATGAAATTTTCTCATGCTATGCTAAACTCCATTAGAATATTACATTCAATACCAGTCGTCCATGATGATGAAATTTGGAAAATGGATGTCAATGTTTTTCCTAAATGGTAATTTGGTTGAATACGTCTATATGACACAACATGAAGGGTTTGTTATGTCAAAGAGTTACAATAAAGTATGCAAGCTATATAGATCCATTTTATGGGTTGAAGAAGGAATCACAATCATGGAATGTCCATTTTTATGAGTTCATAAGAGAGTTTTTCTTCAATAAGAATTTAATTGATCCATTTGTATATAATATCATTAGTGGGAGTGCAATGTTTTTTAGTATTATAGGTTGATAAAATATTGTTAATTGGAATTGAACAAAAACTCTTACATTCATGGAAGACATAGTTAAATGAATGATTATCATTGAAAGAATTAGGTGAATAATCCATATTATAGGGATAATTATCTATCTAGATGGATCATAGAGGCCTCTAGGGATATGTTAATGTACATATATTTACATGGTACTCAAAAGGTACAATATGAACCAATCCATGAAGGGATTGTTTCCCATGTCAAATGAAATTAATATATCCAAGAATATATGTTCACAAACCCATGAGGAGATCAAAATAATGTGTATAATCTCTTATTAATCATCAGTGTGATCTATCATGTATTCCCTTCTATGTACTAGGTTTGATGTTGCCATTGCTTAATGATTTGTGGGAAGATATCATTCTATCCTAGGAGAGCTTCCTTAGCAAGTAATAAAAACAATAAAAAAGTATATAAAATATAAAAGGGATATGTTTTAGTGTTTTGAGGAGATGAGGAGATAGTCATGAGAGGATACACTAATTCTACATTATAAAATACTCTTAATGATCTAAAATCACACTCATGCTATATATTTTTCTTGAATGGTGGTGTAGTGAGTTTGAGGAGTTTGAAGTAGTCCATGTTTGCTGATTCTATAATAGAATACAAGTATATATTGGATTATTATGTAACTAAAGAAATAGTTTGGATATGTATATTTTCTCTCTATTTGGTGTTATACCTAGAACCACAGACCAAATTATAGTATACAATGATAATAATATAGTAGTGGTGCTTTCTAATGAGCCGAGGGCACATGATATGAAAAATAATATACTTAAAAATTTTAATATATTGAGGATTTTACTAATAGCGATGAATTTATGGTTATTAGAGTATCCACAGAGGATAAAATGTAAGAACCACTTACTAAATCCATATCTCAACAGAAGCATAATTCTCATGTGAGAGCGAGTAGGATGATAATTGTTAGTAGTTGCCTTTATTATTGGTGGGAGTGTAGTGAGTGGGTGACCTAAACCCAAAAACTTTATATAATTTGATTAACATTAGATATATACAATTTAATATATATATATATATATATATGTTTTTATTATTATGAAAATATTATTAATAAATCTATATATACTATTTACATTGTTTAGCCTAGTGATTGCATTTGTTGCCAATAACATGACAATGTGTGCCTGATGGTTGAATGATTAAAGCAATGAAGATTGGAACATACTAAATATGAAGATTATATAACTGGTACTAAGTTTCAAGACTTGTATCAAGGTTATACATTGTCACAAAACTTGAATAAGTTCATGCAATACTCAATTGTATGAGGAGAAAGAAGATCCATTCATAATCACTAAGTGGATGAAGTGTGGAAGATCCATACAATGACTTCTAACAGGATGAAGGCTGTGCCTCAATGATTAACATTCATTATGCTTGAAATTCAATAGGAATGAAGACATGAACCATGTATCATCCATTGTTGGATTAAAACAACATATTGAAGATATTTTGGATTCATGATCTAAGAAGGGAAGAAAGATGATAAAAGAGAAAGGAATCATGCATGGGATTTCAGTGAAGAATGGTGGTTTGGCACACTTAGTTTTTATACTAAGTACATAATTATTATGTTATGCCTTTATACGAAAAAATTAGGCCAACCATGGAGGCCATCCGAGGTCCTCACCTCAAGCACATGCGGGACCCGAGAATCAACTGCGCTCGAGGGAAGCCCTTAAGGACATCCCCGTATGAGGCAGTGTGTGTGGGCTATGAATAAGCTCGCTAGTGCACGCACGATGGTGAACCCATGTGATGTTCATGCATAGTGGGCGCTAGGAGCATGCCTGTAGGAAGCATAGTGGGTGCTAAGAGTGCACCTACAGAACACGGTATGGGGCGTTACCGTGGAGGGAGAGGGGAGAATTCTGATGAAGTGCCACGACAGCTTGTTATTTAAAGTAGCAAAAACACTACAGTGTTTCGATGTGGGACATGTTTTTAAAACCACAGAACTAATCTCTACCATTGATCCCTAAATGACATACGGTCTACTGTCTGATCATTCACGAGATTGATCCAGCACATCCAGGTCATCCAACTAATCATAACGGTTCGTGTTTAAATGAGCATCATCTGATCTATCCACCAATGTTGCCTTCAACCTTTGGACACTCAAGGTCCACCCGGAAACTAGTATTCGAGACGAGCATTGAGGTCTCACTCCCGACCACTGTTGAAGATCATAGTTAGTGCATGATGGTCATCCGGATGAACCGAATACATGCATGTGTTGAGATGAATAATTCGTACATGGATAAAGAAAAAAGAGTTGCGAGGCCACATTAGGATGCTCGATGCATTTAGGAGAAGCCTTGCATGCGTTCTTAAATGCATGCATGTTATGTTTTCACGTGATAGAATGAGTTCATGTTGAATTGAAAATAATATAGAGATATATGGAATATCTCATCTGCGTTTGAAAATATTAAATGTTGGAGATCTTAGATATAAAAAAACTTGAATCCCGTAGAATTTCACACAAGATTTGAATGCGTAAAAAGACTAAACCCTGCCTATAAATACAGAATAAATGATCCAAAAACGTGTTTTTGATAACATTGAGAGAAGGTTCTCGTTTCTTCGAGAAATAGAGCATTTCATGAAGGAGTTCTATGCAGACTTGCTACGTGAGAGACGGTTTCCATGCAACCCTATTACGTGAAGGAGTGTCGCACAACTCTTGCACGAAGGAGTCCCGTGCATCACTTGCATGAAGAGAAGAAGTGAGAACCACCATGTTCTCTGAAAGAAACTGAAAACGTGACAGGCTCCCTCAAACCCTCGCTGTGCTTCGTGTGTGAAGAAGAAACCGCAAGTACACAATAGGTGCATGCACCCTTGTGATACTCTGAAAAGTTACCTAATCCAAGGATTACTCCCTTGTTTCACTAAGGATAATAACCCATGCATATTCCATTGACATACTAATCCTGGTTGTGTGTGCATTATTTTTAGGAGAAGAACCCCGAGTCCCTTAGAAAAGAAAAAGAACCCAAGTTTTCGGGTGTATGCATAAAAAGTGATTGCATGCATGATGAACATGCATGAATTGAGACACCCAAGTGTGCAAGAATAAATCCACACATTGAATACACCCATTAGGGTTTGGAAAACAACACAAATCAAGTAAGGATTATGTGTACACATTTGAACAAGGGGTAAAGAAGAATAACAAAAAAATACACACACCTATATTGAATCTAAATAAAATATTAACTGTGTGTGTGTGTGCAAAGAACCAATGACAAGAACTCATTGTGTGTGAAAAGTGATTTGAGTAAGACTGACAGATTTAATTAGAGTTTGTTGAATCTAATTGAATAGAAGGAATACTATCAATCCATTCAAAGGATGAATTTGAAACTGGGGGGCATAACCAGTTTCTGGAAGAAAGAAGAAGGTGTAGAGAAGTTGGGGGTTTAACTAACTTGTAATTGGTTGGTCTAACCAATTAATGTTTTTAATAATCTTATGATATATTGAAGAACCCGTGTTGGGGAGAATAACCAACATAGTAAGGATTAGTTCATAGTACCAAACCTTGTAAATACCTATGTCTTGTGCTTTTGTTTTAAAACATCATTTGAATAGTGGATCAAGGATTTAACCAGCCACATAGGTTGAATTGAAAAAGGATTCAATTTATAAAAATGAAAAATGAGAATCCAATAAGGGGATCACTAATTCACCCCTCCCCTCTCAGTGATCTTTCACTGGTCTGATTATCTTAAGTGGTATCAGAGCGAGGTTCCCTCTGTAAGGATGTACAACTTCTAGAAGATGGACAATATGAATTTTGTCAACTGTAGGGGTGTTCCTACTTTCGATGGAAAGAATTTTCACAGTTATAAGAATAGGATGTTACCCTATATTTTATCTCTTGGTCTTCAAGTTATATATGCAACTATGTTTGGATTCCATCCAATTGCTAACGAAACTGTAATGACTTTCTTAGAAAAACAATGTAAGTTGACGACAAATCTCAAAATTCCATATTAACGCCTCTTTCAAAAAAAGTGAATACAATGGTTATGGGACTTAAAATGACAAATAAATTTGGTAAAAATTGTAAAGCATCTATGAAGGCAACATGAAATTCATGGAATCCAAATTTCAAATTTGTAGGAGCAAGTTAAAAGCTATCATGATGGGAGAAGAGGAAAAAATTGATGATTATTTGAAAAGAGTCAATGAGATTGTCAGTAATATTCGAGGTTTTGGAGAGAAGTTGGATGATTCAACTATTGTCAAAAAACTATTGAGAAATTTTCCTGATAGGTTTGATCCAAAATTTTCAGCTCTGGAAGATAGATATGATCTTTCTCTTGATGAGTTAAATAACATTCTCATTACATATGAAATGCAAAATATCATAGTCTTTAAAAAGAAGATGAAATATGAGATGACTTTCAAGGCCATGTGAAAACTCAAAATCAAAGATGATGAAGCTTCCAAATAAAGTGAAGTTTATGATGAAGATAAAGATGAATAATATAAAAAAATCATTGCTCTTATATCAAAAATGTTCATAAAATAAAAATTTAAGGGAAGAGGAAAACTAACACCAAGGTGTTACAACTGCAATAACATTGGACACTTTACTGTTAATTTTCCTAAGAAAAGTTTTTTTGCACATAATACAGAAGAAGAAAACCCAAAAAATAAGAAATGGTGTATAAGATAAAAAGACTCAATCAAATTTGGTACAAGAAAGAAAAAGTTATTTCCAGGTGAAAGAAGAAGTTATGTAAACAAAGAAGAAGATGTTGACTCCACATCAGACAGCCAACCAAAATATGAAACAAATTTCATGGATCATGTGGAAAAATGGTTTGATACTTCTAGCAGTGAAGATGATGAAAGTGAATAGAAATATCTTGAAAACATGTTGAAAAATGAATTAAAATTTTTCCTTGAGAAAAATATAAATCTCATGAAAGATAAGAGGTTACTATTGAAAGAAACAGAAAATATTACTGGATAAAAAGAAGAATGTATAAAGAAATAAACATTTTACATTGAAGAAATCAAAAGACACAAACTGAAGGTAGCTGAAATTGAAAAGTGTTCTAAAAGACCTTGAGGAGAAACTACACCTCAATGAAGAAGAGAAATCAATGAATCAGTCTAAGTGTCTTGAGGCATAGAACAACTTGAAAAAGATCAAAGAAGATTTCAACAAGGCTGCTAAGGTCAAGGGAGAATCACCACACACTGGTTAAAATAATTAGGTCAATTTAACACTAATCAAATCTCAAAATACATCTATTATTTCTAACAATGTAGGTTCAAAAAAATCTGAGACATGTTTGGAGCACTAAGTCTTGTGAAAAATCCTCTAATAATATAAAGAAAGAGAGAAATTTTCAAGGAATATTAACTTAGGTTCTGAAAAGAAAACAACAAAAATCTTCCAAAAAAGACTCAAATCAGTGGAGAAGATCAAGGTCTAGAGGATACTGCTGGTGTTGTAGAGTTTTTGGGCCTAAATCATATTTATGCTGGTATAACACATCTCTACCTCAAGTAAGGCATGAATCAAGGGGGAGCTATTCAAAAAAACAATAAGGAAATGCCGAAATCATCTAATATGACAACTCAGAACAAATCTAACTACTTGGAAGAATCTTGTGTAAGATGAGATCATGAAGGTCATAATACTAAAATATGCATGACTCTTCTTTCTAAGAAAGCCTTCAAAATCATGAATGGAAAAACAATTCAAAAAATAAATGGCTAAAACTCATGTTTTTTTGAAGTTGCGTTGAAATACAGTAGTAAATCGAAGTCATGGATTCTCGATAGTGGATGTTCATCACACCTTACTGGTGATACAAAAATATTAAGAAATATATAAATTCATGAAGGAGGAGACATAATATTTGGAAAAGATTGTTCTATGAAAATCAAGGGAGTTGGAAAAGCTATGATTGAAGCCAAAAATCTGAACTCCAATGAAGTTTTATTTGTTGGAGGGTTAAAACACAATTTTCGTAGAGTGAGACAACTATGTGATGATGGAAATGAGGTGTTGTTTAAAACAAATTCATGTGTAATCAAAATCTCAAAGATGGAAGAATCATCACCCAGGAAAAAAGAACCACAAGAAATCTAGTTAAAATTGGTGATTTTATTGATTCCTGTTACTTGATTTCCAATGATGAAAACAACCTATGGTATAGAAGACTTGGCCATATTGATCAAAGGAGTATATGAAAAATCTTAAATTATGACATTGTGAGATATCTTCCCAAATTGATAAGAGAAAGGGATAAAGTTTGTGAAATATGTCAGAAATGAAAATTGACTCAAAGTTTACAAAAAGGAGTGGATATCCTATCCACTAGGCCCCTTGAACTTATTCATATAGACATATGTGGGACAATGAGACAAAAGTATAAAAGAGGTGATTTGTATTTCATAACATTTATTGATGATTACACTCGAATGACTAATGTCATGCTTATTAAACAAAAGTCAGAGGCAACCACAATCTTAAAAAATTTTAGAAGTTAAGTTGAGAAGAAATTGGGTATCTGTATCAAGAAAGTGATATCAAAAAATGGTAAATAGTATACTTGTGATGCTTTTGAAAGCTATCTCTGCAATCGTAGAATCAAGCATCAATACACCGTGCCTTATAATCCACAGCAAAATAGAGCAGCTGAAAGAAAGAACAGAAGCTTAGTTGAAATGGGAAGAAGAATGTTGGCTGAACATAACATCTCGATGTTTTTTTTGGAGAGAAGATGTATGCACTACCATAAATATACAGAACATATGTCTTCTTAGACTTGAAACACAAATGACATCTTATTAAATGTGGTATAACAGAAAACCAGTTGTTAAATACTTTAGAGATTATGTAAGTCCCTGTATCATAAAGATTAAGAAGATTAATCTGGGATAATTTTAAGGAAATACAGAGGAAGGGATCTTCATGGGATACCTACCTAATGGTAAAATATACAGATGTTAGAAAAAAATAATGAACAAGTTGGTTGATTGTAGTGATTTCAGAATTATTGAAAACAATATCAAATCAAATATTGCTAGGAATGGTGATTCAAAAGGTTTGGTAGAAAATGACATGACTATAGAAAAAAAGAATGATGAAGCAGCTTCGATAGAAAAAGACAATGTTGACATCAATTATGAACATACTAGTGATGAAGAAGAAGCTCATGCAAATAAATGAAAATGGTACAACAAATTAAAGAAACACGTTCAGAAAGAAAATGTCATTGGTAATCTAAAATCTCCAGTATAAAAAGAATAAGATTGATAATTAAAGATCAAACTGCACTCATTTCTCAAGTTGGAACTCATACAATGGTTGATATAGTTGAACATGAGGAATGGATACAAGCTATGCACGGGGAGCTTTGATCAGATTGAAAAGAAATTCACTTGGGATATTTTTTCAAGACCGGGGAATAAAAATGCTATTAGAAATAATTGGGTTTTTATAAATAAGCTAAATGAGAAAGGGGAAGTTTCTAGAAACATGGTCAGACTGGTATGCAATGGATATTCACAAATGTAAGGAGTTGAATTTGAAGAAACATTTGCACCAATATCAAGACTAGAAACCATTATAATGTTCTTCGCAGTTGAAGCACACAAGCATTATAAGGTTTATCAAATGGATGTGAAATATGCATTTATAAATTGAGATCTTGAAGAAGAGGTATATATCAAAAACCTAGATGTTGTTATTCTGTAAAAAGATGGCAGCATGGTATGTGTGTTGAGAAAAGCTATATATGGTTTAAACTAGGACCCTAGAGCCCGGTACTCTAAATTAGATGGTTGTCTAGGGGATATGAAGTTTTTGATGGGTACAGTTGATAGTAATCATTATGTCAGAGAAATGGCCACTGGTACTCTCATAGTCAATATATATGTGGATGACATCATCTTTGTTGGTGACAAGGAAGGTTTATGTGAAGAATTTGCTGAGGAGATGAAGATAACCTTTGAAATGTCCATTCTTGGTCAAATGACATATTTTATGCGATTTTAGGATAAATAAAAACAAAATTCCATATTTCTATCATAGGAGAAGTATGAAAGGGAATTGGTGAAAAAGTTTGGAATGGAAAATGAAAAATAAGTTTCAACACCCATTTAATTTGGAACCAAATTATGCAAGGATGAAAATGGAAACAATTTTGATCAGAAATATTTCAGAAGAATCGTTGAGAGCCAACTCTATCTCACAACATCAAGGTTAGAAATCACTTATGCAGTGACTCTATGTTCCAGATATCAGAGTAATGCAAAATAATCTCACTTATCAGCAGCTAAGATAATATTGAGATATGTGAAAGGAACATTGAACTATGGGTTATTATACAAACACAGTGGAGACATGAAGCTGTAGGGGTTTACAGATGCTGGTTGGGAAGCTGATTGTATAGATAGAAGATCCACCTATGGTGGAAACTTATTTTTGGGAGAAGGATGTGTTAGTTGGTACAGAAAGAATTAAAACTCAGTAACTTTGAGCATAGCTAAGGCATAGTATGTGGCAGCCACACATGCATGCAAACAAATGATTTGGATGCAAGTACCGCTAGCAGACATGCCAATTGAAACTAATAAGCCTCTTAAGATCTTATGAGATAATTAAAGTTCCATTGGATTATCTAAGAATCCCATACAATATTTGAGATCCAAGCATATTGATATCAGATATTATTTTATTAAGGATGCTGTGGAAAGTGGAGACATAAAGCTTGAATACATCTCTAATCAAGATCAAATTGAAGATATTTTCACTAAAGAAATTCCGGCAGAGAGGATTGTTGTGCTAAGGATAAAACATCATGATCAGCCTTCTCCTATCACCTGAAGACCAAGAAACGATTCCTCCTTATTCCCTAAATCTATATACAAGCTTTTTCACTAATTTATAGGGAGTTGAAAGAGATTAATGCATCCCTTGAGGGGGAGATTTTTTTGGAAAGTTTGTGAAGGGTTCTTGCAGTTCAATAAAAATTTGTTTATTTCCATTGGTGATGAGTTGATTCACTCTGAGCTTGATTTCACATGTATGGTTGTCTCTATGTAGTTTTGAAAACCTTGGTTATATCTCTCTTATTTTCTATATCAGGTTAGCCCATGTAGACTTAGAGTTGATTAACTATAAGATCTTTTATAAATGAATCATATGATATCATACCTTTACATTTGTTTGCCAATAAGGGGGAGAAAACATCACAAGACACATATTAACTCTACCAGAATGTGCTTAGTAGATATTGACAAAAAAATTCAAAGTGGGAGATTGTTAAGACCAGTGATGGAATTCGTTGTCAATAACCTGTCAATTTGTGTATGATGATTGAATGATTGAAGCAATGATGATTAGAAAATACTAAATCTAATGATTTTAGAACTGGTCCAATGTTCCAAGACTTTTATCAAGGTGATACATTGTCACAACACTTGAAGAAGACCTTGCAATACTCAATTGCATGAGGATAAAAAATCTCTATACATAGTCACTAAGTGGATGAAGTGTTGAAGATTTATCCAATGACTTATAACTAGATGAAGGTTGTGCATTAAAGATTACCATGCATTATACTTGAAATGCATGAGGAATGAAGACATGATACATGAGTCATCCATGGTTGGATTAAAACAAAATATTAAAGATATTTTGGATTCATGATCTAAGAAGGGAAGAAAGATGATAAAAGAGAAAGGAAGCATGAATGGGCTTTGAATGAAGAAGGGTGGTTTGGAACACTTAGTTTTTATACTAAGTACATAGTTATTGTGGTATGCATTTTTACCAAAAAATTAGGCCAACCATGGAGGCCATCTGAGGTCCTCACCTAAAGAACATGCAGGACCCGAGGGTAAACTACGCTTGAGGGAAGTCCTCAAGGCCAGCCCCACATGAGGCAAGGTGTGCAAGATGTGTATAATCGTACCAGTTCATGAATGGTGGCAAACCCGTTTAGCAGACATTCATAGTGGGCACTAGGAGCACGCCCTGAGGAAGAATAGTGGGTGCTATGAGCACACCCGTAGAACACGTTACAGGGAAGTACCATGGAGGGAAAGGGGAGAATTCTGACGATGTGTGTCACAACTAGTTATTTAAAGAATCCAAAAACACCACGCCATTTCTATGTGGGACAAGTTTTTAAAAATGTGGAACTAATATCGACTGTTGATCCCTCAGCGAAACACGATATACCGTCCGATCAATCGCGAGATTGATCCCGCGCATCCAGGCCGTCCAACTGATCACCGTAGTTTGGGTTTAAATGAGCATTGTCTGATCTCTCCACTGAGGCTTTCTTCAACCTCCAAACACCCGAGCTCCACCTGCGAACTAGTATTTGAGCCAAGAATTGAGGTCTCACTCCCAACCACTGTTAAAGGTCATAGTTAGTGCATGATGGTCATTCAGACGAACTGAATACATGCATGCATCGAGATGAAGAATTTGAACAAGGACGAAGCACACAGAGTTTCAAGGCCACATTAGGATGCTCGATTCATTTGGGATAATCCTTGCATGTGTTCTTAAACACATGCACATGATGTTTTCACGTGAAAGAATGAGTTCGTGCTGAAGAGAAAAGAATGGAGAGATATATGAGTTATCTCATTCACGTTTGGAAATATTCAATGCCGGAGATCTCATATATTCAATGAATTGAATCCTGTGGCATTTCATGCAAGATTTGAAAGCGCAAAAAGCCTAAACCCTGCCTATAAATAGAGGAGCATCGAGCCAAAAATTATTTCTGAAAATGTTGAGAGAAAGTGATCATTTCTTCGAGAAACAGATCACTGTGTGAAGGAATTCCGCGTAGCCTTAATATGTGAGAGACAATTTCAACGCAGCCCTGTTACATAAAGGAGAGCCACGGAACTCTTGCGTGAAGGAGTCCCATGCATCCCTTGCGTGAAGAGAATAACTGAGAACCACCCTGGTTCACGAACTAAACCAAAAACGTGACAGGTTCCCTTGAACCTTCACCGTGCTTAGTGTGTGAATAAGAAACCATAATACACAATAGGTGCATGCACCCTTGTGATACTCTGAAAAGTGACCCAAGCCGAGGATTCATCCCCTATTTCACAAAGTAGAAGAACCCCCACAGACACCATTCACATACTCATCATGGTTGTGTGTACGTTATTTGAAGGAGAATAAAACTGAGGCCCTTAGAGAAGAAAAAAGAACACAAGTTTTTGAGTGTGCATAAAAGGATATTGCATTTATGATTCACATGCATGCATATTCATGAACTGAGACACCCAAGTGTGAAAGAATAAATCCAAACATTGAATATACCCATTCAGGTTTGAAAAAAAAAACACAAATAAAGTAAGGATTGTGCGTGCAAATTTGAATGATGGTGAAAGAATAATAACACACAAAAGAAACACGCCTATATTGAAACAAAATCAAATATTATGTGTGTGTGTGAAAAGAAAAAAGACAAGAAATCATTGCGTGTGCAATGTGATTTGAGCATGATCGACAAATTCAATTAGAGTTTGTTGAAGCTACTTGAACAGAAAGAAATCTATCAATCCATTCGAAGGAAGAATTTGAAACCGGGCAGCATAACCAGTTTCTGGAATAAATAAAAAGGTGAAGATATGTTGGTGGGTTTAACAAACTTATAATTATGGGGTCAAACCAATTATTATTTGTAATTATCTTCTGATATAGTGAAGACTTCGTGTTGGGGAGAATAACCAACACGACAAGGAGTAGGTCTTTGTACCGAACATTGTAAATCCCTGTGTCCTGTGATTTTGTTTTACAACATCATTTGAGAGTGGATCATGGATTTAACCAGACACACAGGTTGAATTTAAAAAGGGAACAATTCCTAAAAATGAAAAATTAAAATTCAATAAGGGGATCACTAATTCACCCCTCCCCTCTCAGTGATCTTTCACTGGTCTGGGTATTTCATACATGATAATTTCCTTAGATTTAATAATGTATCAAAATGTTACAGCAATTACTAGATATAATGAAAACCTCATGATATTATTAATGTAATATTAAATATATATCCAATGGTTTAGATACATCATACTAATGGTATGCATATGATTTCTAAATATTAGGTGTTGTAGGCTCAAAAGCATTGAGACTTATTCTAATTAAGTTCACATTTAGTGATCTCGAGTATATGAGATCATGAGAACTGACCCCTTAATAGGAACATCACATGTTTTAGGTTCCATAGATTGGAATGACCAATGACATACCACCAAAGACTCTCCCAAAAAAACATTTATGTAGGAGGAAGTTGTAGCTATCACATTTATTATCTTCTTAGGGGTTACAATGGGTTCATATACATCTCTATTATTTTTTGGATTGGAATCACTACTATCAAGTTAAGGATCTAGAAGTTCTTACACTATGTGTATAAAACATATCCACCAATTTAGAAGAATAAGAGTTTAGGACTAAGTGGGCACCATGTTTATGAAGAAGTGTACATTCGATTATGATCTATCATAAGTAAAAGTAATTAAATTATATTATTAAAGAATAGTATAATGATGACTGAATTTATTTCTCATGTTATTTATATATTTTTTTACATAAAAATGAACATAAGAAAATTAGATATTTTTGATGAACATAACACATTCATGACTTGTTAAATTATCTGAGTAGATTAAAGGACGATTTAATTCATCCTGTTTTTTCATGTAACCTGTTAATGTGTTATAATTGATTGATAAAATATTATTTAAATTTATGGAATGTTTAATTAAGTCATAAGTGTGTGAAAGGGTCTAAAATGAAGGTTATTGTTTTCTAAGGATCAAAGATCAATTTTTGAGAATACATGATAAGTATGTAAGTGAATTTTAAACTCCATAATATTTAAATCAACCATTCTCAAGAATTTTCTAGATCTCCCCTCCTATCTATAAAGTTTATATTGAGAAAATAAAGGAAAAAATTGTTAGAGAAATCCCATATTCTCAAATGAGTATGAGTTCCTCATGTAATTGAAGGGATGCAATAATGTTTTTTTATTTCCAATTCCAACACTAAGGAATCTAAGATCTACAGACCAAGAGTTGGAGTGCATGTGTATAAAAACATGATGTAACTTAAATTAGAAATTTTGAGAAATATCATTTTTATTATAAATGAATTATGTATTAAATTTTAAAAAATGGTATCATTTACAGCTTCGTTCGATTTTATTTTTCATGTTTAAATTGAATTTCACATGTTCCTTTGAGAAATCTGGGCATTTATTTTTGTTCTTTCAGTTTTTATAACATAATAAAAACCCAAAATTTCAAATTCAATATTTTCTAGTTCTTTTTATACGCCCCATGTTCCATTACATTTCAGATATAGACACAAGAATAATTTTTACTTTATCATACAAGTATATTAATACATAAAAACACTTTTCTAGATGATAATTATGAATCTAAAATAATATCTTATTATATGTTATTTTAGTTATCTTGATGTAACCATTGTTTCCCCCATCTCTTCACTTAATCTGACTATTTTTTCATCACCTAGATCTTTCTTTCAATTTCTTCTTAAATGAACAATATATAGAAATATGGTTCCCATATTGTCTTTATAGAACTATATTGGGAAGATTATAGGAATGCACAACTCAACCAATACTGGAGATAATACCATGTCTTTGTTATATGCAATAATGTTTCTAGCAGTATCATATAACAACTAACCATTTAAAATCATATAAATCAACCTAAATATATCACCATTGTTCCAATATTCAAATTAAAGGCTATTTCCTTTTATCATCACCACGTTCCTGTTTAATATAAACATAACACTTTGTAATATTTAACCATTTCAAAGGCTCTATGAATGATTATTCTTTGAAATCAACCTTCAAACGTCACAAAATATCAAAAAAAGAGTCTCTCTATATAAATTATTGAATATATGTTACTTCCCTGATATATAAACCTCTACACACACCAACAATATAAATATTCATTTAAATGTACCATTTATACTCATGTAATATAACTACAGAAAATCTCCACTCATCCTTCATAAATTATTTCCAAATATCTTTTCCTACATGATGCGATGTGTTTATCTTTTATATTTTCTTCATTGATTATAGTCATCCAATTCTCACTATGTATATGTCTAGGATATTTTACTTTATAGATTCCTATTTTATGTGTGAGGAAAGGACATATTCATTTCTCATTCCCACTTATGGCCTCAAATTGCATACAAAGAAACTGAAACACCCATTTTAAATTATTCATTTTACACTATAGAATTGAAATCATAAAACATTGATGATCATAGTTGGGTTAAAATATTTTACAAATATTAGAATGTGAGTCCAAACAAACCTATATTTTTTCATTTTTTGTTGCATGAATGTTACATTGTATTTATACCCCCTTACACAATATCGAACAGTTATCCATACCAAAGATCATGTTTTCAATAATGACACTTACTTGGAATCAAAATTTTACCCTTATATATTTACTGATAGAAGAAAACATTTACTCTTACACAAGCACAAAGAGTTAATCTTCCACGTGTACCCTTACATGTGACCTATTTTACACTTATCAAAAAGTTCACATACCCATACATAGATTCAGTAATTCACTAGAATAACCTTTACGAAGGTCATTATAAATCTTAACTTTGCATGGAATTTATATTCTAGCTCTCACCTTTATGCATGCTATCTAGAACCATATTCATTCACTTGAATTCCAGAAGTCTCTAAAAACAACTTCATCCATTATGAAATATTTAATGAACTACTCCAAGGTTTTAAAATTAAAATTCTAAAAATATAGTCACCATTCCAATAATCTAATTCATTAACTCTATATATAAGTTACATTATTTCTCATTCCATAACAACATATTCAAGGCATATTTAATATATCCATTCCTTTACAAATATAAACTACTTGATATATTAATAAAAAACCTACAAACATAACATCTAATGATTTATCAACTTTTCCCCGAGAAATATATTTTAAAAATTAAAATAATAAAAAACCATGGTTTCAATAGTTTTATTTATAATTATATAATGATAAAATATATAAATATATTAACTAATAAAATATATTATTGGGAACTCAATTCACCCTCCATTCGAGTTACTCACTCCAACCAACATTTGGTATTAGAGGATTTTGAAATATTTTTTAACTATGATATAGTTATATTTTAAAGATATTAAATTTATGTTAATTATATATTTATATATTTAAAGATATTAATAGACAATAGGGAACTCCCATTAATAGGTCTCTATATTTTAAAGGTGCTAATTATTTTTCAATGGAATATTAAAAGGAAAATCCATATTGAAAGCAATGGTTTTAGAATTTATACAATAATTGGGGATAAATATGAATTACCCAAAACTTATAGAGTTGAATTGATTGATCCTATTAATGTATATTACAATAATAATTTCAAATACAAGAATTCTTTATACTATTCCGTAGGAGTTGAATAATTTAATAAAAATTTAGCTTGTGGTAATGCATTGGAAATTTGGGATAATTTGGATGTTTATCATAAAAGAACATATAATTTAAAAAATATGTTTGAATATTTATACTATTAAATATGATACATTTAATTTTAAACCCGATGAACCCATTTTTGATATGCATCTTAGGTTTAATGAGATTGTGAATACAATGCATTCACTGGCGAAACCAATTACTGATAATGATCAGATGATGAGCCTGTTGAGATGTTTACCTTATAGATAGAGAGAAAATTCAGCGTCAATTCAAGAGTCATGTGATATAAGGAAGTTCCATTTTAATGATTTAATAGGAAAGATTATAATGTATGAAGAGGAACTCAAAAGAAATATTCAATAATAGGATGAACCCAAATAAAATCTAGATGCCTTTAAAAATTATGACTTAATGAAAAAAAGGAAATAATAAAGAAAAAAACTCATGTGATGGAGAATCAAATTTTTAAAATTATTAATAAATAGATCAATTATCCATAAGATTTGAAAAATTATTTACAAGGAATAAATTCGTCAAGAATCCGAAATTAAAAGGAATGTATTACAATAGAGAAAATTGGAGAAAGGAATGGAAGAATGATGATACTACAAATGAAATAGTTTTCTATGAATATAAGAGAAAAGGTCAATTAAAATATGTATATCCTAAGGTAAATTATCTGAAAAAATATGAAGAGAAGGGAAATAGATGTAATAATTCTATGAAAAAAAATTGCAGTGTTCCATAAGAAAGTTCAAGTGATTCAGAATCAAGTAGAGAAGTCATCTATGATAGAGCCAATATTTGTTTTAGGAAAAAAAATATATGAGTTATCAAGTATTTTTCCTGAATCACCTATTCATAATTATAATCCTTATGGATATGAATTTTTTTATAAAACTTGTCTAGGGAAGAAATGTATTTGTAAAACACTGAGATTGTGTAAAATGTTTTCCGAATTAAATTCATCATTATGATATATTGAATTTCACAAAACACTTTATATAGTATTTTATTTATATACATAAAATAGAAATAAGATTGGATTATGTTATACTCAAAACCTAGTTGATCTTTTACTACATGAAATACTTATATTAGCTCACAGTACTTGCAACACCGAGTTTTCTTGCGTTGTATGCAAGATTGAGTTTTACCGCTTTTTAATGGAGAACCTATTTTAAAAATAAATTTTTATACTTTTATGAATTTTATTTTCAAAAATAAGAATAACTTTTTAATAAATAATTTAAACATTATCTTTGGTTAAATTATTTTTAATTTTCTGAGAAATTTTATTTTTTGGATGAATAGTGAAAATACTGCATTTTAGTTAAAAACCGCCTTTTTCATTTAAATAATTATTAATGTTAATTTATATTATAAATTGGTTTATAAAGTCATAATATTTAAATTATATATTTATTAATACAATTTTGTTCATTAGAATCATTTGTAAATTTAAATTAATTATAAACACTTATTGACATTTTGAGTGTTTTTACTTTTAAAATCCGCTTTCTCGCCACATCTGTAGGATTACCATTAAACTTAATTATCCCTATTATGTTATTTTAATTTAAAAAAATGGATATAAATGGTTTTAATAAGTATAATATAAGTGGTATAATAAGATAAACTTAATTTTTGACCAAAATGAATAGTTAAAGTGATTAAAATTGATTAATGTAAAATTTAGCTTAATAAGGGACTATACCTTAATATTAAGGGACAATATAAACTTGAAACATGTAAAAAATCCATTAGATACCAATATTTCGACCACATACCCTATTTGTTTTAATTTTATGGATTATTGAGATATTATTAATGGAATTTCTCTATATAAAATGTTAAGTACTGAATAAGACAAATGGGAAACTTTTCTTACCTTTAACTTTTATAAAACTTTTATATATGTTAAAAACATAAAATTTTCAGTCATAAATATCCTTTTGAAATATAAATGGGTTATTTTTATTATAAAATTTTTTAATTAATTTTTAGAGATGATTTACTTACTTAAAATTCTTAAGAAATGCCAATATAGTGATTATTTAGATAATAATTAACTAAAGTAAATGATACTATAAATATTAAAAGTGAAGTAAATTGATTGATTTATTATCTTTAATTATTTTTTATATGAATATATCATGTTAAATAGATTTAAAACTAATATATTTTAATTTCAATATTTATTTTATATTTTAAAATTAAAATTAAATAAATAATGTAAACTTTGACATTAATGTTATTTTAAAATAAATAATAATTTATTAAAGATTAAAATTAAATTATGAAATGATATTTTTAAGTGTTAATAAATATTAAATATGGCCTGTTATCTTACTAAATTATATTTTATAAATAAAATATTGACCTATAGATTGTAAAAACATTGTCAGCACGATTTGTGTTTAAGTAGTGTTTTTGCACATCACATGTGCTTGTTTTAAAATTAATTTCCAAAAAAAGGAATTTTTTATTTTAAAAATCATATATAATATTAATAATTAATTGTATCTATATTTTATAATAAATATAACTTTATTTTAGTCTTAATGGTTAAATTACTTAGGATAGAAAAGTAGATCTTTAAGAAAAACCAAAATTATAAAATTGGGGAATCTTAGAAGTTAAGGAACCAAATTATTAAAATACACATATTTTCATGTGTAGGAGGTTTATATAGACAATTATTCCCATTTAAACTATTATTTTTATATTTTCGAGGCACATTAGGTAAATGAGACCACCCATTAAGGAATAACTTTTGGTATTTACAAGAGTGCCACTTATCGTTTGAGGAAGAGTGTACTACCACCCCTCAAAACGATGCGATTCATTCACACTCTACATGAAATGTATTAAGGATGCGTTTAATGAACTTATATGATATATATGATATAATAATTATAATTCAATAATTATATATATAATATATATACATATATGTCATTTACTTTCTTTATTTCAATATGACAATAAAACAGAAACAATGTTCATGCGTACATACGACTTACCATCTCCATGAATGGTGTATTCCATTTTATACTAATATATTATATTTATTATTATAATAAAAATATAATAAATATAAATTATATTTATATCATGGTTTATATTGTGTAAATCGTGATATAAGTATAACGACCAAAGACGCAACAAATTAATACACATGAGAAAAAGAAAGCGAATATTACCCGAAGTAAAATCTTAACATAGAATTGCTAATAAATGGGTAACAAAAAGTAATAATCACACAATATATGGTATTATATATAAGATTTGTTTCCTATTATATATGTATAATATACTTACATATATTATACAAGAGGTTTTAATGAGTGCGATGAGAGTCAAGACACAGTGTAATGGGATTACATCTAACCTTTTATTTCCATGAGATATGTGACTTAATCATCACTAATTTAATTTGCATGGTGTGTAAAATTACATCAGATATATTATTTTATTATTATACTTATTTTTATGGGCATTTAAATCTCCATTTTATGATATTTATTTCATGGGGGTTATGTTTAAAAAGTCACCAAATCTATAAAGTAACGTTGTCTCAATTTTCCTTCTTTAAGACACATAACAAGTCATGCACCTACATTTTTCTATGAGGGGTATATATTGAATTTTCACATGTTATATCATTAATAAACTTCTTTTAATGAAATTTAATCTTCATTTAATTTTAATCCTTCCATCGTGAATTAATGTTACCAAAATGGTAATAGTTTATTATTATAATCTTATCATTTATCAAGATTATTTATGATTATGGTTCCATCAATGAAATATTTTGATCCATATATCAATAAATCTCATAAATTTTATTAACCTATGTATATGAATTTTATATCCATGTAATGTTACAATTTTACCACTCTTTTTTACTTATGATAATTAAGAAAATGTTTTTATGAAAATCTCACTTTACCTCTCCTTTCATTCAAAAATATTTGTTCTTTAAAAAAATGATTTCTAAAAATGATTTCAAAATTTTTTTATGTTTAAAAAGTATTTTAAACATTTTCATTCCCAATTTATACTTTTTAATGGTATTTTCGAATAAATTATTTTCAAAACGTTTTCAAGTTTCTTTTATAAGTATTCAAGGAAAATGGTTTCAAAAAATGTTTTCAATCTTATTTTATATTTTTTCATGGAAAAAGGATTTTCAAAATGTTTCCAATATTTATTTATATGTTTTCAAAGTGTTTTTAAATTAATCATTTTCAATATGTTTTCAATATTTATTTATATGTTTTCAAAGTGTTTTTAAATAAATTGTTTTCAAAATGTTTTCAAGCTTTCTATATATATTTTCAAAGTGTTTTCAATGAAAAATGTTTTCAAAAAGGCTTTCAAGATTCTTTTATAATATTTCAAGGGAAACTTTTTTCGATTTTTTTTCTAGTCTCCTTTGTATGTTTTAAATATTATTTTAAAATAAAATGATTTTCAAAAGGTTTTATGTTTTAAAAATTCCTTTTCAAAGATGAAATGATATTTTATATAATAAATGTTTTTAAAAGAAATTTAAAATTATTTTCCTTCTAATATGACATCTGTTGATGTTAATCAGTCCCTTCTGGGAAATGATTCAAAGGTTTAATTCATATTATTTCTTTAAATGGTTTTTGTTTTGATTGCATAATGTTTATAAAACCCATTTATCTTTCATGGGTTATATGTTTATGAATCTTGTTTTTTTTCAATGGTTATATTCTTATGAAACCCACTTCTTTTCACGGGTTATGATTTGATGAAATGGTTATGAAACCTATTTATTTTCTATAGGTTATGATGTGATGAAAATTTAATGATACCCATTTCATTTCATCAGTTGTGATTTGATGTTTATAAACCCCTTTTCTTTAAATAGTCATGATACGATAAATTTTTTGTGGCACATGTATGTATGATTTTATTATGTGGAAGGTTAGACCTATATCTCCCTCCAATGAATTGGGTAATAATAACTGTTTTATGAGCTCAAAGGGTACACAGGAGGGAATCCCATTCCCAAAACTAAAGGGTAAATGGGAGGGAATCCCAAGACCAAAAAAAGAGGGCACATGAGAGGTCATCCACATCCCTAAACATGACGGTACATGGGAGGGAATACCCAGCCTAAATCAAGAAGGTACATGGGAGGGAATCCAAATCCCAAAAATAGAAGGGTATATATGAGGGAATCACAAGACCAAAGTAGGTACATAAGTGATTATCCCAATCCTAACATGTTACGAAGTTCTTGGTAGGCATCCTTGAAATAGGGTTTTTATATTCTTATCTGTATTCCATAATTTCATGTCTTTTTTCTATGATATGATTTCATGAATTATGTTATTTATTTCCTTATGATTTATGTTTTATGAACTTCTAAGTTTATTCCATGATTCATGTTTCTGATCTTATTATATGCATGGTATGATCTTTTAATTTTATGAAAACATTCTCATACCCCTATACTCATGTTTATGCTTACATTTCTTCCTTGGTTACCATTAATGAGCATCTTATCTCTCCCATTCATATATTTCTTTCCTTAGGTTATGAAGATATGTATTATGTTTGATGTGTCTAATAATGGTTCTATTCAATATGAACCTAGTGTGAGATAATGTAGCTCATTTATGTACCAGTGTTTACATTTCCATGTTTCCAAAGGCACTAAACAAACACGATCTTCGGGCGTATATTTTTTTAATGTATTAAGTATTCTGCAAAAGTGGTTTAATGTATATGTACATCAAGATATGTTCATTATAATTGGTATTAGAGTGAAGGTTTATTAAACCTTTGGAAACTAGGATGAGAAAAATTTAGTGATATCCCTAGGTATATTTGAAATGATATGTCTAGGGATGCATCTATTGATAAGTATAATGATGAGTTAACATTTAAGAAAATGTCCGGGATTATTAATAAAGGATAGAGTGAGTGGTTAATTAGAAATATATATATGTGTAGATACTATAAGTTGATGTGGCTCTAGCTCAGATGTACCTAAGAGTAACAACTTTGATAAGGTGTTTTGGGCTTGACTCAGCATAACCTGGTATATGAAAATAGGCCTTTCTGCACACTTGGTTTGACACTCCCATGGGATATTAATTAGAAATTTACAAACACTTCATGAATGATCATGAAGTATTTAAATAGAATATGACTATTAATAACCTAGGATAAAAACAAGGGTGTCATATATTAAGGAAGGTGTGAGAACATAGACATCCTATATGTGACATTTCAAGATTATGTGGTTTTCAATTATGATAAATGTTTATCACACTATGACTTATGGGTTTAGTCAATGGAATATTGTTAACATTGAATGTTACAAATGTAGAAAGTATGGGTATGATGCGAATCGATTTCCTAATTGGAAATATCATAAATAGAATTAGAAATGTGGTATGTGTATTAGTTATACTTCTGAAGATAAAGAGATTTAAAATCTCAAGTGAAAGGTATGTGATGTTCTTAAATTTTTTTACATTAAAAATAATAAGCCTGATTAGATTGTGGTTGTGGAACCTTAATACAAGATTTATATTTCATATTATAGGAATGATATATTAAGGAATAAGTTGATGAAGCCCGAGTAATGGTTTATGAATAAGGTTGGATGAATAAAGTTTTTATGTTTTTTAATTTAAAGATTATGTTATATGAATCATGAATTATATAAGTATTTTTAGTATATATTTTCTTTAAGGATTGAAAAGGACATATTTAATGGTGATGAAGACATAGAAAAGTGATTTCTTGAAAGCGTGATATTTTGATTAAGGGAAGGTAACCCATAATTAATGCCTGAAATTGAGATAATTATGTTTAGATAAAGATATGTTGGATATGAATAAGTAAATTGGATAGTAAATATTACCTTGGAACGAATTACCAAGAAATGGTCTATGTCATCAAGGATGAAGTTGACAACTTCTTGTATTTAAATAATTTATCCAGTAATCCTTGAAATAAGTATGCATGAATGTTTCCAAGATAATTTATAGTAATTCATGTTATTAATATGTTTCAAGATAATTTTTGATGAGGGTATTCTCATGTTTGTAATGTGACAACCAAGAGATAATTTTTTATATATGGGGGATCGATGTTAAACTGATTTCTTGACCTTATTTTTAAATCAATGGACTTTCATATTTTTGAATGGTTATAAGGTTAACCATTTATTTAAAGTTTAAGTTAAACATCAGATGGAGTTTGTATGATTAATGTATTATCTCACTATATGAGGATTTATGAATATTTAATAACTTGTGATAGCCCTTTTGTTTTGATAATGATAGATTAAATGACATATCATTCTATTTAGGGATCTCATGATCTATTAGTAAATTAGGAATGTCAGAATTACCTCTATTCCCTAGAGTAAGATATGTAGTTGGAATTGATCAATGAAAAACCAAAGGGAGATATTTTGAAAATGAAAAGGAATGAAATTAAGTAAGTATATCTTCTTGTGAAAGTTCTTCAACTTCAGGAAAAAGGATCTTGAAACCAAATATTTTGTCCTAATAACTTCGTTTCTGATGAATCAGACTGTCCCATAGGTCATCGAAAATTTATGGATTTGTGATTGTTAACATTAAACTAAACATGTTCTCTATTAATATCCATTATATCTTGATGGTTATATTCCTATTTCATGTCAATGTTTTCACTTCCCACTTATGTTATCTTATGTGGCAATCTAGTTATGAGTTACTTTGTATAATCATTGTAGTTCCAACTTATTTTTTTAAAGGAAGTTTTATTTTTCATTTTTATGACATGGGTTTATGTTAAAGGAAATCTCATGTATTAAACCTTTGATAACCCGAAATAATTTTGAGGGTGAAATTCATTTTAAGGGGGTAGAATTTAACATCCTGAGATTTTGTGATTTTTTAAAAATTAAATTAATCTTTCTGATATATTATATTTCACAAAACACTTTATATAGTATTTTATTTACATATATACAATAGAAATATGTTTTACATGTGTTATATGAAAAACCAAGTTGATATTTCACTACACATAACACCAAGATTAGATTACGGTACTCACAACACTAAGTTAGCTTGCATTGCATGGATGACCGAGTTTTACTGCCTTTTAATGGTGAACCTCTTTTAAAACTGAATTTTCACTATTTTAAGAATTTTATTTTCAAAAATAAATATCATTTGTGAATTTATAATTCCAAAATTATCTTTGGGTGACTTTTTGGTAATTTTATGAGAAACTTCAGTTTTTTGAAGAATATTGAAAAATACTGCATTTTAGTTTAAAACCACATTTTCATTTAAATTATTATTAATGGTAAATTAAATTGAAAATTGGTTTCTAAAGTAATAATAGATAAATTATACATATAATAATCCAATTTAGGTCATTATAATCATTTTTATTGAAATTAGATTTAAATACTTATTGAACATTTGAACGATTTTACTTGAAAAACCCGCTTTCTCACCGCATCTGTGGGATTAACATTAAACTTATTTTTTCCACATATGTGATTTCAAATATGAAAAAATGGGTAAAAGTGGTTTTAATAAGTAAAATATTTGTTGTCTAATAATATTAACTTAATTTTTGACAAAAAATATTAGTGAAAGTGATTAAAATTAATTACTGTGATTAAGGTAAAATTAAGCTTAATAAGGTACTAAACGTTAATATTAAGAGCCAAGATGACCTGGACACATGTAAAAAATCCATTTAATACAAATAGTTTTACCAAATAATATATTGTTTCTAATTTTTTGGGTTATTTGGATATTATTAAATAGAAGTGACCTATATAAAAGGTTAAGAAAGGAAAAAAACAAAAGCAGAACTTTCCCAACCTTTAACATTTATAAAAATTTATAATATGTAAAATACATATTATTTTCTGTTAAAAGATAACTTTTAAATATAAATGATTTATTTTAATTATAATAATTTTGAATTAATTTTTAGAGACGATTTAGTAACTTAAAATGCTTAAGAAAAACCAATGTAGTGATTATTTAGTTAATAGTTAACTAAAATAAATGATACTATAAATATTAAAGTGAAGTAAATTGATTGAATTATTAACTTTAATTATTTTTTAGATTAAAATATAATTTTCAGTAGCTTTAAACCTATTATATTTTAATTAAAATATTGTTTTAATATTTTAAAATTAAAAATAAATAAATAATGTCAAATTTGACATTAATGTTATTTTAGAACAAATGATATTTCATTAATTGATTTAAATTTAATAAAAATAATATATTATGTCAAGTGATTTTTAAGTGTTAATAAATATTAAATATTTTCTATTAATGGTCCAATTTATCTTTTATAATTAACATATTGACCCATCGATTGTAAAAACATTGTTAGCACATTCCGGGTTTAAGATGTGTTTTAGCACGTCACATGCATTTGTTTTAAAATTAATTTCCCAAAAACATTGGTTTTTTATTTTAAAAGTAAAATATAATATTAATAATTTATTGGATATACAGTTTCTAATAAATCTCTCTTTATTTTAGTCTTAATGGTTAAATTAGTTAGGTTTCTAAAATTGGATGCTTTAATAAAAACCAAAATGATACAATTCATGAATCTTAGAAGTTAAATATCCATATTTTTAAAATACACATATTTTCATGTTGTCGAGGTTTATGTAGAAAATATTTCCCTTTTACTCCATTATTTTACTATTTTGGAGGCACATTAGAAAAATGATTCCTCCCATTAATGAATACCTTTTGGAATTACAAGAGTGACACTCATCCTCCACTAAAAATGCAAGCACTCTACCCCTTCTTCAAATCTCTCAAACCACATAGGTTCAGAAAATATCTAGACAATAAAATTCTCAAAATCCATTTATTACTCCTTTAAGCCTCCCTTTTTACAAAAATCAATCCATGGAACTCCTTTGGTGACAACCAAAAAGATTTACCCAAAGAAGAGGTAACATCCTTCTTCAAGCACCTTTATTTTATTTTCATTATCCACACCTCCACTCTCCTTATTACAAGCATAAAACTCAAAAAAATATCATAAATGTACTTATATTTTTTTAGGATAAGTTTTACACCTACACTTACAAATACTTCTATCTAATGGGTAACAAACATACTATTTGTGTGTTTGGAAAACTACCACCTCAAAAAATGATGATTGCTTGTTTGTTCCATTCCCACCTTTCATGTTTGAGAATTAAAATGAACATGTTTTTCATATATGATATATATTATATTTATCATGTATTTAATATACGTTAATTATTTTACAATACATATCATTATACTTTCCATTTTGTGTAAATACGATAATTTCGTTGGAGAAAGTGTAGATTACCGCCCCTCAAAGTGATGTGATTAATTCACACTCTACATAGAATGTATGAAGGATGAGTTTATTGAAATTATATTATATATATATGGTATAATATTGATACTTTAATAATGATATAGATATAATATATTCATATATTTTATTTACATTATTTCTTTTAATATGACAATAAAATGGAAGCAGTATTCATGCGTACGTACGACTTACCATCTCTATGAATGGTGCATTCCATTTCATACTAATATATTATATATATTATTATAGTACACATATACTTAATATAAATGATATTTATATCATTTTTTACATTATGGAAATCATTATATAAGAATAAGGACCAAAGATACAACAAATTAATACACATACGTAAACAAAGAGAATATTACCTGAAGTGAAACATTAACATAAAATTATTAATAAATGGGAAATATAATGTCATAATAAACCTTTATATGTTATTAAAAATAATTATTTTTTCTTTGATATATTTATAATAAAATTTTATTTATTATATAGGAGGTTTGAATGAGTGCTAGAGAGTCAAGACAAAAGGTAAGGAAATTTTATCTCATTTTTTATTTCTATGAGATACATGCCTCAATCACCCCTCATTTCATTTCTGTGGTCTATGAAATTAAAATAGTTATATTATATTATTATTATTGTTATTTTTATGGGTATTTATATATCCATTTTATGATATTTATTTCATGGGTTTTATGTTTCAAAAGTTACCAAATTGGTAAAGTAACTTTGTCTCAATTTTCATTCTTTGAGACACATGACAAGTCACGAACCTATATTTTTCTTTGTGGTGTATATAATGACTATTCACATGTTATAACATGAATAAAATTATTTTAATGATATTTTAATCTTCATGTAATTTTATTCTTTCTATACTGAATTAATATTACCAAAATGGTAATAGTTTATTGTTACAATCTCATCATTAATCCACATTGTTTATGATTATGTTTCCATCATTGAAAAATTATAATTCATATATCAATAAATCTCATGAATTTTATTAACACATGGATATTAATATTATATCAATGAAATATTTCCTTTTTTAAACTCTTTGGTACTTAATATAACTAAGAAAATGTTTTTATAAAAATCTGACTATACCTCTCTTTTCGGTCAGAAATCATTGTTCTTTCAAAACCATGATTTCTAGAAATGATTTCAAAATTTTTTAATGTATAAAAAAGTATTTAAAAAATTGTCAATCCTATGTTTTAAAATTATATTCAATTGAATGGGATTCAAATTTTTTTTCATGTTTCTTTTATAAGTTTTCAAGGAAAATGATTTTCAAAAATGTTTTCAAGCTTCTTTTATAAGTTTTCATAGAGAAGGGGTTTTTGATATTTCATTATATTTTATAAAAGTGTCTTAAAAAAATGGGTTTTAAAAAAAATTCAATCTTTATATATACTATTTTAATGTGTTTACAAATAAAAATGTTTTGAATTTTTTTCATTCTTCTTTTATAAGTTTTAAAGTGAAAATGTTTTCAAATGTTTTCTAAACACCGTTGTACATTTTAACTTTTATTTTAAAATAAAATTGTTTTCATAAGGTTTTATGTTTCTAAAATACTTTTTTTTAAAGAAGGAAGTTTATTTTACTGATGAAATGTTTTTTAAAATACATTTCTAAATTATTTTCCATCTATGATGACATTAGTTGATGTTACTTATTCCCTTCTAGGAAATGATTCAATGGTTCCATTCATATTATTTATCTGAATGGTTTATGTTTTGATAGCATAATGTTTATGAAACCTATTTTTATTTCATGGGTTATATGTTTATGAATACCCTTTCTCTTTCATGGGTTATAGGATTATGAAACCCACTTCTTTCCATGGGTTATTATACAATGAAATGGTTATGAAACATATTTATTTTCAATAGGTTATGATGTGACGAAATTTTAATGATACAAATTTCATTTCATGTGTTATGATTTGATGTTTATAAAGCCCATCCCTTTTCATAGGTCATGAAACAATGAATGTTATTTATGATTTTATTATGTGTCGTGTGGGAACTATATCTCCCTCCAATGCACTGGGTAATGATAACTCTTTTCTGAGATTAAAGGTTACATGGGAGGGAATCCTAATATTTAAATAGGAGTCTAAATGGGAGGTAATTCAAAGCCAAAAATAATAGGTTACATGGGAGGGAATCCCAAGTCCGAAATAAGATAGTACGCAGAAGGTAATCCCAATCCTGAAAAAAGAGGGTACATGGGAGGGAATCATAATCCCTAAAATAGGAGGTTACATGAGATGGAATCCTAAGACCAAATCATTTACATGTGTGATTATCCAAAGCCTAACATGTTACAAAGGTCTTGGTTGGGATACTTGTCATATGGTTTTTATATTCTTATATATATTCCACAATTCCTTGTCTTATTCCTATGATATGATTTCATGGCTTATGTTCTTTATTTCCTTATGATTTATGTCTTATGAGATGATAATTGCAACACCCTGACCCCAGAAGCTTAGATCCAATGTATTACTAATTACATTGGCATGTTTAAAAGTAATGAAATCCAAAAGTAATGATACATTAAGTATTCTTGAAGAAACTAGATCCATACATGTAACTTATATTACAATGGGAAAGGTAACAAAATACAATACATAACAAAAACAAAAAAAAAATGCATCCATGAGAACTCAATATATAGTCTCCTCCTCATAACCTATTGAAGGTAAAAAAATGAAAGGAGTGAAATAAAATTATTAGTAAGGGTTACTAATTGTGGAAGCATTAATAAAAAATAACTTAATCAAAAAAAATTTGGCATAGTCAATATGACATGGTGAATAAATGAAAAACAAACCTCATTAATAAACCGAGAATGAAACTGAATCCATAGGTTTTTTCATAGTGAAAAACTCATGGATAATAATAGCTGAAAATGAATAAAGATAATTCTTATTAATTGGAAGTCATTTATCTGGAACATGATACCACTATACCATCGAAATGGTTTAAGTCTGTGGGTAGCAACCTGCCGGATTTTTGGAAACAAACACGAAGGGTTTGTCGCCAACTGATTTGTCTCATGAGACCTGTTGATGCATCAAAAGGCTATTGTAGACCCTGCCAACCACATCAAGTCCCAAGAATTATTTATACAAATATTTAATACAAGTACAATATGCCTTCTTAATATCCGTATAGAGTAGATTATACGGATTCATCAATGTTTCCACAACTAAACCAAAATTCAAAATAAACACCGTATGTAAAAGGTTATATGACTTAAGATAATAATCATATCCCTAAAAATAGAATATGGATATCTAATATATCAAAAATTTCAAATAAAATATGATCTCAAATGGGTAGTGGATACACCACATAAGAAATATTAGGTGCACAATACCGAGTATGTCTCAATGAAAAGGAATGTCAGACAAAGTCCCTTACTACGTTGTAATCAATTGAGTCGTCTGACCAAAAATTAATAACCACCAAATGAATCAAATAATAACATGAATATAAATAGAATAATTATAATTTATATCAAATGGAAGTTAGAAATACACCACATGCAGGAAATAAGTGGCGAACAATGGAAATCTCGTGAAATTTAAAATGAGATAAGAAACCACTTACCTTAAGCCTAGAAGTGTTCTTTGACTGATCTTAATGACCTGAATAATGAACTTTAGACTCATTAATTAATAATTAAATAACCTCATAAACATGAAATTTATTATCTATAACCTTATTAGGTTCATTCATGGCCTTTTTGATGGGTTCAAGAGGTTCCATTTTATTATTTTGGAAGCATTTTCATCCTTGGTTTTCATGATTGGTTTACTTGTATTCATAAATGCAAGTTCATTTGTAATGTGGTTAAGAATACAGAATTGTTAATATATATTATTATTGACATTTAAAGTGATATATTTGATCTTATAATGATTTTATTTACATACCATTAGGATGACTTGTTTGATAAAAGATAACGATAAATGCTTGGTTTACTTGGAGGTTTTTTGCATAATGAACTTGTTTTGTATTATTATTTTGTTTTATGAGTGTTTAAAAATTTTAGAATATTTCATAAGATTAAAAACTTATATTATTATCTATTTAATCCATAAAAATTGTTTCATTAAAATAATTGAATCTGGTAAAAATAATTAAGAACCTGTCATCCTTGAATGTGATAAATTAACACAACTCAGATGGTGTTTTTATTTTTAGTATAAGAGAAGGGGGGGGGGGGAAAGAGATGTTTTGATGAAATATTCCATTATAATAATATAATCATAGTTCAGGTAAGGTACTGTAATTATCATATCATTTTTATGAGGTTATATGAGTAGAGGAAATATAATAAAGGAACTTGAAATAAAAGAAAAAAATGAGAAAACCCTTACAACAATTCGGCAGCCTAACGACGTCACATAAAAATTAATAAAATAGATTGATGAGAGAAATGGGGTCTCTCAAAAATATTACATAATATTTATAGAAAGGTAAATATGGAATGACATATACATACATAATCCAATTTAAAATAAAAGAGAAAATATAAAATGAAAGCTTTAAGAAAAGACAAGGGTAGTAGACTCCCTAACCTTGTAGAGTAACTACCAAAACATGAAGGATGGGACCTTGGGGGCTTGAGGAAACCATGGGATGACTACTAGTGAGGTAAAACTACCAGATATTCTAGGATTATGGATTTTGAATGGATGAAAACGAAGAGATGAGTGGGTATTTATAGTAAATGAGAGGGAGTTTTTTTATTAATTCAAAGGGACACCTCAATAGTGTTTTTTTTTGCAAAACCATGGGGTTTCCCATGGTATCTGCCCATGTTTTTAGCCACTTGGAACACCTAATGTCAAATTTTACTGTAAAAAAGTCTACCATCCTTTTATATTAATTATTACCTCATTATGGTGTCATTAAACTATCAAAAACTCAAAACTGTATTTTTACTATTCACGAAAAATTCAAGTATTTTAGAAAAATATGAAAAATTCACCCTAACCATTTTTTGACATTTAGAATTAAAAAATGAAATCCAATTTTTGAAAATAGTTTTTTAAATATTATTAACTTAATTTTTAAATAAAATCATAATTTATTCCACAATAACAATTTTAAATATTTAACTCATTTTTTAATACCTTGAAAAATTAATCAACACCTCATTACCTTATAACATCAAGAAAATAAAATAATAATATGATTTAATATTTATAAGGGTCATATTACTATTCATAATGGTATTTTACTATTCATCAGGAAAACAAGTTGGGTCTATCAGACCCTAAATAACTTACTGATCACAACCGTAGATTACCATTTTTTGAAATTCAAAACAGAGATGTGGGAAATTTAAGTTTAATGGCTAGGTTATGAAATTCTCCTATAAATAAAAAAGGGTTGTTTTAGAGAGACTCAGTGCTTCATTCAATATAGGATATCTAATGAATTTATAGTATTTAAGAGAAACATACAAAAAAATGTTTGGGGTGTTATATTATTCTCACCTCCATAAATTTCTTCCTTGATTTTTTTACATATAAATACATTAAAAAAGTTGTGGGTGGTTCTTGTTTATAAAATCCTAAGTTTCCCACATCACCTTATCCATTTTTGGGTTTCTCCTAAGAACATTTACTAGACTAGTTGTGTGATTTCTCAATACCTGCTCCCTTGTGTCAAGGATCTCGACAGGGTCTTCACAGTATGAAAAATCTGGTTCCAACTCTATTTATTCATAGGTGAGTACATGAATTGGGTATGGCATGTATTTCTTTAATAATGACATATTAAACACATTATTAACTTTTTAGAGACTTGGTGGAATTGCTAAACGGTAAGCTACAGTTCCGATCCTTTTTGTAATTTCAAACTGTTCGATGTACCTGTGGCTTAGTTTCCCTTTCTTAACGAACCGTAAGACACCCTTCCATAGAGATACTTTTAGAAATAGATGATATCCTAATTGAAATGCTAAATATATTCTATAGTTGTCATCATAACTCTTTTTGTCCACTTTGGGATGACTTAATATGTTCCTGAATTGTATTTACATTTTCAGTTGTATCTTCGATAAGTTCTGGGCCTAAAGGCTTCCTCTTTCCAAATTCATCCCAACAAGTTGGAGTTCGAGAACTCTTACCATATGATGATTCAAATAGAGCCATTTTAATTCTATAATGGAAACTATAATTGTAGTCAAATTCCAAAAAAGTTAAGTATTAATCCCACATACTTTGAAAGTCAAGAGAGCATGATATCAACTGGTCTTCTAATCTTTTAATAGTCCTTTTACACTGTCCATCAGTTCAGGGGTGATAAGCAGTACTCATATGAAGCTCAATATCCAAAGCCTTCTGGATAATTTTCCAAAATTTTGATGTAAACTAAGAACTCAATCAGACACAATCAATAGAGTTTCACCATGTAGTCTTAAAATTCATTAATATAAAGGCTTTCTAGGAACTCAAGTGGTAAATCTTCTCTTATAGCATGAAAATATGCCTATTTTGTGAGTCGATTAATAATTACCCATATTGCATCATTCCTTCTAGGTGTCCTTGGTAGTTCTGTGAAAAAATCCATTGTAATATCATCCCACTTCTACATAGGAATTGGTAGAGGTTGCATCACCCCTCTAGGATATTGTCTCTCTGCCTTCACTTGTTAAAAACTAGAAATCTTGACATGTAGTTAACAGTTTATTGCTTCATATTATCCCAGAAAAAATGTTATTTTAGATCTCTATACATCTTAGTGATACTAGGGTTTATAGAAAAATTTGATCTATGAGCATCATCTAATAGTTCCCTTTTTAGCTCAGGTACATATGGAATGCATAACCTTTTCCCAAATTCAGAAATCCTTCCTTATACACGAAGTCTGCTAATCTTCTATCCTTAACAACATTAATTTTCTTTTTTATATTTCCATCACCAGATTTTTTAGCTTTTATCTTCTTTAGTAAATATGGTTTAGCAATCATTTTAACGAGGAAATATATTTCCCATTCCTTAACAATTCCCATATCCATATTTAGTAGATCCATGAATATAGGATCTATTAGTATTTTTATTTGGGTTAGAAGTCCAAGATCTTTCTTACTTAATTCATATGCCACCTTATTTTCCTTTCCTAGGTGATAGTATATTGAAAAATAATAATCTTTGAGTAACTCGAGATATCTCCATTTCCTCAATTTTGATTTCTTTATATGGAAAAATGTATTTCAAACTATTGTGATATGTATATATCTCACATCTTTCACCGTAGAGATAATGTCTCGATATTTTTAGAGCAGTGATTACAATTTCTAACTCATTATCATGAGTTGGTTAATTTTTCCCCCGAGTGATTAACTTCCTTGATTCATAAGTAATAACTTTATCATTTTTTATAAGGACACAACCCAGTCCATTCTTTGATGCATCAGTGTATATAAAAAATCCATCATTTCCAGATAGAAGAATCAAACTTAGAGCATTGACCAATGTTCTCTTCAATTATTCAAAGAATATTGTAAATTATTTCATCCATAAAAAATTAACCTCTTTACATGTGATATTGGTTAGCAGGTTAGATAGTCAGGAAAAATTTTGAATGAAACACCAAAAGTAACTTGCTAAGACAATAAAACTGTGTACATCAGTTATGTTCGTTGGTGTGGGCCATTCTTGGATTGCCTCTATCTTCGTAGGATCAACTAAGATTCCATCCTTAGAGAAAATATAGCCAAGAAAAGAAATTTATTGAAGCCAAAATTCACACTTTTAATCATCCCAAATAATTCATTCCTTCTACGAGCTTTCAGAATAATCCACAAGTGATTATCATGGTCTTCATTGCTTTTAGAGTATAACAGTATATTATTGACAATACCCCAACAAAGTCATCAAGAGATTCTGTGAAAACTCTATTCATTAAATCCATGAAAACAGAGGGTGCATTAGTTAGTCCATCAGGAAATACTGTATCCTCGTAATGACCATACCTGGTTCGAAATGCTATTTTTGGAATGTATTCCTTCATCATAAGCAATTGGTGATATCCAGATCGAAGGTCAGTCTTTAAAAAATATTTTGTTCCATGAATTTAATCAAATAAATAATCAATTCGTGGGGGATTATACTTATTCTTTATTGTAATAGCATTGATTTCCCTATAATCAATGCATAGCCTCATGGGTCCATCTTTCTTCTAGACAAAGAGGACATGTGATCCTCATGGAGAAACACTAGGTTGAATAAATCCTACGTCACTCAACTCCTCTAGTTGTTTTTTTAGATCAACTAATTCCATAGTGTCCATTCTATAGGAAGTCTTTGATATAGTTCTTTCACTAGGAATTAAATCAATAGAGAACTCAATATCCCACTCTAGAGGATGTCCAGGTAAATCGTATGGGAATACGTCAAAGTATACTTGAACTATATATACATCTTCAATTTGAAGATTTCTTTCCTCTCCCATATACATTGAGTTCTATTCCTCTTCAAGAATTTCATTTAGTAGAGATACTGGGTGTGGATCTAGATAAGAATCAGATGGTGAGGTTTTTCCTCTAAAGATAAGGGATTCCACACCATTTTCAAAAATTGTAACTTCCTTCTTCTTGCAATCGAAATTTGCATCATAATTTGATTTCCGATTCATATGAATAATTATATCAAAGTAAATCATTGGTAAGTTGATAATTTTAGAAATTAAATCACGTTTATGTGTCATGAGGGGGACTAATCAACATTCCTTTGATGCAATGATACATCTCATAGGTGTTTTTCCTAACAACTCCTTTACTAAATCAAATTGGACATATCTAATTTTCTGGGAAAACTGGTAAGATATAAATAAATGAAATGATCTAGAATCAAATAATTCATTGTCTATGTTTGAGGAAACAATTAAAGTACCTACCACTACATAATTAGGAACTTCAACCTCTACAGTTGTAATCACATAAGCTTTCCCTTAGTCTCGTGTCCTTTTTTGAGTAAAGTTTCCTTGGGGCTTAGGAAACTCATTTTTATAGTGTTCCATATCTCTACAATTGTAGCATAGAATATCACTGAATTTTTTCTTCCCCTAGCATTCACTATATCTATGACCCTTGTATCCACACCTATAGTAGCCTCCCATTCCTTTCAATAATTTCATAGGATGATTCTTTCCACATTTCTCGCATAATGGGAATTACATCATTAACTTTTTCTTATTTTGTGCTTAATATTTTCCATGGTTATTAGAGTACCAATTCTTATCTTGGTTTCCATTGAAAAAATTTGATCTAACAAATTTCTTCTCTATTTTGATGGCACTTAATACAATTTCATCACATGATGAAAATGTTTGAGGAGCTGGTGTCCTTTGAAGACCTGGCTTAAGACCTTAAAACAAATGATCAATCTTGTATTCTGAGTCATGTATATAATCTATGGAATACCTAGAGAGTCTTGTGATGGAAGCCTCATACTCTACAACAATATCCTCTTCCCTTTGCTATAAGCCAAGGAATTTGTTCTTCATTTCGGTTCATTTATCATGAGGGAAATATTTGTCGAAGAATATTTCCCTAAAAGTTCTCCATCACATATCTTCTATTTCTTCGAATTTTGTGGTATTTTGGATCAATGAACACCAATTATTAGCATCACCCTTGAGACAATACACTAACATCACTACCTTTTCATTTTCATTTCATCTTAATCCATGAATATATTTTCTAGGGAGTTGATCCACTGCTTAGATACCACAAGATTAATAGTCCCACTAAAAGATGGGGGCTTATGCCGCTGAAACGATCCAAAAAATTTATAGCGTGGTTATTTGTCACAACCTGAGTAAGTCATCCCAATATGGTCATGATCTTATCTTCTCCAACATTGACTGTGTTGAATTGATCAGTGGGGAAATCCCTACATTGTCCATGAGTATTGATTTCCATTCTTCAATTAGGCTCCATTTCTAAATAATTAAATACAATAGATTATGTTATGAATCATAATTTATAATCTCAACTAGAAAATTACTAAGCATAAATTTAAATTAAATGCATAGATAATCTCATAAAAATGGTTTCTGTTAAGGAAAAATTTACATTCAAATACTTCATAATGGATTATAAAGAAACTGTGAATTATCCTAAGCATAAACCCCAGGATAGTCAGAACAAGAGTGCATTAAAGCCCTTTTTTATGCACCAGGATACCCCGGGTTAAGCCTAAAACTCTTTGTTAGATTTTTCACTACTAGGTACATCTATTACAGAGCCACCTCTACCAATTTGTATCCAAATAGGGATGTATTTTCTAGAATATCCACATAATACATTCCTTACCAAAATACCAGGATTCTATTGTATTTTTATACCTAAATAATATCTTAGGGTTTCATTCCCTAATATAATTTTTCTAAAAATAGTTTCCATGTTTTATACTAAACTTTCTGTTGACACCAATTGTAACACCCCGACCCTAGAAGCTCAGAGATGGTGCATTACTAGTTACATTGAAATTGTTAAAAGGAAATAAACCCTGAAGGAACAATTAGTTTAGTAGTATTGAAGAAACTAGATCCATACATGAAACTTATATTATAACGGGAAAGGTAACAAAATACAATACATAACAAAAACTAAAAAACTGCATCCATGAGAACTCAATATATGGTCTCCTTCTCATAACCTATTGAAGGAAAAAAAATGAAAGGGGTGAGATCAAATTCTCAATAAGGGTTACTAATACCAGAATCACAAATCAATAATAATTGAATCATAAACAATTTGTAATAGTCAACATGGTGTGGTGAATAAATGAAAAACACATTCCATCAATAAATTGAGAATGAAACTACATCCATAGGTTTTTTCATATTGAAAACCTCATGGATTGTAATAGTTGAAAATGAATAAATAGAATGCTTATTAATTAGATATCACGAATCTGGCACATGATACAACTATAACATTGAAATGGTTTGAGTTTGTTGGTAAAAACCCATCTGTTTTTTGGAAACAAAGATAAAGGGTTTGTCTCCAACTGATTTGTCTCATGAGCCCTGTCGATGCATCAAGGGGATATAGAGGGCCCACCCATCGCTAAAAGTCCCAAGAATTTTTTATACATATATTTAATATAATTAAAATATTCCTTCTCAATATCCGTATAGAGTAGATGATACAGATTCATCAATGTTTCTATAGTTAAAAACAACATTCCAAATAAACACCATATGTAAAAGGGTATACGACTTAAGATAATAATCATATCCATGAAAAAAGAATATGGATGTATAATATATGTAAAATTTCAAATGAAAAATGATCTCAAATGGTAAGTGGATACACCACATAAAAATATTAGTTGCACAATACCAAGTAAGTCTCAATTAAATGGAAATTGAGAGAAAGTCCCATACTACATTGTAATCAATTGAGTCGTATGACAAAAAATTAATAACCACCAAATAAATCACAGAATACCATGAATATATAAAATGGTAGTACACAATACACCACATGTGGGAAATAAGTGATGAACAATGGAAATATAATAGAATTAAAAGTGAGATAAGAAACCCCTTACCTTAAGCCTGGAAGTGTTCTTTGACTAATCTTAATGACCTGAATAATGAAATTTAGACTCACTAATTAACAAGTCCAGAACTTCATAAATCTGGAATTTATTTCTTATAACCTTATTAGGTTCATTAATGGATTTTTTGATGCATATACAAAATACGGATATGTATTTATCCCACATATTGTATTCAGGTACTGATAGAACGCATAACCTTTTCCCAAATTTCACAACTCCTTCCTTTTAAATGAAGAATGCCAATCTTCGATCCTTAACATCATTAATTTTCTTGTGTAGATTATCATCATCAGACTGAGAGATTTTATCTTCTCTAGTAAATATGGTTTATAAATCATTTTAAAGAGGAAATATGTTTCCACTTACTTATCAATTCTTATATCCATCTTTATTATATCCATGAATATAGGATCTCTCTGAATCCTTATTTGGGTTAGAAGTCCATGATCTTTTATACTTAATGAACCTTCCACCTTATTTTCCTTTCCTAGGAGATAGTGTATTGAAGAATCATAATCTTTGAGTAACATGAGCCTTCTAATTTGCCTCATATTGAGTTCTTTCTACGTAAAAATGTATTTCAAACTCTTATGATCCATATATATCTCACGTCTTTCACCATAGAGATAATGTATCCATATTTTCAGAGAAAATACAACAACTTCTTACTCAAGATCATGATTTGGGTAATTTTTTTCATGATTCTTAAACTACCTTGATACATATGTAATAACATTATCATTTTGCATAAGGACGTAAGCCAGTCCATTCTATGATGCATCACTTTATATCACAAATCCATCATTTACAGATGGAAGAGTCAAAATTGGAGAATTGGCTAATATTATCTTGAATTATTCAAATAATTATGTACATTATTTCATCCCTTTAAAATTAATCCATTTACATGTCAGCTTGTTTAGTGGGTTAGCCAGTCATGTGAAATTCTGAATGAAACGCCGATAGTAACCTGTTAAGCCAGTAAAACTGCGTACCTCCGTTATGTTCATTAGTGTGGGACATTCATGGATTGAATTTGTCGTCATAGTATCAACTAAGATTCAATACTTAGAGAAAATATGGCTAAGAAAGACAATTGATTGATTCCAAAATTCATACTTTCTAAACTTCCAATACAAATTTATTTCTTATAAGAGTTTTCAGAATAATCCACAAGTGATTCTCATGGTCTTCATAACTTTTGGATTATATGAGGATATCATCGATAAATGAAACAAAAGATACATCAAGATATTCCTTTAAAACTCTATTCATTAAATCCATGATATTATAGTGTGCCTTAGTTAGTCTAAAAGGATTTACTATAAACTCGTAATGCCCATACCTGGTTCGAAATGCAATTTTTTGAAAGTCTTCTTGCCCCACAAGAAATTGATGTTATCCAGATTGAAGGTCAATCGTCAAAAATTCTATGCTCCATAAATTTGATCAAATAAATCACCAATTTGGGGAAGAGGATACTTATTATTTATTTTAATAACATTTATTTCCTTGTAATTAATGGATGGACTCAAGGATCCATATTTCTTATTGATAAAGTGGACATGGGATCCCCATAGAGAAACACTAGGTCATATAAATCCTTTGTCACTAAATTCCTCTAGTTGTTTCTTTATCTCTACTAATTTCACAGTGGATATTCTATAGAGATTCATTGATATAGGTCTTACAACAGGAATTAAATAAATAGAGAACTCAACTTCCCGCTCTAGAGGATGTCTAGGTAAATCATCTGGAAATACATCAATGTATTCTTGCACTATATGTACATCTTTAATTTGGATATTTATTTCCTCTCCCATAGATATTGGGTTCTCCCCCCCTCTAATAATTTCATTCTAGTATAGCTACTAGAGGTTGTTCTAGATAAGAATCAGATGGCGTGGTTTCTGCTATAAAGATAAGGGATTATATACCATTTTTAAAAATTGTAACTTCCTTCTTCTTTCAATAGATCTTAACATCATAATTTGATATCCAATTCATACCAAGAATTATATCAAACTCAATCATTAGTATGATAATAATATTAGCAAATAAATCATGTTTATGAGTCATGAGGGGTATTGATCAACATGCCTTTGTTGTAATGATACACTCCTAGGTGCTTTGACTGACAACTCCTTTTTTAAATCAAATTGGATATGTATAATTTTCATGGAAAACTGGGAAGATATAAATGAATGTGATGATAGAAAATGAAATAATTCATTTTATATGTTTGAAGATACAATTGAAGTACCTGGACCAACTCATTAGGAACTTAAACCTCTGCAGTTGTAATCGCATAAGCTTTCCCTTGGTCTCGTGGCCTTTTTAGGCACGATTCATTGGCGTTTAGGACACTCATTTTCATAGGGTCCCATCTATCTACAATTGTGGAATTAAATATCATTTACTATTTTCTTCCCCTTCCATTCAATAGATAAATAATCCTTTTCTTCACACATATAACAGTCTACCATGCCTTTTAAAAATTTCCCAGGATGATTCTTTCCACAGTTCTAGCATAATGGGAATTTCTTCATTCCCTTATTCTTATTTGGGGATTCACCTTTTCCATGGTTATCATATTACCACTTCTTATCTTGGTTTCCCTTAAACAAATTTGATCTAGCAAATTCCTTCTCTATTTTGATGGCACTTAATAAAATTTCATAATATAATGAAAATGTTTGAGAAGATAGTGTCATTCAAAGACTTTCCTTAAGAACATCAAAGAAATTATCAATATTGTCTTCTAAGTCACGTATGTAATATATGGAAAACATGGATAGTCTTGTGAAGGTAGTCTCCTACTCTGAAACACTATCTTCTTCCATTTTATTTAAGCCAAGGAATTTCCTCTTCATTTTGGTTTGTTGCCCATGAGGGAAATATTTGTTGAATAATATTTCCATAAAATGCATCCATCCCATAACTTATTTTTCTTCTTCCTCTGTGGTATTATGGATTAAGGACCACCATTAATCAATATCACCCTTGATACAATACACTACCAGAACTACCTTTTCATTTTCATTGCATATTAACGCCATGAATATATTTTCAAGGGACTTGATAAACTAATCTTCCACCACTAGATTAGTAGTCCCATTAAAATATGGGGGATTCTTCTTCATGAAATGATCCAACATAGGTGTAGCATGGTTATTCGTTACAACCTGAGTATGTTTTCTCAATATGGTCATGATCGGATCCGTTCCAACATTGACTGTGTTGACTTTCTCAGTGGGGAAATCCCTAAATTGTCCATGAGTATTGATTCCCCTTCTTCCATTAGGTTCTATTTCTAAACAATGGCATGCACTAGATTAGGTTATGAATCTTAATTTATAATCTCAACTAGAAAATTACTTAGCATAAATTGAAATTTTATTCATAGATAATATCATAAACCTAGTTTCTCTTGAGGAAAAGTTTACATTCCAATCCTTCATAATGGATTGTAAATAAATTTTTAATTATCCTAAGTATATCCCCTGGGAGTGTCAGACCAAGAGTGTAACAATTCCCATTTTCATGCACTAGGATACCCCATGTCAAGCCCGAAACTCCTTGTCAGAGCTTTCACTCCTAGGCACATATGTTCCAGAGCCACCTCTACTTATTTGTGTCCAGACATGGATGTATTTTCTATAAATATCCACATAATATATTCGTTACTAAAATACCTAGATGATATTTTTTGTTTATCCTCAAATCATACCTTAGGGTTTCATTCCCTAATGTAATATTTCTAAATATAGTTTCCACGTTTGCTACTAAACTTGATTGGATACCAACTATATCACCACGACGTCAGAAGCTCAGAGCCTGTGCATTAAAAATTACATTGGAATTGTTAAAAGGAATGAAATACCAAAGGAAAATTAGTTTAGTGGTATTAAAGATATAAGATCAATACATGTAACATATATTACAATGGGAAAGGTAACACAATACAATAAGTAAAAAAACCTAAAAAATAGCATCCATAAGAAATAAATATATGGTCTCCTCCTCATAATCTGTTGAAGGTAAAAAAATGAAAGGGGTGAGATCAAATTACCAATAAGGTTAATAATAGTGTAATCATGAATCAACAATAACTAAATCATAAAAAATTTGGTATTGTCAATATGGAATGGCGAATAAATGAAAAACACACGCCATTAACAAACTGAGAATGAAACTGCATCCATAGGTTTTGTCATAGTGAAAACTATATGGATAGTAATAGAGGAAAATGAATAAATAGAATTATTATTAATTGGACATCATGTATCTGGAACATGATACCACTATATAGTTGAAATTATTTAAGTATGTGGGTAGAAACCCGTCTGATTTTTGTAAACAAACATGAAGGGTTTGTCGCCAACTGATTTTTCTCATGAGACCTACCAATGCATCGAGGGGATATAGTGGGCCATTAACGTCACTAAAAGTCCCAAAAATTATTTATACATTTATTTAATACAAGTATAATATTCCTTCTAAATATCCGTATAGAGTAGAGGATACAGATTCATCAATGTTTCCAATGTTAAAACAACATTCCAAATAAATACCATATGTAAAAGGGTATACGGGTTAAGAAAATAATCATATCCATGAAAAAAATATGGATATATAATATATATACAATTTAAAATGAAAATTTATCTCAAATGGTTAGTGGATAAACCACATAAGAAATATTAGGTGCACAATACCAAGAAAGTATCAATGAAATGGAAATTGATACATTGTCCATTACTACGTTGTTTTTAATTGAGTCTTATGAAAAAAAATTAATAACCACCAAATGAATCACAAAATACCATGAATATAAATATAATAAAGATAATTTATATCATGTTTCAGCACACAATACACCACATGTAGGAAATAAGTGGCGAACAATGGAAATCTAATGGAATTAAAAGTGAGATAAGAAACCCATTACCTTAAGCCTAGAAGTGTTCTTTGACTGGTCTTAATGACCTGAATTATGAAATTTAGACTCAATAATTAATACATCTAGAACCTAATAAACATTCAATTTATTTCTTATATCCTTATTAGGTTCATTCATGGCCTTTTTGTTGGGTTCTAGAGGTTTGATTTTATTATTTTGGAATCATTTTCATCCTTGGTTTTCATGATCAGTTCACTTATATTCATGAATGAAAGTTCATTTGTAATGTGGATAATAATATAGAATTGTTAATATATATTACTATTGAAATTTAAATATATATAAATGATCTTATAATGATTTTGGTTACATTCTATGAGGATGACTTGTTTGATAAAATATAATGATAAACACTTGGTTTACTTTACTGTTTTGTGCATAATGGACTTGTTTTATATTATTATTTTGCTTTATGAGTGTGTAAGGATTATAGAATATTTCATATGATGAAAAACTTATGCTATAATTTGTTTCATCCATAAAAATGGTTTCATGAACAGAATTTAATCTCATAATAATAATTGAGAACCCGTCTTCCTTGAATGTGACAACACATCTCAGATGGTGTTTTCATTTTTAGTATAAGAGGAGGGGGAAAAGAGAGATGATGATGAAATATTACATTAGAATAGTAAAATTCAAGTTCATGTAAGGTAGTGGAATTATCATAGAATTTTTATGAGGGTACATGAGTAAAGAAAAGAAAATAAAAGAATAAAATAAAACTCAAAATAAAAGAAAAATTCAGAAATCCCTCTTGAAAATTCAACAACCTAACAACGTCACCTAAAAATTCATAAAATAGATTGATGAGAGAAAGGGGGTATTTAATAAATCTTAATAAATATGGACATAAATGGGAATATTTTATTACATTTTCATATAAAATTAAATTTAAAATAAAAGAGAAAACATAAAATGAAAGCTTTAAGAAAAGAGAAGGGTGGTAGATTCCCTTAACTTGTAGAGTAACTCCCAAAACATGAAGGTTGGGACATTGGGGGATTGATGACACCATGGGATTACTAATAGGGAGTTAAAACTACTATAGCTTCAAGGATTATTGATTTGGAACAAAAAAAACGAAGGTATGAGTGGGTATTTATAGTAAATGAGATTGAGTTTTTTATTAATTTAACGGGACACCTCATTAGTGGGTTTTGAAAAACCATGGGCTTGAACTTGGTTTTTTCCCATGGTTTTTTTTTCACATGGGACAACTTATATCATATTTTACTATACAAAAGTCGTCCAGTCATTTATACTAATTATTAGAGCATTATGATGTCATTAAACTATCAAAAACTCAAAACTGTCTTTTTACTATTCATGAAAAATTAAAGTATTTTAGAAAAATCCCAAAAATTAACCAAAACCATTTCTCAACATGTAGAATTAAAAAATGAAATAAAATTTTCGAAAATAATTTTTGAAATATTATTAATTTAATTTTTAAATAAAATCATAATTTATTCAAAAATAACCATTTTAAATCTATAACTAATTTTTAATACCTTAAAAAATTAATCAAAATCTCATTACCTTATAACCTCAAGAAAATAAAATAATAATATTATTTACTATTTATAAGGGCCATATTACTATTCCTAAGGATATGTTACTATTCATCAAAAAAAGTTGGATCTATGAGACTCCAAATAACTTACAGATCACAACCATAGATGACAGTTTTTTGAAATTCAAAACACAGATGTGGAAAATTTGAGTTTAAAGGATAGGTTATGATATTCTTCTCTAAATAAACAAGTATTGTTTCATAGAGAATCAGCGCTTCCTTCAATATAGGCTATCTAATGAATTTAAGTTATTTAAGCGAAACATACCAAAAATATTTTGGGATGTTATAATAATCATTATGCCATGATTCATGTTTAAGATCTTATTATATGTAGGGTATGATCTTCTAATTCTATTACCATGTTCTCATACCACTATGATCATGGTTATGCTTACATGTCTCCCTTATTTACCTTTACTGAGCATCTGATCTCACCCCTTCATATGTTTTCATCCCTAGTTTATGAAGATATGTATTATATTTGATGTGTCTAAGAAGGGTTATATTAAAGAAGAACCCAGTGTGAGATAATGTATCTTAGTTATGTATGAGTGTTTATGTTTCCTAGTTTCCAAAGGCACAAAACTAATACAGTCTTTGAGAGTCTGTTTTTGTAATATATTAAGTATTCAAAAAAATTGATGCAATTTCAATTTACATAAATATCAAATCATTATGCTTTGAATAATGTAATATGTTGGAGGATACGTTTAATGAACTTAATGATAAATATAAAAGTTTAAAGAAGAACCATGCCTTGTTTTCTCACTTTAAAATAGATATTAGTGTAGAGAAGGATAAAAATCATCAATCTATAAAATAAAACAACCAATTAAAATTATACAATGAGTAATTAAAAAATTATTTGAAACTATTTACAAATAGAAGAAATAATTTGACCTAGATTATTGGACGGAAAATTGAACATAAATATTGAACTGGAATAGGATATCATCAGTGGAAAATAAATATTATTAAAAATAAATTTATTCCTAGATCCAGTTATATATATATTCTGTTACTAGTTTTTTATTCTTCCAAGCCAAACAAAGTCTTTATTTTAAAAATTCTCAGATCTTCCTATAAGATACCTTTTAAAAAATTATTAATTCCAAAAGCTCTTATTATTAACATCTATGTATGCAAGAAAATTTGGGTACTAATATAATTTTTGGTTTAAAATCTATTTTTTGGACACCTTCTTGAAAAACTCCAGCAATCACTTATAATATCTTGAAAGTGGATTCTCTAGAAACATTATTGTGGATTATTCAAGTTTGATGAACATAATCATGGTTAATGGTGGACATGTCACCTTCAGTGAAAATTCCAAAGGGAAGATAATTAGACTTAGACAAATTGGTAATTCTAGTACTATATTAATTTCTAAAGTTTTATTTATAGAAGGATTGAATTAAAATCTGATAGTCATTTCAATCAATGTGATGATAGATATCATTTTAAATTTAAAAATAATGCATGTAATGCTTTTTATTCTAAAAAATATATAGTTTTCACTTCTTTAATAAATGATAATGCATGTGCTGTTAATTTAGATTCCTTGTTTTCTTAATTTTTTTGGGTCAAAGTGACTTTCATAAAGAATATTGGGTTTGGAATATGATACTAGGACATTAAAATATTCATTCACATAGAAACCTAACTATGAAAGGGTTAGTCAAGGGTCTACCTAAATTAGAATTCCCAAATGATAATGTCTATAACCTATATCAAAAGGGAAATAACACAAAATATATTTTATATCAATGAAATAATTATCAACTTATCAACCCCTAGAGTTGGTTTATATAAATTTTTTTAGAACCTTTATATTTTATAGATTGAATGGGAAGTACTATGTTTATGTCCTAGTAGATGACTTTTATAGATATAATTGGTTATTATTTTCAGCTCACAAAAGTGAATATTGTTCCAATTTTCCTATGTATACTAAATATATTGAATATTTGAGTGAACTTAAAATTAATAACTTAAGAATTGATCATGGATGTGAGTTTGAAAATCAATATTTTGAATCACTATACTCACAAAATGGATATAATCATAGAGTTTTTCCTCATAGGACCCTACAATTGAATGGCGTATTATAAAAAAAATTAAAAACCTTTGATAAATATTGTAAACCGTGCTAAATGAATATGATATAGCAATTTACTTTTGGGAAGAAATTGTGAATACAACTTGTTACATAATCAAAAGAGTTTTCATTATACCTCTCTTAAAAAGAACCCCATATTAATTATAGAATGAAATAAAACCAGAGGTTAATTAATTAATAGTTTCTGGTTAGTATGTCTTTATTTTCAATTCAAATGATAATCTTAAAAATTTTGAATCCAAGAGTGATGAAAATTGTTTCTTTGGATATTGAACAACTAGTAAGTATTATAGGGTATTTGATGACATGAAAAATATTATGGAGGAATTTTTTCCTATAAAATTTGATGATGTAGAATGACATGAGTCTAATACCCCTTTAGAAAACCTTGAAGATGATCTTTATAATATAAATATAAATTCCGAACTTTCTGATAGATCTGTGAAATGAAAAGAAAAATAATCCAACTCTGATGAACTTCTTAAACCTAAACCTATAGAGGATAATGAGATATCCAGCTCTATGTTTCCTAGACCTCTTTAGACTCATATATAACATCCCTTAGATACTATAGTTAGAGACCTTATCTTATAAATTAAGTTGAAAATCAAGATTTCTTAACCCATTTTGAACCAAAGAACATCAATAATGTAATTAATGATGAATCGTAGTAAATAGGAATACAAGAAGAACATAATCATTTTGAAACAAATAAAGTATGGGAACTTGTGGAAAGATCGAAAGGCATTCTGACCATTTCCATATAATGGGTATTTCGAAATATAGTCAATGAGTCATGAACTATAGTTTAAAAAAATATTTATTGGTTGCACAAGGATATATTCACGAAGTGGGTATTGACTATGAAGAATAATTTTCACCAGTAAGAGGTTTGAATCCATTAGAATACTACTTTTCATGAATGGAACATTTTAATTTCAAAATATATCAGATAAATGTTAAAATAGATTTCGTAAATAGTTATATAGTAAATGATGTTTTTTTGATCAACCCCCTGGATTTCAAAATATACATATTAAAAAACATATATTTAAGTTAATAAACAATTTATATGGTTTTAAAAAAATCTCCTAGAGATTGGTATGATATTCTAAGCACTTTGCTTATTTCTGAAGGTGTTTCAAGATGAATAAATCACCCTACTTTAATTATAAAAAAAATTAAAATAATTTTTAGTTTTAAAATTTTATTTTGATGATATACTTTTTTAGATCTTCTAAAAATTATTTGTGTACTGAATTTTCAAAAATTATACAAAGTGAATTTGAAAAAAGTTTAATGGGTGAACTTAAATTATTTCTTGGTTTTCAAACTTTTTCATGTAAAGATGGAATTATTTTAAGTCAAAGAACATAAACCAAATACCATTTAAAACATTTTGTTATGGATAACAAAAAAGCAGTGATACTCCCATGAGTAAAACCTATAAGTTGGATCTTGATGAAACTGGGAAATCAATGGATCAAACCAATTATAGAGGTATGATTGGAATTATACTATATTTGACTGCTATGCATCCATATATTATGTTTAGTGTATATATGTGTTCCCATTTTCAGAGTTATCCCAAAGAATCTCATTTTCTTGCTATCAAGATAATTCTTAAATGCCTCAAGTATACAACCAATATAGGACTATTCTATCTTAGATAATTAGAAATTTATTTATTGAGTTATTAAGATACAAATTTTTCTACTAGTAAATTAGTTAAAATCTTCACCTCTGGAGTATGTAACCTTTTGGGAAATTCACTAGTTTCATAGTTTATTAAAAATAATTTTTTTTTCAGTTTTTACTAGTGAGGATGAGTATATAACTGTAAGAATAATTTTTGTACATATTATGTGGATGAAACACTATTTACTAGACTATAGATATAAATTTATACATTTCTTTAGAAATTGTTATAATATAATTGAAATGAATATCACTAAGAATCCAATATCTCATTCTAGGATGAAGCATATTGATATAAAACATCAATTTTTGAGAGATAATTTTCAAAAAGGGGATATAACTCTTGAATTGATTAGAACTGAACATCATCTTACTGGAATTTTTATAATCCTTTGAATTATGAGAGATTAAGCTATATTATACATGAACTATGAATATAAAAATTTGCCAAATTCTTTTTCATCAATCTACTTTTTAAAAGATATCTGCTATTGGTGACATACCATTGGTGATCCACCATTGGTGATCTACCATTTATGATATAATGTTGGTGATCCACCATTGGTGATCTACCATTGGTGATAAACTATTAGGGATTCACCATTTTAAGATCTACCATTCATGTATTTTTAACTATCTCTTACAACATCTATTTTATATGATTGATTTTGATATAATTTTGATATATATTTTATTCTAATTTTGAATTATAAATCCCTAAATGATAAAAATGACATTATATTGGATTTTGGGAACTCTCTCACTCACTCCTACCTTCAAACCTTTCATATTAATTTCTATCGCAACTTTAAAACCTCCTTGAATTCTCCCTTATCCTATTGTATCAATTAAATGGTGAGAGTGAAACAGGCCTCAATTTTGTCTCCTAAAAGATCTTGACCCATGAATAATTCTTTTGGTGAATCTATCCAAACTATTTCCAACAAATTGAAGAACCCATAACTCTCGACTCGAGTATTTGTTTCTGAAAAACTGATAGATGCTTAATGGTTGGATTTGAGAAAACATTTAATGATAAATGTGACCCCGAACCAAGGATGTATAGAATAGTTTTCAAGGAATGATTAAACATTCATTCCTATGCAGGTTCACTAGTTCTAACAGTATGCAGAGTGTGAATTCTTTGAAAAGAAAGATTTTATTAGTAGTATGATCAATGGTAATTAAGTATTATTTTCATCGAAGAAATGATCCGTTTTAATTAATGTACATCATACATGTATTTTTTATGATTTTCAAGGTTCAATTCCCCGTAATTGTTAGTTTTTCATTTATGAGGATGCTTTTATGTAGTAAATTAGATATGTTTTAGTAAGAAGAACCACTACTGTAGATCTTGATGGAGAGTGTAGGTTTCTATTTATGTTCATCCAAAACATGGTTTTTCCTAGGGGTGAGACTTTAGCATCATGAGTTATCAATATGTATTTATCTTATTCTTTATGAAAATGGGGGATAAGATAAATCTATGTAGATATATGATGTTCCACATAATAGATATTAGCAAGACCTCATTGACATATAATTCCTTGATCTATCATAATTTAATTTCAGATATATTAGGATACAGGGGTTTAATATATGATGAAGAAGAAACTATTGTTAATTGTGTATTTTTTTGATTAAGTTATTTAATATTAAAAAGGATAAAGGTAAATTAGAACCCATGGATGAAGAAATGGGTGGATGATATTGAAAAACATTAAGAGAATTTCAATCCTATGCAATATACCTCTAGACCCAGAAATATAGTTAATCATTTCTTGGATCTAGATGAAGTTTTTTTTATTAATTTGATGAGGAGGTTGAGTAAGGAGAATATTCAGTTAGAGAAGAATTGTTAGTGGTTTCTTTAATCGAGGAAGGAAGTGACCCTAATTTATTAAAAATACAATATGATTATTATAGAGATACAAGTCTATCTATTTATATTTCTTCATGAGAGATCTTACTTAGTGATGGAGAAAATGAAGAAACTGATGTCTCAGGTGAAGAATATTCTGAGAGTTTTTTTGAGATCTCAAGAGTAGTAGTTAAATTTTTTAATGAATTTTATGGCCTTAAAACTATAAATGTTGATAGAATTCATGCCTATAAAGGTTATTATAGAGATGGTGATGATGGTGAGGATGTAAAGCCTCATCACTCTCCTGGTACATCTTCTTAAGGTAAGAGTAGTGATGAGTTGAGATCTTCTGAGATTCAACCTAATTTTGATGCCTTTAGTAATGATGATCATAGAAAATCTATTTTGGGGGAGAAATACCCAACCTATTCTAGTAAAAAAATCAGGTCATTGGGATGAACTAATTGTTTCTTCCACCTCTGAGGATGAATCACCATCCAATGGTGAGCCATCACATAATTACAAGTTGCTTGGAATCACCTACTCTAATTCTAATGGTGATACTGATGGTGGTAGTGATGATGATGACCATGCTAGTCTATATGGTTATGGTTTACTTTACATCCTTTTGTGGAAAATATCCTAAGGTAACCCTAGTAGAATATATCGGTAAGGCTGGATAGTTGGAAGATTGTACCTCAAATGTTCCTACTACTGAATCTATAAATAAAGAGTCTTATTTACATACAAATAATAGGATTCCATATCCTCTACCATATTATTATTTTAATAAAATTTATCTTATGTTTTTTAAAGAAAGTATTATTTCATATATCAGTGGTATTCTTAGATCCACACCTCATAAAGAGACTAAATTGAGTGAAGCTGATAGACAATGGATTTTTTACTTTGAAATTTCACATATCCAGCCTAATATGATCTAGAAAATTCAATATGTGGATATTGATAATAAGAAATTGGATAATAGGATAGAATAGTTCTAGTCCATCCTAGAATTATTGAGAGGAATCTTGGGTGCAGGCCAGACATCCCTTACATTGGTGTTGTTGTCCTTACCTAATGTCGGTGCTTCTACATCCCCTACTCTACCTCCTACCCATTCAGTTGATGATTATGTGATTCAATCTATTATCAGAGTGGATTTTCATTGTATCCTTATTACATTTCCTAGATCACACTAAGAAGATATTTGGTAGATAAAGTCATATAATGAGCATATATATAAACTGGTTTGGGAGTTCATGAATTAAGCTAGGAGTGATATAGAGACTAACAATAAAGCTATAAAATAATACCGTTACAGAATTCAAAACCATAATGAGATCAATTTCCATTTAAGGTTTTTTAATGAGAATCTAAGGAAACTTCTTGGGGATAGGTAATTTAAGGAGAAATTAAACCACCTCAAGGTTTTGACCACATTTCTCATGCTTTACATGGAGGAAAAAAAATGATTTCTTCATTTTGATGGTGCATGGTGGTAACATAATTATAGATTTTGTTAATTTGATGAAGCCATTTTTATGACTCTATGACCATGTTAGCATATCTTAAAGCTTTAAACATACCTACTATCACTTCTACACCTTCTTCAGTGCCCCAAATTGCTCAGTATCAACCTTTTGGCATGACACCAGTTGGGGGTATTTGACATATTAGGATATTCATCATATGAGAGATTCCTCAAAACACTTATTCACCCTATAATTACACTTATATACATCCTTTACCTAGATAAAGAAAAGACATAGTGGTTCCTTCTTCCCATTGAGCTAAGAGTGGTTCTGAATCTGATTTGTTTCGGATAGGGATTTTACTTACCCCTTTTATTCGTTTTTGTGATGTAATATTTGACTCATGTATCTAACGAAGATTATATTTGATTCTTATTTATATATATTTTATTATTTTTTAAAGTCTTATATTTCTGTTAATCCCAAAAGGGAGAGTAATATAATGTTGAATAGTAGATAGTAATAATCACATTCTTCACTTGTAATTTAAAATGTTAAGAAAAATATATATTTTCAAATCCATATATATTTATTTATGTATTTTTTTACACATGGTTATAAATGAAATGATAAATGATCATAAAAATGTGGGAGGTTGTTAGAACCTCCTTAATTTAATGTTCACAAATCAGGTTAATTATATTTTTAACAAGATCAATGTTTTATGAAATTAAATTATTTTCTGAGAAAGCTTTAGAAAAAAACTTGGTTAAGTATTGAACTACCATTAGTTCAAAAATATATACCATTAAATATAATGATATAACATAGTTAAAATATATATATCGGTGAACTACATCTATCATTAGACTCTATGTCTAATGGATTTAATATTGAGGAAATTTAACGATAGTTTAGCCGATCTACCATCAGTTCAGAAGAAATCTACTATTAAAGATCTACTACTGAATATCAACCACCAATAGATCTACCGCTGAAGATATACTAATGAAATATCTACCTATGATAATCTACCGCTAATGATATACCACTCACACATATATCACTAAAGGTCTATCCGAAAAAAATCTACCATTGAAGATCTACCATTGACACATCTACCTATGGAATGTGCTACTATCGGTTTATGATATCGTTCACTAATGTGCTACCGCCAGAGAGAATATACCACCATAATAGATCTACCATAAATAAGTCTACCATCAGACTACTACCATTGTTGTTTAGATCCTTATTCAAATTTAATATTTTAATATCTAGTTTATTAATGTTAATGAATTCCATACTCACATAGATTTAAGAGATATTATTCCTAAGATACTCTAGGATGCATTGAAGACCAAATTATACCTTCTTAATTTTGTACTCAGAACAAGGATGTAGGTCCAAATAGACAACTATAATTGTAGTTGTAAAAATTATATAGAACTCCATCATGCACTGGAGTGTTAAACAAGGTGATGATAGAGATCCAATAATAGGAATACAAGAGTGATACATTCATAATGATTAAAATATACTCGCGTTGAATCAACTATGGAAATTAATAGTTCAAACATAGAAGTACTTATAATACCTCTATGACACTTTTCTTTCCCAAACATTTTGAGAAACCTGTTCGATCTCCTTTCATAGACTAATTCGATGACATCTGAACATTTGCAGCCTTTTAGATTGAGAAACACCACTACTTCCCATATTTTCTCAAATGATGATTCTATTTATGCTTTAATTTTGAGAAGTGTATTTTGGTACTCTATTTATCTATAAAAACTTTATACTCTACTTAAAGTAGAGTGTTCTTGACAAATTATATCAAAATATTTTATTATATTCCCAAAAAATATTTATGGAAGAGGTCTTGTGTAGCCTGGTGCCTTTTTTATCCCACATATAGCTATGGAAGAGGCTCTATTCCTAGATATCCCTGTGTTTTGTTCATTGTAAAACCTAAACCCGGTTGTGTATTAAGTTTATTGTTTAATAAACTACTCGGTAGTAGGTTATTTCCATGTGGAGGGGATTAAGTATCAGTTTGAGACCAAAACCATTGTTTTAAATTATCATGATTGTCATTAGTTTGGTTTTCTGTATTTCAAGGTTTCAAAACTGTATCAAAACTTTTTAATATGATAATTTATCTTAATATGTGTTTTATATAGATTATTTTATCAAGTAATTTAGTTTCAAAAGTTAAAGTCATTTCAAATATTGTTTCAAATAAAAATTGATACCACTTAGAGACGATATTTGAAAACAAAAATTATATAATTCTAATGTTTTTATTAAACTGGTGTTTTTATTAATATGTGGGATTTAAGTTTATAAATTATTTTATATAGAAATTTTTATAAGGAACTCAATTCACCCCCTCTTGAGTTACTCACTCTGACCCACATTTAGAATTAAAGGATTTTCATGTATCCTTTTAACTACAATTTAGTTATATTTTAAGGACATTAAATTTCTCTTCATTCTAAATTTCTATTATTATAGATAATAATTGAAAAGAGAAAACTACCACTGATCAGCCTCCTTATTTTAATTGTATTAATTATGTTCAATTGAAGATTAAAATGAAAATTCATATTGAAAGCATGGATTTTCAAATTTGGACTATAATTGTGGATAGATATGGATTATTCAAAACTACTAAAGTTAAATGGAGTGAACATTAAAATAAGGAGGTTCCAACATATATTCTTTTTAATAATAAAAAATTAAAAAACATTAAATTTATAAATATTATTTAATAATAGTTTCCATTAAAAACTATGAATTAATCAAGGGACTCCAAAGATTCAACATAAATAACTAAATACTTTATATGTTCATTATAGTGGTGATGAAAACAAAAACACGATCATGGACAAATATCACCATATAAAAGAGGATATGGAACAAATGGAACACTCAACACTAAAGGATTAATCTTTACTTTTAATGATTAATTAAGGGGTAGAAAACAAATATAAATGAATAATATTAGTTAACCTAAATTTAAATAATATTTATATATATTTATAATAAACCTAGGTTGATTGTATATGTAGTTAGAGTGCATTTGATCATATAAGAATCCAAGGTAAGTGCCATTCTTAACACGATCTCTTTTTATTAAGCCATTCTCTTTATTAATTGATTTTTTATAATATTGAGATATTTTACTACTTTTAAAATATATTATTTTATTTTTTTTCTGGGGAAATTATATTTCCTTATCCCATTTTTTATTTTGTTTTATTCATAATTTTTAAAATATGTGTCTCTAAATAAAAATATTCACACTCTATTGTGGGTATTTATTTTTCATATAAAATTTACATCTTACTAAAAAAATTTATTTTTCATATTTTGAAATCTAAATATGTATTTCCCTATACACATTTCATGTTTATATTTATATTTATTTAAATATAATTCTTATATTTTAATTACCCAATATTTCACTATATATTATCAACAAATAAACAATTATTTAATGTAATGTTTCACATATAAAATGGTAATAAAATGAAAAACCATGATATATTTTGAATATTAAATATGTCCATTAAAACTGTGTTGTAAAATTAGATTTTATGAATTAAAGTAATAGTATCACAAACTCAATAATGAATCTAAGATGAAATGGCATTTAGAAGTATAAATCTTCCATATAAAGACCATTTTCTCAAACATAGAATAGATTTAGCTTCAATATAATCTACCCTTGAACAAGCCTCTGCAAAAATCTAGTAATTATTGGTTAGATACAAACTAGATCGGAAATAAGTTCATGCTCATGGAGAATGCCACAAGATCCATGCTAGCTGAATTGCCACCTAAAACACAACTAAAACTTACATGATTCTTAAGTGTTACATGAAGATCACAAGGGGATATATAATTTGAAATTTTTATTATAACAAAATGTAATTAAATATATATATGCATGGACATATCTTGAATTTATATACTTTTTGAAAATTCATTTTTTATAAATTCACTATATGAATACAAATGATTTTTTAGAGACTAGAATTTTAGGTCAAGTAACATTGGTTTATTTATTTAGTGATAAAAATATATATTAACAGAAGATTAATTTTTAATTTATAAAATAATTATATTTAATATACAAAAATACATTTTTCTATAAAAAATGTCATTCACTACATTTTATGATATTAGATAACAATTAGATTAATAAATATTTAAAGGTGAATGCGGAAACATTTATATCATTTTTGGATTTATCATGGCCATATTATCTAAAGATTAATATTTTTATGAAAAGATATATTTTTAGATGAATATTTTAAAATATCATTTTTAAAAATAACATGAATTTATGACATTATTAATATATAATTGTGAATTGGAAACTTATTAAAAACTATTTTAAGACTAAATATTTATTTTATAAGATAACATTTAATTTTTAAAATGTGGTTTTTAATTTATGAAATAATATTTGACATTTTAGAATATAGTTTGTTTTTTTAAAATAATAATATATTATACATTTCCTATTTCAAAATTAATTTTTATGACTTCTAGAAATCATTTTTTTAAAATTTTGAATGACTAGGTTCAAATTATATATTTATGATATTTTTTTGTTCTTAAAAGGTAAATTAACTAAAAAACTAATTATTATAGTGAAAAATAAAATTTTAAAGTGATTAACCTTAAAGGTAAAGGGACTAACTTGTTTAAAATATGTTTCTATATGAATTAAAAATGTTTAACTTAACCTTATCTCCTCTAAAATCCATTAATTATCAATTTTGTGCCACTTTACTTGAGTGTGACTTCCCATTATTTATTTTTTGGGTATTTACAATAATTCCACTCCTTTTCAATTATAAAACAGGATCTCTTATGCTCACTTCCCCTGAGAAAAAACAAATTTTTCATCCCAAAATCCATCCAAAACTATCCTATACACTCTTTAGCACATTAATTATGTTTTGTATTTACAAAAGACCATCCCATTATGGTTTATTCCCCTACATAAAGGAGATAATCAAATAAGTGAGGCATATGTTCCTGACCTATATTTCTCTTTTCTATTTCATTATATGAATTTAGTTGTCCTTGAATTTAATTTAAACCTCTTAAAATGATAAAATAAGTAACATTATTATAGTTTAATTTTTTTATAATGAGTTTAATATATTAAACCACCCACCCCTTTTCCTTTAAGAAAAAAATACAAGAATAATGTATTGTGTGGACTACCGTCTCCATGAAAAAACATGTTTGGTTTTCTCCACAAACATATAAGGATGTTAATAATAAGGTATTTAATACATAATTATTATATTAATTAGATATTTTATATTTGGAAATTATAAATCATATTACACATTTCCCTCATTCTATGGAAAATGAAATTGTCAACCATGTGTACATGCGAACTACTTCTTCCATGGGATGATTAATTTCTATTGGTCATTTTACAACCACCATACATGACTAGTCATGTGAATTGTATTAAATTATCAAAATATTTTTATGAAATTGTTATGTTTATTTATGAAAAACCATTGATCATATTGATGATATGATCAAGAAAAGATTATCATAAATTTAATCAATTAAAGAGAGCATTCTAAGAGGAAAATCATTAATTTAAATAATATAATATTTTTATATCGACTAATTATTCTAATAAATATTTTATAACTATGATATATCATAGTAATTAATAATTAATGAAATAATTATTCTTCTGGTTTAATTATATTACAACTAAATCACCTCATAATCATTAATTATCATGGTATGTTCATGATTGGGTCAGTTTGACCACACACATGAACAATGTTATGAAATTATATCATGGATGATTAATAAAACCTACTTACTGGTATAATATGACATAAATATTTCTATAATTTTTTTTTCTATAATCTATATGTCTCTCCCAAATTTACCCAATATTTTAGGGTTAAAAAGTCGCTTGTAGTTTAGCTTGGGTTGTCGATTCCTCATAGACTAAAGAAGTAACCTACAAACACGTACATTCTATGGCATTTTTGGCTATGAAGTTTCCAAAACTTGGTTGATTTTAGATGGGTTTAATGTATCACTAAAAGAATTAAGTTAATTCAAATTAAGATAACGATTCGATCCTAGGTTATCGCTTGGGGTGGATTGGATGAATTCCATTTTTAATGATTTCAATTTCATTAACTCGAGAAGGATTCATTCAATGAATTCAAACTAACATCATCAACTATTTGTTAAACACCTTAAAAAACACATAATAATAACCTATACACTTGTAGGATCATTTTCATGAGAACTCCAAGGTAAAGGATCTTATTAGCGCATAAACGTGTGGTGATTAAATTCAATATGGAAGAGGAAGAGAGAAAATATTGGAAAAAAAGTAACTCAAATAAAAGAAATTAATAAACATTTAGAGAGTGAGAAATAAAATTCAATCCATACCCTGACTACTGCCTTAGATAAACCCATAAAAGATTTATCCCTCCATTCATGACATGTCCTCAATGGAAGTGGGTAGTAGACTTACGAGGGTGGAATTGAAGAAGTAAAAACAACAACAAAAAGCGATCACTCCACTATTGTGTGATAAATCTCACAAATTAGGGTGAAAATAAATTCAAACTATTAGAAAACAGTATCAAAATGATATGTAAAAGAACTTAATAATAGTAATGGAAGAGATTTTATTAATAAACTAGGGTGAATTGAACAACTTACATGAGAAAGAAATATGATTACAAACACAAAGTAGCAGCATAACACTACAATGAAACCAAGAACGAAAGATGATTAAATACTTCAAGACCACTAAATTAAATAGGTATTTAGGGAGCCTTGGATCAAGCCTCCAATAGTACAAAGCATCCCACTTGATTATGGTTGGCCTAGGGTGGTGGAATATAAGGGAGAGTGGACTTCTTTATCCTTGACTCGAAGTGGCATCCAGCTTGCATCCACCGAACAGACGCACCAAGATGGCATTTTATATGGCCTAATTAGAGTGGTACATATATGAAACAAGTGAAGATACTGATGTCTGATATCACTCTGAAAATTTGTAGCCCAAATTAATTTTTCATTTTAAAGATATAATTAACTTAGTGGGATATCTTTTCTAGGCCGCATAATTTGGCACATAATTTTATCTCTAACTTGGGAAGCATTAATAACCACAATAGAGGCTGAATTATAACTATATCATGACGAATTATATGTTCCTATATATGTATTATATCATCTAAATAAATTTGGGCATCATTGGCTGTGTATTGTGGGCTCCAACTTCTCATCAGTGGGCTAGTGTCAAATCTCCCTTCTCTATAATTGTTTCCATTCATCGCCAAATATCCCCATCATCCTTTATGAATCATCCATTGATCCTTGAATGAAATATGTTCATATTGAAGTGTAGATCCATTTATAAAAATACCAAATTAAAATATAGATAATTAAATTCTTTAAAATCAGATGAATCATTGGGCCTAAATTGGTGTACATTTGGCATGAAGTGCACAAATGATGAGAACAGATGTTCAAAATTAAAATCCACTAATCCAGACCCATAAGATCAAAAATGAAAATTTAATACCATTAAAATGTAATTATCATATGTGTTTTTATTGGATAGTCACACGCCCAACTTGAGATTTTCTAGTCCCAAGAAAAATGTATCTCAACAATATGAAATTCGAATTCCTTTTTCCAAAAATATTTTAATACACAATGATCACAAAAAACCCTTATACCAAACAATCATGAAACCCATCAAAATATTTTAATAAAAGATAGTTTCATATGCAGATCCAAATCCCAAGAGCATTTCTTTATTCCAATTCATTTCCATATTTCATCCAATATCAGTTAAGTATGAGGATGTGTTGTGTATCACATTAGACATGGGGGTTCATCTTTATTAAAGGGGGAAATGACGAAATCACTAGGTGGAATCACATTTCAATATTAAGACGAGTAATCAATTTTTTGCAATAGTTCCATGGTAATTGATATTTCACTCAAAAGAGTCAACCCATATAGCGAGATTTGCCGATGACTCCCAGGCTCAAAGACCGTAGGGCACTAAGTAAATCCCACATACACGAGCATCATCTCTAGATAACTCAGTAAAAAACAAAGTAAAATTACCAGAAAGATAGATAAAATTACTAAATATGGGCCAGAAAACTATGGAGTCACGATCCCCATGTTCCAAAAGCCACGTATTAGGTCATTTAATTTCTCTATGTGCAGATTTATTGTTTTATTTATTTATTTTTATTTTCTTGAATACTCATATTAAAACTAAAATGATCACCAAACCTATGATATTTATTTGGGGGACTCCATGAACTCAAACTAATAACCCACTATCCAAAGGATGTGCATTGTGATATTTTTTTATTTGGATGAAAATATAAATGATGAAATATCACATTGGATAACCACACTTTTCAAAATCAATGCTCATGAAATTATACACGGAATAAAATCAAAATTGTGGAATGCTAAATTATTTGATATTCAGTTTCAATGTTTTCAATGTGTATTATCATGTTCAAAGTTAACGGAATTTTTCCTTCCATTTACACACATTTTTTTATCAAATAATTTTTTTCCACACAAAAGAATTTTTTTTATTTCATCTCCCCCAACATAAAATAAAATTTTCCCCAGTGTTTGAAGAAAAGAAAATTTTGATAGAGTAGAGGAAGATATGGGAAGTTCAAAAAGGAAATTTAAATATAAGGATCATGTAATGAAGTCATATGGTGGTTAAAGTTGAAGTTCTTGCTACTCTAATTTAGTCCTTTGATATCCACGTCACTTGTTGAGTTCCCAAGTGGAAAAAGGAAAAAAAAAACAAATATATATATATATCTATATATATATAATAAAATATAAGTATATATATAAAAATTATAGAATAATGAATCATAATAAGTCATAGGTCAGTGGTATGTGCGCGGCCCTATCTCCCTTTGGTCCCGGGTTAGATTCCCCATGGCTTCTCCGGTTGTGAGGGGGTTTGACCCATGACCTATGACGTTTCCCTTTTATTTGTATTATCATTATTATATATTTTTTATTTTAACCTACAAAAACATAAAAATAAAATGAACTGATGATACATTATCTTTTTTTTTAAATTTATGGGTAAGATATTACTAATGGATCACACCACGTGACACTATTGAATATGACATTCCTCTTTCATACCCATCCGTACTCATAATATAAGAACAAGTCAACATTCTATTTTTTTAATTATAAAAATGAATCATTAATACTATTTAAAACAAAAAGTTCATTAAAACAAAAAAAATGATTGGAAACTTGAAAACCATGGATTGCTACCCATGAAACATGCTGTTTAACATCACTAGCTCGACATGAACACCCCTAACTTACCCAATACCAACTTTAAACATTTTAAGGACCACATGTTTCCCTGATTCTACTAGGTTTAGATTGATTCTATGTTTAGACTTTTTTTCATTCACAAACCTCTATTCTAAAATGAGCAGGTAAATCCATGGAATATCATAAATGTTTAATTAACTTTCTTTTGTAGTCTTTTATAAGACATTAACAATCATTACCTCTTTATTGGTGTCAAATAATAAATGGTGATAAATGGAAGTTTTTGGCTATCCCCAATGAATGTGAACATGAGGGTGGATGGAATGTCCTTTTGTTTAAGTTCAGGTAGGCTAAAGTTTCCAAACATAGGTTGGGACTTTGAGTTGAAATTAGTGTCATTTTCAAAATTTATCAATAGAATTGGTTACTTTTGAATACAATATTAAACCACAAAATTAGAAATATCAATGTTAGGATTGGGTATGGACTCAGAGTTTTGGATTTTTCTTAATGGTTAAATGATTGGTGTTTTTGAAAAATCATCAATGGAGTTATATTCATCAGACTCAATCCATGATGTCAAATTCTACTATTTAGAATCCAAAAAAATCAATTTCCTCTTTATTTAAAGACCCTTTAATAATTACTTTACCTTATTCATCTATCCCAAATCCAAAGGCTGGTTCTTCAATAAATTCATGAGAGGTTTGTGGGAGAAAATAGTCTTCTATCAATGATGTGGAAGGGATAGAATGAGTGGGAATGGGTTCCATAATGGTCTCAATGTTTTTTAGTTCTAATATAAATGATGAAACATCAAAATTCATTATCTCCATTGTTTGACACATTTTATCAAGAAATGGATGTGGATCAAGATGGATAAGGGGTTTATCCAAATGGTATATTCTAGGTGGATAATTAGGTTATTGGAATTGCACTTGAGGGTGTTCAGATTGGATTTGTGGGTATTGAAACTCATTATATGTTGGAAAGTTTTGTGGATCATAAGAGTTAAAACATTTTGGTTTATTAGGTTATTGAGTATCCCACCAATAGAAATTATGATGGTCATTGTATGTCACACATGGGGTTTGGTGATCAATGAAGGAATAGGTTCCCCATTTTTTGGATTTGTTCAAAATTTCCGTCCACAGGAGTGAGGGGGTGAGAATAGAGAATTAGGATGATAAAAAGGATGCTAGTGTCTAAGATAACTTACTTAGGTCCCCAGAAAATGGAACCAAAATTTTGTCACACCCAAATTTACCCATGATTTTAGGGTTAAGCGGTCACTTGTAGTATATCTTGGGTTGTCGATTCCTTAGAGACATAAGAAGTAACCTATGGACATGTATATATCTGGAATGTTTCTTGGCTATTAAGTTTCTATCATTGGGTTTATTTTAGATGTGTTTAATGTATCACTAATAGATTTAAGTTAATTAAAATCAATATAATGATTTGATCCTAGGTTATCGCTTGGGGAGGATTGGATGAATTCCATTTTTAATGATTTCAATTTCATTAACTCGAGAAGGATTCATTCAATGAATTCAAACAAACCTCATCACATATTAGTTAAACACCTTCAGAAACACTTCATAATCACTTATACACATGTAGGATAATTTTCATGAGCATTCCAAGGTAAATGATCTTATTAGAACATAAAAGTGAGGTGATTAAATTCAATATGGAAGAGGAAGAGAGAAAATATTTGAATAAAAGAAACTCAAATAAATGAAATTAATAAACATTTAGAGAGTGATAAATAAAATTAAATCCTTCCTCCTAACACTCCATTAGATCAATCCACAATATATTTAGCCCTCCATTCATGACATGTCCTCAACGGAAGCAGGTGTTAGACTTACGAGGGTGGGATTGAAGAAGTAAAAACAACAAAAAAAATCGATCACTCCATCGTTGTTTGATAAATATCACAAAGTACGGTGGGAATAAATTCACAATTTTAGTAAATGGTATGAACGTGACATGTAAAATAATATAATAATAGTAAAGGAATATCTTTTATTTAGAAACTAGGTTGAATTGAACAACTTACATGAGAAAGAAATGTGATTACAAACACAATGTAGCAACCTAACACTACAATGAAACCAAACACCAAATATGATTCAATAATTCAACAAAACTTCATTAAATAGGAATTTTTGGAGCCTTGGGTCGAGCCTCCAATAGTAAAAATCATCCCACTTTATTATGGTTGTCCTAGGGTGGTGGAAAGTAAGGGAGTGTGGACTTCTTTATCCTTGACTCGATGTGGCATCCAGCTTGCATCCACCAAACAGATGCACCTAGATGGCCTTCTATATGGACACATTATAGTAGGACATAGAAAAAAAGTGAATATCCTGTTGTCTCCAAGCTCTCTATAAATTTGTAGCCCAAATTATGTTTTGGTTTCTGAGATATGATTAAATTGGTGGGCTATTTTTCTGGGCCGTAGAATTTGGCCCATAATTTTATCTCTAACGTGGTCTTCCTTAATATCAACAATGGAGGGAGAATTAGCACTGGATCCTAAATCATTACATTCTCCTATATATGTATTATGTCATCTCAAAAAACCTAGGCTTCATTGGATCTGTATTGTGGTCCCCACATTCTCATCAGTGGGATGGTGTCCAATCTGCCTTCTCTAGAATTGTTTCCTTTAATCGCCAAATATCCTCATCATACTTTATGAATAATCCATTGATACCTGAATGAAAAATGTTCATATTGATGTTTAGATCAATTTATCAAAATACCAAATTAAAATATGGACAATATTATTCCTTAAAATTAGATGAATCATGTGGATTAAATTGGTGTACATTAGGCATGAAGTGCACAAATGATGAGAATGGATGTTCAAAATTAAAATCCACTAACTCATTCCTATAAGATAAAAAATGAACATTTAATACCATTAAAATGAAATTAAAATATTTTTATATTTGATAATCACTATACATCAAACTTTAACTAATTATTTAATAAAACACCTTTCATATGATGAAAATCACCGAAAAATGTTTGTTGTCAAATTCATCTTCAAGGATAAAGACTAATGTACTAATGAAAAGAAAAATAAACCTAATAAATGATTATATGTAATCCATTAAATTAAATTTAATAATTTTTTAATTATGAACTTTATATTAATAACTAATAATGAAACCAATACTATGAAACTAATACAAATAGACAAAACTACAAACACACAATGTGGGAAAATGGTGAAAACTAACTAATATACATAGAGAAAATGATTATAGATGAAAATTAAAAACATTTTTAGTGATTAATATGGTTATAAAAATATTTATTTGGATATTTATATATTTTATAAAGGATCTTAGAGTGCCTCTAACTAAGAAGAGAAACATAGGGTTTTATCTTCTCAAATTTGAATCCCTTGAGTAATGTTTAATCTATACACCGTGTTTCATTTTAAATGGTGTAAATACTCTTTTATATCCATTTTTATCAGTATCCTATTATATTTCATGTTATTAAATTTTATATTTAATTTTATACCTCTCATTGTGTTATAATTCAATTGTTACAGTGGTTTTCATGGGTTTTCATGGCTCAAATATTTTCCATGGGTCTCAATCTCTATCCTTTGACTATTATATTTAAATATTGATTTATTACAACATATGATGATTTTATTTTGTATATTTGAATTATATTATGGGTAAAATCATGTTTTAGAATAAATATTTCTTCTTTTATGATTATATGATTTCATTAAAATGTAGTTTTTTCAAGAATAATTCCCATTTATATTAAGGGATTTTTCATCCACATCAGTGTTTTTTCATCCTTATAGTGATCTAGTATTTTTTGGGAAAGATAATATGGATTATTTTATATTACACTCATAATTTTCTTTACCCCTATTAAAAATTAAAATTTGATAAATTTTTTAATGAACTGGGATTTCAAACAAAGTCATTTAAAAATATTAACGAAAAAGGGTTTTACATCCTTTTAATAAAATCAAATATTTTATCTTAAAATCAACATTCTTAATGGATAAAAATTATATATTTTAAGGGAAATTTTATTTTTAACCCTTTATAATAGTGTTTTCAAAAAATATTCTCTTTCCCTTCAAAAAATATGTTTTATTATGAGAAAATTAAACATCATCTTTTATAAAAATGTTTAAATGGATTTCTTAAAAAAATTTTACTTTTAGTTTCCATCCAAAGTTTATCTATCCTAAAGTGATGTTTTGATAGTACTATATATTTAATTATGATATGATTGATTTTGTAAAATAATATTTTGATATCCATCATTATATAAGTTCGAGTTATATGAAAACCCATTGTTTTTTAATGTGTTCATTAAGAAATGTTTATGATTGATTTCAATTAGAACACAAATCTATATATGTCGACTAGTGGGAATCTATATCACCCTAAAAGGAATTTGTTTAATCTAATATATCATTAGATAATCAGACAGGAATATAATGAATTTACCTTATAGGTATGGGCATTATAGGTTTGCTTCCATTTTAGGTGTGGGAAAAATGATATTATTCACATATACATGGGAATAATGTGTTCTCTCACATAGTTTTCCAATGAATATGTATATTCCATATTTTCATGTTCATTTTCACGTTTTCCACATTTTCATGATTCATTTGATCTCCATAAAATTCCATTTTTTCATGATTACACCCCATTTAAAATGTATTTTGCACTTTTATGTCATTATCACATGTTATATGATTATTGAGTTATTTTTTTGTCATTTCATATCATTTATGATTCATTAAAAATATTTTAAAATGATATGTCTCTATAACATGTTCTATGATTATATTATATCATTATATTGTCTGTTATTATGATATTTATTTCTCCCTTATGTTCTCATTCATGTTATAATATTTTTTCGCATTATTGAACATTTAAGACCAAACAATTCTTATGTTTGAAATCCCCTAGTTATGAAGATAATTATATCATTTGATATATATAGAAAATGAACTAGAGGAACAAAATTATGGAGAAATTTATACATGTGTAATAAAATAATATGTTTATGTAGCAAATCACTAAGGCACTAAACCTTTTAGTCATTGGTTTATGAAATATTTTCTGAGATGTATTATTTAAATCATTAGATTAATGTATTATTTAGGACATGTTTTCTTTTTATTGGTTTAGTTATTATATAAGAATGGTTTAGTTATTTCTAGATATTACATTAGCTACCTTTTGTGTTAGGATTTGAAAAACATGGTGAAAAATCTAGGGGTGAGTCTATGTATATTATGATGTCATGAAATGAAGGTAATGAATTCATTAGGCAGTATTCCCTATAAATACATCCATTTATAGATACTAAATGTGGACATAAGATCTGACATAAATGTACCTTGCAATAATAATTCTGAAAAGTGTGTGATGGGTATTAACTTGATCATTACCCGATGAAAGAAAAATAGGCTTAACTGCTTACCAGGTTTGACACTCCCAGGGGATATAATTTGGATGGTTATATTCTCTCTAAGTAATAATATGAAGTATTTATTTCTTAGTTACATGAGTTATTAATTTGATAAATATAGGATAACCCAACTTAATGTAACTTACATATAACAAAAATTTACATAGGTTGAAGTAATTGAACTATAGGCCAATGTGATGATGTTAAAGAACAATACACTAGAAAAAAATAAATTTAAAATGACACATTTGTCACATCATTTATAAAATAAACAACATCAGACTACGGGGCCTATCCTTTTTAACTTAGGTTATTTTTTAACCAATGTATAAAACCACTAAAAACATTAGGAAATTTCGAGACAATAAATTTTATGCTTGTTCTTTCTCATGATAATAGTTAATTTTATCTCACATGGTGAACCCTTACCCTTCATTATTCCCTTACCATTCATTCTTTGGTATTATGGCCTAAAATATATTTCTACTGACCATAAATTCCATCATACACCCTCGATCATGGATAGATGTCATTTCCACTATAATAACCTAGATTTTCAAAAATTAAATTCATTCTGGAATGAATAAAATCATTATTAAGAAATTAATTTATAGAAATCACATGAACTACATTTTTTTATTTTTAAATATTATAGACAATGGACCTAAATTTTCAGTTATGCTTAAAAGACCATTAATCATCAAAACTATTGATAATATAGTCATTCTACATTGACTATTATGAGTAGTATATATAATTGGTTATGATAAAGTTTAATTAAAAAAATGGATAACTTTATGGCCTAAACCAATAGTATTATACATAATAAAGCCAATTTTTCATATCCTTTTAGGGATATAGAATCATTGGGAATTTCTCATGACCATGCTCAAGCCGACACATAATAACTGAAACTTTAAAAAACCCATTAATGTAAAAAGTTCAAAATTTTCAAGGTAATGACCCAAAACATGATTAAAAAATCAGCCCATGAAATTACCCCTAAGGAAAACAATACCATAGGGTGTATTCTAGTTCAATAAAGGGTTATCTATTTAGACTATAGTAGTATGATTCTTTTTGTAATTTATTTTTAATAAAGTGTTGATTATAGTTACCCATTTTCATTATTAATTTATGCATGATTATATAATTATTTTAGTATGAAGAAATAAAAATAGATTTTTTGAGAAATATATAGTTTTATTTAAAACAATATTTTAAATAAATTCATGTATTTTTTAAATAAATTTTATTTTCATGAAATATTATTCATTAATAATATTAACATTAATATAAATTATAATATCATTTAATGAAGTGGAATGTAAATTTTATACTGGCCAGAAAGTGGTTATTTTCGTCAAAAATAGTTTTTTCAAGTAGATAATGATTTTTATTTAAAATTATAAATTACAATATTTATAAAATTATTTTCTAAAAAATACTATTTTTGAAATCAACACATAGAACTTATTAAATAGTTTATTATTTTGTAATTTTCTAATCTAGTTGAATTTTTTGGAAAAAATAAAATACTATGTAAACATACAACATGTATTATGAAATTATAATATCATAAAAGTGATTTAATACCTACTATAAAAGGAATACATGAAAATAAATTATTTCCCATTAAAAATATTCTTTTTAAAGTTATTTATTTTAATTTTACAAACCCATAATGAATCATCCAAAACCTACATTATATTTTATCATTTTAAAAATCATTCCTTATAAAAATCAGTCACTTTCACATTATTTATGGAATTATTTTAAGATGTTTATTTTTTAGACTAATGAAATATTTAATACTCATATTGTTTTGGTATAAACCTTAGAAAAACATGTAATTGTTTGTGGTATTCATTATTTTTCACTTAGAGTTACAAACCTATGTTTTGAAATTAATAAAATGTTCCTTTCACATTGGCTATAAATACAAACCCAACCACCCCTCCTCTTCACTAAAAACTAACCGAGCATGAATTTATTATCTATATTGCTCTATAAATAATTTAAAAGGTGTTATCAATCTCATAAGAATCTCCTCCAAGTCTTTTTGAAGCACCCTCACAAGGTAATAGATTCTCTTCTTCCACTATGTTGAAGTAATTTCCTAGTATTAATCCTTTTTATTTTAATTTTCCATATAGGAATATGTTTTTAAACAAATTTTTTACGGTATCAATGATTCCCAAGTAATGAGAGATCACCTTTAACTATCATTAAACCTTTTATTAATCTTTATGTACACTCATTATCTTGGAAAATTTATCCTATAATTTTCTATGCCAAAAATTTATTTTTTAATACCCAACCCAATTTCAACTCTATGGTATCCAACTATATTTACATATCCTTAATTGAGTGGGTTATTATGTGTATATAACTTACACTAATTAATCATGATTTTGAAAGTGTTATAAGGAATTATTATAGAATATGATCTACGTGTTACACAAGAGAATGAATGTGATATAAATGTGATTGGTAGGATCAAAATTATATAGTCTAATAATAAATTAGGTAATGTTATTTTTCACATTATATAACTTATATGGTGCATGAGTGGTTATATTAAGTATGATATGTTATGATGTCTCTACTATTATCCTTAACATATTCTAATGATGTTATGTTATTTGTTGTTGCCACATTCCTTTTATGCTAAGATGTTATCACCTAATGAAATTATTAGATGTTCATGTTTACTGTTTTCATCCTTTTATGTCACCTTGATATTCCTTCTCAATAACATGTATTAAATTGATCATTTTATCCAATTATTATTACCTTACTATGTTTTATATCTCATCCCTTTCTTATGTACTCCCCCAAGGTTTCCTGTGTAGTTAAATAGCATCAATGGAACATAATAGAATATTATGGAGTTCTTAAAGAATATTTTTATATTAATGTTTCAATTTATTTTTATATGAATATAATATTCAAATATTATAGGCCACTTGATCATTTGGAATTATGCTATTTGAATATTTATTTTATAAGTCATGAAATAAACTGTATAAAATATTTTGGTAATCATAGTTTGTATGAGAGAAAGGTATAGTTATTTGTAGGTATTATGATTAAAAAACACTATTCAAAGACATAAGGATAAGAATAAACATAGAAATACATCCCCCAGATTTGGTAAAGTATAGAATGAGTGGTTTCAAAAAAAAAATATGCTGAGATACTAATAGTGGATGTGACTTAGAAACAATTGTACCTAGTAGTAATAATCCTGAAAAGGGAACATTAAGTATTAATTTTATCAACACATAGTGCATGATAAATAGAAATTTCTACTAACATATTTTGATACTCCTAGGTGATGTTCTTTTGAAAATTGTTATGCTTTTTATGAATCATTTGAAGGGATAAAACAATCTTATGAAATATTATGTTAGGAAACATTCCATCGATAAATTACATTGAAACATAGAAATTCATAGGTTAAGGAATATATATCATTTAATGGTTATCCCTTCAAATTTCATAGTTTCCCTTCTATATGTTTGAAATTTGGAAATGTACAATCCTTAATTTTCCCATTATTTTAGTCAATGTTTGGAAAAGGGTGGAACCATGTCAATAACAAATTAGATGGGAAATGTGATGAATGAAATAATGTGATACCCAAATCGATGGAGGAAGGAGTAGAGAATATTATCATAATAATTACACAATTAACTCATTTTTTTGAATAGAAACATAAATCATGGGGAAACACAAATAACCCTATGAAATATAATTTTTTTGTTGAGGACTTTATATAATAAGGGCCTATAAATATTATGTGATATTATGATACAATATTCATAGAAAAATGGATAAAATCCATTGAAAAGATCTCATCCATTATTCAATCCTATGAGATAAATAATTGTATACTGGTAGTTTATTACAAGGAGGGAGAAGTTGATCAATACTTGACTCTGATCAGGAATGTGAATCTTGAAGAAGAAATTAAAGTTATGGAGTGGAATGAATTGAAGAAAATATTTTTCAATAAATCTTTTCCTTGCACTCTCTGAATTAATAGGGTCATGGAGTTCCATGGCCTCTATAAAATGTATGATGAATTCATTAGGTTGTATGATAAAATCATCATAATACTTGAATTACCAACATTTGACTTGGTCATTGATCCCAAAATAGTGTCTAAAACTTCTTTATCTTTAGTGGTAAGAAACATTTAAATCTATATAGAAATTGTTCAATTTGTCCTCAAATTAAAAATAGAGATATAAAAATTTTAATGGTATCATGTTTTTAGAGATACGAAGAAGATAATCAATTTTAATTATATTTGAATGATGAGATTTATTATGGTGGTATGAAATTCCAACAACCCACTTGTCAATTTTATGGGAAAAAGCATCATGGAATTTTCCTAAAGGGGATAAGGAAATAAATTTAGTGTAGGGAGGAGGGTAACCTAGCTAGAATATTTCATTAGGATAAACCCTCTTTTTTAATGGAGGAATGGAATAATCTACTTAAACACAATCCTATTTTGCAATTTTTTAACTACAAGAAACAAGGACACTATTAAAACTAATGCACTATGCCAATGGTTGTTGAAGATAGCTGTTGACAATAACCTCTAAGGCCTAGTGAGAAAGGGTGAGAATATTCCATTACAATATATGAGGTGGATCCTGACAATGAAATGATTATAGTTATGATATTTATTAATTAATGGATAGAAAAATACTATTTGATTTTGGTTATACACATTAGTTAATATCAAACAATATTAGTACAACTATCTAACCACCACCTCAAAAATATGGATGTCAAGAGTTTTGTGAAAATGAAAAAGGTAAAATTATTTCATCTAATGTATATAACATATCTCCTGTAAATCTACATAGGATGAATTTCCCAGTAAAACATGAGTAAATCACTTTAGTGGAATTCAATTCAATTCTGGGTATGGATTGGATTTCCATATATAGAGCAAATATAAATTAGTAGGAGAAGGAAATCACCCTTCATATCATGAATCACCCTCTAACTCTAGACAAGTGTAAGGAGTAGGATGAATATACATCATAATAATATTCTCAATAATTTAATACTATTGGTCTATGATCAAGAATATCTAGATAAAATAATTGAGAATAAGAAAAATATTATCCTTGTTGACACCTTAATTATAAGAGAATACACTGATGTGTTTCCTAGAGAATTGTATGATCTTCCTCCTAGTCGAGATGTTGAGTTCTCAATCAAACTTATACCCATTTATTTTAAAATATCCATAAATATTTATACAATAACCATGATTGAACATTGTGAGATAATGAATAAAATACAGGAGAATTGGGTTAAAGGTTTTATATGTATAAGTGCTTCACCATGGTGTTTGCTGGTCATTTTCTTCGAAAAGAAGGATGAGTTAATGTGTATATACATTAATTATCATGAGATTAAACAAATAAAAACAACAAATAGGTATCCTCTACAATTGTTTTTTGAACTTCTCAATCAGCTCTATAGATCCCAATACTTATTTAAGGTGGATAATCTTTCAGAATATTATAAATTAAAGATGAAGGAGGATATCCCCAATAATTAATTTCGTATATGGTATGAACACTATGGATTTATAGTGATTATATTTTTATGCATTAATACTCCAGTTATCTTTATTTATTTAATGAATAGAGTATTTAGGGATTTACATGATAAATTATGTATAGTCATTATAGGCAATTTTGTTATATACTCCAAAATAAAGGAGAAACATGAGGATCAGTTTAATGTTGTATGGAAGACCATAAAAATGGATTTTTTTGAGATGTACAAAAAATGGGAGTCTTTTATGGAAGAAGAAACATCCCTAGGGAATGTTATCATCAGAAAATAGATATCCATGCATCCTTAAAAAGGAATATACAATTGAGTGATTCTCTAAAGCAATATCTACGTTGAAGATCCATATTTTACTTACATTAGCATGGTACTATCATGAAATTTTGAGTAAATTATCACAAATTTCATTACCATTAACTAATATAAATTGGAAGGGAGTGAATATATTATGGATTAATTAATGTGAGGATTTTAAAACCAAAAAATATAATGATTTTTAAAAAAATTAAATCTAACTTTTTCAATAGATTGCATTAAACACAACAACGAGTTTTGCAAAATCATGATATACTTATAAAATATTATTATCACCAAGACATTAGACTAGTGGGTATGAATAGGACTAAAAAATTATGAAAATTCATTGTTTACTCATGTATAAAATGAATTCTTTAGTTATCAATTATTTATAAATGAAAAAAATCAATTGAAAATAAAGGAAATTGTGTTCGGAAAAAACTATTTTTATGTTTCCAATTTATTTTTATCTGAATAAATTAAATTTATCACTATTATTGAATAATTTTAATGAAATTTATATATTATATATTCAATATTTTTTTATGAATCATCAATTATTATTATTATTCATAGGATAATAATTAATCTAGTTTTGTGATTAGAAATGTATTTTTCTAAAAAGTGATTTTTATTGAATTTTTTGAAGTTACATTAAAATAAATTTCATTAATTTATAGGTATTGAATTAGAAAAAATTTATTAAATATTTATAATCAACTGGTTTAAATATTTAAAATAGGAACCATTTATTACTGCTTAATATGAATAGAAACCATGGTAAAATTGTTTACCACGGTAAAAGGTAAATTGGTTTAATATTGGTTAAATATAAGTGGTAAGGCTATATTTTTTCATAATAATTATTATTGTATGAATGAAATTTTAATATTATCGCCTTATTTTTTATATTGATTAGTTTAATGGACACTTGTCCATGAAAATGATCAATATAATTTTGATATCAATAATGTAAAAAAAGTAACTCTCTTTGTTTTTAATATATTTCGTGTGTCAAAATAGGGGAAAAAGAAATGAATGAATATAAGTGTCTATTTTTATATTAATGAAATTATTTTCTTGATATAGATTTATTTTTAATTTTAACTAATTTTATAATGACCATAATTTCTTATGCAACACTGATTCAGTATTTATCCATTTAATGGAAAATATAAATAATTATATTAAAAATATTAAAAGTGATATAATTTGAAAGATTTAATGCTTTTCATGAGTTTTCAATATAAAAATGAAATATAATTGAGTTTTAAAGAATTTTATTTCAATTACCTCTAACTAGATGTATTAAAAAATTATAAATAAATAATGTTAGAAATATCATTAGTGAAATTTTATAATAAATAATATTTTATTAAATAATATAAAATTTATAAAAAATATTATATTCATTCAAATTAATCAGATATGGTTGTAAACATCAACCAAGGTCCATTTATGGGTTTTGTTTTCATTTTATAGTAACATTATTAACTATTAAAGAGTAGAAAAGTTTAATATTATGGTAATTTTCAAAAGGAATAATGGGGGTGGGGGGGGGGGGGGTTAAAACAAAAGGATAAGGGTAAAAATATAATCCAAACATGTCTATAGTTTATTTTATGATAGTATTTTTACTTATAATCATCTTAAATTCTAGTATTATTAATTTTTATCCATGTCGATATCAAAATAAATTTATATTAATTTAATATTTTCTGAAATTCCAAGAGTTCTCCTCCCCTGAATTATAAAAGGGAACCCTCCATTATCTTATTCACACAACATTGGGACTTATATAATGACCAAAATATACAAATTTATCTTATCTACTTCGCTAGATATAACCTAGAATTTTATACTACACAATATACCAACCCTAGATCCCGTTTGAGGAGATCTAAAGTACTCATTTAAAAGAAGATTAACTAAACCAACCACTTTCTTTTAATTTTTTTTTTCATACATTAAATATGTTTTGTTCTTCATATAATAAATAAAAAAGTATAATAAATGTATTGAAATGCAATTATATTTTTGAAAAAACCATTATCCAAAAAAAATTTAATCAAATTGGAAGTGAAAGTATTAGTCATGCATACGTTTGACTTACTATCTCCACATAGAAATAATGTTCATTATTCAATATTATATTTTTGGATGGGTATAATAATGGGTTTAAAATTGATATAAGATATTTACAGAACAATTATATTATTGGAATGATAATATAATGTCATACTTTTTTTACAATCCAATCTTTTGGAAAATGATAACTTCACTAATGTGTACATGTTGACTACCACCACGACAAAGTAGTGCACTCTTTTTCATTCTTAATTTACATGGATGGTAATGAGGACTAATTGGATGAATATATATGATATAAAAATGATATTTTAATGGTGAAATAAAATTTAACATTCTTTTGTTCCATCTATTGATGAATGAAAACAACATTCATGCATATATACACTTTAGAGTCTCTATGAAACGTGTAATTCATTTTTATATCCCAAAATATTTTGAATTTTTTTAAATAAATATAATTAATATTTATGAAATTTTTACTTTGATTAAAATTGTGAATATTATAGAACTATGATCAAATTACCAGGACTGAATACACTAAACCAAAAATTACATGAAAAACGAAGAAATTATAACCCAAAATAGTTATTTTAATAAAGAATTTTTAATAAAAAGGAGATAAAAGATGATAATTATAACATATATGGATTGATATATATAATTAGGGTTATGGAATAATATTTATAATAAATTTATATTTATTATAGATAAGGTTCCAAAAATTATGATGGAAGTCAGACCTAACGTAAAGGGTTTTATGTTACAATATCATTATTTATCAGGATTGTTTATGATTAAGTTATGATGAACAAATATTGTGATCATACTCTCAATATAATCATGAATTTTCTTATCCTATGGTTATTTATTTAAAATAAATTTTTTATTTTTGTTTTCCCTACTATATGTACACAATAGACCGAAAATATGTTTTTGAGGAAAATAAACATCATTTCTATCCTCGGTTTAAAAAACTTTTTTCTCCCATAACCATATTTTCTAAAAATGTTTTAAACATTTATTTTTAAAATTATCACTTTATTTTTAAATCTACTTTTTTCCCAAGATTTACTTTTGACAAATGTTTTTCAAATAAATCTTATTTCTATTTTCTAAACAAGGTACTTTGTGACTTCTATAAAAAATTATTGAAGGAATATTTTTTTAAAATAATATGGAATGAAAGAAACTTGTTACATTCATTTCAACTCAATTTTTTGAAGATTCCATTACAAGTTACCATAGTTATTTTCAATGAAAAACTTTTAGAAAATATTTTTTATTTTTGTTTGATTTTGATGAAGTGAATTCAAAAATGGAAGGTCTAATTTCTTCAATAATTATATAATAATAATTTTATTACACAGTGAAAATAAAATAAAATGTTTCATATGATTTTTTAGGAATATTATCCAAGGATATAATCCTTATTCTTTATTTGGATTTATTATGTTTATAATGGCATGCTGTTTTTGAAATCCAATCTTTTCCTTGGGTTATACTGTGATGAAACGTTTATGAAACCCTTTTCTATTCATGGGTTTGTATATGATGAAATGTGTATGATATTAAGAACCCCATATTTATGATTTTTATTATGTAATGGGAGGTAACTATATCTCTATCCAATGCTTTTGGAAAATATTGAAATCTCATGAGATAAATAGAACTATAATGGGATGTGAATCAAGTTCAGTAAGAGATTTTTTCCACTATCATTATCTTGGGAGTGAGCCTTGAATACTGATTTAGTTTTGGGAGTGAACCCATTACACTATGATTGTCTTGGAAAATAGCCTTGACTAATAAGAAAATTATTTACTATGCTTATTTTTATTCCAAAATTCATTGTCTTTTGCATATATTATACTCTTATGGATCATGTTATTTTATTTCTTTATAATTAATGCAATATAAACTACTATATATATGCCATGAATCATGATTATTATATATAATATATAGGGTATTGTTTTAAAATGTTAATATCATGTTCACATAATATTTTTATCATGTTATGATTATATGGTCATTGATACCTCCCTTGTTTACTTTTACATAGCATTAGAGTTGACCCTTTCGTATGTTTCCTTTCTTAGGTTATAAATACTGCTTTTATGTATGATATGTATAAGAATATAGATAGTTATAAAGATTTATATGGTAGATGATTTAAAACTATTATAAACTAGATGTTTATTTTTTTCATGTTTCTAAAGACACTAGACCTATACGATACTTGTGTGGATCATTGTATTACTTAAAAAATATTAATCTAATGCTGTATTTATGTATAAATATTTTAAGTTTCTATATTTGGTATCAAATAAAGATTTATTTAAAATTGGGAAAATTGGATGATATAAATTTAGTGAGAACTATGGGGATAAGTTTATGTATAGTATAAAATCTAAAAGTTTTGGTAATTATCATAAATGAACTAGGATAAACCTATGTTTTTATTGGAGAAGGTGTCATGATTTCGAAATCCTATAAATGATTTTTTATTTTTATATGGTTTTCTAATAAGATTATTATTTCCCACATTAGGTTTTTAGTTTTAGAAAATGGATGGTACCTGAATGAATCATTCTAATAAAAAATGCGACATAAAATACCATGATTTTCCTCGAAGAAAAATAATTTTTATAGGATATGGAATGAAAAATCTCATTACCGTGCTCATTAAACATTCTCAGAAAATGAATCATTCTGAGCTTCCAAATGATTAATGGAGGGAACAATGTTATGTTGAGTCCTTCATTAGGCAACTTCCACTTTCTTTTAATGAGTCCATAAATACTCTAGTCGATGATAAATGGATTTGTACCAATGAAAATATAATTTATATTCTACATCATTTGGAACAAAATAAATCCATTCTAGATGTTTACCGTTTGGAAGCTAAAGAAGATCAATGGTGGACTCATACCAATACCATGAATAAATAGATAAAAATATACTCTATAGTGTGGGATAGATTGAAGAACTTATTTATCAACAATTATTTTCCTCATATTATTCGTATGGAAATGGAGAAGGAATTAATTGAGTTAAAATTGATGGATAATGAATCCATTGGTTCCTATGAGGAAAAGTTTACAAGACTTGTAAGGTATGCTTCTGATATTGTCATCCAACATGATATTAAGGTTGATCGATTCATCAGTGTCCTAAAAAAAGTTTCTAAAGGGAGTTAACTATAAGGGAAATCCAAATATATGAATAAATCATTATATTTTATATGAAGGTGGTGATATAGATTGTATTTAACCATCAATATCATTATTTTTAAAATAAAAGAAAAGTTGAATTCAAAGGAAATTCTAAAAACATGGAGAGATGAATATGATCATTACTTTATACTAAAAATATAGAAGGAAACATGGGGGAAATTATTTTATTGGAACTGTTAAAAGATTCTAGTTTTTAAAGGAAGTTCATTAGGAAATTGAATGGTTAAGTGATGATAAGAAGTTAGCTAATGATGTTAATAGAGAAAAAGAACCATAGAATGAACCAAACAAACTCTAGTGTTTTAACTTTAAGGAGTACATAAATTATTCTAACCAGCACATATATATAAAGATTAATGTTGATGAATTGTGTCAATAACCCCTTAATCCCATAGATAAAGGTAAATCTAATTTGATTGCTATTTCTGATGATGGGAACAATAATGATTTGGTGAATGGTACACGTACCATCAAATCTAGAAAATGAATATGTCTTATTTGATTCAAGATAAACACCCTATTCTATATCTAAATACTTTTCTAAGGGAATCAAAATACCTCCTCAAAAATTAGTTGTTGAGTTTTTAGTAAAAACCCTTAATGGTTTTATGATCACATCCCTAGTCTATGATTCTTATAAAGTTGAAATTTGTGGAAATGTGTTTCCTAAAAATATTATCATTCATACTCTACTTGAATTATATGTTATTTTGGGAATGGATTGAGTTTATTTAAATAAATCCCAAAAAAGCATCTGAATAATGGAAATCATGTTTGATATTTCAAACCTACCTATGATCATCTATCAATGTGATAAAAAAATGAGCTTCTGATAGAAATTAAATCTATCATATAGGTCATGATTAATATTCAAAAATGGTGTTTATCTCAAATGGTTGGGGAGGAACTCAATATATAAGATATTCTTAATTTTGAGGGAGTTTATTGATTTCATTGTGGAATAATTTCTTATCCTTCCAAAAAATCATGAAGTCATGTTTTCAATATAAATCGTACATGATACCACACCTACTCCTAAACGTCTATAAATAATATCCTGAATTGAGTTGAAAAAAATTAAAGAAGCAACTATAGTATAATCTTGATAAGGAATTCATTTTTCCAAGTGAATCACCTTGTAATTCACTGTTTTTTTTGTTTTTTATGAATAAATATTGATGAATGTGACTCTGAATTTATTATCACGAACATAAAAAGATAAATAGTGAGAACAAGTATCATATACCCTATATTGATGACATGATTGATCAACTATAAAGAGCTTAATACTTTTCAAAGATTTATTTTTATTATGGATATCATCAATTCAGGTTAATAAAGAGGATATACCGAAGATATCATTCTATACAAGGTGTGAACAATATGAATTTATAGTGATTCCATTTGGTTCTTACCAAATCCTCCATTATCTTTATTAATTTAATTAATAGAGTCTTTAGAGAATACATTGACCAGTTTATTACAATATTTATAGATTACATTATTATATATTCAAAGATCAATGAAGAGCATAAAGATCACATAAGGATTATGGTGATGGTTCTGGGGAATGAGAAGCTTTATGAAATATATAAAAAGTGTGAATTTTGGCTTCATAAAGATTCATTCTTGGGTCATATAATCTCATGAGAGATTATATTAGAGGCCCTTTAAAGACATAAGTTATTTGAAATTTGTCCAGAACAACCACTATGTATATGATCTATAGTTTTCTTAGTTTGGTTGGATATTATTCGAACATTGTGGTTATTTTTTCAAATATATTTAATCAACTCACTAATTTAACTTGGAAGGGATCTATGTTCCTTTGGATGTATGAATGTAAGGGATGTTTTATGGAACTAAAGAGAATTATAGTCAACACAACTATTCTTTTACTAACCTAAGGTGGATAAGGGTTTATAATATACAATGATGAATCAAATAGGGGATTGGGATCTGTCCTCATGAAAAAAATGTGCTTATAGCTTATAAATCATGAAAATTTATGGTACAAGAGAAAAATTACCCAACTCATGATTTTTAGTAAGTTGTGGTAAATTTTTCAATAAAGATATTGATGAATTATTTCTATTGAGAAAGGTGTGACATATATACAGTTAAAAAAAGTTTAAATTATATTTTCTCTAAAAAATATCTGAATGTGTTACAATGAAAATGGTTATAGATGAATAATGATCATGAATTCTCAATACTTACCACCATGGGAAAGATAATATGGTTGAAAGTGATCTAAGTTAAAAATATCATGCTATATTATCTATGATGAGGATCAAAAAATATATAATATATCATGTCTTGGAAAGGATGGATCTTGAAATCACCAATTAAGTTGATAAATATTATGTTTATCAATTGAGTGTTCAACCATATATTTGAGTGAAGATTAAAGAGGTGTAGAAGGAAGATATAGTCCTATAAGTGATGTCGAGAAATGTTCCAGTTTTTAACCTTAACTGTGATGGAATAATAAAGTTCATGAATATTTTATATGTCTTTTTGGTACCAGATCTAAATAAGTATTTGTTTGATGAAGCTCATAGGACATCATTCTGCAAACATTATAGAATTATGAAGATGTATAGAGATTGTAAAGATTTTTTTTCTGGGATGACATGAAGAGATATATTTTAGAGTTTGTTTCTCGGTGATTGATATGCTTTCAATTTAAGGGTAATAGAAAGAATTATAAGGGGATGTTATCATCATTAACTATAACATAATGGAAATGGAAAAAATCACCATAGATTATATCATAAGAATCTACAAATAATCAAAATGGAATTATGTTATATGGGTTGTATTCGATCACATTACGAAGTCAGAACACATTATTTACATTAGATAAGATTTTAATCTTGATAAAATTACTCTTTTATACAATAAGTAAGTGGTAATATTTCATGGTGTACCACTATCAATTATTTTTGATTATGAACCATGGTTTACCTACAAGTTATAGAGCAGTCTTCAGCAAGATTTGGATATAGAGTTAAGTTTAAGCACCATAACATCCTCAAATTGATGTTTAGTCTAAGAGGAACAGACTAACTCTAGAAGGCATGTTGATATCTTTCTCTATCTATTTCAATATTGGTTGATATCAAAACCATACTTTTTTTGAATTCCCTTACAATAATGGATTTCTCTTAATCATTCACATGGATCCTTATGAATCCATCTATGGTAGGAGGTGCATAAATCCAAAATATTGAAATATAGATATATAATAAAAGCTATTAGGAGATAATATAGTTACGAAAATGTCAGAGAAGGTTATATAAATTCAACATCACATGAGATCAGCTCATAGTCGATAGAAAAGTTAAAAAAAAATTTGTTAGAAAGATATAGAGTTTTAATTTGGTGATAAGGTATTCCTATAAATAACTACCTTGAAGAGGGTGATATTATTTGGAAATAAGAGAAAGATAATATCTAGGTATATGGGTCCTTTTGAAATTATTGATCATATCATAATGGTATATTATCAATTAGTGCACCCCCCAAATCCCTCTCATGTTCTTGATGTGTTCCATGTATATCTCCTGAAGAAGTATATACCCGATCCTTCATATATACTGAACTTATAGGTAACACCACAAGAGAAATACCATTATTTTAATTATTAATTATACCTCCTCTAAATCATTTATATTGTACATAAAATAGAAAATTAATTATACTAAATGTAATTAATTTTTATTATGTTTATTGAAACACCATTATACATCCTATTTTTCATCATATGGTATGTGAAAGTATTGTCATAGGTACGTACGAATTACTGTCTAAATATAGAAATACAATTCCTTTTTATTACGATAATGTATGTATGGGTATTATGATGGGTTTAATATTTATATATTAAATTTATGACACAATTATACTTTTGTAATTGTAATATCATTTCTACCTCCTTACCATCCAATCCTTTATGAAATAATAATGTTACATGTGTTAACGTGTGGACTACCACCTCCATAGAGCGATAAGATTTTTTTTAATTTATATTATAATTGGATGGTAAATAAGGTAAATTATATGAATATATATGAAATAATAATGATGTTTTAATGTTTAATTAATATTTAACTTTCTTCCGTTCCATCTATTGAAGAATGAAAACAACATTCATGCATACATATGACTTACTATCTCCATTTACTAAGTAATTCATTTTTCTATCCCTAACATTTATGAATGATGATATACATATATATAGTGAATATATATTATATTTATACCATAATTAATATTTAGTAGATTATGGAACTATAATCATGTATAATGATCGAAACTACCAAATAAAAACATTAATGAAAAATTGAGCAATTATCTCCTAAAATAGTGATTTTAATAAAGAATTGTTAATAAACGGGTGATGGAAGGTTAAAAATAAATAATAAATGGTTTTATACATATGATTATAGCTTTAGAATAATAATTATAGTTAACATATATTTATTATAACGTAGGTTCAGAAACATATGAAGGAAGTTAGACCCGAGGTAAGGGGTTTTATGTTATAATCTCATTGTTTATCTGGTTCGTTTATGATTATGTTTTGTTGATAAAAAATTATGATAAAACTTTCAAGATACTCATGAATTTTATTATACAATCTATATTTCTTTAAAATAGATTTTTTACTTTCATTATCCTCAACTAATGTACCCAAGATACTAAAAAAATGTTTTTAAATAAAATTGACTTCATTTTTCTCTTCGATCATATTTTGTTTTTTTTCTATACCAATGATTTCTTAAAATGTTTTATTTAAAGTTTTTACTATTATAATATCATTTTTAATGTCATTTTACCCATGTTTAACTTTTTACAAATCATTTTTAAAAGAATCTTCCTATCATTTTACAAATGAGGTACTTTGTGACTATTCTGAAAAATGTGTGGAATGAATTTTTTTTAACATACACAACATGAATGAAATTTCATATTATATTGGCCAATAAATTTTTTGATGATACATTAAAAATTTCAAAAAGTAATTTACAAAGATGTTTTATTCCTCAGTATTTAAGAAATTTTTATATTTTAAGTAATTTTAAAATAAAAATGTTATTTTATTCAAGAATGTTTTAATGATATTTTGATTTATCATTGACAATAACAATCAATGGATTTTATTATCTACTAGGAATATGATCCAAGGATACCATACTTATAATTTATATAGATCGTTTATTTTTATTATTGAATGATGTTTATGAAACTCATTCCTTTTCATGGGGTTATGCTGTGATGATATATTTATAGAACCCATTTCTTTTCATGAGTTCTGAGATGATGAATGGATTATGATCTTGTGGCACATATATGTATTATTTTCAATATGTGATGGGTTGGACCTATATACCCCTCTAAATAATTGGGTAAATATTGATATCTCATGAGATAAATATGAATAAAATAAGAAGTGAACCCGATTTAGTAAGGTACTTTGTCCACTATGATAGTCATGGGAGTGACCCATGACTACTATGATAGTTTTGGATGTAGAACCATTTCGGTATGATTGTCTTGAAAAATAGATTTGACTATAAAGGAAATTATTTTCTATGATTATTTTTATTCCATAATTTCATTTCTTATGCTTATATTATGAAATCATGGATCATTTTATTTTATTACTTTATGATTCATGTCTTATAAACTACCAAGATTTATTCTATGACTAAAGATTAAGATATATGATATGCAGAGTTTGTTTTCAAATATTAAGCTCATGTTCTTATACATTTTTTCTCATGTTATGCTTTTATTATCATTGATATCTCCCTTGTTTACCCTTACGGAGAATCAAATACCCCCTTTATTATTTTTCCTTTCCTAGGATAGGTTAAATGGTTTTATGAATGATGTTTCCAGTAAGGGTTAAATTTATGAAGATATTAGTGTTATAGGATGTAGAAATAATATGAACTAGTTGTTTACATTTCTATGTTTCCAAAAATACCAGACCTACATGATTCCAGTGTAGGTAATTATGTTATATAAATAATATTTATCTAATTAAATGTAATATTTATGTATGAAAATTTCATGATTCTTTAAGAAAATATTTTACGAGTTAATGAATAGGATAATAAGTACAACTGTGTTCACATTTCCCACCACTGGGGAATTAATTTTAATCCAAAGTGATGTATCCTAAAAAGGTATCATGTTGTGTAATCAAGGAAGGTGAAAATGTAATATCTTATTCCTCCCACTAATTAATGATTCATGTGAATAAATACCCAACCCATGACCAGAAAATGGCTTCAGCGATCTTCACATTAATGAATTGGTGACACTAAATCAATAGGGATAAGTGTGATGTATATAAAAAAACATTAATGCCTCAAGTAAATATTCACACATAAGGAGATCAATAAGAATAAATAATGGTGGTTAGATATAATCAAGGATTATGATTATTCAATCCATTTCAATATTGGGATGGTGAACAAAGGGGTAGATTATTTGAGTAGAAATTATCTTGTAAGCCTATCAATGATGATGAATGAAAGGGATCTAATATTTATACACATAAAAATCATAGACAAAGGAATAGTAGAAGTAATATCATAAAAAATTCATCAAATAACTTCAAAACCAAACATTATTGGGAAGATAATAGAGGTAAAAAAATATGATGATGAACTATAAATAAAGGTAGTGAATTTTCTATAGTTAAAATTTTATAATGATAGGGTTATAAGGTTGTTTCCGATAAAAATATATGTTTCCCAAATGACTGATATGTGTGTAGGGGGTGAGTATGGTTTCACAATATTTCATATTGAGATCACCATTTTTGATTCATCCCAAAAATTCACATGGTACGCGAATGAATTATTTTTGGGGGTGGTGGAACAATCATTCACATCAGAAACATATGTCCATGTCCTTTTAAGGTGGTTTTAAACAGTTTTTTCCATGGGATTGGAAACACCTAATGCTTCACTTATTCAAGATATATCATAAACATGCTTTCCAAAGGTAGGAGGTCATTATAAAATGATCCAATGATACTTGGGGAATCACATTGGTTGAGAGGATGGGAGGTCAGACTCATCAAACCATGATGGGGGAAATTATTTCCCACTCTAAGACTCTATTATAGATTTAAGACATATTTTTTAATCCTTTATTAAATACCAAATAAAAAAGGTCTCCCTTTTACTAAAAAGAAATTATTATCATTTATTGAATTCAAAATCATCTTTATGTATCTGATGTTCTTTATTGATAGAGACATCTATATGTATCCAAGGCTCTCCATCGATGGTGCCCTTTTGTAAACAGATTATAGACTCTTATGTTGTTTATTATCATGATGTTGGTATTATGACACATAATGGGGTTCATTGGAATTAATCATCATCATGGAATAAGGGAGATGTTTTGATGTCAGGATTGGGCCCATCAGATTGGATTCCTACATACCCTTATGAAAGGAATCATTACACATACATTTTTGTGCCAATTGATGAGAAAAATTGTACCTTTTAAGGTCATGTGATGAGGACCAAACTATTCATTTCAATATCATGTAGTAAGGACATCTAGGAAAAAGGAACATAGTAAATGCTTGGTGTATGAGTTACACCGAAGTGTCCTGAGGGACCTAGTAGGGATGTATCCTCCTAGGATTGATAAGACCCAACCAGAAGTATGTCCCAAAGAATATTAGACTGTGTTTGGGGTGCTGGGTTTGGAAATTACAGAGGCTTACTGCATATTCCATTTAGACATGATTCAAAGCTCACATAGTTTGAAAGATTCGTGCTTACACCTATAGAGGATCTCCATGGATGATTTATCAGGAATGTGACCCTGTGAAGGTTCGCCTCATAGGGACTATTACACTTTGAGGTGGTGATAACATGGTTGGTGATTATACTGAAAAGGAATCCCATGGGAATGTGAGAGGAAGATACAAAAAGGGAATATCTTTTCGATACAGGTATTCAATCATATTAATTTCATGGCAATCACAAATATCTAATCCCATGTGAGTCATGATCGGTGTCAGAAACAAGATGAAGTTGAAGATCTAGAAACCAAAAAATATCCTTCATTCACTGGTGGATGAGGCTGGGGATATGGATGGTATGAGTTGCATGAAATCATGCATTAAAGACCAAGGGATTACTCTAGGAGGCATTCCCTTTTCTTAATTTCAGATATGAGTACCAGGTACTAGCCCTCAACAAAGGAAAGGGAAAGTGGTTCTCCCCATAGTATGAAATGGAGAGGTCCCTAGAACTTCCACAAAAGAGGGGGTCCTCATTAACGAGGGGATAAAAAATTTTAAACATCCTGAGGACCTTACCAATTATATAAAATAAGTTTGGGAAAAAGTTTAATGAGGTAATGTACAATTAAATAATAGACACACTAATGTGTCCTTTTCTCAGATATTTCAAGTATACAGGCCTCAGTGGATGGAGTCCTTGATTAGTTTATGTAGGGGACCTTATGGGGCCTAGAAATTCACAGGAGATGTTTATGGAGATATTTTTTTGGAAATTTCAAGTTGGGGATAAGGTAAGAATGAACTCTTTATGGAATAAGGGTTCTGATGTTAAAAGAATCTATCTTTCATACTGTTTTCTATATGGGATGGTGGACCGAAAATAATCCATCCACATATTTTTCATGTAATAGTGGTTTGAAAAAAATTTATCTATGTGGATGATTTTAAATAAAGGGTTTTCTATTTAGTATGGTTCTTATTTGAGAGGCCCCCACCATTTTATGTGTTCATGGGAGTTCCTTTTCTTCCTTTACGACATGTAGTAAAGGATTACCTGTTGAAAAAAATTGCTTGGGCTGTTTCCATCCATACCTTCATCCGAACTTAGGTAGGCTTTTTATATGGATATATATGCAAAAATTCTTAGGGTTACAAGAATTAATAATAAAATATCTCTCTACAAGGGATTTTTATTTGTGGGCGGCCTGAAGATAACACCTCACCCCACAAATGAAATTTTGTTTGTGTGGGGGGGGGACTCCTCACCCTGAAATGTTGTTTAATTTATAATGGGACTCAAGGTGATGCATTAAACCCCAAAAAAACTATTTTTTGGGGGTTTACTTATGGTTATTCATGACCCTACAAATGAGTTTTTTTGTATGGGGGACCTCAAGATGATGCCTCTGCCTACAAATGAAAATTCGTTTGTGGGGGTGCTATACAGAGTAGTGGTTTGAAAAGTGGGCATGCTATGTGGAAAAATGAATTTCTTTGTGTATCCCATTCCTTTAACAATTTTAACTTCATTAAATTTTTTGGTTAATTTATTCTATACCTTTCAAATTTATTAAAGCCTTTTGATATTCCATGCAAACATTTCTAGACACAAAAAATTCCCTCTAACTTCATGTGGAATCGGAGTAGGGGAAATTACTATAAAATATATCAGGATCTTGGATCCTTTTTCATCTTGTGAATCTAAATACTTTTAATCTCATGCAATCTTGTGATGTAGAAAAATTATTCCCATAGTAGTTTCCTTTGTAGATGTACTTTTGTGTAATAAATAATCACCATATGTGAATTGGTATCTTTCACAATCTTTCCATTTTCCTCTACGGTCAACTTATTCCTGCATAAAAATAAAGTGTTCTACATGATGAATTATGTTATAAAAAACCTTTATAACATGTTTTACAGTTCAATAGAATTTTCTATTAGGGGTATTTATAAGTTAAGAAAAAAGTTGGTATCTAAATTTACTTTTCCGATTTTGTAGAAGATAAGAAATGGATCCAACACATGTTTTTTCCGCTAATGATGAAAGGAGTAACTCCATGGTTTAAACTGTTGAAAATAACAAAAAACATGAAATCATCTCACATCATAAATTTATTATAGGAATTATGGGTACTGCTCTTCGAGAGCATCATGTCTCGTAATGGTTGCCTCTTTATGGATTTGTGTTTCCATCAGACGTCCCTATCCTAACACTCCCTCAGAAAATTCAATTGTTTGCTTGGATAATCAAGTGAATCAGCACAACTTGGGAAAATATATAATTGAATGGGTATTTAATTCGATAGACATACTCCAAGGGGTTTATTTTGAATTAAACCAATTTTTTATTATAAATAATGGTATGATCATCAGAATCATATGTCCATTTATATCATTCTATAATGAGGAAATCAATGGCTAATGTGATGCTAAGATGGTCATGTAAATATTTTCTTCATCATGTGGTATCATTCATCCCAGAATGGGGATAGCCATTTTGGGCTCACCATAGTTGTAAAGAGTTTAAGGATGAATTGAAGGTCGTATGACTGTATGAAGTTATCTGAGTGTCACATATTTTTTTCCCATTGAAACAGATCTATTATCCCTCACCTATTTAGCCGATGAAGCTTGAATATTAATACATTTCACCTAGTTTATGGCGTAAGTCATAATTAGTCATTAGGATGTAAATATGATCATTATATATGAAAAATTCCTCCCAACATCTTCATTGTGGGATAACCCTGAGATAACCCCTCCTATTGTGAGGAAATTACATAACACAACACAAAATCACCATGATGTTGAGCCCCACCCCAAGACAGATGTCCCCTTTTCAGACTATATTCAATTTTTTTCTACCACAAATGGCCACAAACCTTGTAAATGGTGTAAGTTCACATGGAATACTCATAGAACTCAGAGATTCACCAGCTCTTACTAGCATATAATTGATGAAGCTAACTTTGATTAGTGGGGTTAGAATATTTCCCAAGGGTTTGATCCATTTTTTGACTAGTTGCTTTCTTGAAAATGTTTTCAAGTGTTGGATTTCTACCCATGTGTGAACCAAGCACTGGTTCCAGAGTAACAACCTTTGTGATGGTAGGCCGGTTTGTGACTGGGAGACACATCAACCTAGTGGTCCGAGTACTGGCATAAATATATCATCTATGGGGATTAACTATCAGAGGGAGGCTCTCTATAGGCTCAACTTAGCCTTCTAAATCCTCTGGGAATGGGTAGTATATCATATAGGGGTTATGAATTTATTAAATCCCAATGATATCCATATGCTCAATTTAGGCCCTACTTATAGTGAATAAGTGGGGTGAATCCATTGATGGTGGGGTAAAGTGTTGTGATGATAATTTTTAATTATCATGAGAATTTTTTATACTCCCCTGGTTCTTATCTTGTTAGCACCATGTTAAATGATGCATCTAGTTAAAATACAAGCCATGGGTACCTCTTTTCTTTGAGGGAGGGTGTTCTAATTTCCAGAATTTCCGGAAAGATGATATCTAAAGGGTATTCACCCTACGGATTTGCGCATAAATTCCATTATGTCCAAAAGAGGTTCTCTACATTGATTAATAGAACATGACAATAAAAGAATCTAATAGTCACTCTTTATATTTTCTTGATGTTCATATAAGAAGATATAGGATCCCAGATTGAAATTCCACCCATAATCATTGTCCCCGATCTTGTGAAATCACATGCTGAAGGTTAGATCTTCTTATACCCAAATGGACTACTAGTAAATCTAGTATCCATTATTAATGGCATGCCTATAGATATGTCTATATAGGGTGAGGAGTGTGAAAAAGAAGAACTTATGTTGAGAAATGGAATTTCACAAAGGAAACCACTCATTTCCAAAATATAAAAGAAGAAATTGAATATCTGAATATTGGTCCCTCAAAACAATGGTTTCACCCCTATAGAATGTGCTATTGATCCATATTTCCATGTTCATATCCCCTCAGAGGCTTCATATCCCATGTCATAGAGGCGTGGGATACATAGAATAATTATATACCTATTAACAAGATTTAGAGCATCTGTTAGGGAAAGGAAATCATTTTGAATGGGTATGGTGGTGTATCTACATCTGAGAGTATTTCTTATATGGATCATTCTAATGTTGTGTAATCTTACATATGGGACCTTGAAGCCTCCATTCATTCACTTTGAGGTCAATTAATATTTTTGTATAGGGTACTTGAAATGTTGAGACCATACAAAGTTGATAGTGAACATAGAAATTGTAGTTCATAAGGGACATATGAGGTAGAACATCCAGTTCCATGTGATCCTAGTGGTATTCATTTTTTCCTCACAAATGGGGCCTCTTAAGCACCCCCTCCAAAGGGAGTGGTATCAGAGATTCCAATTAAATAAGTACAACATATTGATCCCATCCCACCGATGATGATGCCCTCTTCTGAATTATTAATCCCTATCCAGGAAGAATTTATCAAAGCTTGGTGTGAGTTGGATGCTTGGAGGAGTGTTTTTCCAAGGAAATATGGGGTGTTATTCAAGTAGTGTAAATTTATTTGTCTAGATATGTGTTAAATAACACACCTAAACAAATATATTTTTGAGAAAATAAATAAGATGTTAGTGTTTATCTTGAGGAGGTGTATGTCTCCATTCTTTCATTCAAAGGTAAGATATATTGGGCCGACCGGGTGTGGGAAATACTTTTGGTGAGGGTGGAAATCACCAATTCTAGTGAATAGGTTTCATGAGTTATTATTTTATACATCTTTTTTATATTATTGTATTTTTATTAAAAAAATTATCCTCTCCCACACATTTTGTTTTGGAGTCTAAGGGAAAGCCTTTACCCATTCCTTATCCAGAATATACAGAGGGAGGAACTGCCGTTGCAATGGATGTTCCTGTGGATTAAAGGGTCATTGAAGAAAGAAATATTAAGGAAATTGAGCATATGAAGGTGGTGATTATAGACCCAAAATAGTATTCCCACCCCTCCTCTACCTACTATGTTCCACGTCAGATTATCTTCATGGTAAATTACAGGGTGTAGCCAAGTGAGGATGTTGGAAATTTAAATCTGATCTGGGACAATAAATAACCATTGTACCCTTTTCACTTATTTTTCATGATATATGTCTAGTCGTTTAAATGATTCAACATGTGAAGGGGTTAAAACAAGATCCAAAAGACAAGAAATACAAATCGTTTAGGAGTAGTCCATTCCAAGGTGGTATGGATCAAATAAGGGTTTACAACCAGCTGGTGATGTTATAGAGATTTTGAGCTATGAGCTGAAAATATATCAAGATGAAAGAAATTAATCCTTTTATAAGTGGGAATTAAGATGATTGAAACTTATTCAGGACACACTAATATCATTCATCAGGAAGGTATGATTTTGGAGGAATAAAAAACATAGGTCTAAGAAGGTTTATTCACAACTATTTCTCCAAGCTCACTAATGATCATCCATTTGGGATCAATGTCTATGAGTGACCTTTTTGAGGTTACTGACCATGATGAACTTGCACATATTTCACTTGCCTCCCTGAGAGAGTCATATACTAAAGTTAACCTATAATATGGAGAGCCATCACTAGTAATTATTTCCAATGAGGTGATGACAACTGTGGAGGTTGGTGCATCAGAAGATGAAGGATCGTTTCTCAAATTCCTTACTATAGCATATCCTTCCTTTCTAGGTATTGATTGCTAGAAACTCATTTTAGGATAATTTTTACTGGTTTCTATGATCTTGGATTCTTAAAATTTCCAATTAGCCAAGGTTACAATGACTTAGACTACTGTAGAGTCTTCTCGTTTGGAAAATATTGATGATATACATTCTCTTGTTGACTTGGTCCCAACGTTCTTTCTTATGAGTGTGCTTCTTGAATTAGACCATGTGACCCTAAATATTTTCCACATCTCCTTTGACCACTCTATCAAATATTCCATAAACATTTACCAGTATGCATCACATGTTATTTATGCTTAGTTATGTGGGGTTTAACTACTATGACATACATATATTGGTCAAATAGAAAGTTTCTATCCTAGATAAGGAGAGTGAACTGTAGAATCATCTCATAACTGCGTAGTCTATATCCCATTTTTTTGCAACAAGAAATATCCTTCTTAATGAGGAATATGAACAAGCTGGTGAAGTATCCTAACACCAAAGCCGATATGCTGAATATAGGACCTTCATGGAACATCTCTATTGATAGATATATTTGATAAACAAATAATTTTCTTGTGCTAAATCCATGGATAATAAATAAAAGAAATTGGCGAAATAGGTAATGAAGGTCGACCTAGACACTATTGAGAAGCTAGAAGTGCTAGGAGATGATGTAGAAACAAAGGAAGTAATGTTGTCAAAGTTAGATCGAGTGGTAGAGGACTCTGATCGTGAAATTATTATATTATATGAATCCATCAATCAATCGTTTTAATATCATAGAAGATCCCATGTGGGGAGGCTCCTGACTTTTGGATGGTCCCCCTATTATTTTTTCCAATAAAAGGGAAACATCTATTTTTAATTACACACACACACACACATATTTTTACCTTGTTATTTCACAACGACTGATAGTGTTTCAAAAAATTAAAACCAAGATAACCCAAACCATTCAATTCTCATGTAATAAAATCAAGAAATAAGACTGAGAATTTTGGCAAACTTACTCTACTTCTATTTTTAAGACATTTCTCAAGGATGGGTATAGATTTAACTAACATCACCATAACACCAAAGTTGGATTTTTTGTAAGATTAAATCATATTATATAAAACTTTTGGAATGTTGGAGTTGAAATGCTGTGAATATATGTTTTTCGTGCTCTAATTTTTACCTAGGTCAAAGAACCTAGAAAACATATTTTGAATACTTATAGGGACATATGATTTTTCCTACAAACTTTATGCATCTTATGTTTCCATCCTAACATTGTGCTAAGAATGATGTGAAGAAAAATTAGTGAGCATGACTTGAATTTTACTTAGTTGTCCCTCAACACATTTTTAACATGACTAGTTTTATATCACTTTTCATTGGTCATTTTGGGTCTTGAAAGGCCGACGAATACATATTGTGTTTTAGGGAAAACAACTTTTACCAATATTTGTGACAATAATAATCCCAAACGAAGATTGTATGTCATGAATATGAAACTCCCTCTATAGATATAACTTGTGTTCATGGAGGGGGGGGGGGGTTATTCATAGAATGTGTCCACAAATAAGGGAACATGTTTCTGAATACTCTATGAAAATCCAAATAATACAAAAGAAATGGGGTATTAACATTTTGAGGAATACATTGTTTTTGTGCTAAATAATTATACCTAGATGGATCTCTCATGTAGTTAATTAATTGGACATAATAAATGGACCATTTAAGAAGTTTTGACTCACGTGTGGTGGACTTTTATCTCTTATTTTAGGTTAATTTTGTTGGGAAAAGTTTCCTGTCTTTTAATGGAAGTTAAAACTCAATTATGCTAATTAATGTGACTATCCAGGTTCTCTAAGCTCACAAGAGTCATGATCAGCATGATAAAAAATATTCATGTTAATAAATCGTTTAAATCCACATACCAGTTCACAACAGGGAAGATGTGATGGTATTTTCACCACAATCATATTTCCTAGAGGGACATGATTGAAGTCAATGAAATATCGTAGGTTGTTCAGATAAACATGACCAATCAATCCTCAAGAAATTATGGGACCCCTATATTTATATATATCAAATTCTTATTTAAAAGAAAATAATTTTCATACTTCACCCTGGTATAGCAGTCCAATAATGTGAGTCACCAAAGCTAGTACCCAAGATAGTATACACGAGTTTCCTTAGAAATAGGGTATTCAATCCTACTATTAATCTACAAATAGGGATCATATACCATGCATCCTTCTAGGGATATTGGTCTCATGTAGGTAATGGGTCATATATAATTGACCATGTACCACACAGTTTAATGTCATTCTAGAAAGACTCAGAGGTTTTACAGTTTAGGGTCATGTGATGAGGACATTACCTTATAGTTTAATGTCATATATCATGGATGAGTGATATATAGTTTAATGAAATCAAGATAAGGAAATTTTCTGAATAGTTTAACATCATGTTGTGGGAACATATGATAATTGTAATTTATGGTTACATGGATTTGAGAAAAAGATTAGTGATTTCCATTTTTTTGGTGATCTGACCAATAATGTTTCATCATTATTAAAGAAAGAAGAGGAATGTTTATAAGATATAATTTGGGAGCATCCAGATCCTAAAAGTGATATGGTACAATTATTTAAGGAATATCTATAGACTATGTTCGAAAAGCAGTTTCAACCTTAAGGTTGTCAGGGAATAAAGATATATAAGAGGTTTCACTAAAAATTTAAGGTTCCTCTAGTTGAAATGCCTTTTAATGGAAACTTATGTAGAGATAAGCTAGAGAATATTTCATATAGTCAAAGAAATATTTCCTTAGGAATCAAACATTCCATCACCAATGAGCAAGTAAATCCTATAGAGATTCATATTTTTCTAGAAATCGAGTTTGATTTGTCTAAATAAGGTGCCTAAGTATAGAAAGACCATTTCATGTAAAAATCACACAAGAATATAGAGAAATGATTCCATCATAGGTCCTAATCATTACTAGGGAGGTATATTTTTTTATTATGTCTAGGCCTGATACAGAGGGTTCATTCATCGTTACATTTTTTTCCAAATAGAGAATCAAGCTATATGTAGTTCTGGGAAAGAGTCTTCACAATGATCATTTTTTTGTGTAGATATGAAGAAGTTTTATTTGAATGCAGGCTCAAAATGGTGTTATAATCTATAATGGACCCTTTTATAAAGATATGGTTCATACATAAGAGAGTGGGGAATTTTTTTTATTATGGTTACACCATGATGTTTGATCCGTACATCACTACGAATTCCATCAAAGTGATAATCATTCCACACATAGTTCTTAGATGGAGTGGTGGTGGGATGAAAACACATATCATAATGGTTCTCTTATATGAGGTCAATCACAATGCATAATTTAATTTCTTGAAGGAGATGTCAACCGTGTAGTTTAAAATCATGTGGTAAATATATTTCTTGTGTCTTTTGAGGTCCTATATCAAGGATCATGTTTACCATGATGTAAATTGATATTCATTAATCATGTGGGAAAGCCTTTGACTTAATTCCTAATACCATGTGAGCTATGATTGGTGTGCGAAATAAGTAGTGGGAAAGGATTATTTCATCAGAAAAAGTAAATTAAAATAAAGGAAATAGATATTTTGATCATGGGGTGGATAGAACTATATGTAGGATCCGAGCATTGATATGCATCTCATTGGAATGAGAACCAACACCTATGTTGTTCTGGTAAACCATGAAGTTTAACATCATGTGTAAATTATGAATGATTTTCTTTTAGGTTTAGGTCATATTACTAGGACCATATGTATGGAAATGATGAGAAACATATGGCTTATAGGCCAAGGATATTTTGAGACACTTCATATGTGAAGAATAAAATTGTAAACCATGACCCTATGGGTTCTCATATCAGGAGAAATGATATGGTACAATTATGCAAATAATTAACACAAAAACTTTTCTAAAAGTGGTTTCCTAGCGTGAATTTTTTGGGGAGTACTAAGATAGTAAATGTTTCTCTTATAGATGACGGTGCCTCTAGTTGGAAGTCCTTTTTAGGGAAACTTATACAGATCGAAACTAGAGCATAATATTCCTAGTAAAAAAAAGGTGTCCTCAAGAATTATAAATTCCATCAGTGATGTCGAGAGAAATCATATAAAGATTAGAAATTTCTTAGGATAAGAAGTATAATGTGTGGATGTAATTTTTCTGAGCACAAAGGAAGCATTTGGACCGAAATTGGTCATGGAATATGAAGTTCCCAATATATATCATTATTTTTATGCAGGAGAGTAATGATTTTATTTACTTCACTGATGGGACCATGATATAAGTTCTAAGAATCACTACATATCTCATCAAAGAAAAAATCAATCCACATGAATTTCTTGGATGTAGGTATGGTGGGAGACTAGAACCACAGGTTGTGATCGACTCAATCATAAAATAAAATGTTATGTCATTTCTTTTCGTTCAACAGAAAAGTGAACCATTTAGTTTTATATCATATAATCTGAACATTTTTTATAGTTTAATGTCTTGTGAATAGGATGTTAGGCTATATAGTTTAGAGTTTCACAACTCAAACTATGACATATTATAGTTTTAGGTCGTTTGACTAGGACCATATGGCATGCCTTTGATGATTTTTATCTAGGACTAGATGCCATGTAGTTTATCTTCGTAAAAAATGAAAAATAAATGAACCTTTTAAGGTTGTTCATATAGGACCAATGATGATACATAATTTAATGTTACGAATCAAAGATGAAAGATTTTTATTTATTTCATGAAGAATTTCTTGAGAAATATTACATTGGTAGGGTGTGTAGTGAGATCCACATCAGTCGTGATTAGTGAGTACGATCAATTGGGATAGAATTTATATATAATTTAAGGTCCTTCCCATTTTGGTTCATGAATTGGGTGTTTCTTCTGAGGTATCATTGGAGTCTTCAGAGCCAAAACCAATTCTCCTTAAAGGAATGAATAGATTAAAACTTTCTTATTGAATAATCATGCTAGTTAGTTCAGGTATATTTCCAAATGACACATTGTATACAAAAGTTTCTCGTAATCCCATAAGGAATACAATATCTCATTTATCCAGGATTTATTTTATCTATCCACCATTTTTTGAGTGTTTTTTATATAATTTTATTTAAAGGCTCTATATATCCATTAACTACTACACAGTAGTGGGAAGAATGGTTTGATTCAATGTTTTAATCTTGGTAAAACTTCTTCAATTCATAAGAACAATAGTTGGATTATTTTTCCATTAATATTTTGAGAGGGGCACCAAATCTGGTGATGATGTTTGAATTCCTTAAATTGATGATAATTTTAGTCCTATCTTCTTCAAGAGTTCTCATCTTAAACCATTTCAAGAATATGTCGGTAACAGTAAGAATTTATTTGAACTTCTTGGTTGTATCTGGATGGTACAACCATAGAACATACATTCCCTATATATTTAATATACTAGAGTATTTAGTTCTATAAAGTAACTATTAGGGTTGATGGATAAAGTTAGAATGTACACGGTATGAATGACTCTTTTTGACAAATTGTGTACAATACTACATTATTGAATACTGGAAATATCCAATCATTTTGATTTACTGAGATAGAATAGATCCTAAATAATTGGAACCAAAATATACAACATTAACTTCCTCCCCGGTGGTATTCATCTCCTATCTGTCAATTCATCTGAGGATAATTCCATCAAATATTTTTATATAAACAACCTTATAATGACCTAGGCTATAATAAAGGGGGAAATTGACCCCCCGTCATCATATCTATTATTTTCTAACTCTTTTTAGGGAAATCAAACCATTTTGGAGGTATTATAGGATGGGTGACATCCAATAATTTGTAGACTTATATGGTTTAGGGTAAGAATTGATCTCATTGATCTCTTACACGCCACATTCAAAAAATGTTGATATAGCTTTGTGATGGTTGATGCTGATGACTATTTCATCCTGGTCTGGATCTGCCAAGGCTGAAACAACATTTTCTAATGCATCTTCCTAACTGTTATGTAAAGGTGGAATATGAATTAGTGTTAGATAATATGGGAATTCTACCATCAAACCTCAAGCATAATTAATTTAGGGGTAAGGTCTTTTTCATGATAGCAAAATCACCCCTGATCTAATTAATTACCAAGTTGGAATTTCCTTATATTTTTAGTTGATTCACTGGTATCAAGAAAGTCAATTCCATGATTATAATGAGGGCTTTGTATTTGGAATCATTGTTTGGGTATCCCTATTATAGAATAAAGGAGTAAAGTATAACTCGCATTTCTGTAGAAATTAGAACAATTCCCAACTCAAATTTATAGTTCTTGTGGTCTTCCATTATCCTTCTTGTTGGGATTATGGATACACCATAAAAGTAAATTTCTCAAATTCAGGTAGAGTCATGAACTGAGAATATTTCCACACCTTGAAGTTCAGTACTCATCGACACTTCTTCTATAGAGTGATGTACTTATTGGAAATTCTCTAAGGAATCCCCTTATATCACCTTCTAAGATATGAAATAGGTGTGGAACTATTAAAGAATGACCACCCATTACACCAAGAATCCAGTCAACTTGGGATTATTTAGGATATATTTAAGTGGAAAATTTCTAGAGATCAAGTGGACCTCAGGGGGTTACAAGTAATGCCTTAATTTATGAATTTTAAAAATCAATGCCAAACAATTCTTCTCATTATCGAATACTGAGTCTTAGTATCAAGAATGATTTTACTAATATAATATAGGTTTTTTTCAGTACCAGCAACATTTTTATACTTGATAAATTCACCAAAAAGTCATTCCAGAGAATCCACATATAGGATGACTGACTTACCTTCAATTAGAGGGATTACCACTATTGGGATCAAGGGATATTTCTTAAGGCTATCAAATGATTCTTGGTTGTCATCAGTCCACTGAAATATATACCATTTCTTAATTGACACGGTGAATGAAAAAAACATTCCTATAAGGTTTTATTTAATGTATAGAATGTATATATGGATCCCCTAGAGTCCTCTTAACTCTTTGAGGTTTCACAGAGGCGACATACAAAGAATTTCTTTAGTCTTGTCAGGGTTGACATAAATTCCATAATGGAATACAATGAGGAAATGAAATTTTCTAGAATTAATGCCAAAAATAACATTTCATGGGATTCATCTTCAGACTGTGTTGTCAATGTTTTTCATAAACAATGTTTAAATAGGAAATGTGATCTGAAAATTACTCCAATTTTACCAATAATTCATCAACATAACACTCAAATAATTTTCCCAATAAGGGTTAGAATATGTAAAGAATGGAACATTGGTATGTAGTTAAATCATTCATTAAAGAGAAAGGCATCACATGGTAGCAGAATACTCCTAGGGGGCCCTGAAGGTGGTGTATTATTCATATTCTAGATCCATTCAGATTTGATTATACCCCGAATATCCATAAATGAATATGAGGGATGGATAACCAACTGTTTTATCAATCACATGTTCAATAATCAGAACCAGGCATTCATCTTTTAGATATTGCTGATTGAGGTGTCTGAAATCGATGAAAACCCTAATCTGCCCATTCTTTTTCTTGATTATGACAATATTAGTTATCCATTTTGGGTACGGGAATTACTGAATGAAATTACATTTGATGAGTTTTTCAATTCAATATTTGAACTTGTCATTATGTGTTAGATGAATTCTTTTTTATGCATCCTTGTAACCGTATTGGTCTCCTGGAAATCTTAAGTGATGAGTAGATACATTATGGTCAATGATTAGAATCTCTTTTTAATTCTAAGAAAACATGTCATATTGATACTTAAGAAAAGGGGCATAAATTTATTATCCACTGAGGGGCGTATTTGTGTTGATTAACATTCATTATATGTCCTCCTATGTACCCATAATTTTCAATTATAGTACATCAGTAGAGTTTGAGACTCCTTCCTTGAATTATAGAGGAGAATATTTGAGGGCGTTTTATTCATATTTTTTCCTTTTCTTATTCCTCTTCTTTTGTGTCCATGTAAGGATGGATGAGAGATAAAGGGGAATAATTAAGGTTAGGGGAATTGTTAGTTTCCTAAGATCAAGATTCCAATGGTGATATCATGACCTCTTCAAGTTTAGAGGATGAATTAGTGGCCTATTGAAGTTCCGAGTATAAGATTAAAGTATATCTATTTGAGCTATCATCTCTAATAGAGGAATCAATGATTTATTTACTGTCCATAGATTTGACTGACATGGATGATATAATGAATTCAAGTGGGAATGTCTTTGAATATGAGTTGATTTCTTTGACATGACTTATGGGAAGCACATATTCATCACTGAGGGAATTAAATGGGTTATATGGGGTCATTTCCAGACCATTTGGAGTAGTAACCCTAGCAACAACATCACTTATGGGTTGTTTCCCTTTTCCTTAGTAGAATCCAAAAATAATATATTGAGATTCATAAGACTCAAATACAGATTTGTCACAATGTAATGTGCCAACATGTTCATTTCTATAGTGTTTAAGGAATTTATGGTATGATGAAGGGATTACTACATGCTGATGCAACCAAGGCCTTCCTAACAAGACATTGAAATCTGTATCTTTCTGGTTGAAAAAAAATTCAGAGTCGGAAACCATATCTCTAAACTAAGCTATGAGATTAATGCGGTTGATGGATTTCTGTTCACATTTATCATATCCTTAGAGTGTTAATGTTGAAGGGAATAAATTATCAATTTTATTATCCCAGTCAGTGAACCATTCTGATAGGAATGATTTTTAATCATAATCCATTTTTAATGAAATATCTATGGATATCAATGCCAACTAATTTTCTAGATACATATAGGATCCTGAGGTGTCCCTGTATAATATTATCTTTATCCTATTCAATGAATGATATACCTACATAACATTTTTAGCATCAATTTGGAATGATATACCTCTGTGGTAGTAACTTTAGGTTGAAACTATTGAGGGAATAATATATCCCCTACAAGTGATTACCACATATCCTTCGATATATTGAGTGCATAAAAAATTTAAACACTTGATAAAACTATGGAAAATTGCTTCAGGATATCATATTTGTGGGTCAACGATCTACATTTCCCTATAGGGAATTGTTCCCTTGAAGGAATTTTCAATAACAATATTCCTTGGGTAGATGATTTATGTGGCTGAGTAGATGCATAATAGATTTATCCTGCTATTGGATTGGGATGCCTTGGTCTTCCCCTTGCCTAGGCTGGTTATATTTCTTCATATTCATAAAAAATAATCCAAAAATATAAATTTTGAGTGATTTTTACATGTTTTAGGCATATTCCTACTATGTTTGGTCTTTTAAAAGGCCTTTCCCATGGAATTTAGTAGTATATATATATCTCTATTAATGTTTCAAGCGACATATTATATTTGGATATAGTTGTAACTACCTATGTTTCCTCAACTCCTATGGCCTAGATTTGTGTCTCTCTAATTTTTTGTGGGAATCTTAACTTTATAATAATACTCATCATTAGATAATGGATCCATTAAATCAAAGAACTCAATAGATTCAAAATCAGTTCTTCATCTGCTTATGATTTAATTTGGTGGGTCGGTGCCCATTTTACCATTTGGCAGGGTGTCACCTATTATACCATTTGGATGGACAATTCATGTTCTCTTAGGACTGAAGGTACAGAGTATAAGATATTAAATACTAAATTTGTTCTGAGAGAAATTTTATCTTCCTATATCTGTTTCCTAACCTTATAGTAATTCCATTTCTTAGAATATTGGTCTTTATAGAGTTTTGGGGTTGAAGGAGTCGATTTTACCATAAAAGAACCATATGGGAGTACAATTTATTGTTTTAACAGTGCTCAAATGATTGCATGAGTCTGATTGATTATTTTTCTAGTCATCCAATAACTGAAATTTTTTGTATTCTTACTAGTATGTTCCTGCCACTCACTCTCTTCCTCTAAAGAGGCTGTGGAAACACATGATACCGGTGCTGGTGGTTTTCCCAGCTTCACTTTCCTAGAATCAATCATCTTTTATAGGAAATATTTGAAACAAATAGTCTTAGATGTCGTGCCCCAATATTTGATGAAATGGTAGACAATTAGGGTGATCCTCAAGTCCGAATTGATTGGGTATGCTGGGTTCCGATAGAGTTAGCAGGTTGTTTTAGAAGGTTTCTAAGAAGTAGTCAGGAACCTTGACATCTCGGAAGGAGTAAAATGTTTTCTTATGGTATTCAATTTAAAGTCATTTTAGCTATCTACATTCATCCCAAAAGGTTATTGTTACTGCTATTATATCACTGGAGGGGGTTCCACATGATAAGGTGCAGGCTTCAGAGCATGATCCAGTTTCAGAGATGGTTTTATAGCGATGGTTTTAGTTTCTATTTTGGTTGTTCTATTTTAATGGGATGTTTGTACTGATATGTATTTGAATCTTTTTTGAAATATGGATTCTTCCAATATTTTTGAAACTTTAATAAGGTCTTGGAATCCATTAGTGTATTTCATGGTAATAAGTGGATTTCAAAACTCATCATAGATGATTTTATACAAATAACCAACAATCCATCCTATGGAAGTTCAAAATTCTGAGAGTTAGTTAGACCCTTACACCAAGAAATGATGTTTGATACTCTCTCATTTTATATTTGTTATCAGTTAATTAGGTCAAGGACCATTTTCTTACATAGTGTTAAATTTAACTGATAAATAAATTACTAGAAAAGGGATTCCCATTGTTCGATCAACTATGTGGGTAAATTGGTGTACCCTTTAAAGGCTGGTCCCTGCAAGGTTCATGAAAAATAGAAAAGGTTTTTAGCTTCTTTTTACAATACATTTCTAATCATGGGACCACACTAAGATGCATAATGAGCCATATGTTGGTCCATACCTCACTAAATGTCAAATTTTGGAAATGTTGGGTTTCCAAAATTAGGTTTGGGAAGTATCACATTTACCCATTTTGGGAAAGGTTTTATTTTCAGATGAACCGGTTCATGTTTTCCCCTATATTATAGATCATCTTCAAATGATTTAATAGTTTCAAAAAATCCTATGGGAATGACCAACTGAGTAGGGGATAGAGAAGGGGAACAATAGGCTGAAGTAGATGGGTTGGCCCTATCTACACCTATGCCTGATATGGATGATTATAATTTGACTAAAATGGGTATAGTTTTTTAGAAAATAGAGGTAATTCTCAATATTTGGCTATCACAAGTTCCAAATAATTTGGTTTTATTGATATTTCATTGAGTAGGAGTTTTGAATCTATTTTTACTGGTATGATGAGCTCTTCTTATCAAGAGACATCAAATAGGGGATTAAAATGAGGTCCTTTTTGAAGAACATATCTAGTGGGAATATTACCCTTAATTAGATCGGTATTAATTTTTATTAGTTCTCTCATTTATGTCTCATAATGATCTACTATTTTCTCAAGTGTGAGGGATTCAACACCCTCAAGTAATAGGTGAAATTGAACCATAGAATTAACATTTTCTTTTGCTGATGCCTGTCAAGGGGGAGGCAATTAAGCATTTGAAGGAGTTCCCAAATTTTGGGAAACTCCTATAATTTCTAGTATTCACACCTATTTGGTTATTTTAGTTTGGATTTTATTTCAAATCCAATATTTACATGATTTTCTGCAATATAGTTAAAAGTAGTACTAATGAAATGTACCAATATGAACTTCATCACGATCATTTCTTCAGAATTTGAACAATTGGAGAACTAGTTTCTCTAGGAGAATCCACTAGAAGAGCTGTGATTTTAGAGAGTGTATTCACACTTTATATGTCATTTTTATTTTCAACAATCATGGGAGCCTGTAATTTCTTTAAAGGATCCCTTCAAATTTATCTGGTGAAGGGTAATTTAAAGGGAACATCCAAATAATTGTTTTTCACATCCCTAAAGAATAAACTACATCACAAGATGGGATAAACCAGAAAAATTCATATTTTGGAACTCCCACCAAATGAAAAAGGTCTAACATTTACTAGGGAGGAGGTTGATGTAATAATTCCCCCATCCCTACAGGATTGGGGTGCTCTCGATCCACTTTAAATACATTTCATGCCTGATTTTTTGTCCTCGCAGATTGTGTAAAAATGTATCAGCCTGTAGGGAAAGGGTTTCCTCTGTATAGGCACAATAGTAGTTAATGTGGCTAGTATTTAGATTTTATGGAGCTTTTTTTGAACATTGGATTATTCAATTAAATGATTTTTACCTCATCCACCTTCTTCAATAGATATTTATGCTGTATGAAAATTGATTTACCTTAAGTTGAATGTTTGATCAATATTTTTAGGTGCTTGAAGCTAGAGTCTTTTGATGGATCACCCTATTATGTCTTGGTATCTTTGAGAGTTGTTATAAGACATTTCTTATTGAGAATATAATCTATTGGGATCATAGTGTGTTTATTAATGCTGGCATGAGGCTATGACATTACATAATGTCAGCTTTGGTTAGATTTACTGATCAGGGAGTGAGGCGAAATACAATTCCTTGTGTTCTCTCCATCCTCTGATATGAAAACCAGATGGGTTGTTTGTAATCAATTGATGCAACTATTTTAATGCATCAATACATGTTAATTGAATGGATCCTTACTATTTTCCAAATTTTGGGTGTCATGTAGTTAGGAGGTCTTCCAAGTCTATTTTACGGTTCATCTATTCAATTACCTTGGCTGATTTTAATATTTTCTGAAAGGTAAGACTTTTTTTTAGGTGATGAAGAGTAGTATATACATTTATGATAATTTCATGAACACATTCTTCTGAAAATGTATATGGAATGTTGTATTAGGGAGTGGATAAAGGTGAGAACATTACTGGTATGTTATCCTTAACCAATTATATCCTCATCATCAATATGGATCCTTCATCTTTCTCAAGAGGTTCCTCAACTATATTTGACCAAATTGGACGTTTCCCCATTTAATTATAGTAAAAAATGGGGTTGGAAAATATTTCTTCTTTCATATTAAAAGTAAAGAGATCTAAGGGCAGTTTGTATAATGATTTTTGACTTGTTAATTCTTCTAATTTAGAAAGAATATCACATTTCATTGATGAATGTTCATGAATTAAAAGAGTCATTTTCCCAAGTTATTCATGATAGTAGGTATTTCTTAGAGTTTATTCATCAAGGGGAGGGAATTATTGGTGAGAGGAAGTGTCTCTACAGGGAAGACCTTTGTAGAAAATTCCATAATGGGAAGGACTACCATCAAGACTTTACGTTTGAATACAAGGAGAATATCACCAACATATACCCTAGGGAGGACCTTCACGGAGGACAATAGTAAGGGGAGGACATTCTTGTTGTTTGATCTTTTAGTTATGAGGAGTGGTTCCATAGTGCTCATTAGGAGATGGAATATCATGATTGATCAGATTTCAGACATGAAATATGTCTTCATGGTAAGCTTTTTGTGGGGGACCTCTAAAACTATTGGAAGTAATGTTGCAAGGAGGACCTTTGAAATTTTAACTACTATCTACATAATTTGGTAATGGGTGTGTAAGATCATTTTCTTCCATAGATAAACATATAAGGGATTCATGAATACTAGAATTCCATAGAGTATGGTATTGGATTGGCTATTAATTTTCCAATTGTATTTAGTGAGCGTTCATTATCGATGCTTTCTTATAGACAATTGGGGATTCCCATCATGGATGGTAGTTCTCCCATATAGAGTCCAATTTGAATATCACTTGTGTCACTTCCATAATTTTCTGATAGGTACTTTGAATAGTGGAAGCAATATGTGAATTCCCTGGAGTGGCCAGTAGATTATACCAAAAACCATTTGTTAGAATGAGGATATAGTCACAATCCGGCTGTCCATTTATCATGCAATTTTTCCCATGCCTCTTCTGTATATGAGTAGAAATAAAAATATACTCCCAAGCGAACATTGTATCATGTTTATGGGACACATAAAATGCATAGGTGGGGTTGTGTTCCCGAATCCTAGTAACTACCGATGTGATCATTATATATTGAAAAACTTATAGAATGTGGATTGGAATAGATTTTTGTCCCTCCATCATTTCTAGGATGTAAGGGGTGACTTATACAGCTGAAACATGGATATATGTTCAATCTATAGATGAAGTAGGGATGTATTCCTACCCTCATCATACATTTTTTACCGATATAGACCAAAAATCATCAGGTTAAGGGGAAGTGATATGGGTATACCCCCTATTTTTAGCTGGGATCTACCATCTTATTTCTATGGATTCATCCATACTATGATTCTAGGTTTGGTGGATGTGGTTAGGTGATTTATCCTACTTGTGGATTGCTTTCATATTTTGTTGGATGGTTTCTCTTTAGGGAAAAAAGGTAGGGTCATTTTCTCTGTTGTTTGATCACTACCCTCAGCTGGCTGTCCTAAGTTCCTGGGCTTAAATGAACTATCCTAGACTCCCAAGGGTGGCACCCTCATAATGTTGAGGATTTTATGTGACATTATGTTAGAGGATATGAATACTAGAACGACCCCTTTGGAAGGTACCTTATGTTGTCTAGATATGGTCGTTAGTGACCTATTAATCAGCCTACCTATGATAAGGGAGGAACTTGTTGCTGTGTTTTGGGGTAAGACACCTAAATTAATTTGAAATAGAAAAAGGTTGTTTTGACTTCTAGTCCACCAGGCACCATTGAGTGGATAGTTAATGGGTCATTGTGAGTTGGAGGGATTGTCATGAATACTCAAGGGTTGGTACAATACCATTTCAATCATACTCCTGAACGAGCGCAATTGAGACTGGGCACTAAAGGTGATGGGTCAGTGATATTGTCCTATGATTTGACAAGGACCCTGCTTGTGTGATAGTAGATGCATATGTTTATGTTGCTTGAAATAACGCCATGTGTTTGGTGGGATATCTTTTCAAAAGTCCTCGGACACATATGAAAAACACAAACAGAAAACCCCATCAAAGAAGCATCTCAAAAAATGAACACATAAATAATTAATTGTTATAGATCCATGTTTTTACATATTTAATTTTGTATATAAAGGTGGCATGACATGTGGGAGAAATAGTCATCTTGGTTAAGGATTCAGATTTGATTCACCATTTTTTATTTCAATAAAAATTTGTTGTGCTCATATGATTGATTATAGAGGGTGAGTATTGTTTCAAAATATTTCACCTTGGGATCACTATTTTTGTTTCATCCATGAAAACCATATGGGATGTGAATGGAATTTTGTGGTGGTGGTGGAATGACCATTTACCTTAGACACATATGTCCACATCATTTCTGGTTAGTTTCCAATGGATTTTGATCGTGGGATTGGAAACACCCAATGATTCCCTTATTTTATATCTTTCATGAACCTTATTTACAAAGACATGAAGTCATTTGGAAATGGTCCAACAAAACATGGAGAGTCACATTTTTTGAGAGGATGGTAGGTTAGGATCATTACACCCTTTTGGGGGGAATTATTTACTACTCCTCAAATATCTTATATATTTAAGGCATATTCATGAATCCTTTTATAAATATAAAATATGGGACATGTTTCCCTATATTAACAATTAACTCTTAGAATGTATTTACTTTAAAACCATCGATATTTATTTGATATTCTTCATCGATGGATACATCTGTATGTATCTGAGGTTCTCTATTGATGGTATCATTCTGTAAAGGGATTAGATATTATAATATAATTTATTATCATGTTTCTAGTCTAAATCCAAAACCCAGGGCACTATGGAATTTATCATCATATAGGAATACACGAGTTTTTCTGATATCAGGATCGGTCCCATGAGATGGGATTTATATGTATTCTTGTGAAAGGAATTAGAACTCATGTAGTTCAGTGACACCTTATAAGAAACTTCATAAATTTTAAGTTCAGGTGATGAGGAATGGTTTTCCATTTCACCGAAGGTATGTTGTCAGTTTCCCAAATTGATGTTACGCACCCTTACACTAGTATAGCATAAGTGCAGGTTCGGTCCATAGGGAACTGGTGAGTGTGTGAATTTCATCACGTTTGGAATTAACATATTGAAATATTCTGAATTTAGAGTGGGGTATTTTTTATTAAGACAACTATTCTGATTACTGGAGTAAAGATTAATGTTTTAATGTAAAGAAAACAAAATTGGGTTTTAATGTGGTTAACAGAAAATGGAGCGTGTTGGGGATATGGTGATTATGGATTTTATACAATCTTCCTATTAGGTTGTGTTATTAATGATAACCCAACACTCTGGGTTTCAATTGTGAAAAGTTTCCCTTGGTCAGTAAACTATGTCTGGAACTAAAGAAAATGACTCCTTGGTCCGGTAGTCAGTGTTTCACAATCCTTTATTTAGATCATTCCATTTTCGAGTTGACGAATACTTCTAATGATCATGAATGTATTCATTGTTATTCTTTCTTTGAGTTCCTAAAAATTCTTCCCTTGGTCTGGCTCATAATTTTTAGTGATATAAAGAAATGATTAATGAAGAATAAAAAGAGTTTAAACAGAACCAACACAAACATAATAATTAATCCAAATTACAACACTCTTTCATCACCCAGATCGCCAACACACATGGTTTTTAGTTACACATGGAAGAAAATATAAAAATAGAATCCTCGATTCCAGATGTGGTCATCGCAGAAACTTTGAGGAGAGGTGATTTCATTGGTAGGATGGTGGAATGGCAGAGTAGCTGAACAATAGTAGCACAGAAGCTAGGTAGCGAAACCTCTCTCATTAAAATATTAGATAATCCTCCCAAAACTTGAAGGCAAAGATATCTATTTATAGAAAACAAAAGTACACAGTGTGTATAGAAAGTACACGATGTGTAGTGTCATCAACGTGCTCTTCTCACAGTTTGTCTCCGGTAGGTGGCCAGCTCTGACGCCCTTGACATCTATGGTGTTGACAGTTAGTTGGTGAAGGGTACACAACATGTGGCGCCGCCACACACAGCGTGTAGTCTCTATAAAATACCACCAACCGCATCTATAAGCCTATAAACAGTGTGTAGGCATGATTGGAAATCTGACCTTTCCGAACTCTTTTAAACCAATGGTTTGTAAAAACCGTTGGTATAGGCCCCCTTTCCCAATGGTTTGGCCAAACCATTGGGAAATCCCACTTTGAGGTCACTTTTCCCAAAGGTTTTTCCAAATCGTTGGGAAAGGGTATGGATTTCCCAAAGGTTTTGCCAAACCGTTGGGAAAAGTCCACTTTGATGCCACTTTTCCCAACGGTTTGGCCAAACCGTTGGGAAATCCCATTTTGAGGTCACTTTTCCCAACGGTTTGGCCAAACCATTGGGAAAAGTCCACTTTGAGGCCCCTTTTCCCAATGGTTTGGCCAAACCGTTGGGAAAGGGTGGGACCTATCCCAACGGTTCTCAAAACCATTGGGAAAGGCCTTTCCCAACTGTTTTGAGAATCGTTAGGATATGTGCCCTTATTTTTTATGAGTACATTTATCTAATATCATCAAATAAATCAATATATAAATATATAGATATATATATATATATATTAACAAAGGATACTCTAGGATAGTGGTAAATTCATTGATATATAACCTGGAGGTTGTGGGTTCAAACCTCCGCTGAAACTATTTTTTATATATTTACCTATCCCAACGGTTTTGTAAAACTGTTGGGAAAGACCTAGGGATTTGTTTTCCAATAGTTCAATGAAAACTGTTGGCAAAAACCTTTCCCAACGGTTTAGAAACCATTGTGAAAGAGTTGATTTCCTTAGTTTTACCAATGATTTTGTGTAAACCGTTGGTAAAACATATGCCAACGGTTGACCAAATAGTTGGCATAGGTTAATTTCACTAACCTATACCAGTGGTTCTTTGTAAACCGTTGGGGTTGGTTTTACCAATGGCCTAATTCACTACGGTTTGAAAAGTCGTTGGTATAACATATACCAACGGTTCTGCAGGCTTTCCCAACGGTTCAAAACCATTGGGAAAGACCCCATTTCCAGTAGTGAGGTACGACCCACATGATGTGTTGTCACTGTTATGGCGACATGGGAGTGTACTCATCTAGTCCATCTGTGTCTAAGTATGAATGTACAGGACATATAGGTATGCACGCACCATGTAGTTGGGAATTTTTCTTAGAGTTCCCCTAGTTTGTGTGATTGTCTAGAAAACTTCTGAAAATGAACAAGATCAGCAAAATCAAAGTATTTTTCAACTAAGCAGTAGGTATTTGATGAAAACATGTTTTCTTTTTCAAACATATATGTGGAAATATAACACAAATCAGGTATATCAAACTCCCCCACACTAAGTCATTTTATTTCTCCCAAGAAAATCGTAATATCCAATTAAAAGATTCCATATTTTAAAAGTAAGGTATTCAATTAATCATAAGTGTAAATGATACAGTCACCGAAGAAAATTATAAAAAGGTTCAAAATAGATTCAATTCATAAGATATTCTAATCATGACACATATATAATTCAATTAACTACTTTCATCCTCTTTTAAACACATTTTTAAACCTTTTAAAAATAATCATGCCACTTGATGATCTATCTCACTAGTAAATAACACAATAAACACTCAAGATATTTTTAATCAAAGATATGCTCAATCTAAGGTTTATAAAATCTATCCCTAGGTTTTCAAGAAATCTAGTTCTCTACATCAGAAAATTGAATTACAAAAATCATGAGGGATTTTCAATAAGGTTTAGATGTCTCTGTGGCTAAGGGATAGTAATTAAAGATATTAAAAATAAACTATAAGGCTTGAAAAAGGAGGTTAAATTCCTTAAATAATGCTGCATGATATTAAAAATAAATCTCAATATAAAACCAACCTCAACAAGCTCTGTCAAATGATCTCATCACTACCATCTCCCTTAGTCAGGTAGGGTTCACAAACCATCAAGTGAATATAAGGTCCCTTTGTCTTTATCATTTTCTAACACACATAGGGGACCACTTAGTAATTCCATGAATAGGGGTTTGGAACCCTTTCTACCCCAAATAAACAAGAGGCAATCCCCCATAGTTAATTTCATGACTATTAACAAAAATTCTCCATGTACTCCTAATTCCCTCTCTTAATCTCAAGTGAATAATCATGAAAAGTTATAAATAATTAGGGTAAGAAGGGAAATAGGTTTGTAATGTGGCTTTCTATCAAGGTTGTTCATGGTTTCTAGGGGCATTACAAAGATCATATGTAGGGTAGGTCTCAAGATAAACAGGGTTGATACAATCTAATGACTCAATCATTTTAATGAAATTCAGAAATTCCTCATGTTTGGAAAAGAAAACATGAAAATTCTAGTAGTCATGTATATCTTAAGAATCTCTCATAAAATAAGGTATTAGAAAGAATACGATGAAGGTTTTTGAACAACTCGCAGGATTGGGAAAAACAAATAAGGAGACAATCAGGTCATGACATGCATATAAATGATTAGCCTCATCAATATAAGTATCCAAGGATTACAATTTTCATTTTAAACAATATAAAAAATCATTTTAAAACACTTAAGAACCAAAATAAACATGAAACCTATAAAAATTCCATACTTATAGGTTTAATATTTGTAAATATTACTAACCAAAATTTCTTCACATTTTCAAATATATCTTCCAATAATTATGTCTCCTGGATGACGGTAAGAGAAAATACTAAGGTGGTCGAGAGACTCTCCGCCACACGTAATACTATACATGGTCTACCAAGTGCAATACTAAGGGAAAAAAGAAGATGGTGACACAAAAAAAACACAGGATAGGGGAAGAATGGCGAGAGAAACTAAAAATATTGTAAAACCTGATTGAATACTCCCCTCATGTTGCAGAAGAATTCAAGACGTCAAAAAGGTGCTAGTGTGTACCTGTGATTATCGATGGAAAATAAAACTATAAGAAAATACATAATCAAAATGTTGAAATGGGAACAGATATATAGAAAAGAAAACCAAATTGTCCCAGTAATGGTATAGCCTCAGGGGAGGAACTATTTAATAAAGGTGGGGTTGAATCATTATATGTAGTAGCGGGAGGAAAAGACCCCTTGACTTGTGTTAGTGATGCCTATGAAGGGTCATTTGTGATGGTGAGCTCAACAAGAGGAGACAGGACTATACATATAGTAAATAGGAGTATGGATTCCATGACCATGGAAACGTCAGGAGAGGGTATGGTAGAAGGAGGAGATACGGAAGTAGAAGTAGACGCTAGTGGAATGGGGATCCTCTAATGCTGTAGTAGTAGCTCCACCATCCTCTCAATGCGGTCTAGGTGATGAGAAGTTGTAGTCTGTCACTGAATGATATCATCTTGCTGATGATATAGACCAGAAAGGTGTTAATTGATATCAGCTAGGTGAATGGTGATGGGGGGGGGGGGGGTTCAGTCAAGGGCACAGAAGGTGAAGGGGCAGGGGAACGTCTAGGAGGGGGAATGAGAAATGAGGTAGGGAAGGGTGAGGAATCGTAAAGGGGTGGGGAAAGAGGTTCTAAGGTGGCCTTGGGGGCAGGAGGGTTGATAGGGGGTCATGGTGGGGCCTAGTCAAGGACAAAAGTGCCCATACTTCCAGACCAATCCCATGAGAATAAGCATGAGAAATTCCTTTTGATGGGGGGAACCTAAACGGTCGTGGGGAATGGAAGGATCGAAAAATCCAAGGTTGGGGTAAAGGAGGGTGGTGTAGAACCCACCGTATAGGTTTCCATGAAGGCCGGTAAACATGGAATGGAATTAAGAGGAGGAAAGGTAGGGGAGATCAGGGTAGTCCTACTAAGTGACACAAGTGAGGATCTCCATGTCACGGCTGGTCACAACTCCCATATCCTCGTGGGGGGGGGGGAACAAGATGGTGCTAATGTACCGGTCGGTGAAACGGAGGATGGAGTAAATGATGAGGGTGCTCTTCTTGGAATTGGGGGTGTAGTGATGGTCAGGCCCAGCAATATACCGCCACACAGTAATGAGCTCAGAACACTCAGGGTAGGGCAGGGTAGAGACAAGGGGTGGGGTTACTAGATGGGGATAAAAGCCACACCTATGGCCAAAATCAGGTATGTTAAGGGAAAAAGGTCGACCGCCCAGCTGAAATCGGACCATCGATACTGTGTCTCTAGGTGTAACTCAGTACTTGGGCCTGTCAAACTCAATGGAAGTAGTGAACTCCAAAAATAAATCTCAAAAAATCAGAGGGCTGATTTAGAATATTCCGAGTAATGGCGTGTTCCTGAGGAGATCCTCCAAATCCCCATAAATACCTATCTACTGAGCCACACTACAGTCAAGATACTGACTGCTCAACTATATTGTGCGGAAAGAGAAGCACCAGACTCGGTCATGCGCCAGGTCGATGACTGGAAACACCAGGTAAGGATATGGGGCACAGGCGGGGGCCGAAGTAGGTGGGGCAGTCGTAGGGACTGGCTCTGGTGGCGGAGTGACCTCATTAGGTGAAGGTCCACTGGAAGGGGCGCCCAGTGAGGGATAATCCTCTACTGAGGAGGGATTAGGCAGTTTAGAAGCTAGTATGGAAGAAAATGGTACTTTAATGCTCTGTGCGGGGTGATGGAGGTGCAGTACTAGGACTCGCCTCTTTCAGGGTGGTGAGTAGTGGAAACATGGCTTGTAGATGAGGTTGGTATGCCAGGATGTTCAGGGCTAGTTTCATCGTGGGCCGGAGTCGTATCCGGTGAAAAGTGGGCCTCTCACCCTCAGTAGTAGAGGCGGTCCGCTTCCCACATGCATGGTCTCCGTCTTCTATATCCTAAAGAAGAAAGGAAAACAAAACAATATAAAAGGAAAACAAAAAGGAAAAGAAGAAAATGCGAGAAAACCATAAAAGTAGAAGGAAACAACATGTATATCCAGAGTACATGGCATGTGGTGGAAGTGGGTTAGAAATCCATGTTCTATGGAGAGACATGCTAGGTGGGAATGTCACTAGCCAAGGAAGTATACATGTCATTTACCGAACATACACGCCATGTACGTGAAAATGGGTTTCTAGTCGTGTGGTCCAAAGACACGGCCTCTGTCTGAGTAGAGAAAAAAATGGTGTACACTCCATGTGATGCTATGACACAACATGTTTAAGAACATAGGGCATATGGCCATGTGGAGTGCGGGGCATGGGTTGGACCATAGAAATAGGATACACAGAGTGTACCGAACATACACTCCATGTGTATAAACATGGTTTTCATAGCCATATGAATGAAGTACTCGAGCATGATTTTGGATGGTACAATGTATGTACCAAACAGACACAACATGTAATTTCGAATTTCAAATATTCCAGTGCCTGGCCATGTACAGAAGTACATGGAATATGTTCTTCATTTCATGATCGTGTATTGAAGGAAGCCGAACTGGTGGCTGATCCACAAGTCACCCTAACCTCTATGAAAACAGGGAAATAAGGAGTGTAGAATAGCGTACCTGAAGAGAGGATCACAATGGAGAAGAAATAGGATCGAAAAAATAAACGAAAATGGAGAATTTGAGGAGGGTAGAACATGCAGCTTCCGGGTGAAGAAGATTGCAGGGGGGGTCTACGCGACATGGGGTGTGGCCACATAGGGTTTCTGGATTTTATATCCAGAGTGCACGGTGTGTACTTTGGCAGATATGCCGATTAGTACTATTTTTTTGACTCTAGTATATAATATAATTTATTATAGTAAACTATATAATAATTAATATAAATAATTAAAGTAAAATAAATATAAACATATATATATATATATATATAATTAAATAATAAATCTATACACGTAATGTATCAGGAAGTACACATCGTGTGTTCTAAAATTGGAAAAAGATAAGTACAACCTTTGGTCCGGTGCTTTGGGTGAGGTTCGAACCGGCGATCAGCCGATCCAAACACAAGCCCTCATCCACCAGAGAAGAGGTTATACTACTGATCATGTTCATGAATTATATATATTTAATGTATAGGGACAATAATACATTGGATGAAGTAAATGCATGGAATGTGGTTTTTAATTAGAATAAAAGGGATGAAACAAGGAGATTAACTGAGTTCGAACCCGGGTCTTTTGGATCTAGGGATAAGAATTTGACAATCTGCAAACTTCACCCGCATGTATTCCTTTATTTTGAAAATATTTTCAGTTATTAACAAAAAAATGGCACACATGACGTATATCAAAATACACGCCTTGTGGTTTTATTAAATGGAAAAATGATGGAAATGAGGCGGTTGTCAAGATTCGAATTCGTGTCTTTTGGAACCGGGTTACAACCATGGACAACCAATCCATCCCCATCAATAGTTTTCTTGTATTTAAACAAATATATATATTATTTACAATACCACACATTCCATGTAAGTAAAAACGAGTATAAAAAGGATGAAGCTTGTGCCGAAGGTAGGTATGGAGGGAATCGAACTGGTGACCACTTGAATTAACTCCAGTGCCCTTACCATCGGCACTAGCATTATCCCTGTTTATTATTTAGTTAATCTATATATTTATAATATTAAAAATATAAGATATAAGGACTCAGTACAAGCCATGTTTATAGGTTTTCCACACCATTTAACCTCTGGGTTGCCTCCCAAGAAGTACATTTGTTTTAGATCATTGGCTCGACCGACATACCTCTGCATTCCTGAGATGCATAGTGGAGAGCATTCTCACCATGTCTTCTATGTGATTGTAAGTGTTCAGCCACTGTCAGTTCACATTGAACGGTTGAACATCCTCCCCAGTAATTTCCACCTCACTATGGTAGAATAATCATCTGACTCAGAATGGTCCCGACCATCTTGACTTTAGCTTTCCTGGAAATAATCATAGACGGGAGTTAAAAATGAGTACCTATTCACAGGTTTGGATAGATTTTCATGAAATAATCTATTTTTGGATTTCCCTTGTCTTCTCCTGGTAAATCTTGGAGTACTCATACACATTCCATTAGATTTTTTCATGTTCCGTCAGTTGGAACTTAAGTATCTCCTCATCCGCCTTCAGATCAAAATTTCGGGCCTTGATGGCCCGATAAGAATTATGATCCAACTATACTGGAAGATGGGATGGATTTATATAGATGAGGCTAAATGGAGACATCCCTAGTGGAATCTTGAAGGCAGTTTGATATGCTCACAAAGAATCTTCTAGATTCTTGGACTGGTCTTTCATTGAAGTGTTCACCATTTTCTACAGAATCTGCTTGAGATCATGGTAGGAGAGATCCACTTGTCCACTGGATTGGAGATGATATGACATCCCCATATGAAGATTCACTATTGACTTCAATAGTACTCCTTTCATCAATTTGTTTTTGAAGTGGGTTCATCTATCTCTGATAAGAACACGGGAAATGCCGAACATGCTAAAAATTTGTTTCATTAAAAAGGCCATGACTGCCTTGTCCATGTCGTATGTTGTAGCAACAACTTCTATCCACATTGAGATGTAGTTGACACAGACTAGAATGTAAGTGTTCCCAAAAGATGGGGGAAATGGCCCCATGAAGTCTATTCCCTAGACGTTAAAGATCTCAACATCCAGGATGGGGTGATGGGGCATCTCATCTCAATGCCCACATTACAGGTTCTTTGTCATATATCACAATGAGAGACAAAGGCTCAGGCATCTCAATGCATGGTTGGCCAGAAAAACCTATACTGTATGATATTTTTTATAGTATGGTCTGGCCCATGATGTCCCCCTACTAGCAAGGTGTGAAAGAATTCTAGGACTCCATGAACATCAGTTTCTAGGATACAACATCGGATCACCCCATCCCAATAGGATTAGAACATTAGAGTATCTTCCCAGAAGTTCCTCTTGAAATTAGAGAGAAGCCTCTTCCTATGCTGGAAGGAGAGTTTGGGGTGTATGGAACCTATAGCCAATTAATTATCAATATTAGCATACTAGGGACGAGGTGATTATTTGACGGAAAAGAGGTGCTCATCATGGAAATCCTCCTTGATCTCCTAATCTTCCACCTTCTCCAAATGTGGCATCCCTAGGTGGGAGATATGATCAAAAACAACGTTTAATCTCCCCTTATTAGCTCAGATCTCCAAATCAAATTGTTATAGGAAGATTACCCATCAGATCAGTCGTGGCTTCACATACTTCTTGTTTATAAGATACTTGAGTGCTGCATGGTTAGTGTAAACAATAACTTTAGATATAACTAAGTAAGAGTGGAACCTATCAAAAGTGAACACCAATGCTAGCATCCCCTTTTCTGTAGTAGTGTAGTTCATATGTGCCTCGTTGAGCATCTTGCTATCTTAATAGATGGGTTGGAAAATTCAGTCATGACACTATCCCAGGACTTCTCCCATTTCATAGTCGTTGGCATCACATGTAAATTCAAATTACTTCTCCCATTTGGGAGAAATCATCACTGAAGCTTCCACCAAGAATTACTTCAAGTGTGAAAAAGCTATGGTTCATTCCTCATCAGACTCAAAAATGGTATCCTTGGTCATAAGGTTGGTGAGGGACTGAGCTATCTTCAAGATGTCATGGAAAAACCGCCTGTAGAAACCTACATGTCCCAGGAAGATTCGGATGGATCTGACAGAAGTCAGAACAGGAACTTGTGAAATTACTTCTATCTTTTCCAGGTCCACCTCTATCCCCTTCTTTGAGATTTTGTGGCTATGGGGGATGTGAATCTGCACCATGAAATGACACTTTTCCCAGATGTAAATCAGGTTGGTGTTCTTACATCATTCCAATACCAACTCTAGTATTTGCAAGCAATTGGTGAATGATTTTCCATAAATAGAAAAATAATCCATAAAAATCTCCAAGATCTATTCTGCCATGTCATAGAATAGAGACAATGTACATTGTTGGAAGGTGGAAGAAGAGTTACACATGCCAAAGGACATCCTTCGGAAAGAAAAATTACCATAGGGGCCAGTAAATCTGCTCTTCTCTTGATCCTTTGGGGAAATGGAAATCTGATTGTAGACAGAATAGCCATCGAGGAAGTAGTACAACTCGTGCCCCGCTAGCCTTTCTAGCATCTAATCCATTATGTGTAGGGGAAAATGATCCTTCCTTGTAGTGTCATTCACCTTTTAGTATTCCACATAGACTCTAAATGCTGTGATAGTTCATGCGGGGATGATCTTGTTCTTGTCATTTTAAATCACAATGATACCACCCTTTTTAGGTACCACTTGTCGGGGACTCACCGAAGGACTATTTGAGATGGAGTATATGATGCCTGCATCGACCAACTTTATTACCTATTTCTTCAAAACTTCCTTCATTGGGGGGGGGTCAGGCGTCGTTGTGGTTTACGCGATAACTTCGCTCCTTCTTCCAGTAGCACATTGTGGGTGAAAATATTAGGGTTGATTCCCTTAAAGTCCGCAACTCTCCACCCAATATCCTGCTTCTGCCACTTCAAAACCTATAGAATCACATCTTCCTGCTCTTGTGACAGTGCTATAATAAGTATGACAGGAAATTTCTGATGGTATCCCAAGTACCGGTACATCAGAGAATATAGTAGAGTCTTTAGTTCTAGTGTAGGTTCCTTTAGAATCAAAGGTACAAGTGGTTGTACCTATTCCCTTTCCAAAATTTCATGGATAACAGCACACTTTCAGTAGTGGCCTCTATAGCCTTCAAGGAATTGTAAGTCCTCTGGTTCTTCATCAACTTGAATTTGGGGAAAAACCAAGTCATCTGAGGTGGAATAACATTCCAGATCATCTCCATTTCTGCTCAAGTGATCATCCAGAGTGATCACTACATAACAACCCTCATGCTCTGGTAATGATTCTTTCTTAACATATTTGAGGACATTATTGGAGACTTTTTTATATCCTACTCTGAAAGTCATCTCCCCCTAGTGTACGTTGATCAATACCTTCCTAGTGTCCAAGAAAGGGCCTCCGAGAATGAGAGGCACCTTTTGGTCTTCCTCCATGTCGAGGATGATGAAATATGTGGGGAGGATTAGCCTTCCCACCTTTACCATCACATCCTCTAATATCCCCCTTGTATATTTGATGGATAGATCGAAAAGCTAAAGGGATACTCGGGTAGGCTTCAGGTCATTGAGCCTTAAATTATTAAATACTCTGAAGGGCATGAGGTTAACATTGGCTCCTAAGTTGTAGTTGACCTTCCCAAACTCACATAGTCCAATAGTTCATCGGATAGTGAAGTTACCTAGATCCGGGATCTTTGGAGGAATCAAATGTTGTACGGCCACTGAGCACTCCATGGTCAGTGTAATGGTGCCTAGATCCTCCATTTTTATTTTTATAGAGAGGATCTCCTTCGTGAATTTCTCATACATGGGCTTCTGTGTCAGTGCATCTGCAAATGGAATGTTGATGTGAAACTTCTGGATCAATTCCATGAACTTTCCGAACAGGTGGTCCGTCTTTATCTACTTTATCCTCACCAGAAAGGGTAAGGTAGGATAAAAGGTTTTGAAAACCTCCTTTCCTTTACCCTGTGAGGCCTCTATTGGTGGGACTTTGGATGAAAAGGGTTATATAACTTGGACTTATTTATCAGTAGGGTTTTGAAGTGCACCTAGATGTTCTAGTTCCATCTCTTGTAGCACATTTCCACTCCACAGTGTGATGGCATGGGCCTCCTCCCTTGGGTTCTTCTCAGTATTACCTGGTAGTGTACCAGGATACCTCCCCAAGAGTTGGTTTTCCAGATGGACAATTTTGTCCTCTAGGATTCTAATGGAAGCCTCTTAATTCTTGAATCTGGTCTCAATAGTAGATATAAAATTGTTCATGAGATCCTCTAACCTTGAGGTGTTCTCTTGCTGAGGTGTCTTTGCAGCAGGTGGAAGAGGTGGTTGTCACAGCTGCGGTAAAGGAGGGCTTTGATACCCTTACTGCTGAAAGTTCCCTGCTTATGATACTATTTCCATGGGTACTAGATCTGATATTGGGACTGACCATAGCTGGGAAGTCACTCTAATAGAGGATTTTGCTGCTGTAGGCCTCAACCAATGTTCTAGTGATCACACCATGCTGGGTTCTGGTATTGGTTTGGCCCTCAGTTTTGAGCAACATAGCTCACCTGTCTTGTTGAAGGGATGATTTTAGGTCCTAGACATTCTCCCATGACGAGGTTGTGACCAAATTCCCTACACACCGGATGGTTCGCCGCATGTACTTGGGATGTACTCTTCAGATTCAGTGCGTCAATCTTTTTGGACACAATGTCCAACTGGGAAACAAGCATAGTAGTGGCATCGATATTGTGCATACCTCATTTTTGTGTGCCCCGCTCAGAATTATACATGAAGATATTATCCGACAAGTCTTCAAATAGATCAAAAATATCTTTATGGGACTTCCTTAATACTATACCTCCAGCAGCATCATCCACTACAAACTTTGTGTTTGTCATCAGTCCTTTGTAGAAGGTATGGACCTGCATCCAGTGTGGGAGTCTGTGGTGTGGGCATTTGCACAACATCTCCTTGAAACACTCCCATGAATCATACAATTACTCTAATTCATGCTTATGGAAGTTTTTTATTTCTTTCCACATGGTCACCGTCTTCGAATATGGGAAATATTTTGACAAGAATGGTTGGGTAATATCCTCCAAGGTGAGGATAGATCGCTGTGGAAAACCTTTTATCCAGTCCTTCACCTTATCCCTTAGGGAGAAAGGGGAAAAGGAAAAGACGAATTGTATCATAAAACACTCTGTGGTAGCGAAACGTGTTGCAGATCTCTAGGAAATTAGAGAGATGGGTGTTTGGGTCTTTGTTGGGCAGGCTGCTGAACTGAATTGCGATCTGAATCAGCTACATGATAGTAGACTCGATCTCAAAATGTTGGGCCTGCACTAGTGGATGGATGATGCCCGTGTTAGCTCCATGAATAGACAGAAATCTGTAATCCATGAGAGTACGATGTGGAGGTGGCTACTGAGGGAGTGGAGGCGACATATATCACTGCTCCTGAGGGGAGAAGTATGGCCGCAGAAACATTTAATGCTCCTATTAGGGCTGGTCGTACTCCGAAGGGGGTTGTTGTGGCAGCCTCTAGTAGTTTCTTGGGAGGAACTCCATGAAGACACCTTGTATGGCTTGCTATGGCATACCAACAGTGGGAGGCTGTTGGTCTTGGTACGGGTGCCCCGCTGCAGCTTTAGTGGCCATCACTCCCTCCTCATTTTTCGCCGTGGGTGGCGAGTTCTGGATTTACTCTTCTACCAGTGCACGTCAACGTCTTAATAATGTTAGTTCAATTTCTAGGTCAATCAGAGGAATTTCCAATGACTCGGTGCTCCTAGACCGTGTGGGGTATCTGTTCCTGCACCTGTTATCCTACACATGCACAAAACAAAACCCAAGAATAAAAGGGATAAAGAAAGATAAACAGAAATGAGATTAGAAACGATATTTTTTTTGGAATTTTTTAATTTTTATTTTCTCCATATTAATTAAAATGTGACTAAATTGAACACTCAAACTGAAGATTCCCTATAAAAGGCAACATATTTTGTCTATCGTTTCACCGAAGGTATGTTGTCGGGGTCCCAAATTGATATTACCCACCCTTAAGCTAATATAGCGTAAGTGAGGGGGCGATCCACAGGGAACTGGTGAGTGTGTGAATTTGATTACATTTCGAATTAACTTAGTAAAAGATACTGAATTTAGAGTGCGATTTTTGTTTTTTATTAAGACAACTTTTTTGATTACTAAAAGATTAATGTTTAAAGGTAATGAAAATAAAAGTTATTTTTAATGTGGTTTATAGAAAAAAGAGTGTGTTGTGGATATCGTGATTATGGAGGTTATACAAACTTCTTATTAGGTTGTCCTGATCATGACAACCCAACATTATAGGTTTCAATTGTGAAAAATTTCCCTTGGTCTTGTAAACTAGGTCTAGAACTGAAGAAACAGACTCATTGGTCCAGTAGTCAGTGTTTCACAATCCTTTATTTAGATCAGTCTATTTGTGATTCGATGAATACTTCTAATGATCATAAATTTATTCATCTTTATTCTTCTTTTAAGTACCTAAAAATCTTTCCCTTTGCCTGGCTCAGAATGTTTAGTGATACAAAGAAATTATTGAAGAATAATAAGATTTTTTTAAGAAGAACCAAAAAAAACAATAGTTAATCCAAATTACAACACTCTTTCATCACTCACTACCCCAACACATGGGGTGTTTAGTTACACATTGAAGAAAAGATTACAACATAATCTTTGATACCAGATGAGGTCATCGAATAAACTTTGAGGAGAGGTGATTTCTTTTGTAGGATGGTGGAATGGCGATGTAGAAGAACATCGGTAGCACAACAACCAGGTAGAAAAACCTCCCTCCTTCAAATATTGGCTAATCCATCAGAAAAACCAGAGGCCAAGCCCTCTATTTATATAAAACAAAAGTGCATGGCTTGTATAGAAATTACATGCAGTGTAATGTTCTCAACGTTCTTTTGTCATAGTTTTTCTCCAGTAGGTGGCCAGCTACACCACCCATGACTTCTACGGTATCGACGGTCGGTTGGTGAAGGGTACACGACATGTGTCACTACCACACATGGCATGTAGTATTTGGAAAATGCCACTAACTACATCTAGAAGCCTGTAGATGGCATGTATGTATGACCCACATGGCGTGTTGTCTCTTTTCTGGTGAGTTGGGAATGTACTTGTTCGACCGATCTGTGTCTAAGTCTGAATCTACACGGCCTATAGGTATATTTGTGCAATGTAGTTGAGAATTTTTCTTAGATTTCACCCAGTTTGTGTGTTTCTACAGAAAACACCTGAAAATGAACAAAATCACCAAAATCAAAGTATTTTTCCACTAATAAGTAGGTATTTTCTAAAAACATGTTTTATTTTTCAAAAATATAAGTGTAAATTTATATACAAATCAGGTGTATCAAGGACCAAACAGTGATGTTTAACATCATGTGATAAGGATTTCTAGGTGAACGATTCCTAATCAAGGGCTTTGTGGGATATATGACAAATTGGCCCAAGGGATCTGGAAGGGATGTAGACTCCTAGTACTGATAAGAAACTACTGGATATATAGACCATGGAGTATTAGGGTGAGTTTGGGGTGATGTTTTTGGACCTCATAGAGGCTTCCTACATATCCCTTTTGGATGGGAGTCAAATACCATGTAGTTTGAAATATTATGGTTTACACCTATGAGGGAGTCCTATGGATGCTTTCTTGGGAATATGGCCCTTTGAAGGTACTCCTAAGAGGGAATATGACCCTTTAAGGCGATGATAACATGGTTTGGGACTATACTGAATAGGATTACCATTAAAAAGGAAAGTTGAATATCTATAAAGGGAATCTCCTCTTGATATAGGTTTTCAATCATGTAGTTATCATGATTTTCCCTAACCTATAAACCCACATGAGTCATGCTCGGTGTGAGAAACAAGGGGAAGTGGAAGATAAAAAAACCACAAAATCTCCTTAGTCCACTGGTGGATGAGACTGAGGCTATGGAAGGTACTGGGGGTTAGACATCCTGTAAGAAATAAATGGGGCTTACTCTAGGAGTGATACCCTTTTTCCAATTTCATATAAGATGAGAGAAAGATAAGGTACCAACCCTCATCAAAGGGGAAGGCAAGTGGTTCCCCTCACTATCTGAAATGGGAAGGTCCTTAGAACATCCACCGATGTTTCATTCCTCATTACTAATGGTTTTCAAAATTTTAAACATCTATAGGACCTTAAATATTAGATAGTATAAGTATGAGACATGTTTTACTGATGTAATGAACAATCTAATGTTATACACACTGAAGTATCCTTTTCTCTGATCATGAATATTTGGAGGGTGCGTGGGATGATATCCTTGATTAGTTAATAAAAGGGCATATATAAAGCCTAATTCATCATAGGAGAGGTTGATGGTGGGATTTTTTTTCTATGGTTCATGGAGGGTCCAAGGTAAGGCCAAAATCTATGCGAAATAAGGGTACTGAAGCTAAATTTCCCCATACGGCATACTATTTTATATTAAGGATTGTGGTTTTCAAATACTCCATCCACATATGGTTATAGGATTTTGGGTCCAAAAATTGTTTTTATATTTATATGATTGTCTAAAAAGGGTTTTCAATATAGGAGGGTGCTTATTCAAGAGGCCACCCCTTTACGACTGGTTGGGTGAGTTTCCTTTCCACCTTTATGATATACAGTATATAATTACCTGCTGAAATTTCTTGCTCAGACTATTTCCCTCCACACCTTCATCCAATAATGTGCACAATTTTTATAGGTTTATCGATTCAACCATTCTAAGGTTGACCAGAAGTAATAGAAAAACCTCCACCCATGAGGGATTTTGGTTTTTCGGCAGCCTGAAGATAAAGCCTCACCTAGAAAATTAAATTTCCTTTGTGTGTGTGTGTGGGGGGGGGGAGTTGATTCCTCACCCCAAAAAAGATGTCTAGATTTAGGGGGACATCAAGGTGATGAATCACCCCAAAATGTAGTTTCATCTGTGGGGGTTCAAGGTGATTCCTCAACCCATAAATGAAAATTCTTTTGTGTGTGAACCTCAAGGTGACACCTCACCCTGAAAATGTAAATTCATTTATGGGTGATCTATGTAGAGACGTTTCCCATGTAGCGAGCATGCTATGTGAAAAAAGGGCATTATTTATGGCCACCAATCCTTTAACTATTTTAAATTCATGAAATGGTTTAGTTAATTTATTCTAGACTATCCAAATTCATAAAAGGATTTTGATATTCCATGGAAAAAATTTCGGACCCATCAAAGGTTTAGATCCATGATAACAGTCTCATATAAACCATAACTAATGATGAAACATCTTGATTATATGCATCGATAATCCTTCTATATGCATCCTAATAGAACTAAGATGTACAGGGAACTAATGAAAATCTTTTGGTGGGATAACATTTTGATGGAGATTGTATAATTTGAATTTCGATGCATTGAATGCCAAAAGTAAAGGATGAATGAAATAAGTCTAATAGAATTATAAAACCATTTCAGATACTAGTATGTAAATGAGAAAACATAATCAGGGATTTCATCATGAGACCTCCCATGGTATCTAAAGGCAATAACACCAATTGGGTGGTAGTGGATTGTCTTATAAAGTTAGTACATTTCATTACCATCATGAATGATTTCACTCTTGACCAACTCGTAATGATTTATATAATGTATGTGGTAAAAAACCATGGAGTAGAACCCTCCATATTATCCAGTTGATATTTAAGGTTTACCTAGTGAGTTTAGAGAGGGCTTTAGCAAGCATTGGATATAGAGCTAAGTTTCAGTATTCCTTGTCATCCTTAGATGGATGGATAGTATAAGAGATCCATCTAAACTCTAGAGGGTATGATGAGATCAATTTTAAAGTATTTAAAAGGATGTTGGGATCAACACCTTCAACTATTATAGTTCTCATATAACAATAGTTTCCAATCTAGAATTCATGGGCACCTTATGAGGCACAATATGAGAAGAGGTGTCAGAATCGAACATTTAGAGATGAATTTATACTGAAGAAGTTTAGGGGACCTAATAATATCCAATTGATGACCCAAATGGTTTAAACCATTTATCTTCATTTAAAATTCCCACAGTGTTGAAAAAAACTCTTTGTGTACAATCATCGATGAGACTATGAGATTAAGGTTAGAGACAAAGTGTTCCTTAAAATATCACCATGGAAGAATGCATGAGGTTTTTATAGAATTAAAATAGTATTCATAGATACCCTTGACCATTTTATATCATCAATCATATTATAGTTGTGGCCTATCAGAAAGAACTCCAACCTAACCTATCTCAGTTGCATGATTTGTTCTTTGTATCCATCTTAATAAAGTATAAACTAGACCCCTCAAAATTTATTGAATCCATAGGTGGTAACTTAGGTGAATGGTATATCATATGAGGAGTGGCTTTTGAAGATATTATATTGTAGAGACAAAGTTATATTAATCAAGAATCTCACCAAGTCAAAGTATTTTTGGTGAAACCACATGTTTGATGAGGTAACATGGGAGCTATAAGAAGAATTGAAATTGATGTACCGTAATCTATATTATTGTATGAAATGAAAAAACAAGGGTGAAATTTCAAAATTGTGGAATAATGTAATGATATAGACATTAATAATTGAAATTCCCTCATAAATGGATTAATTATTTATTAATAAATATAGTCATTGAAAACACAAGAACTATATATGATTTTTTTATTTCAAGCCATTACAAAATATATAAATAATTTTTATATCAGGATTACAAGATTTTTAAGCAACATGTTTTCTGATAATATAGATATTATACAATGACCATTAATATTATTATATATTAAGGGTTATAATTGACATAGATGAAATAAGTGATGGCCTCAACTAGTTGGTGTATACAATTTGATGTCCATTTATTGTATCATCCAAGGGTGATGGTATCATTGGGATGTACCCTTATCCAATCCCAAACAATTATTCGACATCTAAAACATGACAAAAACTATTTATCAGAGAAATTCAAGCTTATATGGATCACACCCCAAATCATGTTCATCGAACCACCCTAAGAAAGTACCACCACCACACATCGAACCCATAGGGCATACACTACTATAATAGTGGGTTATGTATATAGACCCTATTAGTATAATGGTTTAATTTTTTATTAATAAAATAATTATTATAATTATCACTTTTCATTATGAAATTTTTCATGATTATATAGTGAGTTTGTTAGAAATTGTATTTTGATACGAAGAAATCAGAATTTTTTTAGAAATATATAGTTTCAATTAAAACATTATTTTTTTAAAATTCATGGGTTTTATAAATATTTGTTATTTTACTAAAATATTATTATTAAATAATATCTATGTAAATATAAATGATAATATAATTTAATTATGTCCAACACAATTTTTACAAATGTTGGAAAGTGGTTAGTGTCGTAATAAATTGTACTTTCCAAAAAACAAGGATTTTATTTAAAAGTGTAAATTATCAAATATTGAAACATATATTGGTTAAATAAATATTATTTTTTAAATCATAAAATTAAAATTATCCAATGGTGATTTTTTCATAATTTGATGATACATTTTATTTTTTCGGTAAACCTTATATTCGGTATAAATATCCAAATGTATTATGATATTTTAATAGCCAAAATGAGATTTAAAAAATACTATAATGGAAATAAATGACCAAAAATATATTTATACATTAATATAATGTTTTTTTAAATTTTTTTTAACTCATTTTACCAACCTATAATTAATCTTACAAAGCCTATATTATATTTTAACATTATAAAAATAATTTCTTATTAACATGTAAAACATCCACATCATGGATGGTATTATTTTAAGGAGTTTGGTTATTAGACTTATAAAAAATTGGATACATATCCTATTATATATATATATATATATATATTAGAAAAAATTTATGGGTTTTCGGTTTTTATTACTTTATCATTTAGAGTAAAAAACAATGTTTATAAATTAATAATAAAAAATCCACATTTTTTCTTTAATTACACACCCAACCTCCTACTCTTGTCAAATAAAAAAACATTTATGTGGAATTTACTCTGAATATCCCTCTACAAATCCCTCCCAAGGTGTTTCCACGATGATTATAATCTTATGCTAAGATTTTAGAAGCACCCTCTCAAGGTAGGTGATTCTCTTTCTCCTCTTTGTTCAAGTAAATTCTTTATATTAATCATTTTTTATTTCAATGTTTTACTGTTGGAATATGTTTTTACACATATATATACTACCCTTATAATTCCCTTGTAGTTAGATACCACATTTCATGGCCGCTAAACTCTTCCATGAATCTTTATGTGCACCCATTATGTTGTCAAAATTATCTTGTGATTTTCCATGCACAAATTTTGTATTGTGAATACCCATCCCCATTTCAACTTAGGGGTGTTCTCCTAAATGTACATATCCTTCATTCATATGGGAATTTCATGTATTTAATCGACACTCATAATTTTTTTGATTAAATGTGATGAAATACCTTATTATTTTTATGTTATATGTGGCACAAAAATGTATTCAAAGGATATGAATCTGATAGGGAGGACCATAATTATATTTCCCTCCAATGCATTATGTATTTTTTTATCTCATGAGATACCATGTATGGTGCATGTGTGGTTAACCTATACACACTATGTTATGATTTATTAGTTTCAATCCTTGACATATTATTATAATGGCTTGTTTTATATTGTTTCCACATTCCTCTGAGCCTTGATGTTATCACCATATATCAAGATTCCATGTTCATGTTTTTGACTCTCATACTTAAATATAACCTTGATATTAATCTTGACTCAAATATATTAATTCCATCATGTTATTCTTTTATTATTTCCTTAATGGTATTTATATCTCACCCCTTTCTTATGTATGTCCCCAAGTTATCCCATGTAGTTTTATAATATCAAAGAAATTTATGGGATTATTATGGAGTTACTAAATAATGTTGTTGTATCCATATTTCGTGTTATTTTGAAATTTATCTATTTAAAAAAAGACAATATGAATCTCAATATTTTTAGATTTTTTATGTATATTATTTTTTAATAACTCATTAAATAATGTGAATAAATATTTTTGTTAATGTATTCACCCCCAGATATCATCGATCATCTCTTTCAGGCTCTCATGAGTTATTGACTACCACTTTCATGCTATCTAAACTGAATTTCATTACTAATTTTCTTCATAACCTATACTCAAGGTATCTTGATTAAATGGGTTATGTTTTTCTAGGAACACTTATTAAAGGTTCTGCAATCATCATTATAAGGTTGAATGATACAAATATGTTAGTTAATCAATATAGTATTTATGTTGATACATTCAAAAACTATAGTCTCCATTGTCATCATCAACTTCTCATTCATTTCCTCCCCTATTATGACTTCTATCAAATATATATTTTTGGTTTGTATTTATTGTTACAATTTTAAATTAATCCTAGTTATTGTAAATGTTGTAAATGTTGTTTTGGGATTTTTTTTCTTAAATTAGATTTCCACTGATTCTTTTTGACATCTTATCTTGATTTTTATTTGAAGTTTTTATTAATAATATTTCAATGGTTTGATTAAATGATTATTTTATGAATTGGTATTATAAATAATGTAAATTTATGGAATAATTTTTATTTAAGGTATTTTTTTTCTACATTGGGATCAAGTTTTTTTGATGAAATAGTCGATTATGGAGATGGATATTACGTATCGATAAAATATATTTAGGTGGAAAACATGATGGAACGACATTATTGTGATTAATCAATCATTTTAACTTCTATATAATCTTGTCACAAATGAAAGAATGATTACATGATCGTATTTATAAAAAGGAGATGATTATATATTAGAAGATTATTTATTATACCCTATTATAATAAAGAGGGCTTAACTCATATTGAATATTATATTGATTTTAATATATTATTTTTGGCAATATAATATATCTCAAATATATCTGAATTTATAAATTGAATAATTTTAATTATTCTCTATATTATATTATATGAAACATTTCAAAATATTTGAATTATTATAATAATATCAAATTAACATGATTTTACAATCCTTTAAAGTTTATTTTTATTTAAACAATTTTTGGTGAGCCTAATGACTGTTTTTGCACTCACCCTTGCATGCCAATTTTTTTATAAGTTAATACTTTCCTTTATATTATTAATCGTGTTTGTAATCTCATTTTGTCACACTTGCTAATATTTTACCCATAATATTATATTATTTTTTTAATTTTATTTAAAAATAGTAAACCAATAATTTATATATTACATAATAATGATAAGGAATAATTGTGATTTATTTTTTTCCAACCTTTTAAAATAAATTCTTATTCTACTATACTAGTTTTTTTTGAAAGGATGAAAATTAAATATGTTCAAGGTGATACTTTTTCATTTTAAAAAGGATTTCTTTATTTTAGTTGTGAAATATTTTTTTTTATTTTTTATTGTTATTCATAAATGTAAATTTAAAATTAAATTAAAAAATATGATAACTAATTTTAAATTCTTTATATTCTGTTATAGATTAATGAATCAAATTTTTATTACTACACTACAAATAAATGATGAGTATGATGATTGTATTGATTCTATTTTTTAATTTTCTAAATGAAATGTTCCAAAAAACACTAAACTTTCAAACAATTCTTGAAATTATTAAATATGAAAAAGTTGAAATGTATTGAAATAAAACATAATTTAATTTCTCATGTTTTTGAATTCAATTTAATGTCTTTGGATTTGGAATGGTGACAATTTCAATATGATAATGAATTTTAAGGTGATAATTCAGATGAAATTGATGAAATGATACATGATTTTGAAGTAGAGGAATTTGTGAAGGCATTGATATTTGATTTTATATAAGGATATATTGAAAAACAATTGTATCAAGGTTATACAAAATTTATAACTTTATGAAATGTGTTAATATTGATCAAGTTGATGGTGAATAATGGATGGAGTGACCATAGTTTTATAAAGTTTCCATAGCTGTCAAAAGACATGCCTTCTAAAGATAACGATCTTCTATATTTTCATTATGACATGAAGAAAATATTTTTACTAGTGGGTTTAGGGTGCACCAAGATAAATTACTACCCAAATGACAATATTATATATATGAAGTAATAAAAATTTATGTTAGAGTGTTAGAAATATGATAAATTAATATTTTAGTAGAAATAAATATCAAAGGGTGATTTAGCAGTTATAAAGATTCATTATAATAAAATTTGGTATTGCACTATAATTATTTATAGTGAACCATACTTTAAATAAATATATATTAAATCTATTTACCCCACCTAAACCACAACGCGATCCCACCACCCTTCACTGTCGCCTCCTCCTCTGTGACCCCTGGTTCCACTGCGACTCATGGTCCCACTGCGATCCCACCGCCCTCCGACGTCGCCCCCACCCCGTTCCCTTCACGTCTGTGTCTCACACCCCAGCCAGGCGACTGCGAGTCTCCCTTATCCTATGTACATAGGATCTGTGCATATCTCCTTCAGACTTCTCTCACCATCTTCTGAGTGGCTGGAATAAGAGTATAAATACACAGAATTTTCCAAATCTATATAGATGAATATTAAATAAAAAACATTTCAATCCATACCAGAATATTTTTGGTCTAGTATCTTTAGAAACATGGAAATATAAAAAATGGTTCATAAAATATCTAAATCATCGCCCACATATTTCTTCATAACTAAAACCCTTAGAAGAGATATCATACTTAATATATTTATTCATAACCCATGGAAAAGAAACATAAGAAAATAATGAGTTTATATTCTCAAGAATGGTAAATATAGAAGATATTAATAATAACATAAGAATAAGAAGAGCATAAGTTTATACGAATAAAATCTTAACATTTGAAAAAAATACCCTACAAATAAATGATTATAATCATAAGTCATTGTTTTAATCATTTAAGTTTATAAGACATGAATCATAAAGGAATCAATGAACATGAACCATCAGATCATAATATAGCCGTAAGACATGGAATTTTGGCATATAGATAATCATATAAATTCATATACTAAGTGGTCAAGGATCATTTCAAACAATATAATAGTTGAATGGGTTCAATCCCTAAACTATTGTAGTAGTCAAGGTTCACTTCCTAGAGCATCATAGTGGAAAAATTCCCTTACTGTACTAGGTTCACTCCCTATTCTAGTCTATTTTTATCTCATGAGATAACAATCTTTACCCTATGAATTGAAGAGATATATATTTCTGACCCATCAAATAATGAAAATCATATATATTTGTTCCACAAGATCATAAATCATTCATCATATCTAAAACCATAAAAATAAATGGGTTTCATAAACATTTCATCATAACATAACCCATAGAAAAGAAATGGGTTTCATAAACATTTCATCATAACATAACCCAGGGAAACGAATTGGGTTTCATAAAAATTTCATATTATTATCATAAAAATAAACCATTTGGAGAAATAATAAATATGGTATCATTGGATAATATCACTAGTAAATCATAATTAATATAAATTAATATCATCTTATGTGGAGAATTATTTTGAAATATCACCTGGAATAATTCTTAGGTAAAAAAATATTTCCATTTCAAAATCATTTCATTTTAAAAAGATACATAATTATAACAGTAAAAATATTATTTGAAAAGAACCAGGTATAATTTTTAATCAAGATTCCTAGAAAAAATTATTCATGATGGTGCAAAAAACCATTCATGAAATATAATTTACAAAAAACATGCCTTAAATATTTTTTTATAAAACCCACAAAGTACTTTGTTTGGAAAACAACACAAATATTCCTTTCAAACCACTTTATAAAACATCAAACACTGGTAAAAATGAATTTAAAAATCATAGGAGAATGATAATTTTTTTAAACATGATATGGAAGAGAAATATTACCCAATGGAGATTTAAAAATATACAATCTTGAATATTGATGAGATTGTGAAATAAACACTTACATAAAGTTATATTTTCTTTGAAAGCACACTGACCTCTTTTATAATAAATTTAGATTTATTATAATTCTAAAAAATAGTAATTTTAATAATTATAATATATTATATGTTCCCTTTATAGAATTTCAACAAAACATTTTTTCAGTCATTTCTTATTAAAATTGTTATTTCCCAGTGTTAACTGTTTCATTTATCATGACAATACCACTTGAATAGTTCTGATCATTGTACATTATCTTCTTCCAAAATCTCCATAATATTTTTCATGATATAAATTTCATATATAATTATTATATAAATATTTATTTTTATCCATAGAATTTATAGATAAAAAGAATGAATTACACCATTTATTAAGACCACCGGCCGTGTGTATGAATGCACACTGTTTTCATTAATCAATGGATGCAGAAAAATAACATTAAATATTAATTCACCATCACAATATCATTATTATTTTATTATACATACCATATATTTATAGGAGGTAAAGTTAAAGTGAAATTGATCAGTCAACGTGATTACCTATTCATTGAAACAACTCCTTTAGACATCCTCTAAAGGGAGGAGGTCTTTTATAATTTAGGAGAGGGGAAATTTTTTAATTTCTAAAAAGATTAAATAATAATAGTTTAATTCTCATGATAAATACATTGAAATGGGAATGGATATAAAAATAATTTAGGATAGTGTTTTAATACCATCAACTAATTGAATTTAGAAATGTTTTGTTGTAATGTTAAACCTTATCATTTTGATTAACCCTTTGATAACCTATATTAATTCTAACTACAGTAATAATTTTTTTATTAATAAATGTTGTGGTTTTTTTACTTATAATGATAAAATTGGCACGTAATATAAAATTTATGAAATTTATGACCATATCATATCCAACTCTTTTAATTTAAATATTTTAATGATTTATGAATAATCTAATAAAATATTATGTTGATTAAATATCATTATTATCAATTTTGACACTATTCATTTATTTTATCTTTATATACATCAAGTCAAAGGGGGAATTTGAATACAAGGCTTTAAAACATACATGATATTTTATATAGATCTTTAAATTTCATGGGTCACGTTAAATCATTCATATTATATACCTTTTTTATATTTTTAATATCATATATTATATTATTATATTAAATGGAGAAATACTACATATGTGTTTCATAAAAAATTAAGGTAATTATATAATTACTAAAATTTAAAAAAAATTATATAATGAAAATAATTTTATTATGCTCAAAATAAATACTTATATTTATTCAAAACATAATTTTGTCCCTATGTGGACACATAAGTCATATTAAAAACAAGGAGAGTTTCATCTGCAACTTTCTTTGATTTAAATAATATATAACCCATTTTAATGGACTAGAGTCCATTCATCAAATATATTTTCAGCTTAAGTTGTTAAGGGTTGAATTATTTTCATCCCATAATAATTATTTTGAAAAATTAATTCCTTATAACTTATTTTTTATCAAGATTAACTAGATTTACCCTTTATAGAGGTGATAAATTTTATAACAAGTACTATTCATAATGACATAAAATAAAAGGGTCCATTTACTAAATTTGAACCTCCTGATTCTATATACGGAATTACCATTATCTAATTAAATAATTATAAATGGGATAAATTAATTTTATAGTAAGTGTGAAAAATAGGACAAAAAATAATTTTCAGAAAAAATACATTTTTAAGCATAAAACTACATTTATTTCTTTCTTACAACAAGAAAAATGTTTGTTGAATGATTAAAACATTTGATAAATTAAATAATATATAGATTCCATTGACATAATTCCCCAATAAAGATTAATTTAATTTAATAAAACAAAAATACTTTACATGCATGAAAACAAGTTTTTAGAAATGACATCACTTTTCTTTTGAAATAAATTTTTAAATTACAATCTAATGAATTAATTATATAAACCTGAACACCATATATTTTTAACTCCTTAGTTGTTAGTATTAATACCTATCAATCCAATAGTTATGCGATAACATTCACATAAAAATTTAATAATTTTACACAGTTCTTATTGACTTAGTGCTGCATGAAACACAAGATATAAAAGAAAACTACCCTGACCCCCTAAATATAATGATACCATAATGAGGGGAGAGAGATAAAAACCTACTGATTCCCCCTCTAGAAGGCCCTGAGTTTACGACTAGCACCGAGACTATAAAAACTCGCGAAATAGGATTCATTACCCTCTATAATAATATAGGATCGAGAGATAAGATGAATAATCCATATGAAACACCGTGAAATAAAATAAAAAATATCAAAACTGTCCCACAATGAATGTATAAATAAAATAGATACTAATAAAATTATTCAAAGTAATTACCCAAAAGTATAGAAAAAGTAAGGACACAAAAACTTTCCAAGGTTTGAGCTAGTAATGTCCAGAACGGTCCACACAATCCTCCTAGAAACCTAAAAATAGTTAATATATGTAGGGTGATTATAAAAGTATACTCAGTATGAAAAAAAGATTCCTTGTGAATATGTGAAAGAAACATAATAATGAACTCATGATAAAATAAAAGAACCAAAAAGTGCCTATATTGAGATAGTAACCAAACCCAACCTCACAAAGGAGTGTTAACTAAGTAATGAAGGTCAAGTTATATAATATAACAAGAATCACATAGAGAAAGGGTACCCACACCACTTCACTGTTAGTATTCCACTCTCACTCTCTAATGTTGTATGTACTATCACTCCTATCTCTTCTATAACATACCATTACTATTTCAGGAATTGATAAAACATATTTTGTTAAATTATTAATATCTTACATAGAAAATAATGATTTATCATTGAATTTTTGATAAATGTGTTAATGTCCTTAACTACCGGTTAACATCATGGAATATTCAATAGAATATTTTTTAAGTTCGATACTGAGTTGATGCATGATTCTGAGGTCCGTAAAGGCTCAGTGAAGGTAGAATAAAATTATTAAATAGAATATATTAAGTGCCCACTTTTTATTAAAAATATTTTAATAACTCCAAAATGGGTCATCGTTTGAGAAATCTGAGATCACTATTATGTCTGAAATATAGTGTTTACCCTAATAGGGTTATAACATTCAAAGAAACCCAGAATTTGGATGCCTCACCCATGAGATGAAGTTATTAAATATTGATTAATATATTATTTATTAAAAATAATTAAATATATCTCAAATGGTGTGTCATGTTGAAAATCTGAGACCACCGATGGGTTCGGAATGAAGGTTTTACCCAAAACGGGGTTTAATATTGGTAAGCGTTGGGAATTTAGATGCCTCACTCGCAAAAATAACCATTTTTATTTTAATTAATTATTTAATCTGATTTTTAAATAATAAATCCTTAATATCTCTTGAACGGTTTATCATTTGAGAAATTTGATACCACCATTGGGTCTAGAATGGAGTGTTTAACTTATGCTGGGTATAATTTTTATGTCCAATGGATGTTTGGTAACTTTTAATATTTGGGTTAAATAATTAAATTTATTAATTTAATTAAAAAATAATGTTACAGTTCATCCTCTCCCCAAACAGGAATTTCCACCATTGATGACCGATTAAATTTCTAAAACCTTCACTTTTCAACGGTTTTGAACAGTTCAAATGTCTATAACACTTTTGTTGGGTGAAATTAATGTGTCTTTCATCAAGATTGGGTGGGAAGACATATTAAATATTATGTTTCAAATTTTAAGTTTTATAGAACCCTGAGCAGACTCAATATATAATACCTGAATGATTCTGTTCACCTTGGGTTCAATCGGTTGAGTTTGAGTGATCCTTCATCTCTGTTGCACGTGATCTATAAACCTCGGATGATCCGTTTCAGATCCTGTTACCTCTATCTACCCGATCCCTATGTGCAGAGAGTGAGGGTTTGTTCTTCAAAGGTAATTTTAATTATTTTTATTTTATTTAATTTTCTTATCTTTTCTTTTCTTCCCCAAATATTCTCTCTTCTATAAGTTTTTCATTGTTGATCAGAATTGTGTGCTGTTGGTACTGTCGAATTCATCTAGACAAGCATACTCAAAATAATATTTCTTGTTTTGAAGGCAGCAAGGTATTTCTTTATCCGATTTTTCACTTTTTATTTGATCTTTGAAAATAATTTTTCAAAGGATAAATTCTAAATTCTAAATGGATATTTTGTGAAAAATTATCATAAAATAATTATAGATGGATAAAATATAAAAGATGGTATTAAAATATAATTATAAAAATTAGTAAAGATAATTATAAGTTAATTATCACATGATGTAGTTTATCGAAATTATCAAGGGACAATGACATATTTTATCAACGAAAAATTATCATTTTTTTGAAATAATAATATCATAGAATTATCAATGATAATACCTCAAGATTATCAAATGACTTTTTAAATAAAATTATCAAATGTTGTTTATCAGATTATCGTATGTAATATTCCAAAAGATAAATATTGTGAATTTATCAAAAGATAATTGTTAAATATCATCGAATGATAATTGAAACGAATTAACAAAGATCAATTTCATGGAAATATCAAAGATAATTTTTACATATATTATCAAGGGATAATTAATATAATAATATAATGATAGTTTTGAGATTATAAAAGGTTAACTGTTCATATTCATTAAACTATATTTGTGAGTTTATCAAAGATAATTATTCTGATGGATAATCGCAAGCACATGTGTTGATATAATGATAAACAGAAAATTTTCCATGAAAGATAAATATTATTGCATTTGATAATATATATATATATATATAAATATATATATTGAAACTTATCCCGTTAAGGCAAATTATCACCACATGTGATAATTTAAAATGATAATCCATATATTATTCAAGAGAGAGAAAATATAATTACATGTAATATTTTTTTCCTTTAGAAATAAAATAGAGGGATATAATTATCAAATTATGTTTATAATTATTCTTATGGATATTTCTCATTATTGTTTGTGTTAACATAAAACGATAATCCAAATATTATCTAGAAGAGAGAAAATTTAATCATGTGTAAGATTTTACTTCCTTGTGAAATAAAATAGATGTTTTGGTTCTAGGAACCCTTGAAGAGCGTTGAGCATTGGTGTGTAAACTCTTGTGTTAAAAATGTAATGAGAAGGTGCATTAAACCACACTTGGTGGATTATCATTATTACTGACATCATTTCCCCTGAGGTATATGTTTCCATTCTGATTATCCAAATTTATTATCCTTTTATTTCTTGATTTATTTCAATTTTTGATTTAAATTACATTTCTCAAATTTTCATTCAATTAAATTGATAATAACCCGATTCCAGTGAATCGAGATATCTAAACTTTTTTTGGCATGAAAATTTGGAAAATCACTAATTCCATTGAATTGGGTTTGTTTATGTAAATTGGAAAATTTAAATTGCATAATTTAATTTTCAGATTTCATGGAAATGATTTCATTTAAATTTTTGAATTTAATTGAGGAAATAAATTTGGTAATGATTGAATTTGTTTTGAATGGATTTTAAAATAGGTTAAAATGGGATAAAATGATTTGATAGAAACCTACTAGTTTTGTGCTGGGAAAAGGAATGTTTTTAATAAAATCTATTTTGGTTTTAAATGGAATGAAATTGGAACATTGGAATTGGAATAATGTGATTCATCTTATTTTTATGAAGTCTTTAAATATTACACCCATTATGTAAGAGTGCATGGAATCCTTAGGTAGTTAGTTATTTATTTAGATACACTCTAAGCTAGGAAAACGTTCTAAAACATACATGTGTTGGGTCACATCCTTGATAGGTGGGTGATGAGTATCCTTTATATAGTGTCATAGGTACGTGTGTATACACATTTTTTTGAGTTAAAATATAGAGTAAATAATCTGATAGCTGGTTAACACTATCGTAACTTTGGGAAGATGAACATGTTTCTTACTGGGTCATTTATATTTGAGATATAAATGTTTTCCAATTTTTGTTTGAACTTATTACATGCCTTCTAAAATTATATAAATTTTTTATATAAATATTTTACATAATCCATTATTTTCAAAATATTCCATCCTCCCCCAAATTAGAATTTTTATTTTCCAACACTTTTAAGGGGGAGTGAGAACCCTCACATAAAAATCATATCAGACATAAAAGGATACAAATGACTTATTGAATTAAATACTAATACGATTGGAATCTCCTTCCCTAAACACTTTCTAGGGAAAGGATCTAACCTGGAAGTCTGGATCGGCCTCCAGAATTTCATCATAATGTCTTGCTAGATATTCCCAAGCTTTTATGTACTTTTCATTACTGATATTCTCCACGTTGAAGCCTCTAACTGATATGTGGTCTTTCTTTTCAATACACTCATCTTGCTCTCTAGTATCTTCAACCTAGATGAACCTTCCCATCATTTGATCAACATCTTCCATCATAGCCTTGATCACCAAAGCATACTCTCTCATTTCTTCACTAGAATGCATGAGGAGTTCCATTTGTTTTCCCAAATCAAAGTCTTTCAGGCACTGCAAGCCGTCAGTAGACCCTGACTCACATTGTCGACCAGGGGAAGTAGAATCCTCCACCAATAGTATCACCTCCTCTGTATGCAGGTGCATCTCCTCATGTTGGTCTCCTTCCATTGAGGGTTCATTCTCTTGCTCATGAGACTCAGTGACCATGACTTTCTGACCCTCCTCTCTATCCACCGGTTGGATCTTGAGCTCCTTGACTTTAAACTCTTTTTTGTCTAACCGAGTCTCCATAAATTTAAGATGGTAGGAGTAGCCTTTACACCCCTTCATTTTTAGCTTCCTAGAAACAATGCAGCACCTAGGGTCCCTGTTCACTTTGTTCTCTTTCTTCCATCTTTATTTGTGAAAGCATTTACCCATCCCTCCAAAACCATTATCATCATAGGTTTTTTATCACCATTAGAATCTGACACATATGGACCATTATAATTTGCCTCTAACTCTCTCTCATTTCTCAAACTTCCTATTCGGTTGTTTAGGTCAATATAGGACAATGTTATCCTCAAGTTGGTGTCCTTTTTGGTATCCAGGGGCCTGAATAGACCATGTAAAGTTTGCTCCCACTCATGTCCTGCCATCGACATAATCTCTCCATTGGGATGATTCACCCTTTCTGGTTTAATTCTACTTCCAGCACGCACCTCCATAGCATAAGTGCTTGGATTTTGACTCGGCTCCGCCCTAAAAGTTGGGCCATCAGCTCCAACAACTCCAACAGAATCCCTCAGAGCCTGAGTAGGTGCGGTGGGTATGTCCATATTTACTTCATCCACTCCACTATCCTAGGATCCCCCTACTATAGACATGCTGGTTTCATACTGGTCTTAGGCTCACACACTACTTTTTCTTTCGGGTGTTTGTAGGCTTTCTTCTTATAGGTTCAAGCAAAGGGACGAGATCTCTTAGAGGTGGATCCAGTTGTTGAGATTTGGTCTTGGTGAGTTATGTCCTTAGGGACCATGGGAATGTTTTCCATTTTAGTACTTTGGATTTTATTTCTCTTTGTATTCTAGTACCTTTACTCCCTGTGGAGTTTTCTTATTGACATGCATAGTGTCTTTGATCTTTCGCTTCTACATTATTATTGAAAAAATCATTCCCACTTGAATGTTATATGATTCCAGGTGCTAGTCACCGACCCATGGGGATTAGGAATGACCATCGAGATATGTCAGGTTTGGGTCGGTTATCAGGTTACCAGGGTACCCAGGCTGGTTCGTGACATCTTCCATATACTACACCTTCCCACAAGCATAGTCATAACACACCACTCTCGAAGACACATGGTCTCACCACCCCATAGATTTACCACATCACATCTCACCCACAGAAACGTGGGTCATCACATCACAACCAATTACATAACCAGGGTAGTAGGGTATAATGAACTTGTAGGACATAAAGAAAATTCCATCCTCCTACCATGCACAACCCTCACCAGAAGCCACCCCACATGCACTTTCATATCATACCTCACCCAAAAATACCCAGACCACCACCCCACAAGCACAATCCCATATCACATGAAAACATATGGGCTATCATAACCACCATATAATACACTAATAGACCTCCATACATCATAAAATGTTCAATACCTACCTAAAATAGAATAAAGAGTGGGAAATATTGGGTACCCAACCATATTTTCTCCTCATTGGATGTTATAAAACACACCTCCTGTGTGACTATATGGGTGTCGACACATAGTGATCGATGTTGGTAAGGTTCCTATAGAAACTAAAAAGTATATAAAATTGTATATATGTATATATATATTTATATAGACAAACACAGAATCCCAACCTATGGGCTCACAACAAAACCATAACCAACTCACAACATCACCACTTTTACTAGCACCTCTAAATCCATAACACTACACAACTAGCCACAAGACCCATTTGAAATTTCCAAACAATTACCTTTACACATCCAATTCGTTTAATTATTTAGCATGAACCACATTAAACCAAACAACGAATCATTTATTTATTCATTATACATTCCTATCCCATTAACTAAACAAAAACCTAACCATTTAAGTCATTATTAAGAAATTATTTACTCCATCACTACATAGGTATCTAGAACTAAGAAACCACCACCTCATTGCCCCAAAATAACGACTAAAAAACCACCTCACCAAGCCAAAATCGCATCTTTAAAAACCACATCGCTACACCAAAAGTATGACTAAACAAAACACCTCGTCACCCAAAAATCATGACAAAAAAACCATCAACCCCATATGCCCCAAACACACATCACCATACCACTAGCACAAACACACATAACAACATATCAAGATCATTTTATAGATCTTATAAAGGGGATTCTATCAAATTACACTTTATTTTAGGGGCATTATCACACAAACCATAGTCCTAGGGAAACCATTGTACTAACTGAATATTAGTGTTTAGCCAATTTTCATTTTAAGAAGATATCATAACAATCACGACACATATATAGAGTGTATAAAAGACTCAAATTACCACAAATTGTAGCCAAGAATTAAGCCCATACATTCCAGAATATCATAAATAATAAAAAAATACATAAAAAATGAGAATCATACCCCTTTTGAATTCAATTTCACATTAAAAAATTCTTTATATTTAATTAAGACAACACAACCATCTCCCAAAGATAAACAAAAGTAAACCCCTCTCATATAATATGAAATAAAGATAAATGAGGGACTCCCTACATAAAATAATTTTTTCGACTCCCTGTGTACCATAGGGAAAATAAAAACACCCAAAAACCTCATCCACACCACAAGAAACCAAAAATCAACCTACGCCGTACCAAAGGATCATCAAAATGCAACCCAAACACACGACCCAATAGAAATTGTTCCACTTTAGAGAAACTCTATATAAGAACAAGTGTAAACTAACAAAGAATAAAAATGGTCTTACCATGAATTTACAACAAAAAACCACCTAAAAAAATGGATTAAGGAGGGAGGAAGGTGGTATTGAAGGACTCCTTGGGGTACCTAGGCTTTTTCTAGAAGAAGTGAGGAACATAAGTGACTGAATGAAAGTGAATAATCCATGAAAAAGAACTTAAAACCAATATCCTGACATTTACATGACATGTATCTATTACATGGTATGTAATACTTGGGATTCATAAAATTTAAACTTTCTCTAAAAAAACAAATCACCTAAAAATATTTAGCACCCGAATTTATTACATAATGTGAATCCAATGTACATGTCATGTACCCTTTTAATGGGACCACCTTAGCTGCATACAAGCCATGAAACATTCATGTACATAATATGTGAATCACAATTACACATTGTATAATAAATTTACACAATGTGTATTTCGTACAACAACTCTGATACAGCTTGAACATCCACCGAAAACTCTAGGAACCTCCACCGTACACCTCCTACCACCAAACTTCCAAAGTAATGGACTAAGAGGGCTTAAATAGATACATAATATACATACCAAATGATTCACCCTCAAGAATCAAAAACCAAACCTATAAGGAAAGTGTGTTTGAACAACCACCATATGAGATACCTCTTAAATATATCATCATACCTTAAATTATACCATTAGACAAACACGTTAAACTAAACAGCCACAGAACATCTCACACAACCTCATACCCAAAACCGCTATGAAACCAAATCAATCTCCATGAAACCCAAACCAAAAGAAACATAAAAAAATGAACCAAACCATCCTGAACACGTGAATCATGGAATTTTATCCTCCATGTCAAGATACTATCTACTCTGGGCAGCATTGAGCCACCCCTTATGAGTTTAATTGCATCACAATTAATGTGTCTTGATTAGTAATTTATTACTCCCATTTTTTTATGTTAGGACTTTATCAAACACTATAGGTCAAAAAATAGGGAAAGTAGCTCATATCGTAATACAAAAAGGTATCAAACATCACACCATAGAAAAATAGAGAAAGGGAAAACTCAAAAAAAACATTGGGTACTAGGAACACATATGTGTATCTCACTCTCATATACTCTCCTCTAGGCCACCATGCCTCTATAACACACAATCCAAAGAAATGGTCAACCAACACAGTGCATTCTCTTAGAAACACTGGATATCTAATTAACATTCTATGAATGTAGTATCATCATCAATATACAACTCTCCCTAGTCAATGAAGTGGGAGTAATCGTGAAGATACTGATGAATCATAGAGACATGGAATACATCATGGATCTTATCTATCCTTGGTGAAAACCTCTGCTACCCACATCAAGGGGAATCCTTTAAAAACATGTGGTCTTGAACCATGAAATCCAAGGGTATCCTACTATGATAAAAAAACAATTATTCCAGTATTGTGATTCTTTCATCCTCTCATAAACAAGACGAACCTTCTCTATTATTCTGTTCAGCACATCAAGACTTAGAACTTCTACCTCCCCAACCTCTATTCATCATAATAGGGAATGACATGGTCACCCATACAAATACTCAAATAGATCCATTCCAATGGAATATTGATAGATATTGTTATAAAAAACTCAAACAAAGGTAACTGTCATACCCAAGACTCACCAAACTCCAAGAAACATGCCCACAATATATCCTCTATTTTTTGAATAGTCTACTAAATCTCCCTATCTTCTTGAGGGTGGAAATCAATATTGAGGCATAACTGAGTGAAAAAAGCATGCTTCAATCCTCTCCAGACTCGTGAGGTAAAACATGAGTCCCAATCTGAGACAATAGACCTCATAACTCCATGAAACCACACCAACTAATACACATAACTATTATCCAATGCATCCACTATACATAACTCCTTGCTTACTAAGAAGTGGTACAATTTCATCAACTGATCCCGAATCACCCTATTATAATCAAAAACTCTCTGATATTGTGGAAATAATATGGATAAATCCATAGATATGTCATCCCATTTATACTTGGGAACATTCAAAGGCTGAAACAAACCACTAAGAAAATGATGCTTGACCTTTACCTACTAGAAAACCAAGCACTTCGGTACAAACTCTACCACTTCCCATTTCATCTCAGTCCACTGAAATTGTATCCTCAAGTTTTGGAATATATTGGAAACTAGGAGTGTAGTTCTAAAGGTGATATATGAGAATCACTAAGGAATAGCTCACACATCACTACAAGAACAAAAACTCTACAATGAAACAACATCAAATTCTAACCATCCTCTGACCATCCCTCCAGAGCACCACCATGGCCAACATGATTGTAAATCACCTCTACCTATTAGTATATCCATTGAGACTCCTCTACATACTAAATCAGATAATAATGAACCATTATCTGAATGAAATAGACTCTACCACGATCCACCCATTCATCTAAGTGAAAGACCTCCAACTCCTCCATTTCTCTCCAAGCATCCCCAGACTCCTGAAAAACATCCTTTTCCAAATTCCTACTCAAAGAATTGATCACAACATTCCCTTTTACCAAGGTTTAGAAAATATAAAAAATCATAATTTAGAATAAACTACACCCACATCCTCTTATGCAAGTTTAGATCACACTGAGAAAAGTTATACCTCAAGTTATTGTGATCCATGAATACTACAAAGTGTTCCCCAATGAGGTAATTAAACCACGACATCAATGCAAAAAAATATCTTCCAACTCCAGATCATGGGTGGAATAGTTATTATTATGATGGAATAACTAACTTGACCCATAAGAGATAAATACCTTATTTTCATCAAGAAATATCCAAATACTATATGTGAAGCATCACGAAATACCTCAAACATCACACCCTCATCATGTAATTTAAGTACTAGATCATTGAACAACTTCTCATTCATATAACTGAACACTTCATAACACTTACCAGTATACACAAAATCTTAGTCCTCCCAAGTAAATGCTTTCAAATGGGATTCTAATTATGGGAAATTGGGCACAAACCTCAGATAATATCCTCAATGACCAAGGAAGCTACAGACCTTAGCCACGTTCTTGGGTGCTTCCCATGATATGACTTCCCTGAAATTAAATAATTATACTGCCAAACCCTTCCGAGACACCCCATTCCTAATGAAATAAACCTCTCGTGTCAAAAAATTACACTTGGAAAAATTTCAATTTAGCTGATGGCGATGAAGAACCTATAAAATAACATTGAGATTTTTGACACTCTCTTCTTATGACATCGATTAGATCAAGATATCATTGATGAATATGACAATGAATTGGTCTGTGAACTCAATTAAAATGAAGTTCGTAATCCACATGAACAAAATGGTGCATTCATAACACCAAATTCCATGAATAAAAACATAAAGTGCCCATACCAGCATCTAAGGGAAGTCTTTAGGATTATGTCCTCTTTCAACCTAAACTAGTGATATCTAGAACACAGATCGATCTTCAAAAACAAAATAGTCCATTTGATATGTTTGAAAATATTTTATATCCTTCTAAGAGGGTAATGGTTCTTGAATGTCAACTAATTCAACCTATGGTAGTCTATAAAAAACCTAATACTACCATCCACGTTCTTTGAGAACAACACCAGATCCCCACACGATGACCCACTAGGATGGATAAAGGATTTTGCATCAGATCATATATCTAAATCCTCAACAGCCATAACTCAAAGGGTGCCATATGAAAATGAGGAATTTAAATTAGAGAATTACCAAGATGTAATTCTACCCCAAACACAACATCATGTTGAGGGGGTAAAATCAAAACCTCATTGAGGAAAATATTTACGAATTCCCCAATGACCTTGGGAATGTCAACCATCACCGTATCTAATGATCAAACAAAAAAACTCATCCATAAAAGAAATAAGGGGATCCATATTATGACTTCCCACTTAATAACCCCATACACTAATGAGAATTACACACTAGCCTTACACATCTGAAAAAATGACTCTCCTCCGGAAGCTTTCGATAACAACACACACAAGATACAACCATTAAATGCTGAGGATAACATCATATGGTTGAATCAGTAGTGAGAAAATATCCCCACAGAACTGATGTGGCCCCATCATCAGTCTAAACCATTGTCAAACATTAAACAGTCTATTGTGGCCTTCGACTGATGTAGTCAATACCATGGGTACAAAAAGGATATCTAAATATAGTTCCAGAGAACAAGATAGAGATGGTACAACAAAGGAGTGTGGAGATCGTAAATAAAACAAATAACAAACATAGGTAATAAACAAACTAATCAAACCTATTATGATCACTTGTCCCTCTAGTACTATTGCCTCTAATGCATGTAAATGACTACGCCCAACTCCTTTATCTCTCTACAAGTGACTACCTCTATGAACTAGATAGATTCACTATCCCTAATCACGGGGAAAATCCTAGGTAGATATTTAACTTCTTCATATCCCATTGGCAGAGCATAAGACTTCTTCCCCTACTATTGAAAAAATATCACTATAAATACTACTATGTTTGGTGTTGAACTTATCCACCTCCACCAAACTAAGCTTGGGGAACTACTGGCACTAGTTATGGTGATGGATACCAACCACAAAACCAAAAAACACTATAACAAAGACCCTTAGAAAATAATATAAACCATTGGACCCAAAAGGATGAAAGGAAACTGCTGAGATCGACTACCTACTGGTCGAAACCACAAAGGTTCGGGTGCCTGAGACCTACCACTGACAACTCGGCTCCTTGAGGAACATTTCTAGTTCCACTCTCACAATAATCCTCATCAAGAGTTAATATTCTTGATCACTTAACCTTATTCTAAATATTTAGATACAATGTCAATGTTAAAAGAGTAAATACATACTGGATATAAGGATGAAGTGCCTCATTAAGAAACCACACATGAGACTACTCATATGGGAAAATATCTGGAAAAAATGGAAGAAGGTCTATAAACATGATTCCTAACTCATGAAATGACATACTACCCTTCTTAAGAGATAGAATATCTTGTCTATTCACTACCTTCATGGTAGATGAAATAAAATGTACCTGAAACTCTTTCTGAAAGACGACATGTGAAACTTATTCCTTATTTTTTATCTATTAGATACAACATCCACCACTAACACACATCTACCCGCATATCACTGACTCCCAAAGGTACCTAGTATGCCACTGGGGCATAGATAAAATGAAAAGTGGTCTGAATCTCTTTCATCCATCTCCCTGTCATAACATCTAAAATATTTCCCTCATAATTTCCCAAATCCTTCCCCTGGAAATAACACAACACCCTATGAAAAGCCTCATCCTGCTATGTCAGATCAACCCTATGGTGATGAATAGAGTCATCCTGATAAACATCAAATGCATAAGATACACGCAAACAATTAAGTTGAGTCATAACTAAAATAAAAACAAATATTCTTAAACCCAGATAGTATGAAAATCTATGTAGATTTATTTTATTTCACTTTATTCATTTTAACATTCCAAAAATAACCAATTCAAACAAGAACACAAGTCATCGTGATGCATGTACCTATCCTAGGTCTCTACCATACAAGTGTTCCCATCTCACTTGATCAGTATATAATCTTATATTCTATACATTGGATCATGGGGGCCCCTAAAATCCCATTTCCTAGCTAGTCTACATGACCTAGGTCACACACCAAGGTGAACTGGCATAATTTTCATACCAACCATTGAAATCCTGACTTTTCTTTAGTCAAAACTCCATCATATTTCTCAACCATCACCTTTGATACCACTCAATAATGAGCCCATCCCTCCAAAGATAATGCAATGAGGGGAGAGAGATAATGACTCTCGAGTCCCGTCTCTATTAGGACTTGGGATTGAGATTAGCGCCGAGGGTATAAAAATATCATGAAATAAGAGGCATTACCCTCTATAATAATATATGATTGGGAAATCAGATGAATCATATACAAGAAAAACCATTACATAATAAAAAAAACCATTATCATCCCACAATACATGTATAAATAAAACAGATATAGATAAAATTCTCCAAAGTAAATACCCAAAAGAAAAGCTAAAGTAGAGAAACAACAAATATCTAGGGTCTGAGCTTGTAATGTGCAACATAGTATATATAATCCTCCAGGAAACTTCAAAACAATTTATATACGTAGGGTGAAAATACAAGTGTACTCAGTAGAAAACCAATGTCTCTCATGCACATGTCAAAGAAGCATACTAATTCACCATTGATTGAATGGAAGAACCAAACAACACCTATACATGTATAATAACCAAAACCAACCACACCAAGTTATTCTCACAATGTAATGAAATTAATGAAATAACATAACAAGATTCATATAAATAAAGGGTACCTAGTATAGATTTCCCCCTTTAATTCCACTCTCACTCCCCAATTTTGTATGTCCTTGTAATCCCATATCATTTAGATACCACACCGATCCATAATCATGGTCATAAAACACCTCACCCAAATAGACCTGGGTTCGATGACCCACAAGCATGACCACATCACATCTCGCCCGCAGAAACAATTGCCATTAGATCAAATCCATTTCTATAAAATTGTACTACGATATCATAAAAATATAGGACATCGACCCTGTTCTATAATCCTATAATAAATTAACCCCACTAGAATCCATCCAACAAGCACGATCATATCACACCTTGCCTAAAAACACCTGGTCCACCGCCCCAAAAGGACAATCACATCTCACTTGAAAATATTTGGGCAATCACAACCACCATCTAATGCACTAACAGACCTCCAACTATCACATATTCTGCAATACCTATCTCATCTAGAAGAGAGAGAAGGAAAGAGAAGGTACCCAATCATCTGTTCTCCTAACTATATATTATAGAAAACACCCCTACATGACTATGTGGGTGTTGGAACATAGTGGTCGATGTGGGTGGGGTGGGTATAGAAATAAAAATAATACACAAGTATATATATATATATCCACACACACAAGGAAAACCTATGGGTTCACAACCAAATAATAAGAAAATCACAACATCTCCACTTTTGTTTCCTCCTCTCAATGTATAACACCATGCAACAAGCCACATGCCCTATTTCACAATTCTAACCAATTCTCATTATCTAACCAATGCATTTCATTATTTAGATTCAACAAAATTTTACAACAAAACCCATTATTTATTCACTAGTAATTTACATTAAATTAACCAAAACAAACCCCGGGAATTTCATTCATGATTAAACAATTATTTATTCCATCACTACTTGGGAATTTTTTACTAAGCAACCTCCACCTTTCCACCCCAAAAATCACTACCAAAAAATCACCTCGCTTCCCAAAAATTATGGTGAAACAAACTACCTCACTTCCCAAAAATCACAGCCCAAAAAACCACCTCACCACCCCAAATACATGGCTAAAAAACCATTATCCCCATATTCTTGGACCACAAATCACCATCCCACAAGAACGACCACACATCATAACACATCAATATCAATTTATGGATTTTAAAGGGAGATATTATCACAATATTCTTTATGTTAGGGGAATTATCACAAAAACCATAATCCTAGGGAATCCATTTTATTAACTTACTATAAGTGTTAATACAATTTCCATTTTAGGGTTATATCAGAAAAAAAATCACTACACATATATCCAGCACTAAAAAAATCCCCCAATGACCATAATTTTGCATAGGACATCAAGCCCATAAAATCCACAATATCAAAACTAATAAAAAAGATGTAAAAACATACGAATCAAACCTGTTCACCACTCAATTTCAAATTATCAAATTATTTATCTTTAAATAAGTCATAAAAAACATATCCCATATAAAATACTAAGATCTTCCCATATGATACATAACAAAAGTTAAATGAGGGATTCCCTACATTAAGGAAGCTTTTATGACTCGCATCGAACCACATAGTGAAGAAGAATGCCCGTAAACCACAAAAACACCACAAGAAACCACGAATCAACCTACACAACACCAAATAATCATCAAAACACAACCCAAATGAAACCTCACCACCATAGTAAAAACATAAAGAAGAAGAAGAGGAGGAAACTAACCAAGAAGAAATAAGTGATTACCTTGGATTTTTAATGAACAAACAACAGAACCAATGGAACAAAGAGGTAAGAAAGAGGGATTAAAGGACTCTAAAAAGATCCTAAGGTTCATAATAAATGAGATAGGATGAGAGGTTTCTAAATGAATGATAATTATTTGAGAGAAAAATATAAAATCTAGATCCCAACATATAACCGACATGTAACCATTACACATAGTGTAATCCTTGAGTTTTTGAAAATTTTAACTTTTTCTGAAAAAAAATTGTTACATCAAAGGATTTAACACCAAAATTTATTTCACGTCATGAATCCCACTTACATGACTTATACCCTTTTCACAGGCTACCCCTAATCCACATACAAGTTGTTAGCCAACCGTATGAAAAATATTCAAATCACAATTTCATGTCATGTAGTATATTTAAATGATGTGTATTTCCTAAAGAAACAATACTACAACTCCATCCTCCATCAAAATCTCCTAAACCCTCCCTTGGAAACCTACAACCATTAAAAATTTCAATGTAATAGACTAGAAAGGTACATTATATAAAAAAATATTTCATAAAAATATCGATATGTTACGTTCTACCCCCACCCCCCAAATGAGTTTACCTATCATAATTCATTACTCTGATAGAAAAATATGGGGATAATTCTACCCAATCAGATCCTTAGGTTCCCACATATCATCCTTAAATTGGTAGTTTCACCATAAAGAATTGATCATGTGAGTGGTCTTGTTTCTAAGTACTTTCTCTATAAAATCCAAAATCTCTATTGATTATTATTAATAAGAATAATCTTTCTACAGTGGTTTAACCTCTGGGTTTAGTATATGTGAAGGATCAAGTTTTTACTTCTGTAGGAGAAAGACATGGAAGAAATCATGACCTTAAGAGATATTTTTTTGAAGCGCCAATTGTTAAGATACCATCCTGATACAATAAATAATTTCAAAATGGAAAATATACTTAGGTATTAGTTAACCATTATTTAAAAATTGCATCATAATATTCCATATAGATATTCATTGGATTACATTTTCACAAACTTCAAACTCCATATATTTTTAGTTCTTATTAGTATAATGTTTTTTTCATATCTTAGTTACTTTTATGTGTTGTTGAATAACTGTAACATCCATTTACATTTCCTCAGTATAATAATGTCCCAAGAACTTTCCTTATCCAATATTATTCTAGAATTTTCTGTGTTATGCACTTTATACCATATGAGACTTCATAAGGATCCATCTGAATTCTAGAGTGAAAGATATTATTATAAGAAAATTCCACCAATGTAAGGTGTAGATCCCATCCACATTTGAAATCCCTAGAGAAATCTCTCAACATGTCTTCTAGAGTTTTAACGGTCCTATAATACTATCTATCTGTCTGACCTGATAGGTAGTGATGAAAAATAACTCTATATCTAGATCCTACTGAATACTTCTCCAAAACATTAAGGTAATAAAAAAAACTCAATCGGATACAACTGATAGTAGTACACTATAGAATATTACCACATCCTTAATGTATTACTGAGTAATGTGGTCAATAGGAAAATATTATCGAATGGAAATGAAGTTTGATGAATATTTAAAGTGATATATTACAACCCATATATATTTACGCCCTTTAGATGTAATGGGGGTGGGGGGGTCTAATGCAAAAATACATGGTGATTTTTTCTTAATTACATTATATTATGGGTAGTGACTGTAACATACCCTTATAATTCTATCTATTATCCATAAATTGAGGAAATACCAAGAACTGAGAAATAAACCCTACAATATCTATTTTCTATACATCCCTCCAGAAATATTCTTTCAAATATCTATAAATTTTTGTACTTCCAGGATGAATATTAAATGAATAACTATGAGCTTCATCAATAAACTCCTTCAAATATAGTATTAATGTGACTCATATATGGCTCTTGAATCTAATTATTCCATGAAAATCATGGTTGAACTTATGAAAATTTCTCACCTTCTTTTTCATCTCAACATATTTCTTCTTAACCTCTTTAATCATTACTTGGGTAGATAATTAAACACTCATTTGAGAAAGATAAGATTTTCCCCCTTTAAGATTTCATGATCCATCATTTAAGAATATATAAATAATGGTTCTTATTTTACCCTCAAGATAAATAATATAGAATTATCCTTTTGAATAAAAGCATCTTCTACCTTTTCTCTTTCCCATGTCGGTAATGTACTGAGAAACCATAACATTAAATCAACTAAAATAATATTCTTTTAAAAATGGTATACTCTTTATGAGTGAAAATATACTTTAATATTGTGTGATCAGAATATATATTATACTATTATCCTTAGTGATAATTCCTCTATATACTTAATTTAAATAATAACATAGCTAATTAAATATCATGAGTTGAGTAATTTTCCTCACAGGATTTAATTTTCATGAGGAATAATATATAACCATATCATTTTTCATGAGTAATAATCCTAGTCCTTTCGTCGATGCATCAGTAAAGATTACAAACCCTTCTCTACTACATTTTAGGGTAAACACAAGTGCACTAACTAGACTTATATTTATTTCAGTAAAAAAAGTCTCACATTCATCCATTCAAAGGATATTGGTTCCCTTAGGAGTTAAATTTGTGAGTGGATTCATTATCCATGAAACATTCTATACAAAGTAACAATAATATCCATCCATACTAAAAAAAATATAGATATCATTCATAGTTGTTGGTGAAGGAAAATGTTCAATAACTTATATGTTTGAAGGGTCTATTGATATACCCTCACAAAAGATTATATGACCCAAGAATGATACATTCCAAATCCAAACTCCAAACTTAGTGAATTTTTCATAAGGATTATCCCTCCTTATGGTCTTCAACACAATTCTCAAATGATCTTCATGATCTTCCTTTCTCTTTTAATAAATAAGAATAGTATCTACAAGGAATTGAAAAAAATGACCATAGTAATATATAAATACTTCACTCATTAAATAAATGAATATAGTGGGAAAATTATTAAGAACAAATTAAATAATAGTAAATTCATAGTGTCAATAGCTTGTAAAGAATGATATATTGGGTATATCCTCTTTATTGATTCTTAATTGATGATATCCAAAATGAATATTAATCTTGGAAAAGTATTGAGGTCTACAAATTTGACTAAAAAAGTCATAAATATAGAGTATAAGATACTTTTTCTTGATATTGGTCTTGTTATATTCTCAATAATCAATGCATATTATCATTGTTCAAAATTTTTTCTAAAAAAATAGAATAGGTGCACCCCATGATGACCAACTTGGCTGAATGATTCGCTTATAATGAATCTTTCAGAGTTTCTTCTTCAATTCATGAAAAATGATTTTGGATATTATATATGGTGTCTTGGAAGTAGCTATAAAACTAGATATGTGTTCTATTGAAAACTCAACTTCACGATTTTATGTAAGACCCAAAGAATCTTATGGAAATACATTAATAAAATCATGGAAATTATCAGTATCTTTGTTTTTTAGTTTCTCCCCAACCATCTGAGATAAATTCCCCTTTTGAATATGAATCATGACTCATATAAAAGATGTTATTTCGATTATATGTTCATTTTTTCACCAGATTGAAATGAGATGATAGGTAGGTTTGAAATATCAAATATAGCTTCTATTCCTTAGAAATTTAGGTCGGATTTAGTTAATTAAAGAGAATCCATGCTCAAAATAACGTTGAATTAAACTAGAGGAAGAATGAAATTTTTTTGGGAAACATATTCCTATAAAATTCAACCATTGAAGAATCATAGACTTGGGATATGATCATTATACCATTATATGTTTTTACTAATTACTCAAATTAAAATTTTTTTGTGGTATTGTTATACCATTATAAGAGAACTTATATAAAAATGAGGGGGTTGATCAGGAATTAAATAACACATTATAAGTTTTAGAGTGTATGATATGTGTCCCTTTTACCACATCCTTATCGTACCCATCATTTGAAATAGTGATCATAAGAGATTTCACTTTTTCTTTGGGATTAAGTGGTTATTGATGTCAATTATCATCATTAACCTTCAGATTTGTACACTGGTTAACATAATTCCCAAACACCTTATATTTAAAAACTAAAGTATGGGTTGTTCATTCTATGGATATTTTTATCTATTCATATCATTAGATAACTTCTTCACATAAAATCAGAATTCATATTCTTGATGGCCATCATTTACACACATTAAACACTTATTAGTTTCCCTATGATAAGTTCCCCCATGTTTCCTTCCAGACATAGAGCATAAAAGAAGGACCATCTTCTTCTCACTACTATTTTTAAAATATCCATTGAATTCAGATTTTATTTTCTTATCAAATCCATGAGAATGATAGGAAAATAAAATATCTATTTCCATCTTTAGATAACATCAATCAATTTCATCCTATATATTAACGTACCTTATTTTTAATTCACTTAAGATACTTTTTTATGCCACTAAATAATTGTTCGGCCATAATTTTATGTGGGAAGATAATAATATAAGCACACCTCACTGGTCTTGTAGAATTTTACTCATAGGTACCAATGGATTCATCATCCTTATTATTTAACACATATAATTGTTTCTCCATTACATTATAAATTATATGAGTAAATTACTTGTTGAAAATAATATTTTTAATTTATCCCACTCCATAGACTCAATTTTTTCTTTTTGTCTCATGTCCTTGATAAATTACACCATTAATTTGTAAAAGATTCTAAATGATAAACATACAAAATAAATTTATCATGTTCTGAACACAGAAAACTGGAAAATATATTTTCATTAGTAACAATCAATTTATTATAAGCTAGTGGATCAGAAAACCCACTAAATATAAGTGGATGTTTCCTCATGAAGGACTCGATAGGATATTGTTCCCTCATTTTCTCATTTGTATATTTAGCATGATTTATATCCAATGAATGTTGGGTTAACATAGATAAAATATTTTTCATTCAAGATACCATAAAATTCAATTTCCCAAGAGTAAAAACATTTCATGTTTCATCACATTTGGTATGAATATGATTTCTTTCGATACCATCCATTGAATAAAACCAGAAAACATTATGTGAGAAACAATAATCATATTCAGAGGACACATAATCATGAAAAAACAATCATAGGATTTATAAATAATGATACCTAATTATATGAAACCTTAGGTTTAACCTAGTTAAGTCTTGATCATCACCATAACATTAGGATTTTATCTTGTATTTTGACTTATCCCGATGGTTTTTACTAATGATTTCTCATCGTAGTTTACAAAATTTAAATAAACCTTTTTATAATTCCAACTATAACGACCCATACTTTTCATATGTAAAATTTATATCTTAATAAATGAATATTAATTACATAACATTTTGATCCGTGATAGAATCTTTTAGTTCTATTATATTTGGAAACATGAAAACATAAACAACTAGTTCATAAAACATATACATCAACTCACACTTGTCTCTTCACAATTAGAATCCTCTTTTGACATATAAATCATAATACCTTTCTTCATGACCATGGGAAAGGAAACATAAGATAAGGGTAATATCATAATCTCAATAAAGGTAAACAAGAGATATATCAATGATTAAATAATCATAACATAAGAATATGGGTAAAAGAAGATGATGATAACATTTTAAAGCTATACCCTCTATAATAAAATTCATAATATTAAGTCCTGTAATTAATAATTGTATTTAATAAGACATGAAAAAAAAAGTAATCAAATAATATAGACCATGGGATCATCATATCATCATAAGAAATAAAATTTTTACATATAGATATCCATATAAAATCATTTCATTTTTACTCAAATCCTATTATCACGGTTATCATAGTGGAATGTGTTCAATACCCAAACCATTTTCAGAGTCATGGTTCACTACCAAAGAATCATAGTGGATAGAGTCCATTAATGAATTGAGTTCACTCAAATTTCCATTCCTCTTTATCTTATGAGATATCAATATTTACCTAATTCATTGGAGAGATATATAGGTCCCACTCATCACATAAAGAATATTATATATATGTGTGCCGTAAGATTACAAAGAAATCATCATATTTTAATCCATGAAAATAAATGAGTTTCATACAAATTACAACATAACATAACCCTTGAAAAATAATTGGGTTTCATAAAAATTTCATCATAACAAAACCCATTGAAAAAAAATGGATTTCAAAAAAAATCATATTTTCACCATAAATATAAACCATTTAGAGAAAGAATATAGATGGTATCCTTGGATAATATCCTAAATAAAGAAAAAATAACATCAAATAATTTCATTTTTGATGGAAAATTATTTTGAATGATCACTTAGAATAATTACTGTTGAAACTAACCATTCCATTTTTAGATCATTACATTTAAAAAAGTAGTACAATTATAATGGAAAAAAATTTCTTTCAAAAGAACCTTGTAAACTTATAACTGAATATTCAATGAAAAAATTATACATGAAGGTGGGAAAAAACATTAATATATAAAAGTTAAAAAATCATTCCTTCCATATGTTTTTTGAAATAGTCACAAATTACCTCATTCCGATAACCACAAAGAGATTCCTTTCAAACCATTTTCTAAAAAGTCAATCATGGATAAAAATGAATTTAAAAATTTATACGAGAATGGTAAAAAAATATTTGAAAAAATTTCTAGAAAATATGGATATGGATAAAAAATATTTTATAGTGGGGACTTAAACTTAAACAATTATGAATATTTATGACATTATGAAATAATCCCTTACATTGAGTTCATCTTACTTCGAATTCACTCTAACATCTTATATAATAAATTTATTTTATTATTATTTATAATAGATTAATTTTAATACTTAAAATATCATATATTATCCCTTTAGAACATTCCAACACCCCATTTTTTTATAATTCCTTTTCAAAATCGTTATTTCTGGGTGTTAACTATTCTTTTAATCATGAGTATATTAGTTTAGTAGTTCTGTTCGTTGTACATTTATCTTGGTTCCATCATATATATAATATTTATAAGGATATCAATATCATCTATATTCATTATATACATATTTATAGTCATCCATAATAGATATAGATATAAAAATTAATGACACCATTCATGGAGATGGTATACTATACGTATACATGAATGTCGTTTTCATTATTCAAAAGTTGGAATGAAAGAATGGTAAATATTAATTCACCCTTAAAAAATAATTATTATATCATATATATATCATATATGTACATAAAATTCACCATAACTAATATCCAAGTAAAATATAAATGAAAACAAAACACATGGATTCATGGAGGTGGTAGTCGACACAAATAAATGAGCGACTTTATCATTTTCCAAAGGATTGGGTAGAAAAAATTAAACATGATATAATTATTATATAAGTATAATTGTTTAATTAATATAAAATATAAACATTAAACTCATCATAATATCCACCAATAAAATTTTTTCAAGAAAAATTAATTGCATCGCTACGTGGAGAAGGTAAGTCGTACATACTCACGAGTGATACTTTCACTTCTTGTTTGATGGGAAAAAGGTGTATAATGGGGTTTTCATAATAATAAACACATTAAATAATATTAATGATACTTAATATATTATTTTATTATATTGACCATATATTTAAGGGAGTTAATGTTTAAAATAAAGTGATCGAGTATGACTATTACCTCTTTTTTGAAATGACTCCTTTATATCACGTCTATATGTTTCTAGAGTTGGTAATTTGGGAAACAAAGAGCCTTTAAAATGTGGATAGAGTTGTTTAGAAGTTAAATTGGTATATGTTTTTTAATATATAAAGATCAAAATGGTGTAAATAAGTGAGGGAGGATATGCGGTTTTCTAATTGCGGTGATGGGAGTTTTTGTAATTTCTCAAAAGATTAAATTTTAATAAATTCATTCTCATGCAAAATTAATCCAAATGGAAATATATTAGAAGATAAAGGTATAATAATATTTTAATCTCATAAAAATATAAATTTGATACATTTATTGGTGTAATTTTCCAACATGTCATTTTGACTAACCCTCAGTTAAAATATTTTAATTTTAACTACGGTAAGAACTGTTTTAATAAAAAGGTTCTTATTTTTAACTTATAAGGTAAAAATTGACCCATAAATATAAAATTAATGATATTTTAGAACATATAATATAAAAATATTATTATTTCAAGGTTTTTATAATATTTAAATTATTTAATAATATATTATTTTGATAAAATATCATTATTATCAATTTTTCTACTATTCATTAAATTCAACATTAAACACATCATGTAAAAGCATGGAATTTAAATATAATGCTTTGAAATGTCCCTAATATTTTATATATATCTAAAAAATTCATGGGTCACATTAAATCATTAAATTATATATCTTTTAATATTTTTCTATATCATTTGTTATATTTTTTATTAAATTGAGAAATATTGCATCGATATAGAATATGTAATTAAGGTAATTATATTTTTTTTAAAAATTAAAATTATATCAATATTTTTTTATTAATTTCAAAATAATAAATTAAATTTATACGTAACTTACTTTTTCCCTTAGGTTTATATAGAAGTCATATTAAAAATAAATATGGTGACATTTTGTAAATCTATTTGATTTAAATAATATACAAGTCATTTTCATGGAAAGGTATCAATTAAACAACTCATATTGTAACCTAATGTGTTAAGGGTAAAATTATAGTCATTAAATAAAAATTAGTATGAAAAATAGTGACCTTATGACTTTTTTAATTCTAGAATAACTCGATTAACCCTCTATTTACGTGATAAATATTACCACAATTATTATTCATATTGAATAAAAATAAAAGGGACCAATTAAAATATTTTGAACCCCTTGATTATAATTAATATATTATTCGTATATTATTCATTACCTATAAATTAGGGAAATTAATTTTAACTTAAGTGTGAAAATTTTGAAATAAGAATTACTTTTTAAAAAATTACATTCTTAGGCATAAAACTAAATTTATTTTTAACTTATGCCTATAAAAATATTTGTTGAATGATTAAATAACTTGATAAATTAAATAATATATATATTTTAATAAAATAATCCATTAATAGGGATTAAATTAATCTATTAAAAGAAAATTTCATTGCATACATAGTTTTTTTTTCATAAAATACCTTAGCTTTATATTCACATAAATATCTGGATTTTATTTATAATCTAATGAATTCATTTTATAAGTGTGTATAACATAAATTTTTAATAATTTAGTTATTAATATTCATAATTTCTAATATAATGGTAATTAAATAATATTATCATAATTATTTAATAATTTTATATGGTTCGTCTAAACACATTGTTGCATGTAACCCAAGATATTGAAGATGTCAAATTATTTAAAGATGAAAAAATTCATAAAAATATCTTGGTGTTACATTCCTCATTTGAAAATTTTATTTTCAAAATAAAATTATTTTGAAATGTTAATGTGGTATTTATATGAGATGATATCTGATGAATATTACGTCATCCTTCTGATTGTCTATAGTGGGTAAAAATTGGCCATCATTTTCATATATTCATAAATAAATTTAAATATATCACACTTGGACTCTGTATAGATGAAATGAATCCATATACAAGACTTAATTAAAATATATTTCATTTCTTGTTTTATTGGTTAATTAATTATATTTTATGTATAAATATATCATCTTGAGTTTAATGATTTTTGGACTAAAAAATTATGGTAATTATATTGATGTTTTCCAATCAGTATTAATTGATGATTTGATACTTCAATGGGAGGAAGGTATTTGAGTGTATTATTATTATAAAATTAATAACGTTAAACAACATACCTTGATTATATTCAATATAAATGAATTCAATATATATGTAATATTTTCTTATATATTGTTTTGTGGAATAATTATTGTCCTTTTTATGCATAATAGAATTCATATTATGAACTACAACATGGAAGGAAAATACTCTACATAGGTTATCAGAGGTTTTTATTGAAGTATCACCCTAATAAAAGATTAAAAAATGGATTTAATTGTTCAAATAAATTTTATATTGTTTTGAAACATTTTTATAATGATATTTATTTTTATAGGATGAAACAAATTGATTTCAGATTGAGAATGTAACAAAAATATGGTAATAATATAAATATTTTAATAAAATGATCAATCTTATTTGGTCTTATATATTGGAAATATCATTAGTTACAACATAAAATTTATTTCATTCATGTGAACAAGAATATCTATGATAGTTTTATTGGATTATTATGATATATTAAAGGATGGACCAAAGATAGGTTTCATTCATGATTGGGCGTACTCTCGATGGGAATACATATAAAGTTAGATCCAAATCATAATTTAAGAGGAATAAAACTACCATTTTATTGTCATAAATTATCCTAGAGGGATTAAATTTGCTTTTATCAATGTCTCCATGGTATCAAAGTGGCATATGGTCGTTCATAAAATGTAAATAATTGTTTCTCACTAAATGATTTGAGACTGAAAGGCATGAAATCTCATGATTATCATATCATGAAAAAATAACTCTTTCCAGTTTAATTTCCTATAATATTTTCCATCCATGTCATAATTACAATAATAAATGTGTGCTATTTTCTCAATTCAATTTTTATCAAATTGATTGGTCTAAAATAATTATTTGAATTAGGGAAAAATGTAGTTTTGATACTTTGTACATTTGTAACGTATTTTCCTCTAATTTTTTTAATAACATGGTTAATTTAGTGTGGGAAATAAATCATTACAGACCTTAATGAAAATGTTAGATTTATACTTTCTAAATTTATATGAATATATTGAAGGGATAAGTTAATAATCCCCATCGACCTAAAGAATCCATTGTTGAGATATATATTTCTAAGGAGGTTGTAGAATTTTGTACAAACTACTTGTTTATAGTTGAGAATATAGAGTTTATTATATCATTCAATAAATAATTCACCTGTTTGGGAAAGGTGATATGTGGTTTGAAAGTAAGATCATTTATATTTTGAAAGGATAAAAAATGTATATTTATACATCCTGAATAGAATATATGATTACAGTAACCCATACCTTTCAAAAAAATATTAAATATTAATAGATGAATATTTAATATGAAACATTATGATCAACACTATAATCATATCGGTCTACTGTATTTGGAAACTTGGATACTTATATAATTTTTTTAGAATATATCTACATAAACAACTGATTATTTCTTCATAACTATAACCTTTGTTATACATATCACACCTAAAATTATTCTTCATATCATGGGGGGATAAAATATTAGAAAGAGTGAGCTCAGATTCTCAGTAAGTGAGAAAAACGGAGATATCAATGACTATATAAGAATAACATGAACATAAGGGCATGATAACATGATACTATCAATTAAAACCCATACTAAATATATTATAGATCATAATATTGAATCATAGCATAAATAATGTTGTTTTATAAGACATGAATCGTAAATAGCAAACATTTCGGAAAACACATTTTCACATAAAATCATTTCATTAGTCAAGATCACTACCATGACTATCATAGTGGATTGGGTTAAACCCTAATTCCATCATATATTTCATCAAGGATCAATCCCATGAATATCATGGTGGACAAGGTCCCTTAATAAACTTGGTTTAGTCCCCATTCTAGCATTCATTGTCTCATGAGATATCCACTATTACCCAATGCATTGGTGGGATATATAATTCAGTGACTACTAATCACATAATGAATATGATACATATTTCATGAAAAGGAATAGAAAATATTCATCAAATCATATCCTATTCAAAGGAAGTATGTTTCATAAACAGCTCAACATTTTATTATAGACTAACCCATAAAAAATAAATGGGCTTCATAAATTTTTTTAATAATAATATTAAACCATACAATGAAACAATATGAATGGTATCCCTAGATTATATACCCAGTAAATATTAAGTAACGTGAAAATATTTCATTCTATATAAAAATTCGTATCAAAAAGTCTCTGGAATATTTCATGAGTAAAATACACTTTTCATTTTGAAACAAAATCAATAAAATTTAAAACAAATTCCAAAATATTATGGATATTAATTCATTGAAAAAACCATTAGAATGTGTATATAAATATTCAAAACCTTTATTGTGCATTATAGTAGGAAATTTTATTAATACTTTGTATATTAAAAGAAAAATTATGTTCACAATTTTGATAATAATAAAGAAGATACTCATTCAGAAATCGATATAAAGTTACTTTTAATTGTTTTATGTAAATATTAAATCCTGGGTAAAAATTAATTTAAACAATCATAAAAGCATATAATAATACTATTTAATTTTTTAGAAAACTTGGATACAGAATAAAATGGATTTTCTCTTCAAGAGAGTAATAAAGTTGGTTATCCTTAAAAATATTTTTTTTGTGTCTTTAGTTATTAAATAGTGTAAAATGAAAGGAAAAAATGGAGTCCCCAAAAAAAATTGGGGAAGAAATTTCCTTGGAATATTGAGATATATGTAATAAGTTTTTTTCACTCGAAACATAATCATAAAAAATCCTGATAAATATTGATATTATTATATAAACTTCTTACCTAAATTTATGCACCCTTTATAATTGATCTAATCAACTTTATAATAAATTTAAATTTATTGAAATTAAATAAAAAACATTTAATTACTTATAATATAAAAAAGGATCAGATTATAATATTTCAGAAACCATTTGTCAATAATTCCTTATTAAATGTTTCATTTCTGGTTGTTAATTGTTTCATTATCCATGAAAGTTCTCTTTATTTTTGGTCATTTTACATTGATAGTAGTTCCATAATAATTATAATGTTATTCAAAATATAAATATCATATATATTCATTATATATATATAATCTTATCTATAAAATATAGAGATATAAGATTGAATTACACCATCCATAGAGATGATAAGCCATACATATGAATGAATGCTATTTACATTATTCGACGGATGGAATAAAAAAATGTTAAATAATAATTAACCATTTCATAATCATAATAACATTAGAAACAACACATATTTTTAATAAATCCATTATTATAAAAATTCAGGTAGTGTGGTTTTGAAAAAAAATCACACCATTGCTTATATATGGTATGTCGTACGTATTCACAAATGATGTTTTCCATCTCCATAGGTTGGAAATTAGGTGAATACTGGTTTTTAAAAAACCATATTAACAATTTAGAGTATTCAAGATACTAATGTAATTATTTTTTAATGGTTAAAAATGATTTACATGTGCAATAAGATGAAATAAAATTGAAAACACTTGGTTAGGAGTTATAAATCTTCATTAAGAAACCTATTTTGGATCACACCTTAAGATTTGAAGGGATAAAATTTTGGGAATCAAATAAGCTCTTGGATGTGTTGATTGAATATATTATGATATTAGGGTAGTTAATGTAACATCCCAGTTAAATAATGAATATGAAATGTTCATATATATTAATATTTGTGAATGAAATATTAAAATTATTTAAAAGGGGATTCTATGATCGATGGCATACCCAATACGCAACAACGAGTTTCTTTGAAATCATATGTTGCACGCTAATAAAAAAATAATATTATAAATGGTAGTAAACCCTTAGTCAATGTAATGGCAGGAATGAACAGAACTAAGTGAAAAGTGATCATATATTCTTGTCAAATATTTTTACATTTATTCAATAAATGTTAGAGGATTAAAATGTGAATGAATCCAATTTTAAGAATAAATACTCTAATATTCAATAAAAGGATGATTAATCAACATTTGATGGAGAAACCTCTTTAAAAATAGTTTTGTCCACTTTTATACATTCTATTGGACCAAATAAAATCATTCTTTAGAATCGGGACATCGAATTTTACTTTCTGTGTGTTTTTGGCATTTTTTCGATAAAGTTCATTTTTTTAATGAATAATGAATGTTCTGGTATTTTAATTCAAAACCTCCTTTTTATATAATTTATTTATATGGTTAGATTATATTTTTAATTGGTTTTAAAGTTAAATTAGAATATATATTCACCATTTAATCCAATGGTGGTCATTAGAATTAATTTCACTTTAAAATTAGACATAAACAAGTGTTAATCTTTTGATAGATATTGTTTCTTAAAAACACGCTATTTGTTTTGACAGCGGGAACTAATTATAAAATTAATTAATGAAACTTCTATGATAATAATTTGGTAAAATGGACATCAATTTTTAATTCGGAATATCAAATATAGCTTAGGGTGAATTTTTGGTATTTTTCTGAAAAACTTAAATTTTTGATGAATATTGAAACCACTAAGTGGTAGTTAAAAAACTGATTTTTCATTTAAATGAAACTTTTCCACTTCTATGAATTGAATTTAAAAAATCTGACATACATGGTTGTCATTATTATCTAAAATGTGGTTCAATGGGATGAAAATAATTTTTTGGTGAATAGTAACTTTTAAGTTTTATTAATCGCAATTAAAGGTTATTAGTGTAATTTAAGGTAAAAATAATGTTATAATAATATGAAATTACCTTGAAACATGTCCTACCCTTATTGGTTGTGTCATGGCCTACCAGGACAATCCATGGGTCGACTTGGGGACCCCATGGAGCCACTTGGGTATGCAAATGACATTAATAAATTTTTATTTAAAATTAAAATAAAAATTTCACAAACATGTATTGTTTTACTATAAAAATTTTTACATGGGGTTGTAAAAGTCATATATTTGACTATCAATATTAATTGGAAATCTAAAAAGATTTCATACATCATAATATTTTTTTCATAATTTGTAGACATTAAATAAATTTATTTATTTATGACACCATGATGATGCAGCGGTTATCTCATTAATGAACGATTTAAATAAAATGAGAAGATAAGGTAAAATATAAGACATACACTTTTCAAAAACCTATTGTATGGGTGGATTTAAAACCCTTATCACATTATCCTAGAAATATATCTTTGTGGGACCTTTTAAATATGAAACGCATTTTAAAATAAAATAACTTTTCACGACTTTCCAAGAGTGCCCCTCCTCCCTCTTATAAATGGCCCCCACCTCTACCACCTTACCAACACCTCTCAACCCATTGGATCGACCAAAATCTGCTCATTTAATATCTAAACATTCCTATCTTAATCATAGAAGCCTTTCCTTAGGCAGAAAACTCTTCAAGGAACCCTCTTGGTTCAAAACAAGAGGAGTTACCCGATTTAAAGGAACTGTCTTCTCTAATGTTATTTTGTTTTATTTTGCTTCTCCAACCCCATAAAATATTTTTATTCCTTTATTTTGTACCAAAACCAGTATCTTAAATATACTAGGATGTTTTTATAAGAATTATTCAAGCTACACTTACACACAGCTTCATCTAATGGTTAAAGAACATACTGTTTCAGTGGATGGTGAATTACTGCCTCACGAAACGATGATTGTTCTATCTTCTCCTACCACCTCTCATGGTAGCCATTATGATGGAACTATATTTATATATGATATATATTATGTTTATGTATTCCTTATTCTTATTTATTTTTCATTTATGCCATACCTTTATGGTTTCCATAATGGGTAAACACGATAATTTCATTTTAGGAAGTGCGGACTACCGCCCCCTCAAAGTGATTTGATTCATTAATACCATATATGAGAAGTATACAGGATGGAGTTCATGATATTATATATATTATATTATACTGTAATTATAATATACCATTATATCATTATGATTTCATTCCATTAAATACGAAATAGAAAAGAAAGTAGCATTGATGCGTACGTACGACTTACTGTCTCCATGAACGGTGCATTTCATTTTTTACCTCTAAATGTTATGTAATATTATAAATAAATTTATATACTCGATTTATATGATATATATGATATCTACATAATGAATATAATTATGTCTATAAGTGTTATTTTACGACATGAACAACTTGTAATTATAAGAAGTTTATTTTTTACTCAAGTACCAATGATCGACAAAACAACCGTTATTAACTTAAATTATTACCTAATGTTCATAAAATGGTAATAAGTTATATAAAAGGAATAATGAACTTAAAAAGGTTCTTCAAAAAGTATAAATTAACTCTATTTTATTATTCAGAAGATTAAAGAATGATCGAGTCAAGTCAGACACGAGGTAAGGGATCTAACATCTGTCTTTATTTTTAATTACTCTCTTTTATGTCATTTCTTTTAAGATCTTATTTATTATGTTGGGGGATGTTCTTTTATATTAATATTACTGTAAAGTTTATGTTCATATGATGAGAGACCCTGTTTTATTTTATCAATCCATTTTTTGGAATGTTTAAGTGGCGCCGTTAGGCATCCTAGTTTTCGTAGAGGATTTTTCATCTCACTTTTATTCCAGTGATAATTATGCTACATTTGCCACTATTTACTTTGATTGGTGTATGTACATCCAATTATTCTACTGTTTTTATAATATACTTTATTTTATGGGTATTTACATCAATTTTCAATAGTCCTTCTTTCATGGGGTGTACGTTTCAAAAGTTACCCAAATCGGTAAGGGATTCTTTCACCCTCCTTTTTTTAAAAGACTTCTTTTTGTTATGTCTTTTAATTTACATCTTGTTATATTGGGGTATGTTCTTCTCTGTCATTATTTCTATAAATGTTATGTCGAAGTGATGAGATACCCTTTTCTCTCTCATCAACTCATTTTCTAAAATTTAAAGTGACGTGATTAGGCTGTCGAGTTTCAGTAAGGAAACTTCTTAACCCAATTTCAATTCTTTAGGTCAAACCTCTACTTCTTGATTATGTCATACTATGAATATTTTTGGATGACCTCCGATTTTTTTAAACTTAATATCCTCTTATGTTAGGTGTATTTATATTTTCCACACATAATCATGTAATTGATTTATCCTTAACCTATGTATACCAACTCTGTAAGGGACTTCGTCTCAATCTCCTTTAATTGAGGCATATTTTGTTTTATACAAAACATTCTTTTATATGGTGTATAAACCCCTTTAAATTCTAATTTTATTCAAAGGGAATATTTTCTATATGAAGTGTTTTACTAAACTACCAAAAGTATGTTTCTTTTTAATGTACGCGTTGACAATGACCTTTCTGCCGCCGTGAGTATTATTTGATCTCTGGCATCCTCAAAAAACCATAATATTTTTAAAAGTAAATAAATACCATATAATATTTTATGTTTTTTGGTATTGAAATTGGATTTGATAATGGATTTGTCATGTCAATTTATTTAAGTGATATATTGTGATTGAAATGTGGAAATGTTTTCCTTCCATTATATTTGTTTTATGTATTATGATTTTGTAATGGTACATAGACATTTGATAGGTGGTTACGTGATAAACCATATGACGGGTGGTGCCGTGAATACCAGGATGGGTGGTTATTTTATAACCTTCAATGCATTGGGTATGGAAGTCAGCCATATGGATATTCCATTTAGTGATATGTGTGGAAGTTGACCGTATGGTTATTCCATTTAAGTATGTTTATGTCCCAAGATACATTTATATGTTATGTGTTCTTCATATGGGGTTTATGGTAATATTTTGGTTACAAAACGGTAAGTAATGGTCTTTTATTCAGTGATGAGTATTTACTACTTCATAAAGGTGAAAAGTATTACTTCGATAAAGTATTCATGGTTTACTTGATGTTTTGAAAAAAAACATATTTATTTCTTTGTGTATCCTTTACTAGTCTTATTATGCTCATCCCAAGTTTTTGAAATGTTTTTTGCAGGACATAGAGATGAATAGGGTCAAGGATGGGATCAAGGAAAGAAATGTTATCTATAACATGGAACTAGACATGTTTTTTAGAGTTTTTATTTTGTGAAAAAATGGAAACATAGTAGAAGTGTCTACTTTGTAATATTTTGAGATGTAATAGTTATGTCCTAATTCTCTAAAACTCTAAACCTGAAAATATCCTCAATGTTAATCGTTCATTTAATTCAATATTAAGTAATTTTTTAAGGTTGGGTCTTTATAGTTGGTATCAACGGTTGGTTTATATAACTTTAAAGGATAGGGTATTGTTTAAGCATAAGTGACATTACCATAACTTCTAGGATTTCAGAAAGAGTCAAAGTTTTTAGATAAAGTGAATGAGTAAGTATATCTTAGTGTTTATCTTCCTCATTGGTACATGATGATTTTGTCGATATACTCACACTGACATTTTTGGTTTTAGTAAATGGATGGATCTAGCAGGAACCAAAGTGACAATGGGTTTGAAGGAAACTGTGGTGGTTCTCTGATTAAGAGACTGGAGGAAATGGGGGATTCAATGAGGAATCTCGTGGTTATTCTAAACCAACAATCAAGGAGTCATGATTAACCACTTGAACCTTGGTGAGTTCTCTGATGCATCATGTACGAGAGAACCAACTCGATGTGGATGTTCAGGTAATAATTATAATGGTAACCATTAGGGTTTATATGATCCTTACTTTTGAGGTAATTATGGGTTACTATATGATGGAAAATGAAAGGCATGAGATAAACTTGAGGTTAAATTATGTTATGGTTATTTTTGATGATTTTGTCTCTTTTTGGGGAATGTTTTAAGAATTATATAGTTTTGGAAAAAGGACAACATGTAGACTGGGTGACAACCTGTCACGTCGGATAAAGCTACAGGAATCGAACCCACAACCAATGTGCGACTGGTATTTATCATCTACCACTGGACTACGTGAAGTCCCTGGTTAGTTTGACTAATTATTTTTAGTAATATGATTTTATGAATCAATAGTAAGTTGATTTTGGGTTATCTATAGAAATGATTGACCTATCATGAAGGATATATGATTAGGTTAATTACTTTTCAAAATGAGACTTTAAGAGCAATTGATGTTATTTGGAGATAAATGATAAGATTTATCTTGGAAGACTATGTGATCAAATCCTTTAGAGATTTTGGTGTCAATCATAGTTTGTTTTTTTTGAATAATTTTAAGGGAAATTTTGTTTATCGAATGGTCTTTGTTGAGCTTTGGGTATTGTTTGACAAATTTTGGAGATTAAGAATAGATTCTTTATATATAAAGGATTATCCGTTTTGGGGATTATCTGATCTACAACTAACCTTTTTGGTTGCGTTTTTAGTTAAGGTATAAAGACATGGTAAATATATAGTTATCTTTTGCGGATTAGGTGATTCTCAAGAAGTTGATTATGGTACTCTTAATGTGAACAAGTCTTCTTAAATACTCATCTTTTGGAGAAAATATGAGTTTGTGTAAGAAATATAGTAAAAGTTGAAAGTCTACATGACAAGTAAGTATGTTTCCTTAGGATTTAGTTTTGCTCATAAATAAAGTATCCAATTAAAAGAAACTTAAAACAAAAATTTTTTCTGTTAACTTTTCCTAATGGGGAATCAAATACCATTTAACCCATCACAACTTTGTGATTTTGTTATGGTTAACTTTCTCCTAATCATGTTTTCTATCACTCTCCATCAAAACATGACCCTTTGTTTTCTCTTCAATGTCCATGTTTTTCTACATGGAATCCTAGTATGGGATAACTCGAGTGACCGTTTTACTACTCTCTCTTTATTTTAAAATGATAGTTTTACTGACTCGTGTTCCTATGTGGGTCTTTCAATAATATTTCTAAGCAAATTTTTAAATTGCGAGGACGAACTTCCCAAAAGGGGGGGGGGGGAGGATGTAACATCCCAATTAAATAATGAATATGAAATGTTCATATATATTAATATTTGTGAATGAAATATTAATATTACTTAAAAGGGGATGATATGTTCGATGGCATACCCAATACGCAACAACGAGTTTCTTTGAAATCATTCTTTGCACGCTAATAATAAAATAATATTATTGTAAATGGTACTAAAATCTTAGTCAATGTAATGGTAGGAATGAACAAAAATAAGTAAAAAGTTATCATATATTCTTGTCAGATATTTTTATATTTATTCATTAAATGATAGAGGCTTAAAATGCGAATGAATCCAATTTTAAGCATAAATACTCTAATATTTACTAAAAGGTTGATTTATCACATTTTGATGGAGAACCCTCTTTAAAAATATTTTTTTTACTCTTATAAATTCTATTGGACCAAATAAAATCCTTCTTTATAATCGGGACATCAAATTTTACTTTTTGTGTGTTTTTGGTATTTTTTCGATAAAGTTTATTTTTTAATGAATAATGAATGTTGTTGTATTTTAATTCAAAACCTCCTTTTTATATAATTTATTTATATGGTTATATTATCTTTTTAATTGTTTTTAAAGTGAAATTAGAATATATGTTTACCATTTAATCCATTGGTGGTCATTTGAATTAATTTATCTTTGAAATTGTACATAAACAAGTGTCAATCTTTTGATAGATATTATTTCATAAAAACACGCTATTTGTTTTGATAGCAGGAATTAATTATAAAATTAATTAATGAAACTTATATGCTATGAATTTTGTAAAATGGACATCAAAATTGAATTCGGAATATCATATATAGCTTACGGTGATTTTTTGGTATTTTTCTGAAAAACGTCAATTTTTTATGAATAGTGAAACCACTAAGTGGTAGTTAAAAAACTAATTTTTCTTTTAAATGAAACTTTACCACTTCTGTGAATTGAATTTCAAAAACCCTACATACATGGTTTCCATTATTTTGTAAAATTTGGTTCAATGGGACGAAAATAATATTTTGGTGAATAGTAACTTTTAAGTTTTATTAATCGCGATTAAAGGTTATTAGTGTAATTTAAGGTAAAAATAATGCTATAATAATATGAAATTACCTTGAAACATGTCCTTAACTTATTGGATGTGTCATGGCCAACCTAGAAAATCCATGGGTCATGTTGGGGACCCCATGGAGCCACTTGGGTAAGAAAATGACATTAATAACTTTTTATTTAAAGTTAAAATAAAAATGTCACAAACATGTATTGTTTTACTAAAACAATTTTTACATGTGGTTAATAAAGTACTATTTTTTACTATAAGAATTCATTGTAAATATAAAAATATTTCCTACATCATAGTATTTTTTATATAATTTTTAGATATGAAATAAATTAATTTATTTATGACACCATGATGATGCAGTGATTATCACATTAATGATCAATTTAAATAATATGAGAAGATAAGGTAAAATCTAAAACATAAAATTGTCAAAAACCTATTTGATGGGTGTATTTCTAACTATTATCACCTTATCCTTGAAATATTTCTTTTTGGGACCTTTAAAATCCGAAACTCATTTTAAAATAACGTAACTTCTCATGACTTTCCAAGAGTGCCCCTCCCCCCTCTTATAAAAGGCCCCCAACTCTACCACCTTACCAACACATCTCAAGCCATTGGTTTAGCCAAAAACTTCTCATTTCATCTCTCCACATTCCTCTATTCATCATAGAAGCCTTACATTTGGCAGGAAACTCTTCAAGAAACCATTTTTGTTCAAACTAAGAGGAGTTACCCGATTTAAAGGTAATGTCTTCTCTTATGTTATTTTGTTTTATTTTTTTCCCCAACCCAAAAAAATATTTTTATTCCTTTATTTTGTAACAAAACCAGTATCTTAAATATACTAGGATGTTTTTTGATAAATATTTGTTCTAAACTTACACACACCTCTGCCTAATGGTTAAAGAACATACTGTTTCTGTGGATGGGGAATTACTGCCTCACGAAACAATGATTGTTCTATCTTCTCCTACCACCTCTCATGGTGGCCATTATGATGGAAATATATTTATATATGATATATATTATTTCTATTTATACCTTATTCTTCTTTATTTTCCATTTATGCCATACCTTTATGGTTTCCATAATGGGTAAACACGATAATTTCATTTTAGGAAGTGCGGACTACCGCCCCCTCAAAGTGATTTGATTCGTTAATTCCATATGTGGGACGTATAAAGGATGGGGTTCATGATATTATATATATGATATTATACTGAAATTATAATATACCTTCATATCATTAGGATTTCTTTCCATTAAATACGAAATAGAAATGAAAGTAGCGTTTATGTGTACGTACGGTTTACCGTCTCCATGAACGGTGCATTTCATTTCTTACCTCTAAATGTTATGTAATATTATAAATGAATTTATATACTGGACATATCTGATATATATGATATATACATAATGAATATAATTCTGGATATAATGGTTATTTTACCACATGAACAACTTGTAATTATTAGAAGTTTATTTTTGACTCAAGTACCAATGATCGACAAAACGACCGTTATTAACTTAAATAATTACATAATGTTCATAAAATTTTAATAAGTGATATAAAATGAATAATGAACTTAAAAAGGTTCTTAAGAAAGTATAAATTAACTATAGTTTTTTATTCAGGAGATTAAAGAACGATCGAGTCAAGTCGGACACGAGGTAAGGGATCCAACCTCTCTATTTCTTTTTAAGTACTCTCTTTTATGAAATTTCTTTTAAGCTATTCTTTATTATGTTGGGGGATGTTCTTTTATATTACTCTTACTATAAATTTTATGTTCATATGATGAGATAACCTATTTTATTTCATCAATCCATTTTTTGGATGTTTTAAGTGGCGCCGTTAGGCAGCCGAGTTTTCGTAGGGGATTTTTCATCTCACTTTTATTCCAGTGAGATTTATGCAACATTTGCAACTATTTACTTTGAGTGGTGTATGTACTTCCTATTATTCTAATCTTTGTGTAATATAATTTCGTTTATGGGTATTTACATCAATGTTGAATAGTCCTTCTTTTATGGGGTGTACGTTTAGAAAGTTACCCAAATCGGTAAGGGATTCTTTCACCCTCCTTTTTTTAAAAGACTTCTTTTTGTTATATATTTTAATTTACGTATTGTTATTTTGGGATATTTTCTTCTCTATCCTTATTGCTATAAATATTATTTCCAAGTGATGAGATACCCTTTTCTCTCTCATCAACTAATTTTCTAAATTTTAATGTGACGTCGTTAGGCTGTCGAATTTCAGTAAGGAAACTTCTTAACCCAATTTCAATTCTTTGGGTCAAACCTCTACTTCTTAATTATGTCGTACTATGAATATGTGTGGATGAACTCCGATTGTTTTACACTTAATATCCTCTTATGTTAGGTGTATTTATATTTTCCACACATAATCATGTAATTGATTTATCCTTAATCTAAGGATACTGACTTTGTAAGGGACTTCGTCTCAATCTTCTTTAATTGAGGCACATTTTGTTTTATACACAACCTTCTTTTATAAGGTGTATAAAACCCTTTGACTTATAATTTTATTCAAAAGTAATATTTTCTATACGATGAATTTTACTAAGCGATAAAAAGTATGTTTCTTTTTAACGTACACGGTGACAACGACCTTTCCATCGCCGTGAGTATTATGTGATCTTTGGATTCCTCAATAAGCCGTAATATTTTTAAAAGTAAATAAATACCATATACTCTTTTATGTATTTTGGTATTGAAATTGGTTTTGATAATGGATTTGTTATGTCAACATATTTAAGTGATATATTGTGATTGAAATATGGAAATGTTTTCTTTCCATTATATTTGTTTTATGTATTATGATTTTTTAATGGTACATAGACATTTGATGGGTGGTTACATGATAAACCATATGACGGGTGGTTCCATGAATACCAGGATGGGTGGTTAAGTTATAACCTCCAATGCATTGGGTATGGAAGTCGGCCGTATGGCTATTCCATTTAGTGATATGTGTTGAATTTGACCGTATGGTTATTCCATTTAAGTATGTTTATGTCCCAAGTTACCTTTATATGTTGTGTGTTCTTTATATGGGTTTTATGGTAATCTTTTGGTTACAAAAGGGTAAGTAATGATCTTTTATTAAGTGAATATTATTTAATACTTCTTAAAGTTGAAAAGTGTTATTTTGATAAAGTATTCATGGTTTACTTGATGTTTGAAAAAACAAACAGTTTTCCTTCTTTGTGTATCCTTTACCGGGATTTTTATGCTCATCCCGAGTTTTTGAAATGTTTTCTGCAGGATTTAAATATGAATAGGGTCAAGGATGGGATCAAGGAAAGAAATGATATCTATAACATGGAACTAGACATCTTTTTTTTAGAGTTTTTATTTTTTGAAAAAAATCGAAACTTAGTAGAAGTGTCTACTTTGTAATATTTTGAGATGTAATAGTTATGTCATAATTCTCTAAAACTCTAAACCTGAAAAGATCCTCAATGTGAATTGTTTATTTAATTCAATATTATGTAATTTTTTATGGCCAGGTTCTTATAGTTAATGTCAGATATATATGGATAACAAAATGTGAATAATGGAGGAGAGGAGGTATCCTTTTATAAGTGAGTGGAGGGGAACCCATGGGATTACTTAATGTATTAAATTAATATTAATTAATTTTTATAATAAAGTGGATTAAAATTGATATATTTCAATTTAATAATGTGGATAATTCAATAAAATATCATAGAATAATATTTAGACACATTTATGTGATGTTTTAACCCTTATCTCTTAGTTCTAACCTCTTGTTAATCTTGTTGATAGTTACTACAATATTAACATTTTTTCTCTTTATGGGTGAATAATATTAACATAAAAAGGAAAATAGAACCCTAATTGGAGAATAGTTGATATTTTAAACTACATATAATTAACTTGGATGGATAATGTTTTTTTATGAAGTTTAAATCCATTAATGAAATATATTTATTATATAATATCAAAATTTTGATTTTTAGAACGATTCATTTACTTTGACTTTAAAGTCAGCAAGACAGTACTGAAATTTACATATAAACCCTTCAAACATCCCTAATATGTTATATTTATCTAAAAAATTCCCAAAACACAATAATACATCCATATTGTATTACTTTTATTATTTCAAAACACAATTATTTTAGCTTTTCAATCAGTTGAATAAATATTATGTCAGCATTGTGTATGCATTTAAGGTAATTATTAAATTAAAATAAATTAAAAATAAATTAAACTGATAAAAAAATAAATTTATATTTAAAAAAAATTACAATAAAACTTTTCTTCGTTTATCCTTATGTAAACCATTTAGAGATATTAGTGTCAAGATAGTGACATTTTGTATTTTTTATGTTCTTAAAATAATATAATTATCCTAAGTAATGGAAAATAGCACTAATTTTCAATATTTTCGAAACATTGATAGATATATCAGAACCAAAATCATATAATAGGATAACACTATGTTCTATAAAAATTTTAAATCATTATCCAAAAATTTTTAACTGTATTTTACCTTTTTTACCCTTAGCGTGGTGACAAATATTTACCAATGTTACTATTCATAATAAGAAAAAATAAATTGGAACAAGTTAAAATTTTTTGTCCTTTTAATTAAAATTATGGAATTAAATATTAAATATTCAATTAAAATAGGTGGCATAGTTTTATTTTAAATTATACCCAAAAAAAATATGAGAAGTATTTTTTTCAAAAAAGTTGTTTTTTTGTAGTACAAACCTTTTTATACCAAAACAAAATATAAAATTAATTTCAATTCCCTAATATTGTAAATAATTATATATATGAACTAATTTTACATTTGATACCATTTATAACAAATTAAATTTTTTAAAATTCATTGTCTAAAAAGACAGTTTTAAATTAAAATCATTATTTTTCACTATTCAACGAAAAAAATATTTTCAAAATAAATTAAAAAATTCTCTATAAGATAATTATGACCTGGTAATTTCAAAAATTATGTTAATTTTTACAAAAATCTGATAAAAAAATTCTAATTTTAATTTTTTTCAATATTACTATTGAATATTTTGAGGAATCTTATAGTTAATTGCTTTTCGAAGGTTAAACTTTCTGTGTTATTGTTGTCATTTTGGTGATTATTGTTGTATTTAATCAAATGATGGTTTATTCATTTTGAGAATTTTCTTGTACTAACTTTTTTTGGATTTTTATAATATAGAGTTATAGGATGAAGACCTTGTTATACTTTTATGGATCATTTGATCAATTTGAAGTTGATTTTAGTGCATTGGGAATGAAAAAATTATCTTTATTACTCATTGTTTGGAGAAAAAGATGATATTGGGTTGGAAACTAATTAATGGATGATATTTTACTTTTAAAGTAAGTATATTTTTTTATATTATTTATATATATAATGTAAATTAAAACCACAACTCTTGAAAAATTATCTTCAAACAAAAAAGTTATCTTTTACCTTCACTTCTGATGAATCAGTTCTATTTCATTAAACCTAGTCAGTTTATGGTTTTTTGATCATTAATTCTCTATTAATTGTTCAATTTCCTGTGATAAATGATCTATCTCATTCCCCATAATTATTTATAAATTATTTTTATTCTCAATTACCACTAATGTTTTCATATTTGTAAACATAGTTATGTGATTACCTTCATATTTACATTTCCCTCTTTTTAAGAGGAAGTTTTTTAAAACTTTTTAAAAATGTATGCTTTTCAAAGGGTATTTTGAAATTTCAAACACTTTTTTACCAATAATAAGTTCAAATTTCATGGAAAGTTTTTATTTTAGTGGGTAATAAAGTAACACCTAGAGTTTTCAAAATAATACCTTGCTTGATATCATGCTTAACATACAACCCTAAGCTTTATTAGAATTGAGATATATCATAAATAATATTATTTAAATATGACCATTATAACATTTTAATTGAATTGGTGAGAATGATTAGGATTAATAATATTATGAAATAAAAAAGAATTCCAGAAAATTAGAATTTAATCATAAATTATTCTTAAATTTTCACTCTAATTTTAGTAAATTAATTTTATTCTTAAAAAATAAATTTACATGAAATAATATATTTTATTCATTTTCAAGATAAAAAAATTATAATTAATATCAGGAAAATTTATATTATTTTCATAAAGAATATATAGTTTTTTAAATCAACATATCAAAATTATCTTTAGAGAAATATTTAGGATTTTTCTTAAAAGACTGATTTTTAGTCCATAGTGAAAAATAACCCCTTTTTAAAATGTTTATTTATTTTTAAACAATTAAGTAAATTAAAATTACAAACATAAATTTAAATTTATTTGAAATCCTCATAATTATTCCTTAGTTATATCCACTCTAATTAATTACATTTGAATCATTTTTATAATGGATCTTGGTTTAATTTAACTTTTCAACTTAAAAAGTATTTTTTTTCTAAAAAAATGTTTTTTTATAACATCTTGCAGATCGAATTTTAAATTAAATTATTTCACTTATATAAATTTAATATTTAAAAATGGATTCCCAAGTGGGAATAATGTGGTAATAGTTTGTTAAATAGGTCCCTTTTTTATTTTTTTATGTTGAATAGTAATTATAGTAAATACTTGTCACTATCGAGAGGGTAAATTGGGTAATGGAGGATAAAAAAAGTGTAAGGACTAAAAATTTATTAAAAAACTCATAATTACCTTTTTTATGGTTTATTATTAGATATTTCCATCCAATAATTTAATATATGTCCATTGGGTTCCATATTTCTTTGATTCATACCTTTATAATATTGAAGTAAATGATAAATAAAAAATGCCACTTTCTTACTTTTAATGACTATTTTATTTTTTAACATGGATAAAGACAACTTATGTTAAATTATAAATATTAATTTAAATGATAAATTATTATATTTTCATGTTAATTAATTTCTAATTTTTATTAATCAAATAATTACCTTATTCAACAGTGTAAAAATATTTATTCAATTAGCAGACAAATAAAATATATGATTTTATGAATTTCAAATATAATGTGAATTCAATGAATAACTGTGTTTCATTAATTTATAAGATACATATTATATATTAGTTATGTTTAAAATAATTATATTCAAATTATATTACTATTAAGTTTTTTTCAATGTCAAATTAAATTTTAAGTTCAAAAAACTAAAATTAATGATATTTTATAAGAAATAATATATTATTAAATGATTTAAAATTTATAAAATAAAATATTCAGACATGTGAATGGGATATGATTTAAAATAACCTAAATGGACCATTTATTAGAAAATTATCCTTTTATAGTAACTATCATTACCTCTAATGATTTAAAACATTAGTATCACGGTAATTGTAAAAAAAGGTTAATTGAGGTTAAAACAAACTGATATGGGTAAAAGACAAATATAAAATTTTTAAAATTTATGGATGATTTTATTTTTACACATAATCATAAAATCTTAAAATTATATTAGTTTTGATAAATTTTCCAATGAAAATTAATTTTTATTAATTTAATTTTTAATGAAATTCCAAAAGCGATCCTCTGCTCATTTATAAATGGGAACTTCCTATCGTATTTACTACACACATAAAATGAATTTTGGTATAAAAAGTATCTTCCAAAATCCCATCCTTAATTCCCTTTTTTACTTCCAATATTCTTAGTATTTATTAGAAAAAACAACTTTGGAAGGATTTTTGTGTAAACCTAAAGTGGTTTTATAAAGAAGAGGTATCGTTCTAAACTGATAATTTTTTTTATTTATTCATACACACACTTAAAATTATATTAATACATTATGAAACAATAACTTAAATAACTACCACATACTGAGATGTTTTATTGTTAATTTAATGACCTACATTCAGCTCCTCTTCCATAAAATGGGAAAGGAAGCCATCTCCCGTGTGTATGGTAGAGTACCGCATCATGAACTGTTGCAATTTGATATCCATCATAACAAGTCATGGATATTTAAAATTATTTAATTAATATAAAAAATTGATATTCATGAAATTATTATAATTATATAAATGTAATATATCATATATTTTCTTACCTTTTGGTTTGTTGAAATTTGATAATTCAATTATTGTGTATGTGTGGATCACCAACTTCATGGAGAGATGTGATTCATTTTTCATTATCGAAACAAAAGGATCATATATATAAGTATATTTAAAGATAAAATATGATATTTATGATATAATTATAATTATTTAATGTTAAAATAATATTTACCTTTTTTACATCAAGATCGTCGAAAAAGTGAAACGCTAGTCATCAGTGCGTACGACCTACCGTCTCCATGATTGTGATGTAATTAATTATTAATTTCTATCTTTAAGGGTTAATTTTAAAAGTAAAATTGATGTATATAAATGAAAATTATTTCATTAATATTATTCTATAGATGATGTAATAATAATATATTTGATCAACATCAACCTACGAAAGTAATATTAGATAAATTAGATGTACATCATCATAACATCTTACATGAACTTAATTAATTATATAATTTTACATAGAATGGTAATAAGTGAAATAAAAGGAAAAATAAAAATATAAAATTTATTAATCATGTAAATAATTAAAATATTTATATTATTAATAAATAAAAATAATTCACTTCATGAGTTAGACTTGAGGTAAGATACTTTCTTTTAAAAAACCTATTGTATTATTGTTTCCTTTCCAACTATTTTTCTTCCTCGTCCATATTCATATAAATATTTCAATAAACTTATCATTTATGATTCAATGTATTCTAAAGTTTATTTTGACCATAATTAAATTTCTTTTAAAATTTTCAATAAGGACATATGTTTAAGGTTTTATGTAAGGGGAACATTACTTTAAAAACCATATTTTAAATGTTTTAGATATTTATTGTCTAAATCATTATCTTCCATGTATATATTCTTAAAATTATTTTTTTAATGTACATATTTGAAATAAATGAATTATATATAAAATTTTATGTCTCCTTTTATTTTTTTCAATTATTTTTTAAAATAATATTTTTTATATTATATGAAACATTTTAAATTTATTTACAAAAGACAATAGAAAATGTTTTATTTTAACATATATAACATCAATTGATTTTCCCATCACCACAACCATTATTTTATATTTGGGTTTTTTATTCCGTTATTTATTCAAAGAAAAATAATATTTCCCTTTATTTTAATTATTATAAAAATTTATTATAAATTGAATTGATATTTTGATATCTGGATATGTTTTAGTTATTGATGTGAGGGATATCTCCAAACCCCCCTTTTTATTTGGGTTATGAACTTTATCTCTCGATCTCACTTTCTACCTCTCTTTAAATTTTTGGAATTATTATAAATTATTTTTATCTCTCTCTCAAATATATACCATGCTTACTCTTCCTTCATTTGATTTGGTAAAACTTGTCTCCTATAAATTTGTCAAATGAATTCATTATTGAAATTTCCATTGATTTTGATATAAGTCCAGATTATGAAACCTAATTATTTTTATGGGTATTTATTATTTTATTCTATATGATTTATTTACTTTCTTTCCACATATAATCATGAAATTTTAATGATGGGTGTGCCCAAGTAGTCCTCTAATGAATTGGGTAATGATTTTCCTTATTTGAAATTATTTATGGGATTAATTAGTAAACCTAATTCACTATGGGACTCTTTTCACCATGTGACATCATCTTTGATGTTACCCATGACTTATTCTTATGCCATGTTTTGTTTTACTACCATAGTTCCTATATTTTCATGATCATATAACACTATGTTCTTTTTGTTATTCTCCCATGTGATAATTCATGATCATATGTTTAAATGGAATTATATTCTACATTGTATGTGTAAAATGTATATTTTTTTGTAAAATATTACATTAGTGTTTCATGATTCTAGGGAAATGTTTATGCATTTTATTACTCCACTAAGCCTTCTCATTAAATGTTTTAAAAAATTATTTAGGAATAAAAGATGATTTTATGGATAATAAAATATTTATTTTAATCTCAAAGATTAATTTTGAAAAAGGAAGTCTTGTATAAGAATTCCAAAACTTATAATCTTCTTTATTTCTTTTTATTTGTCACTTACTGATATTTTTGGTGCTAATCCCACATTTGAAAATGATTTTCACAGGGTTATGAGAATGATTAGGGATAAGGATGAGGAAAACATAAAAATTATGAATATATGTCATGAATACAAAACTCTTTACATAATAAAAGATGTATTTTATGGAGAAAATGGATACTAAATAGGAGTTTTAACTTTTTGATTTAATATTTATTTATTTAAGAATGATGAACTAATTCTATAAAACATAACATTATAAATATCCTTAGATGCAAGGAAATGAATTCATGATTTAAAAATCATGATTATGTAGTTTTTAAGGTCATTTACTTTCATTATTAACTTTTATTGTATCATTTTTCAATTACTCACCATTATATTTAACTATTTGATTTGTATGAAATTTTATCTATTCATTGTTCACATTGGTCTATATAGTTTTATGTTTTGTAAATATTTTCAGTATTATTTTAACATTTTTAGGTACTAATGAATAAGGTTAATAATATTTTCAATATTCTATTTAACATTATTATCAACTAATCTTATGAATATGATAATGAGTGGTTCGTTTGTTTTGTATTGTTTTCTTTGTATCATTTTAAAATTATTATACAATTTTTTATGTAAAATTTGGATTTATAAAATCTTTTTTCAATTTTTGTTTTCCCTTTTTTAATAAATTTCATCTTTTTTTAATGATGATATCATTTTAGAAAACTAATTTTACAAATATGAATAAAATGTGATTTTTTATTCAATTTTTTATAAGAACATATTTCATGTTTCATTTAATGTTATATTTAAAATTTCGATTTGTATAATTTTTTATTAATTTTTATTAATTTTTTAATTTTATAATGCTAGATCAAACATATGAGTCACCACATGTTTCTAGGGAGGATCATATACATATTTATTTTAAGGATCCTCCTAATCATTCATTACATGATCCATACACTTCTATAGAGGCCTAGAAGGGTTTCTAGGTTTGTAAACATGATAAAACACTATTACCAAAATTATATTTTTCTTATAGTCGGGACTAGAAGATATATTTTAAGTTTTATGATAATGATAATCCAAAAGGTTCTAATTAAAAAAAATCAAGATTTCTATTGCTATGAAAACATTTCCCAAATACAGTATTTTGATTTCTGCTTGAAAAATTATTGACAAAGTGAAAATATCTAAATTATGGGAGGCAATTTTGGTATCATTTGTTATTATTTTACTTATTATGAAATGATTTAGCTAATATAGGTTTTATTGTTATTTTATAAGATTACATATGATATACCTAATATTAGAGATATTAGGATGAAGTGTTTAGCTCAGGTTACTAGGAGATAGAGGTATTTTAAATCAACCAAATATTTGATTAAAAACTATGCGATATATATCATTTTCTGGACCCTGATATTACTGATGTTGTTTGTAAAAATTAGATGACAAGAATCATTTTTTCATAAGTGAAATGTTATATTTTAAAATAGTTTTTATATAAATGATCATATAAATGACTTTTATGATAAATTAACAATAAGTAATGATATATCATCAAGATATCTAAAAAATAATGAATACACTCATAACTTATCTCATTGAGGGTATATGTTATTTGAAGAAAAAATTATGGCCGAATTTTTTTTAAAAAAAATTCCAGTCGATTCTTCATGCCCCAAAGAGGTTGGAACTACCCCTAGATAGACCAAAAAATAGATGTGGTCCCAAATGAAAAAAAATGGAAGATATATTATAGAAGAGTTGAGGGCTTTAACTGAGATAAATTTAAAGATTTATTTATCTATTTACGTTATTTAAGTTAATTAAACTCTTTATATATTGTGAGTCACTAATGAATTTTTAAAATATTATATAACGTAAACCCTTGAGGACAAGAGTACATAGGGGATATTATTACCTAAGGGAAAGAAGGTTTTACAACTACTATTTTATGAAAGACTTAACACCTGGGTCAAATATGAGGATAAGAGAACGGTGTATCTATAAGAAAATTATTTGTTTGTTTTGAAGTATTTTTAAAAGAGTATGTATATATAGTAAATATATAATCTTTAGATTATAATGTTCAAAAAATGGGAAGACTATGGGGGATATAATTAGAACATGGGTACAGTTGATTTTTGCAATCATGAAATGCTAGTTTCAAGATACATATCCCAATCCTCCACCTCCACTTATAAATCCCACTCATCCATTGCCACCTATAGATACAACTCCAATACCTCTGTCATATTATCAAACTCCATCACATACTCCTTTAAAGATATCCCTCTATTATATTTCATAGGATTAGGATCCCTAGTATCATATAGTTACGTATAAGATTATATATTATATTAGGGATATTTTTCATCATCAATAGAAAATAATGAAACATCGTAGGGTCACCATGCATGATATTGTAGATAGATCAATTGGAGTACCACTTCAAATAGATGAGGTCATTACTAATTTTCAAATTATCATTTTTTGGACATCTTGACTTGTTTGAAAATTTACCACAGAGCTATGTGTAAATTATATAAATTATTTATTATTTGTGTGAAATTTTTATAGGAATAATTTAATGTTAATGACATACTGTATTGACAAAAAAATTATAGGCTTCTAATAATTCACATACTACTTGTTCTATATATTATATATTGTTAACACATTCAAGTTTTTAGGTGGGAGTTTATCATTTTTCAGTAGATGATATTTTATTTGGGAATGAAATGACAATAATGATTTTAAAGATATATATAATAGATATCTTAACTGGAGAATTGTTTGGTATCAATGGGATGAATGTATTTCCCATGTAAGTATATTATCTTATCTATTTAAGTTATTTTGATTTAATTAATGTTAATAATCGTGTTTTTATTGTAGATATCAATATATATAGTGTATTCAGTATGATAATACATCAGAATATTTATTTTTTGACCCATATTTTAATTAACCAATATTGATGCTAATGAAATATAAAAAAGAAAAACATATATTGATGAATGATTTCAAAAAAATACAATTCAATTTTAGATGATTCCCTATCCTGAAGGGTATGAAATATATATTTCCAAAAACGTTATTTTGATTAATTGATAACTAATCACATTATATTGTTTTATATTATTTGACATCAGATGTTTTGTTTTTCTGTCCAAAATAGTAGACAACTTACTGGTTATTATCTATATATGGCGACGTGTGAGAAACATTTAGAAATATATTGAAATATATGTTTGATCATGTTATTAATTGTATATTATAAATAATTCAAATTTTATTTAATATGTACCATTTTCAAAAAGGGAATATAATTAATTTTTCGATACTATTCGAAAGAATAGTACAAAGATCAAATATGTAATTGAAATGGTTATTTATCATATATAGTTTATAAATTTGGGATTTATGTATTTTTCATCTTGAATTGAAAAATGATTTTTGAAATATAATTTTCATCATTAAAATTTATTAAATAGATGTGGATGTTATGTTTTAAGATTAATTTTAAAATAATTTCAACTCTGATTGTTTCAAAATTCCCCATGTTTAGATTATGTTATATAATTTCCTTTAATTTATCTTATAATAATATTAAATATACATGTTAAGTTATTTCTTTCAAATTATATCTTTTTGATGACCCTCTACATTATATTTAATATGAACTAAATCATATACAAAGATAAATTGGATATTATTTCATAGGTTCGGTTTTTTCCATTTTATTTATAATACATATTATAATGTTTAAATTTGGAATTGTAATGTTAATATTATTTTAATTAAAGATGTTTTTAAATAGTTTACTGTGATACTATTTCTATTTTTGTTTATAATTTTGTACCAATGAGATCATATATATGTATTTAATATAAAAAAATAATTTTCAAGTTGGTTATTTGAAATAAATTATGTCAGAAACTCTTCCCATTCTAATGTTTTACGAAACATTATTTGATGGTTTTTTAAAATATGATGTGAAATAAACTTATTTAAGTATTTTATTAATAACTAGCATTAAAAAAATATTTAAAACATCACATTCATTAACATCAAAATTATATTTACCTAAAAAATAAAAAATAAACATGGGAAGTGTATTTTTAATAATAGAGGCTTTTTATGGTTGAATTTATTTTATGATTAGATGATTCTCTGAGGTAGTTAATGTCTCCTCACTCATGTCAACCCATTTTTTTAGTGACCAAAATTAGAAGGAACCATGGCTATTAAGGATAACATGAATATTTCCTCAACAAACAACCAATAAAGAATGAAAAACACTGTGATTATAAAAAATTATCTATCATGAAATATGGTTAACGATGTGATCATATTTAATGTCCCAAACAAACAAAAGAAGAAAAATATAGGGTATCATGAAATATCTAGTGACAAATATGATAAACGAAATAATTTTCACTTTATTATTTGTCAATCATGTTGGAAGTAGCATAAGAGAATTGACTCACTAGTTCTGAAATATGCATTACTTGTAGAAGAGGGTATCATTGAGTGTCAAACTATCATAGAAAAATGAATAGGCTAGCTGGAATATGGGAGTAAAAAATGTGTATTAATTGGAACCACTAAAAATCAGATTCCTTAACTATGGGAATTTCGGAAACTACACTAGTTAGTTTTATAAATATACGGAGGATAATAATAATATGTATGAATAACCACCAAAACTAAGTGAACAATATGAAGCTTGATCAATTTAATTTGATTAGGTGGATTGTGATAACTAAATAAAAAACTTTAGAATTGTGAATATGAGATCATTATTCTATCCACTCTATGTCTAATATATTTTTTAAGTATGCCACCCTGATGTTTGTTAATGAAATAAAATATCTATTTTTATGATAATTGGTTTTTAAAATATATGTTTTTGAGAATTTATATCTCAGTATGGATAGGGGTGGAGACAATAACCAATATCCCTTGCAGAGTGATATTAGTTTAACAGAAAAAATAAATGACACCAATGAATCATATTCATCATCTTCAATTAATTCTCCGCTGAAATGTGCAGTACTCGATGTTTTGAGATAAATTTATTTCACCATTCCAATGTTGGATGTAGAATATATTACCCCTTTATAAACAGTAGTTCAATTAGGAATGTTGTTCAGGATAAAAAGTTTTCACTATGGATGAGATCTGTTTGATAATCTAATCTAAGTCCACATAGATTTCGATCCCATGGTACATGTGTGGGAAATAATATGTGTGATGGGTGGACCTATTTCAACACATGAAAAGATACCGAAATGTATGTGGCGAGGCATCCACCCCCAGCTGAACTTTATCCAATATGGTATTATAGAGAGGGATATATAGGGACTAGTGTAATAAGTGGGTGAAGAGAATATTGGTTATTGATTAAAGCTCAAAAAATAAGAAAGATATAATACATAAAGAGTGTAGGCTGATGCATTAAAGATGACAAATTTGAAAGGTTCATGATGGATCTAAACATGGACATTAATGAGCCTTATAAGAAGGATGAAAATTATTCATTGAATTCAAAATCTAGCATCAAATTTCCCCCAACACCACTAAGGTGAGGAACTAAGGGGTAAGAGAGATATGTATGTGTGGTTTAGATATTATATTTTTTTTAATGAAATATCATTCCTTATAGAATTATTAGATACTTTTTCACTATAGCTCTAAATTCTCAACTCAATGAAAAATAAAATTGGGTGAAACACTAAACCATGAGAGTTATTTAACACAAATGGTTATAATGGAAAACAATATTAGTAATATTATTCTTATAAGTAATTGTATGTGATTTATATTTCATTATAAAATTAATTCTTGATTCATCTAACAAATATACTTAGGCTTCTTTGTTAGTATGCAAAAGAAGTAAAATTATGAGGGCACTATTTATTTAATGGAGTGAATGTAATGAAACAATATTTTAATTTATATTATCATTCTATAATATTTAGTAATATAATATTTCACATGAAGTCTAATATAAAATGAAAAAATTTGAAAAAAATTGAATATTAAAAATGGTTGGTAAAAGATAACTGTTAAATTTGATGGTATAAATTAAAGCAACCATATCACAAAATCAATAAATAATGTAAGATGAAATAGAATCTAGAGGAAATATTATTCATTATAATTCTCATTTTTCTAAACATTTATGGGAGGTAACTTCGGTAGTATCCTCTCTAGAGAAATCCTATACAGAACTCGAGCAATTTTGGTTTGAGAGAAACCATAGATGAGAGAAGTTGAATCTCATGGAGATTGCTACAAGATCCATATTAGTTGAACTACCACCCAAAATTAAATCAATAGATTACCTAATTATTAGGTCTTAAAAAGATATCATAAGGGATTATATAAGTAGAAATTAGGATTATATGAAAATGTTATAAATTATTTCTATTTATAGATTAATCATGAATTTATATAATTTTAGAAAAGTCATTTTTTTGAAATTCACTTTATACAAAAAAATGTAATTTTTTTAATAATAATTTTATTTAAAGGAAATATTTTTATTTTTAATGAATAATAATAATATATAATAACACCATATTAATTGGTAATTGTAAAAAAATATATTTAATATATCAAAATTTAGTTTTCTATAATCATTATTTTTTCACAACATTATAGAGTTTTGGTTAAAAATAATATTTATGTATTTTTTTGTGAATATTAAATAAAAACCTCATATTTTAATTTCATATGGTTTTATTCTCTTAAGATAAAATTTTGATAATTTTCTAAAAATAATTATTTTTGGGTAAATATTGAAAAATATTGTTATTGTAAATGACATGACTTTATGATATTATTAGTATATATTTATGAAATGGAAATGTCTAAAACATTTTTAAAAGATTGAATATTTATTTTTTAAGTTTATTTATAATTTATGTTTTTTTTAATTAATAAACCCATATTTTTTTATTTTTGAAATTCTGATATATTTTTATGAAAAGTTGTTTTTAATACATTATTCATTTAGTTTTTAAAATAAATAATTATCACTTTTAAAATTAAATAAAAGAAAATTGAATTAAAATTTGTAATTTTAAGGTCTAAATTATGTGGTGAGGATCATTTTAATTTTTTGGCTTAAAGGATATATTGCCTTGGTAAAAACTTCTTACCACGTTGAAAAGTAAAATGGTAAAAGTGAGTGTTGTTAGATGTGGTGGGCCTAACATTTTTTAAACATGTTTCTATATGAATGTTGGAGGTGAGGTTAGACCTTATCTTCTATCCATTTAATTATCTATACATTTATATCCCATTTATTTTAAAGTGAGTTCCATATGTTGAAAAGTTATAGGTATTTAAAAAAATTCCACTTCTTTTAACTAATAAAAGGGAACTCATATCCACACTTCCCATGCAGAAACAATTCTTATGTTTTAGAAAAACACTTCTTGAACCTCTACAAGAAACTCATAACTGAATTCATTGTGATATTATATTATAGAAAATACCATCCATCGATGGTTTAATACCATTAACAAAGGATTTAATCCTATAAGTGATGTATACATACCTAACCTCTCTTTCTATATTCTATTTCCTTATGAGCTTCTATTCTTCCTAAAATTTATTTTTATCAATATTAAATTGACAAAATTAGTATAATTATTACAATATTATATTGTTTTAATTATGTTAAAATAATTAACCACCATTCCACTTTCTATTAATAGAAATTATAATGCGAATCGTGCATTCTACTGACCACCACCTCAATGACACAACGTGATTCAATTTCTATAACCACCATGTTGGGATAGACCAAACATAGAATTTAATATATTATTATGATATTTATTAGATATTTTATATTCTAAAAATATCAACCATATTACTCCAGTTACCCATTCAATTGAAAATGAAATCTTCAACCATACATATGTGTGGACTACCACCTCCATTGGAAGATTGATTTTTGTTTTCATTTCATCATCACCTTAAATGTATGGTCAAGAGAAATTTTTTAAAGGATAGATATGTTTTTTATAATACAAATATAGTTTATTTATGACAAATTGGACAACCTATTAATTATATTATAAAACAATGATCATTGTAAATTCAATGGTTTAAAACAAGTATACTAAGAGGAAAATAATTATTTCAAATTATATAACATTTTCATATCCATTACAACTTCATAAAAATAAATCCCAAATATGATATATCAAACTAATTAAAAATAATTTATAACATTATTTTACCAGTGTAATTATTTCAAAACTAAATAAACACATAATCATTAATAGTCCTGATATGTTCATGATTGGGTTAGATTAACCATATAATTAATCATTTCTATAAAATTTTATCATGGATTATGATGAAACCATAACTAATAATATAATATGAAAATAATAATTATTTTTTGTAATGGAAGTGATACATCAATATTTAACTAATTAATTATGAAAACACCCTCATAGGTTGAAAATCACTAAAAATTATTTGTTATCGATTTCATCGTTATAGATAAACACTATAGAACACATGAATGTAAATTTAAAATTAATATTTAATTATATTTTATCCATTATATAAATTTAATTAAATTCTTATTATGAGCATTGGCTGAAGAACCAATACTGACACCACCCCTATGAAACTTGAACAAATGGTAAAAACTATAAACACCTGATGCGAGAAAGTAAGAAACAACTAACTAATATTCATGTTGATAATGATTATATATTAAAATTTAAAATAGTTATTAGTGTGAATATTGTTATAAAATTATTTTTTAATATATATATTTTTTTATATGGGATCTCAGAGTGCATCTGACTAAATAGGGAACCATGGTAAGGGTTTTTTAGGCTCAAATTGGAATCTTTTGGGACATATTAAAGCTATACACTATGTTTCCTTTTCAATAGTTTAAATTATACCCTATTTTTCTTTCTATCATTTTAATAATATATTTAATGATGTAAAATGTTATATCAAATTTTATACCTCTCAGGGGGCTTTGATTCAATAGTTACAATGGATTTATGAGTTTTTTATAAATCAAATAATTTCCTTAGTTTTTGATCACTCTTCTTTTACTATTATCTTTCAAGATTTATCTATTATGAACTATGATGATGTAATTTGGTATTTAAACCTTTTTTATGTGTATAATCATGTTTCAAACCAAACTTTGGTCCATTTATTATTCTACTATTTTTTAAAAATGAGTATTTTTTAAGAATAATTCCTCCTTCTTTTAATGGATTTTTTATATCCATTTTTTCGTTATTAACAAAGTTCTCCTCAATTTTTATGTAGGATAATTTTTATTATTGTTTACGATTATAATAATTATATTTAACCCATATTAAAATGAATATTTAAAAATATTTTTTATGATATGGGTTTTCAAATAAATTCTTTTTAAATTATTAAAGAAAAGGGTTTTTCATCGCCTTAAAAAAATAAAATGTTTTATCATATAATACATGTTTTTAGATAACTCTTATATAACTTTAAGGTTATTTTATTTATAACTCCTTATAATAATTTTTTTAGTAATTACTCTCCTTCACTTCTCAAAAACGTCCTTTTAAATAATTAATTTACATTTTTCATCATATAACAATGTTTAAAATATATTGTGAAAAAAAATTATTTTCACTTATATTTTTACGTAAAGGATTATCACTCGTTAAATGATACCTTAATAATCCTATATATGTTTTTATCATATGATTCCTTATAGTAATTTTTTTTTGATATCCTTGATAACATATGTTCATATCATGTGAAAAACCAATATATTCCCATTTTTTTATTAAGATATTTTTATGATTATATCTCATAAGAAAGTCAAAAGTTGAAATAAAGAGATTGTTTTTATAGGTGTGGGATTTTTGCGTTTTCCCACATGTTAGGAATGGAAAAATGAGTTTTTTTCACAAATGTGGGTAAATAATGGAGTTTTCTCATTCATGTTTTCACGTTCTTATGGACGTACCACATTTTCTTTTTTATTATCATATTATACCAAAATTATTAGATTCATTTCCTCTCAATAAAATATTATGTTTTCAAGATTAGACCCTATTTTTTAAGTATTATATACTTATATGTAATACTCACATGTTATATGATTTTTGGGATGTGTTTTGAGTGATTCCATATCATTTATTCATTATTAACAATCATTTATGATCTTAACTCCCTATAACATGATATATGATTATCATGTATGGTATTATAATCTTTTATAATGATATTTATTTCTATCTCATGTACTCTTTCATGTTATGGTATAATTTTACCATAATGACATTCTGATCTCACTCCTTTCTTATGTTTCCAATAACTATGCTATAAAGATGATTATATCATGTGATATATCTAGAAATGGTTCATACAGTGAAAAATTATGGAAATATGTTTGCAAGTGTTTTAAATATGATCTTTATTTAGCTAATACATAAGACATCAATCCTCTTGGTCTTGGGGTTATGCAAATGTATGTGATATGCATTATTCAATCAATAAGATTAATGTATTATTTATGGAATTTTTATCTTGGGTATTATTATGTAACCCTTTTACAAATATTGGCCATTTCAAAACAATTTTAAAAAATTCTTATAATGAATTTATTTTAACTTATATTCCATTTTTTAATTTTCACCTCATGGTTGTTACAAATTACCTTCATTTATTTTTATGTTTCCTTTATAAGGATGTTTATAATTAAAATAAAATTTTGAAATTATATTTTACCTTTTAATTTATTTTATATAGATATATATTTTGATATAAAATATTATTGTAAATATTTTATGGAAACTATTTTCATGATTTCTCATTTTATTTAATTTTTTTATCTAGAAAATAAAACATCTATAACTACTCCAAATAATTCATATATTACCCTCTAAGTGACTTTATTATATGTTCTATTTAGGTGATTTTATTTTTTCTATTATCAAATCAAATTAACGATTTTTAGGTAATACCTAATAAAAATATTATGTAACATTTTTTATATCCATTGGTAAATTAATATATGATGTATACATGAAACAAAAATTCACATATGTTTGGTTTAACCTTACAAGACACCTATTAAAAAAATAATGTATCCCTTATTGCAATGGGTAATGGTTTATATCCAATTATATCATTATATTAAGAATGGATGCAATACAATTCGCTATTTCACAATTTTACTTATTGACATGTTATAGTTATCTATACTTATAATGATTTGTATTGATATAATACAGGTATATTAGTTCATAATGTTATAATAGTTTTGATAGAGATCCTTGACAAATATTATGATTTCTTATTCTTATGATTGTGATATATACCATATTTATATCACCATGGATTGTGATTATTATATCATGATTTCACATTCATATTCCATGGTATATGTAATGTTATCATGACGATCATTATATATTTTTACATTTTTATACTATGAATAATGATTATTTAATCATACCTAATGTTCACTTATTACAATTCCATAATCATATAACATTAGTCGGGCCATTTATCTCATGATATTTACTTCTCACATGTTTATGATGAAATCATAAGTCTATATTAAATCATTATGTTTTCCACTTATTGATATTTCTAGATTATAATTTTCTTTTTATTCACATTTCATTAGTTAATGAGATATTTCATTATATTATTTTTCAACTACAGAATTGAGTTTTTGTAAATTGTAGTGATTAAATATAATCAATTTTTATAAATAGGATGATTATATTTCTAATATCCAAAGATAGTGAACTTTTGTGTTTTAATATTTTTCTTTATTTTTTAGTTACTATGAATAAAAAAGCAAGATAATTTTTAATATATTCATGTTAAGTTTGGATCATCTCATGAATTATCTAGAAAACCAAAATTAGCATAAGAATATTCATAAATATTTCTTCACAAGTATTAATGATATGAAATTTAATACATCCATTTTGAAAGGTATTTTACACATAATATTCATTATAAAAAAAATTTATATTTTTAAAGGTGTTAAAAGTGAAGGCTGATTTGATAGATAGAGAATGATTTTTTCATTAAATAAATGAAAAAAATGAGTTAACTTATCAAGTAATGGGATGATTTAGATATGTTAAAAGTTGGTAAGAAACACTAAATATGGATGTCATAATTATGTTAACTCTCATTACCAATAAAACCCTTTATGTGTCCAACCTTTCATATCCCAACTTTTGGTATACATTGTACACTATAAATACATGGAAATGATTAATGAAAGTTGATGGGTTTTTGTGAGCTCTACATTTTTTATTTTATTTAATTACTATATTTTTATTTCTATTTGTCGTTGCCTTCATCATAGGAATATTAAACACTCCTTTATCAACAATGTGCTTCACCTACGATCGATCTTACATTTCTAGTTTCAAAATTCTTCACGGTTTCAATCGACATTCAATAAATTTAACGACATGTTATTAGCATGATTTTCCCCTCCACATTGTGCTTCGTGACGATGCTTCATTCATCCCCACAAACGGAATAAGAAAAATTTTGAGGGAAAAAGGTATGTGATATGTTTTTATAATCATTATTATTTTGACATATAATTTCATATGACCATCGAATCCACACATTCGAAGTGCTACAACAAAATAGAGAGTCTTATTTTACATGTAATATATTGTAAAATTTATTTTTCCCCTCTTGATAAATCTGAAAATAATATATTATTTTCCTAATCTTTTTTGGGATAAATAATGAACTCTCGAAGAGCTGAAAAGAATATTGAATGAAAAATTTCACTCCTTTCCCGGAAGAGAATGTGTTTGATTAATAACTGATATGGTCAATGTCATGAAAAAAAATCATTCATCAAATGAATAAAAGGACACCGCTAGAAGTGGTTGAATAATACACATCGCATACCTACCATATGTTGAGCCAAAATTTGCTAATCAGTGATAAACATTTCGTACCTGTCGTACGTCGAGCCTGAATTTTGTAATCAACAATGAACATCATGTGCCTATTGTACGTCGAGTTAAGGTTCACTGATCATGCCCTTAAACCTGAAATTTCATCTCTTATTAATTTTTTCACCCTGAATGTTTCAAGTTTGATTATTATGTATAAAGGTTCATAAAGGTGATGATATTTACTTTGAATGTTTTTCTAATATCGTTTTTTTAATTTCTTTTCCCTTTCTTTTTTTTTATTTTAAAGGTTGGGGCTGAAGCCTTATTTTATTATTAAAGAAAAGAAAATACCTCTTTTAACTGGGTAGAGGGGGACCCATTACATAGCCCGAAGGCCTAGTGGGCTTGTAGCCCATTACATAGCTCATAGGCCCAAATATTTGGCCCAATGCCAATTCTGTGAATAGTAACCTGTCTGCTACAGTACCCGTACAGTACCACCACTGCTACAATGCCCTGCTGCTGCTACAGTACCCACCGATCCACAGTACGCTGCTAATACAGTACTGTTATAGTACTGCTATAGTAACCTACGCCCAATGGGTTTTGAACCAACATTTTTCATGTAGGATTATAGGGTGGTTACCACTAATCCAAACCCCAATCACTCTTTTTTTAGCCCAAATGCCTTATTTTTTATTTTATTATAGATAATCCTCCTTTTAAGGGATGAAGGGGAACCTGTACATGACCCGTATGCCCAATGCACAAGGCCCAACATGACATGCAATACATGACCAGAAGGCCCAGAGGCATACTATGCCCAATACATGACCCGTAGGCCCAACCCATAGGAACTTCCCCTCCCCTATCTTCTGCATCATTGATCACCAAGCTCCCCACCTTGCATTTTTGATTATCTAGAATTGCCTCGTAAAAAGATGCATGGTGCCTAGTCCCGATGGCGGTTGCCATACCCTATCATTCTACCAATCTGGTAGCTATGCTTCTGGTGACTACGAGTCTTGTTTCTCTGATCCTATTCTAGGGCATTCTCTGTGTAAACTGGGCTACTCCATAGTCTTTGTGTCCTGAAGGCCCTGAGGTCCGAAGACCTTTGATAACCCAAAGGCCCTGGAGACCCGTAGGCCCAAATCGGTGGACCGAAGTGAATGAAAATATAAATGATTTTATTTTAAATCAAGTTCGATATTTTATGAATGATCATTGGGTTGTATTTTTTTAAAATAAATAATAATAATAAAACCACCATAATTGGTTTGATGGTCGTAAATATTTAAAGATCACAATGAATTTTTTTAATATTTATAAAATACTGCATCATTGAAGGATGATATGAAAACAATTTCCTTTGACATTGTATTGAATAATTTCTTCAATTATTAATTATTTCTCCTGACATAGCAATATCAATGTAAAATATATTTATCATGTGTTTATGTATTATTATTATAATCTCTTGTCATTCATTAATCCCCTGAAGTGGATTTTTCTATTAATATTTTTCATAAATGAGATGATTGGATTACGTAGTTTTGATAATTCAAAAATGATTTTACAACTTTAAGTGGATAAAACAATGATCATCATTATCAATAAAATGCGAATTTTATGCAATATGACCATTATTGATAAATAATAAATTATCATTCATGGTTCCTTAAATCTGATGAATGAAATCACTCCCCAGTTCAAATGTAGTAATAATTACTATATCCCATTCCTGGAAGTGAATGAAATTGTTCATAAAAAATTTGATATATTTTTTTGTTATCATGAATATTTTAGAGTTTATGAAATTTGATAAAATGATTTCAACTTCATTTTGAAAAGTGTATGTTGCTAAAGGATTTGCAATTTAGGCTGGCAATGAGGTTTGTGTTGTGAATCCAGAAGATTATTCCACATTGGTTCTCGCTACCACATTCACCAGCTTTAAAATGTGTGGGGGCTCCTATCACAAGTAGATGTATTGTAAAATATTTTTTGGGCCTGATGTTCTATAATATTTGGGCCAAAAGTTGTAAATTTTACAACAATCCTCCTAGTGATGGTCCTCACCCATTATGATTATATTAGGAATTCATTAGCTACAATAATTGGAAATTATAACAACAAATATGATTTTTCACAATGAAAGGTCTTGGAGTTATTATATGCATCGATCTGTAAGAAAAATATTTACAAATATTATTTTGATTAAATTCATCAAAAGAACTCATATATTTGATAGTATATGCTCATATAAGTACATTTACTAGTAGAGAAAATTAACTAACGACTCTAGAGGAGAAAAAATGTTCCTAGCTTGTAGTACAAATTCTTAATGCATTGTTATAACTGATGTTTTGATGAGATATATTAATGATATTCTTGAATATGAATATCATATCAATACACTGGATAAAAGAGGTACCTTGATATGTAACAAGAATTCATTAAAGTGATTATAAAGAAATTTCTTATGTACAATCAAATATATAATTGTAAACCATAAGTTTACCGATCTTTGAACTTCAAATATATGAAATAGTCTGTTAAGGATAAATTATAATTAAAGATATTGATTCATTTATACTTGATCATCGATTTGTTGATAATATATTAGACATCTATTAGAGGGATAATGATGAATTTATTAAATGGATTCATGTCTACTAAATTATCAATGGAATCTTTCTCACTAAGTTATTATGAAATCCCAATGTATAATAATTTACCCTGAGGTACCCATTTTTGAGGTAAATTATTTATATCATTAACAGCTATTATAGAAATAAATTTCCCATATACTTATGAAGAAGTATATATGGGTGTTCCCACCATGTGATCCATCTATATGAAAGATGCATCCACAAAATGATCACATGTGTTATTTTATTCTGGTGAGTATACATTACTTGATATGCATGTTGATTTAAATAAATATTGAGTATCATATATTATATGGTCTTGTAGAACCATTGATAAGATGCTCACAACACCTACATGAATGTAATGTGTGGGAATCAATAGTCTAATTATACACACCTGAAGTGTGGTTGAACTGATTATATACAATCATTGTACATCATGAGTAGAAAGCAATAAATATATTTCACTTGAAGAGGAAAATGAATATATCAACAACGTTATATATTTTTAGATATTGTCCCTAATTTGACACTGGTACCTGAAATATTATGAGATCTCAATCAAATGTTTTTGATGGTATATTTTCTATAAATACTTTTAAAACTCGTTGATGGAAACATATGTTTATAGATTTCAACATCATAATAATTGTCCAAAATTATTAAAGGAACTTATGAAATGTTCAACATATAAGTTCTAGATTGATTATCCAAACTTCCAAGACTATTTCATATCAATATTCTTATTATAAGAAATATTCTTCCTTGTATATTTGGATATTTATATGAATCCCAGATGGGTTTGAAATTCCTAAATCATATTCAAAATTATAAAAGTTTCACCCAATCTGATAAATTATGGGGTGAAATTGTATTTCATGTATCCATATTACGTTAAGGAAGAATATAAGTTGAATTTATCATCTCATGGTTTTTATGAATAATTCTAGTCATCATATTAATAAGATGTTTTGAAAAACATCTAAACTATTGAAGAGTTTTCTGAAATCAATGACCTATATGGAATGTCTTTTTATTTTGAATTAATCATCCCAAAGATGAAATATTAAATGTTGGAATGGTTTTAAACAGAATGAATAATTAAATATATTGTTTCCAAGAGTGATATATTTTATACATAATGGGTTGATGACAAACATTATTATCCCTAAAGGATTAAATATTAATGCACATTTTATTGATCCCAGAAGGATATAAAATCATATGTGCATATGTACAGTGAAAATAACAATAAATCATATTATTATTCAAGGTATTGTTATTCCCAATTCATTGAAATCTAAAGGGTATGAATTACTATTATTCCAAAATTCAAAACAGAGTGTTTTGGTTATGAATTGATCATGGAAATTCTACGAGTTAAATTTAGTGATGATCATTATGAATGAGATATGTAATTGTTGTACTCTTTTTCCCTTAGTCATGTTTTTTCCATTGGGTTTTCTTGATAAGGTTTTTAATGAGGCAACACTCTGGGGACATTATGTTACTGAATTCTTTTTCCATAATCAAGATTTTTCCCCTGAATGGGTTTTCCTTGATGAGGATTTTAATGATTCAATCATACATCATAAGAAATATCCAAGCGAATGATATAAATTATTATAGATATCAATAATTATTGGAATTTTTGGCCTTCCCCATGTGTTATAATTTTCAATGAGACTATTCATGATTACCTATGGTCTTCCTCCCATGTCCTGAAGGAATAATTAAATAATAATATTAATTGATGTCCTGGTGAAACAATTAAATAATCAAGGGGAGTTGGGAACACTACGCTCTTTTTCCCTTCATCAAGTTTTCCCACTGGGGTTTCTTGTAAATGTTTTTAATGAGGTAGCATGGCATGGAATTCAATTATTTTAGCTTCACTAATTTTTTCCCACAGGGTTTTTTAAGTGAATATTATATATGATTCCATGAAATTATGACATTCAAGGGGGTGTTATGAAACATTAAATATGAATTTCATAATTATGTTTACTCTCATTCCCAGTAAACCCATTCATGTTCCTGAACTTTCATATGCCAAATATTTGTATATTTTGTACACTATAAATATATGGAAATGATTAATGTATGTGGATGGTTTTTTGGTGTCTATACATTATGTTATTTTATTTACTTATTGTATTTATATTGTATTTCTATTTCTATTTTCTATCTCCATCATTATAGAGAAATTATACACTCCTTTCTCAATGATGTGCTTCACCTAAAATTGATCTTACATTTCCAGTTTTAAAATGCTTCACGGTTTCAATCGGCGTTAAATCAATTTTACAAAAAAAAAGTTTTAAAAATCTCCATGTTTTATCTCTCACTATAGGTTTTATTATCAATGAAAACCTGGATTGGGGGAGTCCTTTTCATGGCCCTCCATCACCACCTACCCCTCTCCTTTTTTTTCTTACTTCTCTTTCTCTTATATCGTCTTCGACAACGGCCTCTATGCTTGCTCGAGTGATTTATGATTTTGCCATCATATTCTTGTTTAAAGGATTTTCAATGGTTGTTTCTATCAATTACCTTGGATCTCATACCCTAATCTGACCTCTGATACCTTGGAGTCTCTCTAAGTCAGAGCAGAAGCGGTGGCAACCTAGAGGTTTTAGGGTTTTGTGGTTTGGTGTTCCTTATGGTCTTATTCTTCATTGATGGGGCCAGTGCTGGGGGCCCTAGAATTCTCTCCCTACTTTAGTCTCACATTCTTATATGCCCCTCCAATATGGATCATGAGCGATGTAAATTTCAAGATTTTTAGATGTGCGGTTCGACTACCATTAGTGTGCCTGATGCGACCCTTCGATGGTTTTTTTCTGTGGTTCTGTTTGTGGAGATAATGATCTCGTCTTGCGTATCATTCGTTTCTTATTTTGGTGGATGTTGTTCACATCTATGATGGAAAGTTGATGGTGGTCACCTTTGACGGGTTTGGTTCTTCTGTGATGGTGGTATGATGATTTGGGTAAAGGTTTTTTCCATGTGATGTTTAAAGCTATAAAGGCAATGGACAATGGGTTATCGCCTGTGATTTCTAACAAATATGTTAAAGGTGATAATGAGGAGGTTCGATTTTGGGGGTGCAACTCGAGGAGGTTCACTATTTTGGGATCTGTGTCATGAGGTGTCCCGACATGGCTGTGAGGTTGACTTTGAATTTTGAATCAAAAGTGGATTTGGTCTATAAGCAGTTTTTTGGTGATTTGGTATTTTCGTGTATGGCCCAGTTACAGCTAACCAAAAAAGTAGATTTCGAAAGTCAAATAAAAATATAATTTTCAGTCAAAGCTTTTATAATCAACGATGTGTCTAATATATTATTTAATTTCCCATATATTTTAAAATATTTATTATAAGTAATAATTATTATAAATAAAATGAGATTATTATTTTGATACATATAGTTCAATATTCATGTAATTATATATCATATTTAAAAATAAGGTAGTTATGATAATGTTTTTATCCATTTTAAAAGTATTCTATTAAATTTATTAGTTAAAATAATTAAGAAATGGTATTTAACATTGTATAATAGAATATATTATAAATAATAAAATCAAAATTTACATAATATATTTCGAAACATATTCAATAGCAGGAGTCTAAATAATTTATTTATTTAAAATTCATACAATTTAGACAAGTTTTATTTCTTAAAACTTTTTTTATTATGTATTATAAATATATTTTAGAGAAAATATAGTTTTTATGATGCTATTGGAATAATTATTCCACATTGATTAGGCATTGACGCAGATTTTCCATAAGTGAGGGTTAATTTAATTTTGAGTTTTGATGGTTGGTTCCTCTAAAAATCAATAAAAATATATTACTAATTGTTTGAACTTGGAAAATAATTTAATGGTTTTATTGAATATTGAATAATGTATTTACCCTTGGGAATATTTTTTGTAAAAATTTTAGGTAGTTTAATTTTAACAGGTAATTAATATTTATTAAATCATTAATTATTTATCTTATAAGAACCAAATTAAAAATTTTCTATACAAAATCATGGATAAACATAATTTTTTAATTTTTTTCCTGTAATGGGGTGCTTAAGGACAAATATTCTACAAGTTTTCATGGACATAAATTTTGGTTATTCCACTAAGTCACCCTATAAAACTAGAGGGTTCATATACTCCATGTATTTCACTATACATTCACAGAATATCAACCTCACTTAGTTTGGGTGGTGGCGGTACAATAACATCCTTTATTGATATACTTATGCACTATGTAACCTATTATACGTACCATATACTAGGAAATTTAAAGTATTCTTCATCATTTCACTCCCATGTGTCTACTTTAGATGTATTACTAGTCTATTCCATGTATTTTTATACCAAGAGAATACTTGAAGGATTTTAATAGAAATAAGTGGTTATCTCTAAGATGATTTCATAATTTTTATGTTCATATCTCTGTAGAGATGATGATAGTGTTCATGTAAGGTATTTTAAGATGAGATGGAGTTTATGTATATCCTAGTCTATCAGGGTGAAGTCTTCTATACATTGGGTTCATTCACTCACATAGTATCATACCAATGATAGGGAATGCTCCCTGATAATATGTATAGAGTCTGTGCTCACTCTTACATTAGGTTTTGGTCCTCTATAATGGTTAAAATGATCCACTAGTTGATACACATGTACCATGATAAGGAACAATCATCAAATTAAATTTCAATAAGGTAGAATTGATGTGAAAAAGTATCTCATGTATTATTGGTCTTACAATATATTGTAATAATTATATTTCTTTAGGAAACTGATGGAATATTTATCTTTTGTGGAAATATTCCATAGACAACTTGTAATAAGGCTTTTGACTTTAGGTTTTACATGTATTTTTGATACTTTGGGTAATTCTAGTACTAATAAGTATGATTATTCATGGTGATTGGCTATGAAAAAAAAGATTAATATTTTTAAATCTTTGTATTAACCTTTAAACAATGTTGTTTTCATTTGTGATTATATTTATTATTTTCCACAAATGTTATTTTTGATATAATCATTTATTTTATGTTTAAATTGAGTTTTAAATATTCATACTAGTTATCTAACACATAGTTCACATCATTTTTATAGAGTCATACTAGTTATGTTTATACTCATTCCTTTATAAGAATCATTCCCATATGAATGGTGTTTTTGTATATGATTCATAGTTAAGAGATTACCGTTGAACATATATAGATGTTTGAGTGGGTGAACCAGATAGATAGTATCCAATAACATTATATCATATGAGACAATTACTGATAATTTTGTTTTTCAAAATTCCATATGGTGATGTGTTTTATTCCATTCCTAGAGTGAAATACACGAGGTATATTTATTTATTACATCTTGTATTTTGTTTTGGGGTTTTCCATTGTGGAATATTACATGTCATTTATTTTATCATGCATTCTTTTTAAGAAATGTAGTTTAATATATAAACATTTTTTGTGTTGCTATATATCCTAGTGTAATTCTGATTCATTCATATTTTGTTTGTTATGGAATAAGGACTCTTATTTCTTGTCAGGGTGAGTATCTAAAGAGGTTAGTGAATTGAGTACACAGTAAAAATTTATGTTCAAAACAAGTTTAAACAAAATCCCCCCAGTTAAGTTAAAAGAATTCCAATTAATCAAAAAACATCGATATAAGCTCAAATAGTTTAATAGATTTATCAAAGAGTGATTATGTCTCAGTTAAAACTATATAATAATATTACTTTAATTTTTAAAATCAATTTACTTAATCAGAACCTTATATAGAAAATATTTAAAGCTAACTATCAAAGTAGTGGTTTTGTTTATAGATTAATAAAAATTGAGTTCAATGAATAGAAACAAAACAAAACAAAACACGGAGTGGAATAAATATTAGAGGTTTAGTCTCAAGACAAGACCTAATCTTCAAAAATTGAAAATCACCAACAACCAAGAAGATTATATAAAATAATCTTGACCCACAACCTGGATCGGGTATACACAATAGCTAACCACCTATCTAAGCCATGTAGGGACCTATTCCATAACAACTATTGGAAAATAATAAACATAGGTCACAAAAGAATTATTTTCTATAATACAAGAAATTAACTAGAATGGGGCACAATTAATTTCTCAAAATGTTATAGTAAAACAGAGCGTCATAAGAATTATTTTCTATAATACAAGAAATTAACTAGATGTTCAATAGGATCCACTCTTTAATAGTCAGTTGATGCTAAGGATGTTTCATGTAACTCTATTTATCAAGTCTCACACTTGATCATGTTTTTCTATTATCATCCAGTATACATCTCTGATCACATGCATGATGGTGTATTCTTCTTATTGTATCGACAATATACATGAGTATCTATTTGAAGAAAAATCATCAGGATCTTCTACTCCTCATACTGATCGACTTATACAAACTTTAATGCATCCTTGAAATTGTATAAGTATAATCATTAAAATAATTAAGAACACTGAATTCCATAATGTAGCTATTAGAAGTATTTAATTCAAAATAAAAAAAAATGAAAATGACTCTTTTGAATGGTGATAAAAATCTAGAAGTGACTTGAGCTAGCAGAGAGTAAATACAATGGCGAGTTAGGTTGATGGTAGGGCATGCTCAAAAGCTACTCATTTCAATGGAGGGTTTTCTCAGTGGTGAGTCTTCTCTAGTAGTAGGTTATCTCAAAATGTTTCCAAATTTTCTCCCTGAATGGCCTGAAGGCCTTAATTTTTATTGATTTTAGGATAAAACCCCTTTATGGTAAAGGGGGAAACCCTCACATGACATCAAGGATGTGGAGACATTAACATAACCCAAAGGTCGTAAGGGCGTAAGGTCAAATTCATCCTAGAATAAGAATACTTGGAAATGAACCTCCCAAGAATCAACATCATAATGGAAAGCCTCCTCCTTCACATGGATACCTAGCAAGATGTCCCATGTAAAAATGCACAGGCCTGGTATTCATAGTTGTGCCATACCCTCTCGATCATTCAAATCCAAATAGCCATGCTCAATGAAAGCTACATGATCTGCATCCTCATTTGAAGCAGTTCCTTGTAGTATGTCTTGTAAATGCCATCATCTAAAATACTAAATAAACAAGCCATCTAGAATACATTCCATACATCATTACCTCCAAGGTAAACCAAAAAATCCCTAAAAAAATTCAAAATTCAAATCTTTGTCAGAACATCATCATGCCTGAGAAACCTAACCACCTTCAAAAAACCACCAAGATGTTAGCCACCATCAAGAATATTCCATCGAAGACCCTATCATCACCAAGAACCAAAAACACTAGCATTGTGACTGAGAATCGCCACCAGAACTGTCGGTGCATCACCTCAAAACATCACCAGATACCACCTTTGAATAAGGAAGAACACCACCGTCAATAAACACCAACTGAAGTCACCCATAGTAATACATCATCATCGCTTCCATGGAATATAAGCTCAACAACATCGACGTCATCCAATCCATTAAAAAACACCCAGATACATGATTGAAACAAAACACAGAAGAATAAAAGTGGGATCAAAACAAAAATAATAATTTGGGAATGAAACCCTCGGGAGAAACACAAATAAGAATGAAATAATAGTAGGAGATCTGGAAATGAAATCAGAACAAGAAAAAGTAAATCAGGGCAAACCCCAGACATGAGCTTAGTAATGAAACCCTTGGAAGAAGGCTAACTCAGGTAGTGCTTAAAGATCTGTCATCTGTAAAGCATCTTTCCCAAAACCTCAGTGTATCCCGTGCTCAAAATCTAACTTAGAGAGGAGATTAGGACTGCAAGATCAGAGATTAAAGAATAAAATGTGGTTTTAGAATAGATCAACTTAGAACTTTAAAAAACCATAGTGTGAGTTTGATCATAATGGTATCAAAGATTTTAAGTATAAAATAGAATAAGAGATAGTTAACAATTAAAAGATATATGATATAAAGGGTAGTTAGATATTAAAAAGTATAATAGGTAATTAAAAATATACTATAAAATAAAACATGTTATCAAAGGAAAAACATGTAAAAGGAATAAATAAGTTCCATAGAGTCATTATCCCCCCTTTTGGATTATCAAAATGTGAAAATAGAATAGGAAATTCAAAGAAACATAATAGAAATAAGAAGAAAAATTCCATTAAAAATCAATTTAATTGCAACAAAAATTTATAACAGATCTCAATCAAAGATTGAAAGGCTATTGTCAATGATTTTAAGCTCGGTTGTAGAGACAAAGGGTTATTTTCACTTCCTTTTTTTAAAAGTAGAAGGTTAATTAGTAGAAGCTGAGGTAACTGTAGGGATGGCCATATGGAAAACATAAAGCGAGAGTCTATTTGATAATGATAGGCTTGATATGTTGGACTAATTTTCTAGGAGTCATACTAAAAGGCTATAAATGAGTAGGTAAGGGTGATTTTGGATCTATGGTAACACCTGGTCTGAAAAACTCTTGATCAGAAGCTAGAGGGGTGAAATGGGAAGTAACTGGAAGGACATCCTGAGCCACTACTACAATGCCAAAACGATGAGTAAAGGGTTTCATCAAATTTATAAATCCCATAATGATATTTCCTCCCCTTTCCATTTCACTAAAAAAGCAGTTTTTCTCCTCCATATACAACTTGAGCATTTAGGTCATCACTTTCAGCTGATTCACTTTTTCTTTGAAAGATTGAGTGACTGGGGGAATTCAGAGGTTCTCAGCAAGAAACTTGAAATGAGAATTGAGCTCATGCTTAGTATAATTCCGAGACAGAAAATAATTTATAGCCTTTGTAATTGTCTCTCTATTAGATTTGATATCCTTCATTTATTATCTAACCATCATATGCACATGATCATTGATATGTCGAATTTTCCTCAAACTATCCTGAGGGATGTCACGTACATCCCCGGAAACACCAAAAATCTCTTCTTTAACCACTTACCTGATCAACTCAACATCTAGAGGAGGAGGTGAATCACAAAATATAGAATCCATGCAAGAAAGGTTCTCCATCATTTCTAGAAAAGCATCCATACACTACGGGAAAATGACCTTTTGTGATGGGTTATTTACGACAGGTTAGGAGCCCGTCACAATTAATAGATATTTGTGAAGGGGGGGGGGGTAAGGACCCATCGCCAAAGGTTTGACGCGAAAATAACGCCATGCTACGGACAAGGTTATTTGCGAAGAGTTCATATTCCCGTAGCAAATACCCAACAACGGTTTTTAGTATTTGCGATGGGATACTTACCCCATTCTAAATAACTTTTTATCGTCCACCCTAAATTAATGTGAGCAATGGGCATTTACAAAAGGGCCCATCACAAATGGTACTATTTGTGATGGGATTACCATCACAAATAATCTAACCTTTATATGCCACAATTCGCTTTCCTCTCATTCTACTCATTTCTCAACTTATCTCTCTCTCTCTTCTGAAAAATGTTCTTCAAATTTTTTTCAAAGTTTATACTTTTATATCAGAGCATGATCCGAAACTTTTATACTTCAAAAGCTTTATTTTCATGGTATTTATCTGTTTTTTATTGTTTAGTTAATTTGTTTTATTTTAAATTATCTATATTTTTTTAAATAAATGTAATTAAATAAAATTTTATATTTGGTATTTGTTTTTTTTCAGAATTTATTTTTATGAATAATTATGTGTAAGTGTTAAATAGAAATAATTAGTAACAATTTGTAATAAATTGTAACAATTAGTAATAAAATGTAATAATTAGTAATAAATTGTAATAATTAGTAATATATAGTAATAAATTGTAATAATTAGTAATAAATTGTTATAATTATCAATAATTAGTAATAATGAGTAATAATTTTGATTAATTAGGACTGATTAAAAATAATTAGGGTTAATTAGTAATAATTAGGATTAATTAGTAATAATTAGGATTAATTGGTAATAATTTAGATTAATTGGTATTGATTAGGATTAATTAGTATTAATTAGCATCGATTTTCATTAATTATTAATAATTAGTAATAATTAGTAATAATTATTATTAATTAGTAATGATTGGTATTCACTAGTATTAATTAGTATTAATTACTATTAATTATTAATAAACTATAATAAATTGTAATAATTAGTAATAAATTGTAATAATTAATAATAAAATGTAATAATTAATAATATATTGTAATAATTAGTAGTAAATAGTAATAATTAGTAATGAATTGTAATAAATTTTAATAAATTTTAAAATTTAGGATTAATTCTGACAAATTTGGACAAATTTGGACAAATTATGAATAATTAGTAATAATTAAGATTAATTAGTAATAATTATGATTAATTAGTAATAAATTGTAATAATTAGTAATAATTTTTAATAATTAGTAATAAATTGTAATAATTAGTAATAAATTGTAATAATTAGTAATAAATTGTAATAATCAGTAATAAATTGTAATATTTAGTACTAAATTATAATAATTTGTAATACTTGGTAATAATTGGTAATATTAGTAATAATTATGAATAATAAAGAATAATAAGTAGTAATTATCAATAATTAAAACTAATAATAAATAATTAATAATAATTAGTAATAAATTCTAATAATTAGTAATAAATTCTAATAATTACTAATAAATTGTAATAAGTAGTAATAATTATTAATTAATTTTAATAATTAGGAATAATTAAAAATAATTATGATTAATTAGTAATAATTATGATTAATTAGTAATAATTATGATTAATTAGTAATAATTATGATTAATTTGTAATAATTATGAGTAATTAGTAATAATTAGGATTAATTAGTAATAAATCAGATTAATTATTAATAATTAGGATTAACTAGTAATAATTAGGATTAATTAGTAATAATTTATATTAATTAGTAATAATTAGAATTAATTATGATTAATTAATAATAATTAGTAATAAATTTCAATAATTACTAAAAAGTTTTAATAATTTGTTACAATTAGAAATAATTTTTATAATTTGTAATAATTTGTAATAATTAGTAATAATTAGTAATAATTAGCAATAATTTATAATAATTAGAAATAATTAGGAATAATTATTAATAAATATCAATAATTATTATTAATTATCAATAATTATCAATATTTAGTAATAATTAGTAATAAATTGTAATAATTAGTAATAAATTGTAACAATTAGTAATAAATTGTAATAGTTAGTAATAAAGTTTAATAATTAGTAATAAATTGTAATAAATTTTAATTATTAGTAATAAATTTTAATAATTAGGATTAATTAGGAATAATTAAGTTTAATTAGTAATTATGAAAATTAATTAGTAATAATTAGGATTAATTATGAATAATTAGCATTAATTAGGAATAATTTGGATTAATTTGTAATAATTAGGATTAATTAGTAATAATTAGGATTAATTAGTTATAATTAGGATTAATTAGTAATAATTAGGATTAATTAGTAATAATTAGGATTAATTAGTAATAATTAGGATTAATTATTAATAATTAGAATTAATTAGGATGAATTAGTAATAATAAGGATTAATTAAAAATAATTAGGAAGAATTATTAATAAGTAAGATTAATTAGGATTAATTAGAATTAATTAGGTGTAATTAGGATTAATTATTAATAATTAGAATTATTTATTAACAATTAGAAATAATTAGCAATAATTAGGAATAATTAGAAACACTTATAAATAATTATGTATAATTAGTAATAACTGGGAATAATTAAGAATAATTAAGAATAATTTAGATTAATTAAGATTAATTAGAATTAATTAAGATTATATAGTAATAATTAGTTTTAATTAGTAATAATTAAGATTAATTAGGATGAATTAGTAATAAATTAGAATAAATTAGAGTGCATTATGATAAACTGGAAAAATTTCTATTGGATTTTCAGCATTCCTTTTGATCGATTCCTTAACTACTTGAAAATTTATCCCACTAAAATCAGAATAAAAAATATACTCTAACGTACGTCTGAGCAATTTTTTCGTAGTGATTTAATTCGGAGAAAGATGGAAGAAGGTGACACATTGGACAAAAGAGGTTCTTTTGTCTGATAACACATCTCCTTGAAACCTCACTGACTGAAATCACTCTGAAAAGTATGCTCCGATGCACATATATCAATTTTCGTATGCACGAGCATGGAGAGCAGCGTAGTGAGGCCTCCCTGCTATCTATCCTCGTGCATAAAAAAATGGATATTCGTACATCGGAGTAGACTTTTCATAATTATTTTAGTCAAAGAAAGTTGTAAAGGGATACATCGTCGAGAAAAAGAGTTCTCACCAATATGTTGGAAATTGTGTCATCGGTAATTAACAATAATTAGTAAAAAATACCTGTAATTAATATTAATTATTGGTAATTAGTATATATTTTTATAAATTCCTGTATATTAGTATAAAAGCTTAAAATGGTATAAATAACTTTAAAATAATAGAAATTATTATAAATTTATCAAAAAGGGAATTTAATTTTCTTTTATTTTTTGGATAGTGTTTATGTTATATATAATTATACAAAATAACTAATTATTTCATATTTTCTATAATAATATAGAAGAAGGAAGTCAAAAATATTCATTATTAGATGAACATGTTTGGATAAACCAGTGCGGTAATCTAAATGTTTTTGGATTAAATTCTATTTATAGTGAGGGTGTTGAAGTTTTCTTATCATTTTCATCATAAAAACCAAAATTTGTTTCATAAGGGATAATTAAGTGTCCCTATAAAAAATGTGCATTGAGGACGTGTGACACATTTGACAATGTTGGTGCTCAATTATTACATTTTAGTTTTCAACTAAATTAGGTTTTTTGGTATCAACATGGTGAACATAGTTCTAGAGAAGATACTAATAATTTCATTTCGGATCCAGAAAGGTTTCAAAATTTATTACATGATGTGACAGATCCATCTTTTCAAATAACTAAAACTCATGATGATATTGATTTAACTCATGAGTTGGAACCATCTCATATATATAAGTTGTTGAAGACTGATGAGGAAGCCTTATATCCTGGTTGTAAGATAAGAAATATTGAAGAAGTTTCAAAATTTATGTATATTAAATCAGATAATGGAATGTAAAATAGTTGTTTTGATTCGGTATTGTCTCTGTAAAAAACACTTATACCTAAAGGAAATGTGTTGACTGCAAATTTATATGAGTGCAAGAGCCTGATTCATAATCTGGGTCATGGTTATCAGAAGATTCATGCATGTTAAAATTACTACATCTTATATTATTGTGAAAATGAGTCATTGGATAGTTGTACTAAATTGGGAAAATCTAGCTATAAGCAAGCTCAAAAGGGAAGTCTGGATTTATTCTTGTAAAAAAATTGAGATATTTCCTTCTCACACCTAGATTGCAGCGTTTATTTATATCTTAGAACACAGCGGCATTGTTTTCCTAGATCGAAACTTATATTTCAAATGTTAAAAGCTTAAATCATCCCTCTAATGGTGATTCATGGAATAATTTTGACCATGTGCATCCATATTTTTATTTAGAATCCCAAAACGTGTGATTTGGTCTTTCTACAGACAGTTTCTATCCATTTGGTTATTACGGTAGTCAGTATTCATGTTAGCATCTCTTTATAACTCTGTATAATTTACCTCCATGGATGTTGATGAAGGAGCCATATATCTTTTTGACCTGATTAATTCTAGGTTGTAAAAATATAATATTGATGTTTATTTGAAACCATTTATTGATGAATTAAATTCACTGTGGATTAAGGGTGCCAGTACATATGATTTTGCTATTAAACAACTGAAATCTATATTGATGTGGATAATTAGTGACTTCCAAGAATATGACATGTTATCTGGCTGGAGTAAACATCGTCCAGAAAAATGTATGTATTGCATGAGAGACAACAAATAATTTATGCTCATTAATAGAAAAGAACCTTGTTTTATCGACTATCATCATAGATTCCTTCCAACTGATCATCCTTATCAAATAAATAAATATATTTTCAGAAAAGGAATAGTTGAAAAAGATGGTCCTGTAACAATGATATCAGGTACAAAGTTAAAATAAATTGTCTCTTCATTACCTCCCATCACATTTGGACCAAAAAAACCACCAGAAAATTGATGGGTTTGGTAATGAGCACAATTGGATAAAACGGAGAATTTTTTGGAATTTTCCATATTGGTATGATTTGTTGGTCTGTCCCATGTGGGATGTGATGCATATTGATAAGAACTATTTTGATAATTTATTTCATACAGTTTTGGATACACCAGGTAAGACCAAATATAATGTAATGACACAATTAGATCTTAGCAAAATTGGCAAGTGATGAGAACTTGAACTATTTAAAGATTTCAGATCAGAGAAGTTAAGGAATCCAAAAAAATCTTATACACTATCTGAAGAGAGTCATTTATTATTTTGTATGTGGATTTCAAATTTGAGACTTCCAGATGGTTATGCTTTCAATTTGGGTCGATGTGTCAGAAATGGTCATATTACCAGATTGAAAGTCTTGAATGTCATGTTTTAATGGAAATAATTCTACTAATTGGAATAAGAGATATGTTAAATTATATGATTTAGGATGCACTAACAAACATGTCATATTTTTTTCAAGACATTTTTGCAATGACAACAGACTACGATGTTGTAAGAAGACTGTAAGAAGATATCGTTTAAATTTTATCTATAATGGAAGAAATCATCCTACCGGAATTGTTTGACTCAATGGAATATTTGATATTATATTTCATGCATGAAAAAAATGTATAGGTTTGTTACAGTTCTGAAGGATGTACCCATTTGATAGATGCTAGCTAAAATTGAAGAAAAAGTACATAACAAAGCATCAGTTGAAAGATCAATTACAAAAGCTTATTTGAAAGAGGAGATTTTTTTATCGTCTCATTACTTTTAATATGAATATTCATAAAAACACAAACGCATGGGTCGTAAAGAGGGAAATGTTGATGATGACATTATAAATCAATTATCAGTTTTCAATTGGCTCAAAATTCGCTTTGGAGGAGTTCATTAATAATGAATTTCAGATGATGGACATCATAGAGCTCATACATATATTCTACTAAACTGTGAAGAAATGAAACCATTTGTACTGTGAGTTCTCCTATCACTTATTACATAATTTTTGTAATAGTACATTAATATTATATTATTTATAGGTTATATGATAATAATTTCAAGATATAGTTTCCACAAATTACAACAACTACTCTTGAAGAATGTCGTCAATTTTTTTCCTATTGGTTTCAAAAATGGGTAACATAAATTATTTTTTATTTCACATAAAAAATAAATTTATTAATTTTTATAGTGATAATTTTTTTTACAAATATTCATGAATATCAACATTCTGATAAAATTGAAAATCGATTGTATGTATTGATTAAACCACCATCCAAAATGGTTAAATATTATAATGAATATGTGGTTAATGGTTTTGGATATTATACATGTGCATTTAGGGAATAAGAAAAACAATGAATAGTTGTGTTTTATTTAGAGGATCGAATGATTGAAAACTGAAGTTGACTATTACAGTACGCTAGAAGAAATCATTAAACTGTGTTATCTGGGACAACATTACATAACGATGTATAATGTCAGTGGTTGGATACTGAGAGAGGCATGAATGTTAATCTGATCCATGGAATTGTTTATATTAAATATAAAAGTCTTCTTACCTTAAATGAACCATTTTTATTAGATTGTCAGGAAAATCAAATTTATTATGCAGATTACTATGCTACTTCAAGAGAGTTAGGTGAATGATGGAGCATGATAAAAATTAAATCTTTAGAGAATCAGTTTACTGAACCTGAATGTGGTTCTACTGAAGTAAAAGGAATTGACATTTTTAAAGAGACTACTCTGAATTCATATTTTTGAATAAGGGACATGAATATCATTGATGACACCCCACAGTTAAGGGCTGATGGTGATAGTGATGTTAATGATGTTACAACTGAATTTGAAATGACAAGAGATGAAGAAACTGAAACTAATATGTAAATTAATGATGTTGAGGAGGAAGATAAATACATTTACATTTATAGCTTTGAAGATGAGGAAGAAGATGGACATTGAGATAGTTAATTTCTAGTTATAATCATATATAATATATATATGTTTATAATAGTTATTTTCACCAATTTGATAATAACATTCCTTTCATGTTTCAGATGGACGATGTCTTTATCATCTGTTTCAAGAGGCTGATCTACCTTTGGATGAGCAGGATGTCATATTATTTGACCATAAAACTACTGGCAGTCTAGGGGCACTCTTAGGGGGTGTGGTCTTGCTCGACTATAGATTTCCAACCATATCCCTGAGTGACGTCCATTTCTTGGGTTCGATCCACACACATAGAGGTATGTTTACCTATGTAATTTAGTTATTTTTCATTTATTTATTTATATTTTAATTATTTGTTTAACTCTTCTTAATTTTCATGACTTTACACATATAGCTATTGGATAATCGAGCATTATATTGCACAATAATTTTTCCGAATCATGGGTTTCATGAGATCATATTCCCATTTATGTTCATCACCACATGTTCAATAATTAGATGGTACATAAATAAATAATATTTATTTTGAAATTAATTTTATTAATAACTTGATATTATAAATTATTTATAGGGTTTATGGTATCCCATTGATGAGAGCATGCACAAGGCTATCTGAAAAGCATGGTAGGGAGCTATGTGTCCGTGTTGCTATCAATTTTTGCATAATTTGAAATGGAAAGAAATGATGAAAGCAAGAGTGACATAGTTTGATGAGACATGTAGCACCCACTGACCTTATTATATTTCATCTCAGATTTGGGATGGATTATGTACACACTTTTTGTGAAGGCAGTTTCAGAGTAGATCATCAGAAGGTCGGAAAATTCGGGGGAGATAGGACGTGACACATTGAGCCAGTAGTCATACATTTAGTAAACATAGTGAGCATATGGTAAGTACATTTTTTAAACATTATATAAAAATATAAATATATATTTTTTATTTTTTATTCACATAGGCAGTTTCATTGCCCGATATTATAGAGTACAACATTTATCGGACGTTGGACAGTGATCCAGCCACTGGAGATATTAGCGGTCCTCGCTGTAACGACCCAATATTTTTGAGTAGTATATTAACTTACTCTTATTGATTTAATAAGATGTTAATGGTTAATGCAGAAAGAGGAGGCGATGGCTTCATCCAGTAGACTTGAACCTTATGAAGCCCACTTATCAGAGCTTGGGAAGGAGGTAGCATCTGTGGGCTTCGCTTTGGACCAAGCCCAAGCCGAACTCCAGCGTGTCAAGCTTGAATGGAAACGCCTACGGGAGAAGTTCAAGTTAGTAGAGATTACTACTAGGGCAATGTTATCTGAGCCTCCCTCAGATTCTCTCACCATATCACACCTTACACTTAGATCTTATGCCGGTGTTATAAGGGGCTATGTGACGAGACCCTAGCTTCCTTGTGTAATCCTTTCTGGTGAATAAATTGAGATTTCTTCCTTTAGTGATGTTTGTGAAATTTCAAATGTCCAGATAATTTAAGGATATATTTTATTGATGAATTTTGAAAAAAGGGATATTTTAAAATATTTATGTAAACCCTAAATAACTAATGATGTGTAATGATTTTCAAAAAATGGTCTTCTACAAAAGTGTTCATTAAGGAATTTGGAGTCTAATAAGATCAACTTAATTTTTGATGAATAGTAAATTATGAATAGTGATTTTACGCTTAGGATTAGTAATATGACCAAATGGATTAGTAATTTCACTCAAAGAAAGTTTTAATATAATCTAGGCACCTTGATTAAGTAATGTGATTCAATAAAATGGTTAAATAACGGTTTCATAAATTATTAGTCAAGTATTAGTTTTTTCAGATGAATAGTGTTTTTTAATTAAAAATTTAATTAAAAATAATTAGAAAATTATTTTTATAAAAATGACTTTATTTTTGAACTCAGAGCATCGATATTATGTTATGGTAATTTTTGGGGATTTTTCTGAAAAAAATGAATTTTTGATGAATAGTGTTTTTATTTAAAAATTAAATTAAAAATATTTAGAAAATTATTTTTATAAAATGGATTTCATTTTTGAAATCAGAGCATTGATATTTGGTTAAGGTGAAATTTTGGGATTATTCTGAGAAAGTTGAATTTTCAGTGAATAGTAAAAATACAGTTTTAGGGTTTCGGTATGTTTAATGAAATCATAACGGTGTCATGATGATGTCATGAGATCTTTTGAGGGTTGGCCGTCCAAGGGTGATGAATTATTGTTTTGGGGGCCCCATGTGGCCTAACTCCATGATAAATGCCAAGGGAGAGCACATGGGTTTGAGAAAAGCACATGTGAGGTGTCCCTTGGCCATTAATGCTTTGTCCCCTCACTTTCCCTATAAATACCCACCCTTTACTCCTTTAGTTTTCACTCCCAACTCTCCCCCAACGAAGTTCTGGTCTTCTTACCTTCCAAGGAGTCCTCCCAAGGTTCCCCCAAGCCTTCAAGGTCCAATCCTTTGAGTTTCAAGAGTCACGTTTTAAGGTAAGGGATCCGACCCCTCTCTTTCTTTTCATGTAATCTCTTTTATGTCATTCCTATTATGCTCCATGTTTTTATGTGAGAGGATGTTCTTTTATATTCCTCTTACTGCCCTTTCATGTTTATATGATGAGCGATCCCCTCTTACCCTCATCATTTCGTTTTATGAATGTTTAAGTGACGCCGTTAGGCTGCCGAATTTTTAAGGGATTCTTTCACCCTTCTCATTTTTCAAGTTCGATTTTCATGTCAAGTCTTTCAAGTTCCTTTTTATTATGTTGGGGTATGATCTCTATATCTATCATACTGATCTCTTATGATCATATGATGAGGGACCCTATTTGATCTTGTCAAATAATTTTCTTTTGAAGTTAAGTGACGCCGTAAGGCTGCCGAATTTTCATAAGAGAAATCTAATTTTTTTCCCTTCCATGTTTTTCATTTCAAATGGTATGTCCCTCAAATCTCATTACCATGTCCATATGTCCTTATTATTCTTTCACCCTACTGTTTTATGGATCATTTATGAGTGGGTAACCCATGTCCTCTCTCATTTCAATGTTTTCTAAAACCCCGAAACTTAGCCATTATACTGCAGAATCTTCCCCTCAAAATGCCTCTCTCTTTTCTCAAAAATTATTTTATGTTAAAAATTGAATACTCAAATCTCTTATTTCTACAAGGGTATTCACAAATATATCAAAATTCTCCATTTTAAATTCTGGGATTTACATACATGAGACCCGCTTTCCCTTTCCGTGGGTTTAAAGTGACGTAAAGATCATGTCTTTAAAGCAGTTTTTAAAACGTTATGATTATGAAATGAAACCCATTTATTTTATGATATGTGGGTTATTTATGAAATTTTTGATGATGATATATGTGGATCACATGATAAAAAAGGCAAATTTAAGGGTGCGCCCTGATAGCGCTCCAATGCATTGGGTAATGATGTAACCACTAGAGATTACAATTTTCACGATACCTTGGTGAATAACCTTGGTAATTTTCAAATGACACCTTGGGGATGGACCTTGGTGATATGTTCATGATTGTCTATGTTAAATGATGTAGCCACATCTTCAAGTTATGGAAAATGTTATTTTTATTATGAAATGCCTCATGATTTCTTTCTCATGCCTTAAAGTTCTTTTCATGTCCTTATTGAAGTATCTCAAGTTCACATGTAAAATGTTCCTCTTATTTCCCTTACTGGGCCTTCTGCTCACCATTTCTTTTGATTTATGTCCCCAGGTTATGAGATGGAGTAATGAACCAAGAATGAACTTAATGAGACGCCTTTTCAAGTGTTTAAGAAGAATGTTTTATGTTGTTTTCATTTATTATGTTCCTGGTTTCCAAGACACTAGACCTTAAAGATCCTCAGTTTTGTGTAATGTAATGAAAGTTTATGTTATAAAATGGCGGGATGTTAGAGTTGGTATCAAAGGATGGTTTAGTTATTTGTGGAAATTAGGATATAAAAACTTTAGGAATAACCCTATAGAAAATTTTAAATATAGGAAAACTTCCTGGTATTTTTGTAAGTATTGAGTAAGTGGTTTATCAAACAAATACATCCTTGTCTGGATACGAGCAGGTAGAGGCGGCTCTGGCACATATGTACATAGGGGTAAAACCTGAAAACACCGCTTTGATCTAGACTCGAACGGGAACTGGTGCACGATAACGGGCCTTGCTGCACTCTTGGTTACGACACTCCCGGGGGATATGTTTGGTTAATCACAAGCTTTTTATGAATCATTATAAAGGAATTATAGAAAAGTGTAATTGTATAAGCATGAAGTCTTAGTTAAAAGATCCATAAATGAAATAAGTTTCTCACTAAGGTTTTATTCTTTTAGAAAATGGAGGGCAATAGGAGGAACTGTGCCGATGGTGACCGCAATGCACCATGTGCTGATGGCCCTCCGATGGAAGCTGGAATGGAAACATTCATGCGAATGATGAACCAAATGACTCAAGTTATGAGTAATAACTTGAATCAAGCTGAGAGGCCGACCTCACCACGAAGGGAACAACACTCTGTTGAGTCCTTCATGCGTCAACGACCGCCAACATTCAGTGGATCTACTGACCCGTTGGTTGTGGAACAATGGATAAGCTCCATTGAAAAGATCTTTTCTGTACTTCATTGTTTGGAACAAGAAAAAGTCACCCTTGCTGTTTACCGCCTAGAGGGAGAAGCTGATCAGTGGTGGTCACTGATCAAAAACACAAAGCCACGAGGAGAGATGGAAGCTATGGAGTGGGAAGAATTTCGGGGAATTTTCTTTAACAAGTATTTCCCTCGTTCCATGAGAACGAAAATGGAGAAAGAGTTTCTCGAGCTGAAGCAGAAGCAGAACGAATCTGTCGGAAGATATGAGATGAACTTCACAAGGCTTTCCCGTTATACCTCAAGCTTCGTCATGGACCCTAATGGGAAGGTTGATAGATTCTTTGGTGGACTACGACCTCATCTGCAGAAGAATCTAGCCAACATGGACTACGATAGCTATGAAGAAATATTTCGAAGTGCCATGAAAGTTGAACTAGAGTTTGGGGAGACACAGTGGTCTCACAAATCTAATGAGAATAAGAGAACTCTAGAACCAAGCCTGGGAATAAGTTTTGTTCAGGAAAGAGGTGGAAAGCATATGCAACATGCCACATGCAATAAGTGTGGGAAGAAGCATCCGGGGAACTGCTTGATCGGAAGTGGTAAGTGCTGTAGGTGTGGAAGAGAAGGACATATTTCTCGGAATTGTCGTAGTGATGTGAAGCCTCAACTTCCCAACACTAACGACAGAGGAAAGATGGTTTCAGCCCTACCTGAAGTCACATGCTTCAAGTGTGGACAGCTTGGGCACTTTGCTAATCAATGTCCAAATCCGTGGGCGGTGGAGGGGAATCACCATCAACCTCAGCAGAGGCCAAGGGAGCAGGGTCGTGCTTTCGCTATCACAACAACTGATGTTGATGTTCCAAACGATGTGGTAGCAGGTACTCTTGTTGTCCTCTCAAAACTAGCACGTACTTTATTTGATTCTGGTTCTAGGCATTCCTTTATTTCCTCCAAGTTTGCAAGGAATATAGAATCAATCCCCGAACTGCTAGAGGTAGAGTTGTCAGTCAAGACTCCAAGTGGGATTATCCTTGCATCAAAATTATTTAGAGACTCTAGTGTTTACTTTGGTGAGCACAATCTTATCACAAATCTAGTAGTCATTCCCATAATGGAATTCGACATTATACTAGGGATGGACTGGCTCTCAAAGTATAATGCTAAGATCAAATGCAGAAGTAAGGAAATCTCAGTAGTCTTGAATGAACGACCTACAGTTATCTTCCGAGGAGAGGTATCCCAAACTGATCCCTATCTAGAAGCACCTCCTATAGCTTTCTTTATGGAGTTAATCGGTAATGATGAAGAAGTGAAAGGGAGCATACAAATTGAAGATGTTCCGATTGTTCAGTAATACATGGATGTATTTCCTGAGGAGTTACCTGGACCTCCCCCAGAAAGAGAGGTAGAGTTCTCCATTGAACTCGCACCTGGGTCTCAACCAATATCAAAGACTCCGTATAGAATGGAAAATGTGGAGCTTGAATAGTTAAAGAAACAACTCCAAGGCTTGTTGGAGAAGGGGTTTATCTGACTGAGTGTGTCTCCTTGGGGAGCACCAGTTCTCTTTGTGAAGAGGAAGGATGGATCAATTCGGCTATGCATTGATTATAGAGAACTGAACGGGATCACAGTGAAGAACAGATATCCTCTTCCATGAATTGATGATTTATTTGACCAACTTCGTGGGGTTCAATTCTTATCTAAGATTGACCTTCGATCCGGTTATCATCAACTGAGGGTGAAGAAGGAAGATATTCCAAAGACTGCCTTCCGATCAAGATATGGGCATTATGAGTTTACTGTTATGCCTTTCAGCTTGACTAATGCTCCTGCTATTTTCATGGATTTGATGAATAGAGTCTTTAAGGACTACCTTGATAACTTTGTGGTAGTTTTTATTGATGATATTTTGATATATTCAAAAAGTCATGAGGAGCATGAAGATCATCTGAGGGTTATTTTGAAAACTCTACGGAAGGAGAGGCTCTTTGGGAAGTTCAGCAAGTGTGAGTTTTGCTTAAAACAGGTGGCTTTCTTGGGGCACATTGTAACCAATGAAGGAATCTCGGTTGACCCTGCAAAGACAATGGTTGTGGAGGAGTGGCCTCAACCCACAAAAGTAACTGAGATTCATAGTTTCCTTGGTTTAGCGGGATATGATAGGAGGTTTGTGAAAAACTTTTCACGACTTTCTAATCCACTAACCAAGTTGACTCGAAAAGGGGTTAAGTTCATCTGGACAAAGGAATGCGAGGAAAGTTTCCAAGAGCTGAAGAAGAGATTGGTTACTGCACCTGTGTTAACACTATCCTCTATCAGAGAAGGATTCGTTATTTTTAGCGATGCATCTCTGAAAGGGATTGGGTGCGTCCTCATGCAAAATGACAAGGTAATTGCTTATGCATCTTGACAGTTGAATATTCATGAGCAGAATTATCCTACGCATGATCTAGAGCTAGCGGCAGTTGTTTTTGCTCTAAAGATATGGAGGCACTATCTTTATGGGGATAAATGTGATATATACACTGACCACCAAATCCTAAAGTATATTTTCACACAGAAAGAATTGAACATGATACAAAGGAGATGGTTGGAGCTTATTAAGGACTATGATTGTTCAATTCATTATCACCCTGGAAGAGCAAACAAATTCGCGGATGCGTTAAGCAGGAAAGATCCTGTTGTTCTGGCCACAATGAGGATCCTAGGGGATCCCTTGATTAAAGATCTAGTAAAACTGGACATGGGAATTATAAGGAAAGGGACATCATCAACCCTATCCCAAATGATTTCTCAACCTTCATTACTAGAGAAGATCAAGAAGGCTCAAAAAGAAGATCCTTTGCTGCAGGAGATGTTCAAGGCTGTAAAGGATGGTAAGTTCCCTGATTTCAATGTTGATCAAGAAGGTGTATTGAAATTTCGTACAAGACTATGTGTTCCATCTATTCCGGAGATAAAGAAAGAACTGATGGATGAAGCTCATAGCTCTACTTTCTCTATACATCCGGGAAGCACTAAGATGTATAGTGACCTTCGTGATCATTATTGGTGGGATAACATGAAGAGGGAGATTGCCGATTACACTACAAGGTGCCTGGTGTGTCAGCAAGTAAAGGCAGAATGACAACTTCCTAAGGGGGTATTACAACCGCTACCCATACCAGTATGGAAGTGGGATAATATCACTATGGACTTTGTAACTGGTCTCCCGAAAACATCCAAAGGAAACAATGCGATATGGGTTATTGTGGACCGTCTCACCAAGACAGCCCATTTTATCTCTATTCGGGAAGATTTCTCTCTGGATCAGCTTGCCAAGATATACGTGAAGGAAGTGGTAAGGCTGCATGGGGTACCACTCTCCATCGTATCTGATCATGACCCAAGATTCACATCAAAATTCTGGAGAAGTCTTCAACATGCTCTGGATATTGAATTGAATTTTAGTATGGCCTATCATCCTCAAACTGATGGCCAATCTGAAAGGACTATTTAGACACTCGAAGACATGTTGAGATTATGCTGAATGGAATTTAAAGGTGGATGGGATCAACACCTCCCATTAGTGGAGTTCTCCTATAACAATAGCTTCCATGCGAGTATTCAGATGGCACCCTATGAAACTCTGTATGGAAAGCGGTGTAGAACTCCTACTTGTTGGGATGAAATTGGTGAGAGGAAGCTTCTTGGGCCTGATCTCGTGCAAGAGATGACAGAACAGGTTCATGCCATCCAACAACACATAAAGGCTGCTCAGAGTCGGCAGAAGAGCTATGCTGACAATCGTCGAAGGGACTTGGAGTTTGGTGTTGGTGACAAAGTCTTCCTTCGAATTTCTCCATGGAAGAGAGTCACGCGGTTTGGGAAGAAAGGGAAGCTCAGCCCTAGGTACATTGGCCCCTATGAAATCCTTGATCGCATAGGAGCAGTGGCCTATCGTCTAGCACTTCCACCGAACCTAGCTCAAGTTCATGATGTCTTCCATGTATCTCTCTTGAGGAAGTACATACCCGACCCTTCGCATGTACTGAACCCAGAGGTAGTACAACTCGAACATGACCTCTCTTATGCGGAGCAGCCAGTGGAGATCTTGGACCGTAGAGACAAGGTTCTATGAAACAAGACTACCCACATTGTGAAAGTGTTGTGGAGGAATCATAAGTATGAAGAAGCGACTTGGGAGCCTGAGGAAACGATGAAGCAAAAGTACCCTCACCTTTTCGACTAGGCCTTAAGTGTAAATTTCAGGGATGAAATTTCTTAAGGGGGGAAGAATGTAACGACCCAATCTTTTTGAGTAGTATATTAACTTACTCTTATTGATTTAATAAGATGTTAATGGTTAATGCAGAAAGAGGAGGCGATGGCTTCATCCAGTAGACTTGAACCTTATGAAGCCCACTTATCAGAGCTTGGGAAGGAGGTAGCATCTGTGGGCTTCGCTTTGGACCAAGCCCAAGCCGAACTCCAGCGTGTCAAGCTTGAACGGAAACGCCTACGGGAGAAGTTCAAGTTAGTAGAGATTACTACTAGGGCAATGTTATCTGAGCCTCCCTCAGATTCTCTCACCATAGCACACCTTACACTTAGGTCTTATGCCGGTGTTATAAGGGGCTATGTGAAGAGACCCTAGCTTCCTTGTGTAATCCTTTCTGGTGAATAAATTGAGATTTCTTCCTTTAGTGATGTTTGTGAAATTTCAAATGTCCAGATAATTTTAGGATATATTTTATTGTTGAATTTTTAAAAAAGGGATATTTTAAAATATTTATGTAAACCCTAAATAACTAATGATGTGTAATGATTTTCAAAAAATGGTCTTCTAGAAAAGTGTTCAGTAAGGAATTTGGAGTCTAATAAGATCAACTTAATTTTTGATGAATAGTAAATTATGAATAGTGATTTTACGCTTAGGATTAGTAATATGACAAAATGGATTAGTAATTTCACTCAAAGAAAGTTTTAATATAATCTAGGCACCTTGATTAAGTAATGTGATTCAATAAAATGGTTAAATAACTGTTTCATAAATTATTAGTCAAGTATTAGTTTTTTCAGATGAATTGTGTTTTTTAATTAAAAATTTTATTAAAAATAATTAGAAAATTATTTTTATAAAAATGACTTTATTTTTGAACTCAGAGCATCGATATTATGTTATGGTAATTTTTGGGGATTTTTCTGAAAAAAATGAATTTTCGATGAATAGTGTTTTTATTTAAAAATTAAATTAAAAATATTTAGAAAATTATTTTTATAAAATGGATTTCATTTTTGAAATCATAGCATTGATATTTGGTTAAGGTGAAATTTTGGGATTATTCTGAGAAAGTTGAATTTTCAGTGAATAGTAAAAATACAGTTTTAGGGTTTCGGTATGTTTAATGACATCATAACGGTGTCATGATGATTTCATGAGATATTTCGATGGTTGACTGGCCAAGGGTGATGAATTATAGTTTTGGGGGCCCCATGTGGCCTAACTCCATGATAAATGCCAAGGGAGAGCACATGGGTTTGAGAAAAGCACATGTGAGGTGTCCCTTGGCCATTAATGCTTTGTCCCCTCACTTTCCCTATAAATACCCACCCTTTTCTCCTTTATTTTTCACTCCCAACTCTCCCCCAACGATGTTCTGGTCTTCGTACCTTCCAAGGAGTCCTCCCAAGGTTCCCCCAAGCCCTCAAGGTCCAATCCTTTGAGTTTCAAGAGTCACGTTTTAAGGTAAGGGATCCGACCCCTCTCTTTCTTTTCATGTAATCTCTTTTATGTCATTCCTATTATGCTCCATATTTTTATGTGAGAGGATGTTCTTTTATATTCCTCTTACTTCCCTTTCATGTATATATGATGAGAGATCCCCTATTACCCTCATCATTTCGTTTTATGAAAGTTTAGGTGACGCTATTAGGCTGCCGAATTTTTAAGGGATTCTTTCACCCTTCTCATTTTTCAAGTTCGATTTTCATGTCAAGTCTTTTAAGTTCCTTTTTATTATGTTGGGGTATGATCTATATATCTATCATACTGATCTCTTATGATCATATGATGAGGGACCCTATTTGATCTTGTCAAATCATTTTCTTTTGAAGTTAAGTGACGCCGTAAGGCAGCCGAATTTTCATAAGAGAAATCTAATTTTTTTCCCTTCCATGTTTTTCATTTCAAATGGTATGTCCCTTAAATTTCATTACCATTTCCATATGTCCTTCTTATTCTTTTACCCTACTGTTTTATGGATCATTTATGAGTGGGTGACCCATGTCCCCTCTCATTTCAATGTTTTCCAAAACCCCGAAACTTAGCCGTTATGCTGCAGAAATTTCCCCTCAAAATGCCTCTCTCTTTTCTCAAAATTTATTTTATATTATAAAGTGAATAATCAAATCTCTTATTTCTACAAGGTTATTCACATATATATCAAAATGTTCCATTTTAAATTCTGGGATTTACATACATGAGACCCGCTTTCCCTTTCCGTGGGTTTAAAGTGACGTAAAGATCATGTCTTTAAAGCAGTTTTTAAAACGTTATGATTATGAAATGAAACCCATTTATTTTATGCTATGTGGGTTATTTATGAAATGTTTGATGATGATATATGTGGCTCACATGATAATAAAGGAAAATTTAAGGGTGCGCCCTGATCGCGCTCCAATGCATTGGGTAATGATGTAACCACTAGAGATTACAATTTTCACGATACCTTGGTGAATAACCTTGGTAATTTTCAAATGACACCTTGGGGATGGACCTTGGTGATATGTTCATGATTGTCTATGTTAAATGATGTAGCCACATCTTCAAGTTATGGAAAATGTTATTTTTATTATGAAATGCCTCATGATTTCTTTCTCATGCCTTAAAGTTCTTTTCATGTCTTTATTGAAGTATCTCAAGTTCACATGTAAAATGTTCCTCTTGTTTCCCTTACTGGGCCTTCTGCTCACCCTTTCTTTTGATGTATGTCCCCAGGTTATGAGATGCAGTAATGAACCTAGAATGAACTTAAGGAGACGCCTTTTCAAGTGTTTAAGAAGAATGTTTTATGTTGTTTTCATGTATTATGTTCCTAGTTTCCAAGACACTAGACCTTAAAGATCCTCAGTTTTGTGTAATGTAATGAAAGTTTATGTTATAAAATGGCGGGATGTTATACTCGCTATCATCATATTTTGGTCATTATAACTTATTTTTGAGTTTTAAATTTAACTAGAAATAATATGTTTACTATTTTAATTTTAAATTTCAATTTAAGGAGTCACATGTGGTTGCGACATCTCAGACACATAGTAAGAGTCAGTCCGAGACTGATGGTTAGACTAGTGCCCCTAATTTGATGAGGTAGCATGGATGCAGGAGACCCAATATGCCTTCAAGAAAGGCCGAGTTTTTGGTATAAACTCTCGATTTACCCCTGAGGGTTTTTATGACACCTTTGCGATGTCGGCATCCAGCTTGAGATGAGCTCGTGGAGAGTCATCATCATCTCATGCAGAGTATCAGGAGCAGCTAGGAGCGCATAGTGATCTTATAGAGACTATGTGTAGGGAGTATGGGGAGATGTGTCAGTGACAACATCAGTAGCAGGAAGAGTTCCTCCAACAGCAGTAGCAGCAGGAAACGCAAGATGAGATGCGTCAATGGGATCTTCAGTAGCAACAGGAGCAGATGAAGTACACGCAGCATCTGACTCGTAGTTTAGGGAGGGAGTTCCCTCCACCATCTACTCCAGCTCCTCCATATAACCGTCCCCCACAATGATGTATTATTATTTTGTAATGAAACATTTGTAAGAATTGTTTTTGTAATATTAATTATTTGAAGTTTAAATAGTGACTTTTATACTGTTGCGAATATTACACTTTTTATTATTTATTTATTTATTTTATTATTTTATTATTTTACAAATTAATATATTTTTATATTTTTGTGAATACTGAGGATTTTATTATATTTCTAATATTAATATGATTATTTCATTAATAAAAATAATAATATTATTATATTGTTATTTAATTATTTAATAATTACTTTTATTTTACTAATATTAATATTATATTATTATATTTATTATTTTATAAATATTTTTTTGTAATAAATTATTATTATTATTTCATATATATTAATATTATATTATTATTAATATTATTTTAATTTATTTTTTATTTTATTTTCCCCACTATTTATGAAGAGCCTGTCCCAAATACAAATTGAGACGATCCGTCACAACAGGTTTTTAAACAATCATGAAAAATATTTACAATGGGTGGTTAACCCTTCACAATAGGTTTTTTAATAAACTCATCGAAACTATTTGAGACAGTACCACTTCCTGTCGAAAATAATAACTTTTTTTGACAGACCTTCGCAAAAGGTAATATTTGCAACGCCCTTTTCCACAAAGGTTCATTTGCAATGGGACCCCGTCGCAAAAGAGTTTTTACGATGGGAACCCATTGCAAATGAATCATCACAAATTTCCCCTTTTCCATTAGTGATAGAATCTTCAAACAAGTTATCATCTCATCCCCTATAGATCTCAAAATTTCCATCCCATTTTTTGACATCTTCTTTTATATCTCTACTTCTTAAATGCAATGCATCGTCTTGGTCTGGATGTGCTGTATCACAAGCTCAAAATGATATATTGAATCTATATCACTTATATTAGTGTCCATAGGTGCTAAATATTTCAATACTAATCCAAAATCAAACATAAACCTTTCTCTGAAAGATTATATGTCAGCTCTTATAATGACATCAGTTGGAACTGATGCAACGTCATGTGCAGGAAAGGGCGTAGAGTCAATGGTAGGTGGCACAACAGCCTCTATGGGATTAGAACTAGCTGCCACATTATATGAAAATCTATGTAGTTCTCCTACAACATCTATCTGATATAATAATGATCCTATAGGATTTATCTCTCCTCAAATAGAAGGTCAACCATGATTTGGTGTACTGATACCACTATTAGAATCAGAATAGTCTAGAGAAAGTCTAACATACCCTATAATCATATCCCATTCCTAAAAAATTGAGTCACTAAACATAGGTAAATACACACCATAAGTCTTACCAATTGCAGGTTCGGAAACTGTACACTCAAACTCAATAAATACACCACCCAACTACTCAGTATATCTCTGCTCATCAGTTGTTGTCACATGATGATCTATATCAACAGAAACAACATGGTGTCTTTACAATATTGTAGATCCCTCCCCCCAAACATATGCTTCATTATCATCTATATCAGATCTATCCATATCATGAATAATGATGGTTCTATATTCATATCCAGATAGAACTGACAAACTAAGAGAAGAGATAAGTACATGAGGAATATCAAAATCCTCAATATCAATATGTCCACTAGTACCATCATGGTCAGAACCTCCATCACTATCTTCATTATCTTGGACATCTCCATTAGTATTCTCATCACTTTTATTTTCTTCTAAGGATTTAGATATCATTTAAAATGTTCTTCCATATAAACCTCTATTTCTTCTTCATCAATTCCTTCTTTTAAGAGGGTCTATTAGATATGGAGAGATAAAGGAGGGCGAGGAGAACCATAGAAAATAGTTGCAGGACTTTATGGAATATCTGGGTCATTACCATCTGGTGGCGCCAAAATGGTGCAAGAAGAAGAAGAAACAGAAAGCCAAAATGGATGCCTCACAAAGCCCCTTCGCGGAGTCCCCCTGGCCCCATAGCCACCGCAGAGAAAGGAGGTGGGATGATCTATGAATGAATTCGATGTTCGTGACCCACCGTGGAGGAAGGAGGTAAGATGCTCCGTGAACGAATTCAATGTTTGCGACCCACCATGGAGCAAGGAGGCTGGATGCTCTGCAAACAAATTTGACGTTCGCGACCCGCCACATAGTAAAAAAATCTATCTTTGCACCGAGGGAGCTCTGCTTCGCGAGACCTCTTGCATATAAATACCGGCCTCCCCCTAAGTCTAGCGGGCCGATCATCCGACCTTTGAACTTCCTAGATCTCGAATCGCGAAGCACCCTCTTTTTTGAAAACTATGTGTTACACGAGGCTCTTTTTCTCTACTAAGTGCCTCCCATTTGCCTTGTTTTCTTCCCCTCATTAGAGTGGGATGCCTTTTGTGGAGCCTACGGGCCTCCGCAAAGGAAGGGGACTCCTAAGGGGACTTGGGTCGTCACAGAGCATTTAAGATTCATGAAACACCCCGCATGTACATGTGATCCACATGCTAAGGCAGGGTCACTGTACATTGTGAAGCACATTGCTTCACAACAGCTTGCTTCCCAAGGCACCTTTGCTTAGCGAGACAGTGCTCCACGAATTCCTTTCCACTTCACGAAGCACCTTCTATATGCACATCTACTCTATGATTAGGCTATGACACTCCACTTTGTGAAGCACTCCCATTCGCAAGTACCCTCCACCACGTGGAGAACCAGAGCTTCACAAGTCCCCTGCCTATGAACCCCTCTTCTTTGCAATTCCTTTTCCCTTGTGACCCTCTAGGTTTGCACGAAGTGATTTCAAAGTCCCCTGGACAGCAGTTCCCATTTCGTTGCTTCACCTCAAGTTTCTTCTCATTGAAATGCTAATGGATATTACTTATTCGCACATCCATGCTAACATGGACCCCCAATGAGATCACCTTACGATACCCCCTATCCACGGCGTTGCCTATCCCTTCTTGTAACGTCCCGGTTCTGGAAGCCACCCAGACGCACCCCGTACCCAGTTGGTCACATGGACTCAATCACATTTCCCCGAATTCCAACGGCTGCCGACTTGAGGTAAGGGACTTGGGTGTAATAGTGGGGAAACTATTCCCTCATTGGCAGAGTACAAAATGGAAGAAAAACAAAAGCAATAACGGAAGCAGTATACATCCATACAAGAGTAAACATCGGATGACTGAAAGTAAAAACAAATGGAGCACATATATAAATGATAAATGATACATATTTCTAGGAAAGAATCCAAAAAATTCACAATGATGGAATACGACATTACTAAATAAAAATACAAAATAAAAGATAAACAGATCCTCTATATCGCAAGCATAAGCTTGGTCCTATGCTCTCAATCTCCACAATAAGTCAAGTACCTGAAGTAGAAGGGAACTTTCCATTATCTATAACTGCAACAATATAATCTGTTTGGGCCCAAAATAATGAGCCAAATAAGGTGTGAGACTAAATCTCTGTAGGAAACCCCCCTAAGATCTGTGCCTAATAGTCAGTGAATATATAGCAGGTAAAAGTACAGAAAACAGAAAACCGAAAAGTGCTCAGTAGTAAACAGTTCCATAAGTAAAAAACAATCAATCAAGCATAGTAACCCTCTAGGAAGTGCACAGAGCCTATCCTCTCTAGTTTAGTATATAAAGACTCTCCAAGGAAGAACTCACAGTCAATTCCCCTTATAGTATAAGGTAGTCATAAACTCTCTGAGGAAGATCACACAGTCAATTCCTCTTATATCCCCAAGTCAAGGACTCTCTGAGGAAGCTCACTCGGTCAATTCATTTTATATCATAGGTCGTTCATAGACTCTCTGAGGAAGCACTCACTGTCAATTCACCTTATAGACTAAACAGTTCAAGAATAAAATCAAAGACTCTCTGAGGAAGCTCACTTTGTCAATTCCCCTAATAATCTAAAGCATACAAAGACTCTCTGAGGAAGATCACCCGGTCCATTACACTTATATCCCCAAAGTGGTCCTAGGCTCTCTGATGGAGGTCACCCGGTCAGTCCCCCGCATAGCCCAAAGTGCTCAAAGACTCTCTAAGGAAGCTCACTCGGTCAATTCCCCTTATAGTCTACTACACCATGTTCTCATGGCCCTGTGAGTTCAACAAGCATAGAAATACAATATGGACAAAGTAAACCTATATAACTACTTTCCTAATTAGTCTACAACATATCATGCATGACTAAACAAAAAATCTCAATCCTACAACAATATGCATGGAAAACAGGTAAAGTAGGCAATGGCTAAACAGGACCAAACGGTCATAAATAGAACATGCATGGCCAAAACACATCCAAAGCATAGAAATCAACCCTATTCATATCCAAATAACCTCTACACAAGAATACATGCATGGAAGGAAATCAACTAGGGTATAACGGTAAACACACAATACCTCGTTCAAGGGTATTGGCGGAATATTCACATAATACTCAATGACATTGAATTAAAAGGCACAAGCCACCTACCTCAGGGTTGTAGGAATGATAAACGTGAACCTCGAAGCATGAATCACCCTAGAACGTCGAATATATACAAAAACATCTAAAAAGGTCAACCCATGATATCTCATGAGAGAGGAGAAATCAGAAGATGATGATCTAGGGGAAGAGAGAACTTACAGATGAGATTCGAACAAAACCAACGATGTTCAATTCAAAGGACAGACGCATGCTCGGAGGTTCGTCAAAGTTCTGCAGTCATACGATGCTCCTGGACAAGATGAATGAAGAAGGGGGTGTTTCTATAGATTAGACACGACCACGATGCATTTAATGAAAAAAAGAAAGTACACAGAGTGTACTTTTTAAGTAACAGTGTGTAATCGCCTTTTTCATACTCCTCTTTAAGTGGCCTCCAAGTCACTCCCACACAGCCATGTGTGTGGCTACTAATGGCTAGCACATGGCCTCCTATGTCAAGGAAGTACATGGCGTGTACTCATAAAGTACACGACGTGTACTTAGAAAATTTCCAGAATTTCCTTTTTCCTCAAAAACAACCAGAAAAGAAAAAACATACCTAAAAAGAGGACTTGGGTTCTTAAAAACCTCCCCCCCCCCCCTTAAATAAATTTATCCCCGAATTTCCCTATCACGACATAGTAGAAAAAACCTTGAACAACTCTGACAACTAAGCTCGTACATCAGCCTCCCTCTCCCAAGTATCGTCTTGCACCCGCCTGTGCTGAAATATCACTTGTACCAGAGGAACAAACTAGGCTTGGAGAACCTTTGTACTATGATCCACAATCTGGATAGGATTCTCCTCAAAGGATGAATCCACTTCCAACTCAACCTCCTCGTGTTGAAAAACATGAGATGGGTCTTAAAAGTAACGTCAAAACTGAGAAACATGGAAGAAATCGTGCATAACTTGGTACCTCTAAGGCAACTATAACTGGTATGAAAATGGTCTAACTCTCTCCAACACCTCAAACAGCCCGACGTACCTTGGTAAAAGTTTACCCTATCTCCTAATCCTCCTGTGTCCAACCTCGATGTGACATGCAGGAAAACCTGATCCTCGACCTCAAACTCCAGAGGTTATCTCTGCTGATTAGCATAAGACTTATGTCGAGACTGCTCAGTACCCATCCTCTTCCGAATCAACTATATCTACTTTGTGGTCTCCTGAAAAAGACGACGTCCCAGCAAAGATACATTTTCTGCCTCCCACCAACATAAGGGTGATCGGCATGGCCTACCATACAAATCCTCATAAGGTGCCGTCTAAATAATTTCATGAAAAATATTGTTGTAGGAAAACTACACAAGAGTTATATTATTCTCCCAAGAACCTCCAAAATCTATAATGCATGCTCAGATCATATCCTCAAGCACTTGAATCGTACACTCAAACTGACCATCTGTCTAAGGGTGATAGACTGTACTCAGAAGTACATGTGTACCCAATGCCTTCTGAAACCCCTGCCAGACCCGAGAAGTAAAGCGCACATCCCTATCTGAAATAATGGAGTGTGGAACTCCATGAAGACATAAAATCTCTCAGATGTACAACCATCCCAAATCATCAACACTGTCGGTCTCCTTTATCGGAAAGAAGTGAGAAACCTTCATGAATCTATCAATGACAACCCATACTGCATCATTCCCTTAAGGTGACCTTGTCAAACCGGTCACGAAGTCCATCGCGACATCATTCCACTTCCACTCTGGAATGGGTAACTGATGTAAGAGACCCACTGGCTGCTGATACTCTACCTTCACGTGATGACAGATGGAACACCTCATAATGAAACCAGCAACATCCCTCTTCATACCTGGCCACCAATACTGACAGTGTAGATCATGATACATCTCGGTGATGCCAGGATGAACTGCCCAAACTGAGGAATGAAAATCCCACATCAGCTTCTTGCATATGTCTGCGGGATCCCATACACACCTCTGCAAATGAAAGATCTCATCCTTGCCTATGGTCCATCCAAGAATAGAGTCCTCTCCTGACACACTCTCTCTTAGGAAAAGGCCTTCAGAATCTGATAGCTGCCTCATTCAAACTCAATCAAGAAGTGTAGAGGTAAAATCTACAGACGATAGAAAATTATACCCATGTATGTGATTCACCTCCAAATGCATCTCAGAGAACAGAGCCATAAGCTTCCACTCACTCCTAGCCTCCTGTACTGCCTCTATCTAAGTCCTCCTGCTCAACAAATCTGCCACTGCGTTGCCCTTCCCAGGCGTGTAGGCAAGCTCGAAGTCAAAAGACTGTAGGTACTCAACTCACATGCACTATCTCAAATTCAGATCATGCTAAGTGAAAATGTACTTGAGAATCTTGTGGTCAGTGAAAACCACAAAGTGCTCTCCCAGAATATAATGTCTCCAGCAGCGTAAGGGATGAACAACAGCTTCCAACTCCAGATCATGCATCAGTTAATTTCTCTCATGTGGCCTCAATTGTCGATACCCTTCTTCAATGACTCCATCTCCCTAAATAAGCACAAAACCTAGACTGATACCTGGAGCATCAAAGTATACAGTATAGCTCTTTCCTGGATCTGGAAAGAGTTGTATCGGGGCTGAAGTCAACTTCCCTTTCAGCTCCTAAAAGGATGACTCACAAGAATCTAACCATAAGGACTTCACACCCTTCTTAGTTAGACCATTCAGTGGTCTTTCTAAGCATGAAAAGTCCTGTATGAAACTTCTGTAGTATCCATCCAGCCCTAGATAACACCGTACCTCAAAGACGTTCTTCGGTAGCTCCCTGGAAACTACATCTCTCACTTTCGCTGTGTCTATTGATACTCTTGACTCTGAGATAATATGACCCAGGAAGTAAATCTAATCCATCCAAAAGTGGAACTTTGAGAGCTTAGAATATAACCGATGCTCCCTCAGCGTACTCAAAATGATCTCAAGAAGGGTATCATGGTCATGTCGAGTGAGAGAGTACACCAAGATATAGTCACGAAGACCACCATGAATGAACCCAAGTATGGATGGAACACTCGGTTCATCTGTGTCATGAAAATTGCAAGGGCTCTCATGAGACAGAATGGTATAACCATATACTCGTATAGACCATACCGACTCCGGAAGGCTAGAAGAGGTATATATAATGGTCTAATGTGAAACTGATGATAACCAGACCTCATGTCAATAATCGTGAACACCTGGGCTCCTCTAAGCTGATCAAAGTGGTCATCAATCCTAGGCAAGGGATATCGGTTCTTGACCGTCGACTGGTTCAGCTTCTAATAATCCACACAAAGCCTAAGGGTGTTGTCTGCCTTCTTCGCAAATAGGATAGGCAAACCCCAAGGATAATTACTAGGTCAGATGAAACACTTTTCCTACAACTCCAACAACTACTTCTTGAGCTTATACAACTCAAGTGTAGCCATCCTATAAGGAGGAATGGACATTAGTGCCGCTCCTAGAACAAGATCAATCGATAATTCTACCTCACGCTACGGAGGAAAACCTGAAAAGTCCTCTGGAAAGACATCTCTGAAACGATCCACCACTAGAGAAAAGTCCAACTATGAAGTCCCATGGTTATCCAGATATTGACTAGAAATCTAGGATGTAACTCCTCCCAACCCATGTTGCTCTGGACCCGCTCTGCTCGCCTAGACATCCCATTTTCCCATTTCAAGAAAGGATCCAAACTCGGGTGATATGAAACTCACCCGATGGTGATAAAAATTGACGACTTCCTGGAAGGGAACTAGCCATTCCATTCTGAGAATGACATCATATCTTGTCATCTTTAGGGCATAGAGGTCCCATAGAAAGTGACATCCAATAACCTCTAGTGGGCACTCCTTGCACTGACGTACACTAGTTGTTCTATTCCCTAACGGTGTGTCTAGCATCAAGATATCGGCAGAAGAAAAGATACAGAGCCCAATTCTCTCCACAAAAGCAATAGATATAAAGCTATGGGAAGCCCCTGTGTCGAAAATAGATGAAGATAAAACGGTGGATACTAAGATCATACCTCGAACTGTGGAGGGTCGGGGATCCTGCTCCTACTGGTTCTACTCCACTGCAAAAGTATGGCCTATGCTGCGGCCCTCTGACCTAGCCTGACTGGTCTGAGCTAATCCACCCTGTTGTCGTTGAAGAACCGACGACTGACTACCACAGCCATGACCTCCACCTTAGCCTGAATGACTGGAAGAACTCTAGTTCCCATACTGGTGAAAAACTGGTGGCACTGCTCTTGAATGAAGGGTCATAGAAGAACCCCTCTCACCAGCTGCTGGTGAGAAGAACTAACAATACTACTGAAGATGACCCATAATGTCGCAAGATTGGCACTCCACTAGGTATCTCTTGCAACATGGCCTCATATGCCTGCTTCTCCCACACTGGTAGCACTCCACCTGGATACCCGAAGATGCATATCACCTACTCTGATCTCCTCATGCAGCCTCCCTACGACGCTTCTTGCTATCAGCTGGTAGAGCACTAACTCTGGATGCCAAACCGCCCTAGCTCAAAGCTCATGAATCCCTAATATTTCCATCTGTGATCAGTTCCTAGTTGATGATAGAAGATATCAAAGTCAACCTGAAGATTTTCACATGAGATCGGATGTTGTGCCTTAAACCATCCTCGAACATCAGAGCAAGGAACAAATCATCACCTCCTTGAATAGGTGTGAAACACTGCAGCTCTGTGAAGTAAGAGGAAAACTCCATAACAGAAAGATTAACCTACTCGAGAATCATGAACTATCGAGCTCAATCAGCCCACAAGGTCTTCTGGTAAAATTAATCATAGAATATGAGCTGAATCACTTCCCAAGCCATATTTTGATGGTGGTCGGCCTGTGAGACCACATCCCACAACCTCTTGGAAGATTATCGAAGCATGTAGGTAGAAAGACTCACCCTCTTATTTGGAGGTATCTCAAGATGCTCGAAAATCGTCAGCATGGCTTCTAGCCATGACTCTATAACCTGGGGTCCTCCATCCCCTCTGAAAGTAGGAGGATGCTACTGCTGAAAGTACCACATCAATTCTTCCTTTGATGAGAAAGGATACGGAACTCCCTGAAAGGTCTGCATCATCCTCAAAAATCCCTCCCTAAATTGTGCATCAACACCTATTTCAGGTACAACGGCTGGTGCCAAGGATGGCACAACTAGAGGATCTGTTGGTAGTCCTTGATCAAGCATGTCCGGTGTTTGAACAACATATCAAAACTAGCGCACAACCAGAGGATGTCTTGATGGAATGACTCTGCAAGTTCAAGCACACACCTTAGATCATGATTATCATAGACTAAAAACAAGGGGTTCAAGAACGGAACAAGAGAATGAAAGCACTCATGTTTTACAAAACATGACTACACGGCGTGTACATTTGCTACATGGAATGTTCCCTAAAATCATTTACATGGGAATTTACTCCCGCCTAAACTGGTTGTGTAACTCCCCAAACACACAACATGTACTTGAATCCTCTTCCCCTACCCGAGTCCTTCTACACTGTTAAGCCACACTGCTCTCCTAAGACAAAACTACAAGGCGTGTTCACGGTAGACACAGCGTGTACTAGACAAGATTCAGCTGTCCCGTGTTGTTAGTGACATGACCTAACACATAGATCACACTACACAGAGTTTTCTAGATAGACACAGCGTTATGAGAAGGGATAAAACTGGCCCGTGTTGTTTGTGACATGGCCGGGTACCTGGGTAAGACTACACATCATGTTGAAGGAGGACATGACGTGTACATGAAAGGTCTAATCCGTCCGTGTTGTTGGTTACACGGGAGGACATAAGGACGACACTACATGACATGTTCGGCTGGTACACAACATGTTCCCACTGAACTTTCCCCATCCCATGTCTCTTCCCACATGGACTACGATACGGCTAGAGACTACATGGAGTATACATAAAGTACACAGCTTGTACTTAAGAAAAACAGTTTCTACCCGAACATAAGAACACATGGCATGTACTTAACACTACACGGTGTGTATTCTGGGATTTTCCGGACAGTAAGCCTTAGAAACTACCCTAGAACCCAGAAAACACTGAAACGAACAAAGAAAGTGCCAAATTACGATCCGTGACGGCCCATACTCCCCGCGAATCAAATTTTGGAACCTTGTACACATTATAACATGGAAAACAAGGAAATTATCTACCAAAATCCGGTCCATGAGGGCCCATAACACCTCAAGAACCAATGTTTTGCATCCAATCAAGCAAATATCTACACAAAACAATGCCCTATGAAACAACATGCATTTTTATCAAGGCAACTATCACAAAAACATGCATATTTTTCATAACATCCATCACAACAACATGAAATCACTAATTCATCCTAGATGGAATAGAAAAAATGCATGACATGTGATTTCTAGAAAGTTCCTATATGATGAATGAGATGGAATACCCTTATCTAATCGGGTTGTGACAGAAATAGAACCTCAATAACATCAACAGTAATAACACAAAACATATGAGTCACTGAATGGTGAAAATAAAATCAACCATAAACATGCAAAACCAGAAGAAAATGCAATAAACGAGGTTGATTGGATTTTCCCTGTAAATGGTTTAGCTACTCCCTGGCACAACTTATTACCAAGTACCTATTCTTTTTTATCCCTGGATAAAGGCTCTAAATAGTAAATCAAGTGAAAATAATTCATTTGATACCACTTTGTAACATCCTGGTTCCAAAAGAAACCCATAGGCACCCCATACCCGGTTGGTCACATGGCCTCAAGCCCATTTCCCTAAATGCCAGAGGCTGCCGACTGGTAGCAAGGGCCTTGGGTGAGATATTGGGAAAACTATGCCCTCATTGGCAGGGTACACAATAGAAGAAAAACAAAATCAATAGCAGAAGTAGTAAACATCCATACAAGAGTAAACAACACAAGGATGAAAGTAAAAACAACTGGAGCACATATATAAATGATGCATAATACATATGTATAGGAAAGCATACAAACAAGTCACAATGTTTCAATATAACAGTACTAAACCAAAGTAAAAAATAAAAGATAAATAGCTCCTCAACATCGCAAGCATATACTTGGCCCCATTCTCTCCAGCTCCACAACAAGTCATGTACCTGAAGTATAAGGGCTCTTGCCCTTATCTATACCTATAACAATATAATTTTTTTGGCCCCAAAAGCATGACCCAAATAGTGTGTGAGACTAAATCCCAGTAAGGAACCACCCAAAGATCTATGCCTAATAGTCAGTGAATACATGGCAGGTAAAAGTACATAAAACAGTAAACAGGAAAGTGCTCAGCAGTAAATAGTTCCACAAGTCAAAAACAATTAATCAAGCATAGTAAACCTCTAATAAGTTCACACAACCTGTCCTCTCTGGTTCAGTATATAAAGACTCTTTGAGGAATCACTCACAGTCAATTCCCCTTATAGTCTAAGGTAGTCAGGAACTCTCTGAGGAAGCTCACATGGTCAATTCCTCTTATAGCACCAATTTCAAGGACTATCTGAGGAAGCTCACTTGGTCAATTCCCCTTATAGCCCAGGTCATTCATAGACACTCTGAGTAAGCACTCACCATCAATTCCCCTTATTCTCTAAAAATTTCATGAAAAAAATCAAAGACTCTCCTAGGAAGCTCACTCAGTCAATTCCCCATTATAGTTTATAGCGGACAAGGAATCCCTGAGGAAGCTCACTCGGTCCATTCCCCTTATAGCCCCAAAGTGGTCCTAGGCTCTCTGAGGAATCTCACTTAGTCGATTCCCCAAAAAGCCCAATGTTCTCAAAGACTCTTTGAGGAAGCTCACTCGGTCAATTCCCCTTATAGTCTACTACAACTGGTTGTCACGACCCTGTGTGGTCAAAGAGCATAGAAATACAATATGGCCAGTGTAAACCTACATAACTACTTGGATAATCAGTCTACAATATATCATGCATGCCATAACACAAACTCTCCATCCTACAACAACAGGCATGGAAAACAGGTGAAACAGCCAAAGGGTAAACATGACCAAACGGTCGTAAACAGAACATTCAAGGGCCAAAAAAATCCAAAGCAACGCAATAAACCCTATTAATATACAAATAACCTCTACACACGTATACAATCATGGTAGGAAATCAATATGGGTAAACCGGTAAACACACAATACCCCATTCAAGGTTATTTGTGGAGTTTTCACAAAATACTCAATGACTTTGAATGAAAAGGCACAAACCACCTACCTCGGGGTTGTAGGAACGATATACGTGAACCTAGAAGCTTGAATCATCCTAGAACATCTAAGCTCTACAAAAACGTCTAAAATTTTCAACCCAAGATATCTCATGAGAGAGGAGAAATCAAAATATGATGCTCTAGGAGAAGAAAGAACTCACCGATGTGATCCCAAAACAACTGATGGTGTTTGATATGCAAGACAGATGCATGCTTGGAGGTTCGTTGAATATCTGTGGTCGTACGGTGCTCCTGGATGAGACGAATGAAGAAGGGTGTGTTTCTATTGATTAGACATGACCCCGATGAGTTTAATGAAAAAAAGTACACGATGTGTACTTTTGAAGTAAACAACGTTTACTATCCTTTTCCGTACTCCGCTTTAAGCAGCCTCTAAGTCACTCCCACACAGCCATTTGTGTGGCTACTACACGGCCAACACGCGGCCTCCTCCGGTAAGTAAGTACAAGGTGTGTACTGATAATGTACACAGCTTGTACTTAGAAAATTTCTAGAATTTCCTTTTTCCTCAAAAAACAACCAGAAAAGAAAAAAAATACCTGAAAGGAGGACCCGGGCTCTTACACTTCACTTCACCATGGTGCAGAGGGTACCGATTATGTAAGTCCTAGGGGTGCGGAGAGAACCCACCTCGTCCGAGCTACAAGACGTTAAAATAACAATAACCCTTGTCCTCAGCACATGATGTTAAACTGTGACTTCCCCCCATGAATCCTATGCAGAGAAATAACTACCATCTTGGTGTAATCCCCTAGCATTTCTTGTAGGAGGTAGCATCCCTGCTCCTCCTAACTTCTTCCTGGCCAAATACAAGAGAGAGGGGGGGGGGGTAGGGAACTGAAGCCCTCCTTTCATTGGTTCAAAATCCCTATAACCTTGGGCTTTGTCGCCATTTGGGCCTTCATCCTGGAGTAAGTACCAATATTTCTCTCACTGGGCTGCTAACCATGTGCAAGCCCCACTCCACTTCCCATGGACACACTTTTTGCAACGTGAACATTGGTTCTGCGCTGGCTATTGTTTCTCACACCGAGCATGAATCACGTGGTCTTCGAGTAAGCATCAACTATGACCTCCTTTTTGTGTAGCCTATAGTGTAATCCCCACATTTTTACTGAAGTATGTGGACTTTTATCCTTTCTAAGGTAAGTTACATAAAAAGCTTCCATGAGGTTCAAGCCCAAAACCTGGTCTCTCCGACCATCTTCACATCGGTTCACCAACACTTTGGGTTTCCTCAGATCTTAAGCCCCAAATTCCCCTCCATTTCTTGATCTATGTGTAATTTGATCCAAGCCAAGGTACGGTACATATGGAGTCTTCATAAGGTTCAATCCAAACAACCATTGGTCCCAACCATCTTCATGTCGGTGTACCAAGTCCCACCCGAACTACGAGGACTTTGATCCTTGCCAAGGCAAGGTATGTAGGAATCCTCTTTGAGGTTCAAGCCCACCATCCAGCTGAACACCAGGTCCTTATTCACGTTGGTTCATGGACTCCTACCCACCCAAACTATGTGGACTTTGATCCTTGCCAAGGAAAGGTACGTAGGAAACCTCCCTGAGAGTCAATACCAACACCTGACCGTTCCGACCTCCTTCACGTCGGTTCACCCACATCATCCCAAACTATGTGGGTTTTTATCCCTTTCTCCTAGATAGGGTACGTAGGAAGCCTCCCTGAGGGTCAGCCCCAACTAGTAGTAAGCCGTTGTCGCCCCATTTCAGCGATAAGCCGTTGTCATCCCCCTTTCAGTGGTAAGCCATTGTCTCCCCTTTCAGTGATAAGCTTTTGTCACCTCTCTTTCAGAGATAAGCCTTTGGAACCCCAATCAGCAGTAAGATGTTGTCAAGATGAATTACGTTGACATTGATTCATTTCTATGGGGATACGTAGGAAGCCTCCCTCAGGTTCAATCGCTTCATTCATGTCTCATACTGATCTCTCCCGCGAGCCTATGTGTTTCTGGAAGGTCATGCCCCAACCTGGAGGTCCCACTTCCTCTGGGTCCCATCCATGCATCAATATTCACGGGCCACCTCCTCAGGTGTCCCATCATCCCACCGAAATACACGAACATTGATTCCCTGCCATGGGGATATGTATGAAGTCTCTTCTAGGCTTAATCCCACCACCATCGTCTCCCTAAGTCGACTCCATAACAGTCTTCACCCACTTCACTTAACCACCCATCATCCATCCTTATTCTTACCTGGTCCGCCACATTCTGGTGAGATCAGGACAATCCACCTCTTCACTGTGCCTAGAAATTACTAGGTAACTAACCACACGTTAGCCCCGACATTAGTGTTCCCTCAAGGGGCTACATCTATCTGATCCACAATAGTCAGTGTTCTGATCAATCTAATCCATCTCCGCTAGATGTTAAACTCACAGCGTACCCTGTGTTAAACATGGGAAGCTGAGGAAAACCTCGGAGACATGCCTATGGCATATAATTATTCAAATTTGATGTGGGATGCCTCTAGATTCTGCTCCCTCAAGAAGCCCTATAATAAGGGGGGAAAACCTTGACGTTCCAGTGTTCTAGCATCCAGACACGCCAGTTATGCCCAACATGACTACTCCTCTGACCAAAAGTTGTTGCCCTGACTTGGCCTCTTAGAATGTCCCGACAGAAGCAGCATAACTAACTGGTGTCCATGAAGATATGACACTGGGAAGATTTTCACAAACAACATATTAAATCTATAAGGGAGACCCAGACTAGGTGATGAGTTTTGAGGAGGAATCTACATAAGGAAGAATTGACATCCTATCATCCTATTTCGATCAAGGAGAAAATGTCCCTGAACAAGGAACAGACATCTCCCACCTTTGGAAAGTGGGAATGTGGGGCAAAAAACTGCACCTTTAGTCCTCCAAAAAATGAATCTGCGCGCCCCGACAAAAGTATCAGAAATAGAAATGGTGAACCTGATGTTAGGATTATTCTCCTCAACATGGAGACTAGTAGCGTTCAATGAATCAATGGATTAGCATGTCACTAGATCCAGTTATCTGGCATGGGGTCCCACCAAGAAAATAGCAGGCCTGTCATGAAACTCACCATGAGATGGGGCAGTCAAAATGTTGGGCATCCCGATCTACGACATTTTCAGCGTGGATATCTCTTACCACTCATGGAAGATGGAATGATGTTGGGGAATTGGTCATCGATTCATTTTTCTTTCAGCACTAATGAGTTAATCTACCTACTTTCAGGAACCAAGTTGGTGTATCTGGAAATCGATCACCGCCCACCCGCTGATGCAGGGGTAGGGGCAATGCAAATGTGGAAATCCTTTGTGGTTCTTCCTCTTCCATGATGGTCTCAACAGCCATGACCACTGGGCGCCCACGCCCCATCTCCCCATCATAAGTCATCCAATGAAGTGTGATAAATGACCTTGTACGCTAGTACGAGGAGAATGGGATCATCACTATAAGGGATATGGAAAACCTGGATTTAGAGGTGTCTGCGCCTCAACATCAACGCCACCCATAAGGGCCGAGCAGGGAGCTGCTGCTCCCCACCAAAACATATAATTGTTTCGAGAGCCTGTCCCCAGAATGCCTCCACGGCTCCCTGCCCAACGATGATGAGGTAGGGGATGTCCGGGCCAGCCCGGTCAGAGTCCCATTGTTGGGGCTCCGAGCGAGGGCTCCCACCGGGCCGCGTCAGTGCCGCTGGCCAGTCTTACGGGCTGAGGAGAAGGTGAGACACGTGTTTGCACCACCGACTCTGGTTTGTCCGACCCAAATCCAGCATCAAGATCAAATTGAAGAGGACACCTTCCAAGGGGCATCAGCGTCAGCATATACTGTGGCCCAAGCCACCACTGGCACATATCACCAACTCCTTGTATATGCTGAGTAGGGGAAGTTATATTCCTGATCTGGATCGAGACCCAATCCACCCCACGGGTAGGCTGGGTCAACTCTCTCGGTCACCGGTATAGGCAGTGGCCACCGCAGACTAACCCGCAGCGATTCCACCCAGTACAGAGGCCCACCCGGTACCACTACCATGGAGAACATGGGTCTTCCCCGCTTCCAAGATCGGCATGGAGGTCTTCCCCATGCCACCTTCAACCTAGATGGGGTCCCCTCATTATTACAAAACTCAGTATGGGAGTCTCTCTCACGCTCACTACACCGGGTACATAGTCATTCCTCCTGCCGCAGTTCGCTGGGGCCGGGACGTTGCACATTTAGTCACTCTCCAACGTGGGGGTCCTCCAAATGTTCTTGTAGCAGCAGGAGAAATTCCTTCATTCCCTAGAAGTCATAGGGATGGGGAGAAACTTCACTTCACCAGCATTTTTTCTGATGCTTTTACGTCGGGGCGCGCGCGCGTGTCCGTCACACATGGGAGGACGCGCGACTTGTTGCCCTGCATACCCGCTTTCCAAAGGCAAGTGACATCCTTTCCTTGTTCAGGGAAGTCTTCTCTTTGATCGAAACTGGGATGATGGGATTTTGGTTCTTCCTTCCGTGGATTCCTCATCGTAGCTCGTCACCTAGTCCAAGTCTCCCTCATAGATTTAAGACGGGTTTGTGAAGCTTGTTCCCAGCACCATATCTGCATGGACACAAGTTAATTACGCCGATTCCGTCGAGACGCTCCAAGGGGTCTTGTCGGGGCAGCAACCTTCGGTTAGGAGAATGGTCACGTTGGGGTGTCGTTGGATTGTCTTGATGTTGGGGATCGACATGTCTGTCTTCTGTCTCTTATCATAGGGCTTCTCGAGGGCGCGGAAGCCCAAGGCATTCCACATTGAACGTGGGGAATTGTGTACCATCTAAGGTTTTCCTCAGCTTCCCATGTTTAACACAGGGTATGCCACGAGTTAAACTTCTTGCAGAGACAGATCAGACTGATCCGAACACTGAGAGTGGATCAGATTGAAGAACCCCCTAGGGGGAACACCGATGTTGGGGCTAGCACGTGGGCAGATTCCCGGATACTATGGAGTGGGATGGGGTGGCATGATCTCACCGGGATGTGGCGTCCTGGGTAAGGATCGGGATGGGTGATGGAGTTATGGGCTTGAACCTCATGGAGGCTTCCTACGTACCATGCGTTAGCACATATCAAAGTCCACATATTTCGGGGAATACAGTTTAACGTCGTGTGGGACGGCATATAGTTTAACGTCATGCGGGACAAAGGATACAGTTTAACGTCATGTGGGACGAGATACAGTTTAACGTCATGCGGGATGAGGGATACAGTTTAACATCATGCGGGATGAGATACCGATTAACGTCATGGGGGACGAGATACAGTTTAACATCATGCGGGACAAGATACAGTTTAACGTCATGCGGGATGAGATACAGTTTAACGTCATTCAGGACGAGAGATACTGTTTAACGTCATGCGGGACCTGGGATACAATTTAACGCCATGTGGGACGTGGTATAGTTTAACGTCATGTGGGATGAGGGCATTTGTGGCTTACGCTCTAGGGCGGCCCATGGTGTTGGCGAACGAACGTGAATAAGTCGGAATGATCGGTTGGTGGGCTTGAACCTCATGGAGGCTTCCTACATACCATACGTTAGCACGGATCAAAGTCTACGTAGTTCGCTGGTATGGGGCTTACGCTCTGAAGCGACTAATAAGAGGATGTCATGGTCGATCTGTGCTCTAAGCCCACGTGAGTCATGCTCGGTGTGAGAAACAAGAGGCAGTAGGGACCAGACCATCACGTCACAAAGGGTGCGTCCGTGAGAAGCAGAAAGGGGCTTACGCGTTGAGCGGTCCGAAGAGGAAACAATGGCTTACGCGTGGTTAGCGGCCCGGGGTTCCAGGGTTTACTCCAGGATGGATGCCCATGGTGCGACAAAGGGCAGTGGGAAAGGGACTCCAATGGCCTTGGCAGGGGGGAAGTACGGAGGTTCATGGGTGAAACCTTCCGTAAGAGAGGATAGGGGCTTACGCTCTGAGGCATCCCTTCCCCCGTGGACAGACGCCACTCCGACAAGGATGATCTCATTCCATGCAAGGAATATTCCATTCCCGTGGAGATGAGAGGCGTAAAAAATGTCTGAGATGGGGGGACCCTGTGTGCGAAGCATGGGGTCTGACCACAGTTTAACATCATGTGTTAAGGACAAGGTGCTTAGCAGTTTAACGTCCTGCATCTTGGACGAGCTGAGTTCGCTCCACACCCCTAGGGATTACATGACCAACAGCCTCTGCCCCTTGTGTGAGGGAGGGAAGCTGCAAGGCTATAGTGAAGGGGGGTCGTAGGGCGAACCATTGAGGGGTCCACGTTAGCAAGAAGCAATAGCAGTTAGCGTGCCTATGCAAAGAAGCATAAGGCAATGAAATGCAACAGGAAACACTGCCCAAGGGACCTTGAGGTTACTTCGTATGAACCTGGAAGGCTGTACGGGAAAACAATGCATGGCGCGCATGCCCGGCAGGGGATACATCAGGTTTTGACGCGGAAAGGCAGCCAAGGGGCGTCAAGGTGAAGGGGTCCTTGGTGTTTCATGCATAAAGAAGGTTTGCATGCCAAACACCGGGATGGCGCGCAATAGGACCAAAGGATTGCGCGGAGACGTGATTGCGCGAACAGGATGGGGATTGTGCCCACAACGTAAGGATTACGCGCAAGGGAGTAACCCAGAGGAGTGAGTGAAATCACTTAAGCCAGTGGAGTTGCATGCAAAGGCGAACCCCGAGGCAAGGTTGCGCGAAAAGAGGAATTACTTGGAAGTCATCTTGCGAGCAAGGGAGTCTGAATTGCGCGCAAGGGAGCTGTTCTGAATTCCGCAACCACAAAACCGTCCGAGGTTGCCTTCTATTTATAGGCGTCAACCGGTGCAGAATCCAAGCGGCGCACGAAATATTCTACGCCGGGAACTATCGGCGCACAAAGATTCACCGCACAGAAGCGGGGCGCGCAAAATTGCGGGCGCCATCGGCTCGATTACGTGAATCCCGGGAATGCTTCACGCACACCTCATTATTTCGCACAAGTCCTCCTTAATTTCATGCACCACTTATCGGGCCTCTGGACCAGGCCATTGATTCTGAATATGACTTCGCTTTGTCATTTCGAAACTTCTTCTGGGATTTATGGGCTTTTTCGACGTCTACAAATTCCCCCCTCATAATTGGATCAGCGAGAGGTTGCAACGGCCGGATTCCAAGGGAAACGCCGAAGTAGGGCCTATCCTGGGAACTTATCTTGCAAAAAACTGGTGTGGCCCGCAAAACGATGGATAAGCATTGAATTCTCCTTCCGCGCGGTGCAGAACCCTAGACTCGCCTATAAAAAGGGGTGCTGGGTCCCGAATCCGTACAGAATCTTTTCCGCGCGATAGGCTTAACGCTCTCATGCGCGAAATTGCTCCAACGGATGGACGTAAAAACGATCTTGCAGTGCGTAATTCCTTCCCAATTTTGGTTGTACTTGCGCGCCTACTCGACCTATTCTGCACCTAGTGTGCTAATTGCGTGCCCAACTCCGGGATTTCGAACCGCCACTTCAGATTCCGCATAGCACTGTCCGATCCCGCGCACTACATCCTGATTTCTTGCAACTCCCGAAATAATCGAGATGGCCGAAAACCGAGTTGATGAGGGGGAAGCCGCTACTCGTGGGACCGAAATGGCGGAGAACGAGGAGGTTTATGGCGCTAAGGTTATCGTTTCCAACAATATGACCTTGTTCAATCTGCTAACTCCAACCCAGAAGATGTATCCCCTATCTGACAACCTACCACTCTTGAACTTTGGCATCCTAAAGGAGGTGCCTATGCTGGGATTCTAGGTGGACACACCGCGGTCATGGGTGACCCGAGAGGACAAACATCCTTGCTACAACATTACCAAAAACGGCCATCCTGCTAGGGAAACCAGACATATGGACGTATATTTCATGAACCCGAGGACTAGGACCATTACTGGGGACGAGCCTGTCGCAAAGAATTGTCCAGCCCTCTACGCGAGCACATTTCGTCAGAGCGTCAGGGATGACATGAAGGGTTGGCTGAAGGATTGGGACCTATGGTCCGGGGGAAACTTCACCAGAGAGTCGGCCTGGGCATTCTAGGTTTGCCATACTTGCGACCAGTTTGGGGATGAACTGCAGCATATTGGCCTATTCGAGGTGGTATGGACATCGCAGTTCCACTTCCACCGTCAACCCGAGCTTGGGTCGGAGCTATTCACCTGGTGGTCTCCTAATACCAACGCATTCCACCTTCACCATGGGGACGTTGGCATCAGTCTCTGGGACGTTCACTGCATCAGAGGTATCCCACTCGAGGGCTCCCAATACGATGAGTTCGTTCTTCCAATGAACACCTAGGAAGACAGGTCACGGGTGCCAATGCTGACGTGGAACCTACTAGAGCTATCCATAGAGAGGCTAGGGGTCAAGGAATTCCTGAAGGACATTGCCTACAGGGCTGGTTCCTCCAGTTCCTCGAGAAGGATCCAACAATCAAGATGCCATGACGGGGGAAACAGTTCCCAACCACGGCCCAGAGGAGCAGGGATGGGTCATACTGGAGGACCTTGGAGGTGGGGAAATACCAATAATGGGGCTATCGCGTCATCGAGGCTCGGGTCCCGAATGTCCGGTATGCTGGGTTCCTTGCCGCCTTCCTGAGCGGGTGGCTCCTGCTGGTGCGGGAAGCGAGGATGGGCATCCGTCCAGCAACACTGGTGATGGCGGGCACCATGGCCGCCAAAAAACGGTTCAACTTGGGTGTCCCCATACTAGCCAAACTGTATACCATCTTGGGATGCATCTCACGAGGGGGGTCACATCGGAGAGTATGTGGCCCCTTCCAGATCTTCCACGGCTGGGTGGCGGCTCACCTCAGCGGGTAAACTTTCCCAAATTCCATCCTTCCTCCAGGCAATGGCCTACGACCGTACTTGCCGAACATCACCGGGGTGGAGCCGATGACGCTCAATGAGGAGGGCATGAGAATCCGCATTAGTAACCACACAAACTTCTACTTCATCTCGTTCCCCGCCCCGGTCGTCCAGATCATGGACATTGGGTGAGGACCACTGGAGGAGCGGGAGTATTTACAGAGCATTCGGGGTAGGGGTGCTCGTGGCTTGGATCGACGAGAAGGTGATCTGCGAGCCTTACGTTCCATCCCGATTCGCCAGGAAATTCAGCTGCCTCCAACGAATTCAGAAGAAGGTATTCATGGCAGTCTGGAAAGAGAATAATCCCTACATTCTGCGCCAGATGTGGTTGATTTTTACCACTTTCAGCTCCGGCGACGTCATCACTCTTCCTCCCACTGGGGTTGACGCTGGCCTAGCAACTGAGTATGCCGAGCACTGGACCATTGCGTAACCTGAGGGGCTTTTACGTAAGCAATTCTTGCAACTCGAGGCTACCCACATGGAAATCGGGCAATGGGTGGGGAGGCAAGGTGCTGCCAGTAGGGGGGACCCGGGGCGTGTCCGGCAGCGAGGCCTGCGTAGGCTGGGACCTCAGCGGTGGGCACATCACACGGTGTCGCCGCAACCGCATTTCCCATGGGGGGGGGGGTCACATGAGGCGTCCAGGGAACTGCCCATTAAGAAGATAAGATACCTGCTCAAACCTTCCCAAGATGAAATTTTCCCGGCACTGTGGTCGGCCTGGATGACCCTGCAGCAATCACTGAGCGTTGAAGCTATCTGGCAGAAGATCATGCAAAACGGGATCCAGCTACCATAGGTCGGGCTCGTTCGAGTTATCAACCGGGTAAAATTCCATCGGCGACATGCTTATCTGACGGCCATGGACACATACGCGCACCAAAGGGGTCAGCGTGCAGAGCCACCTTTCTTAGTGAAATTGATTCTTGACCAGGAGCATGATCTGGAAGTGATGCTGCCGGGAGAAGGCGACAGTGATGAAGAGTTGGAGGGGGAGGAGACCAGAGAAGATGAAGACGAAATGGAAGATTAAGAAGAAGGATAACCCAAATGTGAGGGGTCGCAGGGGGAGACCTACCAAGGGAGTCTCCGAGAGAATGGTGAGATTATCGGCTCTGATCTCAACATAACTGAGATACTTGAGGTTTGTCTCTATCCTCATTCATTTTCCTTTTTCATCCATTCTCCTTTTCAATTTCCAAACCCTCTCTCTACCTCACTCAGGAGCGCCTAAGCTTTGGTCAGGCATCCCCACTAGAGGAGGGAAGAAGGGAAATAATGGAACATGATGGGGATTCGACACGCATCAATGAATTGACAAGCGCAGAGGGGTATCCCATCACGGCGGCTCCTACAGTGGCCGGAACACTGGAGGTCGATTCTCTGAATTCCTGTGAGTCTCACGCTTCACTACTGGCACTTGTTATCAAAAGATCCCAACTAATCAGCATACTCCTTGCCCAGTGATCTCGATATTGGAGGCTCGTCAGGTTGTGGAGCCTGGGCCGTCCCTGAGCAGACCAGTGGCAGACATACCACCTCCTTCAGAACATGCTTCCCGCACTGAGTTGGCCCTAGCAATCGGTGATTAGGGGGCATCGGGCATCAGCAGCTCTGTTCATGAGGTGAGGACGGAGGCTGATGGAGGCACCGTCGTTGTCGGGCCGAGAGAGGAAGATCGCCCAGACATCGAGGATCCTATTCCTCATGAAGACATCCCTGAGGCAGATCCTGCCGCTGACCTGCCGGCTAACCATGAGGAGATAGATGACTCAGAATTAGAAGTGGCCGAGGAGAGCCGGATGACACGACGCCAAGGGTGGAAGTGTATCCAACACTTTCTCAGACATCCCCAGTCAGATTGGCTGAGGAAGATGGGATCAATCTAGACCTGGCTGCGCTTCTTGTGCACCGGAGGGGATGATGCTCAGCGCCTTCATCTGACGGTCCGTGATTACATGGCCGAGAAGATACACGAGAGTAGCCAACACATCGACGTTGCCCAGTGTTGGGAAAGATCGGCGGACGCCCGAGCGTTGCGGAGGGCGGAGCGGGAGGTCAGACACCTCGAAGGGTAGGCAGCAGAGAATGAGGCCTTCCTTGCGACGTTCTCTGATCTCGTGGAACAATTGGCAGCCCAACTGGCCGATGCGTAGGAAGAACTAATGGAGGTGAGTCAGAAGATAGCCGTACTTAAAACCGAGCGGGCGCAGGCACAAGCTAGGGTTGGAGAGATGCGCTCTGCGGTGGCTGATGAGAAGAGAGTCTGCAAAGAGAGAGAAGCGGTCCTGGAGGCTACCAGCCAAAGGGTAATGGCGTTGGAAGGATCAATCCAGCACACAGACCCTTATGGGATTTTTTTGGCCATCTCATGAACTTCCTGCTTGTACTGCTCATCATCTGAATCCAATACATGGACAAATACATTCATTTGTACCCTTGGTTTAATATGCTCAACCATAATACCGAAATGAATAACAACTCATCCCTAAGCTCCTGAGGGTCAGACCCAACGCGAGAAGCAAAGGATACTCGTGGTATCATTTCGTCCAACTGTGGGGAATTAACCAAGCATTAGGCATCCAAAATTGGGCCTGTATTTCTAAGGAGAAGACCTTAGACCGATTGATATATCACCTTCTCAATGCGCTCTGACATACGAGCGGGGCAATTCCAGGGGTATTAAAATCCATCCAAACATAGGGAGATAGAAAGGAAAGGTGAATCACGCTTCCTGAATTTGGAACACTCTAGGGCGCAACGATGGAGGATAACTATTAACCGTGGCGGAAACGCAGCATCCATATCGGTTTGTCCTGGAATGGGGACAATAAATTAGGGCTGACCACTCACCATGTTGGAAACATGTGGCCTAACTCAAATATCACTGGTCAGTCTTCCGGAACGTTACCCCAGGACAGCAGGCGGACTATAGGTATATCATCAATACTGGTACAATAGGCAGAAAAAAGGTCTATCATCCATATTATGGCATTAGGCGGACCAAAGCCTATCATCCATACTATTAGGGGGTCCTGTCAAACATGACCAGTCCTCCGGAATGTTGACCCAGGACAGTAGGCGGACCGTAGGTCTATCATCCATACTGTTAGGGGGTCCCATCAAACATGAAAGAGAATGAGGATTCGAATAAAGGGGCACACAAAGCGTGGAAAGTGGAGTGGTGGTTTTTTCAAACTGATTCCAACACTCCCGAAATTGTGCCACCGTGGCGGAGTCGCATTAGGCAGACATACCAACCTGATCACGAATCGTCCCAATTTTCAGACAGGACCTCTCTGGCGAGGGAACTACCGCTTCCCATTATTACTATGGGGCATCACGATCTTATTTGGGGTAGATGTCACGATTACACCACTTCCCAAGAAGTCAGGCTGAGGGGCCGATAATACGGAGGGGCGAGATTTGGTAATCCCTGGGGTTGGACCTAAGACGAAATGACCGAGCGTTCCTACGTATCTCATTAGGATGAGAATCAAGCCCCACGTAGTTTTTGAAGTGCAATTTAATGTCATGTAGGATGAAATACAGTTTAACGTCGTGTGGTATCACTACGGGAAAAAGGGGTTTTTGCGACGGGAATAAATCCCGTCGCAAATAAACATATTTGCGACGGGGGTATTTTCCCGTCGCAAATAACCACTTATTTGCGACGGGGAAATCTCACCCATCGCAAAAGGCTTGGCGCAGAAAGCGAGCCAACCCGCGGGAAATTTATTTGCGACGGGAATATACCCCCGTCGCAAATACCCGGCGGCGGTAAAAACTATTTGCGACAGGAATATACCCTCTGTCGCAAATAGTATGTCGGCAGGTTAATATTTGCGACGGGACCCGTCGCAAATAACTATTTAACCGTTGACCATAATAAATGTGGGCTCGAATATTTGCGACGAGTATCCCGTCGCAAATACTCCCGTCGCAAATAATCTAACCTATAAATACCCCCACCCGTTTTTTTCCATTCATTCTCAACTTCTCTCAAAACTCTATTTTTAGAGTTCACAGTTTTTTAAGTTTAATTTTTATTTCCAGATTTGATATTGATGTCTTCAACAATTATCAGAGATCAACCTCAGATCAATTTTAAAGGTATTTATTTTCTTTTTAATTTAATATTTAATTTAAATTTTTTATTAGTTTTATTTATTTTTAATTAGTTGTAATTTAATTGTGTTTATATTGTTTTGTTATTTAATAATTTTAAATTATTAGTATTAATTGTTCATAGTTAATGGTAATTAGTAGTAATTAATAATAATTAGAAATAATTAATAATAAATAGGAATAAACCTCCCCCATGCGCGCATTAACCTTTACATCTAAGCCATTTCATTTTTTTATACATTTAATGATCTATCTATATATATATAGTTATATTTATTCATATATTAATATATATTTATATTAATATAAATATATTTGGTTATATAAATATATATATATATATTTATTCGTATATTAATATATATTTATTCTATATATATATATGTAGTTATAAGTTTTTATTAGTATATTTATTTATATATTAATTAATATATATTTATAAGCATAGTTTTAAATAAATTTATAAAATATGGGTTTTTATGTATATGTATAAATAAATAAATAAATAAATACATATATACAATAGATACACACACTCACACACATATATATGTATAGTTATGAATGAATACATAGGAATGAGGGGGTGAAAATCCACCGAGAATGTTAAAACGGCTATAAATTCTAATTTGTAAGTCTGTTACAACTCCACAACCAGTCAAATCAAAGAACATGAAACGATCTTCGATATGATATGTGGTACAGGCCAAACGGACATACGGATCAGATGTTATAGCCATTTTAATGTTTAAACGACCATAACATCTAATCCAGAAGTCCGTTTCAGCTCTAAAATCAGGAAAATCGAAGAAAATGAAATGATCTTCGATATGATATATGGTAGAGGTTTATCGGACATCGGGAGCAGAAGTTATAGCTGTTTAAACGGTGAAAAATCGGGGTACCCCGACTAAAAACTCAGTTTTGGAGGCCTTATGGGCCTTTTTTGGCCTTGAAACAACCTTGGACGGGTTCCACTGGTCCATAGCACTGTAGAGCTCGTCGCAGGCTTCGATTTGATATGCTGTGGAGCTCAAACGGAGTCCCGGATCAAAATTTATGACCGTTTGAAGTTTGGGTTTCATTTTTAACTTATTTTCCATCTTTCATTATTTTTTTTATTTTTTTTATATTCAAAGAGTTATTAAATGACTATTAACTGATAAAAATTACATAATTACTAATTAAAATTATTTTTTAATTTATTTTATATGCCTCTTTTACTGAACATCTTATACATTCATATTTGATTTTCATTCATCCGTTCTAAAACATATTTAAAAAATAAATATTATATTTATATTAATATAAATAGGTTTATTGATTTATATAATAATAAATAAATTTTTAATTTTTTTTAAATTTTTTTATTATGATTTGCGACGAGAATATATTCCCGTCGCAAATACTTATTTGCGACGGGCCCGTCGCAAATACCCGCTTCGAAGCAACCATTTGCGACGGGCCCGTCGCAAAAGATTTTTTAAAACAAACCAGAAACCTATTTGCGACGGCGTTTTCTGCAACGGGCGATTTGCGACGGGGCCCCGTCGCAAAAGGCTATTTGCGACGGGATCCCGTCGCAAATATCTATATTTCCCGTAGTGTATGGGGGACACATCTCATCTAGGGATAGGCTTGGTATGGCGAGTAACCTGACGTGAAGGAGGACATAATCCCGCACCACACCGTACAATCCCACAAGAGAGACCGAGTCGTGAAAATCCAAGGGTCTTATTTTACAGTCTTAGAACTTGGACCAAACAATAAGGGGAACGAGAGAAACATGGTAAAGCGGTTGCAAAAACAAACGTGAATGGGGAAAATCCCTGCTTACTATGTGCTCCTAGGGACGCGTTTAGGCCAAGAGACCAAACATGAAAAGTGAGGTTGGGCCTGTGGGGAAGTTCCCAGGAGCTCCTAAGTATCTCATAAGGATGAGAATCAAGCCATACGTAGTTCTTGAGAGGTATCTACTTAACAGCATGCAGCCAGGATGATATCATCACCGTTTATGGTCATGTGGTTGGACCTGGCAGCACCGTTTAAGGTCGTATGACTTGGACCAGGCGGAAAAGTTTAATGTCATATGGCTTAGACCAGGGGAAACACGCACGAAGTGATAAATCATACCTGATGCGAACAAGGACATAATCTCATACCATCACAACACGCGATTTCGAGAGAGGAGCCTCGGGGAAAAGGGGCCTACAAGGATTCAACAATCAGGGGGCAGGAGATGCTAGCTCCCAGCTACGCTAGGCCCGAAATGCAATGTCTGGGTGACTCCTAGTTCCCCATGAGGATGAGGGTCATGTTGCACACAACCTGTATAGAAGAAACCCAAGCACATGCTCTAGCGCTCAGATAGAGGGAGCCTCGAGAGACACCGTTACGCAACTTGGTCCGTCTGATGTGTGGGGGTGTACTGAGGGTTAGTACAAGGAGTTCCAAGATTCCACCTTGACACGGTGGGGTGGAACATAGTGTGAATCAAGAAACCAACATTCAGGGCCTGAAGAAGCCGGCGTGATGACTGAGGATTACTACTGACTATGTTCGCAGCACAACATCATGTCGCGTTAGCCTAGAGGTAGGGGAAAACAAATGAGCATCCACCGCTGACCACATTCACAACATGGGATTTGTATTAATTTGTTTCCCAAAACCATCGGGGGCGTTGGACCGTGACGGTAGGAGATGCCTTATGCTTTGTATCCATACCATTCTTGGGGGTCCCTCTCGGTGTGAAAGAGGGTGGGGCCTGAATGAAGCAGAACACGAAGCTTGACAAGTGTACGAAGACTTGCCTAAGTCTAATCTGACACTCCAGGTCCTAGACTAGAGTACTCCGAACACATTAACAGACCACTAGAAAGGGTTGAGGTGCTCAGTCTGAGAGTGGAAAAAAGATGGCGGATTCCCGAGGGAAGGGCAGGTCAAAAGACCGAGGCAACCGGGAGATCCTGGGATCTCCTAAGAGATAGGGCTGGACCTGAAATATAAGTGTTTAGGCGGTCCTACGTATCCCATAAAGATGGGAATCAAGCACATGTAGTTCTGGAAACACAGTTTAACGTCATGTAGAACGAAATACAGTTTAACGTCATGTGGGATGGAATACAGTTTAACATCGTGTGGGATGGGGAAAGGATCTTAGTTTTAGGTCTTAGAACTCGGGCCATTGGGGGCCCAGATGTAGGGAAAAATGTAGTTTAAGGTCAGGCTGGACCATGTAAGGATCTTAGTTTAAGGTCTTAGAACTCGGACGAAGGTGCAGTTTAGGGTCGTGTGGGACCATACAGTTTAAGGTCATGCAGGACCATGTAAGGATCTTAGTTTAAGGTCTTAGAACTCGGACCAAGGTGCAGTTTATGGTCTTCAGGGACTGTACAATTTAAGGTCATGTAGGACTATACATACCTATGCAAAGTACTGCTTGAGGAACCTGGAGTTGGTGGGAGGAGTTATGCGCTCACCATCCATAGTCACCAGGGAATACATGCCATTGGGATAGACCTTATGAACAATGAAAGTCCCCTCCCATTTGGGCTCCATCTTTGGTGGTTTCCCACTGGGAATCATCGATACTCTGAGAGCCAGCACCAGGTCACCTTGTAGGAAGGAGCGGAGGAGAACCTTCTTGTTGAAAGCTCGAGCCATCCTGCTCTGATGCCTTTCAAGGGTATGTAACGCGCGAAGCCTACTATCATCCAACACTTCCAATTTTTGCTAGACGGATTTCGACAACTCTATTTGGTGCTTGCTGGTCGTAGACCGCCGTGCGCAATGAGGGAAACTGGATCTCGATGGGCAGGACGGCCTCAGCTCCATACACCAGGGAATACAGAGTCACCTGGGTGGAGTTACGAGTCGTCGTACAATAAGCCCAAAGGGCGTTGGGGAGCATGTCCGGCCAACTTTTCTTATTCTGACCAACCATCTTATGCAGAATGTTATAGAGGGTTTTTTTAAACGCCTCGATCTATCCATTTGCATGTGCATGATAGCGGGAGGTGTGGTTAGAGAGAATGTTGTACTTTGCGTACAATTGCTTCAGCTCAGCTGCTCAGATGTTTGTTCTGTTATCCCTGAGGTTAGCATGAGGTACTCTAAATCGATTGATTATATTGGATCTCATGAATTCAGAGATATAATAGGCTTTGACTTTCTTGAGAGGGATTTCCTTTTCCCACATGGAGAAGAAATCCATAGCGGTCAAGATGAACCGACACTGGCGGGCCGTTACCAGCGGGTAAGGTCCTACAACATCCAACCACCAGACTGCAAAGGGCCAAGAATACATGGTAGTATGGAGAGGCTCTGGTGGCCGATGCACAAAGTTAGCATGAGATTCTCATGCGTGACACCTCTTGGCATACTCGATGCAGTCGTAGATCATGGAGCGCCAAGAGTATCCTAGCCTCCGAATCTGGTGGGACAACTTCGATCCGGCCTGGTGGGCGCCACGGGAACCAGCGTGCACTTCTTTCATGACCCATGGGATCTCGACTCCTTAAAGGAAAAAAAGTAGAACACCATCAAATCTGCGCATGTAAAGGAGCTACTAAAGACTAGAACCGCTCTGAAGGGTGAACTGCGGTGCGTGGTGCCGGATTCGCTCGCACTCAGCTAGGTCCGACGGAAGATTTCCGTGCTGGAGATATTCAACCAAGGGCGTCCTCCAGTCAGGAACAATCTCGATTATCACACCCGAAGCCCCCATGGATCCTAACATAGGGGAACCAGTGGTGAGATGGTTCAATCGCAGGCCACGATCGGCCTCTAGAATAATAGGAGCAATGACTCTTCGATGTGACACATGGATAATTAAGTCATCCTGCTCAGGCTCCGCCAGTGATGCAGCCAGGCTGGCCAAAGCATCTGATCGACTGTTCTGCGACCGGGGAATGTGAATGACCTCTGTACGGGAGGGGAACATAGCCATTAGACGAAGGGTGCACTCCAGTAATGGCACGAGTTCTGGATTCCTGACATCATAGTCACCATTGACATGCTTGATGACTAGCTTAGAGTCCCCTTTTACATACAGATGGGGTACGTCAATCTCGAGAGACAACTCGAGACCAGTGATGAGGGCATGATACTCTACCTCATTGTTGGTGCAACCTTCTGACAATAGGAATGAATACAGCAGAACGACTTGCTCTGGGGTGATGAAGACGACACCCAGGCCCACTCTATTGAGCCTAGGATCATTGAGCCTCCTACCGGTGGGGCTCCCAGAGGCACCTTCAAAGTGCATCTTCCAGCATGGGATGGCATGATGGACTGAGAGGATTGCCTCATCAGGAAAGCCTAGATCCAGTGGCTGGTCCGCGGAGGTTGGGTGGGTAGCTAAGAAGCCTACCAACGCCTGTCCTTTGACGGCCTTCTGAGGTATGAACCTAATGTCGAACTGCTGGTGGATCACCACCCAGCGCGCCAATCGGCCAGTCAACATAGGTCTGCTGAGGATGTATTTCAACGAGTCTACCTGAGAGACCAGCTATACCTCGTGGTGTTGAACATAGTGCTGCAATTTCTGCACAGAAAATACGAGCACCATGAAGCTCTTCTCAATGGGAGAATATCTAATTTTCATATCGAGGAGCATGCTGGTGAGTTAGTAGAGGCTATTCTTGGTTCCATCATTGTTCTTATGGGTGAGAAGTGCGCCGAGGGATCGCTCCAGGGCAGTCACATAAAGGACCAGTGGATTTTCGGAAATGGGTGGCATCAAGACCGGAGGTTGGAGCAGATAATACTTGATTTCCTCAAAAGCAATCTGACACTCTTTGTTACATTCCTAGGCAGCACCTTTCTTCATGAGCCGAGAAAAGGGCTTACACTTGCCGGCCAGATTCACAATGAATCGGCGTATATAGGCTAAGTGTCCTTGAAGACCTCTCAACTTTCGAATATTATTCGTGGGTGGAATCTGACTAATGACCTTGATTTTATCTGGGTCGATCTCGATGCCTTGGTACCTAACAACAAAGACAAGAAACTTTTCAGAGGTGACCCCGAAGGCACACTTCAACGAGTTCATCTTCAAGTGGTGAGAACGGAGGAAGCCGAACACATTCTCAAGGTCTTTGAGATGGTCCTGGCGCTAACGAGATTTAACCACCAGATCGTCCACGTAGCATTCCACCAGTGTCCCGAGAATCAGCTTGAATATGCGATGCATAGCCCGTTGATAGGTGGCACCCGCATTATTCAGGCCGAAGGGCATAACCTGGGAGCATAAAGTACCATGGGGGGCCCTGAAGGCAGTGAACTCTTCATCCTCAGGGGCCATCCGTATCTGACTGTACCTGAAGTACCCATCCATGAAGGGGAGGGCTTGGAACCCGGTCGTGGCATCGATCAAAAACTCTGTCACGGGAAGGGTAAAATCATCTTTCGGACAGTGGTGATTGAGATCGTGGAAGTCGATACAGACCCTGATATGCCCGTCTTCTTCCTGACTGGCACAATGATGGATAGCCACCTGGGGTACTTGAATTACTTGACGAAGTTGGATTTGATGAGCTTATCAAATTCGGCCTCAACCATGGCATTGTGAGAGGGGTGCATCTTCCGGGGAGGCTGCTTGAACCCGTGATGGTTTGTTGGAAGGCCAAGGCGGTGGACGACTACCTGGGGATCTAGCCCTGGAATCTCATCATAACTCCAGGAGAACACATCATGGTGCTGTCTGAGGAAGTCTACGTACTGTTTCCATTCCTCAGGGGGCATAGTGGCACTGACCAATGTGGGTCTCGAGTCCTCCTCGCTACCGAGGTTCACCTGCACTAACTCGTCAACCGTGGTGGGGACACCCTCCTCAAAGGTAGAAAGAGCATCTTCCACATCCTCCTCTCCACTTTTAGATGGACCATCCATGGGAGGAGCCGTTTCGGGGCTGCCAGACCCTAATGAGAAGCTTGTGCCGGCTTGGGCGGCAGAGGTCATCACGTCCGGAGAATCATGCACTGCGGAGACCATGGAGACAAAGCCGGTTGATCCAATACCATCTGGCCTTCAGCCCAAGGGGCCACACTTTATGACATCAAAAGAGTAGAGGCACGTTGGCTAGAGCCAGTCGATTCCGGACCGGAGAAACACACACGTATGACATACTTCGATTGCCATGAGCCTAACGTCCTGATATCGTCCAGGGGTAAGGGGCTCGGGGATCACTTAAGCCTGGTTGGTGTAAGATTATGAGGTGATTTCCCACCATAACTTGGACCCAAAAATATTCCCTCCTATAGTACTCAAAACAATTAAGCACTGCCCCATGTCGGGGGTCGTGGCCTCCAACTGATGGATTCGGAATACATATGCGTCTTCCAAACCTGCCCGGGGATCACTCGTGATAGTGGCGGGCTCAACCTCACCTGCAAGGATCTGCTTTTCCTTACTCTTGTAATAGTCAGCGTCCAGATAACGGGCTTCACAAGTGGAAAAAGTAGATGCATCTCCTCGGAGCATTCCCACTCGACCCTTAAGGGATTATTTGAGGCACTGGTGATATGATGAGGGGACCGCTGTGTGAAGGTAGAGCCACAGCCTTCCCATCAACGTGTTGTAGGCGGTGTCCTAAGAGACAACCATGAATTCGGTGTTGGCAATTAAGCCACCAAACTGAGTCTTCAAGTGAATCTTTCTGAGTGGAGTTTTCTTGGTCCTGGCATACCCCTGGATCCTGAGGTTAGAGGGAGTTAAATCATCGTCAGAAAACCCCAATATCTGTAGTGTCTGAGTTGGGATTAGGTTAATCTCGGAACCGGTGTCAACAAGATAGTGGCGGACTTCCACGCCATAGAACTGGATGGTGATGTACAATGGGCGAATGTACCCCTGTATGGGAAAGACTTCATCTTCACCATAAAGTGAGATAACCACCTGATATTTGGCATCCTCAATCAACTCGGTGTGGAAGGCTACTGTGGCCGCCACCTCCGTCTCAAACTGAAGGGGGATCCTTTGATCTTCGGAGAGCGCCTCATGCATTTCAGATGACAGACGAAGGGCCTCAAGGATAGAATCCCTTTTCGGAATGCCGACCAAGTGCTTCAAAACATCATACTTTCGAGCCAAACGTGAGCTTCTGCTTACAGAAGGCCACTCTGCGATTGGAGGCATGATGGGCCCTGCCGGCAGAATCGGTGACTGACTGGTACTAGGAACGTCTCGCTGTTCACTAGTCAAAGCCCAGGAGGTGGCTGCCATGCTAGAACCAGAAGGCTGTAGTTGGCCAATGGCAGGGCAGGGCTGGTCGTGACACGGCCGAGGTGGTCCCGCCTGATCCAGCAACACAAACGGTGGTGGAGGCGAACCTGTCGACAACGGGTGAGGGGGCCGCGTGTGTGAGCTCTATATCAGGCCTGCTGCCTAGTCTTAGTAGCGTGCACGGCCTGACTGGAGGTGATGACTGTCATGCCCCGACGATTCACATAGCCATGTCTCCATCGACGTTGGCGACGGCTGGGGACATTGGGAAGGTCCACCTGACTTTCCTCATCATCAGGAGTCAAAAAGGGATTTACCAACTCTACGGTGTTAACGGAAGCGTACCCCGGGATTTCACTCGAGGAGTCATCCACTACCGGACGAAGTCTCGGAGGGATCCCCATTTCTTGGGGAATAAAATCTCCAAGAGTGAGGGATGATAACGGCATTGGCATGGTGCATTGTTTCTTCTTGCACTGCTGCTTGCTCTTCTGGGAAGAGGTAGGCTGGGACGACGATGTCGAGGTGGTGCTCGCAGATTCTGAGGGCTTTGGCTGACTCCGGCGGGCACAGATGATGCCATGGGCACGGGTGACCATCATGCAGGACATCCAGTTGTTATAATTCAGGGACCCATGGTCGGAAACCTGTTTCCACTCATCCTCATTGCCACTTCTTCCATCTGATCTCATGAAGACACCTGCCACATGCGCCGGGGCTGGGCCCAACCTGACTATGATTTTCACAATCTGGTCTTGGAGCCAGTCCTTGAACACATAACATCATTGGATGGTGTGCCCCAGGGTCCAGTGATAAGGGCAGTAGTTAGGGTGATCAGTGAGACACGCCTCTTCTGGCTTCCAGCACTCGGGTAGTCGCACTATCCTCTGCTCCAAGGCGCCACGGAAATAACCGGGTACCTGGTCCTCGTAAAACGAGTAAGTACGATTCCCTCTGTCTGGAAACGGGGATCTTGGAGGCTGACCATGACCAGGGGCTGGAGGAGCATGCCAAGGAGGTGGATCCTGATTATCTCGCCTCAGTGGTGGCGGTGCGTTATGCGGAGGCACCCACCGATTTTGGGGCGGTCGCTGCTGGGCCGGAGGCTGTGCCTGTGGGGGTGGCCCCCTATGAGGCTACTGAGATACTCTTACTGGTAGCAACTCTAGATGTTTGGGGGCCTCTATCTGGGCCACAACAGAGGGTTCGGCTCTGGCAGCTCTCCTTTCAGGGATTACAGGAGGCAGCGGGCGTGCCTGACTGGCCTGTTGCAGGGCTTCTTAGAGGCGTTGAGCCTTGTCCTAGAAGTCCCAAAACCCTCTGGGGTAATTCTGAGTGATCAGAGAAGGAAACAACTCTACCTTGATGTTCCCTATGCACATTTTTAGTACTTTATCTTGAGTCAGTGGCATGTCAAGGGAGTACGTGAGCCCCTTCCACCGAGCGACGAAGTCCGCGACTCGCTCATCGGGCCTTTGCTTGCAGCTGAAGTGGTCTGCGATGTTCGTCATTCAGGTTGTGGAACTGAACTGGTAGAGGAATTGTCGGCGATGGTCCTCCCAGCTAGTCACATATCCGACGGGGAGCTGGCTTAACCAGACGAATGCTGGTCCTTCTAGTGTTTGAACGAACAAATAGAGCTTGGCAGCCTCCTACTGCGTCGGAGTCCCTAACATAGGCCCACACCTCGAGATGAAGTGAGCTAGGTGCTATGAGGGGTCCCCGGTCTCGTTAAAGGGGGCGAAAGTGGGGTTCCTAAATCCCAGGGAGGCCGACATGTCATCCACCCACGTTGGGTATGCCTTGCCGTCCAGTGGGATTGCCACCTGCCGAGTTTCCAGGGCCTCTAAGCGGGCAATGAGCGCTTCCATTAGATCATCCGAATGTGGATTCCTGTCCTGATGGGGATCTCTAACCACAAGCACATTTCTGGGCTCTTCAACATGGTAGGCACTCTCAACAGCTCATGGGGCGGCTGGCGGAGCGACTCTCGGGGCAGCGGGAGCATACAGAGCAGGGTCCCCCAGGTGATCCGGCCGCTCGGGAGGGTTCGGCGAAACATACCGCACCCTCATGCCATGGGCTCCGGCCTCTCCCCTATCGACGAACGCAACATGGTCGCGGTTTCCTGGAGGAATCTTGTCAATGGGTAGGTGCTCCTGCCCCTACGGTCCTGGCCTAGGGTTACCGTAGTCAGGCCGCCACTCTACAATGCATTCGACCAAGAGCTCATCAACTGGCCTCTTTTGCTCAGCAAGCTGTTGGCATAGCGTGGCCTTCTCGGGGTCATCCTCTGCCTTCTGTACCGAGGCAGATGGGTTGGTAAGCTTGAAATACCCTACATTCTCTTTACCCTTGCCGATGTTTCGGCTCAATGTTAAGGCTTCAGTGGGTGTAGGGAGACCTAGGAGGATCCTTTATTGGCGAGTCATCCTCCAAGATGGGTCCAGTAGTGGATTGTCCTCAGGGGGAGAGTCCCCCTAGAGGATCTCCACACCTTTTCCCTAATCTGAAAGGTCAGCCATGTTGACTGCCACTACCCTTGGCGACATTCCCTTGGGGCCTCCCAGTGAGTCGGGCTGTCGGTGGATCATACAGAAAATAAGGGCAGCGTACTGCCCCCATCCGCAGACGTCCGCGTGGGGGGTGGATTCCTCGATAACCTTGCGGAGTACTTGAAAACTCTAGACGCATTGTTGCTGGAGGGCCACGTGGTGGTCATGTGACTTAGGGTGCCGAACCGCGGGGAGCGTAGCCAGGTCGACCCGACGACACTACTCACTGATATCCTTGAGATGTGCTTGACTCCCAGGATAAGGTGCTAGATTATGGAGAATATGGGAGTGAGTCACCCAAAGAGTCTAGTGGAAATATTCAAACTCTCCCGGGGTGAGTGACTCTGGCATATCAAAATACGATCCTGCGACTGGCCAAAACTTCTCAGGGAAGTTGCCCACTGCGAGGACGGTCCAGAGGCTCCACGACTCTGGTTCGAGATCCGACCCTTGCTGCCCCTACTCATCAACCGAGAATGGTCGGGGATTTGGAAATGGCACGGAGGCAGGCTGCCGGGCCGGTGAGCTGGCCGGGGGGGGGGGGGGAATACGGCGAACAAGTTGATTGGCCGTCGATCCCTGAGTCATCCTCCAAGGGTTTCAGTGCCCTGACTCCCACGTCACGATAGGATGGGCTGGCAAACAGGCCTCCTGGCAGAGTATCGATGCTCGGCGAGGGTGTGTCGTGTCACGAATCTTTCGTCGGTCCCCAAAATAGTTCCCCACCCTCCCTGACTGAAGTGGAAGTTTCTTCCGGGGAGGCCAGTGATAACTGCGGGTTCGACCCCTGGGGGTATTCCAAGTCCTCATCCTCTTGGATATACCTTCGGAGGCAGGAGGGAATCATAAGAATCTCGCACTTGTAGAGTACGATACTGACGCGCCGCGTCCCCATCCCTACCCTCGAATCAAAGGGTTGGGGGGGGGAGGTTCCACCGTCGAGTCATACTCCGCCTCAGAGTCCGAGAAACGGACTGGTCTAATTTCCGTCCGGACTCCCCTGACATTCCTCTTACGGTGACGATATCCTGGCTTCCTTCCCCTGGGTGGCTCCTCAGGGTAAGGATGATTTCCGTCAAAGAGTCCCCTAGCAGCAATAGTGCTGGGGTAGAGGGGACTGAAGGCCGGGGTGCGAGGAGCACCGGGACATATGTCGAAAGGGACATGGGGGGGGGACCTCCATATGGGTGATCGACCAGATATGCAACGGCTCCATACTCGCGGCCAGCGGTAGGGGGAGTGACCTCATACCCAGTGCAATGGGCACTGGGAAGAGTCAAACACGGATCGTAGCTGTCGCAGAAAAGCCTTCGGCTTTCCAGATTAATGGCACAGAATGAGCCTTCATGGTGGGTGGCACTACAGCGGATAGGTCCACGGTGGCCATTGCCTGTGCATGCGACCAGGAGAGTCGACCCAACCTGCTTGCAGGGCGGTCGGGGCCTCGATCCTAGTCGGGCATGTGAATGCCCCTACTCAACATGTGCGGGGGTTTGGTAATAGGAGTCAGCCGCAGCTTGAGCCACATTGGTTGCTGACGTTGGTGCCCCATGATGGGTAACCTCTTCCTCTCACGCCCGACGCTGGCGTCGGGTTAGATGGGATGGATCCGGTATTGCAGGCATGACGATTGCCTGCTCCTCGGCCTGGGGAGTCGGGCAGCATCTCCAACGCAGCCTGGCGGGGCCTCTTTCCGTTAACCCGTGGGACGGGTCTCCGATCGGGCGAACCCAGTCATCCCCCACCTCATTGGCGTAGGGGAGGGATGTGTCAAGGCGCTCTGGGGATAGGCTGCAGAAGCGGTTGAATGTCAGAGTGGGGAGCGGCGGCTCCATGCGCGACCCTCGGGGGCGGCGACAATGGTGAGTCGTAGCCGCCTCTAGATCCAAATGCGCCATGCCCCTGGTGGGGATGATCCCTTCCTCATCATACCTACGAACTAGGTTTTTGATCACACTTCGCTGGATGATTTCTGATGGGGGGAGGGGGCGTGAGCACCCGGAAGTCGTAGCAATCGGAGCCGGAGTGACTATGGAAAAGGCCGGACCGTACGGGGTAGCCGCATTGGTACTGCCCCTGCCCCTGCGTCGGTGGGCAGGTGGAGATTGAGCTCAGGATGCAGTGATCTGATTCCTAGAAGTAGGGAGATGAACCCATTATTACTAACAGGAAAAGAAGTCGACAACCAATAGACCAACATCATTACGTCTTCCATGGCCGGTGAGAGGGATCCACGTTGACGATGTCGCATAACGGTGTTCTCAACATCCAGACTACCTCAACCCCTCGCGGGTTTCACGTCCCGGTAATAGGTACCCAGACCTGGTGACATGCTAATCTTCCGACACCCTAAACACTACCTGTCCCCATATTGGGGATAAGAGCTTCACGAAGGGTTCACCAGTGTCTGTTTCCGACGCTTTTACGTCGGGGCACGTGCGCGTGTCCGTCACGCATGGGAGGACACGCAGCTTGTTGCCCCGCATTCCCACTTTCCAAAGGTGGGCGGAATCCGTTCCTTGTTTAGGGAAGTCTGCTCCTTGATCGAAACTAGGATGATGGGATGTCGGTTCTTCCTTCCGTGCATTCCTCGTCGGAGCTCGTCACCTACTCCGGGTCTCCCTCATAGATTTAAGATAGGTTTTTAAAGCTCTTTCTTAGCGCCATATCTGCATGGACGCCAGTTAATTACGCTGCTTTCGTTGAGATGCTCAAAGGGGTCTTGTCAGGGCAGCAACCTTCGGTGAGGAGAATGGTCATGTTGGGGTGTCGTTGGCATGTCTTGACGTTGGGGATCGGCATGTCTGTCTTCTGTACCTTATCACAGGGATTCTCGAGGGTGTGGAAGCCCGAGGAATCCCACATTGAACACGGATAATTGTGTACCATCTAAGGTTTTCCTCAGATTCCCATGTTTAACACGGGGTATTCTGCGAGATTAACATCTTGCGGAGACAGATCAAACTGATCGGAACACTGAGAGTAGATCATATTGAAGAACCCCCTGGGGGGAACACCGATGTTGGGGCCAACACATGGGTGGATTCCTGGGTACTATGGAGTGGGATGGGGTGGCATGATCTCATCGGGATGTGGAGGCCCGAGTAAGGATCAGGATGGGTGATGGATTTACAGGCGTGAACCTCATGGAGGCTTCCTACATACCATGCGTTAGCAGGGATCAAAGTCCACATAGTTCAGGGAATATAGTTTAACGTTGTGCGGGACGACATACAGTTTAACATCATGCGGGAAAAAGTATACAATTTAATGTCATGCGGGACGAGATATAGTTTAACGTCATGCGGGACGAGGGATACAGTTTAACGTCATACTATACGAGATACAGTTTAAAATCATGTTGGACGAGATACAATTTAACATCCTGCCAAACAAGATACAGTTTAACGTCATGCGGGACGAGATACAGATTAACGTCATGCGGGACGAGGGATACAATTAAACGTCATGTGGGAGGAGGGATACAGTTTAACGTCATGCATGACGAGTTACAATTTAACATCATGCGGGACGAGGGAATTTGGGGCTAACGCTCTGAGGCAGCCCATGGTGTTGGCGAACCGACATGAAGAAGTCAGAATGGCTGGGTGGTGGTCTTGAACCTCGTGGAGGCTTCCTATGTACCATGCGTTAGCACAGATCAAAGACCACAAAGTTCGCTGGTATAGGGGTTACACTCAGAGGTGGCCCATAAAAGGATGTCATGGTCGATGCACCCTCTAAGCCCACGTGAGTCATGCTCGGGGTGAGAAACAACAGGAAGCAGGGACAAGATGATCATGTTGCAAAGGGTGCGTCTGTGAGAAACAAAAAGGTGCTTACGTGTTGAGCGGCCCAAAGAGGAAACAGGGGCTTACGTGTGGTTATCGGCCCTGGGTGTCAGGGCTTACTCCAGGATGGAGGCCCGTGGTGTGACAAAGCGCAGTGGGAATGGGACTCCACTGGCCTTGGAAGGGGGGAAGTACGGAGGTGCATGGGTGCAACCTTCCGTAAGAGAGGCTAGGGGCTTATGCTCTGAGGCAGCTCTTCCCCCGTGGACAAACACCACTCCGAAAAGGAGTATCTCATTCCATGTGAGGAAGATTCCATTACCATGGAGACGAGAGGCATAAAAAATGTCCGAGCTGGGGGGACCCTACATGAGAAGCATGGGGTCGGACCATAGTTTAACGTCATGTGTTAAGGACGAGGTTCTTAGCAGTTTAACGTCCTGCTGCTTGGACAAGGTGGGTTCGCTCCACACCCCTAGGGCTTACATGCCCAACACCCTATACCCTTTGTGGGAGGGAAGGCATTTTCAAGGCCGTAGTGAAGGGGGGCAGTATGGTGAACCATTGAGGGGTCCACGTTAGCATGGCTATGCAAAGAAGCAATAGCCATTAGCATGCCTATGCGGAGAAGCATAAGGAAAAGCAACACAACGGGAAACACCTCCCAAGGGACCTTGAGGTTACTTCATATGACCCTGGAAGGCTGTATGGGAAAACAACGCATTGCACGCATGCCCGGAAGGAAAGACATCAGGTGCCGGCGTGGAAAGGCAGCCAAGGGGCGTCAAGGTGATGGGGTCATGGGTGCTGCGCACAAAAAGAAGGTTTGTGCGCAAAACACCGGGATGGCGCGCAATAGGACTAGAGGATTGCGCGAAGACGTGATTGTGTGCACAGGATGGGGATTGCGTACACAGGGTAAAGATTGCGTGCAAGGGAGGAATCTGGAGGAGTGAGCGAAATCACTTAAGCCAGTGGAGTTGCGCACAAAGGTGAACCCCGGGGCAAGGTTGCATGAAAAGGGGAATTACATGGAAGTCATCTTGCGCGCGGGGGAGTCTGAATTGCACGCACAGGAGCCGTTCTGAATTCCGAAACCCCCAAACCATCAGGGTTCGCCTTCTATTTATAGGCATCAACCAGCATGGAATCCAGGCAGCGCACGAAATCTTCCGCGTCGGGAACCGTCAGTGCGCAAAGCTTCACCGCGCGGAACCGGGGCGCGCAAAATTACGCGCGCCATCGGCTTGATTACGAAAATTCTAGGAATGCTTCATGAACAACTAATTATATCGCAGAAGTCCTCCTTAATTTTACACACCACTTCCCGGGCCTCCGAACCATGCCTTTGATTCCGAATATGACTTCTCTTTGTCATTTTGAAACTTCCTCTAGGAGTTACGGACTTTTTCGACGTCTACAAGCACCCAACACAGAGGTTCTACCCATGTTCGGCCTGACCAGTAAGAGGACCTTCCACATACTGATGTTGCTAGAGGGAACAATAATGGAGGCCCTAACCATGCTCCTGCTAGTGTCAATGTATGTCCTACCTACTCCAGCACTATCCATAGAGGTTCTCTTATGTCCCCTTCGATATTTTCCCAGGTGCTCCTCACACCCCGGCTTACTCAGGTGGAAACCCTCTCCACCCCAACACTAGTACGACCAAAGGACCTCCTCATACTGGAAATATACCCTTCCCTGAAGAACCATCCCAGGGTAGGAAGGTGAGTCATCACCAGTATAAAAAGAGTGCTGAAAAGATTCAGACTAAGATCAAACCGTTCCGCTTCTCGGATTCCGAAGAAGAGTACGACACTGTGATGAAACCCTCCAATCGGTCCTCTATGTCAAGGGTTTGGGAAAGAACGAGGCACATCAGCCTTGTGATCCCAGAAAGAGAAATCCATCGGACTCCTGCCTCCCTCTATAGGTATATCCAAGCGAATGAAAAACTGGCATGTCCCCAGGGACAGACCACACAGTCACCACTGTCATCACCAGAAGCACCCTCTACCTCGACTAGAGATCACAGAGAGTTGTTTTGGGGATCAATGGCGGAAGAGCCATGACATAGCCACCCCCTAGAGGATGATAATGTTGTGCCAGAAACCCTGGTCACCATTCCATATTTTTCTGACACAACGGCCAGGTCGCTACACTCCTCAGAGGACAGCTCGAGATTTGGTGGCCAGTCAGCCCCCTCACTGTATTATCCACTGGCCAGCTTGCCAGCCCAACGAGTTTCTTCAATACCGTTTCCGGTCCCTTAGTTGCCTCCAGTTGATGGGTGGTGAAATGAAGGGATAGAACCTGAATCTGATCCTAGGAGCTTATGGAAGATCCTCACAGTAGACCACTTCCGTGAGAAATTTTGGCCGGCTGTAGCGCATAATTTGTTGCGCCGGAATCCCTCACCCCAAAGGATGTTGAGTGTTTTTTCCAGACCCTATGGGAGACTCACTTCTGTCTTCGTCATCAGAAAGTGACTTATCCAATGATATAAGCACACTTTGAGGACATCGATAAACAATATCATCTTGTTGATCTGGCTGCACTCCCCGTGGCCCAATGCCCCTGAGTCACCAGGTCGCCATAAAGCCCTCCAGTAAGGATGCATCCAGAGTTTTGAAGTTACATCACAAGATCATCAAGTAGGCTTCTCCCCACGTGCAGATCTGTGGTTGGGGGCAGTATACATCCATACTCTGCAGTCCTATCAAGCGGCAGCCCAACCTACCATGTGATACTGAGGACATGCCCCAGGTAAGATTCACTGTCAACATGGTCAGCCTCTCAGAATAGTATAATGAGTTAGAAATCCTTGATAGGGACCTTCCCCATGAGGGTGTACCCCCACTATTGGATCCATCAGGAAGGGTTACTCGTCAAAAGAGAAATATGCTAGGTCTCCCTCCGCCCACAAAAGCATTAGTCCTCAGCCAGAATCTCAGTAAGGGTAAGGAGCACCTCGGAGCCACCAAAAAGTCCAACCCATCCGCCTCTGTGCATATGATAGAGGAAGATTTTGAAAAGGTTGTGCTGCATAAGTAGTTCGCCAAACAGAAAAAGTTGTTCGACGACCTCCTGGATGAATGCAACGTAGAACAACGGCTGAACAACGGTGATCCTCATCCAGGACAGCAGGGCCAGAAACAACTTCCCCTTGGCAAGCTACCCCTGGGTAACCCTGATTATCAGTCTCATATAGGCAAGGTTGATGCCAATGCCTACAACAAGAAGGCGTGATACATATCTCTAAATCCTCCTGAGAGGTGTAACAACCTCCGAAACCCAACTTGGGCTCCCCCAACTGCCCTACTGGTTGTTCTACCAGCTGCTCCATGAGCTTCAGAGCCCGCTTACCATTTTGAAGAACCTGACAATGCACTAGTGGTCAGGGATCCCCAACAAGACTGGGACCCCCACCTAGATGATCCAATAGTGGCACTCATTTCTCACCTCGAGGCATTGGAAACCTGACAGGTGGCACTCCCACCTGATGGCAAGCCATATCCAGCATGGGTGGATGATATGCCAGCACCCCCAGGTTTTGGGAGTCCAACCTTTTCCCCCTTTAACGGTAAAGGGGACCCACCACATCACTTGGCCCACTTCATCTCAAGGTGTGGGACCATGTTGCGTACTCCAGCACAGTAGGAAGCCACCAAAGTTCAATTATTTGTGTAGACATTGGAGGGAATGGTGTTCTTCTGGTACAACCAGCTCCCCATCGAGGTAATAGCCGGTTGGGAAGACCTGCGGAGGAAATTCCTCTATCAATTCAGTTCTACCACCCAGAAGAAGACTATCTTAGACCTCTTCAAATGCAAATAGAGGCCTGATGACTGTGCTACAGACTTTGTTGCCCGGTGTAAAGGAATCACTTACTCTCTCGACATGCCACTGACTCATGTGAAGCTACTGATGATGTGCGTAGGGAACATAAAGACTGAACTGGTTCCCTCATTGATAACCCAAAACTACACAGGGTGATTCTGAGACTTCTCTGATAAGGCCCAGAACCTAGAGGAAGCACTACAACAGGCTTTCCAGGCACTTCTGTTGCTTCATGTAATTCCTATAAGAAGGGCCGCCGGAGTCGTGCCCACCGTAGTGGCCCAAAAAAAGGCTCCCAAGAAACTAGAATTACTACCAATTGCACCGACTCCGAAGCCTCGCAGAGGCCCTTCACCTGAGGTGTAGCCTCCGACCGAACAACACCCACCTCCGAATTGGTAGGTTCCCCCACATAATCTACCACCGCCTTGGTGAGATAACAAGGCGCCACCACCTCAACAGGCTCCTCCAACCCCTCGATAGGGTCAGGCTCTAAGGGCCCCATTTCCAGATAGAAGAAACCCGACCTACACATTGACCAAGTCTTAGGTCCTTGGTTACTTCTACATCGCCTGGGAGAATAGGATTATATGGTTTCCTGAGTGCAGAAGGTCGGAAGAGGAAAATTACACTAATCTCCCCAACTATTACCCTTATCACCAAATCCTAGGGAACACCCTCAAGAAATGATATGTGTTCAAGGAATGGCTCTAAGACCCGTTAGACAACAACATAGTCCGGTTGGGACCTGCCTTGGCACAGGTAACCTGCATCTTCATAAGACCGGACAATAGTAGTGATAGTGTGGGCGAGTGGCAGCATGTTTCTAACCACAGGTTCCAGAGGTATGACGACTGGATGGCTCGCAAAATAGTTTCCCATTCCCATGGTGTCATCCATGCACACCATAACCAGATAAAGCATTCAGAAGCCACATCCACTACTTCTGCATTGTCATCTCATCTTTCCTCTTCCCAGAAGAGTAAGAATTGGCGGTGCAAGGGGAAGCAATGCGCCCCACCGATGCCATCGTCGTCTTGAACTCTCGGCAACTTCATGCCCCCAAAGATGGTGATTCCCCCAAAAATACACCCAGTAGTGGATGAATCTTCAAATTATAGTCAAGGGTATGCTTTGATTAACACTGTAGAGTTGGTAAACCCTTACATGACTTCCGATGATGGGGATCGACTGGTGAATCTTCCCAATGTCCATAACTGACGCCAGCGTCGGCAGAGCCGTGGTTATATGGGTCATAGAGGCACATCAGTTAAAACCACCATCTAGGCTGTGCATGCGACTGAAACCAGAAAATAGGCACAATGCTGAGCTCAGAAAATGCAGCCTTCCCATCTGGTGAAATCTGGTCCACCTTCGCCGCTGTTCGTGCTGCTAGATCTGGCAGAGCCACCCAGACCTCGTGGTGATTAGGCACACTTCCCCACGGACCAATTTTAGTCATCATGTTTCCCTCAAGAAGTCACTCCACATACTTTGACTAGTGAGCAACGAGACATTCCTAGCACCAGTCAGCCGTCGATCCAACCGGTAGGGTCCATCATTCCTCCTGTCATAGAGAAACCCCCTGTAAGAAGAAGCTCACGCCTGTCATGGAAGTACGATGTCCTTAAACATCTTTCCAGCATCCCAGCAAGACTCTCCATGCTTGAGAATCTTCTCCTATCGTCATATATGCATGAGGCCCTTGCAGATGCTTTAAGAAACCCCCTCTTGTTTGATACGGAAGTAGCATCTGAAAAATCCTTCCATGCTGAGGCAATTGAGAATGACGAATGTCAGGCCATTATCTCATTCACTGGAGAGGATGAGGGCTTTCCCATACAAGGGCACATTCGCCTGCTTTAAATCATCATCTAGTTCAATAGAATGGAGGTCCGTCGTTGTCTTTTTGACATGGGCTCTGGGATCAACCTAATCTCGACTTGGACACTGTGAAAACTGGGGTTGTCTGAAGATGATCTGAGCCCCTTTGACCTAAGAATCTAGGGTTATGATAGGACCGAACAGACACCAGTTGGAACGATCCTCTTGAAGACCCAATTCGGTGGCCTAGTTGCCAGCACCGAGTATTTGTTTTTCTCTCAGGATACCAACTACAATGCATTGATGAGAAGACCATGACACCACCTACACGTGGTAGTTCTCTCATCTTATCACCAGTGCCTTAAGTAATCCATCAATGGTCGGGTGAGCATGCTTCAAGGTGACACATCTCCCTTTGTCTCATGTGAAGCCTGCTATCTGGATGCCGACTACTATAAGATCCCAGAAATGAAGATTCAGACAAACGAGGTCGATCATTCCACGACTACGACCGACCTGTAGACATATCTAAATGATGCCTACATCTTTTCAATCCATCAGATAGAGGCCAAAACCCCCAATATGGGGAAATGTTTTGTTGACTCCGGGACAATAGGAAACCACATTTCTAGATCCAAACGACATCAGAAGATCACCTCATATTCTTATACGAGTCATGCCTTGGTGATCCCTAAGCCCCTACTACCATAAGTTATCGGTATGTCTGCCCCATGGAAACAACAGTGCATCATACATGCCTGTTTTTTCGAGCTATGATAAACCAGCTCAAGACGACATGCCTCTACTAATTTGATATCATCCAGCGTGGCCCCTTCATCCAAAGACTAGATGTTATTGGGTAAAAAAACCTTCATCGCTATGGTTTCTGTAGCATAGGATTCCTCTGACATAGTATCCATTACCACTCAGGCTGGTACCAACCTCCCATCAGGGCCTGTCGACTTGGAAGAATCTCCTCCCACTGAGGATCCCTCCTCCATAAGTGGAGAAGAGGATTTAGAGGATTATCCCACTACCTTTTAAGAGGGTGTCTCCGCTACAGCCGAAAAATTTGTACAGGTGAACCTCGATAGGGAGGTGGACTCGAGACCCATATTGATCAGTGCCGCTGTGCCCCCGAGGAGCAATAGTGGTATGTGGACTTCATTAAAGAGAATTGTGATGTGTTTGCCTAGAGTTACAATGAGATTCCAAGACTGGATCCTCAGGTATCTGTCCACTGCCTCGGTCTTCTGCCAAATCACCATAGGTTCAAGCAGCCTCCTAGAAAGATGCAGCCTTCTCTCGATGCCATGGTTGAGGCCGAAGATGACAAGCTCATCAAAGCTAGTTTCATCATGGAGGTCCAATACCCAAAGTGGATAGCTGAAATTATGCAAGTTAGGAAGAAGAATGAACAAATCAGATTTTTCATTGAGTTATGAGACCTCAACTGCCACTGTCTTAAGGATGATTTTCCCCTTCCCATGATGAAACTCTTGATTGATGCCATGGCTGGGTTCTAAGCCCTCTTTTTCATGGATGGGTACTCCGGGTACAACCAAATTCGAATGGACCCTGAGGACGAGGATTCAACATCCTTCAAGGTGCCACAAGGTACTTTCTATTACAAAGTCATTCCCTTACGTTTAAATAATGCGGGTGCCACCTATCGGGGGCCCATTCATCACATATTTAAGACAATCCTTTGAACATTGGTGGAATGTTATGTTGTCAATCTGGTGGTCAAATCTCTCCATCTCTAGAACCTTCTAAAAGACCTTGATAATGTGTTCGGCTTCCTCCATTTTTGGAACCTGAAGATGAACCCCTTGAACTGTGCCTTCGAGGTCACCTTTGGGATGTTCCTCGGCTTTGTAGTGAGATATTGGGGCATCGAGGCTAACCTAGAGGAGATCAAGGCCATCATCTAGATGTCTCCCCCGTGAGAAATTCGGGAACTTCAGGGCTTCCAAGGCCACTTGGCCTACATATGCTGATTCATTGCGACTTTGGATAACAAATGTAAGAACTTTTCTCAGCATAGGAAGAAAGGCATCACCTATGAATGGGATGAAGAGTGCCATGCCATGTTCGAGGAAATCATGAAATATCTGCTCCAGCCTCCAGTCTTGATGCCACCTATCTCCAGAAATCCACTGGTCCTTTATGTGACCACCCTGGAAGGATTTCTCAGTTCCCTTCTCACCCAGAAGAACAATGAGGGGATAGAGAATATCCTTTACTACCTCAGCCACATGATCATTGATACGGAGATCAGATACTCCCCCATTGAGATGACCTTCCTTGCACTTATATTAATAGTACAGAAATTGTGACATTACTTACAGCACCAGGAGGTACAGCTGGTGTCTTGTGTAGATCCAATGAAGTACATTCTGAACCGCCCCATGTTGACAGGCCGTCTAGCTCGGTGGACAGTGATTCTTCAGCAGTTTGTTATCAGGTTCGTACCTTAGAAGGCTATCATAGGACATGCATTGGAATATTTCCTTGCTACCCATCCAACCTCCGCAGACCAGTATCTAGACATGGATCTACCTAAAAAGGCAATCCTCTTGGTAGATAAGGCCATCCCGTGCTGGAAAATGCACTTCGATGGCGCCTCCCAGAGCCCCATTGACTGGAGGCTCAATGATCCCAAACTCAACAGAGTAGGCTTGGGTATCACGTTCATTACCCTAGAACAATCCATTCTATTGTATTCATTTCTATTGTCAGAAGGCTGCACCAACAATGAGGCAGAGTATCAGGCTCTCATCACTGCCATCGAGCTGGCCCTCGAGATTGATGTGCCCCTTTTACATGTTAAAGGGGACTCCGAATTAGTCATCAAGTATATCAATGGTGATTATATCATCAGAAAGCCATATCTCATACCATTTTTGGAACGTACTCTCTAGATAATATCCCAGTTCCCATCCCATCCAGAGGTCACCCATGTCCCTCGGACACACAATGGTATAGAAGATGCCTTGGCAGGCCTTGCTGCATCACTTGCAGAGCCCGAGCAGGATGACCTGATTATCCACGTGGCACAATGGAGAGTCATTTCTCACTTCTCCCCAGATGATGATGACATCCCACATGTAAGCCATATTAATATCGGCACCTCCATGTTAGGACCCACAGGTCCCCCGGATATAGGGATCAAAGTGACTCCAGTTTGGAGGATACCCTTGGTTGAATACCTCTAATACAGTAATGTCCCAATAGATCAGGCTGAGCATGAGCGAATCCGATGTTTTTCACTACAGTTTACCCTCCAAAGTGGTCCTTGTCTTGAGAAGATCCTCTATAAGTTTGGATTCGATGGTGTTCTCCTCCGTTGCATCCAAGTAGTCAAGAATTCTCAGGTCATGCAGGAGGTTCATGCTGGTTCCTACGGTGCCCACCATACAGGGCCGAAGCTATCCCATCAGATCCAAAGACTGGGTTTTTTGGACCTCCATGATCTATGACTACATCGGGTTCGCCAAGATGTGACATGCATGTCATGTTCATGCTAACTTCATGCATCGGCCACCAGAGCCTCTCCACACTACCAAGTACTCTTGGCCCTTCGCAGTTTGGGGACTTGATGTCGTGGGACTATATCCACTAGCGACAGCTCGCCAATGTAGGTTCATCTAGACCACTACAAGTTTATTTTCAAAGTGCGCAGAATCAGTTCCACTCAAGGAGGTCAAGGCCCAATCTATCGTTGACTTTGTGAGCTCTAATATCATCTACCAATTTGGAGTCCCTCACGCTGTCCTTAATGATAATGACACTAAATTCTAAGCATATTAGCTGAAGAAATTGTACGCCAAGTAAAACATCCATTGTAACCATACATCCTGCAAACAAGTGCAAGAGAATGGGTAGATCGAGGTGTTCAATAAGACCCTCTCTAACATATTGCAGAAAATGGTTGGTCAGAATAAGAAGAGTTGGCCGGAAAAGCTCCCCAACGCCCTCTGGGATTACTAGAAAATGGCGCGTAATTCCACCCAACTGACTCCATATTCCCTGGTGTACTGATCTAAGGTCGTCCTACCCATAAAGATTCAGTTGCCTTTATTATGAAAAACGGTCTATGACTAGAAGACACCAGAAAAGGTAAATGAAATCAGTCTGGCTGAGCTTGAAGCACTCGACGAGAACAGGCTTCGTGCCCTGCACAATCTGGAAAGGCACCAGAACAAGATGGCCAGAACTTTGAACAAAAAATTTCACCTCTGCTCCTTCTTTCAAGGCGACTTGGTACTGGCCCTCAGGACACCAATGATACCTGGCAGGAAACCACCCAAGTTGGAACCCAAATGGGAAGGACCTTTCATTTTACACAAGGTCTACCCCAATGGTGCATACTCTTTGGTGACCATAGATGGTGAGCGTATAACTCCTCCCACCAATGCCAAGTTCCTCAAGAGATACTCTACATGAGCCACAAGGTCCTGCATGATCGTAATATATTTGGTCTTCCATGACCTTCAACTGCACCTCGTCCTACAAGACGCTAAACTCTTAGGTCTTGAATGACCCTAAACTTCTTAAGTCCCACATGAACTTAAACTATATTGGGTCCAGCAAGACCTTAAATTTCTATGTCCTACACTACATTAAACTATACATCCTACCACAGGATGCTAAACTGCATCTTCAAGAACTACGTTTTCCTTGATTCCCATACGCGTGGGATGCATAGGAACGCTCAGACGTTATATCTTGAGTCCATCCCCAAACTCTTTTCTTTGACTATTCCCTCTAGGTATAGTTCTTCTAGAGGGCCATGGTGTAGTGCATGCTTTATCAGACCCCACTCATGTCAGGAGTATGAGGGTCGCACCATGTGCTTCCTTCTCATTCTTCTATTATCCCACGTCCTCACCGCACGATGCTAAACTGCATGGTCTTCTATAACTACATGTATCTTTGTTCATATATTTATGGGATATGTAGGACCGGCCAGAAATTTTGTCTGTTGTCCCAGCCCAAACTTCAGAATCTCCCCTTGGGTCCCTCGACCCTCGGGCACATCGACCCTTTTTGGTGCCTTGACCCTTTTGTCCCCTTGGCTCGAGCCCTCATTTGGGAGTGTACGATGTGATCCAGACTCCATGTCCTGATTCACGTTGGGCTATTTTGCCACACCCCACACATTCCCGTGAGACATTCAGACCACCATATCGTCCCTTCCACGAACGTAGGCCCCTCCATGTCTTCCGAGCCCCATCATTTAGGTTTCCATTATATTTCTTATGCAAAAGGACCCCCGAATGGCATAGATATTTAGACTAAGGGTTATCCTACCATTTCAGGACAACGTCCCCAAATATTTGAGAGAAAAATTGGTACAAGTCCCATGTTGCAAATACATTCAACAGTTGACGCCCAATTGGTTGCATGTGTCATGCAAGGGAGGGGGAGGGACACTGTGTAGTGATTTTGGTCAACATCTATCCTTTATCATTGTTTCCACCCAGTGGTCTTCCATAGGCAGGATTATTCATCCTTTTCATTTAGTTGTCCCATACATATGACATTAAACTAGGAATCCATGGACCGAGATCTATGACTTTAATCAAAGATCACTATCGTCCTCCCGACAAGACGTTAAACTGTAAGCTAGCTGTGATCTTCTTTTTGCAGCCCAGCCTCAAGTCCCTCAACCTTCCTGGGACCTGGGCCCGCGGTTTCACTTAGAGCTGTACAGTGTGGTATGGGATTATGTCCTCATTCACGTCAGGTTACTCGTTGTTATGTACACATCCCTCATTGGGATATCATGCACTTACTCCATGTCCTTTCCGCAAGACATTAAACTTCATGACACCTTCCAGAACTACATGTGGCTTGATTCCCATCCGTATGGGATATGTAGGACCACCCAGACATTTTATCTGCTGGCCCATCCCCATCTCATAGAAATACCCTATTCACCTTGGCCCCATGTCCTGCACTTTCCCAGGGAGAGGAGTATATGGTGTTGTATGGGACTATGTCCTCATTCACGTCGGGTTTGTAACAACCATGACATGTACCCCTTTCTCTTGAGATTTCTCTACCCTCTTGTTCTATACTCATATTTTATAATTGGCTATTCTCAAGTTGATCCCCTCAACCCTCTATGGAGATTCACCAATGTGCCAAAGAGTACTCTGGTTCAGCACCTAGAGTGTTAGACTTTACCCGGACATGCTCCCACCCACCTTCCAAGCTTCGTGGTCCCCTTTACTTTGGCTTCCATCATCTTTCAAAACCGAAAGGACCCCCGAATGTCATGGATGCTCGGCCCAAGGGCCCTCCTACCATTACAGGCCAACATCCTCGAGGGTCTCAAACAAAAAACTGATACAATTCACACATTGCGAATACGGTCAGCGGTCGATGCTCATTTTTTGTTCCCATTTCGGGTCACATGATATGGATACTATTTTTAGAACATGGTCAATAGTTATCCTACATTGTCACACCAGCCCCATAAAGCCCAAAATATTCATCACATGATTCACACCACTTTCAACCCCATCATTTCTGAGTGGGATCTCGACACTCCGGGTTCCATCCCTTAGTGCACATTCTCACATTAGGAGTACAGAGCCACGACACGGCATTCTTCAGGGCTCCACACAAATTTACCCTTTAAGCACATTCCATGTATTGAAAGGATCTCATCCTCCCTTGTTTCCAACACTGAGTTCAACTCACGTAGGCTTAGGTATTGGATTGAGGTTTGTGCATATTTGGAAGGATTCTGCTTGTCAATGGTCAGAGATCTAAGACAATAAACTATGATTTTTTTTCTAGAACTATGTACTGCTTGATTCCCATTTTCATGGGATACGTCGGAATGCCTAGATGCCTTGTCTTCGCATTTAGCTGAAGTTCCACTAACTTATTTCTTCTATTCGGCCTTTAGGGATTTAACTCTTATGGGACTGCGTGGTGTGGTATGGGATTATGTCCTCATTCATGTCGGTTTTTCATTAGCCGCACCATGTATGCCCCTTCCTAGTATTTAGTCCCTCCTACTTGTTGTCATGCATGATGTTAAAGGGCACCTAAAAGAACAACATGTGGCTTGATTCCCCTCCTCATAGGATATGTAGGAATACCTGTACATCTCTTTTCCGAGTCCAGACCAATTGGGAACTAATTTCCCCTACTCTGTTTCCTCTAATTATTCCAGGCCCCTCGGCCTAAGGTTTCTCACATGGAATCGTGTGTGGTGTGATGTGGACCAGGTCCTCATTCATGTCGAGTATATTTTACCACACCGTGCATATTCCCCTATTGAGCCTCATCTCTCCTATATATGTCTAGGCCATATGACGTTAATATATGTCACATAGTCCCATCACATGACTCTAAACTGTGACATTATCATCCTGGCCGGACGAAAAAAAATGGCAATGCGTCGTGGTGTCCCCACTCGAGGAGACATCATGTTTGGTATCAGTAACACACCATACCATTTTTGAATGCCTGCATACGGCTTGATTCTTGTGTAAATTCTTGGACTTTTTTTCTTATGTCCATCGCCTCGCAAAAAACAACACCATTCATCCTAAAGGACAAACAAGATATATCAAATACCGCTCCTTTCGGTGTGAGGGCTCGACCCATGAAACCTTATTATCCTTGGAACTGGTATCTTACCGTTCCAAATTCTATAATTATGTATGGATTGATCCCCATCCTCATGGGGTATGTAGTAATGGTCGTTCACCTTGTCCTGGGCCAATCCTAGCCTTTGTTTTTGGTCCCTCGACCTGAAACCTCCCCCAGGAAGCGCATGGTGATCCGGACTCCAAGTCCTCATTCATGTCGAGCTGTGCAATTGCATCACCGTGTGTCTCCCTCATTTCCTACCATTCATGGTACGAACCCAATGACCATAAACTAAGACCACTCCACGTACTTGCGACAAGATGTCAAACTGCCCGAAATTATCTATAACTACGTTTGGCTTGATTCCCATCCTCATGGGATATGTAGAAACACTCAGACATTTTTGTCTATGGGTCCAGCCACAAAAATCTAAAATCCTACCTCTCTGTTTCGGCCCCTTGGAACGAAATCATTTGGGAACATGTGATGTGGAGAGTACCTCTTAGGTTCCCATTCAAGTCAGGTTTTTCAATAGTTGCACCATGCGCTTCCCAAGCCTTTTCCCAGCGTGGTCCGGGTTCTATGACCCAAAACTAATATTTACCCATGGGAACTACCCGTCAGGTTTGGCTATTTCACCACCTTGCGCATAGTCCATTAAATCAAGAACACCTTAATGGTCCACCCAAGGACCTAAAGTCGAAAGAATGTGACTCCAGGAAACTTTTCCTTAGGAAGGTATTCGACTCCCTCCATCTAATATATCTCATTTTCATACTCAGATGTGTTTTGACAAAGAGCCCGAAGTGTGGAATTTTCACTGGGACATTCCCCTCATTCCATGTCTAAGCTTCGTGAGCCCATTATTTGGATCCTCATCCTATTAAACATCCAAAGGGACCCCCCTTCATGGCCTAGTCTCATGCCGCCTCATCACACCTACTGTCTCAGGCCAACGTCCCTAATGACCTCAGAAAACATTTGTTACAGGTCCCGTGTTTCAAACATGGTTAGTGGTCGACCCTCATCTGTCTATCCCCATATCAGGCTAACACGATTAGGATGTTGTGTTTCAAAAACGGTCTATATCCATCCCCTATCATCATGCCACCATCATTGTGGTCCATATTGTTAGCATCATGATTCACATATTTCCACTTCCTTACGTTCAAGTGGAATTCCGACATACTTGGATTTACTTCTTCGTGTGTCTAGGTGTGCTACATGGACGTGTTAGCATGATTGGGACATCATTAAACTAATGTCCCTTTGCCCATAAAATGTTCCTTCCTATGTCTGGAAATTCCCACCACTACTTATTGTTTCCCACATCAAGCATTACTCACGTGGGCTTAGTAGTTTTTGTAGGATGTGTACTGGCGCACCCATGTCGTTCATCGTCCTACATGACATTAAAATGCACTCTCAGAACTACGTATGGCTGGATTACCATCCTAATGGGGTACGTAGGAATGCCTGACCACTTTTCTTCAGGCCTAGCCTAATTTTCACTTTTGGTCCCTCAACTCGAAAAACTTCATCTGGGGATATATGGTGTGGTATGGGACTATGTCCTCTTTTACGTTAGGTTTATAGATACTTCCCCACATAGTTCCTTCCTAGGATCTTCCTTTTCAGTCCTCATCCTACTTTATGATGTAAAACTATAGATCATTTCAGGTCCTTATTAGAGAGTTCATGTTAAGAATTGTGTTTGATTTCTGATCAGACTGATGCGCCCACCCAATGTGTTCTCACCACAGTGGCGTAATTTCAAGAGTATTGTACTCTATTCGAACAACCCATAACTCCACCAGGCATGCTTTACATGCCCCTTATTCGGACCCTCATCCTTTTCACGTCTAAAGGAACCCCCTAATGGTATGGATGCTCGGCCTATGGCTCGACTAATGTCCTGGGCTAATGTTCCTTAAGACTAATGGATAACGTTTCGAGTCAGGTCCTGTGTTTCGAATATGGCCAGCATTTGGACCTCATTTGTTATCCCCATATCAGGATAACACAATTCGGATACTGTTTTTCATACATGTTCAATAGTTATCCTTCATTTTCATGCCACCCCCATAGTGTTCCATATCTGGGGTATTGTAATTCAAACTTCCCACTCCCCTATGTTTGGATTAACTCCAACGCCCCAGGTGTTACCCCTCTTGTGCACATGATCACTATGGGAAAATGGAAATTTGGTTGTTCTGACGTCTCCCCCCTCCAGCCAGGCCTTTTCCCATTTCTTTCTAAGAATCCAGATTGGTTGTCCAAGCCCCTGGATACCTGAAGTTTGGTTTGCACTCCCATGTTTGAATGGAGTAATAAGGTGGTCACCCCTTGTTTCTCACATTGGGCTCGACCCACGTGAGCTTAGGGAATGATCGCTGGATTCCCCATGAATGTTACAAGGATGCAATAAACCAACAAAAATAACAAAACTCATGCATGCAGTTGGAATAAAACAATCAAAATATGAAATTACGTTGAAAAGTTATGTGCATTACAACACCTAAGGATCAAACCCTCCCATGGCTAGGTTGACCCCATCAAAAGAGCATTGAAGCTCCGCCACCCTATGGCTTGTGCCATCTAGGATTTGATGCCGCCTATTTAGCTCCCACTCTTCCTCAGTGGTGATTGGGCACAACACATCAGCCGCAACCCGGTCCTGCTCCACGCCAGTCCGGATGACGACAATCTCTTCGGAGGATCGTTCCAGACACTCTTTAGACTCTGCCAGCTGGTAATTCAATCACAACACCAGCTCAGATTGCACATTGAGGGAGGTTGAGTTCTCATCTGCTCGGCTTTGTAGCCGCTGAACCTTATTTTCATCTTTCTGAAGCCTTTTGATGTTCACTGCTTTCCTCCACTGTCAGCCCACACCAAGGCCACGTTCATAATCCCGAATCTTCTCTGACATAAGATCTCAAATGAGCATATGAGGATTTTGGGCATCGACTCTTCCATCACACATCTCATATAGCCCTGAGGGAAGTATATCCATCTCATCCATCCATAGTGCCTGGGGGTGTCATCAATGAAGTGCTTGATCGGGTTCCATGATCGGAGACAAACTATTTTTTTGTCCTCTTCATTAAACGTTGTCTCATCCCAGTCGTCAAGGTTGATAGGATCATATGTGGGGAATGCCCTCAGGAACTCATCAGTAGGGTCCGTATCTGGTTTTTGGTCAGGCGTGGCATGACTTGGGCTATCTAATTGATCCTCATCATCGGATACCAACTCAATAATCTCAATCACAGCCCCGCTGATGGTCCCATCAGTGATCGGGAGTGCCATAGTTAGGTCGGTTTGGACCTCCGCCTCCACGACCACTGACATTACCATAGGAAGGATTCTTCTAGAAGCCTCGACCAACGTCGCCAAGGTGGCCCACACCATTTGTAGAACTGTGTGCACCAAAAAGGGGCTTGGACATCAGTTGACATGTTCAGTGGGTGAAAATGATAATTTTAGTATAGGAGACTTACAGAGATCGAATTACTAGTCTCGTTATTAGGTTGACGCCATTGGGACTCCTAGACGTGGCCCTCCGTATATGGTCGGAAGATATGAAAGCTCTGGAGGGGTAGCCTCAGGTGTCCTAGCCCCCATGGATGTAGCAATAGATTCGGTGATAGGCATAGATCCCGAAGGTCCTGCGTATGTATCCATTGAGTGATGAGAACGAGTTTTGTGTATGATACTCTCCTTCAAAGTTTAGATGTTAGAAAAGAGTCTAGAATGAACTCAAAGAAGGCCTTGAGGAAGTGGGTTTTAGAATTTTTCCTCAAGGGCCCCTGCAAACTCTTCAAGATCCGAGTCTTGATCTCCATCTTTGCCCTCCTCCAACAAGCTCCCTCTCCCAGCCTCGTCCCCCAGGAGGACTCTTTTGATTCTTCTGACAGATGGAACCATTCCCTTAAATCAGCAGACGACAACTGCGGGGGAGTAGTGCAATCGAGCAACACCTTTACTCGATCTATAATTGGACGAGGAGCATCCTGGGAGTGCAGGAAGTCCTCTATCTCAGTCAGATATTGTTCCCCCTCAGCTTAGGACACCGCAAATCCAACCCTAATAGGGTATATCCTTATAAAATACATCCCATGATGTTTCAGGTGTTTCCACATCTTGGACAGGCTGAGTAATTTCCTGTTGACATCCCAAATGTCTCAGGCCTCCGGGAAGATAACATTCACTAGAATATCAATGTGGTGCAGCTGCTTCCTCGGATCCTATGTAGGTATTCTACAAAATCCCCTAAGTGGCCCCTCCTCTGGGTGATTCTGTCCTTCTTGAAATTTCGGGTTCGCTACCGCAGTTAGGTCTCTCGATGTTGCCTCACCCTCAACTGGTGCAGGCCTCACCGCTATGGCAGCCCCACCACTACGAGCTTCCCTTTCCACCTTCCGGCCCCGACCCCGAGGTTGGGAAAGCTCACCATTACCGAATCGAATGGTTGGCTGTTTCAACATCTCCCCAGGGTAGGCCGCCTACAGGCTCTGGGCATATTCCATCTCTAGCCCAAAGACGAATGTGTGCGGAGGAAGCTCGTTCCACATTTTCCCTTCCTCCCATCTGAGCATGATCCACATCTGCATCATCACACACCGGTATTCATCGTGGCACACCTCTAGATCGACCCGCGAGGTCAGTAGATGCATGCACCATAATTTCCATGCAAACCGGTGTGGGGTGTACAACTCACAGAGGGGCTCATAGTCCACCCTCACCACCAGGACTCCACCTCGAAAGGCTTGGAGATAAGCCCAGTGCTCTTCCATTCCCTAGCTATCATCAGTGAATACCCTCATCGGTAATGGAAATGGGTGGAAAATTGAATTCCTCCACCTTCCACACCCAGTTCAATACCAACGGTGTGGTCAACTTGGTCGGAATGATTCCTGCGACATTCAGAATTGATGGGTGGAAGTTTGAGCCCGAAGGTGAGATGGGGTTCGGGTACTCATAAACCCCCCTGATGTGTGCCACTATCCACCCATACCGGAGGTGGAATGGCCCACATATCCTCTGCGACCTCTTCACCTCACTGATATGCCACAACATCTTATAAAATTTGGCGAGCATCAGGATCCCAAGGTTAACTCGCCCTCATGTCACCAACGTGAATGCATTGATAAATGTTCTTGGTCGCACTTCTATGTTGGTATCCCTCACTGGTAGTATCCCACCCCAGATAAGAGCTGCGATGAACGCTGCCATCCGGACTATTGGTTGCTGCTCGGTGCTGATGATGAACCTCTAGGTCTTCCACTGGTTGTCCTCCAAGATCGGCCAGTACGAGTGCTCCTTTCCCTGTTCAGCCCCTTTGGGAAATTTCGAGGTCTCACTGCAAACTTCCTCTCTTCATGAAAATTCATAAATTTCTTGAACCATCACCTGAAGTGGACATCTCTAACTACTTCTTTGTCCCTTCCTGGAACCCACTCCATCAATTCCATCGCTAACTACAAAATTTGCTCTGGATCCTCCCACACACTCATGGAAGGGTGGAATTCATCATACATAGCCCCCAATATCAGGACCTCTAAAATCTGTTGGATGTCCCAAAAGCTAATACTGACCTCCCCATGGTGTAAGTGGAAGGTATTGGTCCACGATGACCATATACTCAAAAGCTCTAGAATCAGCTGTTTTAGTTGGTAGATGTGGAATTGGGAGGCCCAAGACGCCTAAAACAAACCAAATCTCTTTATCTCTGCCCCAAAATCCTCAGATGAGGTGCCTACCTAGTACGCCGAGGCCCAATATTCAGTGAAGTTTCCGCACTTGCACATGTCCCACACATTAGGCCACCCTTCCCCAGGTTCCTCAAATCTGCCTTCAATATCATCTAGTATAGAGGGGGGGCATCTCTGGCCATAATCCTTCCTGTTGACATTATTCAGGTGGTTTTATAAGCAGTCAACGATGATGCGCGTGCAGTCTTCGAGGGCATGGCAGTCAGCCGCCCTCAACCATTGGTGCTGGCACAACGTGCTCCTAAACCAGTAAGCCAGTTCTTCCCGATTTCTTTCTGGGATGAAGATGTCATCCCTCAGCCCAAATCCATACAAAGGAAACCACTTACATATAAGGTTGTTCTTCTGGATCTCTGATAGCAGTGCCACCAATGATCCATGGTCAGAGTGGCTCCAAATTAACTCCCTTAGACCCAGCCTGTTCGCCATATTATCCCTCCGGGTGGCATCCGCAAGGACCCCTTGACAACTTCTTGATGAGCCATTCAGTTTTAAAATTTATAATATTTTTTTCTTGGTTCACGGAGCTCATTCGTGGAGCTCGTTCGCGAAGCCTGTTCACAGAGCCTTGCATCAGCCTTCATGCTCAAGATCGAAAAGTGATGTCACAGAGTCAAAGACTCACTGTGCGCTGTAGAGAAGAAGACCCGATTCATGGGGAGAAATCATGGAATATACGAAGCTTCACAATTATATAGAGATAAAGTTCAAATTCGTGGAGAGAATCACAAATATATAGAGATAACAGTCAAATTAGTGGAGAGAAGAAAGGATAAAAGAGAGGTCAGCTCCCCTATTAAAAGGTGATGACCTTTAGAGCTTCCTGATGTGTCCTTATCTCGCCGAGCTTCGCAGCGCACTCGTCTTGCGCGTCGCCTATCCGCCTCACGAGCCTACTTCTCTAGACAACATCGCGAATGGCCGAGGGATTTTGGCGATTGAACATCAGACATTGACTCCTTATTTCCCCTTGGTTTTAAGTTATAGGGGAAGAATTTGTTGGTGCCAAAATGGGAGAAGAATAATAAGAAACGAAAAGCCCAAATGGATGCCTTGTGAAGCCCCTTCACGGAGTCCCCCTGGCCCCACAGCTGCCGCAGAGCAAGGAGGCGGGATGCTCCATAAACGAATTCAACATTCGAGACCCATAATGGAGAGAGAGGTGGGATGATCCGCAAATTAATTAAATGTTCGTGAATCACCACGGAGCAAGGATGTGGGATGCTGTGCGAATGAATTTGATGTTCGCGACCCGCCGCGGAGCAAGGTGGCGGGATGCTCCCTGAAAGAATTTGACGTTCGTGACCCACTGTGGAGAAACAAAATCCATCTTCTCACTAAGCGAGCTCTACTTCATGGTGCCTCTTGCATAAAAATATCAGCATCCCCCAAGTCCAGCTGGTGGATCATCTTACCTTTCAACTTCCTAGATCCCGAATCACGAAGCACCCTCTGCTATGCGAACCATGAGCTACGTGAGGTACTTTTTCTCTACGAAGTGCCTTCCCTTTTCCTTCATTTCTTCCCCTCTTTAGAGAGGGATTCCTTTCACAGAGCCTACGGGCCTCTACTAAGGAAGGGAACCCCAAGGGGACCCGAGTCATTGCGGAGAATTTATGCTTCGCGAAACACCCCTCATGTGCACGTGATCCACAAGCTTAGGCGTGGTTACTGTACTTCGCGAAGCACATTGCTTCACAATAGCTTTCTTTGTGATGCACCTTTTCTTCATGAGGCAGTGCTCTGCGAATGCCTTTCCACTTCATGAAGCACCTCTTATATGAACCTCTTCCCTATGCTTAGTCCAGGACACTCCACTTCACGAAGCACACCCCTTCACAAGTACCTTACACTACATGGAGCACCAGAGCTTCACAAGGCCCCTGTCTAAGAACCCCTATGATTTGCAATTCCTTTTCCAGTGCAACCCTCCAGGTTTGCACAATGTGATTTCAAAGTCCCTTAGACACAACTTCCCATTGCGTTGCTTTGCCTCATGCTTCTTCATATAGGCACGCTAACGACTATTGCTTCTTCGCATAGCCAAGCTAACGTGGACCCCCAATAATATCACTTCACGAAACACCCTAGACACAATGTTGTGTGTCCCTTCACTTTACCAAGGTGCAGTGGGTACCGATTATGTAAGTCATAGGGGGGCGACGAGATCCCACCTCGTCTGAGATGAAGGACGTTAAACTGCCAAGCACCCTCGTCCTCAGCACATGAAATTAAAATGTGACTTCCCACCATGCATCCTACATGGGGAATGGGAAACCATCTTGGTGTAATCCTCTATCTTTTCTTGCAGGAGGTGGAACCCCTTCTCCTCAAAACATCTTACTGGACAAAGACTAGAGGGGGGTGGGGGTGGGTTGGCACCAGAGCCCTCCTTTCATCGATGCCAAATCCTGATCCCTTTGGGCTTTGTCTCCATTTGGGCTTACCTCCTAGAGTAAGTCCCAATATTTCTCTCCTTGGGTTGCTAACCATGTCTAAGCCCCAATCCAATTCCCCCAGATGCATTTTTTGCGACGTGATTGTCAGGTCTTCACTACCTCTTGTTTCTCACACCGAGCACGACTCAAGTGGGCTTAGAGTTAGCATCAACCATGAAATCCTCTTCAGGAAGCCTAGAGTGTAAGCCCTACACGTGTATCGAACTACGTGAACATTGATCTTTTCCAAGGTAAGGTACGTAGGAAGCCTCCATGAGGTTCAATCCCAACACCTAGTCACTCCGAACATCTTCACATTGGTTCACCAAGACTTCGGGTTTCCTTAGAGTGTAATCCCTAAATGCCCCTTAATTTCCTGAATTATGTGGACTTTGATCCATGCCAAGGAATGGTACATTGGAAGCCTCCCTGAGGTTCAAGCCCAACAACCATTGGTCCCAATCATCTTCATGTTGGTGTACCAAGCCCCACACGAACTAAGAGGACTTCCATCCTTTCCAAGGAAAGGTACTTAGGAATCCTCCTTAAGTTTCAGGCCCACCAACCACCTAGACCCTAGATCCTTATTCACGTCAGTTCACCAAATCCTGCCCACCCAAACTACATGGAATTTGATCCTTACCAAGGTAAGGTATGTAGGAAACCTCTCTAAGGTACTAGCCCAACACCTGGTCATTCCAACCTCCTTCACGTTGGTTCACCCACTCCATCCCAAACTACATGGGTTTTGATCTATGTCTCCTATAAAAGGTACATATGAAGCCTCCCTAAAGTTCATCCCCATCCAGCGGTAAGCCGTTGTCGCCCCCTTTCAGCAGTAAGCTTTTGTCAGCCCCCTTTTAGCGGTAAGACACTATCACCCCTTTCTACGGTAAGTCATTGTCACCCTCTTTCAGTGGTAATCTGTTGGATCCCCAATCAACGGTAAGCCATTTTCAATATGAACAACGTTGTATTTGATTACATACCACAAGGATACTTAGAAATCCTCCCTGAGGTTCAAGCCCTGCATTCATGTCTCATCCTGATCTCTCCCTCAAGCCTATGTGTTTCAGGAAGGTCATTCCCCCACCCATAGGTTCCACTTCCTCCGGGTCCCATCCATGTGTCAATTTTCAGGGCCCCCCTCATTAGGTGTCCCATCATCCCACCACACTATGTGGAATTTGATTCCCTACCACGGGGATACGTAGGAAGTCTCTTTGAGGCTCAATCCCACCACTATCATCGCCCCATGTCGACTCTATAACAGTCTCCACCCACTTCAATTAACCACCATCAATCATCTTTATTCTTACCCGGGCCACCACATTCCGGCGAGATCATGACAATCCACCTCTTCGCTGTTCCTAGTAGTAACTAGGTAACTAACCCTATGTTAACCCCGACATCAGTGTTCCCTAAAGGGGCTACATCTATCTGATCCACTCTAGTCAATGTTCTAATCAGTCCAATCCATCTCCAATAGACGTTAACTCGCGGTGTACCCTGTGTTAAACATGGGAAGCTGAGGAAAACCTCAAGGGCATGCCTATGGCATATAATTCCTTGCATTCGATGTGGGATTCTTGAGATTCTGCAAAATTGAGAAGCCCTATAATAATGGGAAGAAACCCAGATGCGCCAGTGTTATAGTTTCCAGACACACCAGTGATGCCCAACGTGACTACTCCCCTAACTGAAGGTTGCTGCCCTAACTGGACCCCATGGAATGTTCTGATAGAAGCATTGTAATTAACTAGTGTCCATGAAGATACGACACTTGGAAGAGTTTTACGAACAATGTATTAAATCTATATGGGAGACCCGGACTAGGTGATGAGTTTTGAGGAGGAATCCACGGAAGGAAGAACCTACATCCCATCATCCCATTTCGATCAATGAGCAAATGACCCTAAACAAGGAACGGATGCCACCCGTCTTTGAAAAGAGGGAATGTGGGGCAACAAACAGTGCCTTTCGTACTCCAATAGACGAATGCATGCACCCTGGTGAAAGCATCAGAAACACCCTCATACAATAAAAACTCATACTCTTCATCACTAAAGGCAGCAACCTCCTCTTATTCCTCATCTGAATACTCAACTACCTCATCTGGATCTAAGATAGGATCACAAATATTCTTCGGTATCGAAGGGTGATAAATCATATTGAAATCCTCATACACCCTGTCAGCATTACCAATCCATTGTTTCTTCTTAGGGTTCATAATTGTTTCATTCTTCTATAAATGAGCTTTGTAATATAAAATACTTCACATTTTATCTCTATTTCTTATTATCCATCAACCAATCCTTTGGCCTCTATCATGAACAGAATAAACATGGGATAAATTAGAGAATTTGATTTGGAATATGGATTGAACATCTCCATTATGTGAACAATTAGGTATCTACATAGATTAATATTTTCTCCTAATTTCATAAGACACAAAATATATACATCTGGATAACTCATTGCAGTAAAATAACTTTCCCTCAAGAATAACATAAGTTGGATAAACTTGAAAACAAAGAGGCATTCACCATCAATCTTAGTAGTAGCTGATCTTCTTACTACCTAATCTCCAGTCAAATATAGAAATGACTCTTTATAAACAAAGGTATAACTATCACTTCGAATAGTTCTTTAATAGTAATTTAAGACACATTCGTGAGGTACAATTAAACATTCTATCCAATTTCTTGAATAGAAAATGACTTTATGCCTATATATTTTGCTTCTGACCCGGTCTTCTCCTTCAACAAAACTGAACTCAATATTCTGATAGAATTGGTGAAATAACATTGGATAGAAGAGAATGTCATTGTTAGAGAACTATTATAACCATCTACGGTCTTTCAAAACTTTAGGCACCATTGACTTTATCAACAGCAACCATTCAACATGAACTTCTTTTTTAGGTGCCACTGTATGCTTCAAGAGTATTGGGTTCACTGGCTCAACAAAAACTGAAAAAATCGACTCTCCTTTCTTCTTCTTTAAAGGAAAAGACTCATCCAAAGAAGATTTAGAGGCTCTATTCACTATGGCCATGGTGATCAAATTGGAAGGTTTAGGTGAAGGTAATGGAAGGTCGGTAGTTGAGAGGGAAAGGATTACGAAAAATATAGAGAGTAAGGCATAAGGGAGTGAGAATTTAAATTAGACCGGTGTCTAATTTATCTCATTTAGGTAGTTATAAATAAAAAAGTTAAATAATATTTGAATCATAATAAAAATTAAATAAATAACCCATACATATAAAATATAATGGAATATTAAAAATTAACCATGGGACATTTGAAAATGTAGGGTTTTTTCCAATGGTGGATAAACACCAATAGTAGGTAAACTCAAATGGTGGGTAAAAAGTATAGGTGTCTAAACTCCAATACTGTGTCAAATCCAATGGTGGGTAAACTCCAATGGTGGGTAAAATCCAATGGTGGGTAAAATATGATGGTGGTTAAACTCCAATGGTGAGTAAAATCCAATGGTGTGTAAAATACAATGGTGGGAAAACTCTAACGGTGGGTAAACAACAATGTTGGGTGAACTCCAATGGTGGGTGAACTCCAATGATGGGTAAAATACAACGTTGGGTAAACACCCACGGTGGGTAAAATCCAATGGTGTGTAAAATTAAATAGTGGGTAAACTCCAATTGGGGATGAACTCCAATGTTTGCTGAACTCCAATGTTGGGTGAACTCTAATGGTTGGTGAACTCCAATGTTAGGTGAAATCCACCGCTGGGTGAACTCCAATGGTGGGTAAAATCCAATAGTGTGTAAGATCCAACGATGGTCCTATAAAATTAAACATAACCAAAATTAATCATAACTAATTCATGTTTGATGTATTTTATTCTCTCAAAAGTCAAAGTCTTAGTGAAAATATCTGCAAGATGATGTTTATTTCCAATGTATTCAAGAGTTATATCACTATTTTTAAAATGATCTATCAAATGGTGATGTCTTACATCAATATTTTTTTTGTTTTAGAGTGACCTATAAGGTTTTTAGAAATATGTATAGCACTTTTGTAGTGACAATTTATAGGGAAATGTCAGAATAGATATCCATAGTCTAGCAATGTGTGTTTCATCTATAAAAATTCTGAAAAATAACTACCGGTAGCTATGTATTGAACATATGCAATAGAAAGTGTAACATAATTTTGTTTCTTACAACACCAAGATACTAGAGACTTTCCCAAAAGTTTACACATTCTATTGAATCTACAAAAATCAGCATCTGAATAACTAACTACGTCCAATTCTTGTCCACTTGGATAAAAAAATATACTAAATTGGTTTTATACTTGAGGTATTTAAAAATCCTTTTTACATTAAGTAAGTTTGCCTCATTTGGGTTTTCTTTAAAACAAGAACACATATACATAGTAAACATAATTTCAAGTCATCATATAGTTAAGTATAGAAGTCTTCCAATAATACCTCTATAACTGGTTTGATCCCCTAATTTTATAGCTTCAAGACCCAACTTACAGGTTTTACTCATAGGTGGGTAAATATTTTTAGTTCAATCTAGACCAAAACTTTTTAAAATGTCTTTTGCATATTTAATTTGATTTAAAGTAATTTATTATTTATTTTTATTAATCTAAAAACCAAAAAATAATTTCAATGCATCCATTATACTCATTTCAAAATCATTTTGCATCATTTTTGAAAAGTCAGTACATAAAGAATTGTTAGGAGATATAAAATATATATATATAGATCTGGATGAATAAAAAATATTTTGAAAATATTTTGATAAATATGGTGGGATTAGCTATACCTTTTGAAAATACTTTTTAAATAAAAAAGAGTTGATCCAACCCTACCAAGCTCTAGGATATTGTTTTAAACCATATAAATCCTTTTTAACTTGAAAACATGATTTTGAAAATAAGGATTTTGAAATCCGGGGGGTTGTTAAACAAAAACATACTCAATTATATACCTATTAAAGAATGTACTTTTAACATCCATTTGATATAGTTTGAAATCTAGGCGTGTTTTATATGATAATAGTATTCTAATGTATTCAATTTTGGATATAGGTGAAAAAGTTACTTTATAGTCTATACCATTTTCTTGACTATTCCCTTGTGTACCTAGTCTAACCCGGTTCCTCACTATTATGTTAGATTCATAAACCTTATTTCTAAACACCCATTCAGTGCCTATAGTCAAGGTGTTTTTAATTCTATTAATATGTTCCCAAAATCTATTCATTTAAAATTGATAATGTTCTTATTTCATATACATTACCTAGAATTCATTATTAATTTCATCATTTAAGTTGTTAGGTTCAAGATATGAAAAATAAAGGTTGATGTTCAACCTGGTTTCTTAGATAATCTCTTGTTTGTGTACCTCTAGTAATTTCTCCAATAAAAACATCTATAGGATGGTATTTAAGAGTAATAAATTCACTAGAAAAATAATGGATGGTCACCTCTGGGTCTTTTATAGGTTCTGGTTTATGAGGTTTCTCAAAAAATTATTATTTTTCTACTTGTTTTACAGCAGAGTAAGAAGGTTTGGAATGTATTTTCAAAGTGGATAAATTGTCCCCAAGGTTTTGTAAAGGTGTTTTAGGTTCATGTGTATATTTCTCATCAAAAATTACATGAACACATTATTATATAGTCGTGGTTATTTTATTAAAAACTCAAAAGGATTTACATGATGTTGATTAATTATGGAAACTTCCTTCATCACTTTGGGAGTTAAACTTATCAATATTATCCTTATTCGTAAGAATAAAAAACTTGAAAGAAAAAAATAAAAATTAATTAACTTTAGGATTTCTACTATTCTAAAGTTCAAAAGATATTTTCTTAAAAATAGGTCTAATTAAAAATATATTAATTATATATTTGGTTGTGTTCACACCCTCTATGAAAAAGTAGACTGATAATTCATATTCACTAAGAATTTTCTAGGATATTTGTTGAAATGTTTAATTTATTATTTCTACAAATCCATTCTAGTGAGGGTCCTAGGATAAGGGAAGTTATAAATATAGAAATTTTTTGAGAAAAAGGATTCAAGGTCTTAATTTTCAAACTCATAGACATGGTCACTTCTTACGCTCATAATTATAAGTCCACTAAGGTTTTCAATAGATTTATCATAGATGGTAAAATGATAACAAGAATCACTTTTTTATACTAAAACGAAGACCCTTATATACCTAGAAAAGTCAACTATAAGTACATATACCAGGTTCTTCTCTTTTAAACTAAAAACACTAGTTGGTCCAAAAAAGACCATGTGAACCAACTCAAGAGGATTAAAAGTTGAAACTTATTTTGTTAATTTCAAATTTATCTTGTGTTGTTTCTCTTTTTGATAAGGGTTACAGACTTTGTCATTTAGGAATCAATTTTGGGTATTTCCATAACTAACCCTTTTCTAGTAAGCTTTATAAGTGAGCGATTTTTACATTAGCCTAGAATCCTATGCCAAACCAAAGAATTTTTTTATGAAAGGAACATAAGCATGAAACATTTTGTGAAATAAAATATTAAAGATTAATAAAATAAACATTTTCCTTTCTCAAATTAGAAAATACTAAATCCTTTTTAGAATTAAAAAAATAAAATAATTTTTATTCAAATGTCACATTAAAACCATCATCACATAGCTGTGAGAAGTTACAAAAATTAAATGTATAACCATCAACAAAATTTCATTATAAATTAAAATAGAGTTTGTGTTACCTATTTTCCCAAGGATAATGATTTTCATGGATTTCTTATAATTTATGTCGTTATCCTCATATATATATTTTTAATTTAACATGGGAAAATCAGCCGTAAAATGCCATTTTATTTGGTACTCATAACAGGTAATATAATGTGAATAGTCGTCTCATTTCTAGTCTATCTTCCAATTCCCACTACTATCATACTTTGCTTTATAGCTTAGTTTTTTTAAAGAATTTCTTCTTCATATATAATTTATTAAACCTTTTATCCAGATATACCATTTTATCATAACTATCAGATAGTGATTCCTCATCACTGAATCTTTCAGCTTAAACATTTTATTTTTCTTTCTGTTTTTGAGACAATAGTATTGAAGGCTACATATTTATTCTTTGGTTCATTATCCTCTTCTATATTATCTTTACTCTATTCCTTATACATCATCAAATTCTCAATAAATTCCTTCATATATAGTTTACTAATGTCATAAATTATATTATTGATACAGATATCCCTATTCATTTCTATATAATACATCTCAACAGTCACATAATTTTTTCTTTGTTTGACACTGGATTTACCAAGAAGCTAATTGTGTTAACTATCTCATTATACATGAGATACATATCATAAATCATATCATCAGTTTTCATCTTGAATTTATTATATTTAATTGTATAAGTGTTCAATCACATTTATTTCACATTATTAGTTTCTTCATTAGAAATAACTAATTTATCCCAAATTTCAAAAGTAGTTTTACAAGAAGATGTCTTATTAAATTCTTTATATCCTAAGTCATAATAAAGAGAACTCATTTATTTAAAATTAATTTTGTAATTATTTTTAATATCATCATCCCATGTGTTCTTAGAAGACATAGGTTTCTCATATTTATCCTCTATAAAATCCATATTTCAAAAACCATTCATTTTATATGCATTTTTATTTTTATTTTCCATTTAGAATAGTTATTTACATTCAATAAAGGTGTTATGGTAGTAGTAGAACATTATTTTCTTTTATCCATTGAAAGAAATAAATTTAGAACTAACAAAAATTTAAGATCATTAAAACACAACTAAAATCATAGTTTAAAATATTTTGAAAATAAATTGATGCCAAATGTTGGTCAGAGTGGGTATATCAAGAGGGGTTGAATTGAGTAACCAATAAATGTTTTTGTTCAAAATAATTTTTAATAAAATCACATGGTTAAATTAATAACAACCAAGTTAATCAAAGGTGAAAATTGATATAATTTCTAATATTTTAAGAAATTTCTAAAAGAGTTGTTAACTCTCCATTAAAAGAATATATGAATATTAATTTAACTTTTGAAATAAATTACCTTAATCAAAACCTTATCTAAAAACTTATTAAGAGTAACAATAAAAGTAGTGTTTTTGTTTATAGTTTAATAAAAATTGCATTTAAAGCTGATAAATTAAAAAATAACACAACAGGATAAATACAAGAGGTTCAGTCTCAAGACAAGAAACAATTCCCTCCAAATGGAAATCACATGGTTCCATATATTCTATATAAAATAATATTGATCCAGAACAAGGATTGGATATACATTGTAGTTAACCATTCTCCATGGCATGAAGGGACCACTTCCACAACAATCAGGGGTAAGGAATAAACATAGGTCAAATAATGACTTCTTCCACAACATGTGGGTAAACAAGTGTAAAGAGAGTAAAGAAGATATAAAATATCTTCCACTTAAAACTCATGAGTCAATGTTTATTAAATAAAAAAATTAAATCATGCAATGCTCAAAATGTAAATACAACAATAAAAAAGAGAAAGTAAGGAAGTTAAAAGGCAGTGTTTCTCGGTCTGAAGTGTTTTGAGAGGTTGAGTCTTATTGGATATATCTTGAAGTGGATCATGATTCATTTCTCAAATATTTCTAGTAAAATAGATCATCGTAATATTTCTTTTCTTTGACTGAAGGAAAAGAAATAGAAGTTATGTAGGCTCCACTCTTTTATAATTGGTTGAAGTTGAGGATTTTTCATTTAATAATATTTAGAAAGATACACACTTGATCATATTTTTATTTTCTCAGCTAGCATTCATCTTTGATCACACACATGATGGGGTATTCTTCTCATTATATATGTATAATGCCTGAGTATCCATTTGAAGAATAATAATTTGGATATTTTTTCCCTCGTACTGATTAAAGGACACAAAAGTTAATGCATCCATGATTTTTTTAAGAATAATCCTCAAAGTAATCCAGAATATTAAATTACATAATGTAGTTTTTAGATGTATTTAATTCAAAATAAAAAAGAAACACTAACAGTGATTTTTTCTAATGGTGAGACATCTATGGTGGTGACTTGAGCTAGCAGTGAATGAGGACAATGGTGAGTTAGTCTGATGGTAGGCCATGCTTAGAAGTGACTCACTTCCATAGTGATTATTCTCAGTTGTGAGTCTTCTATAGAAGTAGGTTATATGAACACTTTTCCAAATTTTATGATGGTATGTAATATCTAATGGTGGATCATCTCGATGTGTCTTAATTTTGAGGGTGACATTTTTCAACAATTAGCTGAATTTTTATCCTAGAGACCACTCATCTATGATGATATGTGTTTTTAGCACTAATCGAAATTTTCATTCTATCAATGAATCGTCTTTAATAGTGATTTATTGCTGGTGGTGACTGATCATCAATGGAAAGTCGTGTTTGGTAGTGGGTCTTTCCAACACTTAGCTAATTTTTTTAATATTCCTTATATGATAAAATGATATAACAAAGTATAAAACTTATCATATATTAAGAAACATGAAATATTTGATAATTAAAACAAGGGTTCCAACACTTATTTTTGGTTTTTCCTTCTTGGTGATAGTCTTTAGATTGTGGCCTATTTAAGGTAGTCTGTGGGTGGAACACTCAACCCACTACTAACCCAGGTTAAATATTAATGGATCAGTTCATGATAGAATGGCATCAAAGACATTTGAGTGTTAGGTAAAATTTTTACAGTCTTCTATATAATGATTATTGGTTATTAGATTCAGTAAAGTGTTGATAAGAAATTATTGTGATCAATTATCAGATTGGAGAGAGAAACATTAGTGTATAGGATGATATATCCTTTCCTTAGTACTCTAAATACCTACTAATTGATCAAAATATATAAAGAATCATCTATATGATTTATGTAATTTTATATATGCATCATTTAATTTTAATAAAATGATGTTTCATGTCCTTACTAGGTCAAAATTACCTGATATACTCTATATTGTATATGGGGTTATTCTATCTTATAGAGGATGCTATCCATGGGTATTTAACACATGTTTAGAGATAGGGTCATAGTAATACCATACCTATTCTTGGGTGTCTAACTTCCGATTAATTAATTTACGAGGTATCAAATTATATACCAATTTTTTGGTAACAATAATCTATATTGATTTAGAAGAATAATACCCTTACATGTATATTGAAAATTCTTCAACAGAGAATATAGTAGATCCCACTGAGATGAATATGAACACATATATTTGGAGTGTTCTCTATGATCTCCATTAATAGATACATTATGATATTTTTTTGTTGATCTAGTTCCTTAAAATTTTGAGGATTGATGGGATTATAAGTTTGAAACTTTCAAATTCCAAATTGATTTCAGACATCGATCGATCAAATAATAGTTCATACATTTTATAATCCATTAACAATATAATTAAATAGTCAAGATGTTCATCCAAACACACAGTGATACTATCAGACCATGACTATGGTTTTATTTTATATGAATTTTTTGGACATATTACTTCCTAAGAATAATTTAAAAATGATTCCTATGGGATCAAGAGTCCTAGATAAATCCCTACTGTGAGTTTTTATTTTGGGAAAATACCTTGTAATATTTTAAAACTATTATGGGGATATAAAGTGAGTTTTTATGGCTGATATTTTATAGGATATATTGCACCCTCAATTTTTGAATAGAAAATCACATTACTATAGACATCCAGGTAGGGATCATTGATAGAAATCTAGGTTAAATACATTATTGTGGATGGATGTTGTTTTTAATATGCAATATGGAAATGTATTATTTTGAGTTGATTCAACCCTTCCTTATAAAGGTATAAATCCATTGATACATTACAAATGATGGATTTAGTTATCTATTTGGCCAATGTATGGGAGTTTAGACTAATCTCACCCTTCCATGGGAAATTGTTTTCTACTAAAAAACTATCCTAGTGGATTAAGTCATTCTTACAAATCCTTACAAAATACTAGTATGAGACTAGTTACCTTTGTGTTAGTAACTGATTGAAGAATAATGGTAATGTGAATATATAATTATATCCATGTTTGTAAATTTATATAAACATGTGATCATATCAGTGGTTCTCCCTTAATTAGTTAATCTGTATGTATATAATAGGATATCCTTCATTCATTCACTTAGTTATTATAAAATGGTTTAAAGTCACACAACTAGATACTCTATAATTTATCACCATCCTTGGATATGGGAAATTGAGTGTGGAATTCTACATATACCCATTATCGTAATCTGAAACTACATAGTTTGTCTCACTGAATAAGGAATATTTCTCCTTTTTAGGTCACATGACAAAGACTAATGTGGTTCTATTAATAGTATTTCAACAATGAAAAAATAAAGTTCTTTTTGATATGATTTCATCCTTTCCGGAATACACGATGTGTAATGGAATTACACACTATATAATTCAAGAAACCTGGGTTTTTATGGTACTGTTTAGGTGTTTAATTCATTTATTCTACCAACAACCTCCCTCTTTCAACCCAGAGATCACCGTATGTGATTTTTGGTGATTCCCTCCCTTCTTGATAGCTTTGTTCAGTGATCGATCATTATGGTTTTTACAGTGCATCTCTCTAGGTAAGTATTCCTTATGGTTCATATTTTCTTCTATTGTGGCTACTATGTTGTCTATGTTTATGTTTTATACTTGTGATCATATAGTGTTTTCCATCGATCACTTTTATTTAATTGGAATGAATTTTCATTAAAAGTACATTCTTATGGTTTTAAATCACTGTGGTTGAAGGAAGCTAGGTTTATACTATTTTAAGGTTACGTTTTTATACAATGGGTAAATGTAATGAATTGATTATTTTTATTGTAAGTTTACTTTGGGTTGTTTATTTATTTTAAGTGATATATTCTTTTAGAGTTTGTTTTTTTGGCTAATATTTTGGGAAATTAAAATTTTTTTTAAAAAAAAATTCATGAAAAAATATTTTCTAGATTTATAAATGGGATTTAAACACCTATGTAGACTGTATTTTCATTGAATTTTTGTATAAAGTTGTGAGCATGGATTTAAACTATATTTTTACAATTGGAATATTTAGAAACTTTGGTGAATCAGGAAAAAGACATGGGTATCCTTAGTGTGTGTGGAAGTGTAACACCCCTAGATAATATGAGATATATTCTTTTTAATTTATTTGATTTCTTCTATTTTACACTACACCAAGATTAGCATGTACTATATGCAACACCGTATTAGCTTGTAGTATACGCAAAACTATTTTTGGCTCGTGTTACACACAATTTCAAGTTCATCTTGTGTAAATTATTCTACGCAACATTAAGTATAGATTTTGTTTAATGTCTAAATGAAATAAGTTTTGATTATGTTATATGTAACACCAATGGGAGATTTCACTACACGTAGCCCTAACTTGGCTTGCATTACACGCAATCACTACCTTCCTCGATAGCGTGTGTAGTACGCAATACCGGGTTTCACTAAACAATGATATATTGTTATACTATTATTATAAACTAGCCATTATGAATAGTATTAATTAAATTTTTAATTTTATCAAATTATTATTCATCTTACACATTTTCTAGAACATGGTATGAGAACAAGATAAATTTTTCAAGTAAAATAAGTATTTTTAAAAAAATGCAGTTTTGCCGCCTTTTGATGGCGCACCCACATTAAATATAGTTTTTACATTTTTATAAGTTAAATTGGAAAAAATAAATTTTTTATTTGGAATCAGGATATAAAAATTTAATTTGGATAAAATTTTCATTTTATTCTGATAACTTTAATATTTTACTGAATAGTAAAAACACGCTATATTTTAATTTAACACAAATTTTTTCATCGTAATAATTTATATGATCAAATTATAATATTAAATGGTTTTAAAGTATAAATATAATATATTTTTACCATTTAATATAATTTATTTCATTATCATTGATTTTACATTTAATTCATAGGCAACATCATTTCAATCATTTGCAATGTTTTAACTTTTAAAACTCGTTTTCTTACCAACGGGATTAATTTTAAATTAATTACTACAAATTATATGTTTTGAATTTTGAAAAATGGATTCAATATTTGGATTTAGTGGGTCCAAATTATGTTAATAGGTTACTTTTATTTTTTTTATGTTATGAATAGTAACTACGGTAATTTTTATTTACTACAGTTAAAGGTAAATCGAGTAATTAAGGGTAAAAATAAGATTATAAAATTACCCTAAGACCTGAAAAAATTATATCGTATGAATAAAAGTAGAACCATATCACATAAGGGTTAGAATAGATTCATTTCCTGGACTTGTGACCATGAAAATGATATAATTATTATTGAAACCAAAGAAAGTGACAACATGTCACTCTCTTATATCTTATAGGTATAATCATTTTAATTTAGTGATAAAACTCATAAATCTTTAAATATAAATATTTTACAGAAATATAATAAAATTATATACATCATGAGAATTTATTTAAAATTTTTAGGTATTAAATAATTATCATTAATGATGACACAATAGTGATGTAGAAATTATTTTATTGATTGAAATATCAAATAAATGTTTTTAAAAATATTAAAATAAATATTATATGAACTAATTAATGTTCTCCACAAATTTTCCAAATGAATATGACATGTTAGGAGTCTATTAAATATTTTTGTTGGAATATATCCTTTTTTTGGATTTTATTTAAATTCAAATAAATGAATAGTTTCATAATTGACACTATTGTTATTTTATAAAAATAACATATTATAAAATTGTTTAAAAAAAATATTTAAAAATTATAAATTGAAATTTATATGGTCTAAAATTTCATAAAGTATCCAATTATTGACAATTAACAGCACATAAGTAATTATTTATAACAATTTAAAATATAGAATATTATTACCACAAATAAAATTAAATAGATTAAATAAGGATACATCATGTTGATGAGGATTAAAATAAATTAACATGTGAAAATCTTATTCGTTTATTATATTAAAACCATATATCATCTAAGATTTGGATTTGTGTCATTTGTGGATGTTTTTAAGTGAGTTTGGATTTTATTATAAATTAATATTTTAGAGGTTTCCAAAAGTGCCCCTCTCATCTCTTATAAAAGGGCACCTCCTCCCTCTCCTCCTCACACCACTTTGATCCTTCAAGCTCAGCCAAAGCCTGCCCATTTTCATCTTCTCCACTTTCCTAGAAACATACTAGAGGTCCTGGTCTTCTTCAAAGACAAAATTTAGTGCCCTAAGTGGAGGTTTAGAAGAGGTGCTTCGAAGAAGAGGTAATATCCTTTACCAATTTTTCAAGTTCATTTCTTCTTATACTTCCTCTTCTTTTGGTGTTTAATAATAAAGTAATAACATCAGTATCACTAAAATACTGATATGTTATTATAAATATGAACCAAAGCTATTTCACCTTCTATCCATCCTATGGAAAACAAAATCACCGCGCGTGCATACGTACAGAATACCGTCTACACGTCGTGGTGTGATCTATTTTTCTACCACGATCTTACTTGGATGGGTATAAGGGTGTAAAGAATAAATATATATGGGTATTATAACATGATACTAATTCTGAGATATTATATCATCCACTCTAATTCTATTCAATAATTATGGGATCGATATCATCGCTCGTGCGTACGTATGGATTACCGTCTCCACGACGCGATGAGATTCATTCTCTATGTTAACCATTAAATAATGATTATAAATTATGTATATTAAATAATCATGAAATATATGACATAATAATGATACTTTATTTATTTATATGTTATTTACTTACTTCCATTCAATTTAATAAGTAAAAAAAATAGTGTTCATGCGTACGTACGACCTACTGTCTCCATGAACGGTGTATTTCTTTCCATTTATCGATCTATTATATATATGTATATTCTAAATATATATTACATATAAATCATTTTTTACATTCTAGAAGTAAGTAATCATGATTTATGTAATCATATCAATAATTATAAGTCAAAACACATACGATAAATGAAACGATTTTACCCAAAACGCTGCTTTAACATGGAATTGACAAGTGAACGGGTAATATAAACTCTTAAGTGAATCATATAAGATATCATAAATTTTATTATGGTACTTTTACGAGTTAATAATATGTCTAAACCCACTATATAGGAGTCTCGGACACATAAGGAATAAATTGGACATAAGGTATGGGATAATTATTCTAATCTCATTCTAATCCGATATTGTTTATTCGTAAGTATTTACTGGGGTTATGTTTATCATCCATGTCCATGTTTTCTAAAAATGTTTTAATAAAATTTTTAATATTATTCCATGTATGTTAAAATTCATTTTTACCCTTTTTTTACTTTTACCACATTGTATGGAAGGAATATTTCATTTGTTTACCATATAAGGTACTTTTTGACTTGTCCAGCAAAAGTATGAGAAAAATGTTTTTTTAACTTATACGGCATGAATGGATTTTTATGGTTTCATAATGCCTTATTTCCATGAAGCTTCCTCTACAATATTTCATTATTATTTTCAACAAAATTATTTTCTTTTAAAATTGCATGGCATTTTGAGAAAATAAAATCATTTTGAAGAAGAAAGGATATTTTCCTCAAGAATTCATTTCAAGTGTTTATTCTAAACTATTTCCCATCTAAGATGAAATTATTTAGTATTATTATGTTTCAATTATAATTCCCCTGTTATTTACATGGATGGATTTTTCTTTTGATGAAATGATATCCATTTTTTATATGGATTATGTTAAGATGATATGATGTTTATGAAACCCATTTTATTCTTTGGGTTATAATGCATGATTTATGGTTGTGTTGTGGGACACGTAATAATGATTTCAATATGAGATGGGTGGGACCTATATCTCCATCTAATTCATTGGGTAAAGATTTATATCTCATGAGATAGACATGGCAGGAATGAAAAGTAAATATGATTCAATAATATAGGGATGGAATGACAAGTAAACCTAGTTCAGTAATGGACATTGTCCACTATGATGGTCTTGACAGAAATTTCATTTCTACTATGGAAATCATATCACGTGCTTAATGGTTTTCCACAATTACATGTTTTATCCCCATGCTATTTTATCACGATTAATGTTTCTTTATGATATATTCCTTATGCACTGCCATGATTTATGTCATTACTCATGATTTTGATGTTTTATGTTCATGTTCTTACATTCAAATGTTTAGGGATTGTATTATGTTCTCCATGTTTACCCTTACTGAGCATTTGAGCTCACCCTTTTTATGTTTTCTTTTCCCCAGAATATAAAGAAAGGTTTTATGTAAGAAAACCAACGGGGAAGATCTTTATGGGAGATTTTGAAGATCTTTCACCATGATTAGAAGATTATGTTCCAAGTTTCCAATGACACTAAACTAATATAGTCTTTGGGCATCTATTTTTGTTATGTATTAAGTATTCTGAAAAAGTAATGTAATGTCTATGTACGCCAAGTTTGGGTCTCTATAGTTGGTATCAGAGTGAAGGTTTAGTTTACCTTTGGAAACAAGGATGTTGAAACTTTAGTGAGATCCCTAGAAATATTTCTAAGGCATGTGTAGGGATGTCCCTAAGGTTAAGTATAAGTATATGTTATAGTCCTGGGATTATAGTAACGATCATAGAATTAAACCTATGATGTTAGATATTGAATGTAATTTCCCTATATTATGTTGTTTTCCTACTAATATTTTTTCCTCTTACACTATTATTTTTGGGTTTTAGAAGATGGCTGGAACCCGAAGGAACCATATTGATCTATGTAATGGGAAATGCAAGGATTGTCCTCCTGAAAAAACCAATGTTATGGGAGATGGAGTGAAAAATCTTATTTCTATACATACACAATATATAGATCATTATGGACTTCCAAATGAGCATAGAAGGGAACAATATTCTATTGAGTCCTTCATGAGGCAACATCCACCTTCTTTCAGTGGGTCTTCTGATCCACTTGTTACTGGAAAATGGATTAGTACCATTGAAAAGATATTTTCCATAATTCGATGTTCGGAAGATGAAAAAGTATTTCTGGCTGTTTACCGTTTAGAAGGAGAAGCAGACCAGTGGTGGACTGTAATTAATAATACAAGGCCCCAAGATAAAATTGAATCAATGGAATGGGACAAGTTCACAAACATATTTTTCAATAAGTACATTACTCATATTCTTCGAACGAAGATGGAAAAGGAGTTACATCAACTTAAGAAAAAGGATAATTAATCTGTTGGTATATACGAGGAAAATTTTACATGGCTTGAAAGGTATGAATCTGGATTTATCATCCAACCTAAAAGTAAAATTGATTGATTCTTCAGTGGCCTAAAACCAATTATTCAAAGACAATTAGCTATAAGAGACTTCAGTAGCTTTGAAGAAATTGTGCGTTGTGCTTTCAATGTAGAACTGGAAGTCTGTGTTACATATCCATCTCATGGTTCTTACAAAAAACGAAAGATGGAGTTCAAGGAAAAATCTCAGAACAATGGTGAAAAGAAGGTGAATGTTTCTTTATGCTCAATGTGTGGAAAGAAGCATGGTTGAGATTGTCTAAGAGGTACTAGAAAATGTTTCAAGTTTGGAAAAAAATGTCATCGAGTAGCTGAGTGACGAAGTAATGAAAAAAAGTTTCTAATGACATGAATAAAGAAAAGACTACAGAGAATGCTCCACCAACACTTCAATGCTTCAAGTGTAAGGAAATGTGGAATTATGCTAATCAATGCGCTAATTCAAGAGATAATGATGATCGGCGTGAGAAAACTCTTAAGTCAAAGGACAAATGGAAGTCACATGTGATCACTCTTTGTGCTATTGAGTATGACAATGATGTGTTGGAATGATTAAGTGTTTATGTAAGGGGATTTCAAAATAGTATCATGGAATCTCATTTACAGTATCGTGGAATTTTGGAATATTTATGTATTGGTTTTCAATAATTTTATGGTACCGGTAACCATGAAAAGTGATTGAAATATTTTTGGAAAGTAGATGATATGTATATAATGAAGGGATAAATAGACAATAATATGTTTGATATTATTAATGAGCTCATGACTTATATAAGGACAAAGTGACATCACGGTTTGAGTATAAAGAATATTTGGGATTTTCGTATGTAGAAACAGTTAACTTTTGACAGAATTTAAGTTTTCAATATGGTTCTATGGTAATTCATGTTGTGAGAGAATACAATATTAAGGTATTCACATGTTTGGAATGTGATCAACAAGATATATATTATGATATATGGGGGATAAATGATGGTATTCACATGCTTGGTTGATAAAATTTCTAGTAATAGTTTTCTTTATACTATGAGCTTGGATAGAATTATTTTGGATAATCCTAAAGATTTGAAATGGATTATGTTGAACATAAGATAATATTGTTTAAAGATAGAACATTTTTTTCTATATTATTTCTGGAATGTTATAATAGTGTAGTTTTAGAAAAAGGACAACCCGCAGGACGAGCGACAACCCGTCACGTCGGACAAGGTTGCGGGAATGGAACCCACAACCGAAGTGTGACATGACTTTATCACCTACCACTTGCCTACAGGAAGTCCCTAGTTAGTAGGAACTGGTTTTATTTTATTAAGCAGGATTATAGATGAAGTATAAGTGCATTTTTGGAACCATATATGATTAATCTCACCATAGATGGACTTATGTATATAAATTTTGCTAACCTTATGCTTGAGATAGATGGAATGACCAATCATTCTATGGAATGATCTACTAACACTTCACGAAAGACAGATTCAAATTCATTTCTTTAAGAGATTAATTGAAAATTGTTCAAGGCATGATGAATATGGAGATTGTACCAAAATCAAGTAAGTATTTATTTTTCAAAAATTCTTCAACATTTGGGAAATGATCTTGAAAACCAAAAATTTTGTCCTAGTGCCCTCATATCTGATGAATTATATGGTACCTTAGATCATTACAAATTTATGGCTCTGTGATTGTTCGATTTTTCATAGACATGTCCTATACCACCCTTCATCAAAAGTTGATGGTTATATTTCTCTTCCATATCCATATTTTCACCTATGTTCTCTTATGTGGAAACCCAGTGATGAGTTAATTTGGGTAACTGTTAAATTTCTTACTTCACTTCTAAAAAATAATTTTTAGTATTCCTTTTTACTATGTGGGTTTCTATGAATGAAACTTTCTAGAAGTAAATGATTTATAACCTCGATGAATTTCGAGGGAGAAATTAATTTTAAGGGGGGTATAATGTAACACCCCGAAATTTTATGCTATATTATTTTCTAATTTCTTTGATTTCTTATATTTTATACTACACCAAGATTAGCTTGTACTATACACAACACCATATTATCTTGAAGTATACGAAACACTATTCTTGGCTGTGTTACACACAAATTCAAGTACGTTTTATAGAAATTATTCTATGAAACATTAAGTATATATTTTTTTTAATGTATAAATGAAATATGTTTTGATTATGTTATTTGAAACACCAAAGGGAGCTTTCACTACACACAGCCCTGACATGGCTTGCATTACACGCAATCATGACTTTCCTCGATAGCGTGTGTAGTACGCAATATCGGGTTTCACTAAAAAACGATATATTGTTTTAATATTATTATAAACTAGCTGTTATGAATATTATTAACTAAATTTTGAATTTTATAACATTATTATTCATCTTACACATTTTCTAAAACATGGTATGAGAACAAAATAATTTGTTCGGGTAAAATAAGTATTTTTAAAAAAATGCAGTTTTGCCACCTTTTGATGGTGCATCAACTTTAAATCTAGTTTTTTACATGTTTATAAGTTCAATTTGAAAAAATAAAATTATTATTTGGAATCAAGATATAAAAATTTCCTTTGGATAAATTTTTCATATTATTCTGATAACTTTCATTTTAAATGAATAGTAAAAACACACTATATTTTCATTAAACACAACTTTTTTCATCGTAATAATTTATATAGTTATACTATAATATTGAATGGTTTTAGAGTATAAATATAATATATATTAACATTTAATATAATTTATGTCCTTAGCATTGATTTTACATTGAATTCAGAGGTAAAATCATTTCAATCTTTTGCAATGTTTTAACTTTTAAAACTCACTTTCTTAACAACGAGATTAATTTTAAATTAATTACTGCAACTTCATTGTTTTGAATTTTTAAAAATGGATTCCATATTTGGATTCAGTGGGTAAAATTATGTTAATAGGTTACTTTTATTTTTTTGATGTTATGAATAGTAACTACGGTAATTTTTATTTACTACAGTTATAGGTAAATCGAGTAATTAAGGGTAAAAATAAGATTAAAAAATTACCCTAGGACCTGAAAAAATTCTATTGGATGAATAAAAGTCGAACCATATCACCTAAGGGTCATAATAGATTAATTCCTCGACTTTTGAACATGAAAATGATGTAATTATTATTAAAACCAAAGAAAGTGACAACTTGTCACTCTCTTATATCTTATAAGTATAATCATTTTAATTTAGTGATAAACATCATAAAACATCAAATATAAATAGTATACAGAAAGATAATAAAAGTATCTATATCATGAGATTTTATTTATAATTTTTAGGGATTAAATAATTATCATTAAAGATGACACAAAAATGATGAAGAAATCATTTTATTGATTTAAATATCAAATAAATGGTTTTAAAAATATTAAAATAAATATTATATAAAATAATTAATGTTCTCTAAAATTTTCAAGATGAATATGGCATTTTAGGAGTCTACTAAATATATATTTTTTCAAATATATCCTCTGTTTGGATATTATTTAAATTCAAATAAATTAATAGTGTCAAAATTGACACTTGTTATTTTATAAAAATAACATATTATAATTTTTTTTAAAAATCACAAAAATATATAAAAATTATAAATTGGAATTTATATGGTCTAAAATTTCATAAAGTATCCAATTATGGGCAATTCGTAGCACATAAGTAATTATTTATAACAATTTAAAATTTAGAATATTATTACCACAAATAAAATTAAATAGATTAAATAAGGATAAATCAAGTTGATAAGTTTTAAAATAAATTACCAACATGTATAAAACATATTGTTTGATGATATTATAATACTATAATATCTAATATTTTAATTTTAGTTATTTTTGGTGGTTTTTAAGTGGGATTTGAGTTTATTATAAATTAATAATTTATAGGTTTCCAAAAGTGTCCCTCTCACCTCTTATAAAAGGGAACCTCCTCCCTCTCCTCATCACCCCACATTGAGCTTTCAAGCTTAGCCAAACCCTGACCATTTCTCTTCTACACTTTCCTAGAAACATACTAGAGGTCTTGGTCTTCTTCAAAGACCAACTTTAGAGCCCTAATAGGAGGTTTAGAAGAGGCGCTTCGAAGAAGAGGTAATATCCTTTACCGATTATTTCAAGTTCATTTCTTATTCTACTTCCTCTTATTTTATTGTTTCTGAATGAAGTAATAACATCAGTATCACTCATATACTGATATTTTATTATAAATATGAACCAACCCTATTTCACCTTCTATCCATCCTATGGAAAACAAAATCACCGCGCATGCGTACGTACGGAATACCGTCTCCATGCCGTGGTGTAATCTGTTTTTCCACCATCACCTTACTTGGATGGGTATAATGGTGTAAAGAATAACAATATATTGTTATTATAACATTATAATAATTCTGATATATTATATCATCCACTCTAATTCCAACCAATAATTATGGGAATGATATCGTCGCTCGTGCATATATACTAATTACCGTCTCCACAACGCGATGAGATTCATTCTCCAAGTTAACAATTCAAGATTGATTATAAAGTATTTATATGAAATAATAATTAAATATATGACATATTAATGATGCTGGATTTATGTATATGTTATTTACTTACTTCCATTCAATTTAATAAGGAAACAAACACAACGTCCATGCGTACATATGACCTACCTTCTCCAAGAATGGTGTATTTCTTTCAGTTTATCGATATATTATATATATTTATATTCTAAATATATATTATATATAAATAATGTTTTACATTCTGGAAGTAAGTAATAATGATCTAAGTAATCATATAAATAATTAAAAGTCAAAACACGGACGATAAATGAAACGATTTTACCCAAAATGCTACTTTAACATGGAATTGACAAATGAACGGGTAATATAATGTCTTAAGTGAATCATATATGATATCATAAATATTATTATGGTTCTATTACAAGTTAATAATATGTTTAAACCAACTATATAGTTGTGTTAGACACATATGGAAGAAATTGGACATAAGGTAAGGGATAATTATTCCAACCTCGTTCTTATTTGTGATTGTTTATTCATAATTATTTACTAGGGTTATGTTTATCATCCATGTCCATGTTTTCTAAAAATGTTTTCATAAAATGTTTACTATTCTTACATGTATATTTTTACCCTTTTTTTACTTTTACAAAAATATATGGAAGGAATCATTCCTTTGTTTACCATATAAGGTACTTTTTGACTTTTCCAGCAAAAGTACGAGAAGAATGTTTTTTTATCTTATACGGAGTGAATGTATTTTTACAATTTCATAATGAATTATTTCCATAAAGATTCCTCTACAATATTTCATAATTATTTTCAAGAAAATTATTTTCTTTTAAAATCACACAGAATTTTGAAAAAATAAAATGATTTTGGAGAAGAAATGATATTTTCCTCAAGAATTAATTTCAAGTGTTTATTCAAAACTATTTCCCACATAAAATGACATTATTTAGTATGATTATATTTAAATTATATTGTATCTATTATTTACATGGTTTTATTTTTCTTATGATGAAATTATACCCATCTGTTTTATATAGATTATATTAAGATGGGATAATGTTTATGAAACTCATTTTATTCTTTGGGTTATGATGCATGATTTGTGATTGTTTTGTGACACACGTATGAATGATTTCAATATGAGATGGGTGGGACCTATATCTCCCTCCAATTCATTGGGTAAATATTTGTATCTCATGAGATAGACATGGATGAAAGAGCCAGTAAATCCAGTTCAGTAATATAGGGCTGGAATGGCAAGTAAACCCAATTTTGTAATGGATATTGTCCACTATGATGGTCTTGACAGAAATGCCTTGGCTACTATGGAAATCATATCATGTGATTATTGGTTTTACACAATTACATGTTTCATTCCCATGCTATTTTATGATGATTAATGTGTCTTTATGATCTATTCCTTATGCACTACTACGATTTATGTCGTTACTCACGATTTTGATGTTTTATGTTCATGTTCTTACGTTAAAATGTTTAGGGATTGTTTTATGTTCTCCATGTTTACCCTTACTGAGAATTTGAGCTCACCATTTTTATGTTTTCTTTTCCCCAAGATTTAAAGAAAGGTTTTAGGTAAGAAACCCAAAGGGGAAGATCTTTATGGGAGATTCTGAATATCTTTCACCATGATTAGAAGATTATGTTCCGAGTTTCCAAAGACACTAAAATAATACGGTATTTGGGCGTCTGTTTTTGTTATGTATTAAGTATTACCCAAACGTAATGTAATGTCTATGTATGCCTAGTTGGGGTCTTTACAGGAACCACTAGGGGGTATCCTTTCTGTATATCGATAGATTTTGGTTGGACTCAATATTGGTTGGTACCAACGTTATGAGTATTTAGTACCTTGAGTGTCTAGTATGATTTTTCCATAAGATAGGTCCCAATACAAGGTGATTTTTAAGTTATAGTTATTTATCTTATTATTTTTTTATCATGGATTGTATCTTATAGGGTTTTATATGTGTCAGTATCAAATATCTTCACATGATAGGTTATTTCATGGATATTTTATTACTAGTTTACCTAATGGATGAATCGATATGCTCTCCCTTTTATATCACATCTACTCTTTATGTTTCTAGTTTTGATAATATGAAATTATTTTATGAAAACCAAAGGGAAAATGATTTAAAATTGGATTTTATATTTATTAAAATGATTTAAAAATTTGTTTTTTTAAATATATAAATGTATTATTCTTGATATCAAACCACATATATACTCTATGGCGGTATCATACTTGTCTTTGTGATCACACCCTAATTTTATAATCGAGTTATTGTAGAAGCAGTATTATAGGATATAGGTAATGGGAAGGGTATGTTGTAGCATGTTATCATCTCCTTTGGTATTTTACTTTGGTTCAAGTTAGGATGTAGGTGGATTTTGGTCACGAATAGACTTTTTGGCCTTGATTTATTCATAATTATAGGTTTATACAGTTTGTATTGGATTATATAGACCTGGTTGTGTCTATTTCTTCCAATAGTTCTCTATTTGTATGTCTTGTTTTGTTATATACATGAATTGTTCTATTTCATTGCTTTACCGCACCATGCTATTGATATCCTAGGTGCATGGTTTAGTTAGAAAAATTTTCTCTATTAGAATTTTGTATCAGAGGGATGGATCAACCTAAAGTTGTTTTTAACACTGGTTGATTTTGGTTTTGTTCCATGGGTAGATAGCAGTTAGGACCCTCAGAATTTATATTGTAAATCACGAAAAATGGCCCTGGAAAGATCACTTTCATGACTAAACTCAAGTTTCAATGGGTGTTTGGGGACTTTTACCATGCTCTAGACTTATTATTTGGGGTAATTTGAATGAGATATATGGGAATTCTCTTTAAATCGTCCTCTTACTTTTTTGGAAATGCCTTATGTTGATAAAAATTCTTAAATTATTTAAAATCTTGATATTTTAAAGCATTGATTTGAATTCTGAAAGTGGTCCCATGATTTTTGGAATGTGATCATGATCTTACTGGAAATTATATTGTGTTTATTAGATAATTAAATTGAAAATATCTCTTCTAAATATGATAGAGTAAGCTACAATACAGTTTCCCCAAGTGAATCATCCAGTGGACCCTTCATTTGTTGAAGTAGTAATCTACACCATTTAGACTCTAGGTCAAGTGGGTTTTTGTAACTCTTGACATGTTATGGATCCAATCTCCATGTTTAACAATTAGTGTCCACCCATATTCTATATTGATAGTAGAACATTAGAATTTGAGGTGTTTCTTGAGAGAATTGAAAGGACATTCAATTTCATAAAGACTTCTGAAGACTCAATGGTGGGGTTTTCCACGTATGTTCTCAAGGGACATGAAAGGATATTATGGGAATCTATTGTGGAATCTAAGTTACATGAGGACCTAAACTAGTATTGCTTCAAGAAAATATTTAATCATTAGTTCTAATCTAAGAATTTAGATGCAAGAAAGACCAAAGAGTTTTTGACCTTGGAGTTGGGGTAGCACAACGTTCTGGAGTATTCTACCTGTTTTGTTGAGTTGGTTCATATCACACCAGAGGTTGTTTCTAATGAGTACCTAAAGAACCAATGGGTTGAGTTTTGATTGAGACTTGATATTAGGATGATATTGATTCTAATGTTCCTTCTGACCATTATGGAGGCAGTCAACAAAATAGGTTTCACTGATGTAGACATAGCTGGGAAGAATGGTTTGGGTGGATCTTCGGTTGATACAATTATTATCCAGAATGTTTCTTATAGATAGAAAAGGAAACATAAGGGTTTATTCAGGACCATTTTAATGGGATTTTCAGTGTATTAGAAGATTATTTACTATTATTTTGGGTGGTCTAGTCGGGTGAGACATAATTGTATAGAGGCTCCTAAGACTTGTCATCATTGTGGATTATCGGTCCATCTGAAATATTAATGTGAAAGTTTGTCCATGGGAAGTTAAGGTATGATCCACTCTCACTAAGGGTTCACATGTTCATATCGATGCTTACAAGGGTGGTGGATCAAATACTCATTCCAAGGGGGATATTAATTTGTTAAAAACCAGATTTCTTTATGTGACTGAGTATACACAAAATTAATCTTATGTAGGGCCAACTACAATTAGAGGCATAGTTATTATTCCATATTATATGGTGATATATTTATTTGATACCGGTGCTACTAATTATTTTATATCATTAAACTTCATTGATGTGTTAGGACAGAGTTTATAACTTATTCAATGCTTATTGGATCTTTCCACACCTTTGGAAAGATGTCTAAACAAGTTTTCAAGTGTAGCATGTGTCAGTTAGTGATAAAAGACTTTGTGGTAGAATGTGTATTATTGGTTTATGATGTTTACATGTTCGAAATGATTATCAACATGGATTAAAAGATCAATGTTAAGGACCAGATATATTGTTATCACTATATGGTATAATTATTATCTACTGATGGGGTCACCCATATCTTTCAAGGAAAGTGGGACTCTATATTGGGAAGGACAAGGCCTATTTTTCCTTATTACTAGGTAATCTCAGGACAGTTGTTAGAGATATTTCTTTATGCGGTTGACCCTGGATTGGGTGGTAGAATTCCTGTGGGGGTGAGTTCATACCCTGAGGACTTTCTAGATGACTTTTATGGTTTATCATCACAGATACAAGTCGGTTTTACTATTTACTGACTCCATGGGTTGATTAGAATTTCTATACCATCTTATATAATATCACAAAATGAGTTGGGGAACATAAGGTATAGCTTGAGGACCTAGAGGCAAAAGAATTTATTATTCCTAGTTTGTCACTATGGGCTTTGCCTATATTCTATTTTAAGAAGTTTAAAGGGAGAATCATGATTTTTATTTACTATTTAAAGTTTAATCAAGTGACCTTTAAGAACAATTAACCTTTTTAAGGATCAATTAACGTTTTTAATATCTTATAGAGGCATGTTGGTTTTCAAAGATTGACCTACACTGAAGGGTATCACCAGTTGAGAGTATGAGAAGAGGATATACCTAAGATAATGTTTAGTATCCAGTATGGGAATATTGATTTTCTAGATATTACATTAAATCACATTAACCATCCTATGATGTTTATAGATTTAATGAAATAGATATTTCATCTGTTCTTGGTCACTTTTTTTGTGGTTGTGGATGATATTTTTGTGTAATCAAAGTTAGAGGAGGAGCATATAGAACATTTGGATATCATTCTTTGAATCTTGAAGGAATATTGTCTATATATTAATATCATTAGATGTGAGTTTTGGTTCTAGGAAGTGCAATTTCTAGTGTATGTGATATCATTGAGGTGTGTCTTAGTGGATCCTGAAAAGATACAGGCTGGGATGTCATGGGAGAAGCCCAATTTTTTTTTGATATCTAAAGATTCTTTGGTTTGGATGGTTATAATAAATATCTTGTTCATGATTTTTCCAATATATCATCTTTGATGAATGATTTAACATGTAAGGGTGTAAATTTTGAGTGGAACAAAAAATATCAGATATCTTTTTAGGAGATCAAAGAGAGTTTGACTTCAGAACTAGATTTGATTCTTCCAGAATCAAGCCCAGGTTATGATGTTTTCTACGATGCTCTTGGTATGGGTTTGGGACGTGTCTTGATTTAAGGGAAATAGTTTATGGCCTATGTCTAATTCTAGTTACAACCTCATAAGACTAACTACCCTATCCATTATCTTGAGTTGGAAGCGGTTATGAATGCACTCAAATTGTGGCATCACTACCTATTTGGAGAGAAGTTTCTATTGTATTGTGATAATAAGAGCCTGAAGTATAATTTTACTTAGAAGGATATAAAATTATGATAGAGACCCAAGGTAGAGTATCTACATACATTTTATTTTGATATTTCATACACTCCTAGGAAATGAAATGTGGCTGTAGATGCATTGAGAATTAAATTACCGATAATACCCATGAAATAATCAGTTGCAGAGTGGTCTCTATTGTGTTTTTTTCTATGATGATATTGGTAGTAGAAGATGTTGGTGGACAGGTGTTCTTGGATTCAATGAAAGCTAATGCTTATTTGGATAAGTGAGTAGATTTAGATCATGTGACTGACACTGAGTTGAAACATTTTAGTTAAAACCATTATGGTGGGTTGACATCATGTGAGTGGTCTTGGTCTCCCTATGGTGCTTTATGCTTCCATGGTAGGTTGGTTGTTCCATTTTCCCTAAGGCATGAGTTTTTAGACCATGTAAACCAGTCTTATTGGTCTATTCTCCCTGGGGATACGAAGATTTATCATGACTTGAGATGTCTGTATTGGTGATAGGGGATGAGGTGGTGGATTTAAGATTTTGTATCATAGAGTTTACTTATCATAGAATTAGGGACTAACACCAGAGACCTGTGGGTTTGTTTCATCCCTTACCCATTCTAATATGGAAATGGAATGATCTTTCCATGTATATAATCATTAGTTTACCACTGACTCCTAGTGGGAAATATGTGATTTGGGTTATCATTGATCGACTCATGAAATTGGAAAATTTCATCCCTATGAAGGAGATATCAAATGTGGGATAAGTTGGATACTTTATGTCTGAGATATTATGAGATTTCAAAGGGTTCCCTTTTTGGTTGTATCTATTTGGGACATGGAATTCACATCTAGGTTATATAATGTTTTCTAGCCGGTGATAGGTTCCTATATTATATTGAGCATGGATTATCATTTTCATGAGGATGGAAAAAGAGAGAGGAATATCCTGGTTCTTAAGGATATGCTCTAGGATCGTGTTCTTGTTTTTGGATGGTCATGGGAAAACATATTCTTCTGGTTGATGATTACTATAAGAATAGTTACTAGGACTTGATTAAGATGGATTCTTTTGAGGTTTTTTATGGGAAGCCATGTAGATGTACATTGTGATGGGTAGAGTTGGGAGATAAGTACATGGTTTGATTGAGTCTTATTCAAGAGATAATGAAGATAGTGTAGTTGATCCAGAGGGGACTGATCACTAAATAAATTCATCAAAAATATTATGTGAACCATTTTCATCAACAACTAGAGTTTGATGATGGTGATCATGTTTTTCATAGTGTCTCACCTCGCTTGGGATACCATCGGTTGGGAAAGAAGGGTAAGTCGGCATAATGGTTTTTGTGACTCTTCAAGATCATTTGATGAATGGGAAAGGTGGCTTATCAGGTGGAATTTCCATCTAGTCTTACATCTATGCATGAATTGTTTTATGTTTCCAATATGGGTAGGTTTATATCAAATCCTTACCATGTGATTAGATGTCATGATGTTAATCTTGAGACAGAAACTACTTTGGTTGAGCGGCCATTTGATATTATGGATCACCTATAAAATTAATATGTGGTAAAATTATTCCTCTAGTTTGGGTACTATGGCAGTGCAAAAATTTTAACCATGAGACATGGGAGGGGGAATTGATAATGAGTCAACAAAGGCATTTAATTTTTTTAATTTCAGGAATCTGAGGGATTTATGGGGGAAAACGTGGTTATGGTGGGGAGATTGTAACACACCATTACGCTTTTCAGGTACTCTATTGTTTGCGCTTTGTTTATTATTCCTGTTTGGGTGTGTTGGCATCCATCTCAGGTATGAAGACCCTTTGTTAGGGAAAATGATCTAATGTTATGGGATGCATGTTTATTTATGTTAATAGAGTCTGGGTATAAATGTGTTAATTTCTTTGATGGTTCTCCCTTATTTCAAAGATGATCCTGGGTTCTTCGGTGTTTTTCTAAGAAAATTTTGGCTTTTTTCTATTTTATGGGCATTTAAATGCAGTGTAAAGGGATTAAATTCAATGTAATGGTATCTAGGAATAATCCATGAAACAAGTTTTGGGAGTGAATGTTTTAAATTCCATGTAAAGGTTTCATATCATGTAATGGAAAAAATCGGGTTTTTAATAAAAAGTTAATAAGTTTTTCCGTGATTTCCTCATTTTACGAATACACGATGTGTTAAGGTATTACACACTATATAAGTCAAGTGGATTGGTTTTTTAGAATATTATGTAGTATTTTAATCAATTCAATGCTCTTTAAACCTCCATATCTCAATCCAAAGCTCACACTAGGTGATTCTGGGTGATCCCCTTCCTTCTGGATGACTTCGTTTGGTGATTGATCATCAGGATTGTTATGGTGTGACTCTTTAGGTAAGTGTTCATTATGGTTCTTCTTTCCTTTGTTCATGACTGTTTTTTGTGTACATTTATGGTTAAAAGTTTGGATTGGATCATGTTTTCTATCAATTCATTTCATAATTTTGTCTTTCCTTTTATTTCAAAGGCCAATCTCATGGTTTCCAATCACCATTGTTGAAGGTACCTAGGTTTATAATATTTTCATGTTGGTGTTTGAATACAAAAAGTTAATTAAATTAATTGATTACTGTTCATGGAAATTTCTCTTGGGTTTTTCATAGATTTGATGTGATATGTGTTTTTAAAGGATTGATTGGAATGAAAAATGTTCTTAAAAAGGTTTTGTCTAAAAATAAATTTTATTTATTTGAATATGGGTTTTCAAACACTGAAATGGATTAAATTGGATTTAAAAAAGTTTTTTAAAATTTTGGACATGGTTTAAAAATGTATTTTGAAAATGGGCACATTAGGAACTTTGGGTGTGTCAGGAAAGAGACACAGGTAGCCTTAGTGTGTGTGGCACCACTAGGATGTAACAATTTTGGATATAGATGGACTGTTGTAGGACTTGATATTGGTTGGTACCAATTTTCTGACTGTTTAGACTCCAAATCATATAGTATGCATTGTACCATTAGATAAGGACTAATAATAGGTGCTTTTTTAGTTATGGATATTTATTTCAAGATTGTTTGTTTCATGGATTTTTTATCATAGGTTTTTATTTGAGGTAATATCACATAGATTATCATGATATGTTTTTTCATGGATATGTGTTTAATGAATTACCTCTTGATTCATGGATATGAGTTTCTATTAATATCACTTATACTCTCTATATTTCTGTTTTTTAGAATATGGAATGATTTTATAAAATCTAAATGGAAAATTATTTACAATTTTATTTGTGATTTATGAAAAAGATTTATAACGTTTTCCTTGATTTAAAAGGTATAATTGTTGAATTCTTGATATTAGACCTTCTATAAACACTGTGGTGGTAACCTAATAGGTATTTTTCTCACACCTTAATTTTTTATTTTGGTGGTTTTAGATGTCGTATTGAAGGATACATGTGAAGGGATTGTAATATTTTAGCATGTCAGCTTCTCCTTTGGCCTTTTCCTTCAGTTCAGGTTGGGTTATAGGTGGTTTTTGGTTATGTGGAGACTTGTTGGTCATTATTTATTTAAAATTCAATCTAATATAGATTGGATTGTATTGTGGGCACTTGGTTGTATCTTTTTATTCCACAAGTACTCTAGTTGTATGTCTTGTTTTATTATATACAAGACTCGTTATATTTTCTTTCTTTACCTCACTATGTGACTTAAAGCTTGGATGTATGGTTTGGTTGGCCCAGGATGGTCCATTATCGAAAGGATCTCAAGGATTGGTTCCCATTGAGATTAAGATCTATTATAGGGAATATGGACCATTGAGTAAAGATTCATAGAAGATATATAACTTTGAGGATGGGTTTGATCTTATGTATAGGCTACCCATCTCATCGATGGGTTAGGGATTCCACATAGTAGGTGGCTTGTATGTGTGTTTAATTCCAATGGATTGATTATTGGATGAGGAAGGATGACTAGACTGATGGGGGATTTTGTCTCATCAGAGTGATATTGGTGCACAAACATGATATAATTCCAATGATTTTATTAGGAGTAAGAAGGATACCTATGTGGTTTACACATATTCATCCAAGTGATGCCCAAACATGTAGATTCTATAGATATAGATGAGTTTTAGTTCTTATACCTAGTAAGAGGACTCTATTATATCTCTAACTAAAAAAATGTATTGGAGGATTCCACTATATTTTCAACCCAACTAGATGTTGTATATGGACCGATCAAGATGTCTTCATGATCCATGTAATGTTTCATCAATATCATCAAGACTTAGACCCTTATTATTAAGGAAATTCAAGACAATTACTACCTGTAGGTTCCTATCTATTTGGTAGTATTTTTAATAGAGGTAATTTATTATGTTAATACATAATATAAAAATTTCATGAAAATGTTTTGAAAAAAATGATCATATAGGTCCGCTAGTTTTGGAGGTGTCAATAGAAATGGTCTTTTAGGGATTTGACCTTGGAGAAATGAAATGATGATGGTAATTTAAGATAATTAAGAACAAATAGATTATATATGTTTAGGAAAGGATATGACATAGGATATATTTACAATAATTATGTATCATTATAGAATGGCCATCAATATAACAAATAATGCATGGTCTCAGACTGGTGTGAAGAACTTATGGTGCAATTTAATAGGAAAAAATTTCTCTTAGATTCAATGTCTAATGTGGTAGGGTTTCATATTGTGAAGGAGTTTGGATTATGGTGTCTCGTGAAGTTATTATTACAGGGAACCTTCTTTAAAAGATAATTATCATCGACTCTTTATAAAATGGCTATTCATAGGGGGTGTCCTTTGGTGGGGGATTTTCATAAGTGTCCTTTGAAAATGTGTATTTTATAAAGGGTTATTCATTGGTAAATTTTTTTTATGGAAAATCAATACTTCTATATGAGAAACTTTTTATTAAGTCCTTTCGTGATGCTCCCCCTTCCTTATCATTGGCTTATATTTCATGAGATACCTGGGGTTACTTAGAAGGTTTTCATAGAATAAGTGATTTTTATATGATGAACTTTTCTTCCCATATATGTAGTGATTTTATCCTTAGAGTCAGTACCAAATTTCTAATTCCAAAACAATGGACCTATTTTCAAAGTTCAAGCCAGTATTTATAGGAAATTCTTTTCAATAATGGGTAGGAATTATATGGATATTAAGAGAGTCTATGACCATGAATGAATATATTAGACTTCCAAAAATGATTACCAATCACCAATAAATCTCATGTAAATGAAGGAATTCAATATTTTTTCCATAATATATTATTGATAGCTAACAAATGGATCATCCGAACATGAAAGGAATATGAAACTGTGAAGGATTTTTATATCCTCCTTACAAAAAACTCGCCTTAATGAATGATATTGTTTCTTTATGGTGGGATTTAATTTAACAAATCTCAATAATCCTCTAAAAGTTGACCAAATTTTTTCAAGTATTAAAAAATTTCCCCTCTTGAAATAATGGCTTATCAGTGTGAATAGAAGGTAATTCTAATGATTATTTCCCATACACATCACACGTCTAACACATACATTCCAACTTTTTATAAATTTGAGAAGGGACTAATTCACACTACCCAATACAAATATTTAATAAATATACCTCATTTATTATCTCTTTCATGAAAAATTGGAATCACAAATTTGATACTTTTCTTCATGAACAATTCATGCTTCGGGAACAACTCTTGCTTTATGAAAAATCATTCATTGAAAATAACTCTATCTTCATGAATAAATTTCACATTATAAACAAATAAACCACAATGAAAATAATTAACTATAAACCAACATTATTGATCACCTCCACTATGAATTTCCTCTTATATTAACCTCTATTAAGTGTGTTGGTCATATAGGTGATACAAATAAAATCCTATTTTTATAATTTATTTTATATATTTTTTGCATATGACACTGATATCTTGTTTCTTCATAGGGAAGAATCTAGAAAAATGTGATTGAGTTACTTTTACAATGAGAACATAAATGATTGATAGTTTTGATTATTTCTTATAACAATATGTTCTCTCGATATATCAACTCCTTTCAAATAACAAGGGGTCAGTTCTCAAAGACTACCCACAATCACTAATACTGCCCATATATGGATTTAAATTTTTAAGTGATGCACTTATTCCTATATTATGTCCAAGAAATCAACTGACCAAAAACTTCAACCATCACTGATATATGGCCTGAAAAAAATATTTCATCAATTGGGAATTACATTAGATATATTGATCACTTAGGGAGATAACTTTTGAGGTGTTCCCACTAAATCAAAATAAAGGATCCCATATACCAATTATAGGCTCTAATGTTAAAAATATATTTATAGGAAGACCATTGCTGACTAGAGGATGGGTTGGGAATCAATTTGGGACGTTAATACCCATGGAAACATTGGTGTAGATTAAGGATGGCCCATTTATGTATAATAAAGCTATAAAAAGTTTAAATCATTTTTTAGATCTATGTAGTTGGATGAATCCATATAGATAATATAATATTTATAACATTGAAACATTATTATCATCCCTGACGTGATTTATATATAGACATCAAACACATAAAATTTTCATATATTACAAAGAGAGTTTCGAATAAGTCTTTTTTATGTTAGTAGAATCATCACATATGTGATCTTTGGTGATATGTATGATGAATTCATTCCTTGAAATATATATAGGATGAAATTTAAATAAATTATCTTTTGAAAATGAAATTAATTTCACTTGGTATGGATTCCATTTGTGAGTATGTTCCCTAAAAAATCGACACCCATTTGGTATTTGGGTCATGATCTTTATCATGTTGAATGAGATATAGTCACATAAAAGGTAGCCTAGAATCATGTAAACCCACAGGACTGGTGAGATCCAATGTGTGTACCAACATATTAAGGAGTAAGGATACTATACCTAATGGGTTTCAATTTTCACCCATCAAAACAATCAGCTAGTCTAGTTGGTGGGAATTATAATGATGTTACTCAGAAAAAAATCATCTAGTATAAGATTTATTCTCTAGATAAATGGTCTAGATATTCATGATGGAGGTTTAGTTGGAAATTGTAAACCCGGTCGGCCTTTAAGTATTGGTATAATCCAAATTATATTTAATTATAAAACATATTCATAAGGGAATGGCCCTATTAAATTGAATATGACCCTTTAAAGTTTTATATTATTATATTATATCCCGTATGATGGATACAAAATTATTAATTATTAACACATCCTTTCCACTTAATTTTAAAATTATCTCTAGTTCTTAGGAAGAGTTAGAAAACTCATATTAAATTTTCATGATGGGTCAAGCATGAAAAATTATTACAACCAGTTCACCTTAATGTTATATGAATATGAAAATGGTATTATCACCAATAACATAAATAGATTCCTTAAATAATATTCATATTTAATATAATATATAGTGTATTTTTTGGTATCTAAAATCAATGGAAAATCCATTTGTAATGGATATGTTGCTTATATATTTTTGGTAGTTCCACTATATATAGAAGTGGTTACCTTCCCCTCTATATGGAATATAATAAAAACATCATCCTATTACCATATACAGTTCTAGTTGATGAAAAAATCTATATATATGAGTATATGACTCACTATTACACTAAACGATGCAATTTTTGGGATATCAACCAAATAAAATGAGAATTGGATCCGTTCATAACCAGGTGTATATTTAATTAATCAGGTGCCTCGGTTCAATGGTCCCATTTTTAATGAGGGTGGAAATGAGTGTGAGAGAATTGTGGGGTGGGGAAATAATCTAATAAAACCACACTAAGGTATGATATAGTGCTCTAGATGCCTTTAAAATGAAAAATAAAAATGGATATTAACCATCAATGTGTGGGGAACCTCTTCTAATGATAAATTTATTCAAAGGAACATTCCTAAAATCCTACAGGAAATGACACTATTATAATAATACTTTTCTCAGATAGGTGATTTGAGATGGAAACCAGGTAATGGTGAGTGTCTTGAGGGGGTTTGGGTATCATAATTCATTGGAAAAAATCTCATGTGAGACTTATTTTAAATAGGTGGAAGCTTACCTTAAGGATATTGAGTTAAAAATCCACTTGCTAAAGGGAAATATCTTCAACATCGATTGATTGATCAAGAAGCTGATTTACTAAGAAACTTCTATAGTGTAGTTTAATATTTAGGGTCCCAAGGGAGTGAAAGAAGTATATAGAGAATATAATGTTGGAAAAAGTTCTTTCCCAGAAGAGGTAAGATATTTTTTTCTATGTTTTCAATGACATCACTATTAATTTTATTCCTCTACATTTATATAATCCATAATGTGATTATTATTCCATAACATTACATGATTATTCATCAGGATTGATTGAAATTAGTCTTATCTATTATATATATAATTGGATAAAGAAACAATGTTTATATACCTCAGGGGAGAAAGTTTTCATATTGATATCTCATTCTCTTAGAATGATTCTGAAGCCTCCACCTAATGCTATTTCTATTTATCTATCTTCAAATAATGTGAAATAAAAGGAGTGTGTGGGGTTGTTTTGGATTGAAATTCTAATTAGAGGATCATGTAAGCATAATATATTCATATGTCATTTAATCCTATGAATTTGTGATAACCCTGTAGTTTTCTCAGGTGATTAACCAATCCCTACTAGCTAATGGGTTCTAAATACTCATTGAAACATAGAATATGAATCTATTTAAGTTAATATCATTATAGGGGTAATTGGAGAAACCCAAGAAATGTTGGAATCAAATCCCATTTAGGATGTGTTGGCCACCATCCAAGATGATTCATGAAAGATAGAAAACATTATATATAAAATTATTGTAGTTGAATGCTCTAAATTAGTGATTTTCCACATTTGGTTCATTTTTAAAAAATGAAATATATTCTAATAAATTTACATACCTTCTCATATATTATATATAATTATAGTCTCTATGTATAGTCCTATATAAATATATTCAAATAATTCCTATGTCAAAGATTCCCTCTGAGCTTACAGCTCTACTTGAAGGTGGAGAGACTTCAGTGGTGGACACAACAACCTGATTTGTTTTGCGAGAGACACTACTAGAATACCCCCATGTTTAACATTATAATGTGTTGAATATGGTAAAGATGATATAAATCTATTGAATGATGTTTAGTTTTAAGAAATCATATTATTTGATATATTCCATGTCTACTAACTTTAATATTATCCGGGTAAATTTTAGAAACTATGCCATATACTTCAAACACTTGAGATCTTGATGAATTAGTTTATCTATATATGGAATTCATAGTGTCACATGGAACATTAGTGCTAGCTCACATTGGGGTATCAATAAATGACACTCCATATGTGACGTGGTAATAGATTATGTTTTTATCCCAATAATTGAATTTGATTCACACACAAAGGACGCCTTAATCAAGATGTGGTAGTGGGTATGGTGTAAAATATCAAAACTGGGTTGTGAGACTCTACTCTATGCTCTTCATGACCAAATATATCAAATCTGTAATATTATTTTCATAGTAGGATTTTACGCATATGATTATATCTTAGTCCTTTTTAGGGAGATTTACGTGATCATTACCCATGAATGAATGAGTTTATTCCAATAAAATATCTTAGCTAAAAAATCCAAGACTTACGCTTTCAATCATTGAACTATAGTTCATAAGGAACCATCCCATATGGTAACTGTAGTAGAGGATTATCATGATTAGTCTACTAAAATTAGGTATTGAGAGGAATTACTCTATCAAGTGTTTTCCATATCTCAAAATGAGTCATAGAAGAAAAAATTACTAGATATGAAAGCAAGGAGGTTGAAATGGAATTTTTTGAATGGATAAAGGCATTGTATCCCAATGTAGAGGCAAAAGATGCAACATTGGATATGTTATTCCAATTTTTGAATGAAGTAGAGAAAAACTAATTATATTTCTAGAGTTTAGTGAGCATAATTATAGAAACATTTAAATTGAATATTACTTATCAAAAATAGATATTGATACTCTAAATTGTTTATTTTTTTCAACCAAAATGGTTGTATAATAAAATGTTTTTACAATAAATGAATGATATGTTGAAATATATGAATAAGGTGTATTAAGTAACACATAATACATAAACATTTGGGTATAGTAATAATATTCAATGATTATTTGGGGAAGAAATGAACATGGAAGAACTTGATTGTATGTAGGATAAATAAAAAAGATACAACATGATTGATATCACTATCAAGGTCATGGAAATGTTCTGCATTGATTAAAATAAGGTATTTTGTACATGATAATGATTTTTGATGAGTAAGAGAATTATCCACTACTGTTTGAGTTGAGATGAGAGGGACGAGTTTTATTCTGAAGCATACAGGAAGAAACCATTTTAGAAGAATATAGACCATGTCTTGAATAGAGTTCTATTATGTTAATTTTTTATAATTTCTAGTCACTTAATTTTCTATATTTATAGTTGTAGAGTTTCATTCCACCACACAAGAGGAAATGGTATAATGATGGAGAGATTAATTGAATTGAAACATGATATTTTTAGGTACCTTATCCTAGGAGGATATACCACAATATAATAAACTAAATCATATAATTCAATTGATAAGGCTACATCCTTAGGTGAAATTCATTCCAGAAAGGGTTTCTCTAAATGTTGAAAAATGAATTGGTCATTTTGATACCTCCATGACATAAATATGGATACAGTAAAACTTGTTAATATAAAATGGAGAACCACAACAAAATTTATTGTATATTAGGTGAGGGAAATTAATTAGGGAGTTCGTAAGGAATATGCTTCCTAAAATTTCAATTAATTACTCTATAAAACTATAAACCAAACTACAAATGTAATAGTGATGGTAAATATCTTGCGAAGACTATGAAATTATTTAAAGGAATTGAAGACGAATATTTTTGTACAAACACTTCGGATCTATGCGTTTACTTAAAACATGTTGCAGTGCAGAAGACCAAGCCACATAATAACTAAAATAATGAATACCATGCCAACACTCATGAATCCATGCCAATATCACTCAACTTAAATATTACCATGCATATTTGTTTTGAAATTTAATAGATTGAGTAATGTCTTGGTATTTAGAAGATTAATTTTAATTAAAAATCTCATAATGACTTTTAAAAAGTCACATGGTTTACTAAAAATGTTTAGAGATAATCAGAAATTGATAGGTCGATATGGTCCTTCATAATATAGATAATGGAATCATGAAAATCTCTAAAAGTAACTGTAGTTGTTATAGAGAAAAAGAGAGCCACAACCATTTTGTAATAACCAATTTTTTATTGAAGAATAAGAATAAATTACTAGGACATTTCATTACAATAACTGGTTTAGTTCATAAAGAGAAGGATTGGGATAAGAAAAAAATAATTACTATATGGAATTGGATGAAAATGAAGACAATAAAATAATTATTAAACATATTCATTTAAAATAAGAGAAATATGTTTTTTAAATAAAATGGAAAAAATATATTCAACCACCCAAATGGGTTGATGATCTCACAAAACATATAAGATGTATGTTCATCACTTTATATATTAATAGAGTATCTACATATAGATAAATATATAGGTTATTTCTACAACACATGTATAACTAGAGGAAAAAATATGTCTGTAACTCACAAATAAGTCCACTATGTATATAAACTATCCACACAATGTCTAAAAATGGTAATAGTTTGATAATAATCTAATGTTCTCCTAGATTATTATTGTAACTTTATGAAACCTTGTTTCCATCAAACATTTGTATAGTTTATTCTCTTACAGTAACACAACACTATATGTATGAACCATATATTTTATCTTAATGTTATAAAAATTAAATTCCCAATTTTTTGTGTTCTTTATAAGTGGAATTTGTGTCCATTTTTCTATGTGATAGGTATGAGAGGGAAAGAAAGATTTAACTTTTTCCTAGAAACATGGGATCATGATATGTATGATAGATAGGAAGATTGAAAATACAAAAACATTAATCATTTTACACCATAATTCACGCTCTCCTCTTCTCAGGGTTCTTTGAGTAAGCCCGGTCCAATTAATTGGTATAAGAGCCAACCACTATAGACTTAGATTTCAATATAAATAATTTTTGTAAATTTTATGCATGTAGATTCTATAATAAGACCTTTATTTTTTAAGGGAACTAATTTTGATTATTGGAATAATTAAATTATTATATACTTACATGTTTATTTCATAGTAGTCATGGGGGGAATTCTACACCGATAGTAACTTGTCTAAAAAAAATTTCCTTTCTGGAAATTATTTTCCCATATCTTTATGAATATAAATAGAAGAAGATGAAAGCTTGGGGTTTGGGTGAAACACTGATCATTATTGGATAGATCTGAATGTTTTTTTAAGAATAAGACATCTAACATTGAAGTTCAGAAAAAGTTCTTGGTGTTATATAATGATGTACATAAATCAGAGGAGTGGTGGATCAACTAAGTGGAAAAAACAAGAAGGGGAATGCAATCAGTTTGGTTATATGGATGAAAATAATTATGAGAAAGATCCTGATACTCATACATGATATTCTGAGAGAAAAGAAGAAGCTCAAGTGGGGGATTTTCTTGAAGATACTTCCATGAAAGGAAGGAAATTAGTGGTTGACTGAGGTGGATTTACTAGGGGAATGAAGGTGGAATATGCATAGAAAGATTATTCGAATTTTTGTAGGCCTGCAGTCATTAGATAAGTTAGTAAAGGCCTCATACATCTAAAAATATATTTTTAATTATATAAATCATCATTCTAGGAATTGCCTGTGAAACCAAAAAAAAGTACACTAGCCCCAAAATTGTTAATGAGGACCATGTAAAGCTGGAATAAGGGGATGAATCATTTACCAAAAATTTCACCAGGAAAATGAATTCTCTTTACGTACAATTCAAGAGATCTTCTCCCAAGAAATGTACTATTTCTTATACAATAACCAAACCAACTGAGGATTAGTGAAACTGATTTCTTAAGGATATATTTCCTCATGGTATTCATGAATCATGTGAGTAGTGGGTTGATTTTTAGGTTAATTAAATTTTAGATGATGTTGATCATTACCAGTTCCTAATAGATGATTACTTGGTGGTTGTGAATCTTATCACCATGGACAATAATGAGGATATCTATATTCTTCCTAGATTTGATATGAGAGACCTATTAGGGAAATATATAAGTGAAATATCCATCTCAAATAGGAAATAAGAATATACCTTAATGTTATCATCATCTAGAGAATGAGATATTGTGTTCTACCCTTTCTCATACATGATGCTAATTTTGGTTAGTGTTTCTTATTAGATTTTATTTTATTTTACATATATTTGTATCTGCATCAATTTTTTTATATTAATTTTATAATGGCTTGTGATAGGGATTTTTTGTGAGGGTTCCCACATAACCTCTTAAAAGTGAATTTTCATGAAAATAAAAATGAAATAATTAGTATTAGTAATACATTAAATGTAAATTAAATGATCATGATAAGATAAAATCCTTAAATTTTATGTTTGATCAATAATAAATAATTCTCCTTGTATATTTAGATATAATTGAAGATCTATACATTGAGGAAAAAGGTATAAAGAGAGTATTGATGTCATTTAATATGGATATAAATAAAATGGGTATAAAGATAATAGAGAAAGGTGATTTTCTTGATTATATTCTATAAGAAATAGGGAAAAATTTCAATGATTAAATATTTGAAATAAAAAATTCCTCCTCTTTTGAGAAATCATTAAGAGGCGAAGAAATATGGACAAAAACCGATTCAATGGTGAAGGATATGATTTTAAAATTGAAATAGAATAATGAGAAGATCATATAGCTTGAACTGAAGCTCATATCCTTCAAGGGAAATAAAATGGTGATGATTCCCTCAATTTTAGTATAAAAAAGTAGATAAAGTAATTATTTTAAATAAGGAATATATAAAAAACTATGTTCCTTAAAAAATATTGAAGGAATGGATCCCATGTAGAGAGATAAAAAATGTGTTAATTTTGTGGATGAATGGTGCATGCCATGATAATTTTTATAGCATCTCAAATGACTAATGGTGTAATAAAAACGGTTACCCTAGAATCTTAACCATTAGAAAATAACACATCGTATGATTTATGTGGGACTTTTTTTAATTTCTTTGAACTTTTTATTATGGTATAACATTGTAGTAATAAAGAAACATAAAAACTAAGTAAAAATTTAACCACTCCCATTATATATAAGGATACAATTTAAATTATTTGGAAATATTTTAAATTGTAATTTTTTTACTATTATAGATGGAAAACATGGAACTCAATAAATAGTGAATTAAGAACCTATGGCGATGCACTCGTAATATTTGTATTGGAAGGGGAAAATGGAAATATAAAAGAAAAAAGGGATCTACTCATATTGTGAGTAGGAATGACTATATCATGAAATAATAACAACAAAAAATTAAGTCTAATGTGACTCTCATGGAAAACAAAGAAGATAGAAGAGATTAATGCCTATGTTGAATAAAAAATCATACCACAAAGAATGAGATGATGATTGGTGGATGAACCCACATATGGTATAGGAAACATTAAATTTTTTTTTGATGTTTCATCAGAATACGAATATGAAAATTTGGGATTAATATCCATATGATAATAGATATCAAGTAATAAAAGATAATAAATTCCATAGATATAATCTGGAATTAATTCTACATAACAGATATTAAAAAAAATAGCCACTAGAATAGAATCAATGAATGTGAGAAACACTAGGATGATTCATCAAGGAAAAACACTTTCCTCTAATTGAGGATAGTTGGATGTACCCATCTCTCGATTTATTCAAAATTTTCTAATATCTATTAAATGATTTAAAAGAATAATGGTGTGATAATATCAATAGTTATATTCATTCAAAAGGTATGGATTAAGAGTTACATTTTTTTCATAATTAGGGATAACTATAACCAATGGCGTCATATTTGTTTTTGTTCTTTATTGTTATAAATATTTAATATGATATCAATTTTCAAAAATTAATTAACATTTTTTTCAAGAAAAAATATATTATTATAAACTTGATCTGAATTGGTAGTGGTTTTAATGATTTATTTGAATATTCTAGGTGCATCATACAACTATTAGTTATTTTCATGTGATACTTGGAAATTTACCATATTGAATATGACCACTTTAATTAGGAGAATTTGAATTTATCATGATTTTCATGTGTATATGATATTTTATTGATATTTTACTTATAATATTATTTCATTTAAGATATCAAAAAGCTTCTATATGAATATATAATTAAAAATAATTTGGTTCCTTGAACTAAAAAGTCTATCATGATACAATGTCATTAACTAAAGGAAATAAGGGGGAGTAGGTGATGAGTACATAAAGAAAGTTTATAATTATATGCTAAAAAATATCCCCATGAATATTAGAGAACGTAGATATCAGGTTTTATCATAGGTTTATTACAAATGTGTAATATTTATTTTTTTAATATGTAGTATATCTCACAAAATTCTTCTTTATTTTATAATTATTGAGGGGATGGTGTAAATGTGATTTAGATTAGTGGATAATTTAGAAGATCCCATGTTGAATTAATAAAAGTATGTATTTAAGTAAGTGAGTGACATATACAATTTTTTTGGTGTTACCATATAATTGTGTTTTCAAAACCTAGTTCCGACTAATTTGGATTAAAGGATTTATTGAAAACTCCTATTCCATGTTGTAAAATACATCAGTGAATTATATAAAGAAATTATAGCTGATATTGAAATAAACTGTCTCAAGAATGAAAATGTGTAAAATCTATAATTTTATATCACATAGTGCTTCAATTAATGAAATAAATAATCTAGAAGTGTACTTATTCAATATTTGGAATCATAAAGTTTAATTAATTCTGATGTGTAAATCTAAATCATACTTTAAATAAATGATATTTACTGGTGGAATATGAGCAATATAATAAATCGATAATTTGAAACTAAAATATATGAAAAGATGGTATATGAACTACAATGATAAAGAAAATTTGATATCATGAAAGTGGTATAATAAAGCCCATAATTTTACATTTATTCATTTAAAATAGTGGTTAAATTTGATAAGTATTTAAATGTCAATTGGTGGATTCATATTGTATAAGAATATATTCTTTGTATAGTGGGAGAAAAAAATATCCTTATATATAATCCAAGATAATAAATGTTACCCATCAATAAATATGTAATGATTGTTGAAAATTTGGAAATAAGAATTATAAAGTTGATAGAGGTGGCCCTATGAAAGATAAAATATAATTGGAAAGTAAAATTGAATATAAATCTTAAAAAAACCTAAGGGGAGTAAAATTGAAATGATAAAAATTTATAATAAGGACCACTTATAATTTATTAAAAAGGGATAGTATGTGGAGTGCACATTAAATCTAAGTGGATAAGATATTGTGGTAGTTTTTTCAAAAAAATTCTAAGAGGTGAATTGTTTTAACAAAATAGTCCATGAATTGAAAATCCTGATAATAGATGAAGGTGTTTTTTAATGACTATATTTAATGAAGTTGTATTATGGAACTCATGGTTTTTGAATACAAAGTTGATGTATGAATATTAATTAATGAATTAGAGGTTAATTTCACATGGAAGAAGTTTCTCTTATGAAGGAAACATACAAAGATTCACCTAAATTTATATCTCAATCATGGCCCTAGAAATAGTGAACACTGATTCAGAGAAGGTATGGTGTTTATGATAATGAGTTTTGAAGTAAAGTAGAATCAATCACTGATGGTTTATTTAAAATGGGAAAGAGGGGTTATATTCTCAAGACAACTAGATAAGACTAGGGTATATGGATATAGACCATCCAGACACTATAATTATTTATGATTCATTTTTACATATGGAATGGTTTCATACTTTTCTATATTTAGAGTTTTTCATTTCACACTGCAGAATAGGTGTCCTTAAAACAATGCTTTTATGGAATATTTTTTAACTAATAGAGAATTATAGGTAATTTCACCATGGTGGTTACACCATGATATAAAATACTAAATAATATAATATTATTGATAAGGATATGTAGTGAGAAGATACAAATGTTACAAAGGAAGTCCATACGGGCATTGTAGGAACTGGTGATTTAGAGACCACCATGTTGTGATGAATGTTTTTGTTGAAACATTCCAATAGGAAAAAATGGACCACACCACAATGTATTAGATTAAACATCTTTTATATATGGTGCCTTACACAAAAGATATTCAGTACATAAAATCCATATATTAATATTAATGAATTTAAATATAAATTATTTCACATATTTATTTTTCTTCGGTGTAACTTTAATGAGTTAAATTGCAAGAGTAATTACATCACGGATAAGGTCATAACATTCCACTTATATAATTAGAACCATTAATTTATATGAAAATATTCTAAAATTATATGTCCTATGGTCGTATGACTTCATCTTATGCAACACATATGATTCATAATATTAGGTTTTAGTACTCATATGCAGATGGGACTTCATATCATGATGTTCTCACTTATAATCCTCTACGATTAAAGATTATGAGGATATAAAAACTAATAGAAATTCCTCATATTACATTTCAATGTATATTCTAGTGTGTGAACGCTTTTAATGATACTTAGAAACTATGATTATTATTAATATAGATCAGGACTCTCATATATTGATGTACTAGCCGAAACGGTAACATTGTATGTTAGTAAGAAGTAGGGTATGATGGGTATGTCTCAAACTGTATGTCATTAAGGAATTAGTTGAATAAATATTTTTACCTTATATCATTATCAATGTTGAAATATAAGTGATCCAATTGGATTGAAACTATTTAATTAAATTCTCTTTCCATGGTGCATTTACAAGTTTATTTTAGATAGTCAGAGAAATATGTATAAAGAATGTATGTTAGTTACAATAATCTACAACTATCCTGATGAGATATTAAGAAAAATGGTATTATATTACATGATGAACATTTTTATATGGTTATTGACATCAAGACATTAAATTTTTCTTTTTTATACCTTTTTGTGTTATTTGAAGTTGATATTTGACTTAGGAAGACATGCTTAATTCCATTGAGGAGGAAACATAGATTTTCACCCAATAAATGTTTATTTCGATCTCAATTGAATTATATTTGAATTTTAGTATTTCAATAAATATTATTTTCAAACCCATGGAATTTTATTATTCAGGATATATTGATCATAAATATTTATTTACTATATTTATTTTTGAGTTGAATATTAAAATAAATATTTATTCAAAAGACCATGGATATTATAAATATTTATTTATTTATCGAATTAATAGTATTTTTTATTATAGGTTCACTAAATTTGTATGAAGTGTATAATGGGATATAAAGTCCGATTAGAATGATATATTAAATATTATTTTATGAATTATTAATTAATTTATTAAAATAAATGATATTTATTTTCTCTTTGAGTTCAAAACATGTCATGTAAATAATAATAAAAATATTATTATTTAGACATGGAGTTTTCTGGGGATTAATTGAATAATAAATGGAATATATGAAATTATTTATTCTCTAACTTATTTCTATATTTATTGGATTATACCATTTCTAAAGGTTATATGATTTTGTGAAAAACAACCCCTTTCTTGATATTTTATCAACACTAGAGTGAAAATTCATTAGGATGATCTCAAGAACCAATAACAGAATTCTAGCTTTATCTTCCTCTCAAGAAATAGAAAAAAGGACCAATCCATCACCCACAATGTATTATATGGGAAATAATTAATTTATACACAATTATTGGTGCCACTATTGTAGTACCCAAGTACAGCTGGTGATGCATTAGGATCAAAGGAACAAGTGTGGATCCCCCAAAGGGGGATTATTTCCTTGGATCCTTTCAATGAAATGATACTAAAACCTGAAAAAATAGTACTGTTGACATCCTCATTGAATAATGTTCTCAAGGATGTGGTAATTTCTTATTTTATATGTATTGAAAATTTTACATAATAGATCCTCTCTCTGGTTTTGGTAATCTATGTCAATCTTCATCAGATTCAATTCATTAATCCTCACGGTAATAATTTTGTACATTTTGAATTATTCATTGAAAATAATAAACTTTTAGTGGTTCATGGCATAATATGAACTTCTACTACATGTAGATCCTTTCAGTGGTATTATATAAGGCACTTTCAATGATATAACTATTTAATTTTTTAATCATTATATGCATTTTAAAATAGTCATTCATTTCTTGTTTAACTATTCTTCAATTATGAATGTTGAGATCTCTTCTTCTTATTATTATTATTTTTATTCTTATTTTTCTTCTTCATTTACATTCATATAACCAAAAATTAAATAAAAATACATGAATTGTATCCAAAGAACACATATAGAGGATCCAAAAATGCTATTCGGGTAACATCGGACTACATGGAATATAATATGAAGTAAAATTTAATGTACACCTGTTCAATATATTATGGAAAACCCAAAATATAATTTGATGAATAAATTATTGAATCATGAATGGAATCATTAAACCCTTTATTTTTACTTGCATATTCTGGAACATTCTTCTAAATGCTACATGTTGTGTAACTTGCTTACATGCCGTGTAGTCAACACATTTTCATGGTTTAAAAAGAAGAATAAAAGAGGGTTTATGTATTTATTATGTGAAAAATGTGATATATAGTCATTAAACCTATAGTTTAGATGGTGTGTAACTATCTTATAAATTCCCAATTCCTCATAAATTTCCATATCCAATTATAATCCTGATCTCAAACATGTTTCACAAACAAATGATGAAGTGAAATACAAGGCCTGTGGATGGATTTTACATGCCACATATCCTATATGTTTATGTGGAAATAATAAATTTAATTTTTATTAATCCTAATTAATAATTTTATGCATTTAACTTATTTATAGTACATGCCAAATGATAGGTTATATATATTGAATTTTTAGATTATTTAACTCAAATTTTTGAAACTATATGTGGTGTATAGTCATTATAGACAGTGTAATTCACATTCATTAATAGAAGACATTCTCTGTAATACAACACACATAAATATTCCAATTATTAATAGTATAAAATAGGTAAATAATGAAACATGATGTAGGCTTGACATTGTGTGAGTACATAGTACACTCAAATAACCATATTGGGTAGCTCCGATAGGTACATGAAGTGTTGTGTCCTAGTATAAAAAATGTACTAAATTAAATTTAAATAAAAATAATTTTATTTAATTTGATTAATAAATTAATATTAATTTGAGTCTAAAGGATTGTTATGATGGAAAGTAACATAACTAAATTGATTACTTAATAAGAATAATTAGTAAATTAGGTTTTATTTTATGTTAATTAAGAATGATTAATATGCATACTTTCTCAATAAACGAGTATTCCTTGTATACATGGATGATCATGAGCTTAGTCAACCTATTTATTACTTTACTTTCATTTAATTTTATTATTTCACTTGTATTTTCATCTAATGTTATTAAATAAAAATGATGGCATGTGTGTCATCCCTTCCTTTTGTTATACGAGGAACTCTATATATGTGGTTTTTATTATGTAATCCGCTTAACTATTATATTTTCTTCCCACACATGTGTTTGAGTAAATAAAATTTAAGGATGAATCTCAGAGGTGATTGTATATAGCTTAAGATAGCCCCATGATAAAATCATCCTAGGAGATACATATGTCTGAGGTGGAATGATACAACTCGATCCATGACTAGATCATATATTTTTAACCAATGTTAAATGTTTCATTTTTTTCCTCTCAATAAATTAGATGGTATATAATTTTTTTAGTCATGGATCATATTTTATTCTCCCTTTTTGTAATATTATTTTTGTTATGTATGATTTATTATGATCATATAAAAAATGAATGAAAGAAAAATAAATGTTTATTTGAAATTAAATTAATTAATTATTTATAAATATTTTATCAACACATTTTAAATCAATTATATAAAATAAATACAATATTAAGATTGAATTTAAATGGATAAAAAAATACTCATAATTAAAAAAAAATCATTAATGAAATATGACATTATTTATACATTACATAACTTGTTCAAGGATGATACCATAAGACTAATAGGTTATATGGAATGTTTCAAGATAGTAACATATATTGGGTAGTTTATAGAATGGTTTTGAGTTTACAATACCAAGTTGGCATCAAGAGGAGATTCCCTTTCTAGAATAAATGTATCTTAAAATAAAGTGTTGAAGAAACCTATATTAGGATTCTTGGATTGGGAAGTCCTCTTAATGATTATAGGATCTTTTGTAATGTAGTTAGAAAGACAAGCTACCTAAATACTGTTTAGTAATTTACTATTCCCTTGTTGGGTTGTGAGAAGGAAAATATGAATTTAAACTACTACAATTCCCATGAGACAAGAAATTCAATGTTTAATAATGAGTTATATTGATACTTGATAAAATAGTTGGAGAGTAATAAAATAATATAATTTAATTAATATATTTTTTTATAATCATGTGAAAATACAAATTATAAACTTTTATATTATTGTAGTAATATGCCATGTTCATCATCCACATTATCATCACAATCAATATGAAATTAGAAAAATCTCTTTTCTGTAGAAACTTTTAGGAATATTATTTATTTATTTTCATTGCAGTTCCCCATGAATGGAATAATTACATTCTAGTGTCCCCAAATATTGATCATCCTATTATCATGGAAACTTATGAATTGTTCACCATCTCTAAAAAAATATTAAATTTCATTCCAGATATTCAATGTTTGATGTAATCATCTATGCCAATAAAACTTATGATGTCTCATGAGATCATGGATTCCTATAACATGAAAAATAATATCAATTAAATTTATCAGGAAAGAGCTAGATAATAATAGTTTCATATCTCCAGGGCACTCTTTATGAGAAAAATTATAGATGATTTAAAAGTTTGGACTCACATAGATTGTCTTGAGTTTCTAGGATTTAATGTTCCTAATGAATGGTGCACTGATATCTTTTTTTATTCACTCCCTAAAACCTTATCATTATTTATTGATAAATTTATTAATAAAATCCTTAAGATGTATCTTGTAGATCTCATAACTCTTCTTCAATAGGTCAATAATGAAATGATGCATGATAAGCCTTATGTTATTGTGATGAACAAGAGGAAGTGAAAATCAAAAATCCCAAATATATGCAATAATTCTAAGGCTTATTTGAAATTCCCTTTTAATAAAAGGATTATAAATCGGAAATAATGGAAAAATAATACTATCTATTTCATCTATGATAATAAGGTCCATGAGAAGAATAATCTCAGTGATGATAAGAAGTAAAGGGAAGCTTTATGTGCATTTATTATTGAGTGTAGTAATTTTGTTTTAAAAATATGGTTACTAGATACAACTTGTGGTGTGAACATTTGTATGTAATTATATGAACCAAGTCGATCCCAAAGATTTGAAGAAGGTGATGTAGACATATAATCTACTAACATATCAATTCTTCTTTTAATAGCTATTAGAGAATTCCACCCCAAGTTTCCAACTTAAATTATCATGGTTTTATAAAATTTTTATAATGTCCCGCCAGTTACCCAAAAACTTATTTCTCTATAAAGAATTGACTTAGATATATTTATTATTTAATTTTAAAATAATGGTTTCTTATTTTATAAAGAAACAATATTTTAAGGTAATAAACTCCAAAACAATTGGGTTTATTCATTATAATACAAAAACATGTAATGGGAATTGAAAAGAATGTAGTTCGCATGAAACATATCACATTGAACTATGGAATCAGACATAAATCTTATAAACAAAAGAATATGAATAAATTATACCATGATGGATATTTAGTTTCATTAGTGATAAAACCACTTTGCATTTGTAATTATTTTTTAAGGTAAAATGGCCAATTATTCTTTATTTTAATTTAAAAACTCATCTTTTATTAATTTTCCTAGTAATTAAACGAATATATTCAAACCATTTTATGAATTTAAGGGTATTTAATTTATTTTTTGTATTTTAGAATAAATTTTGATTTATTATAAATACTTATAAATTTATGGATTTAGTTTTTTTCATTTCATGTATTATTTATTCAATCATTAAATTTAATTATTATTTTTGTTAATTCCATGGATATTATAATTTTGGGAATATATTGGAATTTTTTTCTATGTCTAAAATAATTTTATAAATCCTTCCATGGAATCTTATAAAACATTTTTTTGAATCTTCTGAGACATTTCTCATCCATAGAGAATAATTTACTTTTGAAAAAATCTTCTCCCCTAAGATAGTTTCACAACATATATGAATATTTCATTGTTTTTACGACATTTGGAGATCCCCATAGGACATTTATTATTCATGTAATAAATTCTCATATCCAATATGATATTTTGAGTTCCCATAGGATTTTTTTATTTTTGTAAGCGATTTTATCTACCTCATATGACATCGGACCCTATGCGACTTCTAGATTAGATTCCTATGTATGATATTTTACTCTATTAATTATTTTGAGAAATGGGGAACTGAAAATGAACAATGCAATTTTTTAATGAATTTTATCATGGAACAAAATAAAAAATAAATAATCAAAACATAAAAAATTATATTTAATGGTGTACAATCATGAAACTACTTTAATGAATATATGATGGGGGGTTCAATGTGGATCAATCTATAGAAAACCATAGAGTACACAATTTAATGGGAATTTCACCAAATTAATTTTCAATGGACATTACAATAGAGGTTCACACCTATGTGGGATAGAGAGTTAAAAATGGATATGGAGAAATATGGATGATCCATGGATTTTAGATCACACACACCATGCATAGGATCAAAATTCCTAACAAGTGAACATTATGCTTTGATGATGGCCATGGTATCCTAAAATTGAACAAATGTCTTATATATTATCACTACACTATGGTTTAGTCCCCATATTATTCTCAAGTAATCAATATCACCAAAAATTAATTGTAATTAATTCCATTATTCAATGATAATATAAAATGTAAAATTAAATGTGAGTGATTAAAGAATCATTAATGTTAATTTACAAGTGGAATCGTTATGGATATATTCTTTCATGCCATGAACACATGAAGACTCATTATGAAGAAGCCACTGAAGAAATTTCAATGGTTCTATGTGAAGGTAATACATATAAATAACCATTTCACATGCGTAAATATCACACTTAAATATATATGTGCACCTAAATATACTACATTCTACATGATGAAATTAATTTCTATCTACTATCAAAAGTATTCCAGTGCTCGAACATAAAATATAGGGCTTGCCAATAGATTCTATTTCTTTTACATTGATTCTAGGTGATAGAAATTGGATTATTTTAGTGTTTACTTTTATTTTTGGTTTAGGTAACTATAGTTTTTATTTTTAATGTAACGCATTTAATTTTTTTTATCAAGATCTCATTTCCTATTGTGTTTTCACAATCTTTTTTCTCATATCTATGAAAATATAAAACTAAACTAAATTTTTTCAGTGGATAGAGAAATTGTTATTCATTTTTTTGGCATTAATTTCATTTATTTTTTCAAATATATGAAATTATATAGTGGTTAAATTACTTTTACTAAAAAATAACTCTATTTTCTCTGATATTGTATTCTTATTTATAATTATATATCATCTTTACCTTCATTGTTTGAGTCAGGTATACAGTGTAGTATGGATTGAATACTTTTAGTCAGTTAAAAAGATTCATAAAAAAATTGGAAGAGTATAGACCCATATATTGAGGTCGTAGTGAGGGGTTTCAGTAATTCAGTCAAAGAGGGTATGGTGTGAAAGGACTTGTTCACCACATTTAATAAAACATTATGATTATGAATTTATTATAATGATGGAATCATTTTAAACTATTGATAGAAACAATATTATTGTACCAACATATTTATGTTGTTATTTATACATTTTTTCTTATTTTCACTTATATTAATATATCAAATTAATTTTTAAACCCCATTATATTATTATTTTTCTTTAGTAGTATATTAGTCACTTTATAAATACTTGAATAAAAATCAATGTTATGTGATTGACCTCCTCACGAGATCTAACTTATTTCATGATCTATATTTGTTTCTTACTTAAATTAAATTTATTGATCCATGACTGAGGAAAAATCCAAAAGAATCAATTTGAAATAATATCTAGGGAATCCAATAACTCACACACATTGTTTTTCATAAACACAAAAAAATCATAACTTTCAAAAACAAAAACATATAACATATTTTCATATTGTTTACTTATTATTAAAAGGGGTAAATTTATAGTGAATTTTCTTATGTTTTCCAATGTTCAGTCCAATAGGGATGATCTATTGTAGATGAAAATGTATAATAATTTTGGATTACTATAATAAATAAGAAAAAATGGAGATTTGTTTCCACTTCTGTCTATCTGATCAAATATTTATGGTTGGAGAGTAAATTAAATTAAATTGAAACCAATGAAAATTATTTAAGTGATCATATTTGAATATTATTTACTTAGTGGGGGAGGTTTATTTATTGAATCTTCATGATTTAATCACATTAGACAATAATGTTTCATTCCCTAACGATTATGTTCCACTACATTAATAATCTATAAGGCCTTAGATCTTGATGATAAAGAGGACAATGATATTATAGATGAAGAAAAATAAGAAGACCCATTCATTCACTAACCCCCATCTTAGATATTATAAATCATAGCCATAGATATAGATCCATTGTAATATATCCATAGATCCTTAAAAAACAATTAAAATATATAAATAAATTGAAGAAAGTTGATGGGTTGGTTCAATTTAGAAAAACCACATACACCATTTGATTTTGGGTGATATATAGAACTAATAGCTAGATGAATCCAAAAATAGTACTCAAATAGGGGATTAAACTATGATTTATTTTCCATGTCCCCATTTTTCCTTTAAATTTCATTAAATAATGTTCTTATGTTTTTTTCATTATTTCTAGGTATAAATTGGATGTTTCTTGGAGATTGAAATAAATATAAAACTATAAAATAAACTCGTGTTGTATCTTTTCTTCTCTTTACAGTCTGAAAAAAAGTTATTGGGGATACCTATATACATAAGGATGAATAATTTATTATGAAACTCATGTAAAATTATACTGTAAAATAAAACAAATATCATTCCCAACGAGGATGTTTCTAAATATTTTTGATATATTCCTCACATTTTCCAATTTTTGGAGAGCCCTGAGTCATTTTTTTGTGATCCAGAAAATAATGTTTTATCTTTTTCAAAGAGGTTTTTGTTTTTGGATTGTGCAATGTTTTATAGATTTATCATTTTAAAATAATTTTTTATAGTTAACTACTTTTTCTGTCCTATAAAAACACTTGATATTAAATAAACCTGTTGTGACCATGATATACATTGTTATGAACGCAAATTATTATCCATTTATAACTTTATAGTAGGATCTAGAAGTAATATTTAGGATTATTATTGATCTCATGCATGGGGGTGTTATTTTGTTTCTTTTTAATATTAAAATTATTTTTTCTTCTCAAGTAAAACTTATTCCATATTTATTTTCACATTCATGGAGAAAAAATAAATATTATTCTTGAAATGATATATGATGGCTTAAAATATCATTATTAAATTGTTCTAAGAGTTTATTATTACATTCAATAACAAATTATGCCCTATCATTTCATTAACATAAATTTGAGTTGAATTTTAAAATATGATGATGGAGATAAAGATACTAAAATAAGAGAAGAGGAAAGAAATATTGTACAACTAAAATGATCAAGTGGGGATTCAAACAGAAGAAATAAATGATTTTTTAGGAATGATTCATTTTAGATATAATTTATGGGGTTATAATTCTTTAGGGAAAGTATTTTCATGAATTTACATTACATGATATCCTCAATCCCTCATTATACCTATGACGTTTTTATATTTTAAAACCATAAATCCATTATCTATAAAAATACCCATGTAAAATTTCTCAGGATTGACACATTTATGACCCTATGAGGTGAAGATATGTGGAAGATAAAAAGGAAATGAATATCATTGATTCCTTAGGAATGAGAAAAAATATATATGAAATATATTTAGTGAAAATAGAAATACATTTTTTGGGTGGAAAATAAGACTTTCACATAGAGGTTAATAAGCGAAATAATAGAACCTTATGACTGTTTAGGTGTTAGAGAATTTTTATCAATATATAAGGCATAATAATATTTTTGTGATTGAGTTTAATAATGTTTCCAATGATGAATTTGGAAGTATTTTTTATATTAGGTTAGTTTATAGTATGATATATGACTGGTTAACTATAAGAGAGTAACAATACGCATATTCTCATATAGTTTTATATGTTATTTATTGAATTCCTTGCAACCATTTCATCAATTTAAGGGTTATTGTCACATTTATATCTTTTCAGAATAAATTTTAATTTATTGTTAAAATTTATTCATTTATGTTTATTATTTTTTTAATAATTTATTGAATTATTTGACCCAGACATCATTTAATTATGATTATTTTTGAATTCCAAGGAAAATTTCATTTGGACTTGAATTTGAATATCTAGAAAGGTTTGTACATTGGTAATTAATTTTTCAAAGGAATCCAAAATACATTTTGTAAATATCATAGCATATTTCTTATCCACAAAGGATGCCAATCCTATAAGAGTTGTTAATTCCCAACAGGTTACTGAATTTAGAAATTTATAAACACAAAACAAACAAAATAATAAAGTACTGGGTAGTATATTAAATGAAAGTCCAAGGTCGAACCCACAACGATTTGGTTGGGGAAAATATAAATAAAATAGAATAAAACTAACCTAATTTAAAATTGAAGAAATAAAATATGAACTATAGAGCATTGTATTTATGATGAGAGTGGGAGAACAAAATATAAAATGGGTGCCTGGAAGCAATGAATACTGGTTCGTGGGATGAAAGGGTGTGAAATAATTAAAAACAATCAAGAATTCATTGCAATCAGGTAAAAGTGTGTTCAATGGCCATGATAAACACAAACCACCCTAAAATAACTCATACATTAAATCCCCTTTTATCACACTTTCATTGGAACAAATAAATCACCCACTCATGCTAACCAGAAGAAGATGTAGAAAAAGAATAAATAAAAATAAGAAGATCATGGGAAAGTAGAGATCTATAGGCATTTGTCAGTGGTCCTCCATCCGACTTCAGAATTACATTGTTGCATTAAGAAATTCATATGTTTATTGGATTCAAATTGGATCTACCCTAACCATTTCACGATGTGTAATAGATTACACTTCATGAAATTTCAATCCAAAGTCCCCTATGTGATTTTTGACAACATTTGACCATGTCGCATTTATTTTTTAGAACGTCACCATTTACAAGATTTGTAAATGAGTTTCACATCGTGTAATCCCCCAAAATTCATCCACTATGAATCTTGAAAAATTCTCCAAAATCTTATCATGAAAAAATATCACATCTTGTAATATAGTTATATGACGTTTAGTTATGTTTCACATCGTAAATAGATGTTAGGGATTGTTCTTTTGGTGCTTCTTAGATTGAAAAATTCATCTCATGTAAATTAATTACACATCCTATAATCACATATTCTTTAGTTTTACAGCTTCAATCTTCCTCAAAATTCTAGTGTCATGCCACTTCGCATCATTTACGGAGCGAAGTGTCTTTAAGATAATATTTCCATTACCTTTCCATCCTTTTACAAATATTCATTGAATCCTATTAGAAATCACAAAATAAGTTAAATTTCTCACAAATTATAAAAAATATTCATTTAAATATAAAGTCAATACATAAAACACTCTAAAATATATACCTAAAATACACTTTTCAAATACCCCCACACTTGAATTCAGACTTTTCCTCAAGGATGGAATCTCAAAATAATAAAAAGGAAATTTACCTTACCATGATTCAAATTAAATTTCAACTAAATAAATTAATCAAATGGAAAATTAAATTTTCAAGCATCACATAGAGAATTCATCAACACATATTTTTCTAAAGAAACAAATCAACTATTTATTTTAATTTTACTATTTTGAAATAACCAAGCTGTGTAAACCATTCATTTTAATTTTTCAATCAATTATCAACATGCATTACATTTTCAATTTTCCTCTCTTTGAATGTTTTCACTAATTATTAGGGTACAAATGTAAATAGAATTCATAACATACCTCAAGAACAAGTAACTTACCATAAGATTTCAAGGCATCTAATATCTCCACCTCTTAATGGCAGAGATCAAAATTAATCATGAGGGATTTTCTTTTAAGGATCAAATGGCTCTGAGGCTTTGGGGTGGGAAGGTAAATGATATAAAAAGTAAGTCACAAAAAGGATGTTCAACTCTAAAGTGTAATGCGTGATAATAAAAAAAGAAGCTCAATAAAGATCTCCCTTTACATATATCATCTCTTTTTTCACCCCAAAAATCTCAAAAGGGAGAAAGATATATATAAGTGAAATGAAATAATCAACCTCTATTGTTTTTTTTTCATTTTAAAATGATATTGTTAGGAAAAATCTCACATCCATCACTTAACCAAATACGATCAAAAAATCATTGCTATGAAAAATGGTGGTTTTTGACCCTCCCAAACAGAACCCAATTTTTTTTATTTTTTTCTTTAATGTTTTTGAACAATTTTTTTAGAAAGAGAGTTGAATAATGAATTATAATGAATAATAAATTTCATCTTCCCATATTGTAATGAAAAATTTCCCTAATAAAATATACTCAATGAAGTAAATCATGGTACACCCTATTAATTTATTACCCCACACTTATTATTTTAAATATAATGGAAAACTTTTAGAGGAAGGTATGAATGGAGAAAATAGGCTTGTAACGTGGATCATTTCAAAAAAAAAATTTCATGGCTTATATAGGCTTAAAATGGATTAATTTAATGTATTTCCATGGATAATGTGTAATCAAATAGAATGAATCAATCATTTTAAAAGTGATTAAATTCAGTCATAGATTCAATAATATATAAAGAATGTTCTAGAAGAAAATATATCCGAGTTTCTCATGAAATAAATAAAAAATGAATGGGAAAATTGGCGTAGTGGATGTCTCAAGAATGAGACGAATAGTTGGGAAAATCACTTATAAAAATACACACCAATAATTAAATAAATTAATATAAAGATCAAAAAATTTTAAATTTGGCCAAATTTCAGAAATTTTGTTTTTAAAATGAATAACATGATCCTCTAAATCATGATTTTTCAAATCCTAATCCACATGAATATCTATACCAATTATTTTTTCTATTTTTCTCATTCAAATTTAGTGAAAAATAAATCTATATTTCAATGCATGGTAATTATCCTAGGTAGTTTATGTCTTCTAGTTCAGTTGATTAAAGAATGAATCAGGAACATGGAATGCAATTTATAGTCTAAATATCTAAAATATGTAAAATGTGTGGAATACAATAGAAAATTATTGAATTGAAACTCATACATCCCTTGAAAATTGAATCTTCAAAATTGGCTGCATATGTTATTTCTATACCTTTTCACTTACTACGTCTACCTTTGGAGGACCTAAAAATAAAAAGAATCATGTGAAAGTATAGGCCCTTTCAATATGATAAAAAAGAATAGGGGAATTGAAATTAACTACTAATATAAAATTAATTTCTATGAACGTAATAAATCTAAAATCCTAGAAAGTGATAAAAACTGAGGGTTCTTCCTGATAGATACTCTATTTTAATGGTCGTTTAGCTCGACCATACATGGGTTAGAAATTTAGAGTGTAGTATAGGGACAACCATGTCATGTTTACACAATCTTGGATTTGATATCAACCCAGATCATCTTTTCTTCACCTCAATTGAATTGGTGTGGATCTCGGAGGTGGTGACTAGAGTCTTAACAACCAGAGTATGACAACAAAGATATCGTCATCATTCTTGAATCAATAAAATTATTATTATTTTTCAATGGCTGGATACATGTGTTAGAATTATTAAATGATTTTTTCAGTTTCCACATACATCTTTTCAATTTACTCTTTTATTGCTTCATATTTGTGTTCCTCTATATAGTCAACACAGGGTGAAACCGGTTCTTCATTTTCTTCTTCTTGCGACACACTTAGATTTTTTATAAAATTTGTAATAAATTTGGTAGTCTCTTGTTCCTCTTTGAATTATACCAATTTTAGATCATAACTAAATTCCTTTGACTGCGGTCCAATTTTTGAGAGAATGTTTTGTAGCATCTCAGAAGCTGAGGTTCCTTCATCTTCAATTACTTCTTCTTCCAATTTCTGATATTTTCTAATGTGTGCTTCAGTCCATTCATGTTATGCAGTAAGGTCATCCTCTTCATCATCTTCTAATCCTGAAAAATCAAGAAAATCATTGTCATAAAAAATATAAGCATTATAATTGGTACTTACCTCTTCTTAATTTTCTATACCTCTTTGATTGTAATTCTCCTCATAGAATTTCATATCTAGGCTCGGAGGTGTTGTGAAATCACTACTTGGATATAGTTGTAGGCACTCGTTGGGTTGGATTCTCATTTCTTTAACATCGATGAGTAGCTTCACCCTATCCTTCAATAAGAAAGCAATATTCTCCTTAGTATTCATCAAAATTTTCATTCCTTCCACCAAAAAAAATACCCAGTTTGGTAAAAAGTAATAAAAATTAATAAAAATCCTTTGGAAAAATCAAGAAATATAAAAAATGGGAAAAGAGTTTTTCTAACTTATTCAACTAATAAATTCACTGATCTTATCTCTGGCTATGATGCTAAAAATTGATATCCATACGGGGAACGTTAATTCTAATAGGGTTAGAAAATTTAAAAATTTATAAACATGAAATAGAAAAACACTAAACTATTGGATATTATAGGAAATGAACATTTGAGGTCGAACCCACAATGATAGGGTTAAAGAAAATATAAATTAAAGAAAATAAACAAAAACTAGTTTTGAATTGAAGAAATAATATTTGAACTTGGGAGCATTGGATTTGTGAATATAGTGGGAGAATAAAATATTAAATGGGTATTAGGTAGAAATGGATCCAAGTTCATAGGATAACAAGGTATGAAATAATCAAAAACAATCATGCAATCATTGGAATCAGGTCACAGAGAGTTCAATGGCCATGAAAAATGAAACCCACCCCAAACTCACATTTTCTCATGGTCTGGTACTTTAGATTGTAAATAATGGGTAAGCCAAAACCTTATTTAAACATAGTTAATAAACAAACCCAATGGTCTTGGTGGAATTATATACCCAAGATCACATATTAACAAAATAATTCAATAAATCTTGGAAATGGTCATGAGTAAAGAAGGAATGAAATAAAAAACAATCCCTAACCCTGCTCACAATGGCCCTACTAGAACAAATGAGGAAAATGATCAAATTGATGAACAAATATGAAATAAAAAAATTAATTACATTAAAATATAAAATTCATCATACGTTAAATCCTATTTTATCACGCATTTCTTGTAATAAATAAATCACTTTCTCATGCTAAAAACGAGTGTGTATATAAAAAGAATAAATAAAAAAACATCATGGTGATGTTGAGCTGCGTAGGCCTCTGTCGGCAGTCCACTGTCTGGATCAGGAATTCTATTATTGGAGCAGGAAAGCCCTATATATATAGTCTCAAAATTGACTCTTCTAGACCCATTTCATGATGCGTATTAGATTAAATGTCGTGAAACATTGGATAAAGTCCCCTCCATGATTTCTGACCACATTTGACCTTTTCACATTTATTTTTGAGCATGTCACTGATTTTACAACATGTAAAGGAGTTTAACGTCATGTAATACATCAAAATTCAGGCACCGTGAATCATAGAGTAATATTCTCCAAAATCTTCTCCCAAATAAATGTCACATTATGTAATGGAGTTACACGATGTGAAGTTGTGTTTCACATCAAGAATAGATGTCACGACTTGTTCTGTTGGCAGTGTTTCACTTGAAAATGTCACGGTGTGTAAATGAATTACATGTCATGTAATCAATTCTGCTCCAGTTTTCTAGCTTCAATCTTCTTTAAAATTATAGTTTCATTCTTCTTCACTTCATTCATGGTGTGAAGTGTCTCTAAGCTCATATACCATCCCTATTCATTCCTTTTCCAAATATTTGTTGAGTCTTGTGATAAATCATAAAACACGTTAAATCGCTCACAAATTGGAAAGAATATTCATTTGAGTACAAAAGTCAATACATAAAACACTCTAAAATATATACATGAAATACATTTATCATAGGACAATTTAGTTCACCAAAAACAAAGTCTTCTAATAAATATTCATTGTTCATATTAAATTGTCACACCATATTTGAAATCTTGAGAGCCTTGTAAGACATTTTTTAAGGACACTTGAACTTTTTATATCTCATATGATATTTTAAGTTTCCATAGGTTATTATAAATTTCAAAAGAAATTTTATCTATGTATAATGAAATTTTATCACATAATAGTTTTTTAGTTTCCCTTTATTGATATTTTATATTATGAATTTTTAGGAGAATTTTGAATTTTAAAAGTCCAATGTAATTTCACGGTAGAATTGGTCAAGGAATATAAGAGGAACATAAAACTCAAAACAGAAACAACCTATGGCGTGGTAGATATATATGGTATTGAATGAATTAATAAGTGAAGTATTATTATGTGTAGGGAAATCTAATGGAATTTTTGGTATCCAAAATTTCCAGTGGATATAAACACATGAGTTTTAATAGGGGTTTTCAACTAAGGATCCATTTTATGAGACGCGAGGAGTTACAAACAAGTGTCGAGAAAGGTGTGTGAGATGTGGAGCTTAAATCATGTACACCAAGTCTTAGTTAATCATTGATAACAAGTGAACACTACAACATTTTGATGATCATGGATAATTGAACTAGGCAAATTATTTTGATATTTTCACTATGTATTGGTTTTCTTATCATATTATTCATAACGGATTAGCAATTTCCAAAATCAAGCCTAACATGTTCAATCATTTAAAGAGAATACCTAATGAGGAATACCTTGGGGATTCAAAGATCATAAGAGATAATTTACTTGTGGAATCCATATTAAGATATTCTTCCACACCATGTGTACATGCAGATTCATTATAAATAAGCCACTCATATTACTTCCATGTGGATAAATGGGGCCACCTGAAGATATTTCATGCATAGGTTTATTTCCAACAAATACCAATTGAACTCCACTATAGGTGTTCATGAAAATATACTAATTGAGGATTATTAAAATCAATCTCTATTCATAGTCAAAATGATTTCAATGTGGGTCCCCATATTCTAGTCCTTGCCCATTGATTCCGAGTGCTTGAACATGGATTTTATTAGTGTCTTATTTTATTTTGTAACTACATTTTATTTTAATATTTATGAATATTACTTTACCTTTTCCTTATCTTGTTCTCTCTCTATAATTTTCTATTTTCCCATTCTCCCTCCATGTGATTCTCATGTGTTTGAAAATGGTAAACTAACCTCAATGTTATTTGATGGAGGGAGAATTATTTCTTGAGTTATTATAATTAAATTTTATTTTTTATTCTAATATACTAATTTAGATGGGGGTTAATTAACTTATGGTGAGAGTACAACCCATTTTTTTGATTATTTTACTCAATATTCTTATTATTGGCACTCCATCCAATCACTATCTGAGTCGTTCATATTGTGTATTATGACATTACTAGCGATCATTTACAATGAGATCGGCTAGATGATATTAGGAATAATGCTACCCCATATTTTGAGGTCTCGATGAATTGTAATAATACTTCAACAAATGAGGGAGTGGTGTAAAAGGTATTTATCCCCAAATTGTATAAAATATTTGCATTATGTTTTTTTGACAATTATTGCATTACTATAAAATCCAAGGAGTGGAAATATTCTTTTACTAATGTATTTTTTTTATTTTATACTACTTTGTTTTTTCATTTATATTTATATATTTTATTCATTTTTATAAATAGATTATGTTAATATTTGTATTTATTAATATATTAGATAGTTCTTAAATAGTGAAAATTATAATTAAGTGTTTTGTGAGTGGATACCTCAAGTGAAAAGCTATAGGAAATTCAATATATTTCATTCTTATTTAATAATAATTTACTTATCATGTATCCATGATTAATACCCATGAAGTATTGTAATATATGAAAGGTCTATAGAGATTATGGTGTTTGTTCATACGAAAGTACATGACCAATTTCCTATCGAATCAGAGGTGTATACTCATACATCGTAACATTTACTAATGTTATCAGTAGATGTAAAGATTTATAATTAAAAATGTATATGTCAGTCTCCTTTTAGAAATTAAATAAATACACCTATAAAGTTGAGATCTATTTCTTATCAAATATATTCTTCAAATTAATTTATATTACATAAAATAGAGGAGATATTTTTTATCATAGTATGGGATTATAACTTTGGTAATTCCCATAACTTATGCACAAGATAGATGTTCTATGATGGCTAAGTAGCAGTTTCATTTGACCCAATCTTAGATTTATGTATAGGAACCATATGTAACATAATTTTATATTGATATGGAACTTATAAATGGATGTTATGAAATAAAGGATAGACTACCCAAATAATTTCAAATACCTTATTGATGTAATATATATCATAAAATTTAATGTCTGTTGATAATGACTCAGATGCTAAGCATTTTGTGGTCATGTGATGATGAATTGTATATATGGGATTTGTTTATATTTTTTAGGGTTGAAAAATTAGATGACCCCATCTTAGTTTTGAGTGAATGAGTAAAGGATTGGACACTATATGGTTTTAGATCCATGTATTCTAACCCTTAATATGTTTTCAAGTATTGTGACACTCGTAGGAGGCCTACAGTAAGTCTGGAGTGTTGTGGCTTCTAAACTATAGAAGTGTGGAGGATAGATGGGGTGTAAATGTGTTTTACATCATGTATTCAACGTCCTCATATTGTTATGGTTGGTTCACAAGGTGTTACTTGATTTGTAGTTATTCGATGTTAAATGGTTTGAGGTAATGTTTTTTTCAGTGATATTTGAAACTAAATATCAACACGTTTTGTAAATTGTAACATGTAGGGTTAATTACCTATTCAGTGTGAATATAAAAAGATGAAACTCTTGGGTTTTCTTCAAACCCTGTGGATAGTGGCACTCCCTCTAGATTTCCATGTGACTAACAGATATCCTTTCAGAAACTTTGATATTCATTCTATGTAGATCGATTCTTGGATTCCCATCTTCGATCCATGGTGATTCGAGGAATGTTCCACCTCTCTTCTCATGGTTCTTCAATTAGATTCCTACCATTTATTATTTCTATGTGCTAGAGAATCATCTACATGTTTCTAATTCTTTTTTATTGGTTTATTTGGTGTGGTTGTTCTATGACATCCTTGTATGGATGTATATTCTTGGGGTAGTGGTGATTAGGGTATGAAATGTAGGTATGTTCTCATTCAAATAATGTTGACACGTTTTAGGTAGGGGATTAATTTCATCTATTATTTTATTTATTTATAGTCATAAAATGATCATGGTTTCCCCCATTGGAAGAAATTTTAATTAACCTAATAATATTTTCAACGAGATTAATAAATAATTTGTTAGCGATCACATGTTTATGTGCTTTATACCATTATTATAGTTTGCCTATTGATTTTCCCGATAGTATGATACCTATTGTAGGATTTGTTAGCATGTTTTTATGCTCTGAGTAGCATGTTGATATTGGTAAAGAATGTAAATATGGAATTAATTGATAATTAATTGGATTAAGAGTAATTAAAGAAGATTCATGTGACAATATGATGGTTGATGTAATTTTATTATAATAAATTGATTAAATGAACTTTTTTAATTAAATATGATATTCCATTATTAAAGTAATTGTTAAATAATTATAATCATGTTTATTCTGGATGATAATAATGATAATTCATGTAAATGAGAATGGGATATCACATAATTTGTTAAAACTAGAATTTATGATTGGGATCATGTTTAAATTAATTATTTAATTAATTTAGTAAATTGTTATATCATGATTCCATTGTATTCCCGTAGTTGGAACCTATTATAATGAATAAGTTAATTCAAGATGGAATAGAAATTTATGGTTTGATAAAATATAATTACTTGGGCTAGAGTTCCCTATTTTCTTAATAAAGGAGGGTGTCTTGAGTTTGGAGTTGTGGGAGCACATTTATGGGTGATTGATATATGCCATGTTTTAGGGACTATATTTATAGACTACATATTCTTGTTTTTTTCCTATTATTTTTGTGATGTTATCTAGATGTTTATCTTCCCTATGTGATGTGATGGGGTGGGGATGAACATATTATAAATTAGCCTAAGATAGATGAGCTTGGGATAAATGATGTGACGTGGGTGTGGAGGCCTAAATAATGTGGCAGCAGTTGACACCTGTGATTGAGAGATGCATTGTGATATGCATATGGGTGTTAGAGATGAAAATAGAGATGATGGAACAAGTTAATGATGGGCTAAGCTATTGATGTGATGTTGGGAGGTGGGATTATCACTTGGGAATTTGTTTAATGGCATATGGATAGGTTTCTTATTTTATCTACATTCCATTCTCCACTATATAAGACATCTATATGTTCTTCGTTGCATGTTACCTCTTGTTGGTAGCTTAGTATTGTTTTACTAGAGTACCTGGATATAGAATGATTCTAATAATTTACAAATAGTTACTAACCCATGGGGTTGGTTGATTATGGAATTCAATGAGATGTTAATCAGGATAAACCATGGACTAGTTTTGTGATTATTAATAGAGGGAATGAACTTAAATCTAATAATTAGTGTAATGTAATGTGGAATAATGTTAATGGTTAATTAATGGTTAATGAATTAATTATAAAAAGTAAATGATAAAAATGAAATAGGTAGTTAATGTGTCTCTTTTAAATTCATGTGTGCTTTTAGGTTATCTTATATTAACAGTAGAAGCTTGGAGTGCAAGTGACATTAGCAAAAATTTATTCTAGGACTAGGTGATTACCATAGCGTGGTTATTATATATATTTATTATATCCTATATTTTTTTTGATTTCATACACTACCCCACCCATGATGGTTAGGGAATCCGACACTCAGTAGAATCTTGGAGGGTGCTTTCTTCAATATCCCAATGTGAGTATGGATGAAAGACTACCCCCTCTGCCCCTCCCTATTATTTTAGTTGTTGCATGTGTTTTTATGAATGGTGGTTAATTTTCCCATATATGTGTGTAGATGGTTATGATGGCTTTTTTTTTATTTCACACAAATCTATTACTAGATATAGGTTCTAAAGAGTTATTATAGGTATAATGTATATTAGATGTGGTGGATTGATTTAGTAACTCGATGTATGAGATGTAATGGCTTGAGGTATAATACATGATATATGATTCACATCATACGACCTATGGTGGATCTCAAGAACTACTTGGTTACTATATATGGGTATGTGGATGAGATGATGTGACTATGGGATGCATAGTGTTTATGTTGTGATGCCTCACTTAGGTGTTTTCAGGATTTACTATTTTAGATAGAGATAGATCATGATGTGTGACACTAGGGAAGAGTGAAAAAACAATGGGTAAGTGGGAGCAAGGTACCATTGATGTTACATTACTATATCATATTCTCTCATGTATGCATTACATGGTGAGGGTAATCCATGGCGAGGTGATGTTGGGATCTTCATACACCTATTTAGGTGAAAAGTTAGTTTCACTATTGTTCACTGTTTTTCAACATTATTTCTTTTTATTTTTCATGAGTGGATCTAGGGAGGACCCAATTTAGTATACTGTTATGCTCACCCTACATATTTATAAAATGTTTTCAGATATTCTAGATTAGGTTGGAGATTGGGTTGGATATTACTCTCTTTTGGTTTTTGGAGGATCTATTTGGGATTTGTGGTTGCATCTTTTTATACCATTTTAGTAATTTTAGTTTCCTTTTAATATGTCTTAATGTAATTTTACATTTCATGTTTTCACTTGGGATTTTCTTATATATTTTTTTCAGGAGGTGTAGGTTGGTGTATCCTTCTTATATGTCTGTTACATATGTTCTCTTAGAGTGTAATACATCCCATATGCATTTTTATTATACCCTTGGTGCTTGTATCATACACTCGGATTACTGTATAAAGGACTCAGTTAGTCACTATATCTCTCCCATCATGAAGTTTCGTTGTGGGGGAGGGGGTCATGATAGAGTGGTATCCGATTTTCAAGTTGAAGGATAAGATGGAATTTGGTTTTAGGAACATGTGAGGTTTCACGTGTTTGTAGGGAAATGATGTTAGTTAAGTTTATCAAGTCATGTAAACATTGGAGACTGATTGAGACACTATTATTTAGCCCCCCCTATGATATGATACATAAATATTTAAGTTTACCAAGCCTAATAAATGAAGTGAAATTGTATGTAGGGTTGAGATCGAGGAAAGGGTAATGCATCATTCTTATTTTCACCTGTTATTAAAATTAGAAGACCATGGAAAATGTTAAAACTTTAAAAAATATAATAAAACAATCATCTAATTAATGTTAAAAAATTTCATATTCTAGGTTTATGAGTCTATCATTATTTTATTTTACAGGAATGCCTTCTAGTCAACATCCTCATTAGGTTTATACCAATATGTTTAGTAGGATGTTCTAGAAGATCACCACAGAGTAGAGGTCGATGACCATAGAACCTAGAGGAGGACACTTTGAGAGTTCCAGTGCTAGAGTCTACAAAAGTATGAGGGATCCATTTCAAATTCATTCATAGAATATTGGTTGTAGGAGGTTGAGATATCTTTCAGTTCAATCCATTCTTAGAATGAGCACTGTGATTAATTTTTTTGTGACAATGCTTCATAGAGAAGCATGGTAATGGTGTTTCATGTACCCCAATGATCACGAGGAGTCAAATGTTTCTTGGGATGAGATTCAAGAGAAATCTGGATAAGAGTTTCTTCCTTTAACCACAAAGGTATCCAGTCTCTAAGATCTTCTTACCCTTTGACATGGGATTTCTACTATGCAAGAGTTAGAGACCCATTTTAGGACCATTTTGCAATATGCTTCCAACCTATTTCAAGATGAAGAGGTTAGGGTGAGTCATATTGAGGAGGCTTTAAATCTAAAGATCCAATTTTAGGTCTCCCATTTCATGATGAAGGTATATCTTGAGGTACTGGAAAGGGTAGAGGTTTTTAAGAGGATGTTGGCCATAACTGAATTGTCACAAGAGAGGAGTTGTCATGATTCCTCATGAATAATATCTATGATCTGGTGTTCCTAGTTTTCAGTACTGAAGAGTTTTAGAATATTTAGGGGTAGGTCCCAACCCTCAACCTATCTTTTCTCAAGGGGTGGTGTATCTTGGACCTATTTCAAGGGATAAAACATGTGTTTTTATTATGTAGGCTAAGGTCATTAGTGGAAAAGGTAACTGACCTTTCTGATTAGTCAGCGTGTTCTAGGTGTTCTACTTCAGGTTCCCCTATCGAGGTAGTTTCATACATGGTAGCATTATATGGGTGTTTCAGTGTTGTATTAGTAGAGAGGAGATAGGGTAAGAAGTGTAAAACCCTAAGATGATTCTCATATTTATAGGTAAGAGCATGGCCATAAAGGTAGTCATCAAAAGGGTCAGTGAGGTCATGGAGTAGTTCATGGTCAGATTCATGATTTAGCATTACTATCTCCAAGGGAGAAAAATGTCATTTGGTGTACCATTTTCTTGTTTTCTACATGGGTTCATGATTTATTTAATTTAGGAGAAACATACTTATTTATATCACCCACCCTCATCCATGCTTTGAGATTTGAGGTAGAGAGTCTTCTAGTGCCTTTGGAATTTACTATGCCATTTGGAGGTCATGCATAATTATATGATATATATATATATATATTGTGAGCGTTTGTTGAACCATCACCGCTATTTGTGGGATTTACAATGTTTACAGATAAATTCATATGAAATCATCCTTGACATGGATTGTATATATTCAGTGAATGATATTATAAATTTCTTCATATGTTAGGACATGTTTTATGTTGCTGATGGTGAACCAGTGGTGCTTGACGATGATTGATACCCTCATATGGGTCATAATAATATTCCTTATTTGTCATCTTTGTTGGGTGATATGATGTTGAGATCATTAGAGGTTCGTTAGTTGGCACTTCCTAGGTTTTTTGAAGAATAAACTGTTGTATTTCCAAAGGAGGTTATAACATTACCCACTCGATGGGAGATTTATTTTAGGATCAATATAAAACTAGGAATGTCTTATAGCTAGATGTATCCATATAGGATGGTTCCTTCTATGTTGTAATATCTATGAGTACGACTTAATGTTTTTTTGTAGTGATGTTTTGTTCAGTTGAGTGTGTCTCCTTAGTGTAAACCAATTTTTTGTTGTAAAGAAGGATGATGGAATTTTTAGGATTTGTATTGATTATCATTTCTTAAACCAAGTAATTTTGGGGAACCTCTATCATCTCGAGTGGATTTTTCATTTATTTGATCAGATGTATGAAGAAAGTTGTTTCTCAAATATCAATTTGTGGTCATCATATCATCAGATGCGGGTGAAGGATGAGGGTATTTTAAAGACTACAATCTGATTTCATCATGGGAATTACGAGTTTTTTCTGATGTTGTTTCGAAAAAAGAGTTCTCTATCCATATTCATGATTATGGTGAACATAGTGTTCAAAGCGTTCTTGGATGTTTTCATTGATGCCATCCTTGTGTACTTTGTTTGTAAAGGGGAGAATATAGAGAATCTACTAGAAATTTTGGGAGTTATTCATCATGAAAAGATATTTATTATGTTTACGAAGTGTGAGTTTTGTGCCCATGAAGACTGTTTCTTAGGGAAATTTATGTCATAATAGGGAGTAATAGTGAATAATTTAACGATAGAGGTGGTTGTTTCATTGGAATTCCCCAAGATAGTGGCATATGTGTGGAATTTCATTAGTCTCACAGGATATTATAGGAGGTCTATAGATGATTTATCTTCATTTGCGACTTCTTTGACAACTTTAGTAAGAATTATTATTCATTTTTATTGGCCGATTGGTGTCTGGAAGTATCTGATTTTTGAAGAAGAAGTCAGTCAGTGCTATACTCTTTTGTTTTCTAGAAGAAGGAGTTCAGTTTGAGGTTTTCTGTGACACTTTTTGTCTTGGGTTAGAATGTGGTTTGATGTAGTAGAGACTAGTTGTTTCTTATTGGTCTTGATAGTTACATCAACATGAGCATAACTATTCCACCCAAGATCTTGAGATAGATAAAATGTTGTTTTCCTTGAATTTTTTATGACATTACCTCATTGGAATGAATTTAGTGTTTTTACCAATCATAATGTCTTGAGGTAAGTATTTTTACAGAAGGAATTGAATTTTTTTAGAATAAGTGGATTGAATTCATAAATTATCATGACTTCTAGATTTCATGTACACCTAGAAAGGGAAATCTTATAGCCAATGCACATAGTAGGAAATTGTATAGAGATGTCGTACATGAATCTTGAAATTTCTGGAGAGTGATTCAATAACTCTTAGTGATGCATCTAGGTATCAAAGGGTTCAAAGGTAGATATTTACTTTTATAGATGATAGTTCAATTGTGTTTGGTGAAGTAGGTTAAGGATTCCCAGTTGGGTGATTCTAAGGTGGATATCTGGAGAGACCGTGTTGTTTTTGGAAATGACCCTGATAATTGGTCTGATAGTGGACATCATTGAGTGTTATTAAAGGGAAGAATTTTCATTCCTTTTTTGATGTGTGAGATGGTTTTGCACGGGTTCCATAATTTAGAATTGATTGTACATCCCATCGTGAAAATGTTGTACCGTGCTTTGAAAGGCCATTCATAGTGGCCTGGGATAAATCATGCAGTTGTAGAGTTTGTTTCTTGATTCTTAGTCTATTAAAAGGTGAAGGCTGAGCACAGTGTTTCCGATGGCTTCTATATTTGTTAGATGATCCCTAGTGGAAGTGGGATCACATCTTGATGGACTTAATATCTAGTTTACCTCTAGATTAGAGATTATATGATGTTATATTGGTGATAGTGGAGAATTTTATGAAATCAACCCACTTTATAAAGACCTGGTAGTCAATCTCGGTGGAGATTTTGTCGAGGAAGTATTTGGAGGAGGTGGTGAAACTCTACAGGGTCCCAAAGATGATTATCTATGATTGAGATCCTCATTTTACCTCCATAGGATAGGGAGGTATGTAACATGATTTTTTCTCCCAAATTATTTATTCCTTACCACTTCTTCTCATCCGTATACGGATAGTCATAGAGCGCGGACCATCCAGATTCTTCAAGACAAGTTACATTCTTTTGTCTTGGATTTTAGAGGTTTGTGGATGAGACACATGACATTAGTTTTATTTTATTACAATAATAGTTTTCACTACATTTTTGTGGATCCATTTAAACCTTTGTATGAATAACTATTCTATTCTTCATTGTTTTGGACTAGGTTCAGAGTGGAAGAAAATATCAGTACACAACTGGTGTAGAATACGATAGAGATTATACAAGTAATTAATAGGCAGATGAAGCAAGCACATGAAAGTCCTAAATCCTATGAAAATCATAGGAGGAGGCCTCTAGAGTTTGATGTTGGAGATCACATGTTCTTGAATGCGACTCCTTGAAAATCATGGATGATTTTCACCTATCAACCAGTCAAAGTTCCGATGCTCTGCAAATGTGTATAGCATCACTTAGGTTGAATCCTTAGCGTTGATACTTTTTTATAGTCAGTTGTTTTTAGTTAATTGTATTCTGATTGGGGGGTTTGTTTTTAGAGCTTATAAAATAATTTATGGATGATGTTTGATTTAAAAAATTGATAAAGATTGGGGTGAGTTAATTATTGGAGATTTAAGATTATTATATCCTTGATCTTTTCTTTGTATTCCATTAAATTAATACGCACTTAACAAGATGATTTTGATCATAATTCCCATGTGTTAAGGCATTAATCCAAGCCGTAACTGAACTTAGGCTTCTAATAATTACCATTACATGTTTATGGTAGTTTTTTTGTGGATCCAATAATCCAAGGAATCCACATATTAAACAAAACATGTAATTAATCCATGACATATAAAGTTCCACAAACACAATATTAATTAAATAAAAAGTGATCAAGAAAAGGCTCTCAATCAACTAATATACCCAAATTATAACTCACCCCAATGGTATATTTACAAAGACATTTAAATTATTAGTAATATGGTTATAATTATTTTGATGATAAATTAAGAAGATAAGAAAAATATAGGGATAAGGAAAGAGTGGTGCGTCGAACACACACACAAACGATGAAGGGAATTAAATACCAAATTTAGATTGAATGAGAAAGAAAAATAAGGGAAGGGGATTCAACTGTATTTAAAATATTTTAGGAACATTAATATTAATCTATATAAGGTGGATGAAAATAAGATATATTTAATAAGAAACTTCCATTTAAATAGAATTACAAAAGAAAGACTTACAAGATTACAACAAAGAAGACCACAAAAGTAAATGAAAACAATGAGAGGAGGAAAGGTCTCTCAAGTGAAAACATGAGTATGGTAGGTCCTCCCAAGCCCTTTTCAAGGCTTTGGTCGTGCTAATATGTTCTCCTCTTTTCTAAAATGCCAACTCTTTTAAAGGAGAAAAGGGGAATGTATTTATAGCCCAAGGAAGTGGACTGTTGGCATTCCCAATATGTCCCTCCAATTGGCTTGATGATTTGGACATCCAGACTACCGAATCTCGAGATATCTCTTTCTCCAAAGTTTTAGATAATAATGTTGGCCGACTTATCTCAACGGTTGAAGTAATTTGTACCTATTGAGCCAAAGTTATGGCCGTTTGATTAAACAAAGTTAAAATGTCCATTTCAATCCATTATTTTTAAATGGCCAAATTGTGAATGGATTTTTGAATAGGTTTATGCCTTCAAATCCGACATTTTTCTTCAACAAAGTCGGCCACCTATATCCCCTCTTTCAAACTAAAAAATATCAGCTTGATTTGATTGGTAGATCAGGAGACATGTCATGAATACTGTACAGATTGTAATTCCCGGAAAGAATGGTGGGCTGAGATAAAATGAATCAGTTGGGCCCCTTGTATTTGGATTTGGGCCTTGAAATTTTATCCAAGACTCCTTAAATTGTACTCAGATCCATTGAGGAGAATGAAGGAATTTTAAACTTCTAGATTGATCCCATTAATTCAATCTTCATGGATGGTTCAGTTTCCTCACAGATTCTGTGGGTCTTCTTGTGTGGTCCATATGAGCCTTCAAATAGAAGAATTGGTACATGATCCCTTCTAATTAAATGTTTTATTTTTAAATAAGAATCCTCAAAAACTAGAACCACACATTTTTCATCAGTATAGTGATAGTTATAAATAAAATAGTAAAATGACTCAATTGGACTACTTTTAAAATGTTGAAAAATTATACATAGTATTAAAACATTAATATTTCACACAAATTATGCACATTTCATATAAAATAAGTAAAGGGAGTATATAATAAGTAATTAAAATATTAATAACATCACTCCTCTTCATGGGAAGTGAAGGTTTGGTCATGGGAGTAAGCCTCTCCCTGATTTGTTGGGCCTTGTGAGGTGATAGATCATGTTAGAGCTATGGGATATCGAACAACACTTCCCTCATAGAGTAGGTTAGAAATTAGGATTGATATTACCAGCTCATGGTTTTTATGAGATATTTGGGCTTCGCGATATCTAAAATGATTTTTTTGGTATTTTTAGTTTCCTTTTTTCTATTATAGTATTGTATGAAGTTGAATCTTTGCATGTGGGATTTCATTATGTATCTGTCTAATCAGATGGTGGTTGGTTAATACTTGTTAAATATCTCTTATGCATGTTCTATTATAGGGTAATACCTCTCATATGAATGTTTATTATACACTTGGTGATAGTCTACAACCCATGTCTTATTGCAGGTGGGACTTTGGTAGTCACTATCTTTCTCCCCTCATTATAGTATCTTTTTGAGGTAGGGGCCCTGAAAGACATCAAGAAAATATGGTGGTTTAAATAGAATATATGGATGGACTAAAGATACTTGATTTAGGAGTCGTTATGCATCCTAAATGAATATAAATCAATATACACATAGTTCATATAAGTCCTATAAATAGATTTGTGACATTTACATGAGAAAACGGTGTGAAATGTATGGGTGCACTGGTGAGAGAATAAGTAAACCAAACATGCACTAGTAAATTCATCATTATTATGGAAGGACATAGTATATAAATCAATGAACGTAATATACCTAAATTTACTATCCTGTAGATGGTGCTTACAGAAAACATTTTTATAATATACAAGTGATTACACCACCCAAAAATGATATGTTTAGTATTCTTGGGAAACTGAATTCAAAAATTATTTCAATATTATATTGGAAAAATAAAACATATTATAAAAAACATTATTACATACATGAATATGATTAATATATTCATTTTTTATATGTTTATTAAATGAAAACAAATAAATGGTTACCTCATATTCTGAAAATTTTATATATATAGTGGAATCCATCATGGGTAAATAAAGTATAACTATTATAGAAAATTGTATAATCAAAACATATTCAATTCAATAAGTAATTTTAGTTAAACATTAAAAAATGAATAATATTAACCTAGTTTTAACATGGATAATTAAAATTGAATTCTCAATAAAGAAAATTTATAAATACATACATTCATGATAATAACATCAAGACCACATTCAAGATATCAAGAATCTTATCATCAATGCCTTATCTAAGACACTTTCACTGATTAGTTAGGTATACACTAATTACTCGACAAATGTGGACAATTATTGTATATCATGCAACTTTTTGATACTTCAAGGGGTTATCTCAATCCAGGGACCTCTCGTATCTTTCATGACATATGTATTCCATATGTATTGAATGATCAAATCCATTCCTTTTAAAAATTTCTTATTAGTCCAAAATTATCCATATTGAATCAAGAATATAGAAAATCAAAATTTCCCTTTTAAAATAAATAACATTATTAATAAAGAACATTCAAATGAAATCATATATAGAAATTTCATATGTTTGAAAGAATATCAATTTAGTGGAAATTATTTTGTATAAAATCAAGAAACATAAAATATGGATTGGGAGGAAAACCATAATATCCAATGTAATTTTGAAAGTGATAGGGAATTTGATCATGATACAATTAGTTACCACAAATCCTTGAATTGTTAAAGGATAAAATATGACCTTTAATTCATCAGAAATGAAGGTTTTGTAGTAAAATAAATTTATCTTCAAATTGGAATTAAAATAAAATTAATAAATTAAAAATAATATCATGTAACTTTGTGTAAAAATAATGTTATAAATGAAAATGAAAATTATTTTCATTTCATTATTAAAGTAATAAAATTTTCATTTGATAACATTTTAATAAAAAATATTGAAATAGTTATAAAATTATTTTATTGGAAACTAACCAATGAATATTATAAAATATTCCTCATGACATTGAAGGGTCATGACATTAGAAAAGTGATTTATTTTCTAAATGTTTATGAAAAATATTTCATTCACACATTTGATAAAAGTAAAAAATGATCGGTTTAATATGATAATATAATTCTCATTTTAGTAGAAGAGAAACCAAAAAAAAGTGATATATATTAAATAAATAAAACTAATACCAATTTTTTAAAAACATTAAATGGAATTCAACCATAACACTAGCATCCATTTTCTCTCCATGAAGCAACTTCTTGATATAGATCATCGAATCTATAAATGAATTATTCTTGTTTCCTAGGGAATAAAAAATCCAATATGTTCTTTTATAATATTAACAAGATTCATTAATGTTTTATTATGTTTTATTAGCTTCATTTAGAATGATAAAGAACCTTCTAGGATGAAGAGAGGACATTCTGTGGAAGACAAGTATTGAACATAGAACATGAGATGATCTAATACCCTTATATTTACTTACTTTAATGCCTTCAAAAAATGACGAGGATTCTTTTATTTCATAAAATATAATGTGAATTTCATGTAATCCAATTATTTGATCCTTTTGATGTTCACTAATCGAACAACTTTACTAGATGTGTATCTGTAGACCTGTACATTCCATCTTATGGGTCATACATGATATAATATCATTAGGGAGTATAGGTTATAGAAACTTGTATCACATGAATTTATTCACCATTAGTTAGATTCATGTGATTATATGGGATGTTATTTAATCTCCCAATTTAAATAAAATACCATAATGAATTTTTTAAAACATTAAAAATCTTTAGGAATCTATTAAGAGACTTTTGGATATTGTTTTTCATCAAAATATCTTCATATTGAATAAAACATTTGTGTGAAATTTTACCCTTATATATAGTCTTAACTATATGACTATGTGGGCCCTAGAATTATTGAAAACAACTATGAAATATATATTTAATTGATGTAAGAAAATATTGGTCTCTTGTAAAGCATAAATGTTACTCAATCCACTAAGGGGTCTTTTGTTATCTTCATCAAATATACTCATATATCTATATGAGTATTTTAACCATAATATATACAATATACATCATATATTTCCTTATATAGTCCCTTTTTTCCACAACACCATGTAACCACTATACTCAGAACATTTGAATCTAGAATAGAAAAAATCATCTTTTCTTGAATCTCTAAAATAGATTAACCAAAACAATGAATACATCACATGTAATTAATTTTTATTTTAAGAATATCACATGTCTTTTAGATAAGTAGTTGAAAACATACTATGTAAAAAAAACTAATAATTTATTTGTTTTCCCCCATATAATTCATTCAAGGATCAAATGTCATTAATTATCATACAAGTTAAATAATCACATCTTGGTTGTGCTCCAACCAATGACATGATTAGAAACATACACAATAATCCATGTATTTGATAATTCATCATATAAACTTGTGAAATAAGGCTATGAATGTATGAAATTTCTCATGTTAGGCATCTCTCTAATATGAGATAAAAAGGATTTAATATAATCATACACCCAAAAGTATATCGATAACCTCATGAAATTCTTAGATATATTGATAACCTGTCTAAGTAATAATTTTCTACATATTACATAATGAATATTTTTTTTGTATCTGAAATGAAAAAAATAGAAATGAGTACATTAATATATTCAATATAACCCTATCATATCATTAAAACCCATAAAACTCCATAACTATCATAGTTTAGGGAGAACTAAAATTCATAATTTCAGTGGATATTATCATTCGACCATTCATATAAGATTTATTAAAGAACACATGAATGAATGATAATTAGACATTGCCTTTATTTTTATAACATGATAAATTTATAACCATTAAAACCAATCTATCATGATTCATACACTTAATGATTCATCATTACCCTCAAATTGTTTTAGTGGTAATGGTTTCATTAATAGATCTAATACATACTTCTGAGTACCCAAAAATCTAATATTTACATAATCTCTGTTAGTGAAATCACATATGAGGTTATATTTGATAAGTATGTGTTTTTGTATTTTATATGAAAAGTGTTCCTTAACATGATAAATTTCACCATTATTGTCATCATATAGATTGATTTCTCCCTTGATAAATAGAACTACTCAATGTTTTTAAATGAACTACTTGATCTAAGAAGTTTCCTTTAAATCATTAAATGTATTGATGTATTATTCTTATATTGTTGATAATCCTATGATTACCTTCTTAGAACTCTTATTTCTAATTTATACACCATTTAGAAAAACATGATTCCATATTGATATTTCATATAATCTTTCTCAAATTAGAAACTAGATTCTATGTAACCAATTACATAGAGCTCATTCCCTCCTATAAATACCAATATCATATCTTTAGTCATTACTATGTACTTATGAATGTTATGAATTACAATACAATGACTTTAATCATGATTTTATTAGAATCATCTTGTTATTATCCAATAACATTCGACATTAGGTCTGGTAAATAACATAGAATACATGAAAGATCCTATGGAGAACCCATAATAAATCATATCCATACATTCAAACTCATTAAAATGTTATTTAGTCTTATACTGAATTATTATTTGTAACACTAGTAATGAACCCTTATTTGAGTCTTCCATGATAAACCCATTTTTGACATTATCAATATTTGTTTTCTGACTCATTACATATAACCTCCAAGATCTATATATGGATCCTCATATTGATTAGGTATGATACTTCACCAATGAATTTAATTGAGAAAATTTACCCATACAAATATTCATAAATTAAAGTGTTGGGAGGTAATTTATAATAATAAGTATCTCTCTATATATAATATCAGAAACCCGTATATTCTCCTACCGATCTAACTGTATACAAAGGAATCATCTGAGTTCTTGATGAAACCAAAATCATTGGTTGGATCATAAAACTGAATATTCTATGTTTGAGAAGCATGATTTAGTTTATTAATGAAAAGTTATAATTTAAAAACCATATTATCGACAATTGGAACTTGAAAACCATAAGGATATTTTATGTATAGGTCTTTAGCTAATTTAACATTAAGGAAATCAGTTTTGGTATCCATTTGACATATATTAGAGTCATAATGAGTTTTCATTGTAATGCCCTACAATTTTAGTAGAGAATTGTCATCTTTGATAGAATATATGAAAAAAATCCAATTATAGAAGATAATTCAACACATAATTTTTTTAATATTTTTCATTAACATTAATTCCTTATGATTCACGTAATACTAGGTTTAAAGAAAATTCAATACTCTAATAAAATATTATATTTAAATATAACCATTATAACCAAGCTGTTAAGTTGGAAGGTATGAATAAGAATAACTAAATGATGAAAATTTTATGGATTAAACATGCATAAAATAAATTCAATGGTGATATATTTATAATAAATAAAACAAGAACCATATTAATGGGAAATAAACATTTTCTGAAAAAACTGTATGTTTTTGAAAGGCGGATTAGTTGTTATTTGCTCAAATGATTTAAAATTAATTATTACAAGTTTTATAAAATTTATTTTAAAAAATATAATTAAATTTTTTAAATATACATGTCCAAATTATATTTGGGTGAATTCTAGAGAAATTTCTGAAAGGATTTCTTTTGTTGAATAATTAAAATACAGATTTTTAATGAAAACTATTTTTTCAGTTAATTTATTTATAATGTTAAATTGTATTTTAAATCTGGTATAATGTAACATAGGTAAAATTATATTAAAATTAAGTTAATTTATGTAACTAGAATCAATATCTTATGAAATTTTTATATAAAAACATCTTAAACTTTTGAATTTTTTTATTCATAGAAACTATTTGTTCGACTAGCCTATGGGTTTAATTTAAAATTTAATTATACTACATCTATGAATTTAATTTGAAAAAATTTATTTAATATTTTTAATCATAATAATTTATATTATCCAACATTTTCAAATTCATTTTCAACCAATGTTTAAATAATAAAAAAATAATTACAATAGTGAAGGTAAAAATGGGTTTACCGGGGGGGGGGTTAAAATAAGATCAGAAGGCTTAACAACGGCCTAAAATATTTACAACACCCATTTTATAATCATATATCTCACTTTTTTAATATATTGTTCGATAATGAACCATTATGGAGGCTTTTATCATGAAGAAAACATAGGCGCCACTTTAACATTTCAAAAATTCCATGCATGTCCTCTCCCCCACTTATAAAGGACACCCAATCTTCTCCCCTCTTCAAACTTCCATAACCCATTGATTAATACAATACATGGATAAATATATTCATTACATCCCTACCCATATACTAGATGACTTTTTCTATTATGAACCTATCATATTAAGGATTTAGGTATAAATATTAAGAGGCTCTCTGAATAAGAGATAAAATTTTTAAACGTGCATATTTATTTTATTATTTATTACACCACCATAAAATAATCTTAAATATGTTAATATAAAAGAAATAGTTTTACCTATATAATTAGATTTTATTTTTTCAATCTAATAACCCATATCCATCTGCACTTCCATCAAATGGGAAACAAATCCATCAATTGTGTGTATGGTGGACTACTACCTTGCGAACTGATGTAGTTCATTTTTGATCACCACATTTCAATGTTGGATAATATGATATATTTAACTTTTTATATTATATTTATGAAATTATTATACTTATGTAATAATTATATCACATATACCTTCTTAATTTTTATTTATTGGGGGATACGATAACGTCACTTGTGTGTACGGTGGACTACTTCTTCACGAAGCGATGTGATCCATTTCTCTATTACATTTTACTTGGAAGGTATTAACACTAAGTAAAATGAATATTTGTTTTTATTAATGAGAAGAAACTAATTATGGAAATATAATATCAAAATTAACTTCCAACCTTCCCATCTATTGGAAAATAATAATTTTACTCGTACGTCCGTGTGGACTACTACCTCCACACAACGATGTGAAATGTTTCTCATTTTTTATAAGAATGATAATAAGAATTTATTTGTATAATATAAATGATATATATGAAATAATAATGATTATAGAATTTTCAATTAATCTTTATTTTCATTTCATTCCATCATGTCGAGAAAAATAGAAACCTTTTTCTTGCCTACACATGGCTTACCGTCTGAATGAACTGTGTAATCCATTTTATATCACTAAATTTTATATATCACAATAAATAAATATATAATAAATATATACGACATTTATATCATGTTTAATATTCAAAAAATTATTTAACAATGATCAATATAAAATGATAGAAATTATTGAACCAAAACATATATGAAAAACAATGCCATTATCTAAAAAAATTGTGATTTTAACAAAAAAGTGTTAATAAATAGGTCATAAAAGACTACAAGTAAATAACATATGGTATGAAATATATGATTATGTATATTAAATAGATTTATAAGAAAAAATATTTATTATACATGAGGTTCATACATATACAAAATGATGTCGAACATGAGGTAAGGGTTTCTCGTCACACATTTACATCAGTGACAGATATTCCACATTCACCACTTACTAATTTTTGAGGTGTATATAAAACACCTTTTCATATGTTATGTCATGAATATATTTATATATATTGTATTTAATATTTCATTTGATGTTATTTATTTCATGGGGATTATGATTAAAAAGTAACTAAAATGTTAGGGGTTTATTTCATAATCTCATCATTATTTAAGATTGTTTCTCAAATTGAAAATATTATTTTCCCAAGAATATTTTACCTGATATTTTTATGGTATTTATATTTGTTAAAAAAATCAATCATTTATTTTACTTATTATCCAATGGTGATATTTTTATGGATACCATCATTGTTATTTCTTGGTATGGTTTATGATTATTTTGAATGGATGTACTATTCTGATACAATTCTCCATATTCCTATAAATGGTGTAGGATTATGTTGATTGATTATAGTTAGAATTAATGCATCATATGTTATTTTTCAAGGATAATATTTGTATTGATTATGATTCACCCCATTAATATTATTAATTCATTGGTATTTTAAGTGAAGGTTGGGCCCCAAAATTTCATGAACCCTCATTACATCTGTAGGTCGGGTGAGAAAAATAAATTGAACAAATTAAATGGGGTTTACCCATATATTTACACTGTGTTGTGAAATATCATGAAAATATGTTTTAGATATTCAACATTTTTCATTCCCAGATTATGAGATCATTTATTGAAATTCCTTATTTTTATTTGATTAGTTGGAATATCCATGGTTAAGTTCCAAACTTATGTGATTATTCATATAGAATTATTTTGATCATTATTTATTCCTACCATATTATGCCAAAGTTATTTTTCTAAATGAAAGGTATTTTAGATATTTACCTTTCCATTTTAATTATTCTTGTATTTTCATGAATGTTCCATCTATAAACTAACCCTTAGTTCACCTCTTTCTTATATTTTATTTTCCCAAGATACCAGGAAGTATTTTTTGATTAATATGTAGGGATTTGAAAGTGGAAATAAAGATGATATGAATTAATATTTTTTATATATTTTATTTTATAAAATGTTTTTAAAATACAATTATGTATCTAGTTTAGCAAGAATAATAAAATATTTAGTCCATCAGGATGTGATTCCTTCTATCTTATGCCAATTAAATAATATAAAAATGACATAGGGCTATAAGGGTTGAGTTATTTACATTTGGGTTCAAAGGATGTTTAGTAGAATCCTTGGGAATGATATTCAAGAAAACATAGATTATAGGGAACACAACCCTCTGATAGACATTGATGATAAGTATAGAATAACATACTAATGTTTTTATAAGGTAAATATTATAAGATTTTTCAAAGAAATACTTCCATGGATTCATATTATAAGTGGAAATTGTTTTGGAAAAGATGTAACTAGGGGTACTAACCATGAAATATATGCATCTAGATTTACTAAAGAACTACACGGTACATGATAATAGGCCCTACTGCACACCTAGATTGATAGTCTTAGAAGATATTCTTAGTAATATTCATTTTTTTAGAACCATTATGATGGATTTGAAATATTTTTATGCTTTCAAGACTTTCCCAGTGAAAACATGTTAATGGTTATGAGATAATCCATGAATAAAGTTTTCAATTTATTTTATATCTTTCACTAGTTTTGGGATTATAAATTTTGTTTCATATTGTTATAATCAAATATATTGTATTCCATCGTTTATAACTAGTTCCTCATGGAATGAATGGGAACCATATCAATACACATAATCCAAAGAGTAAGAATAATTTTTTAATGGGCTTAATCCAATATTTCAAAGGGAACTAGTCTCCAAAAAATTATCATCATAATATAATTGAATATCTTGTTATATCAATATAGATAAATAATTGTATAATTATTTTGGATTTTAAGGGAATCAAGATAAAAGGAGGGTGATAGAAAAAAAATCAGATACTGGGAAGAAGGGAAAGAAGAATTTTCCGAAATGAATTTTTTAGAAACAATCACATTGGTACTTGTTTGAATGTAATGAGAGTTATATTTATCTTTGGAGAGAAAGGACACCATGCTCTTGATTTCACGGGATGTAAAGAATCATTTAATATTTAATTATTTAACTATAAGTAGACAGGAAACAACACAAATTAATTCTTGAGGAATTAAGGGACTATACCTCAAGAGAGGATAAGGGATCAATTTCTATATTATGATATTAATAAATACTAAGTGGAATGATTATTGTGCATGTGTTTTGATTCAAAAATACTATTTTAACAGTATTTTATCAATCATTTAATAGTTTAAAGATCTATTAAATGTATTAGTATTTACTTTAATACAATTTATTTAAGTATTTAAGATCATGTGATTAATATTATCGATGTAAAAGAAATATAATTGAGTGGAAATTTGATCTTTTAGGGAAAAAATGATTTAGGGAAGGTAACCATTAATAGGTTCTTGATTTCCAAATAATAATTACAATGATATGATTATAGTATAGTGTTAGGGACTTTGAAGTTAGTTAGTGATTAGTTGGTCTATTTTATCTTTATTGGAGTAAAATGCATGTTGGATTTATGGAAAATATTCAACAATATCAGATTTTACTTTTGGAAATGATGAATTTTATCTTTAATATTTTAGGGCGATCAAGATATTTAGATATTTGGAATTTGAAATTATGATCTAGTTTAAATTTTCTGGGGAATATAATGACAATTCAATGACCTTACTATTAAAATTTATGATTTTGAATTTAGATAGACATATTTTGGATGATTCTTAAGGTTAAAAATTTATGAAACTTTTTATTTATATTTTTTAGAGTTACTATTACCCAACATGTCCATCCAAAAGCTAAGCTTCTGATCATTTATTAAAAAAAAGAAAAAAAATTAAAAAAGGGAGATGTGAGGGGTAAAATAAAGGGACTTTACCTCATCTGTCAAAAAAAGAGTTAAATATAAAAATAGGAAATGTCATTCCCATAATCAAAGTAATCAATAGTTTCCCACTCAGACTGGGGCTTTCCCTGGTTGAGGATTTTAAGGATTTCTACATTTAACTTGTTAAACAACTTAAAGGAATATTTGTTAGAAACAGTTCATGGTGTGTCAGAATTGGTTTTTCTTGGCCTTATATTCTAAGGGGTAGAAGTAATACAATCACTATCAGCAACCTTTCCCTTTCTAGTTATAATAGAATCCTTAAAAAAGACATGACCACCACTATATGTTTCTTTTATATTAAATACTAATATATTAGAGAAAATTTTATTTTATTGGAATAAATTTACTAACAATTTTGGTTTTAATAATTATAGTATGATTACCTTATTACACTTTTGTGGATCTTAAGATATGTTAGAAGTTAATATTTATATTTTAGAAATTAAAAAATCCATTTCTTAGTGAAATAATTTATGTGGGAATTGATTGAATCACAACTAGAGGATTAAATTGTGGTTGTAAAGTATAAATATTTCTTATAAGAATATTTCTTTATATTCTTAGACTATAAAAGAATTATTCATCTTTAAGATATAGATATTTAAACAAAAATTTTATCCCAATACCTTAATATAAAATTAACCCATGGTAGTTTAACACTTTAAATGATTAACTTTTTTATTCATTAACCTTATATATATCAGAAAAATTATTTTAATCAATGATATTTATCACTTTCCATAATTATTTATGTATTTTTCCATGTTCTTATATTCACTTTCCACCAATGATCTCTTATTTGGAACCCTAGTTTTATATTATTTCGGATGACCATCATATTTATATTTATATTTTATAAAGATTATTTTTATCAACCATTTTACTATATGTTTTTTTTTCAACAATTTTATTTTCAAATTTAAAACCCTTGATTATCAAGAACATGTTTATATAGCAAGGATGTTATTTATTGGTGGTGGGGAGAATGTAACTCCATGAAATTTTAACAATGAGACAACATATTTTATAGTGTATATAAAACCAAACACATCCACTAGAAGATAATATAATAGACATATAATTTTTTATATATTTCATTCTTTTAGATAGCTTGTGATGCATGCAACAACAAGATTAAATGAAACACGATACACTGTGGAAATATTATTATTTAAACCTGAACATTATATCCAAGATGTTATGTTTAAGGGTATGAATATAGACATCTAAATCAATAGAATTATATAGTTCCTAAATTCATAAATTAAATTCAATGGTTATCAATTTATTTTAAATAAAATAATAACAATTTGAATTTGAATTATGTTTTTTTTAAACTGTACTTTTCTAAAATTCTGATTCTTCACAGTTCTTGCACATAATGAAAAATTCAAATTTTCCATTTTTAGAAATTTTATTTGAAAAATTACCCTTATTTTTGGAAATATAAATCTCCAAATTACATTTAGGTGAATTTTTTAGAATTTAAGGAAGAGATTAATTTTTTTATAAATAGTGGAAATAATAATTTTTAATAAAATATGCATATTCATTTAAATTATTTACATGGTATAATTAAATTAATTTTTTTAACGTTATATTAGTTATATTTTATTATTATTTATCTAATTTAGTTACTTTTTAATCAATTTTTATTTGGAATAATTATATAAAAAAATTAAATATTTTAAAAAAAGTTCCTGGAAAAACTACTTTTTCCACGCGCCTCTAGGTTTAATTTAAAATTGAATTCTAACAATATTATGAATTTAATTTAAAAATATAGATTCCACATTTTTAATAAGAATAATATATATTATATAATAATTTTATATTAATTGTTTTATCATAATTAACAGTGAAAATGGTAAAAAAACCATTTATTGAAATTAAAGCCAAAATTAGTTTATTGGGGAGTTAAATTATAAGTACAGGGGTTTAAATTTCATATAACTTGTAAAAAATATATTTTATGGCCATAATTAGACTTTATATCTTATAATTATCTCGCATAAAACAGTTTTATGACTAGTGTAATGAGAATAAAGTGAGAATCAATTTATACCCTCAAAACATCCTTGGGTGTCCTCTCCTACTCTTTTAAAAAGCCACACACTCTCCTCCCCTATTCATACTTCCAAAACACATTGCATCAATAAATATCTATAAAAATATATTCCTTACTTCCCCACACAATTCATATATGTCTTATTTTTATTATGAATCTCTCCTATGATGGTTTTAGGTAAAATCCTACAGAGGTTCTCCAAAAAAGAGGTAAAATTCCTAAACGTGAATATTTTTATATTTCTACTTCCAACTCCTTAATAAAATTTTCAACTATAATAATATAATTAAAATATTATCCTAAATATACTGATATTTTATTATTTTAATTTAATAACTCATATCCATATCCAATTTTATCAAATGGAAATGAAATCATTAAGCATGCGTAGGGAAGACTACCGCATCACAAACTGATGTCATTTTTTTTCAAAATTACCTTCCAAGGGTGGATATAATGACAGATATAAAATTTTTGTTTTATATTTATGAGATTATTAAACTTATTAATTATTATATCACATATAACTTCTTAATTTATATTACATGGGGGATACGATAACATCGCTCATGTGGAAGGCAGACTTCCACCCCATGATGTGATGTGACTCGTTTTTCTATTACATAGTACATAAAGCTATTAAGTATAATGTTAATGTATATAGGTTTTATTTATTACCAAAAAACATGTTTAAATATAATATCATAACTAACTTTCTACCTTTCCATCTATTGTAAATCATTAACATTGTTCGTGCTTACGTGTGGACTACCACCACCACATAATGACGTGAAATGTTTTTCATTTTATTTTTATATGGACGATAATAAAGATGTATTTTATTAATATAAATTATATATAGGAAATAATAATTTTTTAAATTTTAAATTAATATTTATTCATCATTTCATTCTATATATTGAGAAAAATAGAAAGATTGTTCATTCATACATACGACCTACCATCTCTATGAATTATATAATCTACTCTTATCTATATCTTTTATAGTCTAATATAAATAAATATATAATCAATTTATATGATATTTATACTATGGATAAAATTATTGATATTATGTAACAATTTTCAATATAAAATTAATGAAATTACCGAACCAAATCGTACATGATAATCGAAGTAATTATCACTTATAAATTGATTTTAAAAATGAATTGTTAATAAATGGAGATAAAAGATAACATGTAAATAATATATTGTGTAAAATATATTATTATAGTTCAATAATATATTTATTGAAATCATATATGTATTATATATGATCTTTAGAAATATATGAAAGAATTCAAACCTAAGGTAAGGGTTTCTCATCTCACATTTACATATACGAGACATGATCCATATTCACAAATTACTCCATTGTATAGAGTATATAATTCCCATTTTGATATAATAAATTGTGAATCATTTTCACTTTATGGTATTTAGTGTTTCATTAAGAAGTTATTTATTTTATTGGGCTTATGATTTGAATGATACAAAAGTGGTAAGGATTTATTACACAAATCTCATCACTGTTCAAGATTATTTTTGTTTAAGACTCCCATTGGGGAATTATATGATATTTGATATAATTCATTACCCTCCATTTAACAAGAAGAAACATCACTTCTATATTTGAAAAAAAATTTCTTATCTAAATCCATGTTTTCTAAAAATGTTTCCAAAATATTTTTAAAATTCTATAAATAATATACTAAAGAAATTTTCACAACTTTTGACTATTTAAATATTGTTTTGAAAAGAATAATCAAGTGTTTTTCTAAATAAGGAAAAATTGGATTTTACAAAAAACATAATGGAATATTTTTTTTAACTTGAATGTCATGAATTATATTTTCTTCCATTATTCCTAGTGAATGTTTTAAAGGATACATTATAGGTTTACAAGGTCATTTTCAATTTTGTTTTCAATTTCTTCTAAAATCATAGTTATAAAAGGTTATTTTCAATGTACAAAGTTTATTTTCCTCAATTATATTTTGAAATGTATTTTTATTGTATTTTTATTCATTAATATCATCAATGATTTATTTTACTTATCACCCCTAGGGATATGTTGTATAGATACCATCCTTATTATTTCTCTGTATGGTTTATGGTATGTTTTATTGGGATATAAAATTTTGATACCATTAAACATATTAATTTGAAAGGTTTATGATTATGTTTATTCAACGAGTTAAGTATTAATATTTCATATCTTATTTATTCAATAATAAATATTATTTTGATTATGTTTCACCCCTTTCATATGAGGAATAAATTGAACTTATTATGTGACAATCGTGGCTCAGAATTATATATACCCTCAATGCATCGATAATTCTGATGAGACAAATTAGTTGGAAAAATTAAATGGGGTTTTCCCCAAGATTTAATCTGTCTCTAGAAAGGTATTGACAGTATGTTTGAGATGTTCAAGATTACAAATTTCCTCATTATGAGATTAGTTATTCATGTTTCATTTTATTATTTGATTATTTATTTTATACATTACAATGTTTCAAGATAATGTGATTGTTTATATGGAATTATTTTGATCCTTAATTATTCCTACTATATTATGGTCATTTTATTGTTGATATGGTATGCATTTTTGTAATTTAATATTCAATATGTATTCTAATTATTTTTCAATTATAACTTCTACAATACACTTACCCTTACAATGAATCTAATCTCACCCCATTGTTATTTTATATTTCTCAAGGATAACAACAAGTGTTTGGTGATTGATATATGATGGGATATTTTAAGGGTAATAAATATGATCTCAAATAAAATATTTTATTTTATTTTATGTTTTCAAATGTATTTGAAATAGTATTTTTCATCTAGTTTACCGAGAATACGAAACTATCCAGTCCTTAATGATAAAATTTCTTGTATATTAGGACAATGTAATAAAGTAACCACCAACTCTAAGTTACTAGGTTTGGGTCTTTATATTTAGTTCTAGAAAAATCCACATAGACTTTATCATCCAAAAATGTGAAAATTTATATTCATAGAAAATACCATAATCCTATAACTAACCCTTTCAAACTTGGAGGGTATTATATATAATCACACTACCATCAATTATAGTTCCCAAATAGAAAATTCACTAGAACACTATATGGATCACCCATTAAAGTATATCTACCAAGATCAAAAGATGATTATACTATATGATGTCCACCTCAAATTCTATAAATTTTATCCATTCTTCTAAATTATACCACTTAATGGACTACCAGTAAGAATTAGGTTAATCTGTTAACATTGTTACTTTATAAAAATCTTCCATCAGAAATCCATATCTATTTTTTTTATAGAATAACGATACAATGAATTAATTGTTCTTATGTAACTTGAGTGGGTTTTTTCTTCAAAAAATAATTATAGGACTGATTCAAACTCTATTTAAGGAGTAATTCATATATTGTGCTGAAATTCCCTAATATTAAAATTTCCCCCTCTATAACCTCAACTCATGTATTAGTTCAAAAGGAAAACATATATTTGGTTCCCAAATACATGATGTTCAACAGGTCTATAAAGGTAGTAACTAGTAATTTCTTTGATATAAATGAAAAAAACATTTATTTGACATATAAACAATATTATTAGAAGAAAATAATTTTATGAATTCATCACATCCTCAAATATTTCCATAATAAAAACTAGAAATTTTTCATACCATATATCATATTGTGAATTTGTTATTTATTTTTATGGAATGTTGTTTAATAAGAAGATGACAGTCTCAAGAGCATAACCCCAAAATGAAATAGTAAAGTCACATAAACTCATCATAAATCAATCCAAATATAACAAAGTTTGATTCCTCATATGAAATAAACAATTTCATTTCAGTGTTTCAGGTGCATTAAGTAATGAAAAACTCTATAATATCATTGAAGCACTATAAATTCATGTCTAAAGTATTCACTACCATGATTCAACCGGAGTACATTAATAATTTTCATGGTTGATTTTGAATATTGTTCTAAAACACTTAGAAATTTTCAAAATATTCCAAGTGGTGTTTCATTAGAAACACAGATCCATAATATATAAATTCATGAATAAAATTAAAAAAGAACCCAAAACTACCATTTTCATCAGTACCTATTGGTCTACATACATCACTATGTATAGGATCTGACAGTCAACTAGGCCATTCCAATATCACCCAAAAGGAATATTTTTCATTTTCCTAATAATAAATACTCAAATGTATAAAATTATTCTTAATATAATGAGTCCAATCATAAATATAAATGGATTATTTTAAATTCTTTTCTCATTTATTTGTCCATGGTGATAATTCCAAAGGTGGTTGGGATTACAATCAATTATGAATTAATTATCTTAGATGTTATTAATATGATTTTCCATATCATGAATTTATAAACCATTAATTATATTTAAAATTCCATAAAAAATATATTTATTATACATAGAATATATATTTTTCTTAATAATGAATGAAAATACCATTTATTCAGAACAAGATATAGAAATCAAATTCTAAATTATGGTAGGAAAATAAAAAAAGTTTTTTCAATTATAGGTTCATTCTAATTAGTTAAATCAGATCACAGGTGTCGACCACTATTAAAAATAGTTGTACTCTAATAAAGACATAAACATCTTCAAAACCATCCATTAATCTCCCCTTGTAAATCCTTGATATTGAAAAACATATTCCTATGTTAATAAATTTTATTTCATCGATTTCTTGTGTTACATGTAACACCATGTTTAAAAAGCCATGATATACTATTAAATTATTATAATGTGATAGTTATCTTCTTGATGTTGGATTTATGGGTTTGAATATGACTAAATAAATTATAAAAATAACATGGATTCATATTTATAAACTGAATTCATAGGCCATCCTTTTCTTAATAATTAAAATAAAATCATTTTAAAAAAATAAAAAATATTTTTTTAAAAAAGTATCTGCTTGATGTATTATTATAATAATAAATTAAATTAATCCCTTTTTGTTAATGATTTTAACAAAATTCATATATTATATATTCATTAATTATTTTTAAAAATCATTTAATATTTTTTCATGGCATTTGATTTGAATAATCCATGTTTTACTATTAAAAATGTCTTTTTCAAAAAGGAATTTTTTCCCATTTTACGCATTTATTTATTAAATTAATTTATGTTACATATATAAATCTAATCTTAAAAAATTATTTGAATGATATATCCATTAGGTTCAAATTTGGAAAATAGGTCCCTTTTAAAATTTTCATTATGAATAAAGACTATGGTAAAATTTATCAAGTCAGTAAAGGGTAAATTGTGTAAATCTAGGTCAAAACTAATCATTATAGTCAAAAATTTTAATTTTAATTTCAATTTTATGAATGTAATTACTCCATTACATCCTTAGGTTTTTTATTTAATTATTTAAGGGAATCTCTTTCATCAAAAATACCTATATAATATTTAATGAAAGAAATTTACTAAATGTCACTCTATTAGATCTAAATATCTCTTATGTGTTCACATATCGAAAAAAGCATATTATGACTAAATCTAAATTTATATATTTAGAATAATGAAATTATTTTCTTTATGGAAATTTATATCTATTGTTTTTTTGTAATTATATAATTATCTTAAATTCATTTTCTATGCTGACAAAATATTTCTTCAAATAATAGAAAAATAAATAAATTATTTTAAAAACATTAAAAATAATATAATATGAGGGAGTTATAATGATATAATTTTTTAAAATAAACATATCATATTAGTTATTTTTAAAATTATTATATTTTAATTTCAACTTTTCCATAGTTTATTTAATGTCGAATTAAATTAATTGTTCCAAAAATTGACATTAATGATATTTTATGTAAATAATATTTTGTTAAATTATTTAAAAATTAAAATAATATTTAAAGAGGAAAATTAGGATAATATATGGTAAAAAATATATCTTTTTTTCAATTTATGATTTAATAGTTAACTTATAAAAAAATTATTTCCCTTAATGAGTAAAAACGTTATTACCATGGTTATGGTAAAAATGGGTTACTTAAGTAGTTAAAAATGATAAGGGTTAAAATACCAGTTAAGCCTATATAAATTATATTGATTATTGTATTAATACCAAATATTGAATTATATTTTATTCCTTATCCATTTGGAAGTATTTTTATTGAGAGTGGATTTAAGATAATTTAATATTTTACGAAATTCCAATAGACCACATCACCAAAATTATGTATGAGAACCTTCCCCCTCAACAATTCACACCTTTTGGGCCATCTAGATTGACCAAAACATCCCAAATCCATAACCAATATTCTTATCCAAATTATAGAGGTTATTTTCTTCCAAAAATACCATCCCTAGGATCATTAATAGAAGATATAAAGGAGTCTTTTCAAAGAATATGTAATTGCTTTAACGGATCACATTCTTTTTAATTCATCATTTACCTAATATAAATCTGTTATATTCATTACCCAAAGAAATTAAACATAATAAACATAAATAAATATTTTTATGGTTGTGAAGTCACCTTTATTCACACTCTTTCCATAAAATGGGAATAAAACGTATTGTTGTTGTTGTATGGGTTGGTGTCCTGAGAACCAACTGTTTTGTACTTTGATTACATGAATGTTCACTTATTATATATTGTTGCCCGCGGGGGCTGGGTGAGTTGGTTCCAGGCGGTGGCGTCCTGACCCCGAGGTTCCGGGTTTGAGTCCTTGCAAGGAAACATGCACTATATGCCCCTGATCTTCTCGTCCCCTCGACTCCGTGTGGAACCGGCCCAAGCCCAATGGTTGGCCAGCTTGGGCCTAGCTGAGGACGTGCGAAATGGGGTGGGGTAAGGCCACCTCAATACACTATAAACCAGAAAACATGTTGTTGATTATAATACTCTTTATGTGGATGCTCTCGCTTTCGTGCTTGCCAGCCCTCTGATGCCCTAGATCTATGCCATCGGGTCTCGCTCCCCCCTCTCGAACGGAGGGGGGAGGATTGCGTTTTTCAGTGTCTGAGAAAGAGGTTGAGTGCTCTCTTCTGTTCCCTAGGATTTCTCTTTCCCCAAAAGCCTCGGAATTCTTCTAGGAGGCACCGTAGTTATATCTACTTCCGGAAGAGCTTAATAGCACTGAGGATCTTCTCAAATTTACCTTGTTGGATCGATTTTGTCCTCATCGACCCTCAGTTGAAATGTTTTCCAAGTTTTTATATGATTCATAGAAGATAAAGGAGCAAGTGGTCATCAAGTTTCTTGATCGAAGACACATAATGGTACGCTTCGGCTCAGAGGAGGATTTGGTTTTCGCTTGGCCCAGGGCTCCTCGGAGGTGCAGTGAATCTTTCTTCTTGTTATTCTGGTGGAGCATTGATTTTCACATGCAGTGGGATCCCTCTTAGGTTGCTACTTGGGTTAGTATCACTGGCCTCCCGCTCTCGTTTCAAAATCCATCTTTTCTCTATGCCATTGGTAATATGATTGGGAGGTATTTATGCTCAGATCAACGGACTGAGTCGGTGGCGCACCCAATTTTCCCACGGATTTGTGTTGAGGTTGACGTTGCCAAGAAGCCGCTGTGTTTTTTCTGGATTAACAATGGGAAGGAATTCTGTTGGATACAAGATTTTTTATTTGAAACATGGATGAATTAATGTGTCGGATGTCGAAGATTTGGGCATCTGGAATCCATTTTCCACAATTCCAAGGTGGGTGATTTCTCTAGGGTGGTGGAAATGCAGTGTAGTGGTGGCTGCAACTTTGGCATTGATGAGAGGCTGCCTCAGGAAATTGTGAAGGATGTCTTTATGTCAGTTCCGGTTGGGTCTGGGAATGTGAATGGGGATCTGGGTTCTCCTATGGAACTAGCGCTGTGTTCTGTTGCTTGAGGTTATTTTGTTAATGGAGTTATTTTGGAGGCTTCCTGCACTGATTTTGAAATTTATAAGGATCTTTATGATGGGAATTTGGAGAGGGAGATGAGGAAAGGTCTTTCTGCTGCTGTGCCGATTCCTGGTTTTAGTATAAAGGTAGTGGAGGTGTCTTTGAACCCAACCGTGCTGGAGGTTTTTGACAGGCTAAGAGGCGACCTTGGTGTTGAGTCCCGAACAACAGTAGATGGGGCATGCCATATACAGCTGGTTCCTATTCCTCACGAGTCCTTGGCCAATTCGGCTTTTGTTTCTATGAATATGGGTACCCTTGTGACCTGTAAACAGTTTGATAATATGGAATCTGAGGAGTTTCTGCTGATGCTGGATGATCCAAAGATGGCTAAAGATGGTGTCTTGAAGGATGTTGTCACTAATAAAGGAGGAGATGTGGAAGCGACAGTGGAGAGGGAGCATTCTAGTGATCCTAGAATCTCTTATCATTAGGAAAACATGAACTATCTTGCAATGATTGATACTAATAGTATTTTTGAGAAATAGAGAGGAGAAAATAATGGTTTCTAAGAAGTCAATGCCTCTAGAAAATGGGGGGATCTTTCATATAGTGAAAAGGAGAACAATAGTGGTAGGACCCGACTCTCTTATAGTGAGATTGTTCTAGGAGAGAAGAAGAATGTGTCGGGGAATGATAAAACAGGGACTACTCCACCAAGGATGTAGCAAAGGAAGCATTATTCCTCTATGCCTAAATCGATGACTACTAGGTCCTCCAACAGCAAGGGAAAAGGTATGCAACCCTCAGATGAGCTCTTATATTTAGAAAAGTTAAATCTTAGAAAGAAGTATGTCAAGGCCCTGGTACAATATGATATCTCAGAGTGGGATTCAGCTACTATAGATGAAGAAATGGTTCATGCGTATGGAGAATGTCAGGATTTCTATGATATATAGCTGTTTTAATGGATTGTGTTGTTCTCTTTATGTACTTTTATTTTATTTTAATAAATGGTCAGGGACTTTGACTCTGGCTGAGCTTTCCTGGTATTATATATTTTTCATTGTTCTGCATGACTATAATATAAAAATGTCCTGGAATATTTGTTGCATTGATAAGGTCATGGCAGATCCCCTCTTTGATGAGAACCTTGAAATTCTATAACAATATTCTTAAATAAAGTTCTACGGTTGGATGAAATACTATAATAGGACACGTAGTATATATACCATCATGTGTGAGTACTCGTAAGAAGACGAGAATCTCTCTGATGGAGTTCGCACTTGGTAATCTCCAAGATGGAAGATTATGTGAACAAACCCGCCAGTAGTAATTCCGTATGTTTTGATGTCAATTGATATTGCTATCTACAAGCGTGTGTAATGGCCCTTAGACTGGAAGATTATCATTAACTCATGTCATGACTCACACACTAATATTTTCTGACGAAAACCGTCACGTAGACAGTTGGCGGGAAGTAGGGTGCGTTGGGTGCGTCACGAATGAAATTTTGTTAATATATAAGTCGAGGACAGATTTGTCCCTTCCATATTTGTGGAAGTAGATATCTCAGGCCCTTTGATTGAAATAGAACTATCGAACAAATTCCATGGCCATGGTGTAAGGATGAGTTTATTTCTGGAAGTCAAATAATGATAGATCAAGCATATAGGTTTATGACACTGCCATGAAACTTGCTTGATGAGATATTGAGATAAAGGGATTAAATTACAGAGTAAGTATTCGTATGAGGTGACACATCAATGCAGTGTCAAATTCTTTCTCTTGGGTTCCTTGACCTGTTTCTAGACAGTAATCTTGGACTTTAGGCAAGCTCGCCTAATTCCAACTAGAAAGAGGCCTAGAGGGTCACACACTAAGTGTATCGAAGTATCTCAAGTAGAATAAATATTTTTCCTGTACATGGTTTAATAATTATTCAAGGAATACTAAATTTTTTAATGTTGGAGGAAGAATAAAATAAAACATGTATACCCCGTGTATCAATGATTACATGTCGTGTAGTTTTATTTTGAAAACAAGTACACATCGTGTATTATTAAATGTACACGCCATGTAGTTTTAATTTTGGAAAAGAAATGAATAAATGAAAACAAGATATACACGACGTGTACATTTAATGTACACACATTATAGTTTTCAATGAAAAACAAGTACACGATGTGTATTTAATAATACACATCGTGTAGTTTTTTCAGTTGGGATTTCGAGGAAATATCATTTTATTAAATGATATTTATTATAATCAGTGTGGGAACATGTCAAAGAATTAATGACTCAACATGGGGTTTTCAAAAGGGAGTTAATGAAATAAATAAAATGTGTAACACGTTTATTTATTGTCATAACTCTACAACCTCAAACCCGATTATAAATATCCACACAACCCCCAGTCTTTTCCTTACATAAGAGAATCACTGTGCACAACATTTCTAGATAATTATTCCAAGGCTGAAAGAACCTCTTCCTCTAAGAACGCTGTCAAGACTGAGAGAGATCCTATTCCATCGGATCAAGATGATCTAAAGTGGACAACACAAGAAAAGGGTTCTCCACCCTAGCATCCAGAGACTCGTTCGACAACATCCAGAGATATGAGGTGCATGTATGGATCATCGGTAGAGTAAGTCTATACTTTGTTTCTTTGATGCAATGACGAATCACATCAGAACATGATCAAGAACATCAATGAAGAAAGAACACCCAAAAAGGTATTTCTTTTCAATTTATTAAATTAATTATAACCAACCTGTAACGATTCTACTTTGTTGTTCCAGGACATTTCTTTTCTTTGTTTGTTTTATTGATTTGATCAGTGGAGACTGGCGTTTATCGTCGTATTGATCCCAGATGGATCATTGTTAATGACAAAAATCCAAGTGGGCACATCCACCCACGCGCTTCCGTTGCGCCTGGAACATTCAAATGGTATTAGAGGGAGGTTACAACATTGATTATAGTTATTTAATTTTTGTTGATAATTTACGCATTTATATTTTATTCAATTTAAAATAAATCATTCTATAAATCTGAATAAATGAGATCTATTATTCTTCCTTCATTTCTCGATTCACATCACAGAAAAGAACTTTTAATTTTAATTTTGATTAAAATAAAAAATGAGGAACTCATCCAGAGGAGCCTCTCATTCTGTTTGTACAACACAGGAATACACAACGTGTAATGAAAAACTACATACCGTGTACTTAGGTTCAACGAATGAGTACTGGTCTGCCAAAACACGTCGTGTGAATTGATTACAACTAAGCATTTAACACCCCATGTTGACCAGAAATGAAGGACGCGTGGGAAACGGAATACATGGTGTGTATGTTAGAGCAACATGCCGTGTAATCCGATCTAGCCCAAGTAAACCCGTGTACAAAGGGGAAGCTGCGTACCACGTACATGGTATTTCCAGGCTGGTTATCGTGTAAAAAATAAGTACACACCGTGTATGATTTATCTACATGTCGTGTACTCCAAAAATTCCAAAGTAGAGAAAACACGCCAAAGCCCCCGGTCTGTACTTTGGATAAAGGGTGAAAAGAAATACACGCCATGTAAATATAAACTACATGCTGTGTACTTTCCAGAAATGGAATTTCATTAGGTTTCCTCCAAAATTACAAAGACATGTACAGGAAATATGGATAAGAAGAATATCAAGGAAATTTAGAAAGTAATTTAAGATTAAAAAATGATTAATTATAAGATCATAGTTAATTTAATTTAAGTGCGGCTTACCTTAAATAATAGAACGATTAAATGAATTGGAGTTCTATATATGTGTAAATGTCATTGCATTCTATGGATGATTATGATCTAGAACAAACGACCCATTGTATGTGTGTATGGTTTCATTTAAATTTTTTAAATTTAAATTTGTTGGCCTGTGAGACTTCTTCCAATAAAATGTAGGGCCTGTGTGCCCATGGTTTCTTTAATGTAAACCCATGTAATGGAGGATCTCCCAAGCTAGTGGAGACGATTCAAAATCCGAATCTGAGGTGAAAAAAACCCAAGAAGATACAAACGTGGACAGGTGGGAGCTGCAAAACATGAACCATCCATTCAAGGTATTTTTCTCTAGGTTAGTGTTAGCTTATCAAACAGTTAGATAAGCTAACCAATAGAAGATCATGATCATACCTTCTTATTTTATTCTTGTCTCATTACATGGTATATTTATTATGTATGTGTTGTTTTGATCCAATAATTAATGAAATAAACAAGCATGTAGAGATGGAATTAAATAAAAACTGGACTATGCATATACATTATCAGAACATGGTTAATCACTTAACCAATAATCACTTAATATTAACAAGAATGTGATAATAAAAAATTATGTATAAATAATAAAATCCTTCAAATACCATGTTAAGTCAGACCAAGCCTTACATTACTTGATTAAGGGCAAGACTCAATAAAACTATGTGTTTGACCAATCCTTATTGGGACACTTACTTTTATAAAGGAATTCTTTATGAAAGGTTTCGGGTTGCCATAACTATATTACATCAAGAGGAGTACCCCTTGCTATACTTGATGTAATATTGGAGGAAAAATTTGAGGAAATCCAAGTCAGGATTTTAGGATTGGGGAGTCCACTCAACAGATCAAGGAAATCTAAGCTCACTATTGGCAAAGACCTGCATACCTAAATACCTTCAAATAGCTTGAACAACCCTTGTTGGGGTTATACGAAGGGGAATATAGATCCTTTCCACTGGAATTTCAAAGAAACTAGACATTCTAAGTTCAATGGTGAGGGCCATTGGGACTTTATAAAATAGTGGGAGACTTAATAAAATTTATTATTTCTCATAAAAATGTAATCAAGAAAGTACTGATAAATCTGCTCTTTTAATTTGTAGAATTGAAATGAAAAACTCATCAAACACATTTTCTCTCCGATCTATTCTGGATAAAGACAATATCATCACTGGTAATAACTTTGGGGAATGGTTTAGGCGCCTTCGGGTTATCCTACACCATGAATGAATGTTTTACGTGCTAGAGTCCTAACTTCCTGATTCTCCCACCCAAGGGGCAAGTGATGAAGAATTCCTGGTCAATGATCAATAGTTTAACGAAGCAATATACATTCAATGTTTGATGCTATCATCATTTTCTACTGAGCTCATGAAGTCTCATGAAGACATGGATACCTATAGCATGCTCGAGCACCTTCGTGGTCTATACCCAGAGAGAGAAAGACTAGAAAGGGTTGAGATCTCCAAAGATCTATTCCAGAGCAAGCTTAGAGAGTGTTCCCCATCTAGGCCTCATGTAGTCAATCTCATTCTCTAAATTGAGTGCTTGGAGGTTCTAGGGTTTAAAATTTCCGAAGAACTGGGTACCGATCTCATTCTTGCATCACTTCCCAAAAGCTTCTCTAACTTTTTTGTGAACTTCAACATGAAAAATATTGATAAGTCTCTGTCTGATCTTCTTATTCACACTCTCCAAGTGGACAATGAAATAAATCATGAAAATCATTATGTCCTCATGGTAAATAAATGGAAAGGAAAGGGGAAGATATTTAAGACAAAATATTCTTCAAGGCCTTCCAAGAAAAGGAAGATCAAAGGGGAGGCAATAGAATTGGAGGCTGTTTGTTTCGCATGTGGCAAGAAGGGCCACTAGAAGAAAATCTACACCAAGCCAAGGAAGCAAGGGGAAACTTCATGTGCATTTGTTATCGAATGTAATCTATATGTTTCTACCAATTGGGTATTAGATACTGCTTGTGGTGCTCACATCTGTATCCAAATATAGGAACCAGGTAGATATAGAAAGATTGATCGAGGTGAGGTGGGTCTACGAGCAGAAAATGGAGCCAGACTCGCAACTGTAGCTGTCAGAGAATACCACCTCACATTGCCTACTGGGATGATCCTGGTTTTGAAAGGATATTATTATGTACCCTCTATAACCAAAAACATTATTTCAGTATCCATATTAGATACTGATGGATTCATCTTCAAGTTTAGAAGTGTATGTTGCTAATTTTATAATGATACCATTTGTTTTGGTAGGGCACATTTATATAACGACCTTTATGTGTTAGACTACACACACCAAGTAATGGAAATAGATGAAAAAGTTAATTCACATGAATCATACCACACCCAACTTTGGCATCACCGGCTAGGTCATGTCAATGAGAAACCTTTGACAAAATTACATCAAGATGGGTATTTATATTCTTTCGATCTAAAACCACTTGGTGTATATCATGGGTGTCTACAAGGAAAAATGGCGAAATACACATTTAGTGGGAAAGGTAAAAGGGATAAAGAGATTATAGAATTAGTTCACACAGATGTGTGAGGACCATTTCTAGTTGAAGCACTGGGTGGGTTCTCATACTTCATAACTTTTACTGATGATTTTAGTAGATATGGATATATTTACATAATGAGGTATAAGTCAAATTATTTTGATCGGTTCAAAGAATACAAGAATGGAGTTGAGAACCATCTTGGTAAAAAGATTAAGAAACTCCGCTCAGAAAGAGGAGAAGAATATATTAATCAGAACTTCATTGATTTCTTACGGGAGTTTGGGGTTTTATCTCAACTAACTCCTACTTACACACCTCAGTGGAATGGTGTAAGTGAATGGAGGAACCGCACCCTGTTGGACATGGTGAGATCAGTGATGAGTCATGCGAGTCTTCCATGATCCATTTGGGGATATGCATTACAAACAGCAGCACACATACTAAACCATGTACCAACTAAATTGATAAATTGTATTCCATATGAGTTATGGAGTGGACGCAAAGCCATGTTTTCAAATTTAAATGTGTGGGGTAGCGAAGCATTTGTTAAGGCCTCTTCAGGTAACAAAATTTCACCCCGAGGCACAAAGTGTATCTTTATAGGAAATCCCAAGGAATTAAAGGGATATTACCTATACAACCCCTCAGATAAAAAGGTTATAGTGGCAAGACACGCCATATTCCTTGAGAGGGAGAACATATCCAAAATAGATAGTGGGAGCGAGATAGACTTTGATGAAGTTGAGGCACAAGATACACATGAGTTGGTATAGGAACAGATTCCATGAAGCCCCGTGGAAGAACAATCTATTCCAGAGTCACAAGAACTGCGTAGGATCATGAGAGAGGTGAGAGAACTAGAATGATATGGATTTCTTGTCACCGAGGATGGTGACTCATTATTGGTTGACAATGATGATCCTCTTACCTACAATGAAGTAGTTGAAGGTACATATTCTTCTAAGTGGAAAGAATCCATGAATTATGAAATGGATTCCATGTACCAAAACCAAGTCTGGATTTTGGTAGATCTTCCAGTTGATGTAAAGCCTATTGGAAATAAATGGGTATTCAAGAAGAAACTAGAAATGGAGGGGAAAGTCAGCACCTATAAGGCACGACTGGTTGCCAGAGGTTTTAGACAGCGTCCATGAATTGACTATAATGAAACCTTTTCACCGGTTGCAATGCTGAAATCCATCAGAATCCTATTGGCCATTGCCGCTTACCATGACTATGAAATTTGGAAAATGGATGTCAAAACCGCATTCCTTAACGGGAGCCTCCAGGAAAATGTCTACATTACACAACCTGAAGGGTTTTTGACTCAAAAGGATGCCAACATGGTATGCAAGTTACAGAAATACATATATGGGTTAAATCAAGCATCAAAGTCATAGAACATTCATTTTGATGAAGCTGTAACGGTATTTTTCTTTGTTAAGAACGAATGTGAGCCTTGTGTCTACAAGAGGTTTAGTGGATGTGAAGTCGTTTTCCTAACATTATATGTTGATGAAATATTACTAATTGGAAACGAGGTACCCGTCTTACAATCAGTTAAGGCATGGTTAGATAAATTCTTCTCCATGAAAGACATGGGTGATGAGGCATATATTCTTAGAATCAAGATCCATCGTGATAGACCCAAGAGAATGTTGGGACTGAGTCAAAGTACATACATTGACAAGATAATGAAGAGATTCAGTATCAAATAATCCTAGAGGGGATTGTTTCCAGTGTCATATGGCATTCATCTTTTCAAGAAAATTCATTCTCAGAAACACGAGGAAAGAAAGAAAATGTCAAAGACCCCTTACGCATCCACGATTGGGTAAGTCAAGTATGCTATGCTATGTAAAAGGCTAGATGTTTCTTACATAATAATTGCGGTAGGAAGATATCAAGATGATCTAGGAGACCCCCATTGGATGGTAGTCAAGTCTATCCTTAAGTATCTAAGGCATACTAAGGATACGTTCCAAGTTTATAGATGAGATGATGAAATAGTCATTGGAAGAAATTTAGATGCTAGTTTCTAGACTGATCAAGATGACATGAAGTCGTAGACTGGGTATATTTTTAGTTTGAATGGAGGTGCAGTAAGCTGGAAGAGCTCAAAGAAAAGTGTGGTGGAAGATTCTATAGCGGAGTCCGAGTATATTGCAGCTTTTGAGGCAGCTAAATAAGCAGTATGGATGTGAATCTTCATCCAAGAGTTGGATGTAGTACCTATAAGTAAAGATCCTATCACACTCTATTGTGATAGTACTAAAGCGGTGGCACTTGCAAAAGGGCCAAGTCCACATCAACAGACAAAGCACATACTTAGGAAGTATCATCACTTGAGGGATTTTTCTCAGAGAGGTGAAGTTGCAGTGAGCAGTATTTCCACAGAAGATAACGTGACAGGCCCCTTGACTAAAGCCTTAACTCTGCAGAAACCTGATCATCATGTGAGGTCTAGCGGAATAAAAGTTGTAGGCAGTTGGATCTAGTCCAAGTGGGAGTTTGTAATGGTTGGTGTCCTGAGAACCAACTGTTTTGTACTTTGATTACATGAATATTCACTTATTATATATTGTTCATTGTTCTACATGACTATAATATAATAATGTCCTGGAATATTTTTTGCATTGATAAGGTCATGGAAGATCGCCGCTATGATGGGAACATTGAAATGCTATAACAGGATTCATAAATAAAGTTCTACGGTTGGATGACATACTTTGATAAGACACGTAATATGTAGACTGTCATGTGAGAGTACTTGTAAGATGATTAGACTCTTTCTTATGGAGTTCGCACTTGGTAATATCCAAGATGGGAGATATGAGAACAGACCCACCAGTAGTAATTCTGCATGTTTTGGTGTCATCAGATATTGTTATCTGCGAGCGTGTGTAATGGTCCTTACACTGGAAGATTATCTTCAACTCAAGTCATGTCTCGCGCAGTTAGATTTGCTGACGAAAACCATCACGTAGACAGTTGGCCAGAAGTAGGGTATGTTGGGTGCGTCACGAATGACATGTTGTTAATGGATAAGTCAAGGAAGGATTTTTCCCTTCTCTATTTATGGAATTAGATATCTCAGGCCCTTTGATTGAAATATAAATTTCAAACAAATTCCATGGCCATGGTGTAATGATGAGTTTATTTCTGGAAGTCAAACAATGAAAGATCAATCATATAGGTTTATGACACTTCCATGAAACCTGATTGATGAGATATTGAGACAAAGGGATTAAAATAAATAGTAAGAATTTGTATTAGGTGAAAAATCAATGTGACGTCAACTTCTTTCTCTTGGGTGCCTTGACCTGTTGCTAGAGAGTAATCTTGGAATTTAGGCAAGCTTACCTAATGCCAATGTGAAAGAGGCCTAAAGGATGACACACTAAGTGTATCCAAGTATCTCAAGTAGAATAAATATTATTCCCATATGTGGTTTAATAATTATTCAAGGAAGCCTAAATCGTTTTAATGTTGGAGGAAGAATAAAATAAAACAAGTACACGCGATGTATCAATGATTAAATGCTGTGTATTTTTATTTTGAAAATAAGTACACACCGTGTGTTATTAAATGTATACACCATGTCGTTTTAATTTTGGAAAGGAAATGAATAAATGAAAACAAGATATACATTCCATGTACATTGAATTTGCACGCCGTATATTTTTAAATGAAAGACAAGTACACGCTGTGTATTTATTAATACACACCGTGTAGTTTTTCCAGTCGGGATTTTGAGGAAATATCGTTTTAGTAAATGATATTTATTATAATCAGTGTGGGAACATGTCAAGGAATTAATGAATCGACATGGGTTTTTTAAAAGGAAGTTAATTAAATAAATAAAATGTGTAATGCGTTTATTTATTGTCGTAACTCTACAACCTCAAACACGATTATAAATATCCTCACAACCCCAACTCTTTTCCGTACACAAGAGAATCGTTGAGCGCAACATTTCTGGAGAATTATTTTAAGGCCGAAAGAACCTCTTCCTCCAAGAATGCTCTCATGACCGAGATAGATCCTCTTCCATCGGATCAAGATGATCTAAGGCGGACAGCGCAAGCAAAGGTTTCTCCACGCTAGCACCCAGAGACTCCTTTGGCGACGTCTAGAGTTACGAGGTGCACGTGTTCATCAAAGCTAGAGGAATTCTATACTTAGATTCTTCAAAACAATGAAGAATCACATCGGAACGTGATCAAGAACATAAACGAAGAAAGAACACCCAAAAAAGTATTTCTTTTCAATTAACTAAATTATTTATAACCAACCTGTAACGATCCTAGTTTGTGGTTCAAGGACTTTTCTTTTCTTTGTTCATTTTTGTGATTCGATCCATGGAGACTGGCGTTTATCATCATATTGATCCTGGATTGATCATTGTTCATGAAAAAAAGCCAAGTGGGCACATCCACCCACGTGCTTCCACTGCGCCCGAAACCTTCAATTGCATATGTACGAATTACTATCTCCATGTAGTGATACAATTTAGTATCCATCACCATATTTCATAGATGGTTATTATGATGTGTGTGAAGTTTATATGTAATATTTATGACACTATTAAACTTCTATAAACATTATATAACATATAAATTCTTACCTTCCAATATTATGGAATATAATAATGTCGATCGTGCATATGTGTGGACTATCACCACCATGAGGTAATGTGATTCATTTTTTTTTATTTTACATGTCAGATAATAAAGAGATATTTAGTAAATATAGTTTATTTAATAATTATTCTATAGAGTTTATTTATTATTTATAATTATTTTATTCTATATTTTGAAAAGGGAAAATAATGTTTATGCGTATGTGTGTCCTACCATTTCCATGAACAATGTAATTCATTTTTCTAAATCTATCTTCTATGAATGATTTTAAATATATATATAATAGATATATTTGATATTTAAATCATTATTAACAATATAGATACTATGGAACCATGATCAAAGTACAAAGAATAGAAATATCAAACTGAAATTCTCATGTAAATTGAAAAATATAACATGATGAAATGATGATCTTAATAAGAAATTATTAATAAAAGGGTGTTGGAATGTTATAAAGAGATAATATATGATATATTAGTCTTTAAATTACTATTTTATATAATTATAATAAATCTAATGTTTTTCATAAAATATTCAAGATTGATTTCTATGAAATTTAAACTCTTGGTATTGGATTTTTCATCTCACATTTAATTATGTGGGACATATTACATATTCATAACTCGTTTTCTTGGTGTGATATACGTAATTACCATTAATTTATATTAATATTACTATTATTAAAATTATTAGGATTTAACTATATATATATTCTTCTATCATTCATGAGGTTTTCATTCCAATATTACCAATGTGGTAGGCGTTTATTGTCTCAATTTATCTTCTTTGAGACATACGTTAATCCATGCACATACTATATTTTATGAGGTGTATATACTACCTTTGACATTTTATATCATGATTACTCATATTTTAATTATATTTAATGTTTCATTTGAAGTCATTAATTCATCGAGAATACAATTCAAATCTTACTAAAGTGGTAAGAGATTGAAGATATATTATCATTGTTTATCAGGATTGTTTTTTATTGTGTTTATGATGATGAAATTTCATTATCTACCTCTCAATAATCTCATTAATTTTCTTCTCTTATAGTATTTTTTTGGAAAATATGTTTTCCTTTCACTTTACTCTATTTATGTGCTCATGATACAAAAATAACGTATCTAATGAAAAATTAATTTCTTTCTATCTTTGGTCAAAAATAATTTCTCTTCCATGTCCATATTTTTACTAAAATTCTTTCATGAAATTTTATCATCAATGATTTTTTAAAGTCATTTTTCCTATGTTTTGGTTTTTACAAACTAGTTTATTAAGAATCTTATTTTCATTTTATGAATGAGGTGAATTTTGAATTTTTACTGAAAATGTAAATGAAATAATTGTTTTAACATACACGACATGAATGGAATTTCCCTACACCAAGAACAATCAATGATTAGAAGATTCCATTAAAAATTTCCATGTTTTGTCTCAAAGAAAATGTTTTCCATAATATATTTTAAATTATTAGATTTTAAATAAATGATTGCAATATCCATCCATCCATTCAAGACAATTTTTTTATCAAGGGAAAATCCAAAAAAACACCACAAGGAAAACCCCCAGATTAAGGAGGTCTAAAATAATGTAAACCGAGGGCATCCCCTCTACATATGTTCACCATATCTGGTTTCAAACTACTAGGTTGAATGAGGTAGTCATGCCCTGTCGGCTAAACCGCTAAGGAAGCCAAGTGATTAGCCACTTTGTTCCCTTCCCTCAGTGTGTGGGAAATATAGATGGTATCCCGAATTAGAGATCTGCACTTCCTTACAGGATATGATATAGACCAAGGAACACCACAATTACCCAGAATAGAATCATGAAGGATAAGGGAATCTGTCTCAGCTTGGGATATAACCACACCATCCTGAACGCACAACACAAGCCCCATGAGCATAGCCATGGTCTCTACCATAAGAGGATTTCCCCTGCCAAAACAAGTAGAGAAGGAAAACCTTACATCCCCTTTGGAGTCCCGAACCACACCTCCTCCTTTCATGACAACAGTAAGACAAGATCCATCCATGTTCAATTTGAAACTAGAAGCAGGTGGAATCCAAGATACCCAACTCCCCCGCACCTCAGCATTAGAAGGAAGAAGCTGAGGACCCCTTTCTAGAAGCCTTCCAAACACTGGAGCATCCCTCCATTCCTTGGGAAGAGAGATACAGTCCAGGATCAAGAACCTCTTCCTTGCTATAATGGATCTTGCTGAAGGCCATGCACCCTCAAACCTCACCTTATTCCTGGATTTCCACAAACACCAACACCCTGCACTCAAAATCCCCAATCTAGCCATGCACTCATTCACCAGCCCGTTAGATCCCTGAAACCAATCCCTCAGGAAGGAAGAAACATCCCACTACCATGACCTTTTAAAAACAGGGCCTCCGAAGCACCTCCATACTGTTTAAGCCGAATAACCTTCAAAGAATAAATGATTCACACTCTCCTCCCTCCTGCTCTTACAATAATGGAAAGCTGATGGAAAACTTGAAACAAGTTTCCTGACATTCTCATCCGTGGCCATCACATTCCTCCTAAGGCGCCATAAAAGAAAGTTATATTTTTCAGGAATAAAATGGCACTATAAGACTCCATTCCACTCATCATGATAAGTTTGTTCAATTTCCCACCTTTGAAACTCCTTGGTAGAAAAATCTCTCGAGGTCGAAGGAGAAAACATACACAGATCCGGACCTGAAGTTTGATCAGTGGACACGAGGAGATCCTGTTGCTCCAAACTCAGCACCACCTCCATAAACATGGGATGCAAAATTCCCTCCTTCACCGTGATCATAGGAGCAGGACATCCCGGGAAGGCCAACGCTACACCAGCCCAGTTCTTATGCCAGAAAAGCAATTCCCCTGAGCCAACAATCCATCGGGCATATGAAAGAAGGCGTTGAATTAGGGGGTAGATCTTCGCCCACAATGGAGACATGTAGCCATGATTATCCACTTTGTGCTCCCCACCAATCGTCGACATGGAGCTCGCCCATAACGTGCGCTCCTCCAAAACATCCCAAGCCAGCTTTGCATGCATGCAGTTGATCGAATTACGCAGGCTCCTAACACCAATCCCTCCTTCCCCAACCGACCACGCCATATTATCCCAAGAGACCCAGTGTCTCTTACCCTCTGCCTTGGCATCCCACACAAAGTTTCAAAGGATCCTGTCAACTGCTTTGATCACACCTTGAGGTACATTGGAGGCAGCCATCACATGCATGGGGATGGAGGAGAGGACACTGTTAACCAAAGATATCCGACCTCCAAATGATAGAAATTTTCTTTTCCAGTTCAATATTCTATTTGATATCTTCCACACAATGGTGTCAAAATCACAAACCCGAAGTCTCCCCCAGGAAATCAGGTTGCCCAAGTACTCTAGAGGCAACTCCACACGTTTCACTAGATTATTATTATTAATATATTTTTCTGCAACTCATTCCTTTTCCATGGGTTATTCTATGATGAATTGATTAAATGATTATGAAACCTATTTCTTTCCAATATGTTATATTATGATGAAATGTTTATGAAACACATTTTATTTCATGGGGTTTGATATGATGATTTTTTATAATTGTTTCTCATACATATGTATTATTTTCCTTATGTGATGGGTGGTCCTAAAAATATACACCCCTTAAATGCATTTTATAAAGATTGATATTTAATGAGATAAATAGAAATAGAATGGGTAGTAAACCCAGTTCAGTATAAGAGTCTGTATACTATGATAATCTTGAAACTAATCCTTCACTACTGTTATAGTATTTGGCTTGAAACCAATCATCTATGATAGTCTTGAAAATGAACCCTGACTACTATGGAAATTATTTTCTATACTTATATATATTTGAAAAACATATGACTAATGAAAACATTATTCTCTCATAAATCATGTCCATTGATTCCAATATGATTAATATCTTGTGGATAACCAATATTTATTCCATGAATTTAGATTATGATTTATGATATGTATTGAAGGATTTTCAAATGTTATGATCATATTATCATACCCATATGGTCTTGTTATTCTCAATTGATCATTGATATCCCCCTTGTTTACTATTTCTGAGCATCTGATCTCACCCACTATTATGTTTCCATTTCCCCATGTTATGAAGGAAAGTATAAAGTATTTTATGTATATAAAAGGTTCTAGTTATAAAGAACATTATGGGAGATGATTTTTTCACTTTATAACCAATGTTTTATGTATCCCTATTTTCATAGATATTATACCTATACAATTATAGCATAGATCATTATGTTATGTATTGAATATTTATATAAAATGATGAAATATATATGTACGAAATGTATGGGTTGCTATAGTTGGTAATATAGAAAGGTTTAGATAAACCTTGGAAACTAAGATAATAAAGCATTGGTGATAACCTTGGGAGTAATTCCATGTATAAGATAACATCCAAATGATTAGTATTAATCATCAATGACCTAGTTAAACCTAATTTGTTTTATTTTTAAAATAAAATGCCTTTATTTTTACATCTTATAAATACTTTTACATGATTATGGGGTTTTCCCCAATGATTTTTATTTCTAAAATTAAGATTTTTTGTTTTATTTAAAGGATGGAAACTGAAGGTATCATATTTATGTTGAACATAAAGAATAGTGAAATGAATTTCCTCTTATGAAACCATATGTTATAGAAGGTGGAATAGATTGTTTCATTCTTATTAATCATTCTTAAGATATGAATCATGTTGACCATCCAAATGATAAAATGTGGGAACATCAATCTATTGATTCCTTTATTGAGGTAAAATTCACCATCATTTAGTGGTTTCATTGATTTACTAGTTTTTGAGAGATGGATTAGTACCGTTGAAAATATATTTTTCATTATCCTTTGTTAAAAGCATGAAAATAAAAAATTTTTTATCTATCATTTTGAAGTCGAATTAGATCAATGGTAGACTATTATCAATAATATGATGCAATAGGAAGAAATTGACTCCAAGGAGTGGGAGGAGTTTAATAGCTTATTTTTTAACAAACATACTTCCTTAAATTATTTATATGAAAATGGATAAGGAATTACTTAAGCTAAAGTAGAAGGATGATGAATTGGTTAGTACCTATGAGGGAAATTTTAAAAAACATGTGAGTTATACTTAAGGTATTTTTATCTGATCTGAATGTATGGATAACTGATTCTTTAGAAGCTAAAGATGAAGTCTTAGAGGGATATTATCCATAAGAGACATTAGTAGCAATGAAAAAAAATCAATTTATATGATATAATTTTATAAATGGAGAGTGATGTTACCTATAAATCTCAACATTTTGATTAAAAAAGTAAGATATATTTCATGTGATATTCTAAAATTCATGGATAGAATAAAATGAGATTTTATTTATGATTGAAGCGTGGAAGGAAACATGGTGGAAATTGTCTTAAGGGGGTTGGTAAATGTTTTAAGTGTGGAAAGGAATGTTATTATGAAATTGAATATCAATGTGATATGAAAAAGTTATGTAACTATGTAAATAGAGAGAAAGCTCTAAATAATACACTACCCACACTCCAGTGTTTCAAACGTAATAAGTATAGGATTATGATAACTAGTTCTCAAATATGATGGTTAATGATAATAATCGAGATTAGAAACCTCTTATGTCAAAAGTAAAATCAAAATATTTTGAAATAACTATTTCTGATGAGGGGTATGATAATTATATGGTGAAAGGTACACTTACCATTAAATCTGGAATTGGATATTTATTATTTGAATATGGTTCTAAAAACTATTTTATATATGAATAATTTTTATGGGTATCAAAATTCTTCCACAATGAAGAGATGTTGAATTAGCAGAAAATACCTTAACGGTATACTGATCACATATCATGTCTATGAATCTTCTCAAGTTAAATTAAATGGGAATGTGTTTCATGAAAAACTTGTTACTGTCCCTCAAGTTGGATTTGATTTTATTTTTAGCATGGATTGGATTTCTTTATATACACCCCACATCAATTTTAGTAGAGAGGGAGGTCACATTTTATATTCTAAACCAAACTATGATTTTCTATCATTATGATGATAATTATGAATTTATGATGGGAATAAAATATATTATATGGCTCATGATTCATGTATAAGAGGGGTGTTTATAATATATAGTTGAGGAGAAAATCAACATAGAATATATGCCTATTTCATGAGAGTGTGTTGAAGGGTAATATCCTGTCAGATTTAAGACACTATTACACATCATAACCATTGATAATATAGTCATTTTACAGTGATATTTTTTATTAGTATATATTAAGGATTATGATAAATCCAATTGGCATAGATGAAAAAATTGATACCCTCAACCAATAAGATTATACTATATGAATTACATTTATTAGAGCTATTAAGTGAAATATCATCACTAGTTTTTTTGTGACCAATACCAATACGGAAATTCAGTATCTAAGGAATTATAAAAACTATTTATGGGATAAGTTCATGGTCATCGAGATCACAACCCAAACCATGTTCTCCAAACCACCCAAATAGAATCTCACAATCACACACCTTACCCTTTGGGAATTCAATGGTGTAATAAAGTGCTATGTGTCTAGATCCTAACAACAAGAATTTGTTGATATTAGTTTAGATTAAATAATTACTATATTTATTCATCGTAATTATTAAATTACCAATTTTTAAAAAACATGTTTGAAAAAAATTAAATTTTAATGTGATAAAACACATATTGTATTTTGGGTAATATATAGTTTCAATCATCACACTCTTTTTGATTAATTCAAGATTTTTGAAAAAAATTCCTATTTAAAAAAATTAAATTATTAAATAATATTTATTTAAAATAAATGATAATATAAATTTTTGAAGTCAAATATAATTTTTATAATATAAAAAAAACATACTATCAAAACCTTGGTATTTTTCTATAAATAAGGATTTTTTATTTTTGTTTATAAATTCAATTAATGGGAGAATTATTTTTATAAAATAAATATTATTTTTGAAATAATCATATTGAAATTATCTGAAATGATACTTTTTATAATTTTCAGATATAGTGGAAATGTTTTGTTAAAATTAAATATGTTATAAATATATAGGATGTATTATGAAAATATAAAAGCACACATGTGATGTAATAGATACTATAAATAGATTCCAAGAGCACAATTCTATTTCACATTCAAAATAAATTTTTTATGTTATTTTATAAATTTTAAAATCCCATAATGAATCCTCAGAATTCTATATTATATTTTAAGTCATTAAAATAAATTCATTGAAAACATGATTCACTAAATCATAACCAATGGTGTTATTTTAAGGAGTTCAATTATTATCATTATAAAATAATGAAATCAAATACTCTATGATAGAAACCATGAGAAAAAACCATTTCATGGATTTTATTTTGGATTAATTTAGCATATGGAATCCAAAACCTATGTTTAGAAACGAATAAAAAATTCGCATTAAATTTTTCTATATAACCCCTCTGATCCTCGCATTTTGATTCACTAGAAACCATTATATCATGAAGAGACTCTAACATACCCTCTCTATAACTATTTTAATATTCCCATATGCTCTTAATAATCTCCTCCCATTCTTTTAGATGTTCCCTCTCAAGGTAATGGATCATATCCTTATCCTCTATATTCAAGAACAAATTTATGTAATATCTTGTCAAATTGAAGATACTATTACAAAGAAGACGGTTGGGGATGATTAAATATTACTTTTGGTTAATAAATTACCACCATGATAAGGATAACAATGTGTAATATGCTCTGATTTGAAATGATCATGCTACAATTTGTGATGAGGATGAAAAATAATCCAATATTATGTATTTTTAATGGTTTTTTGTGGAAATTTTGAAGTAAAGGGATAAATATTATTTTATCAAATAATGTTAAACCCTTTATCTATATGAGGATTATGGAAGTTCAATATGAAGATGTGGAAATGAAAATTTTGTAGATAAATTTTCCTGTGATTATCCTTTTTTTGTGATGGAATGATACGGTTCATGAAACAACTTTATGTTCAGTCCGAACCAAATTTGAAGAAGGAGCTATTGGATAAGGCACATAGTTCATCATTCTATATTCATCATGGAATTATGATGATGTATAGAGACCTGAAAGGGTATTTCTGTTGGGATAGAAATAAGATTGATATTTTGATGTATGTATCTTTGTGATTAGTATGTCTTAAATTTAAGGGTCAATGACATAATTCTAATGGGATGTTACAACCACTACATACACTAAAATAGAAATGAGAAAAAATAATTATGGACATTTTCATCGGACTCTCCAAACCTTATAAGGGACATAAATCCATTTTGAGTTATATTTGATCTTCTTATAAATTCATCACACATCAATTCCATCTATGAAAAATAATATCTTGATCATCCTTAAAAAATATAAATTAATAAAGTAGTTTGGTTTCATAGAGTAACCAATTTTATTATATCTAATCCGGGTTTGAGATTTATCATGATTTTTTGGAAACGTTTTTAGGAAGATATAGATATAAATTTATTTTTATATATAGTGAATAATCCTCAGAATGATGGTCTTTTTGAGACAACCATTCAAACCCTAGAGTATATGATGAGATCTTTTTCTATGTATTTCAAAGGTGGTTTGGATCGACCCCTAGTCATGTTTTCTTACAAAAATAGCTTTATATTAAGAAATCAAATGGATCCTTATTAATAAAACTATTGAAAGATGTATAAAAGTCTTTCATGTTGGGATGAGGTTAGAGAATGAATGTTATTTGGAAATGAGATAACTGAGGAAATGTTAATGAAATTCAGACCAATTCAGAAGAACATTAACACACATTAGAGTCGAAATTTTTTTTATGTTGAAAATCATCAGTGGAATCTAGAATTTAATGTTGGTGAAAAGGTGGTCCTAAATATTTCTCCATACAATAAGGGTATGATATTCATAAAAAATGGAAACCTGAATCCTATTTATATTTAATAATTAATGATTATCGACTGAATAGGCCTGGTATCTTATCGTTTGGTGCTTCCACTGAAGCTCTATCAAGGTCAAATGTTTTTCAATGCCTCTCTCCTGAGTAAGTACATAAATTATCAATAAAGTATTACAATTAACCACATTTGGTTATTTATGATTGTAATAAGTAATATCCTTTCATATTGAATATGCTATTACCCATTATAACCATTGATAATATAGTTTTTTACACAGATATTTATGATTATTATATGTTAAGGATTATGATAAATCCAATTGGAATAGATAAAAGAATTGATTCCCTCGACCAAGAAGATTATACCATATGAAGCCCATTTATTAGAGCTATTAAGGGAGATATCATCACAAAGATTTTTTTGACCAATCCCAATACGAAATTCAATATCTAAATCTTTAGAAAGACTATTTATGGGATAATTTCAAGCTTAGCGAGATCACAACCCAAACCATGTTCTCTAAAACACCCAAATAAATTCTCACAATCTCACAACTTAACCTTAAGGAATTCAATGGTTTAATAAAGTGCTATGTGTCAAGGTAAAAATAATATAAATTTCTTGATATTGTTTTAAATTAAATAATGACTATATTTATTCATTTATATTATAAAATTATAAATGATTAAATATCATGTTTGAAAAAAATTATATTTTTATACAATGAAACACATATTGTATTTTTGGCTAATATATAGTTTCAATCATCCCAATAATTTTGATTAATTCATGAATTTTTTAGAAAAATTTTTATTTTAAAAAATAAAATTAATAAATAGAATTTATTTAATATAAAGTTTAATATAAATTTTCGAAGTAAAATATATTTTTTATATTAGTAAAAAAACTATTATTATCAAAACTCTGGAATTTTTCTATAAATGATGATTTTTTATTTATGTGTGTAAATTATATTAATGGGATAATTATTTTGATAAAATAAATAGTATATTAGAAATAGTCATATTTAAATTATCTGACACGAAATTTTTTATAATTTTCAGATAAAGTGGAATTTTTGGGTTACAATTAAATATTTTATAAATATGCGCTATGTATTATGACAACATAAAAGCCCACAAGTGATGTAATAGATACTATAAATAGTTTCCAAGATCAAAAATCTATTTCCCATTTAAAATAAATTTTTTGAAGTTATTTTATTAACTTTATAATCCCATAATGAATCCTAAAAATGCTATATTATATTTTATGACATTAAAATAAATTCATTGAAAACATGATTCAATAAATAATAACAAAGGGTATTATTTTAAGGAGTTCAATTATTATCCTTATAAAATAATGAAATAAAATACTCTCTCATAGAAACCATGTGGAAAAACAATTTCATGAACTGTATTTTGGATTAATTTAGCATATGAAATCCAAAACCTATGTTTAGAAATTAATAAATAATTCCCCTAATTTTTTTTAATATATCCCCTATGATCCTCCTATTTCGATGCACTAAAAACCATTATATCATGAAGAGACTCTGACATACCCTTTCTAAAACACTCATAATGTTCCTTTAATCTCTTAAGAAGCTCCTACCATGTTTTTAGATATTCCCTCTCAAGGTAATAGATCATATCCTTCTCATCTTTATTCAAGAACCTATTTAATTTTCATTTTTTATTTCCAAAGTTCCATGTTTGAATTTGTTTTTATGAATTATTATTACTATCCTTATGTTTTTTTGTTATTAGTTACCCCTTCACTATAACTTGACCATTCCATGAATCTCTATGTACCCCCATTATGCTACTGAAATTATCCTACAATATTAAATTCCAAAAATTTTTGTTAGTGAATAAAAAACCCCATTTCCACAAAAGGTATTCAACTAGATAAACCTATAATTAATTTATTTAGGACCTACATATATGTATCATACACTCCTTAATCAATGGGTTAAAATTAATTAGTGGTGTTTTTATGTTTTATAATCTATGTGGCACACTTATGCATGTATATGATTTGAATGTGATGGATGAGACCAAAATTATATAGCACTCCAATGCAAAGGATAATGTTTCTTCATATAATGAGATGCCATGTATAGTCCATGATAGGTTATCCCAAGCATACTATGTTATAATGTCCTGGTGGTTAGCCTTGAATTATGTTTATCATGCCATGTATTATATTGTTTCCATATTCCCATATTGCCTTATGTTATCATCTTTATCATTCTACAATGTTTAATATTACGATTCTCACCCATAATATGAAACTTTGATATGATTATTGACTCAAATCTATTACTTTCATCATTTAATTATTTTATTATTCCCTTAATAAGATTTATAGCTCACCAATTTTTCATGCTCCTCCCCTGGTTATCCGGTATAGTCTTATAAGATCCATTGAGTATAAGGAGAGGAAAAAGGGTTTATAAACAAGTTTATAATATTTTTTTTTCAAGTTATAGTGTTATATACCCAATTAACAAAATAAATTAGGAGTCATAATCTTTAGGGGTTGTATTAATTTTATCTATATATAATAAATCACAAAATAAAGTTTACCAAAATATTTATTGTCTCAGTTAGTATTATGATAAAGTCTAGTTATTTATGGTGATTAGGATTAAAAAATTCTAGTGTAATCATTAGGTATAAGTATAAAAATAGTAAACCATACTTATATTATATTAAATTTTAGAGTATATATTTTCAAATACAATATGTCAGAAATCTATTTTATATGTGTTTGTGGCTCTAGAAGGGTTGTACCTAGGGGTAATAACCTTAAAAAGTGCTCATTGAACTAGACTCGCTCATCACCTAGTGTAAAAAATGGCCCTTAATTAAAACTTATTTTTACACTTTTGGGGGGATATGGTTTGTTAAATACAAAATCTATTTACAAAAAATTATGATAGGGAAAAATTCCCATAAGATTTTAGGTTAAGAAATAAATCACGGAAAACATTGATTGAAAATAAGAAATTCATAGGTTCGGGAATATATAACATTTATGAGTTATATATTCAATGTTTAGTGTTTCCTTTTATATGGTTAATAGATTAAAACAATTAACACTAATTTTATCTTTATTTATATGAAATGGATAGATATACAATAAAGAGAGTCAAAAAATAATGTGAGGGACAATGTGATGATTTCCCAGATAAGATTCCCAACCCAATAGGAGGAGAAATTAAAAACTTCATGATATTAATTTCTTAATTAACTATTGTTTTCAACTAAGAAATCAATCCTGTATAATTAAAAAATCCTCACATGAAAGAGTAAGTTATAATTGATCCTTTTATATTAAAAGGGCCTCCTTATTTCAGTGGATCCATGGATCCCTAAATAATAGAAAAATGTATCAAATTTATTGAAAATGTGTTCTCTATTCCTAAATTCTATAATAAAGGAAATTTTGTACTGGATGTGTATCATAAGGAAGGATAATATGATCAATGGTGGATTTTGGTAATAAAATAAAACCCAAGGATAAGTTCAATGCAATGGAGTGGAAGGAATTCCAATTTTTTGAAACATATTTATTTCTCAACATCTGAATAAAAATAGAAAGGGATTTCTTGTCCTTAAAATAAACATTAAAAAACCCATCAAGATTTATGAGGAACCTTATAAATAATTCTATGATATGCCTCCAACTATTTCATCACCCATAAATGTAAATATTCCCACTAATTTGGTTGGCTAATTCTATGTCTATGAAAATCATTGGCAATTAATGACATTGAAAACTGCAATGAAACTTTCCGATGACCCCTCAATGTCAAAATAAAGATTGATTAACCTCATGGGTCTCATGGGTTTGTAGATATTAATTGTAGAATTTATTTTAATATTTGTGATTTGATGAAAAAAATCATAGTGGAAATAATGTGAAACATTCCACTTGTCAAAATTGTGGGAATAATAATCCCAGAAATACCTTGAAGTGGAAAATGTAATGATTTAGGTTTTGTAAGGAAGAGAACCTAGATTACAATATCCAACCAGAGAAAACCACCAATGTGATAGAATAAAGGAATGATCTAGTTAGATATCATCCAATTGTGAAATGTTTCAACTTCAAGGAATAAAGACACTATGTGAATCAATTCACCAATCCAACTGTCGTCTATGATAGCCGATGACAACAACCTCCAAGGATTGGAGAGAAATAGAGATCTTATTTAATCACAAATACTAAGGTGGATTCATAAAATGATGCGATAATAGTTACAATATTTATTCATTCATGGAAAGAGAACATACCATTTTATTTTGGTTCTACACATTATTTCAAATCACACAATGTTAGCAAAACTGTTCAAACACCACATCAAAACATGGAATTCAAGATATCGGTGAAAGTTGGAAAATGGGTTAATTGTTGAATCCTAATAATATAAATCACCCCTATCTAAATTTTTGGTATACGTTTCCTAGAAAACATTTTTATAATCCCTTTATTGGAATTCAAATTTATTGTTGGAATCTATTGTATTTATTTATATATATATCCATAAAAGCATTAAGTTATGGAAATCATCAACCGTACCACGAATCATCATCCTATTAAATACATGATTAAGTATGAGTATGATTCCACAATGTTATCCTCATCTGAATCGCTGTTATTATTTCCATATGAGAAGACATATCTTTCAAAAATGATTCATACTATTGAAAATATCATCCATGATTACAAGCCCATTTTGATGGAACACATTGATGTATTTACTGAAGAATTTCATTGTATTACTCTGAGTCGAAAGTTTAGTTATTGATTAAACTTATACTTAGATATTTTCCAATATTTACGGAAATATATATATAATGGTCATTGTTGAACTTTATGAGATAAAGAAACATGTAATGAAACTAACCCCATTTTTATAGAGTTGGTGGTTACTTTAATACATTGTCATAAGATAAAAGAAATCACATCCCAAAAGACTAACTATTTTAGTTCTCTTGTTAAACTTGGTACATCCATTTGTCCTATAAGAATAATATTGAAGGAATAAATGATAATCAAATAACACCATATAAATAATCACATTATATTGAATATAATTCATGGATAAAATCAATGTAGTAATATCATATATAACAATAACTAAATTCTAAATTAATAAAATTATTAATATTTTATTTCATGATCTCAAAAATCATGATATCTATACTCTTAATACCTTTCAACAAATTCATTTAAACTATGAGAAGGTATTAAATAGAAACTCATTTAATGATTGCTTAAAGATTTGTCTCGTGATACATATAAATACATTGAGGGGATATGTAATTTCAGTTACCATCTATAACTGAATTTCTAAATCATTCAATAGATGGATATTTAAGGGAAATTTAATGTCCAGTGATTACAATAAAGTGACTAGTTCAAGTGAATGTTATTGAATACAAAATTAATTAAGAATGTGAATATCAACACATTCCCTAGTCCACTGATCATAAAATATCCCAATAAGGAATAAAGTTGTATCATTAATACATATCCTTTGTGGAGTACAATTAAAATAAATTAATTTTTTTGTTGATGAATATAAATACCTTAAAAATATCATCAATACATTCTTGAAGAAAATACACTTTTCACATTGAAAATCACTTTAAAAAACTAGATATTTAAAAAATATTAGGAAAAAATTTTCATTCAAAAGAAACACTGAAACATGTAATGTAATATTAAAAAACAATGATCGATCATGATATTGGAAAAATTTACATACATTCTGTGTGTGGTTAAATAATGAACCATTTCATATTTTTATAAGAAAAGTCATGAAATACCACATTCGAAAAATGGAAGGAATGATACTTTGTAAACTGTTTTTTAAAGTAATACATGGATCAAAATTTCTTTTATAAATCATTGTAAAATATATAAAAAAATTATTTTAAATATTTTTGGATAACATTGATTTATAATAAAGTGGATTTCAGACCAAAGAGAGCGATAAAAATCAACATTATTAAAAACAATTTGGGAATAATTTTAACTACCAAAGAAAGGAAAATGAAACCATTTCATGAGAATTTCATAAATGACATGATGATTGCAAAATTTAAGGGTTTCATTATCTAATGATCAAATAATATCTTTCAATGTAATTTTGAGAATAAAAAATCTGGATTAAAATGAGATTGATTAAAAAACCATTACAAAGATCATAACATTGAAGTGGGAATTAATCAAATAATTGATTTTGTGTTATAATTATAATTAAAATAAAAAATGTAAATAAGACATAAAATAATGAAAACTCATTAAACACATAATCCTAGAATATCAAATTCAATGAAGAAGTAATATAATCGAATGAAAAAAATTGAGTTATGAAATTTCTTACCACATATTATCTTTCATATAATATTTGATTATATGAAATAATTCAATTTGAAATGTAAAATACAATTAATTATGAAGGAATCATTATATTACATGTAAAAGTGGTAGTATATACAATATATAAAAGAAATTAGGTGTATAACATTAAAATTCCCTCAATGAAGGGAAATTGAGATGAAGTCCCTTAACTCATGTTTCCCATCAGTTTAATGTTCATTAACCATATGTATTATAGTTTTCATTTTTTTTAATTTATAAAAGAAACATATTAAGATTTATTAAATCATATATTATCTTATGATAAAATATTATTACCCGTTCATTATCAATATTTTATTATTATATGTTTTTAGTGCTAACTACTTTGTTTTCTAATGTATGTTTCATCATGAATGTGTAGGTTTTTGAGCATTTAATATTGATCACTATTCCCCAAAATAATATTAATGTTCTAAATATCATATATATTAGTTAGATACACTGTATAACCATTCTTTATAGTCATAAATTAAAAATGAGCCACATCACTTTATAGATACGATATTTCATACATACAATGAGTGGTGATATCATTAAATTAATGGGTGAAGGATAAATAAGTGGATGATATATTAATTTTCTAGAGATAATATAATGTCTTTTGAATCACACATTTATTCATTATTTCCAATATTAATACTATCTAGGTGAGTCAGTGATGGGAAAAAATTACATCGATTTCTGAGGTGGTAGCCCTCTGTACTCAAAAGTGATGGTTGTTTTCCCACTGGATGGAGAATTATATTATTAAATATTATGAAATAAATATAATATCATCTAAGTATGCTAGAGATATTGGTTCTATTATATTATAAGTGTTAAGATATATTTTATGGTAGTAACAGAATATGTAAAAAAATAATGTGCTTAGTGAAGACAATTATATTCAATTAGAAGAAACTCATTCGGATCTCTTACTAAGAACACTAGGGATGGGTTTTCAGGAATAATATCACCTCTAGAATGTTTATAATGATATTTTGAAGAGACTGTGTGAGGGGCCAGTCATGCTAAATGGATTAGGAGGTGTGAAGAAGTGAGGGGAGGCAGTTCCCTTTTATAATTAAAGAGGACTTGAATTTTTTTTAAATACAGAAAACTCTTCAATAATTTGAAGTCAATTTGACCCCATGTGTTCCAAAAGTTGATAAATAATTTATTACTGGGAGTATAAAATTGAGACATACCTTAAACATAAAAAGTGAAACAAGTTTTATACTTTTTACTACATTGTAATCAATGTTTACTTACTTTTAAAAAACTATTTTTCACCATGGATAATAATTTTTTAGCCTATGTATTTTCTATTTCAGTATTAAATTCATGAGTTTTTAAAAGGAAATACTATGTTTTATAACATACAAGATATGAGACAATATGATTAAAAGAATTACTGAGTATTTTTTTAAAAGGATGGGGTCGAAGCCTCATTTATTATTAATGAAAAGAAAAGTCATCTTTTAACTGGGTAGAGGGAAACCCATTACATAGCCTGAAGGCCCAGTGGACATGTTGACCATTAAATAGCCCGTAGGACCAAATTTTTGGTCTAGAGCCCATTTTGTGAATAGTATTCCTATAGTACCCGCCTGCTACAGTACCACATAATAACTACTAATGCTACAGTGCCCTACCTCCGCTACAGTACCCACCATTGCTATAGTATATCCACTGCTATAGTCCCTACGCCCAATGGGTTTTGAAGCCCCATTTTAATATAGGATTATGGGGTGATTACCACTAAGCCAAACCGCAACTACAACAACTAAATATTGTTATTATGTAGATGTTTTAACCTACATGTTAAATTAGATGGAATAAATAATATTAACAAAATTATTTAATATAAATTGTTCCTACTCATTAATAATTTATTTATTAATTATTATAAAATTAAGCACTTAATACAATTAAATTCATTTCAATCTTTTAATATACTTTCATCAAGAATGATATTTATATATTTTGTGAGAAAATAATATAATTAATTTCAATAAAATTTATAAATTTTATACAACTAAATTAATATAATCCTCTAAATTATCATATCAAAATTATCTTTTGGTGAAATGTTTATGATTTTCAAAAAAGTTCTATTTTTCAATGAATAGTAAAAAATAATGATTTTTATTGAAAATTGTATTTTCTTTTCACGTATTTAAAAATTTAAATTATATTTTAGATTAGTTTTAAAATTTTAATATGTTTCTTTATATTTAATGTAATGCAGTTATGTTTTTTAAAATTAATTTTATAATTGAATCTAGTATGAAAATGTTTAAAAAAGACATTCCCCAAAAAACTGTTTTTTATCGCATGTTTCCAATTTAAATTTAAATTAATTTCTGAAACTTATGAGTTTTTAATTTCTAAAAAATGGAATCTAAATATTTAATTATGAGGTCTAAATTTATTATATAAGCCACTTTATTATTAGACAATATGAATAGTATCCTTAGTAAATGTTGTTACCAGAGTAAAGGGTAAATCTGTTAAATATGGATAAAAATAAAATTATAAGAACTAGAAAATGAGCCGTACACTTAAACAAATTTTATTTTTTGAGTAATATTAATCCATAATAATTCATGATTTCGTTATACGATCATTAATGTCCACTTGGATTATATTATGATATTTATAATATTTTATTTAAATAAAAGTCAAACATACTGCATTCCTATTTCTGATAATTATAAAATTATTAATATGGTTTAATGAAGAATTTATATTTTAATATAAATTGTATATTGGAATAAAATATACTTTACATAATCATGGTTATTTAATTTTATTTTTTATTGAATAAATAATTACCTTAAATAATTACACAACACTAATGTCGTAATTATTAAATTAATGAAAAAATAAACTAAATGATATTGAAAATATTAAAATATATATAATATGAGATAAAATAATGTAATAAAAAACTTCTACATATGACCAATACCTATTATTAGTTTTGAAGTTATCATGTTTTATTGATAATTTAAAAAGTCAAACTAATGAATAATGTCAAAATTAAAATTAATGATATGTTAAAATAAATAATTGTTTATTAAATGATATAAAATTAAAAAAACTATTGTATTTGTCCAATAGATTATTATAATGTTTAAAATATTAACCATAATCCAATTCTATGTTGTTTGAGTTTTTATAGTAAAAATTTTGACCCTCAATGTGTAAAAATCAATGTTAAACCAGTAAGAGTTAAATGAGTTAAATAAGAGTTAAAACTAAATGATACAGGTAAGAAAGTGACCTAAAAATATCTAAAAATTATATTATGAGAGTAATTTTACCCATAATAATCATAGTCTATAAATAAGTTACTTTCTATTCATATATAAATTAAATTTCATTTATATAAATTTAATATTTTCAAGAAATTCTATGAGTGCCACTCCCCTCTCTTATAAAAGGGAACCTCTTATTCTACTTTCTTCACAATTAAAAACCATTTTTTTGCCCCATATCTGCCCAAATATCTTCCTAGAATACCGTAACTCATTTTATAGGACTTATTTTTGGCATAACATTCTACTTAGTGTTGTTAAGGTGTTAAGAAAGAAAGGTTGTCTAATGAAAAGGTATGATTTTAATTAAGTGTTTTTGTTTTATTACTTCTTCCAGATCATAAAAAAAATCTTGAACCATGTGAAAAAAATAAATAATGTATCCTACAATTTTTAATATTTTATTATGTTATTGGAACGAACCATTTAAATCTCTACTTCCATAAAATGGGAAAATAATTCATCATTCAAGTATACACCACACTACCACCTTGTGAACCGATGTAATATGATTTCCATCACCGTTATTCATGACATTTTATAGCAATAGAATTAATATTTATATATTATAAAAATGAAAAATTTAACATTTTTTAAAGATAATATATAACTTAAATTCATACCTTTCCATGCATAGAAAATTGATAACGTTGTTCATGCGTACTTGTGGACCACCACCACCACGAAGTGATGTGATTCATTTTTCATCACCATATCACATTAATGATTTGTATTAGTATATTTAAATAATTAATATGTTATTTATGATATTATTATAATTATATATAAATATAGAATAATACTTATCTTCATTCAATAACTATCATTGAAAAATAGAAACGTTACTCATGTGTAAATGCATCCTACCATCACCATCATTGTAACATAGTTCATTTTTTATAACCATATACAATGGATTAATTTAAAAGTATAATTTATATTTATAAATTATAATTATTTTATTAATATTAGTATATAGATGATTTAATTATGAACTCTTTGATCTTAGTCGACTAACTAAATCCATTTTTGACATACGAACTGAATATCAACAAAACGTCTAACAATAACTTAAATGATTAAATAAATATATATAACATGATAATAAGTGATATTAAAGTAACAATAAAAATGAAAAATGTTCTTGTATAAGTTTAAATTAACCTATTTTTATTATTCATGAAGATAAATAATATAAGTGATGAGTTGGACTCATGGTAAGGGACTCCTTATAAAAAAAAACCTCATTTTAAATGTTTTACATATTTCTTTTAAAAATAATTCATTTTAATGTACATGGTTTTAAAATGATTTTAGTGAATGTACATATATTTACATTAATGTTTTAAAAATTTATCTTTCACATTTCTCTCTAGTGTATTGAAAAATGAATCCCTCTATAGTTTTATGTAATGGACGTTCCTTTAAAAAAACCTCTTATAAAGTTACTTTTTCATTTTATATTACTAAAGTCAATAAGAAGGGGTTTTTACTTATAAAATATGAGATGATTTTTCCACATCCATAATTAATTAATGTTTTGAAGATTACTATAAAAATTTTTAAGTATATTTTCCAGTAATTTTATTTCATTTCTGAGTGCACATATTTTTAAAAACAAAAGTGATTTTGAAAATGGAAATGTTATTTTAATGAAGAATGTTTTTTATGAAATATTTATGTGTTATTATTATTGGGAATTATTTATGAGGATTTGTGGGTTTTTAATAAATCATTATCATATGATCCCTTTATATCCAACTAATGAGTTGGTTAAAGTGATAGAGTTAACCGATTAGGTTTCTTCTAAGAGATTATGGGAATACACATTGACTGTTATTCCAAATATAATTACGATGGTTCCTCCCTATATAGAAATGCATGTTAAAGTATATATAAGAGTGATATTAAACATATAAAAAAATTTCTTTTTTATTTATGTATTTTTTCTACAGATTTTATAGTAAACTTATGAATTCATAACGTAATCCAATGGGCTTTTGTTTTATGGGTGAAAGTTATAACTATAAGGCCCCGGCCTTAAACATTACTTAATATTCAATTAAATGAATAATTCACATTTAGGATCGTTTTAGGTTTAGAGTTTTAGAGAATTAGGACATAACTATTACATCTCAAAAGATTACAAAGTAAACACTTATACTAAGTTTCCATAAAATAAAAACTCTTAAAAAGAAACATGTCTAGTTCCATGTTTTAGATAACATGACTTTCCCTTGATCCCATCCTTGACCCAATTCCACATTAAGTCCTGTGAAAAACATTTCAAAAAACTTGGGGTGAGCATAAAAATCTCAGTAAGGGATACACAAATAATGAAAAATATTAGTTTATCAAAACAACAATTAAACCATGTATACTTTATCAAAGTAATAGTTTTCACCTTGATGAAGTAGTAAATACTCTTCACTGAATAAAAGATCATTACATACCCTTTTGTAACAAAAAGATTACCATAAACCCATATAAAGATCACATAACATATAAAGGTAACTTGGGACATAAACATACTTAAGTGGAATAACCGTACGGTCAACTTCCACACATATCACTTAATGGAATAGCCATACGGCCAACTTCCATACATACTTAATGGAATAGCCATACGGACGACTTCCATACCCAATGCATTGGAGGTTATACCATAACCACCCATCCTGGTATTCACGGAACCACCCGTCATATGGTTTATCACGTAACCACCCGTCAAATGTCCAAGTACCATTATAAAAATCACAAGGCAAAAAACAAATATAATGGAAAGAAAAAATTTCCACACTTTGATCACAATATATCACTTAAATATATTGACATAAAAAATACATTATAAAAACCATTTTCAATACCAAAATACCTAAATATTATAGGTATTTATTTAATTTAAAAAAAACATTACGGCTTGTTCAGGATGCCAAAGACCAAATAATACTCGCGGCGGCGGAAAAGGTCGTTGTCAGCGCGTACATTAAAAGAAGCATTCCTTTTTGTCGTTTTGAAAAACGCTTCGTAGAAAAAGATTACTTTTGTATGAAAGTAAAAGTCAAAGGGGTTTATACACCGTATAAAAGAAAGTTATGTATAAAACGAAATATGCCTCAATGAAAGGAGATTGAGATGATGTCCCTTACCTCGGGTCCGACTTGACTCGATCATTCTTTAACATCATGAATAATAAAATTGAGTTAATTTATATTTTCTTAAGAACCTTTTTCAAGTTCATTATTCCGTTTATATAACTTATTTCCATGTTATAATCATTATGTAATCATTTAAGTTAATAATGTTTTTTTGTCGATATTTGGTTCTTAAGTCGAAAGTGGACTTCTTACAATTACATGTTGTTCGTGTGGTCAAAGGTTCTTTATATCCAGAATGAAATTCCTGATTTGTATATCATATATATCCTATATATCTAGCATATACATGTACTTATAATATCACATAATCATTTAGAGGTAAGAAATGAAATGCACCGTTCCTGGAGACGGTAAGCCGTACGTACGCATGAATGCTACTTTCATTTCTATGTCATTTTAATGGAATTAAAACTAAATGAGAGGTATGTATATTTTAATTACAGAATTATATTAATCATTTATATGTAACATACATCATATGTATCCATTATATATATGTACTTATCATACTACATTACATTTGGGGATATGAAATGAAATGCACCGTTCATGGAGATGGTAAGTCGTACGTACGCATGAACGCTACTTTCATTTCTATCTCATACATTAATGTAAAGAAATAATAATGATATAGAGTTATATTATAATTACAGTATAAAAAAAATATAATAACTTTAACTCCATCCTTTATACGTCCCACATACGGCATTAACGAATAACATCACTTTGAGGGGGCGGTAGTCCGCACTTCCTAAAATGAAATTATCGTGCTTACCCATAATGGAAACCATAAAGGTATGACATAAATGAAAAATAAAGAAGCTTAAGTAAAACATAAACATATTAAATATCATATATAAATATACTTACATCTTAATGGCCAACTTTGAAGGTGTTATATGAGTGTCGAACAATCATCGTTTCGTGAGGCAGAAATTCGCCATCCGCAGAAACAGTATGTTCTTTTACCATTAGATGTAGGTGTGTGTATGTGTAGCTCGAATCCTTATTATAAAAATATCCTAGTATATTGAAGATACTGGAGTGGTTACAAAATAAAGGAATATGAAGAGTTTATGGGGTTGGAGAAGCAAAATAAAACATAAGAACACAAGAGAAGACACTACCTTTAAATTGGGTAACTCCTTTTGATTTGAGATCAAAGGCTTCCTTGGGAAGGCTTCTGACCAAAGTGAGGATTCCAGGAGTAAGATAGTGATGTGGAGAGACAAAATGGGCAGGGGTTGGCTGAGCCAAAGGCTTTGTAAGTGTGGTTAATGTGGTAGAGGTGGGGGCCTTTTATAAGAGGAGAGGAGGGGAACTCTTGGAAAGTAAGGAAATGATACTTTATTTTAGAATGAGTTTCGGATTTTAATGGTCCCAAATTTATGTGTTTCTAGGTTAAGGTGATAAGGGTTCGAAATAAATCCATCCAATAGGTTTTGGACATGGTTAGGTCTTATAATTTAAATTATCTTTCCATTTTATTTAAATCGATAAGTAATGAGGTAATCGCTGCATCATCCTGGTGTCATAAATAATTTAATTTATTTAATGTATAAAAATTATAAAAAACTAATATGATGTAGGAAATAATTTTAGATTTCCAATGAATATTTATAGTCAAAAATCTGACTTGTATAACCCATGTAAAAATTGTTTTAGTAAAACAACTCATGTTTGTGACATTTTTATTTTAACATTAAATAAAAAGATATTAATGTCATTTCCCAACTAATGTGGCTCTATGGGGTCCCCATGTTGACCCATGGATTTTCTTGGTCGTTCATGACACATCTAGTATGTTAAGGACATGTGTCAAGTTCATTTAATATTATTAAAACTTTATTTTTACCTTAAACTACACTAACTACCTCTAATCGCGATTAAAAACTTAAAAGTTACTATTCACCAAAAAAATATTTTAATCCCATTCAACCACATTTTACTTCTTAATGACAACCATGTATGTCGGATTTTTGAAATTCAAAACACAAAAGTGGTAAAATTTCAGTTAAATGAAAAATCAGGTTTTATAAGTACCACTTAGTGGTTTCACTATTCATCAAAAATTGACGTTTTTCAGAAAAATACCAAACATTTACCTTAAGCTATATTTGATATTCCGAATTAAAAAATGAAGTCTATTTTACCAAATTCAAAACATATAAGTTTCATTAATAAATTTAAAAATTAATTCCCATTGTTAGAGCAAATAGCGTGTTTTCATGAAACAATAAGTATCAAAAGATTGACACTAGTTTAAGTCCGATTTAAAAGTGAAATTAATTCCAACGACCACTATTGGATTTAATGGTAAAAATATATTCTAATTTCACTTTAAAACCAATTCAGATGAAAATCTAATCATATAAATAAATTATATTAAAAAGAGGTTTTGAATTATATACAACATTTTTCACTGTTCAATAAAAAAATGAACTTTATTGGAAAAATACCAAAAATTTACACAAAGTAAATTTTGATGTCCCGTTTCAAACGAATAGTTTTATTTGGTCCAATAGAATGTATAAGAGTGAACAAAACTGTATTTAATGATGGTTCGCCATCAAAAGGTGATAAGTGAACCTTTAGTGAAAACTAGGGCATATACGCCTAAAATTGAATTCTTTCCATATTTTAAGCCTTTATATTTTATTAGAAAAAAGTAAAAACATTTAAAAAACATATATAATCATATTTTAGTTATTTCTATCCATTCCTGCCAATACAACAGCTATGTGTTAACTACCATTTAAAATAATATTATTTTATTACTAGTGTGCAACGTAAGATTTCAATGAAACTCTTTGTTGGGTATCGGGTACGCTATCGAACATAGCAACCCCTTTAAAGTAAAATTAATATTTAATTCGTAAATATTAATAAATATGAAAATCTTTTATTTATTATTTACCTGGGATGTTATATCCTTCCCCCCTTTTGGGAATTGCGTCCTAGCAATTTTATTCACTTATCAAAATAAGTGGGGGTATTTATCCCTCATAGCATTTTCAGATTCCCACGTTGCATCTTCAACCGTATGGTTTTTCCACAAAACCATTACCTGGTGAATTACCTTATTTCGCAACACTTGATCTCTTCGGTCAATAATCTAGACTGGTTGTTCTTCATAAGATATGTTCTCTTCCAGCTGAACTACCTCTGGACTCAAAACATGAGATGGATCTAACATATACTTCCTCAACATCGAAACATGAAAAACATTGTGTACCTGAGATAAACTTGGAGGTAAATCCACTCGGTAAGAAACTAATCCAACTTTCTACAGAATTTCATATGGTCCAATGAACCTTGGACTCACCTTTCCTTTCTTACCAAATCTCATCACACTTTTCCATGGAAAAACCTTGAGAAAAACATGATCACCTACCTCAAAAGATAGATCCTTCCTCTGGTTATCTGCATAACTCTTCTGCATGCTCTGAGCTATTCTCATGTGTTTCTGAATCAACTAAACATTTTTTGCCATCTCTTTTACCAATTCTGGTCCCATCAGCTTTCTTTCACCCGCTTCATCCCAAAATGATGGATTTCGACACCGCTTCCCATATAATGCATCAAATGGTTCCATCTGTAAACTGGAATGAAAAATGTTATTATAAGAAAACTCATCCAAAGAAAGATGTTGGTCCCAACATCCCTGATAATCCATCGAACAAGCTCGTAGCCTATCCTCCAAGGACTGAATTGTTCGTTTTGACTGCCCATCTGATTGTGGATGAAAAGCTGTACTAAAATTTAATTCAGTACCCAACGACTTCTGAAGGCCTTTCCAAAAGTTATAAGTAAACCTGGGATCACAGTCAGATACAATGGAGAGAGGAAATCCATGTAACCTGAATATCTCTTTAAGATACAAACGGGAGAGTTGATCTGGGGAAAAATTATCTCGTATTGCAAGGAAATGAGCAGATTTACTCAATCGATCAACAATAACCCAGATTTCATTATTACCTCGAGATGTCCTCGGTAATCCCAAAACAAATTCCATGGATATATTTTCCCATTACCACTCTGGCACTGGTAAAGGCTGAAGCATCCCTTTCGGTAACTGCCGTTCTGCTTTAACCTACTGACAAGTCAAACACATCATAGTAAAATCAGCAATATCTCTTTTCATTCCATCCCACCAGTAATACTCCCTCAGATCTCTGTACATATTAGTACTGCCAGGATGAACTGAAAATGAGGAACTATGAGCCTCACATAACAACTCTTTCTTCAACTGTGAATCACAAGGCATACATAATCTCTTCCCAAACCTCAAAACACAATCATTATCAATGTTCAATTCAAGTAACTTACCCTTCTGAACTAGCTCTACCTTTTTCTACAACTCACTGTCTTGCTTCTGTGTTTTCTTAATTCTGTCTGATAGGGATGATATCATTGATACCTGAAACAAAACAGAAGAACTCCTGCACCAAAAAATTCCATGCCAAATCTCATCAAATCCTTAACCAAAGGATCACGTTCCAAACACAACATCGTTAATGAAGCATTACTTTTTCGACTCAAAGCATCAACCACTTTATTTTCTTTTCCCGGATGGTAATGAATTGTACAATCATAATCCTTGATTAATTCCAGCCATCTCCTCTGTCTCATGTTCAATTATTTCTGAGTGAATATATACTTTAAACTTTTGTGATCAGTATATATTTCACACTTTACACCATACAAATGATGCCTCCAAATTTTTAAAGCAAAAACAACAGCAGCTAATTCCAAATCATGTGTAGGGTAATTTACCACATGAGTTTTCAACTAACGTGAAGCATAAACAATTAACTGATCATTCTGCATAAGGACACAACCAAGTCCCTTCAACAAAGAATCACTATATATAACAAACTCACCATTCCTGGAAGGAAGTGCCAAAAATGGAGCATTCACCAATCTTCTTTTCAAATCCTGAAAACAATCATCACATTCTTTTGTCCAGATAAACTTAACACCCTTCTGAGTTAACTTAGTCATTGGACTAGATAACCGTGAAAAATATTCAACAAACCTTCAGTAGTAACTTGCCAAACCAAGAAAACTATGGATCTATGTTACATTTGTGGGTCTTGGCCATTCTTCAACAACTTTTGTTTTAGGAAGATCAACAGTTATGCATTTTTTTGAAACAATGTAACCAAGGAAAGAAATTTATTGTAACCAAAACTCACACTTTCTGAATTTTCCATACAGTTTCTTTTCTTTCAAGGTTTGAAAAATAACTCTTAAATGATTTTATGCTACTCTTTACTTTTAGTAAACACCAAAATATCATCAATAAAAACAACCAACATTTTTCACCTGATTCAAATGAGCCATCACTGCAGCAAACTATTTAGTTCTGATTCTGACCATCTTAGGATACTGATTTGAAAGGTCATTTACCTTTGTATGCCTTCCCAAAAAAGCTATTCTGTTTCCTCTATGAAAAACCATTCTTAACAAACATGTCTCAGATGAAGCCACATGGTAATCTTCAAATGCAATATCATTTCAATCATACCATAAATTAAATTATAATTTAACAATTTTCTAACTCCTAATGTTGTCTAAACCGACCTTTGATACCAACTATAAGGCCCCGGCCTTAAACATTACTAAATATTGAATTAAATGAATAATTCACATTGAGGACATTTTCAGGTTTAGAGTTTTAGATATTTAGGACATAACTATTACATCTCAAAAGATTACAAAGTAAACACTTCTACTAAGTTTCCATAAAATAAAAACTCTTAGAAAGAAACATGTCTAGTTCCATGTTTTAGATAACATGAATTTCCCTTAATCCCATCCTTGACCCAATTCAACATTAAGTCCTATGAAAAACATTTCAAAAAACTTGGGGTGAGCATAAAAAGCTCATTAAGGGATACACAAAGAATGAAAACTGTTATTTTATCAAAACAACAATTAAACCATGTATACTTTATCAAAGTAATACTTTTCACCTTTATGAAGTAGTAAAAACTCTTGACTGAATAAGAGATCATTACATACCCTTTTGTAACCAAAATATTACCATATACTCATATAAAGATCACATAACATATAAAGGTAACTTGGGACATAAACATACTTAAGTGGAATAACCATACGGTCAACTTCCACACATATCACTTAATGGAATAGCCATACGGCCAACATCCATACATACTTAATGGAATATCCATACGGCTAACTTCCATACCCAATGCATTGGAGGTTATAACGTAACCACCCATCCTGGTATTCAGGACACCACCCGTTATATGGTTTATCACGTAACCACCCATCAAATGTCCAAGTACCATTATAAAAATCATAAGACATAAAACAAATATAATGGAAAGAAAAAATTTCCACACTTTGATCACAATATATCACTTAAATATATTGACATAACAAATCCATTATAAAAACCATTTTCAATACCAAAATACATAAAAGAGTATATGGTATTTGTTTCATTTAAAAAAACATTATGGCTTGTTCAGGAAGCCAAAGACCAAATAATACTCGCGGCGGCGGAAAAGGTCGTTGTCACTGCGTACGTTAAAAGAAACATTCCTTTTTGTCGTTTTGTAAAAAGCTTCATAGAAAAAGATTCATTTTGTATGAAAGTAAAAGTAAAAGGGGTTTATACACCATATAAAAGAAAGTTGTGTATAAAAAGAAATATGCCTCAATGAAAGGAGATTGAGACGAAGTCCCTTACCTCAGGTCCGACTTGACTCGATCGTTCTTTAACGTCCTGAATAATAAAGTTGAGTTAATTTCTATTTTATTAAGAACATTTTTCAAGTTCATTATTCCTTTTATATCACTTATTTCCATGTTATAAACATTATGTAATCATTTAGGTTAATAATGTTTGTTTTGTCGATATTTGGTTCTTATTTCGAAAATGGACTTCTTACAATTACATGTTGTTCGTATGGTCAAAGGTTCTTTATATCCAGAACGACATTCCTGATTTTGATATCATATATATCATATATATCTAGCATATACATGTATTTATAATATCACTTAATCATTTCGAGTTAAGAAATGAAATGCACCATTCATGGAGACGGTAAGCCGTACGTACGCATGAACAATACTTTCATTTCTATGTCATATTAATGGAATTAAAACTAAATGAGAGGTATGTATATTTTAATTCCAGAATTATATTAATCATTTAGATGTAACATAAATCATATATATCAATTATATATATGTACTTATAATATTACATTACATTTGGGGATAAGAAATGAAATGCACCGTTCATGGAGACGGTAAGCCGTATATACGCATGAATGCTACTTTCATTTCTATATCATACATTAATGGAAAGAAATAATAATGATATAGAGGTATATTATAATTCCTGTATAACATAATAAATAATAACTTTAAATCCATCCTTTATACATCCCACATATGGCATTAACGAATCACATCACTTTGAGGGGGCGGTAGTCCGCACTTCCTAAAATGAAATTATCGTGCTTACCCATAATGGAAACCATAAAGGTATGACATAAATGAAAAATACAGAAGATTAAGTAAAACCTAAACATATTATTAATCATATATAAATATAGTGACATCTTAATGGCCACCTTTGAAGGTGTTATATTAGTGTTGAACAATCATCATTTCGTGAGGCATAAATTCACCATCCACAGAAACAATATGTTCTTTTACCATTAGATGAAGGTGTGTGTATGTGTAGCTCGAATACATATTATAAAAACATCCTTGTATATTTAAGATACTTGATTTGTTACAAAATAAAGGAATAAAAATAGCTTAGGGGGTTGGAGAAGCAAAATAAAACATAAGAACACAAGAGAAGACACTGCCTTTAAATCGGGTAACTCCTTTTGATTTGAGCTCAAAGGCTTCCTTGGGAAGACTTCTTCCCAAAGTGAGGCTTCTAGGAGTAATATAGGGATTTTGATAGACAAAATGGGCAGGGGTTGGCCTATCCAATGGCTTTGGAAGTGTGGGTATGGTGGTAGAGGTGGGGGCCTTTTATAAGAGGAGAGTAGGGGTACTCTTGGAAAGTAAGGAAATGTTACTTTATTTTAGAATGATTTTTGGATTTAAATGGTCCCACATTGATGTGTTTCGAAGATAAAGTGATAAGGGTTCAAAATCCTCCCATACAATAGGTTTTGTACATGTTTAGGTCTTATATTTTACATTATCTTTCCATTTTATTTAAATCCCTAAATAATGAGGTAATCGCTGCATCATCATGGTGTCATAAATAATTTAATTTATTTAATGACTAAAAATTATAAAACAAATACTATGATTTAGGAAATCTTTTTAGATTTCCAATTAATATTTATAGTCAAAACGCGGACTTGTATAACCCCATGTAAAAATTGTTTTAGAAAAACAACTCATGTTTGTGACATTTTTATTTTAACATTAAATAAAAAGATATTAATGTCATTTTCCAACTAAATTGGCTCCATGGGGTCCCCATGTTGACCCATGTATTTTCTTGGTCTTCCATTACACATCCAATAAGGTTAGTACATGTTTCAAGTTCATTTCATATTATTAAAACATTATTTTTACCTTAAACTACACTAATTACCTCTAATCGCGATTAAAAACTTAAAAGTTACTATTCACCAAAAAATTATTTTAATCCCATTGAACCACATTTTACTTCTTAATGAAAACCATGTATGTCGGATTTTTGAAATTCAAAACACAGAAGCAGTAAAATTTCATTCAAACGAAAAATCAGTTTTTATAAGTACCACTTAGTGGTTTCACTATTCATCAAAAACTGATGTTTTTCAAAAAAATACAAAAATTTCACCATAAGCTATATTTGATATTCCGAATTCAAAAATGAAGCCTATTTTAAAAAATTAAAAACATATAAGTTGCATTAATTAATTTAATAATTAATTCCCACTGTCAGAGCAAATATCGTGTTTTTATGAAACAATAAGTATCAAAAGATTGACACTAGTTTAAGTCTGATTTCAAAGTGAAATTAATTCCAACGACCACTATTGGATTTAATGGTAAAAATATATTCTAATTTAACTTTAAAACCAATTCATATGATAATCTAATCATATAAATAAATTAGATTAAAAAGAGGTTTTGAATTAAAATACAACATTTTTCACTGTTCACTAAAAAATGAACTTTATCGGAAAAATACTAAAAATTTACACAAAGTAAATTTTGATGTCCCAATTCTAAAGAATAGTTTTATTTGGTCCAATAGAATTTATAATAGTAAACAAAACTATATTTAATGATGGTTCGCCATCAAAAGGCGATAAGCGAACCTTTAGTGAAAACTAGGCCATATATGCCTAAAATTGAATTCATTCCGTATTTTAAGCCTTTATCATTTATTAGATAAAAGTAAAAACATTTAAAAAACATATATAATCATATTTTAGTTATTTCTATCCATTCCCTCCCATACAATGACTATGTGTTAACTACCATTTAAAATAATATTATTTTATTACTAGTGTGCAATGTAAGATTTCAATGAAACTCTTTGTTTCATATCAGGTATGCTATCGAACATAGAAACCCCTTTAAAGTAAAATTAATATTTAATTCGTAAATATTAATAAATATGAAAATGTTTTATTCATTATTTACCTAGGATGCTACAATAAATTTTTGAAAATTCATCACGAATCCTTTATGAGTTTCTATATTTTATTTAAGATCAATTATGAAATGTTTTTATGAAATGTGTGGGAATAGAAAGCGATTTATTTGGTATGAAATTTTTTATTTTGAGTCCAAATTTTATTTTGATAAAATAACAATTATATATGTATTTTTGGAGTAATGATTTTATTATTTCTTTTATATATCCATTAATTATATTTTTTGTGCTCATCACACATTTTAAAAATATTTTTCATTGGGCTTTAATGATTATTATGAAAAAGGAAGAGGGATGTATCAAATTTGTGAATATATTTCATGAAAAAAACATGTTTTATTTTAATAGGGTTTTCATTGTTGGAAAAAATTGATACTGTGTATAAGTATCCACTTGTAATGTATGGGTTTAATATTTAAGAGATTTTCATATGGCTATAAAACTTTATACCTAAAATATCATTGAAAAAAAGTTATTTCTAGTTCTAAAATAACTATAATATTTATAGTTTAAGGTCAAGTCTTTATAGTTGGTATAAAAACAAGATTTAGATAACATTGGAGATTAGGATGATGTCATGTGAGGTTATTTTAATAGAAATCGATACCATCATGGGTATATAATTTTATTATTGATAATAATATAAATTACATACAAATACCTTTTGAGAATTTATGTTATGAATTTTTGAGGTTACTAATAATATTTTAGGAGACATATTTTTTAAAGTAATTATAAGTTATTACTTTCTAGAATGCAAAATGAAAAGTATGAGATATCTTTCGAGGTTTATGAATTTACTTAATGTTGAATATATTAAGGTGATTTTTTGTAATTTTTCATATTTTTTAGAATTTTATAATAATTATATAGTTTTAGAAAAAGAAAACTCATAGACCGTGTGACAACTTTTTGGGTCTGGAATGGCTGTGAGATTTGAACCCACAACCGAATAAAAACATGGGTGTATTGGCTACCGCTATCCTACATGATACACTAGTTAGTATGAATTTTCCTTTTAAGTTCGAGGATTTTTTGGATGTAGAATAAGTTGATTTTTGGAACATATGTATTGTCTTATAGAATACCAGGGGATTAAAAATTTATTTTGTAATTTAGTGATTAATTTTATTTTAGAAGAATGTCATTGTATATTTGGGAATCATTACAGGAGAAATGAAAATAGAATTCTATGAGATTTTAGTTGAGGAATAATTGTTGAATTATATTTTTTTGGCTTTATAATCTATGTAAATGATTATAATATCATGGAGATTACATGATTCAGGTATATAATTTTTAGTATGAGTTTAATACCTATCATTTAGAAATAAATATTAAAATCCATCTTGGAAGATTATGTGATCAAATCGTCCATCATTTTTTGATTCAATTTTAGTATTGACTATTTTGAGGAATCTTAATCATAGTTTTTATGAATGATCTTTGTTTAAATATGGTTTATTAAGGTAAAAGTTTAGATATTCAAGATTCTGTATTATTATTTAATCGTTTATTATTTTTGTGGAATTATCATATATTATCCTAAGCATTTTGGTTTTTTTGAATGCCTAAACAAATCAGTAATATATTTTCATACTTTTATGGTTTTATTGATCCATATAAATATATTCAAAAGCTTTATGCATGAGAAATTATTCTCAAATACTAATCATTTGGAGAAAAAATGATATTATGGTGGAAATTTATTAAAGGATGAACCTTTAATTATAAAGTAAGTATATTTACAGATGTTATTAGATATGCAAGTAAATTAATTTTTCAAATATATGAAAATGATCTTGAAACAAATATTTTATCCGTTTAATTCTTGTATTGGAAAATCAATGATCTTTTAATCCATCATAGATCAATGGTTTTGTGATTATTCACATTCTCATGACCATGTTATCTATCACTCTATACCAGTAATTGGGTATTAAATTTTCTCTTCCATTTTTAGGTTTTTCTACATGGAATCATAGTTATGTGTTATTCCATATGACCTTTGTACCTCCCTTCCTTTCTTTTAAAGTATATGTTTTATTAATCCCTTTTCGATGTGGGATTTCAAAAAAGGTATTTTGAAAAGTAAAACCTTTGTTACAGTGTCAGAATTAAAATTTATGTGGATCTCATTTTTAAAAAGGTTGTTGGGGGATGTCATATTCTGATATTTTAAAAGTAAATTCTATTTTTTATAGTATACATGATATGCAACATCGAGTTTAAACGGATAGCTAAATATTGTTATTATGTGACTGTTATTACCCAACCCTTAAATTGGTAGTAATGAATAGTATTAAATGTGTTATGGAATATAGAATTGTACCTATCATTAATAATGTATTAATTAATAATTAGAAAATTAAGCACTTAATTTTTGTAAAGTCATTTTATTCTTAAAATAAACATTCTTCAAGAATGTTTTTGTTGCTTTTGTAAGAGGAAAATATAAATAATTTCAAGAAATTTTAGAAACAATATTTAATTAAATAAAAATTATTTTTAAATCATAATATCAAAATTATCTTATAGTGAAATTTTGATAATTTTCTGAAAATAGTTTAATCAATGAATAATGAAAAATTTTGATTTTTATTGTAATTTATTTTCTATTTTCAAGTATTTACAAATAGAAATTATATTTTAGATTAGTTTTAAAATTGAATTTGTACCTTTTAAATTAAAATATCCAATTATGGCTATGTGAAAGGGATTTTATAATTGAATTTAGTATGAAAACATTTTATGTTTTAAAAAGGCATTTTGTTTTTCAAAATACTGTTTTTCGTTGCACTTTTTCTATTTAGTTTCAATTTAAATACTGAAACATTGTTTTTTGAATTTTGAAAAATTGATTATATATTTTGAATAATGAGGTTAAAATTTAGTAAATAGGTCACTTGTTTTTAGATAATATGAATAATCCTAAGAAAAATTTACTACCATATTAAAGGATAAATCGAATAAATAAGAGTAAAATTAAAATAAGTTGGACTAGAAAATAAACATAAATATTTTCTCAATATTACTGTATGCATAATATTCATCCATAATCATCAAAAGTTTGTTTATACTACCATTTATGTCCACGTATGTTATATTAATACCTTTATAATATTTTATTTAAAGAAAAGTCAAACATGTCACACTCTTGATCAAATAAGTATAATATTTTTATTATGGTGTTATCCAGAAGATATATTAATCTAAAAATATTATTTTGAAATATAATATATTTTCCTTCAACATGGTTATTTATTTTTAATTTTTACTAAGTAAATAATGACATTAACATTTTACGGAACACTAATGTACTAATTATTTAATTAATGGATAAATAAAATAAAATAAATAAATGATATTAACAATATTAAAATAAATATAATATGAGATAATTAATGTGATAAAATAATTGAATATATTAATTTAACATTATAGGTATTTATTAAAATATTTTTTTAAGTTAACTTATTGTATTAATATTTTTAAAAGTCAAAGTAATGAATAATGTTAAAATTTATATTAATGATATTTTAAAATAAATAATTATTTAATAAATGATATAAAATTACTAAAAAATATTATATTTTCCCATGTTATTAGGATAATGTTTAAAATATTAAATTTTATCCAATTATATGTCTTTTGTAATTTTATCCTAACAATATTGACCCTCAACGAGTAAAAACCAAGGTTGTGTGGATAAGAGTTAAATGGCATAAATAATAGTTAAAACAAAATGATAAGCGTAATAAAGTGACCTAAAATTATACAAAAATTATTTTATGAGATTTTTCAGACTCATAATAATATGAAATTAAAAATAACTCACTTTGGAGAAACTTTGTGTTGAAAATTAATTCATATGAATTCAATATTTTGAGCAATTCCAAGAGTTCCCCTCACCTCTCCTATAAAACGGAACTACATTGTCTCATTTAATTACAAATCAAAACCATTTTTTGGTTCATCCAATATATTCCCAAATAGCTTCCTAGAATATACTAAATCGTTATAGAGTCCTTATTTTAGGCATAACACTATCCTTAGAGGTCTAAAGGTGTTAAAAAAGGAGGTTTTCTTAAGAAGATGTATCATTTTTAATCAAGTGTTTCTATTTTATTTCTTCTTTAAAATCCTGAAAATCATATTCAAACATGGTAAAATAATATATAAATTACACTGCATATTCTAATATGTTATTATATGAGTGGAATGACCAATTAAAATATCCACTTCCATCCAATGGGAAAAGAATTCATCATTCGTGTGTACGGTAGATTACCGCATTACGAACTGATGTAATTAATTTTCCATAACCATATCTCTTGGATGGTTATAATGATAGAATTAATTTTTATATATTATATTAATGAAATATTTATCATAATTTAATAATAAAATATCCCTTAAACTTATTCGTTTCTAGGAACTGAAAAATGATAATGTCGTTCATGTGTATGTGTGGACCACCAGCTTTATGAAGTGATGTGATTTTTTTTTCATCCCCATATCACATGATTGATATATATAAATTAATTTAAATAAATATATTATATATATTATATTATTATAATTATGAAAATATAAAATAATACTTACCTTATTTCCATAATGGTTGTTAAAAAGTGGAAAATGATACTCATGAGTACCTATGACCTACCGTCTCCATCATTGTAACATAGTTCGTTTTTCATAACCATATTTAATGGTTTGATTTTGAAGTATAATTTAAGTATAAAAATTATAATTATTTCATAAATATTATTCTAGACATTTTTTAATGATTAACTCTTTGACCATAGTCGACTTACCAAATCCATTTTAGACTTATGAATCGAATATCATCGAAATGATCGATGAGAACGTAAATGATTAAGTAAATGTATATAACATGATAAAAAGTGATATTAAATTAATAATAAGAATGCATATTTTACTTAATTAAGTATAAATTAATCTAGGTTTATTATTTATGATGATAGATAATGTACGTGACAAGTTGGACTCCCGATAAGGTACTCTTTAACTAAATAACCACATTTTAAAGGTTTTAATGAATTATTTTCTAAATATTTATCATTCATGTATGTGTTTTTAAAATTATTTTAGTGAATTTATTTATATTATAATGAATTTTGTAAAAATTAATGTTTTTTAATTTCTCTCAACTGTTTTAAAAAATGAATCCTTTTAATTTTTTATTTAAAATATTTTCTTTTTAAAAAATTCTATTTAAAGTTCCTCTATAGTTTTCATGGAAAAATTTAAAAAGGAATGTTTTCTATAAGGAATAAGAATATTTTCCCTTTTAATTTTTCCATAATGTTATTAATCTTCATATATATGTTTATTAGTATATTTCTAAATAAAAAGGGTCCATCTATAAGTGCACATTTTCTAAAAAGAAAAGTCATTTTCTTATGAGTATGGATGATTACATTATAAACCGAGGGTAAATTATCCCATTATATCTCTCCAATACATTGGGTAAAGAGAGAGGGTCAATCGATTTGGTTTCTACTAAGAAATTATTGTAATATATTGTGATGATTATTCCATATGTAACTATAATAGTTAATCCATGTGTAGCCTACAGTGATAAAAAATATGTAAAAGTGATTTTAAAATGATTCAAAAAGTTACTGTTATGATTTAAGTGTACTTTATATATATTTTATTAGAACAGATGATTTCATAAGGCATGCTATTGTTCTTATGTTTTATGGGTGAAATTTATAACACTATGAAAATTATTCATGAAAAAGTTATAAGTTTTTATATTTCATTTATGTTCTATTAAAAAATGTATTTTATGAAATTAGTATTTAGAGAATGTTCTTTTTTAGGGATCAAAATATTTATTTTGAGGCCAAATTTATTTTTAAAAAGGAATCTTTATATAATTATTGAAGGACTAATGATTTTATTATTTCATTTTTATATCCCTTAACAAGACATTTATGCTTATACCATGTTTTTGTAATATTTTTTATAGGGTTTTAAGGATGATTAGGGACATAGATGAGCTCAAGATCAAATTTGAGAATATATGCCATGAAATAAAAACATGTTTTTTAAAGGGTTTCCATTGTTGGGATAAATGGATACTGAGTATAAGTGTCCACCTGTAATGTGTGGGTTAATTATGTAAGAATTTTCTCATAATTCTAAAATACTCTAAATCTAAATTATCATTGGTATGATAAAGTTATTTCTAATTTTAAAATAAATAGAATTTGTATTGTTTAATGTTGGGACATTATATAAATACTAATATAAGATGAGTCCTATTAGATAATTTGAACCGATTTATTATTAATATTAAATCCAATATATGAAATAATAATTAAAATTATGTATAAAATTAATTTTAACACAAGCACATGTAATGGAAAAAACCCATTTAACCTTAACCGTAGTAATTATTTTTACTATATTTACAATTCAATATAACCCAGAATTAAGTTGAAAACATTACCTAATTTTAATAATTGTTATAAAAAATTCTCAATCTATTTTATCAAATTATATTCATATAAGTATAATAATATAATATAAAATTAAACATGAAAAACATGTTGAATTTGTTTTTCCAGAAATTCATTTTTCAAGCATAAGACTGTCTTATATTATCTATATGAAATCTAATCATCATTAGATATATTTAAATTAATATATATATATATATAATTTATAAATTATATATAAATATTTTCTTAATATTTTTTATCTTAATAAATTAAAATGGAGGAACATTATCCAATTGAAAACAGTTTTCAGATAAATGTGTTTATGCCTAAAAATAAACATTTACCAAAATCCATTATAAAAAAGATGAAAATGTAGTTAATTATAAAAAAAATAACTAAATAATTATTATTTTTCTTTGAAATAAAAATTTATATAATAATTCTACTTTATATTTAATTAATTTATTAAAAATAAATGGTAGGTTTACAAAAAGTAATTATTTTTACTATTCACTGAAAAATCACTCTTTTTTAAAGAAATTACAAAATTTCAACATATGATAATCTTGATATGATGATTTATAAAATTATTTTAATTTTATAAACTACATTTTTCAAACAGTGAATGAAACACCCCTAGATTTTGTGAATTATTATTTTTTGAATTTTATCTTTTTTATATTTTTTATTTCACTTGACACTGGAAATAGTAATTATATATAAATATATATATTCAAACACTAAGTCAAAAATTAATTTCACGCGGCACCAAATTTTCTTGCACTACACATAATACTGACCAATCATTTTCTTCACACAATACTGTTATGGCTTGCGCTATCCACGACATATACTTAGCGAACGTTACATGAAACACATATGTTTATACAAAACATTATTTTATTGTTATAATTATTTAAATGATATAATTATAACCTAGAAATTAAACATAGTTATATTATAATTAATTAATAATTTTAAAATATTATTTATAATTGTTTTATATAGATAAAACATATTGATAATTAATGATATGATTTTTGGTAATGTCCTTTTATGTTTAAGAAGACCATTATCTCAAATGAACCAATTTAAATAATAAAATTAATTTTATACACATTTATAAATTTAGTTTGACAAAATAATCTTCATTTTTGAATTTAAAATTTAAAATTTATTTTAGGGTGATGTTTTAGGATTTTTCTGAGAAACATCATTTTTCTATGAAGAGTGAAAATTACTATATTTTAGTTAAAAATGAAATTTTTTGTTTATATAATTATTAATGATAAATTATATTTTAAATTTGTTTTAAAGTATAATTATATTAATAATAAATATATTAATACAATTTAGGTCCTTAGAATCAATTTCACTTTGAAATTGAATATAAAAAATTAATAATCTTTTGAACATCTTTCTACTTCCAAAACATGTTATTTCATCCCATTGGCAGGGCGAGCAATAATATTAATTTTTACATTTATGTGAATTGAATTAACAAAAATAAACCATTTTTGTAAGTATAATATTTAGTTTCTAATAAGATAAATTTAATTTTTTTTTCTAAATAGATTATTAAAAGTTATTAAAATTAATCACATCGGTTAATGTCAAATTAAGCTTAATAATGGACTAAGCCTTAATAATAGGGGACCAAATGATTTATAAACATGTCCAAAACCCATTTTATGTACATAGTTAATCCATAAACCTTAATATATCGATTTATTTTGGGGTTTTATTACTTTTTTTATGTAAAATCATCTGTATACTTAACTTGTTTTGAAAAATTTAAAGTGAGTACTTTTCATTCCTTATAAAAGGCCACCACCTATGGAACATCCTCACATCTTTAAAACATCTTAGGTTCATCCATGATTTTAAAATAAACTTCCCAACATCCCTACATTCCTCCTACAATCCTTAACTTGGGAAAAGGAAATCCATGGAAGCCTTTCAGAACAAACCAAATGGAGTTACCCGAGTAAGAGGTCGCATTTTCTCTGAAGTCCTTTATTTCATTTTTCTTCTCCACCCCCTAAATTCTCTTAATTCCATGAGTTTATAACAAAAACAGAATACTAAATATAATATTAGGTTTTTATGATAATTTTTTGACATACACTTACTCACACCTCCATCTAATGGGTAACGAACATACTATTTATGTGTATTGCGAACTACCTCCTCACTAAATGGCGATTGTTCAATTTTTCTTACCGCCTATCAGGGTGGAATTTATGATGGAAAATATACTTATATATTTTATATAATATATTTATTATAATATAATTTTTTTATTCCTTTTACAATACATATATTTTTACTTTCTATTTAGTATTAATACAATAATTTTACTTGAGGAAGTGTTGACTACCACCCCATCAAAGAGATAAGATTCGTTCATACACTACATGGAATTTATTGACTGAAATGTACTTTTTTTATTAACTTCTAGGAAATGGTCTAGTACCTCAATGATAAAGAGCCCTCAAGGAGGGAGAAAATATTGTAAGCCATGTGAATATTTTTGAGCAGAGACCTGACACTCCCGCAGAAGAGACCACAAACCGTCAAAAAATGATTTGTCCCTCTCCAAAGCATCTATGGCTTGCCATAGTGTCTATAAAATAATATACTCCCTCCATGTATGATGAATGATGTGTCCCAAAGAAATTACCTTGTTACACCTTCTGATAATCTAAATCAGGTCCCATGGAATCTCATGCCTTCCTTGTACCATCTTCACCATAATTTTCGAGTTTGACTCAACTTCAGACACCTAGAGACCACCTTCCCTACAAACATGGAGACCAGTAAGCAGTGCCAAAGCTTCCACCCCCATGGATGAGCCAGAGACATATAAGAATATGAAATCTGCAATAACATAACTTCTTGCTTCACACAGGACCCCTCTACCTCTCATGAATCCATTTCTAAAAGAACCATCCATGTTGAGTTTCACCCCACTAGAAGGGGGAATCCAACCGACACATTTTCCTCTCGATCCTCCAAGTGAAATAGGTATACTGAGGATGTTAGAAACCAGGGCTGATTGCTGACTCCCTTTTTGCAATGAGATCAGATCGGTGATTATATACCTTGACCTCATAAAGAGAAATGAAGCCGAAACACGAGAAACCAACCATGCCCAATTCCTGGACTCCCAAATTATCCAATAGATGGAAGCTAGGATGATGGCTCAGACTTTACATTCCATGACCTTTTTCTCCATAACCAAAATCCATGAGTTCATGAGTCTATGAAAGGGAGGATTCTAAAGATAGATCCTGATCAGTGGGGAATAGAGCGACCAAAATTCAACATCCTAGTCACTCTGAGAAAATAAATGGTAAGTGGATTACCTCCTTGAGGACGCACAATAGAAGAAAAGTGAAGATAAATGAATACATCCACTCTATATATTTTCATCCATATGTGAATCCTTATCCTTGATGTGCCAAAAAGGATGATAATTTTTTTGGGGATCTATTTACACCAGTAATTTACAGCCCCCTCCTCTGAACTGACCCTTGCATGTCTGCTTCTTCTAAAATTCTAGGTGGAGAGGATGCTCAGACTCGAACCCGTGTAACAGAATCTATCCACCTCCTCATCCAAGATGATACTGCAAAACACTTCCTTCTGTTCCTTATTAAATACTACCTCAATAAATTAAGGATAATTGCCTACATCTTTAAAGGAGATATTGGGTGTAGGGCAGTTTGGGAATCTGAGACTTTCCCCCATACAGTTTTCTTTCCAAAAACTAATGTATCATCATCCTATGATCCACCGAATTGATTCAGAGAGCTATTCCATGCATTCGATCATGTACCTCACCAATCCAGTCTGGCCAGCTCTTTAGGTTCCTCCATAATTCTATTGATCGTAGTATCTACCCCTGAAGAAATAAGACCACATCGATTTCCCCGTTATGATGTCCTATGAACGTCTTGCTTGTATTCCTTGCATTCTTTACATAAAATCACATAATCTCACACCACCCTCCTCCACTGGTCGTGCCATAAAGTACCTAGATTACCAATGGTAGAAACCATTCTAATTGGTGTCCCACATGAAAGTAGACATCACCTTCTCCATCCTTACAATAGTGCTCTTCAGTGGTTTGATAATCGCCACAATATGCAACGAAATGGAAGTGAGAACACTATTAATAAGCATGACATGTCCCTCAAAGGATAGAAATTTATTTTTCCAGTTCAGTATTCTTCCCAGAATCTGATTCGTGATATATTCAAAAAAACCTTTGTTTAACACGTCTAGGAGAGAGTGGGGCCCCAAGATTAATCAAATGAAGTTGTCTCCTCTGGAAACCCAGGATCTCTAGAATATCTCTACTGCATCTTCTCGGGCACCAGATGAAGAGGAATACATGATGATTCCCTATATTAATATTATTCACACTCAAAATATAGTAAAACAAGAGAATACACATGATTTTTATAAAGGATCTTCGTCTACCATTCGTAAAAATCAGAATGTCATTTACAAACATCAAGTGCGAGATTGACTCCCTTCATTTCCTTTTGAAGAAAGGTTCAAGTTTCCCATTTATCATGCCCATATGATGATTCTAAGAGAGGGAGTCTTGTGCCAAAATAAAGAGAGAAGAGGATAAAGGGTCACCTTTCCGAACACCCCGCATAGATTTTAAGAAGCCAAAACCCTCTCCATTAGGAGATATAGAATGCCATGGGGATGCATAACATCGAAAAAAAGTTCGTAATACCATTCCGAGAATCCAAATTTATGCATCAACTGGATGATAAAACTCTATTACATGTTGTCATATGTTTTTTCCATATCTACTTGGATGATGACATTAGACCGAACCACCTTCATATTAATATCATTTGCAAGTTCAATAGAAAATTTGACTGCCCCCTGTATTCTTCTGCTTTTTATAAACCCACGTTGCTCAACTAAAAAAAATCTCATATTGATCCCACCAATCCTCCTTGAAATCAAACATTCCAGAATTTTATAGGACACATTACAATGGAAAACTGTCCTGAACTTCCCAATATAAGTGGCGTCTTTTACCTTTGGAATGAGTACCACCCTAGAAGCACTCATTGATCTGCTTCATTCACCACCCCGAAACAAAATCATGCATGGACTCCACCAAATTAATTTTCACCACCTACCATGAAGCCACATAGAATTCACTAGGGAAACAATCCGGGCCAGGTACGCTACCGTGGGGCATAGCCAGAACTGAACCATTAATCTCTTATTCATCTGGAAAGGCTAACATAATCTCATTGTCAGAGTTTCTCACCATCCCTAGGATATAATTCCAGAACACCTCTACCCCTTCAGGTCCTTGATTATCCTCATAGCTTGTACTCACTGTCCCGGTTAGGAGACTTTCAAAGTGTTCTAATGCCAGGTGGCCCGCAGCCCCCACATCCGACGTGTAGATGCCATTACCTAAAAAAAGTTGAATCTTGTGTTTCTCTTCTCCTCCAGGAAGGAAAGTAAATAGGCATTGATTATATCTCCCTATTTCAGCATTCTTACGCGAGATCTCGACTTGTAATATTTCTCAATCTCAAGAAGCTTCTCAGTGAGAAAAACACATTTGTCACAGATTAATGTGAACTTGTTCTCATCTAATGAAATTTGAAATTATTCCTCTGGGTTCCCAATATCTATCTGCATGTTTTCCACTCCTGAACCATCGATGGATCAATTCAAAATCCATTCATGAATATCCTTTTTGAGTCTTTTAATACTATTCTTAAGACCATGCCATGCCCTTCCACCTACCTCACCTTCCTACGAGTTTCTAACCATTGACATGAAATCACTCTCCTAGTGCCATTAAACAGAGTACTAAAAAGCCCCATGACCCGAAACTTCCTTACGGAAGTCCAAATGTAGTGGAGAATTGTAGAATAATGTACGAAGGAGATGTGTGACCGACATCTTCCCAAAGGAATTGAGGCCTTGATGATTCACAAAACATCTGTCAAGCCGGCTCCATATTCGACTAGCTGTATTAAGGATGGTTTTAGGGGATATAATATATATATATATGACATCATAAATATAATTTAATATTGATATATATAAATAAATATATACATAAACATCTTTTACTTTATTTCTTTTAACATGAAAATTAAACAGAAATAGCGTTCATGCATACGTACGACCAACCGTCTCGATGAACGGTGTATTCCATTTCATACTTATATATACTATATTTTATTATGTTACAAATATTATGGATATAAACATATATTATATTTATATTATAGTTTACATTCTGGAATCATGATTTTAACACCCCATGATTTTATGAGAAGTATTCTTTTTAATTTAGTTGATGTCTTTTATTTTATACTTCACCAAGATTAGCTTGGAAAATACGCAACACCATATTAGCTTTTAGTATATACATCACTATTCTTGGCTTGTGTTGCACACCATTTCATGTTATTTTGAATAAAAATAATTTTACACAACACAAAGTATAGATTTTAATCAATGTATAACTGAACTATATTTTGAATATGTTATACGCAACACCAAAGGAATCTTTTCCTACATACAACCTTGACATGGCTTGCATTATATGTAAGAGTGACCTTCCTCGATTGCATGTGTTGTACGCAATACAGAGTTTCACTAAATGAGATATTATTACAATATTATTATGAAGTAGATGTTAAGAATAGTATTAACTAAATTTTTAATTTTATAACATTACCATTCATCTTACACATTTTCTAGATCATGGTATGAGAAAAAAATAAATGTTTCCGTTAAAATAAGTATTTTTCAAAAAATGTAGTTTTTCCACCTTTTGATGGTGCACCAATTTTAAATCAAATTTTTTAACAAGTTTTTAAGTTCAATTTAACAAAATAAACCACTTCTTGTGAATTAGGATATAAATATTTACGTTGGATAATGTTTTGATATTTTTCTGATAACGTTCATATTTTGATGAATAGTAAAAATACGCTAAATTTTAATTAAAAATAACTTTTTCCCTAAAGATATTTTATATGGTAAAATTATAATATTGAAAGGTTTTAAACTATAAATTGAATATATTTTTACCATTTAATATAATTTATGTCATTATAATTATTTTTACATTTAATTTATAGGTAAAAACATTTCAATCTTTTGCAATGTTTTAAATAAAACCCATTATTTTCGACAAACGAGATTAAATTTAAATTAATTACTACATCTTCTGTGTCTCGAATTTGGAAAAATGGATTCAATATTTGGAATTAGTAGGTCCAAATTATGTTAATATCGTACTTTTTATTTTTTGGCATTATGAATAGTAACAACGGTAAATTTTATTTACTACAGTTAAAGGTAAATCATGAAATTAAGGGTAACAATACTATTATAAAATTACCCTAAAACCTACCAAAATTATATTGGATGCATAAAGGTCGACCCATATCACCTAAGCGTCAGAATAGATTCATTTTCTGGACTTTTCACCTTGAAAATGATATAATTATTATTAAAACCAAAGAAAGTGACAACATATCACTCTCTTATATCTTATAAGTGTAATAATTTTAATTTTGTGATAAACATCATAAAACATAAAAAATAAATTATCTCTAGAAATATAATAAAATTATATACATTATTTCAATTTATTTATAATTTTTATGGATTAAATAATTATCATTAATGATGATAGAATAGTGATGTAGAAATTATTTTATTGATTGAAATATCAAATAAATGGTTCAAAAAATTTTAAAATAAATATTATATGAAATATTTAATGTGATCCACGAATTTTATAGAAAAATATGACCTGTTATTAATATATTAAATATTTTTTTCGAATATATCCTCGGTGTGGATTTTATTTAAATTAAAATAAATGAATACTGTCAGAATTGACACTATTGTTATTTTATTAAAAATAACATATTATTAAATTTTTTAAAAATTACAAAAATGTTTAAAAATTATATATTGAAATTTATATCGTATAAAATTTCATAACATATCCAATTATGGGAAATTCAAAACACATAAGTAATTATTTATAACAATTTAAAATTTAAAATATTGTCACCACAAATAAAATTAAATAGATTAAATATGAATAAACCAAGTTTATAAGGTTTAAAATAAATTCCCAACATGTCTAAATTTTTTTGGTTGATTATATTACGACCTTATCTCATATCATCTTTCAATTGAGTCATTTTTGGAGGGTTTTGAGTGGATTTTGAATTTATTATAAATTAATATTTTTGAGGTTTCCAAAAGTGCCCCTCTCGTCCCTTATAAAAGGGAACCTCCTCCCTCTCCTCTTCACAAACTTTTTAGCATTCAATCTCATCCAATCCCTATCCATTTATTTTCTCCATGTAACTAGAATCATACTAGAGGTCCTGATCTTCTTCAAAAGACCAACTTTAATGCCCTAATAGGAGGTCAAGAAGAGGCACTTCGAGGAAGAGGTAATATCCTTTACATATTCTTTCAAATTTATTTATTCTTATAATTAATCTTATTTATTTGTTTCATTATAAAGTAATAAAATCAGTATTACTAATATACTGATATTTTATTATAAATATGAAACAACCCTATTTCACCTTCTATCCATCCTACGAACAACGAAATCACCACGCTGTGGAGTAATCTGTTTTTCCAACACCACCTTACATGGAAGGGTATAATGATGGAAATAATACCTTTATATGATTATTATAACATAATGATAATTATGAGATATTATATCATCCACTATAATTCCATTCCAAAATTACGAGAACGATATCATCGCTCGTGCGTACGTACAGATTACCGTCTCCACAATGCGATGAGATTCAATCTCCATGTTAACCATTCAAAAATGATTATAAAGTATATATAATGAATATTAATGAAATATATGACAAAATAGTGCTACTGTTTTTATGTGTGTGTATATATATATATGTCATCCACTTACTTTCATTCAAGTAAATAAGGAAAGGAAAACCCCATTCATGCGTACGTATAACCTATCGTCTCCATGAATGGTGTATTTCATCTATCTATCTATTATATATATATAGAATATATATGATATATAAATAATTATTTACATTCAGTAAGTAAGAAAATAATTATATAAGTAATAATGTCAATAACAACTAGTCCAAACACGTACGATACATGAAATGATTATTACCCAAAACATTGCTTCAGCATGGAATTGAAAAATGAACGTGTAATATAAATCCGTAAGTGAATCATATATGATATCATAAAAATAACTATTATTCTTTCATAAGTCAATGAAATTATTTAAATCATTATACAGGAGGTTTAGACACATATGGAAGAAATTGGACATAAGGTCAGGGATAATTATTCCAATCTTGTTCTTATCCGAGATTGTTTATTCGTAAGTATTTACTGGGGTTATGTTTATCATCCATGTCCATGTTTCATCAAAATGATTTTATAAAATTTTTACTATTCTTCCATGTATGTTTAAAGTCATTTTTACCCTTTTTTGACTTTTACCACATGGTATGGAAGGAATCTTTCTTTTCATTACCATATGAGGTACTTTTTGACTTTTCTGGAAAAAGTACAAGAAGACCGTTTTTAGCTAATACGGAATGAATGAATTTTTACGATTTCATAATGCCTTATTTTCATGAAGCTTCCTCTACAATATTTCATGATTATTTTCCAAAAAATTATTTTCTTTTAAAATTGTGTGGTATTTTTGTGAAAAGAAAATGATTTTGAAAAAGAAAGGATATTTTACTCAAGAATTCATTTGAAGTGTTTTATCAAAACTATTTTCCATCTAAGATTACATTATTTAGAATGTTTATGTTTCAAGTATAATGTCTATATTGTTTACATGGTTTGATTTTTCTTTTGATGAAATGACATCCATTTTTTTTATATGGATTATGTTATGACGGGATGATGTTTATGAAACCAATTTTATTCATTGGGTTATGATGAATGATTTATGATTGTTTTGTGGAACAAATAAGAATGTTGTCAATATGAAATGGGTGTGACCTATATATCCCTAAAATACATTCGGTAAAGATTTATATCACATGAGATAGACAAATTTGGAACGAAAAGTGAATCTGGCTCAGTAATACAGGGCTAGAACGACATGTAAACTCGGTTCAGTAATGGAATTTGTCCACTATGATGGTTTTGGAAGCAATGCCTTGGCTATGATGGAAATCTTATCATGTGCTTAATGGTTTTCCACAATTACATGTCTTATTCCCATGATATTTTATCATTATTGATGTTCCGTTATGATCTATTCCTTACGTACTGCCAAGATTAATTTCACAAATCAATATTTTGATGTTTAATCTTTATGTTCATGTTTTTAAGTTCAAATGTATATGGCTTGTTTTATTTTACCCATATCTACCTTTACTGAACATTTAAGCTCACCCTTTTTATGTTTTCTTTTCCCCAGGATATAAATAAAGGTTTTAGGTAAGAAAACAAAAGGGGAAGATATTTATGGGAGATGTTGAAGATCTTTCACCATGATTAGATGATTATGTTCCGAGTTTCCAAAGACACTAAACTAATACAGTCTTTTGGCATCTGTTTTTGTCATGTAATAAGTAATCCGTAAAAGTAATGTAATGTCCATGTACGTAAAGCTTTGGGTCGTTATAGTTGGTATAACGCCCCATCCTTATACCTTACTTAATCTTGAGTTATTACAAGATTACACATTGAGGATCTTTTCAGGTTTAGAGTTTTAAAGAATTAGATCATAAATCATGCATTACATTCCACATTAAAACAAGGTGGTTTCATTAAAGACAATATTCACATTTCCCATCAAATGAAACATATTTAAAACAAAACATGGATTATTTCATCACACTTCTTTGACAATATCATCACATCATGTACCTTTCCCTTGACCTGTGAAAAACATTTCAAAAACATGGGATGAGCAAAAAAACTCAGTAAGGTATATAAAAATACGGAATGAAAAAATTAGTCCATGTATACATAAGAATCAATAAAATCATACTTTACTCATAAAACATAAGCACTTTAACATACCTCATAAAATCATGAATAACTCATACAAATCATAAGACATAAAGGTAACTTGAGGCATTCATAACATTATTACGTAGGGAGTAACCCTCATGGTTACGTTTGGAATACCCATCATAGTATATTCCCTAAATCTCTTTGGAGAAACCTTAGTGTTTAACCCATTCGTGTTACCCAATGCATTGGAGATCTATATCGGGCTCACCCGCCCTTAGTTTATCACGGAACCACCCATCTTCATAAATAATGCCCAAGAACCATAACATAATCGTATCACATAAAACATGCATAAAGGAAACATAACATTTCCACATTTCAATCAAAAGATGTCAATACAACACATTGATATAATAAAAAATAATCAAAACCATTTTCAATACCAAAATAAAAGAAATGTAAAACATGGTATTTATTTTTCATTTAAAAAAAGTTATGGCTTGTAGAGGAAGCTGAAACTCAAATAATGGTCATGGCGGCGGAGAAGTCGTTGTCACCGTATACGTACAACAAAAACAATCCCTTTTGTCATTTAGTAAAATGATTCATATAAATAAATTACTTTTAAATAAACTTAAAAGTTAAAGGGGTTTATACACCGTATAAAATAAAGTTGTGTATAAAACAAAATATGCCTCAATGAAAGGAGATCGAGACGAAGTCCCTTACCTCGTGTCCGACTTGACTCGACCGTTCTTTAATCTCCTAAATAATAAAAATGAGTTAATTTCTACTTTCTGAAGAACCCTTTTCAAGTTCATTATTCCTTTTCTATCACTTATTACCAAGTTATGAGCACTATTTAATTTTTTAAGTTAATAACGGTCACTTTGTCGATCATTGGTACTTGAGTCAAAAATGGACTTCTAATAATTACATGTTGTTCATGTGGTCAAAGGTTAATTATATCCAGAATTATATTCATGATTTGGATATCATATATAACATATATATCCAGTATATACATGCATTTATAACATTTAGAGGTATGAAATGAAATGCACCGTTCATGGAGACGGTAAGTCGTACGTACGCATGAATGATACTTTCATTTGTATTTCATATTTAATGGAATTAAAACATAATGATACATAGTAGTATTATAATTCCAGTATGGTATCATATATAATATCATTAAATATATCCTTTATATGTACCACATATGGTATTAATGAATCAAATCACTTTGAGGGGGCAGTAGTCCGCTCTTCCCAAAAATGAAATTATCGCGTTTATCTGTAATGGAAACCATAAAGGTATGACATAAATGAAAAATACAGAAGAATAAGGAAAAAATAAACATATTATATGTCATATATAAATATACTGAAATCATAATGGATTACTTTAATGGTGTTAAAAGAAAATTGAACAATCGTCGTTTTGTGATGCAGAAATTCACCATCCACAGAAACAGTATGTTCTTTAACCATTAGATGAAGGTGTGTGTAAGTGTAGCTCGAATACTTCACATAACAACATCCTAGTATATTTAAGATACTGGTTTTGTTACAAAATATAGGAATAAAAAGAGTTTAGGGGGTTGTAGAAGCAAAATAAATCAAAAGAACATTAGAGAGGACTTTACCTTTAAATCGGGTAACTCATCTTGGATTGAACCAAAAGGGTTTCTTGAAGAGCTTCCTGCCTAATGTAAGGCTTATATGATTACGATAATGATGTAGAAAGATAAAAGTATCATATCTTGGCCGAACAAAAGGCTTGAGAGGTGTGAGTAAGGTGGTAGAGGTGGGGGCCTTTTATAAGAGGGAGGTGGGGCACTCTTGGAAAGTCAAGAAATGTTACATTATATTAAAATTAGTTTCGGATTTGGAAGGTCCAAAATTTATATATTTCAAGGATAAGGTGATAAGGGTTCGAAATATACTCAAAAAATATGTTTTTTTACAAGTTTAAGTCTTATATTTTACATTATCTTTTCATTTTATTTAAATCGTTTAATAATGATGTAATCGCTGTATCATCCTGGTGTCATAAAAAATTTAATTTATTTAATGTCTAAAAATTATAATAAAACTACTTTGATATAGGAAATCTGTTTAGATTTCTAATGAATATTTATAGTCTAATAGATCATCTATTAAGACAAAATTAAAATTGTTTTACCTGGATGATACATACCTTGGTTATACATTCCTTTTAAAAAACATAAGTTGATAAAGTGTCACTATCACCCAAAAGTGATTCCATGGGGTCCCAAATTTTGGCACAAGGCATCCCATGGTCGGACATGACACAACCAGTAGCATTAGGAAACAATTTTGGGTAATTTGTTATTATTATGATTTTATTTTATTGCCCTTAACTACCCGATTACTAATTAATCATGATAATTATAGATAATTACCGTCGTTACTCTTCATAATGTCCAAAAACAAAATAGTTTTAATTAGATAATTTGGAAATACTGATTCCGAATCTGGGATCCATTTTACCAAATTATAAACCCATAAATTTCAATAATTAATTTAAAAATAATTCTCGTTGTCAATACAAATAGCGGGTTTTTTTGAAACAATATCTATGAAAAGTTTGGCACTTGTTTATGACAAATTCCAAAGTGAAATTAATTCTAATGACCACCATTGTATTAAATAGTACAAATATATTCTAATTACACTTTAAAGCCAATTATAAAGATAATCTAACCATATAATTAAATTATATGAAAAACCAGTTTTGAAGTAAAATGCAGTATTTTTCACTATTCAATAAAAAATGAACATTGTCTGAAAAATACCAAACATTTATCCAAAGTAAATTTCAATTTCCGAATCCTAATGAATCAGTTTATTTTGAAAAATAGAGCTTATAAAATTGTCAAAATTTTGATTTTAAAATGGTTTTCCATCAAAATGCGGTAAAAATATCTTTTAAAAATATTAGAGAATTATATGCTTAAGATTGGATTTTTTTCTCATTTTAAGCTTTCAAAACCCTATCTAATTCATAAATAGACATAGATAAGAAAATATATTATTCATTACTTACTTGGGATGTTACAGTTGGTATTAAAGCAAAGGTTTAGTTAACCTTTGGAAACTAGGATGTGAAAACTTTAGTGAGATCCCTAGAGATATTTATAAGGCATGTCTAGGGATGTCCATAAGGTTAGTATAACTATAGGTTAAAGTCCTAGAATTATGTTTATGATAATTAATAACTTAGGGTGAACCTAAGGTTACATGGATTAAAGAATGTGTGATAAGTTAGACATCCCATAAGTGAATTTTTATGATTATGTGGTTCCTCATTATTTTAACTATTTCATACACCATGGTTTTTGGTTTTAGTCAATGGAGGGAACCAGAAGGAATTGGGTCAACATTGAATCCAATGGACAAAATGGTGAATATGAGCAACGAAATTGCGTAATTCCTAGAAAGAAAGATATTGTGATTATGAAGAATCAGTCATCGGGATATATTATTAACAAGGTGAACTTTAGTGGTATTCCTAATTCATCAAATACGAGGAAGATTGACTTTTAAGCATGTCTACATGGTGAGGAGCATAGAGAAAGGAAGATAGAGATTTATATAGAAGGGAAGAAGAACCTTGATGAATACATAAAATGGAGGGGAAGATGTTATCTTTGTGGGGAGAAGGGTCATAAAGTGACAGACTGTTATAGAGTTCAATGTCTTATCTGTGGAGAACATGGGAATTACCCAACTCAATGCCCTTCCCTAAGAGGTTACTTCTAAATCAAGGAAGGACTTATTCCATGACAATCATTGAAGAGGATGTATTGAAGTGTTTATGTATTTGTATTCAAGAATAATGTTGTTGAGTTACTTTTATGGTATATTGGAATATCTATGTATTGGTCCATTGTGGTTTTCAATAAAAATATGGTACCGGTATCCATGAAAAGTGATTTAAATATTTTCAGAAAGCATATGATATGTGCATATTGATGGGATAAAGAGAAAATAATATGTTTGACAGTATTCATGAGCTCATAACTGATATAAGGACAAAGTGATATCATGGTTTGAGTATATAGAAATTTTTGGATTTTGGTATGTGGAAAGGGTAAACTTTTGACAGCATTCATGTTTTTACTAAGGTTCAATGGTAATTCATATTTCAATAGAATACACGATTTAGGTATTCACATGTTTGGAATGCGATAAACAAGATATATCTTATGATATATGGAGGATAAATGATGGTATTCACATGCTTGGTAAATGACCTCTGTAGTAATCCTTTTCATTATAATATGAGATTGGACAGAAGTATTTTGGATAAGACTAAAGATTGGAATGGGTTAAGTTGGACATTAGATAGTATTATTTAAGGCAAGACCTTTTTTTAAATATTATTTCTAGAATGTTATAATAGTATAGTTTTAGAAAAAGGACAACCTACAGGACATACGACAACCCGTCACGTAGGACAAGGTTTTCGGAATCGAACCCACAACCGATGTGCGACAGGACTTTATCACCTACCAGTGGCCTATAAGAAGTCCCTGGTTAGTAGAAAATAGTTTTATTTTATTAACTACTATGATAGATGAAGTAAATTTCCATTTTTGGAACCATATACAATAAATTTTACCATATATGGACTTATGTATATTAAATAAATTTTTCTAACCATATATTTGAGACATATGGAATGACCTATCATTCTATCGCATGATCTGCTAATACTTCAAGAATGAAAAATTCAACTTCATTTATTTAAATAGGAGATGAAGTTGAAATTTTTCATGGAATGACCAACAATGATATTACATTGAAATCAAATAAGTATATCTCCTTATGTAAAAATTCATCATCTTTAGAGAAATGATCTTGAAAACCAAACTTTTTTCCTATTACTCTCATATCTGATGAATTAGATGGTAACCTAGATCATCACAAATTTATGGCTTTGTGTTTGTTGGATTTTTCATAGCCTTGTTCTCTACCACTCTTCATCAGAACCTGATGGTTAGATTTATCCTCCATATCCATATTTTCGCCTATATTCTCATATGTGGAATCCCAGTGCTGAGTTACTTTGGGTGACCATTATGCTTATTACTTAACTTTTTAAAAGTAAGTTTTAGTATTCCATTTTACAATGTGGGATTCTATGAAAGAAACTTTCAAGTAGAAAACCATTTATAACCTCAAAGAATTTCGAAGGTGAAATTCATTTTAAAGGGGGTAAAATGTAACACCCAGAGATTTTATGAGAAGTATTATTTTTAATTTCATTGATGTCTTTTGTTGTATGCTCCATCAATATTATCTTGTGCTGTACGCAACACCGTATTAGCTTCTAGTATACACAACACTATTCTTGGCTTCTGTTGCACATCCTTACAAGTTCATTCAAATAAAATTCATTTTACACAACACCAAGTATAGATTTTGATCAATGTATAACTGAAATATATTTTCATTATGTTATACGCAACACCAAAGGAATCTTTCCCTACACAGAACCCTGATGTGGCTTTCATTACATGTAAGAGCGACCTTCCTCGGTAGCATGTGTGGTACGCAATACCGAGTTTCACTAAACGAGAAATTACTATAATATTATTATGAACTAGACATTATGAATAGTATTAACTAAATTTTAACTTTTATAACATTATCATTCATCTTACACATTTTTTATACTAGGGTATGAGAACAAAATAATTTTTTTGGGTAAAATAAGTATTTTTAAAAAAATGCAGTTTTGCCGCCTTTTGATGGCACACCAATTTTAAATCTAATTTTTATGTAGTTTATAAGTTAAATTTTACAAAATAAACTTCTTCTTGTGAATCAGGATATAAAAATATACGTTGGATAATGTTTTGATATTTTTTTGATAATGTTCATATTTTTGATGAATAGTAAAAATAAGCTAAATTTTAATTAAAAAAACTTTTTTCCTCAAGATAATTTACATGGTTAAATTATAATATTTAATCATTTTAAATCATAAATAGAATATTTTTTTACCATTTAATATAATTTATTCCATTATCATTAATTTTACATTGAATTTACAGGTAAAAACATTTCAATATTTTGCAATGTGTTAAATAAAAAACCATTTGTTTCGACAACGATATTAATTTTAAATTAATTAATGCATATTATGTGTCTTGAAGTTGGAAAAATGGATTCCATATTTAGAATAATTAGGTCCAAATAATGTTAATAAGATACTTTTTATTTTTGGCCATTATGAATAGTAACTATAGTAAATTTTATTTACCGTAGTTAAAGGTAAATCAGCCAATTAAGAGTAACAATAATATTATAAAATTTCTCTAAAACCTGGAAAAATTATATTGGATGAATACAAGTCGACCCATATCACTTAAGGGTCTGAATAGATTCATTTCCTGGACTTTTGACCTTGAAAATGATGTAATTATTATTAAAACCAAAGAAAGTGACAACATGTCACTCTCTTATATCTTATAAGTGTAATAATTTTAATTTGGTGATAAACATCATAAAACAATGAACATAAACAGTATCCAGAAAGATAATAAAATTATCTACATAATTTGAATTCATTTAGATTTATTAGAGATTAAATAATTATCATTAATGATGACACAATAGTGATGTAGAAATTATTTTATTGATTGAAATATCAAACAAATGGTTTAAAAATATTAAAATAAATATTATATGAACTATTTAACGTACTGCAGGAATTTCATAGAAAAATATGAAATTTTTTGAATATATTAAATATTTTGGTTTGAAAATATCCTTTGTTTGGATTTTATTTAAATTAAAATAACTTAATACTGTCAAAATTGACAGTATTGTTATTTTATAAAAATAACATATTATTAAATTGTTTAAAAATAACAAAAATATTTAAAAATTATCAATTGAAATTTACATGGTCTAAAATTTCATAAAGTATTCAATTATGGGAAATTAAAAAAACATAAGTAAATATTTATAACAATTTAAATTTTAGAATATTATTACCACAAATAAAATTAAATAGATTAAATAAGGACAAATCAAGATGATACTGTTTCAAATAAATTACCAACATATCTAACTTTTATTGGTCGATTATATTACAACCTTATCTCATATCATCTTCTAATTGAGTAATTTTTGGAGGTTTTTATGTGGGGTTTGAATTTATTATAAATTAATATTTTTGAGGTTTCCAAAAGTGCCCCTCTCTTCTCTTATAAAAGGGCACCTCCTCCCTCTCCTCTTCACAACATTTGATCCTTAAAGCTCAGCCAAACCATGTACATTTATTTTATCCATTTATATATCAATATACTAGTGGTCCTAATATTATTTAAAAAACAAACTTTAATTCCCTAAGAGGAGGTTAAGAAGAGGCGCGTCGAGGAAGAGGTAATATCCTTTACCGATTCCTTCAAATTTATTTATTTTTCTACTTTCTCTTATTTATTTTTTTCATTATAAAGTAATAACATCAGTATAACTCATATACTGATATGTTATTTTAAATATGAGACAACCCTATTTCACCTTCTATCCATCCTATGAAAAATGAAATCACCACGCGTGCGTACGTACAACTTACTGGCTCCACACCGTGTTGTAGTCTGTTTTTCCAACACCACATTACTTGGATGGGAATAATGGTGGAAATTATAACTATATACAATTATAATAACATGATACAAATTATTAGAGGTCATATCATCCACTCCAATTCCATTCAATAATTATGAGAATTATATCATCGCTCGTGCGTACGTACGGATTACCATCTCCACAACACGATGAGATTAATTCTATATGTTAACCATTCAAGAATGATTATAAAGTATATATAATGAATAATAATGAAATATATGACTTAATAATTCTACTGTATCTATGCATATCTATATTTCATTCACTTACTTCCATTCAATTAAATAAGGGATAGAAAACAATGTTTATGCGTACGTACGCCCTACCATCTCAATGAACAGTGTATTTTATTTCATTTATCTATATATATATATACTGAATATATATGATATATAAATCATGTTTTACATTATTGAAGTAATAAGATAATGATATAAGTAATAATGTCAATAAACACAAGTCCAAACATGTACGATACATGAAATGATTATTACCCAAAACATTACTTCAACATGGAATTGACAAATTAACATGTAATATAATGTCATAAGTGAATCATATATGATATAGTAAAAAAGTATATTATTCCTTAATAAGTCAATTAAATTATTTAAATCATTATATAGGAAGTTCAGACACGTACGGAATAAATTGGACTTAAGGTAAGGGATAATTGTTCCAATCTCGTTCTTATCTAAGATTGTTTATTCGTAAGTATTTAATGGGTTTATGTTTATCATCAATGTCCATGTTTTATCAAAACATTTTCCTAAAATGTTTACTATTCTTACATGTATGTTTAAATTCATTTGTACCCTTTTTTGACTTTTACCACATGGTATGGAAGGAATCTTTCTTTTGTTTACCATACGAGGTACTTTTTGACTTTTTTCGGACAAAAGTAAAAGTAGAATGTTTTTTAACTTATACGGAATGAATGGATTTTTACAATTTCATAACACCTTATTTTCATGAATAATCCTCTAAAATATTTCATGATTATTTTCCACAAAATTATTTTCTTTAAAATTTCATGGAATTTGGTGAGAATAAAATTATTTTGAAGAAGAAATGATATTTTCCTCAAGAATTAATTTCATGTGTTTTATAAAAACTATTTTACCTCAAAGATTACATTATTTAGTATGTTTTTATTTAAATTATAATGTCTCTATTATTTAAATCATTTGATTTTTTTATAATTAAATGATATCCATTTGTTTTATATGGATTATGTTATGAAGGGATGATGTTTATGAAGCCCATTTTATTATTTGAGTTGTGATGAATGATTTATGATTGTTTTGTGGCACACATAAGAATGATTTCAATATGTGATGGGTGGGACCTATATCTCCCTCAAATTAATTGGGTAAAGATTCATATCTCATCAGATAGACATGATTGGAATGGAAAGTTAATCCAGTTCAGTAATATAGTGATGAAATGACAACTAAACCGGGTTCAGTAATAGACTTTGTCCACTATGATGGTCTTGGCAGTAATTCCTTAACTACTATTGAAATCATATCTTATGATTAATGGTCTTCCACAATTACATGTTTTATTTTCATGCTATTTCATCATGATTTATGGTCCTTTATGATCTATGTTTTATGTACTGCCAAGATTTATTTCACAACTCAATATTTTGATGTTTAATCTTTATGTTCATGTTTTTAAGTTCAAATGTATATGGTTTGTTTTTTTTCCTCCATTTTTACCCTTAATGAGCATTTTAGCTCACCCTTTTTATGTTGTTTATTCTCCAGGATATAAATAATGGTTTTAGGTAAGAAAACATGAGGGGATTATCTTTGTGGGAGATGTTGAAGATCTTTCACCATGATTAGAAGATTATATTACGATTTTCCAAAGGCACTAAACTAATACGGTCTTTGGGCGTCTGTTTTTGTCATGTATTATGTATTACGAAAAATTAATTTAATTTCCATGTATGTCATTCTTTAGATCGTTATAATGATATAAGTACACTGACCAAAAATAAAAAAAATTAAGACACATATGAAGAACAAAGTGAATATTACCCGAAGTAAATCCTTAACATAGGATGGTTAAAAATTGGGTAATATAAGGTCTTAATCAAACAATACTTGTTATTATATATAATAACATGGTTATGTAAAATATTTATAAAAATATATATTTATTATATAGGTGGGTTCAATGAGTACGACGAGACTCAAGACACAAGGTAAGGGGATTTTATATCACTTTTTATTTCTTTGAGATACATGCGATGTTCACCACTCTTTACTTTTGTGTGGTGTATATAATACCAATGATTTTATTCCATTTATATTATAATTAAATCTATGGGTATTAACATGTCCATTTTTTTATATCTCTTTCATTGTTTATATGTTTAAAAAGTAACCAAATCAGTGAAATAGTTTTGTATCAATTCCCCTTCATTGAGACTCATGATTTTTTATGCACCTAAATTATCTTAGAGGAGTATATACATAAAACTTACATTTTATATAATGAATTTAATTATTTTCATGATATTTTATGCTTCATCCAAATTAATTTTATTAGTTATAGAGTATGATCACATGTTACCATGTTATAATTGTTTATTGAGGCAATCATATCGATTTTCAAAATTGTTTGTCCTTATGATTGATTTGATGAATTATAATCATTTAAATCTCAATAAAATTCATGAATTTTATTATCATATGGTTATTAATTATTTTTCATATAATGATATCATTTATTCTACTCTTTAGTACATAATATAGTTAAGAATGTATTTTTAATAAACCTCCACTTTACTTTCTCTTCAGTCGGAAATCTGTGTTTATTTAAAATAATGTTTTCCAAAAAGGGTAACCAAGAATATTCTATTTTTATCATAGTATCATTAAAATAAATTTTTACCACTGTTTTATTTTCCAATATTTTAAAATCAATCTTCTTGTCTCTTTCTAATGAGGCATTTTTTTAACATTTTTATCATGAAAAATGAATGTTCTTTTTACCTCATACGACATGTAATGACTTATCGGTAGTCAATCTTTTCAATATTTATTTTAATTTTTAAATAAAAATTTGTAAGAATTTTTTTTTAAATATATTTTCAATGAAATGGGTTTCAAAATATTTTCAAGCTTATTTTAAAAGTGATCAAGGAAAAAAAATTTAAACTTTTTTCAAGCTTATTTTATTAGTTTTCAAGGAAGATGGTTATCAAAATAATTTTTTGACTCATTTATATGTTTTAAATGTATTTTGAAAGAATTATTTTTTTTTTCAAAAAGTTTCAATTTTATTTCATACGGTTTCATGTAAAATGGTTTTCGAAACATTTTCAATATTTATTTATAAGTTTTCAAAGCATTTTCAATGAAAATGGTTCTTGAAATGTTTTAAATCTTATTTTATATGTTTTAAAGGAAAAAAGTTTTTAAAATGAATTCAAGTATTCTATATAGTTTATAAAGGTATTTATTATGAAAATTATTTTTAAATGGTTTTATGTATTAAATATACTTATTCAAAGAATAAAGGATATTTTCCTAAAAAATAATTTTTGAAATATATTTCAAAATTATTTTTCATTTAAGATAAAACCCATTACTGTTACTCATTCCCTTCTAGGAAATGATCTAAAGGTTCAATTAATTTTATTTATATGAATGGAGTATAATTAATTTCATGGTCTTTATCAACCCCATTTCCATTTCATAGGTTATATGTTTATGAAATATGTTTCTCTTTCAGAAGTTATATTTTTATGAAATATATTTCTATTTAATGGGAAATATATTCAGGAAACTTGTTTCTTTATCATGTGTTATATATTTATAAAATAAATTTCTAATTCATGGTTTATATTTTTATGAAATTTGTTTCTCTTTAATGGGTTATGATTTAAATAAAATGGTTATGAAACATGTATCCTTATACATAGGTTATGATATTTTTACATGATTATGATACCCATTTAATTGCATGGCTTATGATATGACTGTTTATGATTTTGTGGCACATTTATGTATTCTTTCACAATGATATGGCTGGGAAATATATATACCTCCAATTAATTGGGTAAATATTTATATCTCATGAGATAGACATGGATGAAACGATAAATGAACTTAGTTAAGTATTACAATACTAGACTAGGATATAAAATCAGTTCGGTAATATAGGACTTGAACAAGAAATGAACATGGTTTATTACTATAGGGTTAGAACAGGAATTGAACTCAGTTCAGTATTACTGTTCCAGAATGAGGGGTGAACTTGGTTCAATAATATTGGTCTGCAACAAGGGGTGAAATTGGTTTAGTAATATGAGGATAGGACGGGGTGTAATCCCGATTCAGTAAAGGACTTTGTTCACTAATATGGTCTTGGAATCAAAGCCTTGACTTCTATGGAAATCATTATATATTCTTATTTTTCTGCCAACATTCTATGTTTTATTCCTATGATATGATATAATGGATTATGTTTTTTATTTCATTAAGATTCACACCTTATGAACATCCAATATTTATGAGAAGATTCATGTATATGATCGTTGATATGTAGGGTATGATCCTCTATTTTAATTATCATGTTCTCATACACTTATTCTCACGATTATGCTTACATATCCCCATTATTTACCATTACCGAGCATTTGGTCTCACCCCTTCCTAATGTTTCCTTTCCCCAGGTTATGAAAAAATGTTTTAGGTAGAAGTAATAAATGTGTACATCATTATGGAAGATAGGGAAAATCATTCACTAAGATAGAATATTTTTTTCCATGTTTCCAAATACCCTAAAATATTATGGTTTGTGGGCTTGTATTTTTGTAATGTAATGAATATTTTTTAAAAATGATGAAATACCCATGTATGTCAATCCTTTTTCACTACAGTTGGTTTCAATGGAAAGGTTTAGTTAGCATTTAGAAACTATAATGAGATAACTTTAGAGATATCCCTACGTATATTTATAAGGATATGTATAGGGAAATCTCTAAAGATAAGTATAAAGATGGGTTATCAATTAAAAAAATGTCCTATAATTTTGGTAAATGATATAGTGAGTAAATTTTAAATAATACATCTCTATCTAGATACTATTAGTGGATTTCGATCAGGTACAGATGTACCTAGGGGTGACAAATCCAAAAATATGCTCTGTACTGACTCGGGGAAATATGGAACATGACAGTGGGCCTTACTTAAAACCTAGTTTATTACTCCTAGGGGATTTGTATTGTGAATTCATAAACTCTTCACGGGCCATCATGGAGGATTTAAATATAATTTTTCTATGAATAACATAGGATAGATGTAGGGTTTCATAGACTAAGGAAGGTGTCATGATTTATACATACTATAAGTAATTAATTTCATGACTATATGGTTTTATGATACAATAAGTCATGCTCGCACTATTCTTCTATTTTTAGTCAATAGAGGGGACCATAAGGAATTTAATTAATGTTTGTTGTGATGGAATATTTTCTGATGAGCAGTCAAGTGGGATGAACATTGGAGTGAAAGATGTTGTGATCACGCCTTTTCTGTTTTTATGTAACATGATTAAAACTTTATTCCTTAACGAACTCTTAGACTCGCCAAGGAAGATAAATAAAGATTTTTATAAGAGTTTTGGTAATGAATACCATTTATGAAAGAAGATTAAAATTTTTTATGTCAAGAATGTAGAAAGAATCAATTAAGTAAACGTTTCAGGGGAACAAGAAGATGTTTTTTCGATCGAAATTAAGGAAAAAAATAAATTGAATGGAAGGGAAAAATAAAGAGTTCATTTAATGAAATAGATGAAAATTTTTCACTCCCTAAGACATCATTAAGGTTTAAGTGTTTTATGTGTGGAGTTAACTATCATTATGAAACTCAATGTTCCAAGATGAAATCTCTTGAAGGGAACCAACAAGGTGGTGCGAGTAATGGTAACATTTCTAATGATAAATAGACTATAGATGAAATGTGAATGTAAAGATGTATTATGTAATAGGATGAGGTATCATGGTTAATGAAATAAGGATGAAGTGGAATAATCAAGGTTTTCATGTGTTTGGAATAATTTTTTTATATGAATGATGAAATATAGAGGGATTTTCTACTTATAATTTTTTCTTTGTATTTAAAAGATCATGATGAATGTTTCTGATGGACTAGTGATGTTATTTAATGAAAATGTCATATTTTAACTAAGTTAAGGTAACCCTTATTATGTTCTTTATGTTAATATAATGATATTATGAATAATTAAATTGAACGGTATTGATTACCTCAGAACTCATTAAGGACATATTGAACTTGTAGTTAATGATATCATGGATGATGTTTAAAACTTCCAATAATTAGGGAATATATCCAGTAATATATGGAATAAGTAAGAATGCATATTTTCTAAGAGGATTTATGGTAATTCAGGTTGTTATTATATTTTAAGATAATTTACCATGAGGTCATTCACAGGTTAGGAATGTGACAATAAGGATCTAATTTGTGATATAGAGGATCAATGTTAAGATGGTTTCATGACATTATTTCTATGTTTTTACATTTAAATCATTCATAAGGGTTATAATATTACCCATTCATGAAAATTTTAAGTTAAACTTTGGATGAAGTATTGAGATTGTATTGAAAACCTTGGTTAAGAGGATATTTAGTGACTAATGTTATTTCAAAAATGTTTATCGTATATTGTAAATTATATTAGTATTGTTTTATAAATGTACACCATGTAAGTCAGGTGAAATCCAATCAAGTCTGGTAAGGCCTTTGGCCTTGAACCCATGATCGAAGGATGATAAGGGTTTCATGCCTAACACTGGCATATGTTATGTCCTGGTTAATGTATAATTATTTTTTATGAATAATTTTTTTAGAAATTAATGTACTAACCATATTCCTTTTTAAGAATATTTATAGATAAATATTTATACATTATATTATTTTATGATCCTTAAGATCTTCTAAATGTGTATTTATCTCTTTAGGAATAAAAGTTAATTTTTGGACTTTGATTACATGATGTAAAGGATGAATTTGAAATTGATAAAAGCACAAATAAAGAATAAATTCTTGTTTATAAAAATATTTCACATAAGTATATTTACATATATGATTGGTCAATAAAAGAATTAATCCAAGTTTGGATAATTATCAAAATAAAATGTGTTGTCATAATACCTTATTTTTTTTAAACCGGTGTCCTTTTAAATCATCACAGATTTATGAATTTGAGGCCCTCAACTTTTCATTGATAATTAAATTGATTGTTATTGATGACCTAAATCACTCCATATAATTTTTATGCTTTTCCTCCATGTCCAATATTCACTCCCAACCTATGTTCTACTATGTGGAAAACTATTTATATGTTACTTTGGGTAACGTTTATGGTTCCAACATTCTCTTTAAAGGGAAGTTTTAGTATTCATTTATACGATGTGGGTTTCTTTGAATGAAAATTTCAAGAATTAATCCTTTGATAACCAAAAAATATTCATTGGAAAAATTCATTTTAACGGGGTTATAATGTAACACCTCGAGATTTTGTGAATTATTATTTTTTGAATTAATTTAACTCTTGGATAATTTTCAATTCACATGACACTGGAAATAGTTCTTTATATGTATATATTTCTATATAAGTATTTTAAAACATTGAGTCAAACATTACGTTAACATTAAACCATCTTGGCTTGTGTTAGGCGCAATACTGACTTGGATTGTGCAACACGCAATACAAACTTGTCTTGTGCTACCTGCAAAACTGAATTGGAATAAATTATAAGTAATACATATGTTTCTACAAAACATAATTATATTTTTATCATTATTTAAATGAGATATATATAACATATCCGTTAAAATTAGGTATATGAATAATAATAAATAATTTTAAAATATAATTTGTAATTGTTTCATTTAGATAAAACATATTGGTAATAAAAGATGGTTTTTGGTAAAGTCCTTTTAGGTTTAAAAATACCGTTTTCTCAAATGAATCTATTTTAATCATAAAATTAATTTTAGACTCATTTCAAAATTTAATTTGATAAAATACACTTATTTTTTGAATTTATAATGTTGAAATTATCTTAAGGTGATTTTTTTGTGTTTTTTATGAGAAACCACATTTTTGATGAATAGTAAAAAACAATGTATTTTGATAAAAGTTACTTATATATTAATTAAATATAAATGTTAAATTATATTTGAAATTTTTTATGGTCACATTATATCAATTATACATATATTAACACAATTTAGTTCATTAGAATCAATTTAACTTTGAAATTGAATATAAAAACTTAATAATCTTTTGAACATCTTTCTACTTTAAAATTTCATAATTTCATAACGTCTGAGGGATTAAAAATAATCTTAATTTTCCAATTTTTGTGAATTTAATTTCTAAAAACTGACATAAACCATTTTAATCAGTATAATATTAATATTTTATTAATATAAACTTAATTTTAGACAAAAAATGATTATTGAACGTAATTTAAATTAATCCCATAGGTTAATGTCAAATTAAACCTAATTAGGGACTAAAACATAATCTTAAGGGCCCAAATGACCTATAAAATTGTATAAAATCCATTTTTTGGCCATATTTGGGCCATAAAACTTCAATTAATTATTTTGGATTTTTTGGTTATGCATTTGTTAGGTAATCACATGTGTAAACCCAACCTGTTTTAAAAAATTCCAATTGATTCCTTTTCCTTCCCTAGAAATGGAAAAGAACTCTCCCATGTACTAACACCTCTAAAACCACTTAAGATCATACATGATCTCAAAAATACACTTCCCAAAATCCTTACTTTCTTCCTATAATACTTTCATTTGTAGGAAGAAAATACAAGGAAGCCTTTTTGCACAAACCAAGAGGAGTTACCTAATTAAGAGGTAACGTATTCTCTCAAGCCCTTTCTTTTATTTTCTTATCCACCAATCCACTCTCTTTATTCAATGAAATTATAACATAAATATAACCCTAAATATAATAGGATGTTTTTATGAAAATTTCTTGACCTAAACGCACACACACATTCATCTATGGGGAAACAACTATACTATGTATGTATATGGAAAACTACCACTTCACTAAATGGTGATTGTTAAATTTTCCTTAACATCTCTCATGGTAGACATTAGAGTGGAAAATATGTGTATATATATTATATATAATATTTATTATTTATTTAATATTAATTATTCTATTTACAAGACAAATATTTTTAATCATCATATGGTGTTAATACGATAATTTTGTTCAAGGAAGTGCGGGAAACCACACCTCAAAAGGATATGATTCGATAATACACCACATAGATTGTATTAAGGATGGTGTTTTGGAGACACAATATTGATGTAAATGGAAATTACATTAATTTTTCTAAATATTTAATAAAAAACAAAAAAAAATTTCAATGACCGTATTAGTTTAGTTTCTTTAGAAACTTGGATCAAAATCTTCTAACGTTGAGAAAGATCTTCAACATCTCCCATTTATATTTTCCCCTTTTTATTTTCCTACCTAAAATCATTTTTTATATCCTCGGGAAAAGAAAAAATTAAAATAGTGATCTCAAATACTCAGTAAGGGTATACATGGAAAACATAAACCAAACCATAAACATTTTCAGGTAAAAACATTAACATAATGTTTAAACATCAAAATATTGAGTCATTAAATAAATCTTGGCGGTATGTATAGAATGGATCATAATGGAACAATAACCATGATAGAATAGAAATTTAATAAATCATTTAATTATGGCAGACTAATTTGAACATAATATGATTACCATAGTTTCCAAGGCATTGCTACCAAGACCATCATAGTGGACAAAGTCCATTACTGAATCAGGTTTACTTGCCAATCCATCCATATAGTATTGAACCAGATTTAATTTTCATTCCAATAATGTGTATATAATGATATATAAATCTTTAACTAATGTATTATAGGGATATATAGGTCCCTCTCATCTCATAATAAAATCATTATTACATGTTCCACAAAAACATAAATCATTCATCATAGCATAACCCATTAAATAAAATGGGTTTCTTAAACAACATTCTATCATGACATAATCCATAAAAGATAAATGGACTTTATAAAAATAATTCCATCACAAACACAATAAAATTAAAGTAATAATAGGTATAGATAAATAACCCTATTTCTTTATATATGGAAGATATTTTTGATAAAAAACATGAACTTAATTCCTGAGGAAAATATCTTTTCTTCATTAAAAACGTTTTTTTCTAAAATTTCAATGAAATTTTAAAAGAAAATAATTATGTTTAAAATAATATTGAAATATTTTAGATTAATATTCATGGAAATAATGAATTAAGAAGATGTTAAAATTTGTTCATGTTGTATAAGTAAAAAAAATTCTCCTCGTACTTTTACAGGAAAAGTCAAAAAGTACCTTGTATGGTAAACAAAATAAAAATTCCTTCCATACAATGTAGTAAAAATAAAAAACTGGGTAAAAATGAATTTAAACATAAATATAACAATAGTATACATTTTATGATTTTTTTGTATAAAACATGGACATGGATGATAAATATATCCCTAGAAATTACTCACGTATAAACAATCTCAGATAAAAATGAGATTGCAAAATTATCCATTAACTTAGGTCTGATGTAATTCATATATATCTGAACCTTATGTATAATTATTTAAATAATTTTAATTATTTATTATAGAATCATAATAATTTTTATGCTAATATTTATGATAATATTTTTAACCTTTTGTTAGTAACATTTCATTGTTACTTGTTATTCAGGTATTAACTACTTTATGTTCTTATGTATGTTTTGTTTTATAAGTTCTTATTCCTATTTGTATGATATAGTTATATCATTGAAATCATGGTATTAGTATAACATGAATCCTATTTATTAATTCAATTCATTTATATAATAATGGTTCAATGAAGATTATGTAGAATGAATCACATCGCACCGTGGAGATGGTAGGTCGTACTTACGCACAAGCGATCTTATCGTTCCCATAAAGGTTGAATGGTATTGAATTGGATGGTGTATAGTGTATAATAATTAGTATAATATTATAATAATCATATATAGTAATTATTTACACCATTATACCCATCCATGTAAGGTGGTGGTGAAAACAGATTACACTACAGTGTGGAGACGGTAAACCGTACTTATACACGCGCTGTGATTTCGTTTTTTGTAGGATGGATAAAATTTGAATAAGGTTGTTTCATATTTAAAATAAAATATCCTTATATGAGTGATGTTTTTTATTCATTTATAATTAAACAACAAAATAATAGGATGTATAATAATAAATAAATTTGAATGAATCAGTGTAAGATATTACCCCTTCCTCGACGCGCCTCCTTCAAATTTCCTCATAGGGAAATAGAGTTTGTATTTTGAGGAGACTAGAACCTGTAGAATGTAAATATGGAGGTTTATAAAATAAATTTATAGGTTTTGGCCGATATTTAATTCTATAAATGGAGTGAAGAGGTGAGGGACGAGGATCCCTTCTATAAGAGGGGAGAGGGGCACATTAGAAATGTCCAAAAATATTAATTTATTATAAATACAATTTCAAATTAAAATGGTCAAAAACTTATTTAATTAGAATATAAGATGATTTTTTTTGAATAACCATCATCGAATAGTTTTTAGACAAGTTTTAAATATTTTATTATTCTCATATTTTTGGTTTTACCCTTATTTTACATTTTTTATCTTACCGTGATATCATGTTGATTATACATTATAGGTTAATTTAATTACCATCACATGTAAAGTGAACTGTGAAAATTTATTTTTGACATATTTGGACTTATATTAACCATTTCTACGAATATTATATTTTTAGGAATTTAATATCATTTAATAAACTATTTTCTTTTTTAAGTTATGAATTATGTCTATTTTAGACACTATTCATACTTGACTTTTAAAAATTCAGTAAAACATTATTACTTCGAACAAAAGGCATTAAATTATCCCTAATATGTAAATGTCATACATAAATTTTTTGGATGGCATATAAATGTTTAAATTAAATTTATTTTAATATTTATAAATTCATTTATTTGAATATTTCATCAATGAGATAATCACTACATCATAATTGTGTCATAAAGAAATATATTTATATAATGTATAAAAATTATAAATAAAATAAAATGATTTATTAAATCATTTAAGATTTATAATTAATATTTATAGGCATAGATATCAGTTATATAACCCTATATTAAAATCGATTTAGTAAAAGATATATGTTTAGGTTATAATTATCTTTACATTAAATTAATTCTTATAAAATGCCATTTTCACATCCATGTGTATATATGGGCTCCCAAAATTGACCCAAGGATTCCCAAGGTCAAATATATATCATCAAATATGATTATTACATGCGTTAGGGTAGTTAAATATTTTTAGAATATTTTATTTTACCCTTATTTACCAGATTTACCCTTTAACCAACGTACATAAAATAATTATAGAAGTTACTATTCATAATGTATAAAAATAAAAGTTACATATTCACATAATTTTGACCTCATGATTCCAAATATGGAATCCATTTATCTAAATTAAATAAAATAAGTTTCTTTAATTAATTTAAAATTAATCCCCCTTGTCAAAACCAAAAAAGAAGGTTTTTAAGAAGTAATAACTATCAAATGATTTACATCTATTTATGTCCAATTTGAAAGTGAAATTACTTCCAATGAGAAAAATTGGATTAAATGATAAAAATAAAATATAATGATAATTTAAAACAAACTAAAATTACAATCTAAATATATAAATAAATTAGATAAAAAGGATGTTTTGAATTAAAATGAAGCATTTTTCCATATTCATTAAAATTTTAATTTTATTAAGAAAATATAAAAAATTCAAAAAAAGAAACGTTTTATGTACCAATTCCGAATATTAAGTCCATTTTTTCAAATTTAACTTATAAAAGTTTCAAAAAGTTGATTTCAAATGGGTGCTCCATCAAAAGGCTGTAAAAATTCATTTTTTTAAAATACTTCTTTTATCTGAAAAAATGATTTTGTTCTCATATAATGTTCTTTAAAATGTGTAAGATTAATTATAATGTTAAATATAATTCAAAATGTGGTTAATAATATTAATAACATATAGGTATATACTATTTTAATAATATATCATTGATTAGTGAAACTCAGTATTGCGTACAATACAAGCTATTGAGGAAGGTCGCTCTTGTGTGTAACACAAGCCAAGTCAGTGTTGCATGTAGTGAAAGCTTCCTTTAGTGTTGCATATAACATAATAAAAACTTCTTTCATTTATACATTGAACAAAATCTATACTCAGTGTTGCGAGAAATTAATTCTATCATAGGTTACTAAAATTATGTGCAACATAAGCCAAGAATAGTGTTGCACATACTGAAAGCTAATACGATGTTCTATATAACGCAAGCTAATCTTGGTGTAGTATGTAAAACAAGATCTAAAATAAATTTAAATAATCAATCTCATAAAATCATGGGGTGTAAAAACTTTAATTAATATATAAGATATATATTAGATCATAAATCTTCTGTAATAATGATATATGTATATAAATATATACACATATATGTCTTTTACTTTCTTTCTTTTAACACGACAATTAAATAAAAATAGCATTCATTCGTATGTACCACCTACCATCTCCATGAACGGTGTATTCCATTTTATAATTATATATATATATCCTATATATTATTATAGTAAAACTATTATGGATATATTTGATATTTATATAATGGTTTAAATTATGTAATCATGATACAAGTATAATGTCCAATAGTTTAACAAATTAAGACGCATATGAAGAACAAAGAAGATATTTTCTGAAATGAAACCATAACATATAATGGTTAATATGCGGGAAATATAAGGTTGTAATAAAACAATATATAAAATTATATATGGTTCTATAAAATATATATAATAAATTTATATTTATTATACATGTGGTTTGAACGAGTAAGTTGTGATTCAAGACACAAGGTAAGGGGATTTTATCTCACTTTTTATTTCTGTGAGATACAAGATATGTTCACCACTATTTTCTTTTGTGTGGTGTATGCATTGCCCATGATTGTATTCCATGTATCATATACATAAATTTATGTGTATTAGCACATCAATTTGATGGTATTTCTTTCACGGGGTATAGGTTTAAGAATTTACAAAATCGATGAAATATATTTGTCTTAATTTTCTTTCTTTGAGAATCATTCTTTGTTATGCACCTAAATTATACTTGAGTTGTATATAATTCCATTTTACATGTTATATCAATAATTTAACTCATGTAATGTTATTTTATGATTTATAAAATTTCTTTATTTACATGGAGAGTATGATCCCAAGTTACTAAGTTTCAAGAGTTTATTGAGAAAATCATATCGCTTTTCAATGTTGTATATGTTTATGCTTCCACTGATGAATTATTATGATCCATATCTCAAAAAAAATTAATTTTATTATCATATGGTTATTAACGATTTATTAATATATTTGTACCATTTATTACAGTCTTTGGTACATAATATATTTAAGAATGTGTTTTTATGAAATTCCACCTTTTCCTTCTATTCGGTCAGAAATATGTGTTCCATTGAAATCATGTTTTCTAAAAAGGGTTTCCAAGATTATTCTACTATTCATATTTGAACACTGAAATACATATTTACCCTATTTTATTTTTCCAGTATTTTAAAAGGGATCTTCTTTGCACTTTCTGAATGAGGAAATTTTCTAACCTTATTATCATGCGAAAAGAATGTTCTTTTTACCTCCTTGGACATGTAAAGATTTATCTATTGTCAAACCTTTGAATCTTTATTTTCTTGTTTAAATGTTAATTTATAATAATTTTTTAATAAAATATATTTTCAATGAAATGGTTTTCAAAAAAAGTTCAAGATTATTTAATATTTTTTCAAGGAAAATGTTTTCAAAATGTTTTCAAGAATCTTTTATAATTTATCAAGGAAAATGATTCAGAAAATTATTTTAAGACTCATTTATAAGTTTTTAATGAATTTTTATAGAAATAAATTTGAATCAATTTTCTTGATTCTTTAATATTTTTTGTGTAATTTGTTTTTAAAAAAATTTCAATCGTTCTTTAGTTGTTTTCAAAGAATTTTTTAAAAAAGTGTTTTAAAATTTTTTGAAGCTTATTTTATAAGTTTTAGAGAAAATGGGTTTAAAAATAATTTCAAGTCTTACTTATTAGTTTTAAAGGTATTTTCTATGAAAATTATTTTCAAATGGTTTTATGTATTAAAAACCTTTATAAAAAAGAATGGTTATTTTCCTCAGGAATCTTTTTTAAAATATATTTCAAAATTATTTTCCATCTTAGATGAAACCTATTGGTATTAATTATTAACTCATATGAAATTTTCTAATGGTTCCATTAATATTCATTCAATGAATGGTTTATTCTTAATTTTATTGTCTTTATCAAACTTGTTTCTCTTTCAGAGGTTATATGTTTATGGAAATTGTTTCTCTTTCATGGGTTATATATTTTGGAAATATATTGCAATTTAATGGATTATATGTTTATGAAATCCATTTCTATCCCATGGTTTATATGTTTTTAAAATCAATTTCTCTTCATGGGTTATATGTTTATGAAATCTGTTTCTCTTTCAAAGGTTATTATTTAGATGAAATGGTTATGAAACCTGAATCTATATCGATAGGTTATGATATCATTACACATTTATGATACTGATTTCATTGCATGGTTTATGATATGATTGCTTATGATTTTTTTGGAATATGTATGTGCGATTTCACTATGATATTGGTGGGACCTATATCTCCCTCCAATGCATTTGGTAATTATTTTCATCTCATGACATAGATATGGATGGAATGATAAACGAACTCATATCAGTATTATAGGGATGAAATGGGTAATGGACTCGGTTCAGTAATATAGGACTGGAACAATTAATGAACTCGTTTTAGTATTATTTGGGTGGATTGGGAAATGAATTTAGTTCAGTAATATAGGGTTTGAATGAGGGGTGAACTCGATATAGAAATGCAGGGCAAGAACGATGGGTGAAATAAATTCAGTAATAAAGTGATGGAATGGGATGCGAGTAGAGTTTAGTAAAGGAAATTTTCCACTTATATAGTCTCGACACCAATGCCTTGACTACTATGTAAATTATTTTATATGCTTATGTGTCTACCACAATTCCATGTTTTATACCTTGGATACGCTTTCATGTCTAATTTTCTTGTTTCCTTAAGATTCATGCCTTAAAAACTTCTAATATTTATGCCATGAATCATGTATATTATCATTGATATTTATCCTGTGATATTATATTTTCATAATCATGATCCCATACCCTTATGCTCATGATTATTCTTGCATACCCCCCTTTTTTACCCTTACTAAGCATTTGAGTTCACCCTTTTCTTATGTTTCCTTTCCCCAGGTTATGAATGAAGGTTTTAGATAGAAGTAATGAAGGTGGAGATATTTATAAGAGATGTCGATGATCTTACACCAGGATATAAGATTTTGTTTATATGTTTCCAAAGACAATAAACATTAGGTTCCGCGAGCATCTATTTTTATAATGTAATGTATATTAATATAAAATGGTGTAATATCCATGTATGTCTATCCAAGGTTTCTATAGTGAAAAAATTAATTATGTTATTTTCTAAAAACAATATGTAAAAAACATTTGTGATGAAATCATATTTTCTGAAGAATAAATCGACTTTACTAAAAATTGAGTGATTATTATCAATAAATTTGTATCGATTATTACCTATATATTTAATAGCCTATTAATACTATTAATACCCTTGATTTCAAAATCTAGTTTATAATTTTTATATTTAAATAATATGTATTTTGGGTCATTTTAGCTCTGTGTTGGGTGATGAATACACTATCAAACACAATTTCATTCTTTTAAAATATATGGTATCAAATTGTACCCACCTTTAAAAAATTAAATCCTTGAAATTTGAAATTTCTATTAAAAATGAATGGTTTAATAGTTGAAAATACATTTTTTAAATCCCCCATCATAAAATTATTAATAAAACAGCCGCTTATTAGTTGGAAAATATTATCTGAAGTTTATATGGGATAATACATATCTATCATTCTATGTAGGAGAACGTTTTTTGGAAGTTAAAATATAGATATTGATAAAAAAGCATAAATAATTATAGAGAGTGAAAGAAACCATTGATCATCAAAATGATAATTACTAAGAGAATTTTTTTGACCAAAAAACTATAAATTTGTGATGAGTTAAAAGATAATTGATTCATCAGATATAAAGGTAATATGATAAAAGTTTTGTTTAATGTTCCTTTTTCTAAATTTTATGAATTATTTTACTGGATAAGAACATATAAATATATAATTTCATGATATATTATTATTTTATAAGAATAATTCTATCATTTTGTTAGAATTTGATCAAATCCCACTATATATATTACTCCTAGGAATGAATATCCAATTTGATATTTTTCTGCCCAAAGCACTAAAATTATCTTTTGATGGATTGTATGATTTATATAATATTACATGATTATTTTTCTATAGTAAAATACTTATAAATTAGTTATAAAACTTTATTTTATATATTACATTGACCTCCAAAACAAAAATAGTATCACCCAATGATTAAATTAATATTTATCCACAAGAAGACTTAAGTAAAAAAATTCTATATTAGTTGAAACATCATTAAGGCTACTGGTAGGTGATAAAAAATTTTCACCCTTCAATTGTAGGTTATAGACTTATGGCCTCCCTGAATACGATAAGTAGACATTAATCAAAGTATGGTTACCATCTCCACAAATAAAAGTTTTCACCAAATCACTTTTGAACAATAAGTGTTTTCTATATAACTTATTTTTGTTCAAGAAATATAATAATATTAATTGATTTTTATCCCCTAAGCATAAATTATTATAATAATCCTAAATTATATATATATATATTTAAATATATTAAGAGATAATTCTTCCTCAAATATTAATTCATGTTGAACCTTAGGTTTTCATATACATCATTCTAATGGAATTTCTCCAAAAATGTCATTAATCACATGAAAATATCATCAATTAAAACCAAAAAGGGGTGTCTATGACAATGAAATTATGATAAAACATAAAACCATAAACCCATTATAGTATCCATGATTCTCGAGTTAATATTAAATGATTAAATATATTATTCGAAACAAAACAGTAACACAACCAACATATGTTTCATGATTCTTATAACCAAAATACCATTGGTAAAAATATATCTAATAAGATATAGAATCCAAATTCATAAATATATCAACCATTTTTTTCAATATAGGCCCTTCATTGGTATTACAGTTATCCTTTATAAGAGGGAATATACATATATAATTCCTTGGTTTCCCACATCAATTAAAAATAACTATAAATGAATTTATATAGTTAAAATTAGTTCTATATACTAAATTTATCTCTTTTCCTCGACAATTAGATCCTCTGTTACCTTCTTTTACATGCATAAATTTTTTCCTATTCCATTGAGACATTCTCCTAGTTGTCTCTTTCTATATTTATAACATAAATGAAATTGATCCTTATTTATTATGTAGTCTCCAGTACTCAAGCTATTAATAGACTCTATCATTCTCTACTTTGGTGAGTCCAAGAGTTGGTTAAGGAATAGCCATTTATCATATAGTGGGATAACCAATTAGTAATTTTCATGGTATCTTTCACTCTAGTCATAATCCCAATTGATTTCTCCTAATCACCACATTTTCCATGATATTCAATTTTACCAGGATTCATTAATGTTCCATCCATTTACTAAAAAAAATCATAGTGTGAGAATCAAAAATAATAGTTGAAAACCATGTCATAACTTAAAGGATGTTAGAATAATGATACATTATTTTCAGTCTAAAATACCTTAGGTTTAATCTTGGTCATTCATTTTCACACTGAATTCAAATTCATCATAATGGGGTATAATGAAAATGTGAATCATAAAAAAACATGTGACCTGATATTGTCAAATTAGGTCCACATTAGGGCCCATTTTCATGCACTGGGAGATGGTTAAGTCAAATAATAACACATCCTTTTCGTATTTATTACTTCTCAAATCAACATTTCTTGATTCATGTCCACTTGTGAAATCCAAACATGTATATATTTCTAATAAAACACATATAATATCTTCCTCATTAAACATTAGGATGTTATTCTAATGTTATCCTCAATTCCTATATTAGTGTTATGTTTCCTAATATTTGATTTCCTGTATCTTTTTCACAAGGTGTCTACTAAAATTTATATGATAATAATGGAAAATACCTTGACCCTATTATCCTATAGATGGTTATGAATTTAATATATTGGAATAAGGTACAAGTGACTACATCCCAAAATGTTCTAAAATTTATTATACATAGATAGCTATATATTTAATTGAGTGTCACATTACCTTAGAAAACATAAATTAAAACATAGTGAAAGTAAATAGTATTCACCGTTGAACTCAATCAATTATTCATTCTTTATATCCAGTGGAAAGGAAAAAAATGAGGGTGATCTCAAAATCTCATTAAGTGTTGTCTAAAGTGGAATATATTATGAATCAATAAGGAATAATAATTATGAAGTGGTAAATAACATAAACATAATACATTTAATCAAATACGTGGGAAATAAAAATAATATGGAAGGAATAAATGATGATCTAATAATACAATGTAATTAATCACATAATCTCAAAGCTAATCCATTGATAATATCAGTGCACTAATATAAAGGATAATAATATAAGAATTATCAATGATGGTAACCATTAATGTTCTACATCATGATATTGACATCATGACATATATATACCTTCAAATCCTTTCAACAATATATATTAAACTATGGCTAGGTATACACTCGAAACCCATTTAATCCTTTATTACAAATTTTCCTCAAAATACTTTTCAACGCATTGAAGGGAAATATAATTCTAGGACCTATCGATCATTCCATGACCAATACATTCCTCATATATCAAATGAACAATTTACTTCGTCATCAACTCATCGTATCGACAAATATCCATATTTGGTAAATAATTTGTATTTAGCATTATTTCCCCAATAAAAAAAATGAATTTCACAGTATTGAAAAATATTTAGAAACGGTATTTTTTTTATGAGATAAGATCATATATGAATGATAATATGAATATTTAAGGTAACTGTAATGTTAATTAAACACAAGAAAGTAGATGTTTCAAGTTTAAATTAATGAATAAAATTTTTATAAATGAAGTGAAAGTAAATACTTTAGTAAAATATATCATTATGTATAAAGGGATATAATAAGGATGGTATAATTAAACATACCCCCACTAGTTTACATGTAAAATAAAGGGTTTTTTTGATGAATTTTAATATAATAAAAACATCATTGAAACATTCCGGATAAAATTACCACTTTAACTTCTAAAATAACTATAAAAACTAGAAATTTATAAAATGTTAGTGAACAATTTCCTTGAAAATAACCTTGTAATCATGTAATGTAATCATAAAAACAAAAAGTGGTCTTGATGGAATGAGGATTCTATGGAAAAATTATTCCATTTACATTTTTTAAGAAAAGTAAAAACATACCTCATTCATAAAATGATAGGAAGATTCATTTTTAAAACATTTTTTAAATTTAAAAAATGAGTTAAAATCTATTTAATAAATCATTCGAGAATATTGAAAAAAATATTTTAAAAATATTTAGAAAATATGTACTTTGAACAAAATCGACTTCCAACCAAAGAGATAAATAATGTGGAATTTTATTAAAATATTTTTAAATAATTATTTTAAAAATTGAATAAAATTATATAATTACTTGAAAAGTTTACAAATAAAAATTATCAAATAAAATTTATTAATTTTAAAAGATAATTATAGAATAATTTCCTTCTACAAAAATTCAAGAAAAGCCTATCTGAACTAAAAGGATTTTGTAAAATAAATCCTTACAAAGATCATAAAATTGATATTATAATTAATAAAAGAAGTGATTATTTTTTTATAACTTAAATCCACATAACAAAAGTGTAAATAATACATATAATAATAAAAAATTATTATAGAAATAAAATTATAATATCAAATACAATGAAGAAGAAATATAAGCCAATGAAAAGAAATCGAGTTACAAAATTCTTTATCATTCAGTAAAATTCAAGTAAAATACACTTGAATGAAATAATTAAAATTAAAAAAAAATCAATAAGTATAAAGTATGTATGATATTACATGTAAAGTGGGTATTATATATACCGCGTAAAATAAACTAGGTATATAACATTAAAATATGTCTAAATGATGGGAAATTAAGTTGAATTATCTACCTCACGTTTCATTTTGTTGAACTTTACTTAACCAGCTACATAATGGTTTTAAATATTTTATTAATTTATACAAGAACCATATTTTTATTTATAATATCATATAGGATCTTTCTATGACATCTTATGAACCATTTTTTATTAATATTTTCTTATTACCAATGTTTCTAGAGTTAACTTCTTTGTTATATCTTGTGTTTTCATCACAATATTTTTAGTTCATAAGAATAGAAAAGAGTTTAATGATCCCAAAAATGATATTAATTCTATAAATATTATATTTAATCATTATATACACTTTATAATCATTCTATAATGTTTTATATGAAAAATTATTCACATCGCTTTCTGGAGATGATAGGTCATTCATACGCACGAGCGATAATGTCATTACAATGATGGATGAAGGGTAAAGAAACCGATGATATATTAATTTTCCTGAATTAATATCATGCCATATGTATCATATATATTCATTATTTCCATCATTATGATAGTTTATGTGAGTTGGTGATGTATAATGAATTATAACAGTTCATGATGTGGTAGTCCTCCGTACACATGAGTGATTGATTTATTTCTCATTTAACAAAGAAGTAAATGGATAAATATTATGAAATAATCATTATAAAATCTTAGAATATGGGAGATATTGGTCTTATTATATGTACATTTTAATACATAATTTATGGTAGAAAAACGCGAAGTAAAAAAATATCTTATGGATGAAAATTACATTCCCTTATGAGAACCTCTATTAGATCTATTATTCAGGGCCATAGGATTGGTATTATGGGAGTAAGAGGCCCTGTATAATGTGTACATGGATGTTTCAGATAGATTTATTTAGGGTTTGGCGGAGTTAAATTTCCCGAGAGATGTGGAAATGGGAGGAAAGTGGTGCCCTTATATACTTGAGGAGGGTTATCATTTTTGTAAAACCTCAAAACTATTCGATACTGGGAAGCCACTCTCACCCCAAGTACCTAAAAAATTTGATAAATTATAGATTATAGGGATGTTAAGGTAAATGAACACCTCTATGAGAAAACATAAACATATTTTAAAAATGTTATTCCCATATCCTCTATGTTTACCTACTGTCACAATTTTTTCACCAAGGTAATTAGTTTTTTAACCTGGGTAATACATCTATTAATCAAAAAATCAAAAAATACATATTATATAATTTACAAAAAGTTATTATTAATAGTAAATAAAATTTATTAAATAATATTTACATATGTGTAGAAAATTTATTTTTGCACAAATTCTTGTAATGTGCATAACTCTATTTTATCCTCAACCATAGTAATTACTTTTTACTATTTTACTATTCATTACAACCAAAATTTAAGAGAACCTTATTAACTCATATTAATCGATCTTATTAAAAATAGGGAATCTATTTTATAAAATTCAACTCATTTAAGTTATATAAAATAATGTTAAAATTAAACAAGAAAAAATGGATGAAATTGTTTGATAATAAAATTTTCAAAATTTAATTATACTATTTCATCATAAAAATATGAAAAAATCATTTTTTATGAAGGTTGGTTTTTTTAGAATAAATTGATTTTACCAAAAACTTGATTAATTGTTATCAAAATATCATTATTTATTAAGGACAATATATTTTATAATTTTCGTAATTATATTCATACCAACTAATTCAGTAAATTAGTTATAAAAATCATATTTAAATAGTATATTTCATGGGTCATTTAATATTTGTGTCGTATGTTGTGTATGATATCAAATATAGTGTTATTATTTTAAAATATCTAGGTGTTAAAAAGAAATTATGGGAGAATATGGATAAAATGATAATAATCCCATGTTCTTCATCATGGGGTGCACTAATCCTTTTTTTCATGATGAAGGATAGGTCAATGAACCTATAAAATTATTATTGTGAGTTAAAAAATCAGAATAAATAAAATGTATCCACATATATGTATTTATGATTTGTTCAATATGGTACATAATTCCCAATAATTAAATAATGTGGATATTTGTTTAGGTAATAACCAAGTAATGGTGAATAAATAGGATATACCCAAAACTACTTTTTTTGTATATGGTATGGGCACTGTGAGTTCATAGTTATTCCATTTAGACTCACTAATTATACTGAAATATTTATAGTGTTTATTAATATGGTCTTTAGGGATTAACTTGATATATTTTTGGTAGTAATTATAGAAAATATTACTATATAGTATAAAATAAATGTGGAATATTGAGATCATATGAACTATGTTCTCAAGAGTTGTTGAATGTGAAAATATTTAGGATGTAATGAAAATGATTGTTTTTAATTGAGATCATAAATCTACAGTGGTATATTATCACCATCAAGGGTATATATATGTATTCTTAAAAAAACATAGGCAATTAAAGGATGAACAATACCAAAATCAGTGATAGAAATCTGTAGTTTCCATGGATTAATATGGTACTATCATCATTTTGGGAGAAACTACTTACAATTATCTAGAAAAAATTCCAAGATAAATTATAAGGGAGTAATGTTTGTTTGGACCATCGAATGTGAAGTGATCTCTATAGGGTTTAAGAAGTGGTTAATCACTAAATATATTCTCACATAACCCACCATTAGGGAATTATTTTGGATTTATAGTGATTTGTTTAAAAGGGAATTTTTTTGTGTCTTCATCAAATATGAAAAATTGATAGCCTATGCCTCATACTAGTTAAATTATCATGATCAGAAGTACCTAATTCATTATCTAAAATTGGTTATAATGATCATTGTGTTAAATATTTGGAGAAAATTTTTATACAAGGGAATTTTAACATATATTCAAACTATAAAATCATCAAGTATATAATCCCACAAAAGGAACTAAATATATTCTAATGGAAGTGATTAACAGATATCATGTATTAAACTTGTTCAATCCATTAACATCATAGGAAAGAAAACAATTGGTCGATGCTCTGATTTGAAATAATCCAGCAATTATATACCTGAAGTGGATTTCATGGGATCCAATTGTCTTATACATTAAACGGATAACATGACATTTATTATTGGACCTTTATATTATCTATTTAAAATCACTGATCAATAATCCATTCTTGAGGTGATCATGGTGGTCTAGAAGGATCCTGGCATGCTACAAGTAATGAGAGAAAATACATCATAGTTATAATTTTAAAAATATAGAGTTATAAGGTTTAGAACCTAGATATGTTTCCCATAAAAACAAAAACTAAAGATGGAACTTCTATATGATGAACATAGCTCATGATTATCTATTCATCACAAAGTCAATATGATGTATTGATATTTGAACAAAAACTTCTATTAGCCTAACATGAAGTGGGAAATTGTAAAATTTGGTAAAAACTCCTTGAGTTCCACTATATATTTTATTTGATCAATATCCTAAATTTACCTTGATTTTTTTTAGAATCCTTTAGAATTAAATTGATATATAAATATATGAGATTCCACATTTCTTATGACCTTCAGTTGCAGAGTCAGTATGAAAGAACCATTCAAACTATATAGAATATGTTGATATCATGTTCAAATAATTTCCAAGTATTTTGGGATCAAAACCATTCCCTAGTGGAATTATAATATAAATATTAAATTATTGATTTCAAATTGTACCTTATTAGGATCTATTTGGGAAGAGGTGTATGAATTTTACATGTTGGGATGAAACTATATAGTGTAAATGATTGGACTTGAACTTATTTGAGAAATTATAAACAAGGTTCAAACCATTTAGTTACATATAAAATATATAAATATATGAATACAATCATCAATGAGATAAAGAGTTTCAGTTCATAGATAAAGGGTTAATTTATATATAACTATGGAAAAAATTCATGATTTTTGAGAAGAAGGGAAAGATTAGTCCAGGATAAAACATATCCTCTAAGAACCTTGATTACATTTGAGTGGTGGGATATTGACTTGAACTCCCAAAAAAGCTATCTCAAGTATATTATGTGTAACATGTATCTATATTATGGAATTATATATAATAATAGTCACATGTGATGAATCTAGAGGTGGTACCATTGGTAAAAGATATTTTATTTGGGGAGGATCCAATAAAGAAATTATATTATAGAGAAAAAGTTTTACAAAATAAGATAAAAATCATGTTAATTATGTGATAGTGGAACCACATGTTTAAGGAAGAGAATTGGAAACTGTAAGCAGTGAAGAAACAAAAGTATCAACATATATTTTTGTGTGTGAAATCAAAATTTCAGTGGTAAAAGTTATGGAGGGGGGATAATATAAAAAACAAAATTTTCATTAATGAAATTATATTTATATATGAGTGAATTATCTAATAAGATATTAAATCATAGAAAAAACGTGTACAATAGTGGTTATTTATATCCTATTATATTTAATGGATCATTTCACATCATTAATATTGAGAATAAAATTTTCATATAATGATTATTATGATTAGAATATATTAAGGGTCATGATAAATCTAATTGACAGAGATGAAAGAATAGATGTCCTAGAATAGTAGTTTTATACCATATGAAGTAGAATTATTAGAGATTATAAGGGAGATAACCTCAATGGGATTTTCCATTGGATAATTCCAAGGTGATATTTATCGTCTAAAGCATTATTGAAACCATTTACGTGAGACATTTGGGCTCGTTGAGATCATGGTTCAAACCATGTTCACCAAGATACCCTAAGAAAATCTCACCATCACACACCTTCCCATAGGGAATTCACTAGTGTAATAAAGGTCTTTGTATATATAACAAAATAGAATTAATATGAATATTTTCTTGTGACTAAAATAATTATTATATTTATTCTTTTTTTATTATTATATTATAAATGATTCATTATTTTTTTTGATAAAAATTAGATTTTGAAATGATGAAACATAAATTCTATTATTTTTAAATATATAGATTCAATAGAGACACTAATTTTGATGAATTAAAGTTATTTTTAACTAAATTTTATTTTAATAAATAAAATTATTAAATGATATTTAACAAATATAAATAATGATATAATTTTAGGAAGTCAAATTTAATTTTTATAAGGGAATTAAAACTACTATTATCATAAAAAACTAGTATATTTCAATAAATATGATTTTCAGATTTAGAATTTTAAATTATCAAATTTAGATTATTATATTTATAAAATATATATTATATTTAAAATAAACATATCAAAAATATTTATTAGTGTGTTATTCATAATTTTCTAAAATAGTCGATTTTTTTTCAAAAAATAAATAAGTTTTAGATATATGGAATGCATTATGGAATCATAAAATAGTAACAATGGTATAATAACAACTATAATGAGTATTTGAGGCCAAAATTATGATTCCCATTTTATAATGGTATATTTTTTTATTTAATTTGATTAGTTTTATATACCCTTAATGATTCCTCCAAAACAAATAAATTATTTTGATGTTCTAAAATCAATTATTTAAACAAATGACTCACTTATAGAACACCAAGGCTATTATATTAATGATTTAGGTTCTATCCTTATAAAATAGTAAAATCCAATAAAATCTGGAAAAAAAACTTGGGAAAACAATGCGGTGGTTTGTGGTTTGGAATAATTTATCAAATATAGTCCAATTTTGTTTTAGAAATCAATAGAACATTCCCATTTATTTTTCTATATAAACCCACCAAAAATTACATTCCACTTCAATAAAAACCCATGGACCATGAACATAATATTCCATTCCCTCTCCAAATGCTTCCTATGTTTTCCCCGATCTCATAAGAAGATCATCGAAATCTTTTATAAGTTACCTATCATGGAAAGGGATCATCTCCTTATCCACTTTATTCAAGAATCTCGTTTATATTATGTAACTGTTTTCCAATTTCCCATGTTTGTATAGGTTTTTAAATAATAATATTACTATACTTGTGATTTCCATGTTATGAGATACATCTTCTAATCTCATTCAACCCTTGCATAAATCTTTATGTACCCCTATTGTGTTGTTGAAAATATCCTTTGATTTTCCATGTAAAACATTTGTATAATGATTTCCCATCCAAATTTCCACTCCAAGGTGTTCAAAAATATATACGCCTCATTCATTTATATTATACCTACATGTATATAACCTTAAATCCTTAATCACATGGTTAATTGTGATCAGAGGAATTCTTATTTTTTATGATCTATGTATTACACTTATGAATTTACATGATATGAATGAGAAGGGTGGACCTGGAATTATATAGCCCTCCAATGCATTTAGTATGGTTTTATATCTCATTATATTCCATGCATGGTGCATATGAGGTTATCTTAAGCAAGACATATTATGATTTATTGGTGGATATCCTTGACATATGTTTATAATTGCATGTTTTATTTTGATTCCACATTGCCATATTTCTGTATTTTATGATATATTATCATGCTTTGATGATAACTTTTATGATTCTCACCCATATTATGTTACTTTTATATTTCTATTTACTCACATTTATTATATTTTTCATGGTATTCATTGATTATTACCTTAATAGGATTTATATCTCACACCTTTCTTATATATGTCCCCACGTTATCTTGTCTAGTTTTAGGAGATCAATTGAATATAAGTGCATGTATGTAGATTTTAAATATTGTTTTTTATTTATGCTGCATTTAATTATGTTATTTCCCAAATAAATAAAATAAACCTGGAGATCAAATAACTTAGGGTTATATTATGTGTATCATTATATTATTAATCATGAAATAAATTTATCAAAATATAGGTTTTCACACATATACTGGACTCAAGGGTTATACCACTAGAGCCTGATACTTCTTAATAATAACAAAATATAAACATTCAATCATATAAATAATTTTCTATGGAATATGTAAAATACCCTTGTCAAATTTCTATAGTGAAATCAGAAATTTGAATAATTTACTTGCGAATCTAAGGATGTAATGAAACAACGATATCCTTATATTTCTGTATTAGAGTGAAAAAATTTAATAGTGAAATTCATTCTAAAGGAGTAAAAATGTAAAAACCCAATATATTAAAATGTAATTATTAATTGATAAATTTTATTTCATTGATAGCTAGTGGTACACGAAACACTGAGTTTAAATAATCCGTAATCACAATTAAAATATTATTATGTGACAGTTATCAACTAGCTGTTGGATTAATGGGTATAAATATAACTATCTGAATTATGAAACATATATGGTTATATATGTATAATATGATTCATTAGTTATCAATTAATTATAAAAAAAATAATAACATTTATACATAAAAAAAGATGGGTTTGTAAAAAACCTTTTTATGCGCGCTATATATTTTTTTCCTAAAAAATAAAATTAATCACTATTAGTGATTAATCTTATTGAAATTTATATATTATATCTTCATTAAAAATTTCTAAAATTAATTTAATATTTTTTTAGGAATATAAAAATAATAAACCATTATTTATGCTTAAAAAGTGTTATTCACAAAACTGGTTTTATCATTCTTTTCATGAATATTTTTAAAATTATTTTCTTACACTTATATAAATTGAATCCTAAAATAAGGATTCCATATTTGTAATTAGGATGATAATATTTTATAAATTGTTATATTAATTTTTCGTAATTATTAATTGTGATTATTGAAAAATACATCACATTAGTAAAAGGAAAATCATGTTAATCTAGGTTAAAAGTACATGTTAAAGTAAATAGTTTTCATCTATATTTATATTGGATAATATTAAGTTCAAAATTTAATTATTTATGGTTTTTTTCATTAAAATGGCCATATAATAATTAAATATAATAAAGTTACAAAATTCCACTCTCATATTAATAAAATTATCTTATGTAATCAGATAAAAAACATGTTATGCATGAATGTAAATGTCTAATTTGAGAAAACTGAAATTTTTTCATAATGGGAATTTATTTATAATTTTTTTGTTGTTATATATTTACCTAAAAATCTTATGACACATCAATATAGTATTTCATAAATGAATAAAAAAATAAAACCACCAGTTTTAAAAACATTAAAAGATATATAATTGGAGTGATTAAAAGTGTTAGAAATTTCTTTTCCGATAAATATATCAAATTATTGATTTGTAAAATCATTATTTTCAAGTTTCATCTTTTTTGTGGTGTATTTAATTTTAAATTAAATGATTAGTTCCAAAAAATTGACAATAATGATATTTTATGGGAATAATATATTATTAAACTATTAAAAAATTTACAAAAACATCATTAAAGAAAACAATTATTATAAAATATGGTATATAATTTCTTCCATTTTCAATTTATTATTTAATATTTACCTTACAATTAAATCTGTAACCCATTCTGTAAAATTCCTTAATATGGTTAAGGGTAAAATGAGTTAAGTATGGGGTCAAAAAAATATATGGTTTAAAATCCCACACAATCTTGTCAAAATTCTATTGGTGTATATAATTACAACCAAATATAACCACATCACCAAATATATTTCTATTTGGCTGTATTTCTCTTTGAATGACTGTTATTATTTATTCTTATAATAAATTTCAAGATTCCACCTCACCCCAAATACAAAAGGAACCTCATAAAATCACTTGTCCACTCATTTTGAGACATCTAAAAAAGAAAAAAAATAAAAAAATCCATCCCCAATATAATTATTTGCATTCTATAGTTTCTAGTTTTCATAAACAACAACGCTAAATTCCTTAAGAGAAGATCTCAAGGATTTGTTTCAGAGAATTAGAAATCATCTTAATCAATCACTTTCCTCTTAATGTTTATTTTACTTTTTATAAAAATATTATATTCATATAAAAATTATAATATCCAAATAATAAATATAATTAAATTTATTATGTTTATGAAACACATTTTTTCACACCCTTTATATAAAATGATAAGTGAATGTATTTTTTGGGTGTACATACGGCTTTCCATCTCTACATAACGATATAATTTATTTTTCATCCTTATGTTTCATGTATATTTATTATTATGAGTTTAAAATTTATATGTAATATTTTTGACGTAATTATAATTTTTTAATCACTATATCACATCAACCATATTAACATCCAATCCACTAGAAAATGAAAACGTCCCTTGTGTGTACGTGTGGACCACCACATTCATAAAGCAATGTGATTAGTTTTTCATTTCCATTTTACATTTTTGGTAATAAGGACATATTTAATGAAAATATAAGATATATATTATAAAATAATTATTATGTGAAGGTGATTTATTATTTAACTTTCTTTTATTCAAGCTATCGAAAAGTGAAAACAACATTCAGGCATACGTATGACCCACAGTCTCCATGAATAGTGTAATTCATTTTTCTATATCAATCATTTATAAATTATAATAAATATTTATATAATGTATTTATAAGATATATATATATATATATATATATATCATTATTAAAATTATAAATATGATGGAACCAAGAACAATTTATATAGAATCTAAATACCATACAAAAATTCTCATAAAATAATGAAATAGTTAACACCCAAAAATAATGATTTTAATAATAAATTATTAATAAAAGGGTGTTGAAATGTAATAAAGGAATAATATATGTGATAATAATTATATAAATTAATATAAAATTTATGTATAATAATTTAAATTTATTATATAGGATTCTGGATCACATTTAAAGAAAGTCATACGTTAGGCAAGGGATTTATAATCTCACATTTATTTCTGCGGAAAATATTCCTTGTTCATCATTTATTTCCATAATGTGGTATATGTAATACCCATGAATGTATTTTATTATTCCATTAATTGAAATTATTTGGATTGAAAAATAAAAACAATAGTCTCCCTATCACAAGGATTTATTTAGATATTACCAAAGCGGTAAGCACTTATCATCTGAAATTATATTCTTTGAAACATATATAATGTCATGTAAATATCTTATATTATGTGGTTTATATACTAACATGATATGTTATATCATGATTATATTTATTCTAATGAAATTTAAAGACTCATTTTACTTTATTCATTAATAGTGATTATGAATCAAAGTTTATCAAAGTGGTAAGGAATTTATGTTACAATCGCATTACTTAAAGAGATTGTTTATGACTCTATTTAAAATGGTAAAATTTCATGATCTACCACTCAATAATAGAATGAATTTATTTCAAATATATTTATTTTTTGAGAAAATAGTTTTACCTATATTTTTCCTCTCTTTATGTATACAAGAGACTAAAATAATGTTTCTAAAAAAATTGACTTTATTTTTCAATTTAGTCGAAAATAAGTTCTATTTGTTATGCATGTTTTCAATAAAAACAATTAAATTTTTTTTATTATATGTTTTGTTAAATTCATTTTTAATTTTTTTTTAATCATTACTAAATAGTTAAAAAGGAATATTCTTTTAATTTTTTTGAATGAGGTACCTTTCGAATTTTTACCAAAAATGGGTAAGGAAACCTTGTTTTAACATACATGGAATGAATGAAATTTCACACACTCATGAACTATCAATGATTTAAAGAATAATTTAAAAAATTTCATGGTTATTTTAAATGAAAATTTATTCCATAATAATTGGGAAAATTTTCAATTTAAAAAAAATTATTTTAGATTCATAAAGTTGTTTTCGTTGTTAAATGTTCCAAGTGATGTTATAAAAGAATGTTCCATCAAAGTTGACATACATTTATGTTAAATAATCCTTAATCATTGATACTATCTATTGATACACACTTATTATTTATATTGATGTTTCATTGTTATTATTAAGAGTGGTTTGGGAAACTCATTCCATTTCCACATGTTAATCTAGGATGAATTTATGAAATGATTATATAACCTATTTCTTTCCATGAGTTATGCTATGATTAATTGTTTATTAAGCCTATTTTTTTAGGGGTTTTGATGTAACTAATTTTATATTGAACACAAGTATATTATTTTCATTATGTGATGGGTGGTCTCAGAATTATATATCTCTCCAATGAATTAGGTAAATATTGATATATAATGAGATAAATAAGACTATAATGGGGAGTGAACCAAACTCAGAAATTGAATTTTTCCACCATGATAGTCTTGGGATTAGACCTTGAATACTATAATGGTTTAGGGTGTAAAACCAATCCATTATAATACTCTATCCAGTGACTGTTGAATAATATAAAAATTATTTTCAATGATTGTGGGTATTGTATAATGTATTGTCTTATTAAAATGTTATTCTATAATAACTCATGATCTTTTATTCCTATAAGATTCAGGTATTTTTAATTACCATGATTTTTTCCATTACTTTATATTATGGACTATGATATGTAGGGTTTTATTTTAAAATTTTATGCTCATGTTCTCAAACCCTTATGTTCATTTTATTCTCGAGTGATAATTGATATGTCCCTTATTTACCCTTACTAAGAATTTGAGATAACACATTCTTAAATTTCTCTTACCATAGTTTATTAAGAAAGGCATTATGTATGACATCTCTAATAAGGGTTTTAGTTATGAAGAACATAGTGGGAGATGATTTAGTTCACTTGTGAACCTATTATTTTTGTATCCATGATTCCAATGTTAGTAGACCTATATGATTCTAGTGTATATCATCATATTAGATATTAAATGTCCATATTAAAATACATAATATCTATGTATGAAATGTTGGCATCAATACACATCTTATATTCGAGTTTATGTTTTTCAAAAAACATTGCGATAGAAACCTTGTATACCAATGATTCAGTGTTATAGAAATTCATTTATAAACATTTGGTAAAATGAATATCTCTATTTGAGAACACTTATCATTCCTAAATTCCAATAATTAACTATTTTATAGGTGATACCTATTAATGATCTCAATATGATTCCTGTGATGTATGAAATTATAAAAAAAGACATATCTGTATTGGAGTATCATATATTATGTAATTTCATTAATGAATATAAATTGAATGATCTCCCACTAAACATGATGTACCCATAAAAAACCCACACATCTATGTTACTCACCCAAAAATACAATCATAGTAAATTCATAAATATCTAAATGCATCATATTCGATGTGTACATGGATCCATCATGTAAAGAAATTTTTTTATTTGAGATTTATAAACACTATCGGATTTAGCTCAGAGCGATAGATAAACAACCCCATTCACTTTTCAATCCATGGAATAATCTTCTTGAAATGTAGGTGGTACAACCCCAAGTCCTCTACTCTAAGAGACTTTAATCAATTTAGAATTAAATTCCTGAATTTTTAAAAACCTAATATTCCAAAAATTTGACTAATAACTATTCTAAATCTCATAACTATAATTAAATACCAAGGAATTCATTGAAGAAAACAATATTTTATAATATTTATCATATCATGACAAGAAAGGATCTATCCAAGAATTATTTTTCTATAAAAATACTCATAACCATATCCATAAACAATTTTCTAAATACGTATATCAATTACATTTAACAAATAAATAAATTATTTATTAACTTTGAAAAACATGAGACATTTATGAACTATTAATACATAAATACTAACTCTAAATATTTATTAATTTACAAACAAAATGTTTTATATTAATTTAAATATGAAATATTTAATATTTTATATTATATATAATTTAGGTGATATTTCATAGTTGGATTTCTATTATATAAAAATTTTATATAATCTAAATAACATCTTTATTATTACATTATAAATAAATTCTAATAATTTATATGTAAACCTTTTATATCTATATAAAAAGTAATTCCATTTGTTTTGTCAAATGTTACATTAAAATATTCACCTATAATATTTTTAAAAAAATATTTATTTTAAAAATTATAAATAATTTATAAATTAATAATTCTTTTATAAAATTCCTATAAATTATATATTTCAAAAATAACTTATAACATGATTTTTAACGAATTTATACAACATTAAAAACATTGAAAATTTTAAGAAAATCATTTAATAAGGTTTCTTCTTCACATACACATAGGGCTGATCCTACATAAGTGTAAAGTCTTATTTTCATACACAAAACGTCTGAAGATATTCAATAAAAGCAATTAACTAATTAACATTTCAAAACTACAATAGAATGTGTATCTTAAAATTAATAAAATGATTACCTGTATTTAGGTCATTCTGAATAACTATAAAACAATATTACCTTTACCTAAACTATCTATAACTGAGTTTTTAATACTAACCTCTTTTTTCATATTTTGTGTAAAAGTAAATAGCAAGGACCTTTACACACTAGATATAGTACTTCATAGTCTAAGGGTAAAGTTATAGTGGCTTTTACATAAACCCCTTAAATAAGGGTACTGACTTTATAGAAACCATTTACATAAGGGTAATAATTATATTATAATTACAATGATTATATATGTAATTCTATTACCTTTACATACCCTCATTGCATAAGGGTAAATCATATTAACCATTATAGTCACACGTAATAGTTAGTAACTGGAACACGTTATAAGATAATTTAGACATTCTTTTATAGGTTATGATTATGTTGAAAACCAGTGATTTAAACTTATTTTAATTTTTATGAAACCAAATTTGATACCTTTTAGATTTTTTTTAAATCGTCTAATGATCATTTTATTTGAAAGCCACTTATAAAGAAATGTGATATATATTTAATAAACACACATATAAATCATACAAAAAAATATATTACACTACATTTAACCATTGAATAAGGTTATATATTCTCTTCAATAATAAAATTCTTGATAAAGAACAATTCTTCCACAAAAAATGTTTTTTTACAATAAGGGAGTGCACCAGCCACTAAGATCATTGATTGTATTAAGAAGACACTAGATAGCTAAAAAATGTTATTAAAAATTTATTAAGTCTGGTGAACTTAATATCATGAATAAGAGTATTTTGGTTGTGTGTTGCATGCATCAAAAACAAAATATGATAGTAACTTAACCAATTATATATCCTTCCTCAAATATCTTCATGAAATGATGAGCCTCAACAAAGTCATAATGCCTTTGGTGCCATCATAAGACACCAGAGCATTTCATCATCTTAGTGTTTATTCATTGAACAAATATAATAAATCGGTATCATCAAACTAGTACAATCTATATTATGGATCATAAATTATTTACAACATTCAATAAAGGATGTGTGGGTTATCCTTATCACATACATGTATTCACAATGCGTCACTTTTTTGGGATTTTTGGTATATCCATTATAACAGTACCTTATTCTAAAATTTACATGAAATTTCATTTTAAAAAATCAAAAAAATATTAAAATATTTTATTAAATGACTTTAAGTAATCATTTGATCATATAAAAATAACATGCTAGTAAACATTTCAATAAAAATTTATATCGAGGAAATTTTTCATTAACCCAAGAGGTAATAAGTTCAAAATTTCTTATTAAACATTTCATCACTATTTTATGTAAAACATTAAGGATAAATTGTTGAAATATGAAAAAACCATAAATAATCATAATTTATGAAAAAAATGTTTATAAGTAAAAAATATCATAAAATTATTTCCAAAAAAATACTCGTAACCAATCTCAAATAAAAAAGAGATTGTGACATAAAAAACTACCTCTTTGGTATATTTTGAATAAAATCCACATGGATGAAAATAATGTGTAAAAAATTGAATTACATGAATAAAGATGTATTTTTGATATAAAAAATCATATGTTTAGTACGTATACTGTGGAACGTAAATTATCCTCACAACATAAAACATATATCATTGATGTTGAAGTGCGATGAAATTACCCATACCTCGAGCACAACTTTCTTGTTATGTGATATTAAACTAATATATAAAAATCTATTTTTCTATATTTCTAATAAATAAAAAAATTCATATTAATAAAACCATATATGACTCCCATACAATATTATATCACCCATTTATTGAAAATCATATATTAATATTATCATCTTGGATCTTAACTATTCTATTTTTTAAACATGTTTTGGTTTGGTGGTTCTTTTCATTAAATCATTTTCATGATTTCAAAATGTCAAAAATAATAATCATGAAATAATTATCTATTTTTTACACTATATAAAAATTTAGAATCATTCATGAATAGTTTTTAGGAAGAACAGATCACATCACTTCACTAAGGTGGTAGTTCTCACGTATTCCCAAATGATATTATCATTTTATAATGGATTTAAGGGTAATAAATTAATTAATACATTATAATTATTTAATTTAATATATTTCATAAATATCATATATATTCAGTAAATACATCATAGGAAAAATCATTTTTTTAGGTTCTGGGTGCAATGAAAGCATAGGATGGGCGTTAACCCAACATTGAAAATTTCCATGATTGATGATTAATCTGAGATCAATACGAAGATAAATGCCAATATCCACAGAATTTAATCAGTGATAAAAAAGGAGAGATCCCAAAACTGATAAGAGAGGATCAAAATATATTTTTTTATAATTAATTTAATTCAATTAAAGAATTACCTCTAAAGTGATTATTTTTTCATTGATGCATTCGACCATGGGTCCGATGTACAACTTTGTTGCAATGTAGAATCCAAGGATATAATTCCTCTAGTAGTGATCCACACATTCACCATGTATCTTCGAACACTGTCGGAGAAGTCTGTAGGTGCTAGCCCAAAAGATCATTTCTCTTGCAATGTCCGACATTTTTATCCTTGAGAATCACTTCCAAAGCGTTCTCCTAGATCTAGGGGAGGAGGATCATCCTCATTCCTGAGTTCATTCTTAGAGAGGGAAGGGTTCTCTAGGATTTATATATTTTCTCTATGTATGTTGTGCACTTAACGATTTTTTATCTACTGGAATGACCCATTGGACAATATTGAGAATAACAATATAACAAAGAATTTAATTGACTATGTAATAATAAATAATTTGCACAATTTTCATTACTAATTTATTATTCCATGTGAAACCCCATGTAAAATAAATATAGAAATGATATCATTTATATGAAATGTTCTTAACTTTGATGATATATTTAAATATTATTTAACCAAATAATATTTAATATTATTTCTCACCTGACCCATAACTTGGTATGCCAATCTTCGTCAATATTTAATGGGCCTTGAATAATGATTATTTATTTATATATTAAATATAACTGCATTATTTGATAAAAAATAAATATTCCGTCCACAATATATTCTCTCAAATAACTATCTATGAAACAAATGTGATCTGACATTCTTGAATAATTACTAAACCAAAACCAAGAATAGTATTAATTCAACTTGTTAAATAAATAAATTATTTAATTGATATACTAGGTACACATAGTGTGTGACCCGGTAAGACTATTTATCATTGGAATTAGGTGGGTTTGCCAAAATTCCAAGATTATTTTATCGAAATGTGTCAGAGAACACAAGAAAAATAAGTTAATGTCAAAGTGACATTTCACCTCATATGAACACTTACCGTGTAATATAATCCATTTGTCCCAATATCTCCAATAAAGAAGGTTGAATACAAGTGAAATCAACCCATGTGATCTATTTCTCATTATTTGACTTCTCATAATTGAACATGGATAGATAACACCATCGATATAGATTTAGTTAGGATATATCATTTCCCTCAAAGGGCATGATATATCTACTTCTACAGAAGTGACAAATCCTTTCCTACACTATTCATTAATGTTGTATTAGTCGTGCCGCAACAAACATATCCTACCTCACCACAAATATCTGTTATCACGAATTTCATCAATGCATCTAATTGCGTGAGTCATAATACCCATTAATAATAATATTAATGTATAAGGACCAATACACACATCCATAGATAGGAACATCCAATGAATATTTTGAATGTGGATTTCCTATTGGCCCGTCTTATTCCATTAATATCCTCCTGGATATTACCAAGGGAACATTCCATGCGAAGGTACCTAAATATTTCATGAGTCCTCACCCATGATATCCTATATAATTTTTCACTTAAAATGATATCATTTGGCCATAGAAAATATATTCAAGAATATTTTCATGGAACATCTTGGTTCTCAACATTGCAGGGATCTTCTGTGCCCTTTTAGTGCGAAAAATATTCTTGGGGAATCATCACATTCAATGTCACACAGAAGAACAATCATGATGTGATAATAAATTTATTAATATTCATCCAATGAATACAAGTTAATCATAAAATATAAATAAGATGGTTTCTAGGGAACCAACTCCAACAGACTCCCACGTGCACTAGAGCCACCCGCTAACAACTATCAATCCACATGATCTCAAATGATATTCATGCTTCTATTGACATTGGCCTTTAATTAATGGGTCCACCACATTATCTTTTATGGACACTCTTCTTACTACAATATCAACCCTTTGATATAAATCCCTCAAGAGTTGATACTTTCGGAGTATGTTCTTTGTCTATTGATGTGACCTTTGATCCTTTGCAGGTTCCACCACTACAGTATTATCACAATAAAATGTTATGAGATCCTTAATGATAGGTACCACATAAAGATCTTGGTCAATGTTCTAAATCAATATGGTTTATTTGGCTGCATCAGAAGCCGCTCTATATTCAGAATCCGTTGTAGAGTCAACGAAAACTGGATCATTTGAACTGTTACAGCATACAACTCCTTCGTTGAGACAGAAAACATATCCTCATTGTGACTTTATATCATTTTGATCTACATGAAAACCAACATCTGCATGCCCTATGATGACAAGATCCTCATATAATATAAACACTAGGAACATATCCTTTGTTATTCTCAGATACTTAAGGATAGTGTTGATAGTAGTCCAATACAGTTCTCTTGTATCTTATTGATATCTTCATATCATGTTCAGTACATAGGTAACATCATGTCTGGTACATCACATGGAATACATGATAGATCATATCACTGAAGTATATGGAATCTTACTCATCCTATATTAAACTTGTTGTTTCTTAGGACACATTTTCTTGGAAACATGTATACCATGTGACACTAGAACCAATCCCCTCTTAGATTTTGACATGAAAAATCTCTTTAGTATTCGGTCTGTGTATGTACATTGACTTAGTCCATGAATCCTCATGGATCTATCATGAATGATCTTTATCCCTAGAATGTACGATGCTTCGCCTAAGTCCTTAATGGAGAAACAGTTGTTTAAAAAGTCTTTGACTAACTACAATACAATTATCATTATTCTAATAAGAAATATGTTGTCAGCATACACTACTATAATAACAACTGCATTCCAATTAAAACTATTGTAAACACATGGCTCAAATTTTTTTAAAGGTTGGGGATGAAGCCTCATTTATTATTAATGCAAATCTAAGACCTCTTTAACTACGTAGAGGGAGACCCATTACATAGCCTAAAATCCTGGTGGGCATTTATCCCATTACATGTCACATAGGCCCATTTTTTGGCCCAAGGACCATTCTGTGAATAATACTGCTACAGTACCCATGCAGCTACAGTACCTCATAGTACCCGCCACTACTATAGTACCATGCCGCCACTATTGTGCATGTCGTTGCTACAATTCCACCACTACTATAGTACACTACAGTAACACATGGCTCACATTCATTCTTAATAAAAGTTAATTTTCTTATGATGTCATCGAATCAAATGTTCTATGACCTGAATGCTTAATTTAATCCATAAATGGATATATGTAACTTGAGTGCCCTTTTACCATCACCTAGTGTTAAAAAACCTTCTAGTTATGTCATATAGACATCTTCCTGAAGGCTCCCATTAAGGAATGTGGTTTTGATATCCATCTACCAAATCTCCTAATCATGGAAAGCTGCTATAGAAAGTATAATTCTTATGGATTTAAACATGGAAACTGGAAAAAAGGTTTCATCATACTTAATTCATTGACATTGTTTAAAAACTTTATCCACTAGCCTTACTTTATAGGTACTAACATGGAATTCCATGCACAATTTCTTCTTGAATACCCACTTACACCCAAAATTCTTTACATCAACAGACACATCGACCAGAACTAGACTTGGTTTTGATACATGGAATCTATATTAGAATTCATAACTTCATTCTATCTTGCAGCTTCTGAGATTTCTACTGCTTCCTTGCATAAGATAGGTTTATAATTGTCCAACAATAACGTTTCACCATCCTTGATGATAAGAAAACCATATCTCTTTCACTCCCTTACCTGTCTTATACTCCTACATAGTACCTTTGTTTTATAAACTACCTCTTTCATGCGGACTATGAAACTTGTTCCTATGACAACTCCCATGTATCTTGGGAATTAACTTCATCAAATTCAATCTTACTCCAACTATCCTTTTTTAGGATGTTCTCCCTTTCAGGAAAGATGGAATGTCTCGAAACAAATACATTCTTTGCTGAGGGGTTTTATAGATATTATCCCTTTTTTCTTTAAGATTTCCTATAAAGATACACTTCGTACCCCAGGATGATATTTGGTTTCTTGAGAAATCATTAACAAAGGCCTCACATCCCTATACACATGTATGTGAAGAATTGGGTTTCTTTCCACTCCATTGCTCAAATGGATTCCCATTTTCTGCCTTAAATAGTACATGGTTTAATGCATATGCCGCAATTTACAATGCATATACCCGAGAAAATAATGGATGATATTCAAGTCTCATCATCGACCTTACCATGTCCAACAAGGTATGATTACTCCTTTCACTAACACCATTCCTCTGTGTTTTATAATGTAGACTGAGTTGAGATAGAAATCCCCGCTCGTGTAAAAGGTTTATGATCTCTTGGTTAATATATTATCTACCTCGATCTGATCAAAGATTCTTTATCTTCTTACCAAGATGATTGTATACTTCATTCTTGAACTCCTTGAATTTCTCAAAGGACTCAGACTTACACCTCATTAAGTAGATATAACCATATATAATCAAGTCATCAGTAAAAGTAATGATATAAGAATATCCACCTCTAGATTCTACTAAAAATGGTTCACACACATCAATGTGTTCCAATCGAATAAGATATGTGGCACTTTCACCCTATCCATAAAATGGTGGTTTGGTCATTTGTACTTGTAAACAAGCATGGAATCTATGATGATTTTCTAGCTCATAAGAGTCCAAATAACCATCTTGATAGACCATTGTCAAACATTTCTCATTCACATGGATGAGATGGTGATGCCACAACTGGGTGTTGTATGAGTCATTTGAACATTGTTCATTATCAATTGACAAAAATTGGTTCTCATAATTTAATACATATAGAACATTATTTAAATTCACCATACCATAACATATGTTGTTTTTATAATAGTAACAACATTTATTACAAAACATAAAAATACATCCATCTGTTTTTAAACATGATTTAGAAATTATGTTCTTAGTAACACTATGTGCATAATAAAAGTCATTTAAAACCAAAATCATTCTCATAAGCAATTGGAGGTGATAGTCACCAATGGAAAGAGCTTCCAGCCTTGCACCATTGGTAGCTCGCAGATCAACATCTCCTCTAAAAAATTTATATAATATACTTGGTTTCTGCATTTTAATATATATGTGACCACCACAAGCTATATCTAATACCCAATACATAGAAATGGGAAGATTTAACTGGACAATGAACACACCTTTGGCTTCCCCTTATCTTTGGGTACAATGGTTCTTCTAGTGGACTAACTTGCCACAAGCAATGAATTATACATCCTTTTCCTTTCCCTATATCTTGATATTATTCTTCTTGGATGGATGCTACTTGGGAGCTTTAGAATTTTTATAAATATTAGGCCCCTTTTCCTTGCCCTTATTCTTCCTATTAACCATAAGGGCTGTGAGTTTTTCACACACAATCTCTTTATCAACTTGAAGAATTAGTGTTAGAAGATCTGATAGAATCTTCTCATTCTTACTCATATTGTAATTCAAATTAAAACTATATAAGGTCTTAGAAAATGATGATAGTATGAGATCTATACAAAACTCATTTGGGACTTTAATCCTTATGATGCCGAGATGATCATTGTAGCTAATAATCATGACTATATGTGGTTGAGCTGGCATAGACTCTCCACAATTAGTAGTGAACAAATAATGGGAGAACTTATACCTCTACTTTATAACCATATACTGATAGAGATCCCAAAGGTGATACATTATGCTCTAATCATCCATTTTCACATGTTTCTTCAAGAGATCATTCTTCATGGATGTTATCATGAGGCACTGAACATCGACAACATCATTTAGATCTTTCTCATACACTGAGAGTTCCTCATTACTCACCTCATTTTCTGGCACAACTGGTTAAGGCTCTTCCAGCATGTAATGTTTCCTCTCATGGTTAAGGATAACCTAAAGGTGACTTTTCCACTCCTAGAAATTAGTGTGAGTGAGAATATTTTCCTTTTGACGTATGGATCACATTGAGATGTTTGATGTCATTTTTATTTCTATTTCTACATATAATAATGAACATAGTTTTAGTAATTTATCACTAAAAATATATAAAAATAAATAAATTAATGTTTATTAATCTCCCATTAATTTTTCAAAACCCAATAGCCCTCACCCTTGGATTCCGAATATATTATTGCTTGGAAATTCTAGTGTAAAGGATATATATTTCCCTTTTCATTTCCCCAACTAGGTTTGGCCAAGAAACTTGAAAGGTTTTTGGGTAGGAATTCTAATTTCCAAATAAATTAACTCACATCTCGTTTATTTATTGATTGGACTCCCCAATCCCGAAATCCTTAATTTTGGATTTCCTCAACCTTTTCCACTCAGTTACACCAACTCCTACTTGGACATAAAACCTTGATGTAATCTAATTTAAGTCAACCCAAAACCTCAAATTATATTTCCTTGACATTTAAACTCACCCCAAGTAGGGTTGGTCAAGCAGTTTAAACTATGGTTTGATTCTATCTGAAGTAGTCAAAGGATATACAGACTTAATATTTAATTGAGGGGTATTATCCTTTATGTATAAATTTCCACTTATTATCTTTACAAATTATTTTTAATATTAAGTGGGATATACATTAGTTATTAACCATGTATAGATATTATTTACGCATAATCCGTGTTATGTTATTTCCATCATATATGATAGTTAGTTTATTAATTATGTGATCACATCAAAAATCAATAATGAATAAACATACAAGTGATATAAATAAATAAAGGACATGATCATGAGCTTTACTATTGGTTATTTTATCTAGCAGTTGATAATATAAGCCTGACTTTGGGGAGAAACACCTTGAACCTTTTAAGGTTCATGTTTACAACTTTCCACTGATCCACCTTTATATCACCATGGATTGGTTTCACCTTGGCTCCTAACTTGAACCGCCTCTACTAGCTTGGGATATCCCTCCATTATATATTCTTTTAACCCACATGTATTTGAGGTGTAAAATGGAATTTATATAAAAGAAACAATGGGATCAAATTCCCAACATATTATTGATGAGAAGGAATGCAGTAAAACAATTTTATTTTAATAAATAAATTAAAGGGAACCAATCACTTACAAAGGTCTTGCCTAGCTCATGATCATCCACATACATGAAAAAAATAAATCATTTAATAAAACTAGAATTCAATTCATTAATCATTCTTATTAAGAAAAATTAGGCATGAATCAATTAATCATTATATTTAATTAATCGATCATTTTTATCTTAAACATTTTCTAAATTTCCTTGAGAATCTCATCCATAACCTTGTACATAACTTGTACCTTAGAGGAAAACCGATTAATACACTTCCAAAACTACTTAGCATTTATTTATACTTGTATACACTTTAGTCTTTGTGATATGTATTATGTACGTTGAATTATATTTGTAATAGAACTCATACATGATGTGAAAATATTTTATCATTATAAAGATATTAATTAAACACACACACACAGATATATATATATATATATATATATATCAAACACCTATAACATGTTGTGTCTAATATTTACACCCACACAAAGGTATATGTCTCAGGGGTTTAAATAATATAATATGTTTTTAAATTTGCATCATCTAGAAACAGCACACGGTGTGTAGATCCAAGTACATGACATGTACCCTCCTCACTGTCCATATGAATTACTTTCTTGGGGAAATAGTGTTTGAGTTGTCCTTCATAAATATTTAGAATACTAGACGTGTTTAGTGGGACACTGACCGTGTCGAATATGCGTTATATGGTCACAAGTCTGGAAAGACATGTATGGGATACATGACCTGACCCTAACCCAAAGGGACTACTCACCCTGTCTAGTAGGCGACACGGCATGTAGTTTGACTGATTGTGCACCATTCTATCCTGGTGAACACATGGTGTAAGAATTAAGTACACCACATGTCATTAAAGAACACGTCTTGAGTAATTTCTGAATTACTCTAGGTGCGTTGAACACAACTATACAGTGTATAATTAGTATTAAACAGTGTGTGTGGAATATTAAAGGATGTGTAATCCCAAATAAATGGTTTTTAATGTTGTGTTATGAGGATAGAATCGACGGTTCCTCCTGATGATATCCTTGATTAAATTTTAATCGTCAAATTATTCAGATTTGTTAAATCTACATGAAATGATAAGGGAGGAACATATCATGAAATTAAGATTACAAGAATGATTAAACTGGAATTGAAAAATTAAATTATTAAAGCGTAAAACATCAAAATATTATTTAAAAATTTATAAACAAATATATGACTACTCGGATACCAATTCTACATTATAGGCACAACAGAAGCATAAGATGGGTGTGTACCCAACTTTTCAAATCTCCATGAACGATGATTAATCATGGATCAATATGATGATAAATTCCAGTATCTACATAATTTAATAAATGATAAAAGTCAAAGGAGAGAACCCAGAAATGAGAAGAGAGGATTGACATATTTTGTTTATAATTAATCTAATTAAATTAAATAATTAACTCTATGGTGATTCTTTCTTCGTTGATGCATTCAGCCATGAGTCTGAGGTGTGGCTTCATTGCAATGTAGAATCCAGGGATATGAATTCTCTAGTTTTGATCCACACGTGCTCCACGTGTCTCTAGAAGTTTCCAATGGAGTCTCCAAGTGCTAGCAGGGGAGGTCCTTTCTCTTGTGATGTATGCATTTGATCTCCTTGATAATCACATCAAAAGGATTCTCCCTGATCTAGTGGAGGGGGATAACTCTCATTCATCAGAGTGATCTTTGAGAAGGAAGAGTTCACTAGGCTTGAGAGATTTTCTATGAGGATGTTGTGCACATAATGATTGGTTTTCTAGTGGAATGGACCCTTGGTTAAAATAGATAATAATAACATAACGGGGAATTTAATTTACCTAGTAATAATAAATAATTATCACATGTGTCGTTACTTAATTTATTATTCCATGTGAAACCCCATGGTAAATAATAATAGAAATCCTATTATTTCCATGATATGTTCTTAACATGAATGTTATATTTAGATATTATTTATCTAATAATAATAAATACTATTAATCACCAAACCCATAACTTGGTCTACCAAACCTCTTCTATATTTACCGGGCCTTGAATAATGATGATTTATTTATTAAATAAATATAACCGAATTATTCACATAAAAATACATATTTCGTGCGCAATATATTTTCTAGAATAAAAAGTGATAAAATAAAGGCAATAGAGAATACTTGAATAATTATTAAACCACAACCGAGAATAATATTTATTCAGCTTTTTAAATTAATAAATCATTTAACTAAGATACTGGCTACACTTAGTGTGTGACCCTTCAGGCCTCTTTCTCATTGGCATTAGGAAGACATTCCTAAATTCCAAGATTATAGTCTAGAAATGGGTCAAGGAACCCAAGATAATGAATTTAATTTCACAACGACATATCACCTCATACGAATTCTTACCATGAAATATAATCCATGTGTCCTGATATATCCAACCAAGTGGGTTTTATGCAAGTTCCATCAACCCATGTGTTTGATTTCCCATTATTTGACTTCTTCAAATTGAATATGCCCAGAGTAAACCATGGCCATGGATTTATTAAGGATATATCATTTCCATCTAATGGCCTGAGATAAATACTTATATAGAAGTGAAAAATCTTTTCTCAAATTCTTCATTAATATAGTATTACTCATCATGCTCCCAATATATCTTACCTCACAACGAAAATCTATTATCATGGTATTCATCAATACATCTAAGTGAACAAGTCATAATACCCATTAATAATAATCATAAATTCTAAGGACCAATACACACATCCACAGATAGGAATATCTAATGACACTTTTGAATGTGGATTTCCTAAAAGCAGGTCTTGTTCTCATAATACCCTCATAGAAATTACTAAGGGCGCACACCATGAGAAGGCACCTCAATGTTTCATGAGTCCACACCCCTGATAGACAGTATCATTTCTTTCCCTTCAAATGGTGTCATATTTCAATAGAACATATATTCAAGAATAATTTCGTGGCACTTCTGATTTCTCATCATAGCAGGGATCATGCATTACCTTTTATTGTGATATCTATTCTTAAGACATTATAACATACTAGGTCTAACATAAGAACTATCATGATGTGATAAAGAGTCTATTAATATTCATCCAACGAATAGAGGTTTATTATAAAGTAAGAATAAGTTGGTTTCTAGGGAACCAACCCTAACACTTTTAAGGTAGTGATGAAAAATGAATCATATCACTTCATTGATGTGGTAGAACACATTTACATAGGAGAAATGTCATCATTTACCTAAGGATATTAAAAGTTATGAATAATTTAAGTTCAATAAAAATAATAACATTTTAGTATATTGAGGATATTTATAATATTATACCATATCTCTTAGGATATAATTTAAGGATGTAATAAAGAAAATGATATAACTATGTTAAGAGTTTTACCTCTTCATTGGAATCCTTTATTAGTTTACACCTTAATAATTAATATGATAGTTTTATAGAAAGAAAACAAATCTATAGAATTTTTTCTAGAAATATAGTAAATTAATTTTCTAGGTATTATCTATGATAGGGGGATGGATATTTGTGAATAAGAGTGGAGATGAGGTGCCATTTTTTATGATCGGTGGGTGGGAATGATATAAACTAATAAAATATTAATATATAATATGAGGCTAACAAATATAAAATAGATCCAATCATCCTCATAATCAAGGTTAAAAAGTAAAAGTTAAAAATTCAATCTTCCAATAAATTTTAGAAATGTTTACCTATAATTTTAAACCTTTTTTTTTGATTGATACCCCTCATTAACGATATATAACCTTAACTATTGCTAAACAAATTTCACTCATTAAGAGTCATTAAGGTAATATAAAAAATAAAATGTGGTACATATATGAAACATGTATGATATGATCTAAATTAACAATGAATTTGAGTTAATATAGTATTTTTTTTAAATTTAGGATGATTGAAAAACAATATCATTATATTAGATACCATTTATGGTGAATTTTGTGGATATTAATATATCTTGAATTTAAAAGCATATATATAACATTAGAATTATAATATATACTATTTTACCAAAAATTACAAATAATAATTATATAATACATTATTGGTTAACCATAATTTATCCCAAATATATTACATTTAATGTTTTTAAAATAATTTATTTCAATTCTATAATACTTGTACAAGTGTTGTGTTAGTATTGCATAAGATTCAAAGTAAATTATACTATATATAAATATTAAAAATAAGTTAACATCATAAAAATAAATGAAAAAAAATTAAATTAAAAATTTATATCAATTAATATATTATTTATAACCATATTAAAATATATTATCGAAATTAATAAAAGTGGGTGACATTTTTTAAATTTTTATAAAATAAAATAAAATAAAAGTAATTAGAACCATCAAATGGGACTATAATTAAATATTTTTTTGTTATTAATTTTATGGTTAAATTAATCCCATCCAATGAAATAATAGAAATTGTTATGACTTTTTTGAGACCTTATCCCATATTTTTAAATGTAATTAACTTGTTTTTTCCATTACAATAATGATAGAATTTATCCATGGTAATTATTCATTATTACCAAAATGGAATTGTTCTATTTACAAAATCAAAACCCAATTATTAAAAAATGAAATAAATATTTAATTATCTAATTCGTATAATTGGTAGAAATTTATTTTTAAAAAAATTATGAAAAACACAGTAAAAATAATTTCATGAATTCGTTTTTGAGAATATAAATGAACTTATACCAAATGAAAATATAATAAAAATTACTATTATATTAAATATGTTATTTTTAATAAAAGTTATATTATTTCCAACAAAAATAAAATCCAAAATATAATGTGACTTTTTTATTACATTATTTAATGAATCAAAATGAAATTTTTCTCAAATATAAAAAAATTTCACTATTCTTCCAAAACCCAATCTTATCAAAAAAAATTCTAAAATTTAATCCTTAGATAATTATTTCCTGATTATTTCAGAAAATATGTCCATTTTTTCAAATAAAATTTCTAAATAATGAAAAAATTAATTATAATTACCATTATTAAAACTCCGAAAACCATTTTTGGAAGAAATATATTTTTTATGTATAAATTAATTTTATTATTATTCTTTGACTGGTTAAAACATTTAAATAAATTTGAACCTTATTTATTGAACTACTTATTTCTATGAAGAAAAAATATCTTCAACATATTTCGTAGTTATTCCTATTCATATTTCCAACCCTGCAACTATGTTATAAGAATCATATCTAAATATTATTTCACGATTTGTTTTATCTTGGGGATGCATGTGATATACACTATAGAACATAGTTTTATTTTAAATTAAATATAATGTAAAATCATGATGTATTAAAATGATGTGGTTGGTTACAGGATACAAGATCATGGATTTACTACATATCATAAGGTAAAATAATAAAATATATAGTTCTAGTAAGGGTATAATTTTAGGAATAGGTTATGTGAACATTCAAATTAGGATTTTCTAGAAAACCCATAATAGTTTAAATAGTAATGAAATTTGTGGGAACCCTATATAAATCAAGGTATTATACAGTCAAGGAGAATTTTCACTGATCATAGGTTCACAGATAGGGAATAATGTACAAGTGACACATACATTTATCTATACCTCATGTAATGATGTTTAGTCATACATGATAGACCATTCCTCGTAATTTTAAGTATATTTAGAATAGATAATATGTAAAATACATGGAACCAATATTTATAAAATGAAAAATATATTTCCTCACGTTGGTTCTTTGTTAATAGAGAAAATCAAATATATATGAATAAAAATCATGTTGAGGGTGATTAAATAGTGATAATATTTGCCATTTAACCCATGGAATATGACCTATACATCACTACATATCTATTATGGAAAAAGAAATCAACATGTATATTGTATAATGTCTATCTATTTATCAATCTCATTTTAATGGTGAAGTCAGGTGGATCTATTCTAATGTTAGGTAATAATGAATAATCCCTCTAAATGGAAATCCAATCTCATTGAATATATCCATAAACATTTTCATCTTAGCCTGAGATAGGGGTTCAGTGAAGAAAAACTCATAATATAGAAACATGAACCTATACACATATAGTTCATATATATATATTAGGGTTTTATTATTTTCATAGGTTAGGTTCCTCATGACATTGGGAATCAAAAATGAGATTATAACCATTAATTATCTGATGCAACAAAGCTCTCAAATGGGGTAGGATCTTCTATATGGTGTCATATTTTAATTATATTGATCTAGAATTTTATTAAGGTGAAATATTTTAATTTTAATTCACATTAAATTAGATACTTTTATTAGTTTAAGGTGTTTTAGGATGGGCCTCTATGAATAGTTTAAATTCATATTGGATGAACCATATGTCATGAAATTTATAATTATTTGAGTAGGGATATGTGATATTAAGTCCATAGTAGTGAAGTTATGAAAAAGATATCATATAGTTTAAGGTCATACAATTATGAGTCATTCTATATATTTTAATGTCTTGTATAGTGAAATTGGGATATCCATTTTAAATTCATAAATCATTGATAATGATTTCATATAGTTTAAGGTCATACAATGGGTAACTTTTACAAGAACTCTAAAGTCAAAAAGTGTGTATTTTTAAACCCAATATGACATTAGGAAATATAATTCTATAGAAATACTACATTATGGGTGAGTGTGATTAATTATCATTTTATTTTCTTTAGGGAGTATGCTTCGTTAGAGTAGAAGTTCCTCATGGTATAAATTCCTTCCTAGTTTTTCAAACAATAAAGACTTATATCATAGTATCATAAAATTTCATAGAGGTCACACTTGTTTTAATTGGATGAATGAGAAGAGTAAAATCTTCTTTATAAAATCCTATAAGAATCAATTATTTTGGTATCTAAAAGTTGTGTGGTGCACATAACCTATTCCTGCATTTTTCTATCTCATTAAGTCAAAATGTTTCCAATTAATCCTAAAATATTCTATTATAGATAGTGAACAAAACATAGGTTAGTTCATCCTCTATGGGTTGGACTACATATATTATATACACAAGTGATTATAGGTAATCCATTGTGGTAGTGTTGGTTATTATATAATATGCTTACAGAGTATATAGATGTTTTTTCAGACAATATCTCTTTTCATTTTACACCATCATTTGAAGGATATTAAATAGAGTATTATTACAATCCTATATCTTTCTATATTATACTCCATGGTAATGATAATATTTTTTATTCATGATATTATAATCCTAGTACAACCTCTAAAATTTGAAATTATATATACTTTTATCACTAATATTCAATATTGTTTGAGGGAAAAAAAGCTAGTTATGATATTAAACCTCATAAAATTAATGAAAACACTCATTTTAGCTTCTTTTAGGGTTATTGGATGGCCAATTTTATGAATAATATGGGGGTAATATATATAAACATGGACTTATTGACTCCTTTTGGAGGTTTTGAACCCATTACACCAATCTCCCAAAGAAAAAATGTCCTAGAGTATATTTTGAAATAGAATAATATCATGGATTTATGGATGATGTTTCCATGTATTTTATTATCTTTCATATTCTTAGTATACCCCATAAAGTATTCTATCATCAATATCAATTTTTTTCCAAATATCCAAATATAATGAAAAATGTTGAATCCTGACCAATGATCACCAAATGCGCTGACATTAAAATATTTCATGATAGTGTGGGTGTCTCCAAATTCTATGTAAATAATGAGAACTCAAATAATTAATCATTTATGGAAGAACTTATGAAGGTTTATAAATGAAAAAATTCATTATATATCATTGGATCTTCACTTTTTTTTATCGATACATAGACAGAATCTCGTGTTAGAGATAGTATATTATAAGGTATGGACATCCAATTATAGTACCCATCATTATATATATTTTCCTTTAATTCTCATGGACAGTTTTGATTTGATTAATTTATACTATATCAATGTTGATGAATAGAAATACCACCCAATAGGAAATGAGGTAGTGGACTATTTTATCGTAGTCCATAAAATTTTGTGTTGTGGTTGCATTAGATAATACGCCAACATGATCATTACATGAACATGGTATCTAATACAGTGCTATATTATAGTGTAATTTTTCTATAAATCCTCATATATAATACAGATTAGGGAAAACCTTTCATCTGTGATATCATATTTAACATTGATATTATTGGTATTTTACTTCATTATTAGTGAAAATATCTATCAATTAGATGTAATTTGTATTAACAAACTTCATTAGGGATATGATTACATTACCCATGTTAACATTCAGATCTTTGAAACTCCTTCCAGTCGAGCTCCACATTGCACTATCAAATTATAACGGTTGTAATTTGGGCATTTCATGGCTGGAAAAAATCTATTTTCCAGGGAACTATATATTCTCAAGTTCAGTGTCAAGGTAAGGGAGTTTTTTTGGAATATATCAATTAAATCTCTTTGACTAAATATTCATGCATGAACTAAATATATAAAAATCACGAAATTATTTCATATAGTTCCATACACCCATTAAACACCGGTATTATAAGTATATTCTTGAGAAGATGAAGATAAGAAACAAGCTGATCAATTTGATACTTATGGGAATATATCAACTTCTACACATTAATGATCTACCCCATTGATCTATTTTTTATTTCATAATATTGAGTCTTGGAAACCAACATCATTCTGCTACAATATCAGTGGTTTATTTCATTTATCGATTCATTATATTGAGAAAGAGATGCACCAAAATATCACTATGGGGTTTGAACATAGAGGATTATGGGTTTTAGTTAAACTTAATGAATGGAAACATTTTTTTTAATATATTTCCAAAGTATATCAGAAAAAAATTAGTAATATATATTTCATTTGAGGTTGACACCATTTTTCATCAACCATGAGAATGAAAAACTTTTGAATGTGATATTGGATATGAAGTGTCTTCTATATGAAATAATTTAAGCTCCCCTTATCCGAAAGTGTATCAAGGATAAAGATATTAAGGATTTACTTTGTATTAATAGGATCATATTTGATATTTTGAGTAATACCATGAATCCATGAAATTTATTTGATGTCAATTTGAATGCACATTTCAAGGGGTGGATCTTTAAGTTCTGTTTGCATTGTTTTTTGAAAATTGAATCTATAATGGAAATATGATCAAACCATTTCATAGACTTAAACACTAGGTCATATATATAGTATTCCACCATCTTCCCTAAAAATAACATATATATAAGTTACATGTAATTTTGATATTTAGTGCCAACATTTTCTATGTCAATGTATAACATCCTTAAACATGCATTATATGGTTTTGTTATAAAACACAAACATTACATTCATGCTTTTATATCAATAAAGATGAACTAATTTTAACCCTTTAGACTAAAATAATTCAAACTCAAAATTGGATCAATTACATATCCAAGGACCTTTTTGGTGAAGAGTCTTAGATAATTAGTAAAAAATCATACATGGAAACATGGATAGATAAAAAAATGGTTCATGAAAATATATATCATCTCCCACTTATTATATCACATATAGTAATCTACCTAAATATAAAATACTAAAAAAATATTCCAAATACGGTGATGTGGAAAACATGAAAATGGTGAGATCAAAAACTCAGTATGGATAAACATTAGTATTGAAAATTGAGTGTCAATGGGGAGTATTATATGAGTATAAGGGTGTGATGACAAAATCATAGTTCGAGAGAATAAAATATACAATTCATACCCATCAAAACATAGCTCCTAAAAATGGTTTAACATAAGATAAATGTCATATAAGTCAAAAATATTTTTCTATGAGAAAATAATTATTAAGTAAGGGATACATTAGAAACTCATAATAAGAATAGATCTGATATGTTGGTATCTAGAAATAATATCTTAGTTGAACACTTATAAGAACACTTATAAATTTGATTACCCTACCTAGATAATACCAATAATACCTTGGGAGTTTCCTATTAATTGGTTAAAATTTTAATATATTGTATATTATGTATATTTAGTTAACTCCATATTCATTACCCATTTCATTGGAGGGATATGAAGAATCCACCCATAACATATCAATAAATTCCCCATATAGATTTGGGATCACTCCTCAATCCCAATTTCATAAATAATCATAAAGAAACATATCATGATAAAATAAATTAAAATAATTCACTTTTTCACACAAAAATAACCATTATTCTTTCATATCTTGATTTTCCTATAGAAAAAATGGTATCTATAAAAATCTCTTCAAATCAATCATATTCCATTAAGAAAAAGAATCAGGATCGTATCATTACAAGATATACTAAGTGGTGTATATGTAATATCACGTTTTATTGTCAATGGTTAATATAAATACCATTAAAATAAAATTAAAAATATATTTGAGGAAAATAACAATTTAGTATTGAAATAAACTACTGAAAATGATAATTCCACAAAATATTTTTAAAATAATTTTTTTGAAAGTATACTTTGAAACCTACAAATGAATCATCATCTAAAATAACATTCACGAGGGAGGGAAAATAGGATCATTCCATAAATTATAAAAATAAATATTCTTTAAATTTTGTTAATGAGAGTAAAAAAAGACCTTTTTGAAAAACAATAATAATTTTTGTTTTAAAACATTTTATAAGAAGGTCACAGATCTTGTTAAAAAATTTATGAAATATGTTATGTTATTAAAAAGTACATCCCTGTTTTATTAAACCTAGATACAGAAGATAAATATTCCAAACCAAAAATAAGATACTTTATTAGTATCACATACCAACAACATTTCTTACATATCACTAATCAATAAGGGAAGAAATGAATACTAATAATGTAAATGACATTAATAACTAGAGAAGAATAAATGAGACATAGTTCAGTAAAATTAGAGTATATGATCCCTCTAAAGGGAAATTTGAACATAGGTAATCCTGAAATAATATGATATTATTTTTTATTAAAACCTTTATAGGTTTTTCATCTTTTAAATACTAATATTGTAAAATAAATAACATTTATTTAATCATTAAAGACCATGCATCTAAATTGATAAATTATATATCATGTAAAGGGGTATTATATAAATTTTCTAAAATAAGATATTTTCATAACATCAAAATATATCCTAAAGAAGGATAATTTCATATTAATAACAATTAAAACGGATTTTATCAAAAAATAATGACATATTATAATCAATGAACAAGTGATATCAACCAATGAAGGGAAATTGTGTTAAGAAACCCCTAACTAATTTTGTAACATATGAATCAGAACCCATTGGATGGATTAACATGAATTGTAAATTAAAATACCATGATGTTTTATGTCTTCATGATATAACTTGTAAAAATACATTGTATAAATAATATAAAATAAATTAGTATTGTAACATTAAAACATTCCTTAATGAAGTGAAATTGAGTTGAAATCCCTTACATCAAGTCTCGACATATTATATATTTCCCTTAACACATGTATAATAAAATTATATCAAATATTTCAATTTTTAATAACCTTTTCAAGGATTATAAATTTATAATTAACCCATTTATTTCATTTATTTCAATAATATATTTAAATAATCACTCAGTTAAATCCACACTGGGTGTTGTGAGGAAGTTTAGTTCATAATTTCAATAAACTATTAATGTGTCGATCATGGTAAAAAAATTAATTATTAAATCATATATTGAATAATAATTATGAGATAATTTTAATTTTACACTTTATTTATACTTTTAAAATACACCATGAAATATGGTTAGAAACAATGAATCACATTACAATAATGGAGATCCTGAGACCAACATACACATGTGTAACATTTCTATTATCCAATAAATATGAGGGAAAGAAGGTAAGTATTATTATATCATTAATTAATTAAGATTATATCATATTTTATCATATTTTATCTTTTATTGCACTTATATATACTATCAATGTCACACGGTGGTGAAAAACGAATCACATCGCTTCAGAGAGGTGGTAATTCACAGATATTGAAGAACGACATTGTCATTTTTAAAATGGGTCAGAAGGTAAAACATAATTGATATATTATATTTAAAAATGATAATGATTTTAAAATAATAATATATATAAATTAAATTCAAAATTATAAATATCCATGAAAATATGTGATAAAAAAACAGATCACTTCGTGGAGGTGGTAAGCCACACGTACACACGAATGAAGTTTTCATTCCCTATATGATAAAAAAAGAGATGAATAAGTGATTTACTATTGAAATAATAAAATATTAGTATATATGACATATTAATGTTATTATATAATCATTTTTTAATAGTATATTAAGGATTTTGGAGAATAGGTGAATTGAAAATACAAAATTTAGTGTTACATATATTCTTCATAAAACCACTTTTGTTCTAAACCTTAATCCTTAAAGGATTGAACATCTATAAGACTAATGAAACTAGATCATAGAGTGGAAATTTTTGGAGATACTTGGTTATGACTTGGTTGAACTGTACCACTCAATTGTTATGTGTATGGCATGAACAAAGGTGCCATTTTATATGTGAGGGGAGGAATACTATTGTATTTTTTTTGAAAATGTTAATATATTATAATGTCACATTCATGTCCACGTGTTTTAATCTTTTTATTAATGTAGAATTATATATTAGATAATATATATATATATTTAAAATCATCCACTTTGAGGTATAAAAGTTATTATTTCATTTTTACCCTTATCACTTTTGGTTAACCCCTATTAATCATTTGTATCCATAATTAAGATAAAGCATTTTTCAATATTTAATTTTTATAAATTAACTTATAAAAAAAAAAATTGGTTAATAAATGTTCCATTTATGAAATTTTTAGAAATTATTCATTCCATGATTTCTATTGATTTATATTTATACTTTATTAATCATTTAAAAAAATATTATGTAACAAAAATATCATTAATTTCATTTTAAAAAATATTCATATAATGTTATTGTAAAAACATCCATAAATGTATGTAATTTTAATATAATATCTCTTTAAATTTCAAATATATATTATTATTAACTATAAAATTAAAGTGAAACCTTAATCGATCCAAAATTTATTACTTTTGATGTTTTGAAATTCTTTTTCCGTAATTTTCTTATGTTTTCACAAGTAACATGTCAATATTGTATTAGTCTTTATTAAAATTATATAATCACAATAATTAGAAATAAAATACAATTATAAAAATTATTTCACTATTCTATAAAAATATATAATATAAATTAATAATTTTTTATCCCTATTTGAACATATAATATAAAGTTAAAATAAAGAGAGTGTCATTTCCAGATTTTCATTTCATAAAATTGTATATATGTCAATTTAATAGATAAATTATTGAAAATTGACATAATATATATCTATTGGTGAATAATTTATATCCATACTCAAAAAATGTTATTAAAATTATTTGATAGAGTTATTTTTAGTCATTATCAGATTATTTTTATACCGTAATTACCCACTTTACCATTACCATGGTCATAAATGTTTTACTATAGTTACTATTAATAATAATAAAAAATAAAAGGGAATATTTACCAGATTTGAACCTATTCATTTCAATTATTTAAGCAATTTTAAATTATTCAATTTTTATAATTGGAATAAATTAATTAAAAATTAACCTCGCAAAACTCAATGATAACCATTTTTATAAAACATACGTTTTTCATGTATAAGATGATCATGAATTAGCTTTATGACTATAAATAATTATCATAGGGATTTAAATTTTTATATATAGATATATACTATTTACATTTTTTTAAAATAATTCATTATGAAGGATTTTATTAATTAATTAAAATGGGAAAAAATATTCTCTTATAAACCGTTTTCAAAAAAACATGTTCTTAAGCATTAAAATAAACTAATAACACAATAAACTATTATGTTTATTCCTATGTATTTATTTATAAAATTTATAATTAAAGGATACTGATGTAAATTTCATATCATACTAAATTCAGAATTTTACTTTTTTTATGAAATGAATTGTCAGTTTTACAAAAATTGTTGTTTTTTACTATTCACATATAAATAATTATTTTCAAAAATACCCCAAAATCTGATCCTAGGGAATTTTTTTACGAAAATTTCAAAAAAATATCCTTTTATAAAATTATATTTATAAAATCGTTATAAATTAACTATTCTAATTTCTAAATTATTTTTTGAGAAAACATATTTTAGAAGAAAATAAAAACATTACTAAGAATTGAGTTCTTATTTCCTATTTATTTATAAAAAATAGTAATTAATTAGGACCATTATATAAATATATATATCTACTAATTGCTTTAATTATATTCGTACAAACGAATTCAATGTCTGAGTTGCAATATTCATAAAAATATAGCATTTCGAGGTTCGTTTATGCTCAGTGATTTGTGTCGTCTACCCTATCAATCATACTGTTCTTTTAAAATTTCAAGCTTGTATATTATCTCCCTAATTTAATAAAATATTCCCTCTCAATTTGAACATGTGTATGGTTATCATGGGGTTGATAATTTATAATACCATTGTTTATAAACCTCATCAAAAAAATGCTTAATAAAAATTCCTTGAGAAAAAAGGGAAAATGAAATATAAAGGTCATCTAGAATAACAAATAAATAGGTTTCCAAATATGAGAAAATTAGTGGGTATTTAATATATGGACATGGAGGAAAGATTTATTTTCCAAATAATGATGGAGTGTGATATATACCCTTTATCATAAGAAAGTGAATGATCATGGGATATTCAATGACTAAAAACCATAAATCAGTGAGGTGTGAAATGGGCCATAGATTCATCCTAAAATAGTTTACTTCAATATCCATTTCCTAGAGTTGATTAATTATTTTACTATATAGACTATGAACCCAAGTAAATATACTTAACTTATTATCTTCAAATCTGACTATGAAATTTCATCATTAAGTTGTGCGTTTCAATATGTCTCCATATTTATCTAATATTTTAATCAAAATGATGAATATAAATATTTAATAACTTCAACAATATAATAAAATTTTGACTAAACATGGGGTATATAAAAGGATAAAAATATTTTAATCAAATCTTTATTATAACCAAAATGGTTACCATAATGTAAGATATTTCCCATGTAAAATAAACCATTATATGAGGAAATAATACATTTGAATATAAAGTTTCCACAATTACAATAATTGTTATACATTGATCATTCAGTAAATAAATAAGCATATATCTTAAATAAACTCAATACATAAATAGAAATTAATATTTTAATATCAATGTTTATTTGATACTCATCAACTTATATCCCAAACAATGTAATAGAATTACCAAAAATAATCCATCACATGAAATTAAAGCATCATATATATATAAACCTAATAATGTTTCTAAAAATATACCAAAAATCACATCAAAACCCCATTATTTAAAACTATAAGAGGGGTGTATGTGTCATTTAACTTATGATTAAAATTAAAAAAATAAACCGATGATGGTATCTATCACTATTTAGTTAATCTCACATGAAAAATCATAATCACTAAAGTTATATAACCCCCCCAATGATAGTAACTATTACTACCCTAAACCCACACTCATAGATCCAGTGCTAAAACATATTCATTACATTTCTGGTTTTGATACTGATAAGAGTGACCTTATATTGACCCTCCAAAATAGATAAAATTAAACTGATTTTTTTGATCATATACATAACCAAGGGCCTTCTAGATTTATATTTTTATAGAATCTAGAAAAAATCTTACATTGAAATATTTTTACACAAACAAATAGAATAAAAATATATACACAATATACCAATATGTTCTTCATATATAGTAACCTTATTTTTAATAACATAATCAAAAAATTTCTTCACAACCTAGGGGAATGGAAAACAATTGAAGGGTGGGCATAAATGCTCAGTTAGTTTAAACAAAAACATTAACAATTTAATGTTACATGGGATTATAAAATGATAATAAGTGTATGATTACATAATAAAAGTTTATGATAATGAAATTAGATAATACGCACTCATTAAAACTTGGATCATGACATTAATAATTAACATAAGTCATCATTCATAACTTTTAGAAATTTTGATCATTGTGAAAATATTCTATGAGAAAAGGATCTAATAGAAACTCATATCACGCATAATGAAAATGTGATGGAATATTGTAAAATTATATTTAGATAAAACATAAAATAATCCTTATATACTAGATAAAATTACCTGGTTAATACCCATAAAATATTAGAATTAACCTGTTAACTCATTAACTCAAACATCTACCAAAAGTTATTTATTTTCAGTTAACTCCATCACCATTACCCAATGTATTGTTGGGCTATAACAGAACCACACATAATATATAATATAGATTGACTTAAGTATTTATTTTTATTCCCCAATCCTACCTTATTTCATAATGTAAAATTACCACATTATGAGAAAAATAATTAAAATCTTGTATATTTCAATATATCAATAACCATTGTTCTTTAATATAGTGATTTACCAATGGAAAAGAAAAGGGTTCCACATAAACCAAATTGAAACACCAATAATATATCAAGATAAATATTTTAAACTCTATAATTATAATATATCCCTATTTTATAATATGTAACAATAAGGGGTTGTTTCGTTAGTGAAACAAAATAACCTTAAAATATCATTGAATTGTTTTTGGTGAAAATAATTTTTCCACATTGAAAAAGACATATTTAAAATTAAAATACACTAAATATTGTGAAAATTAATTTGTTTGGAAATAACATTGAAATTTTATAATTTAATCTTCAAATAATAAAACAATCAAGATGTTTTGAAAATCGGTTCATGTCATAAATGCTAAAAGTAGAATTTTTATTCAAACTATTGTAATGAGAGTCAAAAGTGAACCTTGAAGAAAATGTTATGAAATTTAATTTTATAATATTTAAAAATAAGGTCAAATATCATGTAAAATAATTTATGAAATAATTTATGTCATTCTATAGATGATTATAGAGAACATGGATATGTAAAAGAATTATTCCCAATCTAAAATAAGATACAACATTAGTATTATATAAAAACAACATTCTTGAAGTTTCTTTAGTCAATAATGAAAAAAACGAAAACTAAACATGTAAACTAAATTAATAACCATAGGATAAGAAAATATATGTCGTTCGTGAAAATAATACCACATGAACCCTTCTAAAGAAAAATTAAACATATACAATCCCGAAGTACGGTGATATTTTGTCAGAAAAATTCTTATTTTTTTCAAAAAATTTGAATCATAAATTGATGAGGTAAATAGATTCAATTGAGAAATTAAATACAATAAATATATGGTTATACATGATATAAAATTTCAAGGGCCAATATCTACACTTCATAAAATATTATATGTTCATAACATGATTATATTCCCCAAAGAGGTAAAATATGAAACGAATAACAATTACAAAGATCATATATTTTAATAGAGAATTAATCAATTAATCAATTTTCTATTATATTTTTAAAATCTCTCAATATAAATATAAATAAAAAACAAAAAAATCATTTCAAACATAATACTAAAATATTATTTTCAATGAATATGTGATATAAACAAATGAACGGAAATTGAGTTCAGAAACCCATTACAACATTGGAAAATTCCTGAATCCAAACCCCATCAAGGAACTAACAAGAATTGTTACATATAATAAATTCAATAATGAAGGATTTATTAAATAATATGTTAAATTATAATATATACACCATATGAAATAAAGTTTTGTATGTTTCGACCTGAGGTGACATGTGTGGGTGAAACAAGATGGTCTGATTAGAATCATCCCTCATATATTATTTTAGAGAGTTTCACATTGCCATTTTTGTTTTGTCCTGAGGTGGTACGTTATTATACTTTAGGGGGAATTTTATTTTCTTCGCGGTGTCTGGGAATTTCATCTTTTAACAATGTGAAGGAAGTTCCATAGTCAAATGGTCCCAGCAAGCGACTGAAGGGGGTTAAGTATTTGCAAAATCTGTCCTCTGAGGATATGATGTCATCAGATTGTCTCTAATATGTTCATTTGTGGAGACAGAAACACCCAAAAAACCTGTTATCCATGATTCATGGACCTTTCTTCCAAAGGCAGTCACTTGTTGGATGACGATTTGGCCAACAACACTTAAGGACACAATTGGTTGGGAGGATGAGAGGTTGGGATCATCACACCGTTTGGGGGGGGGGGGAATCCGGGACTCTCTCATAGATTTATGTCATGTTAATATGTTCATGAATCCTCGGTTCATTCATAAAGAGTGTATCCATAGGTTACCACGAGGATGTAGGATCATCATAGATATACATAGATTTGATTCTATGGGGGAAATTCCGACATAATCCATTCAATGAGGCACTATGGAGTTTATCCTCATCGAGGAGAGAAAAAAGGTGATTCGATGTTGGGGTTATACCCATAAGATGGGACTTCTACGTAACCTCAAGAGAGTAATTAGATCCCATGTAGTTTGATTATAAGGACTTACACCTTGGAGGAAGCACTTTCGAGTTTGGGGAAAAATTTTGTCTGTACAGACTTCTGTGGAGAACATCCCTTGAACTCATGACTTGGAAAAGAATCATACGTCTCCTAGTTATAGTGAGAATCAGAGTTCTCATAGTTCATTTATCTTTGTATATACACCAAGGAGGAGACCCAGTTGTTGGGGGAATAATTGGGTGAACCTTTTGTAAGTTAACCTCTTTGATCTTGGGCCTTAAAGAAGGCATCCTATGTATCCTAGTTGGAACATGAATCAGAGTTCTTGTAGTTCATTTATCTCGGGGCTTACACCTGGTAGGAGGACCATTTGTTGGGAACCATGTGGAGGATCTCGACTCATGATGATTTTACAGTTAGGTTGGGGATTACACATAGGAGGATTTCCTTATTTTGAAACAATTCGAATGTCATGATCACCCCCAAACTCAAATCCCATGTGAGTCATGCTCGGTGTGAGAAACAAGAGGAGGCAACATATCTTAAGTTCACATGTCCAACATCATCTTCTAGTAGATCATACTAAATCTGGGAGATATGGATGGGATTCGAACATAAAGCCCTCACCTATATTGATATCCATGATAGTCAAATCTTGGTGATCTATCTTAACACATCCCGAGCTAAGGAGGAGAGGGTAAAGAGAGACACATCTCCCAAAATGATGAAGGATTACCACTATAAGAGTTCCCTTATATAGGTTTTGCGAAATGGGAAGCTCATTATCCCTATTCAAGGTGAAGGAAAAAGTGACCATTTTGTTTATCACTACCACTCATTGAATGGAATGACTAGTGGTTACCCCTAAACCTGAGAACAAGGAGGTTCAAATTGGAATCCCAATATCAAATGTTGGGACACATTCAGAATGTAGACTTAGAGACATTCAGGGGGTCCAAACCATTATGGGGATAGCCTTCATCACTCTGCATACCTTAGGTATGTAGATTCCAAAAGGTGTGATGGTGCATCCGGTGATCTGATAATACGGTTCCAATGACTTTAGATTAGGATTTGGCCTTATTTTGGTGGACGGTGTAGAGATCCATAATTAGAGCCAGAGGGACAGAAACCCAATGACACCCCATTACACATACTTTATTCTCATGTGGGATGGGGGAAGCCTCACAACCCATAATGCTATGTGGGAAGAGGGGTTGTCTGCATAACAAATTAGTATGCAGATATGGGTATGGAACACTAAGTAACAAAGTGGTATGTATTCCTTGACATGGTTCAACTCCCCACTATTGGTTCCATTTGTGCATTGATATAGTATGCGGAAGAGGTTTTGATCTGCATAGGGATGCACTATGCGAGGCGATGAATTGAAGGAGGGTCCTACATCATGTGGTTCGCGGGGAATTTATCCATGAGGAATTTATGGATTGTGATGGAATCTGTTAGGTTTATTGTGAAAAAATTATTATTAAGTTCTTTATTTTTATTGTTCAAGGCTGATTATACCTACAGAAAAGTGATTATCATTTGACACTTCATCGATGATTAGATACCAAAGTCAGAATCTTCTTCATATTTTAATTCTCTCTTTCATCCTATAGAATCTCCTTCGTGCTCTATTCTTCTTATAATGTCCATATCTTCTTCTATTCCTTCTATGTCTCCTATTCTTATATTATAGATCACTAGGTAAATTATATATGTGGGCATGCAACACCATTTGTGGAAGCCGATGAAGATATATCTCAACAAACATAAGACTCAGTCAACTACGATTTTCAGAGGCAGTGGTGAGTAAGAGGTGGTTCACAAAACCTTGACCATTTTATTCTTTCTTGAATCTACATAGTTCATGACAGAATATGGGAACAAAATTTCTTCACATGATTTTTCCAATAACACGGTTCATGATGTCCTTGGTTCACAGGCCATCACCCCACAGGATAGCATCTCACAGTTCCTTCTGTGTACCAATGGTTCACAATTTATGCACCCTGTGAACATTTCCCTATGATGGTACATGGTCGGCCAAAAATAATTTTAAGAAATTGTTTAATTCTAGTTTATTCTAAAAATATCAATCCAATTTTTATTAATTTTCTTTATTGGGCCTGTAGGAATGTTTTATTCCTTCTTAAAAGTGCATGTGGGACTATTTACTTTCTTTTGAGAAGCTTTCAGGACCTTAAAAATTCCTCCCATCGGAATGGGGCCCGATTGGAATGAAGAGAATGCTATTCTGATGTATATGTGGTCCTGTAATGAAGTGGTTTGCGATAGAACAAGTGTGTCTGGTAAGGGGACCACATCTATTTATAGGGGCCCATGTCATTTGTCTTTTACTGTTTATCATGTAGAAAATCACTCTAGACCTTTCTTTAGCTTCTTTTGTGTACGTGTATCGACTCATTTGTGATATCTGTATTCTCAAACCACTCTGTAGGTTCCATGAACCGAACTCCTCATAATTTCTCCTTTTAGTGAACTAAATTTTGGGCCTGTGAACAGTACTGTAAAATTTAGAACTTATTTCCAAACCTTCGCGTAGGAGAATGTTATGCGATTTTCATGTTCTGAACACCAAAATTTAAACCGGAAAACATTACTATAAATTTTGTTAAACTGATCATAAAATTCCGATCGAAGAACATTAAACATCTATATAGAGAGGCCTTGATTTGAAGTTTCTTCATTCTGCAAACCACTTAGTTTGCTGGCCAACACTACTCATGCCATCACCTCATAGGACCTCCGCATAATGAGGGTGTAAATGGAGGATAGCTTCCATGTACAGATGATGTACGTGGGAAATTAATTCTGTGTACCATTTCCAGGAGTAGTTCCTACAGACCTTCCTTTTATGTCCCTTGCCAATTTTTTCAGTTCATATACCATAAATTTCTCATTGGACTGACTTTTTGTGGCCTTTTGGATCTCTTGTGCAAACTGAAATGACTCTTCCATAAACCGCTGTTGATGCCGTTGTTCCTACTAAGGTTGTCGCTACTATCCCTCTTTCTACTACTGATGAAAGGTTGAAGAACTTTGTAGAATTGGTTGATGACAAATTCCCAGTCTATCCACTACATTAATCTCTAAAGAATATTCTTAGGAAGAGTCAAAGGGTGTGTCCATATTTATAGAAGATTTAAAATTATGGGTTCAGTCTACTATCTGACACGTCGATTCCTGCACAAAATGAGGCTGATCTTCTTGCTTCCTGGATAACTAACACCTCCATTCGAAATGCCTTGACCTCTTCCAGAGGGAGATACCTTCAGAGAGATATCACCAATGGGCCCCTACTAAGCTTTGCACCTCAATCATTAGGGGAGGTGCAACGGAAGCTAGACAAGATGACTGATTGTTATCGAAGAATTGTGTGGAAGGACACAACAAATGAACAATGTGTATGGTCATCCAAGCAGGTTCTTCACCCTGGAGGCTCATATATCGTATACAAGGGGTGGCCTTTCTGGGTTCTCCAGAGCTACGAAGAATTACGGATAGAGCTTAAGGCTGTTGGACTATACGAGGCTACCTAGGTATCTCAGATATACACTAATTGACTTAACATCCTTATTTTATAGTTCTTGAGTAGGTGGATCCCAGAAACCAATAACATTCATTTAACCCATGAGGAATTCAGTATTTGCCTTTGAGAAATCTAAATAATTTTAGTAGTCCCTATTTTCAAGGACATGTATAATGAATTCCTACCTCCTTTATATGCTTGGGAAAATGAGGAGAGAACTCCTACTTTGTCTAAGAAACACATTGTTCAAGAGAAGGTTCTTTTTAAGGAAGTCGATCCTTGTTCAAAGTAGGAAAATCCTTTCATTGAGTGGTTTGGTTACTTTGTTAAGAAAAATGTTGTATATCCCCACACACGTCGACCCAAGGTCTGCCCTACCTAGGAAACGTGGATAGGAATAGGTACCTATTTTCCCACCTTGGAAAAGGGAAAATTTCATGAATGTGATGGGAGATCGTCCCTATTGTTGACCGATTATTCCAACCGGTGGGCTTCTTGGCCATGTTTTTAAAGGGATTGATCATACCAGTATAGAACTCTAGAATTGTGAGAGTCTCAACATTAATCACGGTCGATCAGCTATCCACTGGTAGATTAATAAATCATTATATTCTAGTGTTATCCAAGATTTATCTCTTGTTGGGTTGGATCGGTGAAGGGAGGCCACCTAACCAGATGATTAGTACCTTATAAATCCTTTGGAGATCGATAGGAGATCACATAAAAGGTTATTATTATATCAATTACCTGATGATTCCTCATTCTATCCTCCATACAAATCTTCAGAGTATCAACAAGGTTATGCTGATGGCTTGGACTTTGCAGGATAAGCAAGAGGAGCATACTGAAAAGAATGAGAAATACAAAATGTCACATCTCACCATCCATGAATTTTATTCTTATCATACTTATGATTCCCCCACCATAACCATTTGAATAATAAATCTGAAGACTTATTAAACTGAGGTTACTTCTTTTGTTTGAGAGAAGGCGTCTTGGTTGATCGCATAAGAGGGGATCTTATCTGCAAGGGATATGCCCCTTAGAGATATAGTCATCAATTTAACTATGTCCAGAAGGTGTGTCTTCACACTATCAATAGTTCACATCAAGAGAAACATCTTATGATAGAACACAAAATATTGCTGATATTTACCTGGGAGGACACCCAGTACCAGGTTGGACTCCCAGATCCTGGGGATTTTGTACCCTTCTTCACTAAAATCTATGTCGAAGCATGGGTTAAATCATATCCAGATGACCAATTAGCTGATCCAATTCCTATTTTAACAGCTTCAAAGGTTTCTTGGGCCAAGGGGAAGGATAATAACAAGGAATCTTCCAAGCACTCTTAGACTAGAAAATTCCTTCGAATACATCTCGGCACTCCCCCATGGAAGGTTGTGAAATACGGGGTTGTGACTTCATGCATGGTCGAAAACGATGCTCATGATGATGCTAGGAGCCAACCATCAATCTTTCATGAGGATGATTTTATAGTGTCTAAGAGGAAATGTGACATTTTAAAAAGGTTTAAAATCCACTTGTGACTAGTCCCCTCATACTTTATGGAAGCTCTTCCAGACTAGGGAAGTTCCCCTTACAGACATTGGTTTTGTGTCAGAACCTATTGTTGTATCTTTCAATGAGGATCCTGAGAAGGTGGGTCATTACCTTGAGGATATAGAAACACTTATCAATTGTCATAGCAGTTTCTGTAAATAATGACATAGTTTAATTTCCATGATGTGACCAGAAACTGATGATGAGGACGACAATGTTTCTAGCTCACCTATTGTGGCTACAACGAGAGAATATTCTTATCTACTCCCAAAGTCCCATAAGCGTTCATCTCGTGGGGGTCCTAAGACTGTAGAAGCACCCATGAATCATTTATATCTAACAATACTCACTCCTCTCCGTCATACCAATCCTCCATCACTGGCAATATGATTGCATTATTGAGCACGTCAAATTAGTTGTTTAATTTTTACTAGAATTTATGCAGTACAATAGAAACCCTAGGTCATCTCTCAACGGAGCCTTAGATCATTAATTTAAAAAGAGGGTTTTGATTATGGAAATAGAAGGGGAATTATATTTTGGAAAACATGTGGTCTGATGGGTAAAGATGACGATAAACAATGAAACTGATAAAATAAAGTAGAAATGATAAAGATTAATTAAATGTGATCAACCAAGGGAAGTCTTGTGATGCTCATCATTCGTCGCTTTAAAAGAAATGGTATAGATATTTTAATACCTAGTTTTTAACACCCATTACCATAATGTTATTGTGTTTATTCTAGGATAATTCCTAGGGTTCATTTGAAAACACACAATTATTCATAGGACACCGCTGATGATTGGGTGATTTGTGTTCGACTTCATAACTGAAACTCACCAAGGAAACACATGAAGAAATCGATTTTCTGTCCATGTTTTTATGTATTTCTTTTTTTATTACATGAAATAAATGTACAGGCCTTTATAGTTATTATGTGAGTTCAATTGACCATTATGAACCACAAAAACAGTGCAATTGAATGAGGGATGAAATGGGGATGAATGGTGTGTGTAACATCACATGAAAGGGTACCCTAAAACATGATCATTTGAGTTTAAGTATAATATACCAGTATATAAATAAATTAAATAAGAATAGAGGATTAAAAAAACATAAGGCCTAGAATTAAAAAGATCATTCAAATTAATAAAAACATGAAGCTTGAGATTACATCATGTTCCTCCCTAGGTGATCATAAGGGGTATATAAATCCAAGCCTCGGGAGGAAGAAGAAGATGTTAAAGTAGCACTTCACATAGCCTCTAGAACTTCTAGGGATGATGAAAAGACCCCTTTGGTAATCCAAAATTGAAGATCCTTACCTACTAGTTGAACTCCCAAATGGGGTGCCCAAGGTGTCTTTTTATAGGCAAATTGGAAGGTTGTTTTGAGCACACAGATTGTGTAAAACCACTTGGTCAATTGTTTTCAACCTCCATACAATATTCTATCGCTTTGTAGAAAACTAAAAATTTGTATCTCTATGAATTTAATATCTCCACTGAAAATGTGGCATCAGCTAGACAACTACAAATCGAGATATTGATAAAATTCAGAAAACCTATTTTGGCTTTGTGCAGATTTGATTGCTTGGACAGATCAGTTCGTATGGGCCTCCTAGAGGCCGAATCATGCTTAGGTTTCTTAATATGAAATATATAAAATTTAATTATGGAATAGAATAATATATTTCATCCCATTTGGATGATTTTTTTCGTATAAGTATGCACTTTATTCCACAAGTGTTCTTGGATCCTGTTGGTCCATTTTTTTGGACTTCATTATTGTCCATCCAAATCACCTCCACCAAAAACAAAATAATAAAAGAAAGTAAAATATACCTTTGAGATAGTGGTAATAATTAAATTATATAACCAAACATGAAGTAAAAAAGTGTTATTAATTGTATAATTTTCAATAAAAAATCCGTTTAATACATTGGCATAGGGGTGAAATAAAACAGTGAATCATGGTACGATCACCATCCCAGTAACAACTACCTTTCCAAATGCTTGGAGGGTCTGGGGTGAACTGAGATCAAATTCCTTTGATGAGTAAATTTGAAGGATACATTAAGGAGTATTCTTTGACCTTCTAGGTTTTTGAGGATCTAATTCCCCCACATGTATTTCCTCTAAAGAGGAGATTCATAATGTTGTTTCTTATTTTAACAAAATGGAAAAGTGCCTTCATGCATCCAAAGACATGAATTAATAGCCCGACTGAGTAACACTAAGGGAATTACTCCCATAGTCGATGGCCATATATGGAGAGGTTGTTTTATCTACAAAACTCGGTTTTAATTTCCATTGTTATGAAGATGCTAACCCCCCTTTTTTTCTTTATAGAAGATTGAGGGGTCTCAGGAAACAATTCTTTCCCCAGTTTATTCCCCCTAGAGCACTATAGCAGTGGAGTGTACCCTTCCGATTACATGGGATGTTGTGAAAGGGTCTCCTGGATCCCAAGAGAATTTTTAAGCAGTTAGTACTATCCTTTATTAGGCATTTCCTCCTCTAGATCCCTTGGGTGATCTTATTCAGGAACCATCTCCACTGTAAATTGAGAAATGAAAACAGGATTCCCAATGGCCAAGATGCATTAGGAGGGGAATAAAAAGTAGTTGTATTTTTACCTGGTGTTCAAATAGATTGCCCTTATCTTGTTGAATCACTATCATGTTATTATTTTGACGAAAATCCTATAATTAACCAGGTGGAATTTGCTGAAGCATCTACAAATCATGTTCCCTTTATGGAAGAGGAAGAACTGCCATCAATTGTGATGGACCAAAGTAGAGAGATAGGGATAACCAAGGTGGCCAGGTGTATTTTCAACCATTTAGGTGTTCTAGATCCTACTCAAGAAAATATACCTCAATGATCGAAGACATTCAGAAGTTGAGGCCTCAATTGGACACATTGAGTCTGTTCCCATAGAGAGAGATAGGAAATCCATAATGGAAGGAGATGAATCCAATGAACATCCAAATGACCTATATGATCTTAGAGGGAATTTAATTATTGAGGAACCAATAATACCTGATCAAAAGGACTTTTCCCCTATAGAGGGATTCCCATAGGAGGTTTATGCTCCACATTCAAATGTCGGCTCTGCCTCTGCAGAACCAACAACCACCGGGGAGACTGCTATTGAAAACATAGAGTGGTCTATTGTTCCTTTTCATCAATTCTAAGAGAAGTTGTGATCTCGGACCCTAGAATTTCAAGACATGTACCATTTTCTGGACTGATCTACACTTCAGCCCTGATATTGGTGGGCGACCTTCTTGGGGATATACCAGATGTTACTATTCTGGTAGGTCATGGTATTAGGCCATTGGTTCCCTGGAGCGACCGTGAGTAATGAATACTGATTAAAAATGTTTCCCACTATTTCCGGGTAGTGATATTTCCCAGAAGGTTGGAGGCATTGATGATTTGGTGGATTTAGTTTAGTTCTCATGTCTTTCAATCATACAATTTTTAGTATTCGAGGATATTTACCTGTATTTCCTCTATTTTCATAATTGAAACCGCAAGAGTTAAAAATTTTGGTGGATGCTTCCACCACGTCCCCCATTACAAACATCATGGGGGGGGGGGATTCAATGGGGTCGAGTCATGTTGTAGCTACTGAATCGAGTCCCTCCCTCATGACTTTCATCCTTATCTATATTTCATCATTAGGGAGTGACTCCAAGATTGACCGAGAAGGATTGGTTTTCCTTTATCCCATCCGAAAAAAGGCATGGTGGAAAGTTCAGAGATTAGTATCCCAGAGTCTATTGGATTTAATTTCAGTGAATTTTCTGAAATTACACCACAAATTTGTGGCCTTGAGATTCATTAGATTAAACTATCATGGAATATATGATATAGTGAGATAAGTGGTTACTCCTAGGGAAGCGACTTGAACTCTTGAATATCAAGTTTCTATTGTAAAGTCGAAATCACATTGTTTTTGTGAGGAGAATCCTCATTTAAGAAGCCAACAACCAAGATGGAGTGGTTGTGAGGATACAAAATGATCTCACAAAGAAAGATTCCATATTTGAACAACATGACCAGGAAGTGGAGAAGCATAACCGGAAGCTGGAGCAACATAAACAGGAGTGGGCCCGTTTCGCAGTCACCATTAAAGAGGGGCGATGGAAGAACGAAGAAGGAGAAAGGATTGGCCTCAAAGATATGAAGGACATAGAGGAACTATGGGCAGGTGCAGAGAATGGTACCACAAACTTGTTAAAACTTCATCAGTTTATTGAGGAGTCACATTAATTATTGATGCAGCTTTGCGATTCCACTGAACGTCTCTTGTAATGATCATGTCCCACCAAAAATGAGATGTTCTAGGTTGTGCATGCCCTCCACATCTCTATAGAATAGAACGAAACTATTTTTCCCTCCAACGATTCTCTTTTTTCTTTTACCTACATTGTTAATCAATCAAAATAGACCATATAATCATCATTTTGATTTGGTATTTATATAAAACATGATTAAAAACCGGTAAATTGAAAAAATCAAATCATGACTTATTTTTTTTCCTAATATGCAGGACTCAGTGAGCATAGATTGACTATTACTGGGGTTACATTAGAAACTTTACGAACATTTGTGATTGTTTTAATTTTTTCACTAATTTTTTCCTAAGTCTGTTTGGTATTGGGTTAGAGGTAATACCCTGACTTTTTCATAGGCTTCCATTTGCAGGGTTTATACCTAAAAAGATTTATGTCTCTTTTGAATGTTTGATTGCTCAATATTTTTTCCTAAACCATACATATTATAGGTTTAACGAGATCAAACACGACTTTTATACATAGCATCCCTTTGCAGGTTTTCACTCTGGCGAGTATTGCATATTTTTTAATGGTTGTTTATAGTCTTTCCAATCATACTTATTACTAATGTTTTAGGTCAAACATATTTGACCAAAATTAATGGGGCAATGACCCCAATTTTTTATTCATCAAACAGAAATGTTCTGATAGCTATCAAACATGAGTGGTGGATTTTTCATGACCCTAAATTTATGAGTTCTGGAAGTATATGGGGCTTGGGAGCCATTTTAGGCATACAATGGTAAGAAATGGCTCTCTTAAGGATTGATTTTATTTTTCTTGATGACTGTTTTGTAGGTGACATATGCATATTCACCAAGGGATGATGTACATATTAAAAAAAATGTTGTCCGTAGGACATTAGGCATCCATTTCAGATGGCCTAGAATATTTATAACACACTGGATTTGTTTTGGGGTTGGGGACCACAGTGGGTGGCCTAACTGATGGATGATGTCATAAAGTATTAGGGACATTTATATCGGCTTTGAATAGGAAACTGCCCCCAAGAATTTCTCTTTTGTAAGGTATATCTAGTGAATGGTATATTTTAACATCGTACAACCAAGAAACATGAAACTTATTATGGGAGAATATTTTAATCTAACCAATATAGAGTTATTGATTTATCAGTTCAACTAGAAATGAAATTCATATTTGGTCATTTGAAAGGGGGAAATTCTGTATACCGTAATATATGGGTTTTCCAAATCTAAGGAGTGATATGGGACATAAATTTTATTTGGGATTATGGAAACTGGAAAGGACTCTCATGAGCAAGAATTTACCTTTTGTTGATGTCTGTTTTGTAGGTGACATATCCAGAGCCACTAGTGCTTGATGTGTATATTCAATCAAATGTTTCTGTAGGACACTGGCCTTCCACCTCTGATGGCCATGAAGGATTATGGGGATTGAGACCCTTATGCACACGTCGTATGGCTTGTGAAAGGGGGAATTCCTAAACATGAAAGGGGGAATTTATTTCGTTGAACATTACTAGGAAAACTGGAAATAAGTGGAGGCATTTTTCTTTTCATACGCGGATCAACATCACAGATATGGATGGGAAATATATATTTTGTAGAATCCTTGAGAGATCATAGGTAAATTGGGTTAGGATGTTCTGATATATCTAGGATGTGGGTATGAGAGAGAATATAAATCATGACTTTTATGGTTCTTTAATCATGCGGGATGTTATAGGGTTTGAGAGCTGTTAGGAATACCGAGGTTGGTGGGGAATCTCTTAGGGATGAATTTCACATTTATTTATGGCTATTATTTAGGAAATATATACAGAGTCACCATGGCAGGATGTGCATAATTAAACAAAGGTGTCCATAGGACAGTGGCCTTCCATGTATGATGGTCAGGGAGGGTTATGGTGATCTCAGATTATTCAATGAACAAATTTTGATCCGTGGAAGGAGTGTACCCAAATATATTAGAAAAATTCGGGCAGTGATTCATCAGTGGAATCATGTAATCCCCTACATAGATCTAGGTCATACATAGAGTGAGCCATCTATTAAATATTTTGGGTAACCTACATTTTAACATCGTACGTCCATAAACTATGGTTACTTATGGGGAAGGGAACCATAACATGCCTTTTAGGGTCGTGCTTATAGGACAAAAATCCTAGACTGATTTTCCATGGCATCATGGAGGATCTCTTTTTGAGGTCCTTAAGAACATGTGAGCTTTTCCCAATATGAGAAACAAGGGATTACAAGGATTTTGGGTCACCATTTAAAAATTGAATAATCAATGACAATGAGTATTTTATCCTTAGACCAATTCTATGTTGTTTATCTTCATGTAGAAATGATTAATTCCACACAATTTATCATCATGTGGGGTCAATGTCAGGTAATAATGTCGTGTAAGAAGGGAAATATGGTTACCCTTAATTATCCCTATAAATAGGGCTTGTCTGGGTATTCTCTACTTTAATTCATTTCATGTGTAGAGAAGGGGACATTTCAATGCTTTCTCTGGATGAGTCCGGGTCGTAGGATTCATGTTTACCACACATTTATCAGGGAGAAATTGAGTAATACGGGATTCCCGCTAAGCATTCCTTGTGAAGGCCTAGCCCATATGTAGGAATGAAAAGAATTTTTATGAGGAGGCCGAGTGAAGATAAAAATCTATGCATTTACATTGTGCGGTGCAGTTTAATGTCATGAAACTAGGACACTTCAATCCTTGTAGTTTAGCATTGTGTGGTAAGGATATTGGTAGCACAAAATACAATCATGCTATAGAGAAATTTTTTCACAAAGGCCATAAATAGATCTGAGTTAATTGCGGTTGAGATATTTTTGTATTCCTTAGACATGAATGATGATAGAAGGTGTAAACCATAGTCCTGGGGGCCTTGAATCAAGACGAATGACATGGGTCTTAGAAGCCTTTGGGTGTATGGAAAACAGAAAATCCTCTCTCGAGGAAGAATTTTCCATTGGATGACATCCATTTTGTAGGAGACATATACAGAGCCACGAGAGAATGATGTGAATAGTCAAATAATGGTATCTGTAGAACACTGGTATTCAATCTCTGATGGACATGAATGATTATGGGGAATCAATATTTCCCAAAGTATAGTGTTTGACGAATGGGAAATATGTGTTTGAGAACATAATAAATATCCAGACCATGATTTTCTGTGAACTGTGGAATCATATACATATATCTGACTCATATATAGGGGAAAGCATGATCTTTTGACTCCTTCTAGGTGTTAGAATTTAGACCTATAATTTCCATCATCTCTTACAATTCTGTTGTGAAGAAATTGGGGGTATGTTCATTATCTCACAACACTGATAATAAAGCAACAAATGATTCTTGAGGAACCTTGCAGTTTAATGTCTTTCAGTTAGGAATTTTCATGGATTCCCATGTGAAACTCTAATCTATACATAGAGGAAAGGGAATTTTCCTTTATTTAAAATGGTGGTTGGACAAGGATGGAGGATCCGAACATCATTAGGTATCATGTAAGAGTATGACTGAATACATACATAGTTTTGGAAAGGAATTCTATATATAGGTATGATCCATACATAGGGAAAAGGGGATTTTTTTTTGTTTCTTGATGGCTATTAAAATATTTGAGGTCAAGGTGTCACTACATATCCTATAAGGGGAGGAATCAAAACACACATTTTTCGGGAAAAATCCTCCCTATGAAGGTATGGTCTATGCACTTGGAGGGGGATGCATTTTAAATGATGGCTAAACCAGGATATGAGATCTGGGAATCACTATGTATACAACTAATATAGGATCCAATCTCATATATAGTTATGGAAGATTCCATCTATTTTAACATCATATGTTTAATATGAAGGTACGCCGACATTATTTACAACCATATTGTAGTTGGTCCCGAGACCTGGGATCCGAATGTCACTACCTATCCCTACTGAGATAGGGATCAAGCAATACATAGTTCTCAAATTCCCTCCCATTATAGGTCAAGTCCATTCACATGGAGGGGAAGAATTTTTATCTAGTGCTGATTGGTGAGACAGGATAGATGATCTCAACATCTCTACATATCCTACAATGGTAGGTATCAAGCTGTACGTAGTTCAAAATGACCCATACCGATGTCAGGTGCATATGTATGGAAACAAGAGAGAATTATTTTCATTGATTGGTGGTTGGGTTGGAATGTTGAATCCGGATTTCACAACATATATATCAAGGTATGGAATCAATACACACATAGTTTGGTACATAATATACTCCCTGTATCGATCTGAAACAGGCGTAGAATTAGGGGAATTTTGGTTTCATCCCTTACGGTTGTCAGATCTTTCATATTCTTATATGATTTTTTTACTCAAGGGAACCCTTACCACCGATCCTATTCTCACATGAGTTATATTAGATGTGAGAAACATGGATTTCAAGGATTTACCTCATATTATGGGGTGATAAAGGATATAATAAGGGCATTATATTTCATGTGATGGATGGTCCAATATTGAAAGTTGAGGCATTGCTATGTATCCCATGGATGAATAGGAATCAAGCCACACATAGTTCTAAAATTCAGGTCCAGTGTTGGTTTGACATATGTATAGAAACAAGGGAGGGTATTGCTATATTTTCCTCACATAAATTTGATTTATTCTTGATGATTTGTTAGATAGAACATAATACATACAATACAATTTAACGTAATGTGGTAAGGATGAAGGTATTATGAAATTTATCATTATAAAATTGGGATTAAGATGATTTTTATTATAACGTATTATAGTTTGGACATTTTTTTATGATATGAAGTTTAACATCTTCCAGCTAAGACATGTGTGTCACAATTATGCATAATATTTCTTCAAAAACCTTACATTGGTGGGAGTTATGATGAGTTGTACATATACTGATATCAAGGCATATTCTCCATTGGAGTAGATCTTATGTGTGATATATGGTCCCTTCCTTTTTGGCTCATGATTTTTGGGGTTTCTTCCCAAGTATAATCAGGTCTCTAAGGACCAACACCATCACCCCTTCGAGGAATGACATAAGGCAAACATTTTTTTGAAGGCTCGAGTGATCTTATTTTGGTAGATTTCCAAATGGTGCAAATTGTTAATCCTTTTCTCGTCTAGTCGCTCCAAATCATCAAACAATTTTTGGGATTTTTCATCCATGAACATTTGATCATAAATGACAATGATGAGTGATGACAACTAAACATCAATGAGAAAAACTGCATCCGTCCCATATACTAGTGAGTATAGGGTTTCCTGGGTGGTAGTGTGGGTCATGGCCCGATAAGCCCATAAAGCGTGGAGGAGCTTGTCTGGCCATGATTTCTTTTCCTGGTCTACCATTATCTGGAGTATGTTGTAAAATGTCTTATTGAAGGCCTATATCTTCCTGTTATCCACTACATGATAGCAGGATGAATGGTTGTCTTTGATTCCATACACTTTGTATAACTTTTCCTACTCAGTAGGGAAGAAGTTGGGGCCATTTCCTGTTAGTATTGTATGACAGACAACAAATCTGGTAATGATGTTGGATTTTCAAAAAGATAACAATGATTTTTTTACCTCTTTAAGGAGTATGACTTCATCCCATTTAGATAAGAAGATAGTTTTTGTCAGAATGAACTTGAATTGTGTGTTGTGTCAAGAAAATATGCTCCCATGACATCAATCCCCCATACAAAAAATAATCTAGAGTACATAGATCTATGAAGTAGTTACAGGGGGTTGGTGAATGAAATTGGTATGAACACGGTAGGGTTGACACTTCCTGGTGAATGTGGAACAATCATATATCTTAGGAGGAAAATATTATTAACAACTTCAAATTTTATGGGGGATCATGGTTGCTGATTGGTGTGTTCCACAAGCTCTAACATGCACTTCTTTAATGAGAGCAGCAATATCTTCTCCATTGATACACCTGAGAGGGCCTCTGTCAAGGACTCTTTTGTAGAGGAATTTTTCTCAGTTTCATCCATTATAATAAACACAGTAGACTGCCCGAATTTGGATATGTTCTCATCCATACCTATATGGTGTGAGTTTCCCACTCTCAAGGTAATATTCAATGAGGGTCATCTAGCTGGTGGTTTGACCATAAGGCTCGGGAATGGGGATAATCTCATCGATTTCTTCCACGTTGTTCTGAATGAATGGTAAGAACATCTGATATTTGGAAATGATGATGACTATTTCATCCCGGTATGGATCAGAAAAAGTTGTGGCTACATTTTACAATGCAGTAGCTTGAGCATTTTGTCACCGAGGGATATAAGTCAGTGTTGGTTTTGATGGGAATTCTTCCATCTTCTCTCAAAAATGGTTCATAAAAAATCACCAATAATTATTTATTTATTGCATAGTCACCATTTACCTTCTTAATTTGATACTCTAAATCATCTTTTTTCTTCATGAATTAGACTCATTCATGAAGTTACAGATCTAGGGATACAATGATGGCCTACTATTCTGCTTCATTATTTGTGCACCCCTTTGAAAAAAATAATGAGTTAGGGAAGACAACCATTTCTAGGACTACAATGAGGAACAACTCTGAATCATCTTTTATCTTTTGACATTCAACTCATTCATGATGTTCTAGATCTAGGGATATAATGAGGTCCTGTAATTCTGCTTCATTATTTGTGCACCCCTTTGAATGAATGAAGGAGTAAGGCACGATAACCATTATTAGGGATATGAGTACAACTCCCAACCCTAATTTTTTGATCTTGGTATCCTCCGCCCTTTTCCATATCAAGATTTCAGAGGCACTATTGAAGTACATTTCCCATGCTTTATGGCCTAGTTGAGAGGAGAATACATCTTCATTAGGAACAATAATATCCAATAGGGTCATTTATTCCAAGGGACTCTCTTCCATGAAATCTACAAACACCTAGTCTTTTATGTCTTTCTAAGGGACGTACCATATGTACAACTGCTATAGGACGACTACCCACCGAGATAGGTATTCAGTTAGCATATAGAGGTTGAGGTTATACTTTTGCAGTTTGAAGTGGGAGACCATATAGTTTTAATGGTGCTATAGGTAATGACTGAGTTTCTGAACTGTAAAGATCAGGTCTAGAGAGTTCTTATTAATTCTAGAATATCAAGTATCAACATCAATCATTGTTCAGATGAGGTAACAGAGACTATTATCAATTCTGAAATCATTATTTTGTGCAAGGAAAGTGCATAGAGACAGTTCCAATGAAGTTATAAACAAAAAAGTGGTCTTTCCACAATTTCTGGCATCAACACCTATGGTCTCAGAGGATAACTTTTAAGATTGTAAAATGCTTATTAACAATTTTAGAGCATGGTGTTGCATTTGTTATCAATAAGGATTCAAGTGTCAATAATTTTTCAATATGTGTATGGAAAGGTGACGAGGGATTTTTTTTCAATTACTGAAGTGATGATGCTTAAAGTGATGTTAGTAATTCATTGAAGATCCCAATTTTATTATGGATGAAGGTTGTGAACAAAATCTGATGATTTTTGAACTGGTCCTAAGATCCAAGACCTGCATCAAAGAGATACATTGTTACAATACTTTATGAAGTCCCTGAAATACTCAATTTCATGAGGAAAGAAGTAATGATCCATCCATAGTCACTAAGTAGATGAAGTGTTGAAGATCCATCCATTAAGTCTAAATGGATGGAGTTTAAAAATTAGATTATTATTGAACTAATCTTCAAAGTTCCAAGACATGTGATTAGAGGGAAACACATCACTCACAATAAGATTACCATGTATTATGATTTAAATTCATGAGGTTAAGTGGAACACACACATTATCTTTGATTGATTCAAAGAATCTTAATGAAGTGGTTTGGAAATTATGATCCAATCCATAAGAAATAATGATGTTGTTTTGAATAAAAAATAAACCAGAATATATAAGGAATAGGGGAATTTGATAGTTTAAGGTGTCCATGAATCTTATTTTATGTTAAATGAATTAATGAGACTTTGTCAATAAAATATGGCCAGCCATGGAGGCTAGAAGAGGGCCTCATCTTCAAGAACATGCGGGACTCGAGGGTCAACCATGCCTGAGGGAAGCCCTCAGGGACAGTCCTGTATTAAGCAGGAGTGTGGGTCATGTATGAGCTCGCATGAGCTTGCACAGTGATTAAATTGTGTGGAAAGCATGCATAGTGGGTTCCAAGAGTGTGCCTGAGGAGGCTAGAGTGGGTGCAGAAGCGCGCTCGTAGGGAACCAGTGCAGGGTGGCACTAGATGGAAGAGAGGAGAATTATGAGCTCTTGATGCAGTGAATTGATAGTTAAACTGTGAGGATCCCACATCTACATTTTGATGTGGGACATGTTTTTAAAAATGAGAAAGTGATCTTCTCAGTCCATATGATCCCATGCATGATCCCAACCACTCTTCACATCTGTGTTATGCCTTCTAATCAGGGCTGTCTATGAACTACTTTAGTTGATTCAATGGTCTTGGCATCATATTCAAACTTCAACCGCTTTGACATCCACCCGACACCACTGCTCGTTGTCGCCACTATCGATCCCCTTTGATCAATCTCCCGACCACTATCAATGATGAAATATTGTGAATGATGATCATATGAGCAACACAATATCATGCATGAATTAAATGTTTCATGTATGCAATGAAATAAATAAATCAGACATGGCCGAAGAAACCAAAGGTGTAAGGCCACGTTATGGAGCCCGATCATTCAAGGATTGGTTTTCATGCGTTCATAAATGCATGAATGTCAGGATCATGACAAAAATAATTTCCCTATGTTGAATGGAAACAAACCAGGATACTTGGTCTATCAATTATCCTACATTTGAAGATTTAAAAATCCATTATATCTTGCCCATTAAAACCATGAATCCCACCACATATCTTGAGGATTTTAAATGTGGAAGGAGGATTCACCCTTTCCTATAAGAGGAGGATCTTGAGACAAAAACATATTGCTGACATTGATATCCCTTCGGGTGCTCGTGTTTCTCAAAAATAGGGCACACCATATTTGTTTTTCTACATGAAGGAGAAATGGTTTCTGCGCATCCTTGATATGTAAAGAGGAGAGTTATGTGAAGAATTTCTACCCAAAAAAGAATAGGGAACCACTCATGTTCATGGAAGAAACACAAACAAGCGATATGTTCTCTTGGTCCTTCACATGTGTTTCTTGAGGTGCATCCCGTGGGTAAGTAATAGGTGCACTTTCACCCATGTTGTACTCTATGAAGACAAAACCCACAAACCATCTCGGTTCTATGAAGACGAACCACACAAACTCTTTGCGCGAATAATAAGACTATGTGGTTCCTGTTTTGAATGAAGAAGAAGAGGTGATAACTCCCACCTGTTTGCACGATCCATCTGAGAACCCACACATATTCTTATGATAAACATTCAGGTTTTTAGGGAATGAAGTAGAATAAAGGAGTGTGTATGCATTAAGAATCAAAAAGACAGCACACACATACACACTTGTGAACCTGATGCCTTGTGTTTTCACAAAAAGGCACACAAGCATGTGGCTCAGGCTTTGATAATCTCTTGAGATAGTGTGTACACATGTGGAGAATGGAGTAAAACACATCCAAAGGAATACACCCATTAAGATTAGAAGAAGAACAAACATAAAAATTAATGTCACTCGAACCATGTTCATGAGAAGAGAGATAAATAGAACAAGATAAACAAGAGAATAGTGTGTACTCGAGTTTACAATAAACACATCATACATAGATTCATTGGTTCACGCCCAAATTTATCCAAGAGATGAAGGGTAGAACGGTCTTTGTAGTGTAGCTTGGGTTGTCGATTCCACAGAGACCTAAGAAGATACCTAAGATACACAACCTAAGGGATGGATTTTTGGCTATGAAGTGGCAAACTTTGGGTTGATTTTAGATGGGTTTAAGTGAACTCTAAGATACTTAAGTGAATTCAAATTAAAAGAATGAGTTGATCCTAGGTTATCACTCGGGGTGGATTGGACGTATTTTCTTTTTAATGATTTCAAATTCTTCAATTTGAGATGGGTTCATTTAAGGAGATAAAACAACATTATCACTTACTGGTTTAATGCATACACCCTTTAATACTAATCACCTATACACTTGAAGGTTCAATGTTTCAAGCACTTCAAGGTAAAGGATCGTATTAGTACTTGAAGTGTGTGGCCTTAAATTCAACAAGGACGATGGAGTTTAAAAATCATCAAATAAGAATCCCAATTAAAGAAGTGATTATACATTAATTAGGTAATAAAAAAATCCAATCCATCCCCTTGCTACTCCCTTGGATCAACCCATAAGTGGGTTATCCCTCCATTGATCCCATGGTTTCAATGGAAGCAGAAAGTAGACTCATGAGGGAGGAAATGGAGAAGTAAAGAAAACAACAAAAATAAAATGATCACTCCACCGTTGTGTGAATAATTTCACAAGGGTTGGTGTGAATAAATTCACACCTTGATCCAACGGTATCAAAGTGATATTAAGAACAACAGAATAAGAGTAGAATAAGAACTTTTATTAAGAAACTAAAGTGAATTGAACAACTTACACGTGAAAGACAAAATTGAGGCAACAAAAATGCAGCATAACATTACAATTGAACAAAGCATCCAAGATTCTAAAATCTTTCACCAACACTGCCTTAAATAGGAATTTTTGGAGCCTTGGGTAGAGTCACCAACAGTACAAAGCATCTTAATTAATTTTGGTAGGCTATAGGTGGTGGAAATCCTGTAGAATTTGGACTTTTCCACGTTTGACCCGAGGTGGCAGCCAGTTTTCATCCACCGAACAGACGCGTCAGGAAGACCTTCTAGAAGGCCGAATCAGAGTGGGCCATAGAGGAGGAAACTGGTGTTCCGGATGTCTTCTAACCGCCTGTAAAATATGGGACCATTTGGAGTTGTTTATTTCGATATAGGATCAAGTTAGTGGGCTGTTTTTCTGGGCCGCAGAATCTGGACCAGAAATGTATCTCTAATTTGGTCCGCCTAAATGACCACCATGGAGGCTGAATCAGCATTAACTCCTGAAGCATGATTTGTTCCTATAAATGTCTTCTAGAATCCCACGAAATTTGGGATTAAATGGGACTGTATGTTGGGCCCCACAGTCTAATCAGTGGGCTGATTTCCAATCTGCCTTCTCCAGAATTGCTTCCTTTCATTGCCAAATATCTCCATCATCCTCCATGAATTCTCCATTGATCCCTGAATGAAACATGTTCATATTGGAGTTTAGATAAATTATCAAATAAAAATATGTATAATCAGATGAATCATTTGGTACTTTAAATGATGTTCAAAAATGTACCACATAATAGTGCATTTTAAGAAGGTATTACAATCATAATGTTAAATGATGTTCAAAGTGTAAAATGCACTAAAATGGTGTTTATGAATAATAAAGAACATGAATATTATATATATTACCAATGAATATTAGCCTCATTTAGTGGCTAATCACACCCCCAACTTGTGTTTTGCTAGTCCCGAGAAAAATATATCTCATCAAAAATGAAATTCGAATTCCCTTTTCCAAAAACATTTTAATACACAATGATCACGAATGAACCTTATACCAAACAATCATGAAACCCATCAAAATATTTTAATACGAGATAGTTTCATAAGCAGATCCCAATCCCAAGCCCATTCCTTTGATCAAATCCATCATCATTCTTCATCCAACTCAATTAGGTGTAATGATGTGTTGTGAATCACAATAGATATGGGGGTTCATTTTCATTCAAGGGGAAAATCATGGAAGCGCTAGGTGGAATCACATTTAATACTAATATGAGTATTCTTCATCCCTCTTTTTTTTGATTTTTTTTTGCAATATTGCTATAGTAATTGAGATTGCAATTAATCAAATTAACCCATGTAGCAAGACTTTGCCGATGACTCCCAGACTCAAAGGCCTTAGGGCACCAAGTGAAACCCACATACTCGGGCATCGTCTCGAGTTAACTTAATCAAAAACAAAGACATATTACCATAAATAGAGATAGATTGAAAAACTCAGGGCTAGAAAACTCTGGAGTCATGATCCCCAAGTGCCGAAAGCCTCGCATTTTATCAATCCATTTCTCTACACGCAAATTTTTATTTTTATGTTTTTTTTTTTTTTTGAATAATCATATTATTCATGAAAATAAAACCATCCTATGCTATTTTTTATGGGACCCCAAACATTCAAATTAGTACCCCACAGTCTAGAGGACGTGCATTGTGGCATTTTTTTTATTTGGAGGAAAATATAAACGATGAAATATCACATTGAACAGCCACACTTTCCAAAATTTATGCTCATAAAATTATACAAGGATTAAAATCAGAATCAGGGCATGCTAAATTATTTGATATTCAGTTTCAAAGTGTGCAATGTGTATTACCATGTTCAAAGTTAAAGTAATTTTTCGTTCCATTTACTTTTTTTTTCAAATCATTCAATATTTGTTTTTGACACAAAAGCATTTTTTTTATCTCCCCCCAACTTAAAACAACACTGTCCCCAGTGTTTGAAGAAATGAAATATTAGGAGTAGAGGCAGGGAATAAAAATTTAAAAAGGAAATTGAAAATGAGGATTATGGAATGAAGTCACCTGGTGGTTGAAGTTTGAATTTCTTGCCGCTCGAATTTATTCCTTTGATATCCATGTCGCTTGCAAAGTTCCCTAGTGGAAAAAGGAAAAAACAAAACAAACAAAACAAACAAAACAAACAAAAACAAACAATATATATATATATATATTTATATAATAAAGGAAGTAAAATATAATAATATATATAAAAATTATAGAATAATGTAGCACAAGAAGCCGCAGGTCAGTGGTAAGCGCGCGCCCCTGTCTCCCTTCGGTCCCGGTTTCGAGTCCCCGTGGCTTCGCCGGTTGTGACGGGGTTTGCCCCACGGCCTATGGTGTGGAATTTTTTTTTGTATTATTATATTTTTATTTTTTTCTTCACCTATTGAATAATAAAAAAAATAAACGGATGATACATTGTCTTATTTTTTGAATTTTTGGGTAAGGTATTACTCAAGGATCACACCACGTGACACAGATGAATATGGTGCTCCTCTTTCGTACCCATCCATACTCATAATAGAAGAACAGGTCAAAAGTCTATTTTGTTATTTTTAAATATAAAATGATTAAGTAATCTTATTTGAAAAATAAAGATGATTCAGAAAGATTGGAAACATAAAAACCACGGGTTGCCTCCCGTGCAGCGCTTTGTTTAACGTCGTTAGCCCGACATAGATCCCAAATTTATCAATTTTTTCCTGGATCATAGATTGGATCAATTAACTCAACATCTCTTTCCTGTTTATTGAATGATTCAACGAATGTTTTTAACCTTTGACCATTGACCTTGAAAATGTGACCACTTGTGGGATCTTGAATCTCTACTGCCCCATGGGGGAATACATGATGCACTATGAAAGGTCCTGACCATCTAGACCTTAACTTTCCCGGATGTAAATGAAGTTTTGAACTATACAAGAGCACAAGTTTTCCCGGTTCAAAATGTTTGACCTTGATATTCCTAGATTGGTAGGCTTGAACTCTATCTTTATTGATCCTTGAATTTTCATAAGCCTCCATCCTTAGTTCCTCCAGTTCATTGAGATCTAATTTCCTTTTTGTTCCGGCCAATGATAGATCATAATCCATTTTCTTAATTGCCCAAAAGGCCTCATGTTCAATCTCCACTGGCAAATGGCATGCTTTACCATAAACCAACCTATATTGGTTCATTCCTAAAAAGGTTTTATATGCAGTTCTATAGGCCCAAAGAGCATCTAAGAGTTTCCCAGACCAATCTTTCCTAGAGGGGTTGACAGTTTTTTCAAGAATTTGCTTAATCTCCCTATTCGCTAACTTAGCGTGACCATTGGTTTGAGGATGGTATGCAGTGGAAACTTTATGAGAAATACCATACTTAGACATGAGTGAAGCGAATGGGCGGTTGCAGAAATGGGTTCCTCGATCACTGATTATAGCCCTAGGAATTCCAAATCTTGAAAATATGTTCTCTTTTAGAAATTGAATCACAACTTGATGATCATTGGACTTAGTGGGAATGGCATCAACCCATTTTGAGACATAATCAACAGTTAAGAGTATGTAGAGGTATCCCCAAGAGTTTGGGAAGGGACCCATGAAATCAATTCCCCAACAGTCAAATATTTCAACCACTAAGATGGGAGTGAGTGGCATTTGATTCCTTTTTGTGATGGACCATACTTGTTGACACCTAGGACAGCTTTGACAAAATGTGTAGGAGTCCCTTGAGAGGGTGGGCCAGAAAAGACCACATTGAAGAATCTTAGAAGATGTTTTCTTAGAGGAAAAGTGACCTCCACATGCCTCACTGTGACAGAATTTATGGATAGACTCTTGTTCAGATTCTGGAACACACCACCAAATGACTTGGTCGGGGCAGAACTTATAGAGGTATGGATCATCAAACACATAGTGTCTAACATCAGAAAGGAATTTCCTTCGAGCTTGAGTCCCTAAGAATTTTGGAATGACTCATGTCACTAAGAAATTTGCTATGTCAGCATACCAAGGGCAGTCACTCACAGAGTATAGGTGTTCATCAGGAAACGAATCAGACACAGAAAGGTGATTTGAGTTGTCTTTGAATTCCATCCTAGAGAGGTGATCAGCTACAACATTTTCAACTCCCTTTTTATCCTTGATTGTGAGGTAAAATTCTTGTATGAGAAGGACCCACCTAATCAGTCTAGCATTAGCATCTTGTTTTTGGAAGAGGTATTTTAGTGCAGAATGGTCAGTGAACACAGTGATGGGTGATCCTAAGAGGTAGGACCTAAACTTCTCTAAGGAAAACACAATAGCAAGTAACTCCTTTTCAGTGGTGGTGTAGTTGATTTGGGCATCATTTAAGGATTTTCTTGTATAAGAAATGACATAAGGAGTTTTATCACAACGTTGTCCTAACACAGATCCAACAGCAAAGTCACTGGCATCACACATAAGTTCAAAAGGAAGGTTCCAATTTGAAGATTTCATAATGGGAGGAGAGGTGAGAGAGGATTTGAGGGTTGGGAATGAACCCTCACAGCTTTCTGTCCAAACAAATGGAGCATCCTTTACTAAGAGAGCACAAAGGGGACGAGATATTGAACTAAAGTCCTTGATGAATCTTCTATAGAAACCAGCATGTCCTAATAAAGACCTCACTTCCTTGACAGTTTTGGGTGATGGAAGGTGACGAATAATGTCAACCTTTGCTTTATCAACTTCAATCCCCCTACTCGAGACCAGATGGACTAGAACAAGTCCCTCTTTAACCATGCAATGGCATTTTTCCCAGTTTAGGTCCAGATTTGTTTCTTCACATATTGACAAGACTCTCTCCACATTCTGCAGACATCCCTCAAAAGTATCCCCAAACACAGAGAAGTCATCCATGAAGACCTCAAGAAAATCCCCTACCATGTCTGAGAAGATTCCCATCATGCACCGATGGAAGGTTCCAGAGGCATTGCATAACCCGAAGGGCATGCGTTTGAAGGCAAACGTACCGAAAGGACATGTGAATGTAGTCTTCCCTTGATCCTCTAGGGAGACCTCAATTTGATTGTACCCCGAGTACCCATCTAAGAAACAGTAGAAGGCATGACCTGCCACTCTCTCAAGGACTTGGTCAATGAATGGTAAGGGGAAATGGTCCTTCTTGGTGAATGAGTTTAGTTTCCTATAGTCAATGCAGACCCTCCATCCACTACTCACTCTTGTTGTAAGAATCTCTCCATCCTCATTGGTTTTCACTGTGATTCTAGCCTTTTTTGAACCACTTGGATTGGGCTCAACCATTCACTCTCAGCTATGGGATATATGATAACAGCTTTCAACAATATTAGAAGTTCTTTCATTACTAACTCTATGAGATTAGGATTGAGTCGCTGTTGAGGTTGATGACATGGCTTTGAATCAGATTCGAGAACAATCCTATGAGTCCCGATAAGTGGGCTAATCCCAGGAATATCAGAATGGGTCCAACCAATGGCTTTCTTATGCTTCCTAAGGACATCTAGAAGCATCCTCTCATGATTGGATTCAAGAGAAGAAGAAATAAAAATAGGATGTGTTTGATTTTCCCCTAGTAAGGCATACTTTAGTGCAGTAGGAAGTTCCTTCAATTCAAGATTAGGTTGGTTCAGAATTTCAGCAGAAGTTTGGGACATTGGATCAAGATCAATTTATTTTTTTAGAGGTTCAGATAGGATTGATTCCTCACATGTAGAAGTTTCAGCTACTAGATTGTCTTGATCAGATTTAGGGAAGGAATTTAGAGGGGTCTCTATTAAATTGGTTTCTTGAAAGGTTTCACTGATTGTCGGACCTAAGACTTCATCATAAGAGCAATTTGAAACTGATTCAAGACAAGGAGATAAACGTCCTTCATATGAACAAAGGAAATCAGTCACATTCTGACTTAAACATTCATCAAATATTCCTTGATGTTCCATGGATTCATTATCAATGCTTCCTATCATGTTTACTTCATGCATGTCCTCGTCATCCCCTATTTGGGAGCTTGCATTATAGATGTTCAAGTCTAGACTAATGTTCCCAAAGGTGATGGTCATGTTCCCATTTCGGACTCGGATAACAGAGTTGATTGTTGCAAGGAAAGGACGACCAAGGATGATTGGGGTTTGTTCCTTATTTCCTAAATTTGGATGGTTGTCAAGGACAATGAAATCAGCAGGGTAGATGGAGTTTTCAACCTTTACCAGAACGTCCTTTAAAATCCCCTTTGGAACCCTAATGCTACGATCAGCAAGCTGAAGTGTGACAGATGTGGGTTGGAGTTCTTCTAGGCCTAACTGGCAGTACACAACATATGGTATGAGATTAACACTAGCACCTAGGTCACACAAGGCCTTGACAACTTTGCTTTCTCCTAGTTCAACATTGATGTAAGGGAAACCTGGGTCTTTCAACTTAGGAGGAATGGTCCCTTGAATGGTGGTACTCACATTAGCAGCCAAAAGGACTTGGTTTTTATGTGAAAATTTTCTTTTAAAAGTGCACAAGTCCTTAAGGTACTTTGAGTAGGCAGGTATAGTTTGGAAGGAATCGAGAAGGGGTATGTTCAACTTGACTTGTGAAAATATTTCCCTCAACGTTTCACTCAGTTCAGGCTTGGATTTCCCCCTCATGTGTTGGTTAAATGGTGCAGGTTGTGGGGTTGTTTGTTGAAGAGTTGTTTCTTTGACAATGTTATCAGTTTCCTCAGTTTGATCTTGTGGTTAATTTAAATTTTCATCCAAGTTTGAATCTTCGGGTGGGTTCTGAATTAGTTGTTTAGGTTTCTCAATTGATTTCCCACTTCTTAAAATAGTCACAGCCTTTAGTTGTTCATGAGTTGTTTGAGCACAACTTGACTCTCCCCTTGAAGTTGAGGATGGCACCGCCTGAGTAGGCATGGGTACCTTTCCAGTTTTGATGGTTTGAAGTTCTTGTTTTAGGGAAGATACTTCTGAGTTCATCCTCTCCATTTGTTTGCACAGTTGTTCTAGTTGGCTTTGTGGAACAGTTTGGGTTGGTGCTTGAGTAGGTTGGTTTATCCTAGGGGGATATTTTGGAGGTGGGATGGTTTGTTGAAAATGGACCGGTGGCTGTTGGTATTGGATAGGTTGGGTTTGGAACTGGTTATGGGTTTGGTAGTTCTGATGGGGGTAAGGATTTTGTCCTTGTGGTTGGATATGTTGTTGGTTATCCTTCCATCGGAAGCCTGGGTGGTCATTGTACCTTGGATTGAAGGTGTTTTGGTATTGGGGCTTTTGAAAGTTTAGGGCATTGACTTCCGCTGGGGGCCCTCCTAGAAGAACATCCTTGATGGATGGAATGGTTGGGAAGTTGTCTGTTTTATGGTCATGTTTGTCACAAATTGTGCAAACAAGGTCTACATTTTGGATTTCATGGACTTTCCTAAGGTCTATCTCTTCAACCTTCCTAGAGAGTGCTGCGGGTTTATCCCTAAGGCTTTCCTCTTCTCTAAGTGTATGAATTCCAGTGGTTCTTTGTGGCTTTTCAGAATAAGGTGAAGTTCCCCAAATTTGGTTTTGTTCAGCCAGACATTCCAGATACTCGTAAGCATCATTTGGGGCCTTGTTTTTAAAATTTCCATTACACATCATGTCAATGAATTGTTTATTACCCGGACCCAACCCTTCATAGAAAATTCTAACTTGTTCAGGTATGGAAAAACCATGGTGTGGAACCATGTTTAGGGTGTCTTTGAACCTCTCCCATGTTTCATAAAATGACTCTCCCTCTTTTTTAAAAAAAATTGGATGCTCTTTTTAAGTGCAATTGTTTTGTGATGAGGGAAGTATTTTTTGTAGAGTTCTCTTTACAGTTGGTCCCAAGAGTGGATTGATGCAGGTCTAAAGTTGTTTAGCCAAATTTTAGCTCGATCCTTTAATGAAAAGGGAAGGAGCCTCATCTTAGCGGATTCTAGTTGATGTGGGGGACACATGGTTTCAACAATGTCGTTGAACTTTTTGACATGAAGGTATGACATTTCTGACTCCATCCCATGAAAGGTTGGAAGGTGGTTTAGGACATGGGGTTTGAATATGTAGTTGGTATCTCCTATGGAATTGTGTCTAATGCATGAGTGGGCATTGGTCCAAGCTGGAGTGAGGTAGTCGTTCATGGTTTGATCAACTACATTCCCTAAGTTTGGAGCGTCTTGGTTTTGGTTTCCCATTTGATTCCCCCCAGGGTTTACAATTTGGTTTTGTGGATGAACCTCCATTGGACTTGTTTCAAGTTCTAACTTTGGGTTTTCAAGAATATTTGAATCTGATTTAAACAATCCCTTAGGTGCACTTGACTCCCCTATCCTAGGACATTCCACCCTAACTAGTCTGTTTGAGAAATCGCGGGTGTAGGCGGACATGCGCCAAAAAAAGGGAGAAAGGGACAAGATAAGAGATCTTGGGTGAGAGTAGAAGAATGGAGGTGAGGAAAGAAGGTTTTTTTATCTAAGGTACTTACTTGGTCCCCGGAAATGGCGCCAAATTTTTTTTCACGCCCAAATTTACCTAAGAGAAGAAGGGTAGAACGGTCCTTGTAGTGTAGCTTGGGTTGTCGATTCCACAGAGACCTAAGAAGATACCTAAGATACACAAACTAAGGGATGGATTTTTTGCTATGAAGTGGCCAACTTTGGCTTGATTTTAGATGGGTTTAAGTGAACTCTAAGATACTTAAGTGAATTCAAATTAAAAGAATGATTTGATCCTAGGTTATCACTCGGGGTGGATTGGACGTATTTTCTTTTTAATGATTTCAAATTCTTCAATTTGAGATGGGTTCATTTAAGGAGATAAAACAACATCATCACTTACTGGTTTAATGCCTACACCCTTTAATACTAATCACCTATACACTTGAAGGTTCAATGTTTCAAGCACTTCAAGGTAAAGGATCGTATTAGTACTTGAAGTGTGTGGCCTTAAATTCAACAAGGACGATGGAGTTTAAAAATCATCAAATAAAAATCCCAATTAAAGAAGTGATTATACATTAATTAGGTAATAAATAACATCCAATCCAGCCCCTTGCTACTCCCTTGGATGAAACCATAAGTGGGTTAGCCCCCCATTGATCCCATGGTTTCAATGGAAGCGGAAAGTAGACTCATGAGGGAGGAAATGGAGAAGTAAAGAAAACAACAAAAATAAAATGATCACTCCACCGTTGTGTGAATAATTTCACAAGGGTTGGTGTGAATAAATTCACACCTTGATCCAATGGTATCAAAGTGATATTACAAACAATATAATAAGAGTAGAAGAAGAACTTTTATTAAGAAACTAAAGTGAATTGAACAACTTACATGTGAAAGACAAAATTGAGGCAACAAAAATGCAGCATAACATTGCAATTGAACAAAGCATCCAAGATTCTACAATCCTTCACCACCACTGCCTTAAATAGGAATTTGGGGGCCTTGGGTAGAGCCACCAACAGTACAAAGCATCTTAATTAATTTTGGTAGGCTATAGGTGGTGGAAATCTTGTGGAATTTGGACTTTTCCACGTTTGACCCGAGGTGGCAGCCAGTTTTCATCCCCCGAACTGACGCGTCTGGAGGACCTTCTAGAAGGCCGAATCAGAGTGGTTCATAGAAGAAGAAACAGGAGCTCAGGATGTCTTCTAACCTCCTGTAAAAGATGGGCCCATTTTGAGTTGTGTAGTCCGAGATATTATCAAATTAGTGGGCTGTTTGTCTGGGCCGCAGAATCTGGACAAGAATTGTATCTCTAATTTGGGCCACCTAAATGACCACCATGGAGGCCGAATCAGCATTAACTCCTGAAGCGTGATTTGTTCCTATACATGTCTGATATCATCCCACGAAATTTGGGATTAATTGGGCCTGTATGTTGGGCCCCACAGGCTCATCAGTGGGCTGATGTCTAATCTGCCTTCTCCAGAATTGCTTCCTTTCATTGCCAAATATCTTCATCATCCTCCATTAATTCTCCATTGATCCCTGAATGAAACATGTTCATATTGGAGTGTAGATCAATTATCAAATTAAAATATGTATAATCATATGAATCATTTGGTACTATAAATGATGTTCAAAAATGTACCACAGAATAGTGCATTTTAAGAAGGTATTACAATCATAATGTTAAATGATGTTCAAAGTGTAAAATGCACTAAAATGGTGTTTATAAATAATAAAGAACATGAATATTATATATATTACCAATGAATATTAGCCTAATTTAGTGGCTAATCACACCCCCCAACTTGAGTTTTTCTAGTCCCGAGCAAAATATATCTCATCGAAAATGAAATTTGAATTTCCTTATCCAAAAACATTTTAATACACAATGATCACCAATGAACCTTATACCAAACAATCATAAAACCCATCAAAATATTTTAATACGAGATAGTTTCATAAGCAGATCCCAATCCCAAGCCCATTCCTTTGATCAAATCCATCATCATTCTTCATCCAACTCAATTAGGTGTAATGATGTGTTGTGAATCACAATAAATATGGGGGTTCATTTTCATTCAAGGGGAAAATCATGGAAGCGATAGGTGGAATCACATTTAATCCTAATATGAGTATTCTTCATCCCACTTTTTTTTATTTTTATTTTGCAATATTGCTATAGTAATTGAGATTGCAATTAATCAAATTAACTCATGTAGCAAGACTTTGCCGATGACTCCCAGACTCAAAGGCCTTAGGGCACCAAGTGAAACCCACATACTCGGGCATCGTCTCGAGTTAACTTAATCAAAAACAAATTCATATTACCATAAATAGAGATAGATTGAAAAACTCAGGGCAAGACAACTCTGGAGTCACGATCCCCATGTGCCGAAAGCCTCGCATTTTATCAATCCATTGCTCTACACGCAAATTTTTATTTTTTATTTTTTATAATTAATTTTTTTTTTGAATACTCATATTATTCATGAAAATAAAACCATCCTATGCTATTTATTATGGGACCCCAAACATTCAAATTAGTACCCCACAGTCTAGAGGACGTGCATTGTGGCATTTTTTTTTATTTGGATGAAAATATAAACGATGAAATATCACATTGGACAGCCACACTTTCCAAAATCTATGCTCATGAAACTATACAAGGATTAAAATCAGAATCAGGGCATGCTAAATTATTTGATATTCAGTTTCAATGTGTGCAATGTGTATTACCATGTTCAAAGTTAAAGGAATTTTTCGTTCCATTTACTTTTTTTTTCAAATCATTCAATTTTTGTTTTTGACACAAAAGCATTTTTTTATCTCCCCCCCCAACTTAAAACAACACTGTCCCCAGTGTTTGAAGAATTGAAAAATTAGGAGTAGAGGCAAGGAATAAAAATTTAAAAAGGAAATTGAAAATGAGGATTATGGAATGAAGTCACCTGGTGGTTGAAGTTTGAATTTCTTGACGCTCGAATTTATTCCTTTGATATGCATGTCGCTTGCATAGTTCCCTAGTGGAAAAAGGAAAAAACAAAACAAACAAAACAAAAAAAACAAAAAAAAACAATATATATATATATATATATATTTTTATATAATAAAGGAAGTAAAATATAAGAATATATATAAAAATTATAGAATAAGGCAGCACAAGAAGCCGCATGTCAGTGGTAAGCGTGCGCCCCTGTCTCCCTTCGGTCCCGGGTTCGAGTCCCCGTGGCTTCGCCGGTTGTGACGGGGTTTGCCCCACGGCCTATGGCGTGGAATTTTTTTTGTATTATTATATTTTTATTTTTTTTCTTAACCTATTGAATAATAAAAACAAAATAAACTGATGATACATTGTCTTCTTTTTTAAATTTCTGGGTAAGGTATTACTCAAGGATCACACCACCTGACATGGATGAATATGGTGCTCCTCTTTCGTACCCATCCATACTCATAATAGAAGAATAGGTCAAAAGTCTATTTTGTTATTTTTAAATATAAAAATGATTAAGTAATCTTATTTGAAAAATAAAGATGATTCAGAAAGATTAGAAACATAAAAACCACGGGTTGCCTCTCGTGCAGCGCTTTGTTTAACGCCGTTAGCCCGACATAGATCCCAAATTTTTCAATTTTTTCCTGGTTCATAGATTGGATCAATAAACTCAACATCGCTTTCCTTTTTATTGAATGATTCAATGAATGTTTTTAACCTTTGACCATTGACCTTGAAAATGTGACCACTTGTGGGATCTTGAATCTCTACTGCCCCATGGGGGAATACATGATGCACTATGAAAGGTCCTGACCATCTAGACCTTAACTTTCCCGGATGTAAATGAAGTTTTGAACTATACAAGAGCACAAGTTTTTCCGTTTCAAAATGTTTGACCTTGATATTCCTAGATTGGTAGGCTTGAACTCTATCTTTATTGATCCTTGAATTTTCATAAGCCTCCATCCTTAGTTCCTCCAGTTCATTGAGATCTAATTTCCTTTTTGTTCCGGCCAATGAGAGATCATAATCCATTTTTTTAATTTCCCAAAAGGCCTTATGTTCAATCTCCACTGGAAAATGGCATGCTTTACCATAAACCAACCTATATGGGGACATTCCTAAAATGGTTTTATATGCAGTTCTATAGGCCCAAAGAGCATCTAAGAGTTTCTCATACCAATCTTTCCAAGAGGGGTTGACAGTTTTTTCAAGAATTTGCTTAATCTCCCTATTCGCTAACTCAGCTTGACCATTGGTTTGAGGATGGTATGCAGTGGAAACTTTATGAGAAATACCATACTTAGACATGAGTGAAGCGAATGGGCTGTTGCAGAAATCGGTTCCTCGATCACTGATTATAGCCCTAGGAATTCCAAATCTTGAAAATATGTTCTCTTTTAGAAATAGAATCACAACTTGATGATCATTGGACTTAGTGGGAATGGCCTCAACCCATTTTGAGACATAATCAACAGCTAAGAGTATGTAGAGGTATCCCCGAGAGTTTGGGAAGGGACCCATGAAATCAATTCCCCAACATTCAAATATTTCAACCACTAAGATGGGAGTGAGTGGCATTTGATTCCTTTTTGTGATGGACCCTACTTGTTGACACCTAGGACAGCTTTGACAAAATGTGTAGGAGTCCCTTGAGAGGGTGGGCCAGAAAAGACCACATTGAAGAATCTTAGAAGATGTTTTCTTAGAGGAAAAGTTACCTCCACATGCCTTACTGTGACAGAATTTAAGGATAGACTCTTGTTCAGATTCTGGAACACACCTCCTAATGACTTGGTCAGGGCAGAACTTATAGAGGTATGGATCATCAAACACATAGTGTCTAACATCAGAAAGGAATTTCCTTCGAGCATGAGTCCCTAAGAATTTTGGAATGACTCCTGTCACAAAGAAATTTGCTATGTCAGCATACCAAGGGCAGTCACTCACAGAGTATAGGTGTTCATCAGGAAACGAATCAGACACAGAAAGGTGATTTGAGTTGTCTTTGAATTCCATCCTAGAGAGGTGATCAGCTACAACATTTTCAACTCCCTTTTTATCCTTGATTGTGAGGTCAAATTCTTGTAAGAGAAGGACCCACCTAATCAGTCTAGCCTTAGTATTTTGTTTTTGGAAGAGGTATTTTAGTGCAGAATGGTCAGTGAACACAGTGATGGGTGATCCTAAGAGGTAGGACCTAAAATTATCTACGGAAAACACAATAGAAAGTAACTCCTTTTCAGTGGTGGTGTAGTTGATTTGGGCATCATTGAAGGATTTTCTTGCATAAGAAATGACATAAGGAGTTTTATCACAACGTTGTCCTAACACAGCTCCAACAACAAAGTCACTGGCATCACACATAAGTTCAAAAGGAAGGTTCCAATTTGGAGATTTCAAAATGGGAGGAGAGGTGAGAGAGGATTTGTGGGTTGAGAATGAACCCTCACAACTTTCTGTCCAAACAAATGGAGCATCCTTTACTAAGAGAGCACAAAGGGGACGGGATATTGAACTAAAGTCCTTGATGAATCTTCTATAGAAACCAGCATGTCCTAATAAAGACCTCACTTCTTTGATAGTTTTAAGTGATGGAAGGTGACGAATGATGTCAACCTTTGCTTTATCAACTTCAATCCCCCTACTCGAGACCAGATGGCCTATAACAAGTCCCTCTTTAACCATGAAATGGCATTTTTCCCAATTTAGGACCAGATTTTTTTCTTCACATCTTGACAAGACTCTCTCCACATTCTGCAGACATCCCTCAAAAGTATCCCCAAACACAGAGAAGTCATCCATGAAGACCTCAAGAAAATCCCCTACCATGTCTGAGAAGATTCCCATCATGCACCGCTGGAAGGTTCCAGGGGCATTGCATAACCCGAAGGGCATGCATTTGAAGGCAAAGGTACCGAAAGGACATGTGAAAGTAGTCTTCCCTTGATCCTCTAGGGAGACCTCAGTTTGATTGTACCCCGAGTACCCATCTAAGAAATAGTAGAAGGCATGACCTGCCACTCTCTCAAGGACTTGGTCAATGAATGGTAAGGGGAAATGGTCCTTCTTGGTGAATGAGTTTAGTTTCCTATAGTCAATGTAGACCCTCCATCCACTACTCACCCTTGTTGGAAGAATCTCTCCATCCTCATTGGTTATCACAGTGATTCCAGCCTTTTTTGGAACCAATTGGATTGGGCTCAACCATTCACTCTCAGCTATGGGATATATGATACCAGCTTTCAACAATTTCAGAAGTTCTTTCCTTACTACCTCCATGAGATTAGGATTGAGTCGTCGTTGAGGTTGACGACATGGCATTGAATCAGATTCGAGAACAATCCTATGAGTCCCGATAAGTGAGCTAATCCCAGGAATATCAGAAAGGGTCCAACCAATGGCTTTCTTATGCTTCCTAAGGAAATCTAGAAGCATCCTTTCATGATTGGCTTCTAGAGAAGAAGAAATGACAATAGGATGTGTTTGAGTTTCCCCTAGGAAGGCATACATTAGTGCAGCAGGAAGTTCCTTCAATTCAAGATCAGGTTAGTTCAGAATTTCAGCAGAAGTTTGGGACATTGGATCAAGATCAATTTCTTTTTTTAGAGGTTCAGATAGGATTGATTCCTCACATGTAGAAGTTTTAGCTACAAGATTGGCTTTATCAGATTTAGGGAAGGAATTTAGTGGGGTCTCTATGAAATTGGTTTCTTGAAAGGTTTCACTGATTGTTGGACCTAAGACTTCATCATAAGAGAAATTTGAAAATGATTCAAGCCAAGGAGATAAACGTCCTTCATATGAACAAAGCAAATCAATCTCATTCTGACTTAAACATTCATCAAATATTCCTTGATGTTCCATGGATTCATTATCAATGCTTCCTATCATGTTTACTTCATGAATGTCCTCGTCATCCCCTATTTGTGAGATTGCATTATAGATGTTCAAGTCTAGACTCATGTTCCAAATGGTGATGGTCATGTTCCCATTTCGGACTCAGATAACAGAGTTGATTGTTTCAAGGAAAGGACGACCATGGATGATTGGGGTTTGTTCCTTATTTCCTAAATTTGGATGGTTGTCAAGGACAATGAAATCAGCAGGGTAGATGAAGTTTTCAACCTTTACCAGAACGTCCTTTAAAATCCCCTTTGGAACCCTAATGCTACGATCAACAAGCTGAAGTGTGACAGATGTGGGTTGGAGTTCTTCTAGGCCTAACTGGAAGTACACAACATATGGGATGAGATTGGCACTAGCACCTAGGTCACACAAGGCCTTGACAACTTTGCTTTCTCCTAGTTCAACATTGATGTAAGGGAAACCTGGGTCTTTCAACTTAGGAGGAATGGTCCCTTGAATGGTGGTACTCACATTAGCAGCCAAAAGGACTTTGTTTTTATGTGAAAATTTTCTTTTAAAAGTGCACAAGTCCTTAGGGTACTTTGAGTAGGCAGGTATAGTTTGGATGGCATCGAAAAGGGGTATGTTCAACTTGACTTGTGAAAATATTTCCCTCAACGTTTCACTCAGTTCAGGCTTGGATTTCCCCCTCATGCATTGGGGAAATGATGCAGGCTGTGGGGTTATTTGTTGAAGAGTTGTTTCTTTGACAATGTTATCAGTTTCCTCAGTTTGATCTTGGGGTTCATTTAAATTTTCATCCAAGTTTGAATCTTTAGGCGGGTTCTGAATTAGTTGTTCAGGTTTCTCAATTGATTTCCCACTTCTTAAAATATTTACAGCCTTTAGTTGTTCATGAGTTGTTTGAGCACAACTTGACTCTCCCCTTGAAGTTGAGGATGGCACCGCCTGAGTAGGCATGGGTGCCTTTCCAGTTTTGATGGTTTGATGCTCTTGTTTTAGGGAAGATACTTCTGAGTTCATCCTCTCCATTTGTTTGCACAATTGTTCTAGTAGGCTTTGTGGAACAGTTTGGGTTGGTGCTTGAGAAGGTTGGTTTGTCCCAGGGGATATTTTGGAGGTGGGATGGTTTGTTGAAAATGGACCGGTGGATGTTGGTATTGGATAGGTTGGGTTTGGAACTGGTTATGGGTTTGGTAGTTCTGATGGGGGTAAGGATTTTGTCCTTGTGGTTGGCTATGTTGTTGGTTATCCTTCCATCGGAAGCCTGGGAGGTCATTGTACCTTGTATTGAAGGTGTTTTGGTATTGGGGATTTTGAAAGTTTTGGGCATTGACTTCTGCTGGGGGTCCTCCTTTAAGAACATCCTTGATGGATGGAATGGTTGGGCAGTTGTCTGTTTTATGGTCATGTTTGTCACAAATTGTGCAACCAAGGTCTACATTTTGGATTTCATAGACTTTCCTAAGGTCTATCTCTTCAACCTTCCTAGAGAGTGCTGTGAGTTTAGCCCTAAGGCTTTCCTCTTCTCTAAGTGTATGAATTCCAGTGGTTCTTTGTGGCTTTTCAGAATAAGGTGAAGTTCCCCAAGTTTGGTTTTGTTCAGCCAGACTTTCCAGATACTCGTAAGCATCATTTGGGGGCTTGTTTTTAAAAGTTCCATTACACATCATGTCAATGAATTGTTTATTACCCGGACCCAAACCTTCATAGAAAATTCTCACTTGTTCAGGTATGGAAAACCCATGGTGTGGAACCATGTTTAGGGTGTCTTTGAACCTCTCCCATGTTTCATAAAATGACTCTCCCTCTTTTTCAAAAAATTTCTGGATGCTCTTTTTAAGTGCAATTTTTTTGTGATAAGGGAAGTATTTTTTGTAGAATTATCTTTGCAGTTGGTCCCAAGAGTGGATTGATGCAGGTCTCAAGTTGTTTAGCCAATTTTTAGCTCGATCCTTTAATGAAAGGGGTAAGAGCCTCATCTTAGTTGATTCTAGTTGATGTGGGGGCACATGGTTTCAACAATGTCATTGAACTTTTTGACATGAAGGTATGGCATTTCTGACTCCATCTCATGAAAGGTTGGAAGGTGGTTTAGGACATGGGGTTTGAATATGTAGTTGGTCTCTCCTATGGAATTGTGTCTAATGCATGAGGGGGCATTGGGTCAAGCTGGATTGAGGTAGTCATTCATGGTTTGATCAACTACATTCCCTAAGTTTGGAGCTTCTTGGTTTTGGTTTCCCATTTGATTCCCCCCAGGGTTTACAATTTGATTTTGTTGATGAACCTCCATTAGACTTGTTTCAAGTTCTGACTTTGGGTTTTCAAGAATATTTGAATCTGATTTAAACAATCCCTTAGGTGCACTTGACTCCACTATCCTAGGACTTTCCACCCTAACTAGTCTGTTTGAGAAATCGCGGGTGTAGGCGGACATGCGCCAAAAAAAAGCGAGAAAGGGACAAGATAAGAGATCTTGGGTGAGAGTAGAAGAATGGAGGTGAGGAAAGAAGGTTTTTTTTATCTAAGGTACTTACTTGGTCCCCGGAAATGGCGCCAAAATTTGTTTAACGCCAAAATTTACCCAAGAGAATAAGGGTAGACCGGTCCTTGTAGTGTTGCTTGGGTTGTCGATTCCACAGAGACCTAAGAAGATACCTAAGATACACAACCTAAGGGATGGATTTTTGGATATGAAGTGGCCAACTTTGGATTTATTTTAGATGGGTTTAAGTGAACTCTAAGATACTTAAGTGAATTCAAATTAAAAGAATGAGTGTATCCTAGGTTATCACTTGGGGTGGATTGGACGTATTTTCTTTTAAATGATTTCAAATTCTTCAATTTGAGATGGGTTCATTTAAGGAGATAAAACAACATCATCACTTACTGGTTTAATGCCTACACCCTTTAATACTAATCACCTATACACTTGAAGGTTCAATGTTTCAAGCACTTCAAGGTAAAAGATCGTATTAGTACTTGAAGTGTGTGGCCTTAAATTCAACAAGGGCGATGGAGTTTAAAATTCATCAAATAAAAATCCCAATTAAAGAAGTGATTATACATTAATTAGGTAATAAATAACCTCCAATCCAGCCCCTTGCTACTCCTTTGGATCAACCCATAAGTGGGTTAGCCCTCCATTGATCCCATGGTTTCAATGGAAGCGGAAAGTAGACTCATGAGGGAGGAAATGGAGAAGTAAAGAAAACAACAAAAATAAAATGATCACTCCACCGTTTTATGAATAATTTCACAAGGGTTGGTGTGAATAAATTCACACCTTGATCCAACGGTATCAAAGTGATATTAAGAACAATAGAATAAGAGTAGAAGAAGAACTTTGATTAAGAAACTAAAGTGAATTGAACAACTTACATGTGAAAGACAAAATTGAGGCAACAAAAATGCAGCATAACATTACAATTGAACAAAGCATCCAAGATTCAAAAATCCTTCACCACCACTGCCTTAAATAGGAATTTTTGGAGCCTTGGGTAGATCCACCAACAGTACAAAGCATCTTAATTAATTTTGGTAGGCTATAGGTGGTGGAAATCTTGTGGAATTTGGACTTTTCCACGTTTGACCCGAGGTGGCAGCCAGTTTTCATCCACCAAATAGACGCGTCTGGAGAACCTTCTAGAAGGCAGAATCAGAGTGGTCCATAGAAGAAGAAACTGGATCTCAGGATGTCTTCTAACCGCCTGTAAAATATGGGACCATTTGGAGTTTTTTATTCCGATATATGATCAAATTAGCGGGATGTCTTTCTGGGCCGCAGAATCTGGACCAGAATTGTATCTCTAATTTGGGCCGCCTAAATGACCACCATGGAGGCCGAATCAGCATTAACTCCTGAATAGGGATTTGTTCCTATACATGTCTTCTAGCATCCCACGAAATATGGGGTTAATTGGGCCTGTATGTTGGGCCCCACAGTCTCATCAGTGGGCTGATGTCCAATCTGCCTTCTCCAGAATTGCTTCCTTTCATTGCCAAATATCTCCATCATCCTCCATGAATTCTCCATTGATCCCTGAACGAAACATGTTCATATTGGAGTGTAGATCAATTATAAAATTAAAATATGTATTATCAGATGAATCATTTGGTACTTTAAATGATGTTAAAAAATGTACCACATAATAGTGCATTTTAAGAAGGTATTACAATCATAATGTTAAATGATGTTCAAAGTGTAAAATGCACTAAAATGGTGTTTATGAATAATAAAGAACATGAATGTTATATATATTACCAATGAATATTATCCTCATTTAGTGGCTAATCACACCCCCCAACTTGAGTTTTTCTATTCCTGAGCAAAATATATCTCATCAAAAATGAAATTCGAATTCTCTTTTCCAAAAACATTTTAATACACAATGATAACCAAAAAACCTTATACCAAACAATCATGAAACCCATCAAAATATTTTAATACGAGATAGTTTCATAAGCAGATCCCAATCCCAAGTCCATTCCTTTGATCAAATCCATCATCATTCTTCATCCAACTAAATTTGGTGTAATGATGTGTTGTGAATCACAATAGATACGGGGGTTCATTTTCATTCAAGGGGAAAATCATGGAAGCGCTAGGTGGAATCACATTTAATCCTAATATGAGTATTCTTCATCCCTCTTTTTTTTGATTTTTTTTGCAATATTGCTATAGTAATTGAGATTACAATTAATCAAATTAACCCATGTAGCAAGACTTTGCTGATAACTCCCAGACTCAAAGGCCTTAGGGAACCAAGTGAAACCCACATACTCGGGCATCGTCTCGAGTTAACTTAATAAAAAACAAAGTCATATTACCATAAATAGAGATAGATTGAAAAACTCAGGGCTAGACAACTCTGGAGTCATGATCCCCAAGTGCCGAAAGCCTCGCATTTTATCAATCCATTGCTCTACACGCAAATTATTATTATTATTATTATTATTTGAATACTCATATTATTCATGAAAATAAAACCATCCTATGCTATTTATTATGGGACCCCAAAAATTCAAATTATTACCCCATAGTCTAGAGGACGTGCATTGTGGCATTTTTTTATTTGGATGAAAATATAAACGATGAAATATCACATTGGACAGCCACACTTTCCAAAATCTATGCTCATGAAATTATACAAGGATTAAAATCAAAATCAGGGCATGCTAAATTATTTGATATTCAGTTTCAAAGTGTGCAATGTGTATTACCATGTTCAAAGTTAAAGGAATTTTTCCTTCCATTTAATTTTTTTTCAAATCATTCAATTTTTGTTTTTGACACAAAAGCATTTTTTTTATTTTATCTCCCCCCAACTTAAAACAACACTGTCCCCAGTGTTTGAAGAAATGAAAAATAAGGAGTAGAGGCAGGGAATAAAAATTTAAAAAGGAAATTGAAAATGAGGATTATGGAATGAACTCACCTGGTGGTTGAAGATTGAATTTCATGCAGCTCGAATTTATTCCTTTGATATCCATGTCGCTTGCAAAGTTCCCTAGTGGAAAAAGGAAAAAACAAAACAAACAAAACAAACAAAACAAACAAAACAAACAAAACAAAAATATATATATATATATATTTATATAATAAAGGAAGTAAAATATAAGAATATATATAAAAATTATAGAATAAGGTAGCACAAGAAGCCGTAGGTCAGTGGTAAGCACGCGCCCCTGTCTCCCTTCGGTCCCGGGTTCGAGTCCCCGCGGCTTCGCCGGTTGTGACGGGGTTTGCCCCACGGCCTATGGCATGGATTTTTTTTGTATTATTATATTTTTATTTTTTTATTAACCTATTGAATAATAAAAACAAAATAAACGGATGATACATTGTCTTTTTTTTTTAATTTCTGGGTAAGGTATTACTCAAGGATCACACCACGTGACACGGATGAATATGGTGCTCCTATTTCGTACCCATCCATACTCATAATAGAAGAACAGGTCAAAAGTCTATTTTGTTATTTTTAAAAATAAAAATGATTAAGTAATCTTATTTGAAAAATAAAGATGATTCAGAAAGATTAGAAACATAAAAACCACGGGTTGCCTCCCGTGCTGCGCTTTGTTTAACGTCGTTAGCCCGACATAGATCCCAAATTTATCAATTTTTTCCTGGTTCATAGATTGGATCAATTAACTCAACATCTCTTTCCTGTTTATTGAATGATTCAATGAATGTTTTTAACCTTTGACCATTGACCTTGAAAATGTGACCACTTGTGGGATCTTGAATCTCTACTGCCCCATGGGGGAATACATGATGCACTATGAAAGGTCCTGACCATCTAGACCTTAACTTTCCCGGATGTAAATGAAGTTTTGAACTATACAAGAGCAAAAGTTTTCCCGGTTCAAAATGTTTGACATTGATATTCCTAGATTGGTAGGGTTGAACTCTATCTTTATTGATCCTTGAATTTTCATAAGCCTCCATCCTTAGTTCCTCCAGTTCATTGAGATCTAATTTCCTTTTTGTTTCGGCCAATGAGAGATCATAATCCATTTTCTTAATTTCCCAAAAGGCCTTATGTTCAATCTCCACTGGCAAATGGCATGATTTACCACAAACCAACCTATATGGGGACATTCCTAAAATGGTTTTATATGCAGTTCTATAGGCCCAAAGATCATCTAAGAGTTTCTCAGACCAATCTTTCCTAGAGGGGTTGACAGTTTTTTCAAGAATTTGCTTAATCTCCCTATTCGCTAACTCAGCTTGACCATTGGTTTGAGGAAGGTATGCAGTGGAAACTTTATGAGAAATACCATACTTAGACATGAGTGAAGCGAATGGCCGGTTGCAGAAATGGGTTCCTCGATCACTGATTATAGCCCTAGGAATTCCAAATCTTGAAAATATGTTCTCTTTTAGAAATCGAATCACAACTTGATGATCATTGGACTTAGTGGGAATGGCCTCAACCCATTTTGAGACATAATCAACAGCTAAGAGTATGTAGAGGTATCCCCGAGAGTTTGGGAAGGGACCCATGAAATCATTTCCCCAAAAATCAAATATTTCAACCACTAAGATGGGAGTGAGTGGCATTTGATTCCTTTTTGTGATGGACCCTACTTGTTGACACCTAGGACAGATTTGACAAAATGTGTAGGAGTCCCTTGAGAGGGTGGGCCAGAAAAGACCACATTGAAGAATCTTAGAAGATGTTTTCTTATAGGAAAAGTGACCTCCACATGCCTCACTGTGACAGAATTTAAGGATAGACTCTTGTTCAGATTCTGGAACACACCTCCTAATGACTTGGTCAGGGAAGAACTTATAGAGGTATGGATCATCAAACACATAGTGTCTAACATCAGATTGGAATTTCCTTCGAGCTTGAGTCCCTAAGAATTTTGGAATGACTCCTGTCACTAATAAATTTGCTATGTCAGCATACCAAGGGCAGTCACTCACAGAGTATAGGTGTTCATCAGGAAATGAATCAGACATAGAAAGGTGATTTGAGTTTTCTTTTAATTCCATCCTAGAGAGGTGATCAACTACAACATTTTCAACTCCCTTTTTATCCTTGATTGTGAGGTCAAATTATTGTAAGAGAAGGACCCACCAAATCAGTCTAGCCTTAGCATCTTGTTTTTGGAAGAGGTATTTTAGTGCAGAATGGTCAGTGAACACAGTGATGGGTGATCCTAAGAGGTAGGACCTAAACTTCTCTAAGGAAAACACAATAGAAAGTAACTCCTTTTCAGTGGTGGTGTAGTTGATTTGGGCATCATTTAAGGATGTGCTTTCACAAGAAATGACATAAGGAGTTTTATCACAACGTTGTCCTAACACAGCTCCAACAGAAAAGTCACTGGCATCACACATAAGTTCAAAAGGAAGGTTCCAATTTGGAGATTTCATAATGGGAGGAGAGGTGAGAGAGGATTTGAGGGTTGAGAATGAACCCTTACAGATTTCTGTCCAAACAAATGGAGCATCCTTTACTAAGAGAGCACAAAGGGGACGGGATATTGAACTAAAATCCATGATGAATCTTCTATAGAAACCAGCATGTCCTAAGAAAGACCTCACTTCCTTGAAATTTTTGGGTGATGGAAGGTGACGAATGATGTCAACCTTTTCTTTATCAACATCAATCCCCCTACTCGAGACCAGATGGCCTAGAACAAGTCCCTCTTTAACCATGAAATGGCATTTTTCCCAGTTTAGGACCAGATTTTTTTCTTCACATCTTGACAAGACTATCTCCACATTCTGCAGACATCCCTCAATAGTATCCCCAAACACAGAGAATTCATCCATGAAGACCTCAAGAAAATCCCCTACCATGTCTGAGAAGATTCCCATCATGCACCGCTGGAAGGTTCCAGGGGCATTGCATAACCCGAAGGGCATGCGTTTGAAGGCAAAGGTACCGAAAGGACATGTGAATGTAGTCTTCCCTTGATCCTCTAGGGAGACCTCAATTTGATTGTACCCCGAGTACCTATCTAAGAAACAGTAGAAGGCATGACCTGCCACTCTCTCAAGGACTTGGTCAATGAATGGTATGGGGAAATGGTCCTTCTTGGTGAATGAGTTTAGTTTCCTATAGTCAATGCAGACCCTCCATCCACTACTCACCCTTGTTGGAAGAATCTCTCCATCCTCATTGGTTATCACTATGATTCCAGCCTTTTTTGGAACCACTTGGATTGGGCTCAACCATTCACTATCAGCTATGGGATATATGATACCAGCTTTCAACAATTTCAGAAGTTCTTTCCTTACTACCTCCATGAGATTAGGATTGAGTCGTCGTTGAGGTTGACGACATGGATTTGAATCAGATTCGAGAACAATCCTATGAGTCCCGATAAGTGGGCTAATCCCAGGAATATCAGAAAGGGTCCAACCAATGGCTTTCTTATGCTTTCTAAGGACATCTAGAAGCATCCTCTCATGATTGGCTTCAAGAGAAGAAGAAATGACAATAGGATGTGTTTGATTTTCTCCTAGGAAGCCATACTTTAGTGCAGCAGGAAGTTCCTTCAATTCAAGATCAGGTTGGTTCAGAATTTCAGCAGAAGTTTGGGACATTAGATCAAGATCAATTTATTTTTTTAGAGGTTCAGATAGGATTGATTCCTCACATGTAGAAGTTTCAGCTACTAGATTGGCTTGATCAGATTTAGGGAAGGAATTTAGAGGGGTCTCTATGAAATTGGTTTCTTGAAAGGTTTCACTGATTGTTGGACCTAAGACTTCATCATAAGATCAATTTGAAAATGATTCAAGCCAAGGAGATAAATGTCCTTCATATGAACAAAGGAAATCAATCTCATTCTGACTTAAACATTCATCAAATATTCCTTGATGTTCCATGGATTCATTATCAATGCTTCCTATCATGTTTACTTCATGAATGTCCTCGTCATCCCCTATTTGTGAGCTTGCATTATAGATGTTCAAGTCTAGAATCATGTTCCCAAAGGTGATGGTCATGTTCCCATTTCTGACTCGGATAACAGAGTTGATTTTTGCAAGGAAAGGACAACCAAGGATGATTGGGGTTTGTTCCTTATTTCCTAAATTTGGATGGTTGTCAAGGACAATGAAATCAGCAGGGTAGATGAAGTTTTCAACCTTTACCAGAATGTCCTTTAAAATCCCCTTTGGAACCCTAATGCTACGATCAGCAAGCTGAAGTGTGACAGATGTGGGTTGGAGTTCTTCTAGGCCTAACTGGCAGTACACAGCATATGGGATGAGATTGACACTAGCACCTAGGTCACACAAGGCCTTGACAACTTTGCTTTCTCTTAGTTCAACATTGATGTAAGGGCAACCTAGGTCATTCAACTTAGGAGGAATGGACCCTTGAATGGTGGTACTCACATTAGCAGCCAAAAGGACTTGGTTTTTATGTTAAAATTTTCTTTTAAAAGTGCACAAGTCCTTAAGGTACTTTGAGTAGGCAGGTATAGTTTGGATGGCATCTAGAAGGGGTATGTTCAACTTGACTTGTGAAAATATTTCCCTCAACGTTTCACTCAGTTCAGGCTTGGATTTCCCCCTCATGCGTTGGGGAAATGGTGCAGGTTGTGGGGTTGTTTGTTGAAGAGTTGTTTCTTTGAAAATGTTATCAGTTTCCTCAGTTTGATCTTGTGGTTCATTTAAATTTTCATCCAAGTTTGAATCTTTAGGTGGGTTCTGAATTAGTTGTTCAGGTTTCTCAATTGATTTCCCACTTCTTAAAACAGTCACAGCCTTTAGTTGTTCATGAGTTGTTTGAGAACAACTTGACTCTCCCCTTGAAGTTGAGGATGGCACCGCCTAAGTAGGCATGGGTGCCTTTCCAGTTTTGATGGTTTGAAGTTCTTGTTTTAGGGAAGATACTTCTGAGTTCATCCTCTCCATTTGATTGCACAGTTGTTCTAGTAGGCTTTGTGGAACAGTTTGGGTTGGTGCTTGAGTAGGTTGGTTTATCCCAGGGTGATATTTTGGAGGTGGGATGGTTTGTTGAAAATGGACCGGTGGCTGTTGGTATTGGATAGTTTGGGTTTGGAACTGGTTATGGGTTTGGTAGTTCTGATGTGGGTAAGGATTTTGTCCTTGTGGTTGGCTATGTTATTGGTTATCCTTCCATCGGAAGCCTGGGTGGTCATTGTACCTTGGATTGAAGGTGTTTTGGTATTGGGGCTTTTGAAAGTTTAGGGCATTGACTTCCACTGGGGGTCCTCCTAGAAGAACATCCTTTATGGATGGAATGGTTGGGCAGTTGTCTGTTTTATGGTCATGTTTGTCACAAATTGTGCAAACAAGGTCTACATTTCGGATTTCATGGACTTTCCTAAGGTCTATCTCTTCAACCTTCCTAGAGAGTGCTGCGAGTTTAGCCATAAGGCTTTCCTCTTCTCTAAGTGTATGAATTCCAGTGGTTCTTTGTGGCTTTTCAGAATAAGGTGAAGTTCCCCAAGTTTGGTTTTGTTCAGCCAGACTTTCCAGATACTCGTAAGCATCATTTGGGGCCTTGTTTTTAAAAGTTCCATTACAAATCATGTCAATGAATTGTTTATTACCCGGACCCAACCCTTCATAGAAAATTATCACTTATTCAGGAATGGAAAACCCATGGTGTGGAACCATGTTTAGGGTGTCTTTGAACCTCTCCCATGTTTCATAAAATGACTCTCCCTCTTTTTCAAAAAAAAATTGGATGCTCTTTTTAAGTGCAATTGTTTTGTGATGAGGGAAGTATTTTTTGTAGAATTATCTTTGCAGTTGGTCCCAAGAGTGGATTGATGCAGGTCTCAAGTTGTTTAGCCAATTTTTAGCTCGATCCTTTATTTAAAAGGGAAAGAGCCTCATCTTAGCGGATTCTAGTTGATGTGGGGGACACATGGTTTCAACAATGTCGTTGAACTCTTTGACATGAAGGTATGGCATTTCTGACTCCATCCCATGAAAGGTTGGAAGGTGGTTTAGGACATTGGGTTTGAATATGTAGTTGGTGCCTCCTATGGAATTGTGTCTAATGCATGAGGGGGCATTGGTCCAAGCTGGAGTGAGGTAGTCGTTCATGGTTTGATCAACTACATTCCCTAAGTTTGGAGCTTCTTGGTTTTGGTTTCCCATTTGATTCCCCCCATGGTTTACAATTTGATTTTGTGGATGAACCTCCATTGGAATTGTTTCAAGTTCTGACATTGGGTTTTCAAGAATATTTGAATCTGATTTAAAAAAATCCCTTAGGTGCACTTGACTCCCCTATCCTAGGACTTTCCACCCTAACTAGTCTGTTTGAGAAATCGCGGGTGTAGGCGGACATGCGCCAAAAAAAAGCGAGAAAGGGACAAGATAAGAGATCTTGGGTGAGTGTAGAAGAATGGAGGTGAGGAAAGAAGGTTTTTTTTTATCTAAGTTACTTACATGGTCCCCGGCAATGGCGCCAAAATTTCGTTCACGCCCAAATTTACTCAAGAGAAGAAGGGTAGAACGGTCCTTGTAGTGTAGCTTGGGTTGTCGATTCCACAGAGACCTAAGAAGATACCTAAGATACACAACCTAAGGGATGGTTTTTTGGCTATGAAGTGGCCAAATTTGGGTTGATTTTAGATGGATTTAAGTGAACTCTAAGATACTTAAATGAATTCAAATTAAAAGAATGAGTTGATCCTAGGTTATCACTTGGGGTGGATTGGACGTATTTTCTTTTTAATGATTTCAAATTCATCAATTTGAGATGGGTTCATTTAAGGAGATAAAACAACATCACCACTTACTGGTTTAATTCCTACACCCTTTAATACTAATCACCTATACACTTGAGGGTTCAATGTTTCAAGCACCTCAAGGTAAAGGATCGTATTAGTACATGAAGTGTGTGGCCTTAAATTCAACAAGGACGATGGAGTTTAAAAATCATCAAATAAAAATCATAATTAAAGAAGTGATTATACATTAATTAGGTAATAAATAACATCCAATCCAGCCCCTTGCTACTCCCTTGGATCAACCCATACATGGGTTATCCCTCCATTGATCCCATGGTTTCAATGGAAGCGGAAAGTAGACTAATGAGGGAGGAAATGGAGAAGTGAAGAAAACATCAAAAATAAAATGATCACTCCACCGTTGTGTGAATAATTTCACAAGGGTTGGTGTGAATAAATTCACACCTTGATCCAACGGTATCAAAGTGATATTAAGAACAACTGAATAAGAGTAGAATAAGAACTTTTATGAAGAAACTAAAGTGAATTGAACAACTTACATGTGAAAGACAAAATTGAGGCAACAAAAATGCAGCATAACATTACAATTGAACAAAGCATCCACGATTCTAAAATCCTTCACCACCACTGCATTAAATAGGCATTTTGGGAGCCTTGGGTAGAGCCACAAACAGTGAAAAGCATCTTAATTAATTTTGGTAGGCTATAGGTGGTGGAAATCTTGTGGAATTTGGACTTTTCAACGTTTGACCCGAGGTGGCAGCCAGTTTTCATCCACCGAACAGACGTGTCAGGAAGACATTCTAGAATGCCGAATCAGAGTGGGCCATAGAATAAGAAACTTGAGTCCCGGATGTCGACTAACCGCCTGTAAAATATGGGAACATTTGGAGTTGTGTATTCCGAGATATGGTCAAATTAGTGGGCTGTTTTTCTGGGCCGCAGAATCTGGACCAGAATTGTATCTCTAATTTGGGCCGCCTAAATGACCACCATGGAGGCCGAATCAGCATTAACTCCTGAAGAGTGATTTATCCCTATACATGTCTTCTAGCATCCCACGAATGTTGGGATTAATTGGGATGGTATGTTGGGCCCCACAGTCTCATCAGTGGGCTGATGTCCAATCTGCCTTCTCCAGAATTGCTTCCTTTCATTGCCAAATATCTCCATCATCCTCCATGAATTCTCCATTGATCCCTGAATGAAACATGTTTATATTGGAGTGTAGATCAATTATCAAATTAAAATATGTAGAATCAGATGAACCATTTGGTACTTTAAATGATGTTCAAAAATGTACCACATAATAGTGCATTTTAAGAAGGTATTACAATCATAATGTTAAATGATGTTCAAAGTGTAAAATGTACTAAAATGGTGTTTATGAATAATAAATAACATGAATATTATATATATTACCAATGAATCATAGCCTTGTTTTGTGTCTAATCATGCATACATGCATAAACTCATGCATGTTTGAAGAGAATTGAGATACCCAAAACAAGAGGTATTGAATGTCATGGAATCTATACATGAAGGGAATGAGAAATGAGACTAAAGCCAGAAATAATTAAAGAAGATGTTATATATGAGTTGACAATGATTGAGCATCCATGAAATCAGACAGATTTGACATAGTTCAAGATCACTCTTGCCTATTAATATTCTCGAAGATTTTTTTGCACCATTGGTACACATCTATGCAAGACCAGGTCTTCATCAGAAGAATAAAGAATTGAATGATAATTATTGAGATGATTACTGATCAGAGAAGTGAACAGAATTATTGAAAAAGACTAACAGACCATACCAAAGGCTATGGAAGATTCTTGAAGAGATACATAGGAACGTTTGATTCAGAAAGACTACATGGAGAGAGTAGAATATCTTCTATACTGAATCAATAATGAACATAAATAAGGAAGCTTCTCATGTTAATTGAGAACTAGAAGGACCCCGTGATATTTAGGGAGGAGAAGAAGTCTTTAGTGGGACTTTGAAGAAGGCCATTCATACTCTGATAACATTGTGGGATGTAGTACAAAGAACAAACTATGTGACTTATGAGAGATTCATTGGGACTTTGTATCGTCCACTTTAATTACTCACTAAATTATAGTTTAGAATCTATGTTGGAGAGAAAAAATAACTCGGAAAGGAGTTGGTCTTTCAACCGAACCTTGTAAATCCTTATGATCAGGGTCTTTACATTTACTGCACCATTAGAGGCATGACTGAGAGACACAAGAATAGTGGATCAAGGATTTAACTAGTATTTAGGATTTAATTTAAAATAATCAATTAGTAAAACTATGTAAAGGGATCACTGATTCATCACCCCCCCCCTCAATGATTCACACTGATATGGGCACTTGAATTGGAATCAGAGTGAGGTTAACTCTAAAATATCCAAGGGAGTATTTATGAAGTTCATATTTAAAGAGATAAGTGAATAAAATCAAATGGAGATATCTTCAATGTCTCAGAACAATAGAAGTAATAGGAATGAATGGAAGATGAAGAAATAGCTTACTACTATTGGGGAGACACCTTCTACTAAAGGTAATCGGAAATATACATCATGTGATAATTACTGTTATTATTATGAATCTTCTGATTAATCTTGTTCAAGTTGTGATGATGATAAATAAATTTATGATCTTCAATATGTACTCAAAGATCATCTGAATAAAGTCCCTACATAAGTGGCATGAACTTTTTCTACAAGCATTAGTGCAATTCAAGATGAAAAATTACAGCTGGAAGAAGAAGCTGATTACATGGAAGATGCATTGGCTAAATGTTTTGGCATATCCAACACTCTCACAAAACTAGTAAAGGAAAATGAAGAAACAATTTCTCATAGAAATGATATACATGCTCAAGTAACTGTTGAATTATAGGGAAGTATTTGTGAGAAATAATTCTTTGAGTTCTTGTCTCCAGAATCTTTCCTTCAATTTCAATCGTTTGACAAAGTTTCTAGGGTTGTCAAAGCTTCTCAACTGGAGCCAAATATAATAGGGTAAAGGAGCATGATATTTCCTTGAAAGAATTAAAAATAATTGATGAATAAAACATGATAAATCTAATGGAGAATTGGGAAAGAAAGATGAGATCAGTTGAGGATGAGAAAAACTCCCTCAACATGAACTGTTTAGAGGTGGAGGTGAAATTAAAGAATTATAAATCAATCCAAGATAAAACATCCCAAATAAATGAAATAAGATAAACTGCCAATAATGTTTTCGTTTAGGAATATGATTAAAAAAGGAATATCAGATCATCCTCTAATTCAATGGGAATATCCTCCATGAAGAAGGTATCCCATAACCCCATTATTTCTATATCAACTAATGTAGTATCATCTTCATGTACAGGTTCAAAGCCAAAATCTGGGAAGATGTGGATTGATAAAAAAAGTCAAAAAAATCCATCAAAACATCAAGGGTGGATACTGGAATGATTAAAAGGATAAAATCTCAGAATTATTATCTAAATAAATAAAGACAAATTTAGAAAAAAAATACACTAAATCTATCCAGACTAATACTACAAGTAAAAGAAGGATATTTTTGGGATATAGGTCATGTTTTTTGAAGTTTAGGAATCAGTACAATGATTTCTGGAATAATATTTCATCATATTAAAATTATGGAAGGCATAAATTCAGGGAAAGTAGATATGAAGAAATGAATCAACCTCTAATTCCAAAGAAGAATGAACAGATGAAGAAGAATATGTCTACTAAGAATATATTTTAATATCTTGAAGAATTATATGATGTGTGTAATAGAATTGGTCATAGTTATCATGAATATTGGTTTAGTGCCACCATGAATCATTTATATGTTGATAAGAAGCATAGACCACTACAAAGGCTCGAGAATGGAAAAAGGGTTGAAAAGTATTCTATTAGGAACATGCAAAACAATAAAGTCAAGAAAACTATGAAACAAAATATTCCCAAGAAAGTGTCTAAGCTGGATTCCATGAATTTCATATCAACCAAGAAAAGATACTTCTGCTATAGAAATAAAGGTCATACTAGGGATCACTACAAACTAGCCATGGAAATGAATGGATGAAAGGTGAAAGTAAAAGGAGAATCAATCCAGGAGAAGATGGGATAGACTAAATACATTCCTAAAGATAATGTTAATAAGTTACCTATGAAAGGTATCATGAAGACAATGAAGAATCCATGTAGAAGCTCTAAATCAGAAAATGTTAATATGTAGTGTTTAGTTATCTGGTCTAATCAATTTCAAATTCCTAGAGAACTGCAAAAAGTTGAAAATGAAGTACTATCTAATGAAAAGAAAAATGGGAAACATAACATTCCACATGAATGAGAATTATAATTTCATGAGAATTTTGCAGCACATGATAACCCAAGTGTCTCACAACTACTGTGTGGAAGGTGAAAGAAGGGTGGACCTCATGAAACCAAATGTATAACTATTTTACTAGGCCAAATGCAGATGTGGAAAATTGAAGAACATTCACAAATAGAAGCTACTTAACTAATGGAAGAAGTAATGAAAAATAATCCACAAAAGTTGAAATTAAATGGAAGTAAAGGGTCCATGGTGAAAAAAATATCAAAATGTAAAATGGAGGGGAAAAAATAGAATGAGGATTACCAAACACGTTAGAGATGAAAGAAAATGAGTTATTGGGTTGAGAGAAAATTCTCATCCCTAGTGATTCTATGAAGAATCTCACAAGTGTTATATCTTATTGCCTTATATTTTTTTTGTATATGTGTGCTTACATTTTAGGGAATTAAAGATGAAGGTCATTCTCAAAATGATAATTTAATGAACAGTGTAGAGAACTATAAGTTGGAATAATCATTCATTGTTTTATAATTACATGAAATTATCCATAGTGAAAGATTATCAACAAGCATATCTCCATGTTTATCTGATGATATTATCAACCATGGTAAATTAAAGGGAGTGCACCCCTTGAGGGGTAGAAAATATGAAGGAGTTGATATAACAAATTATTTCATAAAAAATATTGACATTAATATCATCTCAAGAAGCTGAAACTGAGGTATTCCAATACAAATTTAATCCCTTATTCTTAATTGTATTTATCATATCAATTAAGGCAGAGTTCTTGATTGATGGAAATATGGGACGAAAGGGGGAGATTTATCTTTTCACTTAAACTTATTAGTATTTTTGGTGATGTGTGTACAACATTTAGCATTTCATTGATAATCTTATTATCTCCAATCCCTTGGTCAATATTTGAACTATTCTAAGTATGATATCATGTGTGTGGTTTTTTATAGAAATCATTGAAAACCTTGGTCATATGTATCTTGTTTTATACACTGGTTTTTTTCAAGAAGACATAGAGTTGTTTAACAAAAGTTTATATACTTTCTGAGCAATGTGACATCATACCTCTCTGAAAAATATTCAATATGAAATTCATCAAATAGAGGATAACATGTTTTGATAGACCCTGTTACACCTTTGAATTTGGTTTCCAATAAGGGGGATAAAATGTTGGCACACATATTGACTCATTCAAAGTGTGCTTATGTAATATTGACAACAAAATAAAAATGGGGAGATTTTAGATCATGGTGTTTCATTTTTTGTCAATATGGAGTGATGTGGCAATAATATTTCAATATGTGTATAGTAAGGTGATGATTGAATTTCTGCCAATGATTTAAATGGTGATACTTAAAGTGATGTTAGTAATTTAGTGAAGATCCCACTTTGATTATGGATGAATGTTGTGAAAAAAATATGACTATTTTTAACTAGTCCTAAGTTCCAAGACATTTATCAAGGAGATACAATGTTATAAAACTTGAAGAAGTCCATGAAATACTCAATTTCATGAGAAAAGAAGTAAAGATCCACCCATAGTCACCAAGTTGCTGAAGTGTTGAAGATCCATCCATTGAGTCTAAATGAATGGAGTTTAAAAATATGATTATTGAAGAACCGATCATCAATGTTCTAAGACATGTGTTTAAAGGACAACACATCACTCACAATAAGACTACCATGCATTATGATTTAAATGAATTATGTGAAGTGGAACCCACACATCATCCTTTATTAATTAAAAAAATATTAATGAAGAGGTTTTGAAGTCATGATCAAAACCTTAAGAAATAATGATGATGTTTTGAAGAAACAATAAACAAGAATAGATAATGAAGAAGGGGATTTGATATTTTAAGGTTCCCACAAATCTTATGTTCTGTTAAACATTTTTTAAGAGACTTTGTCCAAAAAAATATGGCCAACCATGGAGGCAAGACGAGGGCCTCATCCTCAAGTACATGTTGGACCCGAGGGTCAATCGGGACTGAGGTAAGCCCTAAAGTCTAGCCCTACCAGAGGAAGTAGTGCGGACGATGTATAAGACCATAAGAGCATGTACAGAGATCAACTCCTATTGTAAGAATGTATAGTGGGCACCAGGAGCACACCTGAGGAGGCCAGAGTCGGTGTAGAAGCACGCTTATAGGGAACTAGTGCGGGGCGGCACGAGAGGGGATATATGATAATTATGAGTTCATGCTTCCACAACTGGATAGTTAAAACATGAGAATCACGCATCCGTGTTTCGATGTGGGACAAGTTTTTAAAAACATGGAAGCGGCCTCTACCATCCATCTGATCCTACGCTTGATCTCAGCCGCTCTTCGCATCCATGCTACACCTTCTAATTAGGTTCGTCTATGATTGATCCAAGTATATACAATGACCATGGTGTCGTCTTCATCCTTTAACTTCAGGGAGAGCCACCCAACATTGTATCTCACCGTTACCACTACCGATCAATTGTGATCGAGCTCCCAACTATGGTCGAGGATGAAATCTCATGCATGATGATTGTCTGAGTAACATGGTATCATGCATGAATAAAAAGTTTCAAGCATGCAAAAAAATAATGATATCAATCATAGTCAAAGAAACTGAAGGTGGAAGGCCACATCAGAGAGCTTGAGGGATCTAGGAGTTGTTATAATGCGTTCATAAATGCATGCACTTGAGGATCAGGCCATAAAGAAGTAGCCCGTAATGAATGGATACAAATAGAGAGACTCAGTGTAAAAATTATCCCACATTTGATTATTTCAAAATTCCATATATCTTGTGCATTCAAAACATGAATCCTACGAAATATAATGAGGATTTTTCACATGGAAGGAGGAGTCACCCTCACCTATAAAAGGAGGATCCCGAGACGAAAACCTGTTACTAATATTCACAACTCTTCAAGTGCTCATTTTTCTCAGAAATAGAGCACACCATATTTCTGTTTCTATATTAAGGAGTATATGTTTCCACAAAGCCTTGATACGTGAAGAAGAGAGTTCCACACAGCCTTGATATGTGAAGGAGAACCCCAAACTGATCTACTTCACATAATAAACACAAACACACAACAAGTTCTCTTGAACCCTCACCTGTGTTTCGTGAGGAGTATCCCGCTGGTACTCAATAGATGCACCAACAACCTTTTTTTACTCTGCGAATATAGTACCCACGAACCTTCTTCGTTCTGTGAAGATGAATCACTTGCACTCCTTATGTGAAGAATAAGACATAGGGATTCATATTGTGCATGAAGATTAAGAGGTGATAACTCCCACATATTTTCATGATCCATCCAAAAACCCACACACATTCTTATTATACCCATTCTGATTTTGTGGAAAAGAATAAGAATAAGGGAATATGTATGAATTAACAATCACGTATAAAGTACGCACATACATGCATGGGAACCCGAGGCATCATGTTTTCAAATAAAGGTACAAATGCATGAGGCTAAGGCTTTGATAATCGCTTGAGACAGTGTGAATGCATTGGAAGAAAGGAGTAAAAACAATCGAAAGGCATACAACCATTCAGCTTTGAATAAGAACACACATAAAACATAAAGTCACCCAAACCATGTGCATGAGAAGAGATAGAATGAGGGAAAGAAAAAAAGATAAGAGTGTGTTATCGGGATTACAATAAACACATCATACATGCATGAAAACATCAATGAACTCATGAATGAGTTAAGAGAATTGAGATAACAAAAAAGTGGTATTGAATTCTATGATATCATTCTATGAAGAGAATGGGAACTGAGACTAAAGCTAGAATAAGTTAATGAAGATCTTATATATGAGTTGACAGTGATTGGGCACCCAAGAAGTCAGAAAGAGCTGACATAGTGAAAGATCACTCATTCATATTAATATTATTTAAGAAGTTATGTGCACCATTGGTACAAATCTATGTGAGGATAGGTCTTCATAAGAAGAATAAATAATTTCCTGAGAATTTTTGAGTTGAGTACTGATCGTGATCAGAATTATTGAGCAAGACCAATAGACCTTACCAAAGGCTGTTGAAGATTCATAAAGAGATACATAAGAAAGTGTGATTCAGCAAACCTATGTGGATATAGTAAGATCATCTATAGTGAATCAAGAAATAACATAAAGAAGGAATATGCTCATGTGAATCAAGAGCTAGATGTACCCAGTGAGTTGCGGGGAGGAGAAGAGGTCATCAGTGGGACTCTGAAGCATGCTAGTGGGACTTTGGTAACACTATGGTAAGTAGTATAAAGAACATCATGTGGGACTCATGATAGATACAGTGGGACTCTGTATTGACCATTTTAATTACTCACTAAATTATAGTGGATAATCTTGGTTGTTGTGAATAACCAACATAGCAAGTAGTAGGCCTTTGAACCAAAACTTGTACATCTTTTTGTTCAGTGTATTTTATATTTATTGCACCATTCGAGTTAAGGCTAAGAGACACAAGAATGGTGGATATAGAATTTAACTGGTCATATATGTTTAATTGAAAAGAATCAATTAGTACAAATATTTAATGGGATCACTACATTTACCCCACTCCCAATCAGTGATTCACACTGATCTGGGCACTTCATCAATCATTTTCCCACTGGTATGCGACCCCGTTATACATCAACATGGTAAAAGAAAACACTTACCTACAAGGATGGATATGAAGCGCCGAATGTAGGTCAGGTTTTCCCTATAGACACCTCAACTCAGTGAGGTTACAAAATGTAGACATGATAAGGATGGATTTTGTCCGTTCAGTGTCAACTTCGATGTTGTGATGGAGTAGGTTGAAGATAATGAATTTTCTAGAGGTAATGCCAAATGAACACATTTGGGGGAAATAATTATACTGCGTAGTCATAGTTTATTGAAGATTGATTTATGATCTATCAGGTGGTTTGAGCGCTGTTGTGATTTAACAACCTGGTCATCGCTGTAGCACTCAAAAAATTTTCTCTAGAAGGTCTTGAAAATGTGATGCATGGCATAATGATATGTAGCACCATCATTTTCAGACCAAAGGGAATTACCTTATAGTAAAATAAACTATAGGGGCCCTAAAAGTTGTGTCTTATTTGTCTTAGCTAGCCATTTGGATCTTGTCGTATCCAGAATATCCATCCATGAAAGAGAGGGCCTCATATCCTATGGTCACATCAGTCAGAAATTCCCTGATCAGGGCTGAGAAATCATCTTTCGGGATGTTTTGATTGATTTCATTGAAGCGAATACAGACTCTAATATGTCCATTTGTTTTTGACAGGGACAATATTTTGTAGACAGATCTGTCATTTGACTTCTATAATAATTTTAGCTTTGATTAGTTAGTCTACATTAGCTTCTATTTTCATAGCATGTGTTGGCTGGGTCCTTCTGGCACCTTGTTTGTAACCATGATGGTCTTCTGGCAGACCTAGGTGATGAGTGGCGACCTTAGGATCGAGGCCTGGAATATCTATGTAGTTATAGGAAACAATATCTTGATTCTTTTTTAGGAAAGAGGTTTATGCCTCTTACTCCTTGAAAGGCTTATACACACTAATCAGAGTGGGGCATAGGTAATCTTTGATGTCCAGGTTTCTGTCCCTATGTTCATCGATCGTGGTGGAGACACCTTCTTCAAATGTGGGAGGGGAATCATTGAGACATTCTTCTTGTTCATCATCTTATTTTTCATCTTCTTCCTCTTTTTATGGAGAGATTATTATTGATATGAACTATCCAGTTTTTGTAGATAAATCACAACTCTTATTTATGAAAACTGAAATAGCAATTTTTTCCTCGGCTCACTGTGGGGCATTTTCCAAAGAGGATGACATGGGGGTGGAGGATTTTACTCACATTCTTTTAGTGAGAATACATCGTCTTCTTCCTTAATGATTAAGGGAATATCTTTATAGGGTCCTAAGGACGTGTTGAGATCATTTTTGTTTGATCCATCACCATCATCATGGTGGTTAGCATGATTTTGAACATCCATGGACTTGGCGTCCATAAATGAAATCATGCAAACGACCGATTCCACATCTAAGGTAGAAATTATAACTCAACCTAGTTGATGGTTAAAAGATACTTTTCCAAAATATGTTTGAGGGGATAAGTGGGATCCATTTCATGTCTATTTGGGAAGTGATCCAATCAACTTGGTCGACCTAAGATGCTTCTCTTTTTTTTATAGAACCCTGCATCGATGTAATGAACCTCACAAGATTCGAATGTGAAATTATTGGTGTGAAATTTATTATTTTTTTCATTAGCACAATATTTAATGAATTGATGGAATGATGTGGGGATCACAACATGCTGATGCAGCCATGACCTACCCAACTAGATGTTTAAGGACATACTTTTCTGCACAACCAGAAACTCAGAATTAGACATGAGGTCACCAAGCCATGTTTTAATCCTGATTCGTCCCAATGGGTTCTGCTCTCTTTTTTCATATCCCAGTAGAGTTGTGGTCTAGGGTGTCATACTATCCTCATAATAGCCAACGAACGAAGTGTTCGAAGCGGGAGGAGGTTAACTCCAAATCCATTGTCGATGAAAATTCTCCAGACATCAATGCCATTTATCTTTCATGACTCATATAAGTGTTCAATGTGACCCTACATGATGGAGTCTTCATCCTAATCTATGATGGTGATGACAACATGGAATTTTTCTGGATTGGTCTCTATTGAATAGAATTTAGTAACTGCTACTTCAGCCTTTTGTTCTTAGGGACATAATAAGGCTTTGATAGGCGTGTCTCTAAGGTATGCTCACAAACTCAAGGCATCCAGGATCACTAGCTCTTCTAGTAATAAGGTTAGGTGCTTCAAAATATAATTTTTATTAGCTAAAGGGTATCACATTGTTACATGGGGATTCTTATTCATGGGATCTTTAGGGGCTTGAGCTTTGGACATAGATGGTCCAACATCTATGATTCGAGATGATGGTGATGTTGTGCTTTAAATGTTTGGTTGAACTTGTCTTCCTGTATGACTTGAATAATTAGACATTTTCTCTTCCTCCATTTCATAATCTTACAAGATTGGGTTCATATTTCTTCTAGAAGGGTAAATAAACACTCAAGTTCTTATTGTGTCTTTCCGAGGTTCCTTATGTGAGTTTCTGTAATATTAACAGTCTGAGTTATGGCGTGGCTAGGAATTTGACTCCTGCCAAAATAATTCATTCCTAGAAATCCCCAGCCACTGCAGCCACTTCCTTGAAATCATCGGTTGGATGCATGGAATTTGGGTTCATAACCATAATCTCATCGGATAAGGGGTCCATCAAGTGGATGACATTAATTGACCCGAAGATCAGTTATTGATCTGAAAATAATTCGGTATGCATGTCTTCTTATGATAGTGTCATTTGCTGTGGTGGTTCTCGTGGTCCTATTTGGTGGGGGTAGTGCTCATGAATTGAAGTCTACTGGCATGAATTCTCAAAGTGTCAAGACCAGTTTCAGCTTTGTTGCAGGCTCAACTTCTAGCTCTCGTTTTCTACATTTTCGGACCTCATAGGATTATGGGATTGAGGATAATTGTTGTGTCAAATTTGGAGTTATTGGGGGCACAAATAGTTGATTAAATTGTTCTTGGAGGAATCCATAAGCTTGGTTAACTATTTTATGAGCCATCCAACATTCAAATATTTTCTCATTTTTACTGAATTTTTTTTCCACTCATCTTCCTCCCTTGGGTCTAAGGTGGAGATATATGCCACTACTGTTGTCAATGGACCTAACTTGACTTGTCTAGAATCTACCATATTTTGTAGTAAATCCTTGAAGAAAATCACTCATGGATGATGTGTCCCATTATCCAGTGATTGGTTCAATAATTTTGATGGTCATTGATACACACTTCATCAGCTTGCTTTGGCTCTGGTAGATGGATCATGATGCAATTAATGGATGCTATGAAGTAACCATGGACTTGGTCATCTCAAAAAAAAGTAGAATTTATTTCCTCTTTCCTCGAATTAATTTATTTTGGCAACCCTTCACACATCTTTCCTAGGTGGGGATAGATTTTTACATCCATGAGGTCCTACACAGTTTGGTGGAGGCCTAGAAAAAGGAGTTGGTGCTAGGGGTGGCTTATGAATGATAGAAACCACTTCTAGTTTTCCCGTTCCTTTTCATGGGGCCCCTCAGGACATGAGATTGGTCCACTGCAAAGATTATTCCATCATTTTGGAAATTGGAGAGAAATCGTGGAACCCACCTATGTACTAAACTAAGATGAGTGGTGTCCATAATTCGTCCCAGATATTATCGACACACATATAAAGCATTTCATCCCAGGGGAGTGGCCAATTTAGGGAGTAGGTTAGGTTGTTCCATCTGAAGATGAATTATGAAACTCTATCATTCTCTTTATACTTGCAGTTTATGAGAATAATTATTATTCTATTAGGAAATGTAAAACTAAATTGGCAGAGAAACTGTCACTGTAGGTCATTCAAGGCTGTGATTGAGTTATCTGAAAAACTAGTATTCCACAAGAATACCAAACTCTACAATGTTCGCATGAAGTATATGAGTTTATCTACTTATTGTTGCTTTGGGATTCCCATCATGGGGTCACAGTATGATACATTGTATATTTTAGGTTTTTAGGATCTCCTGAACTATTGAACACTGAGAATACATGGTTCTTTATGTTTGGTGGTTATAAAACGTTTCTCACCCAATTAGGGTATATTTTGTACTCTGATTATATCACAATACACCAACCTTACATGGATTCTAGTCGGCCTATCAATTTATTGAGTGTATTCAAGATCCCTTGATGAAAATACTGCCAAACTTGAGCTTGGGAGGGTGAATTAGGGGAAAAACTGGATTTTGAGGTACTACTGGAATTTGGGGTGGATACTTATCACACTGCGATTCACTGTTTCATTTTCACCCTTACACAACTATGCTAAACTTGTTTCATGTTGAAAATTATAAAAATAATAAAAAATTTCATTAAATTTTATAATCATTTATTTTTTGTTTACCACTGTTAAAAAGGGAAATGTTACTTATTTTGATGATTACACTACAGGAGGCGGTGATTTGGGGTACCCATGATAATTTTCATGATAAATGGGTCAAACTACCAAAGATTCATGCACACCAGAGCACTTATCCACACACTACTCCTAAATCATGTATCGAAATGGGCTAAAACTTTGTGTTATGGTCCCAAAATTCATTGGTATACATTTCATCTGAAAGAACCCGGCACTCATTTGGCCATCTGGTGGGCCAACCAACCTGATCTGTCCGTCACACTAAATCTGAACAAAGTCAAAAGTGGTGTGTTCCGATCTATCCATATATTGAGATATAGTAGTAGAAATTATGCAACAAATTCAGTGGATAGAGCCAATATGTGGGGATAAAACTTTTTTATTTTCTCCAAAGTGAGATAAGGCTGTCTGAGGGTCGAAACCCATGTGAAAATTGGTTTTACGAAATCTGTGTTCCCAAAATAACCTTTCCATTTTCCTATAAAATGGAACCTTAGGATCCCCATTTGTAAGTTCGAAATGAAGAAGAATTTCTACCCGAGCCTTCTCCACCTCTCTATGGCGAGCTAAATGACAGTTGATAATTTCAAGGGAGCTACACATACATGGGAGGGAGTTCCAGAACATGATACTCTACTAGTTTTGTATAATTTGTGTGTGGATTATTTCACTTTTGTTTTATCTAAACATGTTTCTCATCTGAATTCATTTATTGGGTTTAATTAAGTGAACCACTTTTCATTTCAACATCGATTGGGTTGAAATTTCAAGTGGGAAACATGGGTAGTTCCAATTGGGCAGCACAAGGATCCTCTTTCTCTCACACATACAAAAGATATTTGTACGATTTGGTATCCATTAATCTGTTCATGAAGTCCAAACTTTGTCAACAATATTGTTGTGTCAAGGGTTGGTACAGTGTGCAATGGTTTGAGGGAAAAGTGGGGAATCAAGATCTTGACATTCCTCAAACAAATAATTAAACAAAACAATGTGAAATTTTTAGAACAATGAACTAAACAATATGTGTAGTGAACTTGAAGTGATATCCTTATCTCATAATTATAAAAACCCACTTTTATTTATCAACTATTACACTCTTTAATTCATGTCATCTTCTTAAAACTGTTTTCAAACCACCCCCTCTTTTGTTCTTCTTATTAAACTTTCACATTATAAAACCAGCAACACTCCTTGAGGGATGACCTAGGGTCTGTCCTGGACTACAAAATATTCTTAAAATAACTATCAATTTGACATTTCATGAAAACATGTTCAAATAAACTATCGGGGGTACCCTTTAGGGTTCTCCTAAATATATTCTGGCCGATTCCCTAGTGAAGGGAAGTCTTAATGTCCTTCTAGGGCCAGATTCAAGTAGATGGATGGTCACAGTGCTAGATTGGACGGGAATCTGAACATAGTTTAATATACTAGTATTATTTCTTGTGGTAGTGGGACCTCATCTGGGAACACCCGTTGATGTTCAACTTAAGGAACACATCCGACAAGATAGCTTCCTCGATGGAGCTCTACATTGGTTCACCTGTGCTCTTTCATTTCTTCCTCCTTGTTGGAAAGTCATTCATCGAGCATGAAGAAAACATTATCTGGAGGATGAGTAGGTGGTTCATAGATGACCTGGGATTTATTTTTCTCATTTTTGGGTATTCCCATGGATTGTCATAATGGGTATGCTGAGGGTGCACCCAAATTTAGGGTAGATCTTTGATTCCTGGTATGCACACCATCAGGATTGGTGTGGGCCGCCTCTGGGAGGGAACCATATTATGTTTCATCCTCTCTATTTGTATCATTTCCTATATGATCTGTTAGGATGATGTCCCCCAAGTTTACCATTACATACCACATTGGGGGCATTGTACCTAGTGTGAAATTGTAGGAGAGATTTTTCATCCATTGTAAGAATTTCTCCTTCCATTTTCTGGTATTTTTCAGATTTATTGGCGAAGAGTGACCCAAAGGGAGCCCTGATCTGACCATGAAATGTGACTTCTTCCTAGAGGGTATAAACCATGAGATAGGACTAAACAGGCGACCTCTATGCTCATCATTATTCCCAGACGGGAGAAGACGTACGTCCGTTGTGTGGGAATTTGAGGTAAAAATGTCCCCATCCTTGTGAGCTAGGGTTTCTCCCGTTCATTGATTTATGTTCTATGGCATGGATTCATTGGTATTACAATGGAATTTCATGTTAAAAATTCCTCGAACACCTATAGGATGGGGATGTTCCTGTATTGTAGTGGTAGCTGCTGCTATTGGCACCTTATTGATTTCACACACTTCCATGTGTGTGTGAGCCGGGTATGGCACTGAGTCTGCATGTGATTTTATTTTTATTTTTTGGACATGAGCACTACTTGTTGGTCAGCTTCCCTTACGGTAGAATCCCACTAGATGTGTTTCGGTTTCATGGATCATAATCTTCTCGATGTCTTCATCTAATCAGGCGTGATGCTTTAGAGACATAATTGAGGTCGGTTCTTATTGAGCATTCCGCCTTTCCTATGTAGGGATTTCATTTGATTATTGCACTTGGGTAATGAAATTGAAATATTTCATTTCTGATGAGGTCCATTTGACTATATGTGGGGTGATGTGTAGATCTCTGTGTTCTCCCCATCCACGGATATGAACTCCAAATGGGGCGTCACTGATGAGGCAATACAACTTGGGCAGTGCATGGAGGAAAGCCAGTTCACAGTCTTTTTTTGGACTTTTTTATTGTGGCTACTGATTAGACTAGAGGGATTTTAGGTCGATTAAATAGATAAGATCTCCTAATATGTTGACATGGTCTGCATACCCATCACAATGCAAGGACTTTTCTTTTAGCCAATGGATAGTTATCTTGATATTAAGGTAAATGTTATGCATACATTCCTCCTATAAATCCCTTGGTATGTTTAAGTGAGAAGTATTCTTGGGCCAATACATCACCGGTATATCATCATTAGATATTTTTCTTCTCAAGATAAACATATCCTATTGTTGTTATTTTGGGGACATATCAACTTGATAAGCCTAGCTCGCCTAATTCTTAATGATTTCGTTCCAATCAAGAGGGCTGGTAGGAGTCTCATTGATATGTGAGCGGCATAGGGGTGGATTGAAAGATGATTGTGCCCCCAAACCATCCTCTGGTTGGGAAAATATATCAATAGTCATATATAGAGATTCAGGCAGGTATGAATAAATATTTCTTAGTGCCTCGACGTAGGAGGGATTCCTCACATTTGTCCCAGCAAGGGGAGGACCTTCTTGATAGAGTGAATTTTGATTCTAGGGATCACCTTCACAATCAGTCCTATAATGGCGAGGGCTACCATTGCAAATTGATGCCCAACTGTAGGGAATGTCCCTCTGTTGTATACCCTAGGGAGGACCTTCAATGCAGGTTTAAGGGGAGGACCTTGATATTACTTGATGTCACTAAGGGGAGGACCTTCTCGATGACAACTGTTATCACAGCTTGATATATTTCTGTAGAGATAATTTATGTAGTGTACATACTAGGGAGGGCCTTCCGAACATATTAAAAATGCGAGGAGGACCTTCTCATTGCTTTATGTCTCTATGGGGAGGTCTGTCACAGCAACTTCTGTAACACCCCGAGCTTCCACAATACGCTTCTCATTCAATAATGCAATAGCTTGCATTGTACGCAACTTCGAGTTCTAAAACACCGCGACTAATCATAGTAGCCGTTATGAATAGTAATAACCACTTTTTAAAATTATAGAAATTTTATATTTCAAAATGGACTTCCTTTTTGTATTCGTAATATCAAAATTATCCAAATTTGAATTTTTTGTAATTTTCTGAGAACTTCCAATTTTTTATGAATAGTGAAAAATACTTAAAAACAACTTTTTTAAACAAAATAATTTATAGTGATAAATTATAATATTTATTGGTTTTAAAGTATAATTAGAATATATTTTTACCATTTTTTCCAATGGTGGTCATTAGAATTAATTTAACATTGAAATTGGACATAAACAATTGCCAATATTTTGATATAAATTGTTTCTTAAAAACACGCTATTTGTTGTGACAGCAGGAATTAATTATAAAATTAATTAATGCAACTTATATGTTTGGAATTTTTTAAAATAGACATCATTTTTGAATTCGGAATATCAATTATAGCTTAGGGTGAAATTTTGGCCTTATTCTGAAAAACTTCAATTTTTGATGAATAGTGAAACCACTAAGTGGTTGTTAAAAACTGATTTTTTCGTTAAAATGAAATATTACCACTTCTATGATTTGAGTTTCAAAAATCAGACATACATGGTTGTCATTAAGAATTAAAATGTGGTTCAATGAGATAAAATAATTTTTTGTGAATTGTAACTTTTAAGTTCTTAATCGCGATTAGAGGTAATTAGTGTAGTTTAAGGTAAAAATAATGTTTTAATAATATGAGATGAGCTTGACACTTGTCCTAATCTATGGGATGAGTCATGGCCGACCAAGACAACCCATGGGTCAACTTGGGGACCCCATGTAGCCACTTTGGTTGGAAAATGACATTAATATATATTTATTTAATGTTAAAATTAAATTGACACAAACATGAGTTGTTTTACTAAAACAGACGTTAAGTGGGGTTAGACAAGTACACATTTTGACTATAAATATTAATTAGAAATCTAAAAAGGTTTCCTACATCATAGTATTTTTTTTATAATTTTTAGACATTAAATAAATTAAATTATTTATGACATCATTATGATGCAGCGACGACCTCATTATTTAACGATTTTAATAAAATGAAAAGATAATGTAAAATCCAAGGCTTACACTTGTCCAAAGACTATTGGATGGGTATATTTCGAACCCTTATCACCTTAGCCACGAATTATATATGTGTGGGACCTTTAGAATCCGAAAATCATTGTGTAATAATGTAACATTTCAATCTTTCCAAAAGAGACCCTCCTCTCCACTTATAAAAGGCCCCCACCTATCCCACCTTATTCACACCTTCAAGCCATTTGGATCGGCCAACCTCTGCCCAAATACTCTCCCGACTTCCCCCTCTTACTCTTAGAAGCCTCACTTTGGGCAGAACTCTTCTCAAGGAAGCCTTTGGCTCAAATCAAAAAGAGTTACCCGATTTTGAGGTAATGTCTTCTCTAATGTTGTTTTGTTTTATTTTTCTTCTCCAACCCCCCTAAACTCTTTTTATTCATTTATTTTGTAACAACAACAGTATCCGCAATATACTAGAATGCTGTTATAAGAAGGATTCGAGCTACACTTACACACACCTACATCTAATGGTTAAAGAACATACGATTTCTATGGATGGCGAATTTCTGCCTCATGAAACGATGATTGTTCAACACTCATATAACACCTTCAAAGGTGGCCATTAAGATGTCACTATATTTATATATGATATATAATGTGTTTATGTTTTACTTATGCTTCTGTATTTCTTCATTTATGGCATACTTTATGATTTCCATTATGGGTAAAACACGATAATTTCATTTTAGGAAGTGCGGACTACCGCCCCCTCAAAGTGATTTGAATCGTTAATGCCATATGTTGGATGTATAAAGGATGGAGTAAATGGTATTATACACTATATTATACTGGAATTATATTATACATTTATATCATTATGATTTCGTTCCATTAAATATGAAATTGAAATGAAAGTAGCGTTCATGCGTACGTACGACTTACCGTCTCCATGAACGGTGCATTTCATTTATTACCTCTAAATGTTACGTAATATTATAAATGAATGTATATAATGGATATATAAGATATATATGAAATATAAATCATGAATATAATTCTGGAGATAATGGATATTCTATCACATAAACAACTTGTAATTATAAGAAGTTTATTGTTGACTCAAGTACCAAAGATCGACAAAACGACTGTTATTAACTTAAATAATTACATAATGTTCATATCATTGTAATAAGTGATATAAAAAGGATAATGAAATTGAAAATGGTTCTTAATAAGGTATATATTAACTCTAGTTTATTATTCAGGAGGTTAAAGAACAGTTGAGTCAAGTTAGACACGAGGTAAGGGAACTTCTTAACCCAATTTCTATTCTTTAGGTTAATCTCCTATTTTCAAATTATATCATGATATTATTATGTCCTATTTTGTATTTTTACTTCCTTTATGTGTACCTACAGTGAATACACATAATAGATCTATTTTATTTTAAAAATGATCTATTTAAGGCCTTCGTCTCAATCACCATCCATTGAGACATATTTTGTTTTATACACAAATTTCTTTTATATGGTGTATAAACCCCTTTGACTTTTACGTTTATTCAAAAGGAATCTTTTTTTATATGAAGCGTTTTACTAAACGACAAAAAGGAATGTTTTCTTTCCGTACGTATGCGGCAACAACGACTTCTCCGCTGCCATGACTATTATTTGATTTTCGGCTTCCTCTACAAGCCGCAACTTTTTTTTAATGAAAAATAAATACAAAGTTTTAACTTTCATGTATTTTGGTATTGAAAATGGTTTTGAAAGTGTTTTTATTATATCAATGTGTTGTATTGATATCTTGTGATTGAAATGTGGAAATTTTATGATTCCTTTATTCATGTTTTATGTGATACGATTATGTTATGGTTTATGATATGTTTAAACCTGTTCATATGAGGAATGCATTGGACTTAATAAGTGACGGGTGGAGCCCGCTATAGCTCTTAGATGCATCGGTAGGTCTCATGAGACAAACTAGTGTCTTGGCACGAGGCCTTGACAAAATCTTTTTTGTGGTCTTGGCACGAGGCCTTGGCTACATGGTTATGATAGTCTGGCATTATGCATTCTATCATTATGAAAGTGGTTATTGATGTTGCATGTGATTATTCGACCAGTAGAATATCCATGTGAATAAGTAAATGGCATTATCTCATTTTACTTTTTCCATATTATGTTGAAGTTCATGTTTAAAAGGCTTTTGTTTTAGTTATACATTTCCTTAAATGTTAATGTTTATTTATGAAAGCTTCCACAATATTGTTATCCTTACTGAGCATCTGAGCTCACCCCTTTCAATGTTTTAATATTTTCTAGGATGTGAAGAATTATTTTATGAATGACCTACAGGGATAGTCCAAAGAGGATAGAAGTGTGGACTATGGAGACTATGTTATTATAGTTTTTCACTTTGTGATTTAATGTAACATTTATGAATATATCTAGTGTTTCCAAGGCTACTAAACTAATCGGTCTTTCGAGACTTGATCTTTTGTGATCATGCCAATGTTACGAAGTAATGCACCGACTCTAGGTAGCTGGGTTCGGGGCGTTACAGTTGGTATCAAAGAAAGTTTAGTACAAACCTTGGAAGCTAGATTTAGATAAACTCTGATTAGACCATGTAGACCTAAGATGAACTTTGAGGATTATTATTGAATAAATTCCTAGAATTTTGGTATTATAGAGATTTTGTGAGTTTTCCGAGCAATACATCCCTGTCTGGATACGAGCAGGTAGAGGCGGCTCTGGCACAGATGTTCCTAGGGGTAAAACCCGAAAACACCGCTTTGATCTAGACTCGAACGGGAACTGGTGCACGACAACGGGCCTTGCTGCACTCTTGGTTACGACACTCCCATGGGATACGCTTAGGATAACTCTCATTTTCTTTACAAATCATTTTGAAGGGTTTATGAGTATATACTTCCTCAAAGAAAACATTTTTATGATTATGGATTATATCCATAAATGGTTCAATTTATGTTAAGTGTTTTATAAGTATGGGATTATGTATTTTGATTCATAAACTGATCTAGTTTATGCCATTGTTTAGAAATGGCGCCTAGTGGAAGAAATGGAAACCGTATCAATGCACGCACTCCATGTAGGGATTGCCCTCCTGCTCAAGATAAATATTGTCGAGCTGGATATACAACTGGTGCTGATCAACTTATTACCATACTAGGACAACTCACTCAGGTTATGAATAATAACCTTACTCGTATGGAGCACACTGATCCGCAACGTGGAGGATCAATGTTAGACCGCTTCACGAGGCAACAACCACCAACCTTAAATGGGAGTACAAATCCTATAGTAGCTGAGCAATGGATAAATTCCGTAGAGAAAATATTCCATGCCTTGGGGAGTAGTGAAAGGGAGAAGGTTGTCATGGCAGTTTACCGCCTCACTGGAGATGCCGATCAGTGGTGGTCGCTGATTCAAAACACAAAAGAAGATGATGACGTATAGAATATGGAATGGAGGGAGTTCAAAGAGCTTTTCTTAGAAAAATACTTTCCTTGTGACCATCGAGCAGATATGGAAAGGCAATTTCTGAGTCTGAGGCAGAAGGAGGATGAGAATGTCGTAAAGTATGAGGCTAACTTTACAAGGTTAGCGAGGCATGCTGCCGATTATATACGTAACCCAAGGAGTAAGATTGATCGTTTCTTTGATGGGTTAAAACCATTTCTCCGTCGATCTTTAGTATCACAATCCTTCTCATCATACGAAGATATTGTCTCGTGTGCTATCAAGACAGAAAAGGAATTCTCTAAGTCTTATGACAACAAAGTAAATCAAGAGAAGAAGAGAACGGTGGAACAAGAGACAGATAAAGGGAAAAAGTGAAAGAAGGATTTTCCATTATGTGATAATTGTGGGAAGAATCACCCCGGTACTTGCCTAAAAAGAATGGGAGTTTGTTATAAATGTGGAGAAAAGGGTCACCAGGCTCGTGATTGCAAGGGAAAGAAAGAGGCTATCAAAGTTGAATGCTACAATTGAAGGGAAATGGGGCATTATGCAAATGAATGTCCTAAGCGTCAAGGAAACTTACCTCAGAAAAGGCCAAGGGATCAAGGACAATCTTATGCTGTTACTACGGTTGAAGCAGAATAACTAATGTAATGGTGCTTTTGGACTCATGGATTATATTCTGGTTATTAGAATAATGAGATATATATATATAAGGATTGTACTGCAGTACTTTTTGAGTTCAGTAAAGTTTTTATATTTTTAGTATGTGACAATAAGAGAAACTTTACTTTGTTTGGGGAATCTGATAAATTGATTTTGGAATTAAGAGACCTTTTAGAGAATGTCTGGACAGAGTTATTTTGGATAACTATAAAGGTTGGAGTGGATTAAGTTGATCTTTGGATAGTATTGTTTAAGGTTAAAAATTTATGAAGATTATTTTTGAATATTATAATACTATAGTTTTAGGAAAAGGACAACCTATAGGGTGGGGCATAACCCGTCGCGTTGGACAAAGCTGCAGGAATCGAACCCACAATCATAGTGCGACATGCCTTTATTTCCTACCACTAGCCTACAGGAAGTCCCTAGTTAATAAAAAATAATTTTACTAATCTAAATGGTATGTGTTAACATTTGTAACCTTATACAATTAGTTTAAGTATAATATTTTTGAGTTCTATTATCTTTTTGAGTGAAAGATGAGTTGAATGTTGAAACTCTAATTGTCAAGCATAAATATATATATACCTATCTCTTATTCAATGAATAAATTAATTATTAAACTTTAGTAAAGGGATATTAAAACAAAAAAAATGTGTTATCCTAATACCTTATGTCTTGTTGAACTGATTATATTTTAAATCAACATAGATTGAAGGCTTTGAGTCCCTCAATTTGACAGTTGATTGTGATTGATGACCTCAATCACTCCCTACAAATATTTACATTTTTCATCCAATTATATGTCTCTAATTTCCACCAATGTTCTCCTAATCGAGATCATAATTGGGTGGTGACTTTTTCATTTCCCTTTCCCTCTTATTAAGGCTAAATTTTATTAATCTTATTTCCGATGTGGGTTTTCCACAAAGGTATTTTCTATTTTCAACATTTTATTTTCCAAGAAAAATTTCAAATTGCGAGGACGCAATTTATTGAAGGAGGGGAGAATGTAACACCTCGAGCTTCCACAATACGCTTCTCATTCAATAATGCAATAGCTTGAATTGTACGCAACTTTGAGTTCTAAAACACCGCGACTAATCATAGTAGCCGTTATGAATAGTAATAACCACTTTTTAAAATTATACAAATTTTATATTTCAAAATGGACTTCATTTTTGTATTCGTAATATCGAAATTATCCAAATTTGAATTTTTTGTAATTTTCTGAGAACTTCCAATTTTTTATGAATAGTGAAAAATACTTAAAAAAACTTTTTTAAACAAAATAATTTATATTGATAAATTATAATATTTAGTGGTTTTAAAGTATAATTAGAATATATTTTTACCATTTTGTCCAATGGTGGTCATTAGAATTAATTTAACATTGAAATTGGACATAAACAATTGCCAATCTTTTGATATAAATTGTTTTTAAAAACACGCTATTTGTTGTGACAACGTGAATTAATTATAAAATTAATTAATGCAACTTATATGTTTGTAATTTTGTAAAATAGACATAATTTTTGAATTCGGAATATCAATTATATCTTAGGGTGAAATTTTGGCCTTATTCTGAAAAACTTCAATTTTTGATGAATAGTGAAACCACTAAGTGGTTGTTAAAAACTGATTTTTTTGTTAAAATGAAATATTACCACTTCTGTGATTTGATTTTCAAAAATCTGACATACATGGTTGTCATTAAGAAGTAAAATGTGGTTCAATGAGATTAAAATAATTTTTGGTGAATAGTAACTTTTAAGTTCTTAATCGCGATTAGAGGTAATTAGTGTAGTTTAAGGTAAAAATAATTTTTTAATTATATGAGATGAGCTTGACACTTGTCCTACTCCTATTGGATGAGTCATGGCCGACCAAGACAACCCATGGGTCAACTTGGGGACCCCATGGAGCCACTTTGGTTGGAAAATGACATTAATATATATTTATTTAATGTTAAAATTAAATTGACACAAACATGAGTTGTTTTACTAAAACAGACTTTAAGTGGGGTTACACAAGTCCAAATTTTGACTATAAATATTCATAAGAAAGCTAAAAATATTTCCTACATCATAGTAGTTTTTTTATAATTTTTAGAAATTAAATAAATTAAATTATTTATGACATCATTATGATGCAGCGATGACCTCATTATTTAACAATTTTAATAAAATGAAAAGATAATGTAAACTCCAAGGCTTAAACTTGTCCAAAGACTATCGGATGGGTAGATTTCTAACCCTTATCACCTTAGCCACGAATTATATAAGTGTGGGACCTTTAGAATCCGAAAAGCATTGTGTAATAATGTAACATTTTAATCTTTCCAAAAGAGCCCCTCCTCTCCACTTATAAAAGGCCCCCACCTCACCCACCTTATTCACACCTTCAAGCCATTTGTATCGGCCAAACTCTGCCCAAATACTCTCCCAACTTCCCCCTCTTACTCCTAGAAGCCTCACTTTGGGCAGAACTCTTCTCAAGGAAGCCTTTGGCTCAAATCAAAAAGAGTTACCCGATTTTGAGGTAATGTCTTCTCTAATGTTGTTTTGTTTTATTTTTCTTCTCCAACCCCCCTAAAATCTTTTTATTCATTTCTTTTGTAACAACAACAGTATCTTCAATATACTAGGATGTTGTTATAAGAAGGATTCGAGCTACACTTACACACACATACATCTAATGGTTAAAGAACATACGGTTTCTGTGGATGGCGAATTTCTGCCTCACGAAACGATGATTGTTCAACACTCATATAACACCTTCAAAGGTGGTCATTAAGATGTCACTATATTTATATATGATATATAATGTGTTTATGTTTTACTTAGGCTTCTGTATTTCTCATTTATGGCATACTTTATGATTTCCATTATGGGTAAAACGCGATAATTTTATTTTAGGAAGTGCGGACTACCGCCCCCTCAAAGTGATTTGAATCGTTAATGCCATATGTGGGATGTATAAAGGATGGATTAAATGGTATTATACACTATATTATACTGGAATTATATTATACATTTATATCATTATGATTTCGTTCCATTAAATATGAAATTTAAATGAAAGTAGCGTTCATGCGTACGTACGGCTTACCGTCTCCATGAATGGTGCATTTCATTTCTTACCTCTAAATGTTACGTAATATTATAAATGAATGTATATACTGGATATATAATATATATATGAAATCTAAATCATGAATATAATTCTGGAGATAATGGATATTCTACCACATAAACAACTTGTAATTATAAGAAATTTATTGTTGACTCAAGTACCAAAGATCGACAAAACGACTGTTATTAACTTAAATAATTACATAATGTTCATATCATTGTAATAAGTGATATAAAAAGGATAATGAAATTGAAAATGGTTCTTAATAAGGTATATATTAACTCTAGTTTATTATTCAGGAGGTTAAAGAATAGTTGAGTCAAGTCAGACATGAGGTAAGGGAACTTCTTCACCCAATTTCCATTCTTTGGGTTAATCTCCTATTTTCAAATTATGTCATGATATTATTATGTCCTATTTTGTATTTTTACTTCCTTTATGTGTACCTATAGTGAATACACATAATAGATCTTTTTTATTTTAAAAATGATCTTTTTAAGGACTTCGTCTCAATCACCATCCATTGAGACATATTTTGTTTTATACACAAATTTCTTTTATATGGTGTATAAACCCCTTTGACTTTTACGTTTATTCAAAAGGAATCTTTTTTTATACGAAGCGTTTTACTAAACGACAAAAAGGAATGTTTTCTTGCCGTACGTATGCGGTGACAACGACTTCTCCGCCACCGTGACTATTATTTGATTTTTGCTTCCTCTACAAGCCGTACCTTTTTTTAATGAAAAATAAATACAAAGTTGTAAGTTTATTGTATTTTGGTATTGAAAATGGTTTTGAAAGTGTTTTTATTATATCAATGTGTTTTATTGATATCTTATGATTGAAATGTGGAAATTTTATGTTTCCTTTATGCATGTTTTATGTGATAAGATTATGTTATGGTTTATGATATGTTTAAACCTGTTCATATGAGGAATGCATTAGACTTAATAAGTGACGGGTGGAGCCCGCTATAGCTCCTCGATGCATCGGTAGGTCTCATGAGACAAACTAGTGTCTTGCCACGAGGCCTTGACAAAATCTTATTTGTGGTCTTGGCATGAGGCCTTGGCTACGTGGTTATGACAGTCTGGCATTATGCATTCCATCATTATGAAAGTGGTTATTGATATTGCATGTGATTATTCGACCAGTAGAATATCCATGTGAATAAGTAAATGGCATTATCTAATTTTACTTTTGCCATATTATGTTGAAGTTCATGTTTAAAAGGCTTTTGTTTTAGTTATACATTGCCTTAAATGTTAATGTTTATTTATGAAAGCTTCCGCAATATTGTTATCCTTACTGAGCATCTGAGCTCACCCCTTTCAATGTTTTAATATTTTCCAGGATGTGAAGAAGTATTTTATGAATGACATACAGGGATAGTCCGAAGAGGATAGAAGTGTGGACTATGGAGACTATGTTATTATAGTTTTTCACTTTGTGATGTAATGTAACATTTATGAATGTATCTAGTGTTTCCAAGGCTACTAAACTAATCGGTCTTTCGAGACTTGATCTTTTGTGATCATGCCAATGTTACGAAGTAATGCACCGACTCTGGGTAGCTGGGGTCGGGGCGTTACAACTTCCATTGTAGGTGGGGCCTTCAAAATGGTTGTCTTCACAGTGAGGACTACCATCATGATTTGATATCTGACTATAGGGAGAAGTGTATCAACATCATTTTCCCTGGGTAGAACCATCAGGGTGGATGAAAATAAGGGGAGGTCCTTCTCACTATCTAATATTCTAGTCAAGGGGAGCGCTACCCTAACACGAATCAGAAGATAGCCTCTCATGATCTATCATTCTTGGCCCAAGTAATAATCTCCCATGGGTGATCTGGGGAGGACCTTCAAATCAGCTTTTAGAATCATTGCGTCGAGGGATTTCGCAATTGCTACTACCACTTCCATAATTTGGTAATGGATTAACAAGATCCTGTGCCTCTATTGATATATTCTTGATGGCATTAAGAACTCAGGCTTTAAGAAGAGCAGATTCAATTGTATACTATTCATTTTTTAATTACCTTTAGAACATTTCGTTTTTGGGTGCTATCTTGTAGGTAACTGAGGCCATCTGCTATAAGTAATATCATTAATATACAAGTCCTTGTTTTTATAGTTCCCATAATTCCATTAGGATACGTCAGCCAACATCTTGAGTTTTGGTAGGGATATATGCCTACCGTAGAGAAGTCACTATGTTTGACAGGTGTCCCCTAGTGGTAATAGGTACTTTTTCCCAATCTGGTTGTCTGTGCATCGTAGGATACTATCGTCGACTATACTGAACTGGATCAAGGATGTATAACTGCTTCAGAGTGACCAACCCATTTTGCGAGTAAGTAATTTCCTTCAAGGAATGTCCTTGATTACATGATATCCCATGTTTCTCACAATGATCATGGATCCCGTGGGCTTAGGGAGTCATAATAATCATGACATATTCACTATAAACCTCCATAATGGTATGAGAAACCTCAGTGTATAAGCCCCAATAACAATTAAACTATGATGAATCTGATTCCTACCAAAACTAGGATATTTAAGTCGTCTCCCTGAGACCGATGTTCTAGGATAAATCATCTTGGGTAAGTACCACCAAATTAGTACCACATCATGAGAAATGAAATGATCAATTTATATCTGTTGTTTCTCACACCAAGCATGGGTCACAAGAACTTAGGGAGTTACAATAATCATATCAAATGTACCATGGGTCTCTATAATGATAGGGATAACCTTGATATATAATCCCTGACCAAATAGACTACGGCAACTCTAATTCTCTCTATACTTGGGATACCTAGGACATCCCTCATGGATTAAATTTTAAATATTTGTAATATGAGATCCCCGATATAATTCTTTTCATTATGATGTTAAAATCCATGGGTCTAACAAACTATGTGGATTTTTATTGAAATAATAACTCAGATACGTAGAATGCCCCATAATGGATCAATCCCATCCTTGGAGTTCTAATTGTATCCTTTCATGGAATCACTTTCCTAAGAACTTGGTTATATGACTTAAACACATAAGAATCCACCCATTATCGAAAAATGATAGATAAACTCAGATACATATAGATGGATCCACTAAATAGACCCTTATCCCTTTCATAAAAAAGCAAATTATCCTATAGTCAAATTTAGGTTAACTAGTCTTGTATTCGGGATAGGAATATATTCAAGAACATATCTTAAATCTATAAGGGAGTCTCAATGTAGAAAAAATTTCCCCCTAAATTTGTGTGATGAGCCCAACCTCTCATCTTCTTGATTAATGAGAATCCCCAAGAGACACTAGGCCTAAAAACCTAAATAACTACCAAAATTTGGAAAGCATGTCCATACCTAGCTATGGATGAAAGAACTGTTGGGAGTTTCTAGGAGAGGAGGAAAAAATGGAACACCCGATGCATGAAATTGAGTAAGGCCTTAATCTCTACAACCAAACAATCGATAGAAACCCATTCCATGCCCTCGAATCCTAAGAAAAAAATGGTGAACTTGACGTGAATATTTTTTAAAAAAATTACTAGGTTATAATCCTTCAGACCCTTGTTTCCCACTATATGTAACGAAATGGTGAAAACGATGTAAAACTCTGTAAAAACAAACAATTGGGTTATAATCGGTTAGATAATTTTGTTTTCTCCCATATAAAAACAACACTAACATTCTTGATGTGATTATCTTAGTCCACATTGTTTGAAAAAACCTTTTCAAAAAATGCATTTATACTGGCATGATCATATAGATCATCTTTTGTAACAGAGATTCTTGTAAGTCAATCTTTGTTTTGAAAAGTACATGCGAGTAGAATGGATGGATTGGGAAAATATGAAAAATTGTTTTAACCATGCATATAATCTTGAGCATTTTTATGCCTATGATATAACACTAATCAATAACCTTATTCATGGTTTCATTCATGATTGTAGATACTTTTTTAATCAATAAAATCCCAACCAGATGAAATATCTTCCTCATCCAAAATTTGTTTAGATAAATCATCTACGTTTGGGACCCCTACAGGGCATAGTGTGAACTCACATACTCGAAATATCCAATGAATGGTGGAAAATATGATGGTTTGGGAGTACCACTGAGAAATTAAAATCCCGAATTTTGAAGCATCCCATGAGGTTCTCCAAGCACGGTAACTAGAAAACCCACATCGCCCAATAAAGTCTTTTGTTAAAGTAGTATAACTTTTCAGTTCAACCAACCACTTCAGGATCTTATCCTTAGAGAGTGACAACTAAGAACTTCCATATATAATGAAGGTGGACTAGGAATCCAAATATAGTTCTCTTTTGGTTTAGGTGCCACTATGGAGGGCACCTTCCAACCTCCATCGCCAGCATCATCTTGCTGGTACCCACCTATTTCCTGCTATGAGTAGAAACAGATGCATTGCCACCTTTGATACTGATGAATGGGATGCAAGGAATGACCATCAGAGGTGGAAGGAACTGGATATCTAGGATCGGGATCATATACCCACTCTACTAATGATGAATATCAACATACTCTAATAAGAACCAGAACGAATACCCATATCCATGCTATCATGGAAAAATTCAATGGGAATATTCCCACAAAAAGAATGGGGGAGGTGGATATCTCTACTCTCATGCATAAAGTCCATCAGTATAGTCCAATGGAACAAGGAGGAAAAAATGGGCACATATCCCCACTTCAATCGAATACATTTTCCAATGTATAATGGAGGTGGAAAATGTATAGGCCTATATCCTTGTACAAACATTGCTAAAATACCAATATATTTGATAAACAGTTGAAGATATCCACCAATATATTCTTGAAATATTTTAAATAAAGGGAAAGGTGCATACTCATATCCCTAAAACCAATGAAACTCAACACTCTGGTCCTCATGAAAAAGTTTTTGTAACAAATTAATCACACTCTCTTGCTCCTTTCCTAGAGGATTATCGACATATTATCATATAGGATGAGACATTAGACCTGGATCATACTTCCATTCCAACTGGGGCTTACTAGGTGAGAGCGACACATGCCTCGGAATAGGGGCACATGCATGTCAAAAAAGTCCAGCGGAATAATCCAAAAGCCCAATATTGAGATCATATCCCCATAATGGTTGGGGCTCACCCTGTTAGATGGGCACAAGGCATGGGATATGATCATAATCATGTTGAAGAAGATAAGAGAAATACTCCAAAGGCCCAAAATCAGGCATATATCCTTGTTATGGATGAGGATGACCACGTGATAATGGAACAAGCCTCAGAATAGGCTCATATTCATTTCTATGAATATACTTGGAATATTACAACATATCACAGAAGTAAGGAACATATTCCAACTTCTATCAGTGAAAAACTATTCCTAAATAATTCAAAGGTAATATAGGAGTAGGCTTATTTTCCTAATCCCATTCTAGAGGTTCATCAGCATATTCCGATGGAAAATTCATATTCAGACTAGGATCATAATCCTATTCCAATTAGAGCTCTCCAGGTGAGAGAATCACACACCAAGATAAAATATCACACTCATACCAAGAAATATTAGTGGCATATACCAAAGGATCAAGTTCAGGATCATACTCCCATATTAACTAAGGCTCACCATGTGATAATGGAACATGCCTACAGACAGGATCATATCCTGGTTAATAATGAAAATACTTATTAGAATATTCCAATAACTTATCATTAGTGGTCTCATACTTCCACAAAACCAGACAGTTTTATACAAGTTTTGAAAACCATCACACAACAGTCACAAATCCATGTAAAATCCAAAAAGGCAAGTCAACATATTGCGACCACAACGTAGAACGAGTACCATCTTATTAATATGACTAGTTCCAACGTCCTCAAGCTCATCTGAGACCCATATTCAACATCTCGATAGTCCTCACACTCTTATATCAAAATGAAAGAAGAAGACATTCATTAGAATGATATTCCTTCCCATGGTTATGTGAAGATGGATCGCTGGGACTCTACTCCTAAAATCCAGTGTGATCAACATTCCAGGGTAAATATCTCCCATGAACAAGGAAATCCCCCCATTCCCAAACAACTTTGTATAGAGAGGTTTTGAAAACTCCGACATATTAATATAGAGAGTTTCTTAAATCATCATGGGTCAATTGTATATGGTTCCATATCAACTTCCAATAACACTACACTCCCTTAAACATACCACCATTAGATCCATCTTATTTGGTTTGACCTGATGAAGTCATGTAAGTCTAACTAGGAGGAGGCTGACATTGACATATAGAGAGAGTTAGCCAGAAAAAACCTCCACATCATGTTCTGTCACATCTCATAATCTAGTTATGAGGTCCCATATGAGCTTGTAATGGAGTGAATTCTTTACCTACAAAAAAATATATGGGATACTCATCAGTAAATAAAGGATCGATATCTCCCTTATCCCGAATACAAGTGACACCTTCCGAAAATCAAAATACACTACTTTAATCTTGACCTAGATACTATCTTCACTGCCCAAGATCCAAAACCATAAAGTCATAATGCAAATCCATAACATTTTTTCTGCCATTGCATCGTGATACTTTGGTAGTTGATCTCTAAATCTATGTCATTAATTCATATTCTTGGATGGGGATAGCATGGAGAGTTTCACCATCCAAAACCCACAGAATAATAAAACCTATTAGATTTAACATCATTTAATTTTATAGGCTCAGGAAAAATCAAGGGAATTGGTAACGCTTGAGCCAGTTGGCCATTATAAAAGAATAACCCTACTTCATTGATGCATAAAAATCACGAATGGATGAAGACGATTACTAACATGACATCAAACTAGGCCCCTTGAAGAAATGAGAACAAATTTTCAGCATTTAGAATGATGTTTTGATCATCCACATATCTTAATCTGAAAAATACTTCTCATTATGTACTTCCATCACACCTAACTCCCACACGAGCACAACTGCACAACATAAAACCTGCCGTAATAGCAGCTGCCATATTAGTTATCCAGGAGCAGACTCAGTCCCCTATTCTAGAAGAATATCTAACACCACCTCCACCCCTTAGATCAACAATTACTGAGAGGATTCCAGACATTCCCTCAGCAGCCATAGGCGAACCACAACATGCTAGGATGGGGGTATTTATTTCTTAATCACTATCTTCTGGTTCATCATCCCCTAAGTGGGTCCTTGAAGAATAAGTGGTGATTCTAAATCACCCCCACCCAGCTAGTTTAGGGGAATTTATATCATCATATCTATCCTAGGAATAATCAAGTCCCCGACTGAAGTCATTGGGTCCTAATCAACAAGACCAATCAGTGCTAATGGCGACCTCAAATGAACCATACCCCATAGGGTTGGGGGAATTTTCATCATTATTATCCCACAAAGAGAATCAGTCTTCACTAGGTTGGGAAGAAAAAACCAACAACCATCATCCCACCCATTCCTCCGACCATTAGACAAACCTCTGCTAGATGGGCCCCATACAATAACCACATTCAAAAACTCCCTCAAAGTATCTATTCATAGGCTGAGGTGGGGGGAGAAAACGACAAAGGTAATTTGGAACCACCAAGGTCAGAATCCAAAATGGTCTAACATGGCCTAGGGTACAAATAATTTCCATGATGAAGGTATTAAAAAATCATACTATTTTGTTGAAAGTAATGGAACAACCACCATTGACTAGAATGTCTCTATAAATGTCATCATTGTCTACATTGTAGAAATCAATCAAGAAGAAAACAAAGAGAGCCATAATTTGGAAAATGTACCCTAGGAGGAAAGTGATATGGATGCAATAAATGAGGTTATGTTCACCAGGAACTAAAGAAGGATTCAAATTTTTTTACAAATAGATAATGAATTTCCACCCCCTCGGTGTAATACTGTAAAAGGAAAAGGGAAATTTACAACTACATACCGATCACCACCCATAATTACTAAAGATCATTCCCCAAAGGAAAAAGTTTTACAATATAAGTGTGAAATATGAGCTACCTATAAACCCAATGAGGAGATAATATGGGGAAATATTCTCAAGAGGTATCATCTCTAGCTAGAGATCAATATTAGCCCTCCCATTTCGGATACTCTAACAAGAGTAGTATTTGAGCGTCAGACTGGTTTCGAATTTAGGCATCCATTATACATAATCTAGGAAGTAAAAAAAGATCGTGAATTACCTCCAATGTGGTGAAAACCTCTCCCTCGTCAGGGTGATAATTTATTCATAGGAAGAATTTATAATCAATAGGATATGAAAGTAGGACTACCTCATCAACCCCCATCCACTCATTTTAGCTGAGAGGTGGCTCCAATAGTAGTTCCCCCAGAGTTGCTTAATGTCATTATGTCCTTGGATAATCGAATAGAAGCCATGGAAGGGAATATGGAACCTGTGAAGCTAGAAATGAATCCATATCCAGAGTTGTTGGATGATACTCCACCTCCACCCAACTTCGAAAAACCTCCCTTCTCTACCTTTGATGGAATATGCGACCCTGAACAACAAATCACACACTTTTTATTCTGATGTGGGCCTATCATGGGACCTCCATATTAACAAGAGGAAATAAATATGAGGTTTTTCATACAAAATCAAATGGGGATAGCCTTCTTATGGAACAATAGTCTAACATCAAGATCTGTTACCAGATGGGAATACCTTCTTCGTCAGTTCATTTATCATTTTTGTTCAACACTGAGAAAAATGACGATCGTCAATCCAAAAAAATAAAAACAATTTTAGAATTATAGGGTGTCTAATTTCAAAGCACGGTGGAAAGATTAAATCCTCTCACTCAAGAACCCTCTATCGCAAGATAAAATGCTGAATCTCTATGCTAAAATCACATAGATGAGTGGATGATTCTCCTAATTCCCATCAGACATCCAAGTTTCTTCAAACAGTTAAATAAAATGAATAAACATATTGAAGAGGAAATTCAGTGAACTTGATCTATTTCTTGAATCATGCCAACAAAACATAAGAAAAATCCAGGCTGATTAGAAGCTACAACTATCACACTCAAGACTGTGGCGATACCCATAATGCAACCATCTAGGTTCTGAACCACCTAGCACATTCTGTCAAGTAGTGAAAACCATAGAATATCTCTCATCTAGAAGTACAGAGAAATCAGGGTGCTAAGAGATTTGATTAATAGATGAAAAAATTATACTTCTTCTATAATTAAAAATTCCCTAGTTATTTTCTGGAAGCCCTGGATAATAACCTGCTCAAACTTTCATAGCCTCGAAATCTAGAGGAATTCAACCTCACCGACCGTCCTAATTACAACCCATACCATAGAAGGCTGGGTCCTAATATCCCATATTTATTGTTCTTAAAATAATAACTTAATTACAAGGTCGACTCTGGATAGGTAACACTAGATAACTCCCCAGAGCAGGTGTCTCGAATGACCACCATCCAGTCAGAAGAAGAGGGTGATTGGTAGATATTTATGTCCTTGTGTGTGTTAAATGTTAACAAATGGATGAATCAGAAAACAATTTATAGACATCACACCACATTGAAGGAAATACTACATAGATTCATTATAGATCCCCCACCAAGAAAGATAAATTAGATGTGCCTCCGTAAGGTGGGTGTGACTACTATTATTAGGAAGAGACAGAGAAGGAAGAATCATATTCTTCTCTAAATCATGCCCTATCTCTTGTAGATTTCTTCCCTGAAATGTCTGTAGGATGGATATTTCCCCACCAAAATGGAATACTAATTATAAGAAGTTATCATATTTATATTTTTTTAATATGATAAACATGGAAAACCCCTTTTCATATGAATAATATGCCCCCAAATGTGGTTTCCCTACACATAGTCAGGTTTCGAGAGGTCGCATGCACCGAAATTGAGGATACAGGGGACAAAAGAGATGTGGTCATACTCAATATTCTGGTAATATCACATAAGGGACATATACAAAGTTGAGACTCATGGGAATGTTCTCAGGTAGGATAAAAAGTTTTAAGTAGGTTTTTCAAAGCCCTCGAGTAATCACCTAAATCTCATTGCCCTTCATGACTGCTTAGTGGAAGTTCAATCCAATCAACCTAGAAAATAGTGAAGTCCGGAGATACCTGCACCACAGGTAGAAGTTACTACATCAAAATTTTTGAAAATACCACGTTCATCTACCTCAGATACATCAGCTCTGGAACCACATGCCCTGGGGCAGCACCAAGTTAGGAAGCACTGACATCTGGCATAAAATTACATTGTTTTGAAATAGCTAGATGTAGTCCCTAGTAAAGATATATATCGTAGATGTGCTCCTCTATTCAAAATAACTCATGGATGAACTTGTTCATTCCCTCTATAGCCCATGGGTATTCAAGACATAATTCACTACAGTTGAGGTCTATCGAGTGGATATTTTGTCCTCAAAATGTTAGGTCACCATTTCAATCATTGATCGAGATCAGGAAGAGTCCATCCAAGGGCACATCAGGCCCATGTACATTTCATCCATACTCAATAATTTCAATGTCTAAGGGGTATTCATTGATAATGGACATGGGATTAATCTCATCCCAATTTTGACTCTCTGGAATTTGGGATATAGTGATGGGGATTTATCCCCCACAAAGCTGACTATTCCTGGGTATGATAAACATGAGAAAAGACCTATCTCGAAGATCAAACTCACATATGAACCAGGGTTACTCATATCTGACGTTGAGTTCATGGTTAAACAGTAATAAACTCCATATAATGTTCTCCTCTAATGGCCACAACTCCATTGACACTTGGAAGTACCATAAAAATTCCATCAATTCCTAAAGTACCCCCTCAATGGAAAGGTATAAATACCACATGGTAACTTCTCCCCCTTCGATACTTGGATAACCACATATCCTAGATCATTTTTCCACAAATAATTATATATGAAACCAATAGAGGATGATGGTATATAATATTCAGCTCCTAATGGTTTGGGGACATCCCATGTGAACCCCCAGAGTATGCTCTACAATGATTTTGTTCTCCCTAAACATGGTCTAAGTAGTATATCCAATCCCAAAGATCCAAGAACCTCCTATCCTCAACAAAAATATATGAAACAGTCAATTCCAACATCACTATGTAGGGACTCAGATATTATGGGATGATGATGTATCTTCTAATAGTCTCCCTCACTTCGATAGTGATGGAGAAGCCCCCAAATCTCTATTTTCACCTGAAAATGCCTCCATAGATTCAGAAATGGAATAGGATGTGGATAACATCAGAAAAACCACTCCAATAATTAAGGAAGGAATCTCCATTATTATATATGAGCTTAGAAAAGTAATCTAGGAATTAAAGAATACCCAAAATCTACTCTGATTAGTTCTTCCATTACCCTTGAAAAACAATATATGTACATAGTATTTTTAAGGTAGCATTAATATGTGTTCACATGGAACTATATAGAAATTCCTAGACTAAATCCAGTTTTGGCTACGTAGCATCTCGGTCTACCCGATCAACATCGAGGCTTTATATAGGAATCTAAAAGGATACACCACTATTAGGGAACCGATGTAGAGGTGAAAGTTGACAAGTTTATCAATGTAATGTTTTTTATTAGAAGTGAAAAACCCAAGATATTTATCTAGAATCATCCCAATCCAGAAAAAAGAATATGTAGATTAGGGTCTACATTGATCTCAAAGACCTTAATCATCATTTCTAGAATGAATATTTATCATTTACAATCATATAACTATTTATTGATGAAATAGATAGATTCCAAGAACTTTCCTTCTTGGAAGGGTACCCAAGGTAGAACCGCATCAAGATGAACCCCAAAGATGAAGAAGTTACCACCTTCAGAGCACCTCAATGGATCTTCTGTTATCATTCCATGCCCTTCAAATTAATGAATAATAGTTCCAAAAATCAATACATCATGAATCACATCTTTAATCTATTTTTGGGAAGAATAACTAAGTGTTATATTGAAGACCATGTTGATAAATCTCGACACTTATGTTATCACTTCACAGATCTCTGAAAAAAATTTGACATGTTGCGACAATACAGTCTAAAGACGAATCCAATGAAGTTCAATTTTGGGGTAACATTAGAAACGATCCTTGGATTTTTGGTACGCCACTATGACATTGAGTTAAACCTATAGAATACTAGTACTATCTTATCAATGTAAACCCTAGAAATATCAATGAACTAAGAAGACTCAAAGGGAACCTTGCATACATTTGGAATTTCATAACCAATTTGGCCAGCAGAGCTCTCCCCTTACCTCCAATCCATATTTTTATTTTATTGAAAGAGCCACTTTAATGACAAGTGGAAACCTTACAAAAACTTTAAATGCATGATTTAAAATTTCAAATTACAAACTTCAAACCATTTCAAAATAAAGGAAAATACTATCATCATCACATTGGACTATACCTGCAAATTACCAAAATCATGAAACTACTTAAAAGAAATTAGCCGGATTCAAAATTCAAAATATCAAAAAGCCATCATCACATCCACAATGACCGAGATGACTTGGGACACAGATCCTCGAGCAACGAGCCCACTTGAGCAGCGCCCCTGACATCGAACCACCACATCAATACCATCGTCTGTATCGCGGGGGAGAACCCACCGACAATCACCGCCGCACCTTCAACGTCGATGCAGAAGGAACCTTAACCCTTGCAGTTATCCAAACTCTATGATGTCTTTATCCCCACATGTATTGATTCCTTCAGTGGAAGGGAGGCCACTCTTGTTATATGTGGCAAATAAGATACACTCATTGGGTACCCTCCTTACATCATAAAATGATGCAGGGAGTGAGAATAGTCTATAATACCTCATCCAGATGATGTTAGGTACTAAGACAAAATATTATAATGTTGAAAAGAACTTCCTTTCACTCTTCTTTTTACTAAAAAAACTGAGACACTAATTTCATCCCCATGAAGTCCACCTGGTCTCTCGTACTAATCCACTCAAGTACATACTTGTCTACCCTATATTGATTGGGTGCTTGGCTTGATGGGATGTCAACTTTCAACAATATGACATCTAGTTCATATCACATAAGTTGGTGAAAGCTATAGGACTAGCTAGTTTCCACATAGAACATCATTCCCCTGAAAATAAACCATAAGACACCAAGAAGAGGTCCTCTATTCCCATAACACTAAAATGAGATATGTACATTGATGGATCCCCTCTATGTCCTTATTAAGAAATAATGTAAGACCCAAAGCCAAATAAGGTTGGTTTAGGTATTTTATTTGTCTCTTTAGACAATGAAGTTATGTCATAATGTTTCTCTGTAATGTCCCGACCCCAGTTACCCAGATTCGGTGCATTATTACATAACATTTGAATGATCGTAAAAGATCAAGTCTCGAAATAACGATTAGTTCAGTAGCCTTGGATGTAATAGATACATTCATAAGGTTTACATTAAATCATAAATTGGAAAACTACAACATCATTGTTTCCATAGAAAATACTGAGGTCCCATAGACTATCCCTACAGGTCAGTCATAATATACCTTTTTTGTATCCTGGGAATAATGAAACATAGAAAGGGGTGAGATCAAATGCTCAGTAAGGATAACAATATAGCGAAAGCTTTTATAAATAAGCATAAAAATTTAAAAAAATGTATAAAACTAAAACAAAAGCCTTTTAAACATAACTTCATCATAATATGGAAAATATAAATCAAAATAATTCCATTTTATTACTCACATGGATATTCTACTAGTCGAATTATCACATGAAATATCAATATCCACTTTCATAATGATGGAATGCATAATTCAGGACTTTCATAACAACATAGTCAATGCCTTGTGACAAAACTACAAATAAGATTATGTCAAGGCCTTGTTACAAGACACTAGTTTGTCTCATGAGACCGACTAATGCATTAAGGGGCTATAGTGGGCTCCACCCATCACATACTAAGTCCAATGCATTCCTCATATGAAAAGAATTAAACATAACATAAACATTCATATTAAATCTAGCATATGAAATGTCAATAATTTATCCATAAACTATGAATGGTATAAAAATAACACATCTATAGTCAAACATATCACAAAACCTTCAATACAATATGTATTTATTGTATCATAATAAATCAACTTCAAATAAGATTAAAATCCATCAAAGGATGTTGACATAGATTAAATCAAAACATTTTTTTAGAGAAATATCTCTATCTATTTTGAAATAATTTAAGAGTCAAATAATTTATAAAGAAAACATTTATTTTGAAAATATTATTATAATCTTGTAGGAGAAGCTTCGACGATGTTATAACGGCAGAAAATAGCCACACCTATCGTATAAGTTAAAAAAAGACATTCTTACCTTAATTTTGTCATAATGGTTATAAAGGACCTTGTTTGGAAAACGATGGAAATATTCCTTTATTAACATATTATAAAATTAAAACAAGGGTATAAATGACTTTAACCCATATTATAGTAAATAGTAATAATGTTTTCAAATACATTTTTAAGAAACATGGATGTGGATGACAAAAAGGCCCTAGTAGATAATTACGTATAAACAACCTCTGATAATGAAGAGATTATAGAAATAACCCTTAACTTGTACTTTTATTTGGTCGAGGTTATGTTAACCTCCAATATAATGGTGAAATAATTGTTTTTAAATTATAAAAGTATAACATACATTAATATGATATCATATATGATCTTTTAATATTTCTTTGTTAATAATATCTTAGTAATATCATCATTTCGGGTGTTAACAGATTCGTTTTCCTTTATATTATTTGTTATGTGAGTCATATTTGTTATGGATGGGATGTATATTATTTATATCCAGAATGATATCATGTCTTTAAACATTATTTGTTATCATAAAATGAAAATTAGTCTTGAATGGATATGATGGGGAATGAATCACATCGCATTCGTGGAGACGGTAATCCGTACGTACGCACGAGTGACAATATCATTATTTTGATATTAAAATAATATATTATTGGATGTTATATCATATATAAAGAATAATTATCATGTTATATTTATTATTTAAATAAATTAAACATCATTATTATATCCATCCAAATAATAATGCATTGAATAACAATTACACCACGACATGGAGATGGTAAGTCGTACGTGCACACTTATGGTGACATGTCATTCAAAGGATGGATAGAATAATGAATATGGTTGTACCATATTTATAATAACATCACAATATATATAAGATACTCGAGTTATTATTTAGAATGGGAACAACGAAGAAATAGGAAGTGAAAGAAGAAAGGAACATGAAAGAGGTGATGAAATATTTACCTCTTCTTCAGGTTCTTTCTTTTGATTTGATCAAAAGGGATCCTTAAGATGGCTTTATGTCTATATGAAGGCCTCTAGGATACAGGGAGGATAATTGAGAGGGTATTTGGTCATATTTTGTAGATCCAAAAGTTTTTGAATGTGTGAATTAGAGAGAAGGGGGAGTGCCCTTTTATAAGAAGGGTGAAGGGCACCTTAGGAAAAGATAGAAATATTATTTTATAATAAAATAATATTCGGTTTCTAATCGCTCAAAAATATATTATTTAAAGGATAAGGTTGGGATGGGTCTAAAACCACTCAACCAATAGGTTTTATACAGGTTTGGGCCATTATATTAACCTTATCTTTTAGATTTAACTCTTAGTTAAATAGTTTGACATTTACCATGTCTCTTTGTATTTTTATAATATATGGTTAAGAAACATAAAATATACTTTAAAGAGAACCCCAAGTGGTTAAATAATGATACACCTATCATTATATAATTCTTTTTGAAGAACCTTATATTTTTAGGAATATAATATCAATTAATAATATGATATTTGTTTTAAAAACTCCTTAATGACAATTTTGACACTATTTGGTATTTTTTTTTGCTAAATTCATAACAGCAGTATTACATAGAATAAAATTCATCAAAACAACCCTAATATTTCATAGTAACCTATAAAATTATTGTAATTCATAAAAAGTCTCAAATTACATTTATTTGGATATTTATAATATCAATTATTTAAATATTTCATTAATTAGGTAATTACTGCATCATCATTGTGTCATAAATAAATTACATTATATAATGTATAAAAAATATAAATAAAATACCATAATGTATGAAATATTTTTATATTTCTTATTAATATTTATAGTCTAATTTATCTTATGTGTAACCATATATTATAAATGTTTTCGTTATTAAACTTTGATTTTAACTCTTTTAACTCTTCTTTAAATAAAATAATTATAATTGTCCTAATCTAATCCATGTGGATCTAAAGGATCATATTTTAATCCTAAGGTTGTTTTTGGTCGAATTACACTTATCCAATAGAATTAGGACATGTGTTAGAGTAATACTAATATCATTTTTACCCTTAATTACCCTATTTACTTTTAACCATGGTACATAAAAGTAAAAAGTTACTATCCACCAAAAAATATTTTCATCTCATTGAACCACATTTTACATACTGATGTCAAATTTGTCTCTCAGATTTTTTAAATTCGACTCACATAAGAGGTAAAATTATGTTTTATGTGAAAATGAAAATTTTCCTAGAAGGTGGGAAAAAGGCGGTGAAAAGTTCAATTAAATTTTTATATATCTAAAATTATTATAAACTAACTCCAATGAATTACATTGAAACTATATAGGTATTATGTATCTAGTTTTACGAAAAATATATTGAAATAAAATAAATAATTATTTAAATAAAAATTTTGTTTTAAACTATAACTTAGTATTTTTCACTATTCATCAAAAATTGAATGTTTTCAGGAAAATACCAAAAATTCACCCTAAGATAATTTCCATATTCTGAATCCAAAAATGAAGTCCATTTTAAATGATAAAATTTATAAAATTTCAAAAAGTGGGTATTACTATTCATAATGGCTAGTTTGAGTGGTCGTGGTGTGTTAGAACTTGAAGTTGTGTACAACAAACACTATTGTATTATTAAAAGGGAAGAATACCATGGAAGCATGTGGTGTTACATTCTTCCCTCCAAATAATTTCTTCCAAAAAATTTCTAGAATATTACTGCATAAAAAAACTCGGGTGGTTCTTCAACATATGTTCCTCAAGCTCCCATGTTGCCTCTTCCATGTTATGGTTTATCCATAGAACGTTTACCAGACAAGTTATATTGTTTCTTAGAACTTGTTCTCTTGTATCAAGAATGTTGACATGATCTTCACAATAAGATAGATCAGGTTCAAATTCTAGTTCCTCATAGGTGAGAACCTGCTTTGGGTCAAGCGTGTATTTTCTCAACAGTGATACATGGAACAAATTGAGAACATTGGAGAGACTTGGAGGCACTGCCAAATGGTAAGCTACATCCCCAATTCGTTCTAAAATATCAAAATGTACAATGTACCTGGGACTCAATTTACCCATTTTACAGAAACGTATAACACCCTTCTACAGAGATACCTTCAAGAAAACATGATCTCCTACGTGAAATTCTAAATCTTTCCTTCAGTTATCAGCAATATCTCCATCCTACTTTGAGCTTCTTTAGTGTGGTTTTCGATTACCTTCACCTTTTCCATCATTTCCTCCACAAGTTTTAGGCCTAATGGTTTTGTTTCACCAACATCATCCCAACAGGTTTGTGTGCGACATCTCTTTCCATATAACGCTTCATATGGCGCCATTTGAATACTTGAATGGAAGCTATTGTTATAGGAAAATTCTACAAGAGGTAAATATTGATCACACATACCTTGAAAGTCAAGTGATCAAGATATCAACATGTCTTCTATGGTTAGAATAGTCTGTTTTGATTGTACATCAGTTTGAGGGTGGTGGGCAGTGCTCAAATGAAGTTCAGTATCCAGGTCTTTCTGACGACTTTTCCAGAATCTTGATGTAAAATGGGGATAACGATAAAAAAAATCAATAGTGGTACTCCATGAAGTCTTACAACTTCATTAATATATAGTCTTACTAATCGTTGAAGTGGTAAATCTTCTCTTATAGCAAGAAAATGTTCTGAATTGGTAAGATGATCAACAATGACCCATATTGCACAATTCATTCTAGGAGTCTTTAGTAGTCCCATGAAAAAGCCCATCGTAATATTATCCCATTTCCACTCAGGTATGGGAAGAGGTTGCATAACTCTTCCAGGCTGTTTCCTTCCAGCTTTCACTGGTTGAAAAACCATACATCTTGACACAAAATCAGCAATCTCCCTCTTCATGTTGTCCCACCAAAAATGTTCCATCAAATCTCTATACATTTTGGTGCTCCCAGGGTGTATAGAGAAATTGGAACTACAAGCGTCATCCAAAAAATCCCTTTTTAGATCAGGTATATCGGGAACACAATGTCTCTTCAAAAATTTCAAAATTCCATCTTAATACACAAAGTCATACAATCTCCCATCATTCACAGCTTTAATCATCTTTCGAAACTCTTCATAACCGGTCGACAAATCTTTATCCTTTCTAGTAAAGATGGTTTGGAAACCATTTGAAAATGTATTAATGTTTCACCTTCCATGGTGATTCTCATATCCATCTTTACTAGATCCATGTATATAAGATCCTTTTCAACTCTCATATTATTAAAAACTCCATGATCTTTTCTGCTCAAAGCATCTGCCACCTTATTTTCCTTCCCCTGGTGGTAGTGTATCGTGTAATAATAATCCTTGAGTAGTTCAAGCCATCTCCTTTTCCTCATGTTGAGTTCTATCTCTGAGAAAATATACTTCAAACTCTTGTGGTCGGTATATATCTCAAAAATTTTCACCATAGAGAAAATGTATCGATATATTCAAAGCAAATATTACAGCTTCCAACTCAATATCATGAGTAAGATAGTTTTTCTTATGAATTTTTAGCTGTCATGATGCAAAGACAGTAACCCTATCATTTTGCATAAGAACACAACCAAGTCATTTCTTTGAAGAATCACTATAAATAACAAACCCATCATTACCTGATGGTAGAGTTAATATAGGAGCATTGACTAATATTCAATTTGTTTCTTCAAAAAATTCTTCACACTCTTTTTTTCAAAAACAATTTAACCCCTTTACGTGTGATCTTGGTTAATGGGTTAGCCAATCGGGAAAAATTCTGGATGAAACACTGATAATAACCCGATAAACCAATAAAACTATGTACCTCCATTATAATCATTGGTGTTGGCCATTCATGGATTTTCTTTGTCTTAGAAGGATCAACAGATATTCCATCCTTGGAGAAAATATGGCCATGAAAAGAAATATTCTAAAGTCTAAATTCACACTTTCTAAACTTCCCATATAATTCATGCCTTCTTAGATTCATCAGGATAATGCACATGTGATTTTCATGATCATTGTAGATTTTGGAGTATACCAAGATATCATCAATAAATACTACTAAAAAGTCATCAAAATATTCCTTAAAAACTCTATTCATTATATCCATGAAGACAGAGGGTGCATTAGTCAATCCAAAAGGCATTATTGTAAACTTGTAATGCCCGTACCTGGTTCGAAATGTTGTTTTTGGAATGTATTCCTTATTCACACACAACTGATGATATCCCGATAAAAGGTTAATCTTTAAAAATTACTGATCTCCATGATGTTGGTCAAATAAATCATCAATGTGAGGTAGGGGATACTTTTTCTTTATTGTTACAGAATTTATCTCCCTATAGTCAATGCAGAACCTCATAGATCCATCTTTCTTGTTAACAAAAAGGATAGGGGATCCGCGTGGAGAAACACTAGGGATAATAAATCCATTATTACTCAATTCCACTTGTTATGTATTTAGTTAAAATAATTACACAGTGGCCATTCTATAAGGGCTTTTCGATATTGGCCTTGATCCAGGAATTAAATCAATGGAAAACACAATTTCTTGTTCATGTGGATGTCCAATTAAATCTTCTGGAAACACATCATAATATTCATTCACAATTGATACATCCTCTATTTGAACATTCCTATCCTCACCCACAATTATTTCATTATCTTCCTCCCTAATAATTGAATTTAGTTGAGCTACGGGGGGTGGATCTAGATATGATTTAGGTGGTGATGATTTTGATCTAAAGATAAGGTGTTCTTTATCATCGTCAACAATAATAGTAATCTTCTTCTTCTTACAATAAATTTTTTTCATCATGGTGTGAAATTCAATCCATAACGAGGATTATATCATATTCAATCATGGGTATGACAATTAGACCAGCAGATAAAGAACATTTACATGCCCTAATGGGGACTGATTCAAAAAACATTGTTGCAATGATACGTCCCTTATAAGTTTTGACTAACATATCCCTTGTTAAATCAAATTGAAAATATCTTATTTTCTTATAAAACTGGGATGATATGAAATAATGCGATGATCCAGAATCAAATAAAGCATTGGATGAACTTGAGGAAACCATTAAATTACCTACCACCACATCCTTCAGAGCTTCAACCTGAGAAGTAGTGATATAATAAGCTTGTCCTTGATCCCTTGAGAATTTTATGAGGTAATTTCCCCAAACTCTTAGGAAATTAATTTTCATAATTACCCCTTTCTATACAATTTTAGCATTCAACATCGACAACCTCTTTCTTCCCCTTGCAATCACGTGCTTGGTGGCCTTTTTCACCACACTTGTAACAGACTCACATTCTCTTTATGAAAGTACCAGGGTGTTTCCTCTCACATTTAATACAGGATGGTTATTTAGCTTTCCCCTTCTTCCCCTTATTTCCATTTCTAGAGTGTTCAGTAGATCTCTGCTTCACTTGCTTTGATTTAATGTCATAAGACTTAGAGAATTTTTTTCTGTCTTGATTGCACATGAGACAATATCTTCATATGATGAGAGGGATTGTGAGACTAATGATCGACAGAGAAATGGTTTTAACCCATCCAAGAAATGATCAATATTTTTTCTTGGGTTATGTATATAATTTTCAGCATGCCTCGCTATCCTTGTAAAGTTAGCTTCATACTTTCCGACATTATCATCCTCCTTTTCCTAAGACTCAGAAATTGTCTGTCCATATCCGCTCGATGGTCATGAGGAATGTATTTTTATAAGATTTTTTTAAACTCCCTCCATTCCATATTTTATATTTCATCTTCTTACTTTGTGTTTTGAATCAATGACCACCATTGATCGTTTTCTATAATGAGGAGGTATACTTCCATGAAAACGTTTTCCCTTTCACTACTCCCCAAGGCATGGAATATTTTCTATAAGGAATTTATCTATTGCTCAGCTACTACTGGATTTATTCCCTCATTTAATGTTGGTGGTTGTTGCCTCATGAAGCGATCTAACATTGATCTTACATACTACGGATCGGGGTGCTCCATAAGGGTAAGGTTATTATTCATAACCTACGTGAGTTGTCGTAGTATGGTGATTAGCTGATCAGCACCAGTTGCATCACCAGCTCCACTATAATTATCTTGAGTAGGATGGAAATCCCTACATGGAGTGCGTGCATTGATACGGTTTCCATTCCTTCCACTAGGCACCATTTCCAAACAATTGAATAAACTAGATTAGTTTATGAATCATAATACATAATTCCAAACTTTTAAAACACTTAACATAATTTGAAAAGTTTATGGATATAATCCATATTCATAAAAAATGTATTCTTTGAGGAAGTATATACTAATAAACCCCTCGTAAGTTTTTGTAAAGAAAATGATAATTATCCTAAGAATGTCCCTCGGAAGTGTCATAACCAAGAGTGCAGCAACACCCGTTGTCGTGCACAAGTTCATGTTCGAGTCTAGCTCAAAGTGGTGTTTTTGGGTTTTACCCATAGGTACATCGGTGCCAGAGCAGCCTCTACCTTCTCGTATCCATACAAGTATGTATTTCATGGAATAATCACAAAATCTCTACAATACCAAAATTCTAGGAAGTTCTTCTATACTAATCCTCAAGTTCTATCTTAGGGTAATGTGATCTAATCAGAGTTTATCTAAATCTAGATTCCAAGGTTTGTACTAATCATCCTCTGATACCAACAATAATTTCCTGACCACAGTTACCCAGAGTCAGTTCATTATTACATAACATTGTCATGATCACATAAGATCATGTCTTGAAAGGCCGGTTAGTTTAATAGCCTTGTATGTACTAGATACATTCATAAGGTTTACATTACATCATAAAATTGAAAACTACAACAACATTGTTTCCATATAAAATACTATGATTGTAACAGCCCGAGATTTTATGAAAAATATTATTTTTTATTTCACTAATGTCTTGTGTTGTACGCTACACCAAAAGGAGCTTGCACAACACGCATCCTTGACTTGCCTTGCATTACACGCAATCGCAACCTTCCTCGATAGCGTGTGTGGTACGTAATACTGAGTTTCACGAAACAATGATATGCTATTAAAATATTATTAAAACTAGCCGTTATGAATAGTAATAACCACTTTTTAAAATTCTGTAAATCATATTTTTCAAAATGAACTTCATTTTTGAATTCGGATTATCGAATTTAGCCTAAGGTGAAATTTTGGTACCTTTCGGATAACTTTCATATTCTGATGAATAGTGAAAATTACTAATTTATAATTAAAAACAAATTTTTTTTAATCGAAATAATTAATAGTGATAAATTATTAATTTGAGTGGTTTTAAAGTATATTTAGAATATATTTTTACAATTTAATACAATGTTGGTCATTGGATGTAATTTCACATTTAAACCAGACGTAATCAAATGTCAATCTTTTGATAGATATTGTTTCTTAAAAACACGCTATTTGTTTTAACAACGGGATTTAATTATAAATTTAATTAATGCAATTTCTATGTTATGAATTTGGTAAAATAGGCTTCATTTTTGAATTCGGAATATGAAATATAGCTTAGGATGAAATTTTGGCATTGTTCTGAAAAAACATCAATTTTTGATGAATAGTGAAACTACTAAGTGGTAGGTTAAAAAACTGAATTTTGTATAAAACATAATTTTACCGCTTCTGTGAATGGAATTTTGAAAATCCGAGAGACACGGTTAATATCAAGGACTAAAATGTGGTTCAATGAGATGAAAATAATTTTTTGGTGAATAGTAACTTTTTACTTTTTTTACCACGGTTAATAGTAAATAGGGTAACTAAGGGTAAATATGATATTACTATTACCCTAACAGGTGTCCTAATCCTATTGGACAAGTGTATTTCGACCAAAAACAAACTTAGGAATAAAATATGACCATTTAGGCCCACTTGGATTAGATTAGGACATTTATTATTAATTTATTTAAAGAAGAGTTAAAAGAGTTAAAATCAAAGTTTATTTACTAAAACATTTTTAATATGGGGTTATACATAAGATAAATTAGATTGTAAATATTCATTAGAAAGATAAAGAGATTCCCTACATTATGGTATTTTATTTGTAATTTTTATACATCAAATAATTTAATTTATTTATGACACAAAGATGATGCAGTAATTATCTTGTTAACGAAATATTGACATAATTGATGTTATAAACAGCAAAATAAATGTAATTTGAGACTTTTTATGAATTCCACTAATTTTCTAGGATACTATGATATATTAATGTTGATTTAATCAACTTGGTTCGAAAATTTAATTCTGTTATGGCTTTCACAAAAATCATATATCAAATAGTGTCAAAATTGACACAAAATAGTTTTTAAATCAAATATTATATTATTAATTGTTATTTTATTCCTAAAAATCTAAGGTTCGGCCAAATGACTTAGATAAGGATATATATATTAATAATAAACAATTTGGGGTTCGTTTGGCATGTTATAGTAAGTGTATTAACCATATAGTGAAAGAAAACAAAAAGACACGGTAAATGTTAAATTATTTAACTTAGAGTTAAATCTAATTGATAAGGTTAAACTAATATCCTAAACTTGTCTAAATTCTATTGGTTGATAGTATTTCGACCCATCCCCACTTTAGCTTCGAAATAAGACCCTTTGGAACCATTATAAACCGATTTTGACTTTAATATAAAATAATATTTTGAGATATTCCTAAGGTGCCCCTCTCCTCCCCTATAAAAGGACACCTCCTCCCCCTCCTCCTCACACCAATTTGAGCACTCAAGCTCGGCCAAACCCTGCCAAAATCTCTTCTCCACTTCCCTAGAAACATCCTAGAGGTTCTGGTCTTCCTCAAAGACCAATTCTAGTGCCCTAAGAGGAGGTCTCAAAGAGGCACTTCAAAGAAGAGGTAATTACCGTTACCAATTCTTTCATCTTTATTTCTTCTTCCACTTCTTCTTCTTAGGTTTTTTCATTATGAAGTAATAACATCAGTATCACTAATATACTGATATGTTATTATAAGTATGAAACAACCCTATTTCAACATCTATCCATCCTACGGAAAAAGAAATCACCGCACGTGCGTACGTACGGAATACCGTCTCCACGCCGTGGTGTAATCTATTTTCCACCACCACCTTACATGGATGGGTATAATGGTGTAAAGAATAACTATACATAGTTATTACAACATCATATTGATTCTGATATATTGTATAATCCACTCCAATTCAATTCAATATTTATAGAAATGATATCATCGCTCGTGCGTACGTACGGACTACCGTCTCCACGACGCGATGAGATTCATTCTCCATGTTAACCATTTAAGAATGATTATAAAGTATATATAAGAAATAATAATGAAATATATGACATTATAAAGCTACTGGATTTATGTATATATATATATGTATGTCATCTACTTACTTCCATTCAAGACAATAAGGAAAGGAAAACAGCGTTCATGCGTACGTACGGACTACCGTCTCCATGAACGGTGTTTTTCATTTCATTTATCTATCTATTATATATATATATATATGCAGAATAAATATGATATATAAATCATATTTTATATTCTGGAAGTAAGTAAATCATGATATAAGTAATAATAATGTCAAGAACAACAAGTCAAAACACCTACGATAAATGAAACGATTTTACCCAAAACGCTTCTTTAACATGGAATTTACAAAAGAACGGGTAATATAATGTTATAAGTGAACCATATATGATATCATAACAATGAATATGATTCTGTAATAAGTCAATAACATGATTTAAATAATTATACAGGAGGTTCGGACACTTACAAAGCAAGTCGGACCTAAGGTAAGGGAAATATCACAATCTCATTTTTATCCGAGATTGTTTATTCGTAAGTATTTACTGGGGTGTATTTTATCATCCAAATCCATGTTTCATCAATATGTAATATTATTTCCATCCACCTACAATTGTTTAAATCCATTTTTACCCTTCGGTGAGTGTTTAGTAAAATGTATGAAAGGAATCTTTTGTCATTTTTCGTACGAGGTACTTTTTGACTTTTCCGACAAAAGTACGAAGAATGTTTTTTTTAACTTATACGGCATGAATGGATTTTTAAAACATTATTTCCAAGAATCATCCTTTATAAGTTTTCAAGTTTATTTTTAATCAACTTCTTTATTTTATAATTGTATGACATGTTAAGAAAGGAAAAGTGTTTTTGAAGTAGAAAGGATATTTTCCTCAAGAATGAAGTTCAAGTATTTTATCGAAATTATTTTCCATCTAAGATAATAAAATGGTTCTGTTTTTATCCCTATTATTACATGGATTTGATAATGTTGTGATGGAAATATTTTTATGAATTCCTTTATCTTATATGAATCGTTTTATGATGTCATGTTGTTTAAGAATCCCATTTTTATTACATGGGTTATGCTATGATGTATGTTTTATGATTATGTGGCACACATAAGAAAGGATTCATTATAAGATGGGTGGGACCTATATCTCCCTCCAATGCATTGGGTAAAGATTTTATATCTCATGAGATAGACATGGCTGGAACGGAAGGTTATTTCGATTCAGTGATATAGGACTGAAACGAGGAGTGAACTCGGTTCAGAAAGGGACTTTGTCCACTAAGATAGTCTTGGAAATAAGTCATGACTAACAAGAAATGATTTTCCATGATTATGTGTGAATGCCACAAAGTTTCAAGTTTCATGTTATGATTATGGGGATCTCATTTTCACTTCTATGATTTATTAAGATTTTATGATCTCTTTTGCAGGTTATGATTTTCAAAAAGATATGATATGATTTCCTTTATTGCCCTTGCTGAGCATTTGAGCTCACCCTTTTATGTTTTCTTTTCCCCAGGATATAAAGAAAGGTTTTAGGAAAAAAAGGGATGACCTTTATGGGAGATATTGAAGAACTTTCACCATGATTAGAAGATTACGTTCCGAGTTTCCAAAGACACTAAACTATTACGATCCTTTAGTGTGTGTTTTTGTTATGTACTAAGTATTCCGCAAAAGTAATGTAATGTCAATGTACGTCAGGCTTCGGGTCTCTACAGTTGGTATCAGAGGAAAGGTTTAGTCAACCTTTGGAAACTAGGATGCGAGAACTTTAGTGAGATCCCTAGAGATATTTCTAAGGTATGTCTAGGGATGTCCCTAAGGTTAAGTATACGTATAGGTTATAGTACTAGAACTACGCTAACGACCATAGAATTAAACCTAAGATGTTAGATATTGAAGGTACTCCCCCTTTATAATGTTGTTTTCCCTAGCATGATTTTTGCCTCTCACACTATTCTTTTTGGGTTTTAGAAAATGGATGGAAACAAGGTGATTCATGATAATGGAGGATATGCTGGACAATGGAATGATATTTTTTATGAGAAACCAAATGAAATGGGATTTGGAAGTCCAAACATCATTATTATGCCGGATCAGCAATCTCATAATATGATTAATAATGTAAAATTTGGTAAGTTTCCTGACTCGACTAATAAGAGAAAGATGGAGTTACATGATGATCATAGAGGAAAGAAAGTTCAATTTACCCTATGTAAATCATGTGGGAAGAGGCATCAAGGAGAATGTTTCAAGGGAACTGGAAGATGCTTTGGGTGTGGAAAAGAAGGACACAAAGCAAGTAAGTGCAAAGGAAAAGGGTCGGTTAACACCATGGATGAGGATAATGGTAATGCTACGACATCAAAAATGGTTAAGTGTTTTAAATGTGGAATGTATGGGCATTATGCAAACAAATGCCCTAAGGGAAAGACTCATGAAGAGAATTAGTATGGTCATATGGGTAGTATTTATGTGGATGATGATGAAGAGACTACAAATGATATGTGAGATGAAGGAATTTTTGAAGCTCGGTCAATGGTTTGAGAATGTAGTGGAATGATTACATGTTTATCATGTGTAATTTTGGAATAAAGAGACATCTATGGATTGTTACACTGTTGTCTTTCCTTGTGTTTTGAAAAGTGTATGATTAATATTACCAGTATCCATGAAAGGTTATTCAGATATTTTTGGAATGTAGATGATATGCGCATAATGAAGGGATAAGGAGAAAATTAAATGTTTGATTGTATTCATGAGCTCATGATTGATATAAGGACTAAGTGATATCATGGTTTGAGTATATATAATTTTGAGGATTTTGGTATGTGGAAAGTGTTAACTTTTAACTGCACTCATGTTTTCACTAAGGTATTCAAGAGAATACACGATTAAGGACTTTGAATGTTTGGAATGTGACCAACAAGACATATCTTATGAAATGTGGGGATCAACGACAGTATTAAATCTCTGGTAATCGTTGTCACTATATTATGAGTGTGGACTGCAGTATTATGTATAAGCCTAAAGATTAGACTGGATTATGTTGGACATAAGTTAGTATTGTTTAAGGATAGAAGATTTTCGATATTATTGATGGGATGTTATAGTAACGTAGTTTTAGAAAAAGGACAACCTGCAGAACGGGCGACAGCCCATCGCTTCGGACAAGGCTATAGGAATCGAACCCACAACCGAAGTGCGACTGGCCTTTATCGCCTACCACTGACCTACAGGAAGTCCCTGTTTAGTAGAAACTAGTGTTATTATATTAAGCAGTATGATATATGAAGTATAAGTCCATTTTAGGAACCATATATGATTAATCTCACTATAGATCGACTTATGTATATAATTTTTGCTAACCTTTTGTTTGAGATGGATGAAATGACCCGTCATTCTATCACATGATCTGCTAACACTTCACGAATAACAAATTCAACTTCATTTATTTAAGAGATGAAGTGGAAATTGTTCAAGGCATGAACAATAGTGAGATTGTACCAAAATAAAGAAAGTATTTATTCTAATTCAAATTTTCAACTTTAGGGAAATGATCTTGAAAACCAAAAATGTTGTCCTAGTGATCTTATACCTGATGAATCAGATGGTACCTTAGATCGTCACAAATTTATGGATTTGTGATTACTGGCTTTTCCATAGCCATGTTCTCTACCACTCTCCATCAGAACATGATGGTTAGATTTCTCTTCCATATCCATATTTTCACCTATGTGGAAACCCATTGATTAGTTTATTTGGGTAATCGTTACATTTCATACTTTAGTTTTTAAAGCCAAGTTTTGGTATTCCCTTTTACGATGTGGGTTTCTATTAAAAAAAACTTTCAAATAGTAAATCATTTATAACCCCGACGAATTTCGAGGGCGAAATTCATTTTAAGGGGGGTAGAATGTAACAACCCGAGATTTTATGAAAAATATTATTTTTTATTTCACTAATGTCTTGTGTTGTACGCTACACCAAAAGGAGCTTGCACAACACGCATCCTTGACTTGCCTTGCATTACACGCAATCGCAACCTTCCTCGATAGCGTGTGTGGTACGTAATACTGAGTTTCACGAAACAATGATATGCTATTAAAATATTATTAAAACTAGCCGTTATGAATAGTAATAACCACTTTTTAAAATTCTGTAAATCATATTTTTCAAAATGAACTTCATTTTTGAATTCGGAGTATCGAATTTAGCCTAAGGTGAAATTTTGGTACTTTTCGGATAACTTTCATATTCTGATGAATAGTGAAAATTACTAATTTATAATTAAAAACAACTTTTTTTTAATCGAAATAATTAATAGTGATAAATTATTAATTTGAGTGGTTTTAAAGTATATTTAGAATATATTTTTACAATTTAATACAATGTTGGTCATTGGGTGTAATTTCACATTTAAACCAGACGTAATCAAATGTCAATCTTTTGATAGATATTGTTTCTTAAAAACACGCTATTTGTTTTAACAGCGGGATTTAATTATAAATTTAATTAATGCAATTTCTATGTTATGAATTTGGTAAAATAGACTTCATTTTTGAATTCGGAATATGAAATATATCTTAGGATGAAATTTTGGCATTGTTCTGAAAAAACATCAATTTTTGATGAATAGTGAAACTACTAAGTGGTAGGTTAAAAAACTGAATTTTGTATAAAACTTAATTTTACCGCTTCTGTGAATGGAATTTTGAAAATCCGAGAGACACGGTTAATATCAAGGACTAAAATGTGGTTCAATGAGATTAAAATAATTTTTTGGTGAATAGTAACTTTTTACTTTTTTTACCACGGTTAATAGTAAATAGGGTAACTAAGGGTAAATATGATATTACTATTACCCTAAAACGTGTCCTAATCCTATTGGACAAGTGTATTTCGACCAAAAACAAACTTAGGAATAAAATATGACCATTTAGGCCCACTTGGATTAGATTAGGGCATTTATTATTAATTTATTTAAAGAAGGGTTAAAAGAGTTAAAATCAAAGTTTATTTACTAAAACATTTTTAATATGGGGTTATACATAAGATAAATTCGATTGTAAATGTTCATTAGAAATCTAAAAAGATTTCCTACATGATGGTATTTTATTTGTAATTTTTATACATCAAATAATTTAATTTATTTATGACACAAAGATGATGCAGTAATTATCTTGTTAACGAAATATTGACATAATTGATGTTATAAACACCAAAATAAATGTAATTTGAGACTTTTTATGAATTCCACTAATTTTCTAGGATACTATGATATATTAATGTTGATTTAATCAACTTGGTTCGAAAAGTTAATTCTGTTATGACTTTCACAAAAATCATATATCAAATAGTGTCAAAATTGACACAAAATAGTTTTTAAATCAAATATTATATTATTAATTGTTATTTTATTCCTAAAAATCTAAGGTTCTGCCAAATGACTTAGATAAGGATATATATATTAATAATAAACAATTTGGGGTTCGTTTGGCATGTTATAGTAAGTGTATTAACCATATAGTGAAAGAAAACAAAAAGACACGGTAAATGTTAAATTATTTAACTTAGAGTTAAATCTAATTGATAAGGTTAAAATAATATCCTAAACTTGTCTAAATTCTATTGGTTGATAGGATTTCGACCCATCCCAACTTTAGCTTCGAAATAAGACCCTTTGGAACCATTATAAACCGATTTTGACTTTAATATAAAATAATATTTTGAGATATTCCTAAGGTGCCCCTCTCCTCCCCTATAAAAGGACACCTCCTCCCCCTCCTCCTCACACCAATTTGAGCACTCAAGCTCGGCCAACCCCTGCCAAAATCTCTTATACACTTCCCTAGCAACATCCTAGAGGTTCTGGTCTTCCTCAAAGAACAATTCTAGTGCCCTAAGAGGAGGTCTCAAAGAGGCACTTCAAAGAAGAGGTAATTACCGTTACCAATTCTTTCATCTTTATTTCTTCTTCCACTTCTTCTTCTTAGGTTGTTTCATTATGAAGTAATAACATCAGTATCACTCATATACTGATATTTTATTATAAGTATGAAACAACCCTATTTCACCATCTATCCATCCTACGGAAAAAGAAATCACCGCGCGTGCGTACGTACGGAATACCGTCTCCACGCCGTGGTGTAATCTATTTTCCACCACCACCTTACATGGATGGGTATAATGGTGTAAAGAATAACTATACATAGTTATTACAACATCATATTGATTCTGATATATTGTATAATCCACTCCAATTCAATTCAATATTTATAGAAATGATATCATCGCTCGTGCGTACGTACGGACTACCGTCTCCACGACGCGATGAGATTCATTCTCCATGTTAACCATTTAAGAATGATTATAAAGTATATATAAGAAATAATAATGAAATATATGACATTATAAAGCTACTGGATTTATGTATATATATATATGTATGTCATCTACTTACTTCCATTCAAGACAATAAGGAAAGGAAAACAGCGTTCATGCGTACGTACGGACTACCGTCTCCATGAACGGTGTTTTTCATTTCATTTATCTATCTATTATATATATATATATATGCAGAATAAATATGATATATAAATCATATTTTATATTCTGGAAGTAAGTAAATCATGATATAAGTAATAATAATGTCAAGAACAACAAGTCAAAACACCTACGATAAATGAAACGATTTTACCCAAAACGCTTCTTTAACATGGAATTTACAAAAGAACGGGTAATATAATGTTATAAGTGAACCATATATGATATCATAACAATGAATATGATTCTGTAATAAGTCAATAACATGATTTAAATCATTATATAGGAGGTTCAGACACTTACAAATCAAGTCGGACCTAAGGTAAGGGAAATATCACAATCTCATTTTTATCCGAGATTGTTTATTCGTAAGTATTTACTGGGGTGTATTTTATCATCCACATCCATGTTTCATCAATATGTAATATTATTTCCATCCACCTACAATTGTTTAAATCCATTTTTACCCTTCGGTGAGTTTTTAGTAAAATGTATGAAAGGAATCTTTTGTCGTTTTTCGTACGAGGTACTTTTTGACTTTTCCGAAAAAAGTACGAAGAATGTTTTTTTTAACTTATACGGCATGAATGGATTTTTAAAACATTATTTCCAAGAATCATCCTTTATAAGTTTTCAAGTTTATTTTTAATCAACTTCTTTATTTTATAATTGTATGACATGTTAAGAAAGGAAAAGTGTTTTTGAAGTAGAAAGGATATTTTCCTCAAGAATGAAGTTCAAGTATTTTATCGAAATTATTTTCCATCTAAGATAATAAAATGGTTCTGTTTTTATCCCTATTATTACATGGATTTGATTATGTTGTGATGGAAATATTTTTATGAATTCCTTTATCTTATATGAATCGTTTTATGATGTCATGTTGTTTAAGAATCCCATTTTTATTACATGGGTTATGTTATGATGTATGTTTTATGATTATGTGGCACACATAAGAAAGGATTCATTATAAGATCGGTGGGACCTATATCTCCCTCCAATGCATTGGGTAAAGATTTTATATCTAATGAGATAGACATGGCTGGAACAGAAGGTTATTTTGATTCAGTGATACAGGACTGAAACGAGGAGTGAACTCGGTTCAGAAAGGGACTTTGTCCACTAAGATAGTCTTGGCAATAAGTCATGACTAACAAGAAATGATTTTCCATGATTATGTGTGCATGCCACAAAGTTTCAAGTTTCATGTTATGATTATGGAGATCTCATTTTCACTTCTATGATTTATTAAGATTTTATGATCTCTTTTGCAGGTTATGATTTTCAAAAAGATATGATATGATTTCCTTTATTGCCCTTGCTGAGCATTTGAGCTCACCCTTTTATGTTTTCTTTTCCCCAGGATATAAAGAAAGGTTTTAGGAAAAAAAGGGATGACCTTTATGGGAGATATTGAAGAACTTTCACCACGATTATAAGATTACGTTCCGAGTTTCCAAAGACACTAAACTATTACGATCCTTTAGTGTGTGTTTTTGTTATGTACTAAGTATTCCGCAAAAGTAATGTAATGTAAATGTACGTCAGGCTTCGGGTCTCTACAAAGATCCCATAGAATATCCCTGTAGGTCAGTCATAATATACTTCTTCGCATCCTGGGAAAAATAAAACATATAATGTGATGAGCTCAGATGCTCAGTAAGGATAAAAATATAACATAAGATTTCATAAATAACAATAAACATTTAAGGCAATGTATAAAACTAAAAAAAAGCCTTTTCAACATAACATCATCATAACCTAGAAAATAAAAATCAAAATAATTCCATTTACTTACTCACATGGATATTCTACTAGTCGAATAATCTCATGCAATATCAATAGCCACATTCATAATGATGGAATGCATAATGCTAGACTTTCATAACCACATAGTCAAGTCCTTGTGCCAAGACTGAAAATAATATTTTGTCAAGGCCTTGTGCCAAGATATTAGTTTGCCTTATGAGACCTACCGATGCATTTAGGAGCTATAGCATGCTCCACCCATCACATACTAAGTCCAATTCTTTCCTCATATGAAAAGATTTAAACATATCATAAATATTCGTATTAAAACTAGCATAAGAATTGTCAATACTATATCCATAAACCATGAATGGTGTAAAAATAACACATCCATAGTAAAACATATCAAATAACCTTCAATACAATATGTAAGTTTTGTATCATAATAAATAAAATTCAAATAAGATTAAAATCTATCAAAGTATGTTGACATAGATGAAATCAAAACCTTTTTTAGAGAAATATCTATTTGTATTTTGAAATCATTTAAGAGTCACATAATTTATAAAGAAAACATTTATTTTGAAAATATTATTATAATCTTGTAAGGGAAGCTTCGACGATGTTATAATGGTGGAAAATCGCCGCACCCGCCGTATAAGTTAAAAAAAGACATTCTTACATTAATTTTGTCGAAAAGGTTATAAAGGACCTTGTTTGGAAAACGACGAAAATATTACTATATAAATGTCTTATAAAAGACAAAAAAGGTATAAATGACTTTAAACCATAGTATTGTAAATATTTAGAATGTTTTGAAATACATTTTTAAGAAACATGGATGTGGATGATAAAGAGGTCTTAGTATATAATTACGTATAAACAAAGTTAGATAATGAAGAGATTGTAGAATTAAACCTTACCTTGTACTTTTTCATGGTCGAGGGTAGGTTAACCTCTTGTATAATGGTGAAATAATTTTTATTAAATTATACAATAATAATATACCTTAATATGATATCATATATGTTCTTTTAACATTCCTTTGTTAATAATATCTTAGTATTATCATCGTTTCCTGTGTTAATAGATTCGTTTTGGTTAATATTCTTTGTCATGTGAGTCATATTTTTTATGGATGTGATGTATTTTATTCATATCCAGAATTATATGAAGTCTTTAAACATTATTTTTAATCATAAAATGAAAATTATTCTTGAATGGATACAATGGGGAATGAATCTCCTCTCGTTCGTGGAGACGGTAATCCGTACGTATGGACGAGCGACAGTATCATTCTTTTGATATTAAATTAACATATAATTGGATGGTATATCATATATACAAAATAATTATCATGTTATATTTATTATTTACATCAATTACACATCATTATTATACCCATCCAAATAATAATGTATTTAATAACAATTACACCATGACATGAAGACGGTGAGCCGTACGTACACACGTATGGTGACATGTCATTCAAAGGATGGATGGAATAATGAAAATGGTAGTACTTTATTTAGAATAACATCAAATTATATATATTATACTGGATTTATTATTTTATAATGGAAAAAACAATGAAATAGGAAGTGGAAGAAGAAAGGAACATGAAAGAGGTGATGAAATATTTACTTCTTCATCGGGTTCTTTATTTTGATTTGATCAAAAGGGCACCTTATGTTGGATTTCTGTCTAATGTAAGGCCTATTGAATGAATGGAGGATAGTTTAGAGGGTATTTGGGTAGATTTTGGCCGAACCAAAAGTCTTTTAAGGTGTGAATTAGAGATAAGCGGGGGTGCCCTTTTATAAGTGGGGTGAGGGGCACCTTAGGAAAATCTTGAAATATTATTTTATAATAAAACAATTTTTGGTTTCTAATGGATCAAAAATAGATTATTTAGAGGATACGATGGGTATGGGTTGAAAACCACTCAACCAATAGGTTTTAGACATGTTTGGGGCACTATAGTATCCTTATATATTAGATTTAACTTTTAGTTAAATAGTTTTACATTTACCATGTCTCTTTGTATTTTTATATTATATGGTCAATAAACATAAAATATACTTCCTAGAGAACCCCAAGTGGTTAATTAATGATAAAAATATAATTATATAAGTCTTTTCACTGATCCTTAGATTTTTATGAATAGAATATCAATTAATAATATAATATTTGTTTTAAAAACTCTTTTATGTCAATTTTGACACTATTTGGTATTTTGTTTTTGCTAAATTCACCCCAGAATTATTACATTGAAAAAAAATTATCTAACTGACCCTAATATGTCATATTAAACTAGAAAATTAGAGTAATTCATAAAAATTCTGAAATTACATTTATTTGGATATTTGTAATATCAATTATTTTAATATTTCATTAATTAGGTAATTACTACATCATAATTGTGTTATAAATAAATTAAATTATTTAATTTATAAAAAGAATAAATAAACCAAAATTGTGTAGGAAACTGTTTTATATTTCTAATGAATATTTATAGTAGAATTTATCTTATGTGTAACTCTATATTGAAAATTCTTTAGTTATTAAACCTTGATTTTAACTCTTTTAACTCTTCTTTAAATAAAATAATAATAAGTGTCCTAATTTAATCCATGTTGATCTAAAGGATTATATTTTATTCTTAAGGTTGTTTTTGGTCTAATTAAACTTATTTAATAGATTTATGACATGTGTTAGGGTAATACTAATATCAGTTTTACCCTTAATTACACTATTTACTTTTAATCGTGTTAAATAAAAGTAAAAAGTTACGATTCACCAAAAATTATTTTAATCTCATTGAACCACATTATACATACTAATATCAAACGTGTATCTTCGATTTTTTAAATTCCACTCATAGAAGTGGTAAAATTATGTTTTATGTGAATTTGGAATTCTCATAGGAGGTGGGTAAAAGACGGTGCAAAGTTCAATAAAATTTTTATATATCTAAAATTATTATAAACTGACTCCAATAAATTACGTTGAACCTATATAGGTATTATGTATCTTTTTTGACCTAAAATAAATTTAAATAAAATAAATAATTATTTAAATAAAAATTTGGTTTTGAACTATAACTTAGTGTTTTTCACTATTAATCAAAAATTGAATGTTTCTAGAAAAATACAAAAAATTCACCCTAAGCTAATTTCGATATTCCGAATCCAAAAATGAAGTCCATTTTGAATGATAAAATTTATAAAATTTTAAAAAGTGGTTATTACTATTCATAATGTCTAGTTTGAGTGTTTGTGGTGTGTTAGAACTCGAAATTGCGCACAACACACGCTAGTGTATTATTCAAAGAGAAGCATACCGTGGAAGCTTGGGGTGTTACATTCTCATTGTTCGAAGGCTACACAAATAATGATGTAGAATACTAATCCCTCATCGGTAGGTTGGAACTAGAAGTATAGCTACACATAGCCTACCTGAATATCAAGGGGGATTTATAATTAGTGATAAAGTATATCAATGGTGAATATTCCATTAAAAAGTAGGAACTAGACCCATCACATGCTTATTAGGAGATTGATGAGAGAATTCCATTTTGATCCCACATTAAATCATGTTCCCTGAACAAATAATTATTGTTCCAACATAGTGGCTAATGTATCCACCATCTTGACCAACCCTTATCAATAGAAAAAAATCTTATATTCCACATATCAAAGAATGGACTCATCAATCATCAACTGTGACATGTAAGAAATAAATTAGTTAAACACAAACCAAGAGAGTGATGAACCAATGACCACTCCTGGATGGATGGAACCCATACTTAGTTATCTTCATAATGGTATTCTACCAATAGATCATGCTAGAAGGGAACAAATTCAGTTAGTAGTAGCATAATTAACTATGTAGGATGGTTCAAATAATAAAAAATTCATCTAACAATGTTGTTGTGATGCAATTCTTCTCTAGTGAAGAGCATAAGGCAAAATTTCCTCAATCATGGAATAAGTCCATGAAGGCTCTTGTAGTTCCCTTAAATTTCGAACCATTCTCTACCACTAAATCATGATGTTTGTACACTAATAGAAAGCCATGATAGAAGACTACATGGGATTAACTCGGAAATTTCATGCATTACAGATTCAGGAAATCTTCATCCCTCAAACCTCAAAATTCTTACATACAAGAAAAATAGAAGAGGATATTTTTCATTTAGAGGATGGATATTGTGGGGCCATATCCCCCACCCATTGTTAATCACTTCAAATACATCCTTATAGGTACTAAATTCTTTTCCAAATGGGATGAGGCAATACCCTTCAAGGAAGTTGGGATGACAAATATCATCAACTCCATGGAGTCCAATATCATAACCAGGTTCAAAGCCCCTCACATAATATTGACGGACAAAAAACCCTTTTTTTCATGGATTTACAAAATATATACCAAGGGTACAATATTGAGTCCAATAACTCATCTCGCTGTTATACAGTGGAAAATTGAGAGATAGAGGCCCCGAATGAGACTCTATAAAAAATACTCTAGATGATAGTGAAAAAGGATAAGATGTCTTGGATGAGTAAACTCCCCCATGAATTATGGGTCTATCATACCACCATGTGTACCACCACACAGGAAACACCATACTCATTGGTGTATGGGACTGAGTTTGTATTACCCATATAAGTCCAGCTACCTTCACTCCGAATAGCCATTTGCGGGAAGCAATCTGATAATGAGCAGTCGTCAAAGCGGTTGGAAGAATTGGAACAACCAGATGAGAAACTATTGTGCACATTTCACAACCTGGAGGTCCAACATAATCATATGGCATGGGATTTTAATAAAATGTTTCACCTTCCTTCATTCCTCCTAGGATAACTGGTGTTGGCTCTCAGAACCCCAATTAGAACCCAAGTGGTAAGTACCGTGTGTAATACATAAGGTTTATCATAATGGACCCTATTCGATGGAAACCATGGATGGGGATCATGTCACACCGCCCACAAATGTGATATTTATCAAGAAATACTTTTCATAAGAAGTCATTAGAAAGGGAATCTATATCAGAGTAAGCCCTATAAATGATCCTGACCACATGATGATAAATTGTACAGAGACTCTCTTGACCACATGGAATTAAAATTTATGAAAATCATCATGGACGCATGATGTTAAACTACATGTTTTCTTAATAACAATGTATTCCTTGATTCTGGATCTCACATGAAACATAGTGACACCCGAGTCTGTATTCTTGGTCCCAGTCATAGGATTACATTATTTTCACATTGGGTGATCCAATTTCCTTACCACATGACGTTAAGCTTCATGGATATCTTAAAATATTTATTAATTTATTCATAATATCAATGTGATACATCAGGATGAATTGATTCTATATCTTGGACTAGCCACCACATCATACAAATTCCCCTCTCATTATCCTAATTGCCTCTCCATGGGACCCTTGTTTTTCACTGTTTCTCACAACGAGTATAGCTCTTGTGGGATTAGGACTTTCAGTAGGTGGTTTCCCATATGAAAAGGCATATCAACTTTAATGGGATTATCTTGGACCTGAATACATGACCATAAAAGGCATAATGTCAGTCCTCACCAAAAGATGATAAACTGTACATCTTTTCAGAACTTCATGTGGTTTGATTCTCATTCTCATGAGATACATATATATTCTTGACAGAAATTAATTGTGTTGAGGCTGAAATATCACCAAGTCATCATTATTTCCAATGAGATACATATATATTATCATTCTCATGAGATACATATATATTCTATTGTGCTAAGCCTAACTTAACACCAAGTCATCGCCTTTTCGTATCGTGAGTCGAACCCACACAACAACTTCTTCTGCCGGAGGAGACGACCAACCCCCATTTTAAAAAACGAAACAAAATAAAAATGAAGAAAAAGTGTATAAAAAGGAAAAAAGAAAAAGTAAAAATATATATATATATATATATCTGTGTGTGTGTGTGTATATGTATATGTATATGTATATGTATATGTATATGTATATGTATATGTATATGTATATGTACATGTATATGTATATGTATATGTATATGTATATGTATATGTATATGTATATGTATATGTATATGTATATGTATATGAATATTTATATGTATATGTATATGTATATGTATATGTTTATATATAATAATATAAAATTTAAAAAAGAAAAAGAAAAAGAAAATATATATATTCTTAACATAAATTAATTTTTGTGTTCTGTGTTCTAATTAAAGTGACATCTAGGCCTAAGACAAACATTAAAGTCTGAATTCGGTCGCAGCCCAATTTTGAAAACTGTTTCAAGTCTAGATGAATAAACAATTGATAGAAAGTACATCGCATTCTAGTGACATTGGGAAGAATTTTTTTTAAATATATCCACAATGTAGAGGAGCATATCTACTCTGAAGTTTCTACAATTCATGTGTGTGTGATCATGGGATGAAGAAAATCCCAACTGTATGGATCTTGACCTTCGAATCTACTCTTCCATGACACATGGATCCCATCCAAATCGGAAAAAAATTCTCACTGATAATTTTATTATTACTTTCATATTATCGGTTTAAGTTTTTTATTCTTTTAATTTTAATTTAATTTATTTTTATTTTTTTAACCCTAATCGGGTTACTTCATGTAGTGTATCACCCTACACCGTTCAAGCTGCCACTCACTTCCCCCTCGCATCGACCTACGCCCGACCCCCCTGCGAGCGTTGGCCAGCCTCCTCTCAACACTCCACCATGCTCCAACGGCCCGACCCCGCTGCTCCAACCTACATCATCGTTGCATTCCCTCTCCCCCTCGAGCCGAACAGTTCCAGCCTCCCTCCCCCAGCCGTCTAACCCCCCTACACACACCCTGCTCCACATGGAACTGGCCAAACGGAACCCCAACCTACACCCTATTCTGGCGCAGCCTGAACCCCCTTCATAGCGTCTCCTCCCCGCTCTGATGTGACCACGATTCGACTCGCGATTCTCCCTATTCTTCTCGATCCGACCTACAACAGTCTCCCTCCTCTGACGGCCAGACCCCCTTACGCACACCCTGCCCAATACATGACCTTCCAACCCAAACCCCTTCCTGTACCCAATTTCGGTGCAGTCCAAACCCCCATGCGCAGTGCCTCTACCCTACTCTGGTGTGCCCATGATTTCCCTCACCAGAAGCCCTCCCCTCTTTCAGTCCATTTATATGTTTTTTATTTTTGTAATTTTTCATCAAATTAACCAAACCCTAATGCCTTGGTTTGTAATTATCACATTTTTATCTTTGTATAAGGTGTGTGTTTGGTCCATGGGGAATTTTTCTCCCTTATGTTAAATTTTTTATCCATCATTACATTATTAAGGTAGGTATTTCCAACATTTTCCTTTATAGTAAACCCCATGAGAATATGTAGATTTTAAATTAATTTATAAATGTAATTCACATACTCTAATATATCAAAAACATAGTGTGATTGGTAGTTTTGTGTTGTTATAATTTATTAAAATTTTATTTTAAAATTGATATGTGTGAATTTCCTAGGATTAAGGAACCTAGAGTGTTTATATTGAAATTCCATTATTATATTAAAGAGAAATTTAGTTTTTCTATGATATTTTTTATCTTGTTATGTTGTGATGAAAATAGTTTATTTTTTAACATAGTTTGGTGTGTTTGATTTGGTAATTTTATGGGTTTATGGTCATATAGAAATGTTTTAAAAAGGGTTTTTATGGTTTCGGTGGGGTTGTTCCATGTTTTATAAATGACATGGATGGTTGGATATTGGTTCAAAGTAATTGATGATTTTGGGAATGTGGGTTGGTATGTATGTGTTGGTGATGTTGTGGCATATTTAAAGGGTTAAAATGTATTTTAAGGGGGTTATCATTTTGAAGAGGAAGTTTTTGTTCTTTTAGTAACACATGTGATTGGATTTAGTTTCAAATCATTTGTTAACTTTGAGAAAATCATTCTCAAGTTTCTTCTTGAATTTGGTTTTCCTTTGGATGTTGGCACATCCATGGGTCCACTAGGTGCACACATGGATGTTCTCTCAAATGAATATGGCACTTGGTAAATGGTGTTATATTTAAACTTTGGATTCGTAAATAGTTTTTTACTTACAAATAATGTTTTTTCCATTGTGTGATTTCTAAAGAAGTTTTTAAATGTGATTTTTGTAAAGTATTTCTTCAAGTGTTTTGGAAAAAATGGGTTTAAATGTGTTCTTTACAGCTTGGATATTTGAATTTCAAAAATGTTTTATTTTTATTTTAAAAAAGGTAAAGGACGTTTGGATTTGTAAATGTAAAAGTGGTGTTTATGTGATATTTTTTTTTGCAATGTTGTTTTGTAATTTTCAAGTTGAATCCCCATTTGGAACATCCAATTAAAATATGGGTTCTGTATAAATCATAAGAATGTAATGTAGTTTGGAATATGTGTGTTTCTGCTTGGTAACCAAAAATGTTTAATGAGATGTTTTGAACATTTATATGGTATAATGGACCGGTTGGAACCTTGTTTGTTGAAATTGATATGTATGTTTATGGTTAACCTTTAAACGTGTTATTTACCTTAGGGGTTATCAAATATTGGTTTCCGTGTTTGGGGTTGGCAAGTTCGGTGGTGGCAGGTAAAGTGAGTCATGTTTGAGAGGACCTCCTAATTACACAGTATTACTACTAAAAATGGGTTCATGGGTGTGTTTTAGATGATCAAGTGATAGGTGATTGGTATCCCCGATTAGATGGGTTAGTACCCCTTGGTGTTGTAGACCGGCCCGGAGGGACGTTCCACTAGTTTTGGCAGGTTAGGGTATCTAGTTGGTTATTGATATAAGGGATTCACCATATACTGACAGGTCATTCCGAAATGAGTATATACAGGGGTCTTCTAGGTATATTTAGGACATCCCATGGTTATTATCTATGCTTCGTGGTTGCATTCCTTATTTTTTTGTTGGTAATTTAATGCAATTAGTTATCTTTTCACCCTTTCATTTTATTTTCAGCACATCCCTACTATACTTTGGTTTGGGATTTACTTATAAAATGGTAGTTTGTTTTCAAAATGGAAGGTTGCATGTGTTGGTTTTCAAAAAGGGAAAGCTTTTTTTTATTAAAGTTGATGGAAACTTATTTTTATTAATGAGTTTCAAACTGGTGTTAATGGACTATGTTGGGAATGAAAAACACATGGAATCTATGGAAATTTCTTACTGATAATTTCAGAGCTCACCCATACTTTATATTTCCTGTTTTAGGTTATGTTAATGCTGGATCTCTCTCAGAGTGAACTTGGTTCTGAGATGGGTGGTGACCTAGAAGGTCACATGGAGGTATGTCTAGTTTATTTTCCTTATACAACTAGTTTTTTTTATATAGTCCTAATTATTTTTTTTCCTTAAGTCATTCCCACATGTATGTTTTGCTGCCCGACACTATTTTTCAGATTATGGGTATCAAGAACACCCCTCGGTCCACGCCGTAAATTGAATCAGGTGACTGGTTCAGGATTGACCTGGTAAAGTTTGTGACATAGTCAAGACCGATGAAGAGAGAGTTTCTCATTTGATAACTATGTGTTCTTGGATTATCATTTTCAAAAAATATTTAGCGACACCTGGAATTTCACCCTTGGGACCAAATGCAACTTTCCATCTATTCACGTTGGTTCTTATGTCCTTACCGCATGACAACAAACTACCAAAACACATGTCCTTACAAAATGACGTTAAACATCAATGCAAGCATCCTTAAGGTATGATGATAAACTGCATTAAATTAATTCCTTAATGAATGATGTAAAACTGCAATGAAAACATCTTTATCTCTTGACATTAAAACTTAAAAATGAATACGTCCTTATCACATGATGATAAAATACACAAAATCACGTCATTAACACATTAAGTTAAACTATAAGGAAAACACCATTAACGTATGATCATAAACTATACGAAATTATGTCCTTATCACATGTCATTAAACTAAATTTAAATGTCTTAGTAACAAGAAATTAAAACCACAAAACAAATATGTCCATTTCACATGATGATAAAAAGAATGAGAATTTGTCCTTACCACATGATGTTAAATTTTAGGGAAAATTTCATGGTCACATGACATTAAAACTTCATAAAAAACTTCCCCATGATATGGTGATAAACTATGCAGACCATCTCCCATTTTTCTAAAATTATCAAAGGACCACAATAGACTTACCTTGGTGAACTAGTGTATGAATTACATCAATTATCTTTCAAAATCACTTGAATCCATATGCCATAGTTCATGTATTATATACCTCAAGTTACTGAAAGCCTTTCATTTGCCTTGAAAATGAAAAAATAGATCTCTTGGTGGCACATGATATGGCTGTAGATTGTCTTTAGACCCACTAACTAAGGAAATATTTGTCCAATATAAAGGGACTCCTGATTATCATGAGCCCCTACATCACCGAGGTAGAACCGAACATCTCAGGGTGTTACAAGACATTGCATGTATGATTTCCCCATATAATTTATCATGATATTGGGGACTCAAGTAGTGATTTACAACATTTCTACCACACACTCAGGAGGATGTTGGAGTACTCTTGACCATGGGTATCCTAGTTAGGATCTTGTGTAATGTCTCCCATATTAGGTCCACGTCAATCCTGACCTTAAACTACATATGTTTTAGTCAATGATATATGAACATAAAATCTATCCTATAATGGTCCAAATTACAAGACCTTAAACTAAAAATGAAAGAGATAGAAAACTTGCAAGGTTGATAACCTACAAAGAGAATATTGAAAAAAAGTCAAATATCTGCTCATGAAGATCTTCATATCTAGAGTTTAGGAAAACATTAGGGCACCAATAAATGGAATAAATCACATTGGGTCCATTGTATAGCCCTACGAAAAGCAAAGGTATGATTTTTGGGCCTCCAGGTCCAAGGAAAACTTGGAGACATGATTTTTCACATCTCATTACTATGAGAATACATTCTCTAGGTAGTGAAAAAACCTTTAGGGAAGTCGAACTCATCTAGGATCTTAAACTTTCCACAGATAACACTTCATGATTTGGGTGCCTCAAATCACTATAACCCATTAATAGAGCATGGAAAAGATATCTGGATTCAATAATCCCTTTTCATGAATATGAAAACCTGAACAAGGATCCTACGTATTAACCTATTTCTATCACCCAAATGTTTCTCTCTGTAAAAAGGACATTCCAATTATTGTGATCCCTGAAATCATCGCGACAACACTCACAACCTCAGTGTGTGTGAACTATTCCAAAAATGGTTGTCCCATATCATCCTCCCGATCAAAGAACTCTCGACCAGGACTTACAGTCTCCATAGTAGACTATTATATCAGATAATACATCATTGACATTGCATTAACATGTTTTGAACCCTTTTACATGGTCGGGATGCGATAATTTATTCCCAAAACTTTTATGGCCTACACCTAGTGATTTGAAACCATGGGGTATAAAGATCAAGGATTCATAATGTAAGAATTGTATTTACCTAGGCTGCCAGATCTCTTCATGGATATCTTTCCTTCCATAGCCAACTTCATTATGAATACATTTGCGTCTTTACTAATATTTCATTACCCTTGTAAAGAAGTAGATATAAGTTTTTCTTGTCCATCCTATCGATGCATAATGTATTTATCCCACCAACTTAATAAATCTCCTCCTTACAAGATACGAGCTTCTAATATTTTAAACACCTAGAAATTCCAAGGTAGAAATAAACATCTTAAATTGTTACAGGATACACCCATGATGTCTACCCTATCCCATATTCACATACTCAAGATTTTGGATTCTGATTTATATCAACCACACTCCAACAATCCAGTAAGGCCTAGTATCCCTAGTAGATCACCCTTATCCATATTACCTTATATAAATCTTCTATATACCTTGGAAAAGAGTACATATCAACTTTTCTGGGCCATTCTATCAATACATAAGGGATTTAACCTTCTAACTAAAGGAATATCCTTATTGCATGAAAGTAACTCTGATCCTCATGGGTCTTAGTAGCACAAAAAAAGAACTCATCAACCCATTGTATTTTGATTCATCACTAGTCTGTAATCCCCATATTCCAAAAAGCAATGAGCTAGAAGACCCTAAACTAATGTGATAAAAGGTCCAAGAAAAAAAACTTAAAATAAATTAATAAAAGGTCTGAGATAGAAGAAGCTAAACTAAAGCAATATAAATTATGAGCTAAAAGACCCTAAAGTGAAGTGATTGAAGGATTGAGCTAGAAGTCCCTACACTAATGTAATAGAAGGTCCGATCTAAAATACCCTAAACAAAATCACATAACAATTATTTAGAATATGAAAGATTTTGAGTCCCACTACATCATCTTAACACAATAGATATTCTTTAGCCAAAAGATCATCACTTTAGGTGAAAATATAAACCACTCACTCTTCAGGAAATATCTCATGCTCAAAATCTTCTTCATAGAATTATGTTATTTCAAGATAGATGTAACATACTATCAAAAAATAATCCTATGATGTTGGGAATTCACAACTATCACTTATATGATATTTTTTAAAATTTAAACACCTGATTCTCAGAATTAATGATCATTTAGAAATAAAGAAATCGATGGGTGTTGGGGGAGATTTCAAAAAATTTCTAGTAATGAGATATCATCTTCATCATGACAATAAGAAAATTAAATAATATTATAGGGGATTCTGAAAACCAATTAATTCACAATATAAATATATGAGAGGAATCTCAAAATTTTAGAGTCTCTCTGTGGCCTCATGAAAAATGGAGTCAAGTAAAAAAGTCAAGTCATGATGAAAGTTGGTTAGATACGTTAGAAAGAAAAGTTAATGTCTGGAGAGAGCCCTCAATTGAGCATTTGAGTGCCTCTCTCCTTGCTTCTTCTGCTTCTACCCCATGATAGAGATCCTCAAATAGGGTTGTTAACTATTCAACACTCCTGGGAGGAGTGTCCAATGAGGATGATGATGTTGAAAGTGTAACCCAGTAGACCAAACATCACTTGAAGCACTTATTCATGACACCAGAAAAGACTCTAGTGGGTATTTAATTCTCACAGAACTGAGACCTTATTCCCACATATTTCAGTCCTGAGGAGGGGGGGGGGGGCGATTTTTTGACACCCCCCAAATAAGTATTATAAAATTGATAAGGAAAAAAACACATGAATATGGTTATTATTTCCACTTCAAGAGAAAAGGAATAGGAAGATGGTTGATACCTATGGATCATGATAACCCTTATGAGACATGCGATCGCGTGACCTTATAATGGTCACATGAATTCTCCATGCGTAGCACATAACATGCAGAGATCCCAAAGAGCCGCATTTTCAACGAGTCCCTATGATTTTTCAAGGGAACTTCAGACAACTAGTAAGCATTCAGGTGGAAGATAGATGAGTTCCCCTTGGACATGTGGGTTGCTGGAAACATGCACTTGTAAATACAACATGAAAATCCTTTTAAAACTAAAGGAAGGATGCCCAAATTGTGGCAGACCCTAGTGGTCAAAATGTTCACGTTACTTATCATCGATCAGAAGGGTAATTATTCATGACAACATCTATGAAAATTTACAATACCTCCATGTATTTGGTAAATATAATAAAATATATAAAAAGGGAGGGGGGGGGGAATTACACATGGTCACTTAAAGTTGTGCATCACACCCTTAGATATCTGTAAGATTCCACTGGTCTATGGTGTTGTGTCTGCATTATCTCAAGGAGTCCCTCTGGGTTGTCAGTCTCATCACATGGAAATCCTTGGATATGTATGGGAAACCATACAGTTCCCTTTGTCAATAAAGGGAAAACAAAAATAATTTTCCACAAAATGCCCCTGCACCCCTATATGACCCATATTGGTCATGTGATGCATCACTAAAAAATAGAGTAATTTTCCTTGATATTACTCATGCATTCTCACATGATTCCCATCCATTGTTATGTATAACAAACAGAATAAAATAGAGAGGAGGTAGAAAGACCTCACAATCATAAAACAATCACGACCTCTTGAGTAAGTCCACTATTTGGTCCCATTGGACCACCCAAGTGAACCATCTATGTATCATGGAAACCCCTGGACAAGTGATAGAGTATCTTAAAGATGCTCTTCAACAGGAAATGAGATCTCATGAAGACCGATAGACGTGTTATTATTACCATAATAAAGATATTTGATGCATCCACATGATAAAAAAATTCCCCTTTAACTGGAAATAAACCAATAATGGATGCATTGATTGAGGAACTCACATTCACTAAAAATCAGGTGAAACCCTCCGAGCAGTCCATAATAGAGACTCGTGAGGTCATGTGGAAGTATAGGGATTCATAGACTCAATCTTGGATTCACGCTTGATACACCGCAAAAATTGGAGAAATATTTGGGTGGTGATGCATATTAATTTCATCCCCCCAACATGTTAAAAGGGTCGGACACTGGACTATTCAACTCTCAGCCTCGAGAATCTCAAGAGAAAGGGTTTGAGTGGAATTTTCAGATTGGATGATCTATCGACTGATAAGTCTTTCATCAGTTAATATACCGGTGAACAAATAGAGCAATCATGCACCACATATATGTTACTTCATGTGATCATTCATAGATCACGTGAGGGACTTCAATAAAGGTGTAAGAAGAGCATACCACCTGTCACTTAGATCACTCAAGACATAAGTCAAACTGATATTGATCAAGCCTAATAAATTCGCAATAAAAGGGCTAGAACTATGATTAAAAGTGAAATAATTAATTGAAATACATGATTGTTGGACCTCATTCACTTTGTAGTCATCCAAATTCATGCAATGATACCAGGGAACAATAAATAGATCTCACGACGCTCCTTCAACATGCTATTTTGGACCTGAAAAATCCATCAGGTATGCCAAATCAAGTTATATGGACCAATTGGGCACACCACTTTGGTCTCAAAAAACCATATGGACATATCACCTGAACTATGTGTTGTCCTTCAGATACATCACCTGACTCGTATAACGATGCCTTCTCATGTCAGTGTAGTCTCACAGTTTTACCAGGGTATGAAAACTAAACCCTCACGATACCCTCTCGACAAGTCAGCCAAAACCCACAATGTGCTCTGAACATGATGGCCATGTCTTGTGATGAAATCTATGTATTTTAGCTAAGACACATAAAAACTCTAAAGTTATTCCCTACTGACTCTTTCGACACCTCTCATATGTGTTGAACCAACTGTTGCAGATGACACCAGGGCATGTCAGCTGGATCATGTGACGCCTCATAGGAAATCATGCCATGTAAAGCAATAGATCTTAGGAAAAACCATCAAGATCTTACTATGTCATTTGGATATGTCAAATGGGTTATGTGACACCCTCCACACATGTAGGTCGGATCTTATGAGTACCCTATGTGTGTAACCCCAATATAAAGGTAACTACGGGGACTGTGATTCCATCTATATTCATGATACATAGGCCACATCTACAATATTTTGATCTCTATATTGACCATTTAGGTAAATCATATAATTTAAGACCCTTATTCAATGTAATGGAATTGATTAATCGCTATCCCTTGTTTCTCACAATGGGCGTGGATCATGTTATCTTAGGGAGTTGCAATGATCATGACATCTGCACCGTAAACCTCCACAATGGTACGAGTACTAGGAGTGTAATCCCTATTATAGAGGGAACTATGAAAACACCGATTATGGCCATATTCAGGATACATAGGATAACTCTCCATAGGTTCAGCCTTCATATTGAGCATCTAGGGGAATCCCAACATTTAAGTACCTTATTTAACAAAATGGAATTGGTTACTTGTTATCCCTTTTTTGTCACAACGAGCATGGGTCACATGAGTTTAGGGAGTTGCAATGATCTTGACCTGTACACTTTAAACCTACACAATGGTACGAGAAGCCTCAGTTTGTAATCCCCCATTTCAATTGAAGTGCGTTGAATCTGATTCTGTCCACAACCAGGATACAAATGACATCTCCCTAAGACCCGAGTCCCATGATAAATCATCTTGGGGAAGTCACAACACATAAGTACCACATCATGATAAATGAAGTGATCATTTTATATCTCTTTATTTCTCACATTGAACATGGTTCAAGTGAGCATTATGAGTTTAAATAATAATATCATTTGCACCATGGGTCTCCAAAATGACAGGGATAACCTCAATATATAATCACTAACCAAATGAACTAGGAAAACTATGACTATCGATATACTCGGAAAATATAGGAAATCCCTCCTGGATTTAGGATTTAATATTCTACATCCCAGAGCACCCATTTTAGTCCTTTTCATATAGAGTTAAACTATATAGGTCGAATGAACTATGTGGGTTTTTATTCCTGCAATAACAGTGATATGCAGACTACCTCCTAATGGCTCAATCCTCTCACCATAATATTAACGTTCTAATTAAATGGTATAAAATTCTGATGTATTTGGTTATACTGATTAAACACATAAGCATCAACCTATTACCAAAAAATGATGGTGAACCTTAGATACATACAAATATATCCAATGAAGAGACTGTAGTCTATCGCACATGAAAGAGAATTCAACTATAGTTATTTTTTAGAATAATAAGCCTCGTATCGGGGTTAGGTATATATTTAAGAACATATCTTAAATCTATAAGAGAGTCCTGGAGTAGGATACAATTCCAACCAAAAGGTTATGATGAGCCTGACCTCCCATCCTCTTAAACAATGTGCATCCCCAAGAGTCATTGGGACAGAAAAACCAGATGACCACTGAAATTTGGAAAGAAGGTCCACACCCAGCTAAGGATGAGGGAACTGATTGGAGTTTCTTGGAAAGGTGGAAAAAATTTCAAACATGATGTAAGGAATTGAAAGAGGCTTTAAACACCCCATCCAAACCATAGAACAAAACCTATTCCATGCCCTTGAATCCTGATGAAAAAATCATAAATATAATTTCCTTATTATAAAAATTACAATTAATGTTTATTCATAACATTTTTTCCTTATATGATTATATATGAAAAATTTAAAAGAGAGTGACATTGTCTATTTTTCCTTAATTATAATAATATTCATATAATTTTAAAAGAAAAGATGCAGAAAATTTTCATAACATTGAATCATGTATGAGAATGATAAAATCCCACTTATCTAATAGATTAAAGTCAAGTGTTAGGGTTATCTTCAATACTTATTATATTATTTTTACAATTATAACCCATTTCACCCTTACCAGTGTGAAAAATATTTATTATAATTACTATATATCATAAAAAATAAATGTTTCCTATTTATGTAATTTAAAACTATTAATTGAAATTATAGAATCTATGTTTCAAGATTTAGTTTCAAGTGGTGGCTGAAATTAATTTCAAATTAAACCTTCAAAATTCTATGAAAAGATGGTTTTTAGATACATATATATTTTCAAGCATAAGATGACCAAAACTTATGTTTATTACTAGTAATAATAATTATATGAATTTAAATTAATATATATATATATATATATATTATCTATAAATTAAATTTAAATCATTTATAATTATGTATTATTGTAATTAATTAATATTCAAAACCATTACTCACTTAAGAAAAATTTCTTTTAAATATGAGTTTTACTCAAACAAATTAAATTATAGAAAAACCCAATATAATGTTGAATAATATATATTTAATTAGATTATATATAATTAGTGGATAATTACATTAGGTTTAGATAAAATTGAATTCATAATGGGTCTTTTTAATGAAAATAAATGAATGTTTTATAAAAATTTGTATTTTACCGTATTAAATGAACATTCAATATTTTCATAAAAATTCTGAATATTCACCCTAATGTAATTTTGATAATTTTACTTCAAAAATGATATGCATTTAATTGAAATTTTTTCTCAATTTGGTATAAATTAATTATAATATTTTTTCAACAAAATTTATTAAAAATATATTCAGGAGAGAACATATTTTTGAAGTATAAAATGACTTTACTGAAAAAGTTGTTCCTAATTACTAAAATTTTTAACCAAATTACTATTTTTTGGACCATTATATATTACATAATTACTATAATTCAATTAATACCATCCAATTAAACTTTTTATTATCATGGTTATAAAATAATAATACTCTGTGCTTCATTTAATCTTTATATTACCTATCATATATACTATCAAACATAGTTTTATTTTAATGTTTTATGGTGTTACAAAAATGAAATTATTTTAGAGGTATACCCCATAGGGTACCACACATAACATGGGATCTACATTATCGGTGGACATCTATACATAATATTCCTTGATTACTCATTCATAAAGGAGGAGGATGAAAAAATCACATTAATTTTTAGCTCTGTGATCAGGGCTCTGAAATAATTTATTCAACAATGATGATTGAGTTCCTTGAAAATGTTTCAGACTCATATTTTATTATTCATCATCTTGATGATCATAATGTTGTTTTGTTTCATGGTATATATGAATTACTGAATGATGTTAGGATCGATTATAATATCAAATTTATATTCTACCTTGGCCGTATAGGTTAATTTTTTTAGCCAAAATATTTCTTCTAACCAATATAGACATCTAGAAACCCAAGTTATGTGTATCTACATTGGTATCCAACACAAAACAAATTTGGTATTATTCCAAATGAATAGATCCCAATGCATATATAAGTATGATTTATTTTTTTCCACTATTCACAGCTCATGGATTCACTAATCTTCCTTGGTCATCAATTATCCTCCATTTTGTAATTAAATTTTTATGTTTATCGATGATGGTGGGGAAAACATCCTTCAATGATAGATGAGATTCTCTAGGATCTTCCAATTTATCTTCTTCTACCTCACTATTCTCAGTATTGTAAAATGGACTAACATCCTAATATATGGGAGATGATGTGGGGATTTTTTTTAATTTGAATAAAATTCTTCTTATATATATTAAGTATTATCCACTAAAACCATTACCATGAGGGTGTGAGTAAATGTTCCCAAACCTTGTTCTTTTATTCTACTTATGGGATTTATAATGTTCGGATTGATGTGTATCGACTATGTTTCTTAATGATTTGTTATTACCCAATAACAATAATGATGATTCAGATTTTGGTTGATATATATGGACTACACAATGGTGTTTTACTTCCTTTATAGGGTTTATTCTATTGGTATGTTCCCATGACCAATATATAAATGGAATTTTATAGAATAATTTTGTATATCTTTTAATTGAAGATTCAAGACATGATGACTAAAAAAATTCGGAGTTTTCAGCTTAGGGTTTTTTGATGAGAATCATATTGTATTCATTGAGTTTTATCCATATATTGAGAGGGAGAACTTATAAGAAATGTCGTTAGGATTTTTACTTTTTTTCTATTTACCATCAATTACTTCCCGTCCATTTTGTGTTTCTCTACATTTCAATATTGAGTACCTTAAGAATCAAAGGGGGAATTTTCACCCTGAAGCACTATGGAAAGTTCATTAACATCATATTTTAGGAACTAGTGGTATTGTGATGAAAAAAATCACCTAATTGTGGAGAAAACATATTCCAAGAATTTCATTGAATGTTACATCTCGATGAAGCACCCTAAGTTTTGAGCTAAAAATAAGATCATTGAACTGGTCTATATTTTTGATTTTTCCACATGGATTCAATTTCGTATTTTGGTACACATGGATTGTGATGTTTGAAGGAGTCAATTAATCTTAACTATAACACAATTAATGAATGGTATTGATCTGGGGGGTTTTAACTCAGAACCATTATCAACAAAATCCATATGGATAATATTATGAAACGAATAATATTTTTATAACGGTGTAATGTGAATATATATGGAAACTCCCATATCTTGTTTCATTATGAAATAAATGAATTCAATTTTTCCAAAACCAATTTCCCTACTCTATATCATAGTTAAAAAATACATCCTTGAAATATTTAGGTATTAAAAGGGAATTGAAGTGGGATTCATTGAGATTTATAGTGACATAAAGGGAATCCATTATTTAATTCTTTCCCCAGATTAAAATGTGATACATCAAGATAAAATATTTATAAAAAATAATTCTATTCTACTTATCTAGGTTTTATTACCTTTTGTGGGACATAGAAGTCGATCTAACTACAATATTGGTTCCCTCCCTGGATTAAATTGGGGCTATCTTTTTATTCTACGGGCTAGCCTATCATGTCTACTCATACCTCAATATAGATAGATTATATATATTTATTATAGCTAGTCTTATTATATGAATAGTTTCAAAAAAATCAGGAGGGTAAAATATATGATTGATGTTCCAATGTATATCATTAAAGTGTATGTAATTTTTTTTTCAAGAATACTAGCCTCTGTTGGAATGATTACTAAGCATCGTGGTTGAATTCAACATTGTCTTCCTTGACATCCCAAAAAATTACGACCTCATCCTAATTTGTGGATGGGATTATTGTGTTCATATTTTTCGACATCATCACCTAAGGGGTTTATCAAATGGATTAGACTAACCAAGTCGTTTTTCGACTCTCTATGTCATGGTTGATTTATTTTGTAAGGGAGTACCCATTATTTCTTTTGGTTGGGTGATGTTATTCTTCAAATACTAGGGTAGGTAATATTGAATACATTTTATTAGTATGGTATTCATTAGGGTTTCTTCCTATTTTTCCTTATTTATCCATTGATGATTTTGTTGTACCATGTAGGGTCAGGATGACTAGGATACTACTCTAGTTTCAATAAGGGAATTAGTGTCATAAATAGCGAGATTAGTTAACCCGTGAGTATATTGTGTCCCCAAAAGATTATTTTCCTAATCATACAATCATCAAATTTTTATAGACACATTTTTAGAAATTTTTACTATTATTGTTCATATTTTGGTGAGGTAGTAAAGTTGTATTCCACCATTTCTAGGGGTATACGCAACTTGACCTACCTAGAGTCATCTAGATTTTTTATTATATCTTTTAAAATGAGGAATCCATGGATATAATGTTCAACAATTCTAGATTATGGGTTAGTAAACATGAAATTTTTAATAAATTCATTGGGTGTCTTAATGTTTGATTTTTTAGAGGGATGTTCTGAATGGTAGTGATGAGATAATCTATTAATTTCTATATTTAGAATGAATTAAGATTATTCTTTTTATCTTAATACCTCACAAGATTTTGTTCCTTCTTATACTCCAAATGTGGGAATTTCTATTGATGTTAGTGCTCAATAGGAAGCATTGACTGATATCATTTAGTATTAGGAGGAAGATATTGATCTTGTGTCCGTTTGAGAGTTATAGTTATGATCTCTAATTGAAATTTTTTTTCCCTTAAGGAACCCGTTTCTAGCAATATTTTCCCTTGTAAATTAATATAGAGTCTTTTAGTCACTATAATATTTTCAAAGACTTAAAATCTATTGGAATATTTTTGAAGGATTAGAGGTCTCTATAATTTCCATGGTCATTTTATATACATTCCTCAAGATGATTCTCCTATGGAAGATTCATATTTAGTGATTAAGTTATCCAATACATCTACTGATTAAATATAACACCATATCATCTTCAAACTTCTTGATATTATTGAGATCATGGATCATTTTATTTATCAACAAAGTGATGAATGTTTAGAGGAACTACAAATAATGGTCTGCTAGTTTTAAACAGAAATATATAATAGTTTATTGTATAAGAATACTAATAGTCCTTCTAATGTATACATAAAGAATCTAATATTTTTTTATGTTGGGTAGTTATTTCTATAATTGGACCACATCAATTCACAATATGTGTCTTGTGATATTCCTAGTATCTCATTCCATTGAATGTTGGAAATGAAGGATTCCTAATGTTCTGTGGAGGAGTAGTTTTTTCTACCCATTAAATGTAAAATATTCATTATAGATGAATTGGTATCAGTATATCCTCTATAGTTCCAATCTGAGGGGAATGGGACACAATGGAATCATGATGATATAATGGTTTATTTTTTTTTGAACGAATTTTATTTGAGTTTTTATTTTTTTTAAATGATTTCCAATTATATTTTCAATGAATATTAAACATGAATATATGTCAATATATTGATAAATAAAATTAATTATTATGATGTATTCATTATTGTTTCATTGTCCAAGATTTTTGAAGTATAGAATATGTTACTAAGAAGAAGTTTACATATCCTATAATATTGTATGTAGAGCCTTTAGAAGATAGGTTTGGTTAATGTTGAATTAGTTTCATTGGTACAATTTGAAATATTTAATGAAAAAGAGATTTGAAGAATTTATTTTCCGTTGATAAAATCATGATATCAATATAATGATGATGAATTCACAAGTTTCAAACATGGATATTTTGATAAAGATAAATTAGATGATATAAAGTGAGATGGTATTCATTGATATGTACAATGATTGGTTTATTAGGATTCAATCATTCTATGAATATTGAAGATGTTTGTAGAAGTAAGTATCAAACTAGACAAGGCCACACTCATGATAGAGGGAGTTTTATGATGATATTATAGTACATGGGTAATTATACACTGTATTAGTGGTTTTTGTGAAGATAGAGAAGAAAACTAGGAAGACCATGGCCATGGTAACATACATTTTTATTAACACATGAAATTGATAGAATGCCAATGAGAAATGGACAAGGGAAAAATGGTCATGTTTTCCCTGTGGTGATCTTCCTGTGTGTCTGTGTAAAATGAACATAGAGAAAAAATAGTCACTGTATTACTGTGTTATTTTTTTGTCTATATATGAGATATTTCAAAAACATGAGACCACAAACCTATTGTATCATGCTATGCTCAATAGGCAGGGTTGTAGAACAAAACAGATAGACCATGAAAGACTATGTCGTGGTGGTTGGCATTTTGGAGGAAAAAAAATTATTGTTCTACACCATGTCGTGTTCTAAGCCATGTCAAGGTGTTTAATTCAATTAAGAGTAGGATTTTATGATGTTGATTCTTAGATAATATAATGGGTATCTGACTTGATCTATGTGGTACTTTTTAGAAGCGTCTATATTATTTAAATGTTTTAAAAATATCCAATATCTCAAATTAATGTAGAAGAAGTTATGGAATCCTTTGAAATAGGTTTGAGTATTTTAATTTTAAATTCATACTCAAACATTAAAAAGTAAAATATTAAAATTATTTTATATTCATATAAAACGTTGTGTTGAAAAAAAGATAGTGTATAGTTTGACAATTAAATTTCAGATAAAATATTTTTACTTTCAATAGAAAGGGGAGTTCACCACAAATATATCTGAATGAAGAATAAATATATTTATTACAACACTCAAAATGATTCTATAAAAATTTCTACCTTGATATATTAATATTATATTAATTCCAGAAGAATAATAAGTAAAACATAGATTATGAACTGAAGAATGAATAAGTAGTGGAATGAAGAAAAAAGGTGTTATGAAAAGTTTTTCCATTAGAAAAATAAGATGAAAGGGATTATTATTGATCTTGACACACTTCAGATCAATATAGAAAAATGATTAAGAATAATAGTTTCTTCTAATAATGAAATTTAGCACTTAGATCCTTTTACTATGATGTTAAAGTATTGTTTTAACATTTTATTTCAAAAAAATCTATTTCATAATTTTGTGTGATTGAATGATAAAGAAGAAGAAGAAGGTAAAGAGTGAACCAACTACCTTTTAGGAGTTTTGAGGATGAATATTTTCTTATTATATTTATAAAATTACAATTTCCATTATAGAATTATCAATATAAAGAGGTATTATATAGAGTATAGATTCACTATACTTGGTATAATGATAGAACTTGCCCAATTATATCAACCAGTTGACAGTAGTAGATTATACGATCCTGGTGAAATCTATATAATGTTAAGAAATAGCCTTTGTTTTGAATGGAGAAACTTATAAATCCTTCTCTCTTTTGTTTGTGTCTGTTTAGAAATGTTTATAGTAAGAAAAAACAACAATAGAGACAGATCAAGAGAATCATCCTCTAATAGTGAAAGAGGTAAAAGTGAGGATAAGGGATTGAAAAAGTTATGATGGAATATCTAAATTAATTATTCACCAATCTCTATATGAATATAATATTCTCAGACCATCATCCTAAAGTGGTATTATAGGTAGGTAAACCTCATTTAGATTCAAGATTGTTATCAGTGAATCTAGTTTCACCTGTGATTATATTATCTAGTTGATGTTGTTTTCTTTATGGATTTAAAAATTCATTACTGTAATTATTATAAACTATATCATGGAATTTCATTCAATATCAAATAATAACATAGTTCCATCAATGACATTGATGAACCTGAAAAAGAAAGGGAACAAGAAGATGAAAATGACTCCTCTCCTATCAAAAGAAGAAGAATCTTCAAGTACTATAAGAAAATAAAATAAATTTATAATTAGATTAGAATAAAATAGGGATTTGTTTACCATAATGTATATAGAAAACATTTGTGCCTCTAATTGATCGTTAGATTCTTCTGATACTATGGTAGATGAAAGTATTTTTTTAAAAATCCAAAATAATGAATATTCAAGTGAGTGAAATAATATGTAAATATATTTATCTACAAAATCATTGAAATGTTTTTTTTTTCATTTTACCCCAATAAATTTTTTATTTATTTTTTGGGTTTTTTAAATCTCGTAGTATGAGATCACATAACATTAATGTGAGGTTGGTAACTGAAGGACTGATTAAAGATAAAAATATCATACTTGAATTAAGATATAAAAACAACATATTTTCATAGTATGTGAGTTTGATTATATTATTGTGATATTCTTTAAAATTTAATATGGGTGTCACATACCAATCTAAGATAAGAACGATTCCAGTTAATAATTTTATAATAATGTCAATTAATTGGAATGGAATATGAAAAATATCATTCATGTCAAGAATCCACAAGAAGATAATAAATCCAAGAGTATCATGGAAATTGAAACATCGATAAATGTGAAGATAAAAATGGATGATTAAAATATTGGTAAGATGAGAAATGAATATGAATATATAATGTAATTTATCAATGATATTAATTTTTTTTTCATAAGACAATATTACTAGAATTGGAAATGAAATTGGACAATCATGAAAAGGCCTGAAATAACTCTTCAAAATCAAAGAAGTTTGGAGTTACTATAAAAGGAAACTATAAATATTAATATAATAAATATGGATGTATGTTATTTGAGAATATGGTACTGAAATCCGTTTCTGATCTTTCTCAAGATGTCTCAAAGAAGAAGATGCCATCTATATAATCATTTCTATAATTTTTTGAATCATTTTTTATTAAAAATACAAGGTTAAAATTTAAAACTATTTAAGTATGGATGAGAAGAAGTGATGAGAATGATATCAGCTCTTAAATAGTATTTAGATGAAAGAATATGGTAATTTTTACCTAATAATAACATAACCAATGGTTGATAAACTCTAAATCAAGTATGATCATATTTCCAGAATTTATGGAAAGAAAAAAATTTATATGAAAAGATCATGGGTTGTCGGTTAATTTTTGGAGTATAAATAGATTTAGGTGTTTAGTATTGTATTTATAGTATAATAATTTAACTATTGAAACACAAATGGGGATCATTTAATGGGGAACCAATATTGTTAAGAAACAATATTCATAGATGATAATGAATTGATACAACTGAAATAGATTCAAAACAAATAAAAATATTTGTGATGTTTGAAATGATGGGTTAAATAATGATTATTGTACACAAAAAAATGTATAAATGGAGAATGATAAGATAAACCCCTGAATAAGGAATAAATATCATGGGGTACAAATTCGATGAAGGTTGAAAAAAGTATTACACCCATGATGTTTTTGATGAATTCATCCTTGGACTATAGATAAAATGAATAGAAAATTAAAAATTGGTCAAATAATATTTTTATGAGGAGTGATATATCTCATAAGTATAATTTGAATAATTGAAATCAAGATGATCCATGTAAAAAACCAGTGAAATCTATTAGTGTTCCCAAATAAAATATTTTTATTCGTAAATAAGATTTAGATAGAGTTAAAAAGTCAGAAGAAACATAATATGAGGATTGTGAAAAAGGAAAATAAAACTATACCAAATTAAGAATATAAATTTCATGAATGGTTTTTTAATAAATTATAACTCTTATATTACAAACGTTTTATGTGATAGATTCAATAAATCTACAAACATTGAAAATGGGTGATTACGAAAATTAGCATTATAAGAAGAATCCATGATGAGATTAAAGATCAAATTAGGAGACACAAATTATTTGTGGACATAATAGAGAAGAACCATCTCACAAAAATAAATGAATAGTGTGAAAAGATATAAAATTATAATGAGAAAATCATATATTAAAATCAGGTGTGGAAGTATAATGATATAATAAAATAGAGCAAATTAGAAGAGAAAATCACAACCCTGTGGTTGAAATTGAGGTCCTAAGAGATTCAATTAATTCCCCGGTGAAATTATTAGAAGAATCCATGATGAGATTAAATATTGAAGGTGACTCGTGTACTCCGATGATAACACATGAAGTAAATAAGACTATCATTTATGGATATTACTGATGAATTATATCCCATGTATGAATTATTTATCAAGTGGCATTGAAATTAAAATATGAATGAGAATAATACCTAATTAATTTAAAGAATGTGATATATATATTATAGGCGGAAGATAAAGACTACATACTGTTGTGATCTATCTATTTTCATGATTATGCAATAAATAATATCTTCCTTACATAAGGTGTGGATATCATTAATTTTCTACAACCACATGAAAGAGTCCATTTTTGTTTATTCTCCATATTAGATCATCATAAAATCCATTCTGGAATAGATTCACCACTATAAAGGTGTCAAGAAGTGTTTACCATGAGGGGGAGACAAGAAAGAATGAAAAGAATCATTCATAAAATTTTAAATAATGTATTGAAATAAGTGGAAAGGCTATAGTAAAATATTTCATTGATTAAAATGATATAATACTAGAATTCCTATGATGAAGGAAAATAAAGATAAAAATCTCTTTTGAAAACATGTATATAAATTGATATATATCACTAATATCTTACATACATATTTTTAAGATTGATTGTACGTTTTTTCATTTATATTTAATATCACATCCGACTAGTAATAGATTTTTTTTGAATAAATAAAACCCTATTATTTTCATTATTGAGCGTTGATCACATAGACATAGAGTGGAATGATTGACGAAACATTTCTTGATTATTTAATAATACCATACCTCTATAGACATTTTATTTCCTTTCAATAAGGTGAAGAGAATGAAAAATTAAAAGAGTGTTAGTAAAGTGGGATAGAAATGAAATTAAAAAATAATAAAGACATTTGGTGAGAAACTATTAACACAAAGGTTTGTATTGGTATACCTAACAAATAAAAAGGGGGATATTGATAATGTACTTTGCACGAGCTGTATTTGAAGAAAATTATTTTCATATAGATTTTAAATGAATATGGAAAAATATTTTTTATCAATATGTTGATGAATAATTTTGTTGAATCTAATGTATTGATTATTATTTGAAGTATCCCAACATTTTCAAATCGAGAAAAAGTTCTTGAGGAGTCCATTTATCTTGGATAATTTGATGAAAAATATTATGTTGATTGGTTTAGTTATAGATGAATTTATTTCCTTGACGGTAAATGATATATTGAAGGAAAGTGTGATTAGAATATTTGACATTCCACATAGATAATATAAATATATCGTTGATAAAGTTTTTTCCATAAGATTAATCCATTGATATTTAGATCAATATAAATTAGATGATATAATTTGAGATTTTATTCATTAATATATATAATGATTGGGTATCATGAATGGATATTTATAAAAATAAGAAATATGTTTTTTATAAGGTACAAACATGGGAAGGTCACCACCATGATTGAGGTTGTTTTGTAAATAAATTTAATAGCATGGGAAAGTATATTCCCTAGTGGAGGACTTCATGAAGTTAGAGAATGAAATGAAGTCCACACCCATTTTAAAGTGTGCATTGATCTTTTTGGTACATATGAAGTGTCCCTAGGTGAAATGTTCGTGGGAAAAAATAGTCATGTTGTTCTCAGAGAGCCCATTGAGTCCAATTTAGAGAAATGACCTAATGTGGTGCGCAATCACATGGTTTCTCAAGTCACGGTCCACTGATAGGGTTTATGATCAATATAGTTAGGCCCAAAAGGACTTCAGTATGATTGTTTCCATTTTAGAGGAAAAACAACTTAGAGATCTTCACCACACAATGGAGAAATACTTGTTTGGGTGTTTGATTCAATTATGAGTGTTTTTATGAAGTTGATGATTGGATGATCTAATGGATCTTTAATTCAACATGAATCATATTTAGAATTATCAATCATATCTCTATGATATAAGAAGAACCCATGTGTCATGTTGATTATGAATTTTTTATGGAGGTGGTTAAAAAAGGTTTGAGTGTTTGATTCTGAAATTAAAATTCAATCATGATGAAGGATTATATATAAATTATTTTATATACACAATCAATGGATTAAAGAAATAAAATACGATGTACAGTTCAACATAGTAATTCTAAAAAACATATTTTTAGTTTCATGAAAAGAGGGAGATCAATACTACCATACCAGAGTGAATAATAATTTTTTATGTGCCAATATTCAAAATTATTCCTCATAAAACTAATTTTGAATATATTTTTTATGTGATTAGAAGATGTTTTTTGTAAAATATAATTCATGCAATAAATAAAGAATAAGACAAGGGAAGAATAATAATGGAAATGTGTAAATTTATATCACCTATTTAATAAGAAGAAGTAAAATAATATTGATATATATAGACATAAAATTTGTATAGATAGAAGAATAATAATGAATTATTACTTATATGTAATATTGGTAACACTCTTTTCATATTACTATAAATGGAAATATGTTTGTGAAAATTTAATTTCTTACAAAATATCCTTTCATCCTTCTATACTAGTGAATGAAAATGTATAATAATAAGGTATGAAACACTTCAACAATGTTGTATTCAATCTATTGAAAACTATTTGGTTATTATTTATAAAAATATGAAACTGTATCACTGGTTGTATAAATATACAACATGATAATATATTGTGTGGGATAAACCAAGATTTTTTATAAGGATACAACATTCCCAATTGTTTCCACAGGTTGATACTAGTGGACTATATTAACTTGGTAAAATCTTGAGGATGCAAATGAATAACCTCTAATTTTTAAAGAAGAATATAATAAATCATTGTATCTATTGTGTGTGTTTGTTTTGTATTTTTTCATGAATATACAAAGAACATGAGAGAGGGAGAGAAAGAGAGAACAAGAGAATCAAAACTTAATAGTTAAAGAAGTAAATTTTAGAATAGGGGATTGTGAAAGTGATATTTGGAAACATGAACTAATTCAACTACCTCTCAATTAATAATATATCCCCAATTGGTCCTCCTCAGTCACATACAATGGAACCTAAGTTGAGTATATAGGTAAACCATGATAAATTAATCTTTTTTAATAGTTTTCAATATCCAATTTGAGTTATCTATTGTATCCCACTAGATAAGGAAGTGGTTTCTACCACACTGGAGGTAATTTATAATAATATTCTTCCAAATGGTTGAAATGATCCGGTGATCTATACATAGAGTCATATTAATGGATAAAATCAATTTTTATAGGTTGACCATCATGTTTTAGTTTAATGGGATTTTATAGAGACAAATAATGTCCACAATCTAAGAGTTTTACATAGTAATAATATTACCTATTATTAATTTTATATTATTCCAGAAAAATTTATCCAATTTGACATCATATTTACATAAATTCACCTCAAATAAGATAGTTTCATCTTCATTTGTTAGTGGATGGGGTGTATCCATAAATTACCCTTTGTTGTTGGTCGACGATCTTAGAGTTGGTGAAAACTCATGATTTGAAAGAACTCAATGATTTTTATTCAATCCCAGATTCTATGTATTAAACCCATATTTATGGACATTAATTGTGACAAAATTCAAAATAGATGTTTCCTCATAACATTCTTATAGATCAACATTATTCCTAATTTATCTTCCAATATGATGTTAATGAATGTAATTTATTTAAAAAAATGTTTAAATCATATCTTTAAACATATCATAGTAATAGTGTATTTTTCTCTATATGAATCCCCATTTAGATAAAAATCATAATCCTACATGATATTCCCCGTGTTGGTAGACTAATTCAGATTATGGCCCCTATGAAAGTTCTTCGAGACACCTCTATGGACGGTGACCATAATTAATTCTCCATCTGATTTTACAAAAAATGATTTTATTTGAAAATTATGGGTCACATAGTAAAGGAATATTTGTGGAGGGTTATTATAATGATGACCCTAATTTTGGGAACATCGATAACCTTGAAGGTATGGGAAAAAATTCCCCAAACATAATATATTAGGGTTCCTTTGGTTCTATCACAATATCATCCTAGACATGTTATGGAATTTATGATGCAATGGGTGGTAGGGGGATAAAAATTCCCCAAGCCCTACAGGTTTGGGTTACTCTAGAAATTCTACCAAGTCAACTCATACTGTGACCGTAATGGATTTTCATGCATCCATTTAGGCATGATCTAATATTAGAACCTTATAGGGGAATAAACTGACAAGCTTTGAGGATTTATTTTTAGTTTCAAGATTTTTCAACTTTAAATGAGAGGGTTGTTTGAACTTATTAGAATCCAAATTCAAAATTCTATCAATAAATATCTTCCTCGTATAATTTCACTTCGAGGATTTTAGAGAGGAACGAGTTCTATTGATAGACCAGTAGGATTATCTAGATCCTTGGCCTGAGCTCTAACTTTTAGTAGTGATGTTTCTTGATTCTATCCCTAATGAGACTTTTTTTCTAGTGAAAGGGTTATGTGTAGTTCTCTATATTCAGTAAATCTATTGGTACACATGTTAGGTTAGGTATCATCGGTTTTTTTTAAATTCACCTCCATTATTTTACATCATGAATATTAGAGGCACTCAATCATTTTCACTACCTCTAGGATTTGGTTCATTAAGAGTGTAAACAATTTAAGATGATATTATATCTCTCCCATCACATTGATTTGGTAAGTGTACACCTCAATTAAAATGATTTCTTAAGATGATGGAGATTCTCCAATAGATATCAGTGTAGATAATATTTTTATTATACATTTAATGATTTCTTAATGTCATACCAAGGAGGTTCCATATTTATTTCATCTAGTTACTTCCACATTACCATATAATTTTCCTAATCTTCATATATGTATTCCACTAACTAATCCAAATATCATGGTAATTTACCCTCAAATATATCAAGGGATATTTGATTATTTGTAACATATTCAACTACATTATTTGGTTACATATTTAAAGGTGGTAAACTGATAGTCATCACCCATAACTATCTTTTAATTGATATGATTTTTTAATGCTTAGTGATGAGGGGTTGGGTGCAGATCGCATAGAAATTTTGAGTGTATTTCAAAATGACGGATTACTTGCAGTGACCAACATATAGTGATTACATTTATACTGGAGTGATACAACATTTGGGATAGGAAACTCACATTGATAACTATGAGTATGACCTATATAGTCATCTCTTTATTCACAATTATGTGGAGGATCTCCATTGGGGATTGATATTTTCTCATAGGGAGGATCTATAAAACATTTTCACTTAAGTTAACCTACATGAAGATCAGTATATCTTAGAAGGGGAGTAGATTTATGATTTCTAGTATATAAAAAGTTACAATGGGGAGGATCTAATCGTAGGTGGATCTTAATGCCACTGGGAGGACCTCTGTAATTATTATTTCAGGAACGAAATATGTAATGGATATTTATATCATCTAGGGGAGGACCTCTTTTGTGCACATTCTGGGAATAAATTCCTGGGATACCAACAATGGTAGTAGAAGAATAACCTCTTCAATTTTAATATCATTATCATTTTTGTGAAAATTTGGAATATTTCTAAGCTATTGTAGTGATAAATTGAAGGGATTCAATAATTTCAGCAATCACCAAGGTAGGAAATTGCATCATGATTTTATTATTTCTTCGAAGAGACCATAATTATATATATAGATTGGTGATCAAGGTAGAAAACTCAATCATGACTGAATTCAAATTGTTATGTAAATAATCCCATGAATTTGAACCTTCCTAGGTAACCCCTTCACGATGTTAAAATATAATGACGACCTCTGCAAATATATTCTAGTGTAATGACTCAAATTTTCCATGTATTGTTTTTGAATATTGTATAGATTATTTAACGATCCAGGTCCTAAGGAGGTGTGACATTTAGAGGCTTGGTATGACCTGAATTATTTATTCAAATATAATAAATATATATAATACCACACATCCCTAATTTTCTAGAAAAGTGGAATAAATATTAAACGGAGGTTCAAATCTGTAATAAGAGGCCAGTGTAATGTTTAGAGTGTGGTTTCTACCACATGCTCGACCAAACCCTAGAGCACCTCAGATGTTCAGATTAAACGTAGTCACAAGAAGATTAATAAATAAATTAAATGTTTAATTAATTTCCATGTCTAAATTTTTGTCTATAAATATGCTAATATAAAAAAGTAGGGTTCACTGTATAATCTTTGAGATCTTTGAGAGAGAAATAGAGGAGCTTCCATTGGTGAGCAATGGATGGATCATTGATCGACGTGTGATAGATCTCAAGGATATGTCCAATGATAATGACAATGATCTATTTTTTATGAGAGATTTATCCAAATCATTTTTGGATATTTATATTATGTTTATTTATCCCCATCTTGTTATCCTACAATAAACACAAATCAATTGACTAGTAGATTTATTTTTAGATCATCCTTATTGCATGTATGGATTTTTATGGACATTATTGTGAGAATTGTTTATTTTTTTGGTTTTTTATTAATTATCCAGATAGAAATGATTTAAGTGAAACTGACACAACCATGTTTCATTCCTATTTTACATATTTCGTGGATTTATCTCACCATTATTCTTTAATCATGTGAAATTAATTTGGCCCTCAGAATGATAGAAACTGGAAAAACAATCATTGCTTGCCCGTTTATTTGATCAATGAATTTTTATCAAAGATTTGGGTTCACATCGATAATGGGATCAAGCAGAGATAATGGGGATGAAGGATATGGATCAGTCCAATGATTCATGTACATTTTGATTTGATAGTGACACTACAGTCCAAACATATGAGTGTTTCCCAAGAAATTTTGAAGGTGGGATTCTGTTGAGTAGTGAATTTGAGGCTCATTCGGACCAAATCCATACTCTCAGGAATGATTTACATTTGGGTCGGAGGCTGAAGGAGAGGGAGATGGCATGTGAGGAATATTCATGGGTTTCTAGAAATTTTACACTACATGGAGTGTAATGAATTAACAGACACATAGACACACACCATGTGTGGGGACCAGGATAGGGCACTAGGGTTCCATATAGAGTTAATTATCACATGTAATGTGAACCCTATCACAAGAAATGATGCATGAATATCTGAGTTGATATGTAAATAGAGAGGTACATGGACACTGAAATAGTTATATGGACACTTGTAAAGTTATCCAGACATAGAGACAACCCGAAATACATGGGATTATACATATATTGTATCTAGAAACAGAAACATACACATGCATGGGCCATGAAACAAGGAAAGAACCCATTACTAAAGTGACATGTCGTGTACCCCCAGTACAAGACATGTGCACCTTAAAATAAAGATTATAGAACTTATAATCTTTATCCTAGAGAAGTATTGTTGTGTACCCCTGATCATTACCCTAAGGGTTTAGTATGGAATCACATCCTATTCATTGGAGAGTGATCCCTTCATAGGGTATCCAGTCTTGGATAGAGTTTTTGGAATCTTTACGTAAGTCCTAAAGTGAGATTCTATATCATTATATTTTCCCTAGGTGGGGTTTTTGGAATCATCATGACCAACACTATATAGTAACTGATCCCTTATATATCTGTTTATTCTAAATTGAGTTACTGGTACACAACATGGACTTGAGTGTGATCCTCATCTATGTATCCTTATCTTCATACTTCTATCATGTACTCAAGGAAAGACCTAACGAGCATAACCTCTTAGACATATGTCATTAGTGATATCTAAATCATAGAGTCTCTGTTCCCGAATGAGTACTATGTGGAACCATTAAGAAATAATTCTAGGATGGCATTATGGGTATTACTTTACCGTGAGAATATTTGTATTTTTTGAGTATGTATTGATGTTTAGGTTATATGTTCTATACATATATACTTGTGATTATCTAATAGTTATTCTTGATGTTAGATGCTTTATAATTTTGATGTGTCCTACTATGTATTGTTACACTCACCAATGAATGGAATTTTTCCATTCGTTTCTTATATTATGCAAATGATCGTCCATTTGACAGAGTCCTAGAGGGGCCAGACTAGGCAGATCATAGTGATACAGCCAGACTGAGGTGTGTTCTTGTAGATTCATTGATATAATTCCTCAGTCCCTTTTATAGTTTTGACAAGATATTAATTTCTTTATGGAAGGATTGAATTTTCCACGTTTTTCGTTATAGTACTTATTATCATATTCTGATGGTGGGATATAGATTTATTCATGCATAGATATAAGTTACATTATATTTCGTCATTTTATGGTCTTAGACATGTGTGAGTACACAATAGTAAACAAGGATAAGGCCTCCAATGTGTTTAATATGCATACTTGGCATTTGTCACCATCCCTTAGACTATTGGAAGTAGTATTGGGGTACATGAAGAACCAATCCCATTGGTATGGGTCATGAATGCGTTTTATCAGAACAATCAGTTATACATTAGGATTAGAGTTTGTGAGATTGGTTTTGGGAAACCATGTTAAGTATTTAAAATTTGGTTTTCAGGCTTGGGACTCTAGTATTTCTATGCTAGCCGACATATCCATAGAAAAGGACACTAATAACATGCCTTTCAATTTGGTATATATATACACTAGTTACAAGGAAAAAAATTATTACATGAATCATATAGGATTGATATTTTTCTATTCCCTTTTTGAGTTATCTTTCCAGATATACTCACTAACTATGGTGCATATTATCTATTTTAGCATGCCTCCACTATTTTTTATAGCATGGATTCAGCATCAGGATCATGAGGATGATCCCCTTAGTAATGAGTCTTTAATATATGGGCATGTTATGAAGGTGTTACCTCTTGGTGGTTTACCAGTCATACCACCACCTATCTAGCAAAAGATTGTACCGACAATACCAGTGGATGAGGAGAACATGTTGAGTGCGCTTAATGAGATTTATTGAAAAAAACACCTCATGTTTCTAGGTGATCCTAAACCATATGTGTTTGAGTATGGGATTTAGGTGTGGACATTGGTTTTCCATCTTATTATGACACCTTCAAACCAGATGATGGTCTTGCCAATGAGTCTTCTCCATGGATCTATAGGACGATGGTTGGGAATAGTGACCCAATATTATGGTGAGGAGAATAATTTATTGTTAGAGTTCTACCACCTTTTCCCCAAGGAGTTATCAATAGTTATGTTGAGGGTTATGTTTATTAAGGAGATTCTACAACTTTAGTAGGGTAGTAAAAATCTAGAATAGTATTCACCGAGGTTCACCAGAATCTCTCGGTAATCGATGGATATGGTTTGTGATTAGTTCAATCAAGTTTGAAACATCAATTTAAGACTATGAGAAGAAAATTGATCCTATATGATAACTATATGAATTAATACCTTTTATAGATTTATAGAGTATGCTTTTGTGGTTGAGAGTTTCTTGGATGATCAGACATATATAGTTGTTGTTGGTAGTGGGAATATAGGAGTAGAGACTTACATGGAAGTGAGATAATGCCATAATCAGGGATCTTGACATGCAATTCATTTCAATAGGTTATCCCAAGACATAAGGTCTATGGTTAATGTTTCACAATATGGTTCAAGTCATCCAAGGGAGAGGCGGAGATACTTTTGTGACAACAGAGGAAATATCATGCGATATTTTCCACAATGCCTTGTGGATGACAGAGATATAGTGGATGGCCCCCTATGTAGAGGAAACAATTTAATTAGTGATTTTTATAGGGTATAACAAGTGAAAGAAGATATATAATAGATTTTGGAGGTGGAAAACGTTATGACTTGTTTCCACCACCTCCCCCAAGTAGTCTAAGCTAAGTTTAGGGAGCTAGGGGACATGGGCGAGGGAAACTATAGGTGGTTGAGACTTATTACCTAGAGGATCCACAAATTATATAAATAACTACTTGTGTCTTTTATACCTTATCTGTAGCACTGATAGACAGGAGTGAGAGTCATTACATTATTACCAATTACATGGTTCAAGGAATAGAGATTCTTGTTGAGATTTTCCCCAAACCTTGTTCTTGTAGACTCTAACTGGAGGTGAATAAACAATCATAAAATTGTGCTAGCGATGTTACCTAACCCATGGAAGTGATAGTTTATTTTGGGTTCTATTTTTAGTATTGATTAGGCCTTACAACATCAGATTAGTAATGGACTGATTATCTATAGTTAATGGTAAGAAAAACTATTTCAGTTGGAGGATGTGGGGTGTACCCAACGATGGGTCTAGGTTTTCCATTATGGGTGAAAAAGAAACCCTGGAAGATTATAATTGACTCATTAATAGGAGGGTGTATTTAATTACTCATCTATTAGCTATAATTACCATTGGTTGAATGGATTATATGATCACATAGTTTTATATAGTGGTGACAGAGTACAAGTTGACTTTCCTAAGAACGATCCGGCTTACCATTGAAATGAGAGGGAGAATTATAAATTTATCTACATAATAAGATAAAAACAATAATTGAACCATCAAATTAGATGAATCCCATAGAGATTCATGAGTTGAAGGTGATGTTGGAGGTCTTACAGAGGAGGGTTTTTTTTCAAACCCAGTGTTTCACTCTAGGTTACCCTAGTGTTGTTCTCCAAGAAGGAATATGGGAGCATGAGGTTGTGTGTGGATGACCATGTATTAAAATATGTTACCATAAAGAACAAGTATCCAAAATTAGTTATCTATGAAAACATCTATTAGTTGATAGGGGCAAGATGGTTCCCAAATATTGACCTTAGATTAGGCTATTTCCTGGTGCGATTACACAATGATGATATACCGAAGAAGGAAATAAATTGTTTCTACTATCACAATGAGTAATTGGTGATTACCTTTGATGTGATGAACAACCAAATAGTATTAATGGATATCATGAACTAGAAATTTAATCATTTCTTTGTCTAGTTTTCAGTATTCTTCATCGAAGATATCCAAGTGTACTTGGCATCCAAGGAGGAGAACACAAGATATTTTTGGATGGTTATGGATGTACTCTAAGAGAACCAACATTTTAGGAAGATATATATGTGCTAGTTTTTGATTCAATAGGTCTAATTTATGGGAAATTTTATCTATGTAAGTGGTGTATCAGTAGACCCGCTGATGGTCGAGGCAGTTTTATCATAGGAGAAACCCAAGAGCATGGAAGAGGTATAGATTTTCCAAATAATATATGGAGAATATCTTCTATTTTACCTAATTTATCAAGTATATAAGATCCCTTGATATATTTTACCCGAAAGGGGAAGCCTTTCATGTGTAAAAGGGGTTCCAGTAGGCTTCTCAAGAGTTGAGGCAAAGATTGGCGAGTGATCCCATCATGATATTTACAGAGGAGGGTTTTGATTATATAGTGTTCTGTAATGAACTATAGATGGATATTGGTTGTGTTATGATTTATATGTAGGTAGTGATTTCATAGTGTTAAAAATAGCTTATACCACATAAGCATACCTACATGAACCATGATCTTGAGTTAGAAATGATATTATTTTCACTAAAGATGTGGAAACACTACATGATGGGTGAGTGATTTATCATCCATTTTTTCCATAAGAGTCTCAATAATATCTTTTTTTAGATGGGTCTTTACCTGATACAACATATATGGATATATTTACAATATGTTTATGACTTTTATATTTTCTATACTCATAGGAAGTTAAGCTTGGTAGCATATGATCTCAGAAGGATATCTTATTCATAGTTTCGAGGAGATGCATTAGAGTATTTTTTCCTATTACAATAGTCCCCTATGGATAGAGATTGAGCAGCTTACCTCCAATCGATGATTATTTCCTCTCCTCCTTTATAGAGAGTTAGGGAGGCATAATTTGGGGATACCCATTGTGATACCCTATATACTATTATGTACACTATACAAGATCTTGATATATTTTATGAAGTTAGGGATCATGTCTTAAATTTTAGAGGATAGATGATTGAACCAGTTACACTCAGAGAAGAGGTGTTGAGGGAATTTTATTATTCAGCCTTAGAGGTTTACACAAGTGTGTAAATGTTATACCATGAACATCAGTAATAGTTTTGGTGACCAAGGATATAGAATAGAGTTACAGAGTTTGTCTCTTGATGCTTTACGTTTCAGTATGTGAAGGTTGAGAATAATGTTCGAGCAGGTTTATATAAACCCATTGAGGTGCGAGAGTGGAAGTGGGATGTGATATCCATGGAAATCATGATGGGGTTACCACATAAATATAGGGAAAAAAATTCCATTTGGGTGATTTTAGTCCGACTCCCCATGTCATCCCACTTCTTAGCTATCAAAGAGAATAGTTTAGTAGGGAGATTGAGACACCTCTACATGTATCAGATAGTCCAACACCATGGAGTTCCATCAATTATATTTTTTATTGTGATTCTCACTTCACATAATGGTTATGCAAGGGATTACATGAGGATTTTGGGACTCAATTGCATTTGGGAAAAGTGTTCCACCACCATATTGAATCCTAGAATGATATAAACATTATGTTATTAAATGAAACAGTATTGGATTGCTTGTTAGACCTTTTCCTAGGTTGGGAGGATCAACAACCGTTGGTGGACATTTCATATAATAAAAAAATTCATTTTAGCATTGGTTTGATACCATTTAAGTTGTTGTATAGGTAAACCTGAAATCCACCACCATGTTGGACTGACCCTGGAGAGTCAAAAATTATTGGCCTAGATTTTATGTGAACCACTAAAAAGAAGGTTCATCATCCCGGAGCGAATGTGGACTATACAGAGCCATCAGAAGTTCTATGTGGATATAAGATAAAGGCACATGAAGTTCGAGGAAGGAGACCAAGTGTTCATGATGGTCTCATTTATACGTAGATTGTGATGATTTGGTTAGGGAGGCAAGCCATCTCTAAGATTCATTTACCATTTATAGAAACTATTTAGATTTTTGATGTGGAGTACTTCTTAGATACCCTTCCACATTTATACTAGGTACACGTTGTTTTCCATGTGTCAAATTTGAGAAGGTACATTCCTGATCCATCACATGATATCAATTGGGGTGATCTGGACATTGGGGATAGGGATAAATTTTCTAAGAACTATGTAGTGACCAAGGATCAGTAGGAGAGGCTCTTTTGTGGGTGATCGATTCTCATTGTGTATGTTCAGTGGAAGCACGAGAATCTTAAAGAGGTAACTTGGGTGTGGGAGACCCAAATTCATGCTCAGTACCCATAAATCGTTGTATAGCTTTTTATTTTTGATATAAAGGATGTAATTCCCCAAGGTGGGGGGAATGTAATGACTTCAATCTTTTCATGTATTGTATTGTAATATTGTATGTATTATATATGAATCTAGGCACTAAGGAGGAAAGACATTTCGAGGACCGGTGATCCCATACATATTTTTTAAAATATATTAAATATATATAATATCAAGATAATACCGGATTCCTGAAAAAGTGGAATAATTCTTAAAAAGTCATTCAGATTAGAAATATGACGCCACCATTGTGTTCAGAGCGTGGGTTCTACACTAGGGGTGACATAACATTAGAGCTCATTGTCCATTCCCATTGAGCACAGTCATGGGAAGATTAATAAATAAATAAAATGATTTATTTATTTTGTTTAATTATATTCCATGAACTAAATTTTGTATATAAATATTCATCTATGAATAAATGTGAGTGTTAACTACATAACTTGGGAGATTTGTGAGAGAGTGTTGGAGGATCTTCCATTTGTGAGAGATGACCAGATCATGGATCATCGATCAATGTGTTATGGAACACGAGGATCTATCCAATGATAATGCCATAGAATCATTCTTTTCTAGTGATTTATTTAAATGAAGGTATCGTGGTTATATTATTTTAATTTTCCACTCCTACTTTTCCAATGATGAATGAAAATTAATCTACCAATAGTTTATTTTTGGTGCAAAAATATGTTCCATGGGATTAGTTATGGAATTCACAACTGCTTTAGTGAAAATCCAAGCACAATGGCCCCAAAAACCCTCTTAATGGGCATCTTCATGATGAAATATCATGAATCTATCATTCATGAATACGTGATTCCTTGAAGTTATTCTTTGTGAGCCCAACAGTGCTCCATGACCATGCTAAGGACGGACTGTGTACTTCATGAGTCTGATGAAGCCATGACCATTCATAAAGAGCACTTTATTCTTTGAGAACCACTTCCCAACCTTGTGAACCTCCTTTCCTATAAATACCCAGCTCATTCTGACCGTTGGATAATGGTTACTTGAACCATTGACCTCTAAATAGATAACAATTCATAAAGAACTCGAATATAGTGAACTAGATCTAAAATGGATCATCCAAGTTACATGAGATTCATAAAACCCTCTTCCATGTGTTCTTGAAAGCCTCCACCTTCATTGGTGATGCCTTTCTTGAAGGCCTCTAACCTTCATGAATGAAGAAGGACCTTTGGGGCACTTAAGGATTCATACAGAATAAAGAATTTCTGAAGCACTCTTTTCTTAATCCATGACCTCACACTGAGTATGGTTCACCTTATTTCTTGAAGCCTGTCCCTTTATGAAGCCCCTATCCTCATCGAACCACATGATTTTGGAGAAGCACCACTCTATGAGGACCTATTCTTTGCAAATCCCCTCTACTATAATTCTCCAAGATTCATACCTTCTGTTGACACCTATTCATAAAGGATGAGTACCCAATCCCCCACACCCATCGAGGATTGGTTAAGATACACCATAAGTCATTATATGACCTATGCCACATATTTCCATAGCCCAGTCCATTTCAAGTGTGGGCCAAGATTCCCTCCTTCATTTTTATTCTCTATATAGGTATGCTAATGAATTCTTTTTCTCTGCATAGGAACAATCACGTGGACCTGATGATCGAGCACTCATCCACACCATTGAAACCTAGAATTGTGAAATCTATACCCATCACATGGGTGGATGAGATATGGTTATGTAACCCCAATGCTTAAGGAGTGAGTCCGCCCATATCCGCACTGCATGATATAAACCTGCCTCTCCCCAACATCCTCAACACACGATGTAAAACTATAGTCTTACTCAATGCAATGCACAGATGATGCCACATGTTTGCTCATCATGGGATGCCACCTCCTCCAACCACTAGATATATACCTTCCATACCAGGTAACTTCCATGTGTAATCTCCAGAAAACCTCTATAGGGATATCCATGTATGAATCATGATGAATGACATCTTCACCAGGAATATTCCATTCATAATCCCCATATCATCACTTGTTGGAATGTATTTTATGACATGTGTGTCAGGTCTGATTCTTCCTCTTGTTTCTCACATAGATCATGAATCACATTGTCTTCGGAGTTTTTAGGGACCATGAAATCAATCCACATGGGCCACTTCTATGTGTAATCCTCAATAACATTCATCCATATGGGCCACTCCGAAGAATAATACCTAACCATATTCTATATCCGTTGGGGATATTCCAAGTGTATGACACAACCCTATTCAAACTATGTTGTCATTGATTCCAAATCTACTAGGATATGTAGGAATCCTCCCTAAGGTCCAAACACATCACCCACATCCATCAAGATTTTCAATGGGCCACAACGTTTAGGTAATATCATTGAACCCATCCACCCCCATCCTTTGGGATGATTCCATGAATAAGACAAAACCCTTTTTGAACTACATGGGAATTTATTCCAAATCATCTGGAATAGGTATGAAGCCTCTTTGAGGTCCAAACCCATCAAGCACCTCCATCCTGATCTTCCTTGGGCCACCACATCCTAATAAGATCTTGACACTCATCCACCACATCCTCCTGGTCCCCTTAAATATATAAGTCATAACCCTTTATGAAATACATGGGATTTGATTCCCAATAAACTAGGATATGTAGGAAGACTCATTGAGGTCCAATCCCATCACCCACATCAATTAGGATTTTCATAGGGATTCCACTTCTGGGTAAGATTATTCCACCTTCACCCACAACCATCCTGATTTTTCTAGGGATGCCACATGCTGATAAAATCTTGCCACACCAACCAAATCTTCATATCTACTAGAATCACATGGGAGGTTTCATTGTGTAATCCCTTCACCATCCAACCAAGATAAATCCTATTACGATTGGAATCTTCTATGAGTAATCCCTTAACCATCATCTTGAACTACCTGAGGTTGGATCCATAAATTTTAAGAGGGGTATGTAGGATGCATCATTGAGGTTCAATCCCAACTAATTATAAACCTAGGTTCCCCCCTTCTAGGGGTGATCCTCTTCAATCCACCACAATTGGGGTTCTAATTAGCCTTCACGGTGTGATATATTACCCTTATGGGAAACACAACCTAGTTTTTCTCTCCTTTGGCGTTTGGAACTATCCATCTGGTAAACATTGTTTCTCTCTCCTAGGGATAGAACTCCCTAATCGGCCTTCATGTTGTGTTCTAATCAAACTCTCTTGTCTTCAAAAGACATTAAACTCATCCCTGATCCGTCTCTATAGGATTTTTGGATCTATCTCCAAAATGTTTTAAACACATGACCCAAATAGATACCTCATACTAAACATGAGATTCCTAAGGCGAAAGCCTTGGATGATATGGTCCAATGGTATCAGCTACTTCATGATAACCACTGGATTCATATGGTTAAAGCCCTAGAACATATGATCCTTGGAATCAGATACCTCATGCAAAAATGATATTCCTTGTGTTCCATGCCTAAAGATTCTAAAATGATATGCCCTCCTATGAGGAAGAATAAATTTGACCACTGTTCCAAACATCCAGACATGCCAAAGATGCCCAATGTGACCACTCCCCGGATAGTAGGTTGATTCCCTATCAAGACTATTTGGAATTTCTAGAAAGAAGCATCGTCACTAACTGGAGTCCACCAAGAAAAGAAAATGGGAATGAGTTTCACAAACATTAATTAAATATATGATGGATTCCCATTATAGGTGAAGAGTTACATGGAGGAATCCATGGAATGAGGAACCGACATCCCATCATCTTTTTTTTATAAAAAAGCAGACACTACTGATTAAAGTGATGAATACTATTCGCCCTTGGAATGCGGGAATATAGGGTAACAAAGAAGACAACACGCACCAATCATGTTCTATATGAGTAGGAACTCCCTAGTGAAGGTGTCAGAAATTAAAATGGTGAACCCAAAATGAAAATTTTCTCCTTTACCCATGAGGATTGACCATATTGATTAAAAGATCAAGGATTGTACTCAGACTCACATGAAGTCATTCCTCCAATAGATATGGGGTACCCAACATGAAACTCTTCTACCCAATATGGGAATTAGTATCGTTTAAAGAATCAATAGAGGAGCATGTCACTAGATCTAGATATCCAACACCATTCCCCAATAATAAAAAAATGGTCCTGACATCAGACTCACTAGAAATTGGGGTAGTTAAACATTGGTAATTTTGGTCTGTGACATCATCAACACAAATATCTCTCTCTAACAATGAAATATTGGATGATGCTATGGCATTGGGAGTTTCCTTATAATATTACCGAATATTGAACCCTACATCTCTGTATGACCATATATGTTGGAAACAAATCACTGAATGTCGGTAGATTTAGTGGCATGAGAAATGACAATGTGGAAATACCGCATGACTCTATCTCCACCAGAATTTCCTCTATGACCCCAATTACTAGGCACCCACTCCCTGTCTCACTATAGGAAATAATTTTTAGTGGGGATATGGACACCCTTGTATGATGATATGAGTAGAATGGGGTCATTCCCTATGAGGGACATGGCCCCCAGGACTTAGAGGATACAACACCTCACTGACAGAACCTCCTGCAGGGGCCACGATGAAAGTGACTGCTACCCATTACAAAAGAGAACTGCTTTGGGAGCCTCTCCCTGATGTGATCTTACGAATCAACCCCTATGCCAAAGAGGTGGTGGATGACCAAGTAAACCCAACTGTGACTACTACTAGAGAGATTCCAAGGTGTTCTTCCATGAGACCCCATCAGCACTATCAATGACCGGTTCTCTAGGAAGAGGAATAAGAGTATTATAATGCTTCTCTGTCGGGCCTAGTATAAATTAGCTGATTCCATTATCGGGTGAAAGCTCAGGAGAATTCCCATGAACCGGAATCATCTACCATAGATTTATTGTCCCCTACAACCATCGAAACATTAATACAAATTACTAAAACTGATTAGCAGGGATCTATCCATGCCTAGTTAGGATTGAAGCCTCAACCACACCACTTGCATGATGGTTTGACTCTCTCAATCACTAAAACTACCAGCAACTTTTATAGGGCAACCAATGACAAGATGTTTTATTGTGATGTACTCCACTTTCCATCAACAAACTAAGAGGTGTTCCTCCACAATCTCACAACCAGTATAGACCTCTTCACAATCTTGTTTCCACCATTCAACATGGACCCCCTTCACATGGCACAACCCATCCACATGAAGATCTTCCTCATACCATTCCCATCTCAAGTATAGGTCCCCAAGATCAAATATAAATTTAAGTCTATGTCCTCCCCAGTTCATCGACACTCAACATGGAGGTCATACCCATGTTATGTTAAATCAAAGCAGAGGTCCTCCCAACTTCCTCGACGAATGTTAGCACATAGGCCATCCATGTACAACCATCTGCCAAAACAGAGGTGCACTTAATTTAATGACCCAATAGAGTGGAGGTCCCACCCACTCCATCAACAGTAAATATGGAGTCCCTTCCCATGTTTCCACCATATCAAGAAGATTTCACTCCCACTAAATCATTATCCAAATAGGAATTCCTCTATACCCATTCAGTATCCATTATGAAGGTCCTCCCTATATTCTAGCTCCCCAACACAGAGGACCTCCCTGTGTCCACTTTGATCAGTGAGAAGACCCGCCTTTCACTTAAATCCACAAAATAGGAGGAGCCCTACTCATAGATAAAACATGGTGGTCCTCCTAAAAAATCCACAGGCTATAGAAGAGGACCTACCTTCAATGGAAACAACTAGAGTGGAGGTCCTCCCCACTTCTACAATAATTAAAGAGGAGGTCATACCCACTCTGACACCAACCAATATAAAGGCCCTCCCCATATCCAAAACAATAACCACATAGGTACTCTCCATGTCGACATTCCCTATCTTGAAGAACCGTCCTAAGGTAGAAGGATAAACCGCTACCTTAGAATGAATATTTCTAGGATTTTACAAATAATTTTTATTCTTGTTTTCTTCTCATATTTTGAAGAAGACTGTGATTCAATGGTGAAACCTTCACCCCAGTCATCTTAATTAGATTCTGGGGAAGGATCATGACAAGTGTGGTTCATAATATCAGAAGGTAATATTATCAAAATCATTAAATCCATTCATAGGGTTGTGAATGTCATGGGTAATTTCGAACTCTTCAATGATATAAAGGTGTAGTCATCTATATCATCATTGATTTACTTCTCTACCTTTACTTGAGATTGCATAGTTGTATTCTAGAATTTTATAGATGAAAAGTGTCTAGTAGACATGTCAATAACTTCCACTACCCAAACACATTATTTGATTGTATGTACCTACCCCTACATTGACATACTGATGTTGTTGGTACTACCCTTGAATGAGGAACCAACAAATAGTGACCTGTCATCTCGCACAATGAATTCTCCACTGACCAATCCAATGTGACATGAATCCATATGAGATCTTCCGCTAATCTCCTTACTAGCACTCATAAGACATTGGGATAAAAAAGATAATGACCCCACTTCTAAGATAGAAATCCAATGGGATATTATCGTTGCTGATCAGTTGTCCATGATTTTCTAGAATAATGAAACATTCAAATTTGATATCCTAGAATAACACACAGAGGATATGGTTGTGCTCATCTGTCAGACTATCTGGATGATGTGCTTTCACCATCATGACATTCAGTTGGTCTACACAAAAATAAAAGAGAATATTGATGACTTTGATCAGCAGATCCTCATGGTTAAGAGGGCTACAAATCTAGTGGATTAGTACCATGCGTCACCTAATATCCATCAGACCCACAAGTAGTGATGAATTAAGAGATTAATAGTTCTCCATATAATCATTTAAGCGGAATCTCCACATGTGAAGATCCATGGATAGGGGAATTACGTTGATATATAATTCATCCTTATAATGAGAAAACCACACCTACCCATTGATATTGATGATATGAATCTGGGTGTTATTACAATTACCATTGTGAATACTATTGAGTTTTCTAAGGAATGGAGAACCAACACAGAGAGCCCATCCCATGAGGTAGTGCAGTATTAGGTAGACCATCAAACATGTGTACACATTCACTTGACACCTCAGAGGAACCATTTTCATCATTACCTTCCAGTTGAAACACCAACAAAGATAAATACTGGACCGAGACCTCTTAGCCATGTGATATGTCTTATATATCAATACATATTGTCGTCGAACCCACAATCACTACCTTTATCTAGTAGGTCATTTATTAGAAGAGGATCATTGATGATATACTTGTTGAGCAATGCCCAAACTATAGTACTCCTTGATAGAATCATGTCCCTCCTCCATCAAGTAGAAGGGGAAGCTACAGATTCTTCTCAACCATTTTCTCCCAATTAATCCTAGTGATCCCACACATCCTCATAGATTCGAGGTATGAGTCTATGGTAAGAGACCATAACATGCATCGCCAAAACCACCCGGGCAACATGATAATCGATCTTGGGACCCAAATAAAGCCACTCCACGAGTTTCTGAGCATGGTTATAGGGTTAATGATATTTACAATGAATTGGTGGTCAGGGATGCTTTTCAAGATATGAACCCCAACAAAATGATCAGTTAACCACTAACACTGTTCAACTAAAATCTATAGAGACGTGAAAAGTGGCAATCCCAACTGATAGAAAGTCGTCTCTAGTATGGTTGAATGATATGAAAGTACCCCTGGATTTTTGGAATCCTACCTAAGAACCTTTTAATGGGAAGGGTGACCCACTGTATCATTTTTTCCACTTCATCACAAGGTGTGGGAAAATGATGGGAACTCCAGAGCAGCAATAATCTTCTAGGATCTGATGTTTTAACTTCAAATTGGAAGGGCATGTACTCTTCTAGTAAACCAATTAAAAATTGTCTCCATCACTAGTTGGGAAGACCTCTGCAGGCCGTTTGTCTACAAGTCCAGATCCACCACATACAATAAAATAATTACTAGCCTCATCAAGTGAAAAAACTAACGATTAGAGAATCACAGACAACATCACTCAGTGGGAGGGCCTCACATATTCAATCAACATGACTCTAACCAAAGAAGAGATAATCACGATGTTGATGGGGAATACCAAGACTCTAATGGTCCCTACCCTCATCAATCAGAACATCCAAAGTCATTTTCAAGATTTATTTTTCAAATTACATCACCTTAAGGATGCCTTTCTATATGCCAAATATGCATTCTTTTTTCATCTTCCATATTCTGTAAGAATAACCGATATGGTAGGGAATTTTTTTGCAGTATAGTTTGATTCCCCAGAGCTGCTAGAGTTGTTTCCACCTCCACTGGTAGTGCCTTTCCTATTACAACAGCCAAATATACCTCAACCATTCCCAGTGAAGAACCATTAGGAAATACTCTCCAGGAGTAGTTTTCTAGGACAGATAATGTGGCTCCATCCCCTCATCAGGCTCCATCCCATTATTATGGATATGATCGTAGAGTTCCCTTTTCAGATAGAAGAAACTTGACCTACTCCTTTAAGGAATCATATGATCCTAGTTATTTTTACTATTCCTTATAACTAGGTATTCTGAAGCTACTAGAATATATGAATCCCCATGAGAATAAGATCACTAACTGCCTAGACCATTGACCCTACCACATGATCATTGGACATAGAATTTGGAAATGCTATGTGTTCAAGGACTGGATCCAAGACAATGTGGAAAATGACTTGGTCATGTTTGGTAACGTTTCTGTGTAGGTGGAACACATATCCACCTAGCCTCATAGTGGGAGTGAAAATGAATGGAAATAGGTTTCCAACAACAAGACTCAGAAGTATGATGACTAGTTTTCCCGCAGACTATTCTCTCATGATCAAAGTTTCATCCACGCGCACATAGGCTAGCCCGAACATCTGGAAGATTCCAAAAATTATCTAAAAACCACATATTATTCTACCTATCATCCTTCTACGTCTCAGAAGATAATTCACTGACAACAAAAGTGAAATAAAATTCCTCTATTGGTTCCAAATCCTTCCTACAATTTCATTTATTTCCTTCCCCTAGATTTTGGAATCACAACCAATGTCTTCCTCGCATTGGAAGACCCAACCATTAATGATAATTATGAGTATGAATTCATGAAAAATGTCTAATTGGTGGATCCCTAAATGGTCCCTTATGATGAGGAATGTCCAGATGAATATCTTAATGTCTATGTTCAACAACATTGAAGGTATGATTGAAGGATTGAAACCCCTCAGAATGCTCAGGGAAATGCTTCAATCCATTACTTTTATGCTATTGAAACATGACTGTGGGTTATAGGTAGAAATTGGAAGGCATGGACCTTTGAGCCCGCTAAGCCAGCCTCACTGCTACAACAAACCATGATAATTAACTGGGTAGATCAGATGTATCTACAACATGATCTGCTGTATCCAGCTAAATCTAGGCCTCATCCAGCTAACAACCATCCAGCAGTTGTTCTGGGTGAGTTATCTGACAATAATTTGGATATTACCAGCACTATTCAGAATCCAGTGGTTCAAGTGGAAACAACCATCATGCATCCTACCAAAGAGAGACCCCCAAAAGAAAAAAAGTGCATTTGGAATGAATGTATAACATGATGAAGAACATCACTAATATTACTAGAAATATATTGATCCTCGAGTACTTACGCCTATCATAAGATATGCACAAGGACAACGAATAATCCTTTAGGATCCCCCTCTAGTTAAAAATAGAGGTAAAATCCAAAAATACCTTCTATGCTGAGGATGTTGAGCATGCAGAATTTGAAGCTGTCACATCATTATATCAATAATATGGTGGATCCCTTGTGGCGAGGAAAATCCATTCATTATACATCACCGACCAGATAAATGGCATGGAGGTCCACCAATGTATGTTAGGCATGAGTTTCATGATCAATCTAATCCTTACTCGGACTCTCTACAATCCTGGATTGACTGAAGAATATCTGAGTCACTATAACATAAAAATTCAATGTTATGATAAGACCGATCAGAGACCATCTGGCATAATCCTATTGAAGACCCAATTCGGTGGTTTGGTTGCAAACAATGAGATCATGTTTTTCTTACATGACACCACCTATAACGATTTTATGGGTAGGCCCTAGATCCATCCACATGCAATAGTCTCCTCCTCATATCATCAATTTGCCAAGTACACCATCAATGGTTGAGAAGGCATGCTCCAAGGTGATGTGTCCCCCTTCGTCTCTTGTGAGGTATGCTATCTAGATTTCATCTATTATAGGTGAATGAACAAATAGTTTCATACCAATAATGATTAGCACTACACCATTTTAGCCATCCCATGAATGGACTTGGAAGATTCTTTAGTCATACCGATTCATCTGTTGGAAGCCACAATACCCAACTTTGGAAATTGATTCTTCATTTCTAGAAGTAAAGGATTATGCATCCCTAAGAATAGGAATATCAAAATATTAATTCATACTTTTACACAGGCCATGCCTAAGTGATACCAGAAGATCCTACCCCAGGGAGGTACCAAGATGTTACCCCATGACTACCACTTTTCATTATACCCAATTGTTTTACCAAGAGGGATTAAACCAATTAAAACCAACCCATCAATATTTCGTTAAAATCAACCATGGGCCTCATGGTTAATGTCTTGATGGAATTAGATTAATCAACTATGTTTCCATGGTCTCAATAGAGCAGGAATCCACTAGAGAGGATTCCACACTCGTCAGCTAAGCTAGCACCAGTGTTCCCCCAAAATCATTTGTCCTAGATAAACTATCTCCCCTCATGGGTTCCCCTACCTCCAATGATGAGAGTCATTTAGAAGATTATCCTCCCACATTTGAATAGGGTGCATCCACCACTGTCAATTTTTTGGTACAAGTGAACCTTAACACATAGGCTAATACTAGGCCAATGTTTATAAGTGTTGGCATGTCTCTAGATGATTAGAATAAATATGTGGATTTATGGAAGAAACATTGTGATGTATTGTGTTGGAGTTATGAATATATTCCATGAATATACCATCAAGTCTCCATCCACCATCTTGTTCTCTCGGCGAGTCATCATGGGTTCATGAAGCCTACTAGAAAAATGAACCTTTCTCATAGTACCATGGTTGAGGCTGAAGTTGATAATCATATCAAAGGTAGATTCATCAAGGAAGTTCATAATCCTTAGTGGATTCTCATAATTATTTCCTTCAGGAAGAAGAATAGATATATCAGAGTCTGGATCAAGTTTTAGGTCCTCAATCATCATTTTCTTAAGTATGTTTTTCCTCTTTCAGTGAGAGATATATTGATCAATTCTATAACTGGTTTTCAAGATCAATCCTTCAAGGACAACTACACCATATACAATCACGTTCAGATGGACCCCAATGATGAGGATTCTACCACTATCTAAGCGCCACAGGGAACCATATTCTATAATGTAGTCCATTTCAGTTAGAATAATACACAACCCATTTATCAGTGATTCATGCACCACATCTTCAATATGATCCTTGAGACACTATTGGAATGCTATGTTGATGAATTGGTGGTCAAATTACACCAACTTCTGAACCATATATGAGATCATGAAAAAGTGTTTGTGTTCCTCCATTCATGACATCTAAAGATGAACCACTTGAAGTGTGACTTTGGGGTCACCTCTAGGAAATTTATCTGTTTTTTTGTTAGATACAAAGGAATCAAAATATACATAGAGTAAATTAATCCCATCAATTAGAGGCCTACATGGAAAACCCTTTAATAGATCCATGACCATTAAGGACACTTATCCTATATACATTGATTCACTTCGAATATGGATGACATGTTTAAGACTTTTTCCATTCTCTTGAAGAAGGTACTTCCTATGAGTGGGATGAAGAGTGACATGCCACATTTGATAAATTAGGTAGTATCTATAATTTTTGGGAAAAAACCCCTCAAGGTAAAATTGTAGAATTTTTTTGTTGGTTGTGTTTGTTGAAAATGCAGGTTTCCATGGTGAATTGTCGAGTTCCAGAGATGTTGTTGACAATCCATGTTGACAAAGAACCATGAAAATGGAATGGATAATATGGAGGTGGTACAAAAGAATAGATACAAGGTGGTACCATTTTCCATAGTTTTCCAAATTTTTGGGCTTCAAAATTTGGAGTTTGGTGAGAATCCCAAAAAGAGTATTTCCTTGAAGATATAATTTAAATATGGAAAAGGCATGAGTTTCACCAAGATAGGCTTCATGGACTGGATTTCGCGAAGGCATGAAAAATGTTGATGGTGACTCTTCACAATTACGAAAAGCTTTGCGAACAAAATCATTGAAGAGAATTGCAGCGGCGATGGGCATTGTGAATGGATCTTTGCAGTGAAGGGGAGAAGGTGTTGATAGAATGCTCCACGATCAGAAAATTTACATGGTGCTTCACGATATTAAGAGAATTTCACCGGGAATTTCGGAGCTTTGCGATTTATAATAATATGGTGTTGACTTCGTGTGGAATATTCATGGGTCGATGGAATTGCCTATAAATACACCTCGACCCCCTCAGGATATGGAGAGAGTTTTTGAAGAAAAGTTTTTCTCTCGTCTCATGAAGTTAGTTCACGAAGGCAGTGTGTTTCATCAAAGGAAAGAGCTTCGTGGCGGCTATTCTAGCTCTGCGAAAGTTGTGTTCTCCGCATTGGCTCAGTGAGATTCCTGAGGGAAGTCGCACTGCAAAGACTTGAGCTTTGCGATGGCCTGAACTCTATGAAGGCTTGAGATTTGTGAAAAGTAAGGAGGTTCATGAAGGCTTGTTTGAGATTCATATAATTGGGAGCTTCGCAAAGTAGGGTGCTTTTTGAAGGTACATTCCAAAGGTTGTTGCCCATTGTTCAGGGGAAAAGTGTATTAATTAGTGGATAAACATTGGACATCAATAGAGCATCTATATATCGTAGAGGATGCATTAATTAGTGGTAATGAAGAGACCTACCGGTCTATAAACTGTGAGTGGATATTCTGAAGAAGTTGTGAGCTCACTTTAGTTGATAGAGTAGCGAGTTCTCAAAATTATGAGTGGTTATAAACCAGGAGGGATAGTGAGTCCACTTCGAACTTGTTATCAATAGTGTGTTTATAGAGGAATTGGTACATCGGCACACTGCTAGTGTGTTCTCCTTGGACATATCCCAGTGAGGGTGAACTAAGTAAATATTGCTATGTCCAATGCACGCTTTAATATTTATTCATACTCTGCAATAGGGATAAGAGAGAAGAAGGTTTTTTCTAGTAGAAAACAAGATCAAAAGGGGTAGTTGTTTTAATCTATCATACCTTGATTCATCCCCCTATCAGGGTATCTAGCCTAGTGGACCTAAAAACAATAACATCTAGTTTTGATTCCTCCCATCTCTAGGCATCCTTTTTTTCGCTATGTGACCATCCTATAATGATCCATTGGTTCCCTTCTCACCCAAAATAATAAAAAATCTAGAAAAAATAGTTTATACTATCTCAGTCACATGCCCCTCGACACAGAGGCTAGATACTCCCCTATCAAGAAGAAATTTCTCACATCATTCTTCACAGTGTAGAAGCTATGAAATTATCTATGGAATCATGAAATATAGATAGTGTTTTGTGTGGATCATCAAAATCATATTTTAAATCCTTTTATGTTTATAGGATAGTTGGAATACTAGGTAGTGATCCTTAAACAATTTGACATTAGGTTCATTACATAGAAGGCTATCAATGGAAAAGCATCGGAATACTATGTATCAATCCATATGGATCCTGAAGAAGAAACCCTAGATTTTTATTTTTTAGATGAGGTCGTTATCTTAGTGGATCCGGCTACACCGTGATAGATTATTCATTTGTATGGTTCCTCCTTGATCCCAACCGGTTGAAGGCTTAATAATCCCAAGATCAACATAGTAGGCCTGGGGATCATCTTCCTCAATCTTGCTTATAATATTCTTACCTACTCATTCTCCTGGTTAGAATTATGCACAAAGCATGAGTTAGAGTACCATGGTCTTCTCACTGGCCTTGAGTTGGACCTTGATATTGATGTCCTTTGATTTCATTTGAAGAGAGACTCTGAGTTAGTGATAATGAAAATCATATTGATTATACTAGAAGAAATCCAATAATCATACATCTTCTAGAGCATTCTTTACATATGATGGCATGGTTCCCTTCTTATGTAGAGGTGACTCATGTTCCCCCATTTCATAATGGTCGATATGCCACCTTGTCTCATCTAGACACATCTCTTGCAGAGCCTGATCAGGATGACCTATTGACCCATGTGGCTCATGGAAGGGTCATCACTCATGTCATCCCAAATTATGATGGAAGATAGAAGGAAAACCAAATAACTCTTGGTGCTTCTACATTGTGACCTCCAAATTTCCCCACATTAAATAAACATCTAATTGGAAAAGACCTTTCATTGAGTATCTTTAGTGTGTCGTTCTCCTACTAGGTGGAGTTGAGTAAGAAATAATCTATTGGTGTGCATCACAGTTCACCATATGTAGTGGTCCTAACATTGATTAGACTCTAAAAAGATGCGGGTTTCATGAAATTATCCTTTTTTCATTCAAGGAGATGAGATCCCCCGAGTTGTGTAGGAAGTTCATCCCAGATCATGTGGTTCTCATCAAGAAAGACTGAAGACCTCCAATAAGATTTGATGGTTGTGAAACTTATGGACCACCATGGTCCACAACTACATAAATGTTTTCAAATGGATACATGTGAGTTAGATCCTTTCCAACTTTGTGCATCGACTACTAGAGCCCCTTTATACAACAATGTATTGTTATCCCATTGAATTACGGGGACTCATGTCAAGGGACTATACCCACCAGAAATAGATCACCATTGTAGGTTTATTCTGACTGAAATATTTTTTTTCCAAGTAGACAAAATTGATTCCTATTATATAAGTGAAGACTCGGTTAGTGGTTGAATTTTTGAGCTCCCATTTCATCCATCGATTCAAAGTTCCTCACACCATTATCAAAAAAATGTCACTAACATCTGGAAAAATGAGTTGGAGAAGTTGTACACCACATAAAATTTCTAGTCCAAGCATACTTCTCCCTACCATAAAAATGTAAATGGATGGATTGAGGTGTTTGAAAAAACACTCTACAACATTCTGCAGAATATGGTAGGCCAGAATAAGAAGATTTGTCCCCACAAGCTCCCCAATGCTCACTAAGAATAATAGATGATGACTCATATTTCTACCCAGGTGACTCCATATTTTCTTGTCTACATAAATAGGCAGTCATTCCTATCAGGATTCAGTTTTCATTGCACATAACAACTGTCTATGACCAAACAATTCTAGACAGAATAACATAATTCAAACTAGCTGAGCTACAGGCCCTCAAAGATAATATGATATACGCCTTGAATAATCTAGGGAGGCACCATAATAATATTTCTAGAGAATTTAACAATAAGGATTAACTTGAATCTATCCTCCCAGTTTATATAGTATTAACTCTTAGAATTCAAATGACACGCTACAAGAAACCACCAATGTTTTATCCAAAGTGGGAAGGACCCTACATAATCAAAAAGGTCTACCCAAATGGTGCATACTATTTGATCACTATGGATAGAGATAATATCACTCCTATGACCAATACCATGTTTCTCAAACAATAATTCACAAAAGTCCCTATTGTATGAGATGTATGACACTGAACTATATTGCGTCAGCATCCTAGGAATACGGTGTTATACTAGGAACATGGTCCAAACTCCAATACATGCATCACAACATTAAACTGAGTGTAAATTTATTTGGAATGTTTCATGTGGAGTCCAGCCTCATTATTCCACATTAATTTCGATTTTATCATTGCGCCTTACTACACATATCCTCCTGGAACACTCACCCATGGTGTGAGCTCTATAAACTTAAACTAAAATATCTAGTCCTAAAATAATGAATTTAAACTTTGTGCATTCCTTCTATGGAAGTTTTTTTTATGGTAGGGGACCCTTGGTATTAATTCATGTATGTTTATATATATATATCTTACCCTGAAACTCTCCTTGGAACACTTTCCCTACATCTTCCTTGTAACATGATGTTAAACCACAATGCTAACATCCTATACACATGAAGATAAAATGCACAACACTAGTGTCCCAATTTAATGATATTAATCTACATATCACCAACATCTTATCCTCAAAAAGATAAACTTCATAGCACTCTAATTTCCTCACTTGATAGTATATCACATTTGACATTTTTTATCATCAATGTAATATCATGAACTACATGCAACATAATTCTTTCTTATATAGGATATGTAGTGATGCCTTGATTATGTATCATAGTCTAGAAAAATTAAAAGAAATAAATTTTCCCTCCCTACGTGTGGTTCAGACCTAAATAGGGATATTTCAACCCTGAATTATGTGTGGCTTGATTCCTTCCCTCGTAGGATACACAGTGACACCTAGACATCCCAACTCTAGGATAAGCCAAAAATTCATCAACCGCTTCCCCCTTAGGGAAAATTTATGGCATGTTTTCCCCCTTGGTTCTCATTTATGTTGGTTCTTTATCCTATCCATGTTATATGGGTGTCAATAGGGATCATCTCAACAAATATACTGAAAATTATATGGTGTAGTGTTGTACCCATTGGCCCTCATTCACGTTGGGTCTATCAATCTTCCATGCTACATATATTCATTATAGAAGTCCATGGTTCAAACTCAATGACCTTAAACTAAGAAAAATATGGTACAAACTTTATGAACATTTACTAAGATGTCGGTAGACTGAACTCTATGACCTTAAACTAAAAACCATATATTACATGAAACATTATCTTAATCTGATCACTATAAGTCAATGTATTAAAAAATTAAAATATATGAAATCATAATCATAAACACACATGTGCTATGTGGGCCCCTTTTGTTCATCATTCATGTTGTGTCTAACAAGACACCACACAACACATACCCACTTGAAAAATTTCTCCTCTAGTGTTGGTATCTAAAAATTATATGATAGAGAACTATATGTGGCTTTATTATCCCTTTAATGGGATATGTAGTGACTCTGATAATTTCTCTATTCGTAACCAGACACTTATTCATAAACCCTTTAACCACTTGGAATTAGTCATTGTATATGAATTATGACCTTAAACTATGTGCACAACTTCTTGGGTAAGTGCATTGTGGAATCTTGCCTCCTAGGTCCTTATTCACAACAGGGTTTTCACTCCACAACACCACTTTACTGGTTTTAGGAATTCCACCTTCCCCTTGGTCAAAAATCTATTACCTTATATTAACAGCAAATTTTATGATAAACATAACCCTAATTTATTTTATATGGTCCAGGAAACACAACCTTAAAAATTTTATGGTGGTTCTGATAATTATTAACATAAAATTTTGCCAACACCTATAGTCCGAGTTGTATGGAATCAAACTATAAAGACTAAAATCTTGAATACATGATGGTAAATTTCCATTCTACCCCCATTTTAAGTAGGGATGCTTCATTTTTCCTCATCATAGTGGTCCACGTTCACCGGCGTTGGTCTTCTTTCATTCCATGTTGGAGAACTATGTATGTCTTGGTTATAATGCTCAAGGCATACATAGTTATGCCTATGCATTTTTTCTTCAGGCCTAAACACATATTCATTAACCTTTTAGCCTCTAGGTCTCAGTAAAGGTCCAAGATTTAGGACCTCAATCAATAAAGAATTAGTCTCAAGTATTGTATGATGTGTGGGCCTTTAACTATTGTGTGTAACATATATCGATGGACTAAACATCCCTGATTGTTCAAAAGGAATGGTTGTAAACATTCCACCATGCTCTATGAAATATGACCTTAAACTCATTGCAAAAAACCGAGTGTGAATACCAATTTCCAACAGTCTCCATTCTCCAATATGAGTCTTTATTCATTTGGACTTCTATCATCCCTTCAAATCAAGAAAATCCCTTACAGGTGATGGTATCATTCCATTCTGTATCACCTCGCATCCGGGTCAAACACCCTAATGGATATCTGGTAGCGAACAATAGATTATGTGTTTCAGAATCTGTATACAGTTGATCCTATGATTACATTACCCATTATTTTTTTGTATGGTTAAGGTCCATATGTTTCAGACATGGTCAATAGTCAATCAATACTCACATGTCACCCCTTTATCAAGATCATGGAATTATCCATTCTAGTCCCTTTTATAATAGTGGAATTTCTAATAACCTTGGTGTCACCCCTAATGTACGCTTACACCTTTTAGGAAAACCACATACTATCATTTTTTTACAATATGTAGCATGACACAAATGGGTTTAAGAGTTCTGGTATAGAGTGTACCAATGTGGCCGAGAAGTACAATGGGGCATTTGGTCCAAAATATATGACCATAAAATAAGATTCATAGTATATGAATCCTTACCTTAAATTTTTTATGATCCCTCCTGGAAAAGTGTGTTGTGGAATCATGATTACTTATCCCTTATCCACATTGGGGTTTTCACTCCACCGTGGAACATATTCCCATTTTTGGAATCTTACTTCCCTTGAACCAAACTATACAACCTTAAAATGGGAGTTTATGTCTAAGAATGAATTTAAAATATGTATGAATCCCATTAGTTATTTCTGGTGATGCACTGGCAGGTTTGGTTCTCATTAAAGTCAACATATATCATTTTACTGATAATTCTATGGTGAAAAATCCCCTTTTGGATCATTCATGTCAGGTTAATTTCTTCTCTCCAGCCCAATTACACAATGAATAGACATTAAATTGTCCAAGATGCACGGACATAAACTAGAAACCCATGTACAAGCATACTGACATTATACTATATGTTGGATTGTCTTGCCAAGGATATTTTATGGGGTGTTTGAGTATCCTCAACCCTCCTTCACTTTGGGTTTTCACCCTACCACACTAAATTTGTACGATCAGGATATTAAAAACACAGTCCAAACAATACGACCTTAACCTATGTGCAATGTCCCAGTCACATGATGTTAAACTATTTGATGCATCCTGATAACATGATGTTAAACTGTAACATGGATCACCCTTATTTTATGACATGAAACTGCATAACTATAATCCTTTTTGAATGACATAAAATTATAGGGTATCCTCGACCCTTTCCAAATACCCATTTATTCAGTGATGGTAATCTACCACATCAATCAGGTTCCATCATCTCCACTCAGCATCTGAGATAGTGCTTTGCTGGAAGATGGGTTTGACCTTTATTCAGACCAATAAACTCAAACCAACGTGTTCTAAGCCATAGTGGAATAATTACAAGAGTGATGGATCCCATTAAAACATTACCTCACTTAATTTAAAAGACATGGGTGCTCCTTATTTAGATCCCCATCCGTTTACATGTCTTAAAGGACCCCCTAATGTTTTGGTCCGATGCCATTTTGGATCACCTCCCATCCTAGGTAGACATCCCAAATGACTTTAGATGACATTCTAAGGTAGGTTCTGTGTTTCAAACATGGTCAATCTTTGACCCTTGTCATTTTTTCCAAATTCTAGGATAATATTACTTATGATGTGCTTCAAACATAGTCATAAATTTTTCTACATCACAATAGAATTATCATTATGATATAGATTTTGGATATTTTTGTTCACACATTCCATTCCCCTATGTTCAGGTGTAATTAAATTCCCATGACATTATCCAATTCACACACTGGCACACATTTGTAATGTGTGTCGGCTATTCTAAGAGCCCTATTATCCAGCCACAAAATTTCTCATCCAAGGAACTCTCAGTGCTTAATCAATAATAGAAGGCCCTAGGTGTTCAATGTTTATCTGAAACTCTCATAAAAAGATAAATCACATGGGTTTTCCTTATTTCTCATAGTGATCATGACTCACATGAGCTTAGAAGATTTGTTATTAGTTGTCTCCAAAATATTATCAATTCAATACATTAATGAAATGATTTAGTTTGAGAATTAAAATGAAAAAATGATGTTTCATTGGGTCATCAACATATTGGATCCTTTCCCTTGGAAATATTTGACTCTACGTCTTTTCCGTATCGATTGAGCACCTGAATGCCTCTTGCCTTTGTTGAGAAATATCTAAAGCCTATTGTCACACATCCTATAATTTCTTCTCATTTGCATCCTTGAAGAAAACTTCATTAACAATGATTTTCAATCAATCATACTCCTCCTTGAACCTATATTCCACCATATTGAATCTAGGATCCTAAGCCTCAGACACCACCGGTTGATCCCTATTATTGTTAGTGATATAATCCCTAGTGACAATGACCTTCACGAACTCCGTTTCATCCCCAATTTCCCGGATATATCTTCCCCAACCTTTTGAAGTTCTTGGGAGCCCTCATTATTGTGTCTCTTCCCTAATAGGTCGATTTAATTCCATTCCACATGTTTCCATGGGATGGGGTAGTCTCGACCCAATGCATGTAAGGTATTGGAATCCATCCGACTAGTCCCTAGGATGACTAACCTATAGAGGATAAACCCCAACCATTGTTGATGATTAGCTGTCTGGATGAGGGAAATTAAGTTCCTTGCATTAATACACACCATGAAAAAGATTACCAAGTAATCATTGGAGGATTCAAGGCTATAATCCTTGAAATATTTGAGTGGTGAAAGCTCAAAGTGAGGAAAGACCACAAATATGTTTTCAGTTCGATCTTCCAGATGCAAGTCTTGAAATGTGAGTGACATAATGACTAATTATGGGAGTAGCTCCTCATCATCCTCTACACTTGTGGTATAATAACATGCATTAATTTTTGGTATTTCAAATGTTGACACCATTCTCCCAGCTCCCTTGGATACTCTAGTCAGTAGCACAATATCATCTTCAACTTCCAAAACTGCCACAAGTGGAAATTTTGAAGCTGGAACACCCATTGTGATCATCCCATCTACTAGAATCATTACCACTCCTTCTATAAATTATAATTTAGTAGTAATATTTTGTAGTGCCTCTACCACATTCCTATCCACCATTTCTATTTCAGGATAACTTGTTATGGTTCCTATCTCAACCCCCTCTATTTTGGGAATAGTCTCAATAGTCCCCTCTGATGGAACTTGTACAATTGGACTGACCTGTACGACCTCTCCATATATTTATTTTGGAAGAGATGTTTCATTTTTCTTCACCTCATCTTCATGTGAAACTAATTTATGTGTTTCCATTGGTGGTTGAGTTCCAAGAGCCTATAAAACATCGATTACAAAGTCTATCAATCAAGCACATAAAGGTGAAGAAAAGTGTCAAAGGAATAGAGGAGAAAAGTACATACATGAAATTTGTAGTCCAGTGAGGAGTTCATAAGGATTCACCAGTATTCTCCCAGGTAGGTTTCTTTCCGCAAACTTTTCCTTATCTACAGACACAGATATTTGACCGCTCGTAGCCACGACTTCGTGATGGGATCCAATAATCTTCCTTCACTGGATGAGATCCCATAAAAAATTATTTCAGGTATGTATCAAACATCCCCCTCCATAGTGTTTCATTCCACTACTAGTAATAATATGATTAGACAATTGTTCTCAGGATAAATCAATATCTAAGGTATGTAAGATTAAAATATTTACCTGGATGACAGCAACACTTCCACTCAAAGGTGACCCCTGATGAGTGTTTTCTCCCTGAGATTAAACCAATTCATCAAGAAAGTGAGCATTTCCAGTGATATCACATTTCGACGGTTATGGAGAATAGGTCATGTCTAGAAACACCCTCACCCGATTAGTCAACAAATGCATGGTGTCTGAGGAATGCACACGTTCCACCAACTCCAAAATGTACCGCTACCCCTTATCCCGAAACATGTAGAAACTATACTTGGAATCACCAATCATGATGAGTTTCATCCCTTATTTATTGATACATTTCTACATCCCATGAAATATGGGTAACTGCATGAAGATATACTAGTTGTACAAAACCTCATGAAAGGCAGGATCTCTAAGAATGTCCATGAAGTGAAACCATTTCCCACGAGCTTCAAAATATTTCCCAAGAACCACCCTAGATGGATCCCCTTACTCCTGAGTTCACTTTCCTAATACATTTGGGCTTGAAGATACTATTCCTTTCATTTCCTTCTTGAAAAAGTGGGCCCATCAACTACTAGTCCTTCTGCTACTTCCTTGACCAAAGGGAGAGCTCTTGCGTCAAAAGACACTCCATACACTACTATGCACCGACCTCACTGTGGAGGGAATACCCCTCTATAAGCATGGAAGCCATGCTACCACCAGATTACCTGATAGATGGAAATCACCCAAATTTTACCATAATCATGGGTTAGCCCATACACAGTAGTGGGGAGGTGGTAGTTCGCTACACATTTTCTGTATTTATGAATGAATAGGTGACATAATTTCCTCACCACCAATGGTTAGAAGTCATGAAACAACTCTGACTACAAGTTTTGTGTCAAACTCTGTAGGAACATAGATTTATTCATGAACCAATGATGATTATATAGATCATAGACCGTCTTGTGGCCAACCCTTATCATGAGCACCCCACCTCAAATGGACAAGAGGTAAGATCTATTTTCCTCAGTCCCTATTCTATCATTGGTTACCACCCTGGCTGGTAGGGAGAACTGGTGTATGATAAATTGGCTCTCCATCCAAACCTTGTTCAACACCTCCATCATAACTAACATGAATGAGTAACTACCCACAATATTATGTATTTCTTGTCAAATGTATGTTGTGAGAGAAGAAATTAGGTTTGCAAACTCCTAGCCTCCAATGTGTGTGGACACCTAGCTATATTGGAAGTGAAAAGACCCGCACACATGCGGTAGAATCTTCCCATCAGTGATGTGCTGAAGCACTTTGTACAACTTCTCTAGCACTGGGATTCTGTTGATAAAACACTACCCCATCGCCAACATCGACACCATTATAAACTTTTTTGGTCTAAATCCCATGTGTGCATCTCTCAATAGGATAATCCAACTATAGGTAAGCTCCACAATGAATCTGGCCAACCTGACAGTGTCTTTATTCTCTTTCTTAATGAAATTTCCCCATAGTTTCCACCAGATAACTTCTTGGATATTTTATTAGGACATCTCATTTCTCCATAGGTACCCCCTAGGACATGTGAAAATCCTTGTATGCAATTTCCTCACATTCATCCCACTCCCAGTAGTCTCATCTATCTAGATGTTCAAGAAATAGTTATACCATTTATTAAAGTGGACGTCCCTCATACCTAACATCTGTTTGTCAATGACCGAAACCAAGTCCAAAAACACTTTATTCCAAGTAGGATGATGTGCCTATTTTCCCCATACATTCATAGTGGGTATAAACTCATCATACATCACCCCCAGGATTTGGATCCTAGATATCTAATAAATATCCTTAATATAGATTTCGAGCTCCCCATGATGCATATGGATTGTGCTGGTTCCTGAGGATCATTTTCTCAATAGGTTTGATCTAATGAGGCTTGTTAACTTGGGATTGGGAATCACATGATACTTCAAAAATTCCTACCCACTTCACATTTGGCCTAAATATAGTGAGTGACATGTATTCTTAGTATTCCTATGCCCACTCTTCTCTAAAGTTTCCTCCTTGGAAAAGATCCCAACCATCATTCTATCCATTATCTCGGTTCCCCTAACCCATCTTGATGATCATTAGATATTGGGGTAGGGATTAATCATCCTCTAACTTCTCCCCATCAAAATTATTGATGTGGTTTTAGAGGTAGTCTGCTGTAGTGGCTGCATAATCCTTCCAAATGTGGCTTAATGACCATTATCCAATGGTATGACCTATGCATTCCAATAAAGTAGTAATCTAGCTCATACTGTAACACCCCGGGCTTCCATGATACGCTTCTTATTCAATAATGCAATAGCTTGCATTGTACGCAACTTTGAGTTCTAAAACACCGCGACTAATCAAAGTAGCCGTTATGAATAGTAATAACCACTTTTTAAAATTATAGAAATTTTATATTTCAAAATGTACTTCATTTTTGGATTCGGAATATCGAAATTAGCCTATGTTGAATTTTTGGTATTTTTCTGAGAACTTCTAATTTTTTATGAATAGTGAAAAATACTTAAAAACAAATTTTTTAATAAAAATAATTTATAGTGATAAATTATACTATTTAGTTGTTTTAAATTATAATTAGAAAATATTTTTACCATTTTATCCAATGGTGGTCATTAGAATTAATTTATCATTGAAATTGGACATAAACAATTGCCAATCTTTTGATATAAATTGTTTCTTAAAACACGCTATTTGTTGTGACAACGGAAATTATTTATAAAATTAATTAATGCAACTTATATGTTTGGAATTTTGTAAAATAGACATCATTTTTGAATTCGGAATATCAATTATAGCTTAGGGTGAAATTTTGGCATTGTTATGAAAAACTTCAATTTTTGATGAATAGTGAAACCACTAAGTGGTAGTTAAATAACTGATTTTTCGTTTAAATGAAATATTACCACTTCTGTGATTTGATTTTCAAAAATCCGACATACATGGTTGTCATTAAGAATTAAAATGTGGTTCAATGAGATTAAAATAATTTTTTGGTGAATAGTAACTTTTAAGTTCTTAATCGCGATTAGTGGTAATTAGTGTAGTTTAAGGTAAAAACAATGTTTTAATAATATAATATGAGCTTGACACTTGTCATAATCCTATTGGATGAGTCATGGCCGACCAAGACAACCCATGGGTCAACTTGGGGACCCCATGGAGCCACTTTGGTTGGAAAATGACATTAATATATATTTATTTAATGTTAAAATTAAATTGACACAAACATGAGTTGTTTTACTAAAACAGTTTCTAAGTGGGGTTACACAAGTCCAAATTTTTATTATAAATATTAATTAGAAAGATAAAAAGATTTCCTACATCATAGTATTTTTTTTATAATTTTTGGACATTAAATAAATTAAATTAATTATGACATCATGATGATGCAGCGATGACCTCATTATTTAACGATTTAAATAAAATGGAAAGATAATGTAAACTCCAAAGAGTACACTTGTCAAAAACATATTGAATGAGTAGATTTAGAACCCTTATCATATTATCCTTGAATTATTTAAGTGTGGGACCTCTAAAATCCGAAACTCATTTTATAATAAAGTGACTTTTCTTTACTTTCCAAGAGTGCCCCTCCTCTCCACTTATAAAAGGCCCCCACCTCTCCCACCTCATTTACACTTTCAAGCCATTTGGCTCGGCCAACCTCTGCCCAAATACTCTCCCAACTTCCCCCTCTTACTCCTAGAAGCCTCACTTTGGGCAGAACTCTTCCCAAGGAAGCCTTTGGCTCAAATCAAAAAGAATTACCCGATTTTGAGGTAATGTCTTCTCTAATGTTGTTTTGTTTTATTTTTCTTCTCCAACCCCCTAAAATCTTTTCATTACTTTATTTTGTAACAACAACAGTATCTAAAATATACTAGGATGTTGTTATGATAAGGATTTGGTTTACACTTACACACACCTTCGTCTAATGGTTAAAGAACATACAGTTTCTGTGGATGGCGAATTTCTGCCTCACGAAACGATGATTGTTCAACACTCATATAACACCTTCAAAGGTGGCCATTAAGATGTCACTATTTTTATATATGATATATAATATGTTTATGTTTTACTTATGCAACTGTATTTCTCATTTATGGCATACTTTATGATTTCCATTATGGGTAAAACGCGATAATTTCATTTTAGGAAGTGCGGACTACCGCCCCCTCAAAGTGATTTGAATCGTTAATACCATATGTGGGATGTATAAAGGATGGAGTAAATGGTATTATACACTATATTATACTGGAACTATATTATACCTTTATATAATTATGATTTCATTCCATTAAATATGAAATAGAAATGAAAGTAGCGTTCATGCGTACGTACGGCTTACCGTCTCCATGAACGGTGCATTTCATTTCTTACCTCTAAATGTTATGTAATATTATAAATGTATATACTGGATATATATGATATATATGACATCTAAACCATGAATATAATTCTGGAAATAATGGATATTCTACCACATAATCAACTTGTAATTATAAGAAGTTTATTGTTGACTCATGTACCAAAGATCGACAAAACGACCGTTATTAACTTAAATAATTACATAATGTTCATATCATTGTAATAAGTGATATAATAAGGATAATGAAATTGAAAATGGTTCTTAATAAGGTATATATTAACTCCAGTTTATTATTCAGGAGGTTAAAGAATGGTTGAGTCAAGTCAGACACGAGGTAAGGGAACTTCTTAACCCAACTTCCATTCTTTGGGTTAATCTCCTACTTTCAAATTATCTCATGATATTATTATGTCTTATTTTGTATTTTTACTTTCTTTATGTGTACCTATAGTGAATACACATAATATATCTATTTTATTTTAAAAATTATCTTTGTAAGGACTTCGTCTCAATCTCCTTTCATTGAGGCATATTTGGTTTTATACAAAAATTTCTTTTATATGGTGTATAAACCACTTTGACTTTTATGTTTATTCAAAAGGAATCTTTTTATACGAAGCGTTTACTAAACGACAAAAGGGAATGTTTTTGTTGTACGTATGCGGCGACAATGAATTCTCCGCCGCCGTGACCACTATATGAGTTTCGGCTTCCTCTACAAGCCATCATTTTTTTAATGAAAAATAAATACAAAGTTTTAACTTTCTTTTATTTTGGTATTGAAAATAGTTTTGAAAGCGTTTTTATTATATCAATGTGTTGTATTGAAATCTTGTGATTGAAATGTGGAAATGTTATGTTTCCTTTATGCATGTTTTATGTGATACGATTATGTTATGGTTTATGATATGTTTAAACCTATTCATATGAGGAATGCATTGGACTTAATAAGTGACGGGTGGAGCCCGCTACAGCTCCTCGATGCATCGGCAGGTCTCATGAGACAAACTAGTGTCTTGGCACGAGGCCTTGACAAAATCTTATTTGTGGTCTTGGCACGAGGCCTTGACTACGTGGTTATGATAGTCTGGCATTATGCATTCCATCATTATGAAAGTGGTTACTGATATTGCATGTGATTATTCGACCAGTAGAATATCCATGTGAATAAGTAAACGACATTATCTCATTTTACATTTGCCATATTATGTTGAAGTTCAAGTTTAAAAGGCTTTTGTTTTAGTTATATATTGCCTTAAATGTTAATGTTTATTTATGAAAGCTTCCGCAATATTGTTATCCTTACTGAGCATCTAAGCTCACCCCTTTCAATGTTTTAATATTTTCCAGGATGTGAAGAAGTATTTTATGAATGACCTGCAGGGATAGTCAGAAGAGGATATGAGTGTGGACTATGGAGACTTTGTTATTGTAGTTTTTCACTTTATGATGTAATGTAACATTTATGAATGTATCTAGTGTTTCCAAGGCTACTAAACTAATCGGTCTTTCGAGACTTGATCTTTTGTGATCATGCCAATGTTACGAAGTAATGCACCGACTCTGGGTAGCTGGGGTCGGGGCGTTACAGTTGGTATCAGAGGCAGTTTAGTACTAACCTTGGAAGCTAGATTTAGATAAACTCTGATTAGAGCACATAGCCCAAAGATAGACTTTGAGGATTATTATGGAAGAACTTCCTAGAATTTTGGTATTGTAGAGATGTTGTGAGTTTTCCGAGCAATACATCCCTGTCTGGATACGAGCAGGTAGAGGCGGCTCTGGCACAGATGTACCTAGGGGTAAAACCCGAAAACACCGCTTTGAGCTAGACTCGAACGGGAACTGGTGCACAACAACGGGCCTTGCTGCACTCTTGGTTACGACACTCCCGAGGGATATACTTAGGATAATTCTCATTTTCTTTACAAACCACTATGAACAGTTATGAGTATATACTTCCTCCAATAAAACCTTTTTATGATTATGGATTATATCTATAAATAGTTCAATTTATGTTAAGTATTTTACAAGTATGGAATTATGTATTTTGATTCATAAACTAATCTATTTTATGCCATTGTTTAGAAATGGCGCCTAGTTGAAGGAATGGAAACTGTATCAATGCACGCACTCCGTGTAGGGATTGCCCTCCTGCTCAAGATAATTATTGTGGATCTGGAGATACAACTGGTGCTGATCAAATTATTACCATATTGGGACAACTCACACAGGTTTTGAATAATAACCTTACTCGTATGGAGCACCCTGATCCGCAACGTGGAGGATCAATGCTAGATCGTTTCATGAGACAACAACCACCAACCTTCAATGGGAGTACAAATCCTATAGTAGCTGAGCAATGGATAAATTCCTTAGAGAAAATATTCCATGCCTTGGGGAGTAGTGAAAGGGAGAAGGTTGTCATGGCAGTTTACCGCCTCACTGGAGATGTCGATCAGTGGTGGTCGCTGATTCAAAACACAAAGGAAGATGATGACGTATCGAATATGGAATGGAGGGAGTTCAAAGAGCTTTTCATAGAAAAATACTTTCCTCGTGACCATCGAGCAGATATGGAAAGACAATTTCTGAGTCTGAGGCAGAAGGAGGATGAGAATGTCGCAAAGTATGAGGCTAACTTTACAAGGTTAGCGAGGCATGCTGCTGATTATATACGTAACCCAAGGAGTAAGATTGATCATTTCTTTGATGGGTTAAAACCATTTCTCCGTCGAGCTTTAGTATCACAATCCTTCTCATCATACGAAGATATTGTCTCGTGTGCTATCAAGACAGAAAAGGAATTCTCTAAGTCTTATGACAAAAAAGTAAAGCAAGAGAAGAAGAGAACGGTGGAACAAGAGACAGATAAAGGGAAAAAGGGAAAGAAGGATTTTCCATTATGTGATAATTGTGGGAAGAATCACCCTGGTACTTGCCTAAAAGGAATGGGAGTTTGTTATAAATGTGGAGAAAAGGGTCACCAGGCTCGTGATTGCAAGGGAAAGAAAGAGGCTATCAAAGTTGAATGCTATAATTGTAGAGAAATGGGTCATTATGCAAATGAATGTCCTAAGCATCAGGGAAACTTACCTCAGAAAAGGCCAAGGGATCAAGGACAATCTTATGCTGTTGAAGCAGAATAACTAATGTATTGGTGCTTTTGGACTGATGGATTATATTTCGGTTATTAGAATAATGTGATATATATATAAGGATTGTACTGCAGTACTTGTTGATTTCAGTAAGGTTTTAATATGATTAAGGTAATCATATTTTTAGTATGTGACAATAAGAGAAACTTTACTTTGTTTGGGGAATCTGATAAATTGATTTTGGAATTAAGAGACCTTTTAGAGCAAGTCTGGACGGAGGTATTTTGGATAACTATTAAGGTTGGAATGGATTAAGTTGAACCATGGATAGTATTGTTTAAGGATAAAGCATTTCTGAAGATTATTTTTGGAATATTATAATACTATAGTTTTAGGAAAAGGACAACCTGCAGGGTGGGGAATAACCCGTCGCGTCGGACAAAGCTGCAGGAATCGAACCAACAACCATAGTGCGACAAGACTTTATTTCCTACCACTAGCCTACAGGAAGTCCCTGGTTATTACAAAATAGTTTTACTAATCTAAATGGTATGTGTTAACATTTGGAACCTTATACAATTAGGATAAATAGAATATTTTTGAGTTCCGTTACCATTTGGAGTAAAAGTTGGGTCTGTGGTAAAAATTTATTAACGAATGAAAGTATACATAACAAGTATGTATATTCCCTTACGTTCTTAGTAAATCTCCTAAATAAATTCCTCAACATTATAAAAGGTTCCTTAAAACAAAAATGTTGTCGGTTAATTTTTCCAACCGGGGATTCAATGACCGTTTAACCAATCACAAGTTTGTGATTTTCTTGTGGTTAAACTTTCTCCTAATCATGTTTTCTATAACTCTCCATCAGAACTTGATGGTTTGTTTTTCTTCCATATCCATATTTTCATAGAATCATAGAATGGGCTATATCGGCTGACCTTTGTACTTATCTTGCTTTCTTCTAATGTTATATATTTATTAACCTTATTTCCGATGTGGGTTATCCTCAAAGGTAATTTCTCTTTTCAACCTTTTATTTTCAAATAAAAATTTCAAATTGCGAGGACACAATTTATTGAAGGAGGGGAGAATGTAACACCCCGGGCTTCCATGATACGCTTCTCATTCAATAATGCAATAGCTTGCATTGTACGCAACTTTGAGTTCTAAAACACCGAGACTAATCAAAGTAGCCGTTATGAATAGTAATAACCATTTTTTAAAATTATTGAAATTTTATATTTCAAAATGTACTTCATTTTTGGATTCGGAATATCGAAATTAGCCTATGTTGAATTTTTGGTATTTTTCTGAGAACTTCTAATTTTTTATGAATAGTGAAAAATACTTAAAAACAACTTTTTTAATGAAAATAATTTATAGTGATAAATTATACTATTTAGTGGTTTTAAAGTATAATTAGAAAATATTTTTACCATTTTATCCAATGGTGGTCATTAGAATTAATTTAACATTGAAATTGGACATAAACAATTGCCAATCTTTTGATATAAATTGTTTCTTAAAACACGCTATTTGTTGTGACAGCGGGAATTAATTATAAAATTAATTAATGCAACTTATATGTTTGGAATTTTGTAAAATAGACATCAATTTTAAATTTGGAATATCAATTATAGCTTAGGGTGAAATTTTGGCATTGTTCTGAAAAACTTCAATTTTTGATGAATAGTGAAACCACTAAGTGGTAGTTAAATAACTGATTTTTCGTTTAAATGAAATATTACCACTTCTGTGATTTGATTTTCAAAAATCCGACGTACATGGTTGTCATTAAGAAGTAAAATGTGGTTCAATGAGATTAAAATAATTTTTTTGGTGAATAGTAACTTTTAAGTTCTTAATCGCGATTAGTGCTAATTAGTGTAGTTTAAGGTAAAAACAATGTTTTAATAATATGATATGAGCTTGACACTTGTCATACTCCTATTGGATGAGTCATGTCCGACCAAGACAACCCATGGGTCAACTTGGGGACCCCATGGAGCCACTTTGGTTGGAAAATGACATTAATATATATTTATTTAATGTTAAAATTAAATTGACACAAACATGAGTTGTTTTACTAAAACAGTTTCTAAGTGGGGTTACACAAGTCCAAATTTTGATTATAAATATTCATTATAAAGATAAAAAGATTTCCTACATCATAGTATTTTTTTTATAATTTTTGGACATTAAATAAATTAAATTAATTATGACATCATGATGATGCAGCGATGACCTCATTATTTAACGATTTAAATAAAATGGAAAGATAATATAAAATCCAAAGAGTAAACTTGTCAAAAACCTATTGTATGAGTATATTTCTAACCCTTATCATCTTATCCTTGAATTATTTAAGTGTGGGACCTCTAAAATCCGAAACTCATTTTATAATAAAGTGACTTTTCTTTACTTTCCAAGAGTGCCCCTCCTCTCCACTTATAAAAGGCCCCCACCTCTCCCACATCATTTACACTTTCAAGCCATTTGGCTCGGCCAAACTCTGCCCAAATACTCTCCCAACTTCCCCCTATTACTCCTAGAAGCCTCACTTTGGGCAGAACTCTTCCCAAGAAAGCCTTTGGCTCAAATCAAAAAGAGTTACCCGATTTTGAGGTAATGTCTTCTCTAATGTTGTTTTGTTTTATTTTTCTTCTCCAACCCCCTAAACTCTTTTCATTACATTCTTTTGTAACAACACCAGTATCTACAATATACTAGGATGTTGTTATGATAAGGATTTGGTTTACACTTACACACACCTTCGTCTAATGGTTAAAGAACATACGGTTTCTGTGGATGGCGAATTTCTGCCTCACGAAACGATGATTGTTCAACACTCATATAACACCTTCAAAGGTGGCCATTAAGATGTCACTATTTTTATATATGATATATAATATGTTTATGTTTTACTTATTCATCTGTATTTCTCATTTATGGCATAATTTATGATTTCCATTATGGGTAAAACGCGATAATTTCATTTTAGGAAGTGCGGACTACCGCCCCCTCAAAGTGATTTGAATCGTTAATGCCATATGTGGGATGTATAAAGGATGGAGTAAATGGTATTATACACTATATTATACTGGAAATATATTATACCTTTATATAATTATGATTTCATTCCATTAAATATGAAATAGAAATGAAAGTAGCGTTCATGCGTACGTACGGCTTACCGTCTCCATGAACGGTGCATTTCATTTCTTACCTCTAAATGTTACGTAATATTAAAAATGTATATACTGGATATATATGATATATATGAAATCTAAACCATGAATATAATTCTGGAAATAATGGATATTCTACCACATAATCAACTTGTAATTATAAGAAGTTTATTGTTGACTCATGTACCAAAGATCGACAAAACGACCGTTATTAACTTAAATAATTACATAATGGTCATATCATTGTAATAAGTGTTATAATAAGGATAATGAAATTGAAAATGGTTCTTAATAAGGTATATATTAACTCTAGTTTATTATTTAGGAGGTTAAAGAACGGTTGAGTCAAGTCAGACACGAGGTAAGGGAACTTCTTAACACAACTTCCATTCTTTGGGTTAATCTCCTACTTTCAAATTATGTCATGATATTATTATGTCTTATTTTGTATTTTTACTTTCTTTATGTGTACCTATAGTGAATACACATAATATATCTATTTTATTTTAAAAATGATCTTTGTAAGGACTTCGTCTCAATATTTTTTCATTGAGGCATATTTGGTTTTATACAAAAATTTCTTTTATATGGTGTATAAACCACTTTGACTTTTATGTTTATTCAAAAGGAATCTTTTTATACGAAGCGTTTACTAAACGACAAAAGGGAATGTTTTTGTTGTACATATGCGGCGACAACGATTTCTCCGCCGCCGTGACCACTATTTGAGTTTCGGCTTCCTCTACAAGCCATCATTTTTTTTAATGAAAAATAAATACAAAGTTTTAACTTTCTTTTATTTTGGTATTGAAAATAGTATTGAAAGTGTATTTATTATATCAATGTGTGGTATTGAAATCTTGTGATTGAAATGTGGAAATGTTATGTTTCCTTTATGCATGTTTTATGTGATACGATTATGTTATGGATTATGATATGTTTAAACCTATTCATATGAGGAATGCATTGGACTTAATAAGTGACGGGTGGAGCCCGCTACAGCTCCTCGATGCATCGGCAGGTCTCATGAGACAAACTAGTGTCTTGGCACGAGGCCTTGACAAAATCTTATTTGTGGTCTTGGCACGAGGCCTTGACTACGTGGTTATGATAGTCTGGCATTATGCATTCCATCATTATGAAAGTGGTTACTGATATTGCATGTGATTATTCGACCAGTAGAATATCCATGTGAATAAGTAAACGACATTATCTCATTTTACTTTTTCCATATTATGTTGAAGTTCAAATTTAAAAGGCTTTTGTTTTAGTTATATATTGCCTTAAATGTTAATGTTTATTTATGAAAGCTTCCGCAATATTGTTATCCTTACTGAGCATCTGAGCTCACCCCTTTCAATGTTTTAATATTTTCCAGGATGTGAAGATGTATTTTATGAATGACCTGCAGGGATAATCAGAAGAGGATATGAGTGTGGACTATGGAGACTTTGTTATTGTAGTTTTTCACTTTATGATGTAATGTAACATTTATGAATGTATCTAGTGTTTCCAAGGCTACTAAACTAATCGGTCTTTCGAGACTTGATCTTTTGTGATCATGCCAATGTTACGAAGTAATGCACCGACTATGGGTAGCTGGGGTCGGGGCTTTACACATACCTACTTGCCTATTGGATGCAGAAATCATCTCTTAGTCTGAATCCATACATCAGTAACTTATTACATAAAGGATAATCTCTTTGATCAAATAACAGCACCATAAGAAATGATTTTTGGTCTGAGGCACTTTAAACTCACTCCCAGATCAATATATTATTCTCCATATCTTACCTCTAAGTAGAATCTTAAAATAATTCTTGAGAAAAATCCTGAGAAACCATTTAATTCAATACTTGGGTGATTTTTAAATTTGGTTCCGGAAGATCATTCGTAGAGATTGTTCATGGATCCCAATTCTCACGTCTCATAGTCATAGTGCTCGCTCTGCATAGATGCTATTCATAATGTCTGGTTTTCTAGGTAGTGTTCAAAAATCATGTCATGGAATCCTGTTTCCTAAGTATTATTCATATAGCGTGTTCATAGATGTGTAGATCATCACAAAAGAAGAATTTTTTATCTTTTCATGGAGCCAAGTGCCTTTACGGTCCCCCAAGGTGCAATTTATAGTCTCTTGTCTAGAATATCCTTCCTGATACCCTTTATTCTATTCATCCATTTATATCATCATCATGAGTGAGCATAAAAAATGGAATTTTCTAAAAGGAGAATACATTATATTTTTTTGGTGATTCTCTATTAAAATTAAACCCACATTTCCCATCAACTCCCATTGTGAGGGGGGGGGGATTTTTGGTGAAACAATAAATGCCATTGGATTAGTGGGGGAATATGTAGTCATTTTGGAGAAAAAAATACAAAATATCCCCAAAACCCTCATAAGGGTATGCTCTATGAATTCATTTCACAATGCTCGCCTTCACGAACACGTGATGGATTGAAGGTACACATTGTGAGACTGATGGAACGCCGCAAACATGCTAAGGATGGATGGTGTGCTTCACAAGTCCAAATAATCCATGGCCATTCATCCAGAAAATATTTTTTTTGAGAACCACTTCACATCCTTGAGACCATCTTTTACAATAAATACCCAGTTCATTCCAACATTTGGACGAGGTTACCTGGCCCTTTGACTTTTAAATTTCTCCCAATTTGTGAAGCACCTGGGCATCATGAACCAGACCTAAACTTTTTCATCAAAGGCACCTGATCTTTGGGAAACCCTATCCATTGTGTTATTGAGAGCCTCCACCTTTAGTGGGGATTCCTTTCAAGAAGGCTTACACCCTTCACACAGAAAGAATGAACTCTATGAAAATTGAGGGTTCACAAAGAATTAAGCCATCACAAAGAACTCTATTCCTGATTCAGAACATCACCCTAAGGTAGGGTCACCTTTTTTCATGAAACACATCCCTTCATAAAGCCCCTATCCTCCATGAAGTAAATGAGCATCACAAATCACCTATTTGTGAGTCCCTATTATTCCTGAAGCACCTATCATGGGATTCTCCAAGATTCCTCTCTTTTGATGGTACCTCTTCCTAATCGTTGAGTTCCCAATGCCCATACACTCTTCCTGGATCAGTTCTACACCACCTAACATCCTTATATAACCGGTAACACCTATTCTTATTTCTCAATCCTCTTAATGTGTGCCTGATAATCCCACCTACATTTTTCATCCCATTATAGTTACACTAACACATTTTACTTCTCAACAAAGGCATTCTAACATACACCTCATGATAGAACACTCCTCCACACCATTGAAACCTAGAATTGAAAAATCCAACCCCCTCCAAAGGGTGGATGATGAGTTGTTATGCAAGCCCATGGGGTATGGAGTGAGTTCCCCATGTCCAAACTGCATGATGTAAAACATCATAGAACAAACTTAATCCTCACATGATGTTACAATGTAGTCTTACCATACAGAATGCATATGGGATTCACCTTGTACAGTCATAGTGGGATGCCAGCTCCTCCCACTATATGACACAAACCATTCATACCAGATAGATTTTGTGTGTAATCCTCAAACAACCTTTATAGGATGCTCCATGTATGTCTCACATGGAATGAAATCTTCCTCAGGGAGATTCTATGAATAATCCCCATGCCATATCTTATTGGTGAATCCTTCAAGACATGAGCTTCCGGTCTACTGATTCCTCTTTTTTATCACACTAATAATGACTCATGTGGGCTTAGAGGTTAGTAGAGACCATAAAATTCATCCACATATATTCCTTCCATGCGTAATCTACAACAACATTTATTTGTACATGCTACCCCTATGTGAAATCCCCAACCATATTCTCCATCCATGGGGACACTTACATGGGTAAGCACCAACCCATTTTAAACCATGCAGGATTTAATTACCAATCAACTGGGATATGTAAGAAGGCTGCTTGAGGTCCAAACCCATCACCTAAATCTATCCAAAGATCCCTAATATGAAACATTTCAGATAGATCTTGATACTCATCCACATCCATCCATTTAGATTCTTCCATGCATAAACCCCAACCCTTTATTAACTAAATGAGATTTGATTATCAATAAAATGGGATACATAGAAATACTATATGAGGTTCATAACCATCACCCACATCCATCCGTATTTTCCATGGGCCACCATGTCCTAGGATGATTTTAATTATCATCCACCTCCATTCTTTGGGATGCTTCCATGCATGAGTCCCTCCCCTTTCTGAATACGTGGTATTTGATTCCCAATTAACAGGGATACATAGGAAGCCTCCCTAAGGTAAAAACATTTCACCCACATTCGTTTTATTTTCCCCGAGATGCCACATCTTTGTAAGATCATACCACCTTCACCTACATCCATCCTAATTTTCCTCGAGCCACCACATCCCAGAAAAATCATGCTACTCCACCCACATCATCACTGATCCTATTAGCACATAGTCTAGGATCATTTATCTATTTCATGTTTCTCGGATTTCTACCACCGTTATTCATTCATCATGAAAAATTCCTATGGATCACGATTCAAAAATTATCAAATAAACAAATTTTGTGTGTCAATTTCGTGGTGCAATGGATTGTTATCATAGATCTAGGTTTGAATCATTTATGGGATTGTGCTACGATGATGGTGATAACATATCATGATTGGTGAAAAGATTCTAGTTTATTATAGTTTGATGGTGTGACTATGGATGAAACATCTAGGTGTTTCCCAAGTTGTTTCAAATGATAGATTTCGATGATCGATAGCTGTGTGGATCGACCAGACCATTTCCATACTCTCTAGTACTACTTTTTTGGATAGATATCAGGCTAAAGCAGTGGGTGATGACATGTGATGAATATCTAATGATTTCAAGAAATTCAAAACTACATGACATGTAATTCATGAAAACAAGCCATGTGTGGGACCTAGATTCTGCTCTAGGGTTCTGTATGGAGTTACATATCACAAAATGTTTGTCACATATCATATGGTGTATGACATGATTCAATTACTTTGAGTGTAACCATAGAGGTACACAAACACAGATAGGTGTATATGGGCACATACATGGTTAGCTAGATATAGACATGGGTATGAGTACAAAGGATTAGACATGTCATGTACCAATTCAAAGACATGAATTTGGGTACGTGTAGTGATAAAAGAGAATAACTCAGTTTGAAAGGGACCCAACGTATACTACTAGTACTCCCCTTATACCCATTCAAACATATATTATAGCCCTTTCCATGTTTATCTTGGACAGGTTTTGATATGGTGTGTTCCCTTGATCCATTACCTAGGGTTTAGAATAAATTCAAGTCTTATGAATAGGATAGATATCCCATTTAAGGGACTCTAATTTAGGATAGAGTGATTGTAACACTTCCAAAAGGTCCGGTGTGAGATCCTATATAATCATCATTTCACTAGGTGGGGTTCTTGGTATTATCTTGACCAATACTACACAGTCATTGATCCTCAACATAGCGGTTACTATAGATTGATTTGTTGGTATAAACCATGGAATTGGGTGTGATATTGATCAATGAATAATTGAATTTAGACTTATATCATTTATTCATGGAGATAACCAATGAGAATGGTCTCTTAGACAAACTTAATTAGTTCTATCTATAACATGGAATTTGTTCCCTATGATGAGTGCTATGTGGAACCTCCGAGCAGGAATCCAAGGCAACTATTATAGCTATGTCTTTACCTTGAGAATATGTGTATTTGTTGAGTATATATATATATTCTTGTTATATATTCTATAGACATGTTTTCTTGATGGCTTGAAATTTTTTTCTTGACATGATATTCTTATTGATTTTGGTGTATCATACTAGTTAGTGTTATACTCACCCCTAAATGATATTTTCCAATACATGTCAATTTGTATATAGATGACCAACCATTTTATAGAGTCTAAGAGGGATCAAGACTAGTAAAAGATTAGTGATCCAAATAGACTAAGGTGTTTTGTTGTGTTTTTATTGAAAAACATTCTCACATCATCTTAAAGGTTCAATATTTTTTAGTTTCTTTTTGGTACTCTTGTATTTACACCATTTTACTTCATAGTAATTGTTACTATAATTTTATGGTGGGATTCATATCTATAGATGAAAGTCTATTAGTTTTATTATATTATAGTGTTTTATTGGGCTTGGAGATGTGTGTTTCCATATATGTACACTAAGATAAAGAATCCATGTGTGTGATATGAAAACATGGGGTTGGTCGCTAGACCCTAGACAATTAGAGGTCGTCATAGGTTAGTCTCAAAATGAGAACAACAAGGACTGGTTGTGACATGATGTGTGTGCCATATAATTAAGAAATTATTAAAATAATGAGGATATGAGACCACAAATTTCCATGAACCACTACTGAAATACACTAACAATAATCCTAGGGGGATGTGAATATGGGGACACTCTTCTCTAGGGGACACTAGAATATTCTGATGGGATTTATAAACAAGGGAAGAAATATAACATGAACCTATGTGTTCACCAATAAATTATATCAATGTTGTGTGGTGAGTATAGGGATGTGAACCTACACCTAGGTGACAACTATGATATATCAATAAAATCTAGTAGGAAATAGGATGTAATCCCACCACTAGTCATCATTCTTTGTCATTATATATTTATTATCATCCTAATTATAGAGAGAATCTAGGTCTATTCTTGAGTATCCAAGGAGATATACCAACGATCTGCCTTCATGTTGTTGGAAATATGAATATGGGCCTACACTAGTGGTCACTTGAATATATTGATGGGTTCCTTATATCATTTCTATTATTTGTTGGCATAAAGAGATGTTATGAATAGAAATATGTGTGTACATTACAGTTGAAGTTTGTATATTCTATCATGATACACTCAGGGGAATGAGAATATATGGTGGTTTTATGGTTTTAGTATTCTTCCAGCCTTTGTGATATCTCTTTCTAGGGGCTTTGGTCTGAATAATAGAGGTTGAGATCACTTGGGTGGAATCATTAGCATGATTATGAGAGGTTGAGACCATATTGTGACAGTGGATGTAATCTGTAGTAAGATCCCTAATAGGAGGATATTGGATGTTTATAGGTTTGTAGTTGAAATTATCCTCCATCTACATGCCAGAATGGCCTGAAGGCCTTTGTTTTTATTGATTTTTGATAACCCCCCTTTCAAGGGATGATGAGGAACCCTTACAAGGCCCACAATCTCATATATTACATGTCCCGTAGGCTTAGGAGATTACATGAGCCGAAGGTCATATAGAATTCAACCAGACTATCTACAAGGAACTACCCCTCCCCATCATTTTCATCCTGATAGTGGCTCTCCACCTTTAAATGACCATCTGGATAGGCTTCCCGTGCAAGCACAAGCTGGTAATGATGGCATAGACATACCCTCTCATTCTAAAAATCCATCTGTCTCTACTCTGGTGAGTGCACCTGCTCTAAATCCTCTTATGGGGCTGCTCCTTTTTTGTAGTGTGGCTGTGGCCTGCATTCATCTGGCCCGTAGGCCTTGGGGTGGCCCTAAGGCCTTCACATCTACACAATATAAAGTAGATAGGTATTGTGATGCTCTGAGGATAGTCTCCCAATGCAGTTAGATGTGGTGAAAAAATCCATTGAAATATACATTATCCTTCATTAAGGTAATGGTATATGGGGCATCAACATATATTGTTTCTCTTTACAGCGCCCATGGTTGGAATAAAACTGTATAAAAGACACTATTTTACGAAGATGTTCTCTACATATTGTTGAAGATATCAGGTCAGTGATAAGATCCTATTAAGTGTAATGTCTACAACCATAACTATGATTGAGTCATACATAATCCACATTAACTAATGATGACTAGTTTCATATGGATATTTACAGTGACCATCCGTCTATCCCACTATCTTGACCTGATATGTTACACTATATGATTCAATATTTTTATTTAAGTGAGCTACAAAATAGTCCTTGGAAGTCCAATATAGTACAAAAACAACAAAAATGAAACCCATAAATGTAACATATATAACATATATAAGTCCCTATTAACCACAACAATCATGCTTTTTAATAATAAAAATGGGACCATGAATTCCAGATGCCACCACTTTCCATGAAGAAACATGTTTTCTCTTTCCTAGGGCCCACCCGTGCTATTGAATGGTTCAGTATAATAATTAATAAACCTATATAATTAAACATATTCTTTTGGTATTCATTTTCCTCACTCAAAGAAACCCAAGGAAACTTCCATGGATATCACCGACATTCACACTGCATGAGACCATGATCAATTAACTATGGTGTTTTAATCCAGATTGATCTTAAAATTAATGGTGGAACTTGTTGGAATGGGTATTAAAATTTTCTCATTTCACCATTTAACATACTATGGTGTTATATCCCTCCCATTTAAATAACAATATCTTCATTTTGCAACAAATATTTCAACCCATAGAGTAACACTACTCTTATGGTTGGGTACCACCTCTATTTACACTATAAAAACTAGTTCTCACTAACATCATGTACACCAACACTCGTAACATGACTATCAGGTCCTGGACCACTTACTGCCACCATTTTTCCTATAAAAAATGTTCCCCCTTTTTAGGGACCAACCATTTTCTAGAAAATAATTAGAAAAATGATGACTATCCCCATACGCTGACACATGTTATCTTAGTGTTCTTTTTACTCAATAACACACACCCCTAGAAACATACTAGGATTGAACCCATATGAAATCTTATTTATTCCATCCTCAGTAAGTATCAATTTTTAATCATCATTATCCTAAAAATAATGTTTCACTATATTTACATGAGTAGTAACATATAGTCACATAACCCTTTAACCTTCAAATATGTTTCAACATCACGAGTAAGAGCATGGAAATCAACCATCGTAATGAGTTAATAACTAACATCAGGTTCACCATTCTAATCCCACCATGAAATGTGCTGTGTTATAAATTTGAATCTCAATGAATGATGTTACTAAACTATTTCTTGTTAGATAAAATCATTTCTAGATCACCATTATACTTTTACCATGAAATATTCTTGTGTTTTGTTTTCTGTTGATGAAAAAAATCTATTACAAGGTATGGGGTCATTGGGAAATTACCAAAAAATGCTTTAGGTTGTGAATTTTATGAGAGGATGGTATGTTGATATCATCTTATCCTTTAAGGAAAATTTATTATTACTTCTTAAATTTTTTAATTATTTAAATCATGTTCTTGAATCCTTCCAAAATAATAATATAGGAAGGGATACAATTATTCCAATAATCAATAAAAGAAAAAAATAAATTGGAACATCTATATAAATAATATTTTTTCTATCGATGGTACCACCTACATAAATCAATGGTTTTCTCTTAATGTGACTATATTTACACACATTATAAGTACTCCATATTTTATTCAGATATTAGTTATGTTATGATTTAATGATGCATATATTCGTACGCCATAATTTATCATCGTCCTAGGTGTTGGAATTTATTGAGGAGCTAGTATTTGGACCTCTATAGGGGACTCCAATATATTAATATATAGTAAATTAGAATCAGTATTGTTTAGTTACATGTAATGGGATGCATTATATAATTAAATACCATCTGACATGGACCAATGTGGTGCCTTTTATGGACAATTTTCCATGACCAAATGATAATTATTTTCAGTTCGTATGCCCTTCGATTAATGAATTTACATTTATGTTTTTTCATCTATGGACTATGGGAATTTATTATTGAAAATAATATAGTTTTTCTATGGGACTTTGTTAGCATGAATCATAGTATATTTTGTTCAGGTTTCATAGTTTAGTGTTTTCTGATGGGATTTACCCAGGTAGTTTAACAATGTGTGTCAAGGATGTTATGCTGTGAAATTTGAATTCTTGAAGCCTGGAGTCCAAAAATAATGTTCCCTCATAATTGTTAGTGTGGTAATTACATATTGGGGGCCCTTTTGGAATCCTTTTATTTGTTGGTAACTAAGAAATATAGTGCGTGATTATAATTTTAGGGAATAAAAACATTTGGGACACAATGGATTACAGGTAATATGAGGAATTGAGATAAAGGTATATTGAAGTGATACAAAAAATAGGTTATAGTTTCAAGGGATATATATACCTATTATTATTATTTCAACATTACACAAAGTATACTCAATGTGTGAATGATTTTCATTTACACATACATAGTATACCATTTAACTATCTACTTTTGGATGATTAATTGTTGGATAGGAACAATGAGAGAATAATAGGGGATATATAATCAATGGTAATAGTCTAGTTATAATAGCATATTGTATTTCCTTGATTTATAAATGATAAATAATGATACAAGTAGAGCTTATGAATATTATTCCCAGATATGTCCAACCATGTAGGTGATGGAGATGAATGCATGTTTTGAAGAAAAAACCTAGTAATAATACCATAGAATATACATGAATGATTGAGTGAAACTAAGGATTACATTGGATGAAAAAAAAAATCAATGTTGAATATGGGTCCTCCAAATTGAGATGCATTAGATATTAAAGGTTTTTCTAATATCATCATGAAATATACCTTTATTATCAATGGAATACGTGATCATTATTTTCCTAGCAGTCTTATAGGTTGGGTAGTGTTTCTCAGGATATGAATTTTATCTTTGGAATAAATACTTTAAAGAGTAAAAAATGATGTGTCAAATATCAAAATCATATAAGATTAGTATTCTAAGTTGGGTTCTCAATGCAATGATCTTTTAGTGATTTTCTATGAAAAAGGGAAACCAAGAAGGTAATTTGGTATGATTTGGCTTAGATCGATGATCTTAGTGGTGGAAATGATATGAGGGAGGTATGATGTATTCTCTTTTTTTCTTTTTGAAATGAACATAAATAGAAAAAATAATTCATATCCCAACACCAGTGAGAAGAGGATAAAAACCACAGCAAACCCAAATTATGCATAGAATTAGGGACCCACATGAATGAGGTGCATCTCAGGAATGTATTTGGTTAACTCCACCTCATTATGGGATATATAAAAGCCACCCTAATGTAGGATTATTCAAAGTTTTATATCATGAATGTGGTCGTCATCAGTGTCATCCTCAAAGGTATCTATAATGGTGTACATCATGTAGTGGTATTTTGTGGGTCTTTCATGAAGTTGTCTTGATAGGGGACTTTTTTGAATAACATCATGTGACCATTATGTGAGGGAATTTTCATGAATGAATTTATATATACTCCCTAAAGGACTTCCATTTTCTATGATTGCATGAGTTACATGATGTTTATTAAAAGTATTTTTTATATCGATTGATTAAAAAATGATGTAATATTCATATCTAGAATGTATTATTTTCCTCAATGATGTCTTTACTGATTTGAAAAATCCAAAAAGTAATTTACAATTATAAAAGTGTATATAGTTATTTATAGGTTATTCCATGATAGATGTTTTAGTTTCATATGGATCAAATTTATTCCAAGAGATTATTAAATCGTGATGAAATTTTTCAACATATAAAAATAATTTTTGGCTACAAAGGGAGGATAAAATTATGTATCATTCTTATATCATGTCTACTATCAACTATCATTTGTCTAAAAATGGGTCATTCTTCCTCAAAAGTAACACATGAATATGAAGGAACCATGAAACCTAGCTAAAAAATATACCCCTTCATGAATTGTGTTTTTCTTATGTGGTGGGATTTCATGTTATAAATACTAATCATCTTCTAACCTATGATCGATTATTCAGAAGTATAAACAATCATTTCTTTTTTTAATACAATAATGTTTTGAATGAGTCAATTTCAGTAATGGAGTTGGTGGTGTGGAATTGTCTTTAGATAGATGATGATAGGAAACATCTAATGTGTTCACATATATCCTATACTTCTGATAGTTATATTTTGGATTCTTTCATGTAATAAATGTATTTTATTGGGGTCCTTTTGAAAACAGATAATGACAAAACTATGTCTTCCTCAAAGAGAATCATGCCCATACACAATAGTGTAATCAATTTTAATCAACATACTTTATCATTTTATGGTCACCGATTCTAGTCAATCATCAAATTATAAAATTATTAATAAAGAACCATAATGATCATGGTCATATTTTTCTAAAAACAACTTAAAATGTGATTCTTTTGACCATTTAGGAAGGAAATTTTAGTGACTAAATATAACCATCCACATGTTAGAGAGAATATATTGAAAATATTTATAATATATTGTGGTTTTTATAACCATTTTGGGTATTTCATTCATGATAATTATCCTAATGGATATCCTGGGATTTCTTCTATCTAGCGTTTAATTTTTATATGAACTAACTTCAAGGAATGGATTAATATTACCTATTTTTAATTAGATAGCCTTTATAAGTTTGCATAGATAATGTGTAATGGGTCTAATTATTGGAGGATAGTTTTCATTATTCTCTATGTGGACCTTTTCACAAATGGATATTGGATGATGATATTTGGATTGGTTGGTAATGCCTTTGATTTTTTGAGAATGGAACTTCATGAATAATATGCATGCATCATTTATGGCATCTTATAAAACATAATTTTATTTTTTAGTAAAAAACATCATGATTTGATTATGATACCCCTGGATTATTTTTAATGTTCCTCATTAATTATTCAATCATTTAATCTAATATGGAGGGAGGTAATATCATCTTGATATTGTCTTTGAAATCATTCATGAACACTAGTGGTGTGGAAAACCTCGCGGTATATGTGTTGGATTTGAGAAATACATCATTTTGGGAATGGTATTCATTAATATAGTTTTGTGACATAGTTATATTATACTCAATTTCACAATGACTTATACGATTAGAGTATTGTATCAATGTGGTTGTAGTTGATTCCATTAGTGAGAATTATTATACCTAGTTTATGTTGATGAAGTTATAGCATCAATCCTTAGTTTGGTTGGATTTATTGGAATAGATGGTATTTCATTTTCAGGATTCATAGACGCTCATATCCTTATGATTATGAGAGAATGAAGATGACAACATTGATTTTTGGATCATCCAGGGTCATTCAATAGTGGATAGTTCTAAAAAATCATTACTTTAATTTGTTGGATTATTATATAATTAATTAGGGTTGGAGAGTGTTTTATCACAGAGTCACATCATTGGTAATGTGATGAGTAGTTTTTAACAAAGGTTTCCTAGTGAGTAGGAAATTGTAGTGTTCTCGCTTTTGTTGAGTATTGATATTCATTATTTGGATACTGTTTCTATGAAGTGAAGGACATTTCTATGTGGGTTGTGGTTATATTATATTTAGTTTAGTAAGTGGTATCGTAGATTCTATATCAGATATAGTAGGTTTATCAAAATAGTATGGATGGGTTTCTTTGTATTGTGTTTTAATGTGTCATAAATTATATTTGTCTTGGTTGAATGGTGGTTTGCTGATGACGATGTTGTGTGTTCATGTTATCACTAGACACATTCTAATAGAGTGACCCCAAAGTAACTATGTTATATTTTGTAATGGATTTGAACTTATTGGGAATCAATGGCATAGATTTGTTTTACCTCATTTGGATTTATAATTTACCATTAATGGAAGGAAGTGTTATTATTTTATATGTGGTTTTTTTATAATGTGTTTTTTTAAGATGATGATCATTGTTTTTGGAATTTACATCATGTTATGTTAATTGGTAACTTGTATCTAGAGTGGTTTTTGATATAAAATTTTGGGTAGTGTTGAAAAATATTATCTTAGGACATTTTCAAAGGCATTGTTAGGATATTATTGAATAAGGAAATCCATGTGTATAGGTGATGGATGTTTTTGGAGTACATCAGATCATGGCCTTTTGTGTCATGGTCCTCTAATAGTAAAAAAATATTCATGATAAAAGGTTATATTTAAACACAAGTATATTTAATTATGTTATGAATAATAGACCTTTATGTTTTCTATTCGTGTATGAAAATGTATAATTATGGGTAGGATGTAGATATCTTGTATTTTTGAAAGAAAAATGTAATTTATTTTCCAATTTCAATGATATTTTTTTACTAAACTTGGTTTGAAGATAAATTTGTCAATGAATTTAGTAAATGAAAAAAATAATAATGGTTCCATAGAAATCTAAATCTTGTTTTTATGCTCAGCCTAATATTTGGTGAAATTTTTAGGTAGATTAATTTTAAATTAAAATTAAAATTTATTATATAAATAAATATTTATCTCTGAAGTGTGGACATTAATATTACGTAATTCGAATCTACAAAGAAAATTATGACCAAGTAGTTATTTCATGAATGAAATTTTTTTCCTATTATTTATCTAAATTTAATTCTCTATTTTCGGGCCATAGAAGGATCATTTACATGTCATTAATTATAACATAAAGTATATCTGAATGAAAATTATAAAAATATTTTTTTCTAGTTTTTCGGGAAGGTTATGTGGTTTTCCCATGGACACATGGTGACCACATAGTGATTTAAAGGGTTTTTAGGTTGTTTTTCTACTTTTTTTTATATAGAATTATTTAAAAGAAGGTAATATATGTGTTTATGGAAATAAATATGTATTGAGATTTTGTGAGATTAATACTTTTTATGGTGTGCATTCAAGGAATTACATTATTTCTATACACTATTTCAATTCATATCCCCACTAGAAAATCTACAATTTCCCACTATTTTATTATTATTGGAAGACACCAAATATGTTAATCTCTATCTCTATCTCTCTCTCCATTTCTTCACACAATTTTTGGTTTCATCATTTTCTTTTCAATCATCATGATGTTGGTGTCAAGAAATATTATGGGTAAATAATATTAGAGTTTATTCCCAATAACCAACAAATATTTAATTTAGATTACATGTATATTAAATGTATTCAATATAAATATAGGAATTATCACATATTTATTTTTCTTCTATATAACATTCATGTGATAATTTATCATATTATACATTGAATTGAACAATCCAAAGTAGTTCATCGATATGATGATATCCTTAACATGCTAGAATGATTTTCTAAAACATTTTTCTTATAGTTAGGATAACAGTATATAATGTGGCATATAGTTTTTTGGCTTTCTGGTGCATGTATTTTTCTGAATATTAGACTTAATATCATTATTTTCTCACATGGAAATTTCCATTAAGGGAGATTCTAAGGGTATTCACACCTATTATAATTCAATATGTATATGTTTCATTTGATATTTTAAAATATGAACATGTATAATGATCATCTTATATGATATTATAATTAATTCATACCATGAGTAACATACATTTATCAATTTTGGAAAATGGTGATGGTCTATTCTCATAGGGAAATAAGACACGTTTGGTGTTTTATGAGTGATATGACAATAATTAATAAGTCAATATAAGAATTAAACATTATAAATTTAGGAAAAACATATGTTTGGACCTTTAATTATAATGGAATGATCAATCCAAATTCCATGGACATGGTGTATTGACGTGTTTATATCATATAGTCAAAGAAAGGGAAAACAAGCCCATAGGTTGATGAAATAGGTAAGTGGCCCTCTTGATTTATAGAAATTTTGAAACATGGATTATATAACACATGGGGTGTTTCTATGTGGTTATATTCATTAAGATATTGATATCATCCTATATGGGTACCATTTTTTGTTGGTAGATGCTAATGTTGGACATTAGTTATGGCCACCTAATTCCAATGAGTAATTGGCTTAGAGGGTCACACACATTGAGTATCCAACTATCTCAGTTAAATTCAATTAAAATTTTAGAATTGAAATAAATATTATTCACTAGATCGAGGCAGAATATTTATTTATTTTATAATGATAAAAAATATCTAGTCACTATATTACTATGTTAGTTTAATATTAAATAAATATTTATTAATAAGACTTCCCAATACAATATTTATTTATAACTTGTTTTTTAAAATTGGTAGGGGAATACCCCCTTTTATATGTCCAGTAAAACCCTCTTTATAATTTTTTTAGATATAATCCTTCTATGAAGTAAAGGCCCATTGTGCCAAATGTCCCTTACAAGGCGATATCCTGAAGTCCCAATAGATTGAAAGCTCTTTATTCTAGGCCGAGAGGCACATTTTTGGCTAGAGGCCACTTTATTGAATGAAACAACATTAGTAGCCTTTTCCATTATAGTACCTGATATAGTACCCACTACTACTGTAGTGACAATAAGTGTTCCTCCAACTACTATAGTTTCTCTGTTACTATTAGTATTCATACAACACCCTTTAAAATTCCCCATTTTGGATGATTGCTAAACTGATATAATCATGAATATAATTTAACTAAATAATGATTTTTTATTTAATTAATATGTAATTTTTTAATGAAAATCAGTGCACACCGTTATATAATAATTATATTAATATTATTATTGGCTAGAGAATATGATCTGTTTAATATTTAATTAAGTGTGTTTTTTAACTTTTAATATTAAACCTATGCTCTATATATTTATATATATATCATAATAGAGGATTAGTGGTGAAAAAATTTTGGTTATGAAAAATGCTTCCACTCCCTATAGACTTATCTTAATGAAGAGAATATCTAGGGATCCTATAAATATCATGATATTTTACCGATCTCTATCATCCCTCTCAAGATAAAGATAATTAGAGTTGAAATTGTCAACTAGAAGGATTGTGTTGAAATCAAAATTATAAATGAAAGACCTTTGGACTAACCTCTCCAGAACCCATAGTTTTATTAACATCATTTAGAGAATCTGGATCATGATTAAATTAGTAATAGTGGGATTCTATATCGGATTTACATAGGTTAATAGTGGTACGACTCTAACAAGAGTTGGTAATGATGAACATATTCATCAAAACATGATTCCCAAGATCAATAAATTTTTTATTATTTAATTAATTATAAAATTAATGTGAATGAACCACTATTTTTTAGTTTCAATATTACCTATAATTTTATTAAGGAATATTCATTATAAAATATGATTCTTCTTCATATTCTTCTATATATATTTTTTAATCCTTCAAAATAAAATATTGGGCATGGCCCTGTTGGTTGCTTCTATTATCCCTCAATATTTTAACTGTTTTTCTGGTGGTGCCATTAAAATTTATAATTATTTAATTTTATTGATCAAAACCATGATAATTCTTATATATTTTATTTTTTATCTTTATTAAAATAATTCATTGATATAACAAGTTCATTTACTATTATATGACTTAAAAAAGGGCAAGAAACATTAATGAAATCATAAAGCTATAATATCGTGGTACCATATGTTTTGGAAATTCAGAATGCTTAAAAATAATGTAAGAAAATTTATATATGTTATATTGAAAGTCAACAAACATTGATATAATAGCGTAAATCATTACTCTTCTTGTAGTTTTTGAAGAATTATGTTTTATTATCGATCATTTTTTAAACTTTTGGTCTACATACGGCATCACACGCTTTCACATCATGTAATTGGACATCACACAATATAGTATCACTCTGGTTGTGGTGAAACCATGTGCTTCATATATGCATAATGTAGATAGTAACTCACACTAACTAATAATATGTACATATGATCAACTAAAAAATATAGGTCAACTTTAATTACATGGTATTAAGTAGGTATATGTGGCATTGAATGTGATACTACCCTTTTTAGATTATAAAATGAATACCTAGGTATGCAGTACGTGATTTACAGAAGAGAATTATATCCCGAGTAACCAATTTACATGATTAGAAATTCATTCTTGTTTATGTGGCGTATACATCAAGACAACATGTACAAAATAAAAATTAATTATTTAGAAATGAGAATAATAGCTGCATTAAACCAAACTATATAGAATATAGATGGAGTAGACTCTATGTGAGTGGGTTTAATGAGTAATAAATTCTTAATTAATTTCCATGTAAAATTTTAATACAGTATTTTATTTTATCTAAAAGTACACTATATAGGCTACATGTGAAGTAATGTGTTAAATTCTATAAAGTTTAAATGTGTGTCAGGTTTCAATACACAGCAAGATGAATACTATTGGGGACATGTGTACTACACAAAAATTGAATATATGACTGATATAGTATGTTTCATGCCATGCAAACATATTGTACATGACCATAAAGGGTGTCACATAGTTTGGTTGGGTATATGCCATGTTCAGTCCATGTTAACACCATTTAAAAAAGTAATTTTTAAAAATTTTATGATTAACGTTATTTAGAAATTAATGCGGATGAGAATCTTATGAATATTAGTTGATTTTTGGATTAATATTTTAGTTAGAGGATTAATTAATTAATAATACCTTTAAAAATTAATTCAAGACAAATTAGGAATAATTAAAAATTCATCTTGGAAGATATGGTAACATAATTTCAGGGGATGTCATTGTATGTGTATAACTAATCTAGAAATGTGTGTGATGGGTTTATTATATAATTTGTTATTCTTCATGATTTTCTAGATTTTATAATATTTTATAACATATAATATAATGATATTCATATCTTTCTACCTAGATTTATTATGTATAACCTATGCTTCAATGGTTTATATTATAAATCTCATAATTATAGTTCTTCTTCGCTATGTGCGGGTATAAAACACGAATGGATACAACTTCAAGGATATGAGATGATTTATAACATTTGTGAATATTAATAAAAAAATGATAAAATGGTCGAATAGTGGAAGCTTTTATATTAATGGAAGCATGGAATAAGGAATTTTAGCCTTAAGTTCAAAGGATTATTTATCATTTTCTCAATAAATAATCCATTATAAATCATTGATCTATGAAAATTATTTCATTTAGTTTTTGAAGGTGAGTGATCATATATTTAGAGGAGGAAAATTTTATTAATTTTAAAAACAATCATATAATCCATATAACATAATAAAACATCAAAGAAAAATAAAAATAAATGTATTATGTGTAAAAACATATACCAGAGATAAGGTTATTTATTTATATAAAATTCCAAAACTAAAATAAAAATACATGTAAAAGACAAAACAATGAAATTTAATTATAATAATCTAAATCCATTAAAAAAATATTTTTTCAAAGAATCATTCTATTCCATGATTTAATATGAACTATGATGTAATTTTTTAGTAAGTCCATAATTATAGAAAATTTTAATTCTTAGATTGTATAATAATGATGAACAATTAACTTAACCAAAGTTGAATTTAATTTAATGAGCACAATCAATTCAAGACAATTGTTTAACAAAATTTATAGGAAAAATGAATTAGAATTTTGGAATATGAAAGTAAATTAATTGTATTAGGGTGATATAATCTTATAGTTCCCAAGCTCACCCACCTAAATGATTTATCATGATTTTCAAGTCCAGAGTCTGGGTTTTGAGAAGAAAATTGATCAATTAAACTAGAATGTCCAATTGATAGGATTATCTCAATCCAATTTCATGTTCTATTAATAAAATAGTTATTTATTCACAAGATAATTATAATATAAACATCTTTCATATTTTAATAGTCACAATACTTTAATTAACCCTTTTTAACTATTTTGCATAAATGGTAAGTAAAATCAAGAGATTAATGAGATCATTTATTAACATAAGTTAGATATTTACTAACATATATTTATATCTATACACCAAAATTAAAGCATAAAACTACTAAATAAATGTAGGTTTTATATTGTGAAATACTCTATATATTATCCACCATCCCATAAAGTGATTTATATTTAAAAGGAATCATATACGAGATATCTAAATGAGGCTTCTTAATTTTATATTTTATCATGATATAAGCTATTTATAGGGAGATAATGATGTTATATAAGGACATGGATTCTCAGAAAATGAAACACAATCTCCCTGTCCATGAAATGGGGATGCAGGGGCATAAGATAACTGAGATTTCAACTACAGTATACCTATTTGTACTAGAATAATAAAACATAGTTGTTGATCATTATTTAAAATACCGTTGTGTATTTATTAGTTACTGATGTTAGGTTTTAATATTCATATGAAATAATCTATTTACGATTTATCATCATCCTTACCTTATAATTTTTCCATATTTATCAATATGTACTGGATGAACTGCTTCAATGATCAAATAAAGAATCTTATAAATATTATTCATTGGGTGGGGAAGATTTTTTTAGAACATAGATAGTCATTCATAATAATAGAAGTGTAATAGTATTGGATGAATAAAAAAATACTTGTTTAAACACAATAGAAAAATATATTATCATTCAAAGAGGAAAAAATTAAAATGGAGATTAATAAACAAAATCCTACTTTCTTCTCATGTATTAATAGTGGAAACTAGTATAAAAAGGGAAATGAATTGACGTGGAAGAAATTATTTAATTTATATTAATAAATGTAATTTCCCTATTTTACTTCTATGGAATCAAAATACAATATGTTTTTCAGATATTTTTTAGGGTCCAAGAATATATAGAATGATTATTATAATTTTTTTTATTATTAATGGTACTATACAAGGGTGACTCTAAAATAAATATAAAGAAGTAAATTATTTCAAAATATAGATATGGATTCATGTTAAACTATTTTTGTATCTTAATTATTACAGAATCATTCGTCTTATTATATAAGTATAAATAATAATCGATTAATTAATAGTAGTAATGAATGTTGTTATGTAATTTCATACTCAACTAACAGTTTCAAAGTTCATAAATCTCTTATATCCAAAATTGGAAATCAATAATGAGAAGAAATATAAGAAATAGAATATCTCATTGTTATAAGTTAATTAAAGTCAATTAATACTAATATTAGTTATCTAGTTTGTATCTAAAAGGTTTTTCTAGTATCCTTTATTATACAACACTCGGTAAATGGAATATTTACTATCATCATTTTGAAAAAAAACCATTATAAATGATGATATGGAGAAAATATAATAATGTTATTTCCATTTCATCATGTGAATTATTCTTAAGGATAATCTAATACATAATTTAATAGGATAGTGGATATTAAATTAAGAAGTTTTAAGAATACTAAATTAAAAATTTAATACACTTAGTGATGGATACATGATCTGTTAGGCTTGCCTGTGCGAATTATCATAATTATGTATTCATTAATCATTAATACGTGGGGTGAAGGTAATCCTAAAATCACATGACCCTATACATCAAATTTAGGATTTTATTTAATGGGTATCAAAGAAATTTTTTAAAGGTATTGATATTAGTTTATGTTTCAAAAATAAAAAACCAATAAATATTCATGTTCCAAATATATTGACTAATGAATATCAGATTAAATAAAATATGAAATATAATTAATTATTTATACATCCATGTATTCAATGAGAATAATATTTTAGAATCTATATTTAGATAAAAACAATCATTAGTTAAAAATATATAAAACTTTGTTATTTATCATATAAAAAAAGGTATTAAAATCATGTATATGTCTGGAGAAACCTTTTTCCTATTAAAGGGAATAAAATAAAAATTTTGTGACTATGGTAGTAGGAAACAATTCATTGAATTCTAGGATCCATATCCACATTTTGTTAAATATGATGATAGAATACACTAATCATAGTATAATAGTTCTTTCATTAAACACATAGTGTGTAGGAAGTTAAAACCAATGACGTGGGTTTAAATTCCCCAATAAATGTGATATATTATTCAATAAGAATAAATAATACTAAAAAATATCCCCAAATAGTTTCAAGAAAATATTGAATGGTATATATAACTCAGGTAGTGGAATCCACATGAAAAACATTAGGGGATCTATATTTTGGATGTTTATAGACATGATAAAAAAAATGGAATATTTCAAAAAAACTGATATAGATGGCACTAGTATATACAAATAAAGAAATCATTATTATTAAAATGTTTTAAAAAAGAAAAATTCATCTTCAAAGAAAAATATTTGCTATAATAATTTTTATAACATATATCTGAATAATATATATCATACAAACATTCTATGTTTATCCTATTAGGTGGTTTTATGATGAGTCATGTTTCCAAAAATGGAGACCATATAATACATTTTATTTGACACAACCTGATGGGATGGATAAATCAATGTATATGAGTAATATATAAAAATATCTCATATCCATTATTGTATAGAAGTGAGCATATTGATCAATAATTTTATCTTTAATAAAATGGGTTACATGTGTCCACAAATGCTTTTTTGGAGAAAAACTATTCTAATTATTGGTATGTTAACATATTATGAAGTCACACAGTCATTCTTACAAATTTTCTGTGAGAAAGGAAGAAATTTCACTAAGAATAAATTAATATAGAAAAACATTTCAATTGGAAGGGGATCAAAAGAGGAATATTTATGGGTTTTTTAATTTAGTCATAATATTTAACTTAACAATATGTAATAATTAAAGATCAAATTATTTCACATGTTTTATATAATATAATATCTCATTGAAAATAGTAAAGTTTAAAATTTATTTCACAAGACATAGGGAAGGGAATCTAAAAAATATTCCATGATATGTATTGATGTTTTATAAATCCTATACAAGTGGAATGGATTGAAAATATCAAATAAAAAAAGAAAATATGCACAAAATTATAGTTTTAATTATCCAAAATTTCTAGAGAAATAAGAAATAGAAGAGTTCTTTATAAAATGATAAATTTGAATAATTATGTTTAATGAGATATAGAACTAGTTTTCATTCAGATAATTATGATCTATTAAAACAAGAGCAAAAATTTAACATTCTATAAAAACATAATATAACTAGTAGTTGTCATATCAACAATTAATGAGTGATATATGACTTTTGATGCAATATATATGTTTTTTATCAGTTTTCTCTTAAATATTGGGTAACATTAAAACCATAAGTATATTTTTTTTATTATTTTCATGAACCATACTAGTTACCCTGGTAACCTGATAACGAAGTCATCCTGGACAGAGCTAGAAGGGCATTCTTGATCCCATCAGGTCAGTGACTAGCACCTGACATTATACATAATAAATGTGGGATCTGTTTTTTTACAAAAAACGCGGAATTAAAAGAAATAAGATAGTATACATATCAAAATAAAATTCATTGGGACCAATATACCATAATTCAAATAGGAATAAACATGAAAAAGTGGTATACCTAGGTACCATGAAATAGGAAAAACTACCCAATGCCTAACTCTTACATAACTCCACATGTCCACAGTTAAACAGATAGATCCAACTCTAAGAGATCCTTTTCCCTTGATTGAACCTGGATAGAGATAATCTACCGAATCTTGAAGTGAAAAATAGGGTGTGAGTCAAATCCCAATAAGGATTTCACACAAAGATTCAAAAAAAATTTCCAATATTAAATTAAACAAGAAATTGATTTCAATTTTCAAATAAATAGGTCTGGAAATTCAAAATCATATTTATAAAAATCATTATTTACAATTAAAAAGATTTAAATAATTTTGAAATTAATTCTTCTCATTTCAAATGATGGTATGAATTTTTAAATTATGAATTTTCCTTATAATAATGTATGATTTACACAAATGAAACTTTTTTCAAATGGAATAAATAAACCCTATTATAAAAACCATTTATATAAATTCATAAGGCATCTCAAACTATTTAAAACAATGGTATATATTCATTTGAAATATAAAAAAGTGAGAAAAATGGTCATATGGATAATAAGGTATGATAGTTCTTGGCTATAGGAACCCCATAGTCAACGTGATGGGTAAAATATGTAGATATACCTCATAGAACCAAGGCCAAAGAAGAGTCATCACCATCAGATAAGGGATGTGATGTATTTATATGATGTTTTAGAACATTTTATGTCATAAAGTGTCACCAAAATAATTCAATAACTACCTATGGATTTCATCTAATCAAGTAAAAAACAATGATAGTAAATTTAATTCGTGAAAACTTAAAATAAAATTCATCCCATTCTATATTTAAAATATTCCAATTCTATCTTTAAAAACAAAACATATATTTAAATAAAAAAATCCCTTTTAAACAGGATTAAACCCTAATCTTTCTATAAAAAATATTTTAATCCATTCTCCAAAATTGGGATTTGAAATCAATTCCCCATTCAATAAAAAATCCAATTTCACAATAAAATTCAATAATTTAATTTCCAAAACAATTTTATCAATCTTTATAACATACCCCAATTTAATGAAATTGGAGATTTTTTTACATTTTTCCATGAAAAAAATTTCCAAAATTAAATTCAACATTTTATTTGAAACAAATTAATTTATTTCTATAATTTTAAATTCTGGTATTTCCCACAAACAAACCCCAATTCAATGGAACTGTGTTTTTTTTTCAATTTCATCCCCAAACCTTCTAATAAAACCCCAATTCTATGAAATTGGGTTTTTAATAAAACCAATTGAAATCCAATTAATCTAAAATCAATAAATTTCATTTAATTAAAACAACTAAAATTAAATAAATCAATATTACGGTAGGAAAACCAGGAAAACGTAATGGATAACCTATATCGGGATCAATAGATCTCGAATCAAATATCTGTAAATGGAAAACCCCAACATAGAATTATAAAAACCAAGATCTATATATAAAACCAAGTTTTTAATCTAATATAATGGTTATTATATCTACAATTCAACAGAAGGTTCTATGGACCATACAGAGAAGAAGATAGTTCGTATGGGAATGAGATCGATATGAGGAAACTAACCAAGATAAGACATGAGGCATTCCTATAGCATCATATCACCACTAGGAGGGTTCCGAAGGGCCAAGATTCCTTTTTGGGAGCACTTTGTATGGGAGAAACTGAATTTGGTTTGTATTGGTCCATCGAGGGCCAGGGGGGGTCAAGATTTTTGAATCAAAATTCAGAACAATTAAAATCTCGTCCACACAGTTTTCTATGAAGAGGTGAACGATTTAAAAAAACCATGAAAAATCCCAAAACATGTTATAAATGGGATAAAATGTTTCTATTTATTTGGAAAACATATCGAATAACCATGAAAAATCTAACTACCATGGGTTGCATGGTTTTCTCTAAAAGGGCACACATTGTGGGAAAACCGTCCGCCAACTGTGCAGTATACCATTACTTTAAAAACTCATAAAAATTAAACATGAAAGAACCCCAATAAAAAGCCAAAAAAAAAATCAATAAAAATAGGGGTTCAAGAAAACCTAAAAATAGTAATATGATGTCAAAACATCCCCACCTTTGAAAGTTTCTATCCTGAGAAAGCCACGAAAGAACCTCCCATGCCAAAAAGTTGAGGCCACTACTCTCTCATCAATGCCTAAATCTATCACACATCTCATGGTTTTCATAACCAAGCATCTATATCACATGAACCAAAGGTATCATCCTCCCTTGATTCACCATGGTTTTATAATCAACTATCCTGACTGGTTATGTAGTCATGGATAAATCAAGTTCAACTTCAAGATCACACCATCTTAGATCATGATATTGATTAGATAGATACATTTGTAGCTAATATACATGGAACATTTTAAGTATTTATTTCAGCTATGGGGTAAGTGTTAAATGGTAATAAAACTCTCCCACCTACTTAACAACCTCAAAAGGTCCAAAAAATTATTAGAAATCTTCCCTTATCACCCAAGAAATCGATGATCCAACCATGTTGAAACCTTAAAGAACACATATTCACCAAATGAGAATTCCAGAAGGAAATAGAGATGATCAACATAAAAATTATTCCAGATATGTGCCATAAACATTCTCTTATGAATCAACTGAATCATTGTTATTGTCTCTTGAACCAATCATGGTCCAACCAAATAACTCTCACAAATCATTGACCAACACAAATGAGATTTATAAGGCTGACCATACAAGTCCTCAAAAGGATACATTCTAATCACTAACTGTTATCTATTGTTAAAGGAAAATTCAACCAACACTAAGTGATCGTTCAATGATCCACCAAAGGGGAGAAAACAAGCATGAAGCATATTATCAAGAATCATTATAGCTCTTTACGTATGGCCATAATACTAAAAATGGTATGTCACACTCAAATAGATGTGTGAGTGGTTAACGAAAAACCAAAGGCTTCTGGTGGCCATGATTTAGCTATTGGAACATATAAGAATGAGAGAAAAACTCATCTATGCCCCATGTCATACCTGGCCACCCGAACTACCACAAAATGTCATAGAAAATATTCTTTGTTTTTCTTTTCAATGAACACTAGTAATTATAATAATTCCCCACCAAAGATTTATTGAAACACTAATGGCACAACAATCAGATTATGAAAGCATAGAATTACTAATTTGGAGAAAATCCACTTTGAAATGGTCTCCCTAATATTAAGATATTGTCTAATTATATATAACTCATCATCAAGATGCATATTTAGATGAATCATTTCTAGAAGAGTGGTTTTCTACTGGATGTTTCCTAAGGAAACCTCATCCCCTGATTCTTGGAATATAATATGAAACTATGAAAAGTTATCCATTAAGTTCCACTCTTATGATGATTCTTTCATTCCTCAGGTCAATTATTTCCTACTCAAATAAGACAAAAAGACATTCCCTTTCCTTAGGGTATAGTCAATGTTGAAATAGAAGTACTCTAGGTATTCCACCGAAGAACTCTGGTAGAGATTTAAATATCTTTGGGAGAAGATATAACTCAATCTATTGTGATATGAAAACATGTTAAACCATTCACAATTAAGGTAATACCACCAACTCTTATGTGTGTGTATCCCAACTAGATGTTCAAGATCATTGGTTGGATAATTATTCTCATGAGGCCTAATCTAAAAAGATCCATAGTCAAGAACATGGTCACCTTGCATAACAACACAACCCAAGACTAAACCTGATGAAAAAAAAGCACATATCCCTTCATAGAATCTATAAGAGCCATCATAGGAACCGTAGTCAAAGGACGTTTTAGATCAACAAAATAATTCTGAAATTTCTGATCCCAAGAATGCATTACTCCCTTTTGAGTGAGTGCAGTCATTAGAGAAGAAGTTGTTTTTATTTCCTTAACAAACTGACAATAATACCTAGCTAAACCCAAGAATATCCAAATCTAGAAAACATTATATGATTTTTCACATGTCATAAAATCATTAACCTTCTTAGGATCAACTGGTATCCAATGTTTCGAAACCAAATGTCCCCAGAATTTTACTTCCTGAATCAAGAAATAAAACATCGAAAGATTTTCCTAAAGTTAGTTATTTCACAACAAACTCGAAAATTTTCTTAGAAAATGATCATGATCCTCCTCATACATAGATTAATCATGGATTTAATTAAAAAATAATTCAAAAAACATCTAGATACTCATGGAAAATCCTATTCATTTACACCATAAAGACTGAAGGAGAATCTGTTAAACCAAAGTGCATAAAAATGAACCCTTAAGGATAATACCTAATTCAGAACATGGTTTTCTGAATTTCATTTCTTTAATCCTCAACAAATTAAAACCAGAGAGAAGATAAATATTTGAGAAACACACTCTCACACTTTAACTGATCAAATAGATATCAATCCATTGAAATGGATACTTGTTCATTACCAAAACTCAATTGTGATTTGTAAAATAAACTCATAGGTGAAGTGAAGTATATAACTTCATAGAAAATAGAATAGGCACCACCCAAGGTGACACACTCAAGAATATATTGACTTTATCTATAAGATCATCGAAATTGGACATCAAATATTTCAATTCATCTAGTTCCATGTGATAAGAGTGACTACCAATTGGTTGAGTACTAGGAATTATGTCAATGGGAAGCTCAACCTCCCTTACCAGTGGAAAACTACATATTTCAAAACTAAAATCTTAGGAAACTCGATTATGACCAATGAGAGATTAACACTCAAATATTCTCACTCTAGGTAAATGTAAGACCAATATATCACTTTCACCAACTCTAGATAAGATGGTATCGTTGTACTCGACATTAGGTCCCATTCTATTTGAACAATATGACACACACCAATAGGTGTAGTGAAGGATACCCATCAAATATAACAATCAATCTAGGTTTTATTGGAATTGAGCCAATCCATTGCTGAAATTATTTCAATAGGTTTCATGTTGATAGTAATAAAACTCCATTAAATCTCAACATATGACAGAGAGAAAACACAGGAGGTGCTATGGTGAGCCCTCTCTCTCGTTATACGAAGGGGTGTAGTAATATAAATTACAAAAGATAAAATCCCTATATGAAGATTAGGCAAATTAAGAAAATGAGTGGAAATAAACAATTAAGATACAACATTATCAAATAATGTACTCCCTAATGATGAAGATATGGTGATGGTACCTCTCACAGTCATTGGACCTATACCTACTTCCTCTCATGAATGTTCCACATCATGAAAAGGCTTTGTTCTAGATATATTTGGCCAGAACCCTTTCCCAAATGATGTATTTGGTTATGCTGCAATTCTTGGAGTTTTTATCTTGTTCGACTATGTAAAGTGGAATAAACATGGTTGAAAACGTTGAAGGTGACTTGATATTCCACATAATCCATAGTTCTTGGGTGGATCAGTGAAAATATTTTTTAATTCCATGACTTGACACACTAGTAACAAACCAAAGGACCTTTGGTTGGTACTATAGGAAGTATAGAATAACCCTGTAGTTGAGAACCTCTACAAGAATCATCATGATTCCTCTTTCATTTGGAATAATTCATACTTCATTTGGATGAAAAAAACTCCTGATAACCTAGACTTACCAGCCATGTCCATCTTGACCATTAGTGCTATATCCGTTACATTATGACAAGAATTAATTTTTAGCAAGAAAAACAGAAAATGAATATATTGAAAAATACCCAAGTCAAAACTTCGAGCTTTCATCTTATCCTTTGTTACAATATCATGTGAGAAATGCATGATCCAACAAAATGTATTGCATAATCAGTCATGGTCCTGTTAGCCAACACATGTTTGAGGAACTTAGCTGACTTGGCCACATCATTGGCTCCAGATATAACTATTTAGTGAAAATAAAATTGAAGTACTTCCACTCGAATATATCATGTTTCGTCATCGTCCCTCAAATTTCCTAGCATCTCATGCCCGGTCTTTCCAGCATGAAGGTGGAACACTTTACCTTGATTTCATTGGGTTTTTCCAAGAATCCAAACAAATTCTTCATTCGGGTCAATCATTCCCCATCATCATGAGGATCATTTGAGCCTTTTTAGTCATGATATCATCTAGTGAATGAACTCTGGACAAAAAACTGATGAAAGAACCTCTGAGGTTCTATAGCTAGATCCTAAATGGTAAATAGAGGTGGTGCCTATCCTAGAGAATGGACAGTGGGAACAATCACCCCAAACATATTCAGATCTCAAACAGGGTTCACTCACTGCTGTTTAGATGTAGATTCCTCCTTGATTAGATTCTTACATCTTTTCTAACGTATGATGTTACACAATGTCAGGAGACACCCTGGAATACATCATATTTACACTCGAATAGAGAAATGGAGAAAAATAATCCCAATAGATATAACATAAAAGATTTGGATTTGAATTTATCCAACTCAAAACATAGAAATTAGTTGCACTAATCCATAATATGCCTTTCCCTAACCACCCATAGAGTCTTAAAGTTCATTGTGGTGAGAGCTGGCTAGGAATGCAATCACAACTACCTCCTAATTATGTTCATGATTTCACAAATGCATATTGACTTCAATAAAAAATCTCAACATAGACCTATGATACCCCTTTTTCATGAACCAACCTAGTTAACCCGATAAATCGATAACTGATCCATACCTAATATATCCCGATGTGTGCTCCTGATCCCCACAGGTCGTCGACATGCACCTGACATCATACAAAATTAATGTGGGAAACTTTTTTCCCCAAATAATCTGGAAGTTAAAGAAACACAAAAATATTCATATCAAACTAAGTTCCACTAGGATTAATGTACTAGAAGTCAAAAAAGTATAAACAAGCCCATGTACTATAACTAACTACTATAAATAATGAAAAAATTCCCAAGTTCCAACTCTGATGTAACTCACCAAGTCCATTGTTCAATAGTGAGAACCACATCCAATAGATCTGTTTCCCTTTCATGAACATAGATGTAGATAATCTATATTAAACCAAAAGCATAAGTAGTGTGTGCTCCAATCCCCGTAGGATTTCTCCCAAACAATCCATAATAAGATTCCAATATAATATTAACCAAGAAAGTGCCTTCAATTTTCAAATAAATATGATTGTCATTTCAAACTCATATTTAAACAAATCATTATTTACAATTAGAAATATGGAAATTCTTTATCAATTAATGATTCATATTTCAATTTATGGAAATACTTTTCAAACAATTAAATTAACTTTTAACAATGTTTTCTCTAAACAATTATCTCATTTTTACAAATGTCTTAAGTAAACACATGTATATAAAATAGTTTATATTAATTCAAAAGGGATGTAAAATTGTTTAAAACCATGAAATATATTCATTTGAAATAATAAAAGTGAGAAATATGGTCATATTCCTAATAACATATGACAATTTTAGGTTATAGGGACCCCTCACTATAGTGATATGAAATCTATGTACATACACCCCTTTGAACAATGGACAAAGAGGACTCATCACCATGAACTAAGGGACGTGACATGATGATATAATGTTTTAGAACATTGTAAACCACAAAGTGTCACCCAAATAACACACTTAATACCTAAGGCTTTCATGTGGTCATGTACAAAATAATGACGTTCAATTTATTTCAAGCAACCTTAAAATATATCTCATCCCATTCTCCATTTCAAATATTCCAATTTTACATTAAAAAACCATGACATGTTTATAATAAAAAATGACCCTTTTCTCAAAGATAAAGCCCTCAGGTTTCTAAAAAAATTAGTTTTAATACAATTTAAAAAATATGGATTTGAAATAAATTCACCATTCAATTTCACATTCAAATTTTTTAGTTATAATCAAAATTTTAATTTCCAACAAATTACATAAATTGTAATAACAAACCTCCAATTCAATGGAATTAGGGTCTTCACATTTTTTCATTAAACCATTTCCACTATTAAATTAAACAATTTAATTTAAAGAAATTACTCGAAACACACAATTGAAATTAACCAATTTTAAATTTTAAATTTCCATAAACACACCCCAATTCAATGGAATTGGGGGGTTTTCCAATTTCATGCCACAAAATCCTTTTTTCCATAACACCAATTCAATGAATTTTGTTTTTAATAAAAAAAAAATAAAATGAATTTAATTTAAAAAAATTAAATTTCATTCAATTTAAACAATTTAAATTAAATAAACTAATTTATGGTCAAGGTAAATTAGTCATCATAACAGAACCACTTACCTCAAGATCAACAGATCTTGAATCAGAAAGCCATAAATGGAAAACTCTAACAGTGAATGGAAAAAAACAAGATCTTGTAATCAAAAATTTTAGATAAAAAGTTCGTATTTGATCAAAAAATCAAAACTGGGTTCCATGGAACCCTACAAATAAGAAGAAATTTCATTGGAGAATGAGATTGGGAAGATGAAACTAATTGAGAGAATATCGGAGGGCATTCCTCAAGGTTCAAATCGATTTATATAGGGATATGAAGGAACATGAATTCTTATTGGGATATCTAAGGAAGGAAAAAACCAATTTTGGGTCTCACTGGTCTATTAGGGGCCAAAAATGGGGGTTAATAATTTTTAATCAAAATTTGGATAACATAAAGTAACGTCTACATTTTTTCCTGGGAGGAGGTGAATAGTTTTGACAAACTGTGTTCAAGGCATCCACCTATTATAAAAGTGACACATAGGTTATATTGATAGGGATAATGTATTTTCTATCCATGAACCAACCATTCAAAGTTGCACTATATTGGGCTTCATGGTTTTCTCTAATAGGGTGCACGATTTGGGAAAACCCTGCACCAACCATACACAAGACAATAATTTCAAAAACACTTAAAAATTAAACCTGAAACCAACCTAAAAGAAACCCCATACAATATCAATAAAAAATGGGTCTGAGAATACTTTAATATAGTAACAGTATGTTACAATGATTTGGGTAGAGTGTGGTATGTTTTACGTTATCAAGTTTCTAATAATAGAAAAATAGAAAGATACTCAGTGACATCACTACATCAGGTATTTTTAAATGTTGTGACATTTAAAAAATATAGGATTCAATATAATAGAACTTGGAATCCCTATTAAGTAAAATCTTATATTAGTATAATCACGAATATAATTTGATATAGAGATGACAAGGAATAATTTTAGGTTTATTATATTAAAAGTGGGAGTCTGTTAGAGTTTGTGTACTAGAACTAGTTAATATATTTCTTTTTGAAAATTGATTTTTATAAGGATTAATGTGATAATGTTTTATATTACATGTTTTATTAAAATGTCATATGTAGATACATACTGTTTTGGGAACCTTGAAGTGCTATAATTATATTCTAAAACTTGTTTCATACTGTCAATATAACATTCTATTACAAGGAAAGAATATTTGTATCTTTCATTTGTGTATAGTCATAAGTGGATGAGACTTCATCCATAGATGTTTTCACATAGCAATCTCAATGACTACAGATTTAAAGGATAAACCCACCCATATGAATTAAATATGTTTATGTATCATAAGGTATTTATAAATTTGAACATGTGTAATGCTATGAGAATATTCTTAAACTTGTATTACATTGTCAATATTACATTATATGATGAGGTAAGAAGATTGTTATCTTTCATGTGTGTGTAGTCTAAAGAGGATGAGACTTAATCTAATTATTTTCTCACATTGTAATCTCTATTGCTGTAGATTACGAGGATAGAAAACTAGTTGGAATTAAATAGGTCCACATATCATAGAATATTTCTAAATGTGAAAATTTGTAATGATCCTTAGATAATATATTGTTATTAATTCATATCTTGATTTGTTTATTTTGATATATTTCCCAAAACTATGATAACCTATGATATTAGTAATGTAAAAATCATTGGTTGATTCATGGGTGATATGTAATTAATAAATAAGTCAATAAAGGATTTTTCCCATCTAAATTAAAGAATATTATATCCCATGGTCTTTTATTTGAATTGAACTATTAAACTATTTTACATTGACATGGTGTATTGATGAGTTCATTTTGAATAGTCAAAGAAAAATATTGGAATAACATTATTTGATGACAAATTCGTGAAACCTACATGATTAATATATTTCATGCAAGAGGTATTATATTACACAGTGAGTATTAATATGTTTTTTTGATCATTGTGACTTGAAATTCATCCTATACGGGTGAATTTATGTATTTCAAGATGATAATATTTTACATTAGAGTAGATAAATTATTTTTATTATGGAAGATGCTTATAGATTCAAACTCATAAAATTCCATTGATCTTTGTAAAAATTTATTTTAGTTTAACAATTTTAATAAATTTTATTATATAAATAGTGGAATCAAATTTACTCAGGATTTACAGATTGTAAATATTCCATAATTATATTTTTATATGAGTGTAATATAAAATCAATAGTAATTACAAATAAATTTGAATGGAATATTTTTTTCTCTGTTGTATTATTTTCCAATGTAATAAATAATATTTATTATTACATAAATATTAATTTAGTTACATGAATATTGGAATTAGTTTTTTATCCACATTTTGAATATAATATTGATATATTTTTCAAAGGAATAATATTTATTATTCATAGTTCAGTAAATGGTATGTTATATGGGTCAGTTGAATTTAATATCTATAACAAAAATTATCTAATTTGTAATATCATTTAATTAAATAAGTAATTATTTATTTAAATAAAATTTAATTTATTTTTGAATTTTAGCGCATCCTTTTATTTAATAATAATATAAATATAAATATTTTATTGGGGAATATTTTTGTTTTAAAATCTGATTTTAGGAATTTTGTGAATATCAATACTTAACAGAAGTTCTATATATTCCCACTTATATCATTTTATGTCCATATAGGTGAAAACATTTATGTTGTTCCCAAAACATCTTATCCCTTGAGAATTCATTCAATAAAGAAAAAATATAGGGGTTCACTCAAGATCAAGGAATTTTCTCAATATCCATCCTCCCTATCAATATTGAGAAAAAATATTGAAAATCTATAACTAGAAGGATTTTTTTTCAATCTATTCATTTAACTCAAGACATTAAGATCATCCACACTAATACTGAGTATTCTATCAGTGACAATCAATGATCGTAGAACATGTGTAGATCAAAACTAGAGGAATTATATTTCGTATATTATTAGAGAAATGACAGTATAACATTAGAAAAAAATTAATGTGTTTCAAAAGTTAATCAAATAATGAATCCCAAGACAAATGTAATTACTAATATTAAATAAGTTTAAAATATAACATGAATGTTCCTCTATTCATTCTTTTAGGATTCATCATCAATTTCTTTAGAAATATTTTCCATATGTGATGATTAATTTTAATGTTATATGAAAATAATAATTAGACAAGCCAATAATCATTATTTGAAATGGGCCCAACCAATTCAACAACATTGCTGATAACATTTAAGGACATGATCACATAAAAAAGAATATTCAACATCAAGATAATACATGTTTTCTAAACCCTCATATCTTGATTTTATTGTGAAAATTAAAATTCAAAAACTCATGGTGAAATCACTGAAAAATATTTGTTTTTTAAATTAAAAAAATAATTTATTTAAAATATTATTAAATATCAATTATTTGATGGTGATTCAACCATTTTTTATCGTATAAAATTCATGATAATATACATTTTATTAATATTGAATTTATTTTGTTTTATAAACATATATTTACTTGGTTATTAAATAAAATTATTCTTCTTTTTAATTCATTATATATAATATAATTTTTCAATTGATAAACATTTTTAAAAAATACATTAGAAAAATAGTTAGATATTAAAAAATAAAAATATTATAATATATTATTCATTTTCATATATAAAATGAAGAATAGAAATTTATTTATTCTCTAAAAAATATATTTTTTAGACACTGAATATTATATAATTTATTACATCCTTAAAATGGTATGAAATTAAATAATATTCATGTAATGATTTGGGTACTTGTATGAGCTAACAAGGGTTTATGATTACCTTGAAATTATGTATTTTGTAATTTTCATATTCTAGAGTGGTTGGATAATTCTCAAAGTTATTATTTTGGAAATTTTATTATGAATTGGAATTTATTTTTGATTAAAAAGGTAATTTATTACCTAATGGGAAGGTACTGAGTACCCTATGGGACTAGAAATAGAGGAGGTAGACCATATAGGACTATGAGGTTATTGATGACTCTAGGTTAGGTACCTGATAGATTGTGGGCACAAGATGAAAGGCTATCAAGTAATCGATATCCTAAAGGTGTTTTGGTATTAAATTTTAATTAAAAAAATCATTTTTATTAATTAAAATGATGTTTTCTTAGAATTACATTGATTTTCATAATTAAGTCTTATCTCAATTATGTGTTTCAGATTCCTAGAACTTCATCAGTGGAAAATTGTAAAATTACATTCATAGGAAAACACCAAAAAATTATCTAATGAATTCGTTGATTTTGAGGTGTAGTGTTTTTATTTAGTTTGATTATACATGAAATTGTGAGGATTGTGCTTCCCTAATAAATATATTAAATATTGAAACATTATTTATAATAGACAAGAAAAGTTTTTTGACAAAACAACTATTTCTATTTAATAGAGAGTTAGATGGAAATTTTATTCCATGGTTGATTCCAAAATAGGTGGTTTACCATATAGATTATTATTTGATTTTACTTGAGAGTAGTCATTTAGAACCCTTGAAGGAGAATCATTATCCTTGAATTATGGATAACAAAGTATTTACTCATAGTCTTTAATTGAAATTTTTTATCAGAATAAACCCTTATTTTATGTGTTATCTATTGGAAAACACATTCTAAATGATTGGTTCACCCATATTATCATAGTATTAATTATCTCTTAACTATATGTGTTCCTCATGGTCACTAGATTCTGGTGGCAATTAACAAGAGAAGTGAGGGGATCATCTCACTCTATATATATTTCACTCATCTATCTCCAACCATTTTCTATATTTTCTTCCTCTTCCATTCCTTTTCATATAATAATAATTAATCATATACACTTATCAATGGTAAATGGAATTAGATGAGTGACCAACAAGTGGTTAGGTGTAGTTTGATATGACAGAAGAAGGTAGAGGAAACACATGATAGTGTATATTGATAACCAAACATGATCAAGGTATCTAGTGTGATCACTCTAGGATAGATGAACGGTGCATGGGGGCGATGGTGGGGAAAATAATTTTGAGGTAGAGAACGTCGATAGTAGGGTCCAAATAAACATGTTTTATAATGAATATTTATGATCTAGTTGTAACTGCGGTTATTAGAAGATGTGGTAGGAGATGACCATTCATTTATTCCTATCACTTGCATCTTGTCATGTAACATCTCTCATGTTTGTAAGGAAAAAATGTACATTTTACACTAATTTAATTCCTATAATAAGAGAATATAATGTCCAAATTATATTTCCATATTGAACACAATGTATTGATCTATTTGTATACTTGAGGTCAGTTTAGAGGATAGATTGTTAGAAATACTATTTCAGGTTTATGGGGTCAATGATGAAGATATAGGGTGATATTTGGAGTAATTAATGTGTTGGTATCTCCATGAATGAATGGGGAGGCTACATATCCCTAAAATTATATTTAAATTTATGTTTCTTATCCCCCATAAACAAATAAGGCATCTGTAATTTATATTTAGAGTGGGTATTCGCTTCATCTATGTGCTCAGGTGGGGTGTGAGTCAACAATAAGGGTTGGTATCCCTTAAAAAATTTCTTGCTCATAGTTGAGGTTCTATTCCATTTTTTTATACTTCGTATGTTAATTGATGATATTGTTAGTTCGTAGGCTTGATTGATTGTTGGCTATTAATACATCATAAATTTAGATTCTTCCTCATATGATAAGCTAGATTTAGTGATTAGTTATCCTCACTTCATTAGTTCTAACGGTTATTTGGTCGAAATATATGACGATCCTTCTAGTTTTCATCAAGACTTATAAATCTTTAACACAATATACAGTTTACCATGTTATGAGTAATACAGTATAACTATCTATATAATTTTTTTGTGCACTATTTATCATTTTAGTATTCCTTTCCCACTCATATAATATGGAATTCTAGGATTTTAGATGAGATGAATTATTCTTGATTGTGTACCTATGGTTTTTTATTGAGCATAGCTAATTCATTATTAATCATTATTTTCAGAAACCCTTTATTATAAGGAGGTATGAGGTGACTTGGTGTTCTATTTGTCTAATAAATTTTCCTCCATGTTCCCTAAATAACTAATATTTGAAAAAATATATATTCGTGATTCCATTATTGTTTTTGGGTTTCATATAATGTTTTTTTATACTAAACCCATTATAGGAACTATTCACACAATTGTTGTGTCTATATAGACAACCCAAATGATTAGAGATGGGTTGGTAATATATAGTTCTAGTGTTTCTATTTTGGTGATGATTCCTATTTATTCTTGGAGTCACATCATGGAGGATAACAATTATTGAAGATGGTAGTGACAATTGTGGATATAGGGTAATCAAGAATGGAAAACTACATGGAGGTCATTTTTAGTGCATTGAATTATAGATATTTTTCAGATATATTAGTTTACATGTATTTACCATACATGATGTATGTAAAATCATTTCCCCATGTGTATGTTTTATACTAATTTTTTATAATATATATATATATATATATATATATATTTCAGATTTTAGATTATCTTGTGTATAAGAGACATGCTTATCAATGGGTTTTATAGGATAAGGCATTACAAATTGTGAGATATGACTACTTGGTGCTAGTTATATTTCTATTATCTAGTGGGGGAAGTCTTGGGTGGATCTCTCCACCTAATTTTCGCCCATGTGGGGCCTCATTGGTCTTGGTAATGTTATAGTGGTTTTAGACAGGGTTATTGTATGGATAATATTTATATATTATAGTCTTGTGAGTACAGGTTTGGGAATTATGAAAATAATTTAAATGGGTCAAATAGATTATTTATTATACCAGTGAAAACATTATAAGGGAAATGACCAATGTATCCTTAGGTAAGGACACTAATAAACACTTAGTTATCCCTTTTTTCAAGGATATTAGTTTTGAGGTAAAAAAAAATTAGTATATGCATCATATAACGATGAATTATGTTTTTTTCATGTCCTTTATATGAGGTTTCATCCAGATATTGTACAATACTTATTGATTCAATATATTAGAAAAAGGTAACTTCCCCAAATAGATAACTCATGTAAATTGGTTGGGTCATTATGAACATTTTTTTATAGATGAACCTCTCACCACTGATTAGTGAGAAATGCTGCATTTTTCTGAGATTTAGTTGAGAAATATTCTTCACCAATTATCTATGGATTTCTATCCCTTTATTTTTTACTCTATTTACTTCTCATAGAGTTCTTTTTAATTCCCATTGAGTTGTATGGGACTAAACCTAGGCAAGATATGTCATGTGAATTATGAAGGTATGTGCATTATGGGATTGGGAGGAGAGTGAACCTTAAGAAAAAGTTGTTTGGATGGAATTTGAGACTAAATTTTCCATGTAAATTAAATAATTATCTTAGAATTTATAAGTTATTTTGTTTGTATTATATTATATTTATTCAACCTTTTTAAAAAGTTATTTTATAAAATTTATGACAATACTTCTCTACCATTGATGTAGTTTGAACATTGGTGTTGGATGAAATATTTATGTGGTGATGATAAACTATCCATAAGGTGGTGGGACTATGATTGTTGGTGCATCATGGATCTTGAACCTTTTTATTTGTTCCTATGCCTTGTTTCTTGGTGGAATTGATCGATCTTATTAGTTTGAGATGAGAATCTTGGGGTGAAGCCTTCATGTTATAGTTGTGTTTTTAATAACACCACAAGTAGATAGATCAATTTAGGTACAATTGTGTGACTGTTATACAAGTGGTATGATTTATTCAATGGATTATAATGATTGTGCATCTTTATTTTTAGTACATGGTATGAATCATGATCATTCATCAAATTCCTCTATACAAGTTTATTCAAAAAAATAAAATATTTTCTCCATATGTTTAGGAGATAATTACTCCAATGAAACTATAATTAGTCCTTGTTCAGTTAGTGAGTATCATATAATTATGAACGTAATTCACGAATACATTTTGTTTAATTTATTCAATACTTTTTGAAGATAGCAGTTATTTTAGATATTTCTTTTTTGTAGAGAAGATGTGTAGTGCTATCCTCCTTGCTAATTATTGGTTATCCATGGATGGTTTCATGAGGTGATTTGCGATTTACACAATGTGATGGGTCCTTCATTTAGAAGTATGAGATACCTCATCTGGTGAAACAAGTACTGTTAACCAATGGGTAGTTGTGATTTTCTACCTAGTAGGTTATTAGTGTGGATTGGTACACAATATGCATGGAGGAAAATTCACATTTTATGTTTATTGAAAATAGAGATAATGGTTTCGATGGGTAAACCATTGTTCAACCTTTTTAAAAAGCTTATATAAGAATTTAATTGTATTCTATGGATTATTTCTAAATATTACTATGTAGTATGATGAGATACCTTGTGAAAATTTCAGGCATGTAAACTAAACCATAGAAGGATTTGTATTGTGAATTAGCATGTTGGGTGATTAATGGATTTCATCCCATATTTCTACTGTATTGATAACTTGTTTTATAATATTTTTGTATCTAATATAAATTCATGGAATAAATTTTTTATTCATGCTTTTAATTCCATGATTGTTGGTAAGAACATATTAGCACAAAAGGGGTATGGTGGTTGATGAATCTAGTTGAGGAATTTGTGTATGGATAATAGAGGAGTAACGTGATTATATTTTTCTAGATAATTTTTTTAGTATAAATATTGACATGTTTCTCACCATTTATCGATGATAGGTGTATCCACCCTCCTTACTTTCATGAGAGGGAAATAGTGATGTTGGTCAATTAAGAGGCACTGAGTTTCTGGGAATTCTCATGGGATAGGCCCGAATATTTTCTAGAAGTTGTGGATCATTTTCACCACATGTTTTGGTGGATAGAGGGTTTTACTTATTTTCATATCCAATATCAATATGGACATCCATTCTAGTGTCCTATCAAAATAAATATATCCCTTAGTGAGGTCGATCCAACAGATAATCATGGGTGTAAACTCTCATATAAACTCTTATTCTACTATTGAGGAAGGTATTTTCCCAGGAGGTTATGGATTATGGTCGTTATGATAAGTGTTATATGATGGTTAGGAGTAGATTGAGTAGGTTCATATGGATGTTTAAGAATATACCATTTTGATTATTATGGATTAGGATAACTGACATGTAGTGATGTGATGATAAATGTATAATTGATGTTTTCTTGGAGACCATAGTTCTTGATAGTTTCGTATTGGAATACGAAATGACACTATAACTCGGATATCATTGATTGTGAATATGGAACATTTCAATTATCGATACTCAGATAGAGGAAACATATAAATGTTGATGTTGGACAATAAGTACTATATGACATTAGTGATTTGATATACCAACATTGGTACCTATATGTATCTCGCAGGAGAATTTTAATATCTTGACATAAAATAGGTAGATATTAAGGCTTAGAAACCCTTTTAATTTTAGTGTGTATTTTTTTGGGAAGTTCTCAGTTTTGGTAGTGGCATGTATGGGCCATCATCAAAAATATTAATCTTTAAATCTCTTTTAAGGTGGTCAATTGAGATCTATTGTTGAAGGAAAAAAACACATATTAAACGGGTTGTCATGGAGAACATATATTTTTCATGGAAAATATTGGGTGAAATAGGGTCAAAATCCTACTAAGTGGATGGATTCTTGAATTTTTAATCGTTCATGAAATAGATTGCTTTTGTAAATTATTTCAGAGTACGGTGAAATTAAATCATATGATAAGATAATAATAATTCATTAAACATTTTCCCAACCTTTTTGGTGAGTATATATCCCCCTTTAGTCTTTATTTATGGGGACTATGACCTTTATAATTCTAACATAATCTCTGAATTTCTGAAACTTTCTCCTGAACAAGATAAACATGAAATAAATCCATAATTGCATCCATCTACAACGAATAGCCTCTCATGAGTACCATAACACATATGATCATAATGGATTTGACCTTCACAAATTATTATTCCCTCCATAAATGCAGAAAATGATTCACACACCACAGGGTTTCGTGAGACATAAATCAAATGAAACTGCCTATAAGGTCCAAGACACCACCCAAAGGCAGAGCATCCATGTTTTAGGAAGGAATCTTCCTTCCAAGGCACACCTTCAAGAACCCTCTACACTTCTTTAATCTCACCTCCATTACCCCTATATGATGCCACTGTTCATAATACATAGCTTCTTTAATGTCAATTTCCCATGAGACTTGTGCATAACCAAGATGTGAATTATCAAACCAAAATAATTAGCAAGATTAATAAAATAAATTCTCACATTTTGTCCCTTTCCTAAAATAATGGGATGGTCATTATTATTTATTATTTAACCTATGAACATGAACATTAACATTGGGACCCCCACATGTTTTCTAATCCTAGAGGTGTCTACAATTGTTTCCTTCCAAATTAACCAATACAATTTAAATGTATTCCCAAGAAGTCACATAATCAAGGGAAACCAATTTATTTTTTCTTCAATGACAGATATTTCTATAATATCCTTTCATCCTACCATTACTGATAATTGTAACCTCATAGTGTAAGGCCCATAAAATTATTATCTATATGTCGTTGTATAGTATACCCTAATGTCCTCAGTTCCAGACATTATACTATTTTTCTACCCTTTGTGATAAACATAGAGTGAATCATGTGATAAAAATGATACAATACTCCATCTTACAAGTATCATCCATGGATAACACCCACACCATTCCTTGTTATCACTCAATATTTGGAATATACATCCTAAGCGGACAACGTTAAACTACTCAGACTAATCATGTTACATGACATTAAACTGTGCACTCAATATACATATGTTTTTAACCCTGTATCCGAACATGGAATATAGGATTTCACTATATAGTTCAATCATGAAAAATAAATCTATATTTCTTCTGCCAAGTAAGTGCAAACCCCAACATGTGATCATTCCCTTGAGGGACATACTTAAAATATCACCCCCAAACACGAGGTTCTTAGTAGAATTTGATTCCACATTGGGATCTATCCGGCACAGTACATGAAATGTGTACATTAGAAGATTACAAAAAATACTTTAAACCAATGAAAGTCTCATAAAATGACCTCAAACTTCTAATATTTTCCCCAAAAGACCATAAATCTTATACCATATCCATAAATACATTAATAATTTGATTGTATTCCAACAAGTCCATATTGTTGTGACTGTGTCACTAAAAGACCTTGAACCCATGTAATTGTCCCCAAAACACCTTAAACATGTGATAGTGTCTCCACATGAACATAAAGCTATGCCCCACCGGATAATCCAATATTTTACCCCCATGTGAGAAAATGATATACCCTATGTTATGATCCATGGAAGCCTTATGTGAAAAGAATAAGATTCATTTCATGATGAGTGTTTGATGCATCATGTAACACATGATATTCATGATTCACCCTATCTAATAAGTACTATATACCTGAGAAAACATTCCATTCATTTCATTCATTCACAGCACAAATTACCCCATAAAGAATGTGATATTCTTTGGGTTCTACAGCTATGATTCCTCATAAAAGATATGTAATCAACTTTGAAATAGGAATATTTTTAAAAATTCCCAATGCACCAAAAATCTAAATATTTAAAAACATGTCCACATCAATATAAACCATCACCATTGGTGTCTTCCCCATCACAATAAGAAATAGTGTAATTCGTTGGTGTCCACTTCAAAATGGCTCTGAAAATGATATTTATGAATTTCTCTCAGTTAAATGATGGAGAACTAGAAGTCATGATAAACTCAAAGGATGAATCCATCGAATTAGTAACTAACATCGAATGATTTTATTCTTATCAAAGGTACACCATAAAAAATTTTGGTGGTAGAGGACACCCATCATTAGAAATATAGAATATGGGGAAACCACCCATGAAGAAGAATAAATTTTCCAAGGATACATACCACTCTAGGAGAAGAAAATAAGGAAAATATCACCCAATGCACACCTCATAGGATGCATAAAAAACTATTAACCAAGCATGAAACTCTTGTCCTTAAACTATGATAAATTGAGTAATGATGGACATCACCCATTATGGACATCACCATATCGAGACATTTCCAACATAATGGTTAACCCCCTGAATCTATTCTCCTATAAATAAGTGAAAATGAATAATGTAGGGTATCCTCTGTTTGATAACTCATCAACACAGATACATTCCCCACCTTAGATAGGATTAATAATGTAGTGAACATCATGAATCACCTTCATCAAAATCTGTACTAGCAGTATACCTAATGTATCATACATGACTCACAATATGGGGAACACTTGATGAACCCCACTGATATGTGTGGTGACAGGGGAATTGATGGTGTGTAAACCCCACAAAACCAGATTGCTTCCATGTTGGCCACTACTCATGTGGTTATCAAGTTCCCTGACCATATCTCCCCATCTGATTCCATCCAATGGATGGTCCCCAATAATATATTTTGTAAATATGAAAATAAATACTTAATCCCAACCATGGAAATGACAAGAAAGGAACAAGAACCATAAGAACCATAGCATCGATACTTCCCTCTTGGGATACATAGGGGGAAATCCCCCTGTCACAATGGAAAAGCATTTCTCGAGCCTATCCCAAGAATATTATGATAGCTGAATCTCCATGGTCAAGGAGGTATCAAACATATGAGTCACACAAATTTCAACCACTACCTGGTAGTCTACTAGGTGTTCTCCCACCCTAGTTAACTAATTTGTTATGAATAATTATAATAAGGCTAATAATGTCCTTAATTTGTTGGCCCTATTGTAGAATAATTATATCTGATATTTAGGGAAATCCAAAAATTATGTCAAACATAATTCCTCTCTAATAGATCAAGGGTCCCCATCCATTGATGAAGAATTTCACCATGGAGTTCCCCTCCACAGCACTATTAACCATTGTAGGGTATTCCATTAAACTAAGGTTTCCACTACCCTAAATATTTCCTTTGTAAGAAGGTAAACAGGCTATTGTGGGCGCCCTACTTACAGATAATGCATTAACACATGTGAAAGAAATACCCACGACCCTGAACAACTCATTATTGGGGAACTCCTATGCCAGATAAGGAAATAACTGTGGATGTTTAATGCCACCATCGAGATATCAAAATATGAGGTGACATATGAATCGATTGATACACCTCTTCTTTCACCACCAGTAATGGGGTTAATATCATGTCAGCTATGAATAAACACATGTGGGGCCGATGTCCAGAAGGTCCTTAGATGTCTCTCCATGTACATATGTTTGGAGGATGTCATTTCCTACTTACATGGACTCCTTATGAAACCTTACCTATCACCATAAGCTTCTCTTCTCTATACCTCAACCATATAAGTTTTAGAAACATCAGGGTCTGGATTGGATCCTTTGAAACATGGTGAAAATTAAATCTATGCCAAAGGATGGACCTTCTTATATATCAGTAGGTGACTACAGTTACTGATCATAAATTTACATGGTTATGATTAGGGCCCCCTCTAGAAGACACTCCATTTTTCTAGGTATGGTTAGCCTATGAGAAAACCCCCCTGCAAGAATTTAAATAGTAGTGTAGTTCGAGGTCACTGCCTCCCTCATTTTACCAACAAACACCAATTACAACATGGATTTGTCTATAGTGGTACTACCCTCTCGAAAATATGATGGTGGATGATTTATTGGATATCCCATCAAATAAAAATTAATCAGTCATGTTCTGGACACCCCCAACTCTATGATTAATCATCCCATAATTTCACTATTTGGACCATGCACTATGTCACCACAAAAATATCATGGAAGAATTCAACCACATAAATTATTTTCACCTAGATTATCCTAGAAGCCTTGGAAATATCATGATCATTTATCATCATTTCTAGATTATTTAAATTAGTGCACACCCAGTGGCACAACTCTTGGACACATATGGGTTCCACCCGAGTTTCTTTTCATAACATAATAAAGAGAATCACTCTTCTTCAGTAGGCCATTTAATAATTGTCTTCTAGTGTAAAAATAAGATTCCCGGGGTAGCACACATTCCTAAACTTTATTACCCTCTCCTAATGAAAACATTACTGACCATATGTACAACTCACTAATGGTGAAAGGTCACCTCTTACAACTAGCAATATGAATTGCATTACAATAACTTTTCTAAATGATTAGGGAAAACATGTTAATGGAATGGGTTATTATTAAGTCAAAAATAATCTTGGGGAGACATAATATCAGGAATATATTTCTATATATGGATTCACATGTCATCATAGTGAATCCTCCGGCCTTCGGTGTCCCCCCACTAAGGCAGAACCATCTATAAGTCATAACATGAAAAGGGAAGGGGGATTTGTAAACCTATCAGTATGTATTAGGAAACACCAAATATGAGTTAGATTCTAGCATGTCCGTGATTAATTAGGATCTCAAGGGTTATATGAGTCTCATAACCAAACATCTTATTGACCAGTTCTTAGAGCTAGAAAATGTCAAAGGGGGCCCTTCCCCTCCACCCGATGAACATCCTATCCTTTTTATCCAAGAAGCTATGGTTGAGGTGGGCAGTACATCAAATCCAATTAGACAAGAGGCTGGTTGATTATAAAATATGTCCTGATATATATCTCTTATCCTATATGAGAACTATAACATTCCACCTTTGGACCTTGATCGGTTTTCCTATCATGATAGCACACTGGCCGATATATTATTAACTACCCACCCTCACAAATATGAAGTGATATTTATCTCATTACCTATCCTTATGTTATACAAACATAATAGGTTTTTATCCCACATAAAGAGAATCCATATCTAACATGGATTCATAACATAATCCTAAACCCAGAGTTCAATAATATGAGTTTCAACCCATTTAATAGTATAGGTGATCTACTGCAATACCTATCCTATTACGACTCAATGCTAGGAACTCCAAAATAGGTGGAAGATAACAAACATTAATGTTTTGTCCATAAATTTAATGAAATTTATAATATTTAGTAATATCATCTATCCTCATGTATTATAGTTAGCTATGAAGATCTCCTGAAATATTTCCTCTACTAGTTATGATCTACCCTGAATTAGACCAACATTATTGTCCTCTCCAAATTCAATCATACAGTTGTTCAGTGAGTTTCAAACAGCATTTCCGGATGGAAGGGGATCAAATAATCATTTTATGTTTGTCATTATTAGAAGAAACTATTGGGGATGTGTGTGTAAAATGTATGGGAAGAGAAGGTATCTACCCTCATATCCATGAGATATTGAGGAAAATTTAGAGATGTCACCAAAAGAGCTTCAATTCTAGAAGAATCCTTATAATTGAATAACCAAGATTCATTCCCATTATATATCCCAGCTCCCCTACAAAAGCTTATATGGGAATAGGCAGTTCCCATTATACATACATAGGCCACATTTCTAGTATGCATTTACAAATCACTTCAATATTAATCTCAGTAATCATAACATCCTTGTGATCCTGTTCATGTGTTTGTTCATGAAATATTGAAAACTTTTTCTTGAACGGGATGTCCATCATCTTGGTATTGTGCCACCTATGTTCCTACACCATGTCCAGTAGAGAGTTTACTAATACTAGTATTTTTTATTGGCCACCTGAGAAAATCATAATAGTGATGATCTTAGTTTATATCTCCCCCAGAATTGGGATCCCACCAATATATTAAAGATCTCACTTGATGATTCTGACCTCCCTGTGAAACAAGTGAAAATATATATTCTCTAGTTACCATTTTAATAGAAACATATGAACCATATATTTGTGGTGGTAAATTTGGAATATATATTTCCACCCTTCCTCAAACTTCCCCACTATTTTCATCTCTTCCTCAAACAAATCACATGACTATAATACCCTATATTATCACACATACTCCTTAGTGAATTTTTCACCCTAACACTGGTCCCACTCCTTTTCCAACCCTATACACGGTTTACAAAGACAACCTTGAATATTCCCTTATATTATAGGCATTTTTAGTAACTATCTTCTCCCAATTGATTTTATTCAATGGATTACATAAATAATGAGAATGGATCAATGCATAATCATTTAGAAAGTTGAATACAACATCATTTTTCACTAATACAACCATGAATAACTTCTGGACTACTACAATAGAGAATCCTGACTGGAACTAGTGATGACCACATCATTCCTTATCGCAAAATACTTATATAGTATAGCTTTGGAAGAGAGAGTATTCCTTATTTTCCATTTTCATAAATTCTGATATAATATTACAATTTTAAATGTTTTGGAATCTCTCCCTGATCATGATGTTCCCACCCATCTCCCTCCTTGGAGTGGACATAACATGAACACCATCAAGATTCATCTCATAGGTTTTGAATAAAATTGATGCCTAATTCATGGAATATTTTAATTGAATCTTATTTATTCATAAAACATTTTATTTTGAATATATTTTTTATGGTGAAGTGTTTGTGATATATTCATTTGGGGAAGTTGAAATTATCATAATCACTATGAATTTTAGTCACAGAACACTCATGAAATATTTGTGTTTAATGAAAATATAGGATCACCCAATGTTTACAAATTTCTTATGATCCCCTAAGTGACACTAACCCCTATTTATAGGCTATGGGAGATCCAATTTTAATGATCTAGGATTCTCTTAGAGTTTGATTTTATCATTGTTTCCTGAATTTTTTATCTTTCTCTCCCATGCTAGATTTGTTTCGGAGGGAAGGCATTCATTGATACTGAAAACATGTTTCTTGGGAATTCAATGGTTTTATAAATGGTTTGAGGTCAATTGAAATAAAATAAGCATTCAAAAACACTTAACAGGCTAGATTCCCAATAGTTGAATCTTTTACAATATATAAGTGATTCATGAAGGATATCAAAGCGCTGCGAAAGTCACTCCTATTAGATGATGTTATTTTTTTCTTAAAAAATATGTCCCAAAATAGATGGAACCAATACATTCACCCTTTATCCTTAATTTAAAGGGAATATAGCCTTTATAAATCTAATTCATTCTCTAAATTCATGAATGTTCGTCCTTCACAAGGAAAGATGAAATAAATTCTTAAAGGTGTCCATCATTCATAAACAGCCTTCTATTAGTACCTTAACACTAAAGACCATGCTGGAGATGACCTTAAGGAAGGATATTACCTTCCATGATGGAGGAAAATTATTCATGTCCCATAGGGTTCCACGAGCCCTCAACCTTCATAACCCACCCAATGGGATCCTTGAAACCACCCATAGTTAGAGCATCAATGTTTGATGAAGGACTCATCCTTGAAAGCCACACCATAACAACCCCATTACACTTTAAAAAACTCATCTATATGGTGCTTATATAATGCCTCCTTTCTGCAGGTGTAACATCAAATAAGTTTAATTCCCATTGTAATTGTGCCTATCCAAGCCTAATTTAATCATGACTCAATCACTTGTGTGAAAAAAATCACCAAACCACATATCTAGGACCATTTCTCTATGAACATCCCAGAAAATATTTTCACCCATTTCTAATACATATAGGGAAACTAACATAGGGACCCCTACGTGTCACCAAATATATATGATTCTACTCCAGTTTCTTTCCAACAACACATGTGCAGTGGACACGTAATACAAAGTTGTCGCATCATCAAGGGAAAACACTTATTTTTACATTTGATGAGACCTAGTGATGTGATCTCCTCTCCAGATAGCCTAATTGGGAATTTTTATCTCCACTTGTAATCCACATTAAAGCCCAACTTTTATAAACTTTAAATTTATAACTTAACATCTTCAATTCATGATCTCAAACTGTAGCACTACACTATGTGATAAACAAAAGATACGTCCTATGACAAGATTGATATGATCCCCCACCATTTGGGAATGTTTTACGCATAATCACCCCACCATACAATCTTTTGGATCCATTTATAAAAAACAATCCATAATTAACAATTCAAAACATCATTTACATGTCATTTCACATGACCAAAAACTATAGAATCAAACTATTTAGGTTTTGATCACTATATCTTTATAGGGTATAAAATATGACCCCCTGATTTTTAATCCCAACACCATAAATCTCTCTATTATCCCCTAGGAAGAAAATATCCAAATATGTGTTCAATTCCTTTAGGGGAATTCTTAACCTATCACCACCCAAACATGGGGACGCCAATTGAATTATTCATCTCTATTATATTCCAACCACTATATTTCTGAGTAAATGAAAAGTGTACATGGGAAGCATCCACACAACACATTAAGAATTTGACCATGTCACAGTAAGACCAGAAACGTATGACTATGTACCAAAAAGCCATAAATATATTACCATCTCCCCAAAAGACCTTAAATATAGGATCGTGTCCCCACAAGACCATAAAACGATGACCATATCCCCACAATAATTGAAACCTTTTCTAATGTCCCCATAAGGCCTTAAACCCATGAATGTTTTACCTCAATACCATAAACATGAGATCCCATATGATACACTAGAATCACTAGCCCATGTGAAATATATGAGATGAACCTTGTGATGAGCATAAGAATACTTATGTGAAAATATTAATTTGTTTAACAAGATGATTTTTGGATTCTTCATGTAACACATTACAATTTTGAGTCACCCAATTTACTAAGTACATGATTTCTAAGGCAATGGACCTTGATGAAAATATTCCATTGGTGCTAATTTCTCATTAATAAATATAGAATTACATACAGTATACACCTAAGATTCAATCTACATGAGATTTTGTCGACTATTAAATATTAAGACATTTTCAGAATAATAATTCACCAAATGACTATAGATTTTAACACATGTCCAACATCACCATTAACACCGACCATAAGTTACAGCTCTATCCCAATAGCAATAAACATAATTAACCTATGCACATATCATTATGGTTCCTAGAATTAGATTTAAGACAATTTATAAAACTTATGAAGGAGACCATGAAAACCTATATAACTTCAAGTATAATTCCATCAAAGGAGGAAATGACATCCAATCATCATATTCTGATCTAGGAGCCGACATAATCAACATTGGTGGTAGAGGTCACCCACATTGGGAAATCTAGAATATGTGGAAACCATGATGGAGGAGGCATTAATGTAAAATTATATAGTCTAATCCATGAGAGTTAAATAAATACTATTATCACATAATTCATACATTAGTGGATTTTTCATAAAATAACTCCCAACAATGATAATATTTTCCACAAAGCCTTCTTGGGAATGTTATCAATGGGTTGCGGTTTTATTTTATTGATTTTTTTGGAATGAAACTTATATTTAAATTGTTTTGGTATTTGATTCATGAAAAATATCATATGGATGAGATACCTAATTCTACTTACTTATTTATAGTGGTTGGTGTAGATATATTTATGATTGGAAGTGGTTCTTCTTCCTTGGAAATTGTATTCTATCTTTTTTATAGCCCAAAACATCTGTCGAGAAGGATGTTCATTTGATTATGGGATTTTTTCCCAACGATGTTGTTTCAATAGTATCCCTTTTTTATAATTTATAATGTTTTATCTTTTTATGGGAAAAATGATTTATATTGGGTATGATGTAATGGCCTGACTTTTACACAATCATATTTCTTTCACAATTTTGAGTTTGAGTGTGAGGAGATCACTACTAGGGTAAATTTTAAATGTATACAAACACATGACCTTAAAAATAATTATATTATGTTTATTTTGATTTTAGATCATGTTTTCTACCCTAAGGTTGATTCATCACAAACATTCGATGAATAAAAGTTCCTTAAAAAGATATATTGTGTATAAAAATATTATTTTTTGACCGTATGCGATTTTTTTGATTTTACAATAAATTCTATTACATAGACCATTTGATTTAAAAATTAACACCATAGTTGATTCAATAATAGAAATTTTCACCTAGTGATAATAATAAATTGGTTTTTATCAATACCATTGGGTGTTTTCCCTCATGGGTGGAAAAATTAAATAAAATAATAGACCAAATTAGTTAATTAACCAATTTATTATGGATAAATACCAATATACTCTATTAAATCATTTGGAATGTCTCTCACAAGGGTTAGTTTCCATGAATAGAGCTTGAAATGGATAGTGAGGGAGAGATTAACAATATGAGGAATATCTAATGGAACATATTTATACAAGAATCATATAATAGAATCATGGTAGAATCAATGATCAAATCACATGTCAACAAAGAATTTAATTGTCACACCAAGGATGGATTGACCTGGAACTGACTTTCTATATTGTATAGAATGTTGTTTTATTTTACCTTATTGTTTATTCACATCCCAAGAATGTTAATAATTGTCCATGATTTGGGGATGAAAGGATATTGCACTCTAGTTGTATTAATTTTTATTATTGTATTTGAGCCCCTATAATATGAATTCTTCATTAAAAACACATTCCTGATTAATAATATGTTGATATTTTTCATGATTTTTTTTTATCAAAAATATTTTTTCATCATGGTAATATTATTATAGTGTAAATCAATGAAGATAAACATAGTAATCACTTCTCTATATATATATATATATATCTCTATCTCGCTCTACCTCTCCCTCCTCCCTCCACCCTTCATCCATCATTACCCTCTTCATCTTTTTCTCATACATATACAAGAAAGTTTGTATCCTTTTTAGGGGATAGAGGTAGTTAATAGATGAATGGTGGAAGGTTGGGTGTGTCTTGGTGAGAAGGAGGAGGTGAAATTCATGAGTGGGGATGATATAGGGTAAAACAAACCACAGTGGATAGTGTGATCAGATGTGGTAAGAAGAGAGGAATGTAGGGTGAGGATGTAATGATGGGATATGTGATGTAGTAAAATGTGGAAGTAGATACCAGCCTCACATAGGGGTAAGCTATATTTTTGGATCTGTCCATTCATAAGGAGAACTATGGTCATGATATGCGATAACTCTTTAGATTTTTTACTTAACATATTTTTTATGTGAGAGAGGGTGGAAATGAAAATCCCTCACCCAACTAAAATTATTTCAAAAAATATTATGATAATTTTAAAATAATAATAATAATATAATAATAATTATTTATCATTTTTATATTATAAATTATATCCATGACATTATATTGACATACCATTAAACAAATTATGACCCCAAAATTAAGAAAAATACATCAAAAAATATATTGCATACCATAATATGACATGTGGAATGAGCCACGAGACTTCTCAGGTATTATCTCACCTATTTTTAAAAATAAAATTTACATTTTTCTTCTTTTCCACACTTTCAATAAATAGATATCTGATTGTGGGTATCATTCCATAAAGATTGCAATAAAATTCTCAATTTAGTTATTAAAGATAATTTTTAGTGAGAGATTGGTAAACATATTATTTCAATTATATGGGGATGAATATGAGGTTTAGGTGTGATATTCAGAAAACTTTTGGGGCCAGTATCCCCTTAACGACATTGTTAAGACTTGGGTTCCCCATTTCCTTTATATAGAAATATTTTGTATAATATTAATAAAACACAAGGAATATGCCCTATATCTATGTATTTTGTATCCTAATATCTAAGAGATCGGGAATGTTTTGGGTCCACCACCTATTTCAATATTATCTCGACTACAGTATTCCTATAGCCAAGGTATTGTTGCCCAGCCATATTTTTTTAAGAACTAGCATATATTTTTCAGAACCTAGATATATGGTTAAATATTAATGGATTGTAGTCATCCGTTATTTCTCTTCTAATGAATAATATTCAATGATGAGATACCTCCCCTTGATGAGTTTTCAAAATGATGCAGTAGAAGGAGAGGATAAGCATTTGGTGCTTCATGAAGACTTGTGGATCCTCGAAAATCTATAGGGGCTCCATTATGATATAGTACACCAAATGCTATTGAAAAAACATCTTGTAGAATCTTTCGTATTTTCTTATTAATTATATACCCATATGATATGAAATTAAAGGATTTCAAAGGATATGATCTGGACTTCTATTTATTTATAATACTTATAATGATAAAGTATATTTGAATTATTATTTATTTATTTTCCACAAGATACTCTATAATATTAATATATTCTAGTATTCATAGTGTTCTATTTTTTATGTCTTTATCCTGGTGTCTCTATGTACATAGTGTTGAGTTAAGTTGTTTCATTAATTTTCCTTTATGGTTTCATGGTTTCATAGAGGGTATTTCTACACTCATTCATACACGGGACTTGTACCCAAATTTGGTGGGTTTGTATAGCCGATACATAGGTACGTAGATGCGAAATATAGACATGTAGATTTTGTAACATATTTGCAGCTGATTCTTAGTGATGCATGTGGAGTCATTATGGTTCATAGTTATTTATGATGGTGGTAGTGACCATTGTACAGGGTGATCTGACTTTATAATTACGATGTTTGTCATGACAAAAATTTCAATGGGTGGATATCAATGTCCACCATATGGGTTATGGATTTAGGTTTTTATTGATTTATTCATATAATGGGGATGAGGGTTCTTTGGTCATGTTACCACAATAAATGGATCATGATTTAGTGTTTAACAATAGTTATTTAGTTGTATCCTATATAGGGTAATTTTATAAGTTGATGGGGTTCTACATTTATTCAAAGGAAGGATATTCCCTATGGATGGCCATGGAATATGGGTTCCAATTTAGATCACCAGATAGAAGAAGGATATTTCTATGCTAGTGTACCATTTGACTATTGGGATAAAAATTTTAATGAGTTTTAGATGACTTTGAGACATTTTTAATGGAATATGGAATAAATTTACAACATTAATTTTAATGGGTTTTTATAGTTTTCTGTAATATATTTTGGATTATAACATTATATTTTATTGATGTGTTTAGATGGCTAATAGGAAGATAAGACTAATAGACCATGTATACATTTTCCCACTCCAACACTAATTGAGAAGATACAAATATCACTCATGTTAAGTTGATAATGAAGTTGAGTGGATAGTGTTGATTCATTTTGATGACATTTATTACAAGAATGATTTAATATCATACATATGGATATTATATTTTGGTACTATTAGTATTGGTATATTGAGTTCAAAATCACACCATACATTCTTCAATTGGAATACATACAGTCAACATGTTTTATGACATGGGAAATGGATGGTTACAAAAAAATATAGCTTGGTACATGGATGTTTAGAATGTTCTTGAGAATGATGTCTTGTATTTTGCGGTTGGAACTGCTGGATCCTTTTTCCCTAGTGGGGGTAATTTTTTATTTTTTTATTTATGAAAGTATTATGATAATCTAATGTGTGATCCTTGTTTATTCTCAAATAATTCTATTTAATTCATGATATTTTTCTATCATACCTTGTGAAATGTACTATATTGATATATTGACTATTTATTTATTTGCATCTGTTGTGGTTTTTTTCTTTTTCATTTATTTTAAATAAGAATAGAATACCCAGTCTCTCCAATTATACCATGGATTTTAGTAATAAACCTTAGTCATATGGGGATTTGTTTCTTATCTCAATATCTAATCGACTAAATATAAATTCGAGTTACTTTTTCCAAGGATACATAAAATAAATTGAATAAATTTATTAATTTTTTCTCATCATAAGATGATTTTTTTTATATTTTAATGATATTTTATTTCCAATTAATTTAGTCATAAATATGTTAAAATTTTATTAAAGTCATTGAATTTACATGTGGATGAAATATCCTTGGTTATCTAGAATTTTATTTCAAGATGTCTCCCTAGTTTATCTCAATAAAGAATTTAGATAAAGTTGAAAGATAATAATACTATTATTTATCTTTGATAAATAATTTTATTGATAATTAATTATACATAAAATAATTTCCCATTGATAGGATTTTATCAAATAATATTGCATTCATTCTACTCTTATACACATGTTCTTCAAATATTTATGAATGGGAGCCTGCGTTTTGGGTTATCAAGTATTACTCTTATCAATAACATTCAAAATAATGTTCTATAGTTATTCTTAAAATGAGCTTGATTTAGGTTTTCTGTTTATTTAATGGAATATAACTTGTTAATAATTTTTTGAGGGTAATGGTAGACACAATGAGATGGTTTCGACATGATATAAGGAACAATTGAATAAAAATAGACTAAAAAAAGAAAGATAGCTGAAAATCGACCTTATAGATTTTTTTAGAGGTGCACATGACATATATTTTATCCAAAAGTCGGGGAATGTCTAGTAAATGGAGAATAATTAGATGTCACTATGTGAATATTAAGTATTTAGGATTATATAACTTCCAAAGATATTTTTAAGATAGTCTCTATTCATAAAAATTGTACGTATCAATATATAGTTTAAACATTTTCATTAATGAAACCAAACATTTGAGTTAAAAAACATGATATGTGACTCATAATCAATAGTTCAAAGGTATTTCATGATTCTATATTTCACAAATAATGTTAATTAATGTCACACACCATGTATTATGTGTATTAGTACTTCTACAAATAATTATATACACATAATTTAATCACTATAGACCCAAATTATGGGTTCCATATTAACATAATTAATGTTTTTATAAGTTTAATATCTCATAATGTTTATTCTAGACACACTTGGAGGCCACATGGACTTAACTAATAGGTATTCCACAATGAGACTAGGTTTAACTAGAGAGTTACCAAACACTATGTATAGAGACCCTCACTATTCATACATTACTATTGCATTTCTTTTAATGAATACATAAAACCTTACAAAAACAGATGCCTAAAGACCATATTAGTTTAGTGCCTTCAGAAACATGGAAACATAATCACTAGTACATGAGCAAGCTACATTATCCACTACTAGGTTCTCCAAGACTATCACCCCTCATAGGGATAACATACAAGAAATATGTTCTCCTAACCTGTGGAAGGGAACCTAAAAAATGTGAGTTTAGAAGCTCTGTAAGGGTAAAAAAGGGAGACATGTAAGAATAAACATAAGAATAGGGGTATGAAAACATGATCATAAAAATATGAGATCATACCATGCACATTAAATGTCATATAAATGTGTCATGAAAAAATGCATAACAGTTCACAAGACATGAAACATAAGAAAATAAATAATATAAGCCATGAAATCAAAACACAAGAGTAAAACATGGAATTATGGAAGACACATAAATATATATAATGATTTTCATAGTAGTCAAGGATACAATACCAAGGAATTCTTAGTGGATGAGGTCCTTTATTGAACCAGGTTCACACCCTGTTCTGGACCTTTATTAATGAAACGAGTTCACTCCTCATTCCAACACTATAGTATTGAAACAAGTTCATTTCTCATTCCGGCGCCATAATAATGAACCAAGTTAATTTTTCATTCCATACCTGTCTATCTCATGAGATAAAAATCATTACCCAATGTATTTTTAGGAGATATATGTCTGACCCATGTCATAGTGAAATCATATATACATGTTTCAAAAAATTATAAATAATAATATCATTACCTATTAAATTAAAAGAGTATCATAAAATTGTAATCATATCATAACAACTAGTAAAATATAATTTTAATAATAATTTCATGAAATCATAACCTTAAAAGGAAGTGGGTTTGATAAGCATATAAACATTGAAAGAGAAATGAGTTCCATAAGCATATAACCAGTGAAAGAGAAACTGGTTTCATAAAAATATAATCCTTGAAAACGGAATGGGTTTCATAATCATCAATACATAAAAACATAAACCATTCAAAGAAACAATATGAATGTAATATTTTGGTAATTTCTTATAATTTCATAAGCAACATCCAAAGATTTCATCAAATATGGAAAATAATTTTTAAATATATTTCAAAAATATTGTTTATGGAAAATATATTTTTTTATTTGGAAAACAGTTTTTAAATATGTAAAAAAAATTTAGAACTGTTTTCTTGAAAATAAAATTAAACACATACAAAGATATCATGAACGTTTTTGAAAATTATTTTCCTTGAAAACTTATAAAATATTCATGAGAACATTTTAAAAATCATTATCCTTGAAAACTTATAAAAGAATCTTGAAGTCATTTTGAAAACCATTTTCATTGAAAACTTATAAAAGAAACATGAAAGCATTTTGAAAACAATTTTCCTTGAAACCATATAAAGTAATCTTGTAAAAATATTGAAAAAAAATTGATTAAAAACTTATAAAACCAAATTTAAGACATTTTTTATTTTTTTTAAAACATGGATTTTGAATAAAATAGATTTCTGCCTGAAGAGAGAAATACAGACAAATTTTTCCGTAAAAACATTTTCTTAATTATATTGATTACCAAAGAGTGAAAAATGGCATTAATACATAGATAAAATGTGAATTAAAATAGGATAACTAAATTGATGAGTTTTCTTGACATATAGTCAAAATGTTTCATCAAAGGAAGCATAAACATAGAAAATATTGAAAAGTGATGAGATTGTTCAAATAAACACTTATAACAAGGTAACATGGGATCATAATATACATGTAATAAAATGAAATTACATAAAAATTAAAACATGTTAAAAATAAATATATTCTTGATATAACATGTAAATAGAAGTATATACACCTCGAAAAATAATTTTGGTGCATAACAAAACACTAGTCTCAAAGAAGGAAAATTGAGACAAAATTATTTTACCGATTTGGTAACCTTTGAATCTTAAAAACCATGAATTGAAGATCATAAAATAGATATGTAAGTACCCATAAATTTAAGCATAATATTCATATAATTCATCCATGGGAAGTATACACGCCACCCAAAATTAATGGGTGGTGAATAAAGCATGTATGTCACGGAAATGAAATGTGAGTTGAAATCCACTGAACTTTTGTCTCAACTCTCATTGTACATTAAAAAACGTCTTGTATAACAAATTTATATTTATTATACATATATCACAGAACCATAGTCATATAAAAACACCATATATGGTTTTATTATGACTATATGTTACCTATTTGATAACAAGTCCATGTTAAGGTTACACTTAGAGTAATATTAACTTTGTTTTTCATACCTGTATTACTTTGTTATATATTTGGTCCTTATATTTATATAATTATTTATAGAATGCAAGGCATGATATAAATATCATTTATATTCAGAATATTCTTGTCATAATAATCCATATCTTATAGAGGTATTAAATTGGAATACACCGTTCATGGAGACGGTATGCAGTACATTAGCTACAACACTACTTCTATTTTAATTACATATTTAAAGAAAGAAATTAAATGAAATATACACACAAATATATATATATATATATATATATTATAATTATAGTAGAACTATTATTTCATATTTATCGTTTACATTCACTAAATAAATCCTTAATACATTCCATATAAGGTGTGAATGAATCACATCACTTTCAGGGGTGATAGTCCACTCTACTTCCAACAACATTATCGTACATACACAAAATGGAAAGTGTAAAGATATATTATGAAAATGATAAAAAAGAATAAAATTATAATAAATATAATATATAACATATATAAACATATTTTCCATCATTATGTCCACTATAAAAGGTCGTAATGTAAAAATTGGCAATCATCATTTCATGAAGAGGTAGTTCGTTGTACACGTAAACCGTTTGTTTGTTTCCCATTATATGGAAGTGTGAATGTTTAGCCAAAAAAATATAATTAAAACATCATAGTATATTGGTGATTCTATTTTTTTATACATTAAATGAATAATAATATTTGATGTAGTTTAGAAACAAAAAAAAATAAAAAGAGATTGAGGGAGGGTGATACCTCTTAACGAGGTAAATAATTTTGGGTTCCACCGAAGGGATTCCATAAAAGGATTTATGAGAAAATTGTGAAATAAAGAAGTAATTTAGGGTTTTTATGAGGATATTTGATTAGACAATGGATGAACCTTTGTGGGTTGAGTGGTTTGAAGAAGGGTTAGAGTGATTTCATTTTTATAGTGGAGGGGGAGTGACACTCTTGTAAATTTGAAAAGGTATTCAATAATGGGAGGTCTCCGTTACCTATTTTTACAGAAAAATCTAAAAATAATTGATTAATAAGAATTTATGGTCTATATATATCTAAAACACACCAAAATAGGTTTGTTTTAATAATTTGTTTACTTAACTTCCAAGAATCACCATCTTTATTTTTTTTGTTTTTATTAAAGCATCCAGTTTTAAAAAATTTGTAATTTTACCATTAATGTTAATATAAAGTGATATTTATTATAAAATATTGAAACAGAAAGTTATAAATATGATACCTAATTTAAAATATAAAAATTACATGTGTTTTGGAAGTTATTGTTTAAAATTAGCGCTGGTGATGCACAAAACACTGCTTAAACCAAGACCATGCTTACAATGTTTTTACAGTCTATGGTTCACTATTTTAAATATGAAGGATAAATTTGTAAAATAATAGATAATATTTAATATTTCTATCTCTTAAAAAATAATGTGTCCAGTAAAAGTATTTTTATTAATTTTATATCATTAAATAGAATATCATTTATTGTCAAAAAATAATAATGTCAATTTTGAAATTATTTATTTAATTTTAATTTTAAAATATCAAAATAACATTGGAATTATAATAAATTAAGTTTATATATGTTTATAAATTTATATTAATCTTAAAAAATAATTAAATACAATAATATAATCAATTCAATTCACTTTTATCATTTATAGCATCATTTATTTTTGTTAATTATTACATCAATAAAAACTACGTTGGCATTTTGTAAGCATTTTAAGTTACAAAAGTATCAAAAAAATTATTGATATATTATTATTGTAAAAATAAACCATTTATATTTCAAATTTATATTTATATCCTAGAATATGTTGTTTTTTACATACCTCAATGTTTTATAAATCTTAAATGTAATGAAAGTTCCCTTTTTGTCTTTTTCCTTACATAACCTTTTATATAGGGAAATTCTATTTAATAATATCACCACAAACAATAAAAGTCGAACCAATATAAGATATGGTATCATTTTCGGAATCAAATAGATTTTTGACATGTTTCCATGTTAGTTTCATCTTTAATATTAAGTTTTAGTCCTTAATTATTCATAATCTTACCTCAGTCAATGAGAATAAGTTTAATCACCTTCACTAATCTGTTTGGGAAAATTAAATTTGATATTATTAGACTAAAAATATCACATTTTTTTCAACATTATTATTTCCATTTTCATAATTTGAATCATATATGTGGCTAAAATAATTTTAACTCTAATCCAACATACTTGGTGAGAAAACAGGCTTTTAATGTAAAAACATTCAAAAGTTTAATAAGTCTTTATATGAAATATAATTATAAAAGAGACTCCAATGACATAAATTGGATTTATATATTCATAATTATCTATTTTCACTTTAATATATAATTTAAAATATAATTTAACAGTAATCATTATTTAAGAAATGGTTTTTTTCAACTAAATTGCAGTAATTTTTAATATTCACCAAAAAATGATGTTACTCTGAAAAATACCAACAATTCACCCTAATATAAATCAAAAATTATGAAATAAAAAATTATTATTATTTAATCAAATTTAATTTCGATTAGCTTATAAAATTAATTTTATTATAGTTCATATAAGGATATAAAAAGATGTTTCTTTAATAAAATATTATTATAAAATATATAAATACATCACAAAAAATTATATATTTCCTTTTAAATATGTTTTATTTATATGAAACCATTATATATAATATATTAAAATTCCTTATTAATATCTATATTACTAATTTTAATGACAAGTTTATAATTACCTAATTATAACAATTAAATGATGTTTCATAGAAACTCAGTTTTGTATATAACACAAGACAAGTCGATGTTGCATTTAGCACAAGCAAAGTCGGTTCCATGTGAAAGGAATATCTAGCATAGTGAATTGAGATACATCAATGAAAATTAATTCATTTGAAAAAAGGTCCCTAAAAGCTGGGGATGTTACATTCTACCCCCTTAAAATGAATTTTACTCCCAAAATTTGTCTATGTTATCAATGGTTTAATAATTTTAAATTAATTTAACCAAAACCCACATTATAATGATGAACACTAAAATTTACTTTAAAAATAAAAAATTGGAAAAATAAAAGTTATCCAGAGAAACACGTAGCTATGTTTCCACATGGGATAAAATATTTGGAAAATGGAAACCTTGACACGGAAGTGAAATCTAACTATCACATTCTGGAGGAGAGTGAAATAGAACTTGGTCAGGAGAAAGTTTACAATCATAAACACATAAATATATGATGAACTAAGGGACCTTATGATTCATCCGAAAAGAATGTACACTGAAAACATTTTGGGTTTCAAGATGATTTTTCCAAAATTTGAATAATTTTCATGAAATGATATTCTATCATGATTTCAGGACAACATCTCCCTTTTTTTTCGTTGATCCACTTCACATGTTTCTCAGAAAAATAAGTTGTAATTTTCATTACTGAAGTACAAACATGTCATGAGATCCATGATATGACATCCCATTTCTTATTAGTTATCATTAACCAAAAGTAGTTTGAACATGCTATCTTATGTGTTTAAATCCTCATATGAAGAGATAACACTTTAATATTACTGACTTCATATGATGTTTAACATAAAATCTTCATAAATGATAAACCTTATAACCCTTAAGAAATATGGAAATTCAAATCATTAGAAATAGTGTCACAAAATTAGCTTAACATTGATCTCTAATATATCACAATGTACCACTTAGAGGTCACATTCCAAACATGTGAATACCCTTATTTTATATTACCATGAAACATGGTAGAAACCTTAAGTACGATAAATAATTCTAGAAAGAAATCATGCTACCTTATTACAATTATTATTGGATATATCCTTTAAATACATGAAGTTGTAAACTTCAAACTTGATGACATAGAAGACCTTATCAATAATGAGTTCTAGGGTCATCCAGAACATCCTATTTACTTATTCATAACCATCATATATTTATAAAAACATCACTATCTCAATTATGAGAAATAATTTATGGTTACATTTCCTTATTCAAACTATTATCTTTCAATGAAATCACTTTTCTATGACTTCAATACCATTCAACATGTAATTTTCAGTACTTAATGAAAACATATAATAAATCTAATTACATATTTCATGATTCATATAACATAATCCATGATTTCAAAAACATAAATACTTCATTCATCCAACCTTATCCGTAAACCATTACTCACACTTGAATAACTTATTCCTTAATACCTCTTCCATATAATATGAAATATTAATAATGTCTTAAGGTTCCCCAACCAAAATCTAATCACTCTTCCTAGGTTTAATGTAAACTATACTAAAAGAATATGACATACCATTCACTTTTCATTTGGAGTCCACTTATCATCATAAGTATAACTTGTACTTATACCACATTCTTGATTATATTGATAAGGATTCCACTTTGTTAATCGATTCACATAATTCCCATAATTTTCACATTTGAAAGATTAAAGGATAACCCTATTCATTTTAGTTATTTAAATTGACTAAAACTATAAATCATAGAGTAAGAAACATTTATCATATTAAGATACCATATAATCATGAAAAATCACTTATAGGGTGTGTAAATCATTGATCATACTTATTTAATCTATAAAACCATAGCTTTATTATAGGCTATTAAGAGTTATCCTAAATTTAAATCCCTCATGATGGTTTACGAAGATTTTTTTGAATTTACAAAGCATATAACCGGGGAGTGACTTACTAGGTGTATAGTAAGGAATGTTGTTATGTACTAGATTACCCTGAGTAACCCAATGAAATTTGGTTAGAGTTGGTACACCTAGGTAAATTTATGTTATAGCCACATCCACTTGTAGTATCCAGATGTGGTTTTATTACATGGAAACCATTTACTCTATCATTTAAAAAAATCCATTACATTTTCCTAAATTTTAACTCATCCTTATACTTATCCTCAGATACATATATCAACATATAATTATAAATATACCTAGGGATCTCACTAATGTTTTCTCATCATTGTTTCCAAATGTTAACTAACCCTTTTCTCTGATACAAACAGTAGCAACCCTCTATTTTAAAACATTAACATTACATTTCTTTAACAGAATACTTAAAACCTTATAGAAATAGATACCCAAATACCGTATTAATCTTTTGCCTCTGAAAATATGTAAATGTAAACACGGGTAAATGAGAGAGAAACATTATCTCCCACTAGGTTCTATAATTCGAGAACATCTTTTAGACATATGGTACACTAAATATGTCTTGAAAACATCAGAAATGAAATATAAATTGGGGTGATCATAGATGTCTAGTAAATGTAAACAACATTGATATGTAAGCATAACCATGAGTATATGGGTATGAAAACATGATCATGAAAATAAAAGATCATAACTTGAACATTAAAGATCATATTCATGATTCCTGACATAAAGCATGGTAGTTCATAAGACATGAATCATAAGTAAATAATGAACATACTATATGAATGCATAATATTTGAATGAGAAATGGAATTGTGGAAGTCACATAAGTATATATAATGATATCTATAGTAGTCAATGCATCATTTTAAAGGCCATATTAGTGGGGAAAGTCCTTTTACCGAACCAGGTTCACACCCTATTCTAGCCATGTAATACTGAACTGCGTTCACTCGTCATTCCTTCCCTACAATAATGAACCAGGTTCATTTATCATTCCATCCATGCCTATCTCATGATATATAAATATTTACCCAATGCAATAGAGAGGGATATATGTCCCACCAATATCATAGTTAAATCATACATACATGTGGCACAAAATCATAAACAATATTTTTTAACCAATGAATTGAAATGGGTATCATAAATATGTAATAAAATATTAACACGTAAAAAAAGATAAATTTTAAAATCATTTCTTAAAATCATAAAATTTGAAAACAAGTTGGTTTCATACACATATAACCCATAAAGGAGAAATAGGTTTCATAAATATCTAACCTGTGAAATAGAGAAAGGTTTTGTAAATATATAACCTTTGAAAAAGAAACGGGTTTCGTAAACATAAAGATATAAAAACATAAACCGCTTAGAGAAAAAATATTAATTGAAACATTAATTCATTTCACAAACATGCATTTGTAACATCAATAGATGTCATCATCGATGGAAAATAATTTCTAAATCTCTTTCTAAAACATTTCATTAGTAAAATATCCTTTCCTCTTTGAAAAAAACTTTTTAAAAATGTAAAACCCTCTGAGAACAATTTTCTAGAAAATAAACATCAAAAAATATAATGAAATATTAAAAACATTTTGAAAACCATGTTACTTTAAAAAATTTAAATTAAACCTGAAAATATTTAGAAAACCATTTTCCTTGAAAGTATATAAAAAGACTTGAAATCATTTTTTAAATAATTTTCCTTCAAAAATTATAAAATAATCTTTAATAAATTTGGAAAACTTTTTTCCAGAAAAAAACAAAGCAAGCATGAAAACATTTTAAAAATATTGGTTTATAATAAAACAGATTTTACAATGAAGAGATAAATACGATCATATATTTTGTTTAAAAAAATTATTTATTATCATAGGTACTAAAGAGATAAAACTGTTTTCCAATACATGGATATGAATTTAATAAATATAGTATAAGTAAACTCATTAGTGTTCTTGATATATGGATAATAAGATTTCATCAACAGAAGAAAAAACATAAATAATCTTGAAAATCAATGAGATTATTTCAATAAAATATTATAAAATAGACTATTTGGATCACACATACATGTAAGAAAATGAAATAAATTAATCTTAAAATATCATGAAAATAAGTATATTCATGATATAATCTTCACCTTATAAAATAATGCAGGTTCATAACAAAACATGTGTCTTAAAGAAGAAAAATTGGGTCAAAACTATTTTAACGATTTAGTAAAAAATGAAACATAAACCCCAATAAAGACAGATAATAAAATAGATATGTAAGAACCTATAAACTTATGTATAATAATCATATAATTAATCAATGGGCAGTGTATAAACCACAAAAAAGGAATGGGTGGTTAATAAAGCATATATCTTACAAAAATAAAAAGTGAGATGAAATCTCGTTACCTTGTGTCTTGAATCTCATAATACTCATAAAAACCTTCAATATAATAACTATAAATTTATTATACATGTATCATAGAGCCATATTATTATATATAATAACAATTATTCTTTGATTATGACTTTATATTACCTTCTAGTTAAAAATTTAATGTTAAGGTTACGCTTCAGGTAATATTCACTTTGATTTTAACATGTCTTAATTTGTTATATATTTTTTATTATACTAATATCCTTATTTAAATAATGTAATTCATTATATAAATATCAATTATATTCATTATTTTTTAGTATAATAATCATATACTATAAAATTAATAAAATGGAATCCATCGTTCATGGAGACGATAAGTCGTACGTACACATAAACGATGCCTCCATTTTATTAAAATATTGAAAGAAAGAAAGTAAATGAAATATATATATATATATATTATAATTAGATTATAAATTTTAGGTATTATATATCATATATTTTAACTGAATTCGTCTGTAATACAATCCATGTAAGGTGTGAATGGATCACATCATTTAAGAGGGTAGTAGTTCACACTTCCTCAAACGAAATTATCACATTTACACCAAATATAAAGTATAATGATATATTATTAAAACTTATTAAAAAATCATAAATACATAATAAATATAATATATAACATATATAAATACATTTTCAATCAAAATTTCTATTATAAGAGGCAGTAATGAATAAAATGAAAAATCATCATTTCGTGAGGTGGTCATTTCCCATACACGTAAACAGTATATTCATTACGCTTTATATAGAAGTGTGTGAAAGTGTTGTTATAAAAATTATAATAGAAATATACTAGTATATTTAGGATGATGTTGTTGTTATACAAAAATGGAATAAGAAGAGTTTAGGGAGTTTAGAATGAAAATAAATTAAAGGAGTTTGAGGGAGGCTGTTACCACTTAATTGGGTGTATCCTTTTGGATTGCAAAAAGGGATACCATGGAATGATTTATACCAAAATGGATGATTAACATAGTAATTTAGGGGTTTTTAGGATATTTTAGTATATCATGGGATAACCTAAGTGGTTTTAGAGGCATGAAGAAGGGGTAGAGTGCATTCTTTTTTATAGGGGAGAGGGAGTGGCATTCTTGTATGTACCAAAAGGTATTAAAAAATGGGAGGTCTCCATTACCTAATTTTCCTAAAATAAGACAAATAACAAAGTAATGTGAATTTATGGTTGAACCAAACATACACCACAATAAAATAAGCTCATTTTAATTATTTGGTTCATTAAATTATAAGATTCCCCTAATTTATAATTTTGGGTTTTATTAAATTATACAGTTTTATAATCTAAATAATATAAAAATTAAGAATAAAATAAAGTGATATTTATTATAATATATATATCGAATAAAATATAAATATTATAAATAAATTAAAAAATAAAAATATCATGTGATTTGGAAAGTAATTTTTAATAGAAGTGAATGTCACACGCAAAACACTTCCAAAACCCAAGCAATGTTAACAATGTTTTCATAATATATGGGTAAATATGTTAATTATAAAAAGATAAATTGGTCCATTAGTAGGTCATATTTAATATTTTAAACCAATAACAATCAATTTGAGGAACATAGTATTTTTATTAATTTTAAATCATTTAATAAAATATCATTTATTATAAAATATCAATAATGTCAATTTTGACATTATTTATTTAATTTTAGTCTTAAAATATAAAATTAATATTATAATTAAAATAAATTATGTTTCAAGACGTGTAAAATTATATATTAATCTTAAATAATAATTAAATACAAAAAATTAACCAATTCTCATAACTTTTAACACTTATAGTATTATTTATTTTAGTTAATTATTAACTAAATAATCACTACATTGGAATTTCATAATCATTTTAAGTAACTATTTATAAAAAATATTATTATATTATTATGATAAAAATAACCATTTTATCTTTATATATATATATATAAACCGTAAAATATAATGTTTTGTACAAATCTTAATGTTTTATAAATGTTAAGGGTAAGGAGAGTTTCCTTTTTTTATTTTTCCTTACATAACCTTTTGTACATGGATCTTGAATTTTAATAATATTCCAATAACCCATAAAAATTTAAAAAAGATGGTATATGGTATAATTAATTTCCTATAATGGATTTTGGACATGTTTCTAAGTCATTTTAGTCCATAAGATTTACGATTAGTCCTTAATTATGATTAATCTAACCTTAATTTTTCGGATTAATTTTAGTCACTTTCAGTAATCATTTTTGGAAAAAATTTAGTTGTTCTTATTAGAGTAAAAAAATATAATTATTACAAACACTTATTTAAATTTTCTAAAATTTAAATCACTCAACTGGTAAATTTAAATTTAATGCTAATCCCATCCACATGTCGAGAAAGTAGGATTTTAAAGTAAAAACATTCAGATATTCAATATGTTTTTATAACTAATTTTGATATAAAAGTGACTAAAATGACATACATTGTATTAATATATTCAGAATTGATCTATTGTGGTTTTAAAACCAAAATAAAAGTATAATTTAACACTAATAATTATTTAAACAAAAATGATGTTTTTGACTAAATTACAATAATTTTTACTATTCACCCAAAATTGATGTTTCCAAAAAAATACCAAAACTTTACCCTGAGAAAATTTATACATTCTGAATTTAAAATTTATGATAATTTTATCAAATTCAATTTCTATAAGTGTCTAAAAGTAATTTTATTATTGTTCAAAGAAGGATTTAAAAAGCAGTTTCTTTAAGAAAATATTATTTTAAAATATATAAACACTTCACCCGAAATTATATATTTCAATTTCATTATGTTTAATTTATGTGAAAATATTATAAATAATATATGAAATTTTTTTGTAACACCCAGACCCTATATTCCTAGAGCTGGTGCATTATTACGTATCATTGGCATGATCACAAAAGATCATGTGTCAAAAGACCTATTAGTTTATTAGCCTTGGATATACCAGATACATTCATATGGTTTACATTACATCATAAAATTGAAGAATACAACAACATTCTTTCCATAGACAACACTGATATCCCATAGACTATCCCTGCAGGTCAATCATAATATACTTCTTCACATCCTAAAAAAAATAAAACATAGAAAGGGGTGATCTCAGATGCTAGGTAAGGATAACAATATAGTGAAAACATTCATAAATAAGCATAACAATTTAAGGCAATGTATAAGACTAAAACAAAAGCCTTTTAAACTTTAACTTCAGAATAATATGGCAATGATAAAATCAAAATAATGGGATTTACTTACTAACATGGATATTCTACTAGTCGAATAATCACATGCAATATCAACAGCCACTTTCATAATGATGGAATGCATAATGCCAGACATTCATAACCACATTGTCAAGGCCTTGTTCCAAGACTACAAAAAAGATTTTGTCAAGTTCTTGTTCAAAGACACTAGTTAGTCTCATGAGACCTACCGATGCATTGAGATGTTATAGCAGGCTCCACCCAATCACTTACTAAGTCCAATGCATTCCTCATATAAAAAGGTTTAAACATAACATAAAAATTCGTATTAAAACTAGTATAAGAAATTTCAATACATTATCCATAAACCATTAATGGTTTAAAAATAACACATCAATAGTCAAGCATATCACAAAACCTTCAATAGAATATGGAAGTTTTGTATCATAATAAATAAACTTCAAATTATCTTAAAATCCATCAAAGGATGTTGACATAGATGAAATCAAAACCTTTTTAGAGAAATATCTATTTTTATTTTGAAGTCGTTTAAAAGTCATGTAATTATAAAAGAAAACATTTTTTTTTTGAAAATATTCTTATAATCATGTAATGAAAGCTTCTAGATTGTTTTAAAGACAGAAAATGCGGCACCTGCCATATAAGTTAAAAAAACATTCTTACCTTAATTTTTTCAAAAAGGTCATAAAGTACCTTGTTTGGAAAATGATGAAAAGATTCCTCTTAAAACATAAAATTTAAAACAAGGTTATAAATTTATTTAACCAATAGTCTAGTAAATAGTAAAAAAAATTTAAAATACATTTTTAAGAAACATGGATGTGGATGATATAGAGGTCCTAGTAGATAATTTTGTATAAACAACCCCAGATAATAAAGAGATTATAGAATTAACCCATACCTTGTACTTTTACATGGTATAGGCTATGTTAACCTCATGTATAATGGTAAAATAATTTTTATTAAATTATACAAGAATCATATACATTAATATGATATCATATATGATCTTTTAATATTGCTTTGTTAATAATATATCAGTATTATCGTCGTTTCGAGTGTTAAATGATTGATTTTCCCTTATATGATTTGTTATGTAAGTAATGATTGTTATGTATAGGATGTATATTATTCATATTCAGAATGATATTAAGTCTTTAAACATTATTTTTAATCATCTAATGAAAATTAGTCTTCAATGGATACGATGGGGAATGAATCTCATCGCGTTCGTGGAGACGGTAATTCGTACGTATGCACGAGAAAAAATATCATTCTTTTGGTATTAAAATAATATTAATTGGATGATATATCATATATAAAGAATAATTATCATGAAATATTCATTATTTAAATCAATTACACATCATTATTATACCCATCCAAATAATAATGTATTAAATTACAATTACACCACGACGTGGAGATGGTAAGCCGTACGTATGCGCGTATGGTGACATGTCATTCAAAGGATGGATAGAATAATGAACATGGTTATACCATATTTATAATAACATCATAGTATATAGAACATACCGGAGTTATTATTTTATAATGGAAACAAAAAAGAAAGAGGAAGTGAAAGAAGAAATAAACATGGAAGATGTGATGAAATATTTACCTCTTCTTCAGGTTCTTCCTTTTGATTTGATCAAAATGGATTTTTAAGTTGGATTTATGACTAAAGGAAGGCCTATAAGATGAATGGAGGACATTTGAGAGGGTATTTTGGTTGGGGATGGCCAAGCCAAATGGCTTTGAAGGTGTGAATTAGGGAGAAGGGGGAGTGCCCTTTTAAAAGAGGGGTGAGGGGCACCTTAGGAAAACTTAGAAATATTATTTTATAATAAAATCATTTTCAGTTTCTAATGTCTCTAAAATAAATTATTTAATGGATAAGGTGGGTATGTGTCTAAAAACACTCAACCAATAGGTTTTAGACAGGTTTGGGTCTCTATATTAACATTATCTTTTAGATTTAACTCTTAGCTAAATAGTTTGACATTTACCATGTCTCTTTGTATTTTTATATTATATGGTTAATAAACTGACTATATACATCCAAGAGAACCCCAAGAGGTTAGTTAATGATAAAAATATTCTTATATAAGTCTTTTGGCCGAACCTTATATTTTCATGAATAGAATATCAATTAATAAAATAATATTTGTCTTAAAAACTCTTTTTTGTCAATTTAGACACTATTTGGTATTTTGTTTTTTCTACATTCATAAAAACATTATTACTTCAAAAACAATTCATCTAACCAATTCTAACTTTTCATATTAACCTATAAAATTAGTGAAATTCATTAAAAGTCACAAATTACATTTATTTTGATATTTATAATGTCAATTATTTTAATCATTCATTAATACGGTAATTATTGCATCATTATTATGTCATAAATAAATATAATTATTTAATGTCTAAAAATTATAAATAAAATATAATTATGTAGGAAATCGTTTTAAATTTCTAATGAATATTTTTAGTTGAATTTATCTTATGTATAACCCTATATTAAAACTGTTTTATTTATTCAAAATTGATTTTAACTCTTTTAACTCTTCTTTAGATAAAATAACAATAAATGTCTTAATCTAATCCATGTGGAACTAAAGAATCATATTTTATTCCTAAGTTTGTTTTTGGTAGAATTATACTTAGACAATAGAATTAATATATGTTTTAGTGTTATAATAATATCATTTTTAACCTTAATTACCATATTTACTTTTAACCGTGGTAAAAAACGTTAAAAGTTACTATTCCCCAAAAATTATTTTCATCTCATTGAACCCCATTTTACATACTGATATCAACTGTGACTCTATGATTTTTTAAATTCAACTCATAGAATTGGTAAAATTATGTTTTATGTAAATTTGAAAAATACTCCAAGGAGGTGGGTAAAAGGTGGTAAATATTTCAATAAAATTTTTATATATCTAAAATTATTATAAACTGACTTCGATGAAATATATTGAACTTATATAGGTATTATGTCTATATTTTGACCTAAAATAAATTTAAATAAAATAAATAATTATTTAAAAATAATTCGGTTTTAAACTATAACTTAGTGTTTTTCATTATTCATCAAAAATTGAATGTTTTAAGAAATATACCAAAAATTCACCCTAGGGTAATTTCGATATTCCAAATCCAAAAATGAAGTTCATTTTGAATGTTAAAATTTATAAAATTTTAAAAACTAGGTATTACTATTCATAACGGCTAGTTTGATTGGTTGTGGTGTGTTAGAACTCGTTGTTGCGTACAACACACGCTATTATATTATTAAAAAGAAAGTGTATCGTGGAAGCTTGGGGTGCTACATTTTCCCCTCCTTCAAATAATTTAATCCTCGAAATTTTTAGAATATTACTGCATAAAATGACTTGGGTGGTTGTTCATCATAAGTTCCTCAGGTTCCCACATTGCCTCTTCCATCTTATTGTTTCTCCATAGAACTTTTACCAGATGAGTCGTCCGGTTTCTCAGAACTTGTTCTCTTGTATCAAGAATCTTGACAGGATCTTCGTAATAAGACTGATCAGGTTCCAGTTCGAATTCCTCATAGGTGAGTACATGCGTTCGATCAGACATTTATTTTCTCAACAGTGATACATGGAACACATCCTGAACTTTCGAGAGACTTGGCGTCATTGCCAAATGGTAATCTACAGCCCCAATTCATTCTAGAATTTTGAAAGGTCTGATGTACCTGGAACTCAATTTTCCCTTCTTACTAAAATGTATAACACCATTCCAGGGAGATACCTTCAAGAAAACATGATCTCCTACCTGAAATTCTAAATCCATCCATCGGTTATCGGCATAGATCTTCTTCCTACTTTGAGCTGCTTTGTTGTAGTTTTGGATTACCTTCACCTTTTCCATTGTTTCCTCCACAAGTTCTTGGCCTATAGTTTTTCATTCACCAATATCATCCCAAAAAGTTGGTGTGTGACATATCTTAAAATATAACGCTTCAAATGGTGCTATCTGAGTACATTAATGGAAGTTATTGTTATAGGAAAATTCTAATATATGTAAATATTTATCCAAAATACCTTGAAAGTTATGTGGGAAAGATCTCAACATGTCTTCTATGGTTTTAATAGTTCGTTTTGATTTTCCATCAGTTTGAGGTGGTAGGTAGTGCTCAAATGAAGTTCAGTATCTAGGGATTTTTAAGACTTTTCCAGAATCTTGATGTAAAACGGGGATCACGATCAGAAACAATCGATAGTCGTACTCCATGAAGTCTTAAAACTTCTTTAATATGTATTATTTCTAATCATTCAAGTGTTAAATCTTCTTTTATAAGAAGAAAATATGTTGACATGGTAAGATGATAAAAAATGACCCATATTGCATCGTTCCTTCTAGGAGTCTTTGGTAGTCTCATGATAATTTCCATCATGATATTATCACGTCTCCACTATGTTATAGGAAGCGGTTGCAAGACTCCTCCAGGATTTTTCCTTCTACATTTCACTTGTTGACAAACCAAACATCGTGACACAAAATCAGAAATATACCTCTTCATGTTGTCCCACCATAAATGTTCCTTAAAATCGTTATACATTTTGGTGCTACCAGAGTGTATAGAAAAATTGGATCTATGAGAATCATCTAACAATTCTCATTTCAGATCAGGTATATTAGGAACACATAGTCTCTTCCAAAATTTCAAATTCCCATCTTCATATACGATGTCGATCAATCTCGCATCATTCATTGATTTAATCATCTTTTGAAATTACTCATCATCAGCCAAAGAAATTTATATCTTTTCTTGTAAATATGGTTTGGCAACCATTTGAAAAAACATTAATGTTTCACCTTCCATGGTTATTCCTATATCCATCTTTACTAGATCCATGAAAATAGGATCCCTTTCAACTCTCATCTGGTTCAAAACTCCTTGATCATTTCTTCTCAAAGATTCTTCCACCTTATTTTCCTTCCCCGGGTGGTAGTGTATCATGAAATCATAATCCTTGATTAGTTCAAGTCATCTCCTTTTCCTCATGTTGAGTTCTTTCTGTGAGAAAATATACTTCAAACACGTGTGATCGGTATATATCACACATTTTTCACCATAGAGATATTGTCACCATATCTTCAAAGAAAAGATTACAGATTATAACTCAATATAATGAGTAAGATAGTTTTTCTCATGAATTTTTATCTTTCGTGATGTGTACGCAATAACCCTATAATTCTTCATAAAGACCCAACAATTCCTTTGTTTGATGCATCACTATAAATAACAAACCCATCATTCCCCATTGGTAGAGTCAATATTGAAGCATTGAAAAATATTCCCTTCAATTATTCTAAAAATACTTCACATTATTTTGTCCAAACAAATTTAACCCCTTTACATGTGAGATTGGTTAATGGGTTAGCCAATCCGGCAGAATTCTGGATGAAACGCCGATAATAAGCTGCTAATAGAATAAAACTATGTACCTCAGTTATACTCATCGGTGCCAGCCATTCTTGGATTGATATTGTCTTATAAGTATCTACAGAGATTCCATCCTTAGAAAAAATATGTCCAAGAAAAGAAATCTCTTGAAGCCAGAATTCACAGTTGCTAAACTTCCCATATAGTTCGTGTCTCCTAAGAGTCTTCAGGATAATGCGCATGTGATTTTCATGATCTTCGTAGCTTTTGGAGTATACCAAGATATCAAAAACAAATACCACTACAAATTAATCAAGAGATTCCTTGAAATATCTATTCATTATCTCCATGAAGATAGAGGGTTCATTAGTCAATCCAAAAGGCATTACTGTAAATTCGTAATGCCCATACCTGGTTCGAAATGCTGTCTTCAGAATGTCTTCCTTCTTCACACAAAACTGATGATATCCAGATCGAATGTCAATATTTGAAAAGTAATGAGCTGCGTGAAGTTGGTAAAATAAATCATCAATGCAAAGTAGGGGAAACTTGTTATTTATTGTTATAGGATTGATCTCCCTGTAGTTAATGCGCAACCTCATAGATCCATATTTCTTCTTAACAAAAAGGAAAGGGGCTCCCCATGGAGAAACGCTAGGGATTATAAATCCCTTATTACACAATTTCTCTATTTTTTTCATTAGTTCCACTAAATCTACAGTGGCCATTCTATAAGGGGTCTTCGATATGGGCCTTGAACTAGGAATAAAAACAATGGAAAACTCAATTTCTCGTTCGGGGGGATGTCCAGGTAAATATTCTAGAATCACATCAACATATTCATTCACAATGGGTACATACTATATTCGAACATTCCTTTCTTCACCCACAGTTATTTCAGTATCTTCCTCCCCAATAATTGAATTTAGTTTATCTAATGGGGGTGGATCTAGATAAGAATTAGGTGTTGACGTTTCTGCTCTAAAGAAAAGGTACTCATTACCATCATCAAAAATTTTAAACTCCTTATTCTTATAATAAAGTTTTTCATCATGGTCCGAAAGCCAATCCATACCGAGAATTATATCAAATTAAATAATGGGTATGAAGATGAGATCAGTAGATGAAGAACATTTATATGCCCAAATGGGGAATGATTCCAAAAACATTGTTGCAATGATACTTCCCTTATGAGTTTTGACTAACATCTCCCTTGTTAAATAAAATTGGAAATATCTAATTTTCATAGCCAACTGGGAAGATATGAAACAATGAAATGATCCATAATCAAATAAAGAATTTTCTAAACTTGAGGAAACCATTAAATTACATGCCACTACATCTTTCGGATATTCAACCTCAACATTAGTGATATAACAATATTGTCCTTAATCCCTTGGCCTTTTCTGAGGTAACTTCTCCTAATGCTTAGGAAATTCATTTACATAATTCCGCCTTTATCTACAATTTTAGGATTCAACATCGACATCCTCTTTCTTCCCCTAGAAATCCCGATCTTGGTGGCCTTTTTCACCACACTTGTAACAGAATCCCAATCCCTACAAGCAAGTACCGGGGTGTTTTTTCCCACATTTTCTATAGGATGGATATTCATATTTTCCTTTATTCCCCTTATTTCCATTTCTAGAGTCTTTAGAAGATCTATTCTACTCTTTCTTTGCTTTAAAGCTGTAAGACTTAGAGAATTATTTTTCTATCTTGATAACACATGAGACAATATCTTCGTATGACTAGAAGGATAGTGAGACAAATGCTTGATGGAGAAATGGTTTTAACCACTCAAAGAAATGATCAATCTCACTTCTTTGGTTATGTATATAATCTGTATCATGCCTTGCTAACCTTGTAAAGTTATCTTTATACATTGCGACATTCTCATCCCTATTTTGCCTCAAACTCAGAAATTGTATTTCTATATCCGCTCGATAGTCATGAGGAAAATATTTTTCTATGAATTTTTTTTAAACTCCTTCCATTACATATTTTAAATTCTTCATATTAATTTGTGTTTTGAATCAATGACCACCATTTATCAACATCTTCAGTGAGGCGGTAAACTGCCATGACAACTTTTTCCCTTTTTCTACTCCACAAGGCGTGGAATATTTTCTCTAAGGAATTTATCTATTGCTCAGTTACTAGTGGATTTGTACCCCTATTGAATGTTGGTAGTTGTTTCCTCATGAAGTGATCAAAAATTGATCCTCCGCGCTACATATTAGGGTGCTTCATAAGAATAAGGTTGTTTTTCATAACCCGAGTGAGTTGTCCCAATATAGTGATAACCTGGTCAACACCAGTTGTATCACCAGCTCCACTATAATTATCTTGAGCAGGAGGAAAATACCTACATTGAGTGCATGCGTTGATACAGTTTCAATTCATTCTACAAGGAGCCATTTCTAAACAATGGAATAAACTATATTTGTTTATGAATCGCAATACATAAATCCAAACTTGTAAAACAATGAACATAAATTGAACAGTTTATGGATATAATCTATAATCATAAAAAAATTATTTGAGAAAGTATATACTCATAAACCATTCATAATGGTTTGTAAAGAAAATGATAATTATCCTAATCATATTCCCTGGGAGTGTCCTAATCAAGAGTGCAGCAAGGCCCGTTTTCGTGCACCCGTTCCCGTTCGAGCCTAGCTCAAAGCGTTGTTTTTGGGTTTTACCCCTAGGTACATCTGTTCTAGAGCCGCCTCTACCTACTAGTATCCAGACATGGATGTATTTCTTGGATAACTCAAAAAATCTCTACAATATTAAAATTTTAGGAAGTTATTCAATACTAATCATAAAAGTCTATCTTAGGGATTTGTGCTCTATTCATAGTTTATCTAAATCTATATTCCAAGGTTTGTACTTAACTTCCTCTAATACCAATTGTAATGCCCCGACCCCAAAAGCCCAGAGTCGATGCATTATTGCGTATCATTGGCCTGATCACAAAAGATCAAGTCTCAAATGACCGATTAGTTTAGTATCCTTGGAAGTACTAGATATATTCATAAGGTTTACATTACATCATAAAATGGTAAACAACAAAAAAATTGATTCCAAAGAAAACACTAAGATCACATAGACTATCCCAGCAGGTTAGTCATAATATACTTCTTCACATCCAGGGAAAAATAAAACATAGAAAGGGGTGAGCTCATATGCTCAGTAAGGATAAAAATATAGCATAAACTTTCATAAATGATCATCAACATTTAAGGCAATGTATAATACCAAAAGAAAAGACTTTTATACTTGAAAATTAGCATAATATGGCATAGATAAAATCAAATTAATTCCATTTACATACATGGATATTCTACTAGTTGAATAATCACATGCAATATCAATAGCTACATTCATAATGATGGAATGCATAATTAAAGACTTTCATAACCACATAGTCAAGGCCTTGGGCCAATACTAAAAATAAGATTTTTTCAAGGCCTTATGCCAAGATACTAGTTTATCTCATGAGACCTATTGATGCATCGAGGAGCTATAGCGGGCTCCACCAGTCACTTACTAAGTCCAATGAATTCATCATATGAAAAGGTTTAAACATAACATAAAAATTCATATTAAAACTAGAATATGAAATGTCAATACTTTATCCATATACCATGAATAGTTTAAAAATAACACATCCACTATCAAACATGTCACAGATCCTTCAATACAATATGGAATTTTTGTACCATAATAAATAAACTTCAAATAAGCTTAAAATCCATTAAAGGAAGTTGACATAGATGAAATCCAATCCTTTTCAGAGAAATATATCTTTTTATTTTTAAATAATTTAAAAGTCATGTTATTATAAAAGAAAACATTTATTTTTGAAAATATTCTTATAAGATTATAATAGAAGCTTCAACATTTTTATAATGGAAGAGAATATCTGCACCCACCGTATAAGTTAAAAAAACATTCTTACCTTAATTTTGTCGAAGAGGTCATAAAGTACCTTCTTTGGAAAATGACAGAAATATTCCTTTCAAAACATCAATGGTCAGACAAGGGTATAAATTTCATTAAACCACATTCTAGGAAATAGTAAAAATGTTTTGAAATACATTTTTAAGAAACATGGAAGTGGATGATAAAGTGGTCCCAGTATATAATTACATATAAACAACCTTGGATAATAAATAGATTGTAGAATTAACCATTACCTTGTAATTTTCCTTGGTCGAGGGTAGATTAACCTCATGTATAATGGTGAAATAATTTTTATTAAATTATACAAGAATCATATACAATAATATGATATCATATATGATCTTTTATTATTGATTTGTTAATAATATCTTAGTATTATCGTCGTTTCAGGTGTTAACTAATTCGTTTTCCCTTATATGCTTTATTACGTAAGTAATGTTTGTTATGGATAGGATGTTTCTTATTCATATTCAAAATGATATTAAGTCTTTAAACAGTATTTTTTATCATCTACTAAAAATTATTTTTGAATGGATACGATGGGGAATGAATCTAATCGCGTTCGTGGAGACGGTAATCCGTACATATGCACGATCGACAATATCATTTTTTTGATAATAAAATAATATATAATTGGATGATATATCTTATATAAAGTATAATTATAATGTTATATTTATTATTTACATCAATTACACATCATTATTATACCTATCCAAATAATTATGCATCGAATAACAATTACACCATGACATGGAGACGGTAAGTCGTACGCACGCTCGTATGGTGACATGTCATTAAAAGGATGGATAGAATGTTGAATATGGTTGCACCATTTTTATAATAACATAATAGTATATATAAGATACTAGAGTTGTTATTTTAGAATGGAAACAGAAAATAACGTGGAAGTGAAAGAAGAAAGGAACGTGAAAGAGGTGATGAAATATTTACCTCTTCTTCGAGTTCTTTATTTTGATTTGATCAAAATGGATTCTTAAGTCGGAATTATAACAAAAGGAAGGCCTCTAGGGTGAATTGAGGACATTTAAGAGGGTATTTTGGCTTGGGTTTTCCGATCCAAAAGTATTTGAAGGCGTGAATTAGAGAGAAGGGGGTGCCCTTTTATAAGAGCTGTGAGGGGCACCTTTGGAAAATCTAGAAATATTATATAATAATAAAATCATTTTCAGTTTCTAATGGCTCCAAAATAAATTATTTAAAGTATATGGTAGGTATGGTTCTAAAACCACTCAATAAATTGGTTTTATACAGGTTTGGGTCACTATATTCACATTATCTTTTAGAATTAACTCTTAGTTAAATAGATTGACATTTACCATGTCTCCTTCTATTTTTATATTATATGGTCAATAAATAGACTCAATACATTTAAAAGAACTCCAATGGGTTCATAAATGATACATATATCATTATATATGTATTTTGGACTAACCTTAGATTTTTAGGAATATAATATCAATTAATAATATAATATTTGTTTTAAAAACTCTTTTATGTCAATTTTGACACTATTTGGTATTTTGTTTTTTGTAAATTCATAACAACATTTTTACTTAGAAAAAAATTCATTTAAACAACCCTAACATGTCATATTAACCTATTAAATTAGTTTAATTCCTAAAAAGTGTCAAATTAAATTTATTGGGATATTTATAATATCAATTATTTTAATCATTCATTAATACGGTAATTATTGCATCATCATTGTATCATAAATAAATTTACTTATTTAATGTATAAAAATTATAAATAAAATAAGATTATGTAGGAAAGTTTTTTAGATTTCTAATTAATATTTATAGTATAATTTATCTTATTTATTACCCTATATTAAAAATGTTTTAGTTATTATACTTTTATTTTAACTCTTTTAACTCTTCTTTAGATAAAATAATAATAAATGTCCTAATCTAATCCAAGTGGACCTAAAGGATCATATTTTATTCCTAATATTGTTTTTGGTCGTATTATACTTTTCCAATTGAATTATTACATGTCTTAGGGTAATAATAAAATAATTTTTACCCTTAATTACCGTATTTACTTTTAACCATGGTAAATAAAAGTAAGCATTTACTATTCACCAAAAAATATTTTCATTTTATTGAACCACATTTTATATAATGATATCAACCGTTTCTCTTGGATTGTTGAAATTCAACTCATAGAAGTGGTAAAATTAAGTTTTATTTAAATTTTCAAATACTCCTACGAGGTGGGTAAAAGACGGTAAAAAGTTCAATAAAATTTTTATATATCTACAATTATTAAAAAATGACTCAAATGAATTATATTGAACTTTTATAGGTATTATGTATCTATTTTGACAAAAAAATAAATTTAAATAGAATAATTAATTATTTGAATAAAAATTTGGTTTTAAACAACAACTTATTGTTTTTCATTATTCATCAAAATTTGAAAGATTTTAGAAAAATACCAAAAATCAACCCTAGGCTCATTTCTATATTCCAAATCCAAAAATGAAGTCCATTTTCAAAGATAAAATTTATAAAATTTCAACAAGTGGGTATTACTATTTATAACGACTAAATGGATAGGTTGTGGTGTGTTAGAACTCGAAGTTGCGTACAAGACACACTATTGTATTATTCAAATGGAAGCGTACCGTGGAAGCTTGTGGTGTTACTTTAGTTATTTATATTCGTATTACTATGTTTAATTTCTAGGTTATAATTATATCTTTTAAATAATTATTACAATAAAATGATGTTTTATAGAAACTTAGTGTCAGATATATTGCACACCAAGTCCCTATTGGGTGTAGCGCAATAGAATTTAGTTACATGTGAATATAATAGTTAACTTAGTTTAATGGAATACATCAATTAAAATTAATTCATTCGAATAAAAATTTCCATAAAAATGGGGGTGTTACACTATGTATCTCAAAGGACATGCCATCATGTTGACTTAAAATATACATGGTGATGGAAATACAAGAACGAACTTTAATAAGAGACATATTAATTACGTATCATACTATAACTTTTATGTACTAGAGGCCATAAATTTATTTTATTATTATTATTATGATATTATCTTTCTAGATATATTTAAAGGGTTCATGTGTGGTATATAGAGTCGATAGAGTGTTCACTCCCTTGTTTTCTAGGGTACAATTTTCTATGCCTAGTTCTTAAGTACTTGGATTCTCATAAACTTGTAATGTGGAATATTAAAACAAAATGTATATATACTAATCTCTACATCATGAGTTTTGAAATGTTTCTCTATAGGGTCCATGTACTTTCTTCATCAACACACACATATCTCAACATGGATTAACCCCAAACTCTAATTTCATGTAGTAATAGTAGTGTGTGGAAGACATGTAATTAATGTGTTGTAGATTTAATGATGTATTGGAAAATATAGATGTCTTAAAGATACATATTTCATATAAAGATTTTATGGTTTCCTTCCATATGCAACCTATTGTTAAGATATTAGAAGTAACTTTAATATGTCTTTTCGATACACTAGTTACTTTGGATTTTAGTGAGATGATCGTCCATGGAACTTAGTTACAAATAATGGTAATTTAAATTTTCCAAGGTTGTGTTAATAATATAGAAATTATTTTTCCATTCGTTTTTATCTTTCATGTTTCTCATGTACTTGGTTTTTTCAATGACTTAGTTCTTTATCATTACTTTTTTATTTTAGTGAGTCTTACTAGGTATTTTTATTATCCCCTTATATTGGCTTGGTTCCCACATCTATTGTATAACTGAATATACTGATCATATTTTAGATGAATATGGAGGGTATGGAGTTGGTGGAGATGCTGGACCAGATGTATTGTAACTCACATTGGTACATAGTAGGAGATGATTCCTAAATGTTTTCATTATTGGAGTCCATGTATTATTGAAGTGTATTCTACTGTAAGATCTATATACACACAATGGTTTTGATAAAAATATTTATTAATTTAATTTTATGGTTTTGAATGTGGTATTTCTCATGTTATTTGACTTATCATATACCCTTTATAAACAATAAAAATGATTATATAAACAGTTTTGGTGTTTTTTATATCACTTTTTATTTTTAATTCATTTTAATTCATGTTTATTATAATTTTAGTCAAACCATATATGTTAATTCTATATTGGTTTTAGTTATTAGTCTATATAAAATTGGATAATGTCATAGGATGGAACACTAATCCAACTACCAGCCCAGGTGGGGTCCCTATTGGCCGAGTTATATTAGAGTAGTTAAAATTATAACAAATAAAGTATTACACAAAATTGATTGAAATTAAAAAAAATCAATTTATAGATAATTTTATATTGAAATATTTATAATGAATTATTTAATTAAAATAGTTAAATTTAAATTTTTTATCAAATGATTATGAATAAATTTTTATATTGTAAATGTTGAAAAAATTATAATGGAAAACATTGAATGTTTTTCGAGAAAACATAAATAATTAAACTATATGATGAATTGTTAATGGGTTTTTCTCTCGTTTCTGAGCCTGGAATTAGTTTTATATGGGGGTATCCCCTCATCTTCTACTTGTTCCAAAAATATGGGTTTCTATATAATAATTTCTTCTCATTCTCTTCCTCGCTCCCATCTATCATCCATCTTTGACTCATATCATTATTTATCTGTTAGTTTTTTTCTAATTTTTAAATTTTTTACAATATTATGGAATTATAATTCTATTTATCTCTATAATTGGTATCCACTTCTCTTGTTACTATAAAATCACTTATACCACATTTATTGTCTATCATGAAATGGTTATCAGTTGTTTGGTATTGTTTTGGGGGATTTTATGGGCATAATTCCTCAAGTTTTGAATTTATTGACTTTATTTCTATAATAAATGATCTCTTTTAACCAATTTTTTAATATATTATGTATTTTTTCGTCTTGATCCATTATATTGGATTCTATCACTATCGAGTGTGTGAGATATCATAGTAGATGGTGTATTTTTATTTAGTGATTGAGGGTGGTCTAGAAGTCTTGATTTTTTCTATTTCTTCAACTTTATCTTTGGATTATCTCATCCCCATTGATTTTAGTGGTCATGGATAACTATTTTTCATGAGGTACGACCACTATTGGTTCAATTCTATTGAAGGAGGACCATTGCGATTTGTTAAATAATATAAAAAATCAATGAATTTTTTTATACTATGTTCTTAATTATTATTTAGTCATGAATCCATAAAGATGGAATGAGGGTATGTGTTATCTCTAGTAGTGGGGTTTTAAATTAATTGGTATGGGTATTATGGTTTATTTATTTTATTTATGTTTTTATAGAAAAATATTTATGGTTTTAATCTAATAGTGTGCTCCTCGGGGTGTCGACGGTTATTTCAAAGGTGTTTTTGGACAATGATGTCAAAGAAAATTAGTGGAAATTATCCATCCATCTTGTTACCAATGAGAAACATAAATTGTGGAAACACATCTCTAAGAAATCATTTTAGTGATATTAATACACTTTCATTGTGGGTTCTTTGGATGTACTGGTGGTTTTGAATTTTGAATTTTGAATTTGGTTTTTTTATAATATATGTTGTAATGTTTTGATTGTAAAAAAGTTTGATTGATAATGTGCCTGGGTTTGTAATAAAATCCTTCAATTTATCTTTTTTAAATAACTTTTTTTTAATTTTTAGTATTAATAGTAGTATATCTTGGAAATCATGAATATTATGTTTAAATATTTATACATGAGGATTATGAATTATAGTCTCATCGTTATTATAGACAAATCACCATAAATGTAAAAATATGAAATGGAATTTGTGAAAAATGTAATCATGTGGTCAAAAATATATGTGGAAAGAATTATATATTTATGTAATGTAATTAGTAGAACCTTAAATAAAAATATAAGGTTGTACTAGTGTAATTTCACTTGGGATGTGATAAGACTAAAATAACATAGTGAAGAAATGTGTTTTTCAAATGGAGTTTTATATTATATATAACAAACCATATAAAACCCATGGTGTGTGATTCCCTATGTATTTTGTATACCATTGATGAATGATTCATGTTTAATACATATTACTCGAGGTTTCTAGGATAACTCTATTAAGAAACATTTTATTTTGATACTTTTTTCATAGCATTGTGGTTGGGTAAATTATGGGTTGTTGAATCTATCTATGGTCATTTATTTTGTTAATGTTTGACTAAAATGGGATGTTTTTGTTTCATAAAATGAGTGTGAAAACTAGCCCCTCTACCGATATAGAACATTGGAGTGTATGTCCATACCCAAATAAATGGCTTTAAATATTCTTATATACTTATTCGAGGGGAAAGTAATGTGTATCGTCTATATGGATGAATAATATGTGACGTGTTCATCCATATGGCTATTTTATTTTTAATGAATCAAGAAATTATAAGTACAATATATTATATTTATAGGTTATATTTCTTATGGTACCTCACTATCTTAGATAAATTAAATATATTAATTTTCATAAAAGTATATAATATAGTTTTTGCGAACAATTATAGAGATAGACGTGTTTTATTGAGTTGAAACATGTTCCTTTACTGTTTGAGTATCATTAACTCCACTCTAGATGCCACTCAATTCTTATAATTATGAATTAAGTCATTCAAAAAAAATTAATTAATGGTGGGTTCAATTTTTTCAATTCAAATAATGTTTTATTATAATGTGTTCACAAAAATATATGGGATATACCTAAAAATTATTTTAAGGATTTCCAAATATGATTTAGGATTTATTTCACCTTGTGTTGAATATTTTATAACATGTGTGGATAATAAACGAATAATAATAAAAATATATAAATATATAAATGTGATTTGGATATAGTTTCATAAGTTTTAATATATTAGGAGACACAATTTGAATATTCACAAAGTATATGAGGCCACAAGCATTATGGAAATTTATATAAATATCAACTATATCAAACAACTTCATGGACACCTCAAAATTTTGTGGGTCACTACATCATGTAATTGTCGATAAAATAATTACATAATACATTATTTATATTATATATTCTATAGTGGAGAAAAAATTAAGGTAAAGTGGTAGAAAAAATATGTTATTTTTTTTCAAAATATAATAATTTTTGTTATCTAAAAGTGGAAGAACTTTCCCATTTATGATTTTTTTCGCAAAAAAGATCAACTATATATACATTCTCCCAAAATTACCCTCTTTGATCTGATACCAAAGAGATAAAAAAATCCCCAAAATAATATAAGTGGGGGTGGATTATGATTTAAAATTATTCTTTCATAAAACAGATCTAGCTTTCATGTTAAAAAAATCAACTTGTTTCTATCTCATAAAATAAGAATTCATTGCATAAAATATGGAAATTTAAAAAATGAAACAAATATTTTTCTTGGTTCACCAAAAAATGGTTATTTCCAAATATTACACAACTTTGTTGTCTTGATATACTAGGGAAATCAATAAAGAACTATAATGAGTACACATCTGTTCGAATATCTGAAAACCAACACCAAGGTTCACTATTCTTGGAAACATGTGTGGAATTTGTTATCAATTAGTTGGTACGTAATATGGTGATGCTTGGAGAATTGTTATGGATTCATGTTAAGGAATTAGAGGTCATTTTAGTTCAATTCTGTATGTTTTAAATTTGATTAATGTTTTAATAGAAATTATTATCAAAGATAAATATATAAAAAGGATTTGATGATGTGAATAAGTAATTTAAAAAATTGAAGAAGATAATGAAAATATTTATTTTCTTGAGAATTTATATATTTCCTTGAAAAAATTAATTGCATTAAGGACTTGAATAAATCCATGAAATATAAATATTATTTCATGAGGATATGACCATGAAAATATATATTATTATTTTTTGAATAAGATTTATGTTTTCTTGGAATATATGAGGGAAATATAAAAACTATTTTATGAGGTTTTAAAAAATAATGTTATCAACCTAATTAATACAACCAAAGAACCTCACCCAATCCACTTCTTAGGTGGTATGTAAGTTCATCCTCTAGCCATGAAGGTGAAAACTATTTTTGAGTGACAACATTGGGGAAGATGAGAGCATACAAATGAAGGAGTAGGGGAATAGAGGGGTGGAACCCCCATATAGCATGGAACGAAGGATGATGTTTCAAATTGTGATGGTTTAAGTCAGGGTTTAGGAGCAGACTCCATTACCCACTTCTACCAATTTAAAGAGATTACTTTTATTAAAATTATGCACAATGAGGAATGCGAGATCGATTTTGGACATGTAAAACCATGTTACTCTTCCTCCGCATTAAAGGACACAAAAAATAACCAGAACAACATGAACAACAAGATTAGTTTTTTATATTAACTCATATTATTGTTTTTTAGTACCTTATTCCTCTCAAAATTCATGGATTGAGAATCAAATATGTTATCCACCATTGACAATCCATGATTACCATGACCTAACTGTAGTTCAAGATCTGATCATCATGTTGAGTTTTCTTCCTTGTTTTTATGATTAGAAATGATAATTGTATGCTTGAAATGTACACCAGGGATATTAATAAATCCATGAACATTTGAAACTATAATGGATGTGTTTTTGAATCATCAACTAAGATATCCAGTGAACAATTCTTTAGATTAATGCATATTTTTAATCAGAATTTATTATTAGTTTAATTTCACATAAATGAATATTCCTTTAATGAAGAAATTAATATTTTTTCATTCATATTAGAATCCACTTGTAACACCCCAAGGCTATAAAAATCAATAGAAATTCATGAAACACTTAGTGTCTAAAAAATGAATCGTTGTTTTAAGTATATAGTTATAAACTATCTGGTAAACATATATTTTTTCTCCTTTTGTGATTTGAATACCAAAAAACCAACATCTATAGTTTTGATCAGTAAGTTATTTTATGTCTGATAGATCCAATTTTTTTTTTGGTGAATATTAATATACCCTTATAAATATTAATATGAATAGTAATATGAAATTTATGAATAGTAAATAGTAAATAAAATATTATTTTCATAAGGATATAAGATATTGAGATCTTGATTAATTTTTCAAGGAATCATTTTTTGAATAAATTGTGATTTTATTTTAAAATGAAATTAATAATATTTGTAATGATATTTTGAAAAATGTTGTTCATTTTTGAATTCTAAATATTGAAAAAAAATTGGGTGTTTTTTGGGATTTTTCTGAGATAATTGAATTTTCGGTGAATAGTAAAAATATAATTTAAATTTTTTGGGGTGTTTGATGACATCATAATGATATAATAATGATGTAATCATTTTGATTGACTCTTGAGGATTAAAATATGATTTTAGGATTCTCAAGGGGCCAATAATTTGGGAAAATCCATTAGCTAGCACAAGGATTTTTAAATACCACTAATGAGTTGTCATTTGAAACTAATTAAAAACTCCATCACTTTCACTATAAATACCACCCTCACCCCCTCTTCCTCTCACACCTATGTAGATATGAGAATTGTCTAAATTCTACACAATACCCTTCCCAAGGATCATCCCCATGTCCAGGACTAGATAGTATCACCAAAAGGCCAAAACCAAAGGCCTTAAGGGGATCTTAAGGAGAAGAGATCAACAGGTAAAGATCCTCATTCATTTTCTTGTGTTTTCTTTTTAATTCTATTATTTTATTATAATATCTTCTCTTCCCCTAATCCAAGAGGAAAAGAACGTCCAATATTATATATATTCTGTATTTTTATCATGTTTATGTAAAATTCATCCTCATTCTTCCACCCCTCTTCTTCTTATTAAATAAATAAAAACAATGTATTTGATCTGTTGATTTACCAACATTGTGGATGACGTGTCTTAAATTTCCATTACTTCCTCGAAATATAGTTCTAAAACCATATTAATAGTTAAAATAGTATTTAAACTATATTATAAAACCTATCTTATGTTATGTAATTAACTTATACACATAATATTAAAGGTATATGATGAAACAAGTTTGTGATTTTCGAAGAACAACCAAAATGATCTCAATGAATATCCATAATGTTTTATCTAATTATTCATTCTCATGCCATATAATAAAAATAATTTATGGAATAATATAATATTTTTGAAACATATTAAAACCATTTAATTCTAATTATGGATTTTGTCTTCTATATGACAAGAAAAGACTTTACGAGTTGACCAGGGAAATCATGTAAAGCACGCACCCAAAAAAATGGAAATAACAAAATATTATTAATAAATGGGTCGAATGATTTTATAAAAATAACATATATGGTGTTTTAAAAATTAATATTTTTCTTTAAAATATTTATAACACTCTTTTAACCATTATAAAGAATGTTTAACAAGTTTTACATAAGAGGAACCTGAAGTAAGGCAATTCATAACCCAATTTTCATTCTTTGGGTTAACCATATATTTCATTAATTATATACCACTAAAATTATTTTTGTAATGAATTTAATTAACAATATTCTTTATTATGTTTATTTATAGTGTATACACATATTCCTTTCATTAAATCAATTCTCAATTCAATTATATGATATTTTTAGTGGAATTTTATTTAAAATTTATCATTTAGAAATCTATTTTAGAAAATTCAAAAGAAATGTTTTTGTGAAATTATTAATGTTTGATGATTATGTTCTTGTTATTGGTCATTGATTATGGTTATTGGTGGGAAATATATTACCCTCAAAGTCATTTCTAATGTGTAAGCTGGAGGTCAGCCTTATGATTACTCCAAGTGTAACTACGATGGTTACAACATAAGGTACCAGTGAGGGTTGCGTTGTAAGGTATCCATGAGGGTCAAAAATCCTAAGGTAGCCGAGAGGGTTATACTATAAGTAGATACAAACCAAAGGTACCCTTATGGTTTTAAATATGTGGTACAATGTTTTATGGTAATATTATGTTTCAGAAAGTTAGTATTTATGAGTGAGAAGTATGTATTTGAGAAACTTATATCACATATTTATAAGTATTCATGAAATAATGGTTTATTTCTTTATTTTTATATCCATCAATGAGTTTTTATTCTCATAAAATGTGATTAATTTTTTTAATAGGTTATAAGGATGTGTAAGAGAAAAAAGGAATTCATGTTATCTGTAATGAATATTTTTTAATGAAATCATGTTATTGTTTTGTGTTAAAAATTTTATGTTTTGATGAAATGAATAATATTTTAATGGTAACCATTTCTATAATTGTGGGTTGATATGAATGAGTTCTTTCCAAAATTTATAAAACTCTAAACTAAAAAGTTATTCGGTAATGTAAAGATGTGAAATCTAGTTGAAATATCTATATTGTGTAATGATTAAGGTTGGGTCCTAATAGTAGGTATCATATCATAGTTTAGATAAATTTAAGAGTTAGTATGATGTAAATAAAATACCATAAATTATTTTTACCATATGTTTATGTTTAAATGGTATAGCATTTAAATATTTCTATATTACTTCATCTAAGATATTTCTATTCAAAATTTTTTCTCTAGAATAAAAAAGGATGCCTAAGTTAGAAGGAACTTAGAGGTTGTTATCTTTACAAATGTACAACTAGGAATGGTGGGAATTAGATCTGAGTAGTTTGTGAAAGTAATGGATCAACTAATGCCTGCAATAAATGGCAGTGTAATCCATGCCAAAGAACAACCAGAGTTACAACTAAGGAACATAATTATAGTAGAACATTTTATGAGGCAACACTATTCTTCATTCAGTAAATATTTTTACCCAATAACAACTGGAGGATAGATTGAATCCTTGGAAAATATATTTGATGTTATGGGATGATCAGATAATCAAAAGTCCAGTCTTCCCATTTATCATTTTGAGGGTGAAGTAGAGTAGTAGTGTTAAATTATTTGGAATATTAGGGATAGATAGGGTCTTAAAATGATAGAGTGAGATGAATTTAAAGGTATTTTCCTTGAAAAATATTTTCATAAGGTGGCTTTACATAGGATATAGAAGAGAACATGTAGAAAACCGGGCTTATTTCCATGGACCTAGAACAATAGATTTAAAACTAAAGATATAGGCCATTTTTCAATGGGCTGTAGCCACTGTTTTCAAAACTGTGGCTATATCCCACACCTATATCCATAGTTATGTTTCCTATAGACATTGTTTTTAAAATTGTGGCTATATGAATTTTTTTTCCAAGGGCTATAAACAAGGTTTTCAAAACAGTGGCTATAAATCTCCCACCATTGCACATGATAAAAACTTTCCTATAGAAAATAGTACGAGAATCCCTATTTACATAGTTTTTATGAAACCTCATTAGTTTTCTATAATATATATAATATGTAAGATTCATATATACATAAATAGTTGCATGGTGTAGTGGTTATGTGGTTGAATACTGTGGGTGAGGTGGAGATTTTGAATCTAGATGGTGAAAAATTATGTTCGGGCTATTGCCATGGTTTTTAGGACTTTGACCATGATTTTAACCATGGAAATAGGTGTCCTATTTCAACAGTTTAAACTGTGGCCATAGGTTACCTGCCACAATTTGAAATGATGACACCTATTTCCATGGTTTTCAAAATTGTGTAAATAGCCCACTTATAGCCATGATTAAAATCGTTGAAATAGGACTGACCTTACTACCACAATGATACCTCCCATAGTTGGGCCAAACTGTAATCATAGAATATGACCATGGTTTTGAGATTTATTTCCTCAGTTTCCAACCATGGAAAAATGAAAATTATATTGCTTTTTGAAATTACATGAGTTGAGGAAAAAGGAGGAATATTTAGTGGCTTTGTATGAAATAAACTTTCCCTGATTGGCAATGTACACTCTAAATATTATTCATAATCTTCATAAAAATCAATTTATTTTACTCAGGATTGAAGCCAGGACTTCGAATGGAATTTGTATCCAAATAATTAAAAAGTTATGAAAAACTTATCTGTTGTGATGAAAGGGTATAAATAGAGTTTTATAATGATCACATGTACATTGACGACAAACAGAAGAATAAGTCCAAATGGAAAGTGATGGGTAATAAGGAATCAAGGAAATCTAAAAGTATGAAATTTTTGTTTCTAGTTTGTGAAATGTGTGGTAAAAATCGCCCTAGGGAATTCCTTACTAGACCTAGTAAGTGTTTTTGATGTGGTAAGTTTGGAAATATTGCTCAAGAGATTAATGAAAATGAACTCAAGATCAATTATAATACGAAAACTGTAATGTGTTTCAAATGTGGAGATATTGAAAATTATGAAAATATATTCCCAAAGAAAGATCCGGGTGATTGAAAGCTTCTAGAATATAATCAGAAAGTTATATTTAGATCCCTTAGGACTATGCCATCAGATTTCGTGCCATCCAATGAAGTGTTATCAGGTACTTTGTATATTTATTAATATTTTGAAAAAGTCTTGTTTGATATTTGGTCTACACATTACTTTATTACTGAGAAACTTTTTGGTAAAATGGAAATATCACCTCAAAAAATGAGACCAGAACTTATTATTAGAACACAACGGGGAAATGTTATAGAAAAACGACATTTTATAAATCATTCCTATTTTTATCTATGGAATGATATTACCTGAAAATCATGATATTTTACACATAGTTGAGTTTGATGTCATTTTCGGTACGGATTGGATTTATCTTTATCATGATAAGGGTGATTGTAGAGATAAAGAAGTTTTTTTAGAAATTTTTTTAGTTGGTATAAAATAATGAAAACATATAGTTGATAATATATCATGAATTTGAGAAATTGATGAAAGATGAAAATGAAAGTTATCTTTCCCATATTGTTAAAAAAGGTACCTATTTAGATTAATGATTTGCTTGTGGTAAATGAGTACCTTGATGTTTATAATGATGAGTTACCTAGTGTTATACTAGATTTGGAAGTTAAATGCAGAATTGACTTAGTTCCTGATACTAAGAAAATTTTAAATCCCCCATATCCAACGACTCAAAAAAAACTTCTTGAATTAAAAAAATCAGTTGTAGGAGTGTCTTGATAAAGGTTTTATTCATCCAAACACTTACCATGGGGAACTATTATTTTTATAGTAAAAAGAAATATGGATCCATGAGACTTTTAATTGAGTATAGGTCTTTGAATAACATTACTATTAAGAATATGTATCCTTTTACTCACATCAATGACTTGTTTGATTTTCTCTAGGGAGATCAGTATTTTTCCATGATTGAATTGAGATCGGGGCAGCATAAGCTAACAGTGAAGGATGATGAAATTCCAAACAACCTTTTAAATCTAGATATTTTCATTATGAATTTATTTTTATGATTGTTGGTTAATTTAATTACCCTCCTGTATTCATGGATCTTATGAAAATAATAATTCATGAGTTCTTGGATAAATTTTTGGTTGTTTTTATTGATGAAATTTTACTATATTTTAGAAGAAAGTAGAAACATGAAAAACATTTAAGGAATATTTTGAATACCATAAAAAAAAGTAAACTATATGGAAAATTCAGAAATTATGAATCTTGGTTGCAACAAATTTCTTCTCATGGTAGAAGTTTTTCCAAATATGGCATAAATGTCAATCCTACTGAATTAAATTGTTTTGAAGATTGGACAAGACCCACAAATATAAAATAGATTCATATATTTCTTGGTTTGGAAGGTTATTATTGGTGGTTTGTTTAAAATTTTGAATAGTTATCTAGTTTACTAACTATGTTAACATGAAAATGAGTTAAATTCATATGGAAAAAAGAATACAATGGTTATTTTAAAGAATTGAAAATAAGATCAGTGAATGATTCATTGCTGACCCTACCTTTTGAAAATGTTAAGTTTTTCATCTACAATGATGATTCATTAATGGGTCTTGGTTGTGTTCCGATGCTGAATGATCAGGTAATTTCTTTTGCATCAATACAACTAAAACCTCCTGAGTTAAATTATACCACACATGATTTGGATTTATTAGCTATGGTTTTCACATTAAAAATATGGAGGTATAATTTATATGGAACCAATGTGAAATGTATACTAACCAAAAATGTCTGAAATATATATTAACTTTGAAGGAATTAAAGATGATGCAATGATGATGGATTTAATTGAATAAGGATTATGATTGCATAACCAATTACCATACTGGAAAAGAATATAATGTTGATGATTCCTTTAGTCTGAAATTTTTTTTATTAGTAACTATGTTATGGGGGGAACATGACTATTTGATCAATGATTTAATGTATTCTAAAATGGAAGTTGTTGGTGTAAGAAATTTAACTATTTTGTTTTATGTTTTAGTGAATTCAACTTTGTCAAACAGAATTAAGAAAGCACCGAAGGTGGATGAGGGGATATAGAAAATGGAATATTTCATTAAAATGCCCATGTTTCCAGAATTTAATATTTATAATGATTGTATTTTGATATTTGAAAAACAATTTTGTGTGCCTTGTGTTTCCCAGTTGAAGAAAGAATTATTGTGTGATGCTCATAGTTCTCCATTTTTAGTTCATCCTCGAATCACAAATATATAAAAATGCCTTTTTTAGTATTAACAGCTGAATGGAATGAAAAGAGTTACCATAGATATTATAATGAAATGTATGACATGTCAATAAGTTAAATCATGGTAGTAGTTACTGAAGGGGATGCTTCAGCCATTACCAGTTCCAGGGTTGAAATTAGAAAATATATCAATGGACTTTATTGTGGGACTACCAATTATTTCTCTAGGTAATAATGAAATCTATGTTATTGTTGATCGACTGACTAAATCTGATCATTTCATTCAAATTTTAGATACTATGTCTTTGGATCAACTTTATTGACCATACCTCAAAGATATTTTTAGGTTACATGGAGTTAAAATATCCATTTTATCTTACCGTGATCATAGGTTATCCTCTTACTTTTTGAAAGGCCTTTAGAAGTTATTGGGAAAAGGATTAAATTTCCATAAAACTTTTCATACTCAATCAAATGGACAGTCAGAATGAACAATTCATACTTTGGAGGATATGATTTGAGGTTGATCAATGGTCTATGAGGGTTTTTGGGAGAAACATATTTCATTGGTTGAGTTTTATTAAAGTAACAATTTTAATTCCAGTATACAGATCAAACCATTTGAGGCATTATATGGGAAGTTCTGTTGGACTCCATCATTTTTATATGAGGTCGGGGAAAGTAAGTTAATGGGACCAGAATTAGTAGAGGATGTTTTTGAGAAAGTGAAGATGATCCAGCAACACATGAGTACAGATAAAAATGGGTAGAAAAGTTAAGCAGATAACAAGAGGAACGAAATTTCTTTCAAGGTAGGTGATAATGTTTTTCATAGAATCTAACCATGGAAAAGTGCTATGAATTTTGGTATGCAATGAAAGGTAAGTCCATAGTTTATTAGACCTTATGAAATATTGAAGAATGTTGGAATAGTTTCCTACCGAGTATCTTTTCCTCTATATTTGTCTCAGGTATACAATGTTTTTCATGTTTTAATGTCGTGGAATTATGTGCTAGGTCAATCTCATGTTTTGATCCGAGAAGCAGTTCAGGTGGAAGACAACCTTTATTATAAAGATAAACCTAATCAAATTCTTGATCATAGAGAACATGTATTTTAGAATAAGGTAATCCACTAGGTAATGGTTTTGTGGAGAAACCACATGGTTGAATAAGCAACCTGGGAATCTTAAAATTCTATGAAGGAAAGTTACACTCACCTGTTTAATAAGTAAATAAAATTACGAGGACGCAATTCCCAAATGTTTAGGAGAATATAACATCAAAAGGTATTAAAAATTAATTAAACTTTTTGAAACACTAAGTCTATACATAATTAAACCTTATTTTAAGTATATAGTTATAAAATATTCATTAAATATAATTTTCCACTTTTATAATTTGAATTTTGAAAAAAAGACATCTATGGTTTTGATCAATATGTTATTTGGAGGCTCATTGAACCAACTTGTTTTTTATTGTATAGTAACATACCCTATTGAATAATAATATGACCCTTATTAATAGAAAATCATATTATTTTTTTATGTTCATAAGGTTATAAGATAATGATATCTTGATTAAGTTTTCAAGGTGATATAAAATGAGTTATAGTTTTAAATTGTTATTTTTTTTAATAAATTGTGATATTATTTAAGAATTAAATTAGATATATTTTACAAATTATGTTCAAAAATGGAGTTCATTTTTTAAATCTACACATCAAAAATTGGTTAGGGTATTTTTTTGGGATTTCAATGATATATTGGAATTTTTGTGAATAGTAAAAATACAGTATTAAGTTCCAAGTATGATTGAGGATATCATAAGGATGTAATAATGATGTAATAATTCTGGTCAACTCTTGAGGATTAAAATCTGATATGAGGTTTCCCAACTGGCCAATACCATGGGTAAGACCATTGCTTTTAAAATACCACTAATGAGGTTTCCTTTGAAATTAATTAAAAACACCCTCACTTTCACTATAAATACCACCCTCAGGACTCTCTTCCTCTCACACCTCTCAGGCTTTGATAATTGCCTATATTCTGCCCAATATCCTTCCCAAAGATCTTCCCCTTTTCCAATACCTAATGGTCCCACCCAAAGGCCAAAACCAAAGGCCTTAAAGAGGATCTCAAGGAGAAGAGATCAAGAGATAAACATCTAATTTAATATTCATGGGTTTTCTTTTCAATTATTTTATTTTCTTATACTTTATTTCCCTACCCTTAGACAAGAGGAATGAAAGATAATTTATTATATATATTTGGTATTTTTATCATGTTTATGAAAAAATGATTCATCATTCTTCCTCTTCTCTTCCTCTAATTATAAAAATAAAAATATCATTCGTGATATGTCGATTTACCGACAACGTCGGTGATGTGTCTTAATTTTTTTTAAATCTCATAAATATGGTTCTAAAAAAAATAAATGGTTAATATAGTTTTTAATGTGAATTATTGGACATATATTTTGTTCTAAACTTAATTTATATTCATAATATTAAAGGTAATAGTGAAAAAAGTTTGTGATTATCTAAGAACCGCCATAATGATCTCAAAAATGTCGTAAATGATTTATCTATTGAATCATCCATATACCATATAATCAAAATGATTTATGGAATTATTTAATATTTTGGAAAAATATTAACACAATTTTATTCAACTACGGGATTTTAACTTTAATTCTATTAGAAAATCTTCTACGAATTGACAATGGAAATCATGTAAAGCACACACCTAAAATAATGGAAATAACAAAATATTATTAATAAAAGAGCTGAGTGATGTTATAAAATGATCATATAAGGTGTTATAAATAGGAATATATTTCTTTAAAATATTAATAAAACTATTTTAACAATTAAATAGGAGGTTTAAACATGTTTGATGTTATAGAAATCGGAGGTAATGGAATTCATAACACAGTTTCTATTCATTGGGTTAGCATTCTATTTCATTAATTATATGGTACTAATATTATTTGTGTAATTTATTTAATTTATATTATTTTTTATTATGTATATTTACAATTTATTCACATATTACTTTAATTGCATCAATTCTCAATTCAATTATATGTCATTTTTAAAGGACATTTCTTTAAAAATTCTATTGTAAAATTCTATTTTACAAATTTCAAAAGAATGTTTTTTATGAAATAATTGATTTTTTATTATTATGTTCTGGTTATTGTTAATTATTTATAATGAATTACGGTACCTATATCTCCATCTAATGAATTGGGTATGTTTATTTTGGAGGTTCATTGTAAGGTTAGTCCAACTGTAACTGTGTTGGTTACTCCACAAGGTAGCCGTGAGGGTTATATTGTAAGGTAGTAGTGGGGGTTGAAAATAATAAAGTATCCATGGGGGTTACAATATAAGTAATTAATTATCTCATATACCATTATTTGTTTATATATGTTCTTTAATGTTATATGGTAATCTCATGTTTCACAAAATATGTATATATGGGTGAGTAGTATGTCTTTGTGAAACTGATTTCACATGTTTATAAGTTTTCATGCACTAATGGTCTATTTACTTATTATTATATTCCTTAATGATATTTTTATGATCATCCAATGTTTTTAAAAAAAATTATTGGTTATAAGGATGTGTATTTTAAATAAGTAAGGTATGTTAAATGTTATGAAGATTTTTTAAATAAATCATGTTGTTTCTTGTTAAAAAATATCTATTTGAGAGAAATGGATACTATTTTAATGGTACCCACTTTGTGTGATTGTGGGTTTATATGTATGATTTAAGTCCACACTATCTAAAAATATAAACAAAAAATATATTTGGGAATTTCAATATGTATAATCTAGTTGAAATATCTTCATTGTGTAATGCTTAAGGCCGGGTCCTTACACCACTAATATTTATATATACCGAGTAGGGAAACATAGAACATGATTATCTAAGGTGATTATGATGAGGAATTGTCATTTTATAAGAATTCATGTGTATTCAAGAATCTAATTAATCAATTTGAATAATGGAGAATAACGGAACTTGCAGGCATTAAGGAGAAGTTGGTTTTTATTGAATTTATAGGATAAGATCTAATGATACATGAACCATGTCCGTAAAAAGATAACTCGATCCTCTAATGTGAATTTATATGAGGTTTTATAATTTTTCTCTTATATCCAGGTAGAAGTGAGCCATAGTTGAGAAAATTTATATGGAACCCGATTCCCTTGGGTATTCGGTATGATGAAGTCTTGGGATTAATTTTCATTTCATGAACATGAAAATAATATCCATAGTTCATGGGTATTAAACAATTTATGAGGAACTAAATATGATACGAACACAATACTATTCATATTCAAAATGAAGGAAATAAATATTTAGTCCTATTACATTTAAATAGGTATTTAATTGTAGTATAATTTCATCCTTGATATTTATGTGGATGTATCTATTTGATTTTGATCTAGAAGGAGTCTGTAGTGGATTTTGGAGTAGGTGATAGAATAATGGATTCTTTTTTAATGTATATAGGAACAATGTATTTTTTTCATTGTATTGACTGGTATTGGTAGTGAATAATTCATGTTAGGGGATTATAGACAACATGAAAGGTCATAGATTTTATTTCAAACCATTTAAATATTTTATGCTTTTCTATACATCATTAAAACTACACTGGAGGTAAAATTGACATTTTATATTGAGTGGATTGAGATATGGAACAATTTTTATGAAGATTAATTAAAAGGAAAATTTGTAAGAATTGGGTACCACTGTTTCCCCCCTTCCCCCTCTTAGTTAATTTTAATTGTTCATTAGATTATAAAATTATTTTCAAAGAAATTGTCAAATTTTAAGATCCAATAAGTTTGAATGACATAATATGATAAAGATTAATATTATCTCATTTCCCATTATTAAATAATGTTCAAAATGGTTAATGTGATAAAGGATGGAAAAAATAACAAGACAAACACATACAGTTTCATGAGAAAATTAAGAAGTATCCATCCCATATATTGTGGTCACTAGTCAAGGTACAATATGAACCCAAATATATTTTTGATTCTAAAAACTATGTAGTGAAAGGATGTGAAATTTTAGATCCTCTCTTATGTATGGAAATGAAATGTGACTCTGGTGATGAAGAGGAAACAACATCATGTTGTTATTATATGGAATTCTCATTCAATTATAATTAATATCCATGGAGAATCATTCATGTTGTTTATAATTCAACAGTGAAATATTTGAAATTTGAAAAACAAATATTGATAAGAGAAAAATATTCCTTGAATCTCAACACAAAAAATAAGCTCCAAGATAAATATGTAACGGTATATGATTTAAATCCTTTTCCATGTGATTCTAAATAATTTTTTTTGAAAAGTAATTAAAGGTAAGCATCAATTCTCTTAAAAACCAACATGAAAAAAGAAAGATATTCATGTATGGATTACGTTTCAAATATGAAAGTAATGGATATTCAATTAAAATAGAATTATTTGAGATTAATATACATTGAGAAGACGATGAAAACCTCTAAATAGGACATGAATATCCCTCTAAAATTAATCTCAATATGTGATGCAACAAATAGAGACCCATATATGGTATCTATAAGTAATGTGTTGTCTGTTTAAAAAACTTATAATCGTAGTTCCACAAAATAATAAAACATAAAATCATTTGTAGTGTCTAAAATATGGGTTCATCATGAGTAGATGTTTTGAATCCAACAAGACTAAATATATTAGAAGATATCTTGTTGTACCAATATTTCAGTTAATGTGATGCCAAATGAGGTATGATTATTTTGTCAAATATTTAATTTATTATAAATTTGGTTATATAAAAATGAATTTTACATGGGATTTATCAAGGTTTTTGATGTGTTGATTGGATCTATCCGAAGACTTGAATTCTTGGGGTTTATGTTTTGAAAAATCATGAAAATAAAATTACCATTATCTATCTTACTAGAAACTACTAATGGTTACCTCATCTGAAAATGGGCATATACCTGCTTTCCAATGGCAGGTGGTCACCAAGGTTTTTAGGCCCATTGAATATTGTGGATTTACATTGGTCAAGATGAGGGGAGGTCAGGTTTATCACACCCTTTTAGGGGGAATTTTTTCCTACTATGGGACTCTCTTGTATATTTAAGAAATGTTCTTGAAATAACTCAAAAACCTTGATAGGGGGATGGTTACACATGGATAAATATTGGATTACAAATATTCATGGATATGAACAATTTATTTTACATTATAGTTTATATATTTATGTTTTATTTGTTTAGGATTCTTTGGGTTGTGGCCATATTTGATCACTGTAGAGTTTATTACCATCAAGGGTGGTTATTGGTTTCTTAGAAATGGGATCAATCCTCTACGAGGCATCCTATGTGTCATTTTAAGTCCGAATCAAAACCCACACAGTTAGTGTGGCATAGTTTGATGTCATGTGACTAGAACCATCCATGTTGTTTAATGTCATGTGGTAAGGATGTGAATGTTGGGATAATACCTTGATGTGGTGTCCTATGTGTCCAATTTATAAGTGAACATAGAGTCAATTTAGTTATTGTAACAGGAATCTATTTCATTGGAGATATAACAATAGAGGCCCTAGACTAGACTTACAAATATACGTTCACCCTATATCTCTTCATTAGGGATATACCCCTTTGATCGGAGGTGATTTTTAATCATACTTACATCCAAATGGAGAGACCACACTAGGAAAAGTTTCAACATGATTTTGATATAATTATCATTGGTCTTTTAGACCACATGATCAATTCTTGGTGTGAGAAAAAAGAGATAGTGGTATATTAGACACATTTCATGATATCGTATTCATACAAGACTTACACAATAGTGTTTCTTTTGGAAGAGTATGATTAACCATCTTATGAATGATATGGTATAGATATTTGGCCATATAAAGGGGTTTTACGTATCCTAGATATGGAGGGAATTATAATAATTGTAGTTCAGTTAGCCCCCTCAAACCACTTATGGTTTTTTGGTACTTGAGGGCACGATCAGAGCTTATACTTAAAATGATGCCCACAAGTGACCCCACTTATCATCTTCTGATGGATAATAAAGAATGTTAAACCTATGGGCGGATTAGTCTCCTATGATGGGAATACTCGAGACATAAAATGACATAAACTAAAGTGGATCCCCGTTGAAGATTGAGCCTTAGGAAGGAATCCAATCAATCTCAGTTGTGTTAGTAAACAGATTCATCAGAGTTTAATTAGACCCCCAACCCACTAATGGGTTTGAGTTTATTGAGGGAATAGACATGGATTATACTTAGAATGATGCACATTTTTGACCCCATGTCTCTTATGGGGATGGATGAGGAAGTACATCATACCTATGAGAGTTTTTAATATCCAAAGCCAGGAATACTTGGGACATGAAATGAATTATTAATTTGGATTCCCTTTAGAGATCGGGCCTTTGGAAGGAGTTATACATATCTTAGTTATGGAAGGAAACAGATTTCTCTAAGTTCAGTTACCACTTAACTTGTTGATGGGTTAAGGTGAGTAATCAAAATCAGATACATTATTATTACTGCCATGATTCTAGGAATTTTGGGGACCAACTCCAGGATGGATGACCTGTTGATCATTTCTTAAATAATAATGATTCCCTACTATTAGGATCCTATTATATTTTGTCTATAATCAAGGATTACACATGAGTCTGGCCAATTGGTTGGGGGTTAAACTTGGATGTTTCTCATGAATATATTCATCCTTTATCTTATGATAGATTAAATAGAGGTGATGATGAAAAACTATTCCTTCTAAGAGAATTATATTTTTAGGGTCACATGAGTGTGTATCCTTATATGATCAATGAAAATTACCTCATAAAAGGTTTGTCTGAATGAAGGTTCCTACATGAGGTCTACATGGCATGAGTCCAAATAGGACTTACGGAAAATGTTGATCTTTCCAACAAGATATTTTTAACATGTATCATGTTTCTGATGGACATATCATGATTGTATTCCAGATATGTTAGCGGTTCCAATATAGAATGGAATATACATGTAAAGGTGTCTTCTTCATCCATTATAATGCCTCAGATGTCTTCATGTGGGTGATGCAGACATGTCTAAGAGGCATCATATAACCAAAGAAGATGTGTGAGGGGTCTTGCGCATGACCAACTAGCTTGTATCATATGTATCTTCCTGAGTGAAGTGAACATGACACAGGGTTTTCACCAAATATATTGACTTTTCTAGGAACTTTTACATGATTTAAGTAGACATTAGCTTGTGTTGTTGCATGATATTCCTAACTTGTATTCGGATTGTCGTGTGTCAGTGAGGAAATGTATGTTTAAAATCTCATGATCATGTCGGAATTTAAATGAATGATCCACATGGTCAGTGTGCGCTATAAAGGATTTATTCACATAAACAAGGCATAATTTTTTAGGCTCTTTGAATGATTGATATGACTTTGTATTAGTCATGTCATGTGATAATGTAGACACTTCAATGGGTTGTTTCCTCACTAACATGGATTGTCCGTAGGTCTTCTCATGATGATGTTTACATGTCAATTAAATACTTTGAGATCAATCTAACTCATCTAAGGCTTATCTAACAATCAAAGTGACATGTCCAAAGCTTCATGAATATGTCGTGAGTCCCATGAGGACTCTTGTGATAATGTGTCCTTGAACCATACACATGAAAGGGTCTCAATGATATGTTTATGTTCTCATGTTTGTTTGTGTTCCACAATTACTCATCCAGAAGGATCATTCCCTGAGTCTATATAGACAAATATTTTCCTAGGAATATTGATGCATGACCATAGAAGTGTCTTCCTGTGAGTTGTTTAATGGGTCGAGGCAGTGTAAATGATGGGGGATATTTTCATGAAAGAGTCATATGAAGCACAGTCATTCATGAAATTTATATTACCTTAATGAGGTCTTTCAATGCGATATGTGCTCATATGTGGTGGAGTTTTACCAAATCCTATGCATGCATGGGTATCGATATACAATCCAAGGTGAAGAGGATGGGTGGACATCTGAAACCCTACATCGTGTTGTTGAGAAGGGTTTCCACTGTGAGACTCAAGGTGTGGCTTATTAACTCCTTATTGAAAGGAGTTTCTTGACCAATCTTTTCCTATTGATTGTATGGTTACTTAATTACCATTTGAGTGTGTGATCGCTAAAGTATCTTTTCAGGGATTTTCTGAATGTGCACATGGGATTTCCACTAGTCCCACATATACACATAGGGGATCTCGGTTGAGGAGTATTTTACAATCTTCAGGCATGGACTTTACATCCTCAATACCATATCCACATGATTAGAGACTCAGGGGTCATTTCACACTAAAGCCACTACTTACAAGGTCATGTTCGAGCATCATGAGACTAAGGTTTTATGGGATCATAGAGAGAATGTTAACTTATGTTTGGGGTGCATGGAGAAGTATAAAGACAATGCATTACTGAGGGACTACATGTCCATTATTTTATATACATGGAAACCATCATGGGAATATATTAATCGATGGAGTGTGATCAAGGAAATCCCATGTGATAGGGATTCCCGAACCTCATTAACCCATCTATAATCAGATGACCTCCATGGGGTCTTGCGATGAACACTTTGACTCCAGTGGGGCAGTCAAGTCGAGGATTGTTATGGAATACCACGAGATAGATGGAGGATTGGAATCACTATATCGATGGTGGGATTACGATCATGGATGAAAATACTCCATGGAAAAGTTGAGAACCTCATTGGTATCACGTGATCATGTAAAAACCATTCATGAACCAGGAGTCTCATAATTTTTTTTTCACTGTGAAACCACCTTATTCTCAAAAGATAATGAAACATGCTTTTGTGATTACCTGAAGAGTTCTTTTGGAATGGTGACTAGTGTACTCTATTCTTCTATCCGTCGTTTCTAGAGTCATTCCTTTCCCCCTTTTTCCACCATTTCTTATCAAGGGAGGGTGGTATTTATAGGCCACATGATTTTGAGTTTAATGAAGTTTGTATGGTATGTATGTCTCATGCATCAGAAGAGGTAGTGAAGGATTCATTGCATTCTCATTTCATTTGATCATGTGATTCATATTTTTTATTCTAAATATCTGCACGATCTAAAAAAATTTGATTTAAATTCGGGGAAAATCATATTAGTGAAGAAAGTTTTTTAGTCCTTGAACTTGTTTTGATGTCTTCAATGCATTTCCTCACATCAATTTTATGATTAAAGGATAATCATGTGATGAATTTGAGTGGTGTTGAGAGATCTCATGGAAATACACTAGAGTCCATGCTTGGATCTCATAGAGGATCATTCTATTCATCTCAAACTCACCCATATATTAGATAAGTATTGTAGATGGATGTGATGTTGATCAGTGTGTGATCAAGTGATCAGTTTCTTTGAGTTTTCGTGTCAAACCTGTGGTGCACGAGGGTGACCATCGAGTGGGTGGTTGAAGAAGGAGGTATCACACTGAGTGATATCAATTTAAATTTGAGAATTGTGGGATCAAATTGAGTTTGATTTCATGATGCACAAGAATAGAGAAGATGTCATGGATTAGTTTAAGACATGATCAGATAATGAGAATTATTTGGAGGGATGATCAGATGATCCAAATTTGATCATTATAAAAATATACCGTCCAATATAGAATTATTGATGAAACTGTACTCTCATATATAATCCAAGATATAGCTTCTACATCATTGATCCAAAAAAGTTGTTAACACCCATACCACATACACCACCTCCACCCTGGATTCAGCCCACCGATATTCTGGCTCAAACTACATGTGCATACGGGATCGCGCACCATGAGACCAACACATGGGACCAACTTTATCATGATGGTGTTACAATTACTTATCCATCAACTATTTGTTCTTGGATAATTCTAAATGTGCTTGGTCAAAACCTGGTCCCACAAGGGCCTTTGGTAGAGTTAGAGTGGCTAGCAAGTTGAGGCCTCAATTTATGGGTAAGGAAATACTCACCGATAATAATAAAAATCTAATTTGAGATCAACAAGGGCCATAGTGTTTCCCATTTAATCCATAACCCAAACCATTATGCATTCCATTCTAATGTTTGTTATGAAAATTATATCAATTTTTTTCAAAGTCATTACATTTCACAATAATTCAATAGTAAATTGGAAGATTCACAATTATTGGTGCTAACAAAATCCCCCCCCCCTTAGAGTTAGATTTGTTGATAATGAAAAGAATATGATTTTAAAATAAACATAGATCACTCTTATATATAACTAAATATATGTTGGGGTATGATAAATGATCCTCATGGGAGTATTTGACCAGAGTATGTCCTTATGGAACTCTCTTGTTTTATGAGGATGATACTTATGGTCACAAATGATCAACTGAACCAAATATAATAAGTATCATTGACTTGGAGATAGAATATCCTAAAATTGGAAAGTATATGAATTATAGAATGGAACATGGATTGGGTGAGAAGGAACTTGTGTTTTGATCCAAAGTAATGTAATTTTATTTCAATAAATATCACACGATTATGGGTATCAAGAATTATATAGTTATGAAATATACCACTATGCAGATCAAACTCATGCATAGATTTGTAGATAAATAACTCTATGAAGAATATCAATATGTAGAACTAGCTCATCTGTTTGAGGGGGGATGTCACCTTTTTTATGATGAATTATCTATATATAGTTCTATGTATCAGGTAATATATTGCATAGATCATCCATGACACCCATCCTTTGTGCATAAAACCAATTAGATCCAATTTCCGGGATTTGAGTTCATGACTTGAAATATGTTATTGTTTGATAAATGTTCATTAATTCCCACTAACATGAAATCATTCATTAATTCACACACTCTATTATTTGCTAGAGTGTATGATTTCTAAGGATAATTAGGACATGGTATTCGTTCCAAATTACCTAAATTTTATCTATTTCAAGGGACATAGTGAGTATGCCATGATTTTTTCTAAGAACATAATGTGTTCCTCACATGATTTGTATGTTTTTAAATTTTTACCAACATTTTCCTAATATTAACATGTAGGAAGACTTAGTGGGAAGGGAATTGGATTTTTCTCAGACCACCTTCTTACCTATTTTCTAACTACCATGATTTTGTGCCTTTTCCATTTTATAAAAACACAATATCTCCTGGATGACACAATGTGTGTGTATAGTGAGTAGATAATAAATTGTTTCCTAGGACTCCATTATCTGGATTTCATCTTAAAGAGTATCATGTATCTTATTGTTTTAAGGTAAAACAAGTTATACCATCAGTGTTCTATAATTTAGGGCCTTTGATTTGGACTTTTGGGGTGATTTAATTTAGGGTCTTTGAGATTAGACCTTTGGTGTGCTATAATTTATGTTCATTGATATTGGACCACTAGTGTATATGTGATAGGACATAAATTCTATGTATTTATGATAACATTATGAGATGTTAGGTTACACCATGGTGTTGTCAGAGGCTAATAAGGATTTGAAATCCCTTTATAATAGTTTAGAATGTCATAAAATTTTGGGTCTCATTCCCTTCGGCATTGATATCATAGAAGAAACTATATATATCTTCTATTTTACAAGGGTCATATAAGATTTATAGAAGTAAAAATGGTTGAAGGAGAAATACTATGTATGGTAGGTTTACTTTGATAGTTGAAATTTTGGTGATGTGAACCATTACCCAAGAGTATGAGCCTATGAATATAGGATGGGAAGACATGTAGAGAATTTCCCAGAACACTTAGATATGTTTGGTTTTATATCTATGTCTCTAGGTCTCATAATTATTAGAATCCCCTTTCTAGTAAAGAGTATAGTCCTTTAATTGGTAGATTGAATCCCTTATGCATGGAGAACATCTCCAAGAAACATTGATCTCCACTTCATTCCATGTGTCATAACTGATTCAAAAATAATCAAACTTCTACATAATGAAGTTGGGTATGGAAATAAGGCTATCGAGGAAGGGTTCTGAAACCCTAGGAAAATCAAACTCTTCTTTTGTTAATTCTTATCCCTACACCCGATTATTTTGAATCATGAGGTGTGGTCCATTAATGTTTTAGGAATGAAGTGTTTCATTTCGTCCTTGAGATATGATACAAAACACAGTGATTCAACACTGAGGATTTCACATCTGATAGAATAGTATAGTACAAAGATTATAAATCATAGAACAATGTGGGCTGGTCATGAATAAGGTATGGTAATGTCACACCAGGGATATACTAAACCACTATTGGGTTCTATGTTCCGTCATAATCACTTCCAGCTCACATGAATCAGAAAGTGCTATATATTAGATCAGGATGTCTCAAGATAGTTTTTCTAAGCCCTTCTACATCAATATCATGATAATTTATGGATATCATTTCTTTTTTAGGGTCTATTAATGTTTTTCGATAACCCAAGATGCTTTTAGTCAAAAAAATATATTTAAAGAAAATGTAAGATCCAAGAATGGTTTATGTTCTCTGAAATTCATGGTAGCACCTATAGAACATATTCTCTTAGGTAGGAGATGTGAAGAATACTTTCACTAAATTTTCCATGGACTAGGGGATCCAACGATAATTTCATTTATTTTGGTAAGGCTACAAAGTAGACCATATTTTCTTTATGAATTATTTATTTGAACAATAATATTTTCCTAAACTCTTGTGAAGAAGAGTATAGTGAGTGAATAACTGACATGTTATTAGTTCTCAATTTTTCGGTTTTTAATCAAACATGTTTTGCATCTCTTTCACTAGCAGTTCAAGATCTTGTTATTTGGTCCATTTTAGGCCATAGTTTAAGGTGGTAAATCTTTGTCCATAGTGTAGAATTTTTAAGGTTGTGAATCACATGGAACTAATATGGGAGATGTTACACATGATCATTATTAGGGTTCCTAGTGTCAATATAACCCCAAAATACTTCTGAGAAGGAGATGGAAATGTTGTACATCATTGATTGAGGTTCTCAGGTCATGGGTAATGATATGGGGGTAGACATGCTAGGTATGTCCCTAAACCCTTTGATATGTTCAGTTCCGCATCAGTGTCACTAAGGCTTATAAAAAATAGAAATCCATTTATATTAGAAAAAGACTCTGCTAACTGGTGGGTCTCAGGCCCTTCTGTGTTAATAAAATGGATGAACTGATATATCTATTTTAATTTCCAAGTACCATGAAAGGTGTTTTGTGACCTGAGGTGCTCGATACATGAATTTTTGTATATGGATTGAGGTTATATTAAAATATGGTAGAATCACACCATGCATGGGTTAACTGAGGAAAGTTTCTTATGGTCCATTGCTATGGAATTAAAAATGGGTGAGGGTGTTTAAAATTAATCATCATGTAGTGGTGGAGTTTCCTTTTTTAGTTTAATTATTTCTGTTAAAGAACTTTTTAATGAAATTTATCATCTTATGGTAAGGACATATTTTTCATGATGTTTTATTGTAATGTGACCATGTAATTTTACTTGTAGTTTAACATCATGTGGAAATGAATTGATTTTGTTCAGTTTATCATAATTTAGTATGGATACAGTAACCGATGTGAACAGATGGAAATGTTTTTATTGGGAAAAAGGGTGAATGCCTGAGCATCACTACAAATCTCTTGAAAATAAGAATCAAACCACATGTAGTTCTAAATGTTCGTTCATTTTAACATCATTCTCTGAGGATGTGGATCCCTAAATATGAAATGGTGGTATTTTGGTTGGCCACATTAATAGAGTTATGGAATTCACTACGTATCCCATGGTGATGGACGTAAATCCACAAGTAGATATTAATGAAGTTCCCATCGTAAGATTGACCCATACACTAAGAGGGGGAAAATTTATATTGATTTGATGTGATTGGGCCTGGTTTTGGAAATGAGGGTATATCAACATATCATATGTGGAAAGGAATCAAAAAATACATTTTTAATTAGATTTAAATACTCTACATATCTCTAGACCATAAATAGAGGTGAACATTATTTCTATTAATTATTATAGCTGGGCCCAAGAATGAAGACCCAGGAATCACTAGGTATCTAGTGATGGTTGGGATCAAGGCACAAATAATTCCCAAGGAACCATGCAGTTTGAAATCATGCAGAAAGAGAGAAGATAGAAATACATGTAAAATTGGTGATATTGTGACTAGTCCCAAGAATGGAAGTATAGGGATCACTCTGTATCTAAAAAATTGATAATCAATCCACATGTAGTTCAGGATGAAATGTGTTGTTTAACATCATGTTTCAAGGATGTGGGCAACCTGATGTGAAAAGGGATATAGTGGCTAGAGGTGCGATTGAAGACCAACACCAACTATGGTGGTCTTCTCAGGCTAGTTCTATAGGAGTACGCAATTTCATGTCAGGGAATGGACATTAACTATTTACATTAATGATATTATGAAAGGAATCATGGTATGAATTTAATGGTATTTAATTTAGGACTAAGATTAGCCTACTAAAATATTTTGTTCCTTGTTTGTGTTGGGAATCCCTTACCGAGACTCCTAAGACCATGTGATCTATTCTTGGTGTGATAAATAACGAAAAACAAGGGTTACACTCACTAGACATAGGCATTTAGGAGAAGAATAGGGGAATTTTGTATCATGTGGTGGCTAGACCAAGATATAGGATCAAGGTGTCTGTATGTATCTCATTGTAAATGAGAATATCAATACATAGTTCAAGGAAACCCATAAAGTTTAACATCATGAAGTAAGAATGTGGGTGAATCGATGTGAATGATGATAGATATTATGGATATATACTATTTTATGTCATGAGGTAAGGATGAAGATCACACGATGCGAAGGAAAAAATATGTTGTTGATCTATGTAGTTTCACTTCTTGAAGTAAAGATATTTTCATTGTAGTATAAATTCACACAGTAAGAACATTTTCCTTTCAGTTTAATGTCATGCGGTAAGTACATTGGGTCGCTCGATGTGAAAGGAATGTAATCCTATGGACGAAACTAAGAATAGTGGTCCATGCATCACTACGTATCCTATGATTGCCGGAATCAAGACACACATAGTTCATTAGGAATTGTACTGTTTGACATCATGTAACTAGGTTAACCCTAGTACAGTTTAAGGTCATGTGTCCAAGAAGAATTTTCATAGTTTAATGTCATGTAATTTGGAAGAATGAAGTGCCTTACTTTGATGTGGATACCCATATGATGATATTTGTTAAAAGTATTTCTTGAGAAATATCACATTAGTGAGTGGTGTGACACGCTCCCCATCCATGGTGGCCAATGAGTAGGTTCCATTATGATAAAAAATATATATAACAAAAGGCCAATACTACATGGGTTCTTTTATTTGGATTCTTTACCAATATTATTCAGTTTTTCTAGCCAACACCAATTCCCCTTAGTGGAATGAATGAAGGGGAACCTTTTTAATAACATTTTTAGCTATCTGATTGTGATGGATCTCCATGTTGTGATGTTTCCACAATATGTTCTCATCTATCAATTCCAATTCATCTATCCACTTTTGAGATTGTTCATCATCTGATAGCTATCCAAAAAATTGATGTTCGGAGTGAAGGTATCTGGAACTCTATGTCTAAAACGTTCTCATTACCATACACCAATGAGTTTATTGTTTCTTGTGTGGAAGTACACGTGGGGGTACGATAGGCCCCTAAAGCAATGAGGATATTATTCATCCAGTAAATGTTATCCTTGTTCACCATATTTTGGAGTATATTTGATAGAATCTTATTGAAGGCCTATATCGTTCAATTTTCTATGACATGATAGCGAGATAAGCAATTGGACTCGATATTATACTCTTGGTACAGTCTCTTAAATTCTGTCGAATTGAAGTTGGTGTCGTTATCCATCATTATTGTGTGAGTGACCTCGATTATTGTGATGATACTGGACTTTACTAAAATCTCACCGAAGGGTAAAATTGGATTTAAACAATTGTAGGTGTATTGAAATAATATTACATATTGAAGAAACATGGATGTGGATGATAAAATACACCCCAGTAAATACCAAAGTATAAACAATCTCGGATAAAAATGAGATTGTGATATTTTCCCTTACCTTATGTCTGATATGCTTTGTATGTATCCGAACCTCCTCTTTTTGAAGCGCCTTTTCTTAACCTCCACTTAAATTACAAAGGATGGTCTTTGAAGAAGACCAGGACCTCTAGGATGTTTCTATGGAAGTGTAGAAAATAATTTGGCAGGGTTTGGCCGAGCATGAAGGCTCAAAGTGGTGTGAGGAAGAGAGGGAGGAGGTGCCCTTTTATAAGGGAGGAGAGGGGCACCTTTGGAATAAATAAAAATATTATTTTATTATAAAGAAAAATTTGGTTTTAAATAGCTCCAAATTGATTTATTTCGAATCTAAGGTGGGGATGGGTTGAAATCCTCTCATCCAATAGAATTTAGACAGGTTTAGGTATCAATTTTAACCTTATCATTTAGATTTAACTTTAAGTTAGATAATTTAACTTTTACCGTGTCTTCTTGTTTTCTCAGACTATAGGGTTAATAAACATACTATATCAAGCCAAACGAACCCCAAGTTGTTTATTATTAATATATATAACCTTATCTAAGTCATTTGGCCAAACCTTAGATTTTTAGGAATAAAATAACAATTACTATTATAATATTTGTTTTAAATACAATTTTATGAGAATTTTGACACTATTTAGTAATTGATATTTTTGAAAATCATAACAGAATTATTAGTTAGAAAAAAGATAATTAAATCAATAATAACATGTCATGTTAACCTAACAAATTAGTGGAATTCATAAAAAGTCTCAAATTACATTTATTTGGGTGTTTATAACATCAATAATGTCAATATTTCATTAATAAGATAATTACTGCATCATGTTTGTGTCATAAATAAAGTAAATTATTTAATGTATAAAAATTAAAAATAAAATACCATTATGTAGTAAATCTTTTTATATTTATAATGAATATTTATAGAAGAATTTATCTTATGTATAACCCCATATTAAAAATGATTTACTTATTAAACATTCATTTTAACTATTTTAACCATTCTTTAAATAAATTAATAATAAATGTCCTAATCTAATCCAAGTGGTCCTAACTGGTCATATTTTATTCCTAAGGTTGTTTTTGGTCGAATTAAACTTGTCCAATAGAATTTGGACATTTGTTAGGGTAATAATAATATCATTTTTACCCTTAATTACCATATTTACTTTTAACCGTGGTAAAAAAAGTAAAAAGTTACTAGTCACCAAAAATTATTTTCATCTCATTGAACAACATTTTAGTCCTTGATATTAACAGTGTCTCTCGGATTTTTGAAATTCCACTCACAGAAGCGGTAAAATTATGTTTTATGAAAAATTCAGTTTTTTTAACTACCACTTAGTGGTTTCACTATTCATCAAAAATTGAAAGTTTTCAGAAAAATACCAAAATTTCACCCTAGGCTAATTTCGATATTCCAAATCCAAAAATGAAGTCCATTTTGAAAAATAAAATTTATAAAATTTAAAAAATTGATTATTACTATTCATAACGGCTAGTTTTAATAATATTTTAATAGCATATCGTTGTTTTAGTAAAACTCGGTATTGCGTACTACACACGCTATCGAGGAAGGTCGCGATTGCGTGTAATGCAAGGCAAGTCAAGGATGCGTGTTGAGCAATCTCCTTTTGGTGTAGCGTACAACACAAGACATTAATGAAATTAAAAAGAATATTTTTCATAAAATCTCGGGGTGTTACAATGAACCTAGTATATTAGTATTTCATCATTTTTCTAGGTAAACCCACTATATAAGCATTTTAGCATATTTAAAATAAGAAAGAGCCCAATATATCATCATTTCATCATGTTTCAGGGTCAAAACAAGGTATATATGCACATCATCACAATAAATAATGCATGTAAATTATAACATTACATGGTTAACAAATTAACATCTAATGTGGAAAAATATCATGTTAAAATCCTATCAAGTAATATAATAATTACTAGGATTTACAATGATAATATTACATGGTATGTTCATATCACATTCCTAACATGTAATCTAAAAATTAAAAGGATTAAACAAATATACCAACAGGGGAAGTTTATATATAACAATAAAGCATGTGAAGTAAACTATAATAAGGCTTATGAAATTTTCATCTCACATAAGAAACACTCAATTACCAAATTTCTTTTTAAACAACGCTAAAAAAGGAAACATAGGAATTACAATAGGCATCCTAGTTCAAATGGATAAACAATGGTCATCCGTTGGAAATGCTCCCGTTGGGTGGCCCTTAATCAAACAAAAAATCTCTAACATGATTCAATTAATTTAATCCATAATATAATCAAAATTATAAATAAAAAACGGTAAACAACCATTCAAGTATAAACCCTAAACATAAAATAATGGAACTAAAACATATATAAACAACTTGACATAGTGTGAAAGGCACAATACCAGTTACCTTGTCCTTGTGTGACTCTACTCAGTAAACGTCAACATCGAATTCAATCTAGAAAAAAGTAAATCTAAAATATGAGGTAAAAATCTTAAGGTCCAATAAATAATTGAGAGGAAAAATCATAATTAATGTCTCAAGGGGAATCGAGAGCATACCGATTGGGTTCCTATACATCTGATGGCGAAAGAATCGGGGTTCAAACTGACAAACGTGAGCCAAATCCCCTTATGGTTCTAATGCCTGATGAACCTATTTCCTTCTCTATCTAGAATGGAGGAAAACAAGGATACGTCTTATTTTATAAAAAAATTAGAAAATACACGGCATGTAATGGTAACTACACGCTGTGTATGTTATTTTTCTATTCATTTCACTACTGACTTCCCTTACACATCATGCGCCGACTTCCAACCTGATTACATGATGTGTACCTGAGAACACACGGCGTGTAACCACCAAGTCTATATATGTAAGGTGTAGAGCCAGTATTTATCCTAATTTATCACTTTACATAATAATAAACCAAAAAGGAATGGTCTGTACCTAATAAAGATGTACCAGGTTATTATAGTTTCAATATTTGATTATGAGCATGTGTGGATAGGATCAATTGTGTGTACATCACAGGTTCTATATCACTATTTTATTTATTTATAATGTTGTGGGTTTTTTCTATATTCAAGAAATCTATAGTTTATTTCCATTTATAGAGGCAACAGTTGTTTTACCATCAATGAGGAATCCTACACATCTCGTTAAGATAGGAATCATGAACTACGTAGTTTGTGTGGAATAGTTTACGTTTATATGACTAGAAACTTCCATGAAGTTTATAGTCATGTGGTATGGTTGTAAATGTCAGGCTTAGAAATGATGAAGCTTCTAATAAATCCTATTTAAAATTGGAATTAGGGTCATTTTTGTTCCAATAATAGTTTTCTGTGTTGTTCGAGTTATTAAAATAGAGGCTCCATATGAGACTTATGCATATAAGGCTACCTTGGATTACATATTTGAGGATATATCCCTTTGGGTGTAGGTGAGATATAATCATACCTACATCCCAATGATGGGACCAAACTAGGGGATTGTAAACATTATTTTGATAGAATCAATGTGGGCCTCTAAGATGACATGATCCTTGCTTTGTGTGAGGAAAAAGAGATAACGCTAGATTAGAAACATTTCATGAGAGTGTATACATATGACATATACACCATAATGTTTACATTTGTGGAATTTCATTACCCATCTTGAAGAGTATATGGTATAGAGATAAGACCTTAGGAAGGAATCCTACATATCCAGGTTATGGTGGTAATTAGAGTTCTCTTAGTTATGTTAGTCAACCAAAAAACTGATGGGTTTGAGGCACTTGATGGAATGATCAAGGATTATACATAAAATGGTGCATGTGTCTGACCGCACCTCTTATATGCTAATGGATAAGGAATAAATTGATACATATGGGAGAAATTAGTCTTATAAGTTGATAAAACATGGGACATGAAAGCAATTATAACGAAGTGGATTCCCATTAGAGATATGTCCTTAGGAAGGCATCCTATGTTTCTCTATTACTGAGGGTACCATAGTTCTCATAGTACAGTTTTTCCCCCAACCTTTTGATGAGATTGAGGTACTTGAGTAAATGAATGAGTCTTTTTCTTAAAATGATTCCCATATGTGACCCCACTTCTCTACTACTGATGGATGAGGAAGGACGTTAGACCTATGGGAAGATTTTTATTCGTATGTAGGGAATAATTGGGATATGAAAGGACTTATACTCACGTGGATTCTTATTGGAGATTTGTCCTTACAAAGGCGTCCTACATAAACTATTTTGGGGGAATTATAGTTCTTGTAGTTCAGTTAACCCTTAACCTACTGATGGGGTAATGTGAGTAATCACACTCACCTATATTATTTTTGTCTTCATGATTATAGGAATGTTAGGGGATTTCTCAAATATGTATTCCATATTGATCGGGTATTACACATTGAGGTTTCTCTATTATTAGGGACATATTATATTATGTTAGTTATCGAGGATTACACATTGAGGTTTCCAAATTGGTTGTCTCTAACACTCTAAGGATTCCTGTTTCTATAATCATCATTTATCTTTTGACCGATTAAATAGAGATTCTAATATTGTTCAGGTCACATGAGTACGTAGCATTACCTCATCAAGGAGTCATCCCTTATAAAATGGGAATATGAATGAAGGTTCTTCAATGGGCTTCAAATGTTCAGAGTCCAAATGGGCCTACTAGAAAAGGTTGACATGTCTTAGGTGATCTATTTGACTTGCCTCAAATTTTTTCTAAAAATACCTTTTTGACTACCCAATATGTTGTTGTACCAAACAGACAGGGCATACACATCCAAGGGTGTCTTCCTGATCCATTATCATGCCTCGTATATATTCTCATGGGTGAAGTATACTTGTCTAGGACGATTCATATAACTTTCACAGACGTGTCAGGGGTATTACGTATGATCAACTACCTTTTCTCATATGTATCTACATGAGTGAAGAAGACATGTCAAAGGGATATCACCTGACCAAATATATTTTCTAGGGTCTTTCACATGATTGAAGTAGACAAGACCATGAAATTTCACATGATCATCCTGACATTCCTTTGGGCTGTTGCATGTCCATGAAAACAGGTCTTTGGAAAATTGCTATATCAAGACGACATGTCAATGACTCCTCTGCATGTTCAAAGTGAATTATCTGGGATGTATTCACGTGATCAAGGTATACAATTATGAGGTGATTCAAATTATTTATATGACTTTATCATAGGCTTGTCGTGTGATAATGAATACACATCAACAAGTCGTTAGATGACCAAATTGGCTTGTCCATAGGCCATCGTATGACAATGGTGACGTGTCAATGGGCTGAAGCAAGATCAATATGATTTATTTGAGGCCTATCTCACGATCAAAGAGACATGTCCAAATATTCCTAATGATGTAGTCAATCTCATGAGGACTCTTGCAATCTCATTTCCTAAAACCATTCATGCAGCATGGTCTCACAGATATGTTTATTATCTCATGCTTGTTCGGGTTCTAGAAGTACTCATCCGAAGCAATCATTCCCTATACATATATGTAAAATATTCTCCTAAGAAGTAGGATGCATGATCATGGAAGGTTAATCCCATGAATTCTCTACTAGATCAAGGCCGTGTACATGCTGTGGGATATCCACATGTATGAATCATATGAAACACTCTCAATAGTTCAATTTGTATGAGCTTAATGGGGTCCTTAATGTGGTGTTGTTGTCATTCATGTGGGCTATATATCAATGTCTATGCATGCATGGGTAGCGGTAGACACTACATGAGAAGACAAGTTGAGAAAATCCTAAACATTTCACCATGATGCTAAGAAGGGGTTCTATAATGAGACTTGGGTTGTGGATTCTTAACTCCTTATTGAAAGGATGTGATTTCCAATATTTTTTAATTCACTTTATAGTCACATGATCACCGTACAATTGTCTCATCTCCGAAGGATCTTGTGATGGATTATGTTTATGTGCACTAAGGATTCCCATTAGTGCCGAATATACACATATGGGCACTCAGTGAAGGTGTATCGACCCACCATCAGACATATAGTTCACATCCCCAGTACTTCCACCACATGACCAGAGACTTGTGAGTCATATCTAATTTAAATCACCAATTCAGAGGCCATGTTAGAGAAATTAAGAGATTGAGGTTTCACAGCGTCATGAGTTACACGTCTACTGATTTCAAGGTCGTATGAATAAACTCATCTGACATCACATGGACGAGGGCTAGCATGTCCATTGTTTTATACCCCCGAATACCATCATGGAAATAGCCTAATTGAAGTAGTATGATTATATAATTCCCACCTAATAGGGCCTCCTGAACCTCAACAACCCATCTACAATAACATGTCCTCTATGGGGTATTGTGATGAACTCTCTAACATAAGTGGGGAGGTCATGTCCAAGATCACTAGGGAATACAACAAGAAAAAGGGGATCTTGTCATTTTGAGATCAATGGTGGGACTATGAGCATCACCACACGTAATACTTGGTGAAGTCACAAATATCTCAGGAATTATGCAATTATCTAAAAACTATGCATGAAACCTGAATCACATGAAATTAGGTTCTTCTTGCGACCACCTAATCTTCAATAGATCATGTAGTAGTCTCTCGTTTTTACATAAGGAGTTCCCTAAGGTTGGTCATTGAAACGCTCTATTCCACCTCCATTAATTTCTAGAGTTTGTCTTTCCCTCCTCTTACCTCTCTTTTGTTTTTATGAAGGTGAGCATGGTATTTATATGGCAGGGGAGGACGAATTCGATGTATCTTTGTGTGGGATGGATGTTGTGTGAACCAGCTGAGGTGGTGGAGGCTTCGTCCCATGATCATTTAATTTTTTTCATGTGATGCCTCTATTTCCTTCTAAAAGATTCATGATCTAAAATATTTGATTTAAATTGGATGAAATTCATAGTATGTGGAATGGTTTTAAGTATCTGAACTTCTTGCAATGACTACAGTTCATATATTCACTTGTGTGTCAGGATTGAATGTAGATCATGCGTCAAATTTGAGCTTTGTTTCGATATCTCACAAAAGGCCACTAACCTTCACTCTTGGATCTCATGGAATCTTGTTCTATTCATATTTGACTCACTCAAATATCAAAGAATTATTAAATATGGTTGTGATGTTTATCATTGAGTGGTCATGTCTGTGGTGTATTTGAGTTTCAATGTTGAACTAGTGGTACAAAAGGGTGAAACTCGAGTTAGAGGTTAATGATGGAGGTCTTGTGCATCATGATATTGATTTGAATATGAAAACTATGTGATACAATTGAGTTTGAGTTCTTGATTTTCATGATCTGAGTGGATGGTTGGAATCAGTGGAAGGCATGATCAAAAATTGTGGATCATTGGGATGCATGATCAGATGGTCTATATTAGATCATCTTTAAAATATCTTATCCCACATCAAATTAACGATGTTTCTACTCTATGGTATATAATATAATATGTAGCATTCACTTCCTAGAGATGACAATGGTTCTAGCACCCATACCAAATATAACACCTCCACCCAAGCTTTGACCCATCGAGCTTCTAGCTCAGATTATGGATGCCTACGAGATAGCGCACAACATGCCCTATACATAGGCCCAATTTACTCCCTTATCCATTAACTGGCTAGGACGTACTCAATAAAAAAATTATATGTTGAAATCAACATGGGCCAAAGTGTATCCCCATTAATCTAGAAAAAAACCTTTATGCATGTTAATCTCAACTCATTAAATGAAAATTATTTCAATGTTTGTGAGGTCTAAATAATTATCAAATCGTCGATGGAAAAGTGAATGATTCACAATTTTAGGTGTTAAAACATGGAAGAATTCATTGAAGAGTAAAAAATCTATATGGAGGTACTATAATTTTATGAATTATAAGATAATTTATTTTCCTAAAAAAGAACTATCAAATTTGAAAATTGATTCAATGTATAAGAGAATAATAAAATTTCAACGAAAAGTGTATCAAACAATAAAATAAGAGAACTCACACGAAAACTGTTGGAAGCTTAAAAAAGAGGTTGTTACAGCTGTGAAGGAGGTGCAAAAAAGAAATCCAAAAAAGATGGAATTCATTGGAAGAAAATATTTTCAAAATCTTTCATGAACTTTAACATGAAATAAATCACACCCCTTAACGTTATTAGAAAGAAGAATAAATCAAGTATGAGAAAAAGCATCTTCCAGGAATGGTTCCTTTAAAAAAATTAAGAAGTTCTTTCTTATTTTGTATAATTTTATGTGTAATGATCTAATGTGAAGTGAATTACAGGATATGTTTTTTTTCATCATAGAGTTCATCAATTACCATGATGATAAATAAGAAAATCCATTATGGGGAATTTTATATAAAATAAGGCATGCGAATCATATGTTCATCCCTCATTTTAATTTTTTTTGTTAATGTAGATTTATTGGTTAATGATAAAAATGAGAAAAAAGGTAATTATTCTTACACTCCAATGTTATAATTTTTTTTGAAGTGTGTAGAAGATCATTAATATATTTCCATAAAATACCCAATCTTTTGAATTGATAATATGTGATGTTGGTATCTCATGTAAATATGGGTTATGGATAACTTAGAGAATTTTGTTATTTAACTCTTGTTTTCTACACCAGGTAATCCCACACAGACTTAGAGTTGAGTAACTAAATTCTCTATTGAAGGTATCATGTTAAATAATATATTTTAGTAGAATGTATATGAATATTTTTTTCAGAAAAAAATTGACTTGAGAAGCCTCCAATTGTACTTTTCATTTTATTATCAATAAGGGGATTGAAAAATGATGTTTCCACATATTTAATTTTATGATATAAACTGATATTTATAAGAAATTATAAAGGGGATATTGTTGGAACCATGTGTTTTAAATTTTATTAATAAGTAAATATGTTACATAGTGGTTCTTGGAGAAATTTTATGGAATCGTGTTATGACATTGGATTTAATTCAAGTAAAATTCTCCAGGTTTTAAATGTGGTTATTTTTCTAAATGATCATAAATCTCAAAGAAAATTCTGAAAAATTAATTTTAAATTTTTCAAATATGTTTCGAAATGTTAAGAATACAATGAAAATATTTTTATAAATGAGGATTTTAATAATTCATTGTAAAAAGTAATTGCATAAATGATTTCATGAAATTCATTAAATATAAAACTTATTACACTTAGAAAATAACATTGAAAATATATTATTTTTACGTGAATAATATTTATGTTTTCTTGGAATATGTGATAGAATTTCTCTAAATCTATTATGAGCCTTTATAAAAAATGAAATCCTACTAACTAAGATACCCAAAGGAATTAATAAAAGCTACTCATTAGGTGGGATGTAAGTTCGACCTCTATCTAGCAGGGCATTGACTTGGTGTGAGTGCCTATATAGGGGAATAAATTAGAATGAAAATGAAGGAACATGGGAATAGAGAGGTGGATCAGCCATGCTGGTTAGCAGAACGTTGGGGGACTCAATATAGGTCCATTCCTATAAGGGTTCAGGAGCGGACCCTGTTACCTATATCATCGAGTTTAACAAGTTTATTTTTAAAAAATTGAAGTACCAAGATGTAATATGGATTTATGTGGGACAAAGAGAAATGATTTTTTATTCATCCATGTTGAATGATACACAAATAAAATTGGATTCACAATTAGTTTATTTTGGGCACTACGATCATTGTGGTTGATTTTACTCTTACTCTAAATGTTCAAGGGTTGTGTAGAACATGATTAATCCACCATTGACAAGACAAAGGTGACCATTACATCCTGATATTACCATATTTAACTATAAAACTGAGTTTCCATCCATGTTATATTGATAGTAAATAGATATCATTTTCTAGAAACATAAACGGAGTCTAGTCAAAAATCAAAAATCCTCTACATCTATCATGGATGACTTGTTGAATACCAAAATAAGGAATATAATAATAAATTCTTTACTATAATTCATAGGTAATATTGAAATGTTATATTCATGTAGTTTCAATTTCATGAATATTCATTGAATAAAGAAATGAATATTAGAACATTTATTCAAGAAGGCACTTATATTTACATCTAATGAGTGAAGAAAGATAGAACTTGATTATATCAGTTGATTTTAACAGGATTTGTGATGTTATAATTATCCATATAAATTCATGTAACTTATTATTTAATGTTAATAATATAAAATAGATTATCTTTAGAACATTATATTGAATTTGGTTTTTACTACATTTTTCTGTGAAGATTAATGGATACATGAATCAAGTGAGGGAAAATAGAACTTTATTTTATTGAGTGAATTTATATGATGATATATAATTATTAACGTGAATGAATGAGTATGTGAACTATAGATGTGAAAAAGTAAGGGAAAAATTATTCCCAATGGTATTTAATATGATGAATCCATTAAGAGAATATATATTTTATAACAATGAAAATAGTACCCACATATCATGGTTATTAAAAAATGAATGATGAAATAAGTATGATACCCAACACCTTGGTATTCATATTTTTAATTAATTAAATTAAAATATATACTCTTAACACATTTAAATGAGTATTTAAATTATGATTTATAATGATAAATTAGTGAGGAATAACAATCATGGAATAATTATACATTATCAGAGGCATATTTATTGTTTTGTTCTGTATAAATTTTTCATGCTGGTTATGAATAATTGCTGTGCTAAATTATTATGTTTTTTTGAGAACCTGATATAATGATGTATCAATGAAATAAAGTGAGTAAATGGAAATATTTATTTATTATTATAATATTTTGGATAATCTAGATAGTTAAAAATACAGAATGAGTATTAAGAGAAAATTTGATGAAATTATTGAGGAAGTTTACTAGGATGGATAAACTATATTTATTGTTGAAGAAGTAAATCAGAATAATAATTTTATCATATCTCTGTACTAGGAAGTCTCTTTTTCATTTTATTGTAGATGTAGTAAATAGTTGATTATGGAGAAGGAGGGGTAATAATGGATTTTATGATGTTATAGAGAGAGAACAGTGGATTATTTCTCCTTGTATTCACTTGTGGAGACAGTGAAGAATCCATGTTATGGGTATAAATGAAATGGAATGGAGTTGGATTTTATAATAATATTTGTACCAAAATAGTTTTTGTTATAAATCCTATTTAATAAAAAATATAATATGGTAAAATATGATAAAAAAGTGAATGGGAAATACAATAGAACTTTTCCTCATACAAAGAGAGTAAAATAACAAATGCAAAGAGATACCAACTATCAGAATCAAATTATTTACAAGAATAATAATAATCACTCTAATCAGAGTTACACTATGAAGAGATGAACTGATTATTCTATGGAATCCTCTTCTTAGAGGCTGATTTGGTGTTCATAGTGGGGTTGAGATGGGAATAATCATTCACGAGATGTGACATTTTGGATGGATATCTTGATAAAATTTCATCATCTATTGACTTAAATTTAACTATTATATATTTATACAAGATGTAGATTTCCTAAGGATGCTCCTTGGGTTAATAATGGTTGGAATACTCACATAATTTCCTAGATATTCTAGAGGCTTGTATGGACTCTTGAATGGCTAGGTGATAGTTAGTTCCCAGAGAAACTAGTTCCTCCAGCTCGCTAGCAAAAAGAGGTGTCCTCACAACCAGATTTGAGGAGCCAATATATATAGGTATTATAAGAATACCAACATGGTTTTCCAATTAAGAGATCTCCCCATCAGTATACAGATTAACATACCTACTTGCATGAGTCCCTGAGTGGTCTAGATTAAACATCCGTCTCTCAAGAGCATCCACTGTCTAATGATAAATACCCCATGTGAAAAGGGACAATAAATATTACCTTTATAAAAAATTTAGACCCATACTAACCATTTTTATTACCTTGTAAACTATTTATATGAGAGATCATACCCAATGGAAAGATTGACCCCCCCTTGAGAAATTTTAGTTACCGAGGATAACCTCATACCTTCATGAAGTTGAAAATTATCATAATTTGTATTATAATTTAATTCCAAATATCATTTTCCATGAATTTTGGATGCATTTTTATCTTGAAAGATTCAATATCTAGATGTCCCATTAAATAAAAAAACCCAAAATAAGATGTGTTCTACATTTTTCCATTTAATGACATATTTCATTAAATTTAGTATAAAAAGATGGAAATTTTTTATATCAATTCTCAAATTAATATCAACTATATCAGTAGAAAGAATTTTCTTATCTATAATAGTTCCACATTGATAATTCACTACTATAATCATGTAATAATTCTTAAATATCACCATATTAGTCTTCTAGTATATCCATAAGGGGAAACCCACAACATCTGCAATGCTTGGAATGATCTTTCGGTTCCAAAGCACCCAATTCAATCTCTTAATGTTTAAACACACCTATATATTAGTACATTAAATATTAAAATGATTGAAATCCATCATCCATCTATGGATATAAAGATATCTATGATTCAAGAAACAAATAAAAAAATTTAATATCTTTTTCTTACAATCATCCCAAGGAAACAAGAAATGAAAAGGTACACTCCTAAGTAAAATGAAACTTCAATATTCAAAAACAAATATTTTTGAAACACGATTAACATGATTCTCATGATACCATGGTTGTTCCCTATTTGGAAGGAACAATCTAGAAAAAAGGAATACTTACACATACATATTCATTATCAGATTACTTCAGTATTTGTTGTAACCATTTTTGGGGATCCTTTCTTCAATATACATCCCATAGATGATCCCCTAAATGAATCCATATATATATATTATTGACTCCATTCTAGATTATATCTGAACCGATTTCTCTTTCCATTTATCCTTTCCCTTCTTGAGTAGTTTCTAACATGAAAATCCATCCAAAAAATATACAATTTATGGCATGATATCCTTGGGAGAAACTACATCTAGTCAAAAACCTTAATACCCACCATTGGTTCACTTTTTTTTTCAACCCATCGAGCTACCATACTTAAAAAAATCCTTATAAATACTACGTTCTTCCCTCTCTTTCATTACAATAGCACTCAAGATAATATTAAGAGTTTATATTGAGTGGATCAAGACCCTTAAAGAATTTCAAGCATTTAAATTAAATGGAGTACTTGTAAAATGATGGTAAAATATATTTACCCCCTCTAAATGAAACATAACTAATCCATGGATTCTATAATTCCCTTTCCTACCAATCAACTTAATAATTCAATATTGATTCATAAAGAAATATTAAATTTATATTTACCATAATGAATATATAAATAATATTCTAAATAAAATGTTTATGAGTGTTCTTCTCATCATATACATTTTGATGAACATATATAAATACCTAGGTACCATCATCACAATATATACAACACCAATTTTTTATTCATCAATTCATCTACTTATTCTTATAATATTTTATATCATCCAAATTCCAATTTTCTCTTTTCTCTAGTCATTTCAAATTTTTTTTTCAAACAATGCATCATTATTTTCATACTATAGGTGATAAATTCATTTCCATATTAAAATATCCTTCAATATCAACTCAATGATTCCAGGAAAATATTTTATGATTTCATTATTAAAAAAAGAATATACAAAAATATTACCTCTTTTAAATATATGGAATGGTTAAGAGAACTATGAGATTGATTTTTGTTTATTGATTTGAATCAAAATTCAATAACTATTTAAAACACTATCCTCCAATATTAACATCTTATACCCTATTTAAATATATATATGTAATATGCATCATGATATGGTGTTTAATATACTATGGTGTTGGTGTGACCTTTATAGTTATAGTAGATCCTTGAAAATCCTTCTAGTAAAACACTATACTCTATAATAATTCCAATGACTAATATTCTCAGTTTTCTATAATATAGTAAACAAACTCACATAATATTTTTACAATGTTTTAATTAAAACTCTAAAAAATTAGTTTATTAAAATTATATCCATTTTGATGAGTTCTAAATTATTTTTTTATTTATTAAATATTTAAAATAAGCCTAAACTGTAAAACATAGAAAACATGGCATATTTATTATTTAATTTTGTGTAATTATGTGGTTTATAAATACCTTGTGAGGTGACCCAAGCATTTTATACCTGAATATAACATATTTTTAGGTGAATATTCCTTAAATATCATTACCATATTTTCCAATACGATAAAGGTTTAATTTCATTAGAAACATGGATACATAGAAAACTGGAAGATAAAAGACATACATCATATCCTAATATGTTCTTTACATCTAGAATTTTTCATATACATATCACACATAAAACATTTCTTCTTATCCTGGAAAAAATGAAAAAAATAATGGCCGACAACAGATGTTTAGTAAGTTTAAATAAGGGAGATATAAATTAAAAATCATATATACATTTATAACATTAGTAAAAGGGTATGAGAGAATGAGCATATAATTTGATAATCATACCCATCAATTCATATGTCAAAATCATGATTAATTTCATAAAGCGGGAATGTTCATAAGGAATGAATCATAATGAAAAAAATGAACATGAGAAATGATAAATTAACATTTGAATAAGATAATGTCAGAAAGGGTGGTTTAACATGTGTAATAATCAAAATCATATTAATATTATGTCAAAGATACCGACCAAAATATTCATCACATGTTTGGATAGGGCTAAAAACCCATATACCTACTTCTGGATTCAATTATCCTCCAGTGTACACTATTATGGGAATGTGATACCATCTAATGTACTACTTTTTCACATAAAACACAAATCAATTACAAATTAATTGAATGGATATAATGGACTCATCTATCACATAAACATAATATTTTCAAATATATTCCATAAGATCATAATAACAATTTTCATTTCATTTGTAGATTATCCATTGAAAAATATAAGGGGTTTCATTGATATTACATAGACATATTAAAAGAAATTATGAACAAGTATATGATAATAGGTCACATATTTTATGAAACATATTTAACATTAAATAATGTCATCATAGGTAAAAAATTCATGAAATATATCACTAAAATATTTTATTAGAAAAATACCCTTTTTTATTTATTTTTCGAAAATATTATAATTTATAGAATATTAAGAAAATTATTTTCCATTAAATCAACTATATAAACTTTAAAATAGTAGTCATGATTATGAGAAAATCCATTCATGTACTGTACGTTAGTACAGTGTTTTTTTTACACCTATAATAAAAGTTCATTTTTTGAAAAAGAAAATAATAATAGTTTTAAAACTATTTAGAGAAAGTACAAATTGGTTAAAAAGGACTTTTATAAAACATTATATATATTTAAATTCATTCTTGAAAAAATTTTATTTAAAAAAACTACATGGACGAAAAATATTCTCGACCAAAGAGGGAAATAATGTCGATTTTTATTATGAACATTCTTTTTGTATCCAATGTACATAGTGAGAGAAATATGAAATATATACATGTAATATATAAAATTAACCATTTGAGAATAAAATTCATGGTATTTATATACATCATCATAAATTTAATGATAAATAATCCTATAAAAAATGATATTTCTATTGAAAAATCATACCTCAAGTTTGACTTCCATTGTAAGCATTGTATCATCCATTATAAAAAATAGATATTTATTATAATTATATAACAAAAATATAAAAATTCTTATAATATAATATATAATCCAATTTTAATTCTTCAAAACTAGTTTATTAATAAATATTAATTAAATTTATTGTTTCTGGATTTTAACAGTTTCTTTCTTGATGAATGCTTCAGTTTGGGAGTTCTTGTCCAAGTACATTTTTCATGCTTTAAGCATCTATATAATTTAATTAATGTTATAAATATCACAAATATTTACATTATAATTATTTATAATCATATATAAAATTAATATATATAGAAATGAATGAAACCTTTCAAGGAGATGGTTGTCCATACGTATTAATAAACCTTGTTTTCAGTTTCTACTGAAAAGAAGTAAAGAAAGATAATTATTACCTTATCATTTGAAAATAATAACTGTATCCTAAATATAATATATTTTTATTAAATTCTTCATTATATCCATCATTGTGAGGCATTGATGGAATTTGAACCATATCACTATGTGGAGGTGGTAGTCCAAATATATACAAGAGAGATACATTCATTTAATATTTCATAGAAAAGAGGTGAAAAGGGTTGTTCTATGATCATCATCAATATAATGATGGTAATGGGTCATCATGTTATGATAGATTCAATTTTTTGGGGGATGATTGAAGAAATATTAATTTAAATATATTAGTTATGATTTAAAACTATTCATTAAGATAACTCATTTTACATACAAGTCATGCCTTGAAATATTAGTATTAATAAAAGACAAGGGGATATATGATGATTGGATGGAAGAGATGAATCTATACGGTAGGTCTTGGACTATCTATAAGAATCAATATTTGAGAATAACAGAGTGTAGGATGTTATAATTCCCGCACACCTTGGTATTTATCATACTACATCCAAAACTATAGGCTTCTCATGTTCTACAACATCAAATTTGATCACACAGAGATGGAGGGGAACTTTGGGACTGAAATTATAGCCAGTAATGGGGTCTCTAGTGAATGTATCATTATCTATTAATGTATTTGATTTATATCTCATTATTCAAATCTCATTGTAATTAGTGAATCATTTGGAAAATATCCACATTAGATCCCCTAAGTTTAAGGGACCTTTTGAAAAAGAAGTTATTTATGAGTGAGGGAGAGCACAAACATGGAATGAATTATAATAATTAAATTATATAATGAATAATTTTTTAAAAGTGTAAAAAAATGGAAAATAATTTCATGTTATGATAATATAAAGTATAAATATCATTAAATAATAATAATAATTATTTTTTATATGGAAATGTTACCATTTTCTCTTAGTTTACCCCATGGTAATCACATTTTAACATTAACCCTAGTAACCTATTTTTACTTTTTTTACGACTTATTATGCAAAAAATGAATGTTTCCCCATTACCAAACTTTCACGTGATAATTCATCATTTGAAAACTATTTTATCAAATTCAATTTCTATAATTGGTATATATTTTTAAAAACAAAATAGAAAAAATAAGGAAAAATTTATTTTTGAAAAATGAATTTTAAGAATAAAATTGAATATTCATTCCATTCCTATTAAATATAATCAAATTACTATTAAAATATTTTAATAATCATATAATATATAAATCCTATTAAAAACATTAATAAATTATCATTTTCTTATTTAATTATGATAAAATCAAATAGTAAAAAATTTCTTTTTATTAAAAATAAATATTTTTAATAGTTAATGATTTTATATTCATTCATAACCATAAGATAAATAATATATATATATATATTTATTCATACACTAACAATAAATCTAATTTTAATTACTTATTAATTATATTCAATATAATTGTTTTATAAAATAATACTTAAAACATTAGAAAATATATTAAATATCAAAATATATTTCCTCAAAAAACAGTTATTTCGATCATTAAATGATTATATTAAAATTTCAATTATATCTTATTTGGAATTTATTAATACATTTTAATTAAGGAAATAAAAATTTATTTATATCAATTAATTCGGCTATTCTATTTTATACCTTCCAATCCAGCCTCTTGGTTATAAATGTTTAAAATATCAAATGTTCAATTATACTCATTATTTCATGTAATGTATGATATCAAAATGTTCGAGATAATTTAAAATAAAAAATAGATAAAATCAAGAGGTGTAACATTCTAAATCTTTTATATGAATTACACCCTCAAATATTTACCTATTCGATGGTAAAAATATAACTATATCTCTTCTTAATTATATCATATACTATGCATGCTGATTCCCTGAACTCATGAATCCTCCATAGAACATTTACATTGGGATTAGTATTACTATAAGGAAATATATATCTATGATCCAATATTTCAATTTCTTATTCTTGGAATGAAAATTTCATGCTCTGGTGTTTGAACTTTTATTTTAGTACATGTTTAGTATTTGGTATTTACTTCCCCAATTATATATATGGAAACCATAATTTTCTAAAGACAAGTTTATTAGAGGCACCATGAATTAAGTAAATTTCCCTATAAAATCATGAATCTCATAAGGGATGTTTTATCCAGGGATCAAATTTACCTTCATTCAAAATCTCATTACCTAATTTCATGGATAAATAAAAACTGATACCTTCTTAATTACTTCTTAGTTGAGATATCGACGATGATTATCAATATATATTTTCTTCTTTCTAAGGGACACTTTGATGTGTCCCTACATGGATATGACTTTATTTTCCATTTCCTTTTCTAGTTTAAGTTCCAATATAATGGATTATCCAACTTCATCCCATAATTTTTGATTTAATCACTTCCTTCCATAGAGGGATTCATAATAATCCATCTTAATGCTTGATTGAAATATATTTTTATAAGATAATTTGAAAAGAGGAAGGTGTTACTCCTAACATAATTTGAAATATTGAGAATAAAATATTACATTTTCCTCAAACATTTCAATGGTTCTCTTAGACATACAATCTATTTGACGAGGATAAAAAATAGTGAAACAAAACATCATATGGTGTTCTATTTTATGACTACGGAAGAACATCATGGTACACTTTGGATCTTTATTCGATATAACAATATGCAATTATCCATTAAACCCTACCACTTCATGAATATATATCTAGTAAATCTAATCAAGATTTGAATATTCTCTAATAAAAATAAAATTTCCGTACTTACTAAGGTGGTTTACTAATAAAAAATTAGAATTATGAAATTTTTATTTTTTGGGGACTTCAATGATGAAATAGATGGTGATATTTATCTGTTACCATTGTAGTATGGGTAATGATTATAACATCCCCTTTTACATGTGCATCTTAGAACTAACATTTTATCATACCATGAATCAAGAGAAACAATTTACAATATCTCTATTTCTCATGTCACTATACATCTTTATATATCTAGGATGAATAGAAAATGATGAGTTATGATCGTATTCCACAATCTCATTCTTGAGGTATAGTATTTATGGGTCACATACTATGTTCATGAACCTCAACATTCTATCAAAATCACTGTTGAACATAGGAACATTTCTCACCATATTTTATAGCCATAAATACTTCTTATATTACTATTTAATGATCAAATAGATAAATGGTCAACCACTCGTTTGAGAAAGATGACATTTCCCCCTTCCATTACGATTTCAATTTTCTTATATTTAAAATGAAACAATGTTTAAACATTTGTTATCCTCATCATAGATAATCTTTCATGGTCCTTTCAACTTATTTAATCAACCACCTTGCATATATTCTCAATGTGCTAATATAATTTTTAGTTCTAATATTTAATCAACACTAACCATAATATATTACACATATACAACTCTTTCTATGGAATATATAATTTTATGTATTATGATTAATATATGTGTCATGAATTTTTCCGAAAATATAACTCTTCCATATAATTAATGAAATTATTACCATTCTTTACTCAAATTCATTAGTTAGGTAATTCTACTCATGGAAAATCAATTAGACTGAAGCATAAGCTATCACTATAACATTTTACATAAATTCACATCCAATCCCATTATTCTACACTTCACTATAAATAAAAAATCCATCTTTACTATAGGGAAAGGTGAGAACATGTGCCCTGACCAACCATATCATTATTTCCATGAAAGATTCTTCACATTCCTTAAACCAAGGTAACCTCACTATCTTATAAGTTAACATGGTGAGTGGATTAGATTGATATCATATGTTTTTTTCCTGAAATTATCAATAATATCTTGGATATCCATGATGACTATAGATCTTAGCCATAGTGGTTGGTTTTTCCCAATGATCCATAACATTAGCTTTTGATAGATTCACCAATATAGAATTTCTTGATATTATAGTACCAAAAAATGATGCTTTATATATCCAAAATTCAATATTTTTAAATTTTACATACATTTTGTCCTTGAACAAGAACTTATGTGTTGTTCTCATGTGATATTTTTTTGTTCATTTTTCATGAATATATAATAATTCCATGTATAAATACTTCAAAAAATGTTCAACAATATCTTTAAAGACACTCTAAATTAAATCAAAGATGATAAAAGGATAATTAGTAAGACCAAATCCATTATTATAAATTTATAGTTTCCATTAATCTCAATAAAGGATTTTATGGCTATTTCATCTTATTTGACCCTTAATTGATAATAAACCAATATAATATAATTTTTTTAAAAAATAATGACAACCTTATAATTGACAGAAGAAATCATCAATATTTGGGAATGTACACATTTTCTGGATTCTGATATTTTTAAGTTATGAAGAATCAATATTGAGTCCTTCTAATAAGATTATCCTATATTTGTTTCTTTAAATCAAATAATTCAATCGGGGTCATTCTATATGGATTCCTTGAAATAGTTTTTGTACTAGGTATCAATTCTACTGAAAACTGAACTTCACAATTTGGAAGAATATTTGGAAACTATTCCTGAAAGACATCAGTATAATGTCATTCAATATTCATATACTCAATGTCAAGTTTCCCCCAAACCATATGAGATAAATCCCTCATTTTAATATGAATAAAGACCCATATAATGGATGTAGATTCAATTATAATTTCATATTTAGACATTCACTGATAGATTATCATAGATTGGTTTGTCATATCAAATGTGACTTCCCTTTCTAAATATGAATAAAGGCCCATATAATGGATGTATATTCCATTATAATTTAATATTTATCCATTCAAAGATAGGTGATCATATATAGGATTTTCATGTCCAATGCGACTTCCCTTCCTTAATTATTTAATATTATTTATACAATGAAACATAACCAGTGTCCAAAATAACATCAAATTCAACTACAAAGTGAATAACGAGATTCATAAGAAGCATATTCCAATAAAATTCAATTATAGAAGAATCATATAATTTAGATTCTATAATTAATCCATTATGATACTTCATTACTAGTTTAAAATATCATCATTGATGTGGAAATGTAATATCTTTAGAAATTTATTTAGATTTAAAATAGTTCGTTGATCTAGAATTAAAAATGAATGTAGAATTTCTAGAGTGGATTAATGGTATAATATCTTCTACTTATTTATCTTTCCCACATCGAAAATAGTGATCACATGGGATGTAACATATTTTAGGGGATTCAAATATTTCTATCATTGATAATCATTATTAACCCATATACTTAAGAAATAGTAAAAACGTATTCTATAATATATTCTTTTGAAACAGAAGAATCTTGGTATATAATTCTTGAGAGATTTTCCTCCATTCAAATCATTAGCTAATATCATCCTATCATATTAGAATTCTATTTCACGATGACCATATGTTCTGTAAGTAATGATTTTACTTGTGTAGAGACATAGAATTTTCCATGTAAATTATTTTTTTAATTACATAGAAATGTTAAGAGTCCGGAAAAATTGACGGTGCGTGATTCCAAGACCTGCTATGCCTAGAATGAATTTTTGAAATTTTTTAGGTACATCCACTAAATGCACAAGCAATATTTTGTAACTTGTGAACCGGTTCTCAAAATTAAAATCTGAGGACACCGTTGAACTAATAGTGATGATATTATTTTATGGAGACCTTCACCTCAACTGCAGTAGGCTGAGGGTCGAAGTCGGGTTTTCAGATTTTTCATGGGAGATGTAAAATAAAATAAATAACTTATTATTTTTCTTTAATCAAACCTCCATTTTAAATCTTGGTGGTTCTGACCACCCAAACTCCCCTTTAATTTGAGGAAACTCTTGGGTTTTCCCCAATTTAATTAACCAACATGAATTGATTTAATTTACTTAACTAAGTTAATATTTGATCCTCACCTCTCGTGGGGGAGATCGTTGGAAAAGGAGAGGAATTTGTGAGCCTTGGAGAACTTGGAAGAAAATACTCCAATGAGGAACATCCTTCTATGAAAAACGTCCTCCAGATCAAGAATGAGGAACCGTCTTTCGAGCATCTTGCGGGTGTGATGGACGTCAGTGTCTTCATCGTCTTCATCTCCTTCCCCATGCGAGATCTAACAAGAAAACGAGGTAGGGGTGTGTTTATGAATGTTCTTCATGGATTTACGATGAATAATTCTTCTATAACTTCATGATATTAGTCTAACGCTGAGGGTGCGGGCTATACAAACACATACTAATCCCTATAAAACTTCCTTTTAACATGTTCTTCATAAGCGGATAGACGGGTTGAGTGGAACCCAACCACTTCACCGACGACTGATGCTTGCAGGGTTCAGGTGGTGTCTGGCACATCAAACAGCTGTGATGGCGGCGGTAGCGCAAAAATGCTGCCGAAGGAGGCCTCTGCCTATCGACCATAGTGTAGAAAGGTGGTGACCAACACGCTAACCGACCGCATGGAGGTAGGGTGGTGCGCATCTACGCTGCCGATAGAGGAGGAGGCTGCAACTGCTTAGCCGTGGAGGTGCACCTGGAGGGATTCTGGAACCTGACTGGCTAAGGGAGGACAGCGGCACCATCACGCCGCTGGGAGGAGAGCAGGCCAAAAGCCCGATCGACCGCGTCACGTTGAGCGGGACTGCTCTAGCGGGTCTTGCGCACTAGCAGGTGGCGCCACATGGCACCGCAGGGTAAGCCGAAGTCGAACAGTCCAACCAAACCGTTCAAAAAATCAGGGGGCATCTCCACCCCGGTTAATGGCTAGGGTGGTCCCTGCCACAGTTGACCACACCCAGACAAGTGGGATGCACCCATCAGGCCGCACCTAATGGGCCGCTTCCAACGGGCCGTCCCTTTTGTGGGCCGAGCCGGACCACGGGCCATCAGGTCGGGCCCGCTGTATACCAGCCCATCCGGATTGTCCCCAGACTGGTTTGGGTCAACCCAAACTGGGTAGGGTCGGGCCAGGTCGGTCCAACTGAGTTGGACCGGAGTTAGGCCCATCGAGACCCAGATTCTCCTTTTCGACCATATCTTGTGAACCGAGAGTTCGTTGGTTTAACCGTCTGTGGTGCCACAATCCTTTGATCAAGATGATCCTTTTTCTATACTCTACCTTAAGTTTGGATAAATATGGAGTATCGCCAGGTTGGATCGAACCTAAATCCAACCGGGCCCTCAGAACATAAAAACTAATTACTTATAGATCGGGCATCCTATTGACGGGCCATCTATCACATTGGGTCCCTTATGAGATGATGAAACATAGTGATACTTAATTGTGGGACATTGTGGAAGTTGAAGTATGGACTGTTGGCTTGAGGAGTTGAACCTCTCGGAATCAAGCATGCATAGTTTGGGAACCCTGTGGCTTACTGTACTCGAGGAGTCTTCAGATCCTATGTGGGTCATCTTCAGATCCTGTGTAGGTTAGCGCTCAGTGATCCATTGTGGGACAGTGCATACCGATCCTATGTGGGTCATCTCCCAATCCAGTGTGGGTCATTTTCAGATCCTGCGTGGGACATCTTTGATCCTGTGTTGGTTAACAGTAGAGCTTCTCGACGAAGTAAGATGATCCATCAATACAGCTAATAATCTATACTTCCATTTCTAAATTATACCTTGTTTGATCTAAGTATATACCTTTGTGGTATTCTTCTCGGTGGTGATACCTCTGTGGTATTCTTCTGTGTGGTGTTCCCTTTGTGGTACTTAACTTTGTGGTGTTATCTTCGTGGTATTCGTTTCTTCATGGAACAATTGAGCCTTTGGGTAAAGAGTTGGGCCTTGTGTTTCCTCATGAATTATATGGGTAAACATGATAAATTGTGTATATGTTTGGGAATATACCTCAGTATACGTAACTGTTTTTTCATTCTGTAAGAATACAGTTTTGCTTTGTGGTTTGTCCTTGGTGGATTCTAAGAGGTCTTAGAGGGTCTTGGGGTCCCTAATGAGTATTATTATACTCACCCCTACACGGGTTATGACCGCAACTTGCTATGTCTTCTGCAGATGACAAAAAACATTGATCAAGAACGAGTGTACTAGGGCTGGAGGCTACTCGAGGGTTGACCTTAGATGGGGCATACTGCAGAGATGACCATTCTAGAGTAGTACCTGCCCTTCAGGTAGGGTCCTTGGTGGGTGTTCATAGGATTTGTTTTTAATTTTACTTGTACTTTCTGTTTGGGCTTGTATTTTTTCCCCTTTACATACTGTACACTCCCTGTTTACTATATAGTTTACGTTGTGCTTGTATCATGTTGGGTGCATGGTTTGTGTGAGTTTACAAGTTCAAAGGAAATTCCATCCCAATTTTAGGGCTATGCATTTCCATTTATAGTCTCCAGCCCCCGGCAAATGGTAGGTGGGCTTGGGGTAGTCATGACACCGTCCCCAAAGGATGGGTCTTGAAAAATTGGTATCCGAGGATTCAGTTCTACCAGATAACTTGGACCCTTATATTTTGATTTATCAATAGTGTTTAGTCTGATGAGTGTGGTTCTTAGTTTTGGGAATACAGTGTTGGTGTGGCGGCCGACGTATCCATACACCAACACCCTGGCTTCTGATTTCCGACTCATTGCACAAAAACAATGATTGCGTGTGTGTTTTAGAAAAGATTTCTTTGTGATCTCTTTGAGTTAGATCACGAGGTATAAATTATTTACCATGGAACAACTATTTTTTTCCAGATTCCTCCATGAAGACAGCTATCCAGGGTTCTTAGGTAGGGTACACGATGACAAGCCACGAATCCACGAGGCTTCGGTGAAGGGCTCCCTTACTACAGTGGTACTATTGGGTGGTGCACCAGCAACACCACTACCCATTGACCAGCAGATTCCACCAACTCCAACATCATAGGTTGCACGCCACTTGATCATATTTCATGAGTTCCAGCACCAGAGGCCTCCGAGGTTCTAGGGTGAGACGGATCCACAAGCAGCTGAGGGCTGGCTGGAGGTTGTGGTTAGAGGTTTTCAACTCGTAGGGACACCAGCTGTTCTCATGGTGATCCTTGCCGCCAGTGTTCTTCAGGAAGTAGTGGGAAGATGGTGTGGCTTGATTGTCCAGGTTTACAATGTGGTGACCATCATCTAGGCGAAATTTGAGAGCCTCTTCAGGATAGAGTTCATCCCTATGACCTTATTATCTCTGTTTAGGTAGGAGATTCTCCAATTGCAGCAGGGTAGCATGACTGTGGCTCAATATTCAACGAGGCTCACCGACCTTTTGTGAAAATCTACTAACATGGTGAATGGCCCTTTCTTCAGGGACCAGATCTTCAATCATTGGATTAGATAGGATATTATCTCTTTAATTATTTCTCTCAGCATCGCGACACGGATAGGGGTTCTAGAGAGAGAAATCTTAGTAGAGATCTTCCTTGCTGAGCAGTCACCGGCATCGAGACCCACTACCAGAAGTTATGTAGCAGAGTCATCCACAGATGGAAGTAGACAGATAACATAGAGGTCCAAGAGGACAAGGCCTATAGGTGGACGACCACATGATATTGGGTCGGTTGTGAGGGGCTGTTGAGATAGAGTTGTACAAGTGAGGAGTTGGCAGCATTACGCCTGTGGAGGGTAGGGTCACATGGCTCACGAATGCCCGACCTACTGTATGGTTGACTAGAGGATGGATGAAGGACCACCTGGGTAGATGCTCATATTTGATCAAGGATGTCCATAGGCAGTAGGCGGACGTGGAAGAGGAGCTGGTCGTGTAGCAGGCGGTGGGTGACGATTCAAGGTTCTACCGCCACCACCAATAGATGGTCCACTCCGACCACTTGGAGGAGGTGTACCGGAATGAGCTCATCTTCAGGTAGCTAAGGCCTATGAACAGAATGCCTTAGATATGATACAATGTATGATCTGCGTCTACTCCACCTTAGCTGCAGTACTTATAGACACAAGTGACAGTCACTCTTTTATTTCCACGACCCTCTTTCGGAGCTCGGATATTATGGTGGCGCTGTTGGCTCGATCCTTACATCTAGCGACTCCTATAAAACTGGATTCGATGATTACACACTGGTGTCAGCAGTGTGAACTTACTCTTGGAGGCAAGATCTTTGGCTAGTATATTCTAGTAGTGGCATTGAGGCCTTACGATGTCATCTTGGGTATGGATTGGTTATCTACAGTCCATGTTCAGATAGACTGTATTAGACCGAATGTGTGGTGTGTCTGCACGGAAGGGACCATATTATCCTTCACTAGCGAGAAGGGAACCTTTGCAGCATAGGGTAGACTTAACCAGAGGAGGGTTCTACCGATCACACATCAGTTGTCTAGCCTTACCCTCAGAGCTGTTGATGTTGAGAGTCCAAGATATCCTATAGCTATGGACCTGTACGCTGATGTTTTACCTGATGATGCTCTGGGTCTAACTCCTCCCAGAGAGGTGGAATTTTATATCTACTTGTATCCCAAGATGAGACTGATATCTACACCATCATATATGATGACACCCATATAGCTTTAAGAGCTGCAAGTACAGATGAAGGACTTTTCGAGTAAGGGGTTCATTAGGCATAGTGTTTCTCATTAGGAATCACTGATTTTGTTCGCCATAAAGGTGGATGAGAGTTTGAAAATCTATGTTGACTATCGGAACATGAACCAGGTGACTATGAAGAACACATACCCACTACTGAGGATTGAAGATCAGTATGATTAGCTGAAGGGAGAACAATGGTTTTTTAAGATAGATTTCAGATCAGGCTATCCCCAGCTTAGGGTACAAGACAAGGATGTACCGAAGACGACATTAGAATTAAAGTATGACCATTATGAGTTCTTGGTTACCCCATTCGGCATGACCAATACTCCATTAGTGTTCATGGGACTCATGAATAGGATATTTCATCCATACCTCAATCACTTTTCAGTAGTCTTCATCGAAGACATCTTGATATACTCAGTGATGGAGGAGGAGGATGCCTATCTTCTCTAGATAGTTCTGGGAGAACTCCAAGATCACCAGCCTTATGGTGAGCTCTCTAAGTGTTAGTTCTAGATCTGATATGATTACTTCCTGGGACACACCTTCCCAGAGGTTGGAGTTGTGGTGGATCTAGCGAAGATTGAGGATGTTCTTTCTTGGGATCCACCTAGGAGTGTGACTAAGGTGTGGTGTTTCCTGGGTTTGTCCAGTTACTACTAGATTTTTGTACCTGAAATTAAATAGTTGTGGAACCCTTATCAGCATTGATTAAGAAGAGGACACCCTTCGTGTGGTCGGAGAGATTCCAGCAGAGTTTCCAGGAGATGAGGAAGAGAATGATGGGTGCCTCTATCTTAAGGCTAATAGAGGAGGGCGTTGAGTACGTAGTATACTGAGATACATCAGGGACCAAGAATGGATGTGTCCTAATGTAGGAGCAATCAGTGATCTCTTATGGTTCATGACGGATGAGACATCATGATCAAGAACTATGATACCCGTGACTAGGAGTTAGCAGCAATGGTCTTCGCCTTGAAGATGTGGCGACATTACATTATGGGTGAGAGTTTTACAGTCTATTATGATCACAAGAGTATCATGTATATCTTATCTCATAAGGATCTGAACCTGAGACAATGGCATTGGCTTGAGTTCCTCTAGGACTATGACTTTGAGATAGTCTATACTCCTGGGAAGGGGAACGTAGTAGCAGATGCACTAAGCATGAGACCTAGTATACAATTGTTGAGTGAGGCGACAGAGAAGCAAGCCGCTTTGCAGATTTCCTATGTAGATTGAGATGGAGCATATTATATTTAGTCTTTGAGAGTTACTCCCACATTCCATCAGCGATTCAGGGAGACACAGCTTGGGGACACTGACTGCGAGGCTCAACGTGCTCATATATTAACAGGACAGACACTTGATGGATTTTCTGAAGGTGGGGAGCATGTCATCCACATTAGAAGGTGTACTATGTTACCGGTGGAACTACATAAGGATGTGTTGAGGGATTTAAAAACATCCCCTCTAGCAGTACATCCAGAAGTGGTGATGATTTACTGGGATATTCAGCATCAGTACTGGTGGCTGAGAAATGAAGAATGTAGTTGCATGGTTTTTCTCTCGGTGCACTACTTGTCAGCATGTGAAGGCAGAGCATCAGGTTCCAGCATGCTTAGTTCTTCCACTAGAGGTGCTAGAGTGGGACTGGGATGAATGTTACATGGAATTAATGATTGGAATTCCACAAAAATCCAAGAGATATGATTCCATCTGGGTAATCATGGATCTACTCACCAAGATGGCCCACTTCCTACCTACTAGAGAGCAGAGATCAGTAGAGATAATTTGATGCCTCTATGTATAGGAGATTGTGAGGATTCATGAGATTCCATCTACGATTGTATTCAATCATGATTTATGTTTTACTTCCCGGCTATGGAGTGGTTGATGGAGGCTTTTGGGAAACAACTTTGGTTGAGCACCGCCTTCCACCATTAGATTGATGGTCAGATAGAGTGGACCATTCAGACCCTTGAATACATGTTGCGTTCTTGCATCCTTGATTCCATCCATAGTTGGGAGGATAAACTTCCCTTGGGGGAGTTCACATAACACAATAGTTATCACTCCACTATCAGTATGGCACCATTCAGATCATTGTACGGTCGACCATTCTGATAACGTCAGTGCTGGATTGACCCAATGGAGTCAGTACTCATGGGACCAGAGATGGTATAGGCTACCACAGAGAAGGTGCAGATCATCTAGGAGTGGATGAAGAATGCACAGAGAAGGTAGGAGTCTTATGATGATAGGAAATAGAGCCCTATGGAGTTCAAGGATGGTGACCATGTATTTTTACGGGTCACAACTTGACGAGGTTTTCAAGGATTTGGCTGGGGAAGCAAGTTATATCCGATGTCCATCGGACCCTTTTAGGTCCTTAGTAGTGTTGGTGAGGTGGCATATTGCCTATCTCTTCCCCCTTAGTTTCACTAGTTGCATGACGTTTTCCACGTATCCCAGTTGAAGAGATACATTCATGACCCATCTCACATCATCGACCATGGCGAGTTAGACTAAGTCAATGGGGTGACGTTTTGAGTGGTTTTAGTAGAGATTGATGATTGATAAGAGAGAGTCTTATGTGGGAGATCGATACCTATGGTGAATGTACGTTGGCAGCACGGGAACCTCTAGAAGGGAACATGGGAGTGGGAGGCTCAGATTCATGCTCAGTACCCCCACTTGTTTCCCTAATTTTTGATGTGGTAATTAAGGATGAAAATCCCTGAGGTGGTGAGAATATAAAGACCTAGATTTTTTAATGTAATTTTATAATAATATAGAAATATTACAAGTACAAAAAAATTAATGGCACATGATTCCAAGGCCTGGTGGGCCTGTCATTAATTTATGATCTTTTTTTGGTATGTTCAGTAAACGCACAAGAGACATTTTTTTTAATTTTGTACCGGTGATCAGAATTGAAATCTGATGACACCGTTGAACTTGCAACACAAATATTCTCTTAAGAAGACCTTCACCAAGACTAAAGTAGGATGATGGTGGAAGTTGGGTGTTCAATTTTTTCGGGGGAGATAAAAAATAAAATAAATAAATTTTTATTTTTCTTTCTTGAAACTTCCGTTTTGAATCGTTGTGGTGGGGACCACTTGAACACCTCTTTAATGTGAGGAAACCCTTGGTTTTTCCCAAATTTAATGAACCATCATTAATTAATTTAATTTACTTAACTAATTAACACTGGATCTTCACCTCTCATGGGGGAGATCATTGGTAAAAGAGAGGACATGAGAGAGCCTTGAAGAACTTAGAAGAATATCCTCTAACGATGAACCTCCTTCAATGAAGAACATCCTCTGGATCAAAAATGTGGAACCGTCTCTGGAGCGTGTTTCAGGAGTGAATGAAAATGGTATCCTCATCAACTTCATCTCCATCCTCACGCCCCCTCCAACTAGAAAATGAGGCAGGGTTGTGTTTATGATGGTTCTTCATGGATTTACGTTGAATAATTATTCTGAAACCACATGCTATCAGTCTATCAAGGAGGGTGTGTGCCAAATAAACACGACCTGATCCCTCCAAATCATCTTTTTGATGTATTTTTCATGGGAGGATTGACGGGTTGAGAGGAAACTGACCACATCACCAACGATCGACACTGGTAGAGTTCAGGCGGCGGTCGGAATGTCAGCCCGCCACGATGGTGGCGATGGTGAAACCGCACTACCGAAGGTGGCCGCGGCCTGTCAGCCTCAGTGGAGAAGCAGGGCGGCCCGCACGCCGACTGGCCACATGGAGGGAGGGAGGCATGCGTACACACTACCGATAGAGGAGGAGGTTGTGGCTTCTTTTCCATAGAGGTGAACCCAAAGGGAGGCCGACACCCGGGATTCCATGGGAGGATAACAATGCCGTCGTGCCACTGGGAAGAGAGCCGACCAGAAGCCCAGCCGGCCGCGTCACGTCGAGCGAGATCGCTCCATCGGGTCCCGTGCACCAGTAGGTGGCACCACATGGTTTCGTCGAGTTTCCCGAAGCTGAAATGTCTAATTGTACCATTCATAAAACCAGGGGCACCTCCCCCTAGTAGTGGATAGGGAGAACCCCACCACGGCAGACAACACCCATCCAAGCGTGCCGCGCCCAGCGGGACACGCCTATTGGGCCAGGGCCACGGATGTCTGGGCGCACCATGGTTTGGCCCATTCTAGTCTGACCCAGACTGGGTTGGGTTGATCTGAACTAGGTCGGGTAGGGTCGGCCGACCAGGTCAGACCAGATCTGGGCCCATCTGAACCCTGATATGCCTTTTCAACTATATCTTTAGAACTGCGCGTCCGTTTGATGAAACATCTGCTGTACTAGAATCCTTTGATTGAGTTGGTCCATCTGGTATAATCCACTTGAGTTTTAAATAATTTTGGAGTACGACATGGTTGGATTGATGTTGAATCCAACTAGCCCCTCGGAACGGAAATGGTAATAGCATACAGACCGGACATCTGATTGACGCGCCATCTATTGTGTTGGGTCCCTTATGACGTGATAGGCCTTCGTGATACTTTTTCTTGGGACTTCATGGCAGTTGAAGTATATATCGATGGATTGAGGACTGGAACCTCCAAAAATCAAGAATTCTTAGTGCGGTAACCCTGTGTCTAACTGTACTTGAGGAGTCTTCAGAGCCTGTGTGGGTCATCTTCAGATACTGTGCGGGTCAGCGCTCAGTGATCTTGTGTGGGTCAGCACATAATGATCATGTGTGTGTCATCCCCATGTCTAGGGTGGGTCATTTTTAGATCCTGTGTGGTTAATATTTGATCCTTTGTGGGTCAACAACGGAGCTTCTTGATGAAGTAAGATGATCTAGTAATATAAATAATCATCTATACGTCTGTATTTAAGTTATACCTGGTGTGAGTTGAGTGTTTACCTTTGTGGTATTATTATGTGTGGTGATACATTTGTGGTATTCTTCTGTGTGGTGTTATATTTGTGGTACTTACCATTGTGGTGTTACCTTCGTGGTATTCTTTCCTTTGTGGAACAGTTGATCTTTTGGCTAAAACATTGGCCCATGTTTTTCCTCATGAATGATATGGATAAACATGAAAACTTAGGTATATTTCTGGGTATAAAACTAAGTAGGGTTGACTGTTTTTTTTTGTGATTTGTGATTACGGTTTTGCTTTGTGGTTTATCTGTGGTGGATTCTGAGAGACCTTAGGGTGGCTCGGGGTCCCTACTTATTATCTTTATACTCCCCCCTGAATGGGAAATGCCCGCACCTTTCTATGTCTTGTGAGGATGACTGACGACAATGATCAAGGAAAAGGGTACCTGGGATGGAGGCTTCTAAGGGGTGGACTATAGAAGATGCATACTATAGAGACGACTAGTCGAGAGCTGTAACTATCCTTCAAGTAGGGTCCTTGGCAGGTGTTCATAGGAGATATTTTCAGTTTTACTTGTACTTGCAAGTTAGGCTTGTATTCGAGCCCCTTTACATATTGTACACTCCATGTTTACTATATAGTTTATTTTTTGCTTTTATCTTTCTGTGTGCTTGGTTTTTGTGAGTTTACAGGTTTATAGGCAATGCCTTCCCGGGTTTAGGGCTATACCTTTCCAGTGCTAGTCGCCATCCCCTAGCCTATGGAAGGCGGGCTTGGGGTAGTCACGTCACGGGCCCCATGGGACGGGTCATGACAACATGTACCCTTAAAAATGTTTCCTCTGTGTTTCATTCCAAACGTACGGTGTAAATCAAGACTCATTATTTTTATTCTATTATTTTTATTCTTAAAATTTCTTTTTGATTCGATCTTTATTTTCCAATGAAAACAATGATATTGATGTGGGACTCCATTCTAAATTTTTACCATCATAGGACATCAAAATATTTTTTTCATATCTATGAAATTATATATGTATAATTCAAATCATATAATTCTTCGTAATCCACTAAAATATCGATCAATATTACAATCAATTTCGATGATAATTCCACAATAAAACCTTGTATATCTTATAAAATTAACCTCAAAGGTACTAAATGATTGATTATCATTAGAAATTACATTGAGATATATTTTCACTATTTTCAGTACAATAGTACAGGGATAATACATATTGTTAAATAATATTCTAAACTCACCACATTTCATATGGTTTATTTCTTCTTATTTCCTCATGTTCTTAATTATAGTTCCCCATTGATCCGCTTCAGTATCCAATAGATATAAGGAAATAAATAAATCTATCATAACATGATAATTATAAAATTAAATAAATATTTCATGTTGTATGGATATATTAAGCATCAATAATAATATTATTGGAACCAATAAAATATGGTGGATGTTTCCACATGAAGGAATAAATTTAATGAGGTTCCCACCTGTTCTTTTTTGTAATATCAACATGATTCATGGATTGAGATTGTTTCATATGTATAATAATGAGATTTTTTATTCTAGATAATATTACATTTGTTTTACCAAGATGAAAATCATTGAGTTTTCCATCAAATAAAATGTTAACACAATTAATTCTGCTTCCATCCGTTAACTACAACCAAAAAGAATATTTTGAGGAAAAATATTCATATCGAGAAACCAATTAACCATTAAAATAACTTAAAGGTTATCTAAATAATGATTTTTTTAAAATATATGACACCATATTATTAACTTATCTCATCTATGGTTAACATGTTTTGAATTCCAAGATAATTTTTAATAAATAAAATATAAATTTACCCATGGATATCCCAAGAGAGTGTCTATCCAGTTGTGTAGTATTAGGCCTACTCATCAAGAACTAATGGTGATATAATAAATTCCCAACATGGTACCTTATAAATATTTACACCTAGGTTAATATGGTCCACAGCTTCATCTACTTTATAGTACCCAAAGAAGTGCATATTTACTAGGAAAACTACATTTATTTTATTTTGTTCTAACTTATGATGTTCTCTTATAGTTAGGCTTATCCTAATGGATCTCATAAAATTTTACTAATCCTATTTTATAAAAATAAAAAATCCATGTTATGATAAAAAATGAGGCAAACTTGTCATTTCAAACTGAAATATGACATCTTATTATATAAATATTCATTACATATCATTATGATCCTTGTTATATCCGTAATGGGTTAGTATAATTGGAAACATGGATACAAAACCTAATTTATACTTAAAATAATTACATCATCTCCCACTATTTTATTCCCAATTATATCCCTTATTATACATATATACTTAAAACAATTCATCATATCCTTGGGAAAATGTTACACAATAAAGGGTGAGATTGGATACTCAGTAAGGAAAAAAGGGAAATATTAATCAAAAATTGTTTTAAGACTAACATGTGCATAAGTTAATGTGAATATTAGAATAAAATTTTAAGATCATACTAAATCATTCATATATCATAATCATGGTTCATTTCATAAATCTTGGTAGTTCTTAATACTTGATTCATAAAGGAATTGCTAAATATGTTCCATGATAGAATACCATTGGCATAATATCATGTCATATAATATTGGTATAATGTATTTCATAATATAAATAATAAAAATATTATCTGAAGGCTACCCTCCCTGATATTCATCCCATATTTGGCTTATCCTAACCACCTATGTACCTTCTTTAGGCTTGGGATAACCTCATGTGTAATATCTTTTGGTCATGGGATAACATCCCCTGTAGACTTTGAGCTCATAAAACATTTATCATAAACTAATACATTGTATCTATATAATATAACCATCCATCACATAGTTCTAATCAACTCATATTTATTTCACATGATCATGAAAACATTTACCATTTCATCATAACTTAACTATAGAGAAAGAGAATGGGTTTCATTGATATTTAATCACCAAAATATTAAATAATCTTGAGAAATAATAATAATGGTATCATATGATTATATCCCTTTGAAATACATGTACCATAATATGATTTTATCATAGTTTATCATTCATTAAAATTATTAGTGTAATATTTATAGGGAAAAATAAACATTGAATTTTTAAATAACAAATATATAATAAAAAACATCTATAAAAGTAGGAAAACAATTTCATTGAAAATCACCATGGAAAACTATAACATAATATTCAATGAAATTCCTATTTATAGGGTAAGTAAAAGTTTTCAATGCAATATACATTAAATAAATGATATTATTTACACCTTGGATAAAATGTACTCATAAATAAAAGAACAAGATGATTTATTTTAAACCATTTTTTAAAAAGTAATTCATAGGTAAAAATTTATTAAATCAGTAATTATATAATGTTAATAAAATTTCTTCAAATTAATTTTAAAAAATACTGACATTGAGGAAAATTATTCCTGGGTAAGGATAGAAATAAAGTTGTGTTTTCTTAAAAACATTATTTTGATATCTTAATTACGCGAAGAGAGTGAAAATAATGGAAAAAATATAATATATATAAATATCTATAGTATAATTAATATCATGATATTTTTTACATATAGGTCACATAATTTCAATATCAGAAAATTTATCATAAATAATCATGGTCAAAATGAGATCGTAAGATAAAACCATTACCTTTAGTCAAACATTATTAGTAAGAACTATAAACTCATGTAGAATAAATATATATTTATTATAATTAAGTTATAGAAAAATATAATCAATAATAATATCATTTATTATATAATTAAAACATTTCAACACTGATTAAATAATAATTCATTATTACAATCATCCTTTTAGAGTGTAAAATGACTCTTTTTTCATGAAATTTATTGGTTGAATTTTATGATCCTTTACATTTATCATGTTTAAAAAAATATAATTTTAATAATATATATATATATATATATTTATTATTTAAAACCATCCAATGAAGTATAGATAGAGAAATGAATTACACCATTCAATGAGATGGTAGTCCTTAGGTATCCCTGAATAATGTTTTCATTTTCTTATGAAAATTATGAAATAAATATAAGTTATATTTTACCATTATAGAATCATAATTATAAAAAAATATAATATATTTTTATTAAATACATCATTATCCCTATCGATGTGAGTTGGTGTTGGAAAAATGAAACTAATCTCTATGTGGATGCGATAGTTTGGACAAATGAACTAGTAATACTTTCGTTTCCAACTGGATGGAAAGAAACTGGAAGATAGTTATGACATAATCCTAATTAAAGATATGTATATTTTTGATACAAGATTAATCATGGTACTATCGATAATATAGGTCTATAAAAGTTAAAGGAAGAAATAAGACTCCAATAGATCAGTTAAAATTTATACCTCTTCGAGAGAGACCATTGCTGCCTTACTCCTTAGGAATTGAACAATTGGTACTATGAGAATAATATGGCATCAAGGATAAATGGAAATAATCTAGGAAATTATTAAATATTTAATTGGATGATTTTTATGTATAAAAATTCAGGACTGAGGGATCATATTATATGGCCTTTTGTATTCAGGGGAGAGGACACACATGGAATTACTTAATAAATATAAATGACATATTTTTATTTTCACATCATTTTCGATCCAAATGGGAATTGATTTAAATTTATAAAAATATAGTGTTGAAATATCTTCAAATAAAAATAATTAGACAATTTTATTTGTCAATGATATCCTCATTTATTAGATTAATCTCTGATAATCCAGTTTCTATATTGACATTGTTACTTTTTTTGTTGTTTTCATTATTCATTATGAACAAATATTAATGATATATCATTAAATTATTTAGAAATTTCAATTCCAAATATGCAATACATTTTATAAAATTCAATTTCAATAAGAAGAAGAAAATTATTTTAAAATAATCATATGAAATGCAATGAAAACCATTTTTATTAAAATGTATTTTTAATCATAAAACTGAATTTACATTCATTACATTAGTAAAAAATAAATTGAATGTTAAAATATTTGAGTGGATATATAATATATAGAGTTAATTAAAATATTTTAAATAATTTTTTATTTATTTTGTTATTATAAAAACACGTTTCATAGAGAAAGACTATTTTATGAAAAATAGCTCTATTTTACTTTTAAATGGTTTTATCATCATTCCAAACCATTATATAATTAATGTGTGGTTGATTATGAATATTTAACCTTTATTTTTTAATAAAATTTTAATATCGATCAATATAAGTTCTTTAGATAATAATACATAACATGTAGATAATTAAAATTGTTTTCTAAATATGTATTTTAATCATTATATAATTTTATAAAAAATTCAATGATAAATTTGTAGTTTTTATTCAATTTATTTGAATTTAAGAAAAACATTATAACTATATTTCATAATATGGTTTAAAATATTCATAATATAAAATCCAATGGCTAGTTTATAAAAGTATATTATATCACATGTTCTTTTATACCTAGGTTTTCTTGCAAAGAAATATATTAAATACTTCAAGTATATTTGATAAGAAATACATAAAAAATCATAGAGTGTTACAACCATGAATCTTTGGATTTTATAAAACATCCTAATTGTAAATTCATAAAACCATAGTTATATTTATGTATACTATTAAATTGATAATATATAAGACTTTTCTCCTCCTCGTAGATCTTTTAATCATAAGTTATTATTTTATAATCTCATAGGACTAAAAATATCCATTGAAGTTACCCTTAAAAAATATCAGTCAGATAATGGCTGTGTGGTTTAAAAACATTTACTTCAGAACCCAGTATGATTTTAAAAAAAATTGTTCCCCCCTTTATATATAATTTCTAGTAAACTCGGTCAATATCAGTCGAGTTTCATCAGCTTAATCCCTTGTCTATATTTTAATCCATTAATATACCCTTGAATAAAATATTTTTCAATTTCCATTTCGTAGATGCATTAAGATATTTCATATTTAATAATTCTCAAAAATTTTATTTAGAATGTGTCAAAATAATATCCCTTAATTTAATAAAAGGATGAAAATTATTTAAGGTCTCTCAAAATGTAAATATAGTATGGTTGTATTCAATTGAACATAAATGTTTTGAGTATATTCTTCTGGTTACAACATAACACCCCTTGAATATATCTATGCGGAATAAATGTGTGAGTAGGTGAAATGAACAATCCAACATCCACAAAACCTATAGTGTAACATTAATCACTAAGGGAACCCCTATAGATTAGAAATAGTATCCATATTCAAAAAAAATTTTCTAGAAAACTATGAAATACAATCCTCAATATTTCAAAAAATACTAATCAATTAAAAATAATAATAAAATAATGTCATACACCATAAAAAGATGATGAATAGAATAGAACATAAATTATATAAAATAAATATCTTGTTCTAAAAAAGTAATGAAAATAGTTCTTATAATGTATGATACACAACGATTTCTTAAATGTAAATTGAAACCTACCACAACCAATCTATCATCATTTTAATGATGCTCTATGAAGAATATAATGATACAATTTCATTAATGATAGAAAATGTACAATTAATATTATAGTTGTGAGAAATAATTTGTTGTATGGTTGTCTTCTCAAACGAGATTAACCCTATAAGAAAGAACTAAAAATTACATATATTGGAAAAAATGCATAATATATACTTACAACTAAAACCCAAAAGTGTAAATACGATTCCACATTTAATTATATTTTTATGTTATTATTATCTCACCAAAAAAATCATTTTAATATAATTATATCTTGATATATATTAACGTAATTCCTATCCTATAATGTCATAAAAGGCCACATATATAATATATCATGTTTAATGGCCCTAGTAACACATGCACACTGCTCCACTCTTATATATATAGAATAAATCCAAAGAAGTTAAAAAAATCATAACATTTTCTATTTGAATATGTATTTCATCACACATCTCTAAAAAAAATTAGATATCTCCCACCATCTATGTGGATGTTAGTCAAAAAGCATAACGAGTCCATATTTTTTAACCTAAAATACATTAATATGAAATGATATATGAGTAAAAAAATTTCAAATATTCATCAAATAAATTTATATCACATTTAATAAAAATATTTCCCATGTTAAATGCCACACACATGGGTTTTAAAACCTTTAAAAGTATTGTGCTTCAAAGAAAATTGAATCAGGATAATTCCAATCAAGTGAATGAAGCCTTAAAATTCCACAAAATATTCATACCATCAACAGATGTGTGGGATTAACATTAGATAAATATTTGTTAGATAGAATTATATAGAAACTTATCTTCACTATAAACCAAAGATTTAGAATGTATAATTTTAGACATGAATTTTGGAGATTATAATGTATATATTTTTGGGGTGGTATTGGTATAAATGATGTACAATAATCTAATATGGATCAAATTTTACTTGGCATCCAATAATTAGTTTGAATAAGAATCATTAAATACAATGAATATTTCTGAGTTAGTTGAATTTGATTTGGGAAAAAAATGGTTCTTGGGTGTGATGTTTATTATGTGGAGAGATTCATCCTAGAAATTGATCTCATTATAATTTATAACCATATGAATAGATACATTGAGTTATTTTTAAACCTGATATTAGGTTAAAAATATTAGTTTACAAAAAAAATTATTAATTGGCTTAAATTATTTAACCACGATGGAAGTTCGCATGAATGATTATTATAGTGAAAATACATTTATACATTATCCTAATTGATGAATTAATATTTTCTAGATCATATTAGTGGAAATTTAATGGATAATAGAATTAATGATGTTAAAAATTATTATTATTGAATTTTTAATGTATCATGTTCGGCTGACATAACCCATTACCTAAGCCAAGCCTGCACAAAGTTGAGCTTCATTCTCAATCACCCTGAGATAGAAACTAGTGATAGGGTATCAAAAATACAGACATGGATATAGTTCAACTATCAAATTATGTTAACCACATTATCTATATTCCACTAAAAATATAGCACGAAAAATATATATATCATTAAACCAAACCATTTATTTAAAAATATAAAAAACATAGAAACTACCAAACAAATAAAAATTTAGAAATATCAACCAATAACATGTAAACACAAACCAAAGAGAAAAATCATGACTAAAGAATACATGCATATACTTAATAAAACTAAAAATTTATCAAGGAAAGGGAGTCTGATACAAGACACCCAAAATCAAGGTGGATACCAAATATACCCCATAATAAACTATACACAAGATCTATTGTATCTATAAGAGATTAGACTGGAGATTATGATGGGAATCAAGGGGATCCACCAAGTGATGTGATTCCCTTGACTTCACTTGTATCCTATAAAATCCATTTTTAATACACCCAATAGAAAAATTGTGGAGTGTCGAAAGTACTAGTTAGATATCATTGCGAATCAATATAATAATTTTCATATTCTTAACCTTATATATAGTTTGGAAACAATAATTTAGAATAATTTATAATGGAAAAAATTTCGTGAATCCTTGGGTTTTTATAAAAAAATTCAATATACACCAGTATAAAATGAAAAAACGTATAAAATATAAAATAAGGAAATATTAGGTAATTAACATTATCATATCAAAATAAAAAAATATGTTAATAACACATAAAAAGAGAACAAGAATTACATCAGTATATAGGGATATAATATTAGTCTTGATGATAACTAAGATTCGCTAAATAGAAAGAAGCTAGAATACATGAACCAAATATTTTAGAGTGCTCACACTATCAAATATAGTTTAATGTATCCATCATATTTTCCATCAGGCTACCTAGATCATAATCCCTATCCAATGGAGAATCATTAATGGGGTATCACACATCTACATACATTATAGACAACCAATATCTATAATGTTCCACCTAATAATTAACTCAAGAATAATAATATTTTATTCAATCACATAATCAAAAATTCCATCTTTATAATTCATAATAAATTTCAAGTATCAAATTTCTCCATTTAAACCATCCTTTAAAATTAAATTTATTTCTAAAAGATTAATTATAACATTTTACCAAAAACTCAGTGGGTGAAAAATTAAATTACCAGGAAAAAATGTATAAAATCATTTAAAAAACATAATGAATTACCAAGTAATTATTCCAAAAAAACTTTATCAACAAACAAAAATGGAAACACAATAGATGTATGTAATCCAAGATAATAACTTAATATATCGAGACAACACCCTTAAATACTGTATAAACATATCCCATTAAATCGATCCCTAATAAAAGGAACAAATGTATCCTAACATGAATATAACATCAATAAATATGATTAAACATCAATTCCTAACCCTAGTATAATCTCCCATAGATCTTTAGGGCCCATTCCCTCAATTGAAATAGGAGAAGGTTTTATTAAAAGAGAAAGTGATGAGGATTTCATTTTAAATTACGAATTTTCACATGAAATCCCCATGATTGAAGACAAATCACTAAGGATATAAGGAAGAATAATCATCCCAAGGTTTTATATCGTAGGTAATAAAATGGGGGAAAATATGTGATGAGATTTTGTGAAATTCTTTGGGTAAATAACTATAAATTAAATTATATATTGTTTGTTATCACCTCATAGTACAACCCTAGGCTTGTGTCATGAAGGAGCCTTAAGTGTACCCTCTATGAAATATCCTAATATATAATTTATGGACCAATAACCAATGGTACAAACAATGGTTCCAATACCCTAGAAACCATGATGTGTATCCCTCCCCCTATGTTCCAACTTCAAATATGGTAGAACCCAACCCTAATACAACATAAACCCCAACAAATCCCCCCTATAGTGTATCATTTTTGGATACAACATGGCAACCCCTTCCTTTCACAATATAACATATCCAAATTGACTATAGAGTGGATGGTTAGAATATGGAATGGATTAGTTTTTTATCCTTAGTTTTCCTTAGCATAAAACCCATAGACATTTCCACAACAACCTATACCCTTACCAAAACATTTCCTTCATGGATTAGATGAGGTGACCAGGAAAATGTTAAATTTTCACTAAAAATAAAACAACCCTTAAAAATATAAAAAAACCGGAAATTAAATGATTCAAAAAAATATATAATTTAATATCTTACTGGTTTATGTTCTTCGGTATGACCAACACCATAGGGGGGGGGGGTGAATTAGTGGTTCCATTTTATTTTTTATGAATTTTTTCCTTCACTTATTTTAGTAAAATATCTTAAACTCTAAAATCTGTGAAATTTATGGTCCATTCATATAATACATTTCATCCTCACATTTAATAAGAAAAAGTATTAATAGATGGAAACACATGATATTTATATGTTTCGGTAAAAATAAACATTCCTTTCCATTTTGGACAACCCCACTGATAATGATTCTTTAGATATCTATTTTTTAGAATACAAAGTCATAAAAGTAAAAAATTCTAAAATCCCACTAAAAATGTTTTTGTTATAGTTGGTTATGACTCCAAAATATAGTTTTTAGTATCCACTTCCCATAGGTTCTTATACATCGCAACTAACAATCAATCATTTTCAATAACTGTTAAGTATCCACAGTTACACGAATCAATTTCTTTTCTTCTTTTGTAATTAAATTCACAAATTATAGACTTCCTAAATAAGTAATATGAATCAAACATTACCTATGTACAACCTTCAATCACATAAAAAATTATTTATGAAATTTTTTTGCCTTCAAACATCTTCTCAAACCTCATTCTGGAAAACGCTCTAAAAAAAAGTCAGTCTGGTAACTTATATCTGATGGTCTTCTTCAGATGGTCAGTTTGATTCGATTTTCCTTTTCCTCTCCCTTCTTTAACTGATTAGAAACTCAATTAGGAGATCAACATCCCTCAATATGAAGGAAATATGTCTGATTAACCTCGCTCTGATGAATTTCATTCCGATTTTCTTATTCCAATGGACTTTCTATAGTCAAACATCATATGTTGGAAATTTTCCAAACGATCTGATTTATCCTCGATTCTATAGACTCTTTATAGTGGAACATCCATACACTCATCCTAAGAAAACATCAGGTGAAAATTCAATACCTGAAAAAAAAAATCAGAGCTCTTAGTGCACATTGTGGATTTAAGTTTCTCTCTATGTACAAATTCCATGTTCTCTCCTTTTATAGGAATCACATAACAGAAAAGGTTGTAAACATATTTTCACTCCCAACTCAATAAAATTCATAATCCCAAGATTTCTCATTCATTTAATTTTTCAAATTTGAATTCTTCAACACTTATCAATAATGGGAGCTTCCCTAATCTTCTCAAGACTTCATACTTCTTCAATTTTATAAACAATTTTTTAGTATAATTCTTAATTATGATTGTAATTTATGATTATTAATAATAATGAATCTATACAACAGATTATTCATTACATTTATCTATACCAGTTGATCATATATGAAAAATATTCTTCAAGATTATTCAACCACTTCTATGATCCCTTGAAAATGCATTGAGAAGCATCAAAGAATTTCTCCTTTTCTTCTTTTCCCAGACCAATGATCTTATGTATGATGAAGTCATCAATGTTAGCATACTCTTAATAGATTATTCTATGATTTATTACTTTAATTTTTATAAACTTTAGTCTGATGGAAATTGACCCAAATGTTGAGGAAGTTATTCTTTATCTTGACCCACATAAAAAATAACAAGCAATTTATCTGTATAAAAATGGTTGACATCATTATTGATTTTCATCAATATGATTATTCCCTATTTTTCATGAAATGGTCTCAAAAATATTCAACTCATATTTTATTTTCCTTTGGTCCCAAAATATCTCCAATGAAAACAATTTACCTTCAACAAAATTTTCTTCCTCAGATAGTCAGTGGCACATTGCGTCCAGTTGACTGGTTCCAGTAGCTTTAACTCATGAAAATTTTATTCTTTTATAATTATAATACCTATGAACATAAAACACTTATATACTTTATTATTTTATGTTTTTTATTTTTTATTTTTTTTATTACTAAAAATAAAGGCATTAAGTTTCTCAAAATATGATCAGCCTTGTCATACTTAAAACAAATCTGCATCCAATGTTCAAACTTTGATGGAATGACACCAGAAAGATTTGGATATATCAACTTAATTCTTCCAAATACTTATTCATGTATCATTACATTCAAATGACATTTAATATGTTTAGGATTAGATTTATCCTCATATAATTTATATTGTGAAGTATTGTAACATCCCATTCCACTAGAAAATACTTCTTTGCCTAAATAGGATTGGAAGAACCGAATATCCCCTTCCATTCATTAATATCGAATGAAAAATTTCAAAGAAATAATATGATTCTTATAAATTAAAAAATTGAAATGCATCTTCAGATTTACATTAGCACCATTATGACTTTGACACATATTATCATTACGATCAAACCCTAATTCCAAACACAATAAAATTTTTAGTATCTTCTGAATTTTCATCAATGTCTCATTATGGTAATCTTGGCCTATTGACTATTTCCAATGTCCTAGATCAGATTATGATGGTTCTGGATCTGATCATCAACCTAATTATCATCATAATGGTTTTGAATCTGATTGATAAATTTTCTCAAATAATTTATTTCTTCTAGAAAATCAATAATTTTATATATTTAAAAAAAATATAACAAAAACATGAATCAGTCGTAAAAATATCCCCCTTTGTGTTAATTTTCAATACCAACCTCAATTTCATAAAAAAAATAAGTGTTAATGATTTTTTTCAAATTTTTTCTTCTCCATGTCTTATTTTCTTGCTCCCCCTACATTTGTTTCTACTCCCCTAAATATATTCTATCCATATTTTTGACAATCAAATTAAAAGGGGCCATCATGAAACGTTTACACATTATTGAAAATGATCTCATTTCATAGGGATGAAATGTTTTCTATTAGAATCATGAAATTATTATTTAGAAGAAAATATGTATCAAATTAGTTTCCTAACAAATATCCTTTAAATAAATAACTTTGCATCTATGTTGGATAACTCAGTGTAGGAAACAGGAGTGTATAATTAAGGTTATCAATGTAGTCCATAACACAAATTTTATGTAGTACCTTCTCATGTTTATTTTAACATTATCATTTATGGGTCAATCATTCAAGGGTCTATTTAAGATAAATTATCATACTCACATATCCACAAACATATATTAAAGTTCTGGTGTAAAGAAATAAAAATTCAAAAAATTATACTCATTAATTCCTTTTATAAAAATATTAATGGAGTTAGATGCCAACTTTCTTTCATAAAATAATTTAATTCAATTCATGTTAGAAAAACAAAAATAGATTGGGAATAAGGAATAGCCTTAATAAATTTTTAATAGTATTTTATATTATGATTCCTCTCCTAGTTTTGAATTTTTTTATTCATCTTGTGATTGGATTATGCATTTGATATGTTTCCTTTAATTTATTTTTCTCAGATTTTTTAACAAGTTTATTTTCATCTAAATAATCTTATGATAAATATTTCAAATTCTTTTCCCTTTTGGTACATTTTTTCTATAGTGAGTTTTTAATAAATATTTCATTACTTCCAATTGTTGCATCACAATAGTCAAAAAACTTTTAGTAACATGCCCTTTGTGCTCAATTATCTTACATATTTTATTATTTTTAGGCCACAATATGTTTATATCTTTTTATCAACTTTGGCCACATATTCAGAAACCTATTTATTCTATTTTATATCTGCTTATTTTTGTTCTTCTTCTAAAATTTTATATAAGTTAACTTGTTATAGACAAATTAGCAGGCCATCCTTCTTTTAAAAATCAACATATTTATTTTCTTCCTTTAATTTGTCTTCAGACCCATCTTTCATTATCTTTTCAGTTTCATTATTTAGTTGCACATAATTTTTAAGATCATTTGATCTTATTTGATCATTATAGATCCACTTTTATTTATTCCTTCTTCCTGTTAGAGAGATGTTATACCTGCATGAGTAATATCTATGTTCAAAAACTCTACATCACCAAAAAAATCTATGATTATTGATTTATCTGATAGATGGTGACCTTTTATCATAAGTTTTTTTGTAATTTCATATGAAATCGTGGACGAATTTCCAAAATGTGATATTTTCTTAAATAATTCATGTCTTTTTTAGCGAATGTTGTTTTCTGACAACTCAACTTTTATAAAAGTTTATTTTCACCTTCTTTAGATGTTTCAACATTAACATCAATTTCATAGGAGAAATGTTCTCTCATTTTTCTTATCTCAGTTTCTTCTATAAGAAAAATTAATTTTGTTTCTAAAAACTCTTCTTCTTTCCCAACCAACGTTATATTTAAAAAAATTATGATTTTTTTGTATTCTGCTATCTTCAAGTTGTTTTTATTACATTATAAAATAAGTGTAGATTCCATCTTATTGATATTAACATTGATAAATGACTTTTCTACATAACGTTTCAGTTTTATTTCAATCGTACCATTCTTAAAATTCATGTCTTTAACATCTTTCAGTAACACCCTTGTTTTTCTCTTGATTTTACTATTTTGTTAAATTGAATTCTCTAAATTCTGTTTGAGAATCCATTATATTTATATCATTTCATCATAATCACTATCACCAGTGGATGAATCACTTCCATTTGTATCTTGGGAAATAAAGCTGTGTTTATGATCATGTTTATTACTGGATGAAGAATTATCCTTCTTTCTTCCTCTTAGATAACTTGTTTTCTACTTACCATAAGAAAATATTTCATTATTTTTCTTTTTCTAAAAACAATTAGAAACATAATCCTTGAAATTAAACTATTAAACTTTTTTCCCAATAAAATTATATTAAAAATGTAACTTCCCTTAAACATTCACTAATTTTTGGGTTTTGCTTCTCCATTTTCCCTTTTTGTATTTCATAGAAACAAGGGAGAATCTTGTGCTGAAATATTCATCTTCTTTCTCTGGTTTTGAATCACTTTATCCTTCTTTAACTTCATTATCTTTGTTTTTCAATTTTATAAAATATTTTATGGCCATTTATTGACCAACATTTTCATTTATTTTAATAACCTTCTCTCTATTCATATCATATGTAGTAATAGTACTGTGAAGATCATCCACAAATAGAGTATCCATATCTATATCTTCCAAATATGAATCTTTTTTATCAAAATTATTAGATATAATTCCCTTGATCTTTTAATCAGTTTTTTGAGTCTTTTACATTATCAATAAGAATTCTTATGGTGCTAATAGTATCATTTACCCTGTTAAAGAAGTTTCCCATAGATTTTAAGCAACCATTTTCATATCTTCAATCTTCAGCCACCAAAGTTATAGTTTTTCATTCTATAACATTTTATTGACTTCATTAATGTTATATAACATATCCTAGATAACCATGGAGGTTCCAACTCCATTTACTATAAGAAACTAAATTTTATTAAGTAATGATAGAAAAGTATTATTAGCTCTTTTATCATTCTCATGATTTTTCCTTTCAACAAATGTAAGAGGAGTATTCTCAATACGATGGTGAAATACATCTATATAAGATTCCAAAAGATTATACTTAGGCTACATAAGATATTAATGAATTCTATCATTCTAGATATGATTTTTATTTCCATTGAAAAGTGGAATCCCCTTATAGTTCATGTAATTAGAATTATCTATTATTGATATGTATTTTTCATAAGAAATCTTGGATATAATAGAAATTTTTGTTCCTGGGTAGGATCAAGACCATCGATAGGGGTGAATCAATGGTTTCATTTAATTTTATAATAATGTTTTCATTAACTGCAATTAGTAAACTTTCTAAACCTATGAAACCTATTAATGTTACGATCCGGTCAAGTAAAACTTTTAAACCTCAACATTCGTATACAAGAAATATAAAGAGAAGGCATCATATGATATCTAAATGTTATGTTACAATGACTTACTAATTTCAATGTTGGATAGTCCAACTAACTTGGATCTTTCACTGTCTTTTTTTTTCAGAATTCAAAAAACTAATTAGTGAAAAATTCAGTAATCCTAGTATCAACCTTCCTACAATAGTTGGTTTTACCCCCCCCCCCCCAAAATATACTTTTTAGTATCCACTTCTCATATATGGTTACACAATCCAAGAAAAATTCATTCCTTTTTATAAATTTGTAAGTATTTATAGTTACAAGATTTACATTATTTTCATATTTTATGATTCACTTAAGAAAGTATTAACTTACTTCACAAATGCGGTGAATCAAACATTACCTAGGTACAATCCTCCAGAACATCAAAATTTATATAAGAAACATTTTGGTTTTGAAACTTATTCCAAAACCACAGTTTGTAAAACTTCTTGAGTAAAAGTCAGATTGTTCTTGTTTAGTCTGGTAACCTCTTTCTTATGGTCAGTTCATTATGATTATCTCTTTTATATTTCATATTCTACTTACTATAAACTCAGTTGGATACAAAAAAATCATTCTTATGATGAAACATGGTCTGATGAACCTCAGTAAAATGGATTTTTCCCCGATGGGCTCACACCAATGGAATTTCTTTAGAGAAACATCGATTTTTAGTGCATTCTCCGATGATCGGATTGAAACTCATTCTGATGGATTGTTTCCGATGGAACATCCATAGCATTAACCTATAAAGAATTATGGTGGAAAAATAAATACCTAAAAAAGAAAATTTCATAGCTCTTGGCCCACATTTTCATTTAATGTTTCTAAATAAATATAAATTTCATGTGTTCTCCTTTTATAGGTATCCCAAAATTGAATATGAGTGAAAATATTTCACTTCTCGATCAATGAAATTCATAATACCAAAATTAAAATTCATTTATATATTCATATTTGAATTCCTAAACTCTTCTATATATTTTTCGGAGATTCTCTAATCTTCTCAAAATTTCATAATTCAATATGTTTACAAACATTTCATCATTCTGACTCTTTATTAATATTTTTCATTCATATTTTTCCTTATGATGATGGAATAAAACACATTTTATATTACATTTCTCTGTACTAAATGATCTTATATGAAAACTATTCTTTATAATTCATTATTTGGTTATATTATCCGCTTTATAGAAGATTAAAATGCTTCAAGAAATTATCATTTTAATCTTTTCTTGGACCTATGATTTGATGCCTGATAACCTGATCATTGTCATCCTACGCCTGATGGATCAATATCCACTTCATTTTTTAATCATTGTAAACTCCAATCCAATATATCCTGACACAAATTCTAAGGAAATTATAATTTGTTTGAACCACAAAAAATACCCATCAATGTATCTTCTAGAAAATGGGTAACTTCATTATTGAAGTTCATGAAGATTGTAAGTCTCTAGTTTTCAAGAAATGGTCTGAATAAACAACAACTATTATTTTATTTTTTCTTGGTCCCAACATATCTCTATTGAAAATAATTCCACTTCAACAAACGTTTCCACATCTGATGATCAGTGGAACTCTGTGTCTGATAGACCAGTTCCAGTAGCTTCAACTCTGGTAACTTCTTTTCTCTTCTAATTACGATACCAATGTACTTAAATCTCTTATCTAGTCATTTCTCTGAATATTTTTTTCCTTTCTATTTTTTATAGAATAAACACTAGAACATTTGGTTTATCTGGTTACAGTGAACCTTCTCATCCCCCAAATCAATTCTGCGTATGGTGATCTCACACCAATGGAATAATGCTGAAAATATTTTGCTCTAGAAACTACCTTCTTCCAAAATAATTTTCTTGTATCATGACTTCCTTAGAACTTTGCATACATTTTGGATCATCTTCATCATTTTATATGTTAGATTAATATGTTTTGTAACTTCCCATTCTTCTAGAAACTTCATATTATCTAGAATACGATTGGAAGCACCAGCTCTCCCCTTTATTTCATCATGTTTTCATCACAAATTTTATAGAAAACTTCTATTTTTTGTGAATTAAAAAATAGAAAATCTTCATCATAAATAAATTAGATCAATTATAACTACAATAAAACTTTTCATTATGATAAACCTCATTCCATAAACAATAAATTTTCGAATAGATTATGAATATTAATCAAAGTATCATTAAATTTTGCTTATTCAGTTGACACATTCCAATGACCTGGATCCCATGCCTATGGTTATAGATTTGATATTAGATAGAATTATCTTCTTGATGGTTCAATATCCAATTGAAAACATTACTAACATAATTTACTTCTTAAAAAAATAAACAAGTTGATCTATTGACAAAATTTTTAACCAAAACACATCATGGACCCAACACTAGTGACCAGGTGGGTGTGAAAATACTACCTCCACTATACTATCTATCCCCAAAAAATCTGAAAGGCGCATCACTCAAAAAAGATGAGAGGCTCATACTTCTTTAACATGGATCCCTACTCCTATTTTTTGGACAACACCGACACACTACCATTGATGAAATGTCCAAAAGGATAGATATACTATGTAACACATTGTTATGATAATCCATGATACATATATGTTTATCCTAAATAGTGGTGTGAAGTTACAACCCAATGATCTCCAACTCAACCACATTATATAGTTTTATATGATAAATATTCTAATAATAATCATGAAATACCCCATGAATAAATGAAAAATTAGATAGTTAGTCTAACCGATATAAAATATTTTGTTTATTCTTCAAAAACACCAATAGTTCCACATACCATGACATTATCTTACCCTATTTACTTAATAAAGGATTTCCTAATTGAGAAGATATCCTAATGAAAAAAGTATCCTTATTTGTAAACTCCAATTAGAGATAACACTAATCAGTCCATGGTTTTTTGGTTACTCTAAGATATCTATGAACTATTTTCAATTAGAGGAAATTTATTTTTCTTTTCCTAAACTAGGCTTAGTTCCAGCAAGGAATGATCCTCAAATTCTGACAAATAGAGTTTCCATTTACATTTCCATCCATAAAAATTATTATAAGGATCCATATAAATTAAATAATGATAGTTATAGTTTTATGTAAACTCGGACATTAGAAGTGAGTTATCCCTAGAACAACCAAAATGAAGCATGAATAAACCAAGAATATTCTCTAGAATTTGATGGCCTATTGAGTCCAATCATCCATCTATAGATGATAAACTGTGATCATCTGTAGATATTACCCCATTACTTCTTGAAGACCCTTTTCAAACCATGTTGTAATAAATGGTAATGATTATAAAATATAGTTGAAGAAAAACCACAACGCCTTATAATCTCCCTAAAAAATATTTATCTATTATCCTCCAATTTATAAGACTCCTTCATTGGATGAAAATAGACCAATTTCATAAAATTATTTATAATCACCCATTTGGAATTACTACCACTAGAATTATGATGAAATACAATAAAAATGTCAATTTAAATCTAACAAATTTTCATTTCATTATAGGAGGAGGATAAAATAAACCTATGAACCTTTTCTTCCAGCCTTTTATTCTCTAATAGGTGAGAGACCAAGACATGAAATGTACAATAGCTTCATTCATCTCATCCTATTAATATCAAAACATATGGTCATAGTGCATCATTGTATCCCTTGGGTATATGACCCAACTAGAGAGTATATTTCCCTATAAAAACTCTATCATAATCATGAAATAAATTCTTAGCCTCCTTTGAAGAAAATAGAACAATTGGGAGACTAGGTCCTCTCACCAGATGTTCCCAAAAATTTATAATTCCACTAATTCATAGACAATTTGGAATTTTTAGCTCTTCTATTGGACCTAATTAAAAAGAGTGGATGATTTCTACAAACTGTAAAAACATTTTTCATCATCCATCACATTCAGATGTATCATGGTAAATAAAACTATCAAATTCCATTTATAACTTAACTATTTCACATATTGTGATTCTAAAGCATATGTTGTTACATGTTCTTCCACATTCCAATTACCTATTGAGTATTCTATATCAATGTCAACATCTAGGATATACTCCACCTATTTTATATATCCATGGTTTTTGTCCCTCAAGGTGAAAATTTTATTCAATACACTGTGATCAAAATATACTATAAATATCTCACTAAAAAGGTAGTTTATCCATGTCTCTAGATTAGGTATCACTACTACCAATTAAATATTTTGGGTTTGGTAATTCTTCTTTTGTGGGCATAAAATGTAAGATTTATAAGCTACTGCATTATCCTTCGGTATCAATGAACAACCCAAACCAAAACTCAATTCTTTAAATAACATAGAATAACAATTTCAAGGGTGAGAATAATCAAAATAGGATCCGATATAGTGGTCTATAATTTCCATAATTATATTTTACACCATTTAGATAAATATTAAATACATAACATGAAAATTATTGATATAAATGTACTTGATCAGTATTATTGGAAACAGAGATACAAAAACAACTCGTTCATAAGTGTACTACATCATCTCCCACAGAAATATTTATAACCCTCAACCTTCTAGGAGATTTCAAACTCATTACCTTTCATCTTAACCTAGTGGAATGGAATCATAGGAAAGGGTGAGTTATATTTCTTAGTAATAACAAATACAGAGATATCAATGATATATTAGGCATAACAAGAGTAAATTGTTAAGATAATATGATTTTTACATTTAACAACCATACACATCATATCATTGATCAAAATCTTGAATAATGTCATATATAATGATAATTCATTAGTCAAGAATAATTATGTAATAAAACTAGATAATTTATGACAATATATCATTGGAATAATACACTATTATGTGGAATAATAATAATATTTCAACTTTATGAACACGTATGGTTAAAAAATTTCAAATAATTATTTTAAGGATATAACATAAGACCATTTTAAAAACTTTTAAAAATGAAATTAGGTCTACACATAATATTTTTGTTATAAAATACTCATCCATGCATAAACATCGGGATATCAAAATTATATCCACACAAACTATTATAGACATAAAAGTCAATTCCATAAAAAATTGTAATCATAAAATAAGGTTAAAGTATAACATATTTTCCTCATTATTTGTCTATGTATACTGAATTCATTGAAATGTTTAATGAGACCATCCTTCAGAAATTCATATTTCCTTTATATAAATTTAACATGAGAATTAATCCTAATCATATAACATAAATGATGTAAAATAAACTTATTTTTTAAAAATAAAAAAATCATAATCATAAAAGAAAACATTTAATATAATAAGGTATTATTTGATCATGTCACCCTAAAATCATATCTAACATAAATGGGTGTTGTTAGATAGGAAAAATTCTATTAAAGGATCACTTAAAAATTTCAGGAGGAAAATACCCTTTCTAGATTGATATAATCTTTTAAAAAAATATAAATTTCACAACTAACCAGGAAACTATTTTATCTGAAAATAAAAATGGAAAATTATAATTTAATCTTTCAAGAATTGATAGGTTATTATAGTGGTAAATTATATTTATTCAATATATGTTAATATAAAAAGAATTCTTCACTTTTGTATAGAAATAAAAAACAAGTCATTGGGAATTCAGAATGAATAATCATTTTAAAAAATTTTGTAAAAACTAATAAATGTCTGAAGATTACATAAGATAATCACATAATAAGAGTAAAACCCATCTTTAAAAACATATATAAGACATTGATATTAATTAAAATGGTTTTTTGACCAAAGAGAGAAATAAAGTCGATTTTACACAAAAACTTATTTTCACTGTATTGAGTACATAAGATGAGTAAAATGAAGGGTGAGGGGGAATTTATTCTCAATAAATAATGATAATGAACGAAACTTCATGTGTTTCATGAGAGGTATATCATAACCTCTCTCCACTAAAAACTTAATCATAATAAATCCTAATAAAAAATTATATTTTAATGTAAATCTCTTACCACTTCGGTATATTTTGAATCATAAGTACGTTGAAATAATACCACCAATTTAAATATGAAATATCATTGAAATAATTATATTAATTATATAAAATTATAGTGATGAGATATATACACCTTAATAAATAAATGAGTTGTGAATTTTGCATAAGTCTCCTATAAATAATAGTGAGATTGGAAATACCATACCTCAAGTTCCATTTGCATCAATGAACATATAAACTCCTACATAATAAATTATAATTTAGTATACTTATAAATTAAAATCATGTACATAATTATAATATAATATATGATACATTTATAAAAATTTTCAACCATTTATGAATAATTCCATATTAAAATTTTCATTTCTTGGTGTTAACTATTTATATTTCTTGAGAATTTCGGTTTAGTATATACAATAATTAGACATTGATCATTATACCATAATCTTAATAATTTTAATAATGATGTAAATATTATATATATTTAATATATATAAATATAGATTCATCTAAAATATTTAGTGATGAAAAAACAAATTAAACCCTTCATAGAGACGTTAGGCCATATGTAAATAGGAACGATGTTTTTACTTTTTGAATGATGAGGTAAAGTAAAATTAAATAATAATTCACCTTTATTGAATAATTATTTTTTCATATATATAAAATTTATTCATTAAATCTATTTTATTACCATCCAATTAGAGTGTAAAGGAAAAAAATCACACTTCTTCTTAGAGTTAATGGTCTATACAGAAGCATTAACAACGATATTATTTTCCAATGGATTGGATGGTAAGAAGATACATGTGATATTAAAATTCAAGATTAAAATTTATTTCATAAGTATTGTAAATAAAAATTAAACGCATCATAGTATCCATCCAAGAAATATGGTAGTGAATAATGACATGTATTGCAACATGGAGGCGGTAAGCTATACAAACACATGAGCGATTATTTCACATCTCATTTTATGTGAATGATGTTAGAAAATGGTTATTTCACAATCAGACTGAAATTATTATATGTATTATATAAAAATATTAATTATGATAAATAACACATATTCATTGGAGTTTAATAATATGAAACAAAAATAAATTGATTGATTAAGGCAATTAGCTCTTCTTGTAAATAACTCTTTTATATATCTTCATATGGATAATAGGGAAGCTATTTTGGGAAGACCATCACCTCTATAATTGTAATAAGTAATTATATAAGGGATTAAATTAGTTTATGGTCAATATATATATAGCACATTATTATGTGAATAAGAGAAACATTGGTGTTCCCTTTTATAATTGACGGGAGAGGAATTCATGGAAAATTTTAAAAGATAAAAAAATAAAGTCATTATCTAGACCAAAATCCTCCCAAAGACCAAGTATTTTAAGGTAATATAGTATGTGTTTGAAATAATATCAAACAATGTATTTTTTATTAGTATTTGTGGATTCTTAAATATTACCTTTTGGTTGAACCCCTTAGTAATCCTCTTTCATCCTTATTCTCTATAACAACGTTTTCACTCTTAAAGGGTTATAATTTATCAATTAACATTAAAATTGGCCATAAATGTCCATGAGATGAAATTGTAGACCAAATATTAGACTAATTTTAATATTTAAATTTAGACTGTATTTATAATTATTTAATAAAATATTACTTTGGTTGAATATAATTAATGTCACTTTGGTCAGAATTAATTTAATTTGATATGAATGAAGTAAATAAATATTTTCAATTAGAATTTAAATTTTTTACACATAATTAATATGTTATATCTATCTAAAAATTTCATGTAACACTATAAATCATTCAAATTATATTAATTTTAATCTTATTAAAATAAATTATTATTTTTATATTAATTGAAAAAATATTGCATCGAAATTATATAAGCATTTAATGTTACTATATATTTACTAAGAAATGGAACTAAATATCCAAAAATTGTAAATAATTTCATTATGCTCCAAAAAGAAATTTATAATTACTCATAACATTCTTTGGTCCTTATATGAACACATAATAGATATCTAAAACTAAGAGAGTGAAATTTTATAACATTCACTGATTAAAATTTTATATTGGTCATTTTCATGAATACGTTTTCTAAAAAACCATTTCAGGAATATTGTAATACATGTATAATTAACATCATCAAATAAATATTATGATTAATACTTAAGACCTTATAACTTAGGTTTATCCTCAATTAAACTCATTTAACATTTACCGATGTGATAAAAGGGGAATATTTACAAAATTTGAACCTCATTATTCCAAATATGTGAAATTTATTCACAAATAAATTTTTAATATTCAACAAAAATTAGTTTTCAAAATATCCGTGATAAATGTGTTGATTTTTTTAGAAAAAATACATTTTGAAGCATAAAACATGAACAATTCTTATACCATTCATAAAAAAATTATTAAATGTATATTGAGACCATTGATTGATTATGTAATATTTAAATTTCATTAAAATCATTCAAAAATTATGATTAATCTATTTATTAAGTTGAATATACATTGTGCACATAATAATGAGTTTTTAAAATAATATTTATTTTACATTAAAATAATTTTTATCTTCTTTTCTCTTCAGTTGGTTACTAATGAATATATTTGATAAATTTGAAAACCACATTTTTTAAAATGTTACAAATTATTATTAATATCAGTTATCCAAATGAAGATGTGAAAACTATCACATATAGTATATCACAATTCGTTTATAATCGACATTTTTTATAATAGAAGATATCAATAGATTTTTCTTAAAAAAAATATTTCTTACAATCTGAGGGTGTTACGTTCTCCCAACCATTATATAAATTTCATCATTAGAATTGGAAAATTTTCTCAATAATCAAGGGTTTGATATTTTAGTATTCATTTTTTGAAAAAAAAAACACATTCTAAAAATGTTTTTATAAAACTGTTGTTGTATTATTCTGAAAAATAAATAAAAAGGTTATATTAAATAACATATATCATGGATTCTAGATATGTGAATATTAATGGGAGGTGAAAAAATGAACATGGAAGAAAAATGTAATAACAATATAATGATACAGTGGTAAATAAAATTCATCACAACAAAGTGAATGATCATGGGAAATTCAATGACCACAAATTCATAAACTGATGTGATGTAAAGAAGTCCATAATTTAATTGGAATGGAAATTATTATGATACTATATTTATTTCATGATATTTTTCAAAGAGTTGAGAATATTATTTTCCATATATACTTATAACATATTGAAATACACATATATGTAAACAAAAATATTATAAATTAATCAATTTCCACAACAATATAATTTGTTAGTCCAAACAGTGTGTATTGGAGATGATTTCCTTTCACTAAATTGCTAAAATCGATATCATATTCCAGAAATATATATTGAGATATTCCTCCTATCTTTAAATATTATACAAAACAGAATGGATAGAACATTGTAAGATAATATCCAATGCATATAAGTATCCCTATTTAACTCAAAAATATCTAAAATAACAACAATGTTTCCACTTAGATCATTTTATAAATGAACCTATATCCCAAATAAGAACAATATCCTAGATATTAAAAAATGTTTTATACAGAATGGTTTTATAATAACTTTAATTCTATATCCAAATAAATTTAATTTCACTCTCCCTAAATAATCATTCATTTTAAGCCACATGTTTAATATAAGGTTTCCATATTACTCAACCAAATGAAAATTTTATAGAAATTTCATTAATCATCATTATAAATCATTATACAATCTTTTTATATTGTAAATGTTTTGGAAAATATAATAAATAAAATTGAGATACTATCATGAAATGAAATTCTTTAGCTTAAATAAAAAACCCAAAATATTTCATCGTATTAATCAATCAAATTTCATCATTCAAGATTATCTATTTCCAATTTTCCTATAAACCATAATTAACATAACAAAAAATCATATACTAACCCAAAAATGGGTTTTAAACATCAATAATGTATTGTAATTAATTCAAATTAAAATTTTCAAATCACTTCAAAATCCCATCACATAAAATATTAAAAAGTCAGTGTTTATGACTTTGAACTTATGAAAAAATTTAAACTGATAAACCCATGATGGTATCCATAACATTGATGTTAACCTCAAATGAAAACATATATTCCTCCAAGAACAATTTAATATATTCTATGAATAAAATGTTTAAATAAACATCATAAAATATGACATAAATAACTTTTTCATCAACTATTGAATTTCAAGGTCACCAATATTATCCTATCAATTTCAATCATCTAATTATCCCAACTAAACACATTTATCAAACTATACTTATGAAAAATACATAGATGATTATAGATCATTATAAATAAAATATCATTGACATTTCATATTCAAAATAAAATTATCATATTCTAATAAATAGAAAATTTAATCATTTTACTTTAGAGGTATTTCATTGCTTTTGGATTTTATGCTTGGATTCAAGAATTACCTCAGATATTGACCATATTCCCTTCACTTGAATGAATGAACTATATATTTTATATTAGGATGTAATTAATTTGCATCCTTCAACCACTTAAACCTTCCATGATAATTACTTTCTATATTCCATGCATTTTTTCAAATAAAACATCTTACTATTTCTTTGAGACATTATGTCGAATTCTTTTACCAACATTCTTTACATGTATGAAGGAGAATCATATTTCCAATATAGTCTTCTTGAAAATATTTATTTTATATTAGTTGTGTTATGAAACTCAAACATGTATTGGTTTTTAGTAATATAATGGTATAACTCAATATGGATAATCAAAAGTTCTCTAATTTGAGTTCCCATTTTATTTATTTTATCATTAGGAGAAAAATTAATGTTTCTATTATTGTTATCGTGAATCATCTTAGTTACATCCATAGTTAAAAACTAAAACTCATAATGTGAGAATAAATAGTCATTCTAAGGAATCATGAAAAATAATTTATAGGGTTTATAAATCATGAATCCTCCATTATAATATATGAAAACTTTGGTTTATCCATTATCATATATGATCATTATAAAAACAATATGATATATTCATATAAAAAAATTATCCCTAGAGTTATAACTAATTATTTCTAATCCACATTTCCAATGGATAAATAAGACATTCCCCTAATAATAACTATAGAGAACTATAATTTTCATAAATTGATATTATCCCTTTTTAAATTAATATTAAACATAAGACATACTGCTCTACTACAGAGTCGGGCATTTCTAGAATTCTAGGAAGCATGAGTATATAAAAAACTAGTCCACAAGATTAAAAAAAGCACGTCACGCTAAAATATTCGTAACTAGAAACCTTATTAGATATATCATGAATAAAAAAACTCATTATAACCCAAGGAAAATCAAACTTTTGTAAGGGTGATCTCATATTCTCAGTAAGGATAAACAAGTGAGATATTAATGATCAATTAGACATAATATGATAATAACATTATGAGTAAATGATTTTATCATTTGAAAACCACGCCCTTCTTATCAAATATCATAGTATTGAGTCACTAAATAAATCAAGGAAGTTCATAATAAATGAATCAATATGGAATCAATATTCATCATCCATGAGATCATAACATTGCTATAAGACATGATTTTTTGGCATAAACATAGTCTTATAACTTTATAATGATGTATAAATTGAAATATTCTCACATATTATGTTATAGATATGAAATTAGTACCTTACAGAAAATTATGGACATAAAACAAAATCAACACATAATCTGTTGGAAATAAAATCTAGGACCACAGATAAAATTGTGGACATAAAAGAGAAGACCAAAAATAATATTATATACATGATACCTAGTTTCAAAAATAAAATTATGAATAGGAATCCATTTTCATGCCTAAAATACTTATAAAATGAGTTATCCATCACTACCAAATGAATTGTAGGGATTCAACAGATCTAACCATCACATACTTATAATTTATTCATATAAATTTCATAAGAACAAAAATCATAACATTATAATATAACCCATGGATACTATAAGGGTTTACTAAAAATGTTACCATCGTAATTCTAAACCACCCTTAGGTGAAAAAGATGATATTTTTTTTTCTTGAATCATTATTATCTTCTAAATGATTGCATTTTCATAATCTATTGGGATTCCCTATATTTTTAACATTTTAATGATTCTTTACCCCAATTATTTTCTTTCATCATTTATACTATTTTAAATCTTATTATAAATACAAACATTCAATCGATAGTTCGTAAAAGACACATTAAATTAGTATGAATGCAATAATTGTATCATACCCTAATTAAATAATATTTAACATTTAAAGTTTTTATCATTGATTAAAAATACCTAGATAATTTAATTGGAATATTCTTAGAGAAATGTATCCTTTCAACATTGAAATAAATGTTTTCAAACTAAATGTATACCATAATATTAAGAAAAACATTTATTTTAAAATATACCTTAAAAATGTATCTTATTATTGAAATCATTATTTGGTAATAACAATGGGAAATTCCATTCATGTAGTATGTGTTAAAATAAAACATTCCTTTTATACTTTTGTATAAGAAGATAAAAAGTACCTCATTATGAAAATGAAAATAATTATCCTTTTGAATAAATTTTTTAAAATTAAATCATTGTTAAAAAATACTTTATAAAATCACAGGATATGTTTAATAGTCATATTTAAAACATTTTTATAAAACATGGATATGGAAGGAAAATAATTCTCAAACAAAGAGAGAAATAAAGCCGATTTTAATTAAAAACATAGTTTCTGTCTATTGAGTACATTAGGTGAAGGAAAGGAAATGAAAACATGTATTCGAAAAATATAAAAAGAGTATAATAAATATCATGAATTTGTTGAGAGGTATGTCATAAAATTTATTCATATAATACATTATCATAAACAATCTTAATAAAAAAGATGGCCTCTAGGCTATTCGGGCATAAACAATCCCGATAAACAATGAGACTTTAATATAAACCCATTTCGACTTTCCTAACTTTTGAATAATAAGAACCATTAAATAATAACATACATTTAAAAATTAAATAAAATTTAAATAAGGATATTAATAATGTAAAATGTTAGTGGGGTGTTATACACCACATAAAACAAATAATTGTTGAATTTGAAATATGTCTCATAGAAATAAAAGTCTGACAAGAAATTCCTTAACATATATTCCAAGTGCATAAAAAACAATTTAATATCGAATATAATAAATTAAAATTTAGAAAACAACTATATAATAATAATTTAAAATTTTATAATATCATATATTATCATTTTATAATATTTCAATACACATTTATGAATAATTATTTAGTAAAATCAACATTTCTGGGTGTTGATTGTTGCATTTTTCATGAGAATTTTGGCCCAATATGTCTAGAATTTGTTATTTGATCACACTTACACAATATCTATAATTTTATATCAATTTAAATATCATATATTTTCACTATATATATATATGTATACATTTTGATATATCCAAAAATTTTAGAGATCGAAAAATGAATTCCATCATTCATAGAGATGGTCGATCGTACATATACAGGAACGTTGTTTTGACATTTTGATTGATGGAATGAAAGAATATTACATAATAATTCAAAATTATAGAATCAATATTATATCAAATATATCAATTAAATATATCATTTACCATAAAATTTTAATACAAATGAATAACAAATTGCATTTTTTAGTGGCAGTCGTAGTCAACTCATTCGCACGAGCGATGTTATTGTTTCCAAATGGATTGGAATGTACAATAAAATATGTTTTATTAACACCAAAAAGAATATTTATGTCATAGGTATCATATATAATCATTAAACCCATTATAATAACCATCCATGTAATATTTTTGTGGAAACTTATTTGTGTTTCTACGAGGAGACGTTAAGTCTTATGTACGAACAACCAATACATTAAATTAGATTTATATAGAAAATAAATGGAAAATAGTTTTTTAAAAATTAGAAATTTTTTTTGTATATTTTGGATAATGAATTCATTTTTTATTAAAAATACGATATAATTATATGAGGTAATGAAGAATAAATAAAATGAAAGGGATTAGTAATGATGATTACATCTTCGCTGAGAGAATTCATTTACTTATCCTAGTAAGGATCATAGGTTTTGTCTATTGGGAATATCAACACATCGAGTTTTTCAATATTTAATTTTATAAGATATTTTTTAGGGGATGGCTATGATAATTTTCTCAATGTCGTGTGATTATGAAAAAGGATGCGTTCTCTTTTATAATTGAGGGGAGGATTAATCTTGGAATTCATTTAAAAAATAAAATATATTAAATTAATTATCTATCTCAAATGCCTCAAATATTATAGGTATCCAAATATATGATTATATGGGGTTAAAACAAGTCATGGAAAAATATTTCTAAGATATTTAACTACGGTTTTAATCCTATTCTTCAGGTTTAGCTCCTTAGGTAACCAATTTTAATTAAAACTTTTGTAACATATCATTCACCATCTATGGGATATAGTATTATATATATTGAATAAATACATTCATAAATGGAAATTTGTACAATTTTGGCCATATATTATACTAATTTTCATATTTCAATATTTTACAGTTTTTAAAAATTTTAAGAAAATTATTTTTTAAAAGTATCAATAAAATCTATTTTGACACTATTCATTTAATTTTACATGAAAGACGTTAAAAAAAGTTGATATTCAAATATAATCCTTTTATACAACATTTATATGATAAATGTATCTAAATAATTCATTAAACAGTATAACACACTAAAATCATATTACATTTATTATTTTTTATACAATCTATTTAGTTTTAAAATTTATTTAAGAAATATTACAATGATGTTCTAAACACAATTAATGTACTAATATATTTACTAAAAATTATAAATAAATTTAAATAATTAAAATAATTTCATTATTCTAAAAAAATAAATTTATATCCATTCATAAATTGAATTTTTTATACGACACATAAGAGATTAATATAATTAATAGAGCTTCATTTCCTAACATTATGTTCTTAGAATATTATATTATCCTTTTAATAGACATATGTTCATTAAATTGTTTTTGACAATATGTTAAAAATGTTCTAATTCAATTCATCCAATAATAATTGGTATGCCCAATTTTTGCCTAATAACATATTTTTAACAATCGTCAAACCGATTTACCGGTTACCAAGTTGAACAAATTTACTTTAGTTATTATTCGTATTGACAAAAACAAAAGGGATGAATTAATGAAATTTGATTCTTCAGGATAAAAATGATGAATTAATTTTAAAAAAAATTAATTTCAATAAGTCGATGAAATTTATTTTATAAATAAGAACGCAAAACAAAACTAAAACCAAAATTTTAAAAAATACATTTTAGGTATAAGACATTGTTTAATTTTATCTCACAATTTGAAAAAATAATATAAAATTAATTCTTATAACTCTTATTGAATATAAAATAACAACATTTTATTAAAATAAATTACTAATATTGATTAATTTAATTTATTTTGAACAAAATAAATTGCTATCATAAAAAAATATTTTAGAAAAATATGTCTTTTAATTTTAATTTTTTTAATTTAATTTAAATAAACTAGAAACAAATTATTTTTTAATACATACGTATACCATAAAATTTTCATAATTTATTTAGTCTTATTCCTAACCATCAACCCAAAGGATTTGATATAAATTTAAAAAATAGTATATCACTATTTTTTTAAACACATTGTTGCATGAAACACAATTTATCGAATAAAATACATTCATATTAAAAAATATATAATGATATATCAATGTGTTACAACTTATGTCCACATGAAATTTATCTCAAAAAATTATATTTACAACATGTAATATAATTGTTAATTCGACCCTTTCAAAGTCAATACGGTCAAGGGAGATTCCAAAATGGGGAAATATTGAATGAACTGCCTATAATACCATGCCCGAGCCAAAACTATTCTGATATAAAAAGTATGTTTTTGAATATCCCTCGAAATAACTACCTAAATAATTATTTATCATTCTAGAAACCTATATTTGAAACCATATTACCTAGAAAAATTACCTATTTGATCTAGTATATGCCCTTAGAAATATAAGTGTTAAGGTGATTCTATTTTAAGGTTCTCAAAATGACATCCATGTGGTACTTGTAACCCTTCCTCATCTTAGAATAGACCCATATGTTTTCCATAGACACCCCAAAAATGTTTTATGATAATTATCAAATATTAAAATCATCATATCTATGAGGGATATAGGGGAATTATTAAGTCCATACAATATAATAATATAATAAAAATGCATATACCATCTCCTAAAAGTGTAGTTTAGAATATACAGAACCCTTTTCCCTCATTTCTTTGTATCCTTAAGAAGATAAATCATTAAATAATACATATCTCTCTTAATATGCTATAATTGGTCCTTGATTTTAGAAACTTGAATGTATTCCATATTTTGACATAATTGAGAAACAAATAATTAATGGAATGTTGAAAGAGACTATACAACTTCATTATATATAGGAATGATGCGGCCTACGATGTCACCCATAGATTAATGGGACCATTTCCCTTGATATTCTATAATAGGGGTTTTAATTATTTAAATGTGGAAGAAAACTTTTGATTATTGGGTAGGTAAATGGGACTCATCCAATGTAGTATGTACATGGAATAATTTACTTCCTACCAGGGGTGAAACCAATAATATTCTCCCTAAAAGACACCAGGAAAAAAATTTACCCCCATGATAAGCTATGAACATAAATCCTACAAAAGTGTATCAAGGATGAAACATGAAAAATAATAATATACTGTCGAAATATCTTATATAATTGTTCATACCCTTTAAAATCTATGGAGTAACTACACATATATGTTAGGGGTGTTCCCATAAACATAAATAAATTGGCATCTACCATGATATTAATTGATCATGGAATTATAAATAGTCATCAATTACATGAATATAATTAGGAATGAAATATCTAGATATCAAATCTCAGAAAACCTCCCATCACCTCATAGTCATTTCTTGTTATATGACACTCATGGAACCTAAATCCCTACTATTGTTTTCCCAATGAGAGTGGAGATATCCTACATGATTAAAATCAAGTCCAACCATAGCCCTAAAGAAAAAATATGATTAAATAAGAAATATTAATAGTATGAAATAGTATAAAATTATTATAATTAAATTATTAAATAAATAAAATCATACCATGAAAATTCCCTAGCATAGCCGTTGAGTTGTCTATAACATATATACTATGTATATACACTCTAAATTGGCCCCACATGGATCCTTCATTTCTAACATGGAATCTCCCTTCATCAGAGTGTGTGTAATATACCATTTTGAAAAATCATTACACAATTGAGTTCCCATAGTTATATAATCAAATGATATAAAAGAATAAATAATGATCATGTCCTGAACAATAACTAGCCTATATTTGAGTTGTGTGGCGCATACATAATGGCGTATATGCACCCATAATTTGCACCACATGGAGAACTATTTTCTAATTGGGAATATACCATCATATGAGAGTGGGTAACATCCCCTTTTTATAAATCATACCACACATAATTTCTCGTAGTTAATAAGATTTAACAAAAATAATCAAAGGTGAATTTTGATAAAATTGGGAAAATTTCCCAAATGCCCACAATAGTGGCATGTATTTGAAATATTATAAGAGTATTTCATAGTGTGAACTAGATTCCAAAAAAAAATTATATTGGAATTCACAATAAGGATTCCAATTGAAACAAATTAGATGAATAATGAACAATCCAACCACCACCTTGGAAACCCCCCTCATGTTTCATATTCTAACCTAAGGAAGAACTTTGTCAACCACCTACAGAAGGAGAATCCACTAGTACGAAAAAATGTGTTAATCCATCATTAGGTATTCAAAAGACCTATCTAAAAGAACTATTAAAGTCATCCTTTGTTCATGCTAGAAAAAAGATCTAATAATGGGATCTATTTAACTACACATGTTTAGAAGCACTGAAAAAGGCTACCTTTGTCAATGCATTTTTACTGCAACTGATAAGCGATATATTTAAAAAAAATTCTTTGAAAATAATATATTATTATATTATTATATTTATATTGATATAAATATAATATATATATTTTAAATAAGTTCTCAATAAGGTTAATAATAATTTACACAAGATATAAAAGATACTTATTTAAAATGGATTATCAAATAAATAAAACAATATTTTTAATCAACAACTTTAAAACTCTAATCAACTAATTATCATTTAATATCAATTGGATGATTCAAAAAATCAAAACATTAATAAAAGATATAATATATATCTACATCATAACTTGAACTTCAAATGACCATTATTTTTTTATCATGGTGTGTGTTTGGGATCTACCATATATCAAATCAAATCTTTAGATAAGATATACACCACTAGGTATATAGGTAAAACTATGTCATTCGTTTCAAGGCCCAAAATTCAGTTAAGACCTCCAAAAACCGAGTGTTTAGTCATGTTATGCCAATGTTTTAACATTTTAGGGAACTTCAACCTTATTTAAGGTTGTATTTTTCCCATTTTCAATGGAGATTGAATTTATTTCTATTTCATACATTTATATAGATATTATGGTTTTGAAATTTTATTTTTTAAAATAATGTATTAATATTTATAATTAAATATATTCATATTTTTTTATATTTATTTTTAATAAATCAGTTGTATAAATTCATATATCAACATATTTATATAGAAATGTATTTTGAAATATATAAAATAAATATTTATTATCAAATGTACTTAAAGAAAAAAATTATTCATCTTATTTACCTTATTAAAATGAATTAAAATTTATATATAACTTTTGAATGTACATATTATTGCGTATTAATAAACACACACAAAGATATTTTTATTTATATTATAACATATATAAAATAAACATTAGTATATAATATATTTAAATAAATATTATTATATATATATATATTAAACATTTAAAAATATATACAAATAAAAAGAAAATCCATTAAATATATAACAAAAGGTGCATGAAATTGTTGTAATGAGCATTCATTTGCCTATTGTTGGTGGTGGGATCAAATCTATGCCTGAACAATTTTTCAGTATAGCCGTATAGCAGTATGAAATGGAGGTGCGGCGCATGATGGTGGATGGGTAGTGGAATGTGATGCGAAAGGGAGATAAAAGCGCTAAGAAATGGGGTTGGGAGGGGGTGGGGGTCTGTAAAATATAAATTTTTTTTATATTTATTAACAGAACTTTTTTAGCACTGTTAAAGAATTCATTTTAATATCTCTTGAAATATCAGCACATTTTAAGAACTGATAGAACCCTTTACTGTAGATTTTAATTCCATAATTTGTAGTTGTGAGCACCACACAAAACTATAAATCTTCCATTATAGTTTCTTCTATTTACTATTTTTCAAAAACTTATTTACAAGTCATTAGTGAAAATTAACAACCTTCTAGTATATCCCTATCTTCAACCCCTTATCAATATTTATAACTTTAAGATAATAATTTCTAACCACCTCCGGGAAACGATATGCTAACTCTGTGATACCAGTTGAATACTCCATAAAAATATAGTTTCCTTCTCAGGGGTCACAATTATCTATTCCTTAAACTCAATCAATATTTTAGGAGAAAACCATTTGTTATACTTCTTTTAGAATATAGCCCTAAATAGATTATAATGTTATATGGACAATAAAAAGATTCATACCACCACCAACTATGTCCCTATAGAATATATATGGAAAAATACATTAGAGGTCCCATGAGTCTAGAAAATTCCAAATATATTCTCTCTTTAATCCATTTATTCAATGGGATCATAGTTTCATTGATCATCTCTAATGATATGTGAATTCTTCCTAGTAAAATAATGGGGGTAGTCTACTATTCCAGTTTGATTGTTTCCTCCAATCATCTCTATGAGCCAAACTTTACAGTATAATAACTTAGTAATCGAAGGGTTTACTTGAGGGATAACTTATCTTGTGTGCTTTGGGGATTCCACATTATTATATATGATGAGATTTAGAGTGGAATGATATATAAATAATTTAATAAGAACCCAATCAATACACAAATAAACCCCTATTGTAGAGAAGAATTATGAAATCGAATCCATGTCAAATAAATATCAATAAAAATCATATCAAAAGATATTCTAATACCAAAGAATGAATATCAAATTACAAAAAACTTTTGAATAACCATGGTAAATAAAGGTTCATCACCGAGAAGTGATGGCCAGACACTCTCCCACACACACCACATGAGCCTAGACTATAATTTCTTAATACTAACATACCAACTAATGACTAGATGTGTTTTTGATAAAATTTTTCAATAAAAAAACATAGGTTAACTCATACCATAAATCGATCCTTCGTTCTACATGACTTGTGATGCATTCTTGATTGGCTTAGGGTAGAAACTAATAATAGGGTATAAAATCAATCTTCATGGAAATAGTTTAACCCTTATAATATTTTTTGAAAAATATGCTATATTTTATTTAAAATTTCACATTATCCAACTATAATTTGAACATCCACATCACTAATAATGTGGTTAGGAAAAAAATAATTTTTTGGAATAATATAGATATTATACCCAATTAGTCATGAACATCAACTGAAGAGAATAATAATGAAATTAAACCACATCCATATAACTAAAACATCATTCAGGCTAGAGAGTAGGATACAAGACTCCAAATATCATTTTAGTTCCCCGGAATTCTATAAAAGAAAATAAAATGGGACACACAATCACTGCTAGATACTACACGAGAGAGAATGGTGATAATCAATGGGGAAAATCATATGAAGTGGCTACCATTCCATTAATTGTATCCTAAAAATTCATGTCTACATTTTTCCAATTGAATATGCAAGGTGTGATAACAAGCCGAATAATATACCATAATGAATCTATATAATATATTTCACATTGATACATTTAGATCTAGTTTGAAAGATATAATTTAACACAATTTTTAACTGAAATAATTTAATTAATCCATTGATTTTAGAAAACTATACATGTTCTCTATATTTACATATACATAAAATAAATAAAATATAATAGAGTCCAACATGGAATAATCAATATAATTATATCTAAATATTTAATATAAGTCCATACAATATGGAATGTGAATAAGAATAACAAACACACAAGTGTCTCTATCCTCAATCATATAGGTAACTAGGAATTGATCAAGGAACACATTTCAACATAAATAAACCTAGACTTTAGAAGTTCTACAATGGTCTCTTAGTTCAAATATATCTATCCTTTTTTCAATCAAGATACAGAAGACATAATCATCATTTTGAGAAAAACATATACTACGGACATATCCATAAAATTCCATTATATACACCAAAGGTAATCCATATTCCACACCATAAGAATATCAATAACAATAATCAATTATAAAATTAAAAAATCAATAATCCCCTATTTTCTTTTCATATGAATTTTTTTAAACAATTTCAATTTTTTCTAAAAACCCTTAAAATTCAATTTTGGGTTAAAACCAAATTTTAATCATTTTTCAAAAACATTGAATGTAAGTATATATTTTTCATAAAAACCCCATTAATTTATTATTTTACTCAACTAATTTATAAAAACACATTCATCAAACATAATGAACACCTCTCAAACTATTCCAAAAACAGTTCATCAATTGATCAAAAGTAAAATTCAGGATATTTAGGTATTCTAGACTAAAAAATGTTATGTAGAGATACCATGAAGTTTCCCAGTCAAGATAGAAATATCACTATGTTTGGGAGGGGGAGTTAGTGATATCTTTCTCTTTTAAGTTTCATTATTCTTGATACAACCTTCTCCAATTTTCAATGAGTTATCATCATTCTAAATAAAAACCCAACACACAATTATAAGAACACAATAATTTACAATTTCACTACTCAACAAAACTAGAAAGGTCATTGGTATTTCTTAAAAACAATCCAATACCCCAAAACCCACTATAAAAATACCCTTTTCTAGGGAATAAAATAAGTTGTACATACCCTTATGCTTGTTTAGAACTATGTTCAATACAAATGTTCATGTTATTCAATTAGCACAAAATTATGTAATAAAAATTCTGTGAAAATCATGTTATCGTGCTTATTTTTCAACTTTCAAAAAACAAATTTCAAAACAATTACTCTCTTTCTTACCCAACAAATGAAACGAAATTATTCTTGAATTTGTCATTATACTTAGTCCGATTTCTCAATCAGATTCCCATGTCAGATTTTCAAATCCGATTATATATGTATGCTAGAATACCTATAATACAATTCTGAATCCTTATTGATTAGTCTAGCAAACCCAGTACGAAAACATGATTTAATCATGAATCATTATTAAGATATTTTCTCTTCTCCTATATTCTTATATCTTTAAAAATTCATTACGAAAGCATAATATGGAAACTTCTTCACTTTAGAAATATTCAAAGATTCACATTCTCTATTTAATAGTACATCAGTTTAAGAAACTAAAAAAATACCTCCTCTATTTATAGGTGACCGAAATAAGGTTTGTGAGGGATTCCAAAAACATTTCCTGCTCATCAAAATTTCCTAAAACACCAAATACAATATTTAATCATTCATCACTTCTATACTCATCTTAAACCTTCTCGAATCATCCCATGACTTCACCATACTTCGTACTTTCATAAAAATGTTCATTCCAATTTAAATTGATATTTTAATTTGATCATTACAGTGAATACATATGTTAAAAAATATATTATTCAATATATTTATCCATACCAAATGAGAAAAATGTAAAGATACTTAATTATCATTATGATGGATGTAATTTAATCATTTACTTCAAAATTTCTTCTAACGAACACTCCCTCTGAATTCCTTAAAAAATGGGATCCTCTTGATGTTTTTAGAATTTATTTGAAAAACCTTTCAAGATCCCTCTTTTCAAAAAATTATGAATTCTATTTTTAGCAATACTATTTTTATTATTTTCCTTAGTTTGGTGATCTTGAGTCTGATGTAGTTATTAGTGTCCTCTTATACTTGAAGAATCCTTATCTGCTTCACTCTGATGGACCGAAATAATCTTTATTATGATGATCAGGACCACATGGGTTCGGATGGATCCAGACCCACTAAAACATGTTAGATTAAATATTTATTTCTTTACCCATGTTTTAGGGATATAATAATTCCTTTTCTAGTGATACAATTGAAACAAAAAATACATCAGAGTTTTTATTTCATATTCGACCCAATTTTAAAACAACCAATGAATCATCTCAATGAAAATGGTTGATTATATTGTTTATTGATCTCTAATTAAATTTTTTATTTGTCATAAGAACTTATATATATTTTCAATTAAATTGGTCCCAACAACTTACCATGAAAAACAATAGTCGCCAAAACAAATTTCTACCTCTATTAGTCGGTGCCACACCAAGTCTTATGTACCAGATCCAACAGCTTTGACTTCAGAAACCTACTATTATATTCTGATCACGATACAGATGAACTACTAGTAACCGTTTTTTTGAAGATTTCTATCTCATGTATTTTTCTTTTTTCTGGAAACCAGTATCTTATTCATCACCTTTTCAGAACAAACTTCCCACACTATTAACAAATCTGCATCTGGTTGCCTCATACAGATAGACTAAAACTAGAAAGATTAATATTTGAAAACTTCCTTCTTCCAAAAACAAGTAATTCTAAGAATTAATTCCTCATTTATTTTTAGAAATTTTAAGATCATATTCAATAAATTTTGGTTATTTATGGAATGTAATGAAACCTTCAATTATTCCAAAAACATCATGCCTTCCATAAAATCCATAATATTATTGCTATCACTAGATATACCTCTTTCCTTTATAAAGATCATGTCACAAGTTTAATATATTAATTATTATTTATGGTAACTATAGTCTAAGAAAATAATCATCAGATTTACATTGGATCCAAGAAGACTAAAATTCACTTCTTCATTATGATCTTCCATTCATTTTTGACCTACGCTGGGTATGAAGAACTATTTATCCTGAAATAATCTTCTCAATACGGCCAAACATCTTGATCATATTTATTCTGAAGGTCTAAATATGATGGTTAGTATCATTGTCAAATTTTTACAAGTTGAATTGATTTTTTTTCTTCTTTAACAACAAAATACAACACTTATAAAACAATTTCATTCAATATAAAAAAACAACCTCCATCCAACGGAGTCCTACCACATATACATAGAATTTGATATAAACATGTCTTATTGACTAATAACATCTAAAAAGTAATGAAATATATCCACATAATAATATTACATCATGATTTGTTTTCTAAACATTGACTGTTGACCCTTGGTTTGCCCCTAATAGGATTTTAGATTTTATTACCACAGAGGAAGTAGAAGGAGGAGTATATATAAGAGAAATGAAGGTGTAATATAAGATAAATAAAAAATTTCATTAATAAACACAACCAATATTGAAGAAAAATCTAACTGGAGTAGAGGGAGTATAATATCCCCACATCTAGAGTATTTAATGATTGAAAATTGGGATAAATAAGGGTTGAGGGGTTAAAATATGATTGGTGCATAGTTATAAATTCTATATTTTACTACTAGAAAACACTTCTTACCATTTAAAAAGTCTTTTGGTATATATCCCACTATAAAGGATCCTCTATGATGAAACATATACCATCTTCTATAGAGCTCATCCACTGAGAAGGGACTTAGGACCAAATCCCTTGGGAACCATGGTGTCAGGACCTCCCCATTACGATACATCCTGAACCAAAACAAAAACCTTCATAGTATAAACTTCACCTTAACACACCCCCAAAATAATGTACCATTTTAGGTTATGGTGTGGTAACATCTTTCTATACTCTGTGGTTTGGCCCTCTAGGTAGTAACATTAAGTGTATTAAGAGGTTTTAGTTGAGGTTTGATTGGATCTTTTTCCTCTAATGTATAACACCCTTAGAAGACACTACATAACCTCCCACCAAACCCTCTCCATTGAATAACTGATAGTATTTAATCATATTGTCTATTAAAAATGATAATTATCCATTAATATTATTCCAAACACATCTAAATGTTCAAAAACTATGAAATTAAAATATTTAATAATAAAATTTAAAAACATATAAATGAATTAATGGTTGTTACAAAAATATATATAGAGTAATAGATAATTTATTTATTATCAATTTGGAATCAAAACAAATGTAAATCAAGGATTCTAAAAAAATAAATAAATTTATTCATCGGTACCTGTGTAAATATTTAAATTGTATTTTAATGTAATATTTGGTAATAAATTATAAACCTGAAAGGAATAAAGAATTATTTTAAAAATATAAAATAAAGACAATTTTGGGTGATAGGAGATGAAAGGTTACATACCTAATTGGGATAATAATAAACACTATTATAATCTAGAGTTATATCCTCTAATATATTGTCAGAGTTTTCAAAAAAGTGAAAATAACATTTACAATTATATGATTTTGTTAAATTATTTGTATAGTGGAGGCTATATCCATTGTTTATAAATCCATTTATAAATGGGTTTCCACCCATCCATGATTTAATAATTTTAAAAATTAATCCCTTATATAAATGGTTTAATAAAAAATTATCCTTATTTCCAATTGTAGTTATGGTTTCCGGAAATGATAATTGTAGGTTATTTATGGTCACATTATTCAATTACCATGAATACAAGAAAAACAATACAGTCATGGTGTTAAAAAAATTGATATATTTCATTATTGTTATCCCATTATCATTATTTTATAGGACATTTTCATGGTTATTGTAACACCCCTATATTTTATGAGACATATTATTATTATTATTTCGATTTTTTGTATCTTACGATACAGCAAGATGAGCCTACTCTATAAGAAATACTGACTTATCTTGTGGAATACACAACACTATGATTGGTTTTTGTAAAGAAAAATTCAATTTCCTTCGATAGAATTAATTTCTTGTATGACCGAGCAAAATTTAACAACGAGATATTATAACCATGTCATTTTAATGGTAGGTATGAATAGTATTAAAATTCTTCTAAAAAACTATTTAAATGAAAATAAGTGAATATATAAAATAATAAAATCACCCTAGATGGATTTTATATATCATATATTCAAAATAATTTTTACAATTTGTCTTATATGTTTTCTAGACATGATATAAGAATAAAATTTATTATTTTGGATAAAAGAAGTATTTTTGAAAAAATGTAGTTTTGCATCCTTTTGAAGGAAAAACAATTTTAAATCTAGTTTTGAAACTTTTATATATTATATTAAACAAAACCTAATTTTTCTCCATATTCTTTATACAAAAAAAATCATTGTAATAATTTTTGATAATTTTCTGATAAATTTTATATTTTTATGAATAGTAAATTTATACTAAATTTTATATGATTTTTTTCATCGAACTAATTTATGTAATTAAATAATATTTTTTAATATTTTTAATGTATATATAGTATATATTTTTATCATTCAAAATAATTTACGTCATTATCCTTATTTTTACAAATGAATTCATATGTAAAAATATTTCAATCATTTTCAATGTTTTATCTTTTAAAAACCCCTTTTTCTTTATAACTACATGAATAATTTTATATTAATTAATGAACATTCTATTTTTTGAATTTTTAAAATTGGATTTCATATTTAGAGTTAGCATGGAAGAATTATTTAAATATATTTCTTTTATTTTTGGCCATTATGAATAGTAACATTGATAATTTATATTAATACAATAAAAGGGTAAAACAAGTAATTAAGGGTAAACATACTATTACAAAATTACACTAATACTTATCTTAATATCATTGGATGAATTTTTTTTATCTATATAAAACTTGGGTTGAAATTGTGTTATTTGGAAGCCACATAGTTGTGATTAAGACCTATAATTTTTTACATTAAGAAAACATAAATATTTATCACTCAAATTTAATTACTAAAATTTTTTTTAAATATGTTTATACAGAAGATAAATTAAAATATAAATACTTATTTTAAATATAAAATATATTTCTTTATCATGGAAATTTATTTATAATTTTTATGAAATATATATTTTTATTAAATACCTATACATTAATTTTGTACAAGTTAATTAATTGATTAGAAATCAATAAAAAGTTTTTTATTAAAATGATAATAACCATAAAAGACCCAAAAAACTTTTCCAATTCCTATTTTTCGAGTAAATATCTACCATAATCATTCAATGGTCAAGTTATTGACCATTTGGATCCATATAGAATAGATTGTGACCCATATATTTTTTTATTTAAAAGTGATGTTGAAGTTGTTAAATTCATAATTAAATAAGTATAATATTTTTATTGTTTCATTTTACAAAATCTAAATTAAAATAAAAGAATTATTATTAAATATAGTATATTTATATTCATCATATTATTTTATTTTTAATTTTTAATAGAAAATATGTGTATTAAATAATTACACAAAGCTGATATAGTAATTATTTTATTAATAGAAATAACAAATTAATTTTATTAATAATATTAAAATAAATATAATTGTAAATAATTAATATGTCAACTTATTTTTATATGTTAAATAAACTAAATAGGGATATAATAAAATAATTTTATTGATGATAACATCTTATCTTGATATTTTAAAAAATCCATGAATTGAATAGTGTCAAAATTGACACTATTGTTGTTTTGTTAAAACAATGATTTACCAAATTATTTATAAATTCTCAAATATTTATAAAAAATATTTAATAACTATTATATTAAATAAAATTTTCTAATATACTTATTAATTGTCCAATTTAAATTAAATACATAAATATTTCCCTTATTAAGAATGAAATATTTTTTATCTTAATTAAAATTAAATAGAATACCTAAGTGCTAATAAAGTTGATAATGTTAAAGTTGACATAACCATTTGTCTAAAATTTAATTTATTATGAGATTTAAACACTATCTCTTCTCATATTCCTAATGAGTACATCTTTAATGTTTCTGATAGGGGCTCACTTTTTTTATAAATTAATATTTTTGAGGGTTTCAAAAGTTCCCCTCACCTCAATTATAAAATGGAACCTCCTATCTCACCTAATCAATTCAATTTGAGCCTTAAAGATCATAAATAACCTATGAAATTACATTATAAACATGAATAGTAATATTCTATATGTTTTGGTCTTTATTAAATACAATCTCTAGTGCAATAAGAGGAGATTTAGAGGAAGCGCGTCGAAGAAGAGGTAATCCCCTCTATCGATTCATTCAAACTTCTTTCTTATTCTACATCCTATAATTGAGTTATTTATTTATAAATTAGTTACTGTAGTAACAATTATATACTAATATTTTATTATAATTATGAAACAACCATGTTTTACCTTTTATCCATAGTATAAAAAATGAAATCACCATGTGTGCGTACATACAACATACCGTCTCCATGTGGTGGTGTAATCTGTTTTTTACCACCACTTGAATTGGATGGATCTAATGATGGAAATAATTAATATATATGATGATTATAATAGGTTATTTATCATGTAAAAATAAATATACCATCCATATCGATACAATCTCATAATCAAAGGAATGATATCATCAATCGTGCATATGTACGGCTTACCGTCTCCACAATGGGATGTGATTCATTCTACATGATATAAAATAAATAAGGACTATATAAATAAATTTATAATAAATATATATGATATATATTATCTTAATATCATTTTGAAATTATATAACTTTTACCAAAGAAGGATAACTGGAACTTATTCGACAAAACTGGCATGAGAAAATAAAGATGTTAACACCTGAATAATGAGTGATAATGAAATATTATTACAAAATGGATGATAGTATGGTCATTTATGATATAAAAAAATGTATATGATTCTGGAATAATTTAATGACATTTTTAAATCATTATACAGTAGGTTCATATACATAAAAAGGATAATGTACATAAGGTAAGGGATTATTTTGTCTCACTTTTATTTTTGTGGGAAATATGCCTTATAAACCACCTATTTATTTTGTGTGGTGCTTACGCATTCCATTAATGTATTATGATTATTATTATTAAGAATATAATATTTACATCTTAATATAATTTTTATTATATTATGAGGCATGAAATTCGACTGATTATAATTGATAAGGGATAATTTTTCAGTCCCATTAATATCTGATATTGCTTTTTATGTAATTATTTACAATGATATATTTATCATCCACATCAATGTTTTGTAAGTAAGTAATATTATTTATATTATTCTACAAATTTTTAATGATAATTTTAAAGTTTTCTGATTTTTTATTAAATGGTATGAAATGAATCTGTTTTTGTTATTCGATACAATGTAATTTTTGACTTTTCCAGCAAAAGTAAGACGAGAATGTTTTTTTAACTTATACAGTATGATAAGATTTTTACATATTTATAACACCTTATTACCAGGGATCATTCTTTACCTGACTTAAATAATAATTTCAAATAATATATTTTCTATTAAAATTTATGTGGTATTTGGGGAAAGGGAATCCTTTTTAATGAAGACAAGATATTTTCCTCAAGAATTAATTTCAAGTGTCTTATCAAAATTATTATCCATCTAAGACGGCGCACATTAAATAAGGTTATGAATCAATCCCTAATATTACTATTATTTGGTTTTGTTAATGAAGAAATGATATTTTATATGGAATATTTTATGATAGAATGTTGTTCAAGAAACACATTTTATTTCTTCGGTTATACAATGATGAATAATTAATGTTATGGGGGGCATACATAAGACTGATTTCATTATGAGATGGGTGAGACCTATATTTAACTTCAATGCATCAGTTAAAGATTTATATCTCATGAGATAGACATTATTGAAACATCAAGTAAATATAGTTCAATAATACTGGTCTGAAATGGAAAGTATATCAGGTTTAGTAATACAGGGATGAAACGAGGAGGGAACTCTATTCAGTAATGGGATTTTTCAGCTACGATGGTCTTTGATATGAGCCTTGGATAATATGGAAATTATTTTCTATTCTTATGTGTTTTCCATAGTTTCTTGTTTTGTGCCAATGCTATGTTATCATGGTTAATGTTTTTTGATGATTTATTCTTTATCTACTACTAAGATTTATTGTTTGACTAAATATTTTGATATTCAATAGTCATGTTAATGTTTGTAAATTATTATGTTTTTGATTTATAAGATATTTTCGATGACTACTCTTACTGAGAATTTGAGATAACCCTTTTCATATGTTTTCATTTTCCCAGGATATAAAAAATGTTTTTGGGTAGGAAAACTAAGGGGGAAGAGCTTTGTGGGGGATGTTGAAGATCTACCAGTAATCTATAAAAAGTTGTTCCGAGTTTCCAAAGACAGTAAACTAATAGGGTCATTGAGTATCTATTTTTGTAAAGTATTAAGTATTATGAAAATGAAATGTAATGTCCGTCAAGGTTGAGTCATTAGTTGTAGTTTCATAGCGATGGTTTGGTTAACCCTTCGATACGTGGATGTGAACACTTTAGCAAGATCCCAAGATATATTTATAAGGATACTTCTAGAGATTTCCTAAAGGGTAAGTCTAACTATAGGTTAAAGTACTAGAATTATGGTAATGATCATGAAAAACCAATGACTAAACCTAATATGATAGATATTGAAATTGCACCACCTTGATTATCTTCTTTTCCTGGAATGCTTTTTCCTCTCAGACTATCTTTTTGGGTTTTTAAAAATGGTTGAAAATATGAGGATTCATGTTAATAGAGAATATGATGGGAAATGAAATAATATTACCCATGAGAAACCAAATGAAATGGGAGTTATAAGGTTAACATCGTTATTATGCCTAATCATAAATCTCATAATATGATCAGTAATCTTAACATTGGTGAGTTTCCTCACCTACATAACAAGGGAAAGGTGTAAATTCATTGTGATAAAAGAGGAAATAAGGTTAAATTTTCCTCATGTAAATAATGTTGTAAGAGTAATCAAGGGGAATGTTTCAAAGGAAAATGAAGATGATTTGGGTGTAGAAAAGGACACAAAGACAGTAATTACAAAGAGAATGATTCAGTTAATATAATTGAAATGGATAATGGAATTTTATGATATCAATGAGGGTTAAATATTTGAAATGTGGAATGTATGGGAATTATGAAAATTTATACCATAAAAGACAATTTCATTAAGAGAATTAGCATGGTCATATGGGATGTATTTATATTGCTTACAATAAAGATAGTACAAATGATATATGATATGAAAGAAGTGTTATGGAAGAAAATTATGAAGCTCGGTCAATGGTTTCTGAATATAGTGGAATGAATTCATATTTATCAAGAATAATGTTTTATCAGTAAATTTACGGTACTATATAATAAAACAAATTTAAGGATTGTTACATTATTGTTTTTCCTTAAGTATTTGAAATTATTTGTGGATTGGTATCCGTAACAATGAAAAGTCAGTGGTTTTTTGGAAAATACATGATATGTGGATAATTATGGGATGAGAAGATAATGAGATGTTTAATAGTATTAATATCTTCAGGAATTATATAAGGAAACGGGGATATGATCGTTTGAGTATATTGAATTTTGGGATTTTTTGAATGTTGAAAGAGTTAATTTTTTACAGCATGCATGTTTTCACTATGGTTCTGTGTTAATTAAAGTTATTACTATGTTTCAAGAGAATATAAGATTAATGTATTCACATATTCGGAATGCTAAAACCAATAAAATCATTATAAGATATGGGAGGTAAATTCTATGACGCTTAAGTTCACATCTTTCTAAAGTTGTAGATTTTAAGATTTTGGATGGATTCTATGGTTATACATATAGGGATAGTATATGTTATACTCTAGTTGAAGTTTATTAGATTATTTTATTATCTAACCATCAGTGGAATTATTCAGATTTTTATTACCCATGATAGTTTTTTTGGGATAGATGGAATGAACAATCATTATACATGTAGATTTCATGATAAGCTAACACTCCATGAATGAACATTTCAACATCATTTCATTGAATAATATATGAACTAATAATTTTTCATAGAATGACCAAAAGTAAGATTTTACCAAAATCAAGTATGTATTTCATCTCATAAAAATTTCTTCAACTTTAGGAAAAAGGATCTTAAAACCAAAAATTTATACAAGTACCTTCTTATCCAATGAATCAGATGGTCTCTTAAATCGTCACATATTTATGGATTTTTGGTTTTGATCATTATATAAAACTTTCTATCATTAACTATCAACCAAAACATGATGGTTATATTTATTCTTCTATATCTATGTTTCCAATTCTATCATATGTTATCTTATTTAGAAACCTTATAATGAATTACTTTGGATAACAATTCTGTTTCTAACCATTGTTCTTAAAATGAAGTTTTAGTATTCTATTTTATGATGTGGGTTTATATAATTGTAAATTTCAAGTGTTAATCCTTTTATAACCTTGATAAATTTTAGGGTGAAATTAATTTTATGATGGGGAGAATGTAACACCCCAAGATTCTATATTGTAGATTATTTTTAATTTCCTGGATGTCATTCGTGGTGTGCTACACCATGATAAGCATGTGTTATACACAACACTGACATAGCATGCAGTATAAAAAACACTATGCTTGATTTTTATTAAGAAATACTTTCATGTTATATTTACATAATTCATTTCATGTATGATCGAGTATAACTGAATAACTAAAAATTATAATCTAGTCATTATAATAGCAGGTAGGAATTGTATTAAATTTATTCCAAAAATTATTTAAATGAAAATAAATGAATCTATATAATAATAAAATCAATATTTATGTATTTAATAAATAATATATTCAATATACTATTTACAATTTATATTATATTTTCTCTAGACATGATACAAGAACTAACTGTTTTTTTCAGATTAAAGATGTATTTTTAAAAAATACAGTTCTCCCACCTTTTGATGGCGCCCCGATTTTAAATCTATTATTTAAAATTTTATATATTATAATAAACAAAAACAATCCTTCTTTGTAAGTTAGATATAATTTTTTTTCTTCGGATCAATTTTTGATATTTTTCTGAAAAGTTTTAAATTTTGAAGAATAGTAAAAGGGTAGTAAATGATTGTTCAAAACAACTTTTTTTCAAAATAATTAATTTAATTAATTTTTATTATTTAATAGTTTTAAATTACAAATAAAATATATTTTTATCATTCAATATAATTTGTGTAATTATCATTAATATTACATTGAATTCGGATATAAAATGATTTCATTCTTTTACAATGTTTTAACATTTAAAAACCCATTCTTTCATTCCGACAACATGAAAAATTTAAATTAATTACTGAATATTATTTATTTTGAATATTTAAAAATGGATTAAATATTTTTAATCAGTAGGCCCAAATTATATAAATAAATTTATATTATTTTTGGGCATTACGAATAGTAATTTTGGTAATTTTTATTAATAGGGCAAAAGAGTTAGACATGTAATTAAGGGTTAGAATTATTTTATAAAATTAACCTAAAATATTAATTAATATAATTGGATGTGTTTGTTTCACCATAAATTATCATTTGGTCGAAATTGTGTCTTTGAAAGCCACTTGGATGAGATTAGGACATTTAATTTGTTTCACTTAATGAAAAGTTAAATATGTCACACACAAATTTTAGCAAATATAAATTTTTTATATATGTTTATACATAAGATAAAATATATTATAATAGTTATTTGAAATAATTTTCTTTCTTCACCATTTCTATTTATTTTTAGTTTTTCAGAAATTTATAATTACAATAAATACTTTTACTTTTATGGTGTATAAATTAATTAATTGATGAGAAATCAATAAAAAATTATTATTAAAATTATAATAAACATAAAAGACCACAAAAAATTCCCAATTATTATTGTTCAAGTATATATCGGCCATAATCATCCATGGGTTGTGTTATTGACCACTTGGATCTATATTGAAGAGATTGCAATGATTATATTATTTTATTTAAATTGATGTAAAAGTTTTCACATTCATAATTCAATAACTATAATATTTTTAATGATGCATTTTCTAGAATTTAAATTTTACTAAAAGCATTATTATAAAATATAGTTTATTTATATTCATAATGGTATCTTATTAATAATTTTTACCCAAAAATATGTTTATTAAATAATTTCAAAAAACTGCTGTATTAATTATTTTATTAATAGAAATATAAAATAAATGTTATTAGAAACATTGAAATAAATAAATTTGTCACTAATAAATATGTAAAATGAATTTTATAGATGACCTATATTCTTTAGGGATATAATAAAATAATTTTTTATGATAAAATCTTATTTTGATATTTTTAAATATCCATGAATTGAATAGTGTCAAAATGGACACTATTGTTGTTTTTTTAAAACTATATATTATTAAATTATTTAACAATCATGAAACATTTCTAAAAAGTTTTTAATTATTATAAAAATGATGAATATTTTTTAAGGTACATATTTATGGTCTAATCTACTTGAAATAAATAGATATTTCACCTTTTCAACATTGAAATATTTTTTTATCTTAATTAAAATTAAATAGAATAACTAAGAATTAATAAAATTGATAATGATTAAATTGACATAAAAAGTTTTCTAAAATTTATTTTTTGATTATATTCAAACCCTATCTCATATAAACTTTGATTTTTGTACATTTTGGATGTTTTACTGGTGTTTTATTTTATAAAAAACTAATATTTTTCAGTTATCCAAAAGTGCCTATCTCCTAAATTATAAAATGGTACTTCCTCCTTCACATATTAAAATAAATTTGATCCTTTATGCTCAACCATACCCTGTCCATTTCCCTTCTCAGTTTACCTAGTAACATTGTAGTGGTTGTGGTCTTTTTTAATGACCATCTCTAGAACTCTAAGTGGAGATTTAGAGGAAGCACGTCGAAGAGGAGTAATGTCTTTTACGGATTCATTAAAAATTAATTCTTCTTCAACATAATATTTATAATTTGTTTAATAATAAAATAATAAATCCATTTTCATTTATATACAAATATATTATTATAATTATGAAACAACTGTATACCACCTTTTATTCATCGTACAAAAAATGAAATCACCATGCGTGCGAACGTACATCTTACTGTCTCCACACCATGGTGTAATCTATTTTTCCCCACCACTAATATTGTTGGATAAAATAATGAAAATAATAACTCTATAGGACTATTATAACAAGTTATTTATTCTGGAACAACATATATACTACCCTCATCTATACGATTTCATAATTAACGAAATGATATCGTCACTTGTGCGTACGTATGACGTACCATCTTCACGATGCAATGCGATTAATTATACATTATATTCATTACATCATGACTATATTAATGTTAGTAATAACTAAATATGCAAATATTATGTTAATATCATTTTATAATGATATAACTATTACCTAAGAAGGATAACCCGAACATATTTAATAAATAATCCATGAGAAAATGAAGTCATTAATACTTGAATAATGAATAATAATAAATTATTATTACCAAACAGATTATAATATTATCATATATGATATCCTAAAAATAAATATGATCCTTTTAGAAGTATATGAAATTATTTAAATCATTTAATAGGAGTTTGGATACATAAAATGGATATCAAACCTCAGGTAATGGATTATTTTGTCTCACTTTTATTTCAGTGGGACATATACCTTATACACCACCTATTTCATTTTTTTGGTGTTTATGATTCCCATGAATGTTTCATGATTCTTATTGTGAATGTTATAATATATATATATTCATATAATTTTATTTATTTCATGAGGTATACTATTCGACTGATTATAATTGGTAAGGAATAAATTTTGATCTCATTATTATCACAATTTGTTTATACGTAATTATTTACTAGATTATATTTATCATCCACGTCAATGTTTCCTAAGTATGAAATATTATTTATAACATTCTAAAACTGTTTAAACTTAATTTTATCCATTGGTGAATTTTTATTATATGGTATTAAAGGAATATTTTGTCTTCTTTTGATAAAATGTTATTATTTAATGTTTCAGCAAAAGTACGAGGAGAATTGTTTTTATTTTATACGGCATGTTTGGATTTTTTCATCTTCATAATTTCTTATTTCTATGAATCTTAAATAAAAATATTTGAATTTTATTTTTAATAGCTTTATTTCATTATAAATTATGTGGTATTTTGATAACAAATGTTTTTGAAGAAGAAAGGATATTTTCATCAAGAATTAATTTCAAACATTTTATCAAAATTATTTTCCATCTAAGATGAAGCTCTTGAAATAGGGTTCTTATTATATCAATTTTATTAATATGATTTGATTTTGTTAATTATGGAATGATATTTTATATAGATTGTGTTATGATGGAATGATGCTTAAGTAACCCATTTTATATCTCTGGTTATGCTAAGATGAATGATTTATGCTTGTGTGGAATATTTAAGGATGATTTCATTATGAGATTGGTTGGACCTATATCACCCTCCAATGATTTGGGTAATGATTTATATTTCATGAGATAGACATGCATGGAATGTCAAATAAATCCAGTTCAGTAATATAGGTCTGAAACAACATGTATATATTACTCAGTAATACAGGAATCGAACGAGGAGTGAAATCAGTTCTGTAATGGGATTTGTCTGCTATGACGGTCTTGGATATGAGCCTTGGATAATATGGAAATGAATTTCCATTAATTAGTGTTTTCCACAAGTTCATGTTTTATGGAAATTATATATTATCATGGTTAATGTTTCTTTATGATTTATACCTTATGTACTTCAAATGGTTATTTTTTGACTCAATATTTTGATATTAAAAGTTATGTTCATGTTTTTATATTATTATTTTTATCTTTTGTATGATTTTTTCCATGCGTAACTATAATGAAAATTTGAGCTCACACTTTTAATAATTTTTCATTTCCCTAGGATATAAATATCGATTTTAGTTAAGAAAACTAATGGGGATGATCTTTATGGGAGAAGATGAAGATCTTTCACCAAGCTAGAATAATGTTTTCTCAGCTTCCAAAGACACTAATCTAATATTGTCTTTGAGAATCTATTTTTTTAATCCATTAACTATTCCACAAAAGAAATGTAATTTCCATCAAACTTGGGTCATTAGAGTTATATTTTTATTTATTTATATATATGTATATGTATATATATAATCATATACATAAATATAATTTAAATTTCATAAAGTATTGTGGTTAATTAGTCACCTTAATTAGCTATCAGTCAGTGGTTTAAAATTGATTTTTTATTTATTTTCCAATATATATTGAATTAGTTTTAAAAATATTAGAATAAATCAAAAACTTTTTCAATAAGTATCATGAATGAAGGTGTTATCATATTTTCATAGTTTTGAAACTATTACCGTATGATACTAATATTCATGGTATGATTAAACCTTGACCTTATTCTTTTTAGGACACATTATAAATTCAAGGTTGAAAAAACTGAGATATTATTTTATTTTCTTATGTTTGGAGTAAATATTATTGGTTTTGAAGAAAGTATATAACTATATTTTTTTATTAGTGAGATTAAGTAAAAGTATTTATATATCAAAAATCATTTTCCCACATAATCAAAGGTGGACATATGGTAACATAAGATGATTTTATCATTTATTGAACTATGATCTATACTATATTTTTTATAGGTTTATGTAATTTCTTTATATCAAAAGAAATATTATACCAAATGGATATTCATGTTGATATTATTAATTTTTCTATGAAAATATAAATTCATGTTACAGTTAAGTTGAAATAATGATGCATATTGCCTCCATATATTATTATTATTAATGATGATGAAATATTATTTGTATTTTTGGAATTAGAAATGGGATCAGAAGATATCATTATTGGAATTAATTACATGGTGATTTTTAATATGTGTATTGAATTTTATAGTCATTTTGTTTCTTTTAAATTAAATAATTGTAGTTTTCAAAAATTTTAGGGAGTGTTGGATAATAATTCATATTGATAATAACCAATCATTTGTGACCAAAAAGATATAATAGGTATATTAGATGGGTTACTTCATATATTTATGAATCAAAATAATAATTAATTTATTAACAATGGATGAGGACTTTAGGATAATGTTTATGGAGTGAATCCATGGACACCCACAATAGACGGAAGGAGATTTATCTATCCACTTCATTCCTAGAAAAAACACTAATATCAAATCCATTAAACAACATAGTTTGTGTCATTCTATTTGAACAGAAGATTAAATTTAATTTAACATAGGAATATGAAATTAACTAACCAAGGGTGTCACCTTACTCATGATGGTATTTATTTTATAATATGGATTATAATGTTTACTATTGTTTATTGGGTAAAAAATAGTTATGGTGAAAAACATATAATATTTTCCCCACATTAATAAATATTTTGAATAATTAAAATGTTTTATATGATTTTAAAATATCAACATAACATTGATGTATCACTAGATGATGGTGGAATGTTCTCTCATTCAAAATGACGTATTCAATATAATATTTTAACAATAAGAATTGTTTGAAACGATATTTTTGGCCATAAAATATTCTATGTTTTTAATTTACATGGGAAATTATATCTTTCAAACAAATATAAATAATTCGTTGTGATCTTTTTTAGATACTATCATAGTTAAATTTTTATTATAGGAGAAGTTAAAAATATATTTATTGACTATAATATAGGTATTATAGGAGCATAATTTATATGGATATGTATCAAAATTGCAGTTTTTTATTTTTATAGGTGGTTTTCTTGGGAAATTTATTCCCTAAAGAGGGTGTAACTATTTATCCTAAAAAAGTGGATGTGGTGTTTTATTGAGGGTATCATGTGAATTTTTTAAGAGATAATGTTTTTATTATTTATGGATATTATACATGATTCAATTATAAATTCGTGACGAAAAAATCCCTAATGACGAAATTCATAAAAATGATGAAAACATTGAATTGAAATTGTGTTTCCAAGGAGGTATCTATCAGATATTTATATGGTTAGTTACCTCTTCAATATCGATCATTTAAAAAATTAATAATGGGTATTTAATTTATTTTCATATACCAGTAATTGGTTTATAGTACTTTCTAATGAAATGGCCGAATAAAATAAGGTATAGACCACATAAATTTCTACATAATGAAATCAAATAACTTTTATGTGAATCTAAAATAGTAGTACATTTTATTGCCTTGAGGACATGGTGGTATTATATATTTTTGATAGGAATATGATGAAATAATATTATAACATTCCAATGTATATTTTTCCAATATGAGAACTAGTCATAATGAATGAAAATTGGGTTTAGTATGTTTAGAACATTAAATTTGACATGTTTTATACAAAATTTATGGGTAATGTTGTACTATATTTTTTTGAGTAATATGAATACCCTAATATAATACTCTGAATATTAATGTTATTTAATGTGATAGATAGTTAATATAAATAGGTTACCTCATAAATATGGAGTAATTATGTTTTTATGTCTTATTTTTATCACTTTTTTGCATGTGGGTCAATTAAATTTGATAGAAATACCAAATAATGAATGTTGGTATATTAACGACACTATAAATGGCGGTGTAATCATTTACTTGGGGTACCAGTATTTTGATTTAATGATCTAATTAAATAATAGGATATATTTTCCCAATATCATTAATTAATAATCTATTAAAACATTTTATAAGACCACTTTGGTAGTTTATCTCCAAGTCAAAATGATGCTTCAAAACATAAAATGATTGTTCTTGTGGGAAATAGTGAACTTTTCGATTGTAATATAATTTTTCTCCTTATTTGATTTCTCATAGGATAGTAATGGACACGAAACATCATCAGTGAATTTAAAACATTCTATTGTACCAATATTGAAATTAAAAAATAATAATGAATTTTATGGTGTATTGTTTGAGGTTGACATATAATTTTGTTTTTATTTGGGTAACTGTTGAATATATTTCATAATCTGTTCACATGTTATCTATTTGAGATAAATTCATAGTGATAGTTTTTTATTTTTATATATATGTAAGATACTATAAAAATTGATGTAGTATCATCATAAATTATGTAAGATAATGATCCTCAATTTGCATAAAAAGATTTTATAGGGTTACATAATATGATAGGAACACAACTCAATATTTCTACAGTATGACATCCTCATACCGATAGTCAATTTTAGAAGACCATACATATATTTGAGGACATACTTTGATCTTATGGACTATATTTCTAGGGGGACCATGGGAAGATAATATCTATTCGGTGGAATTTTTATATATCAGTTGATATCATAAAATGATTAATATGGATAATATTGATAAAATATGTGAATTGTACTATTGAACCCTATTATATTTGAAATATGTAGGATTAAGGAATATCTTGGGAGAAAAAATTGTTTAAAAATTAAAATATTTTATTCAGTTAATATTTTTCACAAAAATAATATATCAAACTCTAAAAAAGTATTTTTTTTACCATTGGAAATGTTTTTTAGAGTTGGTAGAAATATTATCGGTCCTTTAATGAGTATCTACATGGTAGGGACAACAATGATTTGTTTAACACATGACATGACCACTTCTATAAGGGGGTTCATCAGAAATCGTTGATTGTATTGGATATGCGCCTTATCGTTTATAATTTTAAACAATGTATTTTATAATACATGATTTATTCTATGTTTAATAATCAACGATAAAATAATTTGGGCCCATTTGATATTCTTTAATTTTTATTTTTTAATTTTTATAAATGATTCGGTTTTTTATATAATTACTCTAATAATTTTTCATGAATAAGGGAATGTTCTATGTGGAAATGTTATTCCACTAGTTTGAGTGTTGTGGAAACATGTGAATGTCCAAATAGATTTCTAGGGGATGAAATCTCATGTGTAGTAGAAATATTCTGATATGATTATGAAAGAGTCGGTCCTATGACTTTATAGGGTTTAAATGTCATATATTGGGGAAAATTATAATATAATTTATTGGTGTTTTTTTAATGGAGTCTCAAATGGAATATTTTCCTTAGAAAATAGATGTATGTGTTAGATAGAGGTAGTTCCATATATCTTACATCTATTTAATTATCCATTATAGCCCTATATTTCCTTCTAGTATATGATTATTTAACGGAATGTGATTAGAGTATAATGGTTTTGAAGGATTAACAATAGATATCTACAATATATTCTAGAATTCATATAAATTATTAAATAAATGATGAAATTTATTAAAATCTCTCCTTATCTCTTAAAAATAATATTTATATCTTTTAATCACTAAAATTCATTTTTCTCAAATTTAATATATATTGAATTAGGTTTATCCTAATGGAATGTGGGTTGTTTCTCTTATTTTACATCTCCCCTACAACCCTTTTCCTTATTATCTTTAAAATTGAAAATTATATGGCTTCCATGATAAAATGATATAGTTCATGACATATTTTCTTGAGGATGGTGTCTATTGTGATTTTTTTTTCCAATCTATATCAATAATAACAATTAATTTATTTTAATGGTTATGTATTCTAAAATAATTTTAAATGTAGGAGTTAGTAGTTCATTATGAAATGTTCATGAATTTAATAATGTATAAAAATATAAAACAATTAATCATATAGTTGGGTCCTTTGATTTCCACCTTATTTTATTTTGAATCTCTAACATGTGATTGAATTTATTTTTCAAAGACTTATATAAATTTAATTTCATAAATTAATTACATATAATAGGTTCATTAAAAAAATTACCCATGTTTTTTATAAATGGTATATCTGGTAATTTTATATAAAAAATATGAATGTTCACGTTTCAAAATCATGTGATTTCAGTATTGAAAATGAGATTTTCCATTGACTTATGATTTCAATCTATGGTATTTTATTTAACATGGTAAATTATTTTTTGATACAAAATTATTTTTACATATGTTTATGGAGATGAAAATTGGTGGTTACTAGTGATTTAAATAAATTTAGAATTAGGATTAGTTATATCCCTAAAGAGGGTATATATCTAAGTACCATGTTTCCTAGATAGAAATAGTAATAGATAAGGTATCATGATCCTGAAAGATTATATTTATAGATCATGAAGTATTATTCTTCTATTATGATTCTATTTGGTTATATTTATGTTTAAATTCATAGATTTATACTTATTAGTACTACTTATTGTTATGTAAAATTTTAAAATTAAATTATTATATTAAAAGAAGATTGGTTTTCTCATGTGGCATTCTAAATATTTGCTTTTTAAAATTATTATAAAAATTATTTTATTCTAAATGTAAATAATTACATAGTTCAAAATAAACCCTACATTAAAATTATTTAAGGTAATTTATATAAATTCAATTGAGTAAAGTGTTCATCACTCCATTCCATGTATCATAGCGTGTTTATCATGGTTTTTATTATGATGTCAGAGAAATTATAAATTTATTTTATATAAATGATTGATCATAGGCCTTATTTTAACATAATAACATGATGGATTTTCTGAACAATTTTTAGAGGAATATTACATTTATAAAATGAAAAGTTGTTCACAATGAAATATTTTATATAGAATCTGGACTATTTGTCTTTTCTAATCATAAATAGTGGTAAAACATCTCGTTTTTAAATATATTTTTAAAATATGGTACAAATTGAAATGGATTTTTTTTTTTCAGTTTCTGATATCTTCTAGTTTTCTATAAGTTGAAAGAAAACAACAGTGATCATGTTCTATATCATTGAACTAGTTCCCAGAATATTTTAATAAAGGAACTTTATAAAGGATATAAGGTTTTCAAATTTTAGTAAAGTGATTTTGAGCCTCATATTTTGGATTAACAATGTGGTAAAAAATCATAGATTTTGGTTTTATATCATAAGATATTTGGTATGTTTAGATATTATGATGGTCAGATATAATGATATATCAAGAAAAATTCATTTTTAACAAATTTATATTTTATCATTAGTTTTTAGGTGTTCTGAGAATGAATATTTATTAGAGGCTATCTTATATGATGCTTTTACATGAAGGTGAGTATGACCATGATGGGTCGCAAAAAAAGTGTGTTCACGAATTAATATAGATATGGAAAGAGTTTAAATATAATTGTATTGTTTAAAAATATATTTCTTGGCCACAAAATATAATTCATAATTGTATGAAACTACATTGAAACTTTATTAATTTGGTAAAGGATTTAGATTAAATATTTTAAAATACATTATCTCACCATTGAAAAATGAATCCAATGAATCATGGAATGGTTAAAAAATCCCCATAGATATAGATGAAATTATTTTTTATGATTTTTTAAATCTATTAAGATATATGTATTTGGGATTTACACATAGTCTAGGGATAAATTGTTTTGTAATTGTAGAAAAGCCTCTAGGTTAAGAGACTAATCATGAGTAAAAATAAATGAAATAATAAATCCAAAACACTTTGAATTGATAATAAACTTTATTTAGTCTCGTTGAAGTGGAATATATCAAGATCATCCCAAAAATGTTTTTCCATTTTTTAAAATTATTTCACCATGATTCTTAAATCATTAGAGGCTATAATGAATTTAAATAATGCATATATTAGTTAGTGATAATCAACTGAAACATCTAGATTTACCCTTTTTCTAATATTTCAGTGGATAAATACAATACATATATGTAGTCTAGGGTAGCTCTTATGGGGTTGGATAATTTTGATGAATAAAATTTTAATTAATATATAATGCATGTCAGATTTCAAAAAATATGCAGTCAACAGTTTTACCCATAGAACTTGATGTTAAGAAAACATAAGATTCCTTATAATTATTTCAAAGAAAATGTAACAGTGTTGGGATAAACTACACATTTTAAATTTTTTTAATATTAAATGAACCATATTATTAATTATAACCATAATAATATAATAATTTTGATATTTATTCCACTTATAATTAATATAAAAATATATTGTCTGAACAATTATTATATGTAATTATGGTGATAAAATTATTATTTTTAGAGTAATAATAGATGGAAAATGTGTGAGTAAATATATTCTATGACTTGGTAGTGGAAATAATTTTTATATTGGATATAAAACTAAGTATAAATACATATAGATATATTAAATATAAATAAATTACCGATATTGAATTTATCTTTGGAGAGATAATAAGTTTAATTTTATCCATATGGTTTCATGATTTATTTAAAGCTAGATTTTCGTATTGTACCATGGACATGTCAGTAGAATGGTTTGACTGAGTAGTTGAGGTATTTTTATTTGGAATCAAGTGTTAGTGAATTTAACCACATGTATAGATAATGGATTCCTGAGTATAGAAAAAACAAATTCAAGAGTTTTGTCATAGAAAATGAAATAGTGTAATCTTTAATAGAGATATACATAAAATAATCAGTTGGACATGTTCATTGTAGTGAATGTTCATAAAAAATAAAAAATATAACATAAAATAATACAATATTTTTTTCTCAATACATATACTATTATATCTGCAATATTATAAATTGTTGTATCTAAAATATTACTATGAATTTGAGTATTAGGCCAACTAATTTTTTGTATGGAATTAATGTTTTATTCTCTGAATATTAATTTTATTAATATAATTTTATAATAATGATTCAATTATATTTTTTTTATCCAATTATTTTATTAATGAAAAAATAACATGGGAATGTTCTGTTCTAGTGATTAATATTTATTATGATATATTTGAAATAGATTATATACAGGGGTTTAATGCTAATATTGACTTATATGGTCATAGAGTTTCTTTTAATTCACCTAATAGAAGTGTTCCAATTTTTTAGCATTCATTCTATAGTAATGTGAGATATAAGTTTTTTTAATATAGAGCTTTAACATGTTTATTATGCCGGTTGATTAATTTATTAGTGTAATCAATAAATAACACTTTATTTCTTGTTGCGTTAAATGAATTTTTTGATGTAATTTTTGAGTGTTTTATTGTACATCCACTAGAGTGTTATGTGGAATTTCCTATTGACTCATTTCACAGTAAATTTTTTATGTATATGTAATTATATTGTAACACCCAGGTAAATAAAGAATATGAAATTTCATATTTATCTATATTTGTGAATAAAATATTGAAATGACTTTAAAGGGGAAGCTATGCTCGATGGCGTACCCAACACGCAACAACGAGTTTCTTGGGAATCTTACGTTGCACTCTAATAATAAAATAATATTATTTTAAATGGTAGTTAATATGTAGCCGTTGTATTGGCGGGAATGGATAAAAATAACTAAAATATGATTATATATGTTCTTAAATATTTTTACATTTATACAATAAAAGATAAAGTCTTAAAATACGGAAAGAATTCAATTTTTGGCGTATATGCCCTAGTTTTCACTAAAGGTTCACTTATCACCTTTTGATGGAGAAACGTCATTAAATATAGTTTGTTTCACTCTTAAACATTCTTTTGGACCAAATAAAACTCTTATTAAGAATCGGGACATCAAAATTTACTTTGTGTAAATTTTTGGTATCTTTCTGATAAAGTTCATTTTTTTAATGAATAGTGAAAATGTTGTAATTTAATTCAAAACCAGTTTTTAATATAATTTATTTATATGATTAGATTATATTTTGAATTGGTTTTAAAGTGAAATTAGAAAATATTTTTACCATTAAATCCAATAGTGGTCATTGGAATCAATTTCACTTTGAAATCAGACTTAAACTAATGTCAATCTTTTCATACTTATTGTTTCATAAAACACGCTATTTGTCATGACAGCGGGAATTAATTATTAAATTAATTAATGTGACTTATATGTTTTGAATTTTGTAAAAAGGACTTCATTTTTGAATTCAGAATATCAAATATAGCTTAGGGTGAATTTTTGGTAATTTTCTGAAAAACTTCAATTTTTGATGAATAGTGAAACCACTAAGTGGTAATCAAGCAAACTGATTTTTCAGTTAAATGATAGTTTACCACTAATGTGTATTGAATTTTGAAAATCCGACATACATGGTTGTCATTAAGAAGTAAAATGTGGTTCAATGAGATTAAGCTAATTTTTTGGTGAATAGTAACTTATCAAGTTTTTAATCGCGATTAGTGGTAATTAGTGTAGTTTAAGGTATAAATAATGCTTTAATGATAAGAAATGACCTAGACACATGTCCCAAGTTTATTGGTTGTGTCATGGCCGACCGAGACAAGACATGGGTCAACTTGGGGACCCCATGGATCCACTTTGGTTGGGAAATGACATAAATAATATTTTATTTAATGTAAATGTAAAATTGACACAAACATGATATGTTTTACTAAAACAATTTTTACGTGGGGTTATACAAGTCATCGTTTTGATTATAAATATTCATTGGAAAGCTAAAACGATTTCCTACATAATAGTATTTTTTTTAAAATTTTTAGACATTAAATAAATTAAATTATTTATGACATAATAATGATGCAGCGATGACATCATTATTTGACGATTTAAATAAAATGGAAAGATAATGTAAAATCTATGAACTAAACATGTACAAAACTTATTGGATGAGTGGATTTCGAAGCCTTATCACCTTATCCACTAATTATATCAATCTGGGACCTTTTAAAACCGAAACACATTTTCAAATAAAGTAATATATCTTTACTTTCCAAAAGTACCCCTCCTCTCGTCTTATAAAAGGCCCCCACCTCTACCTCATTTAACACACTCTTCAAGCCTTTGGCTCGGCCAACCCCTGCCCATTTACTCTCTCCACATCCCTCTACTCATCCTAGAGGACTCCCTTTGGGCAGAATCCTTTCAAAGGAAGACTTTAGGCTTAAATCAAAAGGAGTTACACTTTTAAAGGTAATTCATTCTCTCATGTTCATTTGTTTTATTTTTCTTCTCCAACCCCCTAAACTCTTTTTATTTACTTCTTTTGTAACAACACCAGTATCTTCAATATACTAGGATGTTGTTATAAGATTTATTCGAGCTACACTCTCACACAACTACATCAAATGGTTAAAGAACATACGGTTTCCGTGGATGGTGAAATTCTGCCTCCCGAAACGATGATTGTTCAATACTCATTTAACACCTTCAAAGGTGGCCATTATGATGTCACTATTTTTATATATGATATATAATATGTTTATGTTTTATTTATGATTCTGTATTTTTCATTTTTGTCTTACCTTTATGGCTTCCATTATGGGTATACGCGATATCTTCATTTAAGGAAGTGCGGACTACCGCCCCCTCAAAGTGATTTGATTCGTTAAATACCATATGTGGGATGTATAAAGGATGGAAATATGATATTATATATGATATTATACTGGAATTATAATATACCTTTATATCATTATTATTCCATTCTATAAAATACGAAATAGAAATGAAAGTAGCGTTCATGCGTACGTACGGCTTACCGTCTCCATGAACGGTGCATTTCATTTCTTACCCCTAAATGATTATGTAATGTTATAAATGCATGCATGTACTGGATATATATGACATATATGATATCTACATAATGAATACAATTCTGGATATAATAAACATTTGGCCACATGAACAACATGTAATTGTAAGAAGACAACTTTCGACTTAAGAACCAAATATCGGCAAAACAAATATTATTAACTTAAATGATTACATAATGTTTGTGACATGGTAATAAGTGGAATAAAAGTAATAATGAACTTGAAAAAGGGTTCTTAAGGAATTAGAAATTAACTCAAGTTTATTATTCAGGAGATTAAAGAACGATCGAGTCAAGTCGGACCCAAGGTAAGGGATCCTACTCCTCTCTTTCTTTTTAAGTATACACTTTTATGTCATTCCTTTTAAAGCTCATCTTTCTTGTTATTGGGATAATATTTTATATTACATTCACTGTAATTTTTATGTTCATGTGATGAGAGACCCTATTCTCTCTCATCAATCCATTTTGGGAGTTTTGAGTGGCGCCGTTAGGCTGCCGAACTTTCGTAAGAGATCTAACCTCTCTCTTTCTTTTTAAGTACTCTCCTTTGTGTCACTTATTCTAAGCTCCTATTTGTTATGTTGGGGGATTTTCTTTTATATTCCTCTTGCTGTAAATTATATTGTAATATGATGGGATACTCTATTTGATCTCATCAATCCATTTTGGAAGTTTTAAGTGGCGCCGTTAGGCTGCTGAGTTTTCGTAAGGGGTTTTTCATCTCACTTTTATTCCCGTGAGATTTATGCTACATTTGCCACAAATTCTATTGAGTGGTGTATGTAATGCCCATTATTATACTCTTTGTGTAATATAAATTCATTTATGAGTATTTACATCAATGATCTATTTTCCTTCTTTCATGGGGTGTATGTTTTGAAAGATACCCAAGTCGGTAAGGGAACCTTTCACCCTCCTCTTTTTTAAAAAGACTTCTTTTGTTGGGTCTTTTAATTTAAATATTGTTATGTTGGGATATGTTCTAATACATCCTTATTGATGTAAATTTTATGTCCAAGTGATGGGATACACTTTTTATCTCTCATCAACTCATTTTGATGTGATGCTGTTAGGCTGTCAAGGGAACTTTTTAACCCAATTTCGATTTCTTTGGGTTCGACATGTAGTCATTGAATATGTCATCCATTGAATATGTGTGAATGACATTTTATTGTTTTACACATAATATCAACTTATATTGGGTGTATTTATATTTGTCACATATATTTTGAGATTGATTTGTCCTTAATTTAAGGATACCTTCTTTATAAGGGATTTCATCACATTTGACATTTCTATTGAGGGTTCATTGTTGTTATGCACCAATTCACTCTTATATGGTGTATATACTGTCCTTTGGAGTATTATATCATGAATCCTTTTATTCTCATGATATTATAAAGTTCTGAATAAATGTTATTCCACAATTATTGTATTCAAGTGTCTCTAATTTTGGTAAAACCCCTTTTACCAGAATATCGTTTTAAATGTTTTAATTATTTATTCTTATTAATATCCATGTTTTCAAAATGGTTTTAAGGATTTATTTATATGGATATTAATGGTTTAAAATGTTAAAAGCTTCAAGGTGGTATGGTACACTTTGATTCAAAAATCTCTTTATTAAATGTTTTAAATGGTTTTGGAAATGGTTTCTTTTTGAATGGATTCATTATTTCAATATCCTAAAATGTTATATTGTGATTAAAATGTGGAAATGTTATGTTTCCTTTATTCATGTTTTATTTGATATGATTATGTTATGGTTCTTGGGCATTGTTATGAATAACGGGTGGTTCTGTGATAAACTAAGGGCGGGTGAGCCCGTTATAGCTCTCCAATGCATTGGGTAACGTGAAGGAGTGAAACGTTAAGGTTTCTCCGAAGAGATTTAGGGAATATACTATGATGGGTATTCCAAACGTAACCAAGAGGGTTACTCCCTACGTAAGAATGTTATGAATGCCTCAAGTTACCTTTATGTCTTATGATTTCTATGATTTATTCATGGTTTGATGAGTTATGTTAAAGTGCCTTTGTTTTATGGGTAAAGTATGATTTCGTTCTTATGTATATATGAACTCATGTTTCCTTTCCATATTTTTATAACTCTTACTGAGCTTTTTATGCTCATCCCATGTTTTTGAAATGTTTTTCACAGGTCAAGGGAAAGATACATGATGTGATGATAGTGTCAAGGATGTGTCAAGAAAGAATCCGTGTTATATTTTAAATATGTACCCGTTGATGGGAAGAATGAATACTGTCTTTTATGTAACCACTTTGTTTAAATGTGGAATGTAATGCAAGTTTCATGATCTAATTCTCTAAAACTCTAAACCTGAAAAGATCCTCAATGTGTAATCTTGTAATAACTCAAGATTAAGTAAGGTTTAAGGCTGGGCCTTATAGTTGGTATCAAAGGTCGGTTTAGATAACTTTAGAGGTTAGGGTATTCTTTAAGCATAATTGACAATTACCATGATGGTTAGGATTTCAGAAAGAGTCTTAGTTTTAGATAAAGTGAATGAGTAAGTATATCTTATTGTCTATCTTACTCATTAGTACATGATGGTTTTGTTGATATACTCACACTGAAATTTCTATTTTTAGTGAATGGATGGATCTAGCAGGCACCAAAGAGACAACAGGTTTGAAGGAAACTGTGGTGGTTCTATGATTAAGATACTAGATAAAATAAAGGATTCAATGAGGAAACTCGTGGTTGTTCTAAACCAAATATCAAGGAGTCATGATCAACCACTTCAACCATGGTGAGTTCTCTAATGCATCAGGTACGAGATGGCCAACTCGATGTGGAAATTCAGGTAATAATTATTATGGTAACCATTAGGGTTTATATGATACTTAATTTTTAGGTAATTATGGGTTACTCTATGATATGATGGAAAATTAAAGGAATGAGATAAACTTGAGGTTAAAATATGTTATGATTATTCTTGAAGATTTTATCTCATTTTGGGGAATGTTTTAAGAATTATATAGTTTTGGAAAAAGGACAACACGCAGACCGTGTGACATCCCGTCGCGTCGGACAAAGCTGTGGGAATCAAACCCACAACCAATGTGCGACTGGTATTTATCGCCTACCACTGGACTACGTGAAGTCCCTGGTTAGTTTGACTGATTCATTCTAGTTATATGATTTTATGAATTAGGAGTAAGTTTATTTTGGGTTATTTTTGAAAATGATTAACCTATCATGGAGGATATGTGATTAGGTTAATTACTTTTCAAAACGAGACTTTAGGAGCAACTGATATTGTTTGGAGATAAATGTTACTATTTATCTTGGAAGACTATGCGACTAAATCCTTCAAATATTTGGGTTTCAATCTTATATTGGTTTACTTTGAAGAATTTTATGGACAAATTGATTATAGAATGGTCCTCGTTGAACTTTGGGTTTTGTTGGACAAATTTTGGAGATTAAGAATAGATTTTCTTTTTATAAAGGGTTATCCTTTTCTGGATTATCTGATCTTGTACTAGCCTTTTTGGTTTTGGATTTGGTTAAATTCTAAAGACATGGGAAGTATATAGTTCTATTTTTTGGATTACGTGATTCTCTAGAAGTTGATTATAGTACTCTTAATGTGAACAATTCTTCCTAAATACTCATCTTTTGGAGAAAATATGACTTTGTGTAAGGAATCTAATAAAGGTTGAAAGTCAATATGATAAGTGATTATGTTTCCTTATGAATAAATTCTTCAATAAAAAGTAACTTAAATAAAAAATGTTGTCTATTAACTTTTCCTACTGGGGAATCGAAGACCGTTTAACCCATCACAAGTTTGTGATTTTCTCGTGGTTAACTTTCTCCTAAACATGTTTTCTATCACTCTCCATCAGAACATGACCCTTTGTTTTTTCCTCCATGTCCATATTTTCATACGTGGAATCCTAGTATGGGTTTACTCGGGTGACCTTTGTACTTATCTTTCTTTATTTTAAAGTGTTTGTTTTACCGACTTTTGTTCCGATGTGGGACTTTCAAGGATGTTTCCAAGCGCAATTTTAAAATTGCGAGGACGCAATTCCCAAAAGGGGGGAAGGATGTAACACCCCAGGTAAATAAAGAATAGGAAATTTCATATTTATCTATATTTGTGAATAAAATATTGAAATGACTTTAAAGGGGAAGCTATGCTCGATGGCGTACCCAACACGCAACAACGAGTTTCTTGGGAATCTTACGTTGCACTCTAATAATAAAATAATATTATTTTAAATGGTAGTTAATATGTAGCCGTTGTATTGGCGGGAATGGATATAAATAACTAAAATATGATTATATATGTTCTTAAATATTTTTACATTTATACAATAAAATATAAAGGCTTAAAATACGGAAAGAATTCAATTTTTGGCGTATATGCCCTAGTTTTCACTAAAGGTTCACTTATCACCTTTTGATAGAGAACCGTCATTAAATATAGTTTTGTTCACTCTTAAACATTCTTTTGGACCCAATAAAACTCTTATTAAGAATCGGGACATCAAAATTTACTTTGTGTAAATTTTTGGTATCTTTCTGATAAAGTTCATTTTTTAATGAATAGTGTAAAATGTTGTATTTTAATTCAAAACCACTTTTTAATCTAATTTATTTATATGATTAGATTATATTTTGAATTGGTTTTAAAGTGAAATTAGAAAATATTTTTACCATTAAATCCAATAGTGGTCGTTGGAATCAATTTCACTTTGAAATCAGACTTAAACTAGTGTCAATCTTTTGATACTTATTGTTTCATAAAACACGCTATTTATCATGACAGCGGGAATAAATTATTAAATTAATTAATGTGACTTATATGTTTTGAATTTTGTAAAAAGGAATTCATTTTTGAATTCATAATATCAAATATAGCTTAGGGTGAATTTTTGGTAATTTTCTGAAAAACTTCAATTTTTGATGAATAGTTAAACCACTAAGTGGTAATCAAGCAAACTGATTTTTCAGTTAAATAAAAGTTTACCACTAATGTGTATTGAATTTTGAAAATCCGACATACATGGTTGTCATTAAGAAGTAAAATGTGGTTCAATGAGATTAAAATAATTTTTTGGTGAATAGTAACTTATTATGTTTTTAATCGCGATTAGTGGTAATTAGTGTAGTTTAAGGTATAAATAATGCTTTAATGATAAGAAATGACCTAGACACATGTCCCATCCTTATTGGTTGTGTCATGGCCGACCAAGACAAGCCATGGGTCAACTTGGGGACCCCATGGATCCACTTTGGTTGGGAAATGACATAAATAACATTTTATTTAATGTAAAAGTAAAATTGACACAAACATGATATGTTTTACTAAAACAATTTTTAAGTGGGGTTATACAAGTCATCTTTTTTATTATAAATATTCATTGGAAATATAAAACGATTTCCTACATAATAGTATTTTTTTTATAATTTTTAGACATTAAATAAATTAAATTATTTATAACATAATAATGATGCAGCGATGACATCATTATTTGACGATTTAAATAAAATGGAAAGATAATGTAAAATCTATGAACTACACATGTACAAAACTTATTGGATGAGTGGATTTCGAAGCCTTATCTCTTATCCACTAATTATATCAATCTGGGACCTTTTAAAACCGAAACACATTTTCAAATAAAGTAATATTTCTTTACTTTCCAAAAGTACCCATCCTCTCCTCTTATAAAAGGCCCCCACCTCTACCTCATTTAACACACTCCTCAAGCCTTTGGCTCGGCCAAACCCTGCCCATTTACTCTCTCCACATCCCTCTCCTCATCCTAGAGGACTCCCTTTGGGCAGAATCCTTTCAAAGGAAGCCTTTAGGCTTAAATCAAAAGGAGTTACACTTTTAAAGGTAATTCATTCTCTCATGTTCATTTGTTTTATTTTGCTTCTCCAACCCCCTAAACTCTTTTTATTTACTTCTTTTGTAACAACACCAGTATCTTCAATATACTAGGATGTTTTTATAAGATTTATTCGAGCTACACTCTCACACAACTACATCAAATGGTTAAAGAACATACGGTTTCCGTGGATGGTGAAATTCTGCCTCCCGAAAGGATGATTGTTCAATACTCATTTAACACATTCAAAGGTGGCCATTATGATGTCACTATTTTTATATATGATATATAATATTTTTATGTTTTATTTATGCTTCTGTATTTTTCATTTTTGTCTTACCTTTATGGCTTCCATTATGGGTATACGCGATATCTTCATTTAAGGAAGTGCGGACTACCGCCCCCTCAAAGTGATTTGATTCGTTAAATACCATATGTGGGATGTATAAAGGATGGAAATATGATATTATATATGATATTATACTGGAATTATAATATACCTTTATATCATTATTATTCCATTCTATAAAATACAAAATAGAAATGATATTAGCGTTCATGCGTACGTACGGCTTACCGTCTCCATGAACGGTGCATTTCATTTCTTACCCCTAAATGATTATGTAATGTTATAAATGAATGAATTTACTGGATATATATGACATATATGATATCTACATAATAAATACAATTCTTGATATAATAAACATTTGGCCACATGAACAACATGTAATTGTAAGAAGACCACTTTCGACTTAAGAACCAAATATCGGCAAAACAAATATTATTAACTTAAATGATTACATAATGTTTGTGACATGGTAATAAGTGGTATAAAAGTAATAATGAACTTTAAAAAGGGTTCTTAAGGAATTAGAAATTAACTCAAGTTTATTATTCAAGAGATTAAAGAACGATCGAGTCAAGTCGGACTCGAGGTAAGGGATCCTACTCCTCTCTTTCTTTTTAAGTATACACTTTTATGTCATTCCTTTTAAAGCTCATCTTTCTTGTTATTGAGATGATCTTTTATATTACATTCACTGTAATTTTTATTTTCATGTGATGAGAGACCCTATTCTCTCTCATCAATCCATTTTGGGAGTTTTGAGTGGCGCCGTTAGGCTGCCGAACTTTCGTAAGAGATCTAACATCTCTCTTTCTTTTTAAGTACTCTCCTTTGTGTCACTTCTTCTAAGCTCCTATTTGTTATGTTGGGGGATTTTCTTTTATATTCCTCTTGCTGTAAATTCTATTGTAATATGATGGGATACTCAATTTGATATCATCAATCCATTTTGGAAGTTTTAAGTGGCGCCATTAGGCTGCTCAGTTTTCGTAAGGGATTTTTCATCTCACTTTTATTCCCGTGAGATTTATGCTACATTTGCCACAAATTCCATTGAGTGGTGTATGTACTGCCCATTATTATACTCTTTGTGTAATATACATTCATTTATGAGTATTTACATCAATGATATATTGTCCTTCTTTCATGGGGTGTATGTTTTGAAAGATACCCAAGTCGGTAAGGGAACCTTTCACCCTCCTCTTTTTTAAAAAGACTTCTTTTGTTGTGTCTTTTAATTTAAATATTGTTTTGTTGGGATATGTTCTAATACATCCTTATTGATGTAAATTTTATGTCCAAGTGATGAGATACACTTTTTATCTCTCATCAACTCATTTTGATGTGATGCCGTTAGGCTGTCAAGGGAACTTTTTAACCCAATTTCGATATCTTTGGGTTCGACATGTAGTCATTGAATATGTCATCCATTGAATATGTGTGAATGACCTTTTATTGTTTTACACTTAATATCCACTTATATTGGGTGTATTTATATTTGTCACACATATTTTGAGATTTATTTTTCCTTAATTTAAGGATACCTTCTTTATAAGGGATTTCATCACATTTGACATTTCTATTGAGGGTTCATTGTTGTTATGCACCAATTCACTCTTATATGGTGTATATACTGTCCTTTGGAGTATTATATCATGAATCCTTTTATTCTCATGATATTATAAAGTTCTGACTAAATGTTATTCCTCAATTATTGTATTCAAGTGTCTCTAATTTTGGTAAAACCCCTTTTACCAGAATATCTTTTTAAATGTTTTAATTATTTATTCTTATTAATATCCATGTTTTCAAAATGGTTTTAAGGATTTATTTATATGGATATTAATGGTTTAAAATGTTAAAAGCTTCAAGGTGGTATGGGACACTTTGATTCAAAAATATCTTTATTAAATGTTTTAAATGGTTTTGGAAATGGTTTCTTTTTGAATGGATTCATTATTTCAATATCCTAAAATGTTATATTGTGATTGAAATGTAGAAATTTTATGTTTCCTTTATTCATGTTTTATGTGATACGATTATGTTATGGTTCTTGGGCATTGTTATGAAGAACGGGTGGTTCCGTGATAAACAAAAGGCGGGTGAGCCCGTTATAGCTCTCCAATGCATTGGGTAACGCGAAGGAGTGAAACGTTAAGGTTTCTCCGAAGAGATTTAGGGAATATACTGTGATGGGTATTCCAAATGTAACCAAGAGGGTTACTCCCTATGTAAGAATGTTATGAATGCCTCAAGTTACCTTTATGTCTTATGATTTCTATGATTTATTCATGGTTTGATGAGTTATGTTAAAGTGCCTTTGTTTTATGGGTAAAGTATGATTTCGTTCTTATGTATATATGAACTCATGTTTCCTTTCCATATTTTTATAACTCTTACTGAGCTTTTTATGCTCATCCCATGTTTTTGAAATGTTTTTCACAGGTCATGGGAAAGGTACATGATGTGATGATAGTGTCAAGGATGTGTCAAGAAAGAATCCGTGTTATATTTTAAATATGTACCCGTTGATGGGATGAATGAATACTGTCTTTTATGTAACCACTTTGTTTAAATGTGGAATGTAATTCAAGTTTCATGATCTAATTCTCTAAAACTCTAAACCTGAAAAGATCCTCAATGTGTAATCTTGTAATAACTCAATATTAAGTAAGGTTTAAGGCTGGGGCCTTATATATATCATATGGTGTCTATTGAGATATAAAAAATATATACAGTAATATGATTAATGGGAAATGTATTTTTCCAAGATAGTGTGCTACATTGAGGAGTATATAGTTTTTTCAAGAAGGATGATAGTATTTTGTAGTCCTATATTAAATAATCAGTGTAAAATCATTTGAAAAATGAATGAAGGTACATTATAAACCATATTAATGACTATTTATAAAATTACTAAGGAGATAAATTTATTTTTAATAATTAAATAAGGTCATGGAGTTAGAAATTTATGGTGTTGAGTGAAGAAAAACAATGATGAAATTTTGGAATACTTTTGGGAATTATTTGTTTCTAATAATTCTATTTGGATATATAAGTTCTCTTATTATATTTATTTAATCAATAAATAATTTTATTCATAGGTACTTTGAATTATTATTTTTTGCATTTTTGAATTATATTTTTATTTTCTATGGATAGAAATAGAATCCTGTTTAATATTTGAGGATAATTATGTAAATTTTATTGGAGAATATAATGTCTCTAATGGATTGTTTAGGATTAAATAAGTGAATTATATGGGATATTTGTTTTATAAAAAGGGTATTTCTATTGACTTGATGAATATGTATCTAATAATGTATTGGTAGAAGATGAAGAATAAATCAAGAAGCAACAAAGTGATTCTGATTAGCTGAAGAGACGGTTAAATTATGTTATGGTAATAATCTATTCTATAATCATAAAGGGTATTAAAAATATTAAAATTTATTTGGATATGGTTTATGATGTGTTCTCATATAATGGGATAATGTGGTTATGTATATATTGATACAATAATTTCCAAATAAAAATATATATCCAACATATAACTTTAGAGAATAAAAAACTAAAAAATTATTAATATTATTTAATAATTAACTAATTTTCTACTAGTATAGTTCTTATTCATATAAAAAGTACTTTATTTACACTTTCTCCTAGGGGTATATAAGCTTCTGTAACAAATTTAAATTGAGTATATTCGTAATTTTGATTTACATTTATCTTATAGACCAGACAGAGGTAATGTTGTAACCGGTACCTCGCGTAGTTATACTCATGCAATAATTGGGTTTTACTGTTAGTGGAAGCTGGTGAGAATTAGGTATGACATGTTTTTTAAGTCTAATGGGGAATGAAAATATATGTTTTTAGTGAAATTACAATGGGGTTTATTATTATGTATAGCATGGGAGTACATCTATTATCTCACATAATATGTTTGGAGAGGATTAAATGGAATGTGATCAATGATGAGTAGTATAAATAATTATATTACATACTCTATTTCAAGGATTGGGTTTTTATTCTATAATTTTTTAATGCTACATTTATTATGATATTTTAAAACTCTACTTGATATATCATCTTGGGTAGAGAATGATATATAAATACATCAGTTGAAAACATTGATTGGAAGAGGTAATGAAATAGATTGTATGAATCATTTCACAATTATATATTTTTCTTCTGGTGATGTATAACCTTCAACTACCCATGGATCATTTTTAAGCATTACCTAATTTAATAAGGAAATGGGAGATTATTATAATCAATTTAATATTGGGGATATATATTTATCCATTGAATAACAATGTTTTATGGGTAAATGTGCACCAACTACTAAAATTTCACAATATTTAACCCATTTATGTATTTTATTTTATTAATGGTAATTGTATATAAAATGTAATTTTTAAAGATTCATGGTGTACATTTAACAGTCGTGTTAGATAATTATTTTTGGATTAATTAAATATTTTGTAAAGGATTGTATATGTTTATGAGTAATCATGTGAGGAAGATTATGTATTATTATCCTAAGAAGACATGAAAATTAAAATATTCCCTATAAATATTGGACGATATGATTGGATATTTTTGGATTCCCATCTAGGGGTGTGGGATGAACATTTATCATTAGTGGAATATTTTTATAGGAAATATTTTCAATAAATGATATAGATGGTTTAATTTTAATCATTATATAAAAGATTTTATGAATCAATGTTATATAGGGAAAACCTTTGAGTGTGGATTGTATTTCGTCTAATATTAGATAAAGTTATAAATAATTCAATTTATCTATTATAGAATATATTTATTGTTCCCAAATATCATATCGTGTTTTACACATATATAAAAAATGAACATACCTAATTTTATAATATGATCACATATTTTTATTTATATACCTATAGTGGGGGATCATAAAATAAGAATAAAGGGAATTTATAACTTTAGAAAGTGGCTCTATTTAAAACCATTAAAAGAATTAGAGACACATATGATTTTCTATATATTCCAATGAATAATGTTTCAGTTACTGATGTATTTTAGGTTCTATTGATAATGAATTATAAACAAGATCCATCCCATATCCCATAGTAAAAATGTATTGATTGATAAAGAAACATTGAATATGTCAAAATATTGGTGTATTTTTGTGGGTAAAAAATGGAAACATTTTGGGGATTTTTTTCCACTAGTATTATTATTATTATTAAAACATGAGTTCATTTTAATGGAAAAAGAGGCGATAAAATACTATATGAAAAAACAATGTTCATATAAATTTGGATGATAGTTACATTATTTACTTTTTATTTATAAAAACTCATGTATTGAGAATAAATATCACTCTCATTTATTTTATGTTCATATAAAATAGGTGGAGTTATTTTTTCAATCAATTTATTAATGTTTTATAAAGTGTAAAAGGAAAATTGTTCTTATCATTATATTATTATTTAATAATGGGATATTTTATTATCTTGTATTTAAAATAATATTTTTTTAATATAGGAAATATGTTGGAATATTTTGATGTTGGAATGTAAGTCTCATAATTTATTATGATCAATTAATTGATTTTGGGATATGTTAACACTATATATATTATTTTGTGGATAGATGGGAATAAAATAACAATCCACGAAACATTTGTAGTATAGAATTAAATAATTATAGAACTTCGAGGGACGGATAAATTTAATAATGTTTTTAAAATTATAACCTAGATGATTTATGTTATAAAATTGAGGTATACGTTTTAAATATGTGTAGTGCATCAATACTTAAATATCTTTTTTTCTCCAAGATTATCTGTCAAATTCACTGTGATGGGAGATATTTAAATGGAAGTTGATAATTGATCACTGAATTTGATGAATAATTAAATAATTTCAAAGTTATATTCTACAACTACGTTATATTATTATGGATACAATTTCATTGTAAAACAATCCATGCATAAATATTAAAAATAATATTTTTTTCATTCGTTGTCTAGATTCATTAACCTATTGTTTAATAATTTTATAATTAGGGCCACGCTGCTTACCAAATTTATCCTCTCCATCCCTTATATTTTATACCCATAATATATTATGTTAAATATACATAGAGCTCAATTGACACTATAAGTAAAATATTTTTATTTGGGAAACATCCAATGTCCTTATGCAATTTTTATCAAATTTAAATAGTTGAAATATAATCTAAATTTTGGAAATATTATTTAAAAATATATTGATAATATTTCATAGTGGTTTATGTTGAAAGGATAATCTATTTGCGAACATATATTTTCTTTTAAAGAAAACAGATAAGAATGTTAAATCCAATTTCATCTTAATTTGATTATGATAAGATTTTATGTAATGATTTAAAATGGATTTTACAAAAAATATATATATAATTGATTCAAACAAATGTTGGATTATATAGATTTTTCATAAATTCATAATTTGAGGATTTTCAATGAAAATAATTATGTCATTATATAAAAATCATGGGATTTTAGTATTGAAAATAATATTTGGTATCTTAAATTAGACTTTAAATTAATGTATATATAATTTATATAGAAAATAATTTTGGGAAAAGTGATTTATTTTGGATAATATATTTAATGAAAAATAATTTCGTACAAAGTAGGTCTAAAATAAATATAGAATCATCATTTGAGAATGAAATGAAGGGGTAATGGTGAGGAAATACATTTCGAATGGTTTAAAATTTCCATGGACCAGATGGAAATATACTTTATAATTCATTTGGGTGGAAGATTATTTATTATGGGAAATATATGATAATAGTTAGGGTATTTTAGGTTTGTTTCATTGTTTTATATTTTCTAATAACACCGAATAAGAATTAAATTAATGAATTTTGTTTCCACTTTTAAAATTTATTTGATAATAATATTGTTTTATTATAAAGGGTTTCTATGAACATTTAATCTGTAAATTATTAATTTGATTTCCCAAAGTAATTGTCTTTTGGTTTTGGATTAAATAAAATATGGGAGCACATGTGGGTGATTTGAGGAAGTTTTATTGAATACATTTTTACTCACGCATATGTATAGATCTTGGTTTTCATGTAGTTATTTTACTTTATGACATTGAAAAAGGAATGGAGACATTTTTATTAGTTATATATTATAAGATTCTTTCAGGGAGTGATGTAAGAAATTTTGGACATACTTATTTAGAGAGTTTTAGATATCCAGATTTAATTATTGTGGTCAATATTATTTTATAATTTCATTTATTGAATTATTATTCTAATTATAATGCATTATTTGAATAGATTTTCATATTATACTTTTTATGTTCAGATTTTTATTATAATGTAAAATTTATCCCCTTAATATGGATTCCAATTTTACATGAGGTTAAAAACATCCACAGAAAAACTATGTTATCACTCAACACTCATTTGTATCCTTAGGTCATTAGGGTACACGATTCTGGTAAAAAATAATTCTAGTTTTGGTCTCAATGTGTAGTGTCCTAGTTTTGTTTATGAAAAATTTGGTTAAAAGTAACATATCTTTGCAAGTCAATAGTTTAACTTATCCTGTAATGAAAAATACCTATACAAAAAATATTAAAACAATATTAACATAAAAAATCAAAAGTATTTAAAAAAGTGAAAAAATATGACAAATACATCACTATTTTCTTTTAAATGACTTACAATCCAGTAGGAGAAAAATAGAATAGTGTATATCGGTGATCAGAATATATATTAATGTATGTCATAAATTCATTGTTTGAAAATTTATTTGTTTTATAATACTCAAATTTCTTAAATTACAGAATTCAATTAAAACCCTTTACAAATATTCATCATGATAAAATAATTATTTACCCTTGATAAGACAATATTGAAACATAGAAAGAGTATAAATAATATATATATAAGAGGACTAAGTATAACACATTAAATATGATCTTTGTGTGAAGGGTGATACGAATTTCTAGGAAAGTAAGCTCCACACCCTGAAGAATTATTAAAAAGGGTTAAAAGACCTAAATATCTGGAATGGAGTAAGAGTACGTGTTATATATTGGAATCACTAATCTTTTAATTATTAAGGAGTTATAATGATTCTATCATTATCATTGATCTGTTAAAAATTTAGTTATATTATCAAATTATTTTCTTTAAAATCAATTCATAATATTTTTCTAGGAGTATTAAAACAATATAAATGGGAAATAATAATACCAAATTTATACATATTCATAGTTTTTATCTATATAATTAAAATATAAAAAGATTCTCTTTATAAGGGTATTTATATGATTTTCATAAATTTTATTCTCTATTATATAGATCATTAAATTTGACTATTTTTTTATTTTATTTAATAATGTTTTTGTACTTTTATTGATATTTTTAAAAAAAATTATTTTCTTCTTTTTGTATCAATTTTATTTTTACTGGCTAAAAATTAACAATTTGGTTTAATTGGTAGTTTATTATGATTTTTCACGAAGAACAGAACTTTTTAAATTCATTGGCCACCTTATAGTTAATCCATAGCCTACATAAATATATCTATAGATTTATATGTGACATTAAATATTTAATTTAATTATAAACTATATATAAGAAAAATATCTATAATAAATATTTCTAGATTACCATGAATTAGAAAATTATGTTGGTGATTAAATCATTCAAAAAAACCATGTTTGAAATATTTCATTACAATTTTAATGGTATATTTATCATAGTAATGTACCAAGAAACATATTAAATTTAAAATAAATACACATTGAACAATTGAGGGTGTTATTAAAAATTTAATAATGACCATTTAGGGAATTTGACATCTACACTCCTAAAACCATTATATTGGAAATCAACCATGGAAAATGTTCAAAGGAGAAATTTATATTTATAATTATTAATGTATATATCTTTTGTTATTTTCTTATCAATAATTAAAATTTTAAAATATAATTAATGATATGTAAAACACTATTTTATACCAAAAATCTCTCGAAGAGTATCACTAATCATTATATGGAAATTTTCAATATAATATATTCACACTAATAATAGATGCATATTAGGATTTTTTAAAGTTATTTATATTTCCTGATGGATAGAGAGAGATGTTCAAAATGGAATATCATAGTCATTGATAAGTATTATGGGACTTTTGGTTGGAATATAAGAGGTTGAAGATATTGAAAATATATATATTTTGTTATCATACAAAAATTAAGGAAAATTGGACAAATTAATATATAGAGGAAATTATAACAAAAATATCCCAAAACACCATCATTGGGGAGGGGGAGTTAGTGTAAAAATATTTATTAAAATAATGATTCTTTTTTCATGTTATAATGAAAACTCAAACCTTACAAATTATAAAAATATCAGACGACATCCAAATTAAAAATAAAGAACATTCTCAAGAGGAATTTTACATAGTTTACTATAAGATATATTTAAAATAATCATACACCAGCATTGTGCTAATATACCAAAAGAATTACTGACATTATATTTCATGAGAACATGTTTAGGAATAAAAAAACACCATTTCAAGGGTCAATCACATTTTTTATACCTACACTCATGGTTTTAATATAAGGTCACACAAATGTGCCATGATAATTATTTATAAATAACATGTCACAAATTGAGCCTTTTCTGTATTAAAATATTTTTCACACAATCAAGTCATAACTCCTACAAAACTCCCACATATTTATATTTGTATTTTTTTTCCAAATCACTATTTTTTGTAGAGATCATCAAGACCATTAAATAAACATCATGACCATGGGTCAATTTCATAGTTAAATAGTTGACCATAAAAAACGTAATCAACTACTCAACATAAATAAAAAATTTCCCATTTCATTCTATTGGGTCGTAAAATTTTTAAACACCATAACATGTTTTCAGCACCACTATATCATGATTTTACACTAAATACATTAGATTTATCCTATTGTTCCATCTGTTAAAATAAATCATACCATAGTCATCATTTTCTCCAATCTCCACATTTTTCATTAAAATGTATAGAATACAATTTCATAATTATTTTATAAATAATTCTATAAAGAGAACTTATAAAACAAAAATTATAATAATGACATACTCTACGTATTTGTTTCATTATTGTTCCATATTTTTCTTCAAAATTAATAACCCCTACAATGATTTCAAACATTTATAATTGAAGATCCTAAATTTTATTATCTTATTTAAAACAATTACTACGAACCAAGAATAGTTTCTCCATTTTATGAAGCCTAGTTTGATTTTACAAAAAAAATTGTGTCAAAATTTTTTATAAGTATGATTTTTTATTTAAAAAATGACATAATTTAGGGAACCAATTCCTGGTGACTCATCATGGAAATTGATTGCCTGTATTCTTAATCTATAAATCACATTCGGAGACTTTTAATATTTTCACATCCTAACCCATGTTATGGTTTATATTCCTTTTTCAATAACTTCATTAAATGTCACCAGACTAACTTTAATCTTCTTCAATTAGAATTAAATTAGTATATCATCCATTCAGGTTTTTACAATATCCTTATAAATTTTAAATTATATTATAAAATTATCATTTTATGGATAATATTGGCCCCATCATTCTCCATATTTTGGTTTCCTACAAATTATATATATATATAAAATGCTTCATTTTGTTTCAAAAGTAGAAATAGAAAATCCTCAAACTCCCCATAAAATAAGAATTCATATAAAATTATTCACCCATTACTATATGAATACATGATCCACACTCTATGTTGAAAACATGTTTTCAAGAAATATTTCTATGTTCTTCATGAAAGATCATTTTAAGAAACTATCAAGATGATTTAATACCTCATATCTTCATTATTAATTAAATCCCCAATATTTTTCCCATGGATTACATTTTCTAATAATTTCTATACCTATTAATATACTTGATATGACAGTATAATCAAATTAAACAATTTTATAAATTATATTTCTTCACACACATTAGAAATAATATATAAGGGTAAAAAATTTTCTAAAAATAAGATACTAAATTAATGATTAAATATAAATGTTGATAAGAGATATTCAAAATCTTCTTAACCCCAAGGATATGTTTTAATACTAATGTATAATAAAAGGTTTTAAAATACTTCTATGTTTAATGGTTTTGTGAATATTTTCAAGGATAATTTATTTTTCCAACTATATCCCACATTAGTCACTCAATGTTGTGCCTTCAATTAGGAATTTTTTTAGAACTATTCACCATTCTTCATTAGAAATTGTTGTTTCTAAATTTTTATATGGTAATGTATACTTTTTTTTCACAGAATGTTTCAACGGGTGTCATAAATTCACAATTAATGTCTTCCAATTATTACTAGATTCAACTCAATTGAATAAAATATTATATTGAAGGAATATACTTATCTAAAACTATACATTTTAGAGAACATTCTAATATATTACTATAAACAATAAGACAACATCATTCAATGAAATATTACCACTTAAATAAATGTTTTTGATTCATAATACATTTATCATATCCCTTATATGAATATTCTATAAAATAATTTACCTCACTTATAATATATAACAAACAATTATCAAGGGTACCCTATAAGAAAAATAACGATTCACTTCACTGTCATATGTTTCACCACTTTTAACTTCTTCAAAACCAAGAAACTACTAATTTTGTAAAAATAATCATTTTCCCCATCACCATCAATGGTAGAATGAATAATATTATTATATAAAATAAAATCATACTAAAATATTTTTATTATTTTTTATTTTAATGTTTTTCCCAACAAATATTGGTTTATAAATCATTTTTCGATCATGAATTTTGAATATTTTCAATATCATCGTAGAATATTTTTCCTCAGAGATAAATGTGTAATTTTTTTTGAAAACATATAATCAAATAAATAATTGATATATTTAATATATATATTTCAGATTTTTGAATTCATAATGATAGAAAATTCATTTTCAGATTCCATCATACTACCAAAAAATAAAATATATTAAATATACACAAGTATCATTAAATTTTCATCATAAATGTTTTTACATCATGATAATGATCAAAACCATATATATTGAAATATAAAACACATAATATGAATCTATCCAATAATACCACGATCATGCCACTCATTTTAATATTTAAACTTCTTTGTTAATAAGTCACAACATTCTCTCACCATACAAATGTCGAAAATCCGTACTTAGTTTTATGTAGATTCCTTTTATAATCACTTCCTTCATCAGAGAAACATCACATCAACTTGGTATATCATAAACCCTCTATAAAATTCAATTTTGGTAAATTGTAAAATTTATTCAACTCCAATAAGCTATATAAATATATCAAAAAAATATATAAATTTAATTTAACAATTTAATTTTCAAACTAACCTTCTATTTTAGTATAAAACATTCTTCTGCTCTAATGGTTTTATTCTAAACACCCATTTTATCCCAAAGACAAATCAATCATTTGAACACAATCGAATTAATCAAGTTATATTCATTATAATTTAAACATGTTAATTATTAATTTGAAAAAAATAAATGAATCCTCCATTGTAACTTATTCAAAATATATTATCTCAGTTTATGATAAAAGGATTATTTTCATGAAATTCACTATTATTTGAATATGGTTTTTTGAATTGGGTTTGCAAAGATGTTGTATTCATTAGTTGTTTCTACCATTATTCTCATTTGAGTCAGTGAATGACCCATTTGAACTCTTTTTTTATTCATATTAAACCTCAATGTCCTTATCAAGTCTTTGGAATTTTGGTTTTACCAAACATATACCATGATCCTCCATTTTTTCAAAAACAAACTCCATATTTAAATATCTGTATTCCAATCATGTCTTTCCTTAAATTACATTTTAATTAAAACGTTATAAAATTATGTTGGGCCTATTTCTAATTAAAATTTAGGATTTAATCATGGTTACGAATATAATTAATATTCTATTATCCACTACATAAACAAAATTTATTTTTTTGTATTATTTATTAAGTGTGTAAAATTTGGTTTTGATTACTAAAAGTGATTTTAATGTTGGTTTCATCCCACTGGAAATACCATAGAGAATATGTTTCTCTCTAGGACTTAACAAATTATTATTTTTAACTTTATAACCATACCTAAACTAATTACATTTAATAATTCCTCAATATTCTACTCTTAATGTGTACATCAACCATAATGTTATTCACCATGAAATTATACCATTAAAAGTATCCCATATTCTATGGACTCATCATTGATCAAACATACATTTTAATTCCATGCTACAATAAATAGTTCTCAACATAAATAGATGAAAACTCTACACCATTGTCCAAATTATAAATTGACCATACTTATATTTTCATTCCTTTCATATCTATGGTATATTATGATAAAATATGTCACCTTGTTCATTATTTTTATAAACCTCATTCATTTTGTCCTATAGTTATCATTTAAAAATAAAATTAAATATTTTTATCCTAAATATCCAAAATGATCATTGATACCACACACAACATTATATATCAATTCACGAAAATGTGGAGTTCTTTTGTTATTTAGACAATAACTATTCAAAGCCAAACTCACTCTTATGGTAAGATAAAATTTTGTGTTCCAATATCTTTTTATATTTTTAATTTCATCCTCTATTCAAAATATATAATATATTATCCTAAATTTTTTAATCGTAATATAAAATATACATATTTCACCCACTAATTTCATATTCAATCATAATGAAAAATGACCTCTCCATTATATCTATATAAAATTATTATTATTAGACCTACTTGATTATTTAAGTAATTTTTCAATACATAGTTTTACATATAATTCTAATATATTGAATGTGAATAAAAGTATAAAGTCAGAGATATAACATAAACTAACAACATTTTACATATTTTCATCTATAACTAGTATTACAATATTCTTTAATTCTTCTCTAACAGGCCTCATCATTCCATTAATTTTATATTTAATACACTATACTTGAAAAAATAAATTTTTACATACATAGAAATAATAATATTCATTAAAAACATGGTATTACATGTCATGTGGGGTAATAATACACTATTTAGTATACATAAACTACTTCTTATTTTTTTATTTCACTTTTAATTTATTCATGACCAAAATTTCTACAATATTATTTGTTATATAGAAAAATTTTGACATATAATTCCCTTTAAATAAATTCTGTGTTATGATTCACTTGTTTCATACATTATGAAGAACTATAATAATATAACATATATTTAAAAATAATAAAATATAGCTGATATAACATATTAGTTGAATTGGTATATATAAATAGAGATAAACATATTATGAAATTAATGTAGAAATGAGAAGTAATGGTGTCAATAAATATGAGTATTCCTTATTAACCATATTCATTACATCATGTAAATGTCATATATTTTATAGGTTTTTTCATTATACAACGATCATGATAAAAATCCACAATAACATCTTGATAAAAATCATCTAGATGAGAATTTAAAGCTCATGGATGTGACGTTACAATCTATGCTAACTGAACCACCATCCATGAATTCCAAGACAATTTATAATTATATTGGATGTTACATGGAGTTTTGAAACTGTTTTTTATATACGATGTATTAATTATAAATGTAATAAATTTATATTTTAATAATAAATAATTTAATGAATCATTTTATTCTTAATAATATCCCTTTATAAATAATATTCTCATTTTATGTGTTCATATATAAAAATAAAACTTTTATATCTTTTAATGTTTGAAAGATATAAAATTCACATCATTTTTCAATTTATCATATAAAAATTCTCTTAAGGATAATTTCTCAAGATTATATATAAATAAAGCAATTTTTATTAAATAATTATAATATTTTTTTATTGTGTACTATATACTTACACTGAATGTAATTTTTATCACTATCACAATATAAATTAATTTTAAATTATTTATTATTTAAAACTATCATATAACAAATTATTCATTAAGGTCAAATTAATTTGTTGACAAAGAATATGATACTTTGTAAAAAAAATTCAACATGATAAATGTTAAATGGTTTAAAATGGGAGGTAATCTATGAGACAAGGCCACAATTATCACTAAAACATGTCAATATTTGATTGGTTGAGTGGATTTCATCCTTGAATCACCATATCATGTAAATTAGGATTTTTTGTTGTTATATTCCATTGAAAATTATATAATAATATTTTAATAACATAAATATTTTTAGGAGTTCCACTCCACACACTTATAAAATGTTCCATTCTTGGCATCACTTATCCACACACATTATCAATTTATAACTATAAATATATTCCAAAATCACATAAAATTACCGTTATACAAATCTTAGTGGTAATAGTAATATCAAAATACCATCATATGAATGTTTAATAAAAAAACACAAGGAGGATACCAAATGAATATGTTATAAGGTCAAACTAGTACTTTTAATTTTTCTTTATAATTAGTCATCACCTAGATATTATAAAATCATGATAATATATTTAATTGAATATTAATAATATTGTTAAATATATTTACGATTGTGCCATAATCATTTTACACTTCCATTCATCCTTTTAAAAATTAATGTGTCGCTAGTGTGTACCTGCATACTATATCCTCCGTGGAGAATATATATCATTTTTCATCACCAAATCACTTGACATGTTATAATGGTAGATTTATTGAATATATATGATATTAATAAGTAATATATTTCATGATATTATTGTAAAATATAACATAATAATTTATGATCTCTATAATGTAATACATTAACATCATAAATTTACCCACATCATGCTCATCATGAATATCATTCTCATAGAACATGTCCATAATTTCGATAAAATAAATATGGCTATGAATAATTATTAAAAAACAATGATTTCATTATATTCCGTATGCATGAATTAAAAACGCAATAACAAAGAATGGGGTTTGGAAAGAACATTATGAAACATGTATGAATTAATCGATATTATTAACATATCATGATGAAAATAAAAATTTAGTAAAAAATTAATATGTAATGAATAATTATTATTATTATATAATCAAAAGGTAATATATATGAAAAAAATCAAATAAACTATTAATTTGGTTATTTTTATTATAAGTGAGGTTAGTGATCATATTAAGGATTTGATAATAAATATAAGGGATACTGACAACTCAAATCACATTTCTTCAAGTTTTATTGTTTACTCAAAAACTATATTTTTTTATTTATATATATTATTTTTCAACAGTTGTATAAATAGAATTTTATAACCAAATAGATGAACTAATATTATTTTATTATAAAGGAATGCACGATTTTTTATGGATTACAGGTTGTAAAAGAACCAAACCAAACCAAATAATGGATGTACATTGATGCCAATTAGAACCAAAAAATATCACACCATCACATAGACACATTCCAAACAATTAAACTATTATAATTTCATGAATAATCACTAAATATATGTCCCCGTGCCGATTAATAAGTGCATCTAGTAGGGAATCCCAATTCCAACCTAGTGTCTGCACCCCCACGTGCATCCAGACTACTTAAAATAAATGAAGGATTGTAGTATGAAAAATAATGAAATTCAATACAGCCTTTATATGTCCTAGATTATTCTTTTTTTTTACACATCATACATAGATACAATGTTTATTATCCCTATGAATTTTCTTGAATAACATTCACATGCAGCCAAAACCACCTAATCAAATATGAAACTAGCTACATCATTTTAGTAAATGTACCATGCCTATGGAAGGGTTTTATAATCCAAATTTATATTACATATAATTCCAATATAAATATTAGATACCATCTGGTTCCAAATATAAATATCTATTTATCAGAACTAATCAATCCATGATAAAATTATTGAGTATTCTTTAATCTTTCTCATCAAACAATTTATTTAAATATTTATTGATTTTGACATGAATACTATCATCATATTTTAAATTTTTTTCTTGTTACCACATAGAAATATTTGAATGAATTATTTATTATTCATTATAGGTTATTTTCTCCATATTTTTATTTTATGTGTGAGTAATATTTTATCTGTATTTTCATTTATGTAAGGTATAATCCACTACCCAATGAATAATTTTCCATTAAACACACATGAATTGAGTTTAATATCCTCCTTGTCTACATAGTTCGCAGATTCAGATGAATTTTTATCAACATTTTCATTCTAAATATAGTAAATATATTCTTTTTGTATCGTCATATTGAGTTCCTTCATTATTGTAGAGGCTATCAAATTGATCCTTCAAAACATCTCCATAATTAGGGATCATTTGACTATACATCCATTTTATGTTGTGTAAGTCATTCGATTCAATATCCTATAATATTTTTAGTCATGAAATAGATCCAAAATTCTTTTTTTTCTTATATTTGAAGCTCACTATTAATATTCAAAATAGATACATTTAAAGTGGAAACATCAGGCCTCCCATTAATCAAAATTTTATCCAAACTCATATGATGTTCCACATAATCATTAGTTTTAAAAATATTCATACCTTTATCTCTTTATATCCTTAATTTTATCTAACCACCCACCTCTTGATGACCAAAAATATTTAACATTCATCACATAATAGTACTATTATTTTTGAAAAACAGAACAACCTAAAAAATAGTTTTGTAAGCATTGAACAATGTGTATGAATTCTCACACAAAAAAATTTCATGTTTAGGTTGTCATAATCAATATATAAATGAAATATATTAATGAGGTTTGATGAAAAAAACCAAAACAATAATCCAAAAATATTGTAAAAATATAGATTTACTAGTTTCCCTATCCATTTTGATAGTGATTTTGACTGATGAAACAATACACTACAGAATCATAAGATGAAAATATAACTATCTAACCTCAAAAATAATAGAACATACCTACAAAATAGTTTTTTGAGATTCATGTTATTTTGAAGTAGAACCCCTTTATTTAATAAAATATTTACCAGGTTACATCATAACAAAACCAAAGCACTATTCTCCCCTCTTAGGGTCAATAGATTGAAAGCTAAAATAAAAGAGACTGTTTCGAGTCATGGTTATCATCCATTTATAGAAACCCTAGGCCAAATCCATTTTCTATGATATCTTAAAAATTATCAATGAATGACACCCTTATGCATAATAAATCATATAATAATTGAGTTCTTTAGAAACATGATTCTTTGAAAATTTTATATCTAATTCCAAACAAATTGTGATATACTCCCTTTATTAAAGATCTTTTATAAAACAATATGTTTAATTTATGTGAAGGATATATCATCATACACTATATATCCACTCAATAGTGGATTCTGTTATATTTGAAACCCTAATAATTTATCATGGTGTGTGACGGTCACACATCTAATATCTATGAGATTTCGAGCATTATGGTATCAATCGAGCACATGCTCAACATTTGGAGAATCCCACAACTAGAATCCCATCATCCCTATGATTTTATTCTTCTATAAGAAGAATTTATAATATTTTATTTATGATTATACTCTAGGGAAAATTATAATTTTTTAAAACTCATTTTATAAAGAATTTATTTCTCCTAAAAATATTTCCTTGTTTGTAATATTTCACAACATTTATAATAATTCATTTCTCTTAAATGTCTAAAATATTTAATCCCACTAATATCCAACTTTATTTTTTTGAAATATAAATCCATATTATATCGTATGATAATAAATTTTGTCTTCATATTTTTTAGGAGGAGTAATTTTTTTCTCTTTGACCAATTTTGGATTCTGTAGTGGTATATTTGTTTTCAAATAATAAAATTGATTTTAATTTTAAAATTATATCTTTAATTTGCGAAACCATGTTTGTGGCATAATTTTTTTTCACATTATGGTTTAATTATTGTTATTTGTTCTAAATAATCTTTTATGAATAGTTATCATGTTTTTAATTCCCTCATATTTTAAAATAATATTATGATCTATAGTGTACAATACATGCAACATCGAGTTTAAACAAACAGAAAAAATATTATCATATACATGACGGTTATAACCTATCCGTTGAATTGGTGGGTTTGAATAATTGTGACATCAAAATGATATATATATATATATATATGTCTCACTTTATAAAAATTTATTGATGAAATCCAAGGAAAGAATTAGTAAATTTTTAGTAAATTCATTTTATGTTTCAAAAATATGTTACCATAAAAAATAGGGTTATTTGATTTTTGAGAGAATATAAGATAATTAATTTCAGACAATTTTAAAAAACTTATGTGAAATAATAAACAACATTTTTTTAAATCATCATTTAAAAGTTTTCTTATAATTATTTTCTTATAATTGTTTGAAATTTTGTATTTTTGGATGAATTGAAAAACATTATGATTTTTATTTAAATATTATTTTTAATAAATAATTATAATATTATGTTTCTTAATAAATGATCTATATAAAATTAATTCAATTATATTATTCATAACCCATTTATGTTCATTGGAATAAATGTTATTCTCAATATTGGTATAATAAATTTTTATATTTATGAGGATTTTATTTCTAGAATAATAATTTCTATCTCATTTGATACGATTGTTTATAAATTAAATTAGACAATTTATAAATTAAATTTATGAAAAAAAGAATTCATAATTTGTATCATAAAAATTATTATTATCTAATATTTATAAAATTATTTTTTACTATAATAAAATCTAAAAATGGTAAAATCAGTTATTATGGTTAAGATTAAACTAAAGTTATATATGTTAAAATTTTCTAAAAAATTGTCAAAATCAAATTATATGAATTTATTTTTAACCTTATCACAATATAATCTATATTTTATTGTTTATGGGATAGTTTTCCTCGAAAATTACTTAATAATATACAAATATTTTCAAAAATACCAAGTTTCTCTTCTCCATGGCCAATAATAGAAATCCCCCTCTTATCCCCACACACTTCTTGATTCATTTATATCAACCAATACGAGAACATATATACTACTAAAATCCGTCCCTATGTTTTATATATTTTATTTTGGAATAATACCATCCATATAGTTTTTTTAAGTATTAAAGAAAAGTATGTTGTCTGAAGAATATTTATAGCTCTTAATTGAATGTTTTAGTTTTATAATTTATTCTTACATATTCAAAACTATTCAATCTAGTATGATATAATAATATATATATATATATATATATCCCATAAACCAAAATGTTATTATGTTTATAGCTTAACCTTAACCCATATCATTCTAAATATAATGTAAAATGAAACCATCGTGTGTGTGTGTAAGGTGGACAACCCCCTCACGAACCTGTGTAATTGATCTTCCATCACTAGATCCTTTAGATCTAAATGATATAATATGATATATATATATATATATATAAATTATTTAAATTTAATTATATTATACATAAATAATTTGTTACATCAATCATTATAATCCAAATGAAAAATAAAAATGCCACTTGTGTGTACATGTGAAATACTACCTCGTGAGATGATGTATTTTATTTTCCATAACCAAGTATCATGATTGTTTATATATTTGGACTTCAAGGTGAAATATAATATTTATGATATAATCATAATTTAATAAATTTTTAATCAAACATAACTTCTTTTGAACATTGTCAATGAAACATGAAATTAATACTCATGCATATATTCATACTACCAACTCTATGATGCAACATATTTCATTTATTATTCCCTCCATTAATGGTTGGTTATAATTTTTTTTTCATAAATCCTTCTCTATATATTATTGAACTATAAATATATTAACCATTTTCAAACTACCAAAGTCATTTTGGTGTTATGGAATGAACATACTCATAACGTCAAACCAGAATGTAGTTTATTAATTATATAATTATGAAATAGAGGTAAATGAAGTAAAAAGATTAGAAAACAACAAAATATTACAAAATCAACATAAGATTATTATATAGGATGATAAAAAATTCATGTTTCATGTTATGGAATGAGGTAAGGTAGTCTGTCTCAATTTACTTTCAACGAGGCATGTTTTATAGTTGCACACCTAATCTAAATATTATTGTGTATATACTACCATTGTGACATCGTGGACCAGGAATAGACTTAATAGGTTATATGAGATTGGTGGGACAGGTGACCTGAAGCGCATATACCAAACAGCAGAGGCTACCAACTTGTAGTGAGGGTCTATGGTGTGACCATGGGGAAACTATTCCCTCATTTCCAGAGCATAGAAAATCAGATAGGTATAATCGATGGTATATAATGGATCAAATATAAGTAAATAGATGGTATAGTGGAAATATAGACAACAATAAAAATAATTATATCAACTTGAATAACATATAAAAACTGATGATGATATATCTTGTATCTAGTAAGATTGAAAATAATGATACAATATTTAAAGAATACATATAACCCCTAATATATAAAAAAGGAAATACATAAATTGTCCCTATCATCCGGAGCTTCTGCTCGGCCATATTTCACAAACTACATACTAATACAACAAAAAATCAAGTGTGCGAAGTCATATTATTCCCTTTTTCAAAACCTATATTCATGTAGTCTGCCCATGTACCAAAGGTGCCCAGATAGGGTGTGAGATAAATCTCAGTGGGTCACCAAAAATTCCTACAACATATGGACCATGTAATAGAAATGTTATAGCATGTAATAATACATATGTAAAGAAAACCAGTATAATTTAACTAATTACCCAAGTACCTTATTCATCCCTTGGATGGTGTCTGAACATGTAAGAAATTCATTATTTGATTATTACATGTTTATAAATAAGTCACATGATAGCCATAGTAAATGTTTTGAGATTTTCCAAGGAAACCTATAATGATATTTGATAATGATATTCCCAGTTAATAACCAAAGAAATTTATACATCAAGGGTCCCCAACTCAAAAATTATTATTTCCTAGCTAAGGGTAAGAATGTAATCCAAATATCATAGTCAATGGAATTCCACAATAAGAAACCTACCAAGTACATTGAGTGTATCCAAGGTAAAACGGGGTCTAGAAATGGATGGGACCGATGGGATTTGTCCATGCAACGTTCTTGTAAATTATGGATCCAAAGAGTGTATCCAAGGCATCCTATAATATTATCAGAGGGATCCAATAGTGTTATACTAGGAATCCAATGTTATAGAAGTATTGGGTTCCAGGTGGGTCTCAACCAGAGAAATATGCATCCTTGAATAATAATGGGGTTCTTGAGTGATCAAGTCATTCCCTATAAAATCCAAGATGATCTCGAGTCAGGACACTCCTATTTTGATAATGATTTCATATAATATTTTAGTTGGTTCAATCATTTCCCTTCATTAGTGTGAAAAAACCAAGTAGCATGAAACCCTTTAAAGAAGTCATAATTAATGGATGAATCCATTTGATTCATGCATTTACATTCATTAGTGTGATAATGAAATGTATCTATAAACCATTATTAAAACTATTTAAAGAATATTCAATAATTATGCTTCAATATTCTACCTTCCTTGAACAAGGAAGGGGTGATACATGCATGTAACAAAACATTCATTTACATCTAATTTGTAAAGTCATATACTCAGTATACATTTCGATTTTTATTTAACATTTATTTGTCAAATTGAAGCACTTATCTTAGGTGGGTGAAGTGGTCAACATACAGGGTACTTGAAAATTTTCAATTCATAATTTAAATATATCCATTTAATATAGAAAATATTACCCTTAGAAAAGTCAAGAGAAGGAGAACCCGAACGGTGGCTCAAATGTGTCAAAACACTGAATTAAAAATTACAGATAAATATCTTACATGGTATGGATGTAGTTTTGGGTGTAACGACAAACAACTAGTCACATATTTGGAAATATCATAACCATACCATTATAATCATTACAAGAATGAATTATAAATTCAATAAACAACACCCTATGAAATCAGCAGACCCCACATGATAATTCAAAAATCAATGGACATGAGGGATGAGTTATAGAGCACGCACCTGAGGCTTGTATGATTTAACCCATCTTGTATTTGATACCAATTTGGCTTGGAATATAGAAATATGAGAAAAAATTAAAAATGATCACACCATGATAAGTAGGCTAAGATCAAGAGAGATGAAGAACGACTCATATCGACTCCAGTATATACGGTTGTGTATCCAACGTAACAACTAGAAGGACTATTGAATATCGAACGAAGGATATCTCTTGATCCCTAGGTTTGGACATAAAAATATACAAAATGATAGAAATGGAGGTTCATCCTGTTAGAATTAGGAATAGGGAATAAGGAAGTCTTAATTAGATTATCGAGGGTAGAATGATAAAATTACCCAAAATTTATCATGAGCACAGTTTTTCAAATCTCACACTAACCATGCATGGGAATCTATTGGAAGGGTCATACCACATTGTTAGGGAAACTCTGTGCTAATAGTGTGAGATGAATATTCCCTAAAATAAAAAACATATGCACATGTTGATAAAACTATGTGACCTACACGCATGGTTTCCTCTAAAAATGTGATAGGGACACCATTCCCAAAAATTTGGGGTTTGGGATCCAAATAATTCAAAGACACCATTGAGAAATTCACTAAATAATTATGCATCAATATTAGTTCCAAAATAGATAATTTGACTAAAATTCAATGTTTCCATGCCTGAGTAAAAAACTATTTTCTTACAGTATTCCCCCTTGAAAATAAATCATCACCGAGATCACCTTACATGGGTGGTGAAAAACTATCTGAGAATAACTCTAGCCACTAGTCATGTATGTCAACCTGCCTCTCCCAAGTCTCATCCATACCATGGTTGTGCTTCTATTAAACTCGTACTAGAGGGACTGACTGACATCAGAGAGGCTTCGTTCTCTGTTCAACATTGCATACTGGATATTCAATAGAGGATCTATCAACATATAACCTGTATTTCTTAGGATCAATGGAATGATATGGTTTGGCATGAAATTGGAAAATATATAAAACATGTAATATGTTGTGCATAGAATGTTAACTCTAAGGTATCATCAATCGATATGCTACAAGACTAACTCTACATAATCTCTAATTGTCCTACATAATGATCAAATATCCTCACTTGCATCTGTATCCATCTATTCCCTAGCCTAGGAGATACCTGTAAGAGAACATGATGTCTGTCCTCAAACTCTAGAGGTCATTGATGATGATCAACATAATACTTATGTCTAGATTGATCAGTAGTCATATGCTTCCTGATCAACTAACCCTGCTCTATAGCATCCTTTATGATACGAGGACATACTAGGGCCACCTCACCTACCACTAGACAATATGGAGGTGAAATCCATGAACTACCACATAATCCCTCAAAAAGAACCATATGAATTGTTTTCCTAAAAACAATTATTTTAAGATAACTTGAAAAGAGGTATATGATTTTCCCATGAACCATCAAAGTCATGGACACATGCTCAAAACATGTCCTCTAAGACATGTATCATTCGTTAAGACTACCCATTAGTCTAAGGATTAAAATATATTCTTAGAAGCACCTTTGTACCCAAATTTTTAGGCAAGCACTTCCAGAAACATGATGTAAAATGAGCGTCCATATTCGAAATGATAGTATGTGGGACCCTGGGTATTCATATGATCACACAAATATACAATCATCCTAGATTATCAAATGATAAATTCTTTCATATAGGAATGAAGTAGGCTACTTTCGTTAGTCACTAAATAATTGCACATACATCTTTAATAACCCTCAAAGTCCTAGATAAACAGAATATGAAATCCATGGAATCATCTTCCCATTTACATTCTAGTAATAAAAGTGTTTGTAATAATCCTGCAATTATATGGAGCTCTACCATTACATGATGACTGGTTGAAAACCTAGTTATAAGGCATATTATATGAGGTTTAATCCTAAGCCACCAATACTATCATCACATATCTCAATACATCCTAGAGATTCCTGGATGAACATCCAACTAAGAAGCATGTGACTCTTGTATCTACTCCTCTCTCATATGTTTATGAACCAAGACACATCCATGAATACATAGGATATTGTCTCTTTCCACAGGCCAATCTAGAGGTGTTTTATCACTAGAAATACTCTCACGGAGAACCAAGCCCTTAGGATCTAAAATCATTATACCCTTCACCTTCTTAAGGAGGTAAGATGTAACTGTTAAATATGAGAGGTAAGAATGGTCATGACTATCCTGAAACTCTATATGAATCTCATAAAATGGATCCATTAACATTCTTTTATCACTAGCTTCTCATACGACCTATGTTTGAGTTTTCAAGCATAGATAATTAGTGACTACATTTCCCTTTCCATGCATATAGGCATGATCAAAATCCCTAGAATATAGATATTCGACCCATCTCAGCTACATGAAGATCGATTCATGATGTGAAAATATATATTTGAGGAACTTGTGGTCCATGTGCACCACAAATAACTCTACTAACAAATATTTTCTCTGGAAACATAAGTCCTGGAAAACATGATCCTGGTTAGGTAGTGTGTTGGGTAGTTTCCCTCATGAGGCCTCAACTATTGAGACCTGTATGAAAAACTATCTCCTGCTACATCTGTACTACTCCTACTGTGATTCTTCATGCATCACAATAGATGATATATCCTCTTCCAGGATCTGGAAGAATGAAAATAGTTGTTGAGACAAGCCTCCCTTTTATCTCCTGAAAGGATTGCTCAAAATATTCATAAAATATGAATATGTAATCCTTCTTTTTAAGACCTGTAAGAGGTGATGGAATATGTCATATGTCTAATATAGAATTTTTGTAATATCCATCCATCCCTAATAAACTATGTACTTCATTCACATTCTTGGGTTTCTCCCAGGAAACTACTACACAAACCTTCCAAAGGTCAATATATACACTTGATTCTAAGATAATATGTCTCGAGAAGTGAAATTTTTGGATCCAAAAGTGGAACATAGAAATAGTCGCCTAAACCTGATGTTATCTTTGTATACACAGAATGAACTCAAGGTGTTTAGCATGGTCCTTAAGAGTATGAGAATACACCAAGATGTTTTGAAAAACGTCCATGACAAAATAATGTAGATATGGATGGAAAATTCTACTAATTAGAGACATTAAATCATAAGGTGATTTCGTAATACTCAACGACATAACTAGGTACCCATACAGACGATATCGACCACGGAATGCTGTATGAGGTATTTCTGATGGCCTTAAATGAAGTTGTTTATATCCTCACATTAGTTCAATATTATAAAATACCCTATCTAATCATAGATGGTCAAAGGGATCATCTATTCAAGGTTTTTAATAACTGTTCTTGATTGTATGTTGGTTCAACCATCTGTAATCTATGTATAAATATAAGGTTATCTCATCCTTCTTGAAAACAATTCACGGGTGAACCCAATAGGATGTATTGATGCATACAAAACCCCTTGAATCTAAATCCCCTAACTGTTACATGATCTCTTGATGCTCTGTAGGTGCCATACTATATGGAGTAATAGACACTAAGGCCACTCCAGAAAAATGATCTATTCTAAACTATACCTCTATATAAAGAGGTAACCTAGAAGAATCAGAGAGAAATATATCCATGTATTGATCAAATGTTGTACGGAAATCATCTTTTTTTAAACCCTGGTCCTCCATGAAGGTATTTTCAATATGGTTGGTCACTCCACCTATCACATAATGCTCGGGTCCCTCTCTACCATCTTTAAAAAACCAGTCAACATTTTGTTGATAACTATATACCTTGGGTGATGCAAATGATACCCAATGGAGATGGAAGTCTATAAAATTATGATATTGAACCAACCAATCCATCATGTGAATGAAATATAATCCAGTCATCTCATGAACAATGTGTTTCCATAAGAAAGGTTAACTTCCTACCTCAAGGGGAAAATCTTGAAATTAGTGTATTCCCTTTGATCGAACTCCTAATGGTGTATCTAAAGTCATTATACCATATTAATAATGTATATACAATTCAAGACTGTCCATGACAAATATAGTGATAAACGAGTTCAAAGAACCTGTATCAAATAAATCAGATACTATATTAGATGTGACTAGAATAGTACCTCGTAATGTAGATGGTCCCATATCCTGATCCTCATGTTTTTGTGTTAGTACATGCAACTAGCATGATCCATGGACCTATTCAACATCTAGACTATCGTGATCATAATTTATCTGTTGGTGGTGCTGGTGATTCGGGATCTAGCTACCATGACCATAAACACCTCCTCGACCTTACATGTATGTTCTACTGTAACTCCCTATCTGATGTGGCGTAAAAGAACTTGTTCTTGAATGTGGAGCTGGTGCAGATCCTCTTCCATTAGAATCGAATATAATCATCTAATATAATGACATAATATTCCCTATTCAATCATAAGACCGACTCTCCAGTGGGTCTCTATCACAATGAGGCTTCATATTCACCCATCGTTCAAACTGATGAAACACAATGAAGTTATAAAAATGGGTACACTAATTGTCACTACCCTAAAGAGAAACACTGAGGGAATGTTTCATTCCACTAGGAGAACTACTGGCATGTTGTGGCACATATCCTTTATGCTTGGTACTATTTATGTCCCAATGGTTATGATCAGTGATAACATCTTGATTGACTATTTCATTAAAGTTAGAAAGATGAAATACATTATCCAATGTACTGATGTCATACACAATACCATCCTTGAAAAAACATACACAAAAAAGGTCATCAGTAGCTAAAAGTGGTGCAAAGAGCTATAACTCAATGAAACTTGTTGAATATTACATAACTTACATAGAACCATACTCAAGGTGTATGAGCTATCTTGATCTGTCAGCTCTCACTATCTAATAAAGGAAATAATCATATAAGTTAGTCTAGAAATCAACCAATGACATTCTCTAATTATGACTAGCTTGGGTAATCAAATCCCACCAATGCATGGAACAATATCACTTCATATATATATATAGCAATTTTGAACTTACAATATAGAGGTGTCTCTAGATGGTTAAAGATAGACCTGATGTCTTCTACGCAATACACATCTTCACGTGGAATTCCATCCCCTAATAATTTGGGAGGACATTTCTACTGGAAATATAATGATATATCATCCATCGCAGGTGTATCTTATAGAGAATCATGCATGGAATGCATCAGATGTAGTAAACTATCACAAACATTTTGTTCAGTTCCCAAATCTGATATAGATGGTGGTGCCTCTGGTGGCACTCTTAGAGCTAATACTAGAGGTTTAGGGCCAACAACATCTAGATTATGGACATCACCACCCTCCATGAGTGCCTTTGGTGGCACTCTTGAAGGTATTATTGAAGGTTTAGGGCCAACCATGTATGGAGTATTGACATAACCACCCTCTTGGTGTACAATACGAGGATGTCATAGCTTCGTTGGTCTATAATTCCAAATCACATACCTTAGGACAAGATTAATGTAGATACATAGTAACTCTAGCATGAGATAAATGTAATAAAACAAAATACCCAAGGCATACTACCCCCAACTACATGCTTAGATGAATAGGTATCAATTACTGATCAAGCATAAGTTTCATTTCATTTTACATTTAATTACCATGTTCACTCTTTTTCATTCATAAATATGAAAATGTGGGATATGGATGTGCAACCATTTCATTTTAGATATCATGTTTCACTTTATAATGGATATCCATTCACCTTGAATCAGTTCCCATACACCTAATCCCTAAAAGCGATAGTAATTTATTTATATATCAATGGCTCGAGTCGATAAATTTCCCATCCCAACCCACAAGGGCCCATACACCTCATGAATTGAGATAGGAAATAATACAATCTAAAACAAGAGTAATAAAACCCTAAGCAACATTTCATAGCATAACTCAACAATCACATGCATATCAAGAAATGTTGTTTCTAAAATTCACCAATATGGAATGGAAATATTTATGATATGTGAATTCTATGTCCCTAAAATGATGCATGTAAAAATTATCTATCCCTCATATCATTAGGCCAAGGATGAAATAAATAATAAATATTTGTAATAATAATAACCTTGACACAACATGTACATCACCCATTGGAGAAATGATATAAAATGTAACAAAATATAGCATAAAAACAATTATATTTCAATAAAATTGGATTTTACCTCAAACATGGGTTTGAGATGCCCAAACATCACTTAAGACCATTTTCCAAGCATTCCTAATCTCCAATATATCATATACTAATAGTAAAACAATAAAAGAACCCCTACTATACCACATTTTGATGTCTTATACCCATATGTCACTTATTAGTTGCCTTGATCCTAGAGGGACACATGCCCACAAGTGCTTCTCCCCAAACACTAAAGGATGCCGACTAACAGTAGGGGCCTACGTTGTGTCCATGGGGAGACTATACCCTCATTACCAGATCCTAGAAAGTTAGATAAATATAAAAATTTGTAAATAGTAGAATCAATATAAGTAAATATAAGGCACAACACAAATAGAGACAACAGTAACAATGAATTAATCAACTGTAAAAACATAAAATAACAGATGACAATATATCATATATCTAGTAAGCTAAAAAACATGGATTCAAATTAAAAAGCATAAATGAAAACCCCAAAGTAGAAAAAATGAAATACATAAACTATCAAAATCATCTCATGCTCTAGCTCAGTCATCTTCCACCACCTCTATACTGATAGAGAAAACAATGATATGTTTGAAGCCTTATGATTCCCTTTGTCAACAACTTTATTCATGTAGTTTTCCAAGGTACTAAAGGAACCTATATAGGGTGTGAGATAAATCTAATTGGGCCACCAACAATGGTTTCTATAACATATGGCCCCTATAATGGAAATGTAATAGTGTGAAACCATGCATATATAAAGTATAACCATACAATGTAACTGAATGCCCATGTATGTACTTCAGCCCTCAGCTGGTGTCTTAACATGTATCTAGTTCATTGTTTGATTATTACCGTTTTATAAATAAGTAAAATGATACCCATAGTGAAGGTTCTAAGATGTAACTTGGAAACCTATAATGATATTTAATAATGAAGTAGTAAGGTAATAACCAGTGAAATGTAGACCTCAAGTGTTCCCAACTCTATAATAACTATATCTTGTCTAAGGGTAATATTTTAATCTAAGGAGCATAGTCTATGGAATTCCATAATAAGATGCCTACTAAGTCCAAGGAGTTCATTCAAGGTAAAGTGAGACTATGTAATGAATTGGCAATATGGGCTTTAACAATGGCACCTACTTGTCAATTCTAGATCCAAGGACTGTATCCAAGTAAACTTGTAATACTATTTGATTGGATCCAATTATTTCATACCAAGTATCCAAAAATAGGAAAGGATTGGGATTCTGGTGGGTCTCAACCAAAGAAAGATACATCATTGAATCAGAATGGGGTTCCTGAGTGCTTGAGGTATTCCTTATAGAATCCTAGGTGAGCTCGAGTCAGACCACTCCTATTTTGATAATGAATTCATATAATATTAGATTGGTTCAAAACATTCCCTCCATTAGTGTGACAAGGCCATGTGGTGTTCAACCCATTAATCATGACATAATTTATCGATAAAACAATTTGGTTAAAGTCTTTCATTTCATTAGTGTGACTAAGAGAATTAGAAGACAAACATTATTAAAACCATTTAATTAGTATTCAATAAAAAACGTTTACTCCACTCCCATCCATAAACATGTAAGGGGGATACAAACATGCCACCAAACATTAATTTTCATCTAATAAGGTAAATTCATATAATTTGTATACTTTCCAATTTTCATTTAACATTTATTTATCAAATTGAATAACATACCTTTGGCGTGTCATGTTGTGAGAAAATAAGGTAATTATTATTTTCGAATTCACAATTGAAATCCAACAATTTAATATATAAAAATGTACACTTATAAAGGTCAAGCCAATACACACTTGAATGGAAGCTCAAACATTTCAATTCTCTAAACGATAATTATGGAAAAAAACGTCTCACATGGGATGGATAGAGCTATGAGAGTAACAACTAAATAAAATCACATATTAGGAAAGAGAATAACCAAATAGTTCTAATGATTATATGCAGGGAATATAAATTCACTCAACAGCACCTAATGAAATCAGCGGGCACCACACGATAATTCCAAAATCAACGAACTTGAGGGATGAGTTATAGAACACCCACCTTAGACTTTTATGACTCTTCTAAACTAGTATCATCCACTAATTAGACTTTTCATAGAGGGGATATGTGAAAATGGTAAAAGTTCTTACACATCAATAACTTGATCGTGATCAAGAGAGATGAAGAACATAAGAAATAGGCTTGAGTACATACCATTTCACATTCAACATGATGACAAAAGGCATGAACGGATCTTGGATGAAGGATATATCTTGATCCCTTGGTTTAGACTTATAAAAACTCCAAAATTATATAAATGGAGGTTCATCCCACTAGAATTTCGATTTGGGAAGAATAAAGGATTAATTAGATCATTAAGGGTAAAAAGATAAAATTACACAAAAATGAGTTTGTGCACGATTTCACCACATGGATTTCCAAACCATTAATCAACCACAGAAAGGAATCTGTAAGAAGTCGCATACCACATTGTTAGGTTTCACGGTTTGGGAAACTGTGTGCCAACCGTGCGATATGGCTCTACCTGAATATTAAAACCATCGGCACTTTTTGATATAACCATGTGTCCTACACACACTTTTTCATATTACCATGATACATGTACACTTTTACAAAAAAGACGTGTTCAAAGCATCAAACAATCCCCAAACACCCTTGTGACATTTTCTAACTCATTATCCATCCATATTAGGTACGAAATAATGAATTAGACCGAAATTTATTAGATATATACTTGAGTTTTATACAAGGTTATTAAAATAGTTTTTCATTTTATATCTTCAATCATTCATACATCAACTTAATTTATGTTTATTTAATGTTATTTAAATAAAGGGGTTTTGACATGAGAGTTACCAAAGCAGTAAGGGGTTTCTTAACTCAATTTCATTTCATTGGTTTATACATGAACTTCATGCATTGTGTTATGTAAAGATTATGTATTAAATGACTTATAATTTTATTTTATTGAAGTTTAACTTGATTATTTTATTTTTACACTTAATCTATTTTTTTGGAATAATTATTGCTTTAATTATATCATTCTTGTATGAATTATTGCTCTCAAAATTATTTGTATAAGGAATGTCTTATAATATTCACCGACTTCTTCCAATATGGTTTATATTTTTCTAATTGAGATATTATATCATTGATGATTCTCTAACTGTCATAATTAATGTTCCGTAAAATTTATATAATTATTTAGATATTGATTCAAATGTCATAAAATATTCAATTGTTTTTATGGTCTCAATTTTAATTCATTGAGACATTATTCATGTTATGCCCCATGATTTATTTTAAATGGAATTTTTCTTTCCCCATAATGGTTCTAAACATATTCATTAATTTATGTTTTTGTTTATATAGAATAATGTTATGTTCCTTCATTTAATGGATTTTTTATTCTATTATTATCCAATTTATAATGGTTCTTGTTAAAAAAATTATTCACCGAGACATGTTTTGATTGCTGCATCTATATTCATTAATATGGTGTATATAATAATTGATGACATATAATATCATGAATATATTTGTAGTCATGTTATCTTATAGTCCCTACTAGGTTCTTTCTTTCAAATACATTTTAGTTTTAAAATGTTTTAATGTAATTTTAAATAAAAAGTTGTTTTTTATTTCCAAATAATTTTAGACAAATAATCATACATGTTATTTATATTATTTAAATAATGTTAATTTCTAATCAAAAAGTATTTCAGAATTATATTTTATATGATATTTTACATTCGTATAACTTGTTTAAAAGGAAATTTTTAATAATTTTTTGTTTGTTAACTTTTAACTATCTTTACAAAAGAAACAAAAAGAATTTTTATTATAAATAGTTTGAACCTGAATGGATTTTAACACTTTCATGAGCATTAATTATACTAAATATTCGATAACATGCTTCTAGGACTAATTTCAATGTAAATATTTTCCAAATATTTTCTGAATTTTTATAAAATAAAAATATTTTTTTTCTATTTTCAACGAAATATTTCAAATTATCATCTGATAATATTTTTATCTATGTCAACATTATTTAATGATTCATATACATTAATCTCGGTATAATATTCTAATACTATCTTTATTAATTATATATAAGTAATATTACAATTGTTTTATGATATTATCTTAAAATGTATTTATTTTATACACCTAAACTAATCTAATAAGGAATGCATTTTTTAATAGTTTAATGTTGATATTGAAAAATTCCCGGACTTATATTAATTTCTAGTACATTATATTTGATTATAATTATTTTTGAACTCAATATATCTCATTATTATTAGTCATCCTGATACAACCTATACATCGGTGGAGCTTGATATATATTTCCAATAATCTAGGTAATATTTCATGGCATTAAAGGGTAAAAGTTGAGAGTTAACAAAGGAGGTCTCTCATATGGATTTTACTAGAATCCAATTATTTTAGGTATGAGTGAAAATGGTTGATTAAGATAATTCTCCTACATACCAACAGGTTTTATCATTGCTTTCTATGAGTTTTTAATAAATCTTTTGATCAAATTTTCATCCCATATATAATGATTATGGATTCTTATAAATCTTTCCTTTGATAAAGATTTATTCAATGTCACATGTTTTATGGGTATGAAATCCCATATGTAATTTTCATTCACTTTGAAGATGTTCTCATTCCATTATTCTCATCATTTTCTGACCTATTATATTCAATTGTCAATGCCTGCATACACAATTATTGTGTATTTGTGAACACCCCATTCTTAGGTACCTATTCTCTAATTTATAATGAATGATGTGATGTAATATATGACTATAAATTATCCATGTGTTTGATGAACATGACATGGTTTGGAATATGAAAATCTTAGTATATTGGAAAAAATTATCACTTGAATACACATGTAATACATTTTAAGAGTATTCCCTAATTAACTAAAATTATAAACCTAAAAGGTTTATCCTTATGTAAGTGATCGAATATTTTTTTATGATGTTTTTTAATTGAAAAAATTGGGTCACATTTATTCGTATAAAATATATAAATATAATAATTATTTTCTAGCACTAGATTTGAGAGTGTGTGTTCAGGGATGTCATAGGACAAATCCTAGACTGTTTTATATGTGGTTGGGGATTAGGATGATTTCATGTGATTCTAACATAATTGATATATTACCACCATGGGTTTCTATGATTATGGTTGATTGTAATTTCAAAGGAATATACACCTATATTGAGATTTCATGTAATGGGAGTTTGTGGATATTAATGATAGTTTGGGGGAAATTTTATTTCATTTGTGGTATATATAACCCATAGGTTTACCATACAGGATTATTTTGGAAGAATTATGTAATGAACCACTTATTTTCACTATCTTGAGAACCAAAAAGATCATTACAAGTCATTAAAAGACATCCCCATGATGCCAAAGGCCAACAGAAAAATTCTAAATGTATTCAAATGAATGCGGGGGATGATTATCCCTTTAAGGAAAAAAACAAACAATGTGTTTAATGATAAAAACAATACAGCTCAACCATCATCTTTATCAAAAAAACCAAAGTATGATAAAACAGAAATCAAACAAAAAACATGGTAAACTATGGAAGAAAAACTAAAGACTCAAATATGACTACAAGACTCCATGATCCATAGATGCATGATACAACATTAACAAACAGCCCAAGTAATGTGAGGATGTGCTAAATATGTGTGATATTTTATATTTTCCCACACCTCAGAAGATAGCTTCTACAAAAGCACTGATGTTCCAAATCATGGGTGAGTATAAAAATCATTAGATTTTCTCCAATGAATTCTCTAATCATGCCACTAGGATAGAAGAGTTAACAAAAATTAATATAAAATAGTTTAAATAAAGACATTCCCAAAAAATTATAACTAAATATAAATGTGCCCCAAAACCATTTTTAACCCAATGTAACCAAGTGTTATGTTAACCCATTTTCTATCAAATCATAATTCCGTAAAATCAACTAAAAAATATTCAAACCCATTTTTCAATATCTTTTTTGGAAAAAACATTCCATTAAACTTCCACACACACCAAACCAAGAATGATTTGTTATGATAGTTCCATACTCATGATCTGCCTCTCATCTATTTACCGTTTCTCCCAAATTTCACATGCCCTTGATCCAGAGTCACACACTTAGTACCCCAATGGTACACATCCCTTGTTTAGGGGCCTATCAAACATTAACTCACACAACTCAATGTATGATAAAATGATTTAAAATATCCATTTCAAGCATTTTAAATTAAAAAAGATCTTTTAATAAAAACAATAAAACAAACTAATTCCAATTAATAATTCCATTTCAACAAAATCATTCCTTTTATTGAAAAAAATTAAATCAAATCCATTCATCACAATTCTAGAAAGATCCCATTTTAAATTCATCATTTTAAAATTAATAATAAAATACTTTATTCAAAAGCACCAATTTTCTAGATTTTGAAAAACCATCACCAAAGAGGGTTTCTATCAATAATAAAAATGCTTAATCAAAATAAATTACACCCAAGGAAAATAATTTGAAACCATTAACTTATGTTCTACATATATGATTCAAGAGTGACGCCTCTTACCTCGAAGGTTTTGACGAAAATGAAAAGAAGATGAAGAACGCTCAAGAAACTGGGTAAATTCCCCATGAAACCTCCTTAGATACCTTATCCTATCTTGATCTAGAAAAAATATCATCATATTTGGATTTCTAAATCTTAATCATAACCATAATAGGTGTATATTTGAGAAACTAGAGGATATGAGATGTAGGTCAAAGAAAATCTTAGAAAACATGACAAGAACGACGTAGAACGGCACTTACCACTAGAATCGGGATTGAAAACACAAAGGGAGGGCTCAAAATTGATTCCAAAATGTATGGGATATGGGTTTCTACCATTTATGGAGAATAAACCAAAGTTATGGCCTCCAGGAGAAAATATGATGGATTTAGAGGAAAAACGAGTGAGATCCTATTTTTCAGGATCTATATTTAACTATGCACATGGTTAGTTCACACAGTTAGAAAAAATGTGCCCTAACAATTTGTTAGCAACTATTATATAGATACCTTTAAATGATATCCCTAACCATGTGAAAACTGTACTGATTCTACTTCCCCAAAACTGATACTGCTTACGGGTTCCTCTAGGATTTCCCCACGGTTGAGATAACCTGTTTACATCTCCTTTAGCCCCCAAAAATTTATTGAAAGTTCACAACATTATTCCAACCATCACCCAAAAACATTAAATAAAATTAAAGAATAAATTAAGGGTTACATACCCACAACCAGCGATACTAAATTACCCCCACTTTTAGCCTTTTTTCCCTTAGAAAGTATAAAACCAATATTTCCCTGAAATAGTTTTGGTTGATGCCCTTTCATTTCCTTATCATGTTCCCAAGTCTCTTCCGGAATCTGAATATGTTGCCATAAAAACCGTACTAGGAATATGATTTTTCTACATATGACATTATCTTTCCTATCCCAAATAGGCACTGGGGTTTGTACCAATGAATCATTTAGATCTTGGTCAACATGATCCCATTTGGTCACATGGTTAGGATCAAGCTAGTGCTTTTTCAACTACGATTCATGGAACACATTATGCACCGAACTGAACCATGATGGAAATTCCAACCGATATGCCACCTCTCCAACTCATACCAGTATCTAAAAAGGAATAATGTATTAATGAGATAACATTCCCTACTTCCCAAAATGATGATGTCCAAGTCTTGATGAAATACTAAAGAACACATGATCACTCACTGTGAATGATAATGGTCTTTGGTGATGATCCACATATGATTTCTAATGAATTTGATCAATGTCCATCAATTTACTAATTAATTAAATATTCTTCATTATTTATTGGACATGTTTGGAAATAATTATAACCTTTTTCTACCCAAAAAAAGTGAAAAAAATATAAGGATGCCCATACAATGCTTCAATGGAAGCCATATGTATTGATGCTTGATAACAATTATTATATAAGAACTCTACTAAGGTTATACGTTCCAACCATAAGCCACCAAAATCCATTACACAAGACCATAACATGTATTATAATTTTTGTATCTTACTTTCAAATTCCACATCCATCTGAGGATGATACATCGTACTCATAGTCAACAATTTTCTAAGGGATTTCTGTAAGGATTTCCAAAAACAAGATGTGAATCTCATTTATCTATCTATGATTATTGAAAATAGTACTCCATGCCTCTTCACCTCTTCTTGGATTTAGATTTTGTACATGCCCTCCACATCATGAGTTACATGAATAGGGATTAAATGGAGAAGGTTTTTGAGCCAATCCACTATCACCCATATGGAGTCTTGTTTCTCAACTATTCTTGGGAGACCTGTAACAAAATCAGTGCCTATCTACCCCAAATTCCACAATGGGATAGTTAATGACTTCAAAATAACTTCATGTCTTTGATGTTATTCCATAACATGCTGACAAGTTAAGCACCTTTAAAAAAACTCCTCCTCCTTCTTTTTCATCCTGCTCTACCAAAAATTCACATTCAGCAACTTATATATCTTCTATATTATGAGATGTACTAACCATATTGAATGGTTATAAGGATTAAAATGTTTCTCCTAAAAATACATAGTAACAACATCTAATATCTGAACCAAAAAACTAAACTCCCATCAAGTTTCCATCCTTCAATGATCTATCCACCATTGATTTTTGAATGCATAAGAAAACATTACGCATTAGATGTTTCTGCCTCTTTGACCATATTTAAAATATCAGGAACTATAGATACTGAAAAGAAAACAACAACACCACCTTTGACTTCACATTCCACATGTATGTTGTCTATGACCAACAATAAATTTCCCTCATATGACGATTATTTCTCCAGTAGCACTTATGAATTTTTTTCATAATGTATCAGCCACTAAATTAAATTTTCATGGTTTATACATCAATTTAAAGTCAGAAATTTGAACATACTCCATCCATCTCATTTTCCTCAGATTCAATTACCATTGTTAGAAAATGTGTTTCATGTTCTTATGATCCATTAACATAGTAATGTCGTCACAAAATAAGTAATGATGTCAATTCATCAAGTCATGGACAACCGTAGGAAACTCAAAATAATGTGTTGGGTAATTATTTCAAAGTACTCCCAACTAGATTGAACCATAAGAAACCACATGGTCTCCTCTCACGGGAACATATCCCAATACAGATCCTAAATCATCACAATACACCATGTACCACTATCTAGATTCTAGAAAAATCAAGGTAGGTGATGATGTAAGATGAACCTTCAGCTATTGGAAAGACTTCTGGCATTCCTTAGTCCATTAGAATGGATCGTTCTTCTTTGTCAAAGCTATAATTGGTAAACATAGTCGTGAGGAGTCATATAAGAAGTGTCAAGAATAAATATATAGACCAAGAAAACATTGTATATAAATATATTATTTGGGGGTTTCCAAGAGATAACATCTTAAATAATTTTAGGATCCACAGAAACACATTTTTGATAAATTACATTTCCACGAAATCCTACCTATTGTATACAAAAGATCACTTTGATAGATTAGAATTCAAACGATGGTATCTCAAGATTCCCAACACTCTCTCCAAGTGTTTTTCAGGATCATACTTTATAATTTAATTCACCAATATTTCATCCACAAACACAACAACAAAAGACTCCATATATTTCTGAAATACCCAATTTATTAATTCCATGAATACCTCTACTACATTCGTGAAACCTAAAGGCATTACTACATATTTCAATTGTCCATATTTGCATCTTAAAACTGTTTTCAGAATATCCTCTTTCTAATCTCACAATTGGTGATATCCGGATCACAATTCAATTTTAGAGAACCATTGAACTACCCGCAATAGATCAAACATATCATCAATGTGTGGAAGTGGATACCGATTATTTATCATAACATGGATAATATAATGATAATATACACCCTACCTTATAGTGCAATATTATTTCTTCATGGAAAATACTGGTGAAACCTATAGAAACATGCATGGATGAATGAAAACATTTTCTTTCCTGCTCCTCTAATTTCACTTTTAGTTCCCTTAACTCTTTTTCTTCCATCCTAAAACATGTAATGGAAGTATGATTGGTCCCCAGAAGAAGATCAATTGTTAGCTCCACCTCCCTTATAAGTGGTAACCAAGAGAAGTTATTGGAAAATAAATCTGGAAATTTATCCAAGAATACTAGAAAAGTGTTATCCTCAATCACTTCTATCGATGAAAACATTAGTGATTCCAACAGTTAAGAGTTTTTTCAACAATTGGTCCCAACAACCCCTTTTCACATATCATTACAACTCTTTTTCCTTTGAAGACATGTTCAATTCAATCTTTAATCAAAAAAGTCATTGTCCTTCTAAAACAGTCGATGTGATCCTTTAATGTTTTCAACTAATACATAACCAGGATTAAAGAAAGGAAATACATCTCCAACACTGAGATGTCCCACATCATCTTATCTCTACCAATGGTTATTGAATATTCTCTACACAAAAAGGATTGAAATTCACCTTCACCGATAGGGGTTTGAAGTATTAACATGGAGATAATAATCTAATGTTTTAAACATATAAAATCAAAAACACAATACGCAATGAAGTAATGTGATGCACCAGTATCAAACCAAACTTTCATAAGGGTGGAATTCAAAATAATCATTCCTCTCACCATATATGGTCTATAATGATCATCCACAATCACCTTCATAGCTCCAAACCAATGTTTCATCACTGCACTATTCTCGATGTTTCTTTTATGGGATTTCCCTCATAGAAGATTCACTTTATTCCTAGAATCACCATGACTAACTCTATTATACTGACAAATATGAGTATGATGTTTTCACCCCATCGAAGAATAAGATACTTGTGATACATGAGAATTGTCTTGAGGAACTGATCCCAGAAAACAGTTATAAGAGTATTGAATCCTCCCCATCTTCTTACATTTATTTCATTCTCTAGGCTGTTTTGTACACTCTCTATTCATGTGGTCAAAAGAACCACATTGGAAACATAACACTTTTCTATTGGGCCATAGGGGAAGTTTAACCGATGAAACCATCTGATTTTGATTCCTTCTCCCACCATAGAAATACATGTCCCTCCTTTTCATGCTTCCAACGTTCGAGTTCCCACCATTTCTTATAAGTATCATAATACTTCCTCCTCTCATATCTCATAAGATATCACCGTTATCTATATTCTTTCTATTCGCCATCACTGTATAATCTGTAATACAGAGTAACATAATCTTCGAACGAATCTCTTGCATTATCCCTGATTCAAGGATACATGCCTACAAGGTTTTACTCACCAAAACATCTAGTTAAAATTTCACCAAATGCATGAGTTTATCTCTATTCTTTTTGATAGAGATAGTTTCCTTCTTTTTCCAAAAAACGTGTGTTGTTCACTGGATCCTGAACGTATGAGGATGGAATTTATTATTAAAAAAATCGTCAAAATTCTCCAAAGTATGTCCTTGATCAGGTTTATTCTGCACTGCTAAATCCTCAACTATCATGCAAGATCCTTGAGTATATACATTTCATGTTTATCTTTTAACTCAACCGATGTGATAATGAAATCAAAGATATGATTCATCTTGTTCAGCCACACCTCCACCTTTCTGGGATCATAATCACCTCAGAAGATGAGTGGATTGTGTATCATGAAATTGATGGAATGATTCACATGCCTTGCATCATCCCTATGGTTCATAGTATCCACATATTGAAATACATGGATGATACTCAGAACTAGATCTTTTTTCACTTGTGACTTAGGTGTAACGACACTCTCTGCAGATTCTTCCAGTTGGTTTTAATGAAGTATAGAAGATGACATTTTCTAAAAAATAAAAAAATAAGTATATATATTTATCTATAAACCAATATATTATCATTTAAATTTCTATCACATCAACTATCATATCATTTATGTCATCCCTCTTTTTTATTACATAACATTTCATTACATTTTACAAACATAGGATCTTTGAATTCTAGTGTCTAGGAAATCAAGAACATAAAACATAAAAACAAAAAACACTCTTTAAATTCCCCTTGAAAATTTTCTTGAAAAGAAAATCCTATGTAAAATTTCTACATCTCATAACATGGTGACATACATAAAAGGAAAGGGTGAGTAGAAGGCCCACTACGGGTAAACAAGAGAGTTAGTTTACTTGTGATATCAAAAAGAAGTTGATGAAAAATACTAATACATGAGAAATGAAAAAAGAGGAATATCAGAATAAAAATAATAGTAATCACAACATAGATATGTGGCTAAAACATTTTATTTGGCATTCATAAACATGTCACCAAGGCTCATCCCCAAGGTGTTGTAAAAATATTACCAAGGTTATTCACCAAGGTATTATGAAACTTGTCATCACTAGAGATTACTTCGTTACCCAATCCATTAGAGAACTATCAGGAAGAACACATAATATGCATTTATTTTCATGTGATCTAGATAGACCCTAATAATACATTTCATAATGAACCCATAGAGAGTAAAATAAATGGGTTTCACATCAAAATCATGACGTTTTAGAAGTACATAAAAACTTGATCGTTGTGTCATTTATAACCCATGGAAAGGGAGTGAGGGTTATATGTATCTCAATTCCAGAATCAAATAGATAAATTTTATGTATTGATGAATATCCGTAGAAATTAAAATAGATTTGTGTATTCACATAGACAAAATAAGATAATTTTTGAGAAAAATAGAGAGAGGTTTTGAGACAAAAATTATACCGCATAACGGCTATATGATATGCATTTAAAAAACATTGAAAAGTGAGGGGACAAGAGTCACCCACTCATAAAAAAACTCTTAATACATTACAGGTATAGAATAAAAATAAATAATATCATGACATAAATAATTTTCAGAAATACCATATTAAAATAAAACTCGAAAGAAAAGAGAAGATGTGATTTCTTTTATAAAAATTCTGCTGCCTGACGACGTCAATTAAAAATTCTAAAAATCGGTTGATGAGAGTGTAAAGGGTTTCTCATCAATTAGACATGAAATGTACATTAATGAGGATATAGAAGATCATACCCCAACATAATAAGATAGAAACGCATAACAAAAAGGTAGTCATGACTTAAAAGAGGAGGGTGAACGGTTCCCTTATCATGAATAGTGACTTAGAAAGCTTGAAGGTTGGGACCTTGGGGGCTTGAGGGAACCTTAGGAGTTAAAAAAATTATTTCATTGTTGAGGATTATTTTGTAATTAAATGAATGATGGAATGGATTAGTAATTATAGGAAAAGTGAAGGAATATTTAAGTAATTTCAAGGGACACCTCATCGGTGGTATTTGCAAAACCAAGGTATTGGCTACTTGGGACACCTCATAACATAATATTACAATTCAGAAGTCGACCATAATGATTACACCATTATTACATCATTAATTATGTCATAAACACAAGAAACTCAAATCTATATTTTTACGATTTATCGAAAATTCCACTGTTTCAAAAAAATCAAAAAAAATTCACCCTAACATAATATCTATGCTCTGAATTCAAAAATGAACTCACTTTTATGAAAATAATTTTTTATATATTTTTAATTTAACATTAAAATAAAATCATTATTTATAAAAAAATAACTCTAAAACAATAACCTGTTCTATAAAACCATGAAAAAGTAATCAAGGTCCCATGAAATTATCATATAACTATAAGAAAATAAAGTAGAAATTTATGACTACAATTTATGAAAATACATTTTCAACATAAATTATAAAGTTAATTATAAAATTGTAAATAAAAAATTTATGACATACAAAAATATCAATATATAAACTATGATCACTTTTTTTCCCTTTGAAGATGTTTAAATTTTATTTATATATTCATGGGTGAAGTTTCGTTTTTTTTGGATAATTTATTATTCATTACAATTCGTACGGGTATGTAACTATTAATACTTTACTATTCACTAAAAATCAACTTGATCTTATTAGACTCTAAATTTCTAACTGATAACCATTTTAGAATACCTTTTTTCTAAAATCATTTCACATTATTAATTATTTAATATACACAAAAATATTTTAAATTACCCCATTTTTTCAAAATTCATCAACAATATAGAAGTTCATTCAGAAATTTGAAATTCCAAAATTTAACATAATAAGAAATAACAATTTTATTTATACTAAAGCATTACAAAAAGTATCTAAGGACTCGTTAAATTCCCCCTTATAATATGTGCATAAGACCTATGTGTAAGGTGTGCTATGGTGATAGAATCTTGGGATGGCTCTGACAACATTACCCGAGTGGTGATTTCTATCATCTTGTACTTCTACCTTATGTGATTCTGTTCAAGCTTCACATGTTGCAGCTTAGGTTGGGCTTGGTCCAGAGAAAAGCCCAGAGATTCTCCACCTTCCCAAGCTCTGATAGATAGGCTTAGTACGACCCGAGTCTAGAGGATGAGGTCATCGACTCTTCTTTCAGTATTAGTTAACCAATATCACTTGTATTTATAACCATTAATTGTAACTTTAGGAGTTTATTTTACAACGTTCATATTGTCCAACGGTCATATAACAGTCGATACACAAAGATATCACTTCATTAATTAAAGTATATAGTTTTTTGCAGTATAAAATGAAATAACACATAAATTTAGGAGACACATATTATTCAAAATTTCAGGTTGTTACATTATTACCCATTAAAAAATATCATCTTCAAAATTTTAACTCGTAATATATGAAGAGAAAAGGTTTGTGTACTTCTTCCTCATAGACTCCTCTAGTTACCACGTGGATTCTTCTCATTTGTGGTTCCTCCACAAAAGTTTAACAATGTGGGTAGTCTTGTTGTGTAGAACCTTATCTCTATGATCCAAGATCTCCACCGGATCCTCCCCATAAGAGAGGCCTTGTTCTAGTTGTACCACCTCTAGATTTAGTATACGGAAGGGTCAGGTATGTAATTCCTCAAGAGGGATATGTGGAAGACATCAAGATCTTATGCTAGATTTGGAGGAAGTGCAAGCTGATAGGCCACTGCTCCTATGCGATCATGGATTTCATAGGGTCCAATTTACCTAGGGATTAGATTCCCTTTCTTCCCAAACATATTGACCCTCTTCCAAGGTGAAATTATAAGAAATACCTTGTCAGCAACATCAAAATCCAAGTACCTTCGACGGTTTTCGGCATAGCTCTATTGCCGACTCTAAGCATCCATAATGTGTTATTGGATGGCGTGGAATGTTTCTGTCATCTATTTCACAAGAATAGTCCCAAGAAGCTTTCTCTCACCTACTTCATGCCAACAATCATGAGTCCTACATCTCTTACCATATAGAGATTCATAGGGTGCCATTTGAAAGATCGATTGGAAGCTATTTTAGTAAGAGAACTCAACTAAAGAGAGATATTGATCCCATTAACCTTTAAATCCCATTGATCACGTTCCAAGCATGTCCTCGAGTGTTTGAATTATCCTTTCAGTTTGGCCATCAGTTTGGGGGTGGTAGGTCATACTGAAATTCAATTCAGTGCTCAGAGCATGTTGAAGACAACTCCAAAATTTTGATATGAACATTGGATCACAATCTGATAAGATATAAATTGGAACTCCATGCAGCCTTACAACATCATTCACATAAATCATGACATGTTCTTCGAGAGAAAAATCTTCCCGAATGGAGACAAAATGGGCAGTCTTGGTGAGGCAGTCCACAATAACTCATATCATATTTTTTCCTTTTGATGTTACTTAGAGACCAGTGACAATGTCCATAGTGATATTGTCCCACTTCCATGCTGGTATGGGCAGTGTTTGTAATACCCTTTTAGAAATTTAACGCTCTTCCTTAACTTTTTCACATACCAGGAACCTTGAAGTGTAGTCAGCAATATCCTATTTCAAATTATCCCACCAATAATGATCATGAAGTTCTCTATACATTTTTGTTCTTCCTGGATGTATAGAAAAAGTAGAGCTATGATCGTTATCCATTAGATCATTCTTTATATCCGAAATATATGAGACACATTGTCTTGTATTAAATTTTAGTAAACCTTCTTGATCAATATTGAACATGGGAAAATTTCCATCCTTCACAGCCTCAAACTTCTTCTGTATCAAAGGATGTCTTTCGGATCTTTCAGTATATTCTCGAGTAAGGACGGGTGAGAAATCATTTGGTTTGGGGTTGATAATGTCCCTTCGCTTATAATTACCATTTCCAGATTCACTAGGTCATTGATCAAAGGTTCTCTTTGAATCCTCATCATGGATAGAACAACTGGGTATTTCTTGTTAAATGCATTAGCGACTTTGTTTTCTCTTCTGGGATGATAATGAACTGAAAAATCATTTTCTTTAAGAAGTGCCAACCATCTCCATTCTCTCATGTTCAATTTATTTTTTGTGAAAATATACTTCAAAATTTGATGGTATGTTTATATATCACATTTCTCCCCATAAAGATAGTGCCTCCATATATTTAGAGAAAAAACAACCAAAGAAAGCTCCAGATCATCGGTAATGTATTTTTTCTCATGAGTCTTCAACTATCGAGATGCATAAGCATTTACCTTGTCATTTTTCATGAGGACTCACCCAATCTCTTCTTCAACTCTTGGATACTTTCCTCACACTATTGTGTACAGATGAACTTGACCCCTTTTTGAGTAACCTTGGTTAATGGATTAGAAATCCATGAAAAGTTTTTCACTAACCTCCTATAATACCCCGATAATCGAAGGAAACTATGAATTTAAGTTATTATTGTAGGTCGAGGCCACTCCACTATAAAATTTGTCTTTTTAGGGTAAACTATGATTCTTTCATTTGTAACAATGTTCCCTATGTAAGAAATTTTTTTAACCAGAATTCATATTTGCATGAACTTTCCAAATAGCCTCTCCTTACATAGAGCTTGAAAAATAACTCTTAGATGATCCTCATGCTCCTCGTGAATTTTGGAATAAATCAAAATATCATCCATAAAATCCAAGAAAAAGTTATCAAGGTAGTCCTTAATGACTCTATTCCTCAAATCCATTAAAATATCAAGTGAATGAGTCAGTTCGAAGGGCATAATAATAAACTCATAACGCCCATATCTTGATCAAAAGGTGGGTTTGGAATATATTTTCTCATCATCCTCAATTGATGATAACCAGATCAAAGTTCAATCTTAGATAAGAATTGAGCCCCATGAAGATGGTCAAATAAGTCATCAATTTTTGGAAGAGGGTATTTGTTCATCACTTTGATTCTGTTCAGTTCTCTATAATCAATGCATAGCTACATCGTTCCATCCTTTTTCTTCACAAAGAGAACTGGTGCTCCCCAAGGAGACACACTCTGTCGGATAAACCCCTTCTCCAAATGATCTTGTAGCTGTTTCTTTAACTCCACCATCTCCACATTTTCAATCATATATGGGGTATTTGATATTGGATGGGATCCAACTATGAGTTCAATAGAGAACTCTACCTCTCATTTTGGGGGAGTTCCATGTAACTCCTCAGAAAATACGTCAACGTATTCCAAGATGATGGGGATATTTTCATTCCTCAAACTCTTATTTACTTCTTCATCGTCACTAACCAACTTCATAAAGAAGGATATATGATATTATTCTAGAAAAATATCAGTTTGAGATATCTCTTGTTGGAAGATAACTTTAGGTTTTCTATTCAAGACTATACATATTTCCTTGCTTCTGTATTTGATCCTAGAATTATACTTTGAGAGATAGCGCATCCCTAGTATAATGTTGAATTCCTGCATGGGAATGACTACTATATTTGTGATAAGATTGGGCTCACTGAAGTAAATACTAGAGTTTTGAAACACAGATTATGCTAGGATAATCCCACCAGAAGTCTTGAATGATAACTCTAATTTTAGAAAAACAGGGGTTGATTCTAAATTATTTGCAAACATGGAGAAAATAAAAGAATTTTTATATCTAGAATCGAACAAAGTAATTTCTAGCTTTTAGATAACAACAATAGTACCTACCACCACATCATTTAGTGCTTCAACTTCAGCCATATTGATTGAAAAAGTACGACCATGTTCTCTTTATCATTGATGAGGATGATGGTGATTCCCTTCCACTACCCTCAGATTTAGATAGTATTTGGAAAAGTGACCAAGTTGTCTACACATTAGAATTGGACATCTGGTAGGGCCTACACCATCGTCCCCTAGTATTTAGCATTGGGACGTTTTGGCTTCACCTCACTATGACAATTCTGCGCAATGCGTCCATCTCTACCACACTTGTAGCACTTCCCACTCCCGAGCAGGCTTTTCCCCAAATACTTCTTCCCACATTTATTACATGTTGGGTGTTGTAGTTACTTTACTCCACTTCCCTGATCGAAGATCCTCCCAATGATTGGATCCATCGATCCGTTCTTGTTATCAGATTTTTGAAACCATTGTGTCTCACCAAACTCAAGTTCTACTTTCATCGCACTTCGCACAATCTCCTCATAGCTATCATAATCTCGATTTTCTAGATTTTTCAATAGATAAGGTATCTATCCATGAAAGAATCTATCAAACTTACCATTTGGATCCATGAAACAGATAGAGGTGTAAGCTGAAATCCTTGTGAATTTCATCTCGTAGCTTCCCATAGATTCATTCTCCTTCTAATTCTTCTTGAGAAACTCCTTCGACATTCTTGTTCTCATCAATCGAGGGAAATACTTGTTGAAGAATATCCAACTGAAAACATCCCACTCAATAGCCTTAATATCCACTCTTGGCCTTGTATTTTTAATCAGTTCCCACCCCTGATCAGCTCTCTCCCTTTGCGATAAACAGCCAAGGTAACCTTCTATTGTTCAAAATAGAGAAGTATATAAAATAAATTCTCGATAGAGCTGATATAATGTTCAGAAATAAATGGGTTGGTAGATTCACTGATGGATAGCGGTCATTGAAACATAAAGGATTCAACATAATGTTGTTCCATTCGTGGTGATATCAGTCTCTCAACTTGATTCATGTTATTTCCCATATCTTGAGTTAGTTAGTTCATCATTCACATGAAATTTTCCATTCTGACTTCCATCGGAGTCCCATCAGCTCAAGGACCATTGTGGTCACCCTTTGCATAGTTCCTCCTATTGCCCGCCATTTTCTAAAAGAAAAAACCATAGTTAGAAACTTATTTGATTTATGAATCTTTTAACTATAAAGGATTTTATGTCTTAAAAATTCATTCTTTAAACAATTACATTTCTCTATAGATCCGTCATAATGATTCATAAAAAGCTTATGGTTAACCAAACATATCCCCCGAGAGATTTGTAACCAAGAGTGAAGTAAGGCCCATTGTCATGCACCGGGATACCCCCGTTCAAGCCCAAAAATCTTTTTCGGTGTTTTCTCTCCTACTTACATCTGTTCCAGATCCACCTCTACCTGCTCGTATACAAATAGGGATGTATTTTCTTGATAAACGACGTACTCAATACTCTCCAAAGTAACAAGAAGTTTTCATATATATAAACATTTTTTATATGGTTCTTACTAATGTTTTCATAACCTAATTTATATAAATAACTATACAATCCTTTGATACCAACTATGACATCCCACCATTTTATTACATAACTTTTCATTACATTTTACAAATAGAGGATCTTTGAAGTCTAGTGTCTTGGAAATGAGGAATATAAAACATAAAAACATAAAAAACTATTTTTAATACCCTAGAAAATATTCTTGAAAAGTTTATACTATGCACAATTACTGCATCTCATAACCTGGAGACATACATCAAAGGAAAGGGTGAGCAGAAGGCCCAATAAGGGAAAACAAGAGAGTCAGTTTACTTGTGATATCCATAAGAACCTGATGAAAAATATAAATACATGAGCCATGGAAAAGGAGGAATATAAAAATAAAAAGAACATGAATCATAACTTTAATATGTGGCTACAACATTTCATTAAGAAATTCATGATCATATCACAAAGTTTCATCCCCAAGGTATTATAAAAAAATTACCAAGGTTATTCACCAAGGTATCGTGAAACTTGTCTTCTCTAGAAATTAATTCTTTACCCAATGCATTGGAGCGCTATCCAGGTGCCCAATTAATATGTTTTTGTTTTTATGTGAGACACATATATCATAATAATACATTTCATAAATAACTTATATAGAGTAAAAGAAATGGGTTTCACTTCGAAATCACGACATTTGAAAAGTACATAAAAACATGATTATTGTGTCATTTATAACCCATGGAAAGGAGTGAGGGTTATCTGTATACCAATTCCAGAATAAAATAGATCAATTTTATTTATTGATGAAAACCTCTTGAAATAAAAATATAACTGGGTATTCGCATAAATATAATATGATAATTTTTTAGAAAAAGAGAGAGAGTTTTGAGACGAATATTCTGCAGCATAACAACTTTATAACATGGTTTTAGAAAACATTGAAAAAATATGGGACATGAGTCACCCACTCATAAAAAACGTAATACAGTGTCAGAACAAAATAGTAATAAATAATATCATGGTATTGATATTTTGAGAAAATACCATATGAAAATTAAACTCGAAAAAAAGAAGATGTGATTTCTTTTACGAAAATTTAGCAGCCTAATAGCTTCAATTAAAAATTCAGAAAATCAGTTGATGAGAGTGGAAAGGGTCTCCCAAAAATTGGACTTGAAATGGATAATAACGAGGATATAGTGGAACATACCCCAACAAAATAAGAAAAAATCTAGAATACATAACATAAATGAAGTCATGAATTTAAAGAGGTGGGTGAACAGTTCCCTTACCATAAAGAGTGACTTTGAATGCTCAAATGTTGGGACCTTGGGGGCTAGATAGAACCATGGGAGGACTAAATGGGAGGTAAAAAGACCATATCTTAGTTGAGGAAGATTTTGGAGTGAATTTAATGAAGGGAATTTCTTGGTATTTATTGGAAAAGTGAGGGAATATTTAATTAAATTCTAAGGGACACCTCATCGGTTGTATTTACAAAACCTTGTGCTTCCCCATGGTATTTTTCCACGGTATTGGCCACATGGGAGACATCATAACATATCTTATTATTCAAAAGTCTACTAGAATTATTAAATCATGATTACATCATTAATGATGTCATTAAACTCTCGATACTCAAACCTCTTTTCTTACTATTGACTGAAAATGTAATTGTTTCAGAAAAATACAAAACACTAATCCTAACCTAATTTCTATGATCTGAATTAAAAAATGTAATCCATTTTATGATTATAATTTTCTAACTATTTTGAATTTAATTTTTTTATAAAAACAATATTTACTAAAAAAACAACTCCAAAACTATAAGTTGTTTGGTAACACTGTGAGAAAGTAATCAAGGTCCTATAAATATTTCGTTTAAACATAAGAAAATAAAGTATAAATTTATGATTAAATTTTATGAAAATAAATTTTCATCATAAATTATTAAATTAATTATATAATTGTGAATAAAATATGTATGACATAAAAAAATATCAAAACATATACTATGATCATTTTTTCACTTTTACGATTTCTAAATTGAATTTATACATTCATGGGTGATGTTTCTATTTTTTTGGCTGTTTTACTATTTATTACAAGTCATCACTATTTGTATGGATTTGTTACTATTCCTACTTCACTATGCACTAAAAATCAAGTTTATCTTAGTTGAATCTAATTTTTTTACTGATCACAATTGAAGATGACATTTTTTTAATCATTTCACGTTATTAATTATTTAATGTATACAAAAATATTTTAAATTAACCCCTTTTTCCAAAATTCATCAATAATATGGAACATCACCAGGACATTTGAAATTCAAAAATTTAACATAATAAGAAATAACAATTTTATTTATATAAAAGGATTACAAAAATTATCTAAGGACATGTTATACAGGCCCTTATAACACCTGCATAAGGCCTAAGTGTTAGGTGTGCTATGGTGATAGAATCTTGGGGCAGCTCAGAAAAAATTGTCTAAGTGATGATTTCTATCAATTTGAACATCTCCCTTTGTCGACTCTATTGAATCTTCCCATGATGAAGCTTAGCTTGGGTTTGGTCCAGAGGAAAGACCAGAGATGCTACCTCCTTCCCAAGCATTAACAGATGGGATTCGTACGGCCCGAGTCTACTGGATGAGGCATCGACTCTTCTTTCTGTAATAGTTAACCTAGATCACTTGTATTTATAAATAGTAATTGTAATGTTAAGAGTTTAGTTTCCAACATTCATAATGACCAACAGTCATATAATAGTCGAAACCCAATGGTATCACGTAATTAATTAACGAATATAGTTTTCTGGAGTATAAAATGAATTAACACACAAAATTAGGAAACCAAATATTATTCTAACGTTCGGGTCATTGCATCATTTCTTTCTAAAACATACTCCTTCAGGTATAACCATTTTTAAAAATTCATTTCAAGCTGTTGAAAATTAAATCATTTTCCAAATGCATCAACCATTCTCTTTTCCAAATTCATTTGAAAACAAATGTATCAATTTTAAAAAATTTCCACCATTTCACAAAATCATAAATCATTACTCAAAAAATATATATGCAATAATATTGGGAATTCATTCTTGTACAATTCATGTTATTCTCGTCTCATTTTCTAAACCCATGATAATGAGATTTCCAAAAACCAATAATTATCACAAAAAAACTTATGTGACCAACTCAATGGTAACTTTAATTTCAACATAAAAAGGTTAGCTAAGAATTTTTTGATCTACATTATAGGTACTAAAAATCCTACAAATTTTTAAGATCATAACACATGGAATATTCGAGAACTAATTTCAACTCCAAGACCATGAAAACTGATTACTAATTGTTCCACTAGGATAGGATCATGCTAATTCTACATATTATGACCAAGTGCCCCGTAAATTACTTTTACATCATTTTAGTAATAAAAAAATTATACAATAAGGATCCAAATTTTTACTATCTTGTTAAAACTAGGACCATACATAACATTTATAGTACAAAACATTTATTTAATTGTTTCTTCACCAAATTTTTATTAGATATTGACCTCTCTTTAGTACATTTAGTCACCTTAGGATACACATCAAAAATGGGAGAGATAAAATACTGGTAAAAGTATAGATAAGAACATGAAACAACATAACATGTTAAGAGTGTAGTCATTGTAAAAATAACATGGGAATATAATCAAAATTATGAGAAGTAACACTAAAAGAAGACATATAATATGACAACACATAAAAATTGAAACATCATTTATTAGTGGTTAAATACCACAAATAGTTTTGGAAAAATATGGCATCATGTTCACACATCATTTCACATTAATTCAAGAGATTCATCACTTTACCCAATGTGTTGGAAAATAGTATAATTCCAGGCGCACCTATTACATCATACAATTTTCATTATCATGAATGAAACGTAAAACATATAACAATAATGGAAATATATAAACCAGGGAATGGAATGGGTTTCATATTATATGAACACATTCATAAACTGTGGGTTCCTATAAGAAATAGGGAATAATATACTTCGTAAAAGAACCATCATGCTTGAGAACTGAAAGGAGTTTTTTTGAAAGACGAGTTCTTTTATAAAACAATTTGTTTGAGGTAAACTATAATGGAAAACATTTATTTCCAATAAAAGGTAATATAATTATGAAAAAATGGTTTTTATGGAGTAACCATAACAAAAATGGGGTGAAAGATGAAGAATCCGAAGAAAGAATGTTGGGTTCGATAATTTCCCCAAACCTTTTATCCGAATGCTTTATTTACTTTATTGTCCTATATAGTGACATTATATTAATTAATTATCTATAATAGAACATTTTATTCATGAATAGTTTTCATTATGGACTCATTAAGTTCTTTTATGGGCCTTTGGATGAGTTAAAGAGTTTAAATCCATTGTTCGGGAGGGTTCTTTTTCATAGATTTCATGAATGGTTCACTTGTACACATGAATGGAAGTTTGTAAAGAACATGGATAAAAATAAAAGACTAATATTAAAATTAATTAATAATATTTCATGATTTTAATCATTTTATAATGAATTTTTTTATATTCTATGTGGATTAATAATTAGATAAAATTTAATGATGATAATTTTAGGTTAATTTAAGCGTTTTTGGGATCACAACAAACCTCTTTCATTTTATCAATTATTATTATTAATAAAAGATGTTTAGAGAACATAAAATGGATTAAAAAATACATAAAAAATATGGTTTCAAACATTTAATGGTTTTGTTGACATACATTGAGGAGTTTAATGAAAATGGAAGCGCATCACCCATGATGTAGGTACGTTTACACATGGCAGGCAACAATTTCATTTTTATAAAAAGAGAGAGGGAGAGAGGATTATACTGAATAATGATCCATTAACATGATATAATACCATTATATAAATCATACTAGAGTTATCATTACATTTCGATAAGGTAATTTTAGGATAATAGAAGAAATGAAATGAAAAATTAAAGGAAATTGAAAGAAGTGAGAGAGAGATTGCCTCTTGAATATATCCTCTCTAAGATCCTCTATAGGGAAGAGGTTTTTGTATTTTTATCAGACCAAGCTATTATGGATGTGGGGGATGGGCTAGGGAATATTCTTTTCTAGAATATGGATAAGGCTTTAAGCTTGAGTGGTGTAAATAAATGAGGTTGTGTGGGGTGGAATTTATATTGTAGGGGAGATGGGTTTTCTCAATATTATATTCATTAATTTAGTATTTCTCCACAAGAAAAGTAATAGTGATGATTACATGAAAAATTATAGTATTTAGTGAATTTCAGTTCAAAACAATTGGGCTTACATCATCTTAACATCATACACTTACACTATAATTAACATATTTATCTTATTTTTTAAATTATGGTATTTCTTTGTTCATAAAAAACTCAAGTATTTCAGAAAAATACCAAAAATTTGACCTAAAAATTTATTGATTTTAAGAATCCAAAAATGAAATCCATTTTTCAAAAATAATTTTTTAAATATGATTAATTCAATTTTTAATTTAAATAATAATTTAATCAAAAACTACAGAATTTAAAATTAAAACAGATATCATAATGCTTTCAAAAATTTGATAAGGTCATATAAAATTATATTAAAACAAGAAGAAATATAATTATTAATTTATGAATCATTTTTAAGAAAATACATTTTCTTTTAAATTAATTAATTAATTATAATTAATTATCTAGGACTTACAAAAATGCTAATACAATTACTATGGTCATATTGTCACTTATAAGATGCTTAAATTTTATTTAATCATTCATGGGTAAGGATAATGTTATTTTGGAAGATTTAATGTTCCTAATAGGCCTATTACTATTCATAAGGGTACATTACTATTCATAATGGTAGGTTACTATTCAAAAAAAAAATTATTTTTTCGCAATCAGACTCCCAAGATCTTTCTGATCTCAATCTTGATTGCTAGATTATAAAAATTGAAAAAAAGATGCGGTAAATTTATGTTAAATGGTCACATAGTAGTTCTTTTAAAAATGATGTTGAATTAGGTTTTGATAATGTAATTGATTAGGAAATTACTATAAGAAGGGAGATATTACAATGAAAAATGTTTGGGACGTTACATTCCTCCCCCATTGTGAAACTTTTCCCTCAAAATTTCCTTTTACAAATAAAAGTTGAGGGTAATTCTTCTTCATTGTATCCTCTAGTTTCCAAGAAGATTCTTCAAACTTTAGGTTCATCCAAAACACTTTTACAAGGTGGGTTTTCTTGTTGCTTATAACATTAACTGTACCTTCAAAAATCATTACTCACTGCTCCTCATAAGAGAGATCATCCTCCAGTTGTACCACCTCTGAGTTCAGTACATGTGAGGGGATCTGGTATGTACTTCCATAGGAATGACACATGAAACACATCATGAACATGACCCATATTTTTTTTGAAGATAAAGCTGATAGAGCGTAGTTCCTATGTAGTCAACGTTCTCAAAGGGGCCAATGTAACTTGGTCTTAGATTCAATTTCTTTCCAAACAATATGACTCTCATCTATAGTTATATTAAAAGGAAGTCTTTATCTCTAATGTTGACCTCCAAGTCCCTTCTATAATTGTCAGCATGTATCTTTTACTTACTATTAGTATCATTGATATGTTTCTGGACGACTTGAACCTTATATGACATCTCTTTCACACGATATGGTCCAAGTAGCTTTCTTTATCCAACTACATCCCAACAGCTTGGAGTTCTAAATCGCTTTCTATATAGAGCATCATATAGAGCCATTGCAATACTCGAGTGAAATTTATTGTTGTATGAGAACTCAAACAATGAGAGATTCTGATCCCATCCACCTTTCAATTCTAATGAGTATTCTCTTGACATGTCTTCAATCATCTGAATAGCCCTTTTAGATTGGATATTAGTTTGGGGGTGATAGTTCGTGCTGAAATTTAAATCAGTACTCAAATAATGTTGAAGAATACTCCATAATATTGATGTTAACCTTGGATCATGATTAGAGACAATATAGATCGGTCATCATGCAGTCTCACGACATCACTCACATATTTCTATGAAATATGTTCAAGCGATATATATTTTTGAATAGGAATATAATGGGTAGTCTTGGTGAGTCAGTCAACCCCAACCCACATCATGTTATTTCACCTCAACGTCTTCATGAGGCCCATGAAAAAGTCCATAGTGACATTCTCCCACTTCCACATGGTCATATTGAATGGTTGCATCATCCCTTTGGACTTTTGTCGCTCTACACTAACTTGATGACATACCAAGAACCTTGAGCTATATTCTATAATCTATTTCATTATGTTATCCCACAAGAAATGTTCTCAGAGATCTCGGTACACCAAGGGGATACAAATATTGATAGAGAATGTTGATCTATGTGTATTTTCGAACATCTCATTCTTTATCTGGGGTGATGAAGGCATCTAAACTGAACCACACCATCAACATTGATATGGAACTCTTGCAGCTTCCCTTCCTTTACTACATTCACCTTCTTTTGTAATCCCATATCATCCCTTTGTGCATCCTTAGTCATCTCTTGGATTGATGGTAGTTCAATAATTTGGGCAAGGTAGGATGTATCACCTACCCTTATGATTTCCAAATATATCCTTTGAATATCCAAGATAACAGGGTCTTTCACAATCTATAACATGGATAGAGTAGAATGTTATTTTTTTCTTAGAGCATCAACTACCTTGTTCTCCATTCTAAGATGATAGTGAATAGAGCATCCATAGACATTGATTAGCTCTAACCATATCCTTCGATGCATTTTGAGATCCATTTGTGTCAATATATGGTTTAGGTATGGTGGTCAGTGTATATGACTAACTTGTCACCATAAAGGAAGTGCCACCAGATTTTCAATGCAAAATATCAGGGCTGCCAGCTCATGATCACGCATAGAGTAGTTCTACTCGTGGATATTCTACCTCCATGAGGTTTAGAGTATCACATTATCATTTTTCATTATTAAATAGCCCAATCCTTTATCTGAAGCATCACTGTATATCACAAGCATTTTTCTACTTTTTGGTAATGTGAGTACATGTGCAGTGATCATCCTTCTATTTTAGCTCTTTGAAGCTTCCCTCGCATTCTTTCAACCGGACAAACTTTATCCCTTTCTCCAATAACATAGTTAGCAGGATTGAAAATCATGATAACATTCTCAAAAAATGATGGTATTACCCAACTGTTCCACGAAAAATACAGATTTCTATTACAGTAGAGGGTATGGGCCATTTCTCAATTGCCTTTGTTTTTTAAGGGTCTACATAAATTCTCTCACTTTTTATCAATGGTCCTAAGAATGTGACCTGCTTCATCCAAAAGACACACTTTCTGAACGTGGAATATAACTATTCCTTTCTCAATGTTTCCAATACATGACTTATGTGTTCTTCATGGTCCTCCTAGATCTTTGAGTGGATGATAATATCATCGAAAAAACTACCAAAAATTTGTCGGTGTAATATCGAAAGAATCTATTAATCAAATCCATGAAGATTGTAGGGGAATTAGTAAGTCGGAAGGGAATCACCAGAAAATCATGGTGCCAATATCTTATACCGAATGTAGTCTTATGAATATCTTACATCTTCACCATTAGCTGATGATATCCAAAACAAAGATCCACATTTTAGAAATATTAAGCTCCTCTTAACTGATCGAACATGTCTTCAATCGTTAAAAGATGATAATTTTAATTAATGATGATCAGGTTGAGATCTTGATAATCGAAACACAACCACATTGTTCTATACTACTTCTTGTTCACAAAGAGCACTGGTACACCCCAATGTGATCCACTAGGGTGTATAAACCATTTTTCGAAATTCTCTTCAAGATGCTTCATTAACTCCTCCAGTTTGATAAGAGCCATCCTATAGGGAAACATTGAGATATGAGTAGCTCCGTGTATTAGTTATATAGGGAAATATACCTCACGGTCTCGGGGAAGTCCATGCACCTCTTCATGAAATACATCCCAATATTCCCTCACGATGAAGAATTCTTCTAGGTTCACACATTCTTTTGACTCAGCCATTTTATAAAGGAGTTCCTCTTCAAAGGCAATCAACACCCACACCGTTGAAGGATTTTTCAAATGAGATCCATGATCTTCCATGCATTTGTAGAGAAGAATGTGATCATTTAGAATATGAAATGATATTTTATTTTCCTGACTATTGATATGTGATCAATATAATGAGATCCAATCTATTCCCATTATATCATCAAATTTCTCCAACTGAAGTACTACAAGATTCGCTGGAAGAATTTTCCCACATATGACAATAGGAGAAAATTAAAACACATGGGATGAAATGATTGCACCAATTTTTTATAGATATTTATACATAATGGTTTTGGAGTTTTGATTCTATAGTTCTAGCAAAATTTCATGATATAAAAGATTGCATATAAATAGAATCAAATAAGAAATTTTCCATTCGAGATTGAATATGAAGTGTACCTTGTTCGAATTTATTATCTTGATACACTTCAGTAGTAGTGATGGAATAATCAATCCCTTGTTCCTTTGTATTTAGTTGTTTCTGATGCCAATTACCCTCAAGGACTCAAGGATTAGTGAAGTATCTTGATTAGTGCCCTTGATCTCAACATTTTAGTATTAGACCAGGGGGTGGTCTTCTTTTTTCTACTACATTCTCATTACTTCTCATGTCTTTTTTACACTCTTGACCATGGTGGAATTCCTTCCCAAACTTGAAGCATTTCCCCATCCCATTGAGGATGTTCCAACGATGAATCTTCCCACATTTTTAACATGTGGGTTGTTGAGTTTTCTTCCCACATATATCATTAGATCCTCTGGCTTGAAACTTTATCATTCATTTTTATCACCATAGCCATGGGGATATTCTTCAAATTCCATATTTACTTTGAGGGAACACCGACCAAATTATTCATAACTCCAAATGTCTCTAATTTCAAGAGCCTTTTTATGGTGTGGTTTTAATAAACTAAAGATTGTATCAATTTTTCTATCATTATTGATAACAAAACATGTAGAATACCTTGCAATCCCAGTGAATTTATCTTTGTAGGTTCTGATAGATTTTGTCTTATTATTGATCCATATTAATTGTCTCTCCATCAATGTACGAAGAGTTATTTGGGAAATAATTTTTAAGAAACATGATCTTAAATTATTCCCATTCCATCTCTTTAATTTTATCTCTTGGCTTGGTGTTCTTATTCAAATCACACCATTGATTGACCTCTCTATATAGATGATAGATGGATAGTGTCACCTTCTCTGTCTTACAATAGTTATGTATAGAAATTATCTTCTCCATAGAGTTGAACAATTATTTTTTAACTAGTGGATCAAAATATCCACTAAAATTCAGTTGTCCTTGCTGAATAACACACTCGATATCCAGTTACTCCCTCTATGGTGAAGGAGGGTGTTCCTCACTATTCAGGTTATTATTCATAACCTTAGATAGTTGGGTAATAATATACATGAATTTTTAAACTCGACATCCCAAATCATTAGGGATTTAATTTATGAAATTGTTGCATTGTCCCTCACATGGGTTGTTGGCCCCATTTCTCCAGGTTCCTACCATTTTCTAAAATAAAATTGTTTAGAACAAAACATAAGCCAACAAGTCATGAATAAATAAATTGTTCATTTGTAAAATTTAAACTGAAATCATAACTTATGGGATCCCAATGTAAATATTATTGTGTGAATATTTTTACATAGTCTCCTAATAGGGGTTTTCTCTATGGTTCACTAATCGTAATTCTCAAATTAGCTAAACCTTGCCTCTAACACCAACCAGAGTGACCATACTTCACATACATTACTTTTACATCATTTTCATGATAAACAAAATAAAAAAATTGTATATTGAGGATATAGAGGTTTAGTGTATTGGGTAAACTAGGACCATACATAACAACTAGAACACAAAAAAATTTATATAATTCCTTCTTCTCAAGATTCTTATTGCCTCTTGACCTCTCCATAGTACATTTCGTCACCTGAGGATATACATAAAATGTGGGTGAGATAAAAGCCTTGTAAGAGTATAGATAAGAACATAAAACAACCTAACATGGGATGATAATGGAAGTTATCAACATAACATGTGCATAGGATCATAATTATGAGAGGAGACATTAACAGACGACTTGGAATGTGGCAATGCATAAAAACTGAAACATCATGTATTAGTGGTTAGAAACAACACATAGTTATGAAAAAAATATAGAATCATGTTAACACATCATTACAGATTAACTCATGAGATGCATCAATTTACCCAATTAATTGGAGTGCTTAATAATTCTAGGTTCACCAGTAAAATTAAAACATTAATATTGTGATATTTAATTCTGGGCGCACCTGCCACATCATAAAATTTTCATTTTCAGTCATTCCACATAGAACACATATCAATAATGAACATAAATAACCCATGATATGGTATGGTTTTAATCTCATAAGAATAGATTAATAAATATTGGGTTTCCAAAAGAAATAGGGAAGGACATACTTGATACAAGAACCATCAACCTTAATAAATAAAAGGTGTGTTTTCGAGAGAAGAATTCTTTTGCAAAAATTTTGATTGATATAAACAGCAGTGGAAAACATTTATTTTTTATAAAAGGTAATATAATTATTAAAAAATTATTTTTAATGTGTAAACATACTTAAAATGAAGTGGAAGAGTAAGAACTCGAAGTAAGAATGTTGGGTTCGAGAATTTCCCCTTACCTTGTATCTGAATGATTTATTCACCTTATTGCCCTATATAATTCCATTATATGAATAAATTAGAAATAAAATATCATTTTATACATGAATATAGTTCATTGTGGTTTGATTAAGTTCTTTTAAGGGCCTTTGGATGAGTTATAGGGTTTAACTCTATTGTTCGATAGTGTTGTTTTCTTAGTTTTCACGAATGATTCACTTGTACACATGAATAGAAGTTTGTGTAGAACATGGATAAACATACTGAAATGATATTACATGATATTAATTATCTGACATGATTTTAAATTATCTTATAATGAATTTTTTTATATACCACATGGCTGAATCATTAATTAATATTTAATGATGATCATTTTAGGTTAATTCTGGAGGTTTTTGGATCACAACAAACCTATTTCATTTTATCAATTAAGATTATGAATAAATATTATTTCAATAACATAAAATGGGTTAAAATGTACATAATGAAATATTTTTTCAACCATTTAATGGTTTCATTGACATTAATGAAGGAGTTTATTGAATATGTAAGTGCATCGCCAATGATGTAGGTACATTAACACATCACGGGAAATAATATAATTTTTGTAAAGAAAGAGAGAGAGGGAGGAGTATAATAAATTATATTCCATTAACATGATATCATACTATTTTATCAATAATACTAGATTTATGATGACATTTGGATATGATTATTTAAGGATAACATAAGAAAAGAAATGAAATTGGAAAGGAAGATGATTATAAAGAGAGAGAGATTACCCCTTGAATATATATTCATTGGGAGCATCAATAGGGATGATGTTTTGGTATTTCTATTAGACCAATGGCTGATTGATTTAGGGGAGGGGTGGGTAACAATTTTTGGTAGAATTTGGACAAGGATTGAAGTTTGAGAGGTGGGAATAAATGAGGGTGTGAGGGGTGGTATTTATAGCAGAGGGGAGACGAGTTTTCACAATATTATATTAATTAATATATTATTTCCACAAAATACAAGTAATTGTGATGATTCTATGACCACGAATAGTAATAATTTCTTATGAGTTCGAATCAATTGGTCTTAAATAACCAGAACATCATACGCAACTCTATAATTGTTGTATTTAGCATATTTTGTAAATTATAGTATTTCATTATTCACAAAAAATTATAGTATTTCAGAAAAATACCAACCAATCACCCTATACATTTTAAATATTAGTAGAATTAAAAAAAGAACTACATTTTTCAAAAATAATTATCTAAATATGATTAATTTAATTTATAATTAAAAACATAATTTACACGAAAAATACATATTTCAAAATTAAAAAAGATTTTATAATGCTTTCAAAAATTATATAAAGCCTTAAAAAATTATTTTAAAACCAGAAGACATAGAATTGTTAATTTATGGAGGCATTCTAGGGAATTTTTTTTTAAAATTAATTAATTATTTTTAGTTAATTATTTTTGTCTCAAAAAAATACCCATACTTTTAATATGGTCATATTATAACTTATATAATGCTTAAATTTTATTTATTCATTCATGGGAAATGTTACTATTATTTTGGATGATTTAATATTGACAAGGGTCATATTACTATTCATGAGGGTAGGATACTATTCATTAGGGTAGGATACTATTCAGAAAAAATTAAGTTTGTACTATCAGACTCCAAACATCTTATTGATCACAACAGTGTATATTATAATTTTGAAATTCGTAAAACTGTAGTGGTAAATTTATATTTAATGGTCACATAGTAGTTCATTTAAGCATGATGTGTCAATGTGTTTCAAAATGTGATTGATTATGACATTAATACAAGAAGGGAGAAATTGAAGTGATAAAAGTTTGGGGTGTTACAGTACTTATCTTGAAAAAAATTTGTATCACACAAACTGATACCATTTGTAATTACATAATTACTCTCATTGTCAGGAGAACACAATGAATCAATACTAGGCCTTAAGAGAAATACCAATGATCACAGAGGCTAGAAATAAATTTTTAAGGGTTTCAAATGAAAGTGGGGGATGATTTACCATTTAAGAAATAAAGCACTTACCAAACAAACACAATTTGATGCATGATAAAAACAAGACAACTCAACCATAATCATTATCATTAAACCACACCAATGTATGATACAATTGAATACAAACCAAAAACAAGGTAAATGGAAGAACAACTAAAGACCCAGGATTACTACAAGACTCCATGCTCAAAAATCACCAAATTTTCCACATATCACGATGCGGTGCTAAATTTGTGTGATACTTTACTTTTTCCCATTTTTTGAAGATATCATCTAAAAAGGCACCAATGTTCCAAACATGGGTGAGTATAAAAACCAGTATTTTTTCTTTAATGACATTCCTACTTATGCCACTACGATATAAAATTAGCCACATTTATATAAAATAGTTTATATTAAAAATATCCCAAAGGAGATTATAACTAAATATAAACAAGTTTTAATACCATTTATAACCAAATTTTACTAAGTTAAATGTTAACCCAATTTCTAGAAAGTCGTAATTCAAGAATGGAAACTAAAAAATTCATTAAAACCCATTTTCAAATAGAATTGGGCATGAAAACACCAAGGGAGGAATTCATATTGATTCCAAATCAATTGGGAGAGGTTTTTGTACCTTTAATGGAGAATAATATCGAGTCTGGGCCATCAATGATAAAATACTAGGGAGTTAGAGACAAAGAGAGTGAGATCCAATTTTTTAGGATCTAATTTTAACTTTATGTACGATTCGTTCCCACTATTAGAAAAATCACACCCTAACTGTGTGTTAGAAACTCCCTTATAGAAACCCTCACACTACCTGGTTTCATGGTCTCCCTGACCATGTAAACACCATGCTAATGCAATTGCCTCAAAACTGCTATTGTGCACAGTTTCTTCTAAGCTTTCTGCACAGTTTGGACAACCCATGCACCACCCATGCATGTCTCATTTAGCCACAAAAAACAAATGAGAGTTCAATAGACTCTCCAAACATTCACCCTTATACTTTATATGAATCAATTTCATAATTAACGAGTTATATACCAAAACCTGGTGCAACTACAAATGTTATTCCTTTTTTGGGATTTGAGGTGAAATGTATTAGACAACCTTAGTGGTTAAAAAAAATATAATGTTGCGTTTATTGATGTTTTGTTTGATATGGTGCTATTTATTTATGGAATGAACCTCTAGGGTGATTATTTAATTTTAGATATTAATGTATTATTTCCTTATATGATAATTTATTCATATTGGGTATTATAATATATTATACTCACCTTTTTTTGTTTTATTTGTGATATTGAGAATAAATTTTCATTAATTTATATAGATCATCGTAAAAAAAACTTTAATATATTTATCACGGTTTTAAATATTCATAATCATAATTTAGAGTAAAATATTGAATCTAGGTGGAAAGTGATTGAAACAAACAACCAAATAAACAAATCTCATTTAATGATTTAATGAAAATAATGTATGTATATTTATCTAAGATCACAGTCTACATTGAAATGTAATTCCTAAAATCTGGTAAACTGATATAAAAAATAATAATTTTATCTTATTACCTTCCTTTTATATGAAATGATTGTCTTCTTAATTCCATGATTATTTATGGTTTTATGGTCATTTGATTTCTCACGACTAAATTCTTTGTCACTTATCAATATTCGAACATTAGTTGTTACCTCCAGGTTATTATTTTTTACATTCCTCTATTTTTTCATATTTTGGAACATATTTATTTGTTATTACTGGTTATCTTTCTATTTCCCTTTCCCGTTAGTCAAAAGGAAGTATTATTATCTAATATTGTGATGTAGGTTTTAATTTATTTTTCAAATGATAAACCATTGATTACCAAGATCATGTTAAAAATATAAGGATGGAATTTATTATTGTTTAAAAGAATATATAAACCAAATTTTTTTAAAATAATTCTATAATCTATAGAATAATAAAACAGAACCCATAAATTAATTGAGTAATGTGAAATATTATTTTAAATATTACAGTTATAACGTAGATGTTGAATTGGTGAGTATGAATTAGAGTATCAAAATTATTATATATATATATATATAATTATATTAATAAAAAAATTAACTTGTTCATTCATATGAAAAATGAACTCAACCCTTATTATAATCATTTTATCATTGAAAAAAATGTTTTCTTAAAAAATATATTTTATTGGTTTATTTGTCAGTGAATATTATGTTTACTATTTTAATATTTTCAAAAATTAAATTTAAAAATTATATTCATTTAGGAATTCATCATTTCGAAATTATTTTAAAGTCTAATTTTGAGAATTTTCTAATTTTTTTTATTTTTTGATGAAAAGTGAAATATTATGATTTTTATTGAAAACTGTCTTAAATTTTAAACATTTTAAAAGATCAATTTTATTTTAAATTGTTTATAATATTAAATTAGTAAATTTAAAATATAAATAATACAATAAAAGATATTTTAATCAATTTCATTATGATTTTGTAGAAAAAAAATTTAAACTTAATAAGACATTTTCTTTATAAATCCACTTTTTGTCACATTTTGTGTATTTTATTATATTAATTTCTTCCAATACCATAAATTTTATTTGATAAAATATATTAAAATTGGTTAAATAATCATAAATAGTATTATTTAATAAGTTAAAATAATTTTTTGTTCATAATGAAAAGTAAAAAATAGTAAAAAAATTGTTACAACGGTTTTGCTTAAAACATGTTTACGAGGAGTTATAATATAGTGAAATGTGATTAAATGAATTAAAAACTTATATTTTCATATTTTATGGATTCATTTCAACCCTTATCACCTTATTAATTGAATTAATTTTTTAGGAAGTAGTTATCAAAGAAAATAACTTAGTAATATAAAAATCATTTAAGAAATTCTATTTATGTCCTCTCACTCCCTTATCAAATAACACCTTGTATATTCTCCTATAAATGCATCATGTGTCATTTATCATAGAAAACCCATACCCAAATAAACTCCAAAAATCCCATCCCATTTCATAGAGGTTATATTTTGGGATGAATACCAATAGTTGAATGACTGAGGTGTAATGAAAATGGGGTTGTTCGGAGAATAGGTGTAGATTTTGAAAAAATATTTTAGTTTTATTTATTCTTCTACAACCTTTATATATTTTACAATCTTATTTGAATAAGAATATTATTATATTAATAATACTGAGATGTTATTATTTTCATGGAATTAATTTAATCTTTCTCATTCTTCATCCAATGGGATACAAAAACATTATTTGTGTATATGGCAGAACACCACGTGAAATATTGATATGATTATTTATATATCACCACCAATTATGTATAATAAAAGGGACACATCAAAATTTTATAATATGATATTTATTTAATAAATTCAATTCTACTGTAAAAAATTAATTTTATTACTTTTTTTCCAAAAAATCAAATTAAAAATAAAAACATCTCTCGTGCGTATGTCTGGACTACCACATTGTGATATTATATATTTTATTTTCCAAAAACTAATCAAATAGATGGTTATATAGATTTATTTAATGAATAAATATGATATTTATTATATAATCATAATTATGGAAATATAAATTCAAACTAAACATTCATCCAACATGCTCTTTGAAAAATGAAAACACTATTCTTGCGTATGAGTAGACTACCACCTCTATGATACAATGCATATCATTTTACATTTATAAATTTTATAAATTTTATAAATATATAATTTATATTGCTATGATTATATATATTTTGGGCCATGGACCTCTTTAACATAGTCAACCTAATGAATTCGTTTTGGGATTTTTGACTGATCCTCCTCAAAACATATTACCTAATTTTAATTGGTTATAAAATTAATTATGTTAAAGGGATATGTGAAATTTATTGAATAATAATCATTTAAAATATTATTATTTAGGTAAATATTTTATTTTTTTATTCATGAAGATAATGAATCCATGTGTCTGGTTGGGGCGCGATGAAATGGATTTTTTTCTTAATATCCCATCATTGAGGTATGGTTTAATGTTAAACACCTATATTATTTTATATAGTGTATATAATAAAATTTAACATGTTACATAATGATTAATTTATAATTCATTTTATTTTAAGTTTAATTCATGTCTTTTCATCCCCAGGGTTTTAATTCGGATGTTATCAGAATGAGAAGGGGTTTCGTAACTCAATTTCCCTTTACTGAGCAATACATCACATTAGTTCACTATTCAATTCGAAGATAATTTGTTAAATGACCTCTGATTCATTAATATTTCATTTATAAATTTTATAGATATAAAATTGGCACACAAAATCACTTCTTTGATTATTAGTAACTTCAATGATATGATCTTTGTATGGAATATTCCTCTATGTATCGTTTCATTGGGACATGAATTGTAATATGCACAAACATCATTTTATATGTCGAATATGAAGAAAATTGAGATAATATATCATGAATTAAGCGTTGAAAATTATATTTAAGGTTCCTTTTGAGAACTGTATTTCATGAGATACTAATTCAAATGTTAAAATATGTTTAAAGGGTTTTCATGATCTCAATTTCAATTCTTTGAGAAATAATTCATGTTGTTCACAATGATTTATTTAAAAAAAAGTTATTTATTTTCCCATAATTATTCATAACATATTATTTAATTTAAATTATTATTTGTACATAATCACGATTTGTTCCTTAAATGAATAGATTTGTTATTCAATAATTACCAAATATTCAAGGGGTTTTCATATCAATATTCCTCATTTGAGACACGTTTTTATTAATGGACACTTATTCATTTATATGGTGAATAAACTAACTATGATGATATTATATCACGAACCATTTATAATCATGAACCTTTATGTTAAATTTTCATGGTTATAAATGGTTTTTGGTTTTTAAATGTCATAATTGGGGATTCCTAATTTTTTTTACATTTTAAAGACTTTTAACTAAAATATTAATCCAAACAATTTTTATTTTTTGTATAATTTTATTATAAACAAAAATGATTAAATAAATATATTTTTACCAACATTTACATTCTTTTAAATATTTTTATAGGAACTTTATAAACAAATTATACACGGTTCACTTTGTAATTTCTTTTTAAATTTTTGGAAGGAATTTTTATTGTTACAATTTACCACATGATATAATTTATAGTAGTCATTTTTCTTTATTCATTGGTTCATAAATTAAATTCATCAATTGTTATATTAATTTAAAATATTTACCCAAATGTTCTGTAATGTTCTATAAAAATAAAGGATATTTCCCTTTTTTTCAAGGAAATGTTTTTAATTTAATATAAAATTTATTCTTCCCAATGTGAACATCGTTTAATGATTCCCTGACTTTGGTAGAAATATAATAATATAATATCGTCCATATTATTTCTCTATATGGATTGGAAATATTTTTAGTGATATTACCAAGAAACCCACTTCTTTTTTAATTGATATCAACATATAAAGGAATATAAGATGTTTTTAAATGTTTACAAATGAAAATGAAATATTCTATATATTATATTCCTTAAATGTAGATGAAAATTATTTATGATGATGGGTGACCCTAATATATATCATGAATATTGGTGAGCCAAAACCATTTATATGATTGGTCAGTAAGATTTATCTCTTTATATGTTGGGAAAGGATCCCACTATTTAAATCCATGAAGGGGAGGGGGGGAGCTAACTATGGAGGTTTATTCAACATATATAATAGTTATCCGGTTATTTATTACATGAGTCAAAATGGGCGACTAAGATATTGTTCCAAGATATGAAAAAGTTTTTTATGCTTCCTATGATTTTGAATTTGTCCATTTTATGAAAATTGACATCTCATGGATAATTATTATTGATTCACATTAATATTTCCAATAAAAACTATGTATTCCATGTCACAAGTTTAATTATCATGATTTTGATGGGTAATGAATTTCTTATTCAATACTTGTGAATAGGGAATATGTTCACATACCCTTATGCATATCTTGTTCTCACTGGAGATATTCACTTCTCAATGACAACATTTACCCTTACTGAGAGTATGATCTTACCCATTTCTTAAGATTATTTTTCCTTCATTATAATGAATTACATAAAGTTGAATATTTATTGAAGGGTCTAATGCAGGTGATGGTTAAGGACTGATGTACAATAAGAAAGTATAGGTATAATTGGAAATATTTTAACTATAAGACACATGTATTGTTATGAAAGAGTGTAAAATAATTCTCCAAAACTCTATATATAAAGGGTCCTTGGTTATCTAAGTGGTCCAATATTTTTATTTCATGTTTTATGTTTTAAATTGATATTATTTGGTCATATATATTAGTTTCAAAGAAATACATGTACTTATTATGTTATTATAAATGGAAATAGGATTGTTGGTTAAAAGCAATCACAAATTTATCTTCTCAAAAATAAATTTTGATTTTGAATAATAATTTTTTTAGGAATGTTAATAAATATTTTAAAAAAATAATTTTACAACTTATCTTACATTTATTATTTTTTAAAGGAGAAATATTTATTAGAGTCTTCAGTCATATGTTTCCAGATAAGTTTTATAATGAAATAATCCTTTATAGTAATTAAATTTATTGTATTAAACGAACTATTTCTGACATCCATTCTATGTTATACCAATTTAAAATTATAAAAAATATATTTTCATTGCATGGTGTCATTTTGATATGTTAAATGATTGATTTCGTATGGACCAAATAATTATAGATGTTGATAAGTCAGTTTTATATATCCCTTCAATGCATAGGTTAAGAATTTATATATCAAAAGATAATCAAGAATAAGAATTAATCAATTTAATCACAACATAAAGGGTGTATATACTTGGATTTGACCACCACGTAAAGGGTGGTAATGTTTCCATTTTCTTACCATATTATGATTACTTATGTTTATGTTTGTTTTCATTTCAATTAACTGTATCCATGATAAGACACATGTTTTTTCATATTCATATCAATAATCCCAATGATTCGTGTCTGTTATCTCTAATTTATACACTCTTATGACACTTAATATTTCTATTCATTTCAGATTAAAAGTTATTATGTCAATAATTTTGGAATAAAATTATTCTTCCATGATCTCATATATCAGATATTTCTCCCTTGTTAATGTTTTCTCATATTTGTTTTTCTCTAATTCCTTATGACTCAGGGATAAGTATTCCCTTACTGAATATTTGATCTCACCCCTTGTTTTGTTCCCAATTTACCTTAGAAATTATGTGCATGAATATTTTTAGAAACATGCATTTCATAGAGATTTTGTGAGAAATATTGAATCAGTATTGTTGAATAAGTCATTTATTTATCTATTCCCCCTTGAATATTATCCATTTGGATTCGTTTTTGTATAGGTATTTTGAGATTTAATTCTTAAATTAGAGAATTATTATATATTCTATTTATTTTTATGGTAGGTCACTTTAGTTGGAATTAGAATAAGTTGTAGTTATTTTTTGGATTATTATTAGAAATAATTAGTTATAACATGATGGAAGAGCCTAAATATAGTAAATACCCAAAATATTTGGTAATCTATGGATTATAAAAATTACAACCAGTAATATCCCAGTCTAGCTATGTACAGGTTTATTCATGTTTAGATATTTATTCCCTTAGGTACAATAACTGTTATTATTTTTATCTAGTTATTAACTAATTCCTCATTCCTTGTATGATAATGGTGAAAAACTACACTTATATTTTAATACTCTTTGTAGATTTATTTTTATAATCTCATATTTTCATTATGATGAATTATAAAGGATGGAAACATACTATGAAATTATATTATGATATATAAAACTATAGGAAAAGTTCTATCTATAACCAATTTTTTACCCAAAAATATATTATGTTATCATATAAATATTTTTTGATTTATTTATTCCAAGTTACTAATTTTATTTTTATAAATGATCTTTATCTAAAAAATCGTTTATTTATGTAAATCGATGGTACCGGGAATAAATGAGTTCATAATTGGACTCAAGGACACTATAGTGATTTTCCCAATGAGAAATATAAAGGGATATGAGTTTGGTTGAAAATACCCATGTTAATTCCCACCCATATTTATCATGAAATGAATAATAATATGAACCATGATGGTCCCCCTAACTAACCAAGGAAGTGGAAGATTTTTATCGATTTTGTTTTGAATAAATATCCATCCACTTTTAGTAGATATTTCAACTAACTAATTTCTTTTAAATTAAATAATTCAATACATAAAGTAATTTTTTTTCTCCACTGCACAAACCATGATATGTTTCTTCTATATGCATATTGTTTAGATTGTGAGGATAAATTATGGTTGAACATCATTATGAAAATAATAAAAAATTTAAATGTTATCTCTATGTGATAATTGTAATTTTTAAAAAATACTATTCAACAAAAAGTTTCCCCAAGTACTTCATAAAAAAGGAACAAGAATTCTACGATATGAAACCAAAGGAGGATGAATCCATTCTTACTTATGAGGATAACATCATGAGAATTTGACGGTATAACAATCTTTTATTACTGACAACAAAACCAACATTGATTTTCTAGTGGCCTAAATCCAATTCTATGGAAGGAATTATCAATAATAGTGATTAGAAGTAATGGAATATGTTGTCAACATGTGCTTAAGGTGGGGATAGAAACTGGGGACTCTCATTATTCAACGGATAACAAATGGAAAACAGATTACCAAGGAAACTCAAATGAAAATGGAATGAAATTTCAACAACATTCATGTAGAAAATATATAGATAATAACATAGATAATTGTCTCAATGTATCTATAAAATGCCTTACATGTGGTAATCAATGTCCCCAAGGAAAAAATTGTCTGATTAATGTGAAGAGACTATTGAAGAAAACACATGATAAGAAGTACCCAACTAATGAACCACCCAAAAAATATTGTTTCATGTGAAAGGAACTTGTGAATTAATAATATATATGTCACCCCACTAATGCTAAAAATTAATATATCCCATTGAATTCTCCTAGACCAAAGGAATAAAGAATATCTAACACAATCACAATGGTTAAAGTTGATCTTGATGTTGTGAAATGTAAACCTATTTTTACCCAAGATATATGAATGCATTATTATATTAAATTTATTCAAAATATTTCATACCATGAATTTTTCCTATGAATAGTGATTCACCTCTCGTAATATCGGATATTGAACTATTTGTGAAAACATCTAGTAGAACTATGATTATGTCCAATATAAAAAACTCTTCCATGATCTCTATTATTGGGAATGTAATTCCTGTATGTCTAATTTTTCATTAATTTTCTAATTCAATGTTTCATTGTGCATGGACGGGATTTATCTATATATATAACATATCAAATGAAGGGAAAAAATCCCATTTTATATACCTAGTCATAAAATAATCAAATATTAATGTGATATTGATTATAAATCCCCTTTAGAAGTGAAATTTTTAATATGGGTCTTGATACCCAACAATGAGGGAATTTTAGATCAACTTTTTGGGTGGAAATTAATATTGCAGATATGATGATTGTATAATAGTATATCGATGTATTTTCTAATTAAATACTAGGACGTCTCCCAGAACGTGAGGTTGATTTTTCCATTGAACTCATTACTAATTCTTTAACTAATTGGATGAATTTAAGAAGAGGAATCATAAAAATAATTATAAGGGTTTTATAACCCATAGTTCTTCACCATGGGGTGAACTAGTCATCTCTTTCAAGACAACATATGGAGAAATGAATCTTAAAATTTATTATCATGAACTCAAAATAATCATGATCAAGGAAATGTATTATCTACCCCATACCTATGGGCTATTTGACTAATGAATAGGGTATCATCAATAATCAATGATAGAAATTTTATCTAGATATCATCCATTAAGAGTTAAAAGTCAGGATATCCAAATTGCAAAATTTCATTCAAGATATGAAAAAATATAATTCACTGTGATAAAATTGTAGCTATAAAATATCCTAAAATAGTCATGAATATATTGGATAGAGTATTGAGAGAAAACCAAGATACATTTCTAGATTTATTTATAATTATTGTTTATATATATTCCAAGATTAATTTAGTGAATTAAGATCATTTTATGATTAGGTTGAATAACTTGATAATTGATAAAATATTGACCAAAATAAAGAAGTGTGAATTTTGGCATTATAAATTATTAATGTTAGGAAGTTTAATAAATATTATAGGTATATATATATATATTATTTAATGAAAAATTTTATTGTACAATATACCAGGTAAACCACTGCACTAGAGATAAAAATTATTCCATTAGAAATATAGATACTATTGATGCTTCATGAGAAATTTCACACATATATCAAATCCACTAACAATGTATACAATGAAATGGAGTGAAATTCATTCATACAATTGAATGATAATAATAATTCAGTGAAATGTGACGATTTTGGTCACCACAACTATAGTTATAATACAATATATGGGAGAAATATTTATAATATAATGACATAATTTAATGTAGGTATTTAGAGGCATACTTATAATGAAGGATAAAATAATTTCTTATATGTCACATCAATTAAAAAACATGAATGAAATTACCCAATGAAAATTTGGATCTGGAAGTGCTGTTTTTTGTATCAACTAGTTGGAAGAATTATCTTTATAGTTAAAATTAATATATATATATACATATATATAATAAGTTCTTGAAATATATATTCTCATAGATGAAGATTAACATTCACTAAAGAATATGGTTGGAGTTGATTAATGACTATGATTTCTCAATAAATTACCAACAGGGGAAGGTAATCAGGGTGTCCAATGCTATGAGTAGGAAATATCATGCCACTTTATCTATTATAAGGATGGAAATAGACCAAATATACTTGGATTATGAACTGATGAATGATAATGTCATATGGGAAGCTGATAAATCATATATTACCAAAATAAGTAATAAGGACCCATCCTTAAACATTACATAATTTTGAGTAAATTCATGAATTCATATTGAGGATCTTTTCAGGTTTAGATTTTTAGAGATAAGGCCATAACTATTACATGATAGGTCAAATATGGTAATGTAGATACGTCTTCTCACTAACCATTTTTAAAAAAAACTCTTTAAAATAAAACATGACTTCCTTTTCTTGATAAAAATATTCTTGCTTTTTCCATTATCAAAAAAATCCTAATACCATATGGAAAATATTTCAAAACCATGGTGTGAGAACAAAAATATCAGTAAGGGATATAATATAATGAATAAAATTGTTAGTCCATGAATATTTTAAACTCAGGAAAACATTTTCACAAAATCATATTTTCACCACTAAAATATGATCTCTTAACATACCTCATGAAATCATTAGATTTTTTAAAAACTAAAATATAATAATAAATAATAATGGCAAATTGTTGTATCTATATAATACTTACATTGTAGCTTTCAAAGCTACATAGGGGGTAACCTTCATGGTTATGTTTGTAATACTCATTAGAGTATTTTCACTAGAAACCAAAATAGAAACTTATCATTTAACACCATTTCATTAACCAATTCACCATAGAGTGATCATGGGCATACACACCCTTAGTTTGTTATGGAACTACCCATATACTTAAGTAATTTCCATGAATGATAACATAATCATAAAACATTAACAAACAGAAAGGGAAAATTATATTTCCACATTGAAATGACAATATATAATTTCAATATATTTTGATAATAAATCCATTCTCAAGTCTATTTTTAATACCAAAATACATGAAAAGTGAAAAAGGTGAATATTTTTCTTCAAGAAACATTACATCTTATAGAGGAATTAATGTATCAAATAATGGTCATGACGTTGTGTAAAATCCCAGGTAAATAAAGAATAAGATATATTATATATTTATTAATATTTGTGAATTAAATATTAATTTTACTTTAAAAGGGTTTCTATGTTCGATAGCGTACCCAATACGCAACAATGGGTTTCTTTGAAAATCATACATTGTACACTAATAATATAATATTATTATTTTAAACAGAAGTTAACTCCTAGATGTTTTATTGGTGGGAATGAACAAAACTAACTAAAATATTATTTTACATGTTTGTTACATGTATTTACATTTATCCAATAAAAGTTAGAGGCCTAAAATGGGAATGAATCTAATTTTTAGCATAATTTACATTAAAAGGTCGATTTACCACCTTTTAATAGGGAACCATATTTAAATATAGTTTTTGTCATTTTTTTTCTATTTGATCAAATAAAAGCTTCTTTATAATTGGGACATCAAATTTTACTTTGGGTAATTCTTCGGTATTTTTCGCATAAAGTTCATTTTTTAATGAATAGTCGAAAATATTGTATTTTAATTCAAAGGTGACTTTTAATATAATTAATTTATATGGTTTTATTATCTTCTTAATTGGTTTCAAAGTTTAATTAGAAGATATTTTTACCATTTAATCAAATTTTGGTCATTGGAATTATTTTCAATTTGAAATTAGAGATAAACAAGTCTCAACCTTTTTATAGTTATTATTTCCTAAAAATGCTATTTGTTTTTACAATGGGAATTAATTTTAAATTAATTAACTCCATTTCTATGTTTTGAATTTGAAAAAATAGACATATTTTTGGAATTCGGAAGATAAAATAAAGCTTATGCTTAATTTTTGGTATTTTTCTGAAAAACTTCAATTTTTGATGAATAGTGAAACCACTTAGTAGTAGTTAAATAACTGACATTTTCATTTAAATGAAATTTTACAATTTCTGAGAAATGAATTTCCAAATACGACATACATGGTTGTTATCAAGAAATGAAACATGGTTCAATAAGATGAAAATAATTTCTGGTGAATAATAACTTTTTACTTTTATTTACCGCGGTTAAAGGCAAATAAGGTAATTCAAGGTTAAAAGAATATTACAATAATTCAAAATTACCTTAACACTAGTAATAAACATATTTTATTAGTAATGGCCATCCATGGCCATCATTGGGTCTATTTTGGGACCCCACAGATCCACTTCTAAAAGATAATGACACTTTAGATTAATTAATTTAACGTAAAGGCCAAAATGACATAAACAAAAATCTTTTAGTAAAGTAATTTTTATATGGTGTAATATAAATTATATTTTATAATATAAATATTAATTGGAAATATAAGATGTTTCCTACATCATAGTATTTTTTTTTTATAGTTTTTAGACATCAAATAACGTAAATTATTTATGACATAATAATGATGCAGTGTTTACTTCATTAATAATTCATTTAAATAAATAAGATTATAATGATTAAAATATTTTCCAAAACCTATCCAATTCCTATTGGATAATATTATTTCGACCATTAGTCATCGTATATTTTACATTAAAGATTTTTTGACCATGAAAAACCGAATATCATTTTATAATAAAATAATATTTTCACACTTTCCTAAAGAACCCCTCCTCCCCCTTATAAAAGAAGTCCACATATAACCAATTACCCACAACTCTCAAGCCTTTTGGCTCATCCAACCTCTACCCAATTAATCTCCCTACATCCCTCTCCTCCTCCATGAATCCTTACCTTAGGTATAAGGCACTTCAAGAAGTCATTTGGTTCAAACCAAAGGGAGTTACCCAAATTAAATGTAACGATTTCTCTTAATTTATTTTCATTTATTTTACTTCTCCAACCCTAAACTCTTTTTATTACTTTATTTTGTAACAAAACCAGTATCCTCAATATACTAGGATGTTGTTATGAGAAGTATTCTAACTAAACTTACAGACACCTCCTTCTAATGGGTGAAGAACAAAATGTTTCTGTGGATAGAAAACTAACGCCTCACAACACGATGTTTGTTCGATTATCTCCTACTGCCTCTCATGGTGGCCAATAATATGGAACTGTATTTATATATGATATATATATTATGTTTATGTTTTCATTATAATTCAATAATTTCCATTTATAGCATTCCTTTATGGTTTCCATTATGGGTAAATGCGATTATTTCATTTGAGGAAGTGCAGACTACCGCCCCCTCAATGTGATATGACTCGTTAATACCATATGTTATACGTATAATGGATAGATTTAATGATATTATATATGATACAATACTGTAATTATAATTCTTCCATGTATCATTATGTTTTAATTCCATTAAATATCAAATAGAAATGGAATTAGTGTTCATACGTACGTACGACTTACCGTCTCCATGAACAGTGCATTTCATTTCTTACCTCTAAATGTTATGTACTATTATATATACATGTATATGCTGGATATATATGATATATAAGATATCCAAATCATGAGTAAATTTTTTGGATATAATGAACCTTTGACCACAAGAACAACATGTAACTATAAGAAGTCCATTTTTGACTCAAGTACCTAATATCAACAAAACGAAAATTATTAACTTAAATGAATACATTATGGTTATAACATGTTAATAAGTGATATAAAAGGAATAATACACTTTAAAAGGCTCTTTAGAAAGTAGAAATTAGCTTTAGTTTATTATTCAGGAGATTAAATAACGATCAAGTCTTGTCAGACATGAGGTAAGGGACTTCATCTCAATCTCCGTTCATTGAGGCATATTCTGTTTTAATACACGACATTATTTTACACTATGTATAAACACACTTGAATTTTCAACTGGAATATTTTTATATGAAGCGTTCTACTAAACGAAAAAAAGGAATGTTTCTTTTGACATAAGCGGTGACAATAGCCTTTTCTGCTACCGTGAGTATTAATTGATATTTGGCTTCCTCAACAAGCCGTAATGTTTTTAAAAGAAAATAAATACCATATAATATTTTTTGTATTATGGTATTGAAAAAGGTTTTGATAACGGATTTGTTATGTCAATATATTTAAGTGATATATTGTGATTGAAATGAGGAAATGTTTTCTTTCCTTTATATTTGTTTTATATCTTATGATTTTATAATGGGACTTGGACATTTGATGGGTGGTTACGTGATAAACCAAATGACGGGTGGTGCCGTGAATACCTGGATGGGTGGTTACATTATATCCTCCAGTGCATTGGGTATGGAATTCGGCCGTATGGCTGTTACATTTAGTGATATGTGTGGAAGTCGACCGTATGGTTATTCCATTTAAGTATGTTTATGTCCCAAGTTACCTTTATATGTTAAGTGTTATTTATATGGGTTTTAATGTAATATTTTGGTTACAAAAGGGTAATTAGTGATCATTTATTTAGTGAAGAGTATTTACTAATTCATAATGGTGAAAGGTGTTACTTATGTTAAAGTATTCATGGTTTACCTGTTGTTTTGAAAAACTAACAGTTTTCCTTCTTTTTGTATCCCTTAATGTGCTTTTTATGCTCATCCCATGTTTTTGAAATTTGTTTCACCGGATATAGTGTGGAATAGGGTCAAGGATGGGATCAAGGAAAATTAATGATGTCTTAAACATGGACCTAGACATGACTATTTTTTCAAGAGTATTTATTTTATGAAAAAAATGAAAACTCAGTAGAAGTGTCTCCATTGTAATATTTTGAGATGTAATAGTTATGTCCTAATTCTCTAAAACTCTAAACCTAAAAATATCTTCAATGTGAATTATTCATTTAATTCAATATTATGTAATGTTTAAGGTCATGTCCTTATAGTTGGTATCAGAGGTCAGTTTAGATAACTTTAGGAGTTAGTCTGCTGTTAAATAAATGTCCATATATTAATTAATGATAATATTGAAATGATACTGTATTTATAGAATACCATGTTTATTTGTATAAGATTTGTCTGTGTCAAGAATGATTATTCGTAAAGGAAATAGAGAAGCTTTTCTGGGAAGGCATACAGAGGAGAATGACCTTCTGAATCAGCAACCTGAGATGGTCGGAATCAGAATTGAGCAGTTTACTACAGTGATGGATCAGTTGAATATGTTGATAAATGCTGGTTGTTTTTTATTGATGATATTTTGGTTTATTATAAAAGTAAATAGGAGTCTGAATGTAATTTAAGGGTTGTATTGAAAACCATAAAAGAAAAGAATCTTTATGGGAAATTCAGTTAGAGTGAGTTTTTGTTACATCAAAATTTCTTTCCTTGGTCACATTGTTTCAAAAAATGGCATTACTGTTGGTCCAACAAAAACAAAAGTTGTTGAAGAATGGATAAGACCCACAAATATAACCGATATTCGTTGTTTTATTGGTTTGTATGGTTATTACTGAAGGTTTGTTGAAAATTTTTCACGGTTATCTAGTCCACTGACAAAGTTAACTCGAAAAGGTTTTAAGTTCATCTGGACAAAATAATGTGATGATTGTTTTCAATAATTGAAAAAGAGATTGGTGAATACTCAAGTTTTGGAACTGCCATCCAGAAATGGTGGGTTTGTTATCTACAACGATTCTTCATTGAAAGGACTTGGTTGTTTCCTTATGCAGAATGATCAGGTAATTTCTTATACTTCAGGTCAGTTGAAACCCCATGAGTTAAATTACCCTACACATGACTTGGAATTAGCTGCTGTTGTTTTTGCCTTAAAAATTTGGAGGAATCATTTTTATGGAGTGAAGTGTGAAATATATACTAATCATAAAATATTAAAGTATATATTCTCTCAAAAATAATTGAACATGAGACAAAGGATATCGTTAGAATTAATCAAGGATTATGAATGGACAATCCATTACCATCCGGGAAAAGAAAATAAAGTGGCTGATGATTTGAGTTGAAAAAGAAATACTTTATTAACGATGTTACATTTGGAAGAAGATCCTTTAGTTTTTTGATTTGATTAACTTTGGCTAAGAAGTTTTTGGTGCATGAATTTCTTCTGTTTGGTTTCAGGTGTCAGTGAAATAATCTCTGTCAGACAGAATAAAGAAAGCACAAAAAGAAGATAGTGAGTTGTAGAAAAAGGTAGAGTTGGTTAAGAAGGGTAAGTTGCCTATTTTTAATATTGATAATGATTGTGTTTTGAGATTTTGAAAGAGATTATGTGTGCCTTGTGATTCGTAGCTAAAGAATGAGTTGTTATGTGAAGCTCATAGTTCCCCGTTTTCAGTTCATCATGGCAGTACTAAGATGTACAGAGATCTTCGTGAGTTTTACTGGTGGGATGGAATGAAAAGAGATATTGCTGGTTTTACTGTGAAGTGTTGGACTTGTCAACAGGTTAAAGCAGAGAGGCTGTTGCCAAAAGGGATGCTTTAGCATTTACCAGTGCCACAGTGGAAATGAGAAAATATATCAATGGACTTTGTTGTGGTATTACAAATGATATCTCAAGGTAATAATGAAATTGTGGTTATTATTGATCGATTAACTAAATGTGCTCATTTCCTTCCTATTCAAGATACTTTTCCTCTAGATCAACTTGATCGGTTGTATGTTAAAGATATAGTCATGATTCATGGAGTTCCCCACTCCATTGTATCTGATCATGATCCCAGGATTACTTCTTACTTTTGGAAATGTATTCAGAAGTTGTTGAGTACTGAATTAAATTTTAGTACAACTTTTCATCCTCACTTAGATGGGCAGTCAGAATTAACAATTCAGACCATGGAGGATATTCTACGTGCTTGCTCACTGAATTACTAGGTATTTGGGACCAACATATTTCTTTGGTTGAATTTTCTTATAATAAAGGTTTCATTCTAGTATATAAATCGCTCCATTTAAGGCATTATATCGAAATCGTTGTTGAACTCCGGATTTTTGGGATGAAGTAGGTGAAAGGAAGGTGATGGGACCAAAATTGGTAGAAGAGATGACAAAGAATGTTCATTTTATTTAGACTCACATGAGAACAGCTCAGAGTAGATAGAAAAGTTATGCAGATAACTGGAGGAAGGATCTTTCGTTTGACTTAGGTGATCATGTATTTCTCAAAGTTTCTCCATTGAAAAGTGTGATGTGTTTTGGTATGAAGGGATAGTTGAGTCCAAGGTTTATTGGACCTTCCAAAATTCTAGAGAAAGTTGGATCGGTTGCGTACAGAGTGGATTTACCTCTATGTTTATCCGAGGTACACAATTGTTTTCACGTTTCGATGTTGGGAACGTATATGCCAGATCCATCTCATGTTTTGAGCTCAGAGGTAGATCAGTTGGAAGAGAATCTCTCTTATGAAGAACAACCAGTTCATATTTTTGACCATAGAGAGAAAGTGTTGCGGAATAAGGTAATTCACCAGGTAATGTTTTAGTGGAAAAACCATATGGTTGAAGAGGCAACATGAGAATCTGAAAATGCTATGAGGGAAAAATACCCCCACTTTGAAAAGTAAAATTGCGAGGACACAATTCCCAAAAAGCGGGGAAGGATGTTACATCCCAGGTAAATAAAGAAAAAAATATATTTTATATTTATTAATATTTCTGAATTAAATATTAATTTTACTTTAAAAGGGTTTCTATGTTCGATAGCGTACCTGATACGCAACAACGGGTTTCTTTGAAAATCTTACGTTGCACACTAATAATATAATATTATTATTTTAAACGGAAGATAAATCTTAGCCGTTGTATTGGCAAGAATGAATAAAACTAACTAAAATATGATTTTACTTGTTTTTTAAATGTATTTATATTTATCCAATAAAAGTTAGAGGCTTAAAATGTGAATGAATCTATTTTTAGCATAATTTACATTAAAAAGTTTATTTAATGCCTTTTACTGGAGAACCCTCTTTAAATATAGTTTTTTGTCATTTTTATATGTTATAATTGACCAAATAAAATTATTCTTTAGATTTGGGACATCAAATTTTACTTTGGGTAATTTTTTTGTATTTTTCGTATAAAGTTCATTTTTAATGAATAGTGGAAAATATTGTATTTTAATTCAAAAGTTCCTTTTAATATAATTTATTTATATGGTTAGATTATCTTTTTAATTGGTTTTAAAGTGTAATTAGAATATATTTTTACCATTTAATCCAATTTTGGTCATTGGAATTAATTTCACTTTGAAATTTGAAATAAACCAGTGTCAATCTTTTGATAGTTATTATTTCTTAAAAACATGCTACTTGTTTTAACAATGGGAATTAATTCTAAATTAATTAATACAAATTCTATGTTTTGAATTTGTAAAAATAGACATTATTTTTTAATTCAGAATATCAAATAAATCATAGGCTGAATTTTTGTTATATTTCTGAAAAACATTAATTTTTGATGAATTGTGAAACCACATAGTTGTAGTTAAAAAAACTGACTTTTTCATTTAAATGAAATTTTACAGCTTCTATGAATTGAATTTCGAAAATCTAACATACATGTTTTTTATCAAGATGTAATATTTCGTTCAATAAGATGAAAATTATTTTTTGGGGAATAGTAACTTTTCACTATTAATTACAACTGTTAATGGTAAATGGGGCAATTCAAGGTTAAAAGAATATTATAATAATTCAAAATTACTTTAAAACATGTCCTAACCTTATTGGATGAGTAATGGCCAACCATGGGCATCTTTGGGTCAATTTTGTGACCCCATAGAGCCACTTATGAAAGATAATGACACTTTAGATTAATTAATTTAATTTAAAGGCAAAAATTACATAAACAAAAATCTTTTAGTAAAGTAATTTTTATATGGTGTTATATAAATTATAGTTTTGACTATAAATATTCATTGGAAGATAAAAATATTTCCTACATCATGGAATTTTTTTATAATTTTTATACATCAAATAATTTAAAATATTTATGACACAATAATGAATAAGTGTTTCCCTCATTAATAAATCAATTAAATAAATATGATTATAAGGTTAAAATCTTATCCAAAACATGTCCAATTCTTATTGGATGATTTTATTTCGACCATGAGTCATCGTAACTGTCACGACCCGTCCTCGGGGCTCGTGCCGTGACTACCCCAAGCCCGCCTTCCATAGGCCAGGGGCTGGCGACTAGCACCAAAGGCGTAAAATCCCGATAACTGGGAAGGCATTGCCTTATTAAAAGAAAACAAGCACCACAGAGTAAGCATGCAGAAAGTAAACACTAAACAAAAGCAGAGTACAACTGAAAGTGCGGAAAAGTAAAAGGGCCGGAAATACAAGCCCAACTGTAAAGTACAACTCGAAAGGGAAAACAACGACTGAAAAGTAAAGCTGCTACGCCGAGTTGTCCACTGGAAATCCCACCTGAAGGGTGGGTACAGATAGCTCCTCTGCTCTTCGGGTTCCGCCGTCCGCTCCGAGTATGTCCCGTCCAGTGGTCCACCTCCGGGTACCGCCTCGTCATATAGTCCACCTCCAGGTACCGTCCAGTCCTCGAACACTCGGCCTCTGTCAGTACTGGTCGTCGTCTACAACCAACACAACGAGGTGCGGGCATAGCCCGTGCAGGGGTGAGTATAACGATACTCAATAGGGACCCCGAGACCCTCAAGGTCTCACTAAACCAACAAGGATAACCACATAGAAGATCTCAACAGATAACCTCTACTTAGGTATATGCCCATACATATACCTAAGTTATCAAGTAACCCATCTCAATCATGAGGAAACACAAGGATTGTGAAAACAACGGATAACCACTACCCGGGTATATGCCCATACATATACCAAAGTTAGCAAGTGACCCATCTCAATCATGAGGTAAACACAAGGTCAAAAGTCTCAGCTCAAACCAGGATTTTCATTATCGAAACCGTAACTGCTGAAGAGCTCCGTCTCTGGAGTGTACAGTGGTCCTGTCACGACTCCGAGGTACTGCTCACTAACCTAAGACTGCTGAAGTACTCCTCCTGTCGAGTACTGCGGGTCAGCCACCCAGACACAGTAGTGCTCCCCGCCGAGGTATGTCACCCAAACACAGTAGTGCACACCCCCTAGTAGCCTACTGAGGTACTCTCCGGACGAGTACCGCGGGTCTGCACTGTCACACACGTTGTGCTCCGTCCGCCATGGGTCTGCACCTCAGAAAGTAGTGCTCCGTCCACTGGGCTAGTCGACTCACTCCAAGTCGAGTCGGTCAAGCAGTCGTCAGGTCTCAGCCAGTTACACGGTCTCCGTACTCTGCACGCTCGTCTCCGGGAGGGTCCGCTCCACGAGCTACTGGTCGATACTCCAAGTATCACAAGTCCCACGAAGAAGTATCTCAAACGTCCGCTTCGTCAAAAGGAGTCTTAACGCAACAGACGGCGCGTCAAACGGACGCCCGGTCTGTGAGTTATTAGCCTTTTCGTCCCGAGGGCTCGGTTGGTTTCGTGAGCGAACCAAACCCGGCCAAATCTCAACTGTACCCTGAACTCTCATAGGGTATGCTCATAGGGACCGTTTCTCATCGTGATCATCAACGCCGCTGACGGTTCGTCAGACGGACGTCCTGTCTGAAAGATATCAGCTTTTCCGTTCCAGGGGCCGGTGGGATTTCAGATACGATCCAACCCGGCCATACTCCAACTGTATCCAAAACTCGGGCGGAGTATGTCAAAAGTTCCGTATCGTCAACAGGAAGTCAACTCAACAGACGGCGCGTCGATCGGACGCCCGGTCTGAGAGTTATTGGCATTTTCGTCTCCGGGGCCCGGTTGGTTTTTAAGGCAAAACCAACCCGACCGTACTCCACTTGCGTCCAAACCTCGGGCAGAGTATGCCAAAAGATCCGTCTCACTAAGAGGAACACAACGCGGCTGACGGCACGTCAATCGGACGTCCGTAGCTCATGATATGAGCGTTTCCGCTCCGAAGGCCCGGTTGGTTCCGTGAACGAACCAACCCGGCCGAACTCAAAGTAATCTGAAACCTTGAGTGCGATATACCGAAATGACCGTCTCGATCCAAGGATAGCGTTGCCGCAGACGGTTCGTCATTCGGAGGTCCGAGGCTCAAGATATGGGCCAAAAACCGATTCTGGTTCGAAACGGGGGGGTCCGGGTCCGGGCCGACCCGGCCCGACCCCCCCCCCCCCCCCCTGGGCGGCGCGGGGTGCCGCGGCGGCCGTCGCCGCGAGGAGGCTGCGCGCGGGGGATTCAATCCCCCGTTTTTTTTCAAAGTCGGCGCGGCATATAGCCGCGCCTTTGCAGCAAACGGCCCCCACGTGGGGGCCGGTTTTTAATTAAGAACCGGGGGGCTGCTGCCCCCCCCCCCTTTCATGGAACCGCCCCCCTCTTAAAGAGGGGGGTTTTACATGCTGGCCGGGGGATTAATTCCCCCGGTTTAAAGCCTTCCGGCCGGCCTGCTGGCCGGCTGGTTTTCTCCAACGGGACCGGAAATTCCGGTCCCCCCTTCGGCTTCCGACGCCGGCGGCCCAGCCGCCGGTCTTCTCTTCCGCCGCGGCCCGGAACCGGCCGCGGTCTCCTCGTCCCGCCGCGGCCCGGAACTGGCCGCGGTGTTCTTCGTCCGGCGCGGTGCGACGGCACCGCGCCCCTTCGCCGTGCTTAGATATTCATTCAACGCGACGCGACGGCGTCGCATTCTTGTTGTTTCTTCCATGGCGCGCACGACGGCATCGCGTAAGTTAAACGTACAATTATCCGCGTGGTGCGACGGCACCACGCCACCTTGCTTCGGCCCGCAAGAATAATCAACATGAACGATGGAGGGGGTTCGGCCGTGTTCATGCGGTCCGGCCCCCTCACGTTAAAATAATAACGCAACTTTAAATAATCAACATCCTCACGTTAGACATACGAACCACGAGCAAGAATGAAATAATTAAATATTAAATCAACATTCCCTACCTTGGTATAAGGTTCGAAGATTTGTCTACGTTCCGCGGAAGACGACGTCGCGGAGGTCGGGCGTCGCGGTCGTCGTTCGTCAAATTCAACGACGAAGAGGCGCGTCCGAAGAGGCACGTCGTTGGCGAATCCTTGTACGCCGACGAAGGTTTTCCGAGGAAGGTGCGGTGTTCTCTCTCGTTGACACTGAAGACGAAGAAGAGCGGAGCGGCGTTCTTCGTCGGAACTTGAGCGTTCTACGTCAAGTCTTGAGGAAAGTCAAATAAAAAGGAAACAACGAACTCAAGAACCCTTACCTCGATAGTCGCACGTTGACGGAGTCGTGGAATATCGGTGTCGATTCCTTTGACGTCGGAGGAAGAGTCGTTGTCGATGGCGTTCGTCGCGGAAAAGATGATGCGGAAGAAGAACGTCACGTTGCGGATATGGCGTCGCCGAAAGACCGTGCTCTTCGGCGAAGAAGTTCTTCGTTGAAGAACGACGTTCTTCGTGTTCTTCGTCAAGGTTGAAGAAGAAAGAAAAGCTCTCAACCACTCCAAGATGGCTAAGAGTTCTAACCCAACAAAATAAGACAAAGTCTTATTTTATTCACAAAAAGAATTTCAAAGGTTTGAAATTCAAAATGGCTAACTCCAAAATTAACTCACTTATTTAATATACATGAGTTGTATAATTAAATAGAAGTTAAGATATCAAGCCATTAAGAGGGAGAGAGGGGAGTTGAAAAGGTGGGGGTTCGTGTGGGCCCCACCACACTTAATCCTCCCAAGGGAGGTTAAGTTGGTGTGGGTCCCACTTCCAACCCCCTTTGGTAGGTTTTTAACAAGTTATAATAAAATTTGTTCTATACAAATTTTATTTAACTCAAACTAAAAACCCCAAAACTAACTTTCAACCCGCAACAAACGCAACTCCCGAAAAGGTCTCTTTAAGCGAATATCGGCGCTGCGAGTTCATCGGTGCCCTCAGATTTCAATTCCGAGCACCGTATCAAAAGTTAGAAATACACGCTCGTTCGTTCACTGAACGTACCCGAGCCAAACTTCAGAAATTAATTCCGGGTACTCCGGGCCTCGGAATCAGGTGCCGTCAGAAACCGCGCTCTTGTAAAATTCCAAAGAAAATTAAGAAAAAAAAATTTCCCTTGAATTTTACGGGTCTTTACATTACTCCCACCTCAGGGCTTTACGTCCCCGTAAAGCTTCATAAAAAACTAGGGTCACAAAAACGGTACAGAGCACGCATCTGAGCGATCCCCTCCCATGTGCTCACCTGGAGGTTCCCGTACTGTCAAAGGAAGTGCACCCAAGGAATCGATCATCCTCGTAGGATCTGCTCCTGTCTATCCTTGATCCCCACTGGAACCTCCATGCATGTCGCTCTATCATCGACGTCTAACTCCATGAGGTCGATGATGTGTGAAGGATCAAGCACGTATCTCCTCAATTGAGTTACGTGAAAGTCATCGTGCACCTGGTGCAACTGAGGTGGATGGGTCAAGCGATAAACCACCTCGCCTACCCTGCTGGGGACCTAGAAAGGTCTATTGAACCTCGGAGATCTCTTACCACATCGGCTACATCTCCGTAAACCTCGTCGAGGTGAGACCTGTATAAGAACGTGGTCGCCATCCTCGAACTCTAAAGGTCTCCCTTTTTAGGTTAGAACTGAAACTCAAAACGACTGCTGCTATGAGGGTAAGGTTGACCGACTCAAGAATGATCGGTCGCACCCTCCTGTGCAAGAGTTACCCTGCACTGCCTGGGGTTTCCTTTTTCCGCCGACCAAGGAAAACCCATCCCAACGTTTGCCTAAAACCGTCAATTTGAGTATGAACAGTTATTGCCCATTCCATACTCAAACTAACGTCGTAAGGCCTCGACGCTGCCACCAAGAGATTCCAACCAGAACTCTCGCCTCGAGGGTCTGACCACACCGTCGGCGTAAGTGTGATTATCGAGTCTCCTCCCAAGGTATCTCCAGACGTGAGGGTCAATTCCACGGCTTACCGGAAACTCTAGGTCTGGAACAAGATTTGTGGAAGCGAGGAATGATTCATATCGACGTCTGATACTATAGCAGCTAGTAGTGGACATAGACTGTCCCTTGAATCATTTCTAGAGCCATTGGTTCACACTCCTTGACCGCATGCAGCCGCATTCTTCCACCGCCCTCCAGCTCCCTGAGCTTGGCGGGGATAACTAAGGCGGGTGGTTGTAGCATGACAATATGTACACCACCTCATGCTGCTCTCCTAGCTTTGCCTCCACGTCTGCCGCTTCGCAGACTCATCTCTATTTAAAGCTACCTCTTCTTGAAACATTTATCACGCCCGAGTCTCTAAGACTGGCACCGGTTCCTTGTTTCTTACTGCACTGTGCAGTCTTTATCCGCTCCTGGATGAACTGCACCTCCTTTGGTCTCACAAGAGCTGCTATGATTTCTTCTTTGCCGATAAGAGAAATCTGGTCTCATCCCTTGGATGAACCACATTCTTCGCCTAAAACAGTCAATCCTAACATGGATGATACTAATCCATACCAAGGATGACGTCGTAAGGCCTCGACGCTACTACTAAGAGATTCAACCGTTACTCTCGCCTCCAAGGGTTGAGTCACACTGTCGGCATCGGTGTGTGGTAACTGGGTCTCCTCCAGTAGTTGTCTCACAAGTGAGGGTCAAGTCAACAGTCAACTGGAACCTCTTAGTAACATCACAAAAGAGGACAGGAATGAAAACATCACAAAGTATGCGTCTTTTATTATTGCAGCTCATAATACAAAGATGCTACACAAAAACAACATCAACATGGAACTGGAAGTACAAGAGACGTATCCACTAGTTCTTCTCCTGCCCACCTGCTCTCGGAGCTCTACTGCATTGTCCACTGCTGGGCTGTTGCTCAAGCACTAGTCACTGCTTCTGCCTCGGTGGCTCCTCCAACACCCGCTGATCAACCGTACAAGGATTCAGACAGTCACGTGCCAGGTGACCCTTTCCGCCGCATGAGTAACATTGTCCGTTTCTGGCACGCCTGGCTCTGACCCCACCTCGGGTGCCCCGCACCACCGGTCCTAAAACCCGAGATCGCCCAACTGCTGGTCTGGTCCTCCTGGACTTCTGCATCATCTGTCTACTGCCCACAGATGACTCGGCTTCTGATCGAAGAACACGCAGCAAAGCAGAAGCTCCTGTACACGCTCGGGGTGTAGAGCTACTGGCACAAACTCCACCCTGAAGAAGGTCTCAAAGTCTTCCCATGTGAAAGCCATCCCATCGCAAAACTGGAACAAGTGGCTCCACCACCTGCCTGCTGCTGCCTGAAGAAGGCTGGCAGCAAAGGTCACCATGAAGTCCGATGGCGTCCCCACTAGCCTGAAGACTCCCACCACAGCCTCCAGCCAATCCTCAGCCGCCTGCGGTTCCGTCTCTCCCCTAAACCTGGGTGGCCTCTGGCGCTGGAACTCATGCAGCGCACTCAAGCGTCGTGCATCGTCTACTGCTGGGGCTGGTGGCATCGGTGGCCCAACGTATGGTAGTATCGCTGGTGCCTCCGCTGGTGCCTCAACTGCAAGAGGGCCCTGTACCGAAGCCTCGTCACTCGACATGCTGTCAGCACGCACATCCCTCTGGGCTCTAACTGGTCGTCCGAGAAAAGGCATCCTGAAAGAAACAACGTAACACGATCAAACGATTATACCTGGTGAGCTGACCTGGTTTGAGCTGTTTTAAGGGGAAAAACCTTTGAAAACACACACGCAATCAGTGTTTTCGTGCACAAAGTCGGAAATCAGTTGTCAGGGTCCTGGTGTATGGATACGTCGGCCGCCCGCACCAACACTGGACTCCCTGAACTGAAAACCATACTCGGTACTCTCAACACTATTGCTTCACAGAAAGAAACATCAGAGTTATAAGTTCTGCGGTAGAACCGAACTCCTTTGATACCAATTTGTCACGACCCGTCCTCGGGGCCCGTGCCGTGACTACCCCAAGCCCGCCTTCCATAGGCCAGGGGCTGGCGACTAGCACCAAAGGCGTAAAATCTCGATAACTGGGAAGGCATTGCCTTATTAAAAGAAAACAAGAACCACAGAGTAAGCATGCGGAAAGTAAACACTAAACAAAAGCAGAGTACAACTAAAAGTGCGGAAAAGTAAAAGGGCCAGAAATACAAGCCCAACTGTAAAGTACAACTCGAAAGGGAAAACAACGACTGAAAAGTAAAGCTGCTACGCCGAGTTGTCCACTGGAAATCCCACCTGAAGGGTGGGTACAGATAGCTCCTCTGCTCCTCAGGTTCCGCCGTCCGCTCCGAGTATGTCCCGTCCAGTGGTCCACCTCCGGGTACCGCCTCGTCGTATAGTCCACCTCCAGGTACCGTCCTGTCCTCGAACACTCGGCCTCTGTCAGTACTGGCCGTCGTCTGCAACCAACACAACGAGGTGCGGGAATAGCCCGTGCAGGGGTGAGTATAACGATACTCAGTAGGGACCCCGAGACCCTCAAGGTCTCACTAAACCAACAAGGATAACCACATAGAAGATCTCAACAGATAACCTCTACTTAGGTATATGCCCATACATATACCTAAGTTATCAAGTAACCCATCTCAATCATGAGGAAACACAAGGATTGTGAAAACAACGGATAACCACTACCCGGGTATATGCCCATACATACACCAAAGTTAGCAAGTGACCCATCTCAATCATGAGGTAAACACAAGGTCAAAAGTCTCAGCTCAAACCAGGATTTTCATTATCGAAACCGTAACTGCTGAAGAGCTCCATCTCTGGAGTGTACAGTGGTCCTGTCACAACTCTGAGGTACTGCTCACTAACCTAAGACTGCTGAAGTACTCCTCCTGTCGAGTACTGCGGGTCAGCCACCCAGACACAGTAGTGCTCCCCGCCGAGGTATGTCACCCAAACACAGTAGTGCACACCCCCTAGTAGCCTGCTGAGGTACTCTCCGGACGAGTACCGCAGGTCTGCACTGTCACACACGTAGTGCTCCGTCCGCCATGGGTCTGCACTTCAGAAAGTAGTGCTCCGTCCACTGGGCTAGTCGACTCACTCCAAGTCGAGTCGGTCAAGCAGTCGTCAGGTCTCAGCCAGTTACACGGTCTCCGTACTCTGCACGCTCGTCTCCGGGAGGGTCCGCTCCACGAGCTACTGGTCGATACTCCAAGTATCACAAGTCCCACGAAGAAGTATCTCAAACGTCCGCTTTGCCAAAAGGAGTCTCAACGCAACAGACGGCGCGTCAAACGGACGCCCAGTCTGTGAGTTATTAGCCTTTTCGTCCCGAGGGCCCGGTTGGTTTCGTGAGCGAACCAAACCCGGCCAAATCTCAACTGTACCCTGAACTCTCATAGTGTATGCTCATAGGGACCTTTTCTCATCGTGATCATCAACGCCGCTGACGGTTCGTCAGACGGACGTCCTGTCTGAAAGATATCAGCTTTTCCGTTCCAGGGGCCAGTGGGATTTCAGATACGATCCAACCCGGCCATACTCCAACTGTATCCAAAACTCGGGCGGAGTATGTCAAAAGTTCCGTATCGTCAACAGGAAGTCAACTCAACAGACGGCGCGTCGATCGGACGCCCGGTCTGAGAGTTATTGGCATTTTCGTCTCCGGGGCCCGGTTGGTTTTTAAGGCAAAACCAACCCGACCGTACTCCACTTGCGTCCAAACCTCGGGCGGAGTATGCCAAAAGATCCGTCTCACTAAGAGGAACACAACGCGGCTGACGGCACGTCAATCGGACGTCCGTAGCTCAAGATATGAGCGTTTCCGCTCCGAAGGCCCGGTTGGTTCCGTGAACGAACCAACCCGGCCGAACACAAAGTAATCCGAAACCTTGAGTGCGATATACCGAAACGACCGTCTCGATCCAAGGATCGCGTTGCCGCAGACGGTTCGTCATTCGGAGGTCCGAGGCTCAAGATATGGGCCAAAAACCGATTCTGGTTCGAAACGGGGGGGTCCGGGTCCGGGCCGACCCGGCCCGACCCCCCCCCCCCCCTTGGGCGGCGCGGTGGCCGGCGGCGGCGGCGGGCGGCGGCGGTGCGGTGGCCGGCGGCGGCGTGGCGGCCTGGCGGCGCGGCGGCCTGGCGGCGCGGCGGCGGTGCGGCGGCGGCGCGGCGGCCTGGCGGCGCGGCGTCTGTCGCCGCGAGGAGGCTGCGCGCGGGTGATTCAATCCCCCGTTTTTTTTCAAAGTCGGCGCGGCATATAGTCGCGCCTTTGCAGCAAACGGCCCCCACGTGGGGGCCGGTTTTTAATTAAGAACCGGGGGGCTGCTGCCCCCCCCCCCCTTTCATGGAACCGCCCCCCTCTTAAAGAGGGGGGTTTTACATGCTGGCCGGGGGATTAATTTCCCCGGTTTAAAGCATTCCGGCCGGCCAGCTGGCCGGCCGGTTTTCTCCAACGGGACCGGAAATTCCGGTCCCCCCTTCGGCTTCCGACGCCGGCGGCCCAGCCGCCGGTCTTCTCTTCTGCCGCGGCCCGGAACCGGCCGCGGTCTCCTCGTCCCGCCGCGGCCCGGAACCAGCCGCGATGTTCTTCGTCCGGCGCGGTTTGACGGCACCGCGCCCCTTCGCCGTGCTTAGATATTCATTCAACGCGACGCGACGGCGTCGCGTTCTTGTTGTTTCTTCCATGGCGCGCACGACGGCATCACGTAAGTTAAACGTACAATTATCCGCGTGGTGCGACGGCACCACGCCACCTTGCTTCTGCCCGCAAGAATAATCAACATGAACGATGGAGGGGGTTCGGCCGTGTTCATGCGGTCCGGCCCCCTCACGTTAAAATAATAACGCAACTTTAAATAATCAACATCCTCACGTTAGACATACGAACCACGAGAAAGAATGAAATAATTAAATATTAAATCAACATTCCCTACCTTGGTATAAGGTTCGAAGATTTGTCTACGTTCCGCGGAAGACGACGTCGCGGAGGTCGGGCGTCGCGGTCGTCGTTCGTCAAACTCAACGACGAAGAGGCGCGTCCGAAGAGGCACGTCGTTGGCGAATCCTTGTACGCCGACGAAGGTTGTCCGAGGAAGGTGCGGTGTTCTCTCTCGTTGACACCGAAGACGAAGAAGAGCGGAGCGGCGTTCTTCGTCGGAACTTGAGCGTTCTACGTCAAGTCTTGAGGAAAGTCAAATAAAAAGGAAACAACGAACTCAAGAACCCTTACCTCGATAGTCGCACGTTGACGGAGTCATGGAATATCGGTGCCGATTCCTTTGACGTCGGAGGAAGAGTCGTTGTCGATGGCGTTCGTCGCGGAAAAGATGATGCGGAAGAAGAACGTCACGTCGCGGATATGGCGTCGTGGAAAGACCGTGCTCTTCGGCGAAGAAGTTCTTCGTTGAAGAACGACGTTCTTCGTGTTCTTCGTCAAGGTTGAAGAAGAAAGAAAAGCTCTCAACCACTCCAAGATGGCTAAGAGTTCTAACCCATCAAAATAAGACAAGGTCTTATTTTATTCACAAAAAGAATTTCAAAGGTTTGAAATTCAAAATGGCTAACTCCAAAATTAACTCACTTATTTAATATACATGAGTTGTATAATTAAATAGAAGTTAAGATATCAAGCCATTAAGAGGGAGAGAGGGGAGTTGAAAAGGTGGGGGTTCGTGTGGGCCCCACCACACTTAATCCTCCCAAGGGAGGTTAAGTTGGTGTGGGGTCCCACTTCCAACCCCCTTTGGTAGGTTTTTAACATGTTATAATAAAATTTGTTCTATACAAATTTTATTTAACTCAAACTAAAAACCCCAAAACTAACTTTCAACCCGCAACAAACGCAACTCCCGAAAAGGTCTCTTTAAGAGAATATCGGCGCTGCGAGTTCATCGGTGCCCTCGGATTTCAATTCCGAGCACCGTATCAAAAGTTAGAAATACCCGCTCGTTCGTTCACTGAACGTACCCGAGCCAAACTTCAGAAATTAATTCCGGGTACTCCGGGCCTCGGAATCAGGTGCCGTCAGAAACCGCGCTCTTGTAAAATTCCAAAGAAAATTAAGAAAAAAAAATTTCCCTTGAATTTTACGGGTCTTTACAGTAACTTCGACTATAATGATATTTGGACCATTATAAATCGAATATTATTATATAATAAAATAATATTTTCATACTTTCTTAAAGAGCCCCTCCTCCTCCTTATAAAAAGAGACCACTTCTATCCATTTCCCCACACCTATAAATCCTTTTGGATCGTCCAAAATCTTCCCAATTAAGCTCCCTACATATTTATACTCCTCCTAAAAGCCTTAAATTAAGAACAATGCACTTCAAGAATTCCTTTGGTTCAATCCAAAGGGAGTTACCCAAATTAAAGGTAACGATTTCCCTTAAATTGTTTTCTTTTATTTTACTTCTCCAACCCCTAAACTCTTTTTATTACCTTATTTTGTAAAAAAACCAGTACCCTCAATATTATATCATGTTTTTATGGGATGGATTCAATCTACACATACACACACATCCATCTAATCAGTGAGTAACATAATGTTTCTGTGGATGGAAAACAAATGCCTCACGAAATGATGATTGTTTGATTGTCTCCTACCACCTCTCATGGTGGCCATTAAGGTGGAACTGTATTTATATATATATATATATATATATTATTTTTATGGTTTATTTATGCTTATGTAATTTCCATTTATATTACACCTTTTTGGTTTCTATTATGGTTAAATGCGATAATTTCATTTAAGGAAGTGCGGACTACCTCCCCCTCAAGGTGATATGACTCCTTCATACCATATGGGGTTTGTATAAAAGATAGATTTAATGATATTATATATGATATAATACTGAAATTATAATAATACTATGTATAATTCTGTTTTAATTCCATTAAATATGAAATAGAAATAGAAGTAGCATTTATGCGTACGTACAACTTACAGTCTCCATCAACGTTCCATTTCATTTCTTACCTCTAAATGTTATGTACTATTATAAATACATGTATATGCTGGATATATATGATATATATGATATCCAAATCATGGATATCTTTTTGGATATAATGAACCTTTGAACACATGAAAAACATGTAATTATAAGAAGACCATTTTTGACTCAAGTACCAAATATCGACAAAATGAACATTATTAATTTAAATGATTACATAATGTTTATAACATGGTAATAGGTGATATAAAAGGAATAATAAACATGAAAATGGTTCTTAATAAAGTATAAATTAACTTCAGTTTATTATTCAGGAGATTAAAGAACGATCTAGTCATGTCGGACACGAGGTAAGGGACTTCGTCTCAATCTCCTTTCATTGAGGCATATTTTGTTTTAATACCCGACTATATTTTATACTCTATATAAACACACTCGACTTTTCAAAGGGAATAATTTTCTATGAGGCATTTTACTAAAAAATAAGGAATTTTTATTTTAACATAAGTGATGACAACGACCTTTTCCTCCTCCGCGAGTATTATTTGATCTTTGGTATCCTCAACAATCCCTAATGTTTTTAAAAGAAAATAAATACAATATAATCTTTTATGTATTTTTGTGTTGAAAATGGTTTGGACAATGGATGTTTATGTCAATATATTTAATCGATATATTGTGATTGAAATGAGGAAATGTTTTATTTCATTTAAATTTTTTTTGCCTTTTGATTTTATAATGGTACTTGGACATTTGACAGGTGCTTACTTGATAAACCAAATAACGAGTGGCGTCGTGAATACAAGGACAGATGGTTACGTTATAACCTCCAATGCATTGGGTATGGAAGTTGGTCGTATAACTATTCCATTTAGTGATATGTGTGGAAGTCAACCGTTTGGTAATTCCATTTATGTATTTTTATGTCCCAAGTTACCTTTATATGTTATGTGTTCTTTATGTGGGTTTTAATGTAATATTTTGGTTACAAAAGGGTAATTAGTGATCTCTTATTCATTGAAGAGTATTTACTACTTAATAAAGGTGAAAAGTATTACTTATGTTAAAGTATTCATGGTTTACCTATTGTTTTGAAAAATGAACAGTTTTCCTTCTTTGTGTATCCCTTACTGAGCTTTTTATGCTCAACCCATGTTTTTGAAATGTTTCTCACAGAACATAATGTGTAATAGGGTCAAGGATAGGATCAAGGAAAAGTCATGCTATATTAAACATGCAATTAGACATGACTCTTTTTTCAAGAGTTTTTATTATATGAAAAAAATAAAAACTGAGTAGAAGTGTCTCCTTTGTAATATTTTTAGATGTTATAGTTATTTCCTAATTCTATAAAACTCTAAACCTGAAAAGATATTCACTATGAATTATTCATTTAATTCAATATTATGTAATTTTTACAGTTGGGTCCTTATCAGTCAGAAATGTTTTTGTCACTGTATATATTAAAAAAACATTCCTTTTATCATTTTTGTAAAATTATTCATATAAAAATATTCTATATTATGAACATTGAATGAAATAAAAATATAAATATTTTTACTATATATCATATAAATAAGGTTGTGTATAACATTAAATTATGCCTCAATGAAAGGAGATTGAGATGAAGTCCCCTACCTTGAGTGTGAATTGTCTCATAAGTTATATATCCTTCGGAATAATAAAAATTAGATAAATTTTAACTTTATTAAGATCATTTTTGAAGTTTATTATTTATTTTATATCACTTATTAACATGTTATAATAGTTACATAATTATTTATTTTCACATCAGGTGTTATGTTGATATTTGTTACTTGAGTAAAAAATAAACATGGTATGATGACAACAATCCATGTGGCTATAAGTACATCATCTATAGAATAATATTCATGACATTATTGGAATTTTTATACATAAATTATTGTTTTAAATTAGAAAATTATGTATTGTTATGAAAAATGAACAATGTTATAATCACGCTGATGGTAGGTCGTACGAATGCATGAGTAATGTTTCCATTTTTTCATGGATCATTATGGAAATAATATAATTATTATTTTATTTCTCAAGAATCATCATAATATTAATAACATAATAAAAATCATTTAAATATACTTATATATATATATATCATAAATGTGATGTGGTGAATAAAAACGATTCACATTGCTTCGTGGAGGAGATAGTTCACATGTACGCAGAGCGTCATTATCATTTTTATATGCACAGAAAGTAATACAATAATTGATATATAATTTTTTAATAATGATAAATATGTCATGAATATAACATATGAACCATAATTCAATCGTTATAACCATTTATGATATACAGTTATGGGAAACAAATTATATGAGTTCGTGGTGGTGATAGTTCAAACTTACACACATATGATTAATCTCATTACCATTTAATGAAAGTGGAGATTGATTTCGGTGATGATATTAACATAAAAAAACCTCATTATATTGTGTATAACTGAGTTATCCTATCATCATGGATGAAAAATATTTATGGAAGTGGAAAAAGAAATAAAATAGAAATACTTAAAGAAAATGATACCTCTTCTTTAGTCGGTCACCTTTGAAGAACACCTTTAATGAGGGTGATATGCCTAAAATAAGGCCTCAAGAAAGTGGGGCTGTTGTTTAGGAAGAGTTTCAGGTAGATATGGGATAAACTAAATGGTAATATAAGTGTGAGTAAAAGAGAAGTGTGTGTACCTATCTATAGGAGTGGGGAAGGACACCATTTAAAACCCTTAAAAATTGAATTAAGATAAATTAATTTTTAAATCCAAATGACTTGAAATTGAGTTATGTAAATGAATATATAATTATGGTTCTAAATACTCTAATCCAATAATTTTAAAAAATGTATTTGCTTTAATCCTTGTCTGTTTTTTACACTTAATTAATCTGTTTTAGTTATAATTATAGTAACAACATTTTCACTTTTGAGAGGATATACATTTTACTAATATGGGATCAATTTTTTATAAATGAATAATTTATGATCTTTTAAACCTTATAATAGCCAAGTTTTTTATTTTAATTTTTTTATTATTTTTAAATTATTTAATAAAATATTATTTTTATAAAATATCTATATTGAAAATTCTGACACTAGTCTTTTCATTAAATTTAAATAAAATAAAAACAGAGAGATAATATAAAGAACCATTTAATAGATTTATAATATCTCATAGTCCCCTATAAAATTAATAGAGTACCCAAATAAATTAATATTATATTTTTTATAATAATTTTCAGATCATTTATTTGATATTTCTATTAATAAAATAATTATTGTATCACTGTACTGTTAGTATTTATGGTAATTATTTGATATCTAAAAATTCTAAATAAATTACCATTATGTATTTAATTTAATTATATTTCTGGTGAATATTTATTATCTAAGTTATATCATATTTATAACAACATTAAAAATTTTATACTTTTATGAAATATTAGGGTGACCAGTTATCACATTCTTTTGTTTTAATAATATTTATATCACATTCATTGAAAAAAATCCATTTAATGAGTCAATTATTTTCCTTAGGTGTTATGGTGTTACCTTTAATAATACGATATGATTTTTTCAGGTTTTTGGTTAATTTTATTATCCTTATCATATTATTTATTACCCAAATTTACCTGATTTACTTTTAACTGTGGAAAACAAAAATTACCAAAGATACTATTATTAAAATCCAAAAAACAAAATTTATCTATTTTTATAATTCAAAACCATGGATTATGAATATGAAATTCATTTTTAAAAATTTTAATCATTGAATTATTTGTAATTAATTTAAAATTAGTCCACATCAAAATGAAAAAAATGAGTTTTTAAATGTAAAAACCATCAAAAGATTGACATGTGTTTATATCAAATATCAATGTTAAATTACTTCCAATGACTAATATTATATTAAATTATAAAAACTAAATATAAATATATTTTAAAATCAATTAAAATTATAATATATCAATATAAATAAATTATACAGAAAAAGATTTTTTTAATTGAAATGCCTTATTTTCACTATTCATTAAAATATGAATTTTATCAGAAAAATACCAGAACATTATCCAAACTAAATTTGGATGCCCAAAATCTAATTAAAACGTTTATTTTTTAAAATATATCTTATTAATGTTTCAAAAGTTATATTTAATATGGGTTCTCTGTCAAAAAGCAGTAAAACCACCCTTTAAAAATATTTGAGATTTTATGCCTTAAATTGCATTTATTCTTATGTTAATTCCATTAATTTTGTGGAAATAATTTAACACCATTTAATAAAAATGTGTAAACATAAAATAGGTAATTATATTAGTACCTACAAATATAACGGTTAAGAAATAACTACCATTTAAAATAATAATATTAATAATGTATAATTTGTTTGGGTATAACTCAGTATTGTGTGCAACATATGATTTATGAGAAACTCAGTGTTTCATGTCGGGTCTGATATTAGACATACCATACCCTTTAATCTAAAAAAAAATTCTTATTCAAAAATATTAATAGATATAAAAAATAAATATTCTATAATTACCTGGGATATTAGACCCTTCCCCCATTTTGTAAATTGCATCCTTGCAATATTATTCACTTATCAAATAAGCGGGGGGTATTTCTCCCTAATAGCATTTTAATATTCCCTTGTTTTCTATTCAACCTTATGGGTTTTTCAAAAAATCATAACATGATGAATCAATTTATTATACAACACTTTCTCTATGTGGTCAAGAATCTGGACTGGTTGTTCCTCATAAAAAATAATTTTCATACAACTAAGATACTTCTAGACATAAAATGTAAGATGGATCTTACATATAATTTTGTATCATTGAAACATGAAAAACATTGTGTACCTAGGATAGACTTGGAGGTAAATCCACTCAGTAGACAACTAATCTAACTTTCTCTGGGATTTCATAGGGTCCAATGAACTGTGGACTCAACTTCCCTTTATTACCAAAACACATCATACTTTTCCATGGAGAATTTTTGAGAAAGACATGATCACCCACCTCAAAAGAAAGATCCATCCTCTAGTTATTCACATAAATTTCTTGCATACTTTGACCAATCCTTTTGTGTTTCTAAATCATTTGAATTTTTTTCCATATATTCTACCAATTCATATCCCATTAACTTTATTTCACTTACTTCATCCCAAAAAGATAGATTTTGACACATCTTCCGATATAATGACTTAAATGATACCATCTTTATATAGTAATAAAAATGTTATTATAAGAACACTCAACCAAATAAATATTTTGATCTCAAATTTCTTTTTAATCCATTGAATTAACACATATCATTTCCTACAAGGTCTGAACTGGTCATTCTGACTGCCCATCCGATTGAGTATAAAAAGCTGTACAAAAATTTAATTAATTTCCTAACGACTGCTGAAAGCCCTTCCAAAATTTATAAGTGTACCTTTGAACATGAATAGATATAATGGAGATAGTAAATCTATGTAACCATAATATCTATTTATGATACAACTGATAATGTTTATCTCGAGACAAAGTATCTCAAATAAGAAAGAAATTAGTAGATTTAATCAATCTATCAACAATAACCCAAATCACATTGTTACCTCACAATGTTTTTTGAAATTCCACTACACAATACATGGATATATTTTTTTATTTCCACACTGGTAATAAAAAAGGCTAAATAATACCATTTGGTAACTACCACTATGAATTAACCTACTTAAAAGTTAAACACTTCACAATAAAATCAGCAATATCTCTTTTAATTCAATCCCACCTGTAATACTCCCAAATGTATCTATACGTCTTAGAAGTTCCAGGATGAACTGAAAACAAAGAACTATAAAATTATTATAAAACTATTTCATCAATTGTGAATGAAAAGTCACATATAATATCCTCACAAATATAAAAACACAATCTTTATCAATATTAAATTAAGGAAACTTTCCCTTTTGAACAAATTATTCGTTTTTCTGCAACTCTCTGTATTCCTTCTGCACTTTCTTAATTATGTGTGATAGATATGATAGAAATGATACCTATTAAAAATAGAGGTATTTCTTACACCGACAACCTTCATTCCAAATTTTATCCAACCATTAACCAAAGGATCATGCTCAAAGAATATCATAGTTAATGTATACAACTATTTTGACTCAATGTATCAAATTTTTTTTCCCTGGATGGTATTGAATCATGAAATAATGATCCTTGATTCGTCCTAACCATATTCTATATCTAATGTTCAATTCCTTTTGGGTGAATTTATACTTCAATCTTCTTTGGTCAATACATATTTCACATTTTACTATATAAAATGAGGCCTCCAAATTTTTAATGAAAAAACAACAGTAGTTAATTACAATTCATGTGTAGGGTAATTTAACGGATGAATTTTCAAATCATATAAATAATAATCAATTATTCGATCATTCTTCATTAGGAAAAGCCTATTCATTTAAATAAAGTATCACTGTAGATAAAAAATTAACCATTTATGGAATATATTTCCAAAACCAAATCATTCACCAATCTTCTTTTCAATTCTTGAAAACAATCATCGGATTATTTTTTCCAGATGAACATAGCTCTTTTTTGAGTTAACATATTCAATGGGTAAGATAACTAGGAAAAAATTTCAAAAAATCTCCAGTCATATCCTGCAAATTAATAAAACTAAAAATATCAATTATATTTGCATATCTTTTGCATTCTTCAATAACACTTTTTAGCAGGATCAATAATTATGGAATATTTGGAAATAATTTGACCATGGAATGAAATTTTTTGTAACCAAAACTCACACATACTAAATTTCCAATATAGTTTATTTTCATTTAAGTGTATAAATAAAACCTATAAATGAATTTAATACACCTATTTACTTTTATAATAAACCTAAATGTCATCAATATACACAACTATAAACTTATCCAAGAACTCATGACATATTATATTCCTAAGATCCATGAATACAACTGGTGAATTATTTAACCCAAATGACATAAATATAAATTCATAATGTCCATATCTAGTACAAATCATAGTCTTCATAATGTATTCTTTCTATACAGCCAATTGACAGTACCCTGACCTCAAGTCAACCTTCAAAAAATATTTTTCTCCCAGGATCTGATCAAACAAATCATCGATATGAGGAAAAGGATACAAGTTCTTAACTGTGATGTTATTCAATGCTCTATAATAAATGAAAATTCTTATTGAGCTGCATTTATTTTTAACAAAAAAGATATGAGAACCCCATGGTGATGTGCTAGGTCGAATTATACCATTATCTAATGACTCCTATAATTGATTCTTCAGCTCAAAAGGTTAAATTAGAACCATTAGATAAGGGGTTATTATAATTTTATTAGCATTAGGATCTAATTTAATATTAAATTCAATATCTATATCAGGTATGATACCAAAAAATTCATTAAATAAAACATCAAGATATTTGGTGTGGCACAAAATTAATCTGGATAGATCCTTTATTTTCAAAAAAAATGTGCATGATAACATTTATTTCCATCCATTAACAGCTCTAAGATTTCTTATATATTATAAGTGGTAAGAATCTATTCTTGTACATAAACACAAATTATTTCTAAAAATAAAATTCTTTATCTCTATAGTTAGTCTTAGCATTGGAAATAAAAATCTAATCTATACAGAGAATGATATCATACTCTACTAGAAAACACAATAAATGTTTTTTAGGTTACTTGTTTCCACATATATGGACAAGAAGATTCTTCAAATTTCGTTTACCTCAACATTTCACCCATGTGTTTTTACCATATGTTCTATATTCTTTTCTTGATTTAGAATTTCTAATTTGCAAGAAAAGTTATTAGAATTGAAAGAATGTGTAGTCCCTAAATCAAATAAAAAAATGGCATAATGTGAATAAACAAAAAATGTACATGATACAAATTAATTTAATGGTCCATAATCTACTAAAATGGTTGAAAATGATTTCACAAACCATTATTCATGTAGTATAACTGTTCCTATCTTTCGAATTCTTCATTAGATAATCGTTTTCATAATGACCCATATTGTAACATTAAAAACATTTTACTCACTATATATCAGATTTTGTCTTACCACTATCATGATATTTATCAGTGCAGGTACGAGCCTTATGTCCCATTTTATGACATTGAAATCCCGAAGTATAATTTAAATGGAATTCCATTTTGTTATTTTTACAACCATTTTCAAAAACGGTTGACATAATTTTTACCATAAATTTTTTAAAGAAGTATTCACTTTCACTATCCATGTTGACCTATTATTATACTCTTTGTCATAGAACACATAATCATTGGAAAAATCCATTTCCACATTCTCCTCACACTGAACAAGTTTTTCTTAACCTTTTATCTCATGATAAGCTGACACCTTTTGATACATTTTCTTTAATCCTATGTAAAAAATATTGATTTTTCTATCAATTTCTCATATGAAATTTGGAGCGTACCATTCCATCCATGTAAATATTTCTTCATATAAATCCATTGAATTTCCATATTTTCTGAATTACAAGAATTATTTTTCTATCTATAGCCGAACCGCTGTAGGAAAATATTTCTCAAGATAGATATTCTTAAATTCAACAAATTCTATGGAATCAATATATTAACTATCCTTGATATTTTAAACCACATACAACCGCTAATCAGATTCAACTTCAAAATGATAAATATTAATACAAACCTTTTTATTTTATGAACACCCCATGACATCAATAATATTTTTCAGTTCTTTAATCAACCCTTCATATTGCATGAGGGTAGATGATCCTCTAAATGATAGGGGACAATTATTCATGAAATGATCTACTTCCAAAACGTTACTATGTGGTGGATATGGTTGATATCATGGATACAAACCACCACCATTGATATTCTGATTCGACCACACCATCACTGCAACAAACTGTTTAGTTCTAATTCTATCCATCTCTGGTTGCTAATTTGGAATGTTGTTTTTCTTTGGATGTTGTCTCATCATCTCTGCCCTGTTTCCTATGGGGAAAACCATTATTAATTGATATATCATAGATGAAAAAAATTGTAATCTTATAATAATATATCATTTAAATTGGACAATAAAGTAAAAAACATTTATGGATATTATATTAACAATATCCTAACCCATAATTGTTTTTAAGAGACCTTCGATACAATCTCTGTAGACACAACCCTAAACATTACATAATATTAATTTAAGTAAAGAATTCATTTTGATTATCTTTTCAGGTATAGAGATTTAGGGAATTATGACATAATTGTTACATAACAACTCAAATATTATAGAGTATACATGTCTACTCACTATCAATTTTCTTATAAAATAAAACCATTTAAAATAAAACATGATTTCATCTTCTTGAAATAAATCTTATTGAATTATTCCTTTCTCTAACAAAATTCTAATACCCTATCGAAAAAATTTCAAAAACATGGGATGAGAACAAAATACTCAAACAAGGGATATAAAATATTGAATGAAACCATTAGTCCATGAATATTTTAAACACATGAATTTGTTTTTCACAAATTCATAATTTTATGTCATAAAACCTAACCTATTAACATACCTCATGAAATCATAAGATTATCGAAAAATTTCTTAACAGTCATAACTTATAAAGGTAACTTGTGGAATCCATTTCATACATACATTTTAGCTTTCACAAATACATAAGGAGTAACCTTCATGGTTACGTTTAGAATACACATCACAATATATTCCTTAAAAATATTAGGATAAACATTATTATTTAACTCTTACTCATTACCCAATTCATTGGACTGATTTCACTGGCTCACTCCCTCCCATTTTATTACAGAACCACTCTCATAGATATTAAATGCCCCATAACCATATCATAATAATAATACATTAACAAGAATAAATGAAAAATAATATTTCCGCAATGCAACAACAATATATCATTTCATGATATTGACATAATAAATCATTCTAAAAAATAAATATATAAATAAATGAAAATATAATATCGTATTTATATTTCTTTTAAAATAATTATGGCTTGTATAGGAATCCAAATATCAAATTATGGTCAGGGTGGCATAAAATTTGTTGTCACCATATATGTTAAAAAACATTATTTTTTTCTTTTAGTATAATGATTCATTTAAAAATATTCATTTTAAATAACATTTAATGAAATTAAAATTCAAATTGGTTGATTATACACTTTATAAAATAAGGTGTTTTATAACATCAAATTATTCCTCAATGATATGAGATTGAGATGAAATCCATTACCTTTAGTCTGTCTTTTCTTGTATGATATTTATATTCCTTAAAAATAAACTCAGGTTAATTTATAATTTCTTCAGAGCAATTTTCATGTTTTTTATTCATTTTATATCACATATTACCATGATATAACAATTATATAATTATTTAAGTTCACATCAAATATTTTGTCGATATTCGGTATGTGAGTCATAAATGAACATGGTATGATGAAAATAGTCCATGTGGTCACAGGTCCATTATCTCTAGAAAAATATTTATGAAAATATTTTTATTTTTATACATCAATTATAATTATAAATCAAACCATTAAATATTGTTAAGAAAAATTTACAATGTTTTAATCATGGAAATAGTAGGTCGTACACACGTGTAGGTAACGTTTCCATTTTTTCATTGATTATTGTATATATAAGGTAGTTATTATTCTACCTCACAAAAAATATCATATTATTATTAACATAATTATAATCCTTTAAAAATAATTATGTATACCATATATGTTATGTGGTGAATAAAAATGATTCAAATCACTTCGTGGAGGTGATAGTTTACATGTACGCACGAACAAAGTTATCATTATTATGTGAATAGAAATTATGAAAATAATTGATATATTGTATTTATATAAAGAAGAATATTTCATTAATATCACATATTAATACTAATTACATCTTTATATATAGTTATTAGAGACCATTATGGAAAATGAATTATATCAGTTTATGGAGGTGATAGTTCACACGTACAGACAAATGATTAACTCCATTACCATTTAATGGGAGTGTATATTTATTTATGTGATGATATTAAAATAATAACATCTCATTATATTTAGGATAATTTAGTTATTATATCATCATGTTTTAATAATATTTAAGGAAGTGGAAGAAGAAATAAAATAGAAATACTTTAAGAAAATGAAACCTCTTATTTGGTTGATCACCTATGAAAAACACCTTAACACATTTAAGGAGGGTGTTCCACCATATATAATCCCCTAAGAGTTTGAGTAAGGATTTTAGGAAGGGTTTTGGGTAGAGTTTTGATGAAATAAATGTTTTTAGAAGTGTGATAGATAGTGATGAGTTCATACCTTTTTGTAGGATATGGGAGGGGCAACATTGGAAACTGATCAAATATTAAATTAATATTAATTAATTTTCATATAAAAATGTCTCAAACTTTAGTTATGTATAATAAAAGATGAATATTGTTCCAAATCCTCCCATAAAATAATTTTTATACATGTATTAGATTTATTTTAAACCTTATCTTCTTGGTTTACCCTCAATTAATCTATTATAATTTTAATTGCGGTAACAACATTTTCAACATTAAAGTGATATAAATGTATATAATATGGAATAAATTTCCTATAAATGTAAACATTATGAAATCATATACCTTAAAGAATTAATTTTTCAAATTTTATAGATTATTATGATTTTTATATAAATTAATAAAATATTATTTTTATAAAATATAAATTGTGTCAATTTTGGCTCTATTCATTTCGTTGAATTTAAATAAAATAAAATCTATAGGATTATATAAAAATCCATTTAATAAACGTTTAATATTTCACAGTCTCCAAGGAATGTAATTGAGTAAAATAATTAATTCTATTTATATTTATTTTAATCATTTTCATGTCATTTATTTGATATTTTTTTTAATAAAATTATTAATATTTCACTCTTGTGTCAGTATTTCTTATAATTATTTTATCTCTAATGATTATAAATAAATTTTCATTATGTAGATAATATAATTATATTTCTGGAGACAATTTATTATCAATTTTATAAAATATTTAATAAAATAAAAAATTATTATACCTATAAAAAATAAGGGGGTGACATGTTGTCAATTTCTTTTGTTTTAATAATATTTATATCACCTTTATTCAAAATAGTGAATTAAATGAGTCAATTATGATCCTTAGGTTTTAAGGATATGATTTTATTCATCTATATGATTTTGGAAGATATAAGGGTAATTTTATTATCCATATAATATTATTTATTATCCTAATTTTCCTGATTTACCTTTAACTATGGTAAATAAAAACTACCAGAATTACTATTAATGAAATCCAAAATATAAATTAAAAACATTTAAAAACATCGGACCCAGTAATTAAAAATATAGAATCTATGTTTCAAAATGTAAATCACATATTTTTTAGTAATTAATTAAAAATTAATCCCCATTTTCAAAATAAAAAAACTAAATTTTTTAAAGTAAAAACCATAAAAAGATTTAGTTATGTTTATATATATTTTCAATGTGAAATTAATTAAAAAGTCAAAAAATAAATTAAATTATAAAAACCTAATATAATTATATTTTAAACCCAAATAAAATGATAATATTACCATATTATTAAATTAGACATAAATACTTTTGCATTAAAATGCAGCAATTTTCACTATTCATTAAAATATGAATTTTATTAGGAAAATAGAAAAACATATTCCATAAAATATTTTGATGACCAGATTCCAAATAAGAAGTTTGTTTTTTCAAAAATAACTTATTAATGTTTCAATAAATATATTTTAATTTATTTCTCTATCATAAGAAAGTAAAACTACCCTTCAATTTTTTTAGATCCTTTATGCCTAAATTTAGATTTATTCTTATATTAGGCACATTATATTTATTGGAAGAAAGAAAAAATATTTAATAAACATGGGTGAACATTAAATAGTTATGTATATTCATTCCATCAAATACAATATCTACAAAATAACTAACATTTAAAATAATAATATAAACAATGTATAATTTTTTTGGTATAACTCAGCCTTGTGCGAAACATAAGATTTTACAGAAATTCATTGTTTTCTATCAGGTATTCTATCTAACATAGTATCCCCTTTAAGCTAAAATTAATATACAATTCATAAATATTAATAAATATGAAAAGGTTTTATTTTATAATTACCTAGTACGTTACATAACTCTTCAAATCTCCATCCATGCGAGGATCGAAGAGGCTATAAAATATAATATGAATTTAAAAAAATCGCTAGTGAGTATTCAAGAGGTCAATTCTATTAGCTGTAAAGTTATAATGAATGGAACATGGATATGTATCCCATAAAAATTATAACTAAATATGTATCCTTTGGAAGATTTTTATATATAATATTCCTTTATTTATCTTGGAATAGAAATTTTTTTAGATATCTAAAAGGAAAACATTTTATGGGATAACCATAACCGGGAAATATAGATTTATATATATCAATGTATAGTATGATGAAATGCTATGGCCAAACAATAGAAGCCTAATAAGATGATGTAATAAATATCCATAAAAGTATAGATATTGGAAAACATCCCAATATATTTCATCATTGGGCTCCCGATGACATTTAAGAACATAATTACATTTTGTTTGTACTATATATATTTAAATATTCAGTTCATTTTGTTTCTGTTAAAGAAAAATTTCACACTTATATAAAAGTACATGATACATATAATGGAAGTGGTAAGGATGTATGGAGAAAATATATACACTATATGTAAGAGAGATCTAATGTTTACCATGACAATTTGGTTAATTTTTAAATAATAATGAAATATAAATAGGAATTTCAATATTGATTATCACCATTAGACTGATGCCCCATCTGAATATGAATTTTAAAATCTATATGGTATGTTGATATATTTCTCAATTGATTAATAATATTAGTGGGATCAAAAACATTAATATTTAGTTTATTCATATAATAACAGTTTCCCTTATAGTATTCAAATGTCACTATATGAGGCATTGAATGGGAGTACGTGCATGACTCTAACATGATAGGATGAAGTTTGGGAGATATAGCTGATATGACTAGATATTATTTAAGAAATGGTAGATATAGTTGAAACTATTTATTTAAATATTAATGTGGAAAAACATTGATTGAAAATCATTAATTATAACTATCAATGAGATCAGTAGTTTCAAGTTAATGAAAAATTATTCCTTAGAATATCTCATTGGAAGCCAGTTTTGAGATTTTTGATGAAGTGGAATTTTTTCTGTAGATTAATAAGCCCCATAAATATTATAGAACATTTTAGGGATTTATCTGATCACTCCACCCTTGATATTCAGAATATCATGAGTACATGACATGTTACAAGAATCACTTTTGACAACGTACATACCAAACTCTTCTAAATGTGTATACTAGAATATAGTGAAATTGGAACATGATATCACATATGATGAAGAATCAGCTGAGATTTTATATCATTGATATAATGTGATGTGGAATAATACGATCTTTAAAGACAAAGTACAATGTTGAAAAAAAATTCCTTGGAATTATATATTTTAATTATAGGATGAAAAAAATTATGGTCATGTGTTTCCATCTAATTAATGAAATTTTGATGGAGAAAATATTTTAAGGGGATAAAATATAGCATCCCTTGATTTTACTACATAATTGTCCTCAAATAAATTTTGGTTAATTAATGGATTTGTATCAAACAATGATGATCAAATAGTATTCATGATATACTAATGAATTATTTATATATGACCATTATAAAATAACTATTTATTTTGATGTATAGATAGTGAAAATCAAATTCTATAATTTTTTAATAAAAGAGGCGAAATGTCCATAAAAATTATGAGAATTATTTATAAAGCTATGTTTTTCCTGATTTGAAAGAAGGAATAAACAATAGTAATTTCCTTAGAATAATTCCAAGATTACCTTCAACAATTATAGATTTCGCAAAATCATATTAGGTAGAAGGTGAATCTTTGGAAATCACTATGAGATCCAAGCTAGATGAACCACAATTTCCATTAATCATGTTACTAACCATTGTAATTATGTGTTTGTATTAAGGGGTTTTATGTAGTATAATTTTTGATATAATAATTTAATAATTAAGTGAATAAGTTCTTAGTTTCATAATAATATTTTTGATTCCTTTAATTCTAAAAAAAATTCAAAAATTTTTCCCCACATTATGTGTTATTATAAAGAAATTATTTTTGGCCTTGTTTAGAAGTTCAATATAAAAAAGTGGACTCCATTTTTTCAAATAATGATATTAAAATTAATCAAAGGCGATTTTTTGTAAATTTTATGATCAAATTAGATTTTTATTTAATAGTAAAAGTATTGTATTCATTACGTGATGCACAATTACATTGAAGTTAATTTTTATCATTTTTATAAATTTAATGGCATAAAATGTATTATATATTTTGAATTATTATAATAAATATTACTTGAGAAGTTCAACCTAATTTTTTAAAATCGAAAATAGATAACATAGAAAATTGTTTTCACTGAGAGAAAAATTAAAAGGGATAAAATGTGTGGTTAAATTAATAGATATTACAGCCACTATCACAAACACATGAACCAACTCAATTTTTTGGCCAGATTTCTACCATAGATCATATTTTCATAGATAATTGGATTATATGGTTCAATTATTCTATGAAACTGGCAATATTTTATTTTAATGTTATTAGTTTTTACATGAGTGTCATTGTCTGCACTTTTAAAAGGATCTCATCACTCCCAAGTTCCCCACACTCTATGAGAACTATATCTCAACCATGATATGTAAACATCACTTGTTAAAAACATTATATGTGTCCTAGAGTTTATATTCTTATAAAATTACCAATATGAGAATAATTATGGAGAGATCCAAAAGAGGATGTTCGAGGAAGAGGTAGTCATGTCAACCTAGTGTATTAATTTTTTTTATTTTTCTTCATAAAAATATTATATAAACTACATGATATCATTAAATGAAAATAATTACTATAATTAATTTCTTTTTTATGATAGAAAAAAATTCTACTTCAATTACATCTAATGGAAAAGAAAAACATCACACATTCATTTTTACTAACTACAGCCTCAATGAATAATGTATTTTGTTTTACATCACTCCCTCCATATATAATTATATTTATCTATTTAATGAATACCTTCTATATTAAGGACAATATTTCCCATCCTTTTGGATAATCTATTTCCCATCCACTTTACAGAAATTGATCACATTAGTTATTTTAAAATATTAATATTCATTATGACTTGTGATATTAGTATTTTTCTTCATCTGTTTAAAGAGGATATTTTATTAATATTTTATCAACAGGTTTTTAAATAAAGGTATATTTTTTAAAAATATTAAACGTATATTAATTTGATGATTATATCTTTTTTATTCCACTCATCATTTGATTGAATAAAATATATTTCACTTATAAGATCTATTATTTGGATTTAACTGTAAATAATGTTGGAAAAACATTCTTCATGTTTAAATTTAGTAAATAAGTTATGAATGTGACTTAGAACATTTTATTTTATTAAAATTTTATGATTTTTTTTAAAAAAATCATTTTACATTTTTACTTCATTTTAATCATTATTTTACAAGGGTCTATCTCCTATAGAGCTTTATTTTATGAATCATCCTATAATTTCCTTTATGAAGTTATAATTTCATGGGATTGAATTATTTGAATCAATTTAACTAATTAAAAAAATTCATTTTATAGGATACCATTTGGAAATGTTACGAAACCCACTTTTGTTTGATTGGTTCTTTATGATATGATTAATGATTGATTTCATATGTAGAACATATGTATATATGTAAATGGTAGGGTCTCATATCATTCATCAATGTAGTGGTTAATATTTTATATCACATAGGATAGTGGATCATGGGCAATGATTGATTTGTTTCTAATATAAATATAGGACATAATTTAATTTTATCACAACATAATGGGTGGTGATGGTTGGGTTTCCTCATAATGTGATTATTCCACATTCGTAGGATTGTACCATATTTCCTAGTTATTATATATATCAATTACAAGCCTCATGGTTATGTTATATTCCAATTAATATACCCTATGGATCATGATTATAATCTTGCATTTTCATACTCTTATTAAATTTTATATGTTTTTTAAATTGAGATAACATGTCCTCCAACAATAAAATTTGAAAACGTATTATTTTATTATGATATTGTTTATTATATATATATATCCCTTGATCTTGTTTTTTGATGTCCTTATTATCTAACATTCTTTAAATAATTGATAGGTTTTCCCTTAGTGAGTGATTTTCCCAACCATTCAATTATTTCATATTTCCATAAGAAATTAAATGTTGGATTTTATGTAGAATGGTGTATTTCCTAGATTTGTTTTGATAAATGTTGATGAAATTATATGAAATAATATTTTTTTGTTGCTAATATCTAATGAGACTAAATATTTGGGTGCTTGGTTTGGACGAATAATAAGGTGATGTAATTTTATTATAATTTAATTATATAAAATAATATTCATATTTATCTTGGTTTTATTAATTGTTATATTTCAAGGATATTCAAATTTGATTTTAGACAAAAACATTTCACTCCAAAATATTTTAACCATACAGAAAGATGTAATACTCAATATATTCCAAAGTAGAATCTTTATTATATATCTAAATGCTGATTTTATCTTTAATTTCAGATAATTAATACTATAATAAGTTTAATTTCTTTTATTATAGTCCTTAAATTATAATATTATACCATAAATTTCAGTAGGAAAAATATCTATATAATGAATTTCATGACTTTGATATACTATATGTTCTCATCCTCCCTTGTGGACTTCTATGTCACTCACTTAGTAAATAAATCATTTCCAAATAAAAATATGTCACTTTTTGACACATTTATCAATATTATTGAAACATAATTTATAGTAATATCACACACTTTACCCTTTAAATATCTATTTTATTCAACTATGAATTTTGAATTTTGATTACTGGTAGTGACAGTATGAGAATTTATAATAAAAGTTTATTTTTCATTTTTTATTAGACATGTTTCATTAAATTTATATGGTTTAATACAATTCCAAAAATATGCATAAATTTAGTCTTTTGAATATTTATGTTGTTTTTAATGATATAAGGTTATATTTATATAATTTATTTAGGTTTAATATCTAAATACTACCTAATTTTTAGATTTTATTTACAAATACTATCTTTTAGTTTAATATTAAATTTCTTCAGGGGTGTAAATGATTCTTAATCAAGTAGTTTGAAGAATTTTATACTTTTGTAAATAGATTTTTTTGAATAATAAATTAATTAATATTATCCTTCAATGTCCAATTTAAATTTTCTTACATCTTCTAAAATTACTTATATAGTATTTTTATCATCCACATCCTTCTCAAATAAAACTATTTTATCTTTGAGTTAATCAATATAAATATAGGATTCAATCAATATTAAATAGATCATTTAATATTTATTATTTTTGTAACACATATATTCATTTTTTATTTCCAAATAATCTTTTATACCAACAAATATTTCCATTTGACCCTTCTACATTGATTTTAAATTGAGATTTTCCCCTGTTACAATCTTGGAATCTTATAAAAACATTGATTCAACTTCACCTTTATTAGGAGAAAATTTATCATTTTATTCATTTTTACATATTATATTTTTTACTAAAACGTTTATTGGTTTGATTTCATGATTAATCATTCCATGTTAATTGAAAATATCTTTTTTTAGATAAATAAATGTCATCATCATCATCATCATCTATTTTTTATTGATATGAAGATAACATGTGACTAAAATTACTATAATTAATCAAATGGAGTTGGTTTTTTATAACATATTCCATTTATATATATATGATCGTGCTAGTGATTATTGAGATAAATCCACCAATCACATATTCTTAATATTCAGTTTGGTTATGGTAAAATATATCTATAGTTTGGAAGGTTATATCCTTGGATAAATGAATTTTCATCACCTTTACTTTCATCCCAATTTAATAATTCACTAATCAACTTAGAAATTCATCAAGATAAAAGTCCAATAATTTAATTTTCTCTTCTGATGATACATTTCAAATTTATAATATTATACAGATTTTACTATTTTCTTCTCAATTTATATATTATTAATTTTATCACCCATACCTTAATGGATCTATTGAATAAATTGATATTTTAAAATAAATAATTTATTGTCTCTTTAGGTTATGTCATGAAATCATTATGATTTATTTGTAGAACATTCAGGTTCTCCAATTTTACTATGATATCATCATTGTTTACATTGGGAAAATATTTAAAATATTGATTTCATTACTAATTATATCTTAAAAATCAAGTATAGTTATATTAATGGTGCTTTAGATAAATAATATTTCATATTAGAATCGATCAACTTAGACTCTTGTTTGTTTCATTAAAATATTATTCTATAGGATAAATTATGTGGACTCTATGAACTATTGAGAAACTAACTCTAGTGACCAAAGTGGTAGTATTAAATGATTTTTCCTGATCAAATAATTACACCCCTAAAATGGTGCAATAACATTTATGTTTATTTAAATTTACATTAAAAATAAAACATTGTGATAGATACACTAGTTGATTACCTTATTACTCTCATACCATCAGTTATAACCTCAACATCCCTAATCACCAAATGAGTGGGTCAATTAGGGTGAAAAAATTTCACCATCATATTAATTGTGTTTTTTATTAACAAAATAGTTGGAAGCTATTGATTCTAATCTCACATATAACTAAACATAAAATTAAAGCACATGGAATCAATGGTTTTTACAAATTGTACCTCTAAAGCATACATCAAAGGAGTGTGAATCATGAGTACTCTATTGTACCAAAAGGATCAGTAACTCACTAATAAATGGATAGATTTTTAGGAATAGTTCCCTATTATTTACAAGGGTAACTGAATTATATTATTTCGCTACTCCCAAATTCATGATAGGGTCACAAATAGTACAATATGTTTGTTATTAACAAGCAATGATCCAAATTGTTTTCTTTAAGTGAAATTTTCCTTTTGTGAGGTCATTATTTAAAATTATGATTTTCTCATCACGGTATTGTTCTAAAATATTTGATGTTTATTATCTTAATTTAATTCTTAATTTGTAATTTTTATTTTTTTTATTCCTACCGATTATTTAATTTCTATATCATTTATAATCTCATAAAATTGTCATCATCAAAAATATTAGACCACGGTGTGTCAACTACCACATAATAATTTGGATTCAAACTTATATACCATAATCATATAACAAATTTCATAAAATTTACCATCATTTCATATTATAAAAAAGAAAAAAATCAAAATTTTTATAAACATCATTAAAACTATGATGTTTCACTCAAATATATAGCCAGATTTTATTTCCAAAGGACCAAGCCCAAAATCCTCGATCTCTATTCTTAAATATATCAACCAATTCCTTATTATAAAATTAATTACTTTTTTACAACATGATATAGTTTCTGTATAATTATGAAATGTTTTTTCCTTATCACAGCATATGAATCTACATGATTATTTTAATTAAAATTAATTATTCCACATTTCTCACATTTCTCAATCACCTAAAACCTAAGTAATTCACCCTTAATAAATGGAAAAAATCAGTTATACACCTTTTTTTGAGATCATATATAACAAATTAATGAACAATGATATAAAAAATGGATTGGATTCCTATGTTTCATTTTTTAATTAAGATTCACATTTTTCTAGATTTATATAGAAATAATAACTATTAATTTGAAATTTTATACTCATATCATGCTGTAAGATGAGTTTTAAAAATAAAATTTAACCAAAATTACATTATTCGATAATGTTTTTCTTAAATCAATGATCATATTTAGTGAAAATGTTCATGGTATTTATTCATTTCATTATATATCCTATAATATTATATTATCAATATTTTTAAAGAACACAACATGTACCTCACATATATCCACATTTTAGTGTATTTGACATTATTAATACTATCGTTAAATTTATCCAACCCACTTTAAAAGATCTTTAAATCTTTACTAAATCCATATCTATTATTTTTAATCAAATATAAATTATCATAGGATCCAAAAAATATATATTCAAAATTGGGAATGGATTTTGGAGATCTAGGGAAGTGAAATTGTTAGTGGAATAGTTTCATATGGGATAATTTAAATAAAATTAATGAATTCAAAATCATCCAATACCAGAAGGATATATAAAAAGTACATCAATTATATATGGATAGATAATATTGAAGATGAAAGGATATAATAATATTTTTTCTATTTATAAAAATGAATAAGTTTCCTAGACAAAGGATCATGATATTTTTAATATAGAGTTGTTTTTTGGATTACATCAAATATATTTTTTCTTCTTCTCTATAAAAAAATAGAGAACTTATGACCAATTTTATAAGTTGGGAGGGAGAACCAGTGATTTATTTTCTAATATCATGTTATTTTTACCATGGAATTATTTAATTTACATTATATGAATAAGTATTGGATGGTATTGTTGAGGATGTGTTGATTCAACAATTTTTTTAATTTGTTTTTTTTTTCATGCTCATAAACTCAAATTTTTGGTACTAATAAATTTTCATTTAAGTGAAATTCCAGATATTATTATTCATTGAAATATTTATTCTATAAATATATAAAAGACATTGATTTGTGTGGAATAATCATTGAATTATTAGATGCGTGTTTCAATGTTTTATGGAAAAATTGTTCACACCCTACGTGTGAAAGCATAATGTATGGAATAAACCCTATGTCTAGAACAACATGTATGGATCATATAACCTATATTTGAATCGAACCTTATGTTTGAAAAATAGGAATGTATGGATTAGGAACCCCATATTATCATGAAACCATAAATTTTAGGAAATAAACATACTGAACATCATCCCTAAGTTTGTAATCAACCATAAGATGTCAACCCTAAATTTGGAGTATTTTTTTACATGAAGAAACCATACATTTGACATTTCAAAAATGGATTTTTAAATTCTCATTACTATCTGATATTTATGAAACGATCTTAGAAGAAGTACGTTTCTTTTGAAATATATTTTATAACTAATTTAAAGGAATCTTATGAATTTTAAAGGACCATATTCATAAGAGTAAATCATTTCTATTATTACAGGATGTTATGACTCTCTTGAACGTTTTTGACTTCAAATATGCATGATTTATATAATGATATTAATAGATATGGGATGACATAGAGCTATTTGGCCGGATGAATAAATATTGGAAATTTATTCATCATAAAATATAGATCTATAATATCTATAAGGGATTCTCATAAGAAAAGAAAATATATGTGTCGTTTCATTAAGAGATACACTTTGGAGACATACTAGTTTTGATCTATCTGATCTACATATTATTTTTGCTATCATTGATACTATATTTTATTATTACATATGCTTCTACAAGAATGAAGAATTATTCTTCATAGATACACATTGGATACATGCATGTTTTGAACTATCTAATATACACACTACTGTTTTTGTTGTTTCTACTATATTTTATTTTTACATCCCATTATGCAATAATGAAGAAGTATTTTAAATAAATAAACTGTAACAACCCCATGATTTTCAATGTAAAATTAATTCTTAGGATTATTCCATATAATCACATAATATAACAATATAAATTACTACTATGTTCTATTTTACCTTTCAACACATGTTTTTCACTTCTGTGATTTGAATTTCGAAAATGTGCCATACATGGTGGTGAACAGTAAGTTATTTGGAGTATAATATAACCAACTTAATTTTTTTATGAACAGTAACATAACCTTATGAATAGTTACATACACTAATTAATAGTAAACATACCTATTATAGAATATAAACAAGATTCAAATGTATGTAATATATACCTATATTATGGAATAAGAAAATAAATGTTTTAAAATTACGATTTTTCATAGAAATTGTGATTTTAAGTACATATTAAATTAATCATATATAGAAAATTATATTTTAAAATTAGATTTCATTTTGGGATTCTACATGTCCAAAAAAATTTCTGGTGGTTTTTTGGGATTTTTCTAAAATAATTGAATTTTTAATGAAGTGTAAAATACAAAAAATAAAAAAATGCTAAAACCAGAATTTTGGAATAATTCTTGAGTCATGGATGATTAAAATGGTTGTTGGTCCGAACTAACATTCACGTTTTACTAATTTTGGTCACAATAATATTTTAAATTTCTTTTCTTAACACCCACACTCCTCTCATCTCTCTACTCCTCTCAAGCCTTGTGCCTTACTTAAATTATACCCAAATATCTCAAAAACATCCTCTACCATGTCTAAAAGCCTTTTCTATACTTAAAAGACCAAAACCATTCCCTTTAAGAGTTTCTCAAAGGTGGTAAACTCAACTGGAAAATTCCTCTTTCCAATTATTTTATTTCCTTAGAAGTTCTTTTCCTTTCTTTTTTTCATCCCTCACCTCCCTTCACCCAAATGGTATGATATCTCTAGTAAAATATATTTAATGGTATTTTTTATAATATTGGGAGAATTAATTATCATATCTCATTTATTATCATTTTATTTTAATGAAATGAAAACACCATTTGAGATGTGTTAATTTATCACAATCGATGACGACATGTTATCAATTTATATTATTAACTTCAATTATGGTCATGACACCATTTTTATGGTATAACTAGACTATTATTTGTGTTTTTATCTTAATTAATGTCCTATAATACATATTCACTAATTATGTAAAATAATTAAGCAAAAAAATTTAATTATGAGAGAAATCCCTAAATTAATTCAAGAATTTATCATTAATGTTTTATATAATGATTCAACATCACTCCAAGTAACCAAATTAAAATTTCAACCATGTAAACATCTACATTTTCAAAAGAAAAATATAACTTCCATAATGGAAAACTACCTTTTTTCATACATGTTTATTTGAAAATGAAAATATGTGAAATGAACATTAAAACCAAATAAGCGAGTGGAATCAAACAAGGAAATTGAACCTCATCACCAATCAAAATGGTTATAAATGAACGTAAAAAGATTATAAAAAATATAATATATTCAATAGGTTCTTGTACTTATTAACTAATAATCCTAATTTTTTTATTCAGGTCATTAATAACATATGGAGAACACCAATGTACTTAAGGTAAGGGATCCTCTCCATTTCAAATTTATTCAAGATTTCCTTCTATGTTATATCCTTTTATGTGTAATTCCTAGTGATGGGGTATGCTTACAAACCTCCCCAATACTATTCTCATGATGTAAAAAATCTGATAAATCCCATTCTGTCTCAAAAACCCCTCTTAATTACACCAGATACCATGCCAATAATCTGTAAGCATTTCTACTCGACCTGTCTTTATTCCATCGGGTTACTCTATCACTATTTTTTCCCAAATGAGGTTGTATTTTCATTTTATTTAAAAATTATACATTCTATTTATATGATCCAAAATAATGTTTCAAGAACCATCCCACATTCTCTTTTTTGTATATAAATGCTTTTATGTGATTCTATCCTCAATACTTCCCAATAAGAATTATTGTTTTAAGGGTACATCCTATATTTTTTTATCCAATTTCATGTGAAATATTACCTCTATTTTAAACAACTATTGTTTTTATAAAATTATTAATTTTATTATGAACACCTTCTTGGATCACTTATTATTTTATATAAATGATTTCCCCTTTTTATTTTATAATCTGTATATTATTTTCAATAAAACATTATTAAATTGTTTTGATTCTTATATTTCTCAAATACATTTCATACATATTTTCACTTATGTTTGAACTCTCTTAAAATTATATATGCCTATTTTACCTTATCAATGTACATGTATGTCCAAATTCGTTTCTTTCATGGACACTTTAATGATATTCCCATTAAATATAGTTCATGTCATGATTGTGGTTCACAATTATTTCCATGGGTAACCCTCATGTTTATGTAAGATTGATTTTTTATGATTCTTTATGTGGAAAAAAATATTCATGAAATTTAAGATGGGTGCCCCCATATAGCACTCTAATTCATTGGGTAATGTTGAGTCTCATGAGGTGTTATGTGCGACCGTCTTGGTAGTTGGCCTTGGATTGTGCTACTATGTGCAACAGTCTAGGCAGTTAGACATGGCTTGTGCAACGATGGAAAAAGGTCTTGGAGGATAGCCCAGACTCATGCTAAATTCATGTATTATATTCCTGCCACATTTCTATGATTCCATGTTCAGATGATCTCATGTTTTTATGTTACAATTCCATATGATATATTCCCTTATATACCATCATGTAATTCCTTCTATCCCATGCTCTCTTGATTTGTTCATATTTTAATTCCCTTACTGAGCTTTTAGATCATCCCTTAGATTATGTTATCTGAAGGTTGTCCTATTTATATTTATGAGAACAATGGTGGATAGGATATCAATATGGAGTTTAAATAAAATTTTGTTTTTATGATGTTTGATTATGTACCTATTCTTCGATGACACTAGACTGTACAATCTGTGGTTTGTATTCTAATATAAAATTATCCATAAAATCATGTAATATCTTTTGTAAAAGGAATGTGTCTCTATAGTTTGTATCAGAGTATGGTTTAGTTGTTTTTGGATATTATGAATAGAGCACCTTAGTGAGAACCTTATGGATGAGACTAAGTATAACGAAACACCCCTATGTTTTGGTAAGTATAATGTATTTTATCAGGAAATTAAATCCTTGTCTCGATACAAATAGGTACATGTCGCTCTAGCATAGATGTACCTAGGAGTGAAAAGTCCGACAAGGAATTTCAGGCTTGACTTGGGGTATCCCCGTACATGACAATGTGCCTTTCTGCACTCTTGGATTGACACTCCTGGGGTATATGCTTTGGTAAATTTATTATCTTAGTACCAACCATTATTAAGGGAATAAAAAAATCCCATAAGATTATATGTTATGAAATAGATCGAGGATAACCTAGATTTAAACCTAAGTAATCACAATTTAATCAATTATTTTCCTTTACAAATTTATCCTCTTATGTTCAAAGATTCCTTTTTTATGATCAACAGCTTTGTATTCAATCCCTCTAATTGAATGTCTTTTTTCATAGTTAATAGCGGGAAATAGAAGAACATGTTCTAAAAACCAATGTTATAGGAAATGTGAAGATTTACATAATGATATTCATGATATAACGATAATGGGTGATCAAAACATCATGATATTACTTGATTAGCTGGCTCATGTTCTGAATAATAATACGAATAATATAGAACACCAACCTCCTCCATAGAAAGGGAAAGATTCTATATAATCCTTTATGTGTTAAAATCCTCCCATATAATGTGTATCTTCTGATCCCCTCCTCATGGAATAGTGGATAAACTCCTTTGAAAATATATTCTCCATCATCCAGTGCTCGGATGAAGTGAAATTTATACTGGTGAACTATCATTTTTATGGGGAAGCTGATCAGTGGTGGAAACTGATCAAGAATACAATTTCTTAAGAAGAAATTGATTCCATGGATTTGGAGAATTCCAGATAATATTTTTCAATAAATATTTTCTTCGAACCCTCCATCTCAAGATGGAAAGCGATTTCATCGGTCTCAAGAATAAGTAATATGAGTCTATCGGGGCATATGAAGCAAACTATACAAGGTTTTCAAGGCATGCCACTATAGTTTCAAGAACACTAAAATAATGTTTGATCTATTTTTTATTAGGATAAATCCAATTGTAAATAAGTTGTTTGTGATTTGATACTTCTTCATTTATGAGTATATTGTACGTTGTGCCGACATGGTTGAAATAGAGATTGGAGACACATAGTGGGATCACAGGCCTAGTTAAAAGAATTGAAAAATAGAGTACAACATTGGAGGTTCAACATAAAAATCCTATGAAGGAAATAAGAATGAATACCACCATATAAAAGGTGTGGGAAGTAATATCCTTTGAATTATCTATAGAGAACCGGGAATTACTTCAAATGTGGATAGTTAGAAGATTAGGCCAAGAATAGATCAAGGGATACAAAAAAACCCGCTATTTAGGCAGAAAAAATGAAGGATAAAATCAATGCATAGCTAGTGGTTCAGTGTTACAAAATCAAGAAACATGGTAATTATGAAAATTATTTCTATAAGACAATGGGTTTTCGAGGAAATCAACAACAACCACCAAGGAATCATGGAAGGGAATATGTTATCACTACGATGGAGGTGAAGCTGGACAATGATGTGGTGACATGTATTCTAGTTATTCATTCAAGAATACTGAATGTACTATTTGATTATAGTTCTTTTCATTCTTTCATATCTTGGATGTTTTGTAAAACTATTCAAACACCTCCTCAAAATTTAGAGGATATGTTATCTATCAGAAAAAATAATGGGGAAATTATTTCATATATGGTTTATAACTCATCTCTTGTTAATGTTTGTAGACTAGACCTCCTAGAATATCTTGTCATACTTTCTTCAGTGGAGTTCGATGCTATCTTGGGCATGTTTTGGTCATCTTTATATAAAGAAAACATCAACTGTCTGGAAAGAGAGATCAATATTCACATCCTAAAGCGTCCTATGATTCTTTAAAAGTGTAAGGTGGATGTTAAATCTCATATATAATCATTATCTCAAGTATGGATATTAATTCCTTATGAGAAGGCATGACTATATCAAATTATTGGGACAAATGAGAGAATCATACTTGAGGATGTGCCCATCATGAGGGATTACACTCTAGTAATCCCTGAATACTTTCCTTGCCTTCCTCCTAACAGAGAGGTTGAGTTCTAAATTTTAATAATTCTTGAATCTATTGCTATAATAAGGAAACCTTACAGAATGGCCACTTTAGAACTGGAATAGTTAACAAAGCTGTTATAGGAGAATCTGGAGAAGGGTTTTATACACCCAACTGCTTCACTGTGGGATGCGCAAGTCCTTTTCATCAAGATGAAGGATGGATCAATGCGCCTCTACATTTATTACAGTGAGCTGAATAAAACCACAATAAAGAAAAACCTACCACAGATAGATGACTTTTTTGATTATCTTTGTGGGGCCAGTTATTTATCTAAGGTGGGCCTTGGGTCAGGATATCACCAAATAAAGGTGAACAAGAAGTATATTTCCAAGACTGCCTTTCGAATGAGCTATGGACACTATGAGTTCATAGTTATGCCCATCAGACTCACTACTCTTCCATCAATTTTTATGTATTTAATGAATAAAATAATTAGATATTACCTCGACAAATTTTTGGTAGTATTTATTTATAATTTTATGATATACTATAAGATAATGGAGGAATGTGAGGAGCATTTTTAATACTTTGTTAAAGACATTATGAAGGGATAATATGTATAAAAAGTATAGTAAATGTGAGTTCTATATGAAATAAGTATCATTCATGGGGCATGCTTTCAACATTTAAGGGATATATATATACACTTCCAAGAGAAAGGTAACTGAAGAGTGGTCTTGGCCAACATCTGTAAGGGAGATCTGTAGATGTCTTGGTCCAACCGGGTATTATCGACTATTTGTGAAGAAAATTTCATGATTTTCAATCCCAATGAAAAAGCCAACACAGAAGGGAGTAATGTTTGTCTAGACCTAGAAATTTGAAGACTATTTTAAGGAGTTGGAAAGAGGATTATCACTTTTCCAGTACTTGGACTCCCAAAAGGTGGATAACTATTTTTAGTGTACAATGATTCTTCAATGAAGGGGTTATGATGTGTGCTAATGAAAAATGATAATGTGATAACTTATGCTTCTGAGAAGCTGGAAATCCATGAGAGATACTATAATACGCATGATATGGAGTTGGCAGCAATGATCATTGCGTTAAAAATAGGATGACATTATCTATATGGGGAGAAGTGTGAGATATATACTGACCAAAAGATTATAAAATATATAATCATAAAAAATAGAAAAATATGTGCCATCGAATATGGAGAGATCTAATAAAGTATTATGTCTACTCAATCCATTACCATTCGGGTAATGAAAATAAGGTGACCGATGCTCTTACTAGTAAGGATCCTACAACATTATCAATTATGAGAATTTAAAAGGATCTGATCTTCATAGATTGGTTGAGGATGGTCATGGAAATAATTAAGGGAAGAACAACATCAATCCTTTCTCAAATGATTTCTCAACCATCCCTCTTGGAGAAAATAAAGGATTCTCAATGAAAACATGTGGAACTTAAGAAAAGGGTAGAAGTTGTTAAATATTGCGAATCCTCTAATTTCTTGATTTACGAGGAAGGAGTTGTGATATTTCAGTCACGATTATATGTACCACATGATCCATAGAAAAAAAAGGAGCCTATAAATGATGAACATAGCTCGGACTTCTCTATTCACCTACGTGGTATAATGATGTATCAATATCTCTGAGAAAAATTTTGTTGGGGCAATATGAAAAGGGGGGTTTCAAAATATACCTCAAAGTGCCTGGTATACCAGAAAGTGAAGGATGAGAGGCAATAGTATAATGTGATGAAGAAACCACTACCTCTACCAACATTAAAATGTGATAACTTTACCATGGACTTTTTTACTAGACTTCTAATGACATCCATTGAATACAATGTTATATGGTTTTTTGTGGTCATCTTACCAAGACATCTCACTTTATCACAATTCGAGATGACTTCTCATTGAATTAAATTTCAAATATTTGCATAAATTATGTGGTATGGTTGGATAGAGTAACACTATCTATTGTATCCAATCATGATCTGAGATTCACCTTGAAATTATGGAAATGTCTCCAAAATGATCTATGCACTGAACTAATCTTCATTATGACCTATCATCCTCAAACTCATGGATAATATGAGTGAAGTATTAAATCATTGGATGATATGTTGAGATCATGTTCTATGAACTTAAAAGCAGGTTAGGACCATCATCTTCCACTAGTTGAATTCTCATACCAGAATATTTTCCACTCAAGCATTCAAATTGAACCATATATAGCCATTTATTGGAAAAGGTGTAGAGAATCAACATATTGGGATGAAGTTAGTGAGTGTGAGATAATAGGACATGAAATGGACGATGAAATGGTGGATAACATGAAAAACATTCTACATAATATCAAGGTAGCCCAAAGTCGACAGAAGTGGTATGTTGACAATCATTGACGAGACCTTGAGTTCAAAGTTGAATACATGCCTCTTTTATGAATATCTCCATGGAATAAGGTCATGAGGTTTGGGAAGAAGAGGATGTTATGTCCTAGGTACATCATACCCTTTGAGATTCTTGATCATGTTGGGTATTTTCCCTATCAAATAGAATTTACACATACCATGGCCAATTTACATGATGTCTATCATGTATTCTTCTTAAGGAAGTACATACTAGACCATTCACATATACTCTCTTTAGTGGTGGAATAGTTTGATGATAATATTTCTTATGAAGAGAAACTTGTTAAAATCTTGGATCGTAGAGACAAAGCTCTACGTAACAGGACAGAAGGTTCCGGGCGCAGCGGAAGCACATGGGTGGATGTGCCCACTTGGATTTTTTCCATTAACAATGATCAATCTGGGATCAATACGACGATGAATTCCAGTCTCCATGGATCGAGTCACAGAAATAGTCAAAGAAAAGGAAAGTCCCAGAACCACATAGTAGGATTGTAACAGGTTGATTATAATTAATTTATTCAATTTAAAATAAGTATCTTTTTGGTGTTCTTTCTTCATTGATATTTCTGATCACATTCTAATGTGCTATGTCATTGCGTCGCAGAAGCCAAGGGTAGACTTCCTCTAGCAGTGATCCACACATGCACGTCATATCTCTGGACGTCGCCAAAGGAGTATCCGGGTGCTATAACGGAGAAACCTTTGCTTGTGTTGTCTGCCTAAGATCATCTTGATTTGATGAAGAGAATCTCTCTCGGTCTTGAGAGCATTCTTGGAGGAAGAGGTTATTTTGGCCTTGAATGAATTCTCCATAATTATTGTGCAAAATGATTCTCTTTGGTGTAGGAAAAGAGTTGGGGTTGTGAGGATATTTATAATCAGGTTTGAGGTTGTAGAGTTATGACAATAAATAAATGCGTTACGCATTTTATTTATTTCATTGAATCTTATTGAAAACCCCATGTCGAATAATTAATTCATTGACATGCGCCTACACTGATTATAATAAATAGAATTTAATAAAACAATATTATATCCTCCAAATCCCAACTGGAAAACTACATGGTGTGTACTCATTAATACACGTCGTGTACTTGTTTTCCACGAAAAACTACACAGCGTGTAATCATTAATACACGGAGTGTATATCTTGTTTTTCATTTCCTTCTTCTGCATCATTAAAATGATTCAGTATTCCTTAAAAAATTATTAAACCATGTACGGGAATAATCTTTATTTTACTTGAGATACTTGGATACACTTAGTGTGTGACCCTCTAGGCCTCTTTCTCGTTTCCATTATGCGGGCTTTCCTAAAGTACAAGATTACTCTCAAGAGGGTCAAGGCACCCAAGAGAAAGAAGTTTAAGTTAAATTGACGTGCCACCTCATATGAATGCTTAACATGTAATTTAATCCCTTTGTCTCAATCTCTCATCAAGCAGGTTTCATGGTGGGGTTATAAACCTATATGCTTGATCTTTCATTATTCGACTTCAACAAATAAACTTGTCATGTCACCATGGCCATGGAATTTTTTTACAGTTCTATTTCAATCATAGGGCCTAAGATATCTACTTCCATAAATATAGAAGGGACAAATCCTTCCCCAATTTATCCATTCCCAACCTTTCATTTGTGACGCACCCAAAGTACCCCACTTCCCGCCAACTGTCTTCGTGATAGTTTTTGTTAGAAAATCTAAGTCTGTGAGTCATGACATGAGTTAATGATAATATTATAGTCTAAGGACTTTTACACACGCTCGCAGAGAGAAATGTCCGATGACACAAAACATGTTGAATTACTACTGGCGGGTAGGTTCTCAAAATCTCCCATCTTTGAGATTACCAATTGAAAACTCTATGAGAGAGAGTCTCATCTTCTTACGAGTACTCACACATGATGGTCTATATACTATGTGTCTTAACATATTATTTCATCAAACCACAGAACATTATTTAAGAATATTTTTATAGCATTTCATGGTTCTCATCATAGCGGGGATCTTCCATGAACATTTAAATGCAACAAATATTCTAGGACATTATTATATTATAGTCATGCAGAATAATGAACAATATATAATAAGTGATGATTCATGTAATTAAAGTCTAAAAAAGTTGTTTTTCAGGACACCAACCCTAAAAAACTGTAACTTGGACTATACCCAACTGCATATGACTTATATACTGCTAGACCTCACATGATGATCATGTTTTTTCAGAGTCGAGGCTTTAGTCAAGGGGTCCACCACATTGTCTTCTGTGGAAATACTTCTCACTACCACATCACCTCTCTAAGAAAAATACCTCAAGAGATGATACTTTCGATGTATGTTCTTTGTCCGCTGATGTTCCCTTGGCTCTTTTGCAAGTGCCGCCACTGCAGAATTATCGCAATAGAGTGTGATAGGATCTATACTTCTAGGTACTACATCAAGCTCTTGGATGAAGATTCGCATCCATACTACTTCTTTAGCTGCCTCATAAGCTACGATATACTCGGACTTTGCTGTAGAATCTGCCACCACACTTTTCTTTGATCTCTTCCAACTCACTGCACCTCTATTAAAACAGAAGATGTATCCAGTCTGTGACTTCATTTCATCTTGATCAGTCTGGAAACTAGCATTTACATGTCCTCTGATGACATGTTCCTCATTTCCTCCATAAACTAGGAACATATCCTTAGTACATCTCAGATACTTAAGGATAGTCTTGATTTCCATCCAATGGAGGTCTCTTGGATTATCTTGATATATGCCTACCACACTTAATACGTAAACAACATCTGGCTTTGTACATAGCATACCATACATGACTGACCCAATAGTGGATGCGTAAGGTATCCTTGCCATTTTCTTTCTAACCTTATGTGTCTGAGGACACATTTGCTTTGAATGACGAATGCAATGTGACACTGGAAAAAATCCCCTATTAGATTGTTCTATACTGAATCTCTTCAGTATCCTGTCAATGTATGTACTTTGACTCGGGCCCAACATTCTCTTCGATCTATCATGATTAATCTTTATGCCAATGATATATTCTGTCTTGCCCATGTATTTCATGGAGAAACATTTATCCAACCATTCCTTAACTGACTGTAATACAGGTACTTCGTTTCCAATAAGTAATATGTCATCAAAAAATACTATTAAAAAAACAAATGCACTTCCACTAAACCTTTTGTATACACAAGGATCACATTCATTCTTAGCAAAGCCAAATTCTATTACGGCTTCATCAAAATGAATGATCCATGACCTTGATTCTGGCTTTAATAAATAAATGGATTTCTACAAATTGCATACCTTGTTGGCTTCCTTTGGAGTCACAAACTCTTCAGGTTGTGTCATGTAGACATCTTCTAGGAGGTTCCCATTGAGAAATTCTGTTTTGGAATCCATTTTCCAAATTTCATAGTCATGGTAAGCATCATTGGACAATTGAATTCTGATGTATTTCAGCATCACAACAGGTGAGAAGGTTTCATCATATTCAATTCTTTGACTCTGTCTAAAACCTTTTGCAACCAGTTGTGCCTTATAGGTGATGAATTTCCCCTCGATTTCTAGTTTCCTCTTTAATAACCATTTATTACCAATAGTCTTTACATCAACTATAGGATCTACCAAAATCCAAACTTGGTTTTGGTACATGGAATCCATTTCAGAATTTATGGCTTCTTTCCACTTGGCAGCGTTTGTGGCTTCAACTACTTCCTTGTAGGTAAGAGGATCATCATTGTCAACCAATAGTGAGTTACCATCCTCAGTGACAAGAAAACCATATCGCTCTGTTTCTCTCACCTCTCTCGTGCTCCTACACAGTTCTTCTATCTTTGGAATAGATTGTTCTTCCACGGGGATTTTTGGAATCTGTTCCAGTACCAACTCTTGTGTATCTTGAGCCTAATCTTCATCGAAGTCTATCTCACTCCCACTATCTCTTTTGGAGATTTGATCCCTCTCAAGGAATATGTTGTGTCTTGCCACTGTAACATTTTTTTGAGGGGTTGTATAAGTAATATCTCCTTGTTTCCTTGGGATATCAAATAAAGATACACTTTGTGCCTTGGGGTGAAAGCTTGTTACCTGAATAGGACTTATCAAAAGTTTCGCTACCCCACACATGTAAATTTGATAACATGGTTTTGCGTCCACTCCATAACTCATATGGAATACCATTAATTGATTTAGTTGGTACCTGGTTTAGTATGTGTGATGTTGTTTGTAATGCATATCCCCAAAAGGATAATGGAAGATTCGCATGACTCATCATTGAACTCCCCAGGTCCAATAGGGTGTGGTTCCTCCTTTCACTTACACCATTCCACTAAGGTGTATAAGGAAGAGTGAGTTGAGATATAATCCCAAACTCCCATAAGAAATAAATGATGTTTTGATTAAGATATTAATCTCCTCTGTCTGAGTGGAGTTTCTTAATCTTCTTACCAAGCTGGTTCTCAACATTATTCTTGTATTCTTTGAACCGATCAAAATAAGATGACTTATACCTCAGTAAGTAAATATATCCATATCTACTAATAATTAGTAAAAGTTATGAAGTATGATAATCCACACCTTGCTTCAACTGGAAATGGTCCATACACATCTGTGCGAACTAATTCTAGAAGCTCTCTAGCCCTTTCACCTTTCCCACTAAATGGGTGTTTGGTCATTTTGCCTTGTAGACACGCATTACATACACCATGTGGTTTTAGTTTAAAAGAATATAAATACCCATCTTGATGTAATTTTGTCAAATGTTTCTCATTGATATGACCTATATGGTGATGCCAAAGTTGGGTGTGGTATGAGTCATGTGAATTAACCTTTTCTTCGATTAACATTACTTGGTTTGTGTATTCTAACACATAAAGGTCATTATATAAATGTGCCCTACCAAAAAAATGCTATCATTATAAAAGTAGCAACATCCACTTCCAAAATTGAAGATGAATCCATCAGTATCTAATCATGGTACTAAAATAATGTTTTTGGTTACAAAGGGTATATAATAACATCCTTTCAAAACCAAGACCATCCCAGTATGCAATGTGAGGTGGTAGTCTCCGACAGCAGCAACAGTAATTCTGGATCTGTTGGATGCTCTTAGATCCACCTCTCCTCGGTCAATCTTTCTGAATCTACATGGTTCTTGTATCTAGATACATATGTGAGCACCAAAAGCAGTATCTAATACCCAATTAGTAGAAATGGATAGATTTCATTAGATAATAAACGCACCTGAAGCTTCCCCATCCTTTCTTGGATGGGTGTAGTTTTCTTCCTTAGCTGGGTGTAGTTTTCTAATCTGGGGGAGTGATTCAAGAATGATATCGGTACCCAGTTCTTCAGGGAGTTTAAAACCTAGAACCTTCAAGCGCTAAATGTAGCCAATGATCATGACTACATGAGGCTCGGAAGGGGAACCCTCTCCAAGCTTGCTCTAGAATAGTTCCTTGGAGATCTCAAACCTTTCTTGTTTTTCTCTCTCTTGTTATAGACCACAGAGGTGCTCAAGCATGCTATAGATATCCAGTTCTTCAAGAGACTTCATGAGATCACTAGACATTGATGATAACATCAAACATTGAACATCGAGTGTGTCATTCAAATGTTGATCGTAGACCAGGAAATCGTCATCACTCACCCCTTGGGCAGGTGAATTAGAATGTGAGGACTCCAGCACATAAAACATTCATTCGTGGCGTAGGATAACCCGAAGGCACCTAAACCATTCTTAAAAGTTACTTCCAGTGAGGATATTGTCTTTACCCAGAATTGATCATAGAGAAAATGTGGCTGACGAGTTTGTCATTTCGATTCTACAAATTAAAAGAGAATATTTATCAGTACTTTCTTGATTACATTTTATGAGAAATAATAAATTTTATTAGGTCTCCCACTATTTTATCAAGTCCCAATGGCCCTCACCATTGAACTCGGAATGTCCAGTTGCTTTGAAATTCTAGTGTCAAGGACCCATATTCCCCTTCGCATAACCCCAACAAGGGTTGGTAAAGCTATTTGAAGGTATTTAGGTAGGTAGGTATTTTCCAACTGTGAGCTTATAGTTCCTTGATCTGTTGAGAGGACTCCCCAATCCTGAAATCCTAACTTCGATTCCCTCAACTCTTGCCTCCAATGTTATATCAAGTCCATCAAGGGATAATCCTCATGATGTAATATGGTTAAGTCAACCCGAAGCCTTTAATAAGGTATTCCTTTATAAAAGTACGTGTCCCAACAAGGGTTGGTCAAACACATAGTTTTATTGAGTCTTTCCCTTAATCAAGCAACAAAAGGATTGGTCTGACTTAATATGTTATTGAGGGATTTTGATCCTTTATGAACAGTACCGCATTATCACATGCTTGTTAGTATTAAGTGATACTTGATTTAGTGATTAATCATGTTCCGATAATGTTTATGCATAGTCCAATTTTTATTTTATTCCATCTTGGGATGCTTGTTTATTTCATTAATTATGTGATCGTGACAACACATACATAATAAATAAACCATGCAATCATACAGAAAAAAAATAATATGGCATGATCATGATCTTTTATTGGTTATCTTATCTAGTGGTTTGATAAGCTAACCCCGACCTAGGGAAAAACACCTCGGACCGATGGTTCGTATTTTTCAGCTCCCACTTGTGCACCTTTGATTTTTCTTGGGTTGGTTTCACCTCAGCTTCAGATTTTGAACCGTCTCCTCCAGCTTGGGAGATCCTCCATTACATGGGGGTTATATTAAAGAATCCATGGGCATGCAGGCCCTACATTTTATTGGGAGAAGGATCACATGACAACGAATTTAAATTAAACAAATTTTAACAAAACCGTACACACATACAAAAGGTATTTGGTCTAGCTCATGATCATCCATATCATGCAATGAAATTTGCGCATATTTAGAATTCAAATTATTTTAACCGTTCTATTATTTAAGATAAGTCACGCTTGAAATTAATTAATTGTGATCTTATAATTAATCAATTCATTATCTTAAATTCCATTCCTAATTTCCTTGGGATTCTTCTCATCCATATACCTTGTACAGGTCTTTTTACAATTGGAGAAAACCTGGTGAAATTACATTTCTGGAAAGTACCTGACATTTAGTTTATATTTACATGGTGTGTATTTAATTTCACCCTTTATTAAAAGTATACACTGGGGGCTTTGGCGTGTTTTCTCTACTTTGGAAATTTTTGAGTACACAGTGTGTAGATTAATCTAACATGGCATGTACTTCCTTTTTATACGGTTATCATCTTGGAAATCCCATGTACATAGAACATGACTTCTCCTTGTACACAATTTCACCTAGGCTGGATCAGACTACATGGCATGTTGATTTAACATACACGCTGTGTATTCCGATTCCACACGACATTCATTTCTGGTCAACACGAGGTAATAAATACTTAGGCATACTCAATTCACACGGCATGGTTTTGCAGACCAGTACCGGTTTGTTGAACTTAAGTACATGACCTGTATTTTTCACTACACGCTGTGTGTTCTTGTGTTGTACGGACAAAAAGAGCGGCTCCTCCGGTTGAGTTACTCATTTTTATTTTAATCAAAATTAAAATTAAAAGGTAGTTTTTGTGATGTGAATCGAGAAACAAAGGAGGAAGAACATATCTCGTTCATTCAGTTTTTATAGAATGATTTATCTTGAGTTGAATCAAATATAAATGCAGAAATTATCAATGAAAATTAAATAACTATAATCAATGCTGCAACCTAACTCTGATATAATTTGAAGGTTCTGGGCACAGCGGAAGCACGTGGGTGGATGTACCAACATGGCTTTTTTTCATTAACAATGATCAATCCAAGATCAATACGACAATGAACACCAGTCTCCATGGATCGAATCACAAAAATAGAAAAAGGAAAATAATGTCATGGAACCACAATGTAGGATCGTTACTGGTTGATTAAAATTAATTTAATCAATTGAAAATAAGTACCTTTTTGTTGTTCTTTCTTCATTGATATTTCTGAGCATGTTTCGATGTGATATTTCATTACGTCATAGAAGCCAAGGGTAGAATGCTTCTAGTGGTGATCCACACGTGCACCTCATATCTCTGGACGTCGCCAAAGGCATCTCCTGGTGCTAGCGTGGAGAAACCTTTTCTTGCGTTGTTCGCCTTAGATCATCTTGATCCGATAAAGAGGATATCTCTCAGTCTTGAGAGCATTCTTGGAGGAAGAGTATTTTCGTCCTTGAAATAATTCTATTGAATTTTTGTTTACAATGATTCTCTTTGGTGTACGAAAAGAGTTGGGGTTGTGAGTATATTTATAATCGTGTTTGAGTTTGTAGAGTTATGACAATAAATAAACGCATTACGTGTTTTATTTATTTCATTGAATCTTATTGAACACCCCATGTTGAATAATAAATTACTTGACATGTTCCCAAACTGATTATAATAAATATCATTTAATAAAACAATATTATATCCTCAAAATCCCGAATAGAAAACTACACGGCGTGTAATCATTAATAGACGATGTGTACTTGTTTTCTATAAAAAACTACATGGCGTGTGATCATTAATACACGATGTGTATATCCTGTTTTTCATTTCCATGTTTTTCCATGACTAAAATGATTTAGGATTCCTTAAATAATTATTAAACCACATATGACAATAATCATTATTCTACTTGAGATACTTGGATACACTTAGTGTATAACCCTCAAGGACTCTTTCTCATTGGCATTATGTGGGCTAGCCTAAAGTCCAAGATTAGTATCTAGAAATGGGTCAAGCCACCCAAGAGAAAGAAGTTGACATCGCATTGACATGTCGCCTCATATGAATTCTTGCCGAGTAATTTAATCCCTTTGTCTCAATATCTCATCAAGCAGGTTTCATGGTAGTGTCCTAAACCTATATGCTTGATCTGCCATTCTTTGACATCCAGAAATAATCTCGTCATGTCACCATGGATATGGAATTTGATCCAAAGTTCTATTTCAATCAAAGGGACCAAGATATCTACTTCGATAATTCTGGAAGGGAAAAATCATTCCTCAACTTATCCATTAACAACATGTCATTCGTGACGCACCCAATGTACCCTTCTTCCCACCAACTATCTTCATGAAGGTTTTCGTCAACAACTCTAAGTGCACGAGTCATGACATGAGTTAATGATAATCTTCCACTCTAAGGACCATTACACACGCTCGCAGATAGCAATGTCTAATGACACTAATACATGCAGAATTACTACTCGGGGTCTGTTCTCATAATCTTTCATCATGGAGATTACAAAGTGAAAACACCATGATAGATAGTCTCATCTTCTTACGAGTACTCTCACATGACGGTTTGTATACAATGTGTCCTATCATAGTATGTCATCCAACCGCAGAACTTTATTTAAGAATATTGTTATAGAATTTCAATGTTCTCATCATAGTAGGAATCTGCCATGACCTTATCAATGCAACAAATATTATAGGACATTATTATATTATACTCATGCAGAACAATGAAAAATATATAATAAGTGAACATTCATGTAATCAAAGTACAAAACATTTGGTTCTCAGGACACCAACCCTAACAAGGAATACACACCTGGTGAAGGTGCTATGGTGGAACCATTAGTATAAAGAAAAAAGATCGGAACTAGAGGAGGAAATGAAATAAATTTTCCCACACCTATTTATGGCAAACAATGTAAAACAAAATTTTGAGGGAGAAATTTCATAAGGGGGTAAGAATGTAACAACCCAATGTTTTTCATTTGAAATTTCCATTATATTATTATGTAATATAATCACTTACATTCACATCATAATGAACTACTAAGTGTAATGTGACCTGTAAGAATAATTTTGTCACTTCTATGATATGAATCATGAATATATGACACACACAGTTGTGATTAGTAAGTTATTTGTTGTCTAGTATGTCCAACATAATTTTTAGTGAATAGTAACATATCCTAATGAATAGTGACATAACATAATGAATAGTTACCAAACCTATAATATTATATAAATTAGAATCATTTGGGGGTACGATATACCTATATCTTGTTAAAATAAAATAAATGTTGTAAAATTTGTGTTTTTATAGTAAATTTTTATTTTAATTAAATATTAAACTAATCGTATTTATAAAATTATTTTTGGAAAATTTGATTTAATTTTTGGATTTTACACGTTGAAAAATAGTTAGTGCGATTTTCTGGGATTTTTCTAATATACTTGAATTTTTAATGAATAGTAAAATACAATAATTCACAATAAATGCTAAAACCTAACTTTCTACATCATGATTGAGTCATTGATATTGTAAATAGCCATTCATTCAAACTAAAATTCACAAATTACTGTTTTTGGTCACAAGAATCGTTATTATTGATTTTATTTATAGAAAAAAATAATATAATGATTAAAATATTAAAAAAACCCTCCTCCCCTCCACTATAAAACCACCCGCACTCCTATATTCTCTCCACTCCACTCAACCATAATTCCTTACTTACATTTTTCAAAAAAATACCCCAAAATTCTCCCCCATGTCTAGAAGCCTTTGGCCTCCTCAAAATACCAAAACATCTCCCCTTATGACGTTCTCAAAGGAGATAAACTCAGGAGGTAAATTCCACTTTCAAATTCTATTATTTTCTTTCATATTATTTTATTTTCATTTTTTCTTTCATTACCTACATTCACCTAAATGGTATGATTACTGTAGTAACATACATGTACTGGAATTCTGTTATACTAATGAGACAATTCATTATCAACTCTCCTTTACCCACCTTTTATTTGAATGAAATGAAAACACCATTTGAGTTGTATTAATTTAGCACAATCAATGATGACATGTTATCAATTTATATTAATATCCTTAATTATTGTCATTAACCCATTTTTATGGCTGAATAATACTATTATATGTGTATTTTGTATTATTTAATGTTCTAAAATCCGTACTCACTCATGATGTAAAATAATTATGAAAAAAATTTAATTATGAGAAAAATATCTAAATTAATTCAAGCGTTTATCATTAATGATTTATATATTGATTCAACCTCACTCTAAGTAAAAAAATTCAATTTTAAACCATGTATGCTTATTTATGTTAAAAATTAATATATAACTTCAATTATGGAAAACCACATTCATCATTCAGGTTTATCCATACAAGAATATAAGTTAACCAATCATTTAAACCAAGTAAGTAAATGAACCCAAACCGTGAAATTGAATGTGGTAACCAATCAAAATGGTTATAAATGAACATAAAAAGTTATAATAAATATTCTGTATATTTAATAGGTTCTAGAATTATTAATTAATAAACCTGATTTTTTTATTTAGGTTATTAATAAAAAGTGGAGAACACCAACATACTTAATGTAAGTGATCCTCTCAATTTCACATCCATTCAAGATTGTCTTCTACGTTATGATAGTTTATGTGTAATTATTAGTGAGGGGTATGATTAAAAACCTCCCCTATATTGTCCTCATAATTCATAAATTCTGATAAATGCTTTTATCTCTCAAAAATTTCACATAAGTACATCTGATACCAGGCTGATAATCGTAATGGAATTCTACCTGAACCACATTTATTCTATCAGGTTGCTCTATCATTATTTTACCCAAATGAATTTGCCTTTTATTTTTATGTATAACCTATAAATGATAATTATATGCTCCAAACTCTTGTTTCAATATCCATACATCATTCTCTTTTAGGGATATACATTCTTTTAAGTTATTTCCTCCTCGATAATTCCCAGTAGTCATGCTCGTTTTAAGGGAACTTCCCAAAATTTTAAGCCATTTTCAAGTGCACACTATCCTATATGTTGAGGCACCATTGTTTTTATAATATTATTATTGTTATTATGAAAATATTATTGTATCACTTTTGGTTTTATGTAAATATTTCCCCCTTTTCTATTTTAAAAGCTCTTTAGTATTTTCCTTAAAATCGCAGAAAAATGTTTTAATTCTTAAATTTATAAAATACATTTCATACATGTTTTCACTTATGTTTAACATTGCATAACATGATATATTAATATTTTACCTTTTGAACTTCCATGTATGTTCTTATTAGTTTATTTCATGGACACTTTCATTATACGCCCATTGGTTATGATTTATGTCATGATTGTGGTGCATAATTGTTTCCATGGGAAACCCTTATGTTTTTGTATGATTAATTATTTATGATTATTTATGTGAAAAAATAATCATAAAATGTAATATTGGTGTTCCCATATATAGATCCAATTAATTGACGAATGATGAGTCTCATGAGGCGTTATGTGCGACGGTCTAGGCAGTTAGCCTTGGATTTTTCTACTATGTGCAACAGTCTAGGTGGTTATCTTAGCTTGTGCCACTCTGGGAAACGGTCTTGGATGTTAGAATTAACTTGTACTAAATTCATGTTTTATGTTCCTGATACATCACTATAATTCCATTTCTGAGTGATCTCATGTTTATATGTTATGATTGCTTATGTTACATGCCTTTTTATATCATAATGTCATGCCTTCTATACCATGTGTTAATGCTTAGTGATTATGGTTATTCCCTTATAGGCCTTTTAGCTCATATATTTATTCATGATATACCAAGGTTACCATATGCAGATGTATAAGAAAAATGGAAGATAGGAATCATTACGGTGTTTAAATAAAAAGTTGTTTTTATAATATTTCATTATGTACATAGTCTTTCAAGACAGTAGAATTTACCATCCTTGGCTTGTACTCCGATGTACAATTATGCTTCAAATCATGTAATGTCTTATATAAAAGTACAGGTTCATTATATAAAAAATGTATATATACACGTTTATAAATATATCTAGGGCTTTATCTATCAATTTTTGAAGAAATAGTACTCAATGTTGAATTTCAATTCTATGTTGCACTATATTGAATATCTGATTTCGTCTATTAGTTACTACTATAAATAGGGATGATAAACCTATGACATCAAAAAATCAAAATAATTTGATTTATTTGAGTTTTAATACTCATACCCAGTTATGGATATGTGTCCAATTATTTCACTAACATGTCAATGTATGGTTCACTGTAAAAGAACTCGATGTTTTGTTAAAGGATTATTGTAAAGGTGTCATCTTCGTACAATCTGTTTTGGATTTTAATGGTCTTTGGATCTAAGGACCTAGTAAAAATAAACAAGGTCATGGAGTTGAGTGTTTTTAGAGTGGACTAATGGATATATTTTCCCAACAAAACTATACATAATTTTTTTATTTCTTTTATTTAATAGCACTTCCAACTCATCTTTAAGAAAAGTAATGGTTCACTGTATAACAAGATGAGTGTTAAGAAGAAGTCAATGATTTTGAAGAACACAATTAACACCCCATTGTGTCTTTGTATTCATTATAATAATCCTTAAAAAAATTCTCAATGGAAGGGATCTAATGGTATATTTGATTCTTGAATTATTTTTCTCCTAACATCAACTACTAAATTAAAAAAGAAGTTATCTATTGCTATATTTATGTTTTTAGGAATACTATAATGTATTTTGATCTATTATATATAGGAAATTAATATCAATGAAATAAATTATTTAGAAATATTCTATTTTATCTATTCAAACATCATCATGTGTTATTAGAAGGATCTAATAAAATATTTGATGGCTCTTACAAGCCTGAGTTAAAGATTTGGATGAAGACATCATGAAATAGATGATTCTATAGAAGGTATGTCAACGAACCATGATGTGTATTTTAATGGGGATAATTATAGATATTTGAAATACCATATGATTATTTATTTTAAAAATCATGGAATAAGGGTTTATATAAAGGATGTTAAACCTTTTGAGAGTGTAAAGGATGGCTTTAAAGATTATAATAATAAAGAAGAAATGGAATATGATCTCAATTCAAAACCTATGAATGTTATTTTGTGTTTTTTAGGAATTGATGAATTTAATTAAGTATTTTAATGTCCTACCGACCATTATATGTGGAAGACTATTTTCATTTCTCATAAAGGAACTAAAAATATCATAAAACTAAGGTACAGAACCCTGAAACTAATGTTTTATGCATTCACGAAGAATGAAAGTTATATTATCACTCAAATAAATAAAATATTGAAAAATATTATAAAAAATGATTCTATGTTAGGATAGTCAATTTCTCAATTAGAATAAGGATTAAATGAATTCAATGTAATAGCCTCTAAGTTGAATAGAATATCTTTAGCTTTATGCCAATATAAACCTATAAAGAATTTGACTGTGAAATAATTGATTGGAACATTTATAATGTATGAAGAAAAGATACAGGTTTATGATAAAAATCATATAAAATATGAATCTATTGGTCTTAAAACTACTACATATGAATCAGCTAATTAAAATGATATAGATTTGCTTCATGATTTATCAGTTCATCTTAATAAATTGAAAATCTATAAAAACATGAAAATGAAATAGACTAAGGAATGTAGTTGTTGTGATGGTAGTGAAAAGATAATTTAAAGGACAAAAATTATTTACTCAACTCCCAAATGAAATCTAATTACAATAGAAAAGGAAATGAAGTTGTGAAGGATACCTTGAGTAATACTTACGGTTCACATGAAAACTTTTCTATGGATTATGAGTCTTACCAAAAAAACATATGGTATGTCATGTGTCCCATACTAAGCATGAGATACGATCTTCTAACACTCAAATATCATGTTTCGAGAAGCTGTATTATGGTGAATTAAAAAATTATTACATTAATCTATAATAAACATACAAATTATTAAATAAAGATCATAGAAAAATTAGAAATCTTAGGATAAAGATATATTAGATAAATAAATTTTTTCAAAAATCATTCATGATTTAAAATATAATGCTTTTAAAATTTCCTATGATTTTCATGATACTAATATTAAATTATTATTTACTGAATTTGATAATTTAAAACAATAATCTAGTATTCCAGTCAAATAAGAAAAATATCTAAATCAAATCCCTTGAAAAAATAAAGTACTAAAATAAAAATATGGAATATGATGTAATGGTGAAAACCCAAAAACATATATTAATTATTTTCTTTTTGGATTATATAGAGAAAAACATGGGTATTGTAAATTTTTTTATCATGGTATTAATGGTCAATATAAATTTTTTTTCTATTTTAAAAGACTTCATATTTAGGGTTTAAAAATTAATATTTCTCAAAATAATTATTTTTCATTAATTGTGAAATTCATACTCAAAATAAACGAGTTTGTTAACCAAAAAAATTAGTTACTAACACTGCTAGATCCAAAATTATAGAGGTACAAAAAGGCACTTTAATTTGATATTTTTAAAGTTTATACCACTAAATTACATCATATAATCATTAAGAGGTCAATAGGTGGTTACATAAAAATCTCTTCCAAATTAGTAAAAAACTATAAAGTAGCTCATTGTCAATTTTTTAATATTAGAAAAAACACTAATCCAGAAATCTTTTAATTTTTATATTAATATGCTTCTAGAATATTAAATATTTTATAAAAGGGAAGAAACATTTTTATAAAAATTTTGATAAATACTAAAACTAAATATTCAAATATCTATAAAAATATATATTTCCAAACATTTTGTAAAATAAATTTATTTTTTAATGTTTATATATTATTTTAATAAATAATTTTCAAATCATTTTATTTCGTGACCATAAAAATTAATTTTCTTACAAAAGCTAAACATGAATCATATGAAAAAATTTCTTTTCATATGTAGAAATATATAATGATTAATTGATGATTTTCGGCTATGAAATATGAAATTTCATCTTCATTTTCTCAAGAAAAAAAATATATCACTTTCGTCGTAAATATTTTCATTTTATCCATCTTCTTCATCCAAATATATTATTAAAAATATTCTGGGAAACCAAACAAATTAAGATCAATTGATCATGTTATATAGGTTCAGAAAATAATAAATTTTAAAAAATAATTGTAGGTAATGTATTTCATATGTTGTAAGAACATTTGTTTCATTTGATAAAGATTCAATATAAATTTCTAAAGGAAGAAATTGATATGTTCAGGGTGATGATGAACTAGAAGGATATTCTTCTCAAAAGTCTTATGAAAACCTTCTATTGAAAGTTGGAGTTTTAAATGATGAAAATGTAAAGATACAATCTTCATTAGATGGGTATATAAAGTCATATAAGGTCTATAGAAATATTTTTTTAAAGATTAGTTTTTGATTCATTTAAAAAGGATTGTTAGAATATGATAGATATTTTGATATCAAAATTAGAATTCAAATATTAAAATGTATAAATGAAAATGAAAATGTAGTTATTCATTATAGGATTTTTTACAATGGTCAATCTTGTTTAACTGAAGCTGTTTTGAGTTCTATAGTGTTCCTCATCTCATTATCAAAGAATAATAGATGTTCAAAACATTATATTAAAGCTATCAAGTGTTTTAACTAAGTTAATTGAAAAAATCATTGATTGTAAAATTCCAAAAAATATTCTACTTCTTAACTCAAAAAATTAATTTTTTTTCATATATACTATGTTTAATATATTATTTACTGAAAATATTTATATGAATTGACTCATATTTTCTATTTAGTTGTTATTATTTTGTATTTAACCATGAACATTTTATTAACTCTCAAATTATTTTATTTATTCAAGTAACATTTTTATTTTTGTAAAAACAGTTATTTTTATAAACATTATTTTTATTATTTAGGGATAGTATTAAACATATATTCATGTTATTTGATATATGTTATGTAGTTAAATTTTTATATCCTTTTAAAAAAGTATAAATTTTGGCGTAGTTAATTTTACTCATCTTACCTTTTATTGATGTCACAAAAAAGGTGGTAAATTTTCTATAAAATTAATGATATTATCGTGAATATAAATTTTTGGAATTTTATTCTTTATAATAATTATTATTTATATTTCCTTTTATTAAGAGATAATTTTTTTACTTTATACTTTTAATATCTAGTTTATATTTTTTTCTTTATGAGGGAAAAGATTTCTATAATAAATTATTATGGGAGAATATTTAATCCTTATGCTGGGGAAGAAGTTTCCTTTAGGGATTAAATACTATTAAAAATTGGATATATTTAATTTAATCTTTTCTAATATATTTTTTTACATATTTCTGTTATGTTTTTTTAGACAATCAAAACATCTGAGATTGTTGAAAATGTGTTTAATCGATTTTTTTTATTTCATTTTTGATTAGATCCTCACAAACACCCAAAATTGTCTTACTAATGAATTTTCATTTATGTTAATTACATTAGATTATTATTTTTGGAAATATTAATTCTGGAACTATATTCAAGACATTCACCTATGAGGAATATCTTTTCATGTATTAAAAATATGTTTTAATGTATTCCTGAAAAAATATTCATACCCTACATGTGAAATCCTAATGTATGGAATAAAACATACATTTTGAGGACCATGTAGGGATAATATAACCTATGTTTGGATAGAACCTTACATATGAGAAAAAGAAATGTATGGATTTGGAACCATATATTAGTACAAAACAGTAAGTTTGATGAAACTAATGTATGGAACATGAAGGAACCTTTTGTAATGAACTTTATATTGTCAACCCTATATTTAGTTAATTTTAATTAAATGAAAGAACATGAAATTTTAATTTTTAAAGATTGAGTTCTAAATTATTGATTTTATCTATGATTTATTCAACGGTCCTCAAATAAGTAAAGATCTATTCAATGAAATTTTACAACTGATTCAAAGGCTCATTATTATTGATTTAATGATTCATATTAAATGGAGTACATATTTTCTATTATTTTATGATTTTATTACTCTCTGGAATGTTTTTGAATTCAAATATTCACAATTTATTGTGTGATATTTCTAGAAGTTTTTTTACATGGAGATGTATGAACATTTGTATAAAAAATTCGATGTTCTTCATCATAAAATATTGATGTATAATATATATATAGGATATATACATAAAAAAATAAAAACTGCGTGTATTTTCTTTTCGAGTTACACTTTAGAGGCATGCATGTTTTGATCTCTATGATCTATATAATGCTTTTTTGTGGCTTCTATATTTTATTGTTACATCCTATTATGTAAGAACAAAGAAGCATTTACAAGAGATACACTCTTCCGACATAAATTTTTTTATCTATCTAATATACATACTACTATTTATTTTGATTATGATATATTTAACTTTTACATCCTCTTTAATAATTTTGAAAAACAATTTTTAGAGATACATGTTAGAGACAGACCTGATTATACATATATCTAGATTTTTATCTATCACTGTATCAATAAATCCTACTAGACTTTGAAGATCAATTCACTTTTCTTCTATATTTAAGATCAAATTTCATCAGTCAATTACTGCTATAGACTATGAAGTACAACATGTGACTTAAAATTTTTTATTTATTTATTTGAGTTTTGAATGCTTGTACTTATTCATGGTTAAATATTTACTTCTTTCACTATGTTGTGGATTTACGGTTCCCTATAAAAGAACCTAAATCATTTTTATTGTCTTGTTCTGAAGTATCAAATGAATATCCTCACTTGTGGATTTAAATCTCTTAAGATGAAATGGCCTGATGAAAATCACCATGATCATGGGGTTGAGCATCGGTGGCGTGGACTAGGGGATCATTCTACCCAGGAAAACTGTACATTGATGGGTTCTTTTACTTTATTTATTTTTTATTTCTCAATCATCCTTGAGATAATGAAAGGATCACTATATAACCATAGGATTTTTATGAATATTTCAATGTTTTTTAGGAAAAAAATAACCCCCTCTAGTGTACTTGTCTTCGTTATAAGCATCCCGACCAAACAGGTTTGATGAATTTGTTGGTGATCATTATTTTATTCTGTAATGAATCATTTATTTTATACTATTCATGGTTCTTCAATGTGTCCCTCACAAATATCATTTATAATATAAAATATTTTTTTGAACCAAGGGATCAGTGGTTTGTGATCATGTCTAGTATTTTATGAAATAATAATTGGGATATATTAATTTATTTTATGCATCTCTTAATCTATTGTGTTTGGTGAATATAGGATAAATGGTATCACTTGATCACATGAAATATCTTTGAGTGGTGAGGACTAGAACACCTAGAAGTATACAAGGATGAATACACAAGAGTTAAAAATTTATAACTCCTCATATGATAGAATTATTTAGGGATGACGCGATCAATGATATTGCGATGATATTTTAGAGATTTTATGATTAAAATATCATTAATAAGAATATAGAAAGGATTAAAATGGGATTTCCACTGATTATAACCATTTTTTCTCACTAATATATCATTTCAATAATCATTTATTTTTTTTACAAACCAACCCCACAATTAATTATTATATTTTTGGAAAATAATATAAATATTTGAAAACATAATATGTGATGGTTTGAATTTCATTATTTTAATAACGATCGGAATATTTTATTGTCCACCAATAGTTCCCTAAATCATGTCCATCAAAATCCATAAAATATTTATCTATAACAATTATTTCATTGACAGATTATGAAGTTTCAAATTGCATATTCTTCACCTTACATTTTGTTGAATATTATTTATTAGAGGACTATGATAAGAGGGCATTGTAAAAATTTTCCTATTTTAAATGGTATGATAACATAGAAATATAAAAAATTATTCAACTATTCCTTCTATCATAACACTCATAAGAACTCACAACATGGAGATGTTATTTTCAAGATGTGAAAATTAATTAATACATACAAATAAATGTGGATAAAAAAACATATGACTCATTACCTATCCTAGGCCATTCCATTTTAAATTAACAATGTTTGGTATATAAAAAAATATAAATAAATGAAAAAATGATAAGTAAGATTTCAAATTTCTCTCTCATTTATTTACAATGAGAAAAATTATAAATTAATTAAAACATAGAGATATAAAAAATAACAAGAACTGAATTATGGAAATATTCTACCATTTATTGATAACCCACGTGAATTTAAGTGTGATAAATCCAATAAATTAAATATTTTATTACATATAATAGAAATATTATCATAATGAAATGTAAATATTTTTTTATTCATTAAAAAATATTTCTATATATATTATACTTCTCAAATTATATTTTGTGGATTCTCAAGACCTGTTATTTTTCTATATCTATTTAAATACACTCCAATAAATCCACAATCCACATATTAATATTTAATTCCAATAACTATATTAAATCATCTAATTATCACTAAAAAAATATTTATTTTTCCCTAAAAAATGTTGATGTGAATTTTGTTTCCATTTTGAAATTTATTACACAATATATATAAAAGGTTTCCATTATTACCTCTCAAGAATGTACCATCTTTTCTTCAACCATGATTTGGAATTTTTGAATGAAAACCTCACACATGGTATTCATAATATAAAAATGACATTATCAATTTATTATACACTAAAAAATTCTCTATTGTACTTGATTGAAATATAGAAACAGTCGTTATATGAAATAAACATATTTTGAGAATTGATATTCTATTCCTTAATTTATAAGATAAATCAAAATTATTTATAGATAGATTTAATAAGTAGTATTATCTCATTCCTCATTATCATTGGAAATTATATAAAATATTTAATATATGTTATAATTTCATAATATTGATATTTATTGTTACATATTTGAAATACATATAGAATCTAGTAAATTTTGTCAACATATCCTTCCATAAACTATCACAGTCTTGATTTGTTGGAAATTTTTTTTATATTTATCGTATAATTTTAATGATTTACTATTTATAATTATTAAACAATACAATAATTTATCATATATGTATGGTATATGCCTCTTATAGTTTTGGGGGTTTCATTGTGGTTAATTTATATTTTTGGAAAACATAGAAGAGAATCACAATTATGATCTTAATTAGACCAGCAAAGTAGCTAATTTTATGTCCTAGAAATTCATCATTAGTACATTAACATTGATTGGGATGCGTTTATACTATAAATTCACTATATATGTGAATGTTTAATTTTTTTATCCAAGAAGAGATTTATGGTTTGGAGTAAAACTTACTAAACTATGTAATTGTTTATCTCAAAGATTATGATATGGATTTTGTTTTAATAACTAAATTACCTTGATAATTCCCCATTAACACTCCGATTTGAATATAGATAGATATAGGTATTTTATATGGTGATTTTGTTCCTTCTTCCCCAATTAAAAGTTGATTTATTTCAACGATTTATTAGATGTACATTATATCAAAGGATATGGATAGATACCTCTTTTGATTAATATATATCAAACTATCTCCCAAGGACTTAAATTTATCTTTAATATGGATATATTTCTTGTTATATTTTTATATTTCATTGACATATACCATATTATTTTCATCATATTTTTTTGATTAAATGACATAACATCATTAGTGTGATTCAAATTGATCTACAATTGGGTATTTTAAAAAACAATTAGACTAGCTAACTGTCATAAAAACCATATATTACTTTGATTATTTCATATGGATTATTAATTAATAGATATATATATATAATGTATATTTGATTTAATTCTCCTAAAATTGTAAATTTGTATAAAATTTTAATTTTCTCATAATAAGTTTTATTGGAAATTTAGGGTTTTAATTAACCCATTTTATTTAAATTAATTTAAGAAGATGAGAATCTGCTGGGTTTAATTTAAATGTTTTGGATAAATTTTATAATTGAAAATGTATACAACTAATTAATATTATTGTTATTATTATTTTGGTATTTATAGTCTTTAGTTACGTTCTTGATAAAAGTATTCTAAATTTTAAATGTGATTTTTATAGGAAATTTATTGAATTCAATGTCATATATCATTAACATAAATTATCAACTTTTGGTTCAAATTATCATTCATGTTTTAAGCTATAAAATGTTTGATGTTGAATTTATTAATTTTTAGATATTTTTTTATTTATCATATTAGGTGTGGTCATATGTAAAAATGTATTATGCAGTGTTTTTAGAAAAAGTCAATTCTTTTATAGTTATATATATGATAACTTATAAAGATATTAATTGTGATGACTGAGATCAAAATGTGATACCACAAACCATGATAAGATAAAGATTTTTTTATGGATGTTATGAATTGGTAATGACATGGATCACATATACAATAAGGGGATAAATGAATTCCTATAAACATATAATTTCATATTCATACAAATAGTTGGATAATATTATTTTTTTGATAATTTGTTTATGAATACTTCAAATGAGGTAATTATTTCTTAGGGATATGGATAACTTCTAGTACAATTTTGGGAAACAATGTGTTTCGATTGTAATTTTTCTGAAATATTAATATTTACAAGGAAATTAGTAAAATACGGAGTCTCTAATATGATATTATGGAAATATGGTGGGACTAACGAGTGCTGAAAAAATGATTATTTTTTATAGGTTTGAAAAATTAAGCTTTTCATTGAATTTAAAAAACATTTATAATTTCTATTTTTTTAGAAAAATGGGTCTTTTAATTGAAGTGAGTAAATATATTCATTTTAAAGGATTTTTTATTATAATAATAAAAATAGGTTTTATAATATTAATGATTTAGTGTAATAGTGATAATAAAATTTTTAAACAAAAATAATAATTTATAAATAGTTTTTTTTTGTTTTAAGAAATAGGATAAATAAAATACTTTGTTTTGAAAATTGTTTTTGAATTTTCATGGAATGCTAGAATTTTATTTTTACTTGATTTTCCATGGATTTACATTTAACTCATAGAGAAATCCCATCATGTTTATACTCATCTATATAGTTTCAAAATGATATATAATTGGACAATATTGTTTATGATATAGTAAAGGTGAATAAATGAGTCTTTATAAATGGTGAGTCATAGTTCTACATTAGAGTTATATAATAGGAGGTGGCATCTCACTATTTAGGCCTTTTTACAATGTGTTTTCATGTTCCCACTAGTAAATTGGTTTATTTGTTTGTACAATGTGTTTTTCACTCATGGTGATTATTTTTAGTTGTTTTGTAAATAATTTATTTTATATAATTATACATTGATTATGACAATATTCATAATGGTAAATCATCCCCTGATAGGTTTTTAATCCCGTTATACTTATCTGATGCCTCAGGTGATTGATGGACGTGATGAGACCTTGTGAGAACAAATCTTAGGTATTTGAGTTTAGTCTCCCAATTATTAATTTTAAAAAATTGCATCAGTGTAGGGTTTTCAAGTCTTGTATTAATAATTTCTATTGGAATAGATGGTATAATAGTTACTATGTGGTATGTATATATAAAAATACATAGATACCACTTTTATAGATAAATATGTTTTATTTTGATTTTTATTTAATGTATACATTGTTGATAGAATCATAAGATTTTATTAATGTTTTGTTAAACCATGTTAGGTTAAAAAGGTATGATTTCATTAATAAGGATGTAAATAGTATATGATGAATAAATTATCAAGTATTTAAAATATAATGGTTTTCATGCATGAAATTAATTTTCAAATTACTCGATTATTTTATATATTTCATCGTGTTTTTGGAATAATAAAATATGGTGACATTAATTTATCAATTAGAGTAAATTGTTGGGAAATTATTAACCATTAAAATTTTATACCATATATTCATGGTTTATAATGACAAAATTTTTTATGATGAATATCTAAGGAATTATTTTGTCTCATTTTAATATTTTTGGGTGTTATAGAATAGTATTTCTATGTGCTTTAAATTGGGTATGGAAATGGGGTAGTTGAGTTTTATCCCATGGTCCCTCAGATGGTTGGAGTGATCATACAATATGTCTATGTGGTTAATATGCGTGTTTTTGAGGATAAGAAGAGAGAGTTGAATTGGACATCATAATCCATAAATAATAATACTTTACATCACAATGTGTATTTGGGAATATATTATATTTTGTAAAGTTTAGAGAAAATTGATTATGTTAACATGTTTTTTTGAACTTCATAGACATTTAAGGTCTTTTATGGTTCTAATTTACTATATAGGATGGCTAAGGATTTGATTGATGTAATTGGATATGAAATTTATAATAAATATCATTAATGGGAGGGACTCTGGAGATTAATCACGTAATATTATTTATAATTGGATCTACTGTTGGAAATATTTAGATTTGTTTTAATTTTTTTGTGAGAGAATTAATTAATGATAAAATGTGTATCATTTTTTAGACATTGTAAAATATTTTTTGAAATTTTTTATGAATTATATGCTCATGGAATGTATATTTGACATGTGATTATGACCATATATTCAATTGAGGAATTTTCACCTGTAGAATTATTATCTTTGAAGACATGATTTGTGTGAAAGCTTTGATAATGGTGGATTGAGGGTAAATTGTAAAATAATGGGTTTTATTGAGGTTAAGGTTGTTGGGATAATATATTAATTAGACAATAGATACTGTAAAATTTATTAATATGAAAATTAACTAATTCCACTACCCATGTTTCCCATATCAAAGCTCAACTAGAGTTTTTCTAATGTAGGGATATGGGAATCCTAAAAACAAGTGTCAAAATCCATCTATATTTTGGTTTTAATTTGGTAATATGGGTTATATGAATAATTTTATAAACTTTTTTTATGAAAAAAATTTATTGAACATAAATAGGGTTTAAGGATGATTTATGGATATCTATTCACTATAAAAAGATGAATTTGGTACTCGTAAAAAATATGAAAAGATTGTCTCGAGAAGAGTTGAATGGAATAGAGAAGTTTGGGAAAACTAATTTACACCATATAGGAACTATAAGAGTCCATGTTTGGTGATTTCATATATAACAAAATTGTATCCATTATGGTTACTTATATTTTTATTTATTCTTTCTTTGATACTAGAATTTCATATTTTTATAATTATTTTTTTGATCTCTTCTGTTTTTATGTGGAGTTGTTAATTTATGAAATTAATATTTATACAATAATTGGTGAGAGAAATATATTTTTTTACTTATATATTTCTTGATTAAGACTCATAATATATAAATCTCATGGCTATTATTTCTTGCAATATGGTAAATTTTAACTTTAATAACATGGTGCTTAATACTTTTAATTTTTTTTACAAAAAATAACTATTATGGTTAATGAGTTCTTTTTTGGTATTTAATGGGCCCATAAAAATTCCAATGATATTGAAATGTTATGGTGAGTTGAAATAGAGTAAGTAATGGAAATTTTGTATCATTTTCTAATCAATTGATAGGGTTATTAGTTTTGTCTATGGAAGGGAATAATCCAACTCTACATCTAAGGGTAGTGCATAAAAATCTAAATTATATTCCGGATTATTTTCATTTCTTAAATCCTACGAGGAATGTATTATTTATATTTATTTACTTCTTGGTAAAATACCTGTGTCATTTTTATATTATCACATGGGACCAATAGAGTCATGTGTGGAAGGTGATGTTGAATGTGTTAGAATAGATAGTTTTAATCAATTAAATATTATCCATTAAGTAGCATCTATTTTATTCGTTAATATAACTGATTTAATCATGAGTATTTTGATCAATAATTAGAACAAAAAATAGTGAATAATATGCGTAAATATCATATTCATAATATTGATGATCTATATGATCACTAAAAGGGCGTTCATTGGTTTTGGAGAATCATCTGATGATTTGATTACCATTAATTTGGATTAAAGGTAGAGGATATACCAATTATGGATTTATTTTATCTATATAGGTATTATAATTTTTTATTCATTTCATTTGGCGGTACATAAGATTTATTGGTTTTCATGGACTTGATAAATATAGTTTTCCACATGCATTTATACTCTTTTAAGGTTGCATTTGTGGATACATTTCATATTTATTCATGGATTAAATAAATCCATGAGATGAAATTTCATATTGTTTTACGGATTTTTGCTATCATAGTACTTATGTAACGTTCATTTAATTACATTTATAAATTCATGAAGTAAATATCATGAATCATGGTTTTCTATTGTTGATCTTGGTTAGGTCGTGGTGGTGATGTCTTGATGAAAATTAAAGAATGTATTTTGGATTTATACATTGTTGGTGATGTTTCATATTATCTTTTATACATTCTAGAAATTTTAAATAACCTACCCTAAAGACCACATTGAATCATAAAGTTAATGTTTTTAATTGGCTGATGCATATTATGGTGATTTCAATGAGCTAATGATGGCGTAACTTCCTCGCTTTTTCAGATTATCCGTGGTTTAGATGTTGGTTTTAAGCTATATAATGACATAACATGATTGTTTCTGTAATGTTTCAGTATATTATGGAGTATATTCATGTTCTCTAGGTTCATGAAAAAAAGGCCACATGAGAATAAATATCATTCCCATGACTTAGGTCAAACTGCTATTGTTTTTTCCAATAATGAGTTGTAGGAATTACCTTTCTTGTGACACTTCATTGTGTATATGTTTCACAATATTTTAAATTATATGTTGTGTTATATAATTTTGATTCATAAAATAATCCATGTGATTAAAAAAATTTATTTTTTAACATTGTGGTAAGTGGATATGCTAATTTATTTAAATATTTTTTTATCAGTGGTTGTTTAGATTGTATATAGTAATGTAATATACTAAAGAATGAACAATGAATGAAATGTAAGTTTAGATAAAAATAATCCTACGTATACACATTATAATCTAAATATTTGGTGGGTATGGATACCAAATAGATATATTTTTTCAATGGTTGAAAATTAAACCAATAATTTTACATTAGAAGTAATATTACTAGGAAATTTCCATTCCTATATCCTTTTATGTTAAAATTCTAAAATACATTAACTTTTAAAGATGATTTCCAACCAAAATTTCATCTCACCAGATGAAAGAAAAACCTATATTTGATATTTTTTATGTATGTGTGACTAATTCATACCATTTCATGGATTTATAACCATTGTGTGAGTTTTATTATGACTCAACTATGAAATATACATCTCTCATAAATTATATCATAGTTAATAAGAAAATAATAAAACTAGATAATATTGAATGAGGATACTAGAGTATAATAGTGAATCTTCAAGCAATTAATGTTAAAATTGGACAATGATGCGTTAAGTAAATATCATTTATATTTTATCAAATTATATTTATTGATATATTAAAACATTTTATTTCAGTAATTTTTCAATAATATTTATCCCATATTGATTTTTAGGACCTTTTTTGTTTTAATTTGTCCCCTTATATAGACGATTCATCAAAATTTTCTTCACATCTCAATAATTTCCATATTCCTTCTACTTTTAATGTTATGTGACATCTTATTATTGTTAATTATATAAATCTCTCAATGATTTTTAATATGAAACTTATAAATATAAATCATATGTAATGTATCTATCAGAATTAGGTTGAATATTAGGTGTTGAATAGTTTTTGTATTCCCATGATTTTAAATTATCTGATGTGGTTTTTTAATTTAGTTTAACATTCAGTCCCCACATTATGTTGGTATTAATATAGTCTCATAGAAATAATTGAAAAAAATTGTACACTCATCACAGCCTCTCAATACTCCTTTATAGTAAGTTTTATCCTTGATTTAGTATGATGCTCTTTTTACATGAAAATAATATGTTCCCCTATTAAAATATATATCATTTTATGGAATTATTTTCACCACTTAGTGGATATTTCATCAACATAAAGGTACTATATTTTTTTAATGTATCATTTATTACTTACCCCATAATTTCTCTTTCCAAATACACTCTAAACCACTATTTAAGGTGGTCTTGTAATTAAAATTTCCTTGAACTCACTATTCATCCAAATTTTCATATATTCCATCTATATATTAATACCCAAACTAAATAACAAAAAAATTCAATACGATTATATAATTTTGTTAGAAACAACTAATTATAGTATTATTGTATGAACTATTCAAAATAAGAATTTAAAAGTAAAATAATGAAATGTATGGGGTCAAAATTCAAATTATATTTAATGGCGTTCAAAAATAATGTTATAGATTAATATTATTTTCTATGAAGTTCATATCTTGAATTTCCTCCTAACATTACCATAGATCAGTGTACCATTAATCTAAAATTAGACATCAATAGTTATTTATAGCCTCTTGATAATTGAAATAATAGATTCAGACCTTATGATGTAATAAAAACATCAAGTGAGATGATAATAATTATAATTTGATATTGATTTAATGAAATTAAGGATAATAATAAATACTATATTATATAGAGTAATTAACTTGTTCTATACATTTACATTATAATTGATCTAGTTTGTATCTTTCATTAATTCCTTAAATCAAATTAGATCAACATAGTTTTTAGAATAACATAGACGTCATAATCATTGATCTAACATTTGATCATTAAAACAATGGAATCTTATTTCTATATAGTTGAAAAATATTTTTGTAATTATTTAATTTCTTCTAACACATAAATAATATACTTAAATAGAAAATTTTATCTATAGTTTCCATATTTAAAAAAACTCATTCTGAAATCTTGAAAAATGTATGAGTTAATTCAAAAAACATTTCAAAATTCTAAATGATATACTAATATTTCATTTTATTTTAAGATATTATAGATAAAAATCATATCTTTATATCTCAAAAATAATGTTTATATATTGAGGTCCTTAACTTGAGATATGATGAAAATATTCTTAAAACCATATCTAAAATTAGAAAAATGAAGGACATAGTGGGTTAGAGAGATTCTAAATTTGAAGATAGCAATAGATTTACAAACAAAATTTATTATATTAATTCAGTTCAAATTATTTTGGAAAAACTTTTGTTTATGTCATCAACAATCCAGTCCATGCAAAATTATTCATTAAGGTACAAAATGAAGGATGTATATTAAAAAAAATTATGGAACATGTAAAACACGTTATGTAAAACATAAAATCTATTTATAATGATAAACTAGACAATATATCATATTTTATAGACAATATGAATCATATATTAAATAATACATAACGTATTCATGTATACACATAAACATATAACCTAAGAAAGTGGTTTAAAATATGTTGCAAAAGGAGATTTGGTGTTGGATTTATTGAAAATGGAAGATTGACCAATTTAGGAAGAACATCATAGACATATATTGATTTGAGGTTTTTATATGTCATTATAGTGAATTTATTAGGGGATACAGATAAAATGATGAGTATGAATTATATAAATTTATTTTACTCAAGGTGATTTGAGATATAAATGAAATATAATGAAATCATCCAATATTAATTTGTATAATGTTCAACAAGTATTGAATAACAATGGGAGTTCTCATTACATTTAAAATAATTCTTTATTAGATTATTAGTGATCTATATTATTATTTCTATAATATAGAGGAGAGATATTGTAAAATAAATACCATATTGATAGGAAATGTTTGAATTATACGCACTGATCTTTTATGGAGATGAAATATTCTGATCGAGTTTATATTAACAATATCATAGTGTATTCAGTATAAATGGAGTAGTTGAGAATAATATTGGTGTCTTCGATGAAATTGCACAAGAATTTATCATTGAAGAGTAATTTTGACCTAGAACATAAACAAAAATGTAATAAGTATGTGTTCGACTATTTGAGATTAGAAATCACAGAACATCTAGTTTGTGATCACGTGGGAGGTATGTTTCAACGTATTCAAAAAATTAGAAAACATCATCTATTCTTAATTGAAAGTAAATAGAAAACAATTTGTGTAGGTGTTATATGGTATTTTTTCCTCAAGGTTAGTATGAAGCACCCTTCTCAAAACAAATCTCATTATCCTAGTAGTGATGGAAGTATTTTGTAAACAACTAAAGTTATTTTATGTGCATAGATGATATAAAAAGTGATTTAATAAAGTCACATGGTTTTCAAATTTTCTTGATATGATTCTCATGTACACCTTACAAATGTAATCATTATTAATCAATATAAAATGTATGGGATGATTTGTAATTTTTTGATATTTGTTGTATTTTATATAGATTAGTTTGCAAAAAGGATTCCAGGAAGCATAGTTGGTGTAAGAGGATTAGTTAATGAAAAGTGGTGTAGTTTTTTATAAGTGGTTTAGTTATTGAATATAATATCATGTGAATCCCTTTAATTCATGAAAACATATTGTTTATCTATAATATTTTAGTTTGTGAGAGGAAGAATATTTCACGAGGGGTTGTTTTTCATGATGTTTGGGAAGAGAATTTCCATGAAGAAGCTTGAAAATGTGTTTTTTGTTATGTAAAAAGGTTGGGACCAAAGCTTCATTTATTACTAAATCAAAGAAAAGACCTCTTTTAACTGGGTAGAGGGAGACCAATTATAGATCATGAAGTCCCAATGGGCATTTAGCACATTACATGGCCCGTAGGCCTAATATTTTGGCCCAATGCCCATTCTGTGAATAGTACCGCACTGTACCCCGCCTGCTAGAGTACATCACTGTACTTGCGCTGCTACAGTACCCTACTGCTACTACAGTACCTGTCGTTGCTATAGTGCCATCACAGCAACAGTACTCTACAGTAGCCTACGCCCAAAGGGTTTTGAACCCCCATTTTTCATGCAGTATTACGGGTTGCTTACCACTAAGCCCATTATGTAAATCTAGAAGGAGTTAGAATTAAGTTGTTTTTTGAATGATTTTAGAGAAGGGGGTTACACATATGAGTTGTGAGAATAAAATTTGTATTCATTTTTTACCAGGTTAATATTACTCCTGATAAATCATAAACAGAATTTATTATTTTAGTGTTAACTCAGTAATTTGTACATATATATTGTGATATATAAATGATGAGAGAATTCATTGATAGATTTAGATTATTTTTTCTTGTAAAGGATTATTTTGATATAGAGGGCGTATTATCACCACATTTAGAAAATGTATAGTATATGGTACACCAAGATAACTATAGTGTCAAATAATTTTACTCTATAGTATAAGTATTACAATTGAGATATTGTAGAAGAAAAAAAATTAAATCTCATTATGTGTTGTTGATCTCATGAGAAAAGAATATTTTTGTCAAACAAAAGTGGTGTATTATGGGGTGTCAAATCATGAGATCTAGTGGATGTGGACTCTCAAAATGAATGGATACAGACCATCACATCTCTATTATATTTAAGATACCCTCTTGTATTTAAACGTGTAAAACATTTACCCTCAAATTTAACAGAGGTCTATAAGATGTATTATCCATTGGGTAAGGATTTATAAATCCAAAACTCTTTTAAAGGAAGTGATCCTAGTATGGAGAGTGTATGTCCCACATATTTTATCCAGAGAATAAGTAAAAAATAATGGATTTCTTACAATAAGAACATCAATTGTATGATATCATTATATATATACCTTTATAGTGATCAATCAAATTCAACATATCGGCACTTAATGATTTGGTGCTAAATATACCTATGCATATATAGTAATAATAAAAACATCCTCCAAAAATAAAAATTTTGTAGTCATTGTGTACTAGGTAAATTTAAATCTAAACACATTGTAAAATGGAAAATTCTTCCAAAATGATTCATAAAACATGTAATTATATTTTAAAAAATATATTGATTTTAATTAATGGGTATATAGGGAAACATAATAAAGGGTGATTTGAAATGATCTATAATATAAAACATAATAAATGATAATAGAAGTTATAATGTAAGAGTGGGACAGACCTGTGGGTATGAGAACATATACATGGTTAAAAAACATAACTTAAAACAATTATAACTAGAACAAGACAAATTATAAGTCATGAATAATTACATAAGCCTTTTGGAATAAATGATTAAATTTCATATAATCATTTAATCGCATGAATGTGGACACAACATTAACAAATACATAATAATTACATGATGAATGAAAAATAGGTGTGTAAAATTTATAAACAAGAGAAATTCATAACCAAAATAACCAATGTTCATCATCGAGAAATAGTAAAACACATTTCCATGAGTTTTCACAATGGTATTATGAAAAATATCCCTGGAATGATACCAAGGTATCATAAGAATTATATCTATATAGATTAAACATTTACATAATTAAATGGACTTCTATACCATATCACCCATCATATATCTTAATTTTAGTGTTCCACATAGAGAATATCATCCATAAATTCTGATAAAATATAGAAATTAATGAAATTAAATGTGTATTCCAATAAAATTAAGTACACCCCATGTAAAAAACATTCAGTTAGGATCCAAAATAATGTGATATTTACACCGTATAAATAATGTTAATATTTTTCAATCAGTTACTTCCTAATTAAATAAATATATGAGTATCTTGGTGAATATCAATCAAACTGAAGGAGCGTACAAGGGTATCAACTAGGTAAATGAATTGGATGAAATGTAATAAATATTAGATGATATGGTAAGACATAGGGAATTACATATCATTATTCTTATGGATTTCATTTACATCATCCCATGAATACATTGATACATAAACATGGAGTATAAAGGTAACATCCCTGAGAAAGATAAGGGGTGATATTGAACAAAATGATTCATTGAAAAACATGTGGGAAGGAACCCCTTTAATGGATTGATTTTCATATCAAAGTGAATATTAAATAATCAAATTAAGAAACTATAGTTCATTCACAATGATATGGGTCACACCAGATTAGAATAAATTATACAAAGTAGTAGCGGGGGTAATGTCATTGCACACATATACAAATTAAATATGAATCCAAATATATAAAATATAAATATTCATTATGCATCATAATGATATTGAGAATTATATAAACCTTATCCTCTAGGAGTGTCAAACCAGTTGTTCTGTCAGGCCGCTTGGTCATTCACCACGTGGAGATCGAGTTAATACCAAATCCACCAATTGAGTGGTTATTAACTGGAGGTATATATGTTACCATGTCTATAACAACCTTTTGTATCTTGATAGGGATGGTGTCTCTAGGAAATATATAAAAACTTTTCATTGCAATATTTTAGATGCTTTTATGGACAGGGAATGAATAATCTTTATAAAAACTTATGATGGAAGTATAACGACAGAGAATAGTGATCCCTAATTAGTAACATAATGAGGAAAAAATAAAAATAACCTGTAATAAAAATACCCTTGATATGAAATTTAATTTAAAAAGGCCAATAAATTTAAAAGGAATGTAAGGGTGAAGAATGATTATTTTGGAAGAGTAAAAACATTGTTAATGGAAATAATGATATGTAATAAATTAGCTCCCATTTAAAATATAACAATTGTAAGTTAATACCATGGAATAAAAATCAAGTAAGTATGATAAACATAATTTTAGATGAAAATAGATAAACTTTTATGACAAATAAAATGAAATTGGTGGATTGGGGAAACCCTTACCGCAATTGAGCATCATAGATCAAAATACACTATTCAAATATAAAAAAATTAATCAATATTTAATATAGATAAATGGAATAATAACTGTGGGAGGTATATGATGCAATAACTTATAATTGTTTGTGAAAATGAAAACAGGTGGTGGGTTCTTATAATTTACGAGGTATGTATTTAAAGGTTAATAAATTGATTGTTTTTTATAAAGGGAAACCACATTTCGTTGGCATTAATTTCAACAAATCTAGAAGATACCTAATTATGAAATGATAAGTTCTGTTTGTAAAAAACCTTAAACACGTATATAATGTTTTTGTTATTTTAGGATTTCTCCCTTAAATTTTATCCGTATACATAATTTTATCATTATGATGGAAACTCAATTTCTTCCATTTTAAATTAATTTTGTGACTGAAAAAGAAATTGAGTCTAATAAATAATTTTTAAATTATGAATCTAATTATGAAATCAATATTAATTCAGTAATTTATTAGAAGTGATAAAAATTAATTATAATACAGTAAATGTATAACCAATAATTTATTTTATAAATGATACATCTTAAGTTCTAAAATATCATAAATTTGTTTACAAATGTAACTAATTTTTTATAAATTTATTATATTTACATATCTAACATTTATGATCAATAAAAATTAATATGATATTTTATATTATTATCATATAATTGTTAGTTTATAAATGTTATGTTTTTCTAAAAAAAATATATTAAATATTAAAAAAAGTATAAAATTCCTTATAGAAATTCCAAAAAATGACTTTAAGTTAATTTTTACACAATAATTCAAAAATGATGATTTTTTAATCAAAATAAATTTCCAAAATTTCTTAATTGATGTTTTAATGTAAATAAAAAATTACATGGAATATATATTTAATAAAATTTATAAATTTTTTTTACAAGTGATTAGATTTATCATTGTTATCACCTATTAAATATTACATGATCGATAATCCATCATTCGTTAAATTATAATATTTTTTTAAAATTTCTCTGAAAATAAGATGAATTTATATTCAAAAAAATAATCAGGAAAACAAGATTTAGTTCCATTACCTATATACATAATTATTACAAGGATATTTAAATAATAATTTTAATTTTATTGAAAAAGTATTATCAAGAGATAGAAACCTTTGGTTTTGATATTAAACTTCTAATTACATATTAAAAATAATAATTTATTTTAATAATATTTTATTATTATGAAACATGTTAGTTAATTTTTAATATGGATGTTATTAGAGAAGAAAAAAATTATATAGATTATTATAAATACATTTAAAATTTTAATTACCTATAATAGAATTAAAATATCTTCATAAGTTATTATTTTAGTGTCATTTTATTAGTTAAACCTTATCTTATAAGTTTTTCATAACCAAGAGAATAAAAATACTAATAAAAGTGTTGTATATATGTACAAATAATATTTAAAGTGAATTTAAAATAACATTATAGTAAGTAAAATTCTATTATAGTTGTAAAATATATTAAGAATAAATTTAGGGAAATAATATATCATTATCAATAAAGAAAAATAATATTTTAACATTCACATATTTAATTTTTAAAAACATAATTAATTACAAATTTTGGATGTTATATTAAATCCCCAAAAATTAAATTACATCCTTGTTGTTTTAACTACTGATAATCTGAATGAATAACTTAAATGATATCTTTGTAAAAAATATATGGATATATTAGCCATAAATTATATTGTTCTCTAGATAAAATTGTAATTTTTATAAGGCTCTATACCCAAAAATTCAAAATCCAAATTATGAAAACTAAAAAAACAATGATTTGATACCAACTGAGTTTCCCCTAACTCACACTTCTGGATATCGTTCTAAACATTTATAAATTTATATCTATCAAAATAATTACAAGAAACTATCATGATAAATGGTTTTTTGTCATTGAGGAGTTGTTTTGTTTAAATCTAAAATCTTTGAAAAAAATTAGTTAGTTTCTCCAAGATTCTCTCCACATGGAATCCTTTAATATGTAACCTTTTGATTGATATTACTTGGGAAATTTAAAACATAAGAAATAGTGACTCCATATTCCTAGTAAGGGATCATGTAAGAGATAAAAATAAAATATCAAAAGAGAGGAAATAAAAAACATACAAGTATAAAAAAAATATTCCTGATGAAAAAACATAGTGCAATAGAATCATACCTAGGAAAATGTAGATAATAACTCCATAATAATTTTTTGGGATTTTTTAAAAATTAATATTATGTTATAAAATCATGTAATCACAAGAAAAATAAAAAACCAAAAATATTCAATTATACGTAGATGTGGCATGACTTGGAAATGTAGATACCGCAAAAACATAGAATATTAATATATATATAACTGCATTCTATCAGAAATGTGCTGAAAAGATATTTTAAACGTTATTCACTTAGGCACCATATAACATTTCCATGGAATTCTAAAATATAATCATGATCATGTCATCCCTTGATATTATTTATCTACCCAATGCATTAAAGCACTATCAGAGTGCTCCCTCCATATATCTTAATTTATGTGTCCCACATTGAGAAATAAATCCTAATATAATGATAAAATGATTAAATCGCAAAAATTAAACGGGAATTACATTGAAATTATGTACTCTCTAGGTAAATAATGTTCAATCAAGATCATGTGCTATAGTGTATTTACGCAATATAGATAAAGGGTATATAATTTAGTAAATGTTTTCCCATCTAAATAGATATATGGGAATCATGGTGAACACCCATCAAATAGGATGGGTATTCAAGTGTATCCATAATTGAATGAACTATGAAGAAATGTTATGCCAAGATGATGGTAAAGGAAGACAAAGATAGTGATAACACATTCTTTATAAATTTCATTTCCACCAAACCAAATGTACATAGGAAGTGCACCTGGAATTCAATTTCGAAATCCATGATAATGATATCGGGTGATAGAGAAAATAATAATCCATTACACAATGAGTGGGAAAGAATCCCTAAAATAGATTAATTATTTTTTCAAATTGAATATAAAATAATAAACTTTAGAAACAATCATACATTCACAATGCAATGGGTAGTACCCCATTGGAAAAAATTTAATGATTTATATTTGGATTGTAAATTCATATAATATGGATATCATTTGAAATTGGATCTTTGTCAATAAATTCCAATCCATATTTTTTGATAATAAATTACATGTTAATTTCTTATGTATATCCCATCAGACTGTCAAACTAGGTGTGTAGTAATGCCTCTTAATTGTCTACCATGTGATGATAATGGTAATAACCAATATTCCCTTTTTAGGGTCACTATTGATTGGAAATATATTCTTGGGCCTACATCCACTTTTTTTATCTATAATGTTATTTTCCCTCCTGTAAAACCACACAAAATTTCTATTTAAAATTTATGATTATTTCATGGCCATGGAAATGTTTAACAATTACAACTTCTTAAGAAGGAAGTATAATGGGATTTAATGGTGATAACTAAAGTATAAAAAAGTAGTTAGATTGTAAAAATTATTAATAATAACATTTCCCATTTATATGAAAATTAATATAAATAGTTCTGAAAATCGAATATGATGGAAAGGCTGGAGAACCCTTATTTTACCATAGAAACAAATTATTAAATGGCTATAATGAGAGTAAACAAGAAAAATATTATTTAAATAATTAAAATTTAAGATAATACCATAAAATGACATGAATAGGTATATATGAAAAAATTAATTTTAAAATAAAATATAAAAAAAATAACGTGCTTGGAAATGAAAGAGGAGGATTGGGGAAACCCTTACCTCTCTTGAGATTCTTATTTTTGTGTAAACCATTCTAACCCAAGGAGAACTTCTATATTGGAAATATATAAACATACAAGACTCTATGAAAGTTACATCATGGGATAAATTCTAATTTCTATGCGGGATAATGAGAATATGGGTGGATATTTAAACTCGACGAGGGAGGTATTTAATGGTTGATATATTAATTGTTTTATTATTAAGGCTAGTCTATATTGGGTGTCATTAGCTTCAATTATTGTTTTTGACAGTTAATGATGAAAATATTTGTTAAGGTCAGTAAAACCCCTAAAAAATATTTAATGTTTTGTGTGTTTTTTACTTAATGGATTTCTATTTCAATTTATATACTGAGCTTATTTTACCTATATTGTGGAAACCCACATTTTACCATAGTAACATTATTTATGTGCCTAAAAATGAATTTTCTTTCATTATATAATTTTATAATTAATAATCTATATATGAAATATATTTTAATTTATTGAACTAATAAAAGTTATTAAAATTAATTTAATAATTATAAACATATAGCACAGATAACAATTTTTAGAAAAGTTGTTACAGAGATTTGAAAATATAAAAAAAGGATTTTTAGATGTAACATTATTTTTAAATGAATTATATTTATCCATAAATAAATTTATTATAAATATAAATGTTTTATATATTTTATGTTTTTATCATATAAATTTCCCACCAAATTTATTATAGTTTTATAAAAAATTATATTTTCAGCTTTCACCCTAAAATCAACATTTTCCAAAAAAATTCACAAAACTCAACTAGGATAATTTTTAAGTTATTAATCCAAAAATAATAATTTTTTTAAAAAATTATATTAAATTTATAAATGTAAATATAAAATAAAATCCTATAATTCATGGAAAATAATATATATAAAATAATTACTATTTCCTTCGTTAGAAATTATTATACTTATTTTTATAAATACTTATTAATTATTAAATGATAGGTAATTAATAAATCATAAATGTATAATGTTTAGAAATTATGATATTTTCCATCAATGTTACTACAATCTTGATTTTGAATACATTTTTGGGAATCATTTTTTTAATTTAATTACCATTATACATCATTATAAAAAGTCTTTATCAATGAATATGTTACATTTACAATGAAATATTATCATGATAAAATAATATTTTGTGATAATAATAAAATAGTAATAACATATTTAAAATAAATATAGTATATATTTTTAAATTTTATTTTATTATGAATCATTTTATTTAGAATTTTAAAAGGGAAATATTATTTCTAATAATACATGTATAAAAATTACGAAAAAAACAACATAATAATTCAATGAACTATAATGTAATAAAAATTCATGGTTGTTATTATTTTTTTAATAAATAAATATTTATTAATTATATTATAATGACTTCATTTTAATTAATATAAAAATAATTATAAAATTAATATATATGAAAAAATATAATACTGTAATAGATTTTGTTAAACCATAAAAATAAATAACATTTCATTGTAGTTTAATGATATATAAGCTTTCAATTGAGGAAATAATTATATTGTTTTGTAACAAAAATAGATAAATTAATTTTATATTTACCTTTTTAATTTTATAAATATATTCACTAAAAATTAGGGATATGACATTCTACCCCCCTAAAAATTGTTTTCCAAAATTTTTCGAAGTTTATATACTCAATTTATAACTTAACATGTATATATTTTAAGGATGAAAACTTAAAAATTATATATTCTTGTGATTTAAATTAAAATTTACATTATTATATTCCTAAGAATATATTTTTCATATTTTTTTGGAGTTACGAATAACTCTTACATAATTATTTCATACATTATAGGTGGAAACTTATACGATCCATCCATTTTTCCATAAAAAATGTTTTAAAATTTAAAACAAATTCATTATAAATCTATACAAAATTTCCCTTCATCTAGTCCTTGTCTCAATTACCACTTAAATACTATTGAAAAACATTTAAAACATGGGATAAATATAAAATCTTAGTAAGGTATATATAATAAAGGAAAGTAATAGTCCAATGAAAACCCATAAAAATATTTCTAAAAGACATAACATTATACATTGAAAATTGAGTCGTCTGTTAATAAATATCATTATCTTAACATTTCATAATAAATTTATTTTCATGACATGTCATTATAAATCTTGTAAAATATATTTAGGTAAAATGGTACATCATTTTCTATATCACCCTTTCAATTGGAGTAACCAATATGGATAACCTACAACTCCAAAGTGCCCAATGCCATGAAGGATATAATGTAACAACCCATCCATGGTTTATCATATCAACACCCATCATTGGTTAATAACATAACAAAGTATTAGTGTTGGATCACAGAACCACACATTATTTGATTATAATGTAAAAATCTATAATTATAAAAAATATACAAAAATGATATCAAAAAAAAATAAACCTCAAATATTTCTTAATAAAAACATTCTTAAGTATCTTAATCCTTTTTATTTTTAAATCACTCATTTTGAAAAAACATTTTACAAAAAACTGGAAATCAATTTCATTCAAATTTACCATATAGACATTTAATTTATTCTTCAAAATATTAAGGTTACATGATGGTGTGAAATCATCTTCATACCATATATTTAAAAAACATTTCTTCTAACTTTTTTAAAATATACATTAAAAGATAATTTTTCTTATAAAAAATTCCCTTTCACAAAACCTTAAAACGTTCCCTTTTGAAATTTTTTGAGTGAACATAAAATGTTACATTTTTAAAAAATTAATTTAAATCTAAATTATTTCATAAAAAAAATTTTAAAATCAAGGAAATTAAATATACTTATTTTTAAAATAAGTCATTAAAATATTTAAAATGTGGTTTCTTAGGTAAATTGTCCCTTATAAATATCATTTCAGTGATATATGTCTTGATCAAATGAATAAAATATGTTTATTTAATTTAAATACATGTAAAAAAGTGTAAATACGATGTAGTATATTCAAAATTAGTTTCAAAAATAACTTTACCATGACATAATCAAAGAAGTAGAAGATTATCCCAATGATTAGAAATTGGTTTTAGAATTACCTTACCACTTTGTAATCAATCAAACGGTTTTCCCAATAAAAGTAACGCTTATAAAATGAAACATTGGATACCATGAATAATGTTATATTCCTAATATGATATATTAATGGGAATTGTATACAACAAAAAAAATAAATAATTACTGAATGAGGCATATATATTATCCAATAATAAGTGAGATGAGAAAGCCTTACATGAAACCTTAAAAATAACCCTTTATGGAAATATTTGTGAGAAAATATAAAATTATCATTTTTAGAAATTAATTTACATATAAATACATTCATAAAAATAAGTTGAAAAACCTGAAAATTAATTATTTATATTCAGAAAATAAATCTTTAAAACATTTAAAATGAGGTTTTTAATTAAATATCCTCTTATAAATATCATATCATTGAAGTGAGTAATAATAAATTAACTAATTAAGTCTATTTACTGTAAATACACTTTAAATAAGTCGAAAGATAACACAATATAATCAAAATTAATAAAAAATATAATCTTATGGTCATGAATCATGTCAAACACCCATTTAAATTTGTATTTCTTAGATATTTTATGATTTTACATTTTAAATTTAACACTTTTCATTATTTTCCTATAATTGGATTTATCATTGTTTTTCATGGTAACATTTTATGAATAAAAATGAAAATTATCCAAAAACCTAATTAGAAAATTATGATTCTAAATACTAATTCCATTTTACAAAAATCAATTCCCAAAATAGATATTTTTTTTTAAAAAAAACCAGCCAATGCACTAAAAATGAGGATTATCAAGAAGTGTTTTTACAAGAAAAAGATGATATTATAGTAACTATATAACTGAAAATAATCATTATATGAAAACAAATTAATATTTAATGATACATAATATATTAATTTAATTTAAATTTTTTTTATTAGGTATAATTTTAATTAATAAAAAAGGTGAAACATTATGTAATTTAAAACTGTTTTCAAATGAAAGAAAAAAAAATTATAAACCCAAAAATTAACTTATTCTTAATTAAAATATCACATTAATTTCAAAGAATTTATGTCAATAAAATATAGTCATATATTTATTATGATACTTGAAATAAAATTATAAACATAATTTTACTTTAAAATACTTTAATTTTTTGAAATGAAATGATATATTTATAAAAATCGGTATTTTCCCTATTTACTGAAAACCAAATATTTTCTGAAAATTCCAATAACATCACCAAAAGTAAAAACACATATTCTTATTTATAAAACTAATATAATTTTTCAAAATTTATTTTCAAATTGTTCCAAAAATTATATATAATATTCACTTTTAAAATTCAAGAGAAACCATTTTTTAACGAAAATGTATTTTTGAAGAATAAAAATACTTTACTAAAATAATATTATGTTTATTTAAAAAAATAACTTAAAATTTTTACCATTATTATGACCATTATTTTTTTCCTAATTTCATCAAAGTTGTTCATACCCTTCAATTAATCAACTATATTATAAAGTTCACATTTTAATATTAAGACTATATTTTTTATTTATCATCAATATTGTATTTCTTGTTTCCTATAGAGTATAGTATTTCCTTTTAAAATATCAGGACATTACACTACCCCATTTTAAAAAACATTATACTTGAAATTTGAACATGGGCTCAAAAAATAGGGGGTTAACTTTCCAAAATAGCTTTATTATAACGACCCATACTTTACATACATTGTTATTACATCAGAATTGAAGCACACTTATTACACCATATAACAAAACCAGGAAATGACCGTATAGGTATAGAGTCTTTAGAAACTGGGAAACATAAACAACTGGTTCATAAAGCATCTACTTTTCCTTCCATTTATTTCAACATATCTAGAGTCCCTTTTGGCATATCCTACTTAATAACCTTCTTCCTGGCCTGGGGAAATAAAACATACAAAAAGGTGAGCTCAAATTCTCAGTAAGGGTAAAAAAAAAGAAATATCAATCACATCATATACATAAGAACATAACTTTTGGAAATCTTAACCTGCAAAAGAGATCATAGTTTCATAACATGGGATAAATCAAAGTAGTGAAATGTAATCCCAATAATTATAACTTAAAACATTTAACATTGTGGCATACACACATAATCATAGATAATCATTTCTTATTAGTCAAGACTCATTGCCAAGATTATCTTAGTGGACAAAGTCCATTTCTGAAACGAGTTCATTCCTCGTTTCAGTCCTGTTTCACTGAACCGGTTTAACCTGTCATTCCAGCCATGTATATCTCATGAGATATAAAATCTTTACCCAATTCATTGGAGGGAGATATAGGTCCCACCCATCTCATAATGATACCATTCTTATGTGTTCCACAAAATCATAAATCATACATCATTGCATAACCCATGTAATAAAAATGGGATTCTTAAACAACATGACATCATAAAACAATTCATATAAGATAAAGGAATTCATAAAAATAATTCCATCACCACATAATCAAATCAATGTAATAATAGGGATAGAAACAGAACCCTATATTATCTTATATGTAAAATAATTTTGATAAAACACTTGAACTCCATTCTTGAGGAAAATATCCCTTCTACTTCAGAAACATTTTCCTTTCTTAACATGTCATACAATTTTAAACTAAAAGAAGTTGATTAAAAATAAACTTGAAAACTTGTAATGGAAGCTTCTTGGAAATAATTTTTTAAAAATCTATTCATGCCGTATAAGTTAAAAAAAACATTCTTATCGTACTTTTGTCAGAAAAGTCAAAAAGTACCTCGTACGAAAAATGACAAAAGATTCCTTTCATATCATTTACTAAAAACTCACTGAAGGGTAAAATTTGATTTAAAAAATTGTAGGTGGATGGAAAGAATTTTACATATTGAGAAAACATTGATGTGGATGATAAAATACACCCCAGTAAATTCCAAAGTATAAACAATCTCGGATAAAAATGAGATTGTGATATTTCCCTTACCTTAGGTCCGATTTTCTTCGTAAGTGTCTGAACCTCCTGTATAATGATTTAAATAATGTTATTGACTTATTACAGAATCATAATTATTTTAATGATATCATATATGGTTATATTCTTAGCTTATTATTAGTAATATTTCATTATTACTTGTTATTTGGGTGTTTATTACTTTTTGTTCCTATGTGTGTTTTGTCAAATAAATTCTTATTTTTCTTTTTAGTTTATAGATAACTCATTTACAGAATGGTATTAGTGTAACATATATCATATTCATTCATTCAATTCATTTATATAATCATTATGCAATGAAGATCATGTAGAACGAGTCGCATCACATCGTGGAGACAGTATTCCGTACGTACGCACGAGCGATGATATCGTTCCCATGATCGTGGAATTGTATTGGAGTGTATGTATACTATTTCGGAATCAATATCACTTTACAATAATGATATATAGTAATTATTTACACCATTATAACCATCCAAGTAAGGTGGTGGTGGAAAATAGATTACACCACGGCGTGGAGCCGGTATTCTGTACGTACGCACGCGCAGTGATTTCGTTTTCCGTAGGATGGATAGATGGTGAAATAGGGCTGTTTCATACTTATAATAATATATCTGTATATGAGTTATACTGATGTTATTACTTCAAAATTAGACAACTAAAGAAGAATAAGTGGAAGAAGAAATAAAGTTGAAAGAATCGGTAACAGACATTACCTCTTCTTTGAAGCGCCTCTTTGAGACCTCCTCTTAGGGAACTAAAATTGGTATTTGAAGAAGACCAGGACCTCTAGGATGTTTCTAGGGAAGTGGAGCAGATAATTTGATAGGGGTTGGCCGAGATTGAAGGCTCAATGTGGTGTGAGGAAAATAGGGAGGAGATGCCCTTTTATAAGGGGGGAGGGGGGCACCATTACAAAAACTAAAAATATTATTTTATTATAAAGTAAAATTCTATTTCTAATAGCTCCAAATTGATATATTTCGAAGCTAAGGTGGGGATGGGTCGCAATCCTCTCATACAATAGAATTTTGACAAGTTTAGGTCATTATATTAACCTTATCTTTTAGTTTTAACACTTAGTTAATTAGATTGACATTTACCATGTCACTTTGTATTTCTATATTATATAGTTAATAAACATACCATATACATCCAAGAAACCCCAAAGTGGTCCATTAATGATACACCTATCATGATATAAGTATCGTGGCCGAAACCTAGATTTTTAGAAATATAATAACAATTAATAATATAATATTTGTTTTAAAAACTATTTTTTGTCAATTTTGACACTATTTTCTAATTGATTTTTGTGAAAATCATAACAGAATTATTAATTCGAAAATATTTAATTAAATCAATACTAATATTTAATATTAATATAGAAAATTATTTGAATTCATAAAAAGTCTCAAATTACATTTTTTTGGGTATTTATAACATCAATTGTGTCAATATTTCATTAATAAGATAATTACTGCATCATCATTGTATCATAAATAAATTAAATTATTTTATCTCTAAAAATTACAAATAAAATAACCTTATATTTGATATATTTTTAGCTTTCTAATGAATCTTTATATTCGAATTTATCTTATTTATAAACCTATATTAAAAATTATTTAATTATTAAACATTGATTTTAATTATTTTAACCCTTCTTTAAATAAATTGATAATAAATGTCCTAATCTAATCCAAGTGGGCCTAAATGGTCATATGTTATTCCTAAGTTTGTTTTTGGTCGAATTACACTTATTGAGTACAATTAGGACATGAATTAGGGTAATAATAATAACACTTTTACCCTTAATTACCCTATTTACTTTTAACCGAGGTAAAAAAAGTAAAAAGTTACTATTCACCGAAAATTATTTTCATCTCATTGAACCACATTTTAGTCCATGATATTAACTGTGTCTCTCGGATTTTCGAAATTATACTCATAGAAACGGTAAAATTACGTTTTATGAAAAATTCATTTTTTTAACTACCACTTAGTGGTTTCACTATTAATCCAAAAATGAAAGTTTCCAGAAAAATACCAAAAATTAGGCCTAAGCTATATTTGATATTATGAATTCAAAAATTATGTCTATTTTACCAAATTCAAAACATATCAGTTACATTAACTAATTTAAAAATTAAATCCCGTCGTCAAAACAAATAGTGTGTTTTAAAGAGGTGATAACTATCAAAAGATTGACAAGTGTTTATGTCTGGTTTAAATGTGAAATTACATCCAATGAACAAAATTGTACAAAATTGTAAAAATATATTCTAAATATACTTTAAAACCACTCAAATTAATAATTTATCACTATTAATTATTTCAATTAAAAAAGTTGTTTTTTATTAAAATTTAGTAATTTTCACTATCATCAGAATATGATAGTTATCCGAAAAGTACCAAAATTTCACCCTAAGATAATTTTGATATTCCGAATCCAAAAAATGAAGTCTATTTTGAAAAATAAAAATTACAAAATTTCAATAAGTGGTTATTACTATTCATAACAGCTAGTTTTAATAATATATTAATAGCATATCATTATTTAGTGAAACTCTGTATTGCGTACGACGCAAGCTATCGAGGAAGGCCGCCGTTGCGTGTAAAGTAAGCCAAGATAGTGTTGTTTGTAGTGAAAGATTCCTTTGATGATTTATATAACATAAAAACAAAATACTTCTCATAAAAGTCTCGGGTGTTACATTCTACCCCCCTTAAAATGAATTTCGCCCTCAAAAATCATTACTTGTAACGAACAGCTAAGGATACCTCTCCCACATAATATCCTAAAGCTCCCATGTATCTTCTTCTATTTGGTGGTTCCTCCATAATACTTTCACCAAGTGAGTGGTCGTGTTTCGTAGGACTTTTTCGCTACGATCCAGAATCTCTATCGGTTGTTCTTCATAAGAATGATCTTGCTCCAGTGGTACAAATTCTGAGCTGAGTACATGTGAAGGATCAGGTATGTACCATCTCATGAGAGATACATGGAACACATCATGAACATGAGAGAGATTCGGTGGATGCACCAATCGGTAAGCTACCATTCCAATAACATCCAGTATTTCGAAAGGATCGATATATCTAGGGCTAAACTTCCCCTTCTTTCTAAATCTCATGACCCTCTTCCAGGGAGATATTTGTAAGAACACTTTATCACCCACTTCAAACTCTTGGTCTTTTTTTCGGTTGTCGGCATAACTTTTCTGTCGACTCTGAGATGCTCTTATGTGTTGCTGAATAGATCAAACATTTTCTGCCATCTCATCAACAAGATCGGGTCCTAGTAGCTTTCTTTCCCCAACTTCATCCCAGCAATTTGGAGTCCTACATTTCTTTCCATACAGATCTTTATAAAGAGCAATCTGAATATTGGATTGAAAGCTATTATTATAAAAAAATTCCACCAAAGGTAGGTGTGGATCCCAACCACCTTTGAAATCCATAGAGTGAGCTCTCAACATATCTTATAGAGTTTGAATTGTTCTATCAGACTGACCGTCTAACTGAGGATGATAAGCAGTGCTGAAACTCAACTCTGTATCCAGAGTATGCTGAATACTTTGCCAGAACATCGAGGTAAATCTCAGATCCCAATCAGATATAATAGAAAGTGGTACTCCATGCAATCTTACCACTTCCTTTACATATAACCTGGAAAGCTGATCGAGAGAGAAATCATATCTAACAGCAATGAAGTGTGAAGACATTGTAAGACGATCAACTATGACCCAGATAGCATTATTTCATTTGGATGTTTTAGTAAGTCCTGTGACAAAGTCAATAGTGATGTTTTCCCATTTCCATCCGGGTCTCGGTAATGGTTGTAACATCCCCTTAGACTTCTATCCCTCATCTTTAACTTGATGACAAACCAAGCATCAATAGACATATTCAACAACATCTCTTTTCATGCCATCCCACCAGAAGTACTCTTTCAAGTCCCTATACATCTTTGTTCTTCCAGGATGAATAGAGAATGAAGAACTATGAGCCTCATCCAACAGCTCCTTCTTTAATTCGGGGATTGGAGGAACACAAACCTGATTCATGAACTTTATTATCCCATCACAATCAAGGTTGAATTCAGGGACATTTATCACCTTCTTTTGTAACTCAACATATTATTTCTGTGCCTCTTGAATCTTCACATGTATAGATGGTTGAACATTCAATTGAGAAAGATAAGATTTCTCCCCATCCATTAAAATTCCAAGATCTGTCCTTTGTAAATCATTAAATATTGGAACTTATTTTATCATCATCATGGATAAGCTAGCATGGTCTTGACGACTTAATGTGTCTGCTACCTTGTTTTCTTTCCCAGGGTGGTAATTAATTGAGCAGTCGTAATCCTTAATCATCTCTAACCATCTTCTTTGGCGCATATTCAGCTCCTTTTGTGTGAAAATATACATTAAACTTTTATGATCAGTATAAATGTCACACCATTCTCCATAAATATAATGCCTCCAAATCTTTAATGCAAAGATTACCACAGCTAACTCCAAATCATGAGTTGGGAAATTTCCTCATGGATTTTCAACTTTCGTGAGGCATAAGCTATCACCATATAATTTTGCATAAGAAAACACCCCATTCCCTTCTTGGATGCATCACTGTAGATCACAAGCCTTTCTCCACTACAAGGCAGTGTGTGCACTGGTGCACTGGATAACCTTATTTTCAACTCCTTGAAATTCTCTTCACATTCCTCCGTCCAAACAAACATACTCCTTTCCGATTCAACCTGGTGAGTGGATTAGATAATTGTGAAAAATATTTCACAAAACGTCAATAATATCCAGCCAAACCAAGAAAACATTGGATCTCAGTTACTGTTGTTGGTCTCGACCATCTTTCGATACTCTTTATTTTTGCTGGATCCACAGATATCTCCTCTTTTCAGATTATGTGACCCAAAAATGAAACTTTTTGAAGCCAAAATTCACACTTGGTAAATTTTGCATAAAGCTTCTCCTTTCTCAGGGTATTCAATATAATTCTCAAGTGATCTTCATGTTCTTCCTTACTTTTTGAATAGACAATAATATCATCTATAAATACTACCACAAATTGATCAAGATAGTCTCTAAAGACTCTATTCATCAGATCCATGAAGATAGCAGGGGTATTAGTAAGACCAAATTGCATCACAATAAATTCATAGTGTCCATACCTTGTACGGAAAGTCATCTTTGGTATATCCTCCCTTTTGACCCTTAATTGATGATACCCTGAACGAAGATTAATCTTGGAAAAGTATTGAGCTCTGCGTTGTTGGTCAAATAAGTCATCAATGCATGGGAGAGGATATTTCTTATTGATAGTGATCTTGTTAAGTTATCGATAATCAATGCAGAGCCTCATTGATCCATATTTCTTCATAACAAACAGAACAAGTGCTCCCTAAGGTGACGCACTAGGTCGTATGAATCCCTTATCAAGATTCTCTTGGGGTTTCTTCTTCAGTTCCTGCAACTCAATAGGGGCCATTCTATAAGGTGTCTTTAAAATATGCAAAGCACCCGGTACGAGTTCTATTGAAAACTCAACTTCAGGATTTGGTGGAAGACCCGACAATTCCTCTGGAAGACATCATCAAACTCCCATACAACAGGCATATTCTTATTCGTGATTTTCTCTCCAGCCATTTGAGATAAATAACCCTCATTTAGTGGAATCAAAACCCATAATATGGAAGAAATTTCCACTGGAAGGTTATGTTCATCCTTGCATCGATAGACGATCATAGATTGATCTGGAATATGAAATGTGACTTCCCTTCTTTGGAAATTGATATGAGCTCCATATAAAGAAAGCCAATCCATGCCAAGAATCACATCAAATTCCACTATAGGAAGGATCACAAGATTTACAGGAATCACTTTCCCACAAACATCAATCGGGGAAGAATTATAAACTTTTGATGCGACTGTTGGGCTATTAGGGGTTGTCACAGCTAACTCAACATCTAATTGTTGAGGTAATACGGTGATACTCTTAAACAATTCTTCAGAAATAAAAGAGTGGGTGGAGCCAGAATCAAATAAAACATTTGCTACTTTAGAGTGGATGGTATGTGTACTTTTCACCACATCGTTATCATACTCCACATCGCTGATAAAAATTGCCCGTGACTTTCCTTTGTCTTTAGACTTAAGAGTTTGTTGACGTTGACCATCATCATCAACCCTTGGATTTGGCAATTGATTGGCATAATGCCCCATCTCCTTGCACTTGAAACATTGAAGTGTAGTAGGTTCATTCTGTGTATCCCTTCCTTTGTTTGCATCATTAGACATATTCTTCCCATCATTGCGGCATTCAAATGCCCAATGACCTTCCTTTCCACATTTGAAACATTTACTTGTCCCTTTAAGACAACTCCCTCCATGTTTCTTTCCACAATTTGAGCATAAGGTAAAACTCATCTTCTTTTCAGTGTGCTCTTTAGATTTTACTTTGAATTCCATTTTCCTCTTCTTATCAAACCCATATGACTGATGGGTTACTCCAATCTCCATCTCAAAATTTAGAGCACATCGAACGATTTCCTCGTAACTATTGAAGTCCCTTCTGGCTAAGGCCCTTCGAAGACTTGGTTTTAAGCAACTAAAGAATCGATCGATCTTACTCTCAGGTAGGATAATAATACCAGAAGTGTACCTTGAAAATCTTGTAAAATTTGCTTCATAGGTACCAACAGATTCATCATCCTTTTGCATCAGTTCAAGATACTCTTTCTCCATCTTTGTTTGGAGAATATGAGGGAAGTACTTATTGAAAAAAAGTTCTTAAACTCATCCCATTCCACGGACTCAATTTCATCCCTTGGCCTCATATTCTTAATAAGATTCCACCATTGATCAGTATCTCCTTACAAATGATACACTGCTAGGATGACTTTATCATGTTCAGAACATTGATGAACTGAAAATATCTTTTCAGTAGTACTAATCCATTGTTCAGAAACTGATGGATCAGTAGACCTGTTGAATGAAGGTGGACGCTGCCTCATGAAGGATTCAACATAATGTTGCTCCTTCCTTTTCTCGTTTGGAAGTCTTACATGATTCATAGCTTGAGAAAGTTTTCTGAGCATGGCTACACGATTCTTTATTCCAGCTCCCATAATGTTTGGTTGCGCAGGGGGACAATCATTGCATTTCCCGTCACATTCCGCATTAACACAGTTCCTTCGGGTTCCAACCATTGACTAAAACCAAGAATAATAGTGTGAGCAACAGTAATTATAATAGAAAAACCACATAATCAAGAATAAAATTTCACACTTAAGGTCTAATCATAGGTTATTCATGGCCATTTCTAAAACACTAATATTTGTTCTATGCATAGATTTATCCTTAGGTTTCTTACTAAGGATTTCACATACTAGTTTCCAAAGGTTGACTATACCTTTCCTCTAATACCAACTATAACGGTCTGGAATTACTTCTAGTGGACTATCATTGATACCTATCATGGAACTCCATGCGGAGCTACACCCCCTGGGTGGGACACACCACCATCCCCAGTGGAATCCATTTCCTCATGAAGCCCTTGGGCGGAGAGCCATGCTTCTTCCAACGCTCACATGTGAGAGTTCCCAAGGATCAGATACATTCCTACCTCCTTTTCCTTTGATACCAACTATAATGACCCATACTTTACATACATTGTTATTACATCAGAATTGAAGCACACTTTTTACAAAATATAACAAAACCAGGAAAGGACCGTATAGGTATAGAGTATTTAGAAACTGGGAAACATAAACAACTGGTTCATAAAGCATCTACTTTGCCTCCCATTTATTTCATCATGTCTAGAGTCCCTTTTGGAATATCCTACTTAATAACCTTATTCCTGACCTGGGGAAATAAAACATACAAAAGGGTGTGCTCAAATGCTCGGTAAGGGTAAACACAAGAAATATCAATCACATCATATACATAAGAACTTAACTTTTGGAAATCTTAACCTGCAAAAGAGATCATAGATTCATAACATGGGATAAATCATAGTATTGAAATGTAATCCCAATAATCATAACATAAAACATGTAACTTTGTGGAATACACACATAATCATAGGGAATCATTTCTTATTAGTCAAGACTCATTGCCAAGACTATCTTAGTGGACAAAGTCCATTTCTGAACCGAGTTCATTCCTCGTTTCAGTCCTGTTTCATTGAACTTGTTTAACCTGCCGTTCCAGCCATGTCTATCTCATGACATATAAAATATTTACCCAATGTATTGGAGGGAGATATAGGTCCCACCCATCTCATAATGATACAATTCTTATGTGTGCCACAAAATCATAAATCATACATCATCGCATAACCCATGTAATAAAAATGGGATTCTTAAACAACATGACATCATAAAACAATTCATATAAGATAAAGGAATTCATAAAAATAATTCCATCACATCATAATCAAATCAATGTAATAATAGGGATAGAAACAGAACCCTATATTATCTTAAATGGAAAATAATTTTGATAAAACACCTGAACTCCATTCTTGAGGAAAATATCCTTTCTACTTCAAAAACATTTTTCTTTCTTAACATGTCATACAATTTTAAAGTAAAATAAGTTGATTAAAAATAAACTTGAAAACTTGTAAAGGAAGATTCTTGGAAATAATGTTTTAAAAATCCATTCATGTCGTATAAGTTAAAAAAACATTCTTCTCGTACTTTTGTCGGAAAAGTCAAAAAGTACCTTGTACGAAAAACGAAAAAATATTCCTTTCATATATTTTACTAAAAACTCACCGAAGGGTAAAATTGGATTTAAACAATTGTAGGTGGATGGAAATAATTTTACATATTGAGTAAACATGGATGTGGATGATAAAATACACCCCAGTAAATTCCAATGTATAAACAATCTCGGATATAAATGAGATTGTGATATTTCCCTTACCTTAGGTCTGATTTTCTTCGTAAGTGTCTGAACCTCCTGTATAATGCTTTAAATAATGTTATTGACTTATTCCAGAATCATAATTATTTTTATGATATCATATATGATCATATTCTTAGCTTCTTATTAGTAATATTTCATCAATACTTGTTATTCGGTTGTTTATAACTATTTGTTCTTATGCATGTTTTGTCGAATAAATTCTTATTTTTCTTTTTAGGTTATAGATACCTCATTTACAGAATGGTATTAGTGTAATATATATCATATCCATTCATTCAATTCATTTATATAATCATTCTGCAATGAATATCATGTAGAACGAGTCGCATCACATCGTGGAGACGATATTCTGTACGTACGCACGAGTGATGATATTGTTCCCATGATCATGGAATTGTATTGGAGTGTATGTATACTATATCAGAATCAATATAACTTTTTAATAATCATATATAGTCATTATTTACACCATTATACCCATCCTTGTAAGGTGGTGGTGGAAAATAGATTACCCCACGTCGTGTAGACGGTATTCCGTATGTACGCACGCACGGTGATTTCGTTTTCCGTAGGATGGATAGATGGTGAAATAGGGTTGTTTCATACTTATAATAACGTATCAGTATATGAGTGATAATAATGTTATTACTTCATAATTAAACAAGTAAATAAGAAGAAGTGGAAGAATACATAAAGTTGAATGAATCGGTAATGGACATTACCTCTTCTTTGAAGCGCCTCTTTGAGACCTCCTCTTAGGGAACTAAAATTGGTCTTCGAAGAAGACCAGGACCTCTAAGATGTTTCTAAGGAAGCGGAGAAGATAATTTGTCAAGGTTTGGATGAGCTTGAAGGCTCAAAGTGGTGTGAGGAAAAGAGGGAGAAGATGCCCATTTATAAGGGAGGAGAGGGGCACCTTTGGAATAACTAAAAATATTATTTTATTATAAAGTCAAATTCGGTTTTTAATAGGTCCAAATTGATATCGTTCGAAGATATGGTGGTGATGGGTCTAAATCCTCTCATCCAATAGAATTTAAACATGTTTAGGTAATTATATTAATCTTATCGTTTAGTTTTAAGTCATAGTTAATTAGATTGACATTTACCATGTCACTTTGTATTTTTAAATTATATAGTTAATAAAATTACTATATACATCCAAGCGACCCCCAAGTGGTCCATTAATGATACAACTATAATTATATAAGTATCTTGGACAAACTTTAGATTTTTAGGAATATAATAACAATTAATAATGTAATATTTTTTTTAAACTATTTTATGTCAATTTTGACAGTATTTGGTAATTGATTTTTGTGAAAATCATAACAGAATTATTAGTTCGATCAAAATTAATTAAATCAATAATAACGGGTCATATTAACATAGAAAATCATTTGAATTCATAAAAAGTCTCAAATTAAATTTATTTGGGTATTTATAACATCAATTATGGAAATATTTCATTAATAAGATAATTACTACATCATCATTGTATCATAAATAAATTAAATTATTTTAAGTCTAAAAATTACAAATAAAATACCCTTATGTTGGAAATATTTTTATATTTCTAATAAATATTTATAGTCGAATTTATCTTATGTATAACCCTATATTAAAAATTATTTAGTTATTAAGCTTTGCTTTTAACTATTTTAACCCTTCTCTAAATAAATTGATAATAAATGTCCGAATCTAATCCAAGTGGGCCTAAATGGTCATATTTTATTCCTAAGGTTTTTTTTGGTCGAATTAAACTTATCCAATAGAATTAGGACATGAGTTAGGGTAATAATAATAACACTTTTACCCTTAATTACCATATTTACTTTTAACCGAGGTAAAAAACAAGTAAAAAGATACTATTCACCAAAAAATATTTTCATCTCAATGAACCACATTTTAGTCCTTGTTATTAACCGTGTCTCTCGGATTTTTGAAATTTTACTCACAGAAGCGGTAAAATTAAGTTTTATGAAAAATTCTTTTTTTTAACTACCACTTAGTGGTTTCACTATTCATCAAAAAATGTAAGTTTCCAGAAAAATACCAAAAATTTGGCCTAAGCTATATTTGATATTATGAATTCAAAAATGATGTCTATTTTACCAAATTCAAAACATATCAGTTAAATTAACTAATTTAAAAATTAATTCCTGTCTTCAAAACAAATAGCGTGTTTTTAAGAGATAATAACTATCAAAAAATTGACACTTGTTTATGTCTAGTTTAAATGTGAAATTACATCCAATGAAAAAAAATTATTAGATTGTAAAAATATATTCTAAATATACTATAAAACCACTAAAATTAATAATTTATCACTATTAAATATTTCGATTAAAAAAGTTGTTTTTAATTAAAATTTAGTAAATTTCACTATTCATCAGAATATGAAAGTTATCCGAAAAGTACCAAAATTTCACCCTAAGATAATTTTGATATTCCGAATCCAAAAATGAAGTCTAATTTGAAAAATAAAAATTGAAAAATTTCAAAAGTTGTTATTAATATTCATAACCGCTAGTTTTAATAATATTTTAATAGCATATCGTTGTTTAGTGAAACTCGGTATTGCGTGCGACGCAAGCTATCGAGGAAGGCCACGATTGCATGTAAAGAAAGCCAAGCTGGTGTTGTTTGTAGTGAAAGATTACTTTGATGATTTATATAACATAAAAACAAAATATTTCTCCTAAATGTCTTGGGTGTTACATTTATTAAAATCCCACATCCAAAAAAAGGATTAATAAAACATGCACTTGAAAAGTGTAAAAGGAAAGCACAAATGTCACATGATATTTTAAATAATTTGATTAAATGTAAGAAAACAAATACATGGAAGATAAATGATAACACCCAAGTACTGATATTAAATGTTATAAAACATGGTCATAAGGACTTTTATCATTATAAGTCAATGATGGTTAAAAGGCCAATGATTATTCAGTAATAAAATTAAATGAAAAAAATTTGGTTTTAAATATATTTTCTATAGATTTAATGTATTCGTCTACAACATTGATAGTGAACATATAGAAATATACTTACCTAAGAAGTAGAATTTATACCCATCATTTCATTAAAGGATGAGTATTCAAGACGATTGTTTCATATATGACACCTCATAATCATCTTCTATGGATCATAGAATCAAAAAAATTATAACTATCCATTCCTCCTATCTTTTGGAATTAACAAAAGAAATAGTTAGTACAAGATAATGTAAATTTATGAAAACCCGTAAACTTTTATATAAAAAACTACTCTAATCACAAAAATTTAGAAGTAATACAAAATGTACAATATAGATCATTAAAAAAAGAACTACCCTTAATATTCTTGAAGATTTTAGAGACTAAAATTGAAACTCAAAAAATAAAAAGAATTCTACCATATAGTATTCTGAGATAAATTTATATATTTATCTTTAAATAATATATATCACTCTTAAGGTCTCATTACAAAATTAAGTTCATTGGCCACAAAATCATTACCATAAATAACCATAATAACAATCAATCATATATGTTTCCAAAATATAATTTATCATTTATTTATCAAATAACATTTCATAGAATTTAATTCCCCCTAATCATATAGTGTTACCAAAATAGTGAACATAAATCTATATAATATTGATAACATAATCCCCATATAAATTTCCAATCACATGTTTATTAATAATATAATTCAAATGTTCCAAAAATAAACTTATTTTAATTTTTTACATATTTCTAAAAATATCATACAAACCAAGATATGACATAGGGTAGTGATAGAGGATGCACCATGACACCCTTCAATGGTGGGTTCAATTTATATTCCCTTTCCAAATCTGATGGGTTGTCACCCATTATGTGGGTTATAATTTTTCTAAAACCATATTATTATAATAAATATACATTTCTATATTTATCATAAACTTATTGAAAAATAACCCTAACATATTTAACCTCAATGGTTATCTCACACCTTTCCTTTTTCATCCAAAAATTGTATGAACTCATAATTTCCTCAAATTTAGAGATCATAAAAACCCAAAAGAAAAGAAAAAATAGTAAAATAATGTCCACAAAATGTATTCTCATAGTCCAAAAATAAATTTTTTGAACTAATAAAATTAAGGGTTACATATACCCTAAAATTATCACATTTTTACCACTTTTCAAAGGTAGTTATTCCATCTAAATTATTTTTCTAAATTTATGAAAAAACCTATAATAGATAAATCGTTAGGAATTCCAAGATTCCAATAATATTTATAAAATACCAATATATCATAAATTTTAAAACTCAATAGATAAACACATCTTTCATTCAACTTACTTTTTAAAACATTAACCATTATTCACTGTCTTTTTACATGGAACTTCATTACTATAATACAATATGTGATTTATATTCTTATTATTCAACAATATCAACATAAAATGATGCATATGTCGAACCTTAGAAATATAATTCATACCTTAAATCCATAAATCAATATTTTATTGATATCCCTTTTAACTTCTGACCGGATTATTGGATTATAAAATATAAAGGTTCACATCCTTTATAGAATATTCACAGTCTAGTGAGTTGGTACTGTTGAGATTTTGACATCAAATGAAAAATATACAATGACCCATAAATTTTTTGAGAATATAAAAGGATTAAAATAAGTCAAATAGTTTATTATAGGTGATTCTAATACTCAGAATGATTTCAAAATAATTTCAACAAGCTTTTTCACAAATATTGATAATCTAATCATTTAAAAGAAATAATATGGTTGTGGATGATCACATACATTATTTATTAATAAATGATCCTTAATATATAAAAAAGAACACCATTAACATAAGAAATGAATTATTAAATGTTATAATGATAATGGTCCTTCTATGATAATACCCGTATAATATCTATAATAATTCAACCTTCAAATCCGTTATACCTAATCATATTACCATTCTAAATCCAATTTACCAAAATATCATTAATATCTTAGAAATCATTCACTATAAGCCACAAAAGGTGTATCTAATATGTCAAAATTATAGCTATATATAAAATTTAAACCCATAATATATATATATATATTAAGAAAAACATACGAGGGAAAACACTAATATCCAAAGATGTATAAACCCTACTCTAATAAAAACTATAAGATCACATTCAAAACAATAAATATTATATTGATTTTAATCTATAATTTAGGTCATTACATTCCCAAGAATGTTTTTGGTTTAGAGTTTATAGAATTAAGACAAAATATTACAATTTAAACCCATACATTACAAGTGGAAACTTATACCTAGTATCGATTTTTTTATAATACAAAAGCCTTAAAAATTGAAAAGAATAATTTTCATTATCTATCTTCACAATTTTCCCCTTGATCTTATCATTTTCTATATTCTCCCTTTAATCATGTGAATAAAATTTTAAAACACTGGATGATCACAAAATATCAGAAATGGTGATAGAATAAATGAAATTGTTAGTTGATTGAAAACCCGAAAACACATTTTCTTAAAAACATAACTATTTACCCAGAAAAATGGATTCATTTTTTCAGAAAATCAATACATTACCTTTTTAAGAACAATCGATTTTCATGAAAACTCATAATAAATAATAAAAAATACAATTAGATAACATGGGACCCCATTTTCCATATCGTCCTTAAAAATTGAGTAAAAATATGTCCACCCTCTAACTCCAAAATACCCAATTCATTAGAGGTTATAACATAACCACCCGCCCATGGTATGCAACATAACAACCCATCATTTCTTTATAACGTAACCATCCATTATTTTTATCAAGAAACCACCCATAATTGGTTTATAATGTAACCAGACATCATCATAATCAATTCTCAAGGACTATATCATAATAATAAATCATGGAAACTTACATCCTAAAAATACTGTTATGGAAAATAATTCTTTTCCTTTTTAAATGACTCACTTGGAAAACTATATTGATACAATGGAAATTTTTTTTTTAAAATAACCATATAAACACATAAAGTATGATTAAAAATATTAAGGAAACCTAAAATAGAGAAATTCCATTCAAACCATAAATTAAAAAAACATTCCTTTTTACTACTGTAAAAATAATCATTAAAATACTATTTTAAAAAAATAATGCCCCTACTGTAAAACCTTTAAAAGAACCATTACTGAAAAACATTGAGAAAAAATTTAAAATTTCACTTTTAACTCATTCATTTAAATATAAATTAAATTATTATATCATTTTAAAACATGGAAATTTAAGTTATATTTTTTGAAAATAAATCTATAAAACATTAAAAATGAGCCTTTTTGTAAAATAGTATTATAACTATTATATCATTGATGTGAGAATTAATAAAATGAATTGAATATGTGTATACAATATAAATACACATAAAAATGTTGAAATACATAATAAGATATTAAAAATCATTTCACAAATAATCTTTTCCCAACATAATTAAATAAGTAGGTGTTTAACCCAAAGAATGGAAATTATGTTAAGAATTAACTTTCCAATTTAGATTTAGTCAAATGGTATTCCCCATTGAAGTAATAATTATAAAATAAAACATTTAATAGTATTAGAAAAATTATATTCATGATATGATATATTGATGTATTTTATACATGCCATATAAAAGAAAAAAGTTGTGGAAGAGGTTTATATTTGAGCGATGGAAAACTGAGACAAGAACCCCTTATATAAAACAATAAAAAGATCATTTTATTAAAAAAATTGATGAAATTAAGGAATTAAATTTCGAAAAACATTATTTAAATATAAAAAACACATAAAATAATATTAAAAATTTGGACAATAAGTAGTAATATTTTGAAAATAAATATTTTAATCATTAAAAATGAGGGTTATTAGTTAAGTAGTTCCATCTAAATATCATATCATTGAAGTGGACATCAATTAATTACTCAGTTATGTGTATCTAATTTAAATACACATTAGAATATATAGAAATAAAAATTATATAATAAAAATTCATTTCATAAACAATATTATGAGATTCATGCAATTTATAAAATTAAAAAAATTAATAATAATAAAATTAAAAAATTAATTACTTTAATATAATGAGATTCATGCAATTATATATAAAATTAATAATAATAAAATTAAAAAATAAATTACATTGATATAATGAGATTCAGGAAATTATATATATACAGAATGTATACTCACTGAACAAAAGAAATAATTTGTGAATTAGGCATATATCACATAGATGTAAAAGTGAGACGACGAACCATTATTTTTTTTTTCTGAAAGTTGTGCACTTTTTATTAATGTCTTGGATAATAAACAAGATTAATTATTTACATAATTATGAGCCTTTTAGGAATATATTTGATTTATTATAATTTTATTAAGCTCATTTATTACCATTTTGATGAGTTATAAAGATAAATTTCATTATATTAAGAGCATTTGTTTCAAGGTTTAATTGTTGGTTCACCTAAGTAAAATTATGGATGATCTTGTAAAATGTGAATACATGTAGAGAAGTGTAATGAAATAGTATTTATGAAAAGAAATAATAATAATTTGTCCCATATATTTTTTTTCTGTGTTACATGAATATGATTCATTTTATAGAATATTAATGATAAATGTTTAGTTTAATTTTGTGGTTTTTCTAACTATGGTGAACTAGTTTCATTTTATTAATATTATGTATATTTATTAGTTATAGAAAATTAAATAGGTTATTATATAACAATAAAAATTTTATTTAACCATAATAATACTTTTATGATTTTCCTTAAAGGAAGTAAAGAAAAAAAAATAATCATTACCCACATAGACGTTTAACCTCCAAAATGTGATCAACGATTTGGTTTCGTTGAACAGGAGGATGTAATAAATGGTTTGGATAAAAGATATCCCATTATAAATATAAAATTTCAGTATATACGTGATATTTTAGTTATTTGTTCTTTATGGATGATGTTGGTGATGATAAAGTGACTAATAAAAGAAATTAAGAGAAGTGGTTTCAGAAATTTATTTCTTGAATATCACCCCCTTGAAGGATCCAACAAAGAAAATGGAATTAGTATAGGGGTGAGAAAATAGAACATGGTTGCATGTAAAGACTTTTAGATAGTTTTTGGAATAATTTTAGGAGATTCATGGCTTTTAATGATAAATGGGTTTGTGGGGGTGGTATTTATACTTTAAGAGTGGTGGTTTAAAGTGAATAAATAATGATTATTTTAAATTTAATGCCAACCACATTGGGTGTAAATAAATTGAAATAAATAGATTGATAATTAATGTTTTAAAAATTTATATGGTATAGAAACAAATCTAACACCCATAAAATTTGTAGTGTTTTGTTATTTTAAGCTTTTACATTATAACTTTAACCTGTTTCATTATTTTACCTATAATATTGGAAATATTTTTTCACCAGGGTAACTTATTTATGAATAAAAATGAAAATTACCCTAATAAATAATTTGGAACATATTATTACAAATATTTATACAATTTTTAAAAATTAAATTCCTATTATAAGAAAAATTAAAAACAAAACCTCCAAATGCGATGAAAAATTAGATTTTCATGAAGTGTATTTTTCAAGGAGAATATGATTTTATATTAAATATATGAATACAAATATTCATTATATTGAAATAAAATTAATATTTAATAATATATTATATATAAAAATAATTTAAAACATTCCCCATTAGTTATTATTTTAATTTATTAAAAAGGATAAAAATTATGTATTTTGAACTAGTTTTTAGAATAACCCTGTTTTTATACCCAAAAATAAACATATTCTAAAATAAAATATTATGATGACTCAAAATAATTTAATAGAATTAAATATAAGTAAATAAAACTTATATTACATTAAATAAAATTAAAATTGTAATAGAAGTTTTAAATTTCTTAATATATTGAAAATAAATGGCTTGATGACCAAAATGGGTATTTTTTATTATTCCCTGAAAACCCAATATTTTCCAAAAAATGAAATGATTCACACAAAATAAAATAGGATATTATTATTTAAAAAAATAAGTTAATTTTATATATTTAATTTTATTAAATTTTCAAAAATTAATTCTAATATTGACTCATAAAATAAAATAAGATAAATATTTTTTAAACAAATTTACTTTTGTAGAATAAAATGACTTTACTAAATATTTGAGAGATTAGTTAAAAATAATTTATTAATACATTCTAAATGAGTATCAACATTATATATTTCATAATTTTGTTAATATTATTCATAACTTTTAATTTAACTGGTATATTATAATGTTCACATTTAAATAATAAGATTATATTGTTTTTTATCATCGATATTGCATATCTTGTACGATATTGAAAACAATATTTACTTTTTTTTACCAAAGACGAATCCATTAAAGATGTAGATCAGCAGAAGTACAAGTACATAACCAAGGTGGGAAGTGATCAAGCCAAAACAGATCATCGTAAGGAGGGCCAACGGCTGCCAACTGGTGAGCGGCCTCATTCCCTTCCCTTTTGGCGATTGTAAAAATGCAGGATGTGAAGCTTTGCCTGAGAGATTGAATAATCCGAGTGATGGATCCAAATGATTATAGCCCGCCATCATTGAGGTTAATGGCATTGATGATGGTAAGACTATCTGATTCGATGTGAATTGAGTCCCATCCACGTTCTTTTGCAAAATTTAGCCCATCGAGGATGGTGGTGGCTTCCGCAACTGAGCGCTCCCAAAGTGTGTGGCGTTGTTCATGTTTGGCTGCAATAATATGTCCATGGATGTCCCAGGCCAGTAAACCAAGTCCAATAGGTCCTTCCTTAGGGAGAGAGGAATCCACATTAATCTTTATAGTCCCTTCCGGTGGGGGCGCCAATGTTGGAAGTGAGGAGAGGCGGTAAAAGATCATTGATGCTCTGTGTGGTGTTTCCAACCCGCAATCCAAGATGATGCCCAGTCAACCCAAAATCTGGGTGGCCTAAGAAAAAGATTGAAAATGGCTTCGTTACGCCAGTCCCAGATAATCCAGGCCAAAATGCATAGGGAGCCTACATTAGCCGGAGAAAAGGAGGAACACCATCGCATCATAAGAGATGTAAGATCCGAGGCAGCGTTCAGGTCATGATCCATGGAAGATCCCCAGCAATTCCAGACCTCCAGGGCCCCTGGGCATTGGATGAGGGTATGAAGAGGGGATTCAAGGACATATGGGAAGAAGGGGCATGAGTTGTCATTTGAAAAGTGTCGGAAGGCTAGGAGGATCTTAGTAGGGAGGATACCAGTGCACACCTGCTAGCAGAAATAACGGAATTTAGGGGGAACATTAATCTTCCAAATTAATTTCCAGGGCCTCACATCCCGTTCAGTTGTCCGAGCACTGAGAGAGAGCCGGTAACTGGATTTCACCGTGTAAGCTCCCGAGTTGTCATTGGTCCATTAGAGATGGTCTGGGCCTGCATCCGGAACACAGGGGATACTCAGTATAATCCTTATGTCCCTCTCATTGAACCAAGTGTAGAGTTTTTCTAAGCACCACCCCGTCCCCTAATCAAAAAAAAGGCATCAGACTGTGGTGTTCTCGAATCCTGGATGGATAGGAGATGATGCCCTCACACCTGCCGAATCAATGAGCCAGGGATCAGTCCAAATGTTAATCATTGAACCATTCCCAACCCTCTATCCTAGTCTTTTATTGAGAAGATTTCGAGCACCCCAAATGCTTCTCCAGAGAAAAATGGGTCGATATCCAAGATGGGAGTCCCGAAAATCATTGTGTGGGAAATATTTTTCCCAGAGAACTCGTGCGCAGAGAGATGATGGATGATTGATAAGGAGCCATCCTTGTTTAGCCAGCAGTGCATCGTTGAAAAGACAAAGGTCCCGGAAACCCATTCCGCCTTCAGATTTGGGTTGGAAAAGTGTAGGCCAAGCGATCCAGTGGACTTTATTTCTTCCATCATTACGACCCCACCAGAAATTGGTTGTGCTGGAGTTAATCTGGGAAATCACAGCGGCATGAAGCTTAAAGATAGTCATAAAATAGCTGGGAATAGATTGAAGAGCCGACTTAATGAGAGTTTCCTTGCCGGATTTGGAGATTTTTTTGGGAGTCCATCCTTGGATTTTATTCTCTATTCGATCCACAATAGCTGTAAAAATTTCTTTCTTGGATCGAACAATTACTTTCGGGAGCCCAAGATACTTCTGATGCTTTTCAACCATAGGGATGCCTACTGTAGAACAAAGTTCTCCTCTTTGGGGATGAGGGACTCTGGAGCTGAATGAAATCACTGAATTTCCATGCTTGATCATTTGTCCTGAATCCCTCTGATACTGTTGAATCACCTGGATGATGGTGGTACACTCGTTGTGGGTAGCTCTGTAAAATAGAAGGAAATCATTGGTGAAGAAGAGGTGGGAGACCGGAGGACCAGTGCGGCACACATTCGCCCCATGAATTCTGTGAGAGGAGGCTTCCCTGGAAATGAGTTTAGAGAAAACGTCAGCCACCAAAATAAATAGGAAGGGTGAAAGAGGGTCTCCCTGGCGAAGGCCCTAGGATGGGGAGAAGCCTCAGGTGAGCACCCCGTTGACATTAATACGGAAAGACACAGACGAGACATAATGTATGATCATGTCAATCCATTTGGTGCAGAAACCCATCTTAAGCATCACGAATCTGAGGAATTTCCACTCCACTTTATCATAGGCCCTAGCCATATCCAATTTCCAAGCCATGATACCTCTCTTTGCTTGTAAGCGTGTTTTCATGGAAAGAAAAACTTCATGGGAAATAATGGAATTATCAGTGATTAATATATTTTCCACAAAAGCACTTTGATTCTCCGAGATGATATCAGGTAACCATGGACATAGTCGATTAGCAAGGATATTTGAGAAGTTCTTCTACGAGACATTACACAGACTGATAGGTCGAAAGTCCGAGACCCCAAGCGGTTTTTTCGTCTTGGGAATGAGGGTAAGGACTATTTCATTAAGAGAGGACAAGTCCATTTTCCCCACCCACATATTCCTCATCATATTACAGATGTCTGGGCCAATAATTTGCCAGTAATTCTTGATGAAGAGGGCATGGAAACCATCCGGACCCGGGGCCTTAGTAGGGTGGATTTGCTTCAATGCCTGGAGGGTCTCGTCATCCTTCACATCTTTGGAAAGCTGTCTATTAATCTCATCAGAAATCACAGGTGTAATGCAATCCTCTACCTCAGCAGAAATGTTGGAGTGTCCTACGGAGAAGAGCTCCTGAAAGTATCTTATGAACACTTCTTGGATTCCCTCTGCATCTGAAATTTTACTCCCGTCTGGGTGTAAGATACAAGAGATAAAGTTTTTTCAGCGTCTAGCTGAAGCTTTCTGGTGGAAATACTGGGTATTAGCGTCCCCTTATGCAATATGGGTATCGCGTGCTTGTATAGCCCAGAAACCTTCCTTGATACACATGGCAGCGTCCATAACTCGTTTTATTTCACTGATTTTGGAGAGTATGCTGCTAGTTGGGGGGTTAGCTGAGGAGAGAGCATAGTTTCCTTTCAATAAAATTGCATTTCCGATCAGGGTGATGGAATTTGGAGGAGCTCCATATCTGCAGATCAGACGCCACTTTGTGAAGGTTGGTTCCAAATTTAGCTTGCCCACTCTTCCAGCCTGATCGGATAACCTCTTCGCATTCGCAATCTTTTAACTAGAAGCTTTAAAACATGAATGGTTTCCGGATTTTAGTAGTATGTTCGACATGGGTGCAATTAATGACAATCAGGCAGTGATCTGAGCAGTTTAGCAAGGGGTGTCTGATGTGGTACATTTTGAAAAGGTTCATTTAGTCCGTTGAGCCAGGAAATCTATCAAGACGTTTGGCGATACGGGTCTCATCTGAATTGCCTTGGAACTATGTGAAGCGATTACCTGCATATCCCAGATCCACCAGATCCACCTTAAGAATTGCTTCTTTAATATCTGACATTGAAGTGGAGTATCGCACAACTCCACCCCTTTTCTCCTTCTGAAATAGGATCTCGTTGAAATCCCCTCCAAACAGAACAGGGCTTGGCAGGTCAAGAAGGAGATTACAGAGAAGGTCCCACGATTTCTACATTTCAGTCTGGGAAGACCAACCATGAAAGCACACAAAAGTCCAGGGGGTGGTTGTGGGAATCATGAATGGCTGCAGCCACGTGTCACGGGGAGAAGGATACGATCCTGAAATAAACATTTTCCTTCCAAAGGAGACATAGACCCCCTGAGTGACCCTGTCGGGGAACCGGGAGACATCCCTGTAAACCGCATTTCTGAGCAAGACTTGTGGTGTCCTTGTTTTCCAATATGGTTTCGGACAAAAAAACCATATCAGGGTGACATTAAGCGCAATGAATCTGAATTATACAAACTGTAAGTGGGTTTCCAAGCCCACGACAATTCCATCATAATGCAATCATAGCTCTAGGCAGGGCTGGGCCGTACCTGCCTCCGCCTTTGATTCATCTGGGGTCGTTAAAGTACCTGATGCTTTCCTTCTTTTGGGGGAGTTTGTAATCGAACTACTAGAATCAATTCGTCATTTCAATTCCCCTGGATTAGGATTCACCGAAAATCCAAATCTACCAACACCGTGTGTTCTTTTCCATGTTCAACGAGTAACAGGACCTGAAGGCGTGGCGTCTATCATCCCAGAATCAGTTTGTAGAAGGACTCCAGTTGTGACCATATTTGAAGTCTGCTCAGTATCAGGTTGTTCAAAGGACACATGTTTCAGCCTCAGACATTTCTCTGGTGGTTCCTTTGGTTTATGTATTGGCTCTATTGTAGTGAAGATCGTGAAAGCCAGTGGTGTGGAGTCAATGTCCGAGTTGGTGTAACCCTGAATCGAGCTACTTTCTTGCCGGATCCCATCATTGTGTTTGGCGATAATATCTTGGGAGGTGCTTCCAGCTCCCCTAAGATTAGCTGGGTACTCTTTAGGGAAATCTGGTGGACCCATCATTATAACTGTAGGTTTTCCAGATTCCGGCCGCCTTTGATGGGCTATTGTGAGGCAGTCACGATCCATTTGTCTCTCCGCCTCAGGGATAAAGACCTCTCTTAACACTTTGGCCCGGAGCCACGAACCATATTGTAAGATAATATTTCCTGCATTATTCTCTACATTTGAATCACATGCTTTCTCAATGTGGCCAATGCATCCACAATCGAAATAGAATATTGGGAGTTTCTAGAACTCGAACGAGATCCAGTTGTTGGAGTCATCAATTTTCAGGAACATGCCTCTCATCAGGGGTTCTGACACATCGACCTCAGCTTTTATCCGAACTAGGGGGCCCCATTAGATTGGGTCCGAGCAGTCCCACTCTAAAAGTGACCAATCCGGTCTCCAATTTCTATCATCACACGTGTTGTTCTACCATGGAATGGTATTACTTTAATTATTAATCAGAAAGGGGATCGTGTAAGTTTACATTTCTGTATCTCATCTCCCCCCTTTAAATTCATCCATCAAGATGAGCTGATTATCAAAGGAACAGGGTCGTCCTTTGAGGAATTTTTCGTTGTCTTTTTCACAGAATAATTCAAAAACTAGTAGATTGTTCTCAACTTCACGAATAGCCACTCCAGCTTCCAATTTCCATAGATTTTGCAGGGTGTTCCTAAGGGCCTTTTGGTTAATCGATACCTTGGTCACAAATCTTCCGATAACCAGCAGTGCCAAACGTTTTGACAAAGTTTCATCTTTATTTCTCTGGGTTGAAATTGGTGCTTTTTCTTTATCTGTCAATGAAAGGTTCTTCCATTGGTTCAACAAGTCTGCATCCATGATGTAAGCCATGAAATGTGGAATAGGAGGGGTCGTCTCCAAAAAACTGTCTCCGGCCTCGTGGGGGTGTCTGGACCAACAGGGGTCCCCGACCCAAGGGGGGCTTCTGACCCAACACGAGAAATGAAATCCCGTTCTTCACGCTGGGGCTTCGTGACCGGTGCAATGCGGCCACTGCTTTGCACCAGGAGCTTTGCCACGGGATCTTCGCGATCATGCCTTCGCGACCGGTCCAATGCGACCACTGCTTTGCGCCAGGATCTTTCTCACGAGATCTTCGCGATCGTGCCTTCGCGACCAGTGCAATGCAACCAATGCTTTGTGCCAGGTGCAATGTGACTGCTGCTTTGAAATCGTGCCTTCATGACCGGATCAACGCGATCACGGCTTCATGTCCGGAGCTTCGAGACAGGATTGTTGCAACTTGCATGTCGCCGCCAGTCAATTGCAAAGCAGGATGGTTGACTTCGTGATGAAGCCTCCACCGTTCCACAATACCCATCGCAACGAGGTCTCTGCCATTCCGCGATACCCACCGACCAAGCAGTAATCAAAAACTCGATCAATTCCAGGGTCTCAGTTATTCGGTATCTAGATCCGGGAACTCGATTCCTTTGAAGCGGACCCAGATTCAAAACCTAGAAATACAAATGAAAATTCATATATGAAATTCAAGATCTAGGAACACATATCTGGAACCATAGATCTGGAAAAAACTTCACAAAAGCAGATCTGAAAGAACTGGGATCCCGCCAGTTGGCTAGCGTAGCTCTGAAGATCGGGAAGGGGAGCCGAAAACCTGGGAAAACCAAGAAGGGGCGACCTTCATCGCAGTCTCGGAAAAGAGATGTTTCATTTCAGATTTGAGAGGGGGTATCGTAGAAGCAGACCAAGTAAGGAAGGAATGGAATTCCGATTTAATGATAGAGAAAACACCGATGATACACCCACTGAAAGGGGACACTTGTGATGCTCCAACACCGAGAGGATAATCAGCAGAAGTTCAGAACCTAGGAGAAACCAAGGAGAAAACGCTCTCAGCGGGAGAGACTTTTTTCTTTATGTACAATATTTACTCTTAAATTCTTGATATGTTACTTATATATTAATATCATATGGCCATCCTAGAAATATGTAAAATAATTCTCAGGTAAAAATGATTATATATAAATATTTCTATACCCGAATATTCATAATCACAATCTATAAAATTAACCAAACACTACTATGAAACCAATTAGAACATCGTGGAAACACACATTTGGATCCAATGAAAATCCTATATAATTTAATATATATCAAAATAATAAAAACCAGATAACTTCATATAATGTTTTTTCCATAGGTAACTAATTAAATTTAAATTGAAACTCATAGTAAAATAACCATTTTTTCACTTAGATTCTCCAGTCATGTAATTCACATATACGACGCCCTTTGATTCTAATTCCCTAATAATTGGTCAAACATAAGATTGTGTGAGATCAAATTATTAGTAAGGATAAAATGGTCTAAATGGAATATCAAAAGTTAGCATGAAGTAAACATATGGGTATGAAAATATATCCATGGTGAAAAAATATAATATAAATGAATCATACTTGTAAGAACATATATCATGAGTCAAAAATCATTACATAAGGATATTAACACACATAAGTAGACTTAACAATATCATGGAATCACAATAATGTGCCAAAAACATAAAACATTCAATGATAATTACCTATGTAATGAAATTTGAAACTGGCTATAACATAAACATGATACATTAATAAGAATATTACCAAAGTTACCAATCACTATTTTATAAAAAGTATTTCCAAGGTTGTTTAATATTGTATCAGAAAGCATTAATATGGCATGCTTCCAAGGAATAATAAAGAAGTAATAAATTTATATTAATTATTTTTCGAATTCATCAAAGTACTATATAAATTTATGATACAAATATCTTTATTTATACGTTCCACATAGATAAAGACATAAATTAATAAGGATATAATAAAAAATATGGGGATTCAATGGGAATTCCAAAACAGATGCACACTCAAGGTAAATATAAATTAATAAAGTAAAATAACTTGGAAATATTTATATAAAATAGATTAATGGTATGTGATTTACTCAATAATTTACCCAATCAATCAATTTATTGGGTAATATATGAACACCCTTCAAAAAAAGAAGAATATAAGGGTATCCAATGTGGAATTAAAATTAGAATATAATTTATACATAATTAATGAGAATTGAAGAGAAAAAAAGTGATAGATCATTCTCTATAAGTATTTTATTTATTCTATATCATGAATAAATATGAAAATGGGCATGGAATAAATGCGAAAATTACATTAGATGTTTAAAGGGTGATAGAGAAAATAATCATCAGTTTCAAATTGTGTGGGAAAGAACCCAATTAAATGGAATAATGTGACTATAAAAGTTAATATCAAACGATAAAGTATAGAAACTATTGAAAATTCACAATGACATGTGTAGTTCCACATTGGAATAAACATAATCTATTATTAGTGGAGTTTAAATTCATGGAATAGGGATATCAATTGAATTAGAATCATAATATACAAATTCATATCCTTTAATATGGGTTATAATGATTTTTTGAATTTTCCCAAGCATATCCCACTATAGTTTAAATCCATCTGTGCATCTTGGCCTTGTTTTCGTGCACCAAGTGAGAATAGAGTTTGTAATAAATCTTCTATTTTAAGGGTTTTCACCCATATATACATATATTCAATATAAATTAAACACAATTTGTATTATAATAGGGATGTGTCTATCAGGATAAGCACACACACCATTCATTGCCAAATTTATTATGGATTTATGGTTATTGGAATCATTTCAAATTTAACACCTTATAGAGTTATTATAATTACATGTAATGGTAATATATCATTGAAATAATAGTAAAAAATTAAAAAAAAATATATTAGTAATAATGCATATTGATTTGAAAAATAATTTAATAACCCCAAAAGAGTAATGGGAAATTGGGGTGACCAACCCTTATTTAAGAAAAGTAACAGCTTATGAAAAGTCAATAATGATAGTGAAAAAATAAACTATAATTTGTAACATATAAAATGGAAGATTATTCCATGGAATAAATAAAATTATAATCTAAAAGGTAATATTAAATATATATATATATATAATCAATGTAACGAGACATGAATGTAAGGAGAAGGATTTGAGAAACCCCTATCTCTACTGAGTATCATATTTTAGAATCATAACATAAAAAATTTCTTGATTCAGGAGAGTTAAATTTAAGAGACTCATAGGGAGTTATATTATTATATATCTTTTAATTTAGGTGCGGTATAACAAGTAGTGAAGGTGAATATTTGTTTTCCCAAAAAGAGGTATTTAAGGGTTATAATTTTGAATATTTTGTTATTAAGGTTAAAAATGATTGAGTTGAATTGATTTCAATAGATTTGGATGATATTTAATGTAGAAACCAATTTGTATGTTCATTTAAATTCTTAACTACCTATTTAATTATTTTTAGGTATTTAATTCATTTACCTTTTAATATTTACATTTTTCTCTATTTTACTATTATTGTTTAATCTATCTTTTTTAAATAGGTAACATATTTTTTTCCCATAAAATTAAATTTTTATTGTTTTTTAATTTAAAAATTATAATGATAAATATAAAATTAATTTTAATTTATTCATTTTCAGAAAATTTATTACTAATTAATATAATATTAGAAATGTATAACATATGAAAATTATTTTTTAGAAATGTTGTAACTTTGGTTCCAAAATATCAAACACAATGTTATAAGTGTATCATAATATTTTTAAATTAAGTATATTAATTTTTAATTATATTTATGAACAATATAATGGCTTTATAATTTTTAAATTATTATCATAGAATCATTATATCATAAATGTTTAAATTCACTACAAAAATTTTATTTTCAACTTTTCTTTCTTTTAAAAAATAATTAAAATTTATGGTTCGATAATTTTGAAAAAACATGTAATAAAATTAGATCCATTTTATAGAATAAATTTTCTATATTGATAAAATTAAATTTTTAAATATAATAATATAATACATGGTAAAACATAATATTTAAAATATATTCTATTTCTTTTGAATTAAGTTATTGCATTTTTCATTTATATTACCTACTAATTATTACATGATTGAAAATTAATAATTAATTTATTTATAATATTTATTTTTTTTGAATATAGTATTCAAATTAGGGGGATGTTAAAATTTATAATAAAAAAATGGATATTTTATACAACCACCTTTCTACATTATTATTATGAGGGTATGCCAATGAATAGTTCAGTTTTCTAAAAAATAGATAATCAAAACATAATAACATTTTGTGAAGATAATAATATATTAATAAAATATTTAATATAGAAATAAATTATATTTCATAATTTTATTTTATTAAGAAGCATGTGAGTTCCAATCTTAAAAGGAATATTTCTAGAGTAATAAAATATATATAGATATTAAGAGAAAAAACCAGTTAGTATTCAAATAACCTATAATGTAATTAGAATACATGATAAAATATTATTTTAGTATGAATGAAATATTTATCCATTAGAAAATAAATACTAAATTAACATTAAATTAAAACTATTAAAGAATGAATGTTTATATATTTGTAAAAATTATCATAAAATAGATTTTATAAAATCTTTATAATAAATAATATTAAATTCTAGTTTATAAATATATAAAAATGAAACTGATGAAATAAATATATGATTATAAGAAAAAAATAAATTAATTTAACATGTAAATATTTAATTTAACATATATTCAGTGGATATTTTCTATGTTCAATGTAGTAATATTTCTCATACTTCTATTTATTTTATATTAAATCATATATTCACTTTTTCCAATGATATAAGGAATGTGATATTATGAGATTTTGAATATTTTCTATCTAATAAGTTATCCTGAACCAAAAGTGGCAGAGGACATAAATATGTTAATGTTTTTAATTGGATCCCACCCTCATTCATCCCTGTCTCAGCGCGTTTCAAGTCATCCTTATCCCAAAAAGTCGTATCAATTATAAAATATTCTAATTTAATTTTCAAAATAAAAATATATTATCTATTCTTTGATCACATTTATTTAATAATGAGGCTTATATTTTTTATAGGAAGTAATTATATTGGTTAGAAATAAGAAGATGTTTATATTCCTACAATGAAACAATTGGTGATTCCATGATATTGAATATTTTTACAATATCCTTATCCATTTTTTTTATAAAATAAACCCATGTATTGTGCTAGCAACATTGAGATTCGAAAAATATCAAAATATATATACTACAAGCAAGTGAGCGCAATGAATTTTGAAGTACATGTCTCAATTGATGAATATAAACATTGATATAATGAGAAAATAATGATTATATATGTGTAAGAATACATAATGAAAAAATATTTATTTAGTATATTTAATGTAAGGTAACAACATGATATTTTAAAATAGTAGTATGTTCAATATCGTATACAACACACAACACTGAGGATATATGAACTATGAAATATTATTATTTAAATATGATAATAACAACCCTGTATCTAATTTGGAAGGAATGAATACGATTAACCAAATTATGATATATATAGATGTATATATATATATATCCCACCTAATAAAAATGTATTTATTTTTTCATTGTAAATTATAAATTAATTTTTATAAATGACATTTTATTCATTAAGAATTAATTTTTCTACCAAAATGTTTTCATTTGTTTTTATGGATGGAAAATATGTATAATTTATTTCAAATAAATTGTTATAATTTTTAGACAAATTTATTAACTTTTTAAATCATCATATCAAAATTAATTAACGGAGAAATTTTAGAACTTTTTTCAAAATATTGATTTTCTAGTTTATAGTGAAAAATAATAATTTTAATTGAAAATATATTTTTTTTTCAAGCATATAAAAATTTCCTTATTGTTTTAAACTTTTTAAATATTAAATTTATATTTATTATAATTTCAATAATTAAATTAAATTCATTTGAAGAAATTTACTGGTTGAATATGGTATAAAAAAAAATTTATATAGAAATGAAATATTTTTTTGAAAAACTATTTTTTATGGATAATGTATTTTTATCATAATAAATTATATTAATTAAATTTTTTTAATAATTTAAAATTATAAATTATATATTTAATTAAAAGTTTACATACATATAATATATTTACTATGAATGGGATAAGAATAAGTCATATTTTATGCTTAAAATGTATTTTATCTTAACGTGGTATTATCACATTTTCCACATTTACATTTAAGATTAATTTATGAAAATATTGGGTATTAAATTTTAGAAAATGGAATACATATTTGGAATTACGAGTTTTATATCAGGTAAATAATCCCATTTTATTTTTTGGTCAATATGAATAATAAGCGCGGTCAAATTTATAACCTCAATAAACCATAAATCTTGTTAATCTAGGTTAAAACTAACTGATAAGGGTATAATATTTCACCATAATTATTACTTGATGAAGGTAATTACAAAACTATCAAATTACGGTTTAAATGGAGATATAATAGACACTTGGCCCAAAAATGTCCTATATAATATTTAATATAAAAAAATTAAAAAGTGTCAGTCTCAAAGTTTTCATTCACTTTTATGTATTTATATAGGCAAAAAATCATGTTATGAATGAATACAAATTTATATTTTGAGATTAATGAAATTATTTTCAAAATTAATATAATTTATAATTATTTTTAATTAAATAAATACATTACATGCATGCGCAACGTAAATAAACTATGTATTCAATTAATTATGGAATAAAATAAATGATTATAAAAATATGAAAAGTGATATCAATTGTGTGAGTTATCGTTTTCTATTACTTATATTGATGAATAAGAAATATTATTGATTTAATAAAATATAATAGTAAAATTTGAACAATTACTATTTTTCTTGAAATTCAAATTAAATTAATTGTGTTAAAATTGAAATTAATGATAATCAATCAAAGTAAAATTTTATTAAGTTTTTTTTGAAATCATAAAAATATTTAAATAAAAAAAATCGGATAAATTATGGTATAAAATTTCACCCCTATTAAATTTTTTTGGAACCATGGAAATCATTGCATGAATTGGAGTATGGTTTGTGTTTGTTGTCAATCCTCAGAAGACGTTCAAAATGTGTACCATCAATGTTATCATATAGTTCAAGAATATTACAGTATTGAAGTTGGCACCATTTTCCAGAATGTGTGCCAGCAAGGTGGAAACTTGTACACCATATGATTTTCAAGATCATAAAATGGAAAAATGGAAAAGGGATAAGGGCCACGCAGATTTTGGGCTGGTCGCGCAAGTTACTTGCGCGCCATGAAGGGAATTGAGCACCAGTACATAGAAGGTTTGGAACATTGCGTGCTAGGAGATTTTCATCACCAGATCTTCAAAATATGGCAAAGGAAAGGGGGTCGCGCAAGTATTGGTTTGGTCGTGCAGGTGAGTTGCGCGAAATAGGCTAGGGTAGATGGATCTACGCACTAGAACTTGTGCGCCGAGAGGAGGCTTGCGTGCCACCGCACAGGGTGCCCTTTTTTCTTATAATTAGAGGACCACCATCCTCATTTGCAATGATGGTTGGATGTAGAGAAATTTCAGAGCTCCCGTCACACAGGTGTTGAAGTCAGGAAAGTGTTGGTGTGTCGTGCAAGGTGGAGCAGTGCGATTGTTGTTTTATGCTTGAACAGTAGTCACGTAGGTGATTTGATGATAGTTATGCACCAGAAATGAAGTTGTGCGATGGATTTCCTTTGTGTTTCAAAATCATTTTGGGTTGAAAAGAAGTTCAGTCGCACACGTTTGGTTTTGAAGAAGGTTGATTCACGCAAGTGTTGGAGGTAGACTTGCGCACCGGTTATAACCTTCGTGCCATCCTTGAAACATGCGCACCGGGCTTGGACTTGCACGCCAGGTATTGTTGAAGCCTTCAGGTGGTCTTGGAGCTGCACGAAAGCTGGAAAATTTCCCAATACCTTCGGTGCAAAGGGAGATCAGTTTACAGGTGAATGTTGGACTTCAACATAGCATCTACACAAAAATTGAGGATGCATTCCTTTAGTAATGATGAAGATACCTTGAGTTCTATAAACTGGTCGGGACTTCACCAACAGCTGCGAGCCAGGGGGAGTCAACGTGAGTGACCCGAGGGACGTAGTGAGCTATCCCTGAACAGTTGTAATGGCATTGAGCCTAGTGCATAGTGATAGTTCCCAAACCTTTGTAATCCACATCTAGTAAAGTTTAGTGGAATTAGGTACGACCAAAAACCTGTCGGCGTATGCTCCTTGGACGTATCCATTAGTGGTGAACCAAGTAAAAAAGTGTGGCGTCTTCTCTGTGCATGTGAATGTTTTCCTTCTAATCATATTCATCATACAGGTTCAACAAGTTCCTTCAAACGTGGGGACAAGATCCATCACATTAAAAGAAAAAGTTGTCACCCTGATTCACCCCTCCCCTCTCTGGGTGTCCCAGGGTCCTTCAAGTGGTATCAATGCGTAAATGTTGCTGGTGTTGAATCTATCTTTTGTCGTCTTGGAAAATGCAGTCAATGTCAGGTGAGTCCCTCACTTCGATGGAAGTAATTTCCATATCTGGAAGAACAGAATGAGATCTCATCTAAGATCTCTTAGAATGGAAGTTCTATTTTCTACCATGCAAGGAATAAAAGTCACGGATCCAACAGGCCTGGTTGTGCCCGACACAGAAATGAAAATTCATGATGCAGATTCTAAAGCCCAAAATGCACACACTGCAGCCCTTTCTGATCAGATCTACCTAAAGGTGATGAATTGCACCTTAGAAAAATCATTTTTGGATAAAGTTGATAATATTTATGAAGGAGATATAAAAGTGAATGAGGTGAAACTACAAGTGCTACACAATAAGTTTGATGATTTGAAGATGCATCCTAATGAGAATGCAGACTCCTTCTTTAATCGAATCACTGAAGTAGTTGGAGCAATTCGGGGCCTTGGAGAAGAAATCGAAGACGTTGAAATTATGAAGAAAATACTGAGAAGACTTCCACCCATGTACAATGCAAAGGTATCAACCCATGGGGAAAGAGATCTTTTAATGCTTTCTCTGGATGACCTTCTATGCAGCTTGGTAGCATATGAAATAACAAAGAAACCAGAAGATGTTACGAGTCATGTGAGAAATGAAATGGCATTTAAAGCCACGAATAAACTAAAAATTACAAAATATAGTAGTGGTGAAGATGACATAGAGAAAAAAAATCTTTCTCTCATTAAAAAGAAGTTCCAGAAGGGAAAAGGGAAATTCAAAGGGAAGTTACCTCTCGAATGTTTTCATTGCGGAAAATTTGGGCACATTGACTCTCAGTGCTTAAGAAAGATCAATGATGATGATAGTGATTAAGAAAGCTTCCAGAAGCCTCAGAGAGGGTTTTTGAAAAAGGGAGACTTCAAATATGGAAAAAAAATGAAAAGGAATAGTTTTTTCTATGAAGAGGAAGAAGATGATAATGAATTATGTGATGAAGAAGAACCAGAATTCAAAACTGGGAACCATGCTTCCATGATGGACACTGTTGAAAAGTTAGAAGATTATAGTGGAGAAAAACAGTTGAAAACTTGTGCAGATCCCATGATGCAACTTAATAATGTTGTTAGTAATCTTAAGACTAAATGTAAGAGTTGCAATAAGTGGAAATCAATTGCAGAGGAATCAACTAAATACATTGATCAACATGAAGCTAAAAATAAATGAATGGAAGAATTTTTTAAGGTAAAATATAAAATAATTTAATGCAATGAGGATGTAGTGGATCTGAAGCTTGGAATTGAAGAGAAGGAAAAGGTAATCAATTACCACACCTCCAGACTAGAAGAAAAATCCAAGATTGCTGAGGGACTTGAAGAGGAAGTTGTAAATCTTAGGAGTAAACTTGAGACTAAATAAATTCTAAAAGAATAAAGGAAAAAAATACAATTTTGAATATTATTAGATGCAGAATTACTGGTAAGAGCCAAGTGTGGTTCAGATGGGGTTGGAAAAATCTTGAGTGATCAAAGACCCGGTTGCATGGGAAAGAGTGCAATTGGATGTGAAGATGAGACATCAACTACTAGAAGTGAAAAGATACAAAATAAAGATAAGATGAAAGCTGAAAATGTTGAAATTTTTCCTAAAGTGCTGAAAAAGGAACCCTCAATCCAACCTAAAAGGAGAACAGAAAATTATCCTCAAACATTCATAAATGAAATATAGTCTAACTAGTCTCCCAAGGAAAAAGTTTTGAGGAGAAATTCAAGTAAGAATACATTTATTCTCATGAAGTGTTAGTTATGTGGCTATTTGGGCCATACCATGTCTTATTGCGAAGAGGTAAGAAGATATTTGAATGGAGAATATATTGGAGTTCAACAAAGGAGAAGAAATTAATTTCCTAATTCTTATAGAAGAAACAATTTCTTTGGATATTTTTTTGTTGTTCTAACTTTGGTCATAAGGCTGCTAATTGTAGGAAAAGAAGGGACATGGACACCTCATACTGAAGTTCAAGACAAGTCATGTCTCATCAGCAAGGCAATGTTTCTCTTTCAATCAAGTTTTATCCTCTCAAAGAAGATTTCGACTATGAAGAACCTGGGAACTCGGAAAAGATAATTAAAAGGCCATTATCTCTATAACCAATCCAATGTCTCATGGAATTAAAGGAAGAAGATTGAGAAATCCAACCATGCATAGGTGTCCCTCAAAGCTACAAAGAACAAAAATACCTAGATTCTGGATAGCGGTTGTTTATCTTATTTGATAGGTAATTCTGGCCTATTAACGGATATCAAAATGAAGGTTGATGGTAAAGTACGTTTTGGTAATGATGGAGCTCTAAAAATCAAAGGGAGTGGATGTACCGAATTAGCTAATAGAGAACTAAAGAAGTCTCCAGTCCTTTACGTAGATTGCCTATGTCATAATCTACTCAGTGTGAGTCAACTATATGACTCAGGACATATAATTAATTTTAATGAGAAATGTTTCACTATCAAGGGAAAGACAGGAAATTCACTTATGAAGGGATGCAGAACAGGATGGAACTTTTATCAGGTTGATAGTGAAGAAAATGTCTATTACATGACTTTTGAAGAAGAAAACAATTTGTGGCATCAGAGACTGGGACACATTAATCAACAAGACATGGAGAAAGTATCAAAATATAGGATTGTCATTACATTACCAACTTGAAGTGTGAGCGTGAAATGTCTTGTGATGCTTGCATTTGTGGGAAGCTGGTCTGCAGTTCATATCAGCCAAAGAATAAAAGGGCATCTCACCTTCTTGATCAGATTCATTCAGATGTATGTGGGTTGATAATTGTTGCTGGAACTCATGGAGAAAGGTACTTTGTCCTTTTTATAGATTATTACAGTAGAATGGCATGTGTGATGGTCATTCATAGGAAACGACAAGTCTTTGACTGCATGAAAACATATCGGAGAATCACCGAGAATGATACCGGACGAACAATCAAAGTGTTGCGATCCAACGATGGCGGAGAATTCACGTCCATTGATTTTGAAAATTATCTAGAGAAGCATGGGATACAGCATGAGGATGCCACTGTGAGACCTCGACAACAAAATGGTGTTGTTGAACGTAGGAATCGACAGGTGAACAACATGGCACAAACTACGATGATTGGGAGTTGTATTCCACGACATTACTGGAAAGTGGTTGTTCAAGCTATAGTGTATATTTAGAATTGAACAAGACTTTATATGGGTGAGGCAAAGACACCACATGAATTGTGGCATGGAATGAATCCCTCTTTAAAATACTTTCATGTCTTTGGAATTAAAAGCTTCATCAAGAACAAAGAAGGAAATCAAGGGAAGTATGGCGACAATGCAGATGAAGGAATTTTACTTGGTTACTTAATGAACATCAAAGCCTACAAATGTTACAACAAGTGTTTAGGAAGGATTGTGGAATGTAGTGATATTGAGATAATTGGAGAGAAAACCAAAAATGCTTCAAGGATGTCACATGCTGTTGTAATATAACGTCTAGAAGAAAGTGAACGTGGAGAAAATAAAAATATAGAAATAGAGGAAGTTGTACAAAACACTCTGCAGTCACATCATGATGTTGACTCAAAAGAAGAATCTGAAGAAGAAAATGTGGCTGAAGAGAATGCAACTGAACCTCGCTGGAGAAATCGAAGAACTGAGATTGATCCATCAAACATAATTGGGGATAAGAGTACACCCACTCAAACAAGAAGGATGAGAAATAACACACAATCTGAATTTATGTCAGCTATGGAGCCATCCTCATTTGAAGAAGCTACAAAGGATGAATCTTGGGTGAAATACATGAATGAAGAATTAGATGAGATTGAAAAGAACCATACATGGGATCTTCTCAAGAGACCTGAAGGTCACAATGTGATTGGTACCAAATGGATCTTCAAAAATAAGTTTGATGAGCATGGAAGTGTCATCAGAAACAAGGCATGACTGGTATGTAAAGGATACTCCTAGATTGAAGTCATTGATGATGAAAAACCTTTTCTCCCATGGCTAGACTATAGTCAATCAAGATTTTCCATTCCATGAAACTCCAAAGAGGATATAAAGTATATCAAATGGATTTCAAGACAGCATTCTTGAATAGTGTACTCAAAGAAGAAGTATAAATTGAACAACCAGTGGGTTTTGTTCTAGGTACTAATGAAACATATGTCTGAAAACTGAATAATTCTCTATATGGTGTGAAGCAGGCACCACGGGCGTGGTACTCGTGGCTGGATTTGTATCTCAGGAAGCGGGAATTCAAAAGAGGTGGAGTAGATCACAATCTCTATGTGAAGAATTCTCCAAAATATCAATTCATGGTTCTAGTCTATGTTGATGATATCATATTTGGTGGCATTCGGTAGAAATTAGTGGATGAATTTTTCAATCACATGAAATCAGAATTTGAAATGTGTTTGATTGGGGAGCTCACATATTTCTTGAGGCTGCATCTGATTGAAAAGAAGGAATACACTTTCATTTCTCAGGAAACTTTTGCAAGAGAGGTGCTAAAGAAGTTTAATATGAAAGACTCCAAAACAATGTCAACTCCGATTGCAGTTGGAACTAAACTTAGAAATCATGAAGATGGGGCATCTGTAGATCCCACTATGTACATGAGGATCATTGGGAGCCTACTGTACCTAATAGTGACACGACCAGATATAGTCTTTGCCACATGTCTTGCAACCTGCTATTAGAGTAATACAAATGAGCAACATATGGTAGCAGTAAAAATATTCATGAGGTATATTCAAGGTACTCACAATTGTGGGTTATAATTGCTTGCAGGAAGAGACAGTGAATTGTCAGTATTTTTTGATGCAGACTGGGCTGGATAAGTTTTGGACAGAAAATCCACCAGTGGTGGTGCTTTCTCTATTGGGAATAAATTTGCTAGCTGGTTGAGCAAGAAACAAGAAAATACTTCTCTTAGTACTGCTGAAGATGAGTATATCTCTGCCACGAAGGCATGCACTCAACTACTATGGATGAAACAACAACTAGCAGATATTGGTGATAGGTAATGCAACCAATGGTCATTTACTGTGATAACAAGAGTGCAATTGATCTTACGAAGAATCCTATTCAGCATTCTCATACAAAACATATTGAAATCAGGTATCACTTTATCAAAGAAAAATTTGAGCAAGGAGTGATTAGAATGTAGCATATGGGAACTGATGAGCAAGTGGAGGTTATTCGGACCAAGCCACTGTAAGTGGCTGTGTTTGAAAAGCATCGGTTGAACCTCGGTGTTCAGTCACCTCCTAGTGCATAAGGCGGTTACAAAATTCCCCTATCCCCGTTTATGATAACTATTTTTATCTGTTTATGGATGTGATGCAGGTTTGTGGGAGAGATACAATCTAGGGGGAGTATTGTTTGAGATAAAAAATGAACACATTACAGGTATTTGGGTTTATTTTCAATGGGGGAGAAAGGAATAAATTCATGTTTGTTCAGGTGATAAGGAATGCATTGGTCATGTAATGCTTCTTGGGTCATGAGAATTCCAAAACACGAGAACCCAATTCAAGCTCTATCTCTTGTTCTCTACACCGAGCATTGCTCACGTAGACGTAGAGTTTTGGATGAGTTGAATCTTGAGTTTTTGGTTTTCATGTGGATGGGGATCTATTGAATTTAATTTTTGATTTCCAAGAAACTCAAAGGGGGAGATTGTTGGAACCATGGTCATATTTGCATGAATTGGAGTATGTTTTGTGTTTGTTGTCAATCCTGAGAGGAAGTTCAGAATGTGTTCTAGCAAAGTGCTCATACAGGTCAAGAAGATTATAGTATTGAAGGTGGCACCATTTTCTAGGGTTTTCCAAAATTTTGGCCCTAAAATTTGAAAAATAGAGAAAAGTGTTTTTGGCAAAGAGACTTGTGCGACGTGTACTTCAAGGAGAGTAAACTTGCGCGCCATATGTTTTTCAAGATCAGAACATGGAAAAATGGAAAAGCGATAAGGGCCGCGCAGGTTTTGGGCTGGTCGCGAAAGTGACTTGTGCGCCATGATGGGACTTGCACGCCATTACATAGGAGGTTTGAAAAGTTGCACGCCAGATGATTTTCCTGATCAGATATTCAAAAAATGGCAAAGGAAAGAGGGTCGTGCAATTAATGGTTTAGTCACACATGTGAGTTGTGCGACAGAGGCTAGGGAAGATGGAGCTGCGTGCCGGAACTTGCGCGCCGAGAGGACGCTTGTGCGCCACCTCGCAGGTTCCCTTTTTGCCTATAAATAGAGGACCACCCCTCCTCATTTACAATGATGGTTGGACATAGAGAAATTTCAGAGCTCTAGTCACACAGGTGTTGAAGTCACACAAGTGTTGGTGGGTCGCACAAGGTGGAGTAGTGCTGCAGTTATTTGCTGCTCGACCAGGAGTCGTGCAGGTGATTTGACGATAGTTGCGTGCCAGAATTGAATTTGCGTGGCAGGTTTCCTTTGTGTTTTAAAATCGGTTTAGGTGGAAAATAATATCAGTCGTGCATGATTGTTATTGAAGATGGTTGAGTCCCAAAAGTGTTGGAGGTGGAATTTCATGCCAGTTATAACTCGCGCGATGTCCTTGAAACTTGCACCTCGGGCGTGGATTTGTGCGCCAGGTATTGTTGAAGCCTGGTGGTGGTCTTGGAGCTGGATGAAAGCTGGAAAATTCCCCAATACCTTCGGTGAAAAGGGAGATCAGTTTACTGGTGAATGTTGGACTTCAACAGAGCATCTACATACAAGTGAGGATGCATTCATTTAGTAATAATGAAGAGACCCTCACGTCTATAAACTGAGTGGGACTTCACCAATAGCTGTGAGCCATGGGGAGTCAACGAAAGTGACCTGAGGGATGCAGTGAGCTATCCCTGAACAATTGTAAAGGTAGTGAGCCTGGGACAGAGTGACTGTTCACAAAACATTTAAATCCACATCTAGTGAAGCTTAGTGGAATTAGGTACGACCAAAAACCTATCGGAGTATGCTCCTTGGACGCATCCCTTACTGGTGAAACAAGTAAAAAAGTGACGTTTCTTCTCTGTGCATGTGAATTTTTGCTTTCTGATCATATTCATCATACAGGTTCAACAAGTTCCATCTATTGTGGGAACATGATCCATCACATTATAAGAAAAAGTTGTCACCCTGATTCACCCCTCCCCTCTAAGGGTGCCCCGGGGTCCTTCAAATTTATAATTCAACAACCACCTTATATGTTAAATTATTAACCAATAAGTTTGAAAAGTTTGTTACTACGATTCATGTCGAAATTGGTTAACTAAGGGGTTAAACAAGACAATATTGTTTGAAAACCCATCAAAACATGTCCAAAAAATTTTATTGTATTTCAACTCCATTATATATTATTTGATAATCCCTCTCCTTTTGTAGGGACTTGATCTATATATTTAATTTATATTAATTTCATATTTTACTAAATTCTAAATGTTCCCCACACCTCAATTATAAAAGGGAATCTTCTCTCATCAATTCATCACACATTTGGAGATATATATCTTAAAAATACCCTAATAAATCCCTTACAAACTAAATCCGAAAAATTATAGAGTTTTGGGTCTTCCTAATATTCAAAACATAGGATACATAAGAGGATATTCAAAGGAGTTCATTCAATGAAGTTGTAATCCCCTTAACCAATCATTTTTTTCATTCTACTATTACACACTCTAAATATATGGTATTTATCATTAAATTTTATAAAACATATCATAAATATATTTATATATTATTATGGTTATTAAATAATCATTATCCATCATTTTTTCACAGCTAAAGAGATGTGAAATTATCACTCATTATTACATACGACTTACTATCTCCACATAGTGATACCATTCAATTTCAACCACCATATTTCATTGATGGTCATTATAATAGGTTTAATGATTACAGATGAAACTTATGAAATAATTATAATTATATAATAGTTATATCAAATCTACCTTCATACCTTCCAATCCATGGAAAATGATAATGTTTCTCATGCATACATGTGGACTACCACCTTCACAATACAATGTGATTTGTTTATCACTCCCATTTAACATGGATAGGAATAATTATAGATTTAATGAACATATATGATATATATTATTTAATAATTATTATGGAGATTTTATTTTTTATATTATTTTCTTTCATTATATTCTACTAAAAGTTAAAGAAACATTCATTCATTCGAATGACCTACTGTCTATATGAACGATGTAATATATTTAAATATCTTTATATTTCATATATTAATCTAAAAAAATATATAATAAGTATATGTTACATTAATATAATGTTTTATATAATGTATTTTATAAAACCCTGATTAAGTTAAATGGGATGAAACTATAAAATCAAAACATACAAGAAAAATGAAGCAGTTATTACCAGGAACAATGATTTTAGAAAACCAAATTATAAAAAATGGGTGACAAAATATTATAAGTAAAAGATAAATGAAATAATATAAATGTGTATGGTTCTGTAAAATATTTATATTAAATATGTATTTATTATTTAGGCAGTCCTGACACATGTGAATGAATTCAAATATGGGGCATGGGTTTACAAGAAAATCTAATCATTATCAGTGATTTTTTATGATTAAGTATATCATAGGGGAATTATTTTCCATTTCAATACTAAAACATTTATATAATTATGTCCTTCGGTTATTCATGAACATTTGAAATAATTTTATAATATTCCAATATTTTTAATGTAAAATGATTGAGAATTAGTCTTTATAAAAATATGAATTTACTTAACATTTTAAACGGAAATCCTTTTTCTTCCATATCCATGTTTTCTATAAATATTTTTATGAATATTTTCAATATTTCATTAATGATTTATTAAAGTAATTTATAATCATTTTTAGATTTGTATAAATTATTTTTAAAGGAATATTCTTATCATTTTTTTGAACAAGATATATTTTGACCTTTCACAAACATATAAAAGTAATGTTTTAAAACATATACGACATGCATTTAATTTACCTCTGTCATGAAAACTCATTTAATTGAACATTTATTTACAATTTTGTGTTTTTATTTTAAAATAATGTTTTTTAATAATATTCTAAAAATAATTAGTTCTTAAATTTTATTTTATTTCTTGAATGTTTATTTCCATCAACTACGTTTTTATTAAAAAAATTATGGCATTTTTTACATAAACTAAAAAATCAATTATTTTTCATATTCTAAGATTGGTATATGTGGTAATTATATCCTCCATATTATTTATCTAGATGGTTTATGATCATTTTGAATGGGGATATACTATTTGGATTCTATTAAACAAGTTACTCTGGATGATTACTAATAATGTTTATTGATTAGGGGATGTATTAACATTTTATATGATTGTTTTTCAATATGATTGTTTATTTTGATTATATTTCACCTCTTTTACAAAATAAGTACTGTGTTTGACTTTTCTTATTGATGGGTTAGTGATTCTATATCCCCTTTATGCATCATTTGGTCTAATGAGACAATGTTGATTGGGTACTTGGCTGAGGACTTACATATTTAGGTAATATGCCTTGGAACAAGGCCTTGATTATATGATAATGATGTTCTTCATTCAAGATTTTTCTTTATGAGATATTTTATCAATTTCCATGTTAATATCTAATTAGTTATGATTCTCAAGGATATATTTCATGATCATATGATTATTTATTTTTTAATATTTCATCATAATTGATTCCATTCATATTATTCTTTATGATAAATTTACTGATTAAATGAAACCGTGTTTTAGATATTTACCACGAAATATTTATTGTGCATTATTTATTCATGTTAACTTACAATATACAAATACCCTTACTAAGCATCTGAGCTCAACCATTTCTTTTCCTTTCTTTCATCGAGACTTCCAAAAATATATTATGGTTGAGAATCAAGAATATTATAATTATAATAATGGTGTTATCAAGGAAAATACTATGTTATATTTTAAATTTTAAATTTTAATATGTGATTCAATTATGTATCTTGTTTTCCAAGACATATAAACTTTTCATTACATTGGGTTTTTATTCCTAATATTTAATGACAATGTAATAATGTAACCACCAATTTTGTGCTACTAGGTTCAGTGACTTTATAATTGGTATGAGATGATGTTTAGTATAAACTATAGGAACTAGATTTAGGAAAATATGGATTCTTTAATATTGATCTATGACTATAATTAAGGAAACTTTTATGTATAAGACAACAACCTAATGTTTTTGGAAGGATTATTTCATGAATTTCTCAAATTAATATATCCCTATATGGATACAAGAAGTGGATTTTCATATTGGACTATTTTACCTATATTTAATAACTATAGAACGGTTGTATTGGGAATTAAATAAATATTACCCTGTTTCACAACAATGGGTCTTTGTTCACACATATTTTGTAATATAATGTGATATTCATGGGTAAAAAAAAATTCAATATAAAACATCATAAATTATTTTAATAGAGCATTGTCATGGATATCTTAAGTAAAATATTAGTTATCACAGATTGAAATGAATGCTTAGCGATGTAGAAAAAATATAAATAAGTTTTCATTATTATTTCACACACCATGTTTTTTTTGTTTTAGTCAATTGGTTTAATCCGAAGTAATATTTTGAGCATATAATTTGATAGAAAATGTTGTAATTATAGAAAAAAATAGGATAATGGAAGAATAGATTGTGATTTTTTATAATGTGATATAATGAAACATGATTAACATCATATACCTTAACAGATATTTGACTCACCAAACAAGATAAGTATGTAGTATTCTAAGAGTGATGATGGTGGATACCATATAAGAATGATGGATAAATTTTTGAAATGTTCGAAATGTGGAATGAGATAGCCAAGAAAATGTCATAATGGAATAAGAAAATTTTTATGTGCAAAAAAGAATAGAATAGAGCATAAAATTTAAGAGAAAAACTAAGGATTTCAATAGATAGAAATATATTGTTACCATTATATTCATTTATAGTTTGTCTACATAAATTTGGAGAAACAGGTTATCTGATCCAATTCTTTATATGGAACGTTAACTCCTAGGCTAAGGAAGGACTTCTTTTATTCTATTGATTAGAGTGAATTTTTAAATAATTTATTTTTTGGGATTCAAGAACTCTGTTGAAGAATTATTTTTACTCCTGAAATTTTGGTTATTATAATAATGAAACAATATAGGATTGTGATAATTTTTAAACCATATAGTTATATATATATATATTAATATAGGAGTTATGGATACCATTAGAGGATTATTTGTTTAAAGTTGTTAATATGATCTAATTATTAAACATAACTTTAAATGTTTCTTATGGTGGGAATTTATCTTGATTAAGGATATTTTAGGATACATCTGTTGAAATACAACTCAATGGTTTATTTTATATTTTTTGGAAAATATAATTTCATTTAGAATGCATGTAAATGTTTTGGACATATGTTTGATGATATTGGTAACCTTTATTATTTATCTTATATAACATATTTTTTATGTTTTTATTATTATTATATTTTTAAAAAAATATATAATTTTTGTGAATACAGTTTTCCCTATATGAAAACACGTATATCGGGTGACAAAACATCAAATCCGAAAAGGGTGTAGGGATTTAACCGAAAATCGATGAGTTAAAAGGGTGTAACACCCACCCATCGACTATGTAACTTTTTGTTTAGTATGAAATTATTTTTATTTAAATGAATTTATAGAAAAATATTATGTTGAATTTGATAAACATATTTTAGGATCAAATAATTTTGAATTTTATAATGATTAATTATAATGCAAGAGATGTTTTATTTGGTTAAGATATGTATATATAACCATTAAGATTAATGTGAAGGATTATTTTGGAGGAATTGTATTATATGGTTAGAGATGTATGAATAATGTTTTTAAGACATAATAAATTTTCAGTTCATTAAATTAATCTTTGGTTGTCACTGTTGAGGTTTTAGAGATTTGTGTACTATTTTATGTATGTTGTGCAAATCATTTTTGTTTTGTTAAAGATTTATTCACATATATAAAGGCTAATTTATATTTTATTTATCATATGATTTAATAAAATATATAATTTGTTCTATATTCATAAAAAATCATATTAGATATTCATTTATTAAATATAAAAATGATTTAGAAACTGATCTAAGCACAAACAATCGATAAAATTTTCCTCGTTACCAAAATATATTATGTAACTATCTTTTTCAGTGATCTCTGTCATGATAGTAAAATCATACTTAAACATTAGTAATATGATCATGAAATAGAACAGTTATACATTTACCATTATTTCCAAAGAATCAATTTTTATTTCACCCATAACAGATTTATGGTTTTGTGTTTGTTATCTTTCTCTTGATCATTCAAATTATTATCATCAATGATATATATCACTCAAAATAATAATATTTACATTAATTTTCTTCTCTATATCAATATTTTCACTTCCCACTAATGATATTCATTTAGGATACCTTGTTTTGTGGTGACCATTATACTCCATTTTCCATATTTTAATATAATGTTTTTTAAATCATTTGACGGTGTGGGTTTTACTTTAAGGAACGTTCAAATATAAATCCAATTGATTATTGATAATAAGATCAAATTTTTAGGATTCCACTTATTATGTGGTTGATAATTTAACACCACATGATTTTAAATCAACACTGCATTCTATAACGTACACAACATTCAACAATGAGATTTCATGAATCAAAAAATAATATTATTTAAATATTAAAGTTATAACCTAGTTGTTAAATATTTGGGTATGAATAGGATGAAAAAAATAAATAAAAACTTACAAATTTCCTACTCAATAAAAATGTATGATTAATTTTAAATAAATAACAACTAAATTTTTAATACACATTTATTCGTCAAATAATATATTTTCTTTAAAATAATTTATTTTTATTTATGTGAATTTATAATATTTATAATTTATTTAAAATATATTAAGCATATTATAATGAAAGGATATAATTTTCTGAAATCATAATATCAAAATTTGATTTTGTTAAATGTTTTAGACATTTCTAAAATGATTGATTTTCTAGTAAATAGTGAATATACTGATTTTCATTGAAAATTATATTTTTTATGAATATAATATAAAAATATCCTTTGGATTTAAAAAGTTATAAAATTTAAATTATTCCTATTATATTTTAAATAACAAAAATATGGTAATTTAGTCATTTTATGTCTGTATTTGGTATAGAAACAGTTTTATATGTCAAAAAACTTTTTTTCAAAAAACTTTTTTTATGCGTGTAATGTATATTCATCTTAATAAATTATGTTAATATATAATGTGGAAATATTTTAATTCATATACTATTTATTAAATAATTTTTTTAACATATATCAAATATTTTTCTAGGCATGGTATAAGATTAAGTCTAGTTTTATGCATAAAACCATTATTTATTTAAAAATAATTTTTGTCACATTTTAAAAAATTGCTTATAATATTAATATAAAAAATATATAGTTATTTTATTTCTTAAATTTTATTCCTTATTTAAAATATGGAGGTTTAAATTTGTTAAATAGTCCCCTTTTAATTTAGATCCATATGAATTGTAAATGTTGTAAAATTTAGCACAATAGTAAAGAGTAAATCAGGATAATAAAAGTTACAACAATGTTATAAGGCCATAATTTTTAATACTAACTATTATTGTATTAATGTTATTTTCTCCTTATCATATTAGGAATGGAATTTATTTTTTCAAAAGGATAATTTTCCATGAAAATTAAATATATAATATTTGAATCAATGATAGTTACAATGTTTCACTCTTATAGTTTAAAATATATCTTATTCCCTTCATATAGGGAAAAATGAATGTTTTGAATGAATAAAAATTTATATTTTGGGATTAGTGAAGTTATATTAGTGATGATAATTTATTACATATATTAAGTAATTAAACAATTACCTTATGTTCATTTGAAATGATTATACTTATTTACTTAATTAATAGAAAAATAAATAAATGATTATAAAAATATAAAAAGTGGTATAATTTGTGTGATTTATATTTTGAAACAAATTTTATAGATTAATATTACATTTTAGTGTTTGGGTAATGTATTATATATGAAATAAAAAATTTAACTTTTTATTTTATGTCAAATAAAATGAATAGTGTATAAACTCACATAAATGATAATTTATCAAATTAATAATTTATTAAATTATTTATAAAACACTAGAATCTTGAATGAGGAATAATTTGAAAATATTTGGTCTATAATGGATTAAAATTATCATTTAGGAGTCAATACGTACCTTATATGTAAAATTATAACACATTTTGTGTGATAAAATGTGTTACCAAATTTAATGTTAAAATAGGTTAACTAAGGGGTTTAACAAAAATGAAAAGGTTTAAAACACCACATAAACATGTAAAAATTTTATTTCTAGATTCTAATTCAAAGTGTATATATTATATTTGAATCACTATCATTATTGAATTATTTCAGTAAGATAATGGATATTAAAATTTAATCTTTTAGGATATTCCAAAACTTCACCTCACCACAAATATATAATGGCACCTACTAACCACACATTTTCACACATTTTATACCATATATATCAACTATCCTTGGAAAATATCCCTCATAAAATTAATTTGAAAAATTATAGAGTATATTTTGTTCCCAAATTTCCATCATAAGGATCATTAATAGGACATTTAATGTATTTATGTCAAATAATAGGTAATCAACATAACTAGTAATTTCAGTTTTAACTTTATATTTTACCACCATTAAATATATATTAGATATAATAAAATAATAAATTTACAATCTCAAATATACTAAAATGTTACTATGATTTTGAAATAACCATTATCCTCCCTTTAACCATTGAATGAGAAGTGAATGTAACGCTAATGTGTACATATGCCTTACCATATCCACAAAGAAATAAAAATCCTATTCGACCTCTATATTTTATGCATGGTTATTATCATCTTTTTAATGTTTATGTATTATAATTAAGAAATAATTATACATCTAGAATTATAATATGACATTCATCTTCATGTCATCCGATCTATTGGAATACTATAACATTACTCAAACGTACATGTGTACTACCTTGTCCACTAAGAAACATGATTTTTTTTCATTTCTGTTTATCATGTAATGTAATAATGAGTGATTAATAAATAATATATATATATATACATATGATATAATAGTACTTTTTAATGGTTAATTATTATTTACCATTCATTCATTTCATCCATCAAAAAAGTGAAAACAATGTTCATGCGTATGTGTGGCCTACAATGTCCATAAATATTATAATCTATATTTATATCTCTATCATGAACCAGGATGAGTTTCCATGCAACCCAATATCCAAACTGGTTCGAGAGATGTCATAATGGTTATTCTCGATCCCCATGGACAGGAAACTAGCACCATGAATCAATTTAATTACTTTTGGAATTATTTTTCCCAATAAAACAGGATCAAATAAGTAAACATAACAAGTGGAAGTACCGAAAATTACCGAATCTCAAATAAATATTTAAAGTTATCCAAATTGAACAACTATTGAACATAAAAAAAACTAAATAAAAAAAATACCACACCCACATGATATCCACAAGACCTCTTAGTCACCCACCATCCACAAGACCAACTTAATCGAAATAAAACTCGAACCTGAAACCTGATCTTGGAAAAAAACTTGGGTAAACTTACACAGAATGGTACAAGCAGGGTGTGATACTTAATAACTTAATAAGAAACCACTATATAAACCATAAATTTTCATTCTCAAAATATTCCACCAACACTTGTTTGATAATATATATAAATAAATAAGGTTTTATCATATTTAAAAAACAATTTCAAATTTCCCTTTTTAATGTACAACAGACTCCAAATTTCCTTTTTCAGAACCAATTTTCCATTTTAGAAACTAAATTCTACGCATGGATCCAGAAAAAGTGATATAAGTCTATGATGAAAATAAAATAAAGTGATACAAAACCAAAACCCATGTGACACAAAAAATAAACAAGAATATAAAAGTAGTAACCAAGGTTATTTACTAAAGATCCCTAGAGTGATCCCTATAAGTAATCATATTAGACTCAACATCTAATTTTAACTACGGCTCAATAATCAATAACTCCCTAAAAATACTAATTACCAAACCATTGGCACAATCACCCCATGCCTCTAAAACATCATATAACTTCCAACCCATCTAATGGGGTTTGATAAGAAACTGTCATTCCATCCTCTAAAAGGAATTGAGGAAATCCATGGTAATAAAACACAGTGAAAGGAGGCGGCCTTCACCCATGTGACTCACCTTACCTCCCTCCATATCAATTTACTTCCATAAACGCGACCACCCCCAATGCAATAACCCACTCTAATGAAATTTTCTATAGGGGTAACCATCTCGCAACACTCCTTTATCAATTTCCAAATGAGATGTCACATTATATAATATGTTAATCCATTTCTCAAAACATGATAACATGAAAACTAGGCATTTGGACATTCAATGTCACAATTTATTTTCAAAACATTATAAAGTGCCAAATCGGCCTTCAACATTATCAATTCTGATACATTATAAAAACTTTTCCTAACCATTTTTAAAACAAAAGCAAAGAGAAATTTTATGTGTAAAATTCCAAATGGGCCTTTACACTCCAACTTCAATTCCACTTCCAACACTACAAAAAAATATAGATGAAAACACAAAATTTATTAAATAAGAGAAATGGAATTTCATAACACATAGTCACCAACCATCTCTCAAAGTAACAACTAGTCCCTACTTTCAAATATAATTTTAAAACACATTTATTTTATTTAGGATCCAAGGAACCATTAGTAAATAATCAAGAGTTTGAAGACAGAAATAAGGAGGAGGGATAAGTGTTTTGAAATCCGGGTTTCAAAGTCAAGCATGTTCATCCAATACAATTGTCATTCGTGTAACGACCTGGACATGAATAGCCACTCGAACAATGCTAAATGGGTCGGGTGTTACTACCGTAGGCGCACCTCCCCGAATGCCAAAGGATGCCAACTAGCAGCGAGTGTCTCATAGGTATAGTGGGGAGGTTTTACCCTCTCGGATGATAATAATGGTACTAGTCCCAGTATAAAAATAAAGATTCAGTGGATTAAATGACTCATCAGACTCGAACCAGACCCACAGAGCGGAAGAACATTCAATATCAATAAACAGTGAAAGCAATAAATATAAACACCAGCATCGTAAAGTAAACACGACATCACGTTTATCACTTATAACTACCCCGGAACAACAAACATGCATCGAAAATAGGTCATACATGTATTTATATACAAAAAGGATCCAATGGATAACCAACTGTAGCTACATAACAAAAGAATTCTAATACAAGAATGGAAAAAAACAAGATAAATCCATCTAGGCAATACCTCAAGGTCCATACCATCTCCATGAAACAGCTAATGCAACCCTGCTCCTGAAGCTGGCCTCTTCCCAGTAGGTAAATCCATAAAGTCTGTACACATCCCAAAGGGCCCGTGCAGGGTGTTAGACGAATCTCAGAAGGATACCACTGAACGGTGCGTACCTAATATAAGTGTTTAAGTAGGAATGCATTTATAAGGAAAGAAATAAACAAAACGATGAAAAAATAAATACAAACTACACTGTTGCACTGTAGCCACCATAGAGAGTGACCTGCTTTGGCTCGTGCCGGAATCTCTGTTGTGTAACCTAGAACCATGTGCCGTCTGACATTCCATGTCTCAAGTACCAACATCCTAAAGGCGCACCCAAGAATAGTTACCAGGAACCTTCTGCCTCATGACACTTCGTGCCTCAAGTACCGATGTCCCGAAGGCACACCCAAGTAGTAACATGGAGGAACAGTGATGCATGTCCTCACATAAACAACTGGAAGGAAATCAATATCTACCATCAAATAAATATCTGGAGGGATAGCGATACCTGACCTCAAATAAAGTAACCAGAGGGATGACGATATCCAACCTCAAATAAGTAACCAGAGGGACAACGATACCTTCCATCAAATCATGGAGAGCCTCATCCCCCAACCCGATAGCCTTAAGCTATCCCCTGGAGGCTCCTCACCTCCCACACAACTTTTTAAAGAAAGCACCCCCAACCAATGTACCGAAACAGCATCTACGGGGGCCTCTACCAACACGAGTGGTCAAAACCACATCATCACATAGTATCTCTGTGTGTGCACTACTCAAAGTTCAGAGTGAGCTATAATCACCAAAAAAAGTACCTAAGTGACCACACATTTGACACCTCATGTTCCTACGACCATGCCGCTCATGTCTGATGGCCTCACCATCCTAGTAACCCGGGCCATGCCCAACCTGATAGTCATCCTGCCTCAAGCCGACGTCCATGATGCCCAATCGCATGGTCAAAAAAACCCAAAGTAACCCATGACATGCCCGTCCCGTGATCAGCATCACTCAACAATATCCGGGTCACGCCAAACACAACTCGAAGGTTCCAGGATATGAATTTCAAAATTTACATATAAAACACATTTAAATAGAACACATTATAGGAAAAATCTTCTAATCATATGAAATTCACTAAGAAAGTGTTATCCTATACCAGCAATGGAGTTTCTAAGGACTCCAACAATTCATATCAAGGTTTAAATAACTAAACCTAATAGTTTAAACCAATAAAATTTAAGTATTATCATTCTGGAAACCCCATCCAAAATGCCCCATGTGAGCAATGACACCTTGTCCGACCCTACTCAATCAAGACAGGACCAAGGGCATACCCAAAGGTATCCCATAGGTCTAATATGAAATTTAAATAAGCAGTAGTAGATAAATTAGTGTCTCTCTCAAAATACCCAAAATCGCACTAAAGGCCACACTACCTAAATGACCACGAAAACACAAAAAGGGGTATGCACCACCTACCGTTAGGGTTTGGAAAAATCAACCCTTCAACCAAACGCACTCCAAACCATTGAACGCCTCCTCGAAATCGCCTAAAAAACCCTTCCCTGACATCAACAAGCTTAACATTTAACACACAAAGGAAACACAACCCTAGATCTACATCAACCCTTGTAGATCTAAGAAACTAAGAGAGAGGGAAAAGAAGTCCTAGATAAAACCAAAGAGAAACCAAAAGAACAGACTTACCCGAGAAGTACTGACTTCATTCCAACAAGAAAACCCTTTGATTTTCTTCCAAATTGTGTAGGAGATTCCCTCCAACCCTTGAGAACCGAAAATCCGTAGAGAACATCAAGTGAGAGGAAGAATGATGGAGGAATGGAAAATACCGAGTAGCCTAGAACATAAAAACCCTAACTTTAAGTGGTCGCACGGTTACCCCACACATTTTGGAAAACAGGGCGCTAACCATGTGGGTTCCACTGTCTCTCTCAGATACCTCGCACGACATGCCCACAAAATTTGAAAAACTGTGTGCTACCCATTCAGAGCCCACTGTCAAGGGTGCATGGCTTCCTGGGCTGACCGCATAGTTTTTTCCGACCGTGCACCACATGTGTGCCCCTATACGACCTCCACAACATTAAAAGTTTATCCCAAAATTGTCCAATTTCTCTAGTTTTCTCAGAAACGAGTCAAAAATTCAAACGAGGTCAGGATTTTGACCCGTTCTAAAAACTCGGGATCCTAAAATCCCCCACCTTAACATATCTTATCCATGTTCTATCAAACAAAACCCGGAGAAGGAACCGAACATACCACCCCGATCAAAGCAACCCAGACTTCCCCGGTCACAAGGATCTGACTAAATCCATCAAGGGGCTCCCACCTTAGGAATCGCCTAACTCGGAATCAACCTGAAAAATCTCCAAACTATCAAAGGTTTGTTATCCTATTTCTAGACTCAAGGTCCTCTCTTGACGCATCGTCACCCCTTTCCCGCAATGGTGCCCTCGTGCCACTTCTAACATCCAACGTATCCTGCACCGCATCGGTGGTCACCCCCACGAGGTCTTGTATCCCATGGATTCTCAAAATGAACCTGGTGCCAAGAACCTCAAGTAACCCACATCCTCGACACCCCAATTCCCATAGAACCTCATGTAACCTGCATCCTCGATGCCTTGATGCCGAATGCACCTCAAGTAACTCGCATTCTCGATTCCCCTGATGCTACTTATCTCATATATATATCATGCACCTGATATGGAACCAATCCCACTAACTAGCATCTAGATAGTCCGCATAGATCTTATGTATCACATGCACTCAAAACAGACATGCCTCTACAGATCATGCTAGAAGAGAACATGGAATTCATGACCACACCCATGGTGTACCTCGAACCGTCGTTTTATCACAAGCCTGCTCAGCCTCTGGAAGCACTACGGCGTGCACCTGGCCTAAATTATGGCTGCCTGATGCATGACCTACCAGTGGTGCTACTATAGGCATCAGCCACTGACCCCTCCGTTGTATCTTGTTGTCTCTATCATGTCCTCCGCGCGCAGCTGAGCCTCGGTTACCCTCTTTTAGTACTGAACCTGAACCAACTCCGTATTCCACTATTTGTCTTGGTTCCTACCTACCGACTGTCTGAGAAGGCTGCCTGTAGAACCTCTCTAGATGTCTGACCTATCCACATGCTCAACACTCTTTTGGAGGCCTATCACACTGAGTCTGAACATGTCATGGCTGCCCACACTGAAAGAAATCCATAGAAGAACTACTACGAGGGGGTCTAGCTGAGTCCTTGGCCTGACTGCCCTGCTGGAAATCATCCCGTCCTCGCTTCCTGCTGTCTGAAACCTCACCTAAGGCCGCCGCCCGACCGACCATCATATACGTCCGATTTCCCTCTGATATGAGTACCTGATTCACTGCTTCTGAGAAAGAACCTAGCCGGAAGATATTTACCTAGATCCAAATGTCATGTCGTAATCCATCCTCGAGTCACCTCACCCTACCCACGTCATCGCTTATCTTACCATGTGCAATGCGAGACAGATCACTGAAAGTATTTGCGTAGTCTATGATGGACATGTCTCTCTACTGAAGGCTCAATAACTCCCGAGCTCTTTCTTCCCTCAGTGTTTCTCAGTTAAAGTGCTCGAAGAACCTATCCTCGAAGTCCTTCAATGGTAGTCCCTCGTGCCTGTGATCCTGATCTTGCACATCCCACCAACGCTTTGTCGATCCTTGCAGCATGTATGTATCCAGCTTGACCCTCTGCCCTGGAAGCATCTCGACCTACTCGAAGATCATCTTCATACTCTCTATCCAGTTATAATCCACCTGTGGACCACCCTCACCCAAAAAAAGAGGCAGTTTATGTGACTAAACTCTCTCATCATATAATCTATAGATGGATTTTTACCCTATGCACCTCTGTCGATCCCTAGCAAGATACGTACCAGGATAGCTCGGAGCTGCTCATCGATCCAAGGTCCAAATGCTGCCAAACCCAGCTGTTGTCCTACCTGAACTAAATCCTAAACCTGATCCTATCCCTGATCCTGTACCTACAGCTCCTTCTCTACCTTAATCGGATCCTGAACTTGATCCTGTACCTATGGAACTGTACCATCTCCCATCTGACGCTCCATTTGAGACGCCCAAATTGAAATCCACTTAATACCATAAATGGTCAGACAAACCACATATATATATATATCAATATATATTCAATATAGATAAGAAAATATTAAAAGGAATCACACAACAACCACCCTTAATATCCCCCACTACAACCATGCTTCACGACATCCCGACCTCACGGTATCCTTACCTGACCCTAACAGAGCTAAGTATCAATTGTACCCCTGGCCATGCCCATCCCAACAACCAACGTTTCCGCCAACTGACGACTGAGTCGCCCAATCCTGGTGATCAAAATCACCTCAACTAATAGTACATGCCTTATCATACAAGAGAAAGACCCAAATACTCCGTCACAATCAATTTTAAATATATACAACATGGAATACACATTGAAACAAACAAGCAATTCTATCAGGAATTTAACCTTTTCCCATTTCAATAATACAAGGCATGGCAATTAAAATTTTCATCACATGGTATTATCATATCACAAAGCATACATGCATTTATGAAATTGAAATACCCTAAAATGTTCCTATCAAAAGCCAAGTAAACAAGACTTTCCATATCGGGCCTAGGTCCATTTCTCCCTTACCACACCAGGTCAAGGGTCACATATCAAAATCAATAACATCGCACAGCAAGTGAGCCACCATGGTAGAAATCATATAAACAGTAATCTGAGCAAAAATTAAACAACAATTCCCACAAAAGGTATCATGGTCTATCCCTCGTACCTGGGGCTGCAGGCACCAAAGCACAAACTAGAAACCCTATTCCAATAACAACCTATCTCCAGTCTAGCATATCCCAAAATGTAAAACCAGCCAAAATAAAAGTGAAGCCTCAGTCTCATTAGTATCCAGCAAGACACTACTACTAAATCCCTATAAATAACTCCTCTGATACCACTTTGTATTGACCCAAACCCAAACAGCAACTTGAACGATGATAAACGGGTTGGGTGTTACTACCTTGGGCACACCTCCCTGAAGACCAAAGGATTCCGACTAGCAGCGAGGGTCTCATAGGTATAGTGGGGAGGATATACCCACTCAAAGGATAATAATGGTACTGGTCCGAGTATAATAATAAAGATGCAGTGGAATAAATGACTCATCAGACTCGAACGAGACCCACAAGGCGGAAGCACATTCAATATCGATAAATAGCAGAAGCAATAAATATAAACAATAGTGGTGGAATGTAAACACAACAACATGCTAATCACTTATAACTATCAAAAAACAACAAACATGCATCCAAAATATGTCATACATGTATTTATATATAAAAAGGCGCCAATGGATAACAAACTATAGATACATAACAAAAGCATGCTAATACAGGAAAAGAAAACAAAACAAGATATCTACAGCTAGGCAAGACCTCAAGGTTCATACCATCTCCATGAAACAGCTCATGAAACCCATCTCCTAAAGTTGGCCTCTTTCCCGCAAGTTAATCCGTAAAGTATGCACGCATCCTGAAGGGCCCGTGCAGGGTGTGAGATGAATCTCAGTAGGATACCACCGAACGTTTCATACCTAATATAAGTGTTTAGGCAAGCAAGCATTTATAAGGAAAGCAGTAAACCAAATTATGCACAAATAAATACAAACTCAACTGATGCTCAATAGCGACCATGGAGTTTCACCTGCTTCGGCCAATGCCTAAATCTCTGTCATGTATCCCGGCACCATGCGCCCCCTGAAACTGTGTGTCTCAAGTACTCAAATCATGATGTCAAGCCCAATAATTGTATCACGGCACCTTGTGCCTCCTATCACCTCGTGCCTCAAGTACCGATGTCCCAAACACACACCGAAGAAGTAACCCGGAGGAGCAGTGATGTCTATCCTCAAATATATAACCAGAGGGACAGTGATGTCTAACCTCAAAAAAATATCCAGATAGACAGTGATACCTACCCTCAATTGAAGTAACCGAAGGAATAACAATGTACACCCTCAAATAAGTTAACGGAGGGACATCAATACCTTCCCTTAAATCATGACGGGCCTCGGCCCCCAACCATATTGCCTCAAGCTATGCCATGGAGGCTCCTCACCTCCCACGTTGCTTCCTATGGAAAGCACCCCAAACCAAAGTACCTAAACTCTATCTACGGGGGCCTCTACCCACACGAATGATCAAAACCATCTCATCACAGAGTATCTCTATGTGCAGACTGCTCAATGTTTTTGGTGAGTGGTAATCACCAAATTAGTACCTAATCCACCACACATGTGACACCTTGTGTCCCTGCGACCATGCCTCTCCTGTTTTATGGCCTCTCCGTCCTAGTATCCTAGGCCATGCCCAACTTGAAAATCATCCTGCCTTAAGCTGACATCCTTGACGGCCAATCCTGTGTTCAAAACCAATGAAAGTAACCCAGGCCATGCCCATCCTGTGATCAGCATCACTCATCAATATCCAAGTCACGCCCATCACAACCCGAATGTTCCAGCACATGAAATTCAACATTTACATATAAAACAAATTTAAACAAAACACATAATAAGAAAAACCATCTAAATAGATGAAATGCACTAAGAACGTGTTGTCCCATACCAGCACTGAAGTTTCCAAGGTTACCAACAAAACATATCAAGGTTTAAATAACTAAAACTAATAGTTTAAACCAATACAATTCAAGTATTATCATTTTGGAAACCCCATACAAAATGCCCCATGTGAGAAATGACCTCTCACCCGACCCTTCTCAATCAATGCAGGACAAAGGGAATTCCCAAAGGTATCCCATAGGTCTAATAAGCAATTTAAATAAGTAGTAGAAAAAAATTTATGGTCTCTCTCAAAATACACGAAAATGCGCCGAAGGCAGTGCTACCCAAATGACAACAAAAACACAAAAAAGGTATACACCACCTACCTTTATGGTTTAGAGAAATCACCCCTTTACCCAAACACACTCAAAACTGGTGAATGCCTCCTCTAAAACTCCTAAAAAACCCTTCCCTAACATCAACAAGCTCAAACATTAACACACAAAGGCAACACAACCTGAGATCTATATTCAACCCTTGTAGATCTAAGAAACTAAGAGAGGGAAACGACGACCTAGAGAGAACCAAAGATGAACTAAGAGAAGAGAGTTACCATATAATAGACAACTTTAATACAAGAAATAACCCCTTCAATTTGCATTGAAAATTTGTGGGAGAGTCCCTCCGACCCTTGAGAGACAAAAATCCCGAGAGAGAGCTTCGAGTGAGAGGAATAATGAGGGAGGAATTGGAAATATCAATCGGCCCGGAACTTAAAAACCCTAACTTTAAGTTGTCACATGGTTACCCCACATGGTTTGGAAAACTGTGCGCCAACCGTGTGGTTTCCACTATCTCTCCCAGGGACATCTCACAACATGCCCACATAGTTTGAAAAATCGTGAGCTACCTGTGCGGAGCCCACTATCAAGCGTGCACGGATTCTTGGGCTGGCCGCACGGTTCTCTCAGACCGTGCGCCAACTGTATGCCCCTGTACGACCTATAAAACTATAAATTTTTATCCCAGAATTGTCAAATATCTCTAGTTTTCTCAGAAACAAGTCAAAAATTCAAGCATTGTCAGGATTTTGACCTGTTCTAAAAACTCGGGTTCTTACAATCTGTCTACCCATCCATGTGTGCACCCTAAGAACCCAAGGATGTGCCCAAATTTAATGGTACACCATAATTAACCATGAAGTACCCAAAACCATTTTTAATTCAACAAAAAAATGTTCTCCCACCAACAAAATAATCCATATATACGTGTAAAACAATAAAGGTCACCACAATCTACACATAAGGATCATATCATAATCAAGTAATGCCATCAAAATATCCCCAAGACAAAAACATGATAAAAATAACAAATTTAATCTAAAAATTCTATTTCCCATTTTATCATGCATGTTGAGTGTATATAGACATAATCATATTAAAAGAATCTCATTGAAACCATTTTTTTTCAAATTACACCAACACAAAAACACCATAAAAGACCACAAAACACATCACAGGCATGTGAGAATCATTAATAAATTCTTTAGGAATACCCAATAATTAAATGGAATGGATTAAAAAGAAAATAGATTGAAAAAACTACCTCAATATAGTGAAGATGTGACGAAACTCTCATTAAAAAAATACCCCCTTAAAGACAATCCAAAAACCCTAACATCAAAGAATTTGACCAAAAATAACTAACCCTAGCCCTTGGGTTCAGAAAAGAGAGAAACCCCACCAAGAGAGACCGAGATATCATGAAAGGATAATAGAAAGAGGATAAAATAGAAAAACTCCAAGAATCACACCTCGAATCCTTGGAGATGCATCGATAGAGGGAGAACAACTAAGGGAAGTGGGATTGGGGGATCCCTTCATGTGAAAAATATTGAAAGTGGGAGATAATCTCAAAATGGGCTAAAAAGAGTGGATGGAAATATTGGAATTTCAAGATTTTAAAAATCAGGGAAACTTTCATGGTTTGGCTTCATGGATTTCCAGACCATGTGACTGCCACTATTCTAATGAAAAGAACCTCTCGCACAATTTCCGTAGGTTTTACAAAACCGTTTGCAGCTCATGTTCCTTATGAATGTTCCCCTAAAAAATCCACACAATTACCTTGGTGAGGTTGAATAAATTACCTTAACTGTGCGCAAGCTGTGCAACAATAGATTCCAAGCACAAAACCATTATCTTTCAACAAAAACGTCAAATTTTCATACCAAGACCCTTCCAGAATGTCAACCATTATATCAAAAGACAATATGAGAACAAAATAATAGAATTTAAAAGGTTGGGTGTGGCAATTGTCCCAACCAAAAACACATTCTTCCCCAGAAATTCTCCAACCATAATGATAAACAAAACGTGGTCCCAAATCCCGTATAATATGAACAAAACCATGTAATAAGAGGTGACCCTATGCATCATATGTCACACATGGACATTATAGATGAAATCATAGGGTTAATAAAAATATGAGAACATGATAGGGTTCTCCCCACTAAAATAACTCAACTAACTCTACCAACATTAATACCAAAATAACATCACCTCAAGGTGACCAATGTAAGAATGAGGGAACAACCCATAAGAACAAAAAACCTACAAAAAATATTAAAACCCCATCCCAATGGGGAAATCCATGAAATGACATGAACAAAATATCAAACAAGAACACAAACTAAAAATATCAATTTATATATAAACTAATATCTCTGAACAAGAACAACTAATACTAATGTGGATTCATGAAGGGATAACCCTTTTAATAACAACATCTAATGAACAAAAACAAGAATGCAATAGAAAAATACCATCATGTATATTACATTAAATGAAAATCACAGTATGAAATAAATTATAATAAGAGAATTGAATTGATTATACTCAAACACTAGAGATAAAATCTTGTCCTGGGTTCCCCGAAACCTCAGTGATCTCTTAAATTTTCATGAACTTCATTGAGAGGTCTATGGCTGGAGCCCTTATTATTGAAGAATCCAATTATTCACATTCATGCTCTAAAATCATCTGATTAATACCTCTTATTCATGAAAAACTTCATAAAAAACTTCCCCAAATGACCCATATAAACACAATGCTGAAATTTTTTGGAGTATGGAATCAATACAGACTTGAATGCATAAACTGGGAACACAGAAAGAACACAAGCGAGTGGATCGAAAAACGAGAGTCCAAACCCAACATGGGAGACTCATCAAGAAAATGTTACCCTAAAACACAACCCTAACTAGTTTGGGATCTTTCACATGAACCATTCCACTGATGAATACACCCCAAGATCCAACTCAACTAGAAATTCCTCATCCCCCATCTTCTTGAAATAGACATCACTGGATGAGATTGCGTTTTCAGGGATCCCTAGATGAAGGCCTCAAATGAAAAGTGGTTCTTTCAAATGCTTCTATATCAGCTTCTCTTGAGAGAAATAATGCATATATTTGAAGTGGTAGATAGAAGATTTCACTAACCACTTTCCCTTCCAAGCACCCGACACCTCTTCCACCTTCCTCATATTCATGTCCTCATGTATGAACCTTTTGACGAATGTGTTCTTAAATATTTGCATGTCATCCCTACATAAAAATGATAGGAAAACCATTCCCCAATGATCCAAACATAGACATTAAAAAAACTCAAGGCAACACACAATCTAACATCATCATGAGTTCTCAAATATATCATGACACTCTAATCTCCCTCAATCGATTCAATGGCCTCTAACAGACCGTGATTACGATGGATGATATGAAACAACTAAGAGATACGAAAAACATGACGAGAGTCACTATAAATTTTGGGGAGCATCCTGCGTAGCATATTCTGATCAACGAGAAAATCACAAACCAAAATCAAAATCATAATAAAACATAATTATAAAGAAAATATCTTTCCAAAATAAAAGTCTTGGAAGAAAAAAATTACTAGCATGAAAAAGCCTCTCTTTAAAAAACACCCTTTAAATTTCAATTTCAAAACATCCTTCCTCTAAGGCCAACATTGAAATAGAAAATTCCATTTTTTTAACAAAAATGAAAAAACTATTGAATGAAAACCCCACTCCCAAAATCATTATCCCTTTCAAAAACATTTTTGGAAAAACCAATCCATCCATTGATGTCAAACACTCACCCACAGAATCCTATGAACCATATCATATGTATTCATCACAATTCTGGTTATATCATTCAGGAAAACATGATAACATGTATCTTCTAGATAAAACCACATTTATATGAACATCTATATGTGATACCAATGGTCACACTTACCATTTCTTCACCAAATTCATGAAATCACCAAAACATTCCAAAATTTCAAACCATCTTCTCTTTTAAAAAATATTATTTCTTGTTCAAACCCCTTTGAAAGAAAATATTTTCATTTCAAAAACTATTTTAATTTTAAATATACACCCAAACCAACTAAAATTGAATCAAAATACAACACACAAAAAACTAAAACAATTATTAACTAGTAGTCATTCATATCTTAGAGATATGGTTAGTAGTTTACTTTCCATGCAAGAAATACGAACTAAGGGGACCTTGGACCATGCATGTTGACTCCACATGGTTCATTACTCCATGTGATATTACAACATGAAATTATATCACTTCTACTCTCATCTATCAATCCAAAATAAGAAATAAATACCCAAATTTCAAGAACCCCTGGAAAATTGAGGATCAGAATTAGAAAGAGTTCCTGAATTCATTACCATACCTAGCACTCAAGTTCTGACAGTCCTAATATCTAACTACCTAACACCCCAAATAAGAAGAGTATAATTTTGGGATAATTTTTTCACAAACCAGGTCGGGTGGCCATCCAAGCCCACATTTATCCCGGTCAAAGACATGGGTCGAAGGGTGTTCTGAATCCCAATATACTATAAAATTGTGTATGGCATAAACATAATCTCATTGGAAACAAATTATCCCCAATAAACCAGGGAAAAAATAAATAAATCGAGAAATAGAAACAACCAATGACGATTGAATCTCAAATATATATAAAAATTGATCCAAATACAAAAAAAAATCGTGACATAAAAAAATACCAATTTAAATCAAAAACATGCTTTAACGATCTCTACGTAACCTCTTGGGCACCACCAACCTTAAGATCAACCTATACCAAAAGAAACTCCAAGAAAAAACCTGATCCTATAAAACAACTTAGGTCTACCGACACCAAATGGAACAAGTAGGATGTCAACATTAAAATATCGGGATGAATCCAACACAGAATCCATATATTTCATTTCCCAAAATAGTGCATAAAAAATAATTAAAAATACATATAAAGAAATTGATTTTTTTTATTTTTAATAAACAACCACAAATTTCCCTTTTAAAAAACACACCTGGAATTCCTATTTTTAAAACAAATTTACAATTTTAGAAACCAAACTACACACATGGTTCCAGAACAAGTGATACAAGGATAAGCTGAAAATAAAATAAAGTGATACAAAACTATAAACTAAGTGAAATATAACAATAAACAGGCATATATATATAGTAACCAAGGTTTTTTTTCAAACACCCCTATAGCTATCCCTATACATACTCATACCTAAGCCACATTCCGTTTTATAGTGAAACTCTATAGTCAATAAATCACTATTCATTCTAAATGAAAAACTAGTGGAACAATCCGACCAGGCTTCTAAAATGTCCAATGAGTACGAACCCATCTAATCATGGTTGACATGAAACTATCACTTGACCATCTAAATGATGCCCATGATACAGAGGCCCCGTCTTTTATTAAATAACTATTACATAATTATGATATTAAAAAATATAATGGTATTGCCCAAAAAGGATCCATATGTTTAGTGTCTTGGGAAAACTGGAACCATATATAACATTTAAAACATCAAACACAAACATCAATTTAATTCATTCTTCTCCAGCTTCTTACTGTCCCTTGAAAACTCTGAAGTAAAAATAATCACCTAAAGATATACATCAGAAATGGGTGAGATAAAAGCCTAGTAAGATGATAAATAAGATTAATATATCATGGGGTGACCATAATAAAAACATCTTCATCCAAATCATGAGAGGAACTAGTAGATAAGGGAATGGAATGTGGCAATGTATATGAAATGAAAACAACAAGTCCTAGTATTTAACTACCACACATAGTTGCAAAAACAAATCTAGAATCTTTTTCACATATTATTTTACTTTAAAACATCAGATTAATCACTTTACCCAATGATCTATAGTTATTTATAATTCTGGGTGCACCCATCACATTCATACATTCATATTGTGCTATATTATTCCGGGTGCACTCGTCACATCATACCATTTTTATTATCATGCTTGGAACATAGAACATATATAAATAATAAACATAAATAACTTATTTAAAGAGTTTTTTTCCTCTCATAATAACACATTCTTATACATTGGGTTCCCAAAATAAAAAAAACAACATACTTGATATAAGAACTATAAACCTTGAGTGAGAAGTAAAAGATGTCTTTTTAAAAGAGGAGTTCTTAAGAAAAGAATATTATTTGACATAATCTCCATTATAAAACATGTAAATAAAATAAAAGGTAATATAATTATGAAAAAATTATTTTTAATGAGTAACAGTACCGAATATAGAGAGAAAGAGGGAGAACTAGAAGAAAGAAAGTTGGGTTTGAGAATTTTCCCTTACCTCATATCTGAAAACATTATTCACTTTAAAATCCATTATAATCACATTATTGTTATTAATTAAAAAATTTAGAACCTTTTATAAATGAATATTTTTTATTATGGTTGCATTATGTTCTTTATTTTGATTGTGGATGAGTTATAGAGTTTAAATTATATTTTTGGGAGTGTTAATATCTTCAGCTTTTATGAACGTTTTATTAGTATTATTGAAAGGTTATTCATTTGAAATGTGGTTGGACAACCATATTTTCTAATGTATATTATTATTCAAATTATAGAGATATATGTGATCATATAATGAATTTGGTTATCTACCATGAGGATGATTCATTAGATAAAATTTAATGATCCTAATTTTTTTGCCAATTTGGTTCGGTTTTCGACCACAATGAACTTGTTTTGGTTAATAATTTTGTAATATGTACATAAGTTATTTGTAGAAAATAAAATAGGATATAAAAAAATACAAAATTATATAGTTCGACCATAAAATTGTTTCATGAAATGATTTGAAGGTGGTAATGGAAAATGAAAACATGTCGTTCTTAAAGGTGATAAATTTACACATCATGATAAATTTTTTCCTTTCTAAAATAGAAATAAGTGGAGAAGGGGGTTGGATGATATATTATCACATTAGTATCATAAAATTATAATATATGTAATATACTAGATTTACCATAATAAGTGGGTGTGGATAGGTTGAGAGAGATTAATAAATGAACTTGAATTTGAAAGGAAATCAAAGGAAAAGAGAGGGATGGGAATTACCTATTGAATCCTCATTAAGGCACAATAGATTGGTATTTTGATGAGAAAATAAGATCTTTGAAAATGGGGATGGGATACGAATGATTTTTGGGTAATTTTTATAAAATTATTGAAGCTTGAGAGGTGTGAAGTAATGAAGGCATGACGGGTGGTATTTATAGTGGAGGGTAGAATGTTTTTTCTTAATATTTTAATCATTAGTTTATTAATTTCAACCATCATAAGAAATAATGATGATTTAAATACCAAAAATAGTAAATAGGGCATGAGAGATCGAGATTTGGGTGCTTAAATCACTCATGAGTTCAGTAATAGTAGATTTAAATTATAATGTACATATACGGTAAATTAATATTTCTTAATACTCACAAAACATTCAAGTATTTCATAAAAAATACCAAAACCTCACCCTAACCATTTTTCGATGTGTAGAATCCAAAAATTAACTCAACTTTTCAATAATATTTTTATTAATATGATTAATTTAATATTTAAATTAAATCATAATTTTCCTGAAAAATACAGATTTTAAAATTTAAAACTGATTTTAAAATGCATTAAAAAATTACGTAAGTTATTATAAAATTATCATAAAACTCGAAGTCATAGTATTTTTAATTTATGAAAATGATTTATGAAGATAATATTTCTTTTAAATTAACTAGGAAATAATTATTTATGACATAAAAAAATATACTAGCACGTTTACTATGGTCATATTATCACTTATAAGATGCCTACATATTATTTAATCATTCATGGTTGAGATTACAATTATTTTGGAAGGTTTAATATTCATAAGGACATATTACTATTAATTAGTTTAGGTTACTATTAACCAAAATTATGTTTGTTTCATTAGACTCTAAAAAGTACCCAAAACACAACCATGTATGTTATATTATAGAAATTTAAAACATAGAAGTGGAAAAGTTATGTTTAATGGTTAACTATTATTTAGTATCATTATATTACAATGGGTTTTTAAATGTCATTATATATTATGGAATGATTATAATAAGGTAATTACATTGATAAAAATTTGATTAGTTACATTTTTTCCCCCTTATGAAACTTTTCCATCGAAAATTCATTTTACACAAATAGGTGAGGGAACATATACTTCATCACCTCTTCTGGTTCCTAAGTTGCTTCTTCAAAAATATAGTTCCTCTAAAAAAAATTAACTAGATGGGTTGTCATGTTTTGTAGGACCTTATCTCTCCTATCTAGAATCTTTTATGGCTTCTCCTCATAAGAGAGATAATCTTCCAGCTATACCACCTATGAGTTCAGTACATGTGTGGGATCTAGTATAAACTTCTTCAAGAGTGATATGCAAAACACATCCTGAACATAAACCATATTTGGTGGAAGTGAATGATGACAAGCCACGACTCTTATACGATCAAGGATCTCAAAGGGGAAAATGTAACTTGGGCTTAGATTCCCTTTCTTTCTAAACCACATGGATATCTTCCATGTTGATGTTCTAAGGAAGACATTATCTCCAACTACGAACTCTACATCACTTTGACAGTTGTTAGAGTTTCTCTTTTTCCAAATAAGAGTAGATTTGTTGTGTTTTTTTTGGATAAATTGAACCTTATCTATCATCTATTTCACAATTTCATGTCCATGTAGTTTTCCTTCTCAAACATCATCCGAATAGGTTGGAGTTCAACATCGCTTTCCATACAGTGCTTCATATGGATCCATCTGAATACTCGAGTGGAAGATATTTTTTGTATGAGATCTCAACCAGTGGGACATGTTGATCTCATACACCTTTGAATTCTAAATATCATGGTCTTAGCATGTATTCAAGCATCTGAATAGTCATTTCGGATATACCATCAGTTTGGGTGTGATATTTCATTGTGAAATTTAATTTAGTACTCAAAGCATGTTAAGGACTCCTATATAATTTTGATGTGATCCAAGGATCTTGAATAGATAAAATATAAATCAGAACACCATCCATTCACACCACTTCCTTCAAATATACATTTTCAATATGTTCAAGTGATAGATCTTCCCGAATAGCGATAAAATGTACAGTCTTGGTGAGTCATCCAACCACAAACCATATCACATTATTTACCTTTGATATCTTCTGGAGACCCAAGAAAAAGTATGTTGTGACATTATCTAATTTCCTCAGGGGTATAGGGAATGGTTGTATTATCCCTTTGGACTTTTTTCTCCATGCATTGTCTTGTTGACGCACTAAGAACCTTGAGATATACTCTTAAATCATCTTCATTATATAATCCCACATGAAGAGTTCTCGGAGATCATGGTACACCTTTGTGCTACCAGGACGGATAATGAATTTTGTGTTATTTTCATTTTCCAATAGCACCTTCTTTATCCTAGGTGATGAAGGAAGACAAAGACTTTCTAAAAACCGAATCATACCCTCATCATTGTTATATAACTCTTTCAGTTTCCCATCCTTTACCACATTCAACTTTTTTTGTAACTCCAGATCATCCCTTTCTTCCTCCTTATTCTTATCCTAGATAGATGGTTTTTAAATCATGTGGGAAAGGTATAAAGAATTACCATACCTTATGATTTCCAAATCCATCCCTTGAATATCCAATAAGATACTATATTTCTCAATCCATAACATGGATAGACTAGCATGTTCTTTTCTTCTCAGAGAATCATCTACCTAGTCCACCTTTCATGGATGGTATTGAATAGAGAAATCATATTATTTGATTAGTTCTAGCCATATCCTTTGACGCATGTTGAGATCCTATTGTGTGAATATATACTTTTGGATCTTGTGGTCTGTGTATATGTCACACCTCTCACCATAAACGTAGTGCCACTAGATTTTCAAAGAAAACATCACAGCTTCCAGCACTAGATTATGTGTAAGGTAGTTCTTCTCATGGATCTTCAATTGTCATGAGTTGTATTCTATCACATTATCATCTTTCATTATTATGAAACCCACGCCTTTTTTGAATCATCTCTTTATATCAAAAAAAATTCTCCATATTTCATTTATGTGAGTACAAGTGCAGTGATCATCCTTCTCTTTAGCACATTGAAGATTCTATCTCATTCTTCCATCTACAAATACTTTATCCCTTTCCTTATTAACATAATTATGGGGCTTTAATATCAAGAGAAATTTCTCACAACAAATCGGTAGTACCCAGCTAATATAAAAAAACTATGGATTTCTACGACCCTAGAGGTTCTGGGCCATTCCTCAATAACATTTTTAAGGGTCAACATAAATTCCATCAATTTTCATCACATTTTTCAAGAAAATTTCTTTATTTATCCCAAAGTAACACTTTCTAAACATGTTATAAAACTTCTCCTTTCTCAATTTCACCAACACAAGTCATTGATGTTCATTATGTACCTCGTATCTATTAGAGTAGATAAAAATATTATCTGTAAACACTACCACAAATTTTTCGATGTAATGTCTAAAGACACTATTCATCATATCCATGAAGATTTTAGGGGATTTAGTAAGTCCAATGGGGGTCACCAGAAACTCATTGTGCCCATACAATGAATGGAAGGTAGAATTCTGACAATATTCCTTCTTCACTTTTAGTTGATGATATCCATAATGACAATACACCTTTGAGAAATAGTGATATCCTCTGAATTTATTTAATATGTCATCAATCCTTGGAATAGGATTCTTGTTCTTTATGGTGATCTTATTGAGCTCCTGATAATCTATACCCAACTATATTTATCAATCCTTCTTCTTCAAAAAGATCACTTGCTCACACCATGGTGATGCACTTGGGTGTATGAACCCTTTTTTCAAATGCTCTTGCGACTGATTCATTAAATCCTCCAGTTTGATAGGATCCATCCTCTAGGGACACATTGAGATAGGAGTAGATCAAGATATGATTTCAATTGAGAACACTACCTCAAATATAGTGGAAGCCTGGGTAACTCTTCGGGAAATACATCACTGTATTCCCTCATGATGGGAATTTCTGCAAGGTTAGAACTTTAAATTTACTTAGCCATTTGAGAAAGGTATTATTCTTTATAGGATATCTACATCCACACCATTGAAGTATTTTTCAACAGAGATTCATGATCTTCTTTTCATTTTTATAAGAGCATGGTATGGTTCATAAAATGAAGTGACAATTCGTTTTCCCGATAGCTGATATGTTCTCTATATAATGAGATTTAATCTATTAACACTATAGAATTGAATTCCTCCATGGGAAATATTACGAGATTTGTGGGAAAAATCTTCCCACATACTCCAACAAGAGAAGAGTCAATCACTTGGGTGGCAATGATTTCACCACTTTGGGTTTTTATAGATATCTCTATGTCAAGGTTTTAAGGCTTTGATTTTATAGTTCTAGAAGGCATTCAATATATGAAGGAATGCATAGAACCATAATCATTTATGACATTTTCCATTATATAGTTAATAGTATGTGTACCTTGTAAGAATTCATTATCTTTTTTCACTTCCATAATAGTGATGGAATAATCCCTCTCTTGTTTAATTGGATTTGGTGGTTGCTAATGCTAATTACCCTCAAGGACATGAGTGTTAGTGCCCTAGCTTGGATAGTTCACCTTCTCCCTACAGTTGTTGCATTGAACCATGGGTGGGGTTCCCCTTTATTCCACTACATTCTCCTCCCTTATCATGTCTTTTCAACACTCTTGAGAAGGGCAGAATTCTTTCCCACAGATAAATATTTTCCTCGTCCCATTGAGGTAGCTTCCATGATGCAACTTCCATCATTTTTGGCATGTGGTTCGTTGATATTTCTTCTCCCCTTTATCATTAGATCCTTCGGCTAGAAACTCTATCTTTCACTTCTTATCACCATAGCCATGGGAACATTCTATAAACTCCATCTCCACATTGATTCTAGAACGAACAACTTCTTCATAACTCCCAATGTCTCGAATTGTGAGATCCTTTCGAATGTATGGTTTTAATCCACTAAAGAATAAATAAATTTTTCTATCATTGTTGATAAACAAATATGATGATTACCTTGAAATCCTTGTGAAACTCACTTCATAAGTTGTTAGAGATTTTTTTCCTTTTTCTTGAGCACTATGAATTTTCTCTCTATTTTCATACGAAGGGATATTGGGAAATACTTGTTAAAAATCATGATCTAAATTTCATCACATTCCATATATTCAATTTAGTCACTTGGTTTGGTGATCTTAATCAAAACCCACCATCTATAGGCATGTCCATCTAGATGATAAACAGCTACTGCCACCTTCTCCATCTTAGAAAACTGAGGAATAGAAACATCTTCTCCATGGAGTTCACCCAATATTCTGAATCTAATGGATCATAGACCCACTAAACGTCAATGGTCATTGCCATATGAAACAGTCAATAGCCAGACTGTAATGACACAAAATTCATTAATTAAATTTTCTCTTTGACTATCAAATTTTTTTCCTATAGTTATGTAAAACCTATGCAATTATTTGTTTTTATGTTTTGGATTTTAGAACACCGTTAATAATTGTGACCATTGATAATATAGTCGTTGATCAGTGATCACATGATTAATATTAATATAGGGCTGTAACAAATCCAATTTACTTAGACAAAGAAAGTGATGACCTCATCAAGTAGATTTTCTCCAAACAAAGCCCATTTTTCAGAGCTCGGAAAGGATGTGGTGTCAATGGGATTCTCTAATGATCCAGACCAAGCCGAGCGTAAAAATTTTAATCTCGCATGGAAATGCGTATGTGAGAAGTGGAAGTTGATAGATATTTTCACTTGAATAATGTTATCCGAGCCACCCTAAGAGTCTGTCACCATCACACACCTCACCCTAAGGTCTTATGCATGAGTTTTAAGAGTTTATGTAACAAGACCCATAACTATGACTATGTATATATTTTTTTGTATAAATATTATACATTCCTTATATTATTGTTACTTTGTAATGAGTTTTTATAACACAAATAGTATTTCTAGTTAATATTCAGTTATGTAATCTATTTTGATGAATTAATGGATTTTTGAAATTCAACAATTATTGAATAAAAAAATATTTTAATAAAATATTATTATTAATAAATTACTTTTCGTTAAATTTAAATAATCATATAATATTTTTTAATACAATTGTAATTTTTATAATGCCTTGAAAATAGTTTTTGTCAAAACACATTAATGTTTTATGAATATCCATTTTTATTTTAAAAGTGAAAATTAAATATTTAGAAAATTATTTATATAAAATGTATATATTTTTGGAATCAGGACGTCAAGATTATCCAACGGTGAATTTTTCATAAGTTTTTGAGATAGTCAAATTTTTATGTAAAAATTTAATAATGTTTAAGTATATAATGTATTTTATGACTTACTAATGACCCAATAGTAATGTAATAAAATAATTTAAATTATATGTTAGTGCAATATATTTTTTTCATTAAAATAATGTTATTTTAGATTTGTTTGATTAATCTTATGATGCCTTAGTGGACCCTCCATGACCTATAAAACATTTAATCTTTTTAAATTTTTTTTATTTGAGAGTGTGACTCACCTCCACATATGAAACCCTATTATTTTATGAAGTTGGGACATTGTCTTAAAAAATATTTCTTTCCACTCCCCTTTTGAAAAACACATTAGCTGGTTTGTGGCTTTTATTTGTTTAATGTGTGGTCTCCCAAACCTAAATAATATATAATTCCCTCTCCTTTCACATATAAACTCATACAAGCTCCCACTTACTCTTCACTAATTGCCATTGTATTTCATCCATCCCCTTCCCTCCTCTCTCTATAATCATCCCAAGGCTCCCCAAGCTCCTAAGAAGCCTCTCTCAAGCCACTCCAAAACATTTGGGATCACACTTCCATGTAAGGGATTCCTTCCTTCATCTTTTTATCCATGTTTTTTAATATTGTTATGCCCATTTAGTTTCAATTATAAATTTTGGGGTATGATTTAGCACCTCCACTATACTTTCTTCATTATGTTTAAATGATGATATACCCCATTTATCTCTCATTAATGCCTCCAATGTACACCCGTTACCATGCATAAATTCTTTAAATTTTCCCCTCTTCTCATTTACATTCTAGAAATTATTTTTTATTCTGAATTTATATTCCATTAATTATATTTGTACATGTATCTATATGACCCCCCTTAATGTGTATTCTATGTACATATAATGAGACACCCCTTTCTCTCTCAAAAACCATTTTTATGAATTCTTATGTCACGCCATTATGCTACCGAAATTGCACCACATTTTTCCAAGTCAAAGTCAGTGTGTAGTGAATACCATGACCATTTCTCTATTAAAGGTATCAACTTTATGAAAATTTAATTATTGATTATAAAGATTCATTTATGTATTCAACATCGCATTATTTTTGAATAAATGGGGATGTTATTGAATCTATGTTGTATGATCTTCGTGGCACACCTCTGCATGAAATGAAATGTTTAAGAAGGGTGAGCCCTAATAGAAATAGAATGCATTGGGTAGAGTATAGTATCATGATACGTAATGAGAAATTGGTATTGAATCATTCTAATTCAATTGAAACAAGGTTTTAATCCTGATTCATGTGAAATGAGGGATTACTCAGGCACCATGTGAAATGAAACTTGGCTCATGATAATTCCATTTTAACTGTTGTTCCCAAATCTCCATGCTATGATTATCATGATTTATCATGCCTTTATGTTCATGTTTCTCTTGTCCTCCATTTATATTCCTATTTCCTAACATGTATTGTAATATTCATTTTATTGCTTGTTTACAACCTTACCGTGCTTTATAGGTCACCATTTTCTTATGCATGTTCTCAGGTTATCCCATGCAATGATAAGTACAAGGGAATGTAGATTTCATGTATGGGAAATTTTTCAATAAGATGATTCATTCTATGTTTTGAGTTGTTATGTAATTTTCCTAATACCCAAATACACAAGACCTCTCGATCTTCTATATTGTAACAAGTGAATAGATTTTGTAATTAGTTATGTTTATGTGTGTAATAAAGAGAATGGTTCTCTTAGTTGGTATCAAAGTATAGGTTTATTTATTTATGGGATTAAGATTAGAAAACCCTAGTGAAGCCTTAGGTACAAGACTGAGTATAATAAAAACATCCCTACGTTTTGGTGGGTATTTAGTAAGTGGTTTATCAATAAACTACATCCCTGTCTGGATATGACCAGGTAGAGGCAGCTCTGGCATAGATGTACCAAGGCGTGAAAACCCCTACAAGGAGTTTCGGGCATGACCCAGTGTATCATGATACACAAAAATGAGCCTTGTTGCACTATTGGTTTTGACACTCTTGGGGGATATGCATTGGTAAGTTCACAAGTTTAGTATGAACCATTATTATGGAAATAAAAAAATCCCATATAAATATATGTTAGAAAATATATATAGATTGAAGCCTATAGATTCATAAGTTAAGGAAAAAGCAATTTATAGGCCATCTGTTTTGTCCTTGGATTACCCTTTATGTCTTAAACCTAAATTTTCTTTTATTCAAGCCAATAGCTAGTAATAAGAGTACTCGAGCTAACAACCGATGTGAAGATCAATGTGATGATTGAGCTAATGAAATTCATAATATAATAGGAGTAGGAATTGCGAACTGTGTCATGATTCTCTTTTAGTTAGCTCATGTTTTGAATATAAACATTTGTCAAGAGGAACAATCAAAAACCCCTAAAAAAGAACAAGTCACTATCAAAAGCTTAATGAGACAAAGGACACCTACTTTTAATTGATCTTCTGATCCCTCAATCGCCAAACAATGGATCAACTACATTGAAATGATATTCTCCATCCTTCATTGTTCTGAAGAGGAGAAGGTTCTCCTGACTGCTTATCATATGGAAGGTGAAGGTGATCAATGGTGGACATTTATCAATGATACAATGCTCGAGGAAGAGATCGAGGAATTAGAGTGGGAGGATTTCTAGAATATGTTTTTTGATAAATATTTTTCACGCACCCAAAGGATTATGATGTAAAGGGACTTCCGTGAAATTAATAAAAAAGATAATGAATATTTTGGAGCGTGTGAGTAAAAATTCACACAAGGATTCCACGTTAAGCCTCTAACATTGTCGTTACCCCCGAATACATGTTTGACAACTTCTTTGGTGAGATAAATCCTAACCAGTGGAAAGCCCTGGCGATCCGTGACTTTGATATTAATGAATAAATTTTCTGATGAGCCCTCAAAGTTTAAAATGGAGAACAGATAATATCATGGTTGTCTTGGGGAAAAGAACCATAAGGTGGATTTCAATTCTAGAAATCCAATGTATAATTCCAATGGTGCTAACAAGATCCATAACCCCACTTGACCAAGGTGTAGAAAGAAGAACCCATAAAATTGCTTGAAGGGGATGAGGAAATGCTTTAGCTGTGGAAGAGATGAAAAAATAGTTGTTAACTACTGAAAATAAAAACCCACGGCTGTGAAAGAGTAGAGTAACTCTCTATTAAACTTTCAATGAATTGTTAATTTCTACATCTGTAAAGAACCAGGGAGTCTGGAAAATTAGTGCCCTAAGACAAGGGTTTTTGGAGTCAACAAACAACCTCCAATGTAGCAAGGGCGAGCATTTTCCATCACTATCATCGAAGTAAACCCCGACAACGAAGTGGTGATAGGAAAGCTAGTTATTTATTCAAGAATAGTGAACATATTTTTTGATTTTGGTTCAACGCATTCTTGTATATTCTGAAATATTAGTAGAATAATCCCCACACCACCAAAAATCATGGAGGTAAAGATGTCGGTGAGTACGGAAAATGGGGCAATCATTACATCCCATGAATATAACTCATCCTTTGTCATAATTGGTTGATTGGAATTCCTGATGATACTCATCATAATCCCTCTGGTGGGATTTGATGAAATTCATGGAATGGATTGGTATACCCTATATAGAGCCTACATAAACTTCTGTAATGGGGAAATCACTCTCCATGTGGAGAATTGACCCCCGATTCTTTACAACTGAAATGAGGAAGATGAATCTTCTTTAGCTCCATCATCTCAAGCATGTATATTATTGCCCTATGTGAACATGTATCTAGATCAGATTATTGAGTCTTAGGAGGAAACCATCCTGGAATGCATGCCTATTGTGAGGGAATTCGCAAAAGTATTTCCCAATGAATTGCCTAGTCTCCCTCTTAGAAGAGATGTTTAATTCTCAATCGATCTTATACCGGGGGTTTTACCAATATCCAAGAATACATATAGAATGGATATTGTGGATCTTTAGGTGCTTATGAAAAAACTACATGAGAATCTAGATAACAGTTTTATATTCCCAAGTGCTTCCCCATGGGGTGCATCGGTCCTATTCATCCAGAATAATGATGGGTCAATGAGCATTTGAATCGATTATCGTGAGCTTAATAAAAATCATGATTAAGAATGGGTATCCTCTCCCATGAAATGGTGACTTGTTTGATCATCTGTGTGGAGCACAATACTTCTCCAATGATGATTTGTGGTCAGGATATTATCATGTAAGGGTGAGGAAGAAAGATATCCCCAAGACTACTTTTTATACAAGATACGGGCACTATGAATTCAGAGTAATGCCTATCGGACTCACCAATGCTCTTGATATTTTCATGGACTTGATGAATAGAGTCTGTAGATATTATCTTGAAATATTTGAGGTAGTAGTTATCAATGATATTATAATATTCTCCAAAAACATGGAGGATCAGGAAAAGCATCTACGAATTGTACTAGAGACCATGTGAAAGGAGAATCTCTATGAAACGTACAATAAGTTTGATTTATTGTTGAAGGAGGTCTCATTCTTGGGCCATATAATCACAAGCAATGGGATATCTATGGATCACTCAAAGTCAGATGCAATAGAGGTATGGATGAGTCCAACAATGGTAACATATATCTATAGCTTTTGGGGTTGGATGGATATTACCAGTGATTTGTGAGAAATTTATCATGATTTTCCAACCCTCTTTCCAAGCTAACTCACAAAGGAATAATGATTTCTTGGAGTTATGAATGCGAAAAAAAATTCAAGGAGTTGAAAATGAGGATTATCATTGCAACGGTTCTCACTTTACCCACAAGTGGAGAAATGTTTGTGGTATTCATTGATTCTTCGAAGAAGGGACTGGGCTGTGTATTAGTAAAAATGAAACATTCATTTCCTATGAATCAAGCCAGTTAAAAGTTTATAAGTATAATTATGCAACACATGATCTGGAGTTAGAAGAGGTGATCTTCGCTTTAAAAATTTAGTAGCATTATATCTCTAGGGAGAAATATGAAATATATAGGGACCACAAAAGCCTAAAGTATATATTCACACAGAAAGACTTGAACATGCACCAATGAAGATGGTTAGAGCTGATCAAATATGTTGACTTCTCCATTCATTACCACCTTGGGAAAGGAAACAAGGTGGAAGATGCTCTATGTAGAAAAGACCCAATGATTCTCTCATTGATGAAAATGGAGAAGGATCCAATCTTCTTAGATTTGATGAAGATGTACATGGGAATTATAAAGAAAGGAAAATCATCAACCCTTTCACAAATGATTTAACAACTGTCTCTTTTGGTAAAGTAAAAATATGCTCAAAATAATGAGGTGGGAATTCAAAAGATATTCGATGCTTTAGGAAATGGAAAATCCTTGGAGTTCAATGTTAATGAAGAGGGAATTGTGAGATTTAGGAAAAGACAATGTGATCTGTCATGTTCGGAGCTGAATAAGGATCTTTTGGATGATACACATAGTTAAAATTTCTCTATTCACCCAGAAAACACAATGATGTATTGAGATCTTTGAGAGCATTATTGATGGGATAATACGAATAAAGAGATCACTGAGTAGAAATCAATGTGCCTGGTGTGTCAGCAAGTGATGGTAGAGAGGTAGAAGTCTAAGGTGATGATGAAACCATTTCCCAAACTAGAATGGAAATGGGAGAACATCACCATAGACTTTGTCACCATACATCTGAAGACATCTAAACGAAACAATGCAATATGAATTTTTGGGGCTCTTCTTACAAAATCTACACACTTTATTTCAATTTGGGAGGATTTCTCATTGGATCAACTGGCACAAATTTATATCGGAGAAGTGGTAAGACTACATTGAGTACCACTATCTATTGTATCTAATTGAGATCCATGATTCACCTCTATGTTTTGGATGATTCTTCAACAAGATCTAGATACTGAATAGAACTTTAGTATGAACTATCATCCTCAAACTGATTTCCAATATGAGAAAACTATTTAGACACTAGATGATATGGTAATATCAAGTTCAATGGACTTTAATAGAGGATGGGATCAACATCTTTCTTTGCTTGAATTCTACTATAATAATAGTTTCCACTTGATCATCCAAATCGTACCTTATGAATCCCTGTATGGGAAGAGGTGTAGAACACAAGAATTTTTGGATGAAGTCAGTGAGTGTAAGATGCTAGGACCAAAAATGGTCGAAGAAATGGGGGTGAAGGTGAAAACCATTCATCATCATATCAAGGAAACCTAGAGTCGATAGAAGAGAAATGAAGATAACCATAAACGATACAATGAGTTTAATGTTGGAGACATGGTATTTCTATTCATATCTCCATGGAAGAAGGTCATGAGGTTTAGAAATAAGAAGACGTTCAGTCCTTGGTACGTCATCCCCTTCAAGATTCTGGATCGTGTCAGGGCTGTGTCCTATAGACTATAATTTCCACCTACCATGGCCAAAGTATATGATTTATTTCTTTTATTCCTCTTAAGTAAGTACATACCAGACCCTTCACATGTACTATCTTTAGAGGTAGTATAGCTTGAGTATGATCTTTCTTGTGAGGAGAAACTAGTGACTATCTTAGATTGTAGTAAAAAAGTTATACGATTCAAGACAATTCCCATCGTGAAAGTGCTAGGGATAAACCAAAAGTTTCATGAAGCGAAGTGGGAATCCGAAGAAGTAAAGTATCAGAGGTACCCAGATTTATTTTAGTGTTTGAAAAGGGAATTTTGGGGGAAAAATTTCATAATGGGGGGAAGATTGTAAGGACCCAAAAATTCATTAATGAAAACTCATCTCAGTATATTTAAATGTCTTCTTATGGTTATGTAAAACTTATGTACTTATTTGTTTATATGTTTTGGATTTTAAAAGACTGTTAGGAAATGTGAATTTTGCTAATATAGCCATTGAAAAGTTATGACATGATTAATATAAATATAGGTCTTTAACTAATCCAATTTACTCATACAAAGGAAGTGATGGCCTCATCCATTAGACTTTCCCTATATGAATCCCATTTTTCGGAGCATGGTAAGATGGTGGAATCATTGGGATTCTTTCTAGACCAATCCCAAGCAGAGCTTAAATACGTTAAGATCGAGCGGAACCTCCTATGGGAGGGTGGAAGTTGATAGAGATTTCCACTTGAGCAATGTTATCCAAGCCGCGCCAAGATTCTCTCACCATCGCGTACCTTACCCTAAGGTCTTATGCATATGTTTTAAGGGGTTATGTAACAATACCCTATCACTATGGCTATGTGCATTATTTTTTGTATAAATATTATACATTCATTTTATTATTGTTACTTTATAAAGTGTCTTAAAGCATAAATAGTATTTTTTCTTAATATTCAACAAAGTAATCTAATTTGATGAATTAATGGATTCTTAAAATTCATCAATTATTGAATTAAATAATATTTTAGTAAAAAATTATTATTAATAAATTACCTTTTATTAAATATAAATGATCTTATAATTTCTATGAATACAATTGTATTTTTTATAATGGTTTGAAAGATGTTTTTGTCAAAACCAAGGAACTTTTGATAAATGTCATTTTTTATTTTAAAAGTGAAACTTCACATATTTAGAATTTTTTTAGATAAAATGAATATTCATTTAGTAATCATGATGTCGAAATTATCCCACAGTTATTTTTCATAATTTTCTTAGATAGTCGAATTTTTGGGTAAAAATTAAATATCCTTCAAGTATTTAATGTGTTTTATGACATCATAATGACCCAATAATGATGTAATAAAATAATATAAATGATATTTTAGACAAATATATGTTTTAAATTTAAAATAATGTGATTTTATATATGTTGGATTAATTTTATGATGCCTTAGTTGACCCTCCATGACTTATAAACATTTATTCTTTTTAAATTGTCTTCCTAGAGAGTGAGACTCACCTCCACATAAGAAACCATATTATTTTAAAAATATAGGTCATTGACCTCATGAAATATTATTTTCCACTCCCCTTTGGAAAAAACATGGGGAAAACCATGGTCTGGTTTGTTGTTTTGATTAGTTTAATGTGCGGTGTCCCAAACCTAAATAATAATGAATTCCCTCTCCTTTCCTATATAAACCCACACAAGCTCCCACTTACTCTTCACTCAAAGCCTTTTTAGTTTGTAAAAACCCTAACCTTATATATATATAATATTCCCAAGGCACCAAAATCTCCCATGAAGACTCTGTCAAGCCTCTCTCATGCCTTGGGATCTCACTTCCATGTAAGGGATTCCTTCCTTCCTCTTTTTATCCAAGTTTCTTAATATTGTTAGGCCCTTTTATTTTAAATTATAAATGTTGGGATATGATTTATCACCTATTATATATTGTATTAATTATTTTTTAATGATTAGAGACCCCATTTATCTCTCATTAATACCTCCCATGTACACCTGTTACTATGCCGAATCTCCGTAAGGAAATTCTATCTTCTCATTTACATTAAAGAAATTATTTTTTTATTATGAATATAAATTACATTACTTATGTTGGGATATTTATATATATGAACACCATTACTTTCCATGTTATGTACGTATGACTTCACACCCTTTTCTATAACATTAACCATTTTTATGAATTCTTATGTCATGTTTTTTTGCTGCCGAAATTGCACCACATTTTTCCAAGCTAATGTCATTGTGTAGTGAATATCATGCCCATTTCTCTGTCAAGGTTATTCAACATTATGAACATTTAATTATTCATTATAAAGAATCATGTATGTATTACACACCCATTTATCTTGGAATAAATTATGATGTTAATGAATCCATGTTGTATGATCTATGTGGCACACATTTACATGAAGTGAAATGTTTAAGAAGGGTGCACCCTAATATCGCTCCAATTCATTGGGTAAAGTATTATATCATGATATGTCATGTGAAATAGGTGTTTAATCATTCTAATTCATGTGAAATGATTTTTTATTCATGCTTCTTTTTCCATGAGGGTTTACTCATGCTCCATGTGAAATGAGCCTTGGCTCATGCTAATTCCATGTTAAGTTTTATTTCCGCATCTCCATGCTATGATTTTCAGGATTTATCATGCCTTTATGTTCAAGTTTCCTTTGTTATCCATTAATATGAATTTTTCCTATCAGGTACTGTAATCGTCATTTTATACCTTTTTTACTCTTTTATTGGACTTTATAGCTCACCCTTTTCTTATGCATGTCCTTAGGTTATCCCATGCAACGCTATGTATGAGGGAATGTAGTGGTCATTTAAAGGAACTTTTCAATAAGATGTGCTATTCTATGTTATATGTTTTTATGTAATGTTCTTAATACAAAAAGGCACTATACATCTCGATCATCTATATTGTATCATGTAAAGAGTTTATGTAATAAATTATGTTTATGTGTGTAACAAATAGCAGGGTAGTCTTAGAGATGCTTCTTCTTTGGTGAAGGAGGGAATCCCCCATTATTCAAGTTATTATTAATAACCTAATATACATGGGCAAGAATCTCCATGTATATTTTAACTCCACCTCCCAAATCATTTGGGATGTGGTTTTGGCTATCATTCCATTGAAACTCACACGGGTTACTAGCCTGGTGTCTCCTGGTTCCCACTATTTTCTAAAATAGAAAATTTTAGAAAAAACAAAATTCAACGAGTCATGATTAAATTATTCAATATTAAAATTTACAAAAAAATAATATCTTATGGGATACTTTAAAAAAAATCTTTTTGTTTTCATATTTTAACCTAGACAATAATAGAGGTTTTCTCTAGGGTTCATTAATCATAATTCCCAAATTAACGAAACCTGGCCTCTAGCACAAACTATACCAACCTAGTTCATTATTTAACTAGTATAACATCATTACGAAGATAAAAAAATAAAATAATATTAGACCACAAGGATCCATAAGTTTATTGTCTTGGGAAAACTAGGACCATACATAACATTTACAACATTAAACATTAATATTTATTTAATTCATTCTTCTCTTGCTTCTTATTGTCCCATGAAAAATATATAGTAAACCTAATCACCTGAGGATATTCATCATAAATTGGTGAAATAAAATCCCTGTAAGATTATAGATAAGTATAATATATCAAGGGGTGATAATAATCATAAAATCAGCATCAAAATCATGATAGTAATCATTAGATTACGTCATGGAATGTGGCAATGCATAAAAAATGAAATGATCATGTCGTTGTGGTTAACTACCACACATAGTTGTGAAAAAATATAGTATATTTTTCAAAAATTATTTTTATTTAACTCCTTAGATTCATCACTTTACCCAATGCATTGGAGCACTGTATAATTCTGGGTGCACCTGTCATATTCAATCATTCATTTTGCGCAATATAATTTCAGGTGCACTCGTCACATCATAAAATTTTAATTATCATGCATTCCAAATAGAACATATATCTATAATGAACATAAATAATCCATTTAAAATAATAGTTTTAATATAATAATAAAACATTCATAAACTTTATGTTCCCAAAATAAAGAGGGAATAACATACTTTATACAAGAACCAGCAACCTTTAGTGATAAGAAAAAGGCATCTTTTTAAAAGAAGAGTTCTTTTGGAAAGAATTTTCATTCACATAAACTCTATTGGAAAACATTTATATCCCATAAAAGGAAATATAACAATGATAAAATTATTTTTAAGGTGCAACCATACCTAAAATAGAGTGAAGGAGGGATAACCCAGAGAATGAATGTTAGGATCGAGAATTTCCCCTAACCTCTTATCCAAACTATTTAATGACTTTAAGGGCCTGTATATAAAATTTTATTCTTTAAGTAACAATTATAGAACCTTTTATACGTGAATATGGTTAATTAGGGGTTCATTATGATATTTAATGGGCCTTTGGATGAGTTATAGGGTTTAGCTTCATTGTTCAGGGGTGTTAATTTCCTTAGTTTTATGAACGTTTCAGTGGTATTCATGAATAGATATTCATTTGAAATGTGATTGAACATCCATATTTTTTAATATATAATATTAATTACATTACATAGATATAAATTATATTATAATTAATTTTTTTACGTACCATTCTGATGAATCACTAAATTAAATTTAATAATGATCGTTTTTGGTTAATTTGGGTGGTTTTTCGACCACAATAAACTTGTTCTATATAATCATTAATAATATGTACATAAGTTAGTTATAGAACATAAAATAGGTGATAATAAATAAAAAATAATCTCTTTCAACCATAAAAATGGTTTCATGACCAGATCATAAGGAGTTAAAGTAAAATGAAAACATGTCGTTCATGATGGTGATAAATTAACACCTCACGAACAACATTTTCCTTTATAAAATAGAAACAAGGGGAGAAGGAGTTTGGATGATATATTATCTCATTAGTTTCATAAAATTATATTATATGTATGATACTGGAGTTATAATACCATTTGCATGAGGATAGATAGTGAGTGATTAAGAAATGAACTTGATTTTGAAAGGAAATCAAAGGAAAAGGGAGAGAGGGGAATTACATCATGAATCCTCCTTAAGGCATCTTTGACAAGACTTTTAATGGATCCAAAAGCCCTTGGACGTGGAGGAGGGGATATGGAATATGGTTTTGTATATATTAGGTAAGTATTGAAGAATTATAGGGGTGATGTAATGAGGGTGTGAGGGATGGTATTTATAATGGAGGGGAGAGGTGTTTTCTTAATATTTTAATCACTAGTTTATTAATTTCTATAAACATAAGAAATATTGATTATTCAAAGAAAAAATATTAAATAGGGAATTTGAGTTTGATATTTGAGTGCTTACATCACTCATGATGTTAGTAATAGTGGATTTAAATTATAATGTATTTTATACGGTAAATTAATGTATTTTACTATTCACAAAAATTCAAGTATTTCAGAAAAATAAAAAAATTTCTCCCTTACCATTTTAAATGTGGAAAATAAATAAATGAACTTCATGTTTCATGAATAATTTTATAAATATGATAATTTTGAATTTTTAATTAAATTAATAATTTACATGAAAAATTTAAAATTTAAAATTAAAACTGATTTTATAATGCTATCCTAAATTACATAAGTTATTATAAAATTATCTTAACTCAATAAGTCATAGAATTTTTAATTTATGAACACATTTTAGGAAAATAATTTTCTTTAAATTTATTAATAAATAATTATTTATGACTTACAAAAATACTAATAATCTTACTATGGTCATATTATCACTTATAAGATGCCTAAATATTATATAATCATTCATGAGTGAGGTCATGATTATTTTGGATGATTTTCTATTCATAAATGTAATATTACTTTCCATGGTGTAGTTTAATACTACTAAGGGTAGTTTAAAATTCAATAAATATTATGTTTGATTTATTAGACTCCAAAAATCACCCTAAAAACAACTGTGTATGTCGCATTTTCGAAATTCAAAACATTGAAGTGGAGAAATTATGTTTAATGGTCATATAGTATTAAGTATCATTATATGTCATTGGGTCTCTAAATTTGAATACACTTTAAGGAATAGTTATAATAAGGGAATTCCATTGGTAAAACATTGGTTCGTTACGCAAAAAACCCATGGTAATAGTACATGGTTAACAGAGGAGACCCTTGCACGCAATAGTCACCTTACTTGCCACCACTACTCATGCCTACCCCAAACAACGATACATTCTATGAGATAAAACACTCACATGAAATACTTCATAGGGTTTCCCTTCATTGTAAAATCCTTTCTCAAGTTCCATCCACGAGGTCACATCACATAATCGTTTAGAAAATTTTTCAAAACATGATATGATCCCAATGGGGGATTTGTACATTCAAAGACACAATTACTTTAAAAAACATTTCAATGTTCTAACCGGTCCATATACATTATAAATTCCGATACATTACAAAAATAATTCCTTAGAATTTTAAAAACAACATCAAACCCCACTTTGTTGAATATTACAAATATGACATCAGTCTTCAAATAAAATTCCACCTCTAACACTACTTCAAAACGAAGATGAAAACACACAAATACCTAAATATTCTAAAAGGTACATCATACCATTTAGAATACAAACATATTCCAATGTAAAAAATGATAAATAATTTATAATATAATTTGAAAACACTTTTTTGTCTTTTAGAAACCAAGGAACCATTAGTAAGGCATGAGGAGTTTTATGAAGGAAAAGAGGGATAATAGTTTTGAAAGAAGGATTTTTATGTTGAGTAAGTTCATCAAAGACCATTATCATTCATCTACCATCCATGTGCGCACCCTGATAAACCATGGATGTTCAAAATCCAATTGCACATGACATGTATCCATGAAAATACCCAAACCTATTTTTAATGAAACAAAAATGTTCTACCACAAACATAAGAATCCATTCATACGTTCCAAAAAATTAAATTCAACGCAATCCACACATAAGTATTATATCACAATCAAATCATGAAATCAAAACATAACTGAGGAAATTTCATGATAAAAATAAGAAAATAAATCTAAAAAGGATACATGTAATTTCATCAAACACGTTGAATAAATATATATATAATGTTATTTAAATAATCTCTTTAAAATATATTATTTACCAAATTCCACCAACATAAAAGCACTATAAAAAACCAAAAAAACACATTAGATGTATGATAAATCCATTTAGAAATTTATTAGGAATACACAATCATAGAATAAAATGGATCAAAAAAGAAATACATGGAATCACCTACTTCAACAGAGTGTGGATGCAATGAAACTCTCTAAGAACGAATAACACACCCCCACATATGATGATCACACCCATATTTAAATAAATTAACTAAAATAAGCCAAACATAACTATTTGGTTCAACAAAGATTTCAATCCCCACAAATAGAGACAAAGATCCAAATAGAGTATAATAGAAAGAGGAGAAAATGGACAAAATCCTAAGAAACCCACCTAGCATTTTAGAGATGTGTCCATAGAGGGAGGAGAACCCATGGGAGAGTGATTGGTGGCTCCCTTCATGAAAAAAATGAGAATGGGGGAGAAAATATGGAATGGGGATAAAAGGTAGGGAGGGAAATACTAGAATTTTAATATTTTAAAAAACTGGGAAGCTCTCATAGTTTTCAAAACCATGATCAAACCGTGCAGTCACCACTATCCAAAGAGACATAACCACTTGGACTATTTCCCAAACCATGCGCCTTACTCCTGGACCCCCAAAACAAGACACATGGTTACCTGGGAGAGGGAAAATTTCTTTGCTTAACGTTGAACATGCTATTCTTCAATAGATATCATGCCCAAAAACCAAATCCTTCAAAAAGAGCTCAAATGTTTTACATTGGGATTCAACCCGAACCTCGACCAGAATATCCAAATCCAAGAGAAGATCAATATAAAATAATTCCAAAGGTTGGGGTGTGACAATATTTATTTTTTATGGATCAATCTAAATATATATATATATATATATAATGATTATATATGATATTTATATAATTTTTAATATTTTAGAGATTATAGAACATTGATTTACGTAAAAGAACTAAAACAACCAAACCAAATCATTTTTTAAATATTAACCAATTATTACGTGAAAGCACAATTTAAAAAAAAACTATTTAATAAATAGATGATAAATGATTAAAAGTAAGTAAATTATGGTATACTATAAATAATTATTGTTCTTGATGTAACAACCCAACATTTCATAGTAATTTATTTTCTTTAAATTCAATAACTTGGGCTACAGGCAACACCGAGTTCGAGCACACCACGACTTACCAAACAAGACGTTCAAAAGCGGTTATTAATATTATTTATTAGATTTTGAATTTTATATACTCCATATAATTTTAACATATGTATTATGTGTTTCTTAGACATATTATAATAAAAAATTCAATTTTTTAGTTAAAAATTTTATTTTTCAAAAATAATCAATTTTACCACCTTTTAATAGAGAACCCTTTTTAAATCCAATACATGAGACATTTTTATATTTATTTTGAAAAAAAAATTCTTCTTTAGTATCAGGACATAAAAATTTAATTTGGATGAAATTTTGATATTTTTCTAATAATATTCATTTTTTCATGAAAAGTTAGAAATACTGTATTTTCATTCAAAACTGCCTTTTAATCTAATTTATTTATATGGATAGATTATATTTTAAATTAGTTTTTAAGTGTAATTAGATTATATTTTTACCCTTTAATCCAATTTTAGTCATTGAAATTAATATCACTTTGAAATTATACATAAACAAGTGTCAATCTTTTGATAGTTATTATTTCTTAAAAACATTCTATTTGTTTTGACAAAATGAATTAATTTTAAATTGATTAATCCAACTTCTATTTTTTGAATTTTTTAAAATAGACATAAATTTTGAATTCTGAATATCAAATATATCTTAGGATGATGTTTTGGTATTTTTCAGAAAAATGTCAATTTTTTATGAATAGTGAAACATCTAAGCAGAACTTAAAAATCCGAACTTTTCATTTAAAAGAACTTTTACCACTTCCATGAATTGAATTTCAAAAATATTAGATACATGTTTATTATTATTAAGTAAAATGTGGTTCAATAAGATGAAAATAATTTTTGATAAATAGTATCTTTTTACTTTTATTTACCTTGGTTAAAGGTAAATAATCTAATTCACAGTAGAAAAAAATATTATAATAATAAAAATTACCATAACACTTGTCCTAACCTCATTGGATGAGTATTGGCCGACTGTGGGCATCCTTGGGTATATTGTGAGACTCCATGGAGCCACTTAAGAATGATAATGATACTTTATTTTAATTAACATAAAGTAAAGACAAAAATGACATTAACAAATATCTTTTAATGTATCAATTTTTACATGGGGTTATATAAGTCATCATTTAGAATATAAATAATCATTGTAAAGATATAAATATTTACTACATTATGGTAATTGTTTTATAATTTTATGACATCAAATAAATTAAATTATTTATGACACCATAGTGAGGTAGTGTTTACCTAATTAATAAATTATTTAAATAAATAAGATTATTAATATTAAAAAAATATCCAAAACATGTCCAATTATTATTAGATGATTTTATATAAACCATGTGTCATCTTTGCTTTGAATTTAATTATTTTGGGACATCTAGAAACCGAATATAACTATATAATAAAATAATATTTTCACACTTTCCTAAAGAACCCCTCCTCTCCTTATAAAAGGACACCACTTCTAACCCATTCCACACACCTCTCATGCCCCTTGGAACATCCAATCCCTTCCAAAAAAATCTATAAAGATCCCCCTCTTCCTCCTAGGAGCCTTAAATTATTCATAAGGCCCTTAAATAAGTCCTTTTGGTTCAAGCCAAAGTAAGTTATCCCAATTAAAGGTAACACTTTCTCATAAATTCTTTTGTTTTATTTTGTTTCATTTTAATTCTCCAACCCCCAAAACTATTTGGATTACTATATTTTATAACAAAAACAGTATCATAAAAATACTAGTATTTTTTTTATGATTTGTAATCGAACTACAACTACACACACCTCCATCTAATGGGTGAAGAACATACTGTTTCTATGGATGGAAAACAAATGCCTCACGAAATGATGATTGTTCGATTATCTTCTACCACATCTCAAGGTGGCCGTTAAGATGGACCTAAATTAATATATGATAGATATATTATTTTTATGTTTTCTTTATGTTTTTTTATTTTCCATTTTTATCATTATTTTATGGTTTCCAATATGGGTAAAACATGATAATTTCATTTGAGGAAGTGCAGACTACCACCCCTCAAAATGATATGACTCGTTATTGCCTAATGTGGGACATATAAAGGATGTATTTAATGATATTATATATGATATTATACTTTAATTATAATATATCTATGTATCATTATGTTTTAATTCCATTAAAATCCAAAATAGAAATGAAAGTAGCGTTCATGCGTACGTACAACTTACCGTCTCCATGAACTGTAAATTTCATTTCTTATCTCCAACTGTTATGTAATATTATAAATACATATATATACTAGATATTATATATATATATATATATATGATACCTAAATCATTTATATCATTATGATGATAATTTCATTTTGACCACATAGAAAAATTGTAATTATAACAAGTTCATTTTGGATTCACGTTCCGAACATCGATAAAATATCCAATATGAACTCAAATAATTAACTAATTGTTATAACATGGTAATAAGTGATATAAAAGGAATAATAAACTTGAAAAATGTTCTTAATCATGTATAAATTAACTTAATTTTATTATTCCGGAAGAACAAGGAACATACCAGACAAGTCAGACTTGAGGTAAGGGGTTTCTTATCTCACATTTAATTCAATGAGATTTCCATTGTTCGCAACTTATTTATAGCATGTGGTGTATTGTGTAATTTCATTTGATATATATTAACATTATTCTCATTATATTCATGAAATTATGTGATTCATTTGATGGTTATTAACTTTTGTTCATACGACTCAATTAATTATAACAAGGTAAGGAGTTTTCATCTCACTTCTTATTTGCGTGAGACTCATGCTATATTGGCCACTATTTCTATTTGTGTAGTGTATGTACCACCCATGACTGTATTATTGGTGTAATATAGTTTAATTTATAGATATTTACATCTTTATTGTATGATTCTTCTTTCATTTGATGTTTGTTTCATATGTTACCAAATCTGTTAGAGAATTTCAAATTTCAATTTCCACTCATTGGGCTTTACGCATACTTTATCTATTATTTTACTCCAAGATTATGTCTGGAATAAATATTTATTATTTATGTAGTAATATCCACTAAAATGTCTATGGATATACTTTTGATACACATAATCAAACCATTGATAAATTCTTAAGTCATCGATATGAACCTGATAAGTGTAATTCTAACTCAATCTCCATTCATTGAGTTAAACATCCAATTAATTGGTGTTGTTTCTTCAAGAATATGTGTGAATGTTCTATGACATATTTGCACTAAATATACAATAATAGTGAGTGTATTTATATTTTTCACACATAATTATTTCATTTATTTTTCCTTAACCTAAAGATACGGTCCATATAAGGGATTTCATCTCAACCTACATTCCATTGAGTCTTCATTGTTTTTTTGCACCAAATCACTTTTATTTGGGGTATATAATATACATGGAAATATTATATCATGAATCCCTTTATTCACATGTTATTATAATTTTTTATTACCCCAATTATTTTTATTCAAGTGTCTCTCATTTGGTTATGAACTCTAACTAAAATATTATTATAAATGTTTTCAAGAATTATTCTTCTAAATCATTCTCATTAATGTCCATATATTAAAAATGGTATTAAGGATTTATTTATGTGGAAATTAATGTTTTAAAATTAAAATTAATTTTAAAAGTTTCAAAGTATTATCGGAAATTTTGATTCAAAATCAATTTTAGAGGAATTCTTGATAAATTGTGAGACTTATAAATGTTTTCAGGAAAGGGGGGATATTTCTATCAAATTTTATTGATGATTTTCTCATCTGTGTCAATATCCTTCATTATTCATTACTGAGTTTAATCTATTATAATACAATCTTCCATATTGTATTGAATGGGTTATTTTTACTGTGGATGTGCTATTTTAATACCATTAATGTTTTATGGATAAAGTATTGACATTTCATATGCTAGTTTTAATACAAATGTGTATGTTATGTTTAAATATTTTTATATGTGGAATGCATTGGACTTAGTAAGTGATGGGTGGATCCCGCTATAGCTCCTCGATGCATTAGTAGGTCTAATTAAACAATCTAGTGTTTTGGTAGAAGGCCTTGACAAAATATTATTTTTAGTCTTGGTACGAGGCCTTGACTTTGTGGTTATGATGTCTGAAATTAAGAATTCTATCATTATGAGATTAACTATTCATATTTTATGTGGTTATTCGACTAGTAGAATACCCATGATTGTGTTATATTATGTCATTATTTACTCAGCTCATATTCATACCATAAAGTGTTAATGTTTATTATTTTTAAAGGCATGTGTTTTCAATTATTCACCATGCCTACTGTTTATATTATCTTCCTATATATTTCTTACTCTTACAGAGCGTTTGAGCTCACCCCTTTCTCACGTTTTATTTTCCTAGGATATGAAGAATTTTGTTATGAGTGACTTTCATGAATAATCTTGGATGATTGGATGTTTTTAATGGAATAAATTAGTGTTCTTTTTCTTTTCAAGTTTTAATGTTGAACTTATGTATGTATTTTGTTTCCAAGACTACTAAACAGATCGCTCCTTTAGGACACGAATCCTTGTAATCATGCCAATGTTTTAAACTAATGAACGGACTCCTGGATTCTGGGGTTGGGTCATTACAGTTGGTATCAGAAGAATCTTAGTACAAACCTTGAAAACTAGATTTAGATAAAATCTGATTAGAGCACATTACCCTAAAATAGACTTTGAGAATTGGTATAGAATAACTTCCTATAATCTTGGTAATGTAGAGATTTTGTGTATTTTACAAGCATTACATCCCTATCTGGATACGAGCAGGTATAGGCGGCTCGAGCACAGATGTACCTAGGAGTGAAAACTCATACAAGGAGTATCAGGCTTTACTCGTGGTATCTCGGTACACAATTACGGTCCTTGCTCCACTCTTGGTTAGGACACTCCAGGGTGATATGCTTAGGATAATTTTCATTTTCATTACAAACCGATTTGAAGGATTTTAAAATAAGATGAGAATAAATGAACTTGGTTATTCCTAAGGTGTTTTATATTTAAAATAAGGTGTCATGATATTCATAAATTGATTTTATTACTATTATTAATCACACAATGCTTTCTAGTTTTAGTCAATGGCATGATTCCAAGGAAGTCATAATAACAATGAGCATGTTGTACAAGGTTTGAACAGTGGTGGAAATGAGAAAACAAATGGAATTTTGATAGGTGTAAAAGATATAATGTCCATGCCGAATCAGTTTTCCAAAAATATGATCAACATCATATATATTAACCAACTCCCAGGCTCAAAAAAATAAGAGAAAAGTGGTGAATGATAAGAGCTCCAGCACTGAAGACCATGGAGAAAAGAATGCTCATTTTCCATCATCAAGAAAATGTGGGAAGGGACACCTGATAAGTAGTATTAATGGAAATGAGAAATTCTTTATATTTGGGAAATAAAGACATAAAGGAAAGAATTGTTGAGGAAAAATTAAGGGTACTATGGAAGAAAATAAAAATGGTCCCATGAATCCATTTACAATCATTTTTCGTAAATGTTGGGGACCTGGCCATTAACTGAGTGAATAAACTATTCTATAAGATATCCTCTTGGTAAAAAAAGAAAATATGTGGAAATAAATGGATGGCGATATGATTAAAAATTATTAGTACTCTTTGTTAATGGGATTACGTTGGATCATTTCTCTCTTTTAATTGCAACCCTATAGTTTGTCATGTGAAAATGATATTTGAGGAAGAATTCTCTATTCTCTTGTATATATAGTTATAAATAGCAATTATTTTTATATGATCTTTGAGTTTAAGGAAATTACATGTAATTAAATTTTGGAATGAAAATGTGAGGTATGAGATAACATTTGTTATGAAATTATGTTATAGTTATTTTAATGAATTTATCACATTTTTGAGAATATTATAAAATTATATAGTTTTTGAAAAGGAAAACATGCAGACCGTGTGACAACCTGTCACGTCAGACAGAGCTGCGGGAATCGAACCCACAACCAAAGTGCCATTGTGATTTATCTACAACCACAGGACTAGCTGAATTCAATGGTTAGTGTGACTAATTATTCTTAGTTAAATCATTTTATTGATCAATAATAAGTTTATTTGGGATATTATATCTTATCAAATGGATATACTTATAATAGGAAAATGATTTGGTGGTTAAGTGATAAATGTTATTTTAGAATTCGTTCTCTCTATTGGCAATACTATACACCTAAGGATAATAGAATACTCTGGGATTTTATTTTAAGAGTAATGGTGGGGTTTTTACCTATGTTTATATTTTGGATTTATAAAGTTTTGTGTTATATATGGAAATGATTAACCAATCATAGAGAATATGTGATTATGTTAATTACTTTAAGTATGTGACCTGAAGAGTAGTCAATATTATTAGTAGATACAATTTAATGTGGAAGACAACGTAAGAAAATTTTTTCTGAGTTTTTTGTTTCAATATTAGTTTGGCTTATATTGAAAGATTTTATGGACACTTGTTTATTGAATGGTATATATTGAAATTTGGTTATTGGTTGTTTAATTTTAGAAATTAAGATTAGTATTTATTTCTATAAAGTATTATCATTTTGGGGGATCATCTGATCTTTTCCTAACCATTTTGGGTTGGTTAATCTATAAAGAGAAGAGAAATATATAGTACATCCATTGTGGATAATATGATTCTCTATAAGTTGATTCTAGTGCTTCAAGTGTGACCAAGTCATCTTTAATACTGATCATTTGGGGTGAAAGCTGAGTTTGTGGTAAGAATTAGAAGAATGATGAAACTCTACTTATGAAGTATATTTTTCTTTTATTATTCTATGAATAAATTAATTATTAAACATTAGAGAAGGGGTTTTAAAACCAAAAATGTGTTATCCAAATTCATTATGTTTTTTTGAATCGATGATATTTTAAATCTTCATAGATTGATGGTTTTGAGGCCCTCAATTTTAAACTTGTTTGTGATTGATGAACTCAATTAATGCCTATATATATTTCTATTTTCCCTCAAATTATGTGTCTCTAGTTGACACCAATGTTCTCCTAATCGAGATCATAATTTGGTGGTGACTTTTTCATCTCATTTTCCCTCTTATTAAGGCAAAATTTTATTAACCCAATTTCCGATGTGTTTTTTCCACAAAGGTATTTTTCTATATTTTACCTTTTATTTTCATTGAAAATTTTCAAATTGCGAGGATGAAATTTATTAAATGAGGGGAGAATGTAACACCCAACTATTTCATAGTGATTTATTTTCATTAAATTCAATAGCTTGTGCTGCATGCAACATGAACTTCAAGCACACCACGACATACCAAACTAGCCTTTCAAAAGCAGTTATGAATTATATTAATTCGATTTTTAATTTTATATACTCTATATAATTTTAACTTATGAATTATTTGTTTCTTAGACATATTATAGGTACAAATTCAATTTTTTAGATAAAAAATTTATGTTTAAAAAAATTAATTTTACCATATTTTAATGGAGAACACTATTTAAATCCAATATTTGACCCTTTTTCATAATAATTTTGACAAAATAAATTTCTTATTTAGAATCAAGACATAAAAATTTACTTTGGATGAAATTTCGGTATTTTTCAAATAATATTCATTTTTTTATGAATACTGAGAAATAATGTATTTTAATTAAAAATTTCCTTTAAATATAATTTATCTATATTGTTAGATTATATTTTAAATTAGTTTTGAAGTGCAATTATATTATTTTTTTACCCTTTAATCCAATGTTGGTTATTGGAATTAATTTCACTTTGAAATTATACATAACAAGTGTCAATCTTTTGATAGTTATTGTTTTTTAAAAACATGCTATTTGTTTTGATAACGAGAATTAATTTTAAATTAATTAATCCAACAAATAGGTTTTTAATTTGGTAAAATAGACATCATTTTTGATTTTGGAATATCAAATATTTCTTAGGCTGAATTTTTGGTATTTTTCTGAAAAACGTCAATTTTTGATGAATAGTGAAACCACTAAGTAGTAGTTAAAAATCAGAATTTTTCATTTAAATGATATTTTACCACTTCTGTGAATTGAATTTAGAAAATCCAAGATACATGGTTTTTATTATGAAGTAAAATTTTATTCAATAAGATGAAAATAATTCTAGGTGAATAGTAACTTTTGACTTTTATTTACCACGGTTAAAGGTAAATAGGGTATTTCAAGGTAAAAAGAATATTTTAGTAATAAAAATTAGCTTAACACATATCCTAACTATATTGTATGTGTAATGGACAACCATGGAAATCATTGGGTCTATTTTGATACCCAATGGAGCCACTTAAGAATGATAATGACACTTTATTTTAATTAACAAAAAGTTAAGATAAAAATGACATTGACAAATATGTTTTAGTATATAAATTTTTACATGGGGTTATATTGGTCATATTTATGACTAGAAATAGTCATTGTAATTATAAAAATATTTACTACATTAAAGTAATATTTTTATAAATTTTCGACATCAAATATATTAAAATATTTATGACATCATAGTGATGTAGTATTTACCTCATTAATAATTGATTTAAATAAATAAGTTTATTAATATTAAACAATATCCAAAACCTATCAAATTATTATTGAATGATTTTATTTCTACAATGATTCCTCTTATCATCGACTTTAATTAGTTTTGGACTTTTAGAAACCGAATATCACTATATAATAACATAATATTTTCACACATTCCTAAAGAACCACCCCCCTTATAAAAGGACACCTCTTCTAACCCATTCCACACAACTATCATACCCCTTGGATAATCAAAACCCTACCCAAAAAATCTCTCAAGATCCCACTCTTCTTACTATAAGAATTACCTCAGGATTAAGGAACTTCAGGAAGTCCTTTTGGTTCAATCCATAAGAAATTACCCAAATTAAAGGTAACACTTTCTCTTAAATTCTTTTGTTTTATTTTGATTTATTTTAATTCTACAACCCCTAAACTATTTTTATTTATTTATTTTATAAAAAAATTATCGTAAATATACTAGGATGTTTTTATGAGAAGTATTTGAACTACAGTTAGACACACCTCCATCTAAACGGTGAAGAACATATTGTTTCTATGGATGTAAAACTAACGCCTCACGAAACGATGATTGTTCGATTATATCCTACCGCCTATCTTGGTGTAAATTAATATGGAACTGTATTTATATATGATATATATATTATGTTTATGTTTTCATTATTCTTCTGTGTTTTCCATTTATATCATTATTTTATGGTTTCAATTATGGGTAAAACGTGATAATTTCATTTGGGGAAGTGTGGACTACTGCCCCCTCAAAATGATATGACTCGTTAATTCCTTATGTGAGATGTATAAAGGATGGATTTAATAATATTATATATGATATTATAATGTAATTATAATATACATATGATTAATTATTTTTTAATTAAATTAAAATACAAAATAGAAATGAAAGTAGCATTCATGCGTACGTACGGCTTGCCGTCTCCATGAACGATACATTTCATTTCTTATCTGCAAATGTTATGTAATGTTATAAATACATATATATAATAAATATATAATATATATATGATATCTAAATTATATATATCATTCTTTAGATAATTAAATTTTGACCACAAGGAAAAATTGTAATTATAACAAGTTCATTTTTTGACTCAAGTTCCAAACATCGATAAAATAACCAAGATGCACTCAAATAATTTACTAATTCTTATAGCAAGTTAAAATTTGATATAAAAGGAATGATAAACTTGAAAAATGTTCTCAATAAAGTATAAATTAACTTATGTTTATTATTCATAAAGAACAAGGAACATACAAGACAATTCGGACTTGAGGTAAGGGGCTTCTTATCTCACTTTTAATTCCGTGAGATTTCCATTGTTCGCCACTTAGTTATTTCATGTTGTGTATTGTGTACTTCCATTTGATATATGTTATCATGATTATATTTATATTCATGGTATTATGTGATTCCTTTTATGGTTATTAAATTTTTTTCAGATAACACTATTAATTACAACATTGTATGGAGTTTTCATCTCACTTCTTATTTTCGTGAAATTCATTCGATATTGGCCATTGTTTCCTTTTTTGTGGTCCATGTACTTCCCATGATTGTATTATTGGTGTAATAAACTTTAATTTATGGGTATTTTAATCTTCATTGTAGGATCCTTCTTTCATGGGGTGAATTTTTCATAAGTTCCCAAATCGGTAATGGAATTTCAAATTTCAATTTCCACTCATTGGGCTTTACGCATACTTCATTGATTATTTTACTCCAAGAATATATGTGGAATAAATATTTATTATTTATTTAGTAATTTAACCTATAATTTAAGTGGATATATTCTTGATACACATAATCACTCCATTGATAAATTCTCAATTAATTAATATGAACCTGATAAGTGAAATTTAAACTCAATCTCTATTCATTGAGTTAAACCTCCAGTTCATTGGTGTTGTTTATACAAGAATATGTGTGAATGTTATATCATTGATTTAAAATAAATATCCAATAATATTGAGTGTATTTATATTTTTTACACATAATTATTTCATTTATTTATCCTTAACTGAAGGATACAGGATTTATAAGGGATTTCATCTCAACTTACATTCCGTTGAGTATTATTTGTTGTTATGCCCCAATTCACTTTTATTTAGTGTATATACTGTTATTTTACAAAGTATATCAAGAATCCCTTTATTCTCATGATATTATAAAGTTTTTATTACCTCAATTATCTGTATTCAGGTGTCTCTCATTTGGTTAAGAACTCTGACAAAAATACCATTTTAAATGTTTTTGATGATTTATTCTTCTTAATCCTTCTCATTAATGTCAATGTTTTAAAAATGGTTTTAAGGTTTTATTTATATATAAATGTTTTAAAATTAAAATTATTTTTAAAATTTTCAATGTACTATGGGACACTTTGATTCAAAAATCTATTTTAAAAGACTTCTGGATAAATAGTGAGACTTTTAAAAACATTCAATAAAAAGGAGGTATTTCTCTCAAATTGTTTTAATTATTTTTTTACATCTATGTAAATATCCTTCATTATTATCTATTGAGGTTAATATATTATAATAAAATCTTCCATATTTTATTTAATGAGTTTTTTTTGACTTTGGATGTGATATTTTTATACCATTCATGGTTTATGGATAAAGTATTGACATATCGTATGCTAGATTTAAAATGAATGTTAATGTGATGTTTAAAACTTTTCATATGAGGAATGCATTGGACATAATAAGTGATGGGTGGAGCCCACTATAGATCCTCGATGCATCGGTAGGCCTCATGAGACAAACTAATGTCCTGGCATAAGGCCTTGAAAAAATATTATTTGTAGTCTTGGCACGAGGCCTTGACTATGTGGTTTTGATGTCTGACATTATTCATTCCATCATTATGAGATTAGATATTGTTATTTAATGTGGTAATTTGACTAGTAGAACATCCATTACTATGTTTTTTTATATCATTATTTACTCATCCCATATTCCCGCCAAAAAGTGTTTATGTTTATTATTTTTAAAGGCATGTGTTTTCAATTATTCATCATGCCTAATGTTTATGTTATCTTCACCTTTATATCATACTCTTACTGAGCATTTGAGATCACCCATTTCTCATGTTTCATTTTTGTAGGATATGAAGAAGTTAGTTATGAGTGAATTTCAGGAATAATCTTGGATGATTGGATGTTTTTAATGGAATAAATTAGTGTTGTTTTTCTTTTCAAGTTGTAATGTTGAACTTATGTATTTATATTGTTTCCAAAACTACTAAACTGATCGTTCCATTGGGACATGTTTCCTTGTAATCATACCAATGTATTATAATAATTAACTAACTCCTAGATTCTGGGGTTAGGGCATTACACTTGAATAGATTTTTTAATAATCAAGTATTTATAAAATTATAGATTCAAACACATACAATGGAATTTGATCCTTAGGTAAGTGTTCATTACACAACAATGTCATTATTCAAGATTGTCACTATTAACGTATCCCTTAGAATAATTGTTTAACATTCCTATTATAAACCCAATATATATTATTATCCTATAGTTATTGATTAAATTTGGAAGTAATTTTACCATTTCCCTATCTTTGGAACATACAAGGACTGAGAAAGTTTTATGAAAAGATTACTTAATTTCTCTCCTTATTTAAAAAAGATTTCCTTCTATATCAATGTTTTAGAAAATATTATAAAGAATGGTTTCAAAATTCCTTAAATGATTTATTAATGTATTTTCTACCCATTATTATATTTTTACAAAATGGATTTAATGGAATCTTATAATCATATTCTAAATGATTTCATTTTAGAGATTTTATCATCAATGTAGAAGGAATATTATTTTAAACTGTACCGAAAGTAAGGAATTACCTTCTATTATGAACTCTCATTGATCAAGATATTTATTTTCATATTTCAATGATTTATTCAAAGATTTTTTTTTCTGAATATTATAGAAAGTTTTATCATTAAAATGTGATATTAAAATTGAAAAGTATATTTTCCTCAATAATATTTTTAATGATATTTTATGGTACTTTTATTCATCAGTGAAAACAACCTTTATTTACCTTTTTTCCACTAGGGATATATTTTAATGATATTAGCTTTATTAATTATCTCAATGGATTATGATCAGCTTTACTGGGGATTTAATATTTTCATATCATTCACCATTTTACTCAAGATGTCTTATGATTATGTTTATTGATTGTGGAATGTATTATAATTTATTTTGGTAGTTTTTCGATATGAATTTTTATATTGATTAATTTTAGCCACATTTATATTAGAAATGCATTAGACTTACTTTGTGATAGACGAGCCCTCTATAGCCCAATGATGCATTTGTTGGTACTATGAGGCAATATTTCTTGGGTATTTGGGCAAGGACTTGCCCATTTGTGTAAGATTTCGTATAATGTGTCCTTGATGGTATGTTTATGATGTCAAAAAATATTCATTAATTAATTTTTAGTATATTTATTGATCTCTATATGATTATTTGATTAGTTATGGAAGCCATGGATAATAATCAAATAAATTTTAATATTTATATGGAATTATTTTATCATCATTGTTTCAAAAATTATTAGTAATGATGCTCAATTTATTACATAAATCTCTAGTTTTCCCATATATTTAGCTTTATATATTGAATTTACCTTAATTTCTCACATTATCTATTTTATATTCATAACCTTTCAAATAATTTGAACTCAACCAATTTTTTTTCATTTCATAGGGTGTTATAAATTATACAATGACTGATATTTTGGGATATAGTAATGGGAATAATGGTTTTATCAACGAAAATACAATTTTTCATTTTAAATTATCAATTATTATGTGAGTCTCAATTATGCATCTTGTTTTTTAGGAATAATAAACAATTCTGTCATTTAGAATGTATTTTCTTATACCTAGTACCAATGTAATCAAATAAACTCTAACTCTATGATACTAGGGTTGGGGTATTTACTAATATGAAAATTATTTATGAAAATATGATCTCTCTAATCAAGGTCATAATTTAAAATTCTTTGGTTATATTTATATTTTAAATTTGTTGGATGAATCTATAAATTTAAATTTTCAAATTCATCCATTAAGATTTCGATTAGTTTATATTCCAAGGATGACCGTGAAATAATTACTATCCATATATAATGAAAATGTTCACATAATGATTTAAACAAGATAAAAAATATATATGATAATTTGATCTGTTGTAATTCCATCCCGAAGTGGATTTCACTTCCATAGAAAATATACCTATATACAAAATATTAAAGAGAGTAGAAGTTTACTAGAATATATACATATTTATATGTGTGAATAAACAAAAGAGTAATGTTAATTACATGAAAACCGTTAACATTTTTTTGAGGAGAATTTTGTTAAATAAAAAGAGTTAATGTCTAAATGTATTCCTCTTACAAAACAATATGAATATACGATAAAATATATAATTCAATATAACTCATTGTTGATAAAAAAGTATGCCCAATTCAAGGAGAAAGAAGAAAATATCATATCATGAATCTTCCTTAGGAAAATAGATTATAAATATTCCCTCTATGGAAGGAAAAAAAGTTGAGTAGATAGAATTGCATATATAAAGTACATGATTAAATGGGTGATTGATTCCCAATTTGAATGTGGAGAATCTTATATTAATTTATCTTGAAAATTCTACTATTGAGGAAATTTGTATTACCCAAAGCGTGTGTGTCTAGATTTCCAAGAGCTCAATGGTGGAAGAAAGTTGTTGCATTATCATCCCAATTGATATGCAACTACTAATTGTATACTTTAAATAGATGTTTTTTGTATAAAAAACCATGGTCATAATGAACTGAATTATGGCCATAATGAAGATAAAAGTTTCATTAGGAATTCATTTATTTCTATAAGAAATTTATATGTTAATTCACATATAACGATAATATAGTATTTCTTAAAATCTAATTGTTACATTGAATGTCATAAATAGATCCAAACAAAATTTTCACCATGTATTTATGGTTTTACACTCCCAGAATCCCCATAGTGGCAAATAAAACAAATTTTCATGAGATATATTCTCTAGTTCTGAGGATGATGTAAGAAAATGTCTGGATGTAATCAACAAATAAAAACAGTTGATGTGGGATTAATTATGATATAGGACGAACGACATGAGGCATGCCTTAGTGGTTTCACATATCATATCAAAATGTAATACATGAAGGATTGTGAACTATCCCTCCTTTGGAGATGGACATATTTTTATATAATTGAGAAATAAAATCATTTTTATAATCTTACATACATGGGATTAGCCTCACATAATAATATAATACCATACCATGTATGATTATTAATTCAAGAGAAAAAATCTAAAATAAAATCTATATGACTGGTGTCACCCAGCGGATAACCATAAGGATCTTTTGGAGGAAATATTGAAAAGGATGATTTGATTTACTATGAAAACCCTTATTCCTCTACCAAATAATTTTTTGAGGTAAATTGACTCTTATATATTGAAAATTTTCAAATAATTTATGTGTGTGGTATAAGATTAATATTAAGACATGTTTAATGGAGTGATTATTCTAAATGAATATATATGATTATGTTGAAATATAAAATTTGATTATTCCCATAGAGCACTAGTGCCTGAGCTAAAAGAAGATATACACAACCAATGGATTTAGAGTTTTTATAGTTATTAATTTAAATCATACATGTATTAAATGATTAAATGGTTTAAAGGACCCATTATACTATCCAATTTTCTTTATGATACCACATTGGCTTTCAATGTTTTATATAATATTATATTAATTAATAAAGAATATAAAATGTTGATGTTCCTAGTCTGGGATAAATATTCTTTTCAATGATTTATATAATATATATACTTTGATAAAGATAGATATATGGATCATCATGTGATATGAAACCATGTATTATATAGTTTTATTACACTAGAATTTTAGAAATATTAAAAAATGGTATAAGTAGTTCGATTTATGGATTTCATGTTTTTTTTGGTATATAAAAACATTATTCCATCATTAGACTATTTTATAGATTCAAACAATCTAGCGCCCGAAATGTGTCAACATTGACAAGTGATTTCCCCTTGATAAATTCTATCTAAATTCATTGTGAAATTTTATAGGATTATAGGATGAAATGGGGAAGAAAACTGAAAGCATATTTTTACTTATCTATGAAAAATGATTATCTATTATAAAAATAGTGTAAATTGATGACAATTGGTATCATATGTTTTTCATGAAAAGCTGTGTAAATTGGTGCATCATGTGACATGACTCATAATCAATATTCATAAAAAACTATTAACTAATGTATTCATGTATAAAAATTAAAATTAATTTGAATGGTAATTGAATGAAATTACATGATCTAGTTCCATTATTATTATTATTTATGGATTTAAGTGATTCAGAATGATATGTATGAGGTTTGTGACATGAAATCTTATTTAAAACATTGATTTACAACTTATTTGGTATAGATGAGTTTATTAAAGGTAGTGAATTCACTCTCTAAATATCATTGAGTTTAACGAACCTAAATAGAAGAATACAGTCCTTGGATTAAAAAATGGAATGTATATAATTCTATCATTATCAAGTGAAATCAGGTATAGATTATTTATCTAGAGTTCTAATAGTGATATATGTTTCAAACATTCAAAAAATATGTGGTTGGAAGAATATAAATGTTTGATGGTGGTAAAAGAATCTAATAGATGAAATAGGTAATGTTTTTAATTTTATTAAAAACCAAATGTTTCTAAATATATCTATAAATACTTTTGAAATAAATACATGGTTTTTATATGGAAACTAGTTATATAAATGGGGATTTAAAAATGATTAAATATTTAGGAGTTGTCGTGATATCCCAATATTGAATGGGTTGGAATGTGATTTCGTGGTCAAGGGGGAGACGAAATTATCACATTGATGATTAGAAATTTTTCATAAAATCTCATTTTCCCAACATGACCTTTAGGGATAAAAAATAAGATATCTAAAGCTATAATTATTTTTTCAAAATGGGTTGTGTTGGTAATAGTTTCCATGGAATATTAGTGAAAATGGGGTTGTAAATGGAAACCTATATTTGGATGTGAGGAGACCCTTTTAATTTTATTGAAGTAGGAGGAGAAAAAATAATGACATCATACATCTCTATTGTATTTATATAGATTTTGGATCTAGGAGGTTGATGATGATTTATGATTTTGTTATCAATAAAATTCAATACATGCTAATTTTTGAAATTGAGGGGTTTTGTATGATTTATTGAAAATAGGATCTATATATTTTTTGGATATGTGTTAATTACAGAGAGGATGTTGGGTTTTTAGACATCATTCATGCTAATTTGATAGTGGAGATACACTAAAAATTGAGTGGAAATTAAATATCATGATGGTACTCTAGCATATATGTGATGGACTTGGTGGAAATGACACACACAAGATGTTATGAAGGGTTTTATCATATCGTAGTAGAAATTGGTATAGTTGAATAAGAATAATAATGTAATATATGAAATTTTATTCTTGATATGGGCTTATTATATCTAGAATGGATCATAGATTTGTTGTAATATTTTTTCCTGGATAAACAGAGTTTTAATCCTAAACATAGATCCGATATGATCTAAGAATCTTTTAAATAATCTAATATTTTGGAATTAGTTTTAGTATTTTCAAAACAATTAAGTGTTGAATTTAATATTAGAGGTTGTTAAAACGTTTTATGATAAATAAATCATAAATGAATTATTTTCCCATATCAAATACAAGATTACTGAGTACGAACATGGAAGATATTACACAAAAAGTATGTTAATGGAATCCAGTTTATGATCATTTTCAAGTAACTCAAAACTTACTCTATAAATTAATTATGATACATTTAGTTCATGTATGGAATATGGAATGTCTTTTTTTATATAATTATATTGAATCTATTTCACAAAAGATGTATTTGGAATCTTGTTATAAAAGATGGTAATTTTTAATAGAGCAACAAAACCAATTTGTGAGAAATAAATTTAATTTTATATAAAGTGATAATATGGGTGGGTTTTAACTATTATAATATAATACAATAGGTTTATATACAGTTTTTTGACAAAATTCATCACTAATAGACTCGGTATTGGTTAATGGAAAATCAAAAGGAATATCATAAATTGTGTGTGTGTGCATAGAAGTTGTTTGTGATGTATACTTCATGCAACCTATTTCATGAACCATTTTTCACATGAATAATTTGGGTTTAGATGATGATATTAATTTCACATGAAGTAATTAATTTCAATAATCACAATTATTTTGAAGTAGTTAACTTCATGTGATTTAGTTTTGTTCACGAATCAAGGATATGCTCATGAATGGTAGAACCATAAATCAATTTTAGGAATGAAGTTCTGTGATCCAATTCAAGGAGCGGAAGTATGTTATATATATATTGAAGGAGTTATACATTGATAGTTCCATAAATTTTTTATTGTAAGGGAATCTCACAGAGGACTTTTATAAAGTGCAATGTTTTTAGAATAAATTTTATATAATAATTTATATTTAACATAAATCTTTCAACTTGGGAATTTTTTGCAAGCATAAAAATTAGTATATATATAGTTCAGAATATATATATTATATTTAAAAGGAAATTAATAGAGCCCCAAGGGATGTCTTGAACACATCTCATTTATTTTATATAGATAATGATTAGAGGGAGGAAAATGAGTTATATCGGAATATTTTTATGGAATAGATAACATAAAGAAAAAAAATTATTCTAGTATGTAATATTTTTATTTAGAGAAGAAGTACAATATATATTAGAGTGTGATGACTAGAATTCAACTATAATATTGTGGTTTTTATCTGGTCCATTTTTAAATATGGTTAGAATAAAAAATAGGATTTCTACATGTCATTAAATCTGATGTTATGATGCAATTTGAGTCTCACATTGAACATAGATAGACCATCATTCCAATAATTAATTAAATAGACACTAAAAACTATAAAAACCTCATATTTATATTTAGACTAGGGTTTTCAGTCATGTTACCCCTGTCAATATTTCCCATTTAAAATATAATCTGGTGGTGACCCCATGATTGTCTCATGATGAGGTTGCAAACTAAGATATCAAAATATTACATTGTAATTTTGTTTTTTTAATTCAAAACAATGATTTGGGATTTAAAATGAGTTTCAACATAAATATGAATGGAAATATTATTATAACTAATTTTATAGTTCTAGATTAGAAATAATAAGAATCCCGAACATAAAGAAACATGCTAAAGAAGGCTGTTGTGGATAAACATTGATCTTTAAACACTCCTGTTGTCATTATCTAACTTCATTATTCAATTGTATTACTTAGAGTATACCACAAAAAATCATGGGATACAAATAAATTTAATATAAACCATATTGATACCTAAAACTTGGATTTTTATTCTCTTATTAATGTGGTCTCATTACATGAAGTCCACTGAATAACCAAATCAGATTACACTCATTGTGTCAATGGGGGAGACCTCCCCCAAAAATATTAAACAATAAGAGTAACAAATTTATATTCATTTGTAAAACATAAATATATATTAATTTATAACACATTGTTTTCATGAAAGAAAGGACCCTCTTAATTCAATAAAAATAGGTTCTAGGGAAATACAAAGGAAAAAAAATAATAGAATAAACTCAAATGGGTATATGTCCTCAGATCTCTTCTACAGATCACAACATAGATTTGAAACCTCATGTAATGATTATATTAAATGTAACTCATAAATATATATATATACACCATATCTTCAACAAAATTTATCCCTATTTAAATCCAAAAATTCCTTGAAATAAAGAGGATATGAGAATATAATGGGAGGAGGTATGGAAATCATATATCAAGAATATATCCCTCAAAGGATGGATCTATTTGGGGCCTCTTGTTAGTATAATTTGTGCACGATGTCTTAGAGATACTTTTATAGAAATTAAGTGACATATTTTCCCTGGATGATTTAGACGATTTGGAATTGTTGTAAAAAATTTATGATTTTATTACTAAAGGAAATAGTTTCCTCTTGTAGGGAACCTTTATCTTCAGTCTCTTTGACTCATTCATAAGTTACATTAATGCTATAATATTTACCAGAAACACATGTAAACGTGTTTATTTAAATCCTCTTTCTTATCTAGTTGTAATGAATTATTTTTGACACCTATATCTGGAGTTATATCTCATATAATGTGGTGGGGTCCATTCTTCTGGCAAGTACAACATTCCATAAAGACTTATTTGTTTTGGCCTCGAGGTGTTGGAATCAATAATTATCCCTACTGAAAAAGTTATATCCCAGGAAAATAAGAATCAAAAAAATAATAACAACCCAATTGGGATCAACATTGAAGAAGATATTCCAAATATTTAAAAGTTATTGAAATCAGTAAAAATTTCAGAGTCGTGTAATTTTCAATTTCAAGCTCAAAACTTACCTAAAATCAAAAATTGATTATATTCAGGTGAAAAAGATAATTTGGTGGATTTAAATAACTAAAATTGGAATGAAAAAGAGTATAAATATTATCTCTATCAATTCCCCTACACATATAATGTTGACTTCTGGACATGTGGGCATCAAAATCAAATTAGGGAAAATTGAAAACACATAACAATGATGTTCACCAATTAATCACCACAAATCAGAAGACATCATGCTTTAAAAAAACATATATAAAGTTATCCTTTCAGATAATTCTATAAATATCCACTTATTTTCACCTACAATGCACACAACACACATACTTCACATAAATGTCTTCTCAACACACAAATATGGATTTTCAACAAGGCCTTTTCGTTCCAAACTCATTATAGAATCAATATAGTCTTCATAATTTTTAATATCTCCACCCAATGTGTTCCAAAAAAATGTGATTATCATGATTAATTTTCAATTTTTTCCTATGGATTTTGGAATATGGGTTTCAAATGTGAAACATTATGAGTCCAAATATAGAGGGTTTGGTTATTTTTGAAGAAAAAATGCATGATTCTAATTTTCAATCAACAATGGTCTTCTCCATACTACCATTAATCTAATATAAGTTATAAATAACATTGAAAATCACTTTTCAATCACATTACATGAATATTTTAGCTGAAAATATGAAGTTTGACTTGTCTCTTTTTATAGAATGCTTTAGATCGGGCACAACATTCTTCTATTAAGAGCCCGAGATATGCAGAAATCCATTTCCACCGAGGGATCCAAATGGGAATTGCTCTTAGAAAAATAATATTCAATATTTAAAAAATATCGTAAAATTTTTAATCTCTATCCAAATAAACACTAAATTAGGTATCTAACCACAAGTCATCTCCCCCACACAATTATGTTCCACTAGAACAATCATTTTCACTTCTAGAGATAGTTGGAAGATGAAAATTGGCTTGTAATGTGGATAACCTAATAGGATAAACAAGGATATTATACACTCATAATGATTAAATTTAGATGGAAGGAAAAATAGAAAAGGATTCACAAACAAATTGGGTCTTCAAAATCAAAATATTTTCCTCATTCATTTAAATCACAATTACCTCAACCCTCATGTTTTAACAGAATTAAATCATGTTATGGTTAAAGAATGAATGGACTAGTTTTCTTAAGAAAATAGATGAATGTGATTAAGATGTTAAAAAGGGTTAAGAAGTCTTAAATGAAATTAGTTTCAATGAAAAATACAGTGATATGTGGCATGAGATTCAAAAATAATTGAACTTTTTAATAAAATTCCATGTAATTCTACATGAAAGAAAGTCATTTTCAGAATACAATTAAATTCAGTTTCAAGGGGTCAATTGGTTTATTCCTTGACATGAAATTCAATAGTGAATAATATCATCATTTAATATCATCAGTTTTCTAATATTATATTTTAAATAAAACAAACAAAATATTAAAAATAATAAAAGAAATAAAACACACCAATAATTGATATAAATTCTAAAAAAATTGAATGTAATGAAATTTTTTTTAATCTACCCAGCATGATCCCCCCCCCCAAAATTAATGCTTTAAAATATACTCATTATTATTAGTTTTTAAAATTGTCGAGTGAAAAAAATAAGAAATAAAAAATATAGAGGAAAGACAAAACACGGTTTTTATTGAGGAATAGAAGCTTTGAGCTAGCCTCCTAGATACTAAAACATAGAATCCTACCTGAGATAAAAATAATAATACAGATTATATTGAACAAAATGAATGAGAAAAAATAAAGAGAATGGAAAAGAGACTTGGAATGAACCCCCAAGTGGGTGTTAGGAATTCCCCTCCCCTGATCAGGTAGTTCTAGTAGAACATCCCCAATTTGAAGGTTAGTGCAATTTCTCCCCATGAACCACCAAAATGATATTTCCCTATATTTTTCATCTCTAAAAAAATTTATAAGCTACAAAATCAGATATCTTCATGTTTCTCTTGATGAATTTATTGTTACAATGATTTAGTGGAAGGAAAAAAGTAAATATAAATGTAAATTTTTAATACCATTCCTCATAAACAACATCCACTAGTTGATGAAATTTAATTCCCTAAACTGGTTTATATTCAATTTCATCATCAAAACTGATCTATTCTTTGAAAATCAACTTAGTACCACAATCCTCTTCTGTTATAGTGTACTCAAAATTGAACAACATTATTACTTCAATTTCATCCTCGAAATCCTTATCATCAAAAAAATAAATCCACTCTAAAATAGTGGTAACTAAATCTACACAAGGAGAGTCATTTAACAAATTATTATAAAAATAATCAAGAAAAATTGGATCATTAATTGAGATATATCCCTATAGCTTCATAGGTTCACACTTTGACTAAGAGTTGATAAAATCTGTATTGAAAGTTTGAAAAAACATAGGTTCCACTATAAACTCTTTAAAAATTAATTGGTCAACTTTTTCGTTCCATTAATATAATAACCCATACAAATAATCTTAATTTTAAATTTCAAAAGGTGGGGTTCACATGAAATTTAATTTTCAATAAATTCATCCCAACTATTTTCCAAATCAGTTTTCTCTGCAAAAGTCATATTAGTTGGTGATTCAAATATGATTTCTTCTTTAATACTTAAAAAAAGGAGATTCAGAATCAGTTTTCATCTCATACAAAAAGGTTATTCAATATCAAAAGTCGGTTTTACACGATTATCCATTCCTTGATAATTGTTTTTTACTTTTTTTATTCAATTATTTTAAAGAATTAGTATAAATATTAATTTTATTATTAATTGTGGATTATTTGAAGCTTAATTTTGAAGCTCAAATTCACTTTGTTAGATTTAGATAGATTTTTTTGGAGTTTATATTTTAAAAATCCATCAGGATTTGAATTTTTATGATGATGATAATTTGTCTAGGAATAAGAGTAGTCACTATGAAAATATTTTTTTTGGTTTTATAAGACTCTAAATTAGTTGTTAAAATCCTTGAATTAAAAAATAAAAAATAAAAAAATGTAGAGAACCTACCTATGAATTATTCCAAATTGATTAAATGTTTTTCAATAATAATACACCAGTCCTTATTTTCCCCTCAAAATGTAGCAAAATAGTTTCCATAGGGTTTTATCATGAGAAGGTTGTAGACTAAGCTATCAAATTGTCACATTGTTAATATGTTTGTGTTGCAGGGAAAAAATTGTGATTTTAAATGTGTTAAAATTGATAAATTTATTGAAATCATATTTAAACTAATGTAACATTTATATATTAGAAATAAAAAGAAAATTTAACTAAATATAATAAGCTATTGAACGCGGTGGGGGGTAAAAAACGATCTTCACAAACTCTTTTATCATCATCTAAATAAATTTTACAATTTTATTACTCAGTGTATACCTAAATAACTCAATATATAAACCTATATTTAGGACACCTCATTTTAATACCTCAAACATGGGTTCTGATAATCTTATGAATGTTATCCGATTACTAGAAGACCTTTAATGATCCAAATCATATTACAGTAATTTTTCATAATGGGGATACACAAAAAATGAAATTCAAACATTGATTATAACCAATTTACATTACCAAGTTTGGAAAAATATAAAATATTTTAGAATAATTAGAAATAAATAAAGAAAAGGACCTTCTTCATTCAGTAAAAATTGGTTCTAGATAAATAAAAAGTAAAAAAAAAGAAAATAACAAACTCAAAATTGAATAAATCCTTGGATATATATTGACCACCACCACTTGGATTATATACAGTCAAGGATTAATTATGTTAAATGAAACTCATCGTTAACTATCATATATGAAATATTACATAACCATTATTCAGTCCATGTATCCCTTGAAATGAAGAGGATATGGGAATTTTAAGAGAGGAGAGATAGAAATCATATTTCAAAAATATGTCCCTAGAATGTGGGATTTGTTTAGGTCATCTTCTCATAAAAATATACCTATGTAGTCTTATATATATTTGTCAAAAATTATGTCCTCTTCCAAACCTATAGGTTTCTTTTGATTTGTGCACTTTTTGTAAAAAAATATTTATCTATTACTAATTGAATCTTTTTCTTCACGAAGGTACCATTCATGTTCTTTCTCTTTGACTTGTTAATAAGCTACATGAAGGATCTAATCATTACAATAAACTCATCATGCAAGCAGAAATCTGAGTCCTCTTTAATATAAAGTTGGAATCAATAATTTTTTAAACATTTATATGTAGATATATCTCATTTATGGTGGTGACTTCCATTCATCCAACCATAAAAAAATTCCATAGAGATTGATTTTTTGGGGCCTCCAGAAGTTCGAATCAATACATGGCCTAGTTGAAAATAGTTTAGCCCAAAAAAATAGTAATTATAAAAAAAATAAATGACTCGATTGGGATCAATATTGAAAATGGTATTCCCATAAAAGTTATGTGATTAAAATAAATTAAAATTTGAAAATTTTGATGTTTCAAATTTCAAGTTCAAAAAAACTCTAAAATCCCAAAAATGTCACTATTCAGCCAAAAGTGTTAAATTGGTAGGGTATAAATCATTAAAATAAACATGAAAAATAATGTAAATGTTAGATATATTAATTCCACCACACATAGAACATAGAATCCTGTTCAAGTGAAAATCCAAATAAAATTAAGGAAAATTCTGAACACATAGCAATGATGTTCAACAATAAATCCACAAGAATCAAAAGATAACCTTCTATATAAAAAAATGTTTCATGTTATCTATTTATATAATTCAATACATTTCCACTAATTTTCTCCTCCTATGTCTAAAACACACTAATCTCACATAAGGTTTCTCTCAACACAAAAATATTGATTTTTAATAAAGATTTTTGCATCCAAAATCATGAAATAATCACCATTGGATTGAGACATTTATTCATCTTCACTCGATGTGAGGGATTAACATGTTATTACCATGTGTAATTTTCATGGGTTTTTCATGGATTTATGTTGGTGGGTTTCATGTGAGAAAAATTATTATGTTGAATAAGGAGGGCTTAGCTATTTCGAAAACAAAAATGCATGATTCTATTTTTTTCTCACGTACGATCTCCTCCTAGGTCTCTCTATATGGAAATAAGATCTAAAAACAATGAAAATATATTTTCCATCTAGTGGAATAAATATTTCAGAAGAAAAATAATTATGTTTGACTTCTATTTTTTTAAATCTACAGATGGGGCAAATATTTATTCCATTGACAGCTCTAGATAGACACAAATCCATTTCCTTTGAGAAATCTAGATGGGCATAAATGTCAGAAAAATATTTTAAAAAAAAATATTATTAAAATTTTGAATATAAACCCAAAGAGACACCAAATATGTTAGGAAACCACAAGTCATGTCTTCCCCACACATAAGTTCATCTAGATCATGTGTTATAACTTCTATAGAATGTTGTAAGAGGAAATTTTGCTTGTAATGTGTCTAACAAAATAGGGGATACATGACTAATAAGGTCTCACAATGATCAAATGTACATGGAAGGAAAAATAAAATTGATTCAATAGAACATTGGGAATAAAATCCATATCATTTCCACAATAATTTAATACAAAAGTACCATAACCCTCATGTTTTGATAGAAATAGAACAAGTTTCGGTTTCATAAAGCAGAGACTGGTTCACTCAATAAATTAGTTAATGTTAAAAATATTCCATAATTGGTTGATAAGCCTCAAAGAAAGGGAATTTCAAAGATATATACATTGATATATGGCATGAGATTCCAAAATCAGGGGTCTTACGAGAAATTTCCAAATTATTACACATCAAACAAAGTCATCTTCAACATTTATTTATGTACATTTTCAAGTAATGAATTTTGATATTCTTTTACAAGATCTTCATTTGTGACAAATATCACCATTTATGATCATCCATTTTTTTAAAAAAGATTTTAAATAAAACATCCAAATTTTTAAAAATAAAAAATGAAAAGAAAGAAGTAATTAATTGAAAGAATAACTTAAAACGAAAATTTGAATGTAAAGAACGCAAGATCTTAATATAAAAAACCTAATCCTACCCCCACACATATTTTGTAAAATGTACTAATTGTGCTTAGTATTTTAATTTGTGATGTGAAAATAAAGAATATAAGACCTGACAAAAACAAGTGGAGAAGAAAGAAACAACCTGGTTTTTATTGAGTAGTAACAGCGATGAGCATGCCACCTAGATTTTACAACTTGTAATATTACATGAAAAACAGAACTAAAGATCAAAATTTTATTGAATGATGTAAAATAATTAAAAAAGTATGGAGAATAGAAAAGAGACTTTGTATGAACCCCCAAGTGGGTTATAATATTTCCCAAACCCAATTTAGGGGGTTTTAGATGATCATAGTCAATATGAAGTTGGGCGTAGTTTCTTCCTCACGAACCAAAAAATTATTTTCTCAATAAAATTATTGGATCTCCCAAAATAAAATATCTTTAGGTTACCCTCCATTAATTTATTATTCCAATAATATAGTGGATTGTGGAAAAAAGCTAAAATTAAACTTTCCAATAACTTATCCTTATAGAAAAACTCCATTTTTTTGATGAAATGTAATTACAGGAAGTGGTTCATATTCAATTTCATCTTAAAAAATTATGTTCTCCTTGGAAAAGAGCTCAGTAAAAATATCCTCTTATGTTCCAATATACTCAAAAGGGCACACCATTATTTATTCAATTTCATATTTCAAATATGCATCATCATAAATCATAATCCACTTTAAAAATGGAAAGTAAATCCTTACAAGAAGTAGTTAAATTTCTTTTATCAAAATAATACAAAATAATTGGATAAAAATTTAGGAAATCTCCATGTGGATTCTCAGGATAAAGCTCTGTATATGAGTTGAAAATAGTTTTATTTAAAGTATTCAAAAAAACGGATTCCTCCATATTGCCTTTATAAAATAATGTATCAATTTTACTATCTTCTTGAACCACATATTCAACAAAAATGTGCTGAATTGTTTTCTCAAAAGGTGGGGCATCACATGAAATTTCAATTTCAATAAATTTATCCCAATTTATTTCCAAAAATATTATAATTTCAAAAGATACATAAGTTTGTTAATTAGTGATGATTTCATTCATAAAAATTGAAAACGGAGATTATAAATTAATTTTCATCTCATCCGCAATATGTTCACCAAAATCAAATTTTAGTGGTATAATATTTTCCATTTCTTGAGAATCATTTTTTTCTTTCAGTTCTGTTAATTCTTTAAAATTATTTGAATGAATATCCCTTCATTTTCATATATAATGAATTGTGGAAGCCTTATGTTGAAGCGTCAAATCATTTTGTTTCATTTGGAAAGATTTGTTTGGATTTGAATTTTTAAAAATTAATTTTGACTAGATTCTTATATTATTGATAATTATGACAATCATGGGAGTGGTCCCTATAAAAATCCATTTTTAATGGTTTTTTACAACTCTATATTAGTATTTAAAATCCTAGAATGCCAAAAAACACCTTAGGTAACCTCCCTATAAACAAAGCCAAATTGTTGTTAGGGTTTTTTTGGCACATTACCCCAATCAATAGTTTCTCCTTAAAATGTGGCATAGTGGTGACCACATGGTTGTCTCACAAGGAGTTTACAAACTAAGTAGGTCAAAAATTCAATTTTTTAAATAGTTTTTTCTAAAGTTAGAAGTAAAATTGTAGATTTTGATTAAATTAAAAAATTTAAATTAATTGAAATAACAATACTACATATTTTATAGTTTTATGTTAGAAATCATAAGAAAACTGACCGAAAAGAATAGTCTAATGAAGGAAGTGGTGGATAAACATTGATCTTCAGACACTCCCTTTATCATTATCTTATAAAATTACTCAATTTTATTACTTAGATTATACCTCAAGACCTCATGGGATAAACATAAATTAAGAATGAACCATATTGAGACCTCAAACATGGGTATCAGTCCTCGTATGAATGTTATCTGATTACCTGAAGACCACGAGCAACCAAATCAAATTACACTCATTGTGATCAATGGGGAGACCTCGCCCAAATAAATTTAGATAATGAAAATAACCAATTTACATTCATTAGTTAAAAAATACATTTTAATTTAGAATAAATTGAATTAAATAAAGAAAAAACATTAATAATTTATGAAAAATAATGTCTTGAGAAAAAAAAGAAAAAAAATAACAAACTGAAAAGGGGATATTTCCTCATATATATACTTAAAACCACTATATAAAGTCTAGAAGTTCATGTCATGATAATATTAAATGAAACACCTATTTATATATCATATATTAATCATTCCAGAACCCTCCTCCAATCCAAAGATCCCTTAAAATGATTAAAATATGGGAATATAAAGAGTGGGAAAATGGAAATTTTGTTTCTAGAAATTTCCCCTGAATATTAAATATATTTGGAACCTTTTCTAGGAATAATATCCCTCTAGTTTATTTTGGTGAGTGGATTAAAATTAATTACTCTATCAATCCCTAATGTTTCAGATGACTTGGACACATGGATAAAAAGATATGAATTTATTGAAATTGGGAAATTATTCTATATAAAGGGATCCTTCATATTCCTCCTTTTTTAATAATTCATAGGCTCCACTAATGATATAATTTTTACTATAAATTCAAATGGAACATGAATAATTGAGTACTATTTCATATCTAGTTTGAATCAACTCTTATTCAGGCCTGTATCTAATGTTATATCTCATTTAATGAGGTGGGTTCCATTCAATCCTCTAGAACAACTTTACATAAATATTGATTTATTTGGGCATCTAGATGTCCAAATAAATACATGGTCCAGTCTAAAAAGATGTATGTTATGAATAAAGAAATCCCAAAAAATGTATCACTCAATTGGGATAAATATTGAAAAATATATTGTCAAAATATAGATGTGATTAAAATTAGGTAAAATTCCAGAATTGTGAAATTTTGAATTTCATGCTCAGAACATCCTTAAAATTAAAAAAACAATTATACTAAAAATGATTAATTGGTGGGGTATAAATCATTGAAAAATTCATGAAAAATTTGACAACGTATCTCTATCATTTAACAAAGTAGCATATTGAACTGAAAAAGAGTTACTATCCCTAGAATGAGTAATGATCCAATCATAAATTTTAGAATATTTTTCATCTTATCATAGAGTTACCATGTACTAAGCATTATATCTAAAAAACTAGTGAAGCATAATGGATTTTGAAACCTTGAAACATCATTTTCCTATTAACTATAGAGTAACTTGTTATGATGAACCACATAAAATAAGTATGTTTTACGCATATTCTTCATTTCATCATAAGTATATTTTCATTGGGAATATGCAAAACTTTATAGGATCAGATATTGTATATATTCACTAAAATAATGGAAAAATATTCCTATGTTCCATATAACTTAAAGAAGATGAAAATTTTATTTTTCTCTCACCTGGATTGACCCCCACTCTAAATTTGTTTCAAATAAACGAAATCCTAATATAATATAGGAGATCAAAATGACTACCTAATAATATACCCATCACATTCCATTTGTAATCGTGTCCAAGGGATCATCAAATTATCCCCATTTTTTAATTGATTAGATATGTAAGATCATTAATAATAAGACAATAGATTTTAGTAATTAAAAATATCCAACAGATAGTATAATGAGAATGCATAAACATAATATGTATCTCCCATTAAAATAAATGATATCTAATAATAGTTTCCAAATATAAAAATGGATTCAAATGTTAAAAAATTATGGTATACACCGCCATAATACAAAAATTCTTTCAATCGAAGAAGTCTTGACAATGTATTTTCCAACATGATAAACACCCCTTGTATGAAATAATCACTTCAATGAGTTTTAAAAAAAATTATTATTTTTTAATTATTAATAAAGTATTATTAATTTATTTAAACACGTACAAACTAGTACATGTCATGAAGATAAGGTATAGTAAAATATATCCACTATACATAAACAAATTAATAAATAACATTATATCAAATACTCAAATATAAATTGATGTAAAAATTGAAGTAACCATACTATCTATAGAAGAACATATTAAATAGGGATGTAGATTGGTTTAGTTACACTACACTCAATATTATAAATTTATGAACTCAAACTTCATGTACTAATGAAACATTTTAATTATCAAAGGATATAAATGTATTTGAATAATGTAAACCTAGTGTAAATATTATATAGATATTATCAAAATGAAATTGAATACTAAAAATAGAATATTTGACATATTAATACTAATCAATTTTATTTCTATCATTTTAATTAGTTAACTAAACAGAATTTGCATAGGTTATGATTTGAATCATTTGCACAAATAAACGACTTGTAAAATAATATATTTAATATCTATTATATATAATGTTATCATTCTATTACTGATTATTTTTTAATATCCTTTTGTTCCCCACCAAAATTATACATGGTTTAGGAAGCATTAATTGTCAACTTCTCATTTTATTCCTTTATCATAGACACATCATACATCTAGATATTTATGTTTCTTATTCTCAAAATTAACCTCTTTATAATTCCTAGAAAAATAAATTTTCATCATTTCGTTATCTTACTCTAGATTCAAATTTTTTATTAATGCTTGAAAAATTATTTAATATTATCACTCTATAAATTTTCAACCGAAAAAGAAAAATTCTCATTTTCTATAACAAATCCATTATGATTATCCAATATATTATTGTACATCATAGTTAATCTCATAAACATTTATTATTTGTCATTATATTATTTATTATTTGAACTATTATATATAGATATAGAATATTAATTGCATGTGGTGGATGATGAATTTATTAACTCAATAGATCTTATTATAACAAATACGTTACTAAAGGGGTTCTCCACTTAAAATATGAACCAATAGACTTCTTAATTGATGAAAAAATTTTCTTATTCATTCAATAATGACTCTTACTAATTTTTTATTAATTGGTAATTCAATCATAAATTAATTTTTTTTATAATGAATGAAAATAGGTTCCCTTGATTCAGCATGACTATAAATCCCTTATGACATGCTTATAAACGTATTTCTCTTAATTTCATTCGATAACTTATCTATAAATTTGAAATATTTAGGTTTTTGGATAACTATATATATAATGAATAAAAAAGTGAATTTAACAAAATAGAGCTCAAAATGGGTCACACACTGATATAAAATATTAACACTGACAAAGGTGATGGGAACATAATTAGAAGTATGTATTTTTAATTATTGAAAAATTAGAGTAATTAAATAAATAACGTGAAATGGTTCATAAATAAATATGATAATTTAGTTGAACCTATTTATCGTATTTGGTTCTAAGAGTGTATATAGTAATTTCTAAAATAGGATAATTCTCAAGGGACTATACAGTATTTTGGATCAAAATGAATCTATATTTACTCTTGGCACTATAAAATAATAGTGTATAGTGATCCCCATGATATAGTCGATTACATTATGGGCACATTAAAACTAGACTTTTACAAAATAACTCCCATCCAATAATTTTACTAGGTACAATACTAACCATTATTCCTTTTTTTTAAATCATACTATCCGATATATTTTAAAGTATTCTAGAAACCATCCATGACTTTGGTAGGATATAATAACAACATGTGTTTGTTTTTTAGGTAATTATAATTGAAACATTGAATTTGATATAGTTACAACTATTATGAGAGATGTTTTGAAATAAAATGATAAAAACATAAATTATAAAAATTTTCTATACAATGAAGAGAAAACAATCAAACCAAAGGATGTAAAATATGGACACTAAAGTAAAATAGTGAAGCATTATCTCATTAAAAGAAAATTTTATTACTGAATATTTTGGAAACTATCACCTCCATATTAATAATTATTAATGATATTAGAATAACATAATTTCTCATTGTAAATAGTTAACACATTGTATCTCATATGGGTTCCATGTATGTTAATAGTTTTCTTCATTCCCTTATGTAGGTGATTAATCCTATCGATCGATACATCATAATTAATATGCAATGATTACCTCATGTTGTAAATTAGATGAATCAATTAATTATGTATAATAATTAAGGAGGAAAATATAAATATATTGTATGTATTTTTTACATAATTATCAAATATAGCTCACTAAATAATATATATTTATATATCTCAGTATTTCTAATTATTCTGAAACTTTTTATTAAATATTGTATTATATTAGGATCTCATGGTAAATTAGTCTCAACATTGTCCCAAAACTTCTATTGAAAAAAACTTCCATGCACAATGTATTCTCATTGTTCTTGAATCTAATGTGTTTAGTAGATGTTGTACTTCATTGAACATTTCTTGTTACATTATATGATCTCTAGATTATAAAATGTGTCAATTATTAATATAATGATTAATTATTAATGGATATTTCATTGAATTAGAGGGAAAATGTTATCATCAACATATCCTCAGCTATTATCTCTTATTATATCACTTCTTACATTCTTTATAAAACTCCAACATCTGGAGAATTTCATTTGACATGATCTCAAATTCAAAAATCCATCAAAATATTTTTATTTTAATATAATTCATTAAAACCAAAACTCATGAACCTAAAATTTAATGATATTAAAGAAATGATGTTAGGGTAAAATGATAATTTTAACAACATAATAACTATTTATTATATAGATTTCAAATTAAATAAATAAAATATGGGGGATCATAAAAACAAATATATTATACTGACTTTTTAAACTCTGTTGGATCCTAAAATTATATTGGCCCAAAATAGTTTCTTATATTGTTTCCACATATTATTTTAGTTAAATTTGTTTTATGATGAATCTATAAATTGTTATTTTTGGTTTATTTTTTGATCATTCAAACAATAGTTTCATATTTCTTTCTAGTAAATAATTTTTTTATAATTACATACAGTGTAATACATCATTGATATCCTCAAAATGATATTTATAACAATTTTATAATCCAAAATACTATAAAACTCTTTCAATTTTTTTGAAATTGTACATAAATGTTTCAATGAATGTTGGAAAAAATTAGAGCATTTTAATGATTGATTTACCCTCCCTTATTATAGAAGAAAAATTTATATGAAAACAATATTACATTCATAATAATAATAATAATAGATATATATAAACCTAATTCTATACGAAATTGGAATTATCTTGCATTAAATATTTTAATATAGTTCCAAAACAAAAATATAATTTTATAATAATTTAAATTATGTTGGGAACATTTTATGATACATTGGGAACCATAAAAAATATACAGAACTTACAGTTGATGTCCATAATGAAGATGTTATATTAGGGAACCTTCATGGGACTAGTAGATCCTGGTATTAGTAATCTAAATTTGAACTATAAATATAAACCACACATGGTATGATGAGATATAATAAACCTAAATCATTCCTTAAATAACACATAATGTCTATATTCATAAAACAAATACACAATATAGGGGAATTATTGTAAAATTTATCTTTGTAGATATAACATGAAACATACTTTTTTATTACCAAATCATGTATATAGAGAACTGTGCATGATGTATACATACCATAACAACATCAACACTCTGTAACTATTATTTACATGGAAATTTTCTTATATTATTTATTATCTCAATAGGTTATCATAGTTCCAAATTATAATTAGAACCTCAAAATTCTCTGAAAACAAATATTTCATATGGTCTAGATTGATCAAATTTACTAGACATAGATTATGTGTGACTATTTGGTGTTTCAATTCTATAATAATTTAGAGTTATTCTTATAATTTTCAAAATGGGTGATCTCAAATATTGTATATCACTAGGAATGGACCACCAATTTTAACGCAACATATTCTAGGTTTCATTAGTTGTTCTTAATTTTGTGCACATTTATTGGTCTTTCAACATGATATCAGTATCAATTATATCATTTAATCATGTACTTTTATTCAAGATGAAATCCATGACATTTATGTCCTGTAGAGTTATCTTGAATTTGGTGAATCATTGATGGTATGACATTGATTTAATGTTAATGAAATATTTGTGTACATCTAAAATAATGAGAAAACTCTGGGCCTATTTACAAGGATTCTATTAAATTAATTAAAGACATGGATTTGTTGATTAAATATTTGTATATATACTATGTTAATAAATAAATAAATCATGAATGAATGATGACCTAGTGTGTGAATCTTGTTTAATGAGATATCACGAGACAACGATATTCCGTTAAAAATTATGTGTTCAATAGATTTATTTATATAACTAAGGGTTATATTCATATTATTGTTGATGGGTTGTTTGAATCCACTCATTTATTGTCATTATCAATCGCTACTATTGAGATATGTTCTGGGAGGGAAAAATACAAAGCGTATTTAGAAGAAATACAAATTTTAAAGAATTATCGATTAGGACATATTGGGCCACATGATGGTGGCTATGTAATGGGCATGGCTATAAAGTAAAAAGTAAAAAATAAATTATTTTTCAACATTAGAATAATAAAAATTCAATTTATCTACATATTATACTTAGAATTAATTTAGTTAATTTAACGAAAAAATAATTTTCAATTCAATATTAAATATTTTACAATATTAATTTTTTAATATTTATTAGAGCGACGAGTCATTTAATAAAAATTATTCTTTTACATATTAATATTTTTCATATAAATGTATTTTATAAAATATTAGTGATTTTTATTTTTTATTTTTATGTTTAATTTTTTTATTTTTTAGTATATTTAGTGGGTTAACTTTTATAAGGTTATAAATGAAATTTATTGAATTATAATCTATGTATTTAAGAATTTTCAAGACCAAAAATATGGAAGAGAAGGTTTAGATCAAATTAAGCCTCCTCCATACCTCTATCTGAAGTCCAAGAGAGATAATGGGATGGGAAGATCTTGAATCATTTGATAAAAATTTTAGAATCATATGTTTGATTTCATGGGATTTGGACAACATTGAAGATATATCAATTCTCTGAGATAGAACATGAATTTCAAAGGTTGATGATCAATGAATCATTCATAATTTTTTTAAATCATATAGATTTATTTTTGTTTTGTTCTTTTTACTGATGATAATAGATGCAATAAAATGTGTTTATGATCAAAAGTAAAAAAATATGATTTTTTTTCAATTTTCAATATTTATCCTCCATACATAATTAATTAGAGTGTTTTTTATGAATCTGGACAAGTTATATAGGTTTTAATGTTTTAACATTAATCTAGAAATTAAATGATAAAAAACCATTTTGCAATCATTGAAAAAGCCCAATGTTCCTTCAGTTTCTATTAGAGAGGCGGTATATTTAATTAAGAAAAATTAAAAATGAAATTTCAATTTATTTGAGAAATGGGTGATTCTCAGTCCCGCTTTAGCTAATGGGGTAGTGATCAGAGATTAGACGACTATGTTATGGTTATCAAAAGAATGTAATTGTAATTATTTAGTCACAAAACTAATAACAAACACATATATATCACCAATTTCGGATTATTTTGTTGGTTACTGGTGACATTAGCTTGGAAGAGATGGTTAGACCCTTAACTATATGAGATCTGTTCGGTCGAGCTGTAATATGGGGGAAGTCTTACTGAATGAAAAATTAATTAAAAATACATTGAAATGTATATATGTACTCACTCATATTGTTATATATACATATATACCCATATATATACATATAATATGTATATATATATATACGTATAAATTGGTACAAAGGGGGTAGTATAAGAATCCATCAATGAAACAAAAAAATGTATAACCTAAATATGTAGGATTAGAAAAATTAAAATAAATGGTGAATACTATGGGGGTGACACAAATGCCTCATTCATGGAATGAATTTCTATTTTATGAGCGGGAATATAGTGCCCACAATGTGCTACATTAAAAAAACAATGATATTTTGTGGTAGATCAGCAACCCCGTTTCATGGAAGAAGGCACCACAACTGTTGTGTTGGGTTTGTAGAACCTAAGGTGATACATTTTTTAATAAAAAAAATTTGATATATATATATACAATTGTAAAACAATTAGGGGATTCATTATCCCTCCTCAAGCATAAGTCTTACAAATGTGCACTTGAAACTAACTTGACAACCATACTGGTTTAGACTGAGCTTGTTCTGGTCATGTCAGGTTGTTCCTGAACTATTCAACCCATTTGGGTGTTTCCTCACAATTTAAAGCCTTATTGTGTGTTTAAATATTAATGTGATAAAAAATATTGAAATAGTATTGAAATGTTTTAAACAATATATTTTTAATTTTATTGAATTATATTTGGGACTCGACAACAAGTGTTTTTCGAATTAAAATTAATTAAAATTTATTTTAAATGATTATAATTTCCCTTAGGTTTAATATATCGTAAATATAATTTTTTACACATGTATAATGGGTACCGACTAATCAAGATTCATAGAACAACCTATCCTTGTCTGGATTTATATATTTATTACAACATGTTTCATTGTCAAAATTATTAAATAATTAGTGATCTACACGTTTCCTATTACATAATATTTTGATTGAGCACCTGTAAATAAAAAATAATATTTATTTATCTAAATATCATTTACATGATATATCATTTATGTTTTACAAAGTAATTATATAAAATTACTAAGATAAATTAAGGTACATTTCACATGGAAACATAGAGAGACCCTGGATGAAACTTTGACGCATTTAATGGGATGCAGAATTTTACTTGAGCAACATGAATCAAAACTCATAAAGTTTTTCCTTTGGTAAAAGTTGATATATTATCACCTCAATTGACCGACCACCTAAATCAGCTCATGATCATGAATTTTTTTTTTATTTATTCATGGTTTATTTTTTTATATATGTCTTATTTTTACACATGATCACATAAAATAATTGTCATGGATAGTTAAAATGAATATAGTTCATTATTTTTTTTATATTTAATTATTTGAAAGATATTAGTGGAATCACATATAGAAATAAATTCAAATTGAAATGAATTACATTATCTAAGAAAAACAAGAACACTTAAATGAATGTATGAAGTCCTTAAATTTCATCAATCACATAAATTTGGAAAATCTCGGGTATGAGGGGTTTTTTAGACCTAGTTGATTACCAAGACCCTTTTCCCATAAGGTGTACCCCTCCTGGGCTGGAAATTTGAGAAGGGAGATAATTACCCTCGAGTCCCACCTCTAGTGGGTCCTGGGTTGGTGACTAGAAATGAGGGTATATTAAACCCACAATGGGATGCATTACCCTCTATAAGAACACATGAGAAAGAGAGAGATAAGAAAGACACTAAAAAACTCCAACGCAGACTTGAATATAAAAGAAAACCCAAGTACATATATTTAATGTCATGAAAAACTACTACAACTGAAAGGGGAAAACTATAAGAACCCAAAATAATGTAAAAATAGCAGTGACCACAATGCCCAAACAGCTCCTGCAACACCAAGAATGTAGAAACCAGCTTGATCTCCAACCTTCTCTAAGTGACCTGAAAAAAAAATATAAACATTGGGTGATTATAACAGTATAATCATTAGGATCTTCCATGAAGCCTCTCATGCAAGAGTAAAGAAATCATGCTAAAGAACATTGAACAACAAGTGAAACTAACTCATCACCTAAAAAAGGCACACTATATTCCCAGCCTCACTATGGATACTCTTACCATGTAACACGTACAATGGTATATGATATAATAATTAATATCACGGAAACCCTGCCACTACTTCCCCATTGGTTTTCCACTTTTCCCCAACATCGCACGTCCAAAGCATCTCTCTCCAAAAAGGCTCACCCAAAGACTCCTAGGTGAAGCAACACAACATGATCCTTGTGAAACAAAACCACCACGTCTACGTAAGAAAGTAACCCGGTTGTTTCCAAGATCCACCACAGCTCGTATAACATGTATCATATGCCAGGTATTAAACCTCAAGCCATTAAAGCCCACACACTGAGTAAGTATCCTCAAGCCATCGCAGCCTACACAAGTTACACCTATAGTTGTCCATAGGATAATATATCCACAATATATGTGTGTGAATAACCACAAGCCATTATAGCCCTCTAGAAACATATATGGGGAAAACAAACCATTGTGCCTACCAGCACAAGTAACTACCAAGAGAAGAGAGTGGGGCCTAAGGCGGATCAACACGGTGATTAAATGAACAACCCTTCAAGTCTTTTCACCTATTGCAATAGCGTAGAACCATCCTCCATTAAGAATCTAAACATGGAAAGCATGTGGCATAACCTGTGCGTCTTCACCCCTTTTAGAAAAAGGGTAAGTAAGACCAGCTTCCTTGAGCAGTGGGGAATATAAAGTAGATAAAAAACCAATAAGAATCAATAAGAATACAAACATTCACATCCAACCAATTTCATCATCCCCGGTGTCCTCCCCAATACACACATTCATAAACCGATGCATCTTTCTACTCTAGGCATCAACTGCTTCCACAACATGTAGGCCTCTATTCCCCCACATATCACAAAATTCATACCGGCTCATATCACAACATATGGAGCAGGGAAAAAACATCATATTAATTGGGATCTTGGCCCTTAAACAAGAAACATGGTAACTCAGAAACCTACACAGAATTATCTTTTATCAAAAAACCAATTCATTAATTCATCTTGTATAAACCAATTTATTATTCGTAGGTTCCAAATTCTGGAAACCTAACTGGTATGCTATCTAAAATAATTAAACATTCTTACTTCACCAATTTACATAACATAAAACTACAACACGATGAACCAGATTCATTTATATGCCTCTTATCGTTATCCAAACAAATATCCATTAATTCTGGCATTAAGTTCACTAACCATTCCCATCATGAACGAAATGATAATCAAAGAATGAATAGATATCGCACTATCTAGGAAAACAATAGGCAATAACATACGATCGATATCAATTTATTTATCCAGTTCAAATATTTATTAGGTCAATTACATTGTGATCCAGTGGGATAAAACATGCTAGCTATATAGCTGCACAGAAAAGAAAAGAGACGCAATGAATCTCCAACCTCAAACAACTCATGACGTTCTTTATACGAGAACGATTTACACAACGAGTTACGATCTCCTCCCCCCGTGACAACTGTATCCTCCAAAGGATGAAGAGACACCACCACACCAGTCAACACCCAGGAAAAGTCCATTAGGAACATGGAGATAACATTTAATAAAAGGGAGAGGGTAAATAAAATGAGATAAACCCATACGAATGATGATAGAACACACCTTATATCAGAGATCATTTGATAGTTCTTGGTTGCACAAAAAAATAGAGGTGAACCAATCCAAGAAAGAATGTTTGATCACACCAATAATATAGAAAGGAATGGAATGGTCGAGTGTCTCACCTCAGATAATAAAGATGAATAATTATAGAGGAAGATATATCGTCCCTTTAGAAGATTCAATAGAGCATTGGTTTATGATACGCTAGATTTTCCATTAAAAGAAGATCTCATTAAACCACGCAGTTAGACCAATTAAAAGCATATTGAGCCTTAGGAAAATTAATATAGGAGTTATGGCCATTGAATAATCCTTATAGTCATTAAAACAAGTCTTTAAATTCATTTTATGTCAAAGGAAATGTCAAAGGGGAGGAATTGTAGGAAGCTGGAAAAATAGTTCATTAACACAAAATTTTCCCAAGGAATGAGTTCACCGTTGGAAACTCACCATTGTCAAAACATAGTTCATAAACTGTCAGTTTAGAAAAAGAAAGATTTTACCATTGGATCCTGCCCATTCAAGAAATAGTGTTCATGAACTAAAAATTTGGAAAAGGAATGAGGTCACTGTTGAAACCTCACCGTTTGGGAAACACTATTTATGAACTCAGAAATTGGAAAAGGAAAAGGGTCACCATTGGAACATCACCATTCTCGAAACACTGTTAATGATCTCCAAAATTTTCAAAGGAAAGAGATCACCCTTGGAACCTCACTGTTTTTGAAACACTATTCATGAACTCAAAATTTAGAATAGGAAATAGGTCGTCGTTGGAACATCACCATTATGAAAATTCTGTTCATGAACACAAAATTTGGAGAAGGAAAGAGGTCACCTTTGGAACCTTGCCCTTCTGGAAACACTATTCATGAAATGAAAATTTGGAAAAAGAAAAAAGTTACCATTAGTACATCACCATTTTGGAAACACAGTTCATGAACTCAAAATTTGGCAAAGGAAATATGTCATTGTTGCAACCTCACAGTTCTGGAAACACTCTTCAAGAAATCAAAAATTTTCAAATGAAAGAGGCTGTCGTTCGACTTCACCATTGTTATATTCACATAATCCTTCTGATGACACTATTCATATATGGTCACTATTGAAAATGTTCGCATAAACTTACTATTTCACTGTTCACCTATGGCTACTATTATACTGTTCACCTAAGGCTACCGATGACACTGTTCACATAAGGATACCATTGACACTATTCACATAAGGTTACTATTTCACTTTTCATCTAAGGATACCATTTCACAGTTTTCCTAAGGCTACCAATGGCATTATTCATATAAGGTTACCGTTGACACTATTCACATAAGGTTATCATTGAACTATTCACCTAAGGATACCGTTGCACTGTTCACCTAAGGATACCATTGGAACTGTTCACAAGGATACTTTTTGGACTGTTCACAAAATTGGAAATTTGGAAACGTTTCCTGGATCAGTCACCTTGACCTCCAGGAACACCTCAAACACCAAATTTCAGCAAAGGAATTGAGCAAGGAGGTCTAGACCATTACATCAAATACCTCTCAAAACATTTCTGTCCCCAATAATTATAAACCAACCTAAAAGGGAATATAAAATATATCTTAACAACCACTCATCGCGAAACCTCTCAAAAGAGAGAAAGCCACAAGAATAAAAAAATAAATCTATCTCATAACCATGAATGGTCTATAACCACAAAGGGGACATCGTTACATGAAAAGAGTTAAACATAAAATAACTCTGGGTACTGAGAATGTATCTGTGACTCACGTTCCCATGTACTATATTCCATGCCAAAGTGTCACCAAAAGACCAAAACCAATGGGATAGAATTACCATGAAACACCATCTCTTTGAGGTGTTGGATCGCCACTGTTTTCTCCTCAAAGGTCACATTATCATCAACATCTATCTCTCCCCAATCGATGATGTGGGAGTTATCATAAAGATAACAACAGAGTTGTGATACATGAAAACACTATGTATCTGGATCATCTGCAGGGGAAGTGCTACTCAATACGCCACAACTCTAACCTAAGATAACACCTCGAATGGTCCCACAAAACGGGGAGAAAGCTTAATCCCATGACCAAACCTTTACTATCCATGACGGGGAGTCAGCTTCATGAACACATGATCCCAAACATATAACTCTAATGGTCTCCTCCTTTGATCGACATATTATTTATGAAGATCCTGTTCTATCTTCATACTCTCATGAATCACATGAACCATCTCTATTTTATTCATCACTAGTTCGAGTCCGATAATTTTTTACTCTCTGATCCTAGTCTAGTACAACATAGAACAACAAGGTCGTCCATACAGGGTTTCAAATTGTACCATACCAATGGTGGAGTTAAAACTATTATTGTAAGTGAACTCCACAAAGGGTAAGTGCCTCATCCACAAACCTCCACAATCGAAGACAGATGAATGTAACATGTCTTCAAGAGTCTGTATGGTTCACTTTATCTGACCGTTTTTTTGCAGATGAAAAGTAGTTATAAGGTATAACTGAAAACCGAAAGCATGTTGGAGACCTCTCTACACCCTAGATGTAAAATGAGGATCTCAATCAGAAATGATTATCCTTGGGACTCCATGAATTCTCCCCACCTCCTCCAGATACTTCCTTGAAAAAACATCCACTAATCTCAACTCCTTTATTGCTATAAAGTTGGTCGATTTTATAAAAAAAAATCTACTACCACCCAAATAGAATCATGTCCTTCCTAAGATCGAGGTAAACCAGTAATAATGTACATTGAGATGTCCTCACACCTACAATGAGGAAAATCTAATGGCTAGAGTAGACCACTAGGAACACAGTGTTCGACCTTCACGTTCTGGGAGACCAAACATCGAGACACAAACTCTGAAACTGCACACTTTAGCCCAACCCACCAAAACAGACTCTTCAAGGATCAGTACATATTATTCATGCCACGATACACTGCTAATAGTGAACTATGGAACTCTATAATAACCTTCTCATGAATCACCAAAGTAACAAATATCCTTCCATGATACTATACTCAGTGTTTTTCATCCTCAAAGAAACCATTAGGGGCCTCGCCACAAACAAATCGGTCTCTCCAGACCTCCACATCTTGATCCCCCAACTGGGACTCTTCCACCTATTGTTTCAGATATGACTGCACCGTTGTCTAAAAAAGTCAACATATTCCCCCAACATCTCCCATATGAATATGTATTGCTGAAAGTTCTTCAATTACTCTTCAGGAGTCACCAGATTCATGTACTACATCACTACATGACTTCTAATTTATTGCATCAGCTACAATATTCCCCTTTAATAGTGTATAAGATATTTCAAAGTCATATTCCTTTAAGAACTCCATCCACCGATGTTGTAGTAAGTTCAAGTCATGCTGGGAGAAAATATACCTCAAAATCTTATGATCATTAAAAACCACAAAGTGATCTCTAATGAGGTAATGTCTTCACAACATCAAAGAAAACACCACAGATGACAACTCATGATCATGGGTGGCATAGCCACATTCATGGGGATGTGACATCCAAGACCAATAAGAAACAACTGATCTCTATTGCATTAGAACACAACCTAACCCCAGATGCGAAGCATCACAGAAAGCATCAAAATGAACTCCCTCCACTGGAAGAAAAAGAACTGGATCAACCTTACTTATAACCTTTGAAAAAAATTGAAAAACATTGGAGGAGCATAAAATTTGATGTAAGGGATATAGAATAAGGAAAAAACATTAGTCCAAGAGTATATAAAAAACTATAAAATAATACTTTTTCCCATAAAATATAACCCAGTTAACAAACCTCTTGAAATCACAAGATTTATGAATAACTCATAAGAGTAATAAATAATAAATGTAACTAGTGGAATCCATAACATACATACTTAGTATCTTTGACAGCTACATAAGGAGTAACCTTCATGGTTACATTCGGAATACCCATAACAATATATTCCCTAAATCACTTAGGATAATCCTTAATTTGTACCTCCCCTGAGTTACCCAATTCACTAGAGAGCTATCTTAGGTCACCATCCCTAGGCTTAACCTAGAACCACCAATATTGGAAAATAATGCCCAAGAACCATAACATAATCATAACACATCAAAAAGCATAAAGGAATGATAAAATTTCTAATTTACAATCACAATATATCATTTCAATATATTACATAATAAATGGTTTCTCAAAACCATTTTCAATACCAAAATATGTAAAAGGGTATCTGGTATTTATTTTCTTTTTAAAAACATTATGGATTGTTAAAGAATTCAAATATCAAGTAATGCTCATGGAGGTGGACAGTTCATTCTTACTACATACCTTAAAATTAAACATTACTTTTGTCATTTAGTAAAAATAATTACATAAAAAGTTTACTTTAGAACACCATTAAATTTAATTAAATTAAATGAAAAACTATATAATTATACCTAGTACAAAATAAGGTCATTTATTACCAAAATATGTCTCAATGAAAGGAGACTGAGACGAAGTCCCTTACCATGTGTCCGTCTTGACTTATTCATTCTTTATCACCCTAAATAAAAAACTTATGTTAATTTATATTTGATTAAGAATATTTTTCGTGATTATTAATCCTTTTATATCACTTATTACCACTTCATAACGATTGAGTAATTATTTATGTTCATATTAGTCGTTTTATTGACATTCGGTGCTCGAGTCGAAAAGGAACTTGTTGTGATTAAAAATATCTTATGCGGTCAAAATTCCATTATCAAAAAAATATTATTAATGGTATAAATATAATATATATAGACTATACATATTTATTTATAATAGTATAGAACATTTGTTGATAAGAAATTAAATTCACCATTCAATGAGACGATAGGCCGTACGTACGCATGAATACTACTTTAATTTCATTTTCATATTAAAGGAATGAAAACTAAATTATACATATTTATGTTATAATTATAGAATAATATCTATGTTATATAATTTCATTAATTCGATCTTTTATAAATTCTATGTATGGAGTGAATTAGCCATATCACTTTGAGGGTGTTGTAGTCCTCACTTTCTAAAATGAAATTATAGTATTTACACATTAAAGAAAGTATAATGGTATGATATAAATAAAAAATACCAAAGAATATAGACAATATAAATAGAATGTATATCATATATAAATAAATTTCCATCATAATTCCCACCATGAGCGGAGGTAGGGGAAAATTTAACAATCATCATTTCGTGAAGTAGTAGTTCACCATATACAGAAACATTATGTTTGTATCCATTAAATCGAGGTGTGTGCATGTGTGGTTTTATTCCTTCTCATAAAAGATCCTAGTATATGGAGGATAAATTTTTTGTTATGTAATCAATAAATAATAATGGAATATGGAGTGGACAAGGAAAATAAAATAATGCAACATGAGATAATACATTGCCTCTAAACTGGATAACTTATTTTGATTAGAGACAAAAGGATTTATTGAATTTATTTATGTCCATTTTATGGATTATAATTGTAATGGATGGATGTTTTGAGATTATTTGATCATATGATGGATGATCCATGGGGCTTGAGAGGTGTAAGTATGTGGGTAGAGGTGGTGTCCTTTTATAAGATGGGGGAGGGGCACATTAGGATGGTCTTGAAATATTAATTTATTATAAATTTAATTATGAAAAAAATGGGCTGAAAATCATTTAATTATAATATAAATTTATTTTAGTTTGAATTACCATAATCCAATAATTATTATACAAGTTTTGAATATTTTTTTATCCTTATCGTTTTTTGTTTAATAGTTATTTTATCCTTTTTAATCTTAAAGTTATATCATTTTATTTACACATTGTGGGTTAATGTAATTTCCATGTCATGTAAAAAGACCCAAAAAAAAGTCATTTATGGAATTTTTGGACTTACCTTATCCATTTGTATGTATATTATGTTTTTAAAAATTTAATATCAGTTATTAAACTATTTTATGTTTAATGTTCTGAATTATTTCAATTTTGGACAATATTCATACTTGACTTTCTTAATAATTCATTAGAACATGATAACTTAGAATAAAAATGAATCAATCCAAACATTTCATATTGATCTACACAGTTATTTTATGATATTAATTTAGTGAAATAACACTTATTTTAATATTTATAATATCATTTATTTGAATCCTCTAATAATGTAACAATCACTACATCATCATTATGTCATAATTAAAATTATCCACTTAATGTATAAAAATTATAAATAAAATACAATATTGTAAGAATTTTTTTTTAGATTTATAAAGACTATTTATAGTTGAGGATATCACTTATATAACCTTACATAAAAATTGTTTTATTAAAAGATACATGTTTATGTTATATTTCTCTTAACTTTAAATTAATTCTTATGGCATATTATTATCACACCCAAGTGGCTCCACGGGGTCCCAAAATCAACCCAAGGATTACCATAGTCATAAATATCTAATAAAATAGGATTAAGACTATTTTAGGGTTGTTTAATGTTATTATAATATTTTTTTTACCCTTATTTACCAGATTTAACATTTAATAATTGTAAATAAAAATAATTACTTAAATTACTATTCCAAATGTTAAAAAAGGTACATATTTAATAAATTTATACCTTATGATTCGAAATATGGAATCCATTTTTTAAAATTGAAAACACAAAAGTTTCAGAAATTAATTTAAAATTAATTCCTGTTGTCAAAACCAAAAAGCATGTTTTTAAAAAGTAAAAAGTACCAATAGATTGACATATGTATATATCCAATTTCAATATGAAATTACTTGAAATGGACAAAATATGATTAAATGATAAAAACATAATCCAAATACACTTTGAATGCAATTAAAAGAAACATCAAACTATATAAATAAATTAGATGAAAATTTAGTTTTGAATTAAAATGCAGTATTTTTCACTATTCATTAAAATATGAATTTCTTCAGAAAAATACCAAAATTTCATAAAAGGTAAATTTTGATGTCCTGCTTCTAAGAATAATTTTTTTTTCAAAATATAACATATAAAAGTGGAAAAATAGGTTTTAAAATGAGTTCTCCATCAAAAGGTATTAAACATACATTTTTTAAATAATAGAGTATTTTATGCATAAAATTTGATTCATTATAAATTTAAGCCTCTAATATTTTTTGGATAAATTTAAAAACATTTAAAAAAATATGTAGAATCAAATTTTAGTTAGTTCCATTCATTCCTACGAATAAAATCACTAGGCATTAACTACAATTTCAAATAATAATAATATTATATTAATTTTTTGTATAAGTCAAAGCTCTCTGCAATATAAGATTTCAAAGAAATCCATTATTGAGTGTTGAGTATTCTATCAAAAAAAAAAGAATACCCTTTAATCTGAAAATAATATCTTATTCAAAAGTATTAATAAAAATTAAAATTTATTATTCTATAAATAATGGGACCCTACATCATTTCTCTCTTTTGGAAATTGTGTCCCCATAATTTTATTAACTAATCATATAAGTAGGGTTACTTATCCCTCATATAATATTCATATTCCCATGTTTCCTCTTAAAACATATTTTTTTATTAAAAAAAATTTACCTATTGAGTTACCTTATTCTACAACACTTTCTCTCTACGGTATAAAATATGGTGTGTTTTCCCACATATGAAATATTCTCTTCAATCTAAACTACATATGGAATCAAAACATGGGATGAACCTAACATACACATTATCAACATTGAAACATGAAACCATTTGTGTACATGGGATAAATGTGGAGGAAAATACAATATTTAGGAAACTGATCCATCTTTTTCCAAGATTTCATGGGGTCTAATTAACCATTGACCCGGCTTTCCCTTCTTACCAAAACACATCCCACTATTCCATGGAGACACTCTGAGAAAGACATGATCACCTAAATAAAAAAAGATCCTTCCTCTAGTTATGAACATAACTTTTTTTCCTTCTATTAGCGATTCTCATTTTCTTTTGAATCAATTGAACTTTTGATGCCATCTCTTCTACCAATTCTGGTCCTATAAACTACTTTTCACCTACTTCATCACAAAAACATAGAGTTCGACACCACTTTATATATAATGTTTCAAATGTTTCATTCTGTATACTTGAATGAAAAACTGTTATTATAAGAAAAATCAACAAAAGAATGATGTGGCTCCCATCTTCCCTGGTAATGCATTGAACAAGCATGTATCATATCTTCCAAAGCATCAATAGTTTGTTCTGAATTCCCATCAGATTTATGATGAAAAGTTGTACTAAAACTGAATTTAGTACCCAAAGACTTCTAAAGTCCCTTCAAATGGTAGAACTAAATCTGGGATCACGATTAGATACAATGGATAGGGGAATTCTATATAACCTGACTATCTATTTAATATATAATCGAGAAAGTTGTTCTAGAGATAGAGTATCTCAAATAGAAAGAAAATGAGAAAATTTCCTCAATGGATTAAAGAATAATTCAGATTTCATTGTTAACTAATGAAGTAGCTTAATCACACTACAAAATACATGGAAACATTTTCCCATTTCCACTCTGGTGCTGGAAAAGGCAGAAGCATCCCTTTCAGTAACTGCTACTTTGCATTAACTAGTAACAAAATCAAACATCTCAGGGTAAAGTCAACAATATTTATTTTCATTCCATCCCACCAGTAATACTTCGTGAGATCACTATACATATTATTATTTCAATGATGAACTAAAAACAGAGAATTATGAGCCTCATATAATAACTCATTCTTCAACTGTAAATCCAAAAGAACACATAATCTCTTTCTAAACATCAAAACACAGTCTTTATCAATGTTCAATCAGGTAAAATACCCTTCTAAACCAATTATACCTTTTTCTGCAAATCACCATCTTATTTATATGCTTTCATTATTATGTCTCATAGAGAAGATTTCACTGCCACCTGAAACAAAATAGAAGAGTTACTGAAACCAACAACTTGCAATCTAAAATTGATCAAATAAAAAACCAAATGATATCATTCCCATTTAGCATGGTCAATATTGTGAGGTCCCAAACCTAGATTCCACTAAACCAGTTCCCTGTGCCCAGTGGTCCACCTGGCCCCAAGAGTATCTGCCCAAATGATATAGGTATCCGATTAGCAGCGAGGGCTTATGGTGTGTCCATGGGGATACTATTCCCTCATTATTAGAGTGTAGGACAATGTAAGGGATATAAAAAAATAATAAAAAGTGTAATCCATATAATTAAATAGTAGTATAAAACTGATGAAATAGAAAAATGACAATAAGAATAACTATATCAACTGAAACAATGATGATTTAATGACATGTCACTAGAAAACTAGAAGACATTGATACTATACAATATTCCAAACATGTTCCACAAGGTAAAATAAATCAAAGAATACTCCAATCATCTTGAGATCCAAATCATTCATCTACTATCATGCTATATCCTAAATAGAAAGCAACGTAGTGTTTGAAGCATTATACTTCCATTTTTTCAACACATGAAACCATGTAATGTACTTCGGGTACCAACCGGTGCTGGGATAGGGTTTGAGATTAATCCTAGTGGGCCACCACCGATGGTGTCTATAACATTCGGCCTGTGGAATGGAATATATCAGTGTGTATTCATACATATATAAGTAATGCAATAAGTATAATATAACTAAATACCCAAGTACCTAAATCATCCCTCAGGTGGTGTTTGAAAATGTAACTAGTTCATTAATTAAGTATTTACCATTTCATATTAATAGGTCATGTGAGGTGTAACTAGCACTGACATCACATCTTGATAGTATATGCAGTGCAGGTCTGAAGACATAACAAGGAAACCAGACAAATATATCTCATGAGGGAGTTCCAAGTTAATAACCAAGGTAATGTAGACCTCACAGAACTATAAATCAGTATTATTTGCATCTATTTAACAGTTATGAGTGTAATATAAGGAGCGTAATCCAAATAATTCCACAATAAGGCACCTACCAGGTCCAAGGTGATCGACCAAGATAGAAAGGTGAAAATCAAGGACCGGGCCCGATGGTCTTTCACCATGGAACCTACTATTCAAAGCTAGATCCAAGGAGTGTATTTGAGGTATCATGTAATAATGTAAGGTCTCTATGGTAGTATATAAAAAATATGTGGAATAGGGAAGAACCTGAGTCTATGTGGGTATCAACCTAAGAAAAACATATCCTTGAATTGGAATGGGGTTCCGGAGTCCCAAGGTATTCTCCTCTCAGAATACATGGCAAGCCTGAGTCAATCCATTCATATTTGATAGTGTAATCATGTAATCATTCATTAGGTTCATGCCTTGTCTTCCATTAGTTGGGATAGGCTAGGTAGCATCACAACCTTTAAATCAAGTATTTATTAACCATTAAAGAATATTCAATTATTGAGGTTCACTCTTCTACCTTCCGTCAATATGGACAGGGGTTCTAAATACATGTAAGAATTATTCAATATCTTTTGATAAGGCCAATTAATATAATTAGTATACTTTCCATTCCACATTTAATAATCCTTTGGAAACACTTACCTGAGGCAGGTCATGTGGTGAGCAGGCATGGTACTTGTTATTATGCAATTCTCCTTAATCACGAGTCATTTATTATAAGGAGACTCACCATCAAGAAGTTCAAATAAGGGCACACCTGAACGATGGCTCAAACATGAAAAAACACTTTAACCCAATTATGGTATAACCTTCGACATGGGGTGAATTGATTTGTGGGTGTAACCACTAAAAGCTAATCTCATATATAGAAACATAACAACCATACAATTCTAACAAGATTAACCAGGGCATGTAAATTGATAAAAAAACCAGGGCAAGTAAATTTAAGAACTGGATTACGATGAAACCAGTGCGCCCTATAACAATATTCCATAAATTAATAATCATTAGGTATGAGTTATAGGCCACACGCCTTTGGTTTATTTGATAACACTCTTCCGGTATCAACTCTTCATTTTCCTCATACCATAATAAATTTACGAAAAGGATAAAAAATATCACATGATGATAACTAGGTGAAGAGAAAGAGAGAATAAGAACGGCTAAATTTAACTTGAGAACATATTGCTGCACATCTAACATGATGAACAAAATATTGATCAGATTCCAAATGAAGAATATATCTCGATCCCTAACATTGGCCTTTAAAACGCTCCAGATTGAGAGGAAAAGGGGTTAATCCCACTGGTTCTCGGATTATGGAGGAAGAGGGGGGGGGTAAAAATTATATTAAGGAAATGTTGGACAATATACAAAGGATTTTATCCTGTGAACGGTTTGTACGAACAATTTTTCAAACCATGCACAAACCGTGTGAGACGGTTCTACCCAAAAAGACATCCTCCACACGTTTGATCAAATCGTGAGAAAGCCATGCATGATTTCCCAGGAAAAAAGGGTGTTCTCACAATTAGGAGACAATGTCGTGCTCCAACCGTGTGAGATGGAAATGTCCGAAGAAAGAATATATACACCATTAGGAAAACTATAAGGAATTCAGCACAGTTTACTCTAAACTATGAGCTAAGACTATTGTCCCCAAAAAGGTGTGTTCCAGGAAACGAACAAGACCCCAAAACCCTTAGAACCTTTAATAACTCATTCTGAATCCATACTAGCTCCAATGTAAATATTTAGGCCAACAATTAAACGATTCATACCTGAGTAAAAAATTGGGTTCTTACAGACTTCCTCCAATAAAAGAACTCTCCCATGTGTTATCCTTACAATGGTAAAGAAAAAATATGTGAGAAAAACTCTGGACATTGGGAACATATGTCATATTCCCTCTCCAAAGTCTCTTATTATACTCGACTGTGCTTCCATAACACCCATACAAGAAGGAAAAAATTTTCCCGAAGAGCCTTCGTTCTTCAGTCAATGATGCATACTTGATATTACTCAAAGGTAGCGTCAATATCTAACTCAATTTCCATGGAATCAAAGGTATGATAATGGTTGGCATGATAATGGGGAGGCTATGAGACATGACAGATGTCGTGCATGGTACGATACCTCAGAGTTAGTAGAAACCAATAGGCTACTAGCTAGACTCTCTCTATAATCTCAAATGGCCAGATGTAACAAGGTGAAAACCTTCCCTACTTTCTTAACCATATATTCCCTAACCTGTGTGATACCTGAAGAAAAATATGATCCCCAACCTGAAACTCAACTCTTCATTGACGAAGATCTGCATAATATTTCTTCCTAGATTGAGTAATAGTCACACACCTTCTGATCAGCTAAACATATTCTGAAGTCTCCTGAACAAGGTGAGGACCTAGTAGGGATACATCACCTGCCTCTAGCTAGAACAAGGGTGAATGAAATGACCAACCATATAAGGCCTCGAAAGGATCCATCTGGATCATCTCCTAAAAACATTTATTATAAGCAAACTCCGCGAGAGGGATATGCTTCTCCTATAAACTGCTGAAATCAAGGACACATGCTCGGAGCATATCCTCTATAACATGTATCATCTGTTCCAATATTCCATTGGTCTAAGGGTGAAAATTTGTTCATAGAAGCACCCGAGTTCCCATAGATTTCTACAAATACTGCCAGAAATCATAAGTGGAATAGGATTCCCGATATGAAATAATAGTATGTGGAACCCCATGAATTTGTATAATCTCACAGACATACATAATTCCCAACTAATCAACTGAGAAAGTATACCGTATATGAATTAATTGGGATGATTTAATTAGTCGGCGAATGACTACCATGATAGCATCGCTACCCCTCACGACCTAGGTAAGCCGACTACGAATTCTATAATAAACCATATTCCCATTTCCATGCTTGGAATATGAGTGGATATAACAAGCCTCTAGGTATCTAGTGCACCACCTTCACCTGCTGATAGGTGGAGCGGTTAGTATTAATTCCTGCATTCTGATATTTCAATCCAGGCCACCAATACTAGAGTTTCATATCTCAATACATCTTCAAGATGCCAAGATTAACTACACACTGAGAAGAATAGAACTATTTAATCAACTCCTATCTCATATTTTTGGGAACCTAGACACATCCATGCACATGCAGGATTTATTCTTTGTCCAAAGAACAACCCGCAAGTGGGTTATCTTCTGATATACTCTCAAGTAGAACCAAACCTTCAGGATTTGAAAATTGCCTACTATTTAACTTCTTAAGGAGGTAAGAAGTAACTATTAAGGTTTATAGGTAAGACTACTCGTGACTACCATGAAACTCCAGAAGAATTTCAGAAAAGAGGTCTATTAACTTCCATTCATCACTAGATTCTTTTACGTCCTACATTTGATTTTTCCGACATAGTGCATCAATGATCACAATTTCATTTAAAAGTCATATAGGCAAGCTCAAAATAAAATGATTGTAGATATTAAACACATATCAAAAATCTTAGGATCAATTCACGCAGAAAAAAATATACTTGAGGCTCTTTTGATCTATATACACAAAAAATTGGTCACCCAAGAGTTAATGTCTCTAAAAACATAAGGCATTTACAAATGATGCTTGTTCAATGTCGTGTGTTGGGTAATTTCTGATCCCTCAACTGCCAAGATATGTACACAATGAATTTTTATTACAAAACCAACATTACTCCTAGGCCAATACCTGAGGCATCACATAATACTATATAACATTTACCAGGTTCTGGAAGAATAAAAATCGGTTCAAAGACATGCCTCCCTTCTATTTCTTGATAGGATTTCTCACATGCTTTTGACCACTTGAAATTATCACCCTTCATTGTATGTTCAGTAAGATGTGAAAAAAGTAATGATAAGTTTTATATGAAATGTATGTAGTATACAATTATTCCTATGAAACACTTGATATAAAACACATTCTTGGGTGGCTCCCAAGAAACTACAACACAAAACGTTTTATTATCAATATATACTCATAATTCTGAAATTATACCACCCAAGAATTGGAACTTGTCAATCCATAGGTATAACATAAAAAGATTTTCATAAACCTGATTCTATCTCAGTGTACTCAGAATGGTCTCAAGATGTTTGGCATAGTCATTACGAGTGCAAGAATACCCCAAGATGTCATCCACAAAGACCATGACTAAAGAGTCCAAATATGTGTGGAAAACCTTATACTTTAATTCCATGAAAGCATTAGGAACATTCATAAGACTGAATGGAATAACAAGATATTCATATAGACCATACATACTCCGAAAAGCGGTAAAATGTATGTCGTATTGTCTAAATCATACTTGATGATAACCCGATATCCGGTCGATATTAGGGAACACATTTTCTCCTCATATCTAGTCAAAGAGATCATCTATTTGAGGAACTAGATACTGATTCTTGATCATAATATTGTTCAAACTTCTATAATCCATGAATTTATGATAAGTTACATCATCTTTCTTAGAAAAAAACCATGGGTGAACCAAAAGATAATGTAGAAGGATCTATAAATCCTTTGGAATCCATATCCTCTATCTACCACTTGACCTCATAATGCTCAATAGGACCCATCATTTATAGAGGAATGGAAACTTGAGCTTCTCTTGAAACAAGCTTAACTGTAAAATATACCTCTCTTAAGAGGTATGCTAGAAAAGTCATCGAGAAATACATAAATGAAACAATCAACTACTGGAGGGAAATTAGTTTAATGAAAACCTTGTTCCTCTATGAAAGGATTTTAAATTTGTTCAGTCACTCCACCTAGACCACGATGCTTCAGTATAGCTCTCCCATCCTGGACATCCCACTTACCGTTAAAACAATAATTGTTTCCTTTTTGTGATGTTAAAGAAACTCTACAGTGATAGCAGTATACAAAGGCGTGAGAGTGAACTAACTAGTCCATCTCGAGAATTACATTGAAGCCCATCATCTTGAGAACAATGTTATTCTACAAGAAAGGCTAACTTCCAGCCTCTAGGGGACATTCCCTACACTTGTGTATGTCCTCCGTCTGTATTCCAAACACTGTATCGAGGGTCATTACAACATAGTGATACTCTATCTCTAGTAAAAAATCTCCAAAATAAATACATAAATGAAATAGTTTGAATAACCTATTTCAAACAAAGAAGAGACAATATTGAAGGCTACTAGGATAGTACCTCGTACTGTCGATGGTCTTGCACCCTGATCCTCAGATATCAACTATAACGAATGTAACTGAACTTATCTATGGCCATGTGCAACAGATGGACTTCCATGACCATGACTGCTCTACTAGCGCTGCTTAGGAGTAGGGGTGAGAATACCATGGCCATAACCTCATCCTCAAATAGAACTGCTAATTCTATTCCTACTCCCCGCCTGACACAGCGCAAAAAAATCACTCCTAGAGGTGGAGGGGATGATAATTCATTTTAACTTGAATATAGTGGAATGGTCCTGCGGAAACGTTGAAGATAACACATACGGACCAAGCCTGACACTCCATAGGGTCTCTGTCACATTAGGTCTTCCTATTCTGGTGTCTTCCAAACTAATTTCACACTATAGAGCTATCAAACTGGATACATTGGACGCCACTTCCCTGACAAGGTACCTCAATGGAACGTTTCTCACCTCTGGAAGAACAATTGGCCTAGCATGGAACTAATCTGTTAAACCTGGTACTTGTGTCATTCATCAGGTTAAGTTTAGTGATAAGGGTCTTGTTAACTATTGTAAAAATGGTAAGAAGGATAAATAAAATCACTTGAGTTCGGATGGCATATTAGAGTGTATCCTCAAAAATCCTTGAACGTGAAATCTTATCACCATCTAGAAGCAGTGAAAAGTGTTGTAAATCAGTAAAGTATGATGAATATTCCATAACTGACATAGAAAACTACTTGAGATGCATGAAATATCTTGCTCTATATGCTCTTAGTTTCGAAGGAATGAACTGATCATAGAAGGCAGTCTAAAAATAAAACCATAAGATGCCATGATGATGACCATCCTGGGTAACCAAATCCAAAAAACGCATGGATAAATCCAAAGAGTGTATGGAGAAAGATTGACTTTCCACATTAGATTCATTTTTAGATGCTAAAATATAGAAATCATGGCCTCTATCCAAAACTCAGTATCATGAGAACCACCATCACCTAAAAAGTTTGGTGGATGCTGCTGTTGGAACTTATCGGCCAGATCAGCCATTATATGTGCAACTCATGGATAACCATGAATGGAATACATAAGATGTAGGAAAATATCACAAACATGAGAATATGTTCTGAGATTCAAGACTATAGGTGGTTCCTCAAGTGGAACTCCTAGATGTAAGACTAGTGGCTAAGGGCCCACCATGTCTGTAGCATCTCGTCACCACCCACATGGAGAATGGCATGAGGACATCATGGCATCATTGGTCTACAAATACCAAGTACACACCTCAAAACAAGATTAGAATCAAGGAGATAGACTCATTAACAGATGTTGAAATTATGAAAACTCGCTACCCAAGGAATACTACACCAAACAACCTTCTTAAACAACCAGTTATCGGTAAGTGATCATGTATAAGATTCATTCTATTTTGCAGTTAATTTCCAGGTTCACTCCTTTACCTTTTATAGAAATAACAAGGTGAGATAAGGGTGTGAAATGAATTCTTCTTAGATTTCAGGATTAACATTATAATGGATTTCCATTTTCTATGAATCAGTTCTAATACAGCTATCACTAGAAACGACACCCATTTATTTATAGCATAATGGATCGACTCGGTATATTACTCATCCCAACCCATGAGTTCCCTTAAACCTCATGAATTGTGATAGAAAATCACTCAGTCGAAACCAATATTAATGCAATAAGAGTAACAACCACAATATCTCTCAAAAATTGAAAGAATATCAAGCAATGAAAATCAGTAAAATTATCTTATATCGCATAGAAATATGCATGACTTATGAATTATATGTGCCAATAATAATTCATGTTATAATTCTCATTTCCCTCATATCATCGGGCTATAGATGAATGAAATTCTCAATTAGATTAATAATCAAAAACACCACACAACATGTGATTCATGAAATGATGAAATAATATAATCTTTAATAGGAAAAATGATTTAAAAAATTATAATATAGGAAACTTGGGTTTTACCCCGAATATAGGTTCACAATGCCCAAGTACAGCTTATAACCAATTCCCAAGTGTTTCTATTCTCCGATATATTGTATTCAAATAGTAAATCATGAAAATAAACCACATATGATACCACATTGTGATGTCCCGGACCTGGATTCCACTTAAGGGGTGCCCTAAGCCCGGTGGGTCACATGGCCTCAAGTGCATCTCCCCAAATGCCAGATTCTGCCGACTAGCAGCGATGGCCTAGAATGTGTCTATGAGGAGAGTATTCCCTCATTAGCAGAACATAGTATAACAGAAGGGATATAAAAAATAGTAAACAATAAAATGAATGTAATTATATAGGGAAATAAAACATATGCAATAGATAAATGATAATAACAATGACTATATCAACTGAAAAAATGATGTAAGGATGTGTCTCTAGAAAACTAGAAAACATTGATTCAAGATAATAGGTAAAACATGTTCCATAAGGAAAAACAAAACAAATAATACTCCAAGCACCCTGAGATCCAACTCGGTCATCTTCTATTATGCTCCATTCTAAAGAGAAAGCATTCAAGTGTTTGATGTCATATGCTTCCCTTTATCAAAACATGCAACCATGTAATCTACTCTAGATACCAAATGAATCCTGGAAAGGGTGTGAGACAAATATAAATTGGCCACCACCAATGGTGTATATAACATTCAGCCCATGAAATGGAATATAGCAGTGTGTAGACATACATATATAAGTAATGAAAGTAGTACTACATAAATAAATACCCAAGTACCTTCTTCATCCCATGGTTAGTGTCTGAAAATGTGACCAGTTCATTAATTAATTAATCACCAATTAATGTTTATATGTCCCGTTAGGTGTAGTCATCACTGAAATCACCGTGTGATAGTATAATTTTTGTAGGTCCCAAGACATAACAAGGAAACTCAACACAGATATCCGATGAGGGAGTTCTAGGTTAATAAATAAGGTAACATAGATCTCACGGAATGCTAACTCAGTAGCATCTGAGTCCAGATAAGGTTCAATAGTGGTATCCAATGAGTGTAATCCTTGGAATTCTATAATAAGGCACCTACCAAGTAAAATGTGATGAACACAGTAAAATAGTGCTAAGAAAGGACAGGGCCCTATGGCCTTTCACCATGGGCCCTAGGGCCTTTCACCATGGAATTCAATGTTGTATCCAAGGAGTGTAGCTAAGGTATAATGTAATAATGTAAGGACTCTACAGTAGTATCCCGGGTATCCAAGGAATAGACAAGAACGAGAATCTTTTTCGGTACCATCCTAGGAAAACTGCATCCTGGAATAGGAATGGGGATCCCATGTCCCAAGGTATTCTCCTCTCAAAATACAAGGAAATCCAAAGTCAGCCCATTTCTATTTAAGATTATAATAATTTAATCATTCATTAGGTTCAATCCTTGTATTCATTAGTTTGGATAGGCCAAGTAGTGTTTCAACTATTTAATAAAGTATTTATAAACCATTAAGGCATATATAATTATTGGGGCTCACTCCACTACCTTCCATTAATATAGAAAGGGGTGCTACAGACATGTAACCTTTATTAAATCTTTTTTGATAAGGCCATGTTATAAACGTAGTATATTTTCTATTCCAAATTTGACATTTAATATTTGTTTCGAAGCACTTACCATAGGCGGGTCAAGTGGTGAGAATACATAATACATGAAATTATGCAATTCTCATTAATCACAAGTCATTTATTTTAAGAAGAATCACCTTAAGGATGTTTAGGAAACTACACACCCGAATAGTGGCTCAAACATGCCAAAAAAGTTAAACCCAATTATGGAATAACTTTCGACATGTGGCAGATTGAGTTGTTGGCAAATCCACTAATAATTAATCATATATATGGAAAGAGCATAATCATACAATTATAACAAGTATAACCATGGAATGTAAATTTAATAAATGGATTCTGATAAAATTGATGGGGCCCACAAAATATTCCCAAAATCATCAATCATTTTGGATGATTTATAGACAACCCACCATAGTGTTGTACGATCCTCCTCTAGTATCGGCCCTTTATTTTCCTCGGATTGGAGTAGATCTAAAAAACGGTGAAAATGATCACAAGAAGATATCTATAGTACGAGCTATATGAATGAATAATGGAAAAGGGAGACTGTAGTAATTATCGTTGTTCATCCAATGTGATTAACAGAAGCTCGGTCATATTTCAGACGAAGGATATCACTTGATCCCTAACGTTAGCCTTCAAAAAGATCCAAATATAGAGGAAAAAGGGTTAATACTACTGGTCATGGAATAGGGTGTATGATTGTGTGGGGGGGGGGGTAAATATATCATTAAAGAGGTTTTGGACAATTCACACAAGATTTTATTCAATACACTGTTTTTCCATACGGTTTGTCAAATCTTGTTAGATGGTTCTTCCAAAAAAATCCTCAGCAAGGTTTGGTCAAACTGTGCACAATCCATGCATGGTAACCTAGGAAAAAAAGGGAATTTACATGTTTAGGTACACGACCATGTACCAAACATGTGAGATAGCTCTGTTAAAAAAAGACCATCCACACAGTTCGTCAAACCTTGTGGAATTCCCCAAGGGTTCATCTAAACCATCGCCAAGACTATTTTCCCTAAAAAGATGGATTTTGGGCTCTGAACAAGCCCAATACACCATCAGAAACCATAATAACTCATTAGGAATCCATACTATTTCCAAATTAATGATTTAGAATATTGTTTAAAGGATCCATACCCATGTGAAAACCTAGGTTCTTAGAAATATAACATTACTATTTCGACTCAATGTGTCTGCCACATTATTTCCCATTCCTGGATGGTAATGAATTTTCAAATCATAATCCTTGATTAATTCCATAAATCTCCCCTGTATGATGTTTATTGTTTTCTGATTGAATATAAAATTCACACTTTTATTTTCATTATATATTCTACACCTAACACTATACAGATGATGCCTCTAAATTTTTAAAGAAAAAAACAAGAGCGGTAATTCCAAATCATGTGTAGGGTAATTTAACTCATGAGTATAAAACTAACATGAAACCTAAGTAATTACCTAATCATTTTTAGTAAGACATAGCCAAGTCCTTTCAATGAGGAATACCTATAGATAACAAATTCACTAGTCATGGAAGGTACATCCAAAACTGGTTAAATCACCAATCTTATTTTGAATTGCTGAAAACATTCATTAAATTATTTTTCCCAGATAAACATAACACATATTTGAGTTAACATAGTTAGTGGGATAGATAAACAAGAAAAATTTCCAAAAACCCTCCAATAATAACAGGATAATCTAAAAAAACTATGAATCTTAGATATGTTTGTGGGTATTGGCTATTTTCTACATCTTTTGTTTTAGCAAGATCAACAATTATTCCATCTTTAGAAGCAATGTGACTAAGGAATAAAATTTTTCATAACAAAAATTCACACATACGAAATTTCCCACAGAGTTTCTTCTCTTTTAATGTCTTCAAGACAACCCTTAAATTATTTTCATGATCCTATTTACTTTTAAAATATAGTAAAATATTCTCAATAAACACAACCACAAACCTATCCATGATCTCATTGATAATGCTATTCATAAGATCATTGAATATAGCAGGTGCATTGGTTAACCCAAAATAAATAACTAAAAATCATAATGGCCATATCTAGTATGAAACGTAGTCTTCAGAATGTCTATATCCATTACTTTCAACTTGTGGCACCCCGACCTCAATTCAATCTTTGAAAAATAATTTCCTCCGTGGACATGATGAGAAAAATCATTTATATGAGGAAAATGATACTTTTTCTTAACAATGATGTTATTCAAGGCTCTATAATCAATCCAAAGCCTCAATGAACCATCTTTATTTTTAACAAATAAGATAGGGGCACCCATGATGATGTGCTAGGTTTAATGAAACCATTATCTAATAACTCCTAAAATTTATTATTTAACTCTAAAAGTTCAATTTGAGTCATTCAATAATGGGGTGTTGAAATTGGCTTAACATCAGGAACCAGGTCAATAATAAATTCAACTTCCAGATTATTTATTATATTAGGAAAATAATTTGGAAAAACATCAGGATACTCATTTACCACTAGCACATCATTAATCCGCACAATTTCCTTATTTTCAACAATATTTACAATGTAACATTCATTTAAATCTTTTACAAGTTGCTTATCTTCTTGATATGTTATAAAAAATAAGGGTTCATTACTGTATATAAAATCAAATTCTTTTTGAAGTGAAACCTCTTTAGCTCTGTAGTCAATTATAGAATGATAAAAAAATGCCAGTCCATACCCAAAATAACTTCAAAATACTCGAGATGTAAAATAAAAAATATTTTATATAGATACATTCCGCATACAAGGACATGAAGGTTCTTATAATTTATTTTTGTTCCAAAATATCCCCCATGTGTCCTTACCAAAAGTAAAGGATTCATATCTCGATATGGATCTCCCAATTTAATTGAAAATTTCTCTGAAATGAAAGAATGTGTAGACCTGTAATCAAACAACAGATTGGCATAATCTGAATAAAAAATAAACGTTCCTGATGCTACTTCTTTTGATAGCCCAACATCTACTGAAGTATTTGCAAAGGATTTCAACACCCATTTCAGTTTGTATTCTGAATGTTTTCCATCATTTTAGTTCTTCGTTTGACACTAATTATCATAATGAATAATTTTATTACACTTAAATCATTTTACTCACTGTAAATAAAATTTTATATTACCACCAACATGTTTATTTTTTGTGTGGTTATGAGCCTTATGTCCCATTTTACCACATCATTATCACTTACAGAATTCAAAATGAATTTCCTAGTGTGTTTTTTTACCACAATTTTCGTTAAATATAAAATTATGTTTCTTAACATTAGAGTTTTTTTGGAGAGTTATTCCCTTTCATCTGCCACCTCGAACTCTTATTCAGTTGTTTTCCAAATAACACCTTATCCTTGACAAACTCCATTTCCACATTATCCACACATCAAAAAAGTTTTTTTTAACTTTTGAACTCATGAGAAGTTAATGCCCTTCAATAATTTAGATTTAATCATATGTAAAAACTATTGACTTTAATATCAAGATATCGTAAGAACATTTGATAATTAATTTTTAGTGGAGTGAATTTTTCATTATAAGCTGCCACTGACTCATCCCCCTCCCCCAATTAAAAGAATTGTTTTTACACCCTATGATGAAATGCATTTGGGAAATTTTTCTCAAGAATGATACCTTTGAATTAATCCTAATAAATAGCAATAATCTCCTCACTATACCTACTATTTTTAACCATTGACCACCAATGATCAGCATCACCTTAAACATGGTAACCTACAAGACTACCATTTTGATGTTCTAAACAGCACATGACAATGAAAATATTTTCTAGTTCTTTAATCCACCCTTCAGATAATACAAGGTTAGATAGTTTTCTGAATGATGGGGGATGTTTCCTCATGAAATTTCCCACTACATAAATGTTCATTAATGTTTGATATGGATGGTCTATTGCATGGATACCACCACCACTTATAGCCTGATTAAATTTTGATATCACTGCAACAAACTATTTAGTTTCGATTCTGACCATTTTTGGTTACTGATTTGGTAAGTTGTTATCCCTTAAATGCCATCCCATCAAAGATTCCCCATTTCCTCAATAGGAAAATATTTTGATCATAGACATATCATAGATGAAGCAACATGGTAATCTTCAAATGATACATCATTTCAGTCTTACCAGAAAATAATAATATTTTATCAAGGACATCATACATTTTCATAGACATGTCCTCCCTGAAAATATTGTGCAGATCATTAATAATCACCTTTTTTTTATAATGGTGACTTCCTTGTTTGGGAACCTCCTCCAAATGGCATCCTAGACTCTAAAAACTTCTATAAGAATAATTTTTTTTGGAAATTAATCTAATTATCAATGGGTGAGTCAATTTAACAAGCCTTGGATCAAACCTTCTAGGCTCACCCATATTTGGCACATTGCTCATAATAGATTGCCTACTGAAGGCTGTCTGCAAACTTTTAGCATACAAATCTGCTCTAAATGTCACTGGTGTAATCAAGATAGGGAGGATGTTGATCATCTTTTTTTTGTCTTGTGCGACGGCCTCTGCTTTATGGAATTATGTTCTTGAATTATTTAATTACTGATGTCCCCTATCTGACTCTATTTGATTGTTTTTAAAAAAATTCATTATATATAAAGCCTCTATATCGGTTAAAAATATTTTTCTTGCAGTAGTGTCGGAACTCCTGCATGAGATCTGGTACGTTAGAAATGATCTTAGTCATAATAAACCCTCATTTAGTCTCAATGAAGGAAAATCTCGGATTCTTATTGCAATTAATGAAGCTGCTACAATCCAAAAAGACTGTTGCAACAACTCGATTGGTGACTTTGAGATCCTTCATCATCTCCATGTGCCTGGCATATACCCAAATCCCAAATGTCCCATTGATTTATTCTGGCAATCATCGATTACGGGATGGATCAAAGTGAATGTTGATGGTGCTTCTAAAGGCAATCCATGCCCTGCCAGTTGTGGTGCCATCTTCAAAGACTCAGCTAGCCAGTGTCAGGGTTGCTTCTATGCTGGATGTGGTCATTCTTCATCTCTGGAGGCTGAAATACTAGGGGTCATCCATGCAGTTGATTTTGCGCTTCAAAGAGGTTGGAGAAATCTTTAGATTGAAAGTGACTCTTCCACTATCATTCTTTCCATCTCGAATGGCATCATTCATCTTTCCTGGCCACTTACAACCCTTTGTATGAATTGTTTGAACTCACTCCATGGGATTGATTACATAGCTACTCATGCCTACCATGAAGCGAATTCTATTGCAGATGCTCTTGCTATCAAAGGAGACAACAGAGCATGACTTGGCTGGCCACTCTTCTAGCTGACTTATTATATTTGTTTGATAGAGATTGTAAAAAAATCCCATCCTTCTGACTTTTGTAATCTTTTTTGCTTATCAATAAATCGTGCTTTGGTCTTTGGCCAAAGCATTAGCTTTAAAAAAATATCCTAACTCCTAAAGCTAGCTAAACCAACATCTGATACCAACTATATGGACCCAACCTTAAACATTACATAGTTATGATATTTTGATCAAGAGTTTAATTTCTTTCACATTGAGGGTCTTTTCTGGTTTATAGTTATAGAGAATTAGTCCATAAGTATTACATTATAACTCATATATTACAATGTATAACCTTATACTAAATCAATAATTTTTTCACATTAATAAAATTCCTTAAATAAAATAATAATTATTTTCTTGATAAAAATCTTCTTGAATTATTCTTTTATCTTAACCTTCCTTATACCACGTGAATATAACTTCAAAAACATTTTATGAGCATAAAAAAGAAGATCAAGGTATATAAAATAAAAAAATAAAACATTAGTCCATGAATATAATAAAATCAATGAAATAATACTTTTTACTCATAAAACATAATCTCATTAATATAAATCAGGAAATAAAAGGATTTATGAATAACTCATAAAATTCATAAAAAATAAAGGAAGGTTGTTGAAGTCCTAACATACTTACTTTTTAGCTTTCAAAGATAAATAAGGATTCACCTTCATGGTTATGTTTGGAATACCCATCATAGTATATTCCTAAAATCTCTTAGGAGAATCAATAAAATTTACATCCACCACATTACTCAATTAATTGGAGAGCTATCTCAGGCACACCCACCATTAGTTTATCATCGAACAAACCATATATAAAAAAAGTTTCCAAAAACCGTAACATAATCATAACATATAAGATAAGCATAATTGAAAGATAACATTTCCACATTGCAATAACAATATATAATTTCATGATATGGACATAATTAATGCTTTCTCAGAACCATACTCAATACCAAAATACATAAAAAGATTATATGTTGTTTATTATCCTTTTAAAAACATTACTTATTATTCAGGAATCCAAATATCAAGTAATACTCGCAGTGGAAGAAAGGTCGTTGTCGTTGTGTACATTAAAAAAAAATTCCTTTTTTCATTGAGTAAAACACATAATAGGAAATGAATACTTTTGAAAACTGTTGAATTGATTTAAAAGAAAAGGGTTTAATTATACACCGTATAAAATAAGGTCTTGTGTAAAATAAAATATGCCTCAATGAATCGAGATTGAGACGAAGTCCCTTACCTTGAGTTTGACTTGTCTTATTCATTATTTATCTCCTTGAATAATAAACAATGGTTAATTTCTACTTTCTTCAGAACCTTTTACAATTTTATTATACCTTTTATATCACTTATTACCTCTTTATAAATATTACAAAATTATTTATGTTCATATCTGTCATTTTATCGATATTCTATTCTAAAATCGAAAATGAACTTGTTATAATTTAAAATTGTCCATGTGGTCAAAATTCCATTACCTCTAAAATATTATTCATAATTTAAATAATATATATATCTAGTATATATATGTATTTATAGTAGTCCATAATATTTGTAGACAAAAATGAAATTCACCATTCAAGGAGACTATAGGTCGTACGTACACATGAACACTACTTTCATTTATTTGTAATATTAAAAGAATGAAAACTAAGTTACATATTGGTATGTTATAATTCCAAAATAATATATATGTTATATAATTTAATTAATTATATCATTTATACGTTCCATGTACGTCATGAACCAGTCATATGATTTTGAGGGGGCAGTAATCAACACTTCCTCAAATGAAATTTTCGTATTTCCACATTGTGGATTGCATAAAGGTATGATGTAATTAAAACATACAGAAGGATATAGACAATATAAATATAATATATATCATATATTATTATAGTTCCATTATAATAGACACCATGATAGGAGGTAGGATAAAATTGAACAATCATTCTTTCATGAGGCAGTAGTTCGGCATACACAAAAACATTAGGTGCGTATCAATTAGATGAGGGTGTGTGTATGTGTAGTTTTAATAATTATTAATAAAACATACTTGTATATTTAGGATACTGTTTTTGTTATGTAATAAAATATTAATAAGATAAAAGGGAGTGTAGAACGAAAATAAAGGAAAGGAACTTGAGTGAAGATGTTACCTCTAAATATGGTAACATATATTGATTCAAGCGAAAATGATTTGTTAAATTTTATTTTTCCCAATTTAAGGATTATAAGAGGAGAGGAGTGATGTTGGGAGAATATTTGAGCATAATCTGGCTTATACAAGGGGTTTTCTAAGTTTGAGTATGTGGGTAGAGGTGGTGTCCCTTTATAACTGAGAGGAGGGGAACTTTAAGAAGGTCTTGAAATATTAATTTATTATAAATTTAATTTGAATTAAAATTTTTCCAATACTAATTTAATTATAATATAAGATTATTTTGGTTCGAATACTCAGTATAGAATAATTTTTAGATAATTTTGACATATTTTTTTTATCCTTATCATTTTTAAACCTTATTTCATTTTTTTTAAACTTACAATGATATAATATTATTTACACATTATGGGATAATTCAATTACCATATCTTGTAAAAAGACCCACAAAAAAAATCATTTATGAAATATTTGGAATTATTTTTACCATTTGATTTTTGTTTAGATTTTTTGGAATTTAATATCATTTAATAAACGATTTTATATTTTAAGTAATGAATTATATCAATTTTGGACACTATTCGTTGTTAACTTTTCTACAAATTCATAACAAATTGATTACTTAGAAAAAAACTATAAATCAATCATAAGAAGTCATATCCACCTATAAAATGATTCTATGACATTAATTATATCAAATAATATTTATTATAATATTTATAATATCACTTATTTGAACACTTTATTAATGATGCAATCACTACAACCTCATTATGTCACAATTAAAATTATTTATTTCATGTCTAAAATTTATAAATTAAATACCATGGTGTAGGAAATATTTTCAGATTTCTAATTTCTATTTATAGTTAATGATATAGCATATATAAACCATATTATTATTTTACTAAAAGATACACGTTTATGTTATATTTCTCTTTACATTAAATTAATTCTTATAACATGTAATTATCACACCTAGGTGGCTCCATGGAACTCCGAAATCGACCCAAGGATGACCATAGTATACTATATACCATCCAATATTATTAAGACATGTTTTAGGGTAGTTTAATATTATTATAATATTATTTTTTAACCATATTTACAAGATTTACCATTTAATCATGGTAAATAAAAATAATTACTGAATTTACTATTCATAATATTTAAAAATAAAATTCACTTATTTAAAAAATTTTAATGTAATGATTCCAATATGGAATCCATTTTTACAAATTCAAAACACATAATTTTTAGAAATTAATTTAAAAGTAATTCTCGTTGTCCAAACGAATAGGCGTGTTTTTAAGAAGTAAAAACTACCAAAATATTGACATGTGTTTATGTCCAATTCCAATATTAAATTACGTCCAATGGCCAAAATTTTATTAAATGAGAAAAACATAATCCAATTAGATTTTAAAACCAATTAAGTGAACAATATAACTGTATAAATAATTGAGATGAAAATATAGATTTACATTAAAATGTAGTATTGTTCATTGCTAATTAAAATTCGAATTTCATCAGGAAAATTCCAAAATTTCAACCAAGTTAAATATTGATGTACTTCATATAAATAAGAATTTTATATCTTCATATAAAACATATAATGTAAAAATATAGATTTAAAAAGGGTTCTCCATCAAAAGGTGGTAAAATGGCCTTTTTAAAATATTACATTATTTTATGCATAAAATTTGATTCATTCTAATTTTAAGCCTCTAAAATATAATCGATAAATAAAAAAATAATTTAAAAACATGTAAAATCATATTTTAGTTAGTTATATTCATTCCAACAAATAAAAATGCTAAGAGTTAAATACAATTTAAATAAATAATATTATTATATTATATTTCTATATAACTCTATATTTTGTGCAATGTAAGATTTCAATTAAAATTATTGTTGTGTGTTGAGTATGCTACCGGAAAACTAATAATCATTAATGTAATATTAATATATTATTCATAAAAATTAATATAAATGAAAAAGTATTATTCTATAAATCCATGGTATCCAACATCCACTCCCCATTCTAGTCCATATTATCGCATGTGGTAACTATCATTACCTAATGAATTTGAGGGATTTATAATTACGGTCCCAAAAATCAAATAATAATAACCCATTAATTTTTTTTCTATAACACTAAAATACATTCATCATATATCATAACATCTTGAAAATAAATTTTATTCATAATCATTTAAAAAATTCATCATTGAATAACCCGTGTTAAAAAATTGATCATGTATTCATCTCATCATAATAGTAATAAAATAGACATAGAATTAAAAAGGATCATATCCAAAGATATAATTTTAGTAATTCATGAGTTACATCAATGTATTTTTTCATAAATGAATAATTGATTTAAAACATCCCAGTTAATATTTTCTTTAGGAAAATACTATTTCATTTTAGAATCTAAACATTAAAATATTTCAATTTTATAATTATTATTGAAAACTAATTCATGGAAAAAACCCTGGAAACTCTTCAAGGGAGATACTAATTATTTATTTTTCATGATGTAGTTTATTTTCATTTTATTACTTGATTTTTTTTAAAATGTTCCTTTCACATTTTTCTTTTGAAAAATGTGAAAAGTACCTCATTCAGAAAATAAAAAAAATCATTTTAAATAATTTTCTACAAAATTTTAAATATCAGTTAAAATTAATTAAATCAATACAAAAATATAAAAAAAATTCTTGAAAAAATTATAAAAAAACCTGGATATGGAAGGAAAAAAATTTGACTGAAGAGTGAAATAATGTTTTTTCCTTAAAAACGTTATTTCATAACATCAATTTACTAAAGAGATAAAAATGAAATAAAAACATGAAATAAAAAATTTAAAATATAAATATAAAAATAATGGGTTTATAAAGATTAATGCTACCAAATTTCATCATTTGAATCGTAATCATAAAAAATCCCCATAAAAAATAAAAAACTAATACAAATCTGATACCTTAATTTGGAATTTCTTAAAAGGAACTCTAAACCAATTTAAATAAATTTAAATATATTATAATTTTATAAAAAATTCATTCATAAATTTATAATATCATACATGATCTAATTATAAAATTTCAACTCTTATATATTAATAATTCAATATTAAAATCATCTTTTAAGTAGTTAAATATTTCATTTTTCATGATATTTTCAATTCATATATTCTATTCAGTACACACCTGTAATGGTTCCATCATCGTAAGAATGGTATTCATGATAAATATTTAAAATAAAATCATTATTTATATATTTAGAGTCATCCATAAAATTTAGAGACAGAATAATGAAATACATTATTCAAGGATGTGGTAGTCTGTACAAATTCATGAACATTGGATTCACTCTTTTAAGGATGTAATGAAAGAACGACACATAATATTTTTAAAATAATTAATCATTATAATATCATATATATTATATATATTCATTAAGTTAATCCTTATTAGCATCTATATAATGCATAAATTAACACCGATACACATCACTATGTTTAGGTGGCAGTCCACATATACGAATGAGTTATATTATCATTTTATAATGATTTAGAAATTAAGAAGGTATATATAATATTATGATTAAAAACATAATTATATAAAATACCAAATTTTTGAACATTATACCTATAATAATAACCATCCATGAATGATCCTGATGGAAAATTTATTTTATCCCAATGTGGTGGTTGTGGTCCACTCGTACGCACGAGAAATAAAATCACTTCCTATTAGATGGAGAAGATGGTGAATAATGGTTGTTACATAATCATAATTAAATTTAGTGTATTTATGATATTGAGGATATTTATTTAAGATGAATATCTATTATTTATAGTTTTAAAATAATAAATAAATTTTAAGAGGTTGGTTTATAGGATTACCTCTCCTTTAGTTGGACTCTTTTAGATCCCTTCTTAAGGATCCATCAAATTAAACTTTTAGAACATTATAACCGCTAATTCATATTTATTAAAATTGAGAAGGAAATTTGGTTGGTTTGGTCGATCTATATGGATCATTGTTATGTAAATAAGAGAAAGGAGGGATGACCAATTATAAGTGTGGGAGATTACAGACATGGAATTTTAAAAAAATAATAAAATATTTAATTTAATAATCAATAAAAATGATTACAAATTAAATATATTATATTTTTTCATGGTATGAAGTCTTAATATGGCTATAAATAGTATTTATAAAAGTTTAATAGAAAAAATACCATTATCTATTCTTTTAACACCAATTGTAAACCCATTTTCACCATAATAGGGTTACATAATTTTTTTTTTGTTTTTATTTTTCATTTTAGTATGTTATATTTATTTTACCTGATGAAAAAAAATATTTATATAGACTAAAAATATAGACTCTATTTTATCAACATGATATCATATAATTGGAAGGATATAATTTAAATTTAATCCTCATAGGGTAATTAAAACTAGTTTTCCATAAAATATTGTTTTTATTAATAGAACATGTTTTTATTAAAATATGGAATATAATATTAATTTCAATGACCTAAATTTGAGTATTAATAATATAAATTAATAAATTTTAATTTTTACGACCATTTTTAAAAACTAGGATCTTTGTAAATGCATTAAATTAAATGAAATGTTTCAGTAAAATTTTATCATTTTCACTATTATTTAAAAAATAACTTATTTTATAAAATTTTAAAAACTGATTTTAAAAAAATTTAGATTTGTATTTCAATATTTAATATCATATGTAGAAAAATATTTCAAAACAATCAAGAAAATAATTATATTATTTTATCAAAAAATAAATATAACCCATTTTCTAAGGCTGAATGTCTTTTAATGCATATAATCACTTTAATAAAAGTTCAGTACATATTAAACAATCAATTTTATTTATATAAATACATTAAAATATATTTTAAAAACATTTTGTTATTATTATTCACTCTTCCAATTTAATCGATATGTAATTATGGTAATCTATTTTACAACTAATTTTTTCATAGGGATCTGTGCAAAAAGATAGTTAAGATATAATAATTATTTGAAGGGAAAGATGTCTTACAATCATTGTATTTTTTGGAATCATTGATGGTGTGACATTGGTAATAATTTTAAGAAATTTTGTTGACTCTTGAAAGGATGAGATGACTCGGTCCTCGTTGACCCAAATAATCATACCTTTATTTAATATATGTACATGGTGAATAATTTTTTGTATATCTATTAAAGTATTTAATATTTAAAGAATGAAATTATGATAATAAAGAGGGTTTAGCATAATTTATGAGATATCATGAGGAAAATTGATTATATTACCTGTCCTATGTGCATATGATGTTTTTTTTGTTTTTATGACTAAAACTTATCTCATATGGGGACATGATAGGTACTAGACTCTACTTCTATTTAATGATTATCACTAACTACTATAAAGGTAAGGGCCTTTATGGTAACAAAAAAAAAACATATTTAAAATCTAAACTATTTCTATAAATTGGAACTGAGGACATTTTGGGACCCAAAATAGTGTAAAGGTAATTTGTATGTTTATTTGATCATAATGGAAATAAATAAATCCATTTTTCTTCAAATTTATAATATTAATATCTGAATTTAGTTACATAATATATTAACAAAATATTAATTTAATATAATTTAAAAATATTTTTGGAATGACTATTAATTATTTAATATTATGTATTATTTTAACATTTCTATGAGAGATGAGTTGAGTTGACGAATCGTATTTTATAAAGTAATACATTTTTTTTGTTCCACAAGTAGGTGCTATGAGATCAATGAAATTTTTAGAAAATTCATAGAATCGTTTTTTATCATTTTTAGGTATGTGTAAAGGGGTAAAATTTATAAGGACCTGAATACGATTTATTGAAGTCATAACCGAGCTATTTAATCATTTTTAAGTCAAAATATAATGAAGATAAGGTTTCAAATTATCTCTCTTCTCCATATATTTCTCATGTTCTATATTGATAAATTAAAGGGATGATATTGGATAATTTGATTCATTTTTGGGGTTCATTAGTTTGAAATCATGTGATCATGAAGATGTCAAAGATCCTTCGATTATCCACACTGGCACTTGTATTTAATATACCGATGATTGAACAAGAATTTGACAACATTGTATATGATCTAGAGGGTTTTGAATTCAGTTCCTTTGATTGACAATCACGAAGAAAATTTAGATTCCAATAAAAAATGATCAAGGAGTGATTTTGATTTAATGTTTGGATTCTACCCTCCAGCATAATTAATTATCTTGATATATGTAGCCGAATATGAGATGGGGTATATCAGATTTGATGTTTCATCATAAATCGGAAGAGAAAAATATAAAATATCAATTTCCATGTTTTAAAAAAGTTTGGTTTTCTTTTAATATTTATTATATGGGACTTAATTTAATAAAAAAATTATACTGTAAAATTTTATTTATTAGATAAGAAGGTGTCATCATTATCCCACTACCATAAATGACACATTGATCATATATATAATTATTGAGTTGCGGTCATCTAACCCATTAAATTATAAATATTTTGGTTTAAAAGCATGAATAAATTTTTAAATAAAAATATACACATATATTAATATATATCCCCAACATGGGCTTATTTCTCTACAGAGTGAGGAAATTGGGTTGGAAGCGATGATCAGAACACTATTCATGTAGGATTTATCTGGAAAATTTGTAATGCCAAGTATATTTGAGTCATTGTAGGATTAACTATAAATACATTTTAATTTATATATATATATATATAAACACTCATATATATATATATATATATAATATATTACATATATAGGCACTAGGGTGGACATCAATCCACGACACTATAAAAATGTCAAGCCTAAAATTTCGGCATATTGAATTTTTTAGAAAAAATGGAGAAAATATGCTGGTGGAACAACATCTACTTTCATAAAAAGGACACCAACATATTAATGTAGAATAAGTTTCTTACAAGATACTCTATATTATATATTAAATTATTTGGGGGTGGATCCCCCCATTCCAGGGTTGAAATTCCTCGATTTGGGGGAGATGGTGTTTTTCCTACGATGCTACATTTTATATAAAACAAATTAATTAAAATTATATATGAGTACCCCATGGGGGATACCTTACAACATACCATAGTTCTGGGTGAGTCGCTGTGTTCTTAAAACCTACCAAATACATTTACCAGGTTATCCAATCCAGGATAAGTGAGGTCATGGTATGCACGAATTGTTCCACTCTTTCAGGTATTTCTCTGAGATTCAAAACCCTTATGCGGTTAAAAAAATTCCAGGGATCACGAGTAAATATTTAAACAATTAAAAAACATGTTATCATAATATTATAAATTTATCTAAGTAATATTTTCAAACAAGAAAAAACATATTTGGGATTTCAAATTAATGATTTATTTAAAAAATTCATGAAAAATACCCTCATGTTGATTTTGTCACAAATTTATTTTTTACCCCAAGTTTAATTTGTAAAAATTGATTCATATACTAACAAATACTTGTCAATATTTATTTATTTCTTTATTTCTCATAATGTGTTTATATATAATAATAAATAGATAATTTGTTATATGCACATCGCCTCTTGTGGTAAAATCTATATATTCTCCTACTCAACCATAAATAGTATTATTTATTTTTATCCCACATACCTAAGATATCATCACCTTCCTAAAAGTGTAATGGTAAAATGATAAATACTAAATTTCTTGTATTTCTCACTATGATTTTGTGAGACACTGGATGAGACTTTGATGTATTGTTCGAGGTGACTATTGTAGCTCATGTCATACACCATTCCCTTAGGAGTTACTCATAGAGTATATATTAATCCATAATTCCCTTAATGCTATAATAATTATAAAAGGATGATTATCAAATAATTTTATTTAATCTAGTCATGCTTTAATATTTTATGTATGTTTAGATTTTTCATGTGATAATATAAAATACTATGTGGGGATCCATAGTTAATGCGCACATGGGAAGTGAATATTTTCTCTGTTTATTGAATATTAAATATGTGAGTATTATCACATGGAATGAAAAAGTGTAAATAGAAATTTATTACATAATAATGGTGAAATTAAAACACCTCAAGTTAAATATTATGTCCTTAAAAATCTTTAGTTGATTAAATTTGGACTTACTCAGTTGTATGAGGTGGTCGTCAAACGTAGTTGTGGGTTCCTCCTAATACTGAGTTATTCGTAGAAGAGTATTCGGTTCACATAACAAATGTTGAACGTGGTGAAGTAGCAATAGAAATGTTGTTTTAATATTAGAGGTAAATATTTTATCAATTAAAACTATCCCTTATCTGAAATTATAATATAGCCGATAAATAAATGGACTCTCAATTAATATGATTGACAAGACCAAAATCAAACCTTGGGACACTCTAAGTAGTTTTAGATAAACAATTTGAACTATAAGGAGTTTTTTTATGGTTTTTTTCCACAGTAATACTCAATAGAGTGATTATTTTGAATTTAATAGTTAATGGATACTAGAATTCGATAAAATTGTGGGAGAAATAGAAATAAAAAATCTCATTAAAGTCTTTAATTAACATTAATCAATATAAAAATAATTAACATCTAAATGTTTATTTTATTGAAAAGGAAAAACAAAACCATGGATATATTACCATATATATTAGGAAAAGAACATGTCATTTATAGCTTAAATTTCCATGAGTGGTGTAGGTTCATGTACCTATTAATATAATATGAAATGAAATTATATATACCAGACTCCCCTCTACATGATCATCATCCTCAAAAATAAAGTGATATCGAGAAATATTATTACATGAGAGTCTTAAAGAATGAATTTAGGATGTATATAATTTTATAATAATAAAATTCTGAATAGTTTAATGTAAAACATTGGTACATGGATGGTTATACCAGGATGTATCATCTCAGAAAATTTTATAAAGAGAAAACATGTGAAAGATAAATGTGTTAAATCAATGTGATTATGATCACATAGATAATATATAAATTGAAAGATAAAACTCATGTTAGTCCTCATATACTCAGGATGATAAAATACATTTATTTAATTGAACATGTTTCATTTAATTCAAATTAAGAACATCTTTTTATCTCACTACATTATCCTTACAGTGTAGTTTATCTAGTTTATTTAGAATTATCAAATGAATCATATGAATAAGAAAATTTGATGGATTTTGGAATATGTTTTACAATTTCATGGGAAATTAAATAATACTAAATATTTAATTTTTAAGTTGATGAATAATAAGGAACTGGAGAAAAGGGAAAATATTGGTTTATAACCAATGTATCCTTAAACAAATCGTTCTAAAGAGCCTAAAATAATTATGTAAATAACTGAATAAGAGTCAATTTTCTTTTCATGTGTATAGATATTTCATTTTATGGTAAACTATAATTAAATTATGAACAATATGGAATGAATATCTAATTGAAGTTTATTCATCGTTAAATGGAATATTTCAGATATACTTTGTGGGTATTAGATAAAATATGTCACTTATATATTTGGTCAAAATATAGGTTCCATCTAAATGATGAAATACTATAAGAATTAATTATGTGTTCTCCAAGGGGATGAGAAAGTATGATACCTACATTAATGGAGTGTATAAAAAAATATTTCTAAGTAAATAATTGTTATGAAACTATAATTTTTGTATAGAATGCTACCAAAATATTTAGAAATGATTATTGTTTATAGAATTTAATTCTCACCTAATAATTTTTTAGTACACGAATCCTTGTTAATAAATGATTAATATATAATGTAATACTCACACCCAACAGGTTAAATATTAATCATTGATAAGTAAAACAACACATAATAATCAATAATATTTCTAGTATGGTATTCATAATATTTAGAGATATGAACCATTGATATTATTATAACACATACATATCATTTTTTATTAAAAGAACCCATTATAAATAAATTCTTGTCACACACATTATTAAATTAGTCCCATTAGATAGTGTGTGCTATTTCAAGTAGAAGGTAAAGGTAAATAAACATACATCATGAGATTTAGTTAATAGTTTTATGGGATATGAAGGTGTATAATGAAATATAAATGTAAAGGATATTAAATACTCCATGGGGGGTTATTTAATTATATCTTAACCATGTAATCATTGATAATAAAAAAATGATATGATCATTTACTCTAAAACGTAATGTTCCTAATACATTCTATAGACATGTTGTTAGTAAAAGAAGTATTGACGATGAGTCTTTCCAGTATACATTTATCATTAAAATATTGAAAAAATTAATTATAAAACTCACATTTTCTTATACTCATCAGAAATATGATGATTGTAAAAGTAATACCAATGGGGTGTCTTATATTTCATGAGGAATGATTCATTATCTATTCTATACATGCTTCCCAAATAGGGGTGTTAAATCATAATATATTCCAACTATAATGGACAATTTATATCATATTAATTATAAAATGGAATAAATACACTATTTCTTAAAATATATGTTATTGATGAAAAAATTCTATTAATCCCTTTTCAATAAAAAAATGTGCATCATTAAATATAAAAACTAAATCTCACATAATTATCCAATATTTTTTATTAGAAAAAAAATACATCTCATAGAAAAGTAATTGTCACATTATAAAATATATGTTAATAAAATAACTCACATATCAATTTGTGATGGTGGAATAATTATTGACACGAGTTATGTTAAATAAATGATGCACATCTAGTTAGAATAGAAACATGTTCCACATGATCTTGTTTAGAAGGAATGTTCTACACACACAAACTATATATGATTTTTAAAATCATAGTGTGGTTTTTATTCATGGATTTGGGTGTATATTATGCATCTTACCTTTAAGAGGAAAATAGAAATACTATAAATCTTAAAATTTCAGAGGAATTCCAAAAAATAATTTCATGTACTAAAGTCAATTTATTATTTTGTTTATTTTTATATCTGATGTAAAAGAAATGTTAGGTGTTCAAGATAAAATGTATATGGATTTTATAATAATGGTATGAATAAGAATATATCAGTTATACTAAGACATTATTATTATATCCTGTATATTTATACATTCAATAGGAACATATTATGTATATTATAATTTTTATTGGTTGTGAACACAACATTTCATAGAATGAGTCTATACAACAAAACAAAAAATGATTTGAAACACCTTGATTCTTAGTATGGAATAATTGAATTAAATATTAACTTATGTATTAATATAATAATGCTTATTAATGAATATTTATTTGTAATTAAATCATGCCATGTCTATGAATGTGGTGAGTGGGGGCATCATTGAATTCTATATGAAAAAAATATGCAAACATATTGGTAAATAACTATTAGTATTGTAGTTCGATAATATTGGTTTGAATGAAACTATTATAAATTAATATAATATATAATCATATGTTCTAGTGAACAAGATCTACTACTACATATCTGAGGTTTTCTTAGATTTTTATAATGTTTAGATACTATCAATTTTTTTAAAATATCATTTGGAATATTTTGAGATATAATTTTTACAAAATATAACATGACATCAATATATCCATAGAGGAATATATGACATAGGAGAAGCTTAAAATGGTGAGTATAACTCCAAAATTTTCATTGATGGTTCTATCAAAAATTTTATGTGATGTACTATAAGATACATCCAAAAAATAATTTATGTTTTACCTTGGTATCTACTTAGTAACTAGGGGAAATGGAACATTAGTTTTTGAGGGAGATAAACTTGTCTTTTTCAAGATCAATAAAAAATATCATAGATTTATTAAGGAAATGGGAAAGTAAATATTATTCAAAATAATATTATACATATCTAAAATTATTGAGTATGTTAAAACACATTTTGTATGTAATTAATTATAAAATACATACTTATTTGTTTCCATTTCCAAAATCATGACAAATTTATTAACCAAGAATTAAATATTATGATTTTGGGAATAACATTTATAAAATGTAATATTATCTCATGGGATGTTTTTATCAATTTCTGTTGTCAGAGATTTCAAAATAGCCATGTTACAATATGTTTTAGTCCTAATAACTAAATCGATTAGTTAATATAGAAAATTTCATATCATGTGAGAGCTAATTGGTTGATTATTATAATGTTAGTAATAGTTGAAGTGGGAGTTTTGTAAAGGTGAGTTCCCTAAAACCGAATTGAAAAATAATTTTTCATTTCCAAAATAGTAAATAATGAAATATTTATAATTTATTCATACATAAATAGTGATGAAACTTCCTTGTCAACAATTTTCATGGAAATATCATTAGATTGTTTATTATGTCAACATGTTATATAAATTACCAAATATAATTATTATCTAACGATACAATCAAAATAATTTTACATATATTTCCTATCGTCTATATGAATCATAATGACTAAAACTAGTGATATATTACTATTAGATATTGGGGACTACAATCATTTATTCTTCCTCTCATTATGTAAATATTTGGTGATGAAAATTATATGAAATCAGGAGTAATGATCAGTAAATAAGAACACCACATATTTTATGTGTATTTTTTTGTTCTTATTTATGTGTATGTTGATTTATCTCTTGAATTGATATCTATATCAATTATTACCACTACATCACATAATTATATTAAAAATAAAAACATGGAAATATATATTTTGGTGAGGTAATGTTCATTTTTTGCATCATTGATGGTATGCAATTTGTTGAATATTTTAGAAAGATTGTTTATTTTATGAATGAATGATATATTTTAGGCCTAGTTGGTTAGGATTTTAGGTCCATTATCAAATACATTACCAACATGATTAAAGGTAACTATACCTAGTATGTTCACAAATATATATAGAAATATATGTTGATGATGCAATGTTTGAATCCTACTTTATGAGATATCACAAGACAATGACATTAAAATATATTTTTATGTTAATATAAGGGTTTCAAGGGTAGGATAATACCTTATATACATAGGGGAATTGATGGGCTGAAAGACTTCATTAATGGTCTTTGAGTATCACTCAATACTATAAGATAAGTGCTTAAGGGGTCATAAAAATATCTTGGTCATACATAAATGATATTTTAGTGAATTTGAGATCAAAACATGGCTGGGATAATAGTGGTCAGTTACTGATCTCCATGTTCAACTAATCAAAAGAAATAAAAAATACATATTATTTGATTTTATAATAATAACCATTTACTTAATTTAATTATTTTATTCACATGTTATTCATTAAATTTAATGAGATTTTTTTTTCAAATGAATATTAAATATTTAATATTGATGATTCGATTCATCATTAGGGGAGAGTTATGTTGATTTAAGGAATAATATTTTATCAAGAAATATATTTTATCTATTGAATGTAAATGATAAAATATTTGGGACATTGGGGGAAATACTTTCGTCTTTTTTGTCACTGTTTGAGATCATTTAATGGGTTAACATATATAAAGACATAAATGAAATATATAGAAGTTGTAACTAATCCATTCAAGTATTATTAAGAACCAAATGTAAAAAATATAACATTTTACCTAAATTACCTCTTATTTAAACATCTTACAGTGTAAAACTGATGTGAAGTTCCATAAAAAATCAATCCATGTTCACGGATACTTAGTATATTTCCGAAAATCATGACGAAATCTATGAGTACTTGATTCTCCTCAATAAAATATACATTTTTTGTAATGAAGATTGATCATGATTCCAGAATGTGTGTGGATAGTCTAGGGTCTTCTGGGTTCTGTTTCATTGAGAAACAATTTATAAAAGTGTGAAAAAAATATTTCTGGTCAAAATTGATCAAGGTACGATTTCAATTACTGTTTTTAATTATTATTTTTTTGATTAATTAATTATCCTTCTTTTGTGGATGAATCTATGATGGGGTATAAGGAATTTTTTCTTTCAATGTTATTCATGAACTAAAATTTTTGAAATACAATCTTTATTCTTATATAAACACCTAGGTTTCTTCTATAATTGGTTTACTATATAGAAACCAAAAAACCCTAAAATATTATATTTTTATATAGGGGACCATAAAATAAAGAATATAAGGATACATAGATATATTTTTTTCAGTCAATTTTAAACACATGTATATATTAGGATAAATAAATGTAGTAGAGGATGCTTGGACTTAGAAATACCATAACATAGTGGGGAATTATTTTGGTAATTAGGGATAATTGATGGTATTTTAGAATAGCATCACAATGAGATAATATATATGCCACATTGTTTCTCACACTCCTAGTTTAATTTGAAATTTATATTGATGGATTAGTTTAAATAATTGTATTTTTATTATTAATTAATTAAGAGGATGAGTGATAATATAAATAATGGGGAAACCATTATGTATTAGTTGGTCTCACTTGATTTAGTTAAATATTTCAAAGGATAGATTTTTGTTTTTATGGGTATTAGGAATTTTGTTCATATAATTTTTAATATTAATGTAGAGAGATATTCCCTAATGTGAGAAATATATATCATTACATGAGAATGAAATTATGGTGGATTATATTGAAACATTTCATATTTGTTTCCCATTATTTTGTATTCCAATGTGAAAAGTTGTAATTCCAATGATACGTAAGGTTGTTAAACCCATTTCATTTTCATATATGTAAATTACCATATATCAAAAATTATTTGAAGATTTTTTTTTCAAGAATATTCATAAAAAAGAACGTTGTTTAGGTTTTTGTAAATCAAATAATTCAATTATTATATTTGATGTGTTTATTAAAATTGTTTTCGATTGATTATATTTTAAGGATTTTTGTGGTGGATATTTTTAGACATCATGGGGTTCTAATATATTTCTTCTTGGTTAGGAATCCTTATTTTAAATCATGTTAAAAGGAGGACAACATAGTATAATAGGGACACTAATGAAGAAGATCATGACACATATTAAGCAAATATATTGTCAGACAGAGAATATTATTTTTATTTTAACATTTCTGATATGTGTATTTTAGTTTCATTTTGGAATATATTTTAACAATTCAATTCTATTGAGGTAATTTAGATATTATATTAATAAGCACACAATAATTTATATCGACCATGATTTATTCATTTTATGGTTTATGATGGAAGTTGTATTTTTGTTGGAATATATTCAATGAGAGGGATTATATAAGAGCTCTTTTAGTGTAATATAAGACTAAGTAACAAACAATACTGGGAATAATATGATTTTATATTATGTTCTCTAGAAATCAAATAGAAATTATCAATGAGGACCTTATATTCTTAATATTAGTGATTCTCAATCCATGTGAGTTTATCCAATATTGGTGAACGTGTTATTTTGGGAATGTGAATGTTAGTTCCCCAGGGTGTAGGAAATTTTATGATCACTTTGAGGATTGTAAAAGTGGGATTTTAATTATTTTCCAAAATTTATATGCACAATTTATTAATTTATTTTCAAGTTAAAGAATTACATAAGTATCAACTAGGCCAATCTCCGATCCAAAAATGGTAGGTTATAGATATAGAACCAAATATTTTTTATGTGGAGAAAATACTCAGGGTTATGTATCAAATATATAATATCATTTATGGTAATTGGACCCCTATTCATGATATGAATGGTAGAATAATGCAATTTAAAAAGATACATGTGAGAGATTGATGCTAATATGAAATAATAATTTCCAAAGTCTTCCGGGATAATTATTCTCAATGATTTTTTGGGGATTAAAAAATATATAGTGGGAATAATTCTAATTTCATTTAATTTCTAGGTTGATTTCATCATTTTTATTAGGGGTATTTATTATAAAATAGTAGTTTTTAGAAAATTTAGTAGAGAAAAAAATTAGGTGTATCGTTATCCGACCTATGTTTCTAACCATGCGTGCCCAAAAACCAATATAGTTGATTAATAATATTAGGTTAATTAATAGATTATCCATTAAATATAACCAAAAATAGTTAATTTTACAATCCATTAAGAATTCATGGTCATGCATTTCGTTTACATAACCATGTGAGTTATTCATATGGAACATGGATTTTCACTTAGATACCTATATTAACTACATAATACACCAATAACACTAACATTCATCTTTGGCTAGTCCTAATGAATCCTTAATGAAATTTTTGTGATTATCCCTTATAAGTAATGGAATTATTGTATGAATTGATCAGATAAACGAGAAATAAAATATAAGGATTTAATATCTCTTCTTTGATCTTGAATAAATAAATATATATATCAAGATTATATATTAGTCACGAATCAAGAAATTTTGGTGCCACATTTATGAAATCCAGGGAAATAGAACTATGGATTTTCATTCATTTTGTTTAGTTATTGAAGGACTCAACCTTGTCTTCCTAATTTAATGAGTTAATAATTTTTTATCTTTACAAAATGATTGCTCATGTGGGTGTCTTATATTTCCCATATGTACTAGATAATTTATGAATTATAATTTTATGATTTTGTTCTATCATGGACTTGTTTGATGGAATGGTCATAAAATTATGAATTTAATAAGAATAATGATTTTTGTGTAACTATATTTTTTAAAAAAATTAGGTTCAGTTATCAAATATTTTATCAATGAATTTATGAAAATGAGAATGGGTGATTTTAAATTATATATATTTTATAAATTTCCAAGTATAAAATTGATATTTTTATCCATTATTGATATGATTTTTATTTCCATTAGAAACTAGTTTTTAACATGATTATTTTTAAAACTAAAAAGGGGTTTTCCATCATAAATTTATTGATTTCAATGTGAGATCATATTATTTAAAATTATTTATTTTTGAGTTAGATTAATTTTCATATCATTAATTTTCAAATGATTAAATTGAAATATTTCACTTCGATATATATTTTATGAAGTGGTTATGATAACTAGGGATATAAGTTATGTCCCTTTATTATTCATGGTAATGCTGATGGATTCGGGTTTTGTAAATGTTTGATGAAAATTTTCACAATTATTATTTGAAGAGTGATCACTCAAGTTTAGTGTTATAATGATTATTTGTACAATATATTAAAAAAATTGAGGATGTTCTTAGAATCCTTAACATTGGGTAGTAGTATCAAATAGATAGAATGATTCTAAAGGAATTTGGGGACATGGGGTGTTTCCAATGGAATTTAATGAAATATGAACTTTCTAATGGAATGTTTAGAAATAAGGTATTTATATTTTCCAAAAAGTGGGGATCATTAATTTTCCTAGATAGAGATTACTCTTCTTGTAATTTAAGGAATGTTTAATTTCTTATAGGTTCATGAGAAAATATCAATTTATTGTTTTCAAAAAATGTAACAAAATATAACGTTTCCTTTTATTTCCCTTTTTTGTGTGTGTAATTTTCTTATCTATCTCTCAACATCATTTAATCATCATTATCATCAAGAAAAAATATCTAAACATTTATGAAAATAATTTTTCATTAATGTTTTTGTTTTTGATAATAAATAATTCTCCCTATAAGTGGTAGAAAACTCCCTCTTTGGTATATTATTTAGCATTATATCATTATTTTATTTATTATGGGTATCCTTTAATGTGTATATATGTTTAATTTTAATGATAATATAGTTTTTACAATGAAGTATATGGTATCTATGTATAATTTCAATAATAATGGACTTAATGAACATAATGGAAAAATATTATAATATATACAGATAAGATTTCTATGTTTCAATTATATCATAGTACAGATTTCCTAAAATAATTGATAGTGGTGAAAAGAATACCAATGTTCGGACAACATATATTCACATGAAAATAAGAATATTAAAGATCATGGAAGATTTTCTAACACACGATAGTCATCCCTCTCAAATGAGTGAACAAGATCCACGAGATTAAAAAATGTGATTGAACTATTAAAGAAAAAACATGATATCCATAAGTGATATCAGAAGATAATCATTTTATGTTTACAAACATGTTGGGATTAATTTAAGGTTATATTAATGAAAAATTATGAAATGGTAGATAATTTATTTTTAGGTGAATATAATTATGTGATTAATATCATGACATGGTGAAATTTATGATGATTCTATGCTAGTGATGAAACTTATGAGTGTACCACCAGTTCAATTTGATGTGGATATTTCATCCCATGAGGATGGAGAATTGGATTATATGATAAAAGATAAAATCAATAAGGACTTGATTCTATATATAATTAGCTGAGGTCAAGAAATACTAAACAAATTAATAGTTGATAAGGTAACATCTTTTGAAGCATAAAAAATTTCGGCACATACTGATCCTATAATCTATCTTGATGAAACAACCAACGTTCGTGTTGTTTTCATGGAATTTTATGATTCCATGTCAATATTTTATAAATTAAAACAATATGGAAAATGAAAATAATGAAAAAATATTCATCTGAGGGATTTAATTACGGATTTATTAGATATTTTTCACTAATTTACATAACACAGAATAATATGATGATAAGAAAAATGAAATTAAATGGTAATCATAGAGAAAAATGATGCGGAGTTTTTGAAAATCAAGGATAGAATATCAAAGTAAAGGAAATTGAGAGCATAATAATGAAGTAGATGTTTCACTAACTATATAATCTCATGTTATGTGATGGTGAATTTGATTATGATAAATACTACTCAATGTATGAAGGGAAAAACATTCATGGGTAAGTTAAATCTTCAAAACTATCCCTCCAATGAAGAAGATGAAGAAAATTGTGGTTAATTGAAAAAAAAACCTATGTAAAACAAAATTTATTCCAATTAATGATATAGAATTTGGTGATCTTGAATGAAAATTAGATTCATTTGTGGGATATGAACTTTTTTGAAATACGAGATTGATTAATTGATGAAATCTCATAATAGATTATGTTAAAGAGAATTTACAGTGATAAAGGATTAGTTGACTAGAATATTGGATATCTAAATGAAATTATTAATATCAATGATAAGATGATTGAGACTTCCAATAAAAAAATTCATTTCTAATAATGATGTTTAAAAGTATATTAATGAAAATTTGGTATCTGGTAAAAATTTCTTCTCTTTCAATAAAATTATGATTCTAACTTTTATTAATGAAGTTGGTTAATGTTCAAAATATAAGTAAAAATGTGATTATGCTTCCAAGAAACATATATATTATCCTTTGATTCTAAAAACTGTAATTTGGAAAATAATTCATACAATATAAGTGGTTGTGGTAATGAAAAACTAGGGTAAGAAGGTAGTTATATCACTGAAGAAGGTAAACACAACCATTTTCATATTTAATGGGGGTTCTAAACATTTCAAATGAAATTAGTTATGAGTGAATAATATTGTCTACAATAAAATGATGTGAAATAAAAATGTAAATAAAAAAGATAATAAGAATCTAATAGATATATAAAACTCATGGATTTTAAATTGGGATGCCTCACAATGGATAGATTTTTAAAAATCTTTTTAATAATCAATGATATTGGACTTTAAGCATGAAATTGGTGTTTATGGTTTAGATAAATAATGATTATTTTTTATAGTTAAAGTCTCTACATACCAAATGAAATATTTTATTTAAATCAAGGGATTTGTAGACTAAAATACCTACAGTAAAACCAAGAAAATGTATAAAAGGGAATGTATAATTGAATAATATTTTAAATTCCCTTAATGAAACTTATGGGAAGCATGATAAACCTGAACACACTATCAACACTAGTTTCATAATGCTACCATAGTTTCAAAAGTGAAATTAGAATTAGAATTATATCTTTTAGAATAATAATAAAGATAAAGAGATGGAGGTTTAGGTTTTTTATATATCTAAAAAAGAATATAGTACATAGACACTCAAATAGTAGAAACACAATACATAAAAAAGAATGTATTAAATGAAACCAAATAGTAGAGTAGATGGGATGTTAAATTTAATAATTTCATTTCATGGAATTTTATAATAGATTAATTCAATGAGATACTAAAAAATAAATCCAACACTAATCTATTCATTGATTCATTAATCTATAGTCAGTTTGGTGTTTCTCATCATTAAGATATAGATCTAAGGTGGTCTTTTTCAAGGATGTAAATTTCATAAAGAAGTTCAAGGATGGTATAATATTTATTATGGGATAAAAAACAACAAATAATATATTGTATATTTAAAATTATGAAGGTTCTTTATTTATAAGAATAAAATAATTTAATATTCTATGATATAGAGGGATTATCCTTAGGGGTCAATGGAAAATGAATTTGTTTATGAAACATGAAACTATGAGGTATCTACCTGTAATGTCTCAACCCAAGCGCCACAAATCAGTTCCCCAAGCATGTTTTTTATATGACCTCAAGCATGTATCCCCATATACCAGAGGCTGTCGACTAGAATCAACAGTTTAACATGAAAAATTAGAATACTATACCAAATTTATCAAAGAATGATAATGACATATTTAAATATTTCAATAGTCATGGTAAAAATAAAAAACCAACAAGTTCCATGGATCACCTATAAAATCCAAAAATATGGAAAGTGACCAAGAACCGAAAATGTAAATATTTCATGCCATGTATGTTTTATGTGTTGAATTAATGAGAAAAATAATGACACATTGAAAATTCCTATACAACCCCTAAAATCATGTCTACTGCCCTTATCTATTATTCATCGTGAATTCCGACTCGTTTATCTATCTTTTGTCCTTTTCCATTATCTTAACCTAGAAAATAAGGTTTACTCTGGTACCTATCGATGGATACAGTCGGGTGTGATTATAACTCAGTAGTAAACCATTAACAATGTCTAAATAAATATCCAGTCTATAATAGTGTATTCAATAGTAAAATTAAAAAATAAACATATCATGATGAAATGAACATATTTAAATTTTATTTTTAAAGTATTTAATTAAATTCATTGGACGATGGGTATTAGGTGACACAAGATTCAATCATACCTTCATTAGAATTTGGTAGAGTATAAACCATATATCATCTGATCAACACTTTAATTTACAAGTCATTTCCTTATAATTATGTTAAAAATTCATTTTGGTTATTTGGAGGATTACTCTAGGTAACATATCATGGATGCTTTGAGATTCATTCCAACATCATTATCATAGGAACATAGATCATCCATCCTGAAATAAAATCACGTGTAATTAGGGCATCATTCTATCACCAAAATCAAGGTTACTTAGAGAATCAACCTAGCTCCAAACACACAGGTACTTGGAGCATCATACCAATACCAATTCCATTACATTATTCATAAGTAAACATAAAATACATCAATTAAATATTATAAAATATACTACACAATACCATTTTATATAATAACTATCCATTTAACATCATTCTAACCCTTTATAAATATGAAAAATTATTATTTAACCTTTTAACCGAATTACCTTATATCATCTCACATCTAATTAATACTTCCCTGTTAATCAAAATAATCATTTTCAACATGTTAAATAGATAAACACATTCATAAATAGTTTAATTAAATAAAACTACAAATTCCCCATTTTCACTCTACAATTTTTATTTTTGGGAAATTGGCACACACCTTGGAAAGAAATTGAACTAGGTATCATAATATTCAATGTATCCAATAGGATCCATGAAGGGTATAACAAACTCATAGGTATTTAATTCACTTTTCTAATTTATATTTAACAGTGAAATGTGTATATGAAATTAAAAAACTATAAAAAATTATCATCATCATGAAAATCAAAATTAGTGTGTATAGCATCTACTTTAGGTTTGTTGATGAATATCTTCCAAAACATGGCCCTAGAAATGCGGCAAAACGGATCAAAAAAAATGTGAAAGTGATCTAGGATCAAAATAAAGGATAATGATTCAATAAAACAAAATCCATTAAAACATCGATATATATCATCAAAAATTGGAGGATTAATTCCTCTACGAATAGAGAGTAATATGGGAGAGAGGGGATCTAAATCAAGGAATATATCACATACTGTAGATACATCTATTTCCTTCATCATATTTTCATTCATAGAAGAAGAGGTTTTAAGAGCCTAGGAATATTTTTATGATACACAAAAATAATATGACTTATATTAATGGTGGGTAGGGTTGATTAAGAATAAAAATCAAAGGGTACTTAAATTTTTAACTAAAATTTGAAGGGTTTAGAATCACACGCACACAGTTTCTGGATGGTATGCATGGTCAGCCATACTATGTTCCCTTACCATATGACCGTATTTTCTAGGTTGAAAGGTATATTTTTCAGTAGGAATATGGTATTTTAAACCATTTTACAACCATGATAACAACAACTATCACTGAGATAATAATTTCCTAGCGGAGTCCACACAGTTGGGGTAAATGGTGCACTACCTAAAAGGCCCCCAATATATAAAAAACTCAACTGAACACATCAAAGACATTAAAAAATGATATTAAAAAATGGGTAAAAAGGTACATGAAATGACTAAAATAGTTTCTAAGAAAGGTCATGATATTATAATATCACCCAAATTATAATATGTCATCCTTGATCTATACTCATATGAACTACTATACTTTTATAGTGGAATGTTCGGGCCACTATTCCCACATATCTTATTTAATTTACCATGTTTCCAATTGAACATGACCATTATACCATAACACATAGACTAATGGAATGGTTTTTTCCCCTTAATATTTCTCACTATAATCCACAACATGAATCTAGTGCTCCTCAATGTACAAACCATCCCCAAGTTTATCGTCATCAACATCAATCACATGAGAAGGGATGGGGTTATACTACAAAAGTAGTGACAGGTTGAAGTTATCATGTATAGAACTCTATATTTTTGGAATATCCAATCAATATGGGCGTGGTATGATCCTATCCAAATTCTGAAAAGGTTTGACAAACCTATGTGTCATTATTCCTTCCTTCTAAATCCTATGGTGACCCAATATTGTTGGCACCTGAAAGAATACACAACCACCCATTGTAAAATCAAGTGATCGATGAAATCAATCATGAAAAAATGTTTTCTACTCTATGTTGTGGACATATATTATTGAATCAATAAAACCTGTTATGATGTCTCTTTTTCGAGACTGATCCAAAAAACTCTGACTGATACACCTCCATCAAACATAATGGTTATCCGCATGGCCTACCCTAGAGTTCCTCATATGGTTCCACATGAATAGTACCCTAGAAAGTTTTGTTATATAAAATGTCAAAAAGTTATAAATTCTTATCCCAAGATCCACTAATTTCTATGAATCATTCCCAAATTATTTCCTCCAACACCTACATAGTATACTCTGATTTGATGTGTATCTATAGGTGAAAATCTGTTCTCAGAAAAACCTAGGTACCGAAAACATTATGAAAAAATTTCTAAAAGTGAGAGATAAAATGTAGATCAGTGTTTTGAAATAAAAATAATAGAATCCAATGAAAATTAATTATCACTTAGATTATATAACTCACACGACTAATCAACTATGATTGTTTCTAGGATTGGAGAGAAATTGTCCTCTTTTTTCAACCGGTCCATAATCACCAATATCCCATTATTATTGAGAGGGTTCCCCAAAAGAACTTTCATAAGGTCCATTTGGAAAAATATCGCATTTCTATATTATAATTGAAAAATTTTGTACAATACTGATGGGTTTGTGATTCTATACCATTACATTTTGACAATTGTATCAACATGTCACAAAACCTGCAATCTCTCTTTTCATTCTATCCCACCAATACTATCTCTAAAAATCACAATACATGTTTGTTAAACCAAGGTGAATATCACACATTGATACATTAAAACATTCATAAAAACATTCCATATATAGTTAGGAACATTAACAAACCCCTAATCTTAGTTGAATTCATCATTATTTATAGTCCAATCAGGATGTAGTTTCCCACCATTCAAACAATACCTCATTTCCAAACACTCCATATCATTATAATTCCTTTCCTCAATCCATGTTAGGACTGTAGGTTCAATAAATAAGGTCACAAGGGTCATCATTTCTCACTCCTCTTTAACATCCCCTTGAATCCAACCAATAAATCCATCATTTTCCACTAAAAAAGGCTTCTTTACTGTCTAGGTTTGTGTCTTTTAACTTAAAGTGTTAAAAATAGAGTTTCCATTTTTAGGAAAATATTCCTGATCAAAACTCAATGATTTCATATACTTGACCCATCCACACTGCTATAGTTTTAAATATTGTAGAGAAATGATATACTTATGGATTTTTTGTTATGTATAAACAAAAACTATTTCACCCTGAATGCAATTTGTCCATCACATTAAAGAAAAAATCACCACTACCAATATGAGATCATATAAAGGATAATTCTAGTTGTGTGGCCTCAACTATCATGGTCTATAATCTATGACTCAATCTATAAAAAACCCCCAAGCCCAATCCTAGATGCATCATAGAACAAGTTATGCATTTCATTTGGCTAATGTATAATTAAAATTTGTGCAGTGGTTAAAAACTTATTCAACTCGTGGAAGGAAGTCTCACATGCACCAGACCATAAAATCTTGATACCCATTTTGGTTATTCCCAAAATAAATGCTTACAAATGAGAGAATTACTTGATGAAACTTAGATAATATCCCAATACACACAAAAACATTATAAATCAAAATCATTCTTATCGTGCTCCCAAGAAACAAATTCCAATAATATTTCTTATTCAACCAGCATACCATCCTCTAGGATGATGTGACCCATGAAATGACCTCTATCGATCCGAAAAACAATACATAGATAGATTGGAGCATAGATGGTGCTGTCTATGTGTAATCAAGATGATTTAATGATGTTTACAATTATAATCATGTTTTTGGGAGTAAACCATTATTCATTCACAAAAAAAACAAATATTGTTCTAATTATTTTTGTACAATTATGTTCATTATGGCCATATACATATTATGATCATTTTTTATACCAAAAAATATTACAATGTACTCATACATGTCATAAATTGTCCCAAAATAAGTATATGGTAAATCTAACAGTCTCACTAACCTTATATCCCTCATGGATAACATACATGCACCCCTTATCTGGTCATAAAGATCATCAATCTGCATATAATTATATTTGTTTATGACTTTCACCGTATTTAATGTTCTGTATTCGACACACATGTGAAAATTTCTATCAAACATCATGGAAAACAAGAATGGTGAACCCTATGGTAATGTACATTAATGGTTAAATCCATTATCCACCAAATCACCAAATAAATTCATAGTAACTTGATTCTCTAATGGTGACATTCTATATGTTAAAAAAGAAACTAGTTCATCCCCAGGCACTACCTCAATCATAAACTCAACATCTCGCTCAGGTGGAAGTCCTATGGAGTCATTAGGAAACACATATAGAAATATAATTTTACTATGTGTGAAAACACAGTATTCTTCATGCCCCCATCATCGATGAAAAGACTCATAATGAAGGTGGTGAGCTCCCCCTGTTGCAAATGAACTATCCCGGTATGACCTAATTAGATGTCCCATTCCCCAATATTAACATATATGTCACCCTCAGGATATGTGAAGGATACTCTCCTATGTTAATACTAAATGTGGTATTTGTATGATACCATCTATTCTATGACAAAAATCAACTCAAAAAATATAATATTAAAAAGATTGAGATCCCAAAAGAATTGATAATAACCAAACGTGAGGGCACCCCCATTGTATAGAGAGATTTCATTTGGTCGTAAACCTAATGGGGGTTAATTTTGAAAACCCGACAAACAAACCCAATAATCTGACCCAAATCATCCACATGTCAAGAAGATATAATAGAATTCGAGTCTCCTATATTCAATAATGTGATAGCAAGCATATAAGCTACATGAGTAGTAGATATCACTATCAAGGGACAAACCTCATAATCAAAAATTGGATGCTAAATTACCTTGAAAATAGACTATACCTGTAATTTGATCTCCAATATAAGTCCCTTGTGTTTAATTACACTAATGATATGAGCAATCATGTTCTTATGTATGAAATCTTCTGACCTGACTGGTATTACCAGAATAAATACAAATATATGGCTCGTATTGGGTAGAAGTCCCCCTTCATGTTCACATGGTCAACGTAGACCATCCACTCCTTTCAATGCATCGTGGGTTCCTGTAGATCCCCTATAGGTGTCCCATAAAAATTTATTAATATTACTCCACTAGTTTTCAAGGACACTAGATATGAATGTTACCCATGTTACCGCACTAACGTAAAAACAAGGAACCATTTCTTTGAGTAATTTACACTATCCCACTGTAAAACTTTAAAACAACAATGTGGTTATAGTTCTCATAATGATGCATCTTAATTTCATAATATGTATTTTATGGTTATCTATATGAATCCAACTATCATACATTAGAATCCTAAATCAGGTTCCCATTAAAAATGATAGAAAAATTCACCACCTCATCGAAATTATTCAATCAGACTATATTAACCTGAGACTTAATCATAAATTATATCCATACTGAAAACATCTATCCACACATGCATCTTCTCATACTTTCATTATGAGAAATCACTACATATTTGGGTGGAGGTCATCATAGTCTATCACTAACATGCTTCCCTAGGTCAACCACATATCTCTTTCTTTGTCTCTTATCTTAGTGTCTCTAGGTAATAGTGTTCCAAGAACATCTTATGGAAGTCCTTCTAAACCATTCCCTCCAATATCTCATTCTGAACATGGATACCCTACCAGTGATTTTCTTGTCCTCGTAACATATATGATGCAAATTTGAATATTTTCACTAGTGGAGACTCTAAATGATTCATGATTTTCTGAATAAACATGATCAAAAACTAAACTACCTCATGTCCACCCTCTAAATTGAAAGTTGTCAGGTGTTGAAATAGGAAATACCAGGTCATATTAATCATATTCCACACATCTTGACCTATGTATATTTCTTTACACTGTATAAATAGATATAATTTATCAATGAACTGATCTTCTCCCCTTCACTCAAAAATATAATGGACTCGTATCCCACTGATGGAGACACATTTCCATAATGAAATACTATTGTCCCACCAAAAAACATTTCCAGGGAGGCATGTCTCTAAAATTCAAATCACACATATTGGTACACATACTATATCATTAACAAATTTTTACAAGATATATTCACATAGAGCACCAAAAATTCATCCCATATAAACTTCCCCATAGTCATAACCATTGTACTATAACTACCTGCAACTATCCCTAACGTAGGTCATGAATACCACATGATAAAAAACTATTTTCATTTATTATATTCACATTATATGTGCTTTTAATCCATTTAAATTTACCATGTTTTAGCATCTTCTAAAAAATATAAATTCATTATTGAGAACCATTTCATTTAAATCATACATGAAAATATGAGCATTTTATTTTCCCACATGTCACTGAAACCTTATTTTCCATGCATTACTAACATGATAAATGTCACATATAACCTTTAATACCTATAATAATGAATAAAATATCAATTATCATGGTATACTGGGACATGATTGAAATATCAGAAAATAATAAATATATTCAATATGTGAATCAACCAAGGTGGAATAACATTAAACATTAAAAGAAAACATAAATAACAACAATACCACCCAAGTAACATGGGTTTTACCTCATTAGTTGGTTATATACTCAAATGAATAAGATAATTTCCAAGAATTAAAAAAATCCTATCCTCATGGATAAATTTAAAATATAGTAAAATGATCGAAAATAAAATTACATGAGATACCAATTTGAAACATCTCGACCTAGGTGCCACACACTAGTTCTCAGAGCTAGTTTTCCACATGACCTAATGCATGAGTCTGTGTATTATATAGTCTAATTACAAGAAATGAGGTTCTAACATGACACTTTGGAATACTATACCTTATTTATCGAATAAAAATAAGAGTATAAATCAATATATCAATATTCAAGATTATAATAAACAATTTCCAACAATGGCCATAAATAAAAATATAATATCCCAAAACATGGAAAGTGACCATAAGTCAAAATAATAAATATTTCATGCCATGTATATGTCATGTGTTAACTAAAACCCAAAATAAAATTCACACTTAGAACTCCCAAATGGGACTCGACATCATGTTCGGTCCCATTGTGTGTGGTCATTCCTAAATCCCAACTCATCCATGAATCATAAAACCTTTTCCCATATCCTAAAATAAAACATGAAGTATACTTGAGTACCAATAAAAGGTCGAGTTGGATGTGAATACAACTAAATTGGCCAACCCCAACAATTTCTATAACCATATATATTCTATAACAGTTTATGTAGTAACATAAGGCAATAGGAAAAAGGAGAAAAGGAAGTGAACTAGTTTAATATTTGTTTATACATTGTTTAATTCAACACATTGGCCCTTGGATTCTCACTCACAATAGATTCAATCATTCCTTCTTAAACTTATTCTATATTCTGAACTACAATTCACTCTCAAAATTCAAAAAACCCAAAATTTATCCATATTTAATAAAGAGTACATAATATTTCACTATAAACTAATTAAAATTATTACTAAACATAATTTATCTAGTACCTAATATATTAATGGTATAAAAATGCGTCAAAATCATTGTGCTGAAAAGGATGTTTTATAAATCCTCACTAAATAGAATATAGACATTTTGGAGATAATAGTATCCAATTAAATGATAGAGTATAACAAGGAATATAGTTGTGAGAATGTTAATGAAACAAACTATAATGGACTGAAGGTTGTATGAAGACCATAAATTCATTATAAATTTTTAATTTTCAGTAAGACCATTCTTTTTGTGAATAATAATTAATACTGAAAAAAATCATTACAAATAATTTCCTTCTAAAAATGTTAAAAAATATTTTTATAAAATGACATTAAATATTATTTTCAATCATTAATAAAGTAGTAATATTTTATTTTGGTATATTTAAAAAATAAAATAATTTTAGATAATTCAGAGAAATATATTATTTTATAATAATCATAAAAACTTTTAAACAATGTATGAAATAAAATAACATTCATGAGAGTAGGAAAGGATTTTTATTCTAAATTATTTAAATGCAATGATTGCTTCAACATATTTTTTGAAATATCAAAAGTATATATGTTGGAAAATATAAATAATATTAATAATGAGAAATCGAAATGATATTAAAATACTTTTTAGAATTAATTTAAATGATAATATAATAATATAAGGTAATTTTTTTATTATATTTTAAAAATCATGGACATTAATGAAAATGTTTTTCAACCAAAGATGAAATAAATTTGAATTTTTATAAGAGCATTTTAAGATTATTTTAAACCCTTAAGGGAGTAAAAATGGTTAAAACATGGAAAAAATAAATATATAATGAAAAAATAAAAATATATTGGGATTATGGATAATATATGTGACAATTTTTATAACAAAAACATGGACATAAAAAATCATGATTAAAAATGAGATTGTGAAAGAAATGGTTATTACTTATTTATCATTTGGATTAAGACCAATAAAAGAGAATGATTGGATAAAAAACATTGAATATGATGTGTAAATATAAATTCATTATATAATATGTAAAAGGGTATTATATATACAATATGAAATAAATTGAGTGCTTAAAGTAAAACATGTCTCATTGAAATGGAAATGAGGAAAATTTTCCATTACCTCAAGTCCATCATGTCTCACAAGTGAGACTATGTTATTTTATATTAAATTTATATTTACTATACATCTATAAAATAACTATATTAATATTTATCTAACCATATATGTTTTATATATAATAATCTATCAATTATTTTTTAACAATTCTTTACTAATACCATCAAATTGGGTGTTACTATTCAGTTTTTAATGAATGTTTTGGTATGATAGTTTCATTACATTAATCCAGGAAATGATTTAATTATTTCAAAAATATAAATAATTAAATAATTATTAATTTAAATCATTTAATAAAAACGTAAATTTTTCCCTGAATTGAAAATAGAAAAATGAATCTTGTTGAATCATGGATGCGGAAGTACACTTGTATGCATGAATGATGTTAACATTTTAAAATTAATGGAATGGTAAGATAGTATATGATATATTATATTTTTAGATTCATAATAATGTAAAAAAATATCGTTTATAATTATAAAATATATATTTATAACCAAACATAAAAAGAAGTGATGAAAAATAAATCATGTGGTCTTGTGGTGGTGGTAGTGTACACGTACGCATGGGAGGTGTTTTCATTTCACATATGATTGAAAAAGGATAAGAATAATTTTTTCGCATAAATATAATAAAATTATAATATATTTCTAAAACATATTTTATTATATCATTTTTTTCAAAAATATATTGTGGTATTGGAAAAAATATGACGATATAGCTCGATTAAGATTTATAACACTTCTTTACAATATTCCTTTTCATTACACTATAAGCCATATTAGGATCATATTATTGGAGAGGAATATAGTATTATATTTATTATGTATTACTGGATTTAAGTGGCTCCATGTTTTTTAGTAAGAGTACTAAGGAGCATCTGATATATAAGTGATACAACTATAACACTTTAAAATACTTGAAATATTAGTATAAAATATGTGTGTAACTCATATAAAATGTATCCTAACATAATTTATTCCAATTAAAATTATATAAGTTAAAATTTATATCATAAAATAAATTTTATAAATAATTTTTCTTATGAGACCTTATTTTTTAGCACCTCGTTATACTTGTTTAACCTTAACCGTTAAAAAAATATTTTCCATCTTTAAGGGTCATGGAAGAAATTTTAAAAATTATAAGATGAACATAAATGAACCATATATGATATTTTCATAAATTTCACATCCAATAGATTATTTGTTCAGGATTTAAAAAAATAATTATTAAAAATAAATTTTTAAACATTAAATACCATTTATGGTAATTTATGTGATGATTCGCATATCTTGAAATTAAGGACAAAATAATTATTTTGTAATTCAAGTATAAAATTATTCACCATCACATATACAATATAATTATTCATAAAATTCATGTGTAACCATAATTCATCAAAAATATTTTACTTTTAATGTTTTCATTTTTTTTATTTTTCAACTACATGATCTAGCTATGTGTTGGCATAGAGTTGACATTCAAGGAAATTATAGTATCTATAAAAATGTAAAATAATTTAAAATTACAAAAAAAATATATTCAAAATAACCATTTTTAAACATTCATATATTCTTCTAATCCTGATAGAATCATATTAGATATATTAAAATGAAGAGATATAAATTTTATTATTTTTATCATATTATAATAATATAAATCTAATCAGAATAGTAAAGTGGCACACAAATTCCTTATATTTAATTTTTTCATGGTTATGGTCTAATTATTCTAGAAAAAGTAAATTGTGGAATGTTTTGGGTTTATTTGAAAAATTTATTCTCTCATTTTAACCTTAATTAACATGTTTTATGTCTTACCTTACTGATAAACATTTTACATTATGATGATACATTATGTATAAAATTAGAATTTATTTTTTACATGAATTTTAACTCATGATTATATATAAAAATTAAAAATTTTAAGATTCAATTCCAACAATTGACTAAAATTATTTTTAATATAAACTTGATGAGATTATCAAAATTATTTTTTATAAATATAAGATTTTAAATAAAAATAATAATTTTATACAAAAAGTGTTTATAATATGGATTATATTGGATATTAATGAATTATACTTAATCTTATAAGGAGTATATGAATTTAAATCCAACATAAAAATGTTTTTAATTTTTTATTTAAAAAACTGAAAAAATATTGATAAAATAGAGATTTTAACTTTTGACGTAAAAATTAGTTTAGAAAAACTAAAAAAATTAACCATAAGATATCTTTGACATTATAACATAAAATATAATTTTTTTAATATAAAATAATAATAATAATTTGTTATTTAATTTTAATTTTTTTATAAATGTTACATCTCATTTCGTTTCTGTCTGGAATGTTTTAATGTTTTCTTTTGGACTCTATTTTTGTTGGGAAAGTATTGCCGACCATGAAATTGGGGGGTGCCTCTAAAGGTGAATTTAGAGTTTTGTAGACAGTTTCTGCACAAAAAAAAAGTTTCTGCTACCCATTGGTCACTTAAAAGTCGTGTAATTGATATACATTCCATTTAATGGGTAGTTGGTAGAACCATTGAATTGGGTATATGGCATGAATGTTTTACGCACTATTTAATTTTTATATTCCATATAGGTATAAAAATATGGTTATTAATTAAAAGGAAAAGTTTTTTGGCATTTTCAAACCTTGAGTGTTACAAGATGAGTAAATGGGTTACACTATATGTAATTTACACAATGTTGGTTTTTAGGCCATTTTTCAAGTCATATGTTTCATTCATTCTCTGTGTATCCTTACTTGATCATCCTAGATATCTCACTTTGTTATTTTGGGTTACTCATTTCTATCTGAATCAGTTCTTTAAAAGATTAATTTCCATTGTGGTTAGTTTGATCTTCTTTGAGTGATTTTTATATATGGTTATTCTTTTTTGGTAACAATTATGCTTTGTCTAGGATTTTTAATTAGATAATTTTTTCTATCAATAGTTTTCAATATCTTGTAAAGAATACTCTTATGAGGTTTGTATTGTGGTTTTCAATCCCCACCTTTAATGGTGGTTCTGTTTTCTATATTATAGAGCTCAGATGTTCTATCTAAGTAGTCTGATTTTTGGAATTTCTTTTTTCTTTGTTATTGATTTATTGAGATTTAAAATGTAATTTCATGTGTTGAAATGAAAAAATGGAAAGGGTTCATGGTTTAAAGGGTTTTTTCCTTGAAAAATGAATTTCCTTGATTTGGAGAAAAATGGAGAACCATGAATAAGATTGGAATGTATTTGAAATGGTTTTATAAATATTTTATTATGATTTTTGAAATTGATATTGACACACATTTCATAGAGAGACCATGGAGTGTATTGGGAATGTGACATAGTTAACCTTTATATGTGTGACACCATTAAGTGGAAAGCCCCTATATATTGATGAATTGTTGAAGGATTCGATATTAGTTGGATCCAACCTTATTAATTTTATGGATCATGATTGTATTGTATCTAATTTTCAATAGGATAGAGACAAAAAATAAGGTTCATTGGTATTTGTTGTTTTTTATTTCATGATAAATTATTTCATGGATGTTTCCACACATGTATATTTATATATTGGTATATTTTTTGACATTTTTTTATAAATAGAATGTTTTTGTATTTAGAAAATATGTTATTCAATTTTTTTGAAATCTCATATAATATTTCATATATGTTTAGATAATTTTTTAATTATATATGTGATTCTAAAACTATATTGCTTGACGCCTAGAACATGTGCATTAATGACATTTAAACTTCTATAGATTCATTACTAGCATCGTACTAGGAACTTTGTTCGACACCCAAATTATCCTATTGGGAGGCTTTGGATCTAGTTCTATAGGGTACATGTTAAGGAAAGGAAATTATGTAGCATGCTAGCTTCACCTTATGTCACTTTTTTGGTTTTATGTTGTTATGGAGGTTATGGTTGGTCACATGGAGTCTTCTTTGTCTATAATTATAATAATAATTGGATTATAATGTTTTAATTAATTTTATATCCCATCGTTTCCTCTTTTTAATCTAGTTGTATGTATTTTTTATCATTTTTTACATAACCCCATAATGGGATGACTTGGGTGACTTGACTAGTTGATCTAGGATAGTCTGCAAAAATTTGGTATTAGAATTCTTTAGTCAGCTCGATGTGTCCCAGAACATCCAGAGATGATTATGGGTCATTTGTAGACAATAGTAAGATCATCGAAATATAGATAATAGGTGCCTAAAAGGGGCCTGGAATGCTCACTCCCATGACTGAATTTTAGCAACAATGAATGTTCTGAAAAAAAAACATTAAAATGTTTTGGATCATGTATTTTGGTTCAATTGAATTAATTTTATTAGAAACCTCTTAGAATTGACCTACCTACTATGTTTTTGGAATTTGCATGTGTAGGTTTATTTTAATCTACTACATGGGGAGTTTATTTAGATGGACATTTTTTATTCAGGAGGTGTTGACCATTATGGTGGAATTCATTATTGATTTAAATTATTATCATTTTAAAGCATGGTTTTGGATTATAGAAATTTATTAAGCGGTTCTGGAGTTTCCACATGACTGATAAGTTATTGTATTGTTTTTAAAAAAAATTCTCCTAGAGGATATATTCTAAATATGATTGAGGAAGTCACAAGGACGGTTCTATAGGTAGAATCACTTTTTGAAACTTCTCTGGTCGAAGAAATTATCCATACCATTCAGACTATGGGTTTTATGGGTGATCTGAAAACATGATGGGTAGTGGATAATGGATCAGAATTTACCATGCTTCATCCACTGATCATTTATGGTGATAGAGTTCCCCATGAATCAGAGTATTTTCTTTAGAAGATCGAGAGAATCCTGAAATTTTTTAAGACTCCTAAAAATTCACAAGTGGTTTTTTCCATGTACATCTTAAAGGGGAAAATAATAAGATGGTGGAACTCAATAGTACTATCTATGTTTCATGAGGATCTTACCAGGGTTTACTTCGTTAACATATTTATTCCGAATTTTTATCCTGAGACTTTACCGGAGGAAAAGACTTCAGAGTTTCATACCTTGGATCATGGAGAGCATATCATTCTGAAGTACTCCACCTATTTTCATATATTTTTTTAATTGGTACAAAATCATGTCACTAATAATTATATAATGTCTAATAGGTTTGGGATGGGTCTGCGTTATAATATTAGATCAATGATAGTTCTTATTTCCCTTAGACCTTTGTGGATGTAGTGGTTAAATAATCATTTGTTAAGGCAGAAATAGTTGGATATATAGATTTGTGTGGAGCTTTAATTGGTGAATTAGATATCAAGGTTTCTTATTTTGGTAAAAAAGGAATAAAATAAATGGTTAGTTTTTTATAAGACTAGATTCATGAGATTGTTTATAGAAATAATAGTTTATCTACTACAAGTATGGGAGGTGTTATCATAATAAGACACATTGTACACAGGCTCCTAGGACTTGTAATCAATTTTTTTGGAAATTTGTTTATCTAAAACATTTTTTGTGTATAATATCCTTAGTTAATAATGTTAGAGGAAATTTCACTATGGGATAAAATGATCATGATGATCCTACCATGGGTGGTGGATCTCAATATCAAAAAAGGGGGATGTATAGGTGGCTAGGTCCGAATGTATTTATTTAAAAGATTGTGTGCCAGAGGAATTTGAAGCAAGTGAACCTACTATTAGACATAATATGTTTATTTTGACATCTATGGAGCTAGCTTTGTTTGATACGAATGATACTCATTCTTTTATATCATAAAATTGGGTTTTAATTTTGGGTTTGTGTTCGGATATTATTTCTTTGTTGTTGGATATTTGTACTCTTTTAGGAGAAGTGGTCTAAATAAGGTTTCAAGTGCCCCATAGGTTGGGTGGTGATAAATGAGGTAGAGGTGGCTTGGGAATCTTTATTCTAGATATTTACATCTTAAATTTGATAATTGGAATGGATTGGATGATAATGTAAAGCCTCTGATATACTGTTATCACTATCATGTACAGTCATTATCAATCAATGGAATTAGTTTTTTTAGGGTGAGTGGGTCTCGAGATTGGAAATGGTAGGGTCGATGTTTTATTTATGCTGAAAGAAATATATTCTAGTTTTAAATAATTTTTCTCGATGTATTTGACCATTTCGTGGATGGTGAACTATGTTTTATTATTTGTACGTACCCAGAGGTCTTTCCAGAATATTTTTCTTTTTTACAACCATCGATAGTGGTCTATTTTAATGTTAACCTACTAAATGTAGTGTTTCCCATTTATATGTTATCTTATAAAATGGTACATATTGAGCTGGTGGAACACAAGTTCCAGCTTGAGGACCTAGAAAAGAAAGGATTTATTCAACCCAGTGTGTCTTCATAGGCTTCACTTGTACGATTTTCTAAGAACATATAAGGAAGTCTTCGGCTTTTTATTTATTATGGAATGTCTAATCGGGTGACCATTGTGAATAAGTACCATTTTCCCTAGTTTATAATCTCTTTGATTAGGTTAGATGATTTCATTGGTTTTCATTGATTCAATTGTGGTAAGGGTACCATAATTTGAGAATCTGAGAAGAGGAAATAACAATGAAAACAATTTATATTTGGTAAAGGAATTATGAGTTTCTGATTATTCCATTCTGACTCTATAACACCAATGTGGCATTTATGGCTTTGATGGACTAGATATTTAATCAGTTCATGGAATCATTTTTTTATTATCATAGATGATATGAAATTTTACTCCAAGTCATTGGAGAAACATTTGGACCATTTGGATGTCTTTATTTAAACCATGAAATAACCTTGTTAGTATGTTAAAAATTCAATGTGATATTTTTGGATCTGAGTAGTGATGTTTCATGGGAATGAGATATCAGAGAGGGTCATCTCATTGGATCCTAATAAGGTATGGGTATATATGTCCTAGTAAAATCATTGAAATGATATTGAGATCTGATGCTTCTTGGGGATATCTGGTTATTATGGATCATTTGTCTAGGACTTCTACAAGAATGTATCTCTAAAGACAGCTTTAACCCATTAGGGTGTAAATTCTTATTGGGATAAAAACTATCAGAGATAAATTGAGGATTTGAATATGTGGTTGACTTAATTTCCAAATTTCATTCTCCTAGAACAATGTTTGGGTTATGATGTCTTCTGTGGTTCTTTAGGTTTTAGTTTTTTATAATTTTTGATGCATGGGAAATATGTTACGGATTATGGATCATGATAGTTATTCCCTAATGATATGAACAACACAACCCATTAGATTGAGATGGTAGTGGTTATGAATACTCTAAATATGTGGCATCTATATCTTTTTATGGAGAATTTTTAGGTGTGTTCAGATCCCAAAATCCTAAGTGTGTTTTCACTAATAACAATTTGATCTAGTGACAGATATGTTCGGTTGAGTATCTTTATTCTTTTGATTTCGATATCATATATACCTCTAGGAATGGAAATTCGGTTTCAATTCACTAAACAACAGAGTAATAGTCGAAATAGTGAAGGAATCAGTTGAAGAGTTGTCTTTGATGAGTTTTTTTCGAGATAGTTTCGGAGTGAAAGAGGTTGGTGGTAAGTTGTTAATGTTTTAAATAAACGTTTAAAATTTTTTATGAGTGCGCTCGACTTGAGAGTATTTTAGAAACAAAGATCCGACACTTAGGAGAAATCCCAAACAGTTGGGAGACCATGATAAAGTGTTCTTGATCCCTAATAGAGAATTTTGTCTTCATATCAGTTTTTCAATAGTTAAATAATACAAGATTTTTCAAATAATAGAAACTAGTCATGTGGATAAATAATCCCTGAGGCTCTAAATATGTATCATGATTTGAGACGTTGGTATTAGTTTCCAGTGATCCACCATTTAGTTTTATAATTTTTAAGTGGTGCCTCTCTTTCTAAAGAGTTAAGTAAGACCACTAGAGTCCTGTAGGGTTTTCATATCTTTTACCTATTCTGGTATGTAAGTGGGATAAAATCTCTACGTATTTTTTCATTGGTTAACCAAGTAATCCAGGTGAGAAGGACTCGATTTTGGTGATGATGGAAAATATCACAAATCAATTCATTAATTACCAATAAAAGGATAATCATGATTATAATAGCTTGGGGACTTGTATATCTGAGATATTGTGAGACTTCATGAGGTTCCCACTAAAATTTTTTATGATAGGGACTCAAGGTTCACTAGCTGATTTTGAAATGTTTCTACAGATTCAATGGGTTCCTAGTCGAAATTGATCAAGGATTATCATCCACATATGGATTTATAGAAAATGGGGGATATCCATGTTCATTAAGATACCCTCTATTGTTGTGTGGTTGAATTTGGGGGATATTAGAATAGGATATTTTTTGTTCTATTTTTATAATAACAATTTTTATCATTCATAGATCAGGATAGAACCCTTGAAGTCATTGTATGGGAAACCATTTCATTCCCCCTTGTGAGGGGTAGTGTTAAGTTTGTGGTCCATTGTTGGGCTGATTCTACTTCAGGAGATGATAGAGATGGTGAAACTGATCCAAAGGGATTTGATCACGACATAGAGTGATAATAAATATTAGAGGGATCTCCATTATAGGCCTCAAGATTTGTGGTTGGTGAACATGGTTTTTTTAAAAGTTTCACCTGGCTTGGGACATCAGTGGAAGTGTATGCATGGTATGTTGGAATCAAGATTTTTACCCCCTTTAAGATCATTTAGAAACTAGGAAGTGTGTCTTAGTAGTTGTAATTTCCATCTCGTTTTAATTTTTTCCTTGAAATGTTTTAAGATTCCTAGTCGAGGAGTTATATTCTAGATCCTTCCCATGTGATTGTGTTGGGGGGATGTAGATCATGAACCCAATACCACTTTTATTGTGTATCCATTTCAAATTATTTTTCACTAGGATAAGGTATTATATAGTAAAACTATTCTCATAGTCCGGGTACAATGGCATTGTAGATAGGATCATCACAAGATATGGGAGATAGTGTCATTGATGAGGAAATATAGGTGTTATCACTATACAAATACAGGATATTGAGCACTTTTTAGAGACAAAAATATATTATGGTTGTGAGATGGTAATTTCCTATTATGTTTATCTCAGGTATGTACTAATGTTTTTCATTATATTTAATTTTTAGTTGGGTGAGTATTTTTTACAATAAACTTGGGAGCCTAAATATAATGGTGAAGTCAGGGTTTTGTTGGAATTATCTACATTAAAACATGGTGTTTTTTATAATATTTGGGAACATACGTTCCATGTAAGTGAATTACACATTGGGTAATTGAATAATTTATGAGCTATTTATAAGGAATTAATGATTTACTTTATTCCTAATAGGTACACTCTATGTATGTATAAAATACTACTTTTAATTAAAATGTGTTTTGTTTCTTCTACATATACAAACCATGAGGATTAATTGATGTTTATATGGGATACATGCCATGTAAATATCATAGTGTTGGGTTTTAAGACGACATTCGAGTGGTATTATCATTATTTCTCGGTAAAATCTTCCCTTCATGAACTATAGATCTACCAAGGAAATTTTGTGTGACACATTTCTATCTGAATAGATTTGTTCAGTGATTGATCATCATTGGGGTTTTTTTATCCATTTCAGGTAAGTGTTCCATTTGGGTATTCATTTTTTTGGTTGTGTTATTCGTTTGGCCATAGTTTGGTATTTAGATTGTTTTTTCTCCAAACCTTTTTCAGTATCTAGCCATGCATTTTCTTCTAAATGTAGATCTTCTAGTTTCTAATCAATGTTTAAAATGTCGGTAAGGTATTATACTTCCTTGAGGTAGGGGATTTATCTACGTATTCTAATTTCTTTAATTACTTTTTTTCCTTAATTATGATTGGGGATTTGAAATGGAATTTTTTTTGAAATGTAAATGGGCATGTGATCTTGTTTTAAGTGGGAATTTTCATTCAAAATAAAATACCCATAATTTAGAAAAAATTGGTTTTTCAAAAAAATGATCTAGATTGTCTTGGAATTGAAATTGTTTTACTAAAATTTGATCATGGTTTTTAATATGAAAATTGAAAAACATTAAACAATTGAAATTTTGGGTGCATGAGGAAGGTGAAATTGTGTAACATCTCATATTTTTTCACGTGTTATTTTTTGTTACAATATGGATTTTTTATTGAGACACAGCACTGAAACAAAATGTGATTCCACAGTCTGGTGTGCTCAGAAATTATTTTTAAAAAATAATAAAATATTCAACAGCACGAGCACATGAATTTCATGAAAATATATTAACTATTACACGTGTAAATGGATCAGAGAAAGCAATATAATTAGTGGAACTAGTTAGAGAAAGCAACACAATCGTTCTTCATCGACGTTCAATTCAACAGGAGGTTTGATGAATTATTTTGACATTCTTCCACATTCTTTATTAGTTTGATGATTATGGACTAATCTAAAAATATATTAGCCAATAGATCAATTGTATTTGTGTGATGGGATTGCGTTGTGAGTTAGGATGGATTTAATTTCGTTTTCTAACACCAAATCCACCATTCATGATCATTGGCCAATATTTCTTTTCAAATGATGATAAAACATCAATCATATATGTTCCCCCTCCGTTCTTCACATTCTTCATCATTGGAACCCCATGATTCCTAGATCAACATTTCCTGTGGGTTCTAAACATGAACGGACCAATGGATTCGAGTCGAATCGAGAATTGAGGATGGATCTACGTAGATTAGGAGCCAAAAATTCAGGATGTATGATCGTTTAAACTTTCAGGAAAAAAGGTGTCATGGTGGTACATGGAAGGGACCACCGATACAGTAGAGAGAGGAGGAGAAAATATGGGTGGTGGCACGATGGGCATCCTAGAATGAAGGCGCTAGACGTGGTGGCTTCTGGGATGGACGTATAAGCAGTAGTGGCGGAAGATGCAGAGCAGTAGTAGACACCGAGAGGGCTGAGCCAGAGGGCCGAGTCAGGTCAGTAGGAAGGTTTGGATTGTCGAGTCATTTTTGGATGGTGGGTCAAGCTAGACCCGGGTCAGATCTAGGGAAATTGGGTTTGAGCTCAGTTGTAGTCAACCATTTGGTTTGGTTGACCATCTGGTGCGGTCGACCATGCAGGGAAACTGATCGTGTGGTAGAACACAAGCTGTACTTACCACATCAGTCATTCCACAAGAGTCCAGTCCCCCATATAATGTGGTCCGACCATGGGGGTCAACCGTGGCAGTATGTTTGTAGGGCCTCGTAGGCATACAGACCCCTTCATTCAAACGAGCATAATTCCTAAACGATGCATCCAATAGATGAGTTGTATTAAGTGTTGAGATCCTAACATTGAGATAGTTGTTTTGAGACACATGTTTAGTTTCTTAGTTTGGTGCTATTATATCATGATATCATTACCTTATTCATTTCGTCAAAGGTTTAATGAAATATTTAATCCACATAACTATATTGTTATCCACTCTGGAGGTCGAGTCCTAGATAGAGTTGTGGTATCCATCCTTGAGACTGGAGTGTGATCCTCTATCACCCCTAGAAATGTTTTTGGAATTGGAATAACACCAATTTGTAGGTCATTGATCCTCCATCTAGCGGGTCACATTGGTAGGGTTTTTGGAATCATTGTTTTCTAATCCCCTACATAGTGGGTTGACCAGATTGGGTATGTGGTTTCCCTCAGATGTTCTAGGTGTGATATCATATCTATGTATCGCAGTATTCCTTGACCAATGTGTTCTCTTTGGGAAAGGCCCAAATTAGCTAGTCCTATTTGTTGAGTTTCTCCAATGATATAACGGAAAAGGGAGTGAGTTATTTTGGATCAAGCATGCCTCGAGCAGAATCTTATGGTTGGTAGTCAGTTATTACCACCTAATGGTGTGGTTATCTCTTGATTATATTGGAATATTATTGTTATATGTTATATATACAAATAACTATATAGATTTTATTATAAATTTCTTTTTTGTATTTCTTTTTTTTTGAGGATGTCCTACTATGTGTTGTTGTACTCAACCCCACAAAAGATTTTCTTGAATTTTTTGTATCTTGGGAAAATGGTCTCTCAAGTGACGGAGTCCAAGGTGGAACAGGACCACACAGTGCCTAGTGAGTACAGATAGACTAAGGTGTGTTCCTATGGCTACAAACAACATTCAAAGTAACCCTTTGATTTCGGTTTGTTCTTGTGGTTATAGACTCATAGTGGTTGGATTATTTTGGAACTATTTTCATTCTAGTTCAATCATCGTTGTGCTATGCTGTGGGATCTCAGATGTATGCATGCATCCTTTCAGTTTTATTACAATTCAGAATTTCGTGTCTTGGAGATGTATGTGTGTGTTCATGTACTTTGGGATAATGCCTCACATTTGTGGGATATGCCTACATGGTGTTAGTCACTATCCCCTGGCCTATTAGAGGTGGTCTTGGGGTAGTCATGGAATACACCCCTCAGGGAAGTGTCATGACAGAGTGGTATCAAAGGGGTCAGTTCTACATTAGAACTGAGTTTCTATGAAAATGTTTTGGGAAAATGGTGTTAAATGTTTCATGTTTGTCTTTGATGACAGCAACTCCAGTGTTCATGCGTTAGCTGGCATATCCGTACACCAAGGCTCTGATTTCCTACTAATTGACTCAGTACATGAAAACACTTGTTGTAGGAAAACAAAATGGTACATGGAAGATATAGGAATAGTTTTGTTTTCCATTTTCATCATGAGTTTGCTCCCAAGATATACTATATTGACCATGGTACGTCATGTTTTATTTTAGGATTCCTCTATGTAGACAGACTACCAGGATTCCACCATGTGATCATGAGTATGATCCTCTTAATTAGTGAAGAGGAATTTGTAAATGGGTGTGGACCATAGATAGAATCGCTTGGTGGTTTACTAGCTATACCACCAACCATTGAGAAGTAGCTACTACTGTATAAGGATGTATGTAGAATGACTGAATTTCATGATTTTTAGTGGAAAAAACCTCCCATATTTTGGGGTGATCCAAACCCCCATATTACTGAGGATTTGATAGAGGTAGTCACCCATTTTTTCCTCCTTGTGAGGACTACTATTGACCAGATGGTAGTTCTTTCCATGAGTCTTCTTTAGCGCTATACGAGGAGATGGTGGAGTTTGGTGACATGGTCACATGATGAGATAGCTCTATCCTAAGTATAATTTGAGTTTTGATTTAGAGAGGAGTTCTATCAAGACATATTGTTATCAATACATATATAGTAGCTCCTGCATCCAGAGTAGGGTAGTATAACCATGGTGGAGTATTTAGAAAAGTTTACTTCTCTATCACACTACTCCTTGGAAATGGTATGAGACTAGTTCTTCAGGTATTGGACCTTCATTTAGGGATTACACTAGGACATCAGAGTATTTGTGGTATCCCTTAGCGTTTCTACTTATGTTGGGGTACTTGAGAGATCCCTTCTAGTAAGGATTTTTCTAGAAGAGTAGTCACCCATATTGGATTCAAGTAGTGGGAACCCATATGATGATCCCTCAACAACATGTATCCAATGATAGTCTCAGGGATCCTAGTAGGTTATGGACTTTAGGGGGGGATCTTAAGACACAGTTTTAGTGGTGTTGGGATCCCACAGTAACATGAATCACCCAAGGGACATATGGTGTTAGTCATGCAGATTTCATGGAAATATAGCATGAGATTTATTAAACCATCATATAGATGATCGAGGGATGGTCAAGGGACCACCGAGGGGGATCTAGAGATAAGGAAAATATAGAATTCAAGGTAAAAAACATGGTAGATGGGATGTTAGGGCATCAGTAGGTGGTCAGAGGTTTGACCTATTACCACCAACACCCCCAGGTGGTCCATGCCAGGCTCAGGATTTGGTGGATAGGGATGAGGCCAGCTACAAGAAATGATGGCTTTAGACCACATGGATATAGGGAAGATATGATGTATTATCTATGTATTTTACACCATTTATATTGTTTTTATAGACACATGTTCTATTAATTCCTTTCCTTCCAAGATTCATGACTGAGACTCAGAGATTCTGGTTGAAACATTAACTCGACCCTTACTGTTGGAGACTCTTAATAGAGGAGACTAAAGGATCACAAAATAGTGTCGATAGTGTGGGCTAACTCTTTGGTGTGAGGGTTTCGGTTGGGATCTATTGGTTGCGGTGTTGAGGTATTACGACGTCATTTCTGGTACGGACATACTATCCAAAGTTCATCCTCGGATTACTATTTTAGGTGAAGAGTGTAGTGTGTCTGCAGTGATGGAACTAGGCTTTCCATTTTCAATGAGATAGAAAGATAGGTCATGTTGGATGGAATCAAACATATGAGATTGCATCTAAATTATAAATTTTTTCAAGCCTCACCCTCAGTATAGTAGATGATATGAGCCCTCGGTTTCCTATAGTGGTGGTGGAGTGTGATGGCTTATTTCCTAAAGATGATCTAGGTTTACCTCCTTATAGAGAAATGTACTTCTACTTTTATCTACACCCTCGTACAATGTTGATATCTACACCTAAAATCATATGGCTCTTGCAGATCATCGGCAACTGAAGATACAGTTTGAGGAAATGTAGATGAAGGGTTTCGTGAGACCCAGTAGTTCACCTTGGGAAAACCCTATTTTTCAAGAAGGAAGATGGGAGCATGATGCTATGTTTAGATTAAAAAAACTTAAACTATGTGACTATGAACAAAAATTATCCACTTCTGAGGATTGGAAACTTATTTAATCTCTTGAAAGGGGTGTGATGTTTCTCAATGATTAACCTCAGATTTGGATATCACTAGCCACAAGTAAGAGATGAGGATATACCAAATAGGGCCTTCTAATGTCGTTACAGTTAATATGAGTACTTTGTTATGCCATTTGGAATGAATAACACCCAATCAGTGTTCATGGGACTCATGAATACTATCTTTAATCCTTACGCAGACCAGTTCATATTGGCCTTCATTGATGAAATACTATTGTACTCAACATATAAGGAGGATCATGTGAGAAAATTGAGGATGGTATTGGAAACACTCTGAGATCACGAACCTTACAGGGAGCTCTAGATGTGTCATTTTTGGATTTGAGAGGTCCATTTTCATGGACACATCATCTCAGAGGATGGAGTTTTAGTGGATCCAATGATGTTTGAGCTGATGTTTCATGGTATCCACCAAAGAAATTTACTAAGCTTTAGATATTACATTGATTAATAGGTTACAATCAAATTTTTTTACTGAATTATTCAGATTGGAACCACCCTTGACATCTTTTATAGAAAAGGGGAAGCCTTTCGTGTGGATTGAAAAGTGCTGGAACTACTTTCTTGAGCAGATGCGGAGTTTAATGAGCCCTCCAACATTGAGTTTACAGGGAGAAGGCACTGAGTACATGGTTTTATAAAATACATCAGCGAATAGAAGTGATTGTGTCTTAATGTAGAGAAGACTGGTGATTGCATATGGTTCATTCTATTCAATTCCACATGAGGAAAACTATGTGATCAATGATCTTGAATTAACAGTGGTAGTATTTTTATGGAAGATGTGGTGACACTACCTGATGGGTGAGCAGTTTATAATATTCTCTATTCATAGTACTTTAATGTATATCTTCTCTCTTAAGGGTCTAAACATTTTGTAGATGCAATGGATAGAGTTCCTCTATGACTATGTATTCGAATTTTCTATACTCATGCGAGGGGGGATGTGATGGAACATTATCTCATTAGGAGATCCATTTCCTAGTGGCCGAATGAGGTAGTAGAGTTGTTCACCCCATTATAAAAATATTTCAAATATAGAGATGCAGAAGCTTACCTGTAGTTGATTATTATTACCGATAAACTATTATAGAAATTTGGGGTGGCATAATTTGGGGATCCTGACTGTGAGACCTGACGTGATCAGTTTTCCGTAGTGCATTATTCGGACATATATTCGAAAGGTGTGCAGAACATAATTATTTTTAGAGGATGAAAAATATTACTCATGGAATGGTGAGAGTAGGTTTTGATGGATTTTCATTCATCCCATTTGGTGGCATGTCTCAGTGTGGTGATGTTGTACCAAGACCTATGATTCCAGTTTTGGGGGATAGGGATAAAGAAGGGAGTTGCAATGTTTTTTTCTTGTTTCCTTACTTTTAATCACGTAAAGGCTGAGCACCAGGTTCCAGCAAGATTATCTCAACTCCTTATTTTTTGATAATGGAAGTGTGGTGAGATATCGACAGACGTAATGATGGGTTTGCCACATACTTATAGGGTACAAGACTCCCTCAGGGTGATCATTGAACAATACACCCAGTTGGACCACATCCTATCTATCTGAGATTAGGGTTCATTAGAGAGGGCTTGCATGTTAGACTTCGTCAATATTTTGGGAGAATCACCAAACACTAGTCGATTGTTCATAAAAAAATAGAAAATATTCCACCATTGATATGTAACCATTTGAGGCTCTATATGGGCAACCTTGTATGTCACCACTTTACCAGATTTACATAGGAGAGTCAGAGCTCATGGACATAGAGTTGGTGTGAGATACTAAATTGAAGGTTCACATCATCAAGGAGTGGATAATGACTGAATAAAGTCATCAGATGTATTATGATGATTGGTTGAGGAGGCCTTTGAAGTTTGTGGAAGGATACCATGTGTTTCTTTAAGTTTTAACTTTATGGGGATTAAATATATTTGGGTTGGGTGGTAAGATATATACCAGGTCCATTAGACCTTTCCAAATACTGTGTAGAGTTTATGAGTTGGTGTACTGCTTAGATCTACCCCCATAGTTATATCGTTCACACAAAGTCTTCCAGGTGTCACCGTTGAGGAGGTACATTCATTCCAGCACACATCATTGACTTGGGAATGCTGGACATTGAGAATGGATGACATTTGGTGACTACATGGTGGATATCATGGACCAGTAGGGGATGATCCTTAATGGGGTGTCAATTCCTTTGGTGCATCTTTGATGGTGACACGAGAATCTCTAGGAGAGCACATAGGAGTGAGAGAATCATTATCATGCTCATTACCCCCATCTATTTGAGTAACACTTGTTTTGTATTTTTGGGGACATAAATCCCCAAGGTGGGGAGAATGTAACATCTCATATTTTTTGATGTAATATTTTTGGATATTATATGGATTGATTTTGATAACAGGAACTGATACAGAGTTCCATTCCAAGCCTCAGTATTCCTAGAACAACATTTTGAAAAATATTAAAATATTTAATAGGATGCAAGTAAGGTTTTCTAGAAAAAGTGTTATAACTCTTAATCAGGTTCCCATATCAGATATTTGAGGGAACCTTTGAGTTCAAAATAGGAGTTTTACCCTACGCGTGACCTAGAATTGTTCAGTGTGGTCCATTTTTGAAAACATTATCATTTAGCTTTTAAATAAATAAAATAATTTAAACAAGTTATTTCATTTCATTTCACTGACATACTGATAGTATCATTTTTATTTATATGATTATGGTAGAAATCTAGGGTTATCTTCATTACTCTAGAGAAGCTGGAGGATAGTTAGTGAGAACTCTGAATAGTTCTCTCAAGCGAGTGAAAACAGATGAAGATAAGATCATAGATTGTTGAACCAAAGGAATATATGGACCTCGTCAATAATGAAAATTAAATTGTTATTCATCTAAGATTGATCCAACATGGGTTTGGATTTTTTATTTTGATCATATTAACAATTATGTACTCCTATGATGGATGCAGACTAATCTACAAACATATTTTCCCACTGATCAATTGTATTTGTGGGATGGGATTGTTTTGTGAGTTGGGATTTTCTTAATTTCGTTTTATAACCCATAATCCACCATTCTTGATCGTTGTACAATAATTCTTGGAAAAAAATGATAAACCATCTTTTATATTATTTTATCCCTTAGTTATTCACATTTTTTATTGTTCGGATATCGTGGATCCCGACACGACATTTCCAGGTGGTTACAAACTCGATTAAACCCCCTCATTCAATTTGAATTGGAAACTGAGGTAGGATCTGTGTAGATCAAGACATGAGTAGCTTAAATCTAGGGGACAATAATTTTGGGCATCAAAGGTGGTGCGATGGTCCGTAGAAGTGGCCACCATTGTGGCAGACAGCTGGAAAAGGCAGTGGTAGACATGGAGGCATATGTGCATAAGGTGGGCATGGAGCAGTGGTAGACGAGGATAAGGTCAGGCCAGTGGGCCGGGTTAGGATAGAATGGCGGGTCAATTTTAAGGGTCGGGTTAAGCAGATGGGCTGGTTGAGACCTAGGTCTGACTCAGGTCGGATCGGGGGAACCTGGGCGGAGACCGGTTAGAGTGGACCATAAGGTGGAGTGGTAGGTGGAATGAACGAGATGGTAATTCCATGAGAAGATGGTCCCCCCTGTTGGTCGATTGACTCTGACGGTTGACCACAACCCCTGGTAGGTTATCTGGACTGTTCATTCAAACAATCATAACTCCAAAATAGAGCATCCAATCGATGAGTCATATGCGATGTTGTGAACCTAACATTGAGATGGAAATTTTTAGACAAATGGTGGGTTTTGTAGTTGGGAATAGTGTAGGTTTATATTATTATCTTAGTCCATTCCTCATAGGTTTAGTGCACCATTAATTCCACATAATTGGATTTTAATATCTTCTAGAGACCAAGTATTAGATAGGGTTATGGAATCCCTCCCCGAGACTAGAGTGAAATCCTCTATAACCCTAGTGAATTTTATTGAATTGGCGTAACCTCTTTGAGGAGGTAGTCTATTATACATCTTCCAGGTATCATCATTAGGGTTTTTGGAATAATTTTTATGTGATCTACAACATGGTGGGTTGATCCAGATTGGGTATATGGTACCCCCAGTGGTTCTAGGCATGACCCCCTATATGTATCTTAGTCTTTATTTTCTAAAGTGTAATCTTTGGGCTAGTCCCAAATGAGATGGTCATCTTCCTAGTGTGTCTCTAATGATATGACAACTCGAGGAATGATTTATCCCAAAATGAGAATGTTGCATGAGGAATCCTATAGATGGAAGTTGGTTATAACCGCCTGATGGTGGGTTGTCTCTTTTGAGAATAACTATATGTTGTTAGTGTATGTGTTGTAGAGAAATACCTATGAAGAGTTAACTATACGTTCCTTTATGTTATTTCCTTGTGGTTTAAGGGAGTCCTACTGAGTATTATTTTACTCACCCCTTCACAGGGTTTCCCTACATGTGTCATGTCTTATGTAGATGGTCGATCATTTGATAGATTCCTAGCTGTGCCAGAACCAGATAGTTCCTTATGAGTATTAATATATCAACGTGTGCTCATGTGGTTACAAACAGCATTCTCAATACTCCATTATTTGATGTTGGGATTGTGGATATAGACTATTAGTGGTGTGCTTGTATTTCCCCTATTTTCCTTCTAGTGCTTTCATTGTCAGACTCTATTTTTATGATCTTATGTGCATGCATTCATCCTTTCAGTTCTTGTAGGTTTATAGAATTTTGTTTCTTGGATATGTGTTCATGTATACATGTACTTTAAGCTAATGCATCTCATTCTTAGGGATATACCTACTTGGTTCCAGTCACCTGACCCGGGCCAATTAGAGGCAGGCTTGGGCAAGTCATGGTACATTCCCCTTAGGGTTGGATTGTTACACACTGGTATCCCTAGTGTGTGTGACACCACAAATATTTATCCTCTTCTTTATTGATGTACTGTGGGAGGAATCAATATTTGTTGGATATAAATTTATGAATTTTCAGGCTCTTGAGTGTCTAGTGCATATGGAACTATAGGCTGAAGCTCCACTAGAAGGAGAATTTTCATTTCTAGTATTCTATTGCATGATATATTATTTCATGGATATTGGATAACATCTATATTTAAATTTATGTGTATTTTCTTACATTATTTTATAACTGGAATGTATTTTATTTGGAAATCATGATTTTTTTTATAAAAATAATGGAATTTTAAAAAAAATCAAAATGTTTTATTTATAAATATACTTATAAAACTATTTTTTAAAGGGAAGGTAATTCTATAGCATGTTGGATAATTTTTATGTTTCTATTGGTATTTTTTGGAGGTGACAATTGGTAACATATAGACTTGTTATTCTATAATTTTCATACTTCCATGTTTAACCATTTTGGATGAGTTGTATATCCCATTGTTTTTTATTTTTACTCTGGTTTTATGTCTTGTTTTTTTAAATCATTGACCTATATCACCCCAAAATAAGATGACTTGGGTGACTGGTCCAGTTTAGTAAGGTTGGTCTCTTACTATAAAAGGCAACTAAAATTTATTATAAGAAATTATGTTTTAAAATATAATATAAATATATTATTTCACTTTTCTAAGAAACAATAAATAGATTAGTTATAACAATATTGTTTGATTTATTTATGCATATTAAAGAAATAATATATACACATATTTCATAAAATATTTATTCCTATTCATTCCCTCAACCAAACAGTTAGGTTATATCAATTTTATTTTAATAATACAATTTCATGATTAATTTAATGTTGGGGTTGTGTGGTGCGTAAGCTATTGAAGATAGAGTTATTTAAAAAAATTAATCTAAAATATTATGGTATTATATTTTCCCCTCAATAAAAAATTTAAACCCCATGTTGTTAATTTTTACATTTCTAAACTGAATATATCATATCATATTAATAAAATTAGATATTGATTTTATCATGACCTTTTGTTTTTAGGTTCTATCTCGTAAACATGTTCTACCTATACCACTATAAAACACATAAATCAAAATGTGTTTCTTAATATATACATTATTGGTTGAGTGCATATTTCCACACTATACATGAAATATTTATCTTTAGTTTTTTGATGTTTCATAAATTTATCTACTATTTATATATAAAAATTGATAAAATTTACATAGAATATTGCTTCTCACTACATAAACATGATTAAATTCTTTTTTGTGCATCATCATAATGAATTTTACATATATAAAGAATTCAAGTTAACTTTTAATCATCTATAATATCAATACACCTATGAAATTTTATTCGACTTTTATAAAATTGAAATGGTAATAACATGATAAATAATTACCAATATGAAGGAATGTTTTAACGAAATTACTCTTCAAAAAGTTTATAGTTACGAGAGTTCAATTGAACATTATATAAATAATTTTTTTATTAAAATTGACCTTGAAAACAGAAATGTTGGATCACTTATTCATCTCGAATAATCTCAATTATTATCCCCAAACAACCTTTATTAATGAAATATATTTATATAACCTATTTAAATATTCCAAAATATTTTTTTTTCAAAATTAAATTTTACAGATAGAAACTAAATTCAATAATAATAACCAATTCCAATCATATAATAACATTAAAGGTTATCTATGCAGTTTTACAAAATTATTATAATAAAATAACTTTTAAGGGTGATTGATAACTTTCATAAAATGTTTTAAAAACAAAATATATTCATATATTATATACAAATAAATATTATTAGAACTATATTTGAATGTTTCTCTTAATCCTCACAACAAACTTACATTGGTAAATATCACTACATCATAATAATATATTCTCCAATTTAAATAAAATTACTATGATTTGATGTCCTTAATGATTATATTTATAAATGTGTTTTTTAATTGATTTGTTTGTTTTTCATATAATCATTAATATATATTCTATCTATAGAGGATATGTCACAATGAAAAGAAAATTACTAAAATAAATATTCCCAGTTACAAAAAATTTCAAATAAATTCTATTCCATAGATATATTTTATAATTATCCTCAGGTAATTATTATTATCTTCATAATTCATATTGTATCATATAATGTTGTAAATAAATACCAGAAAAAAATTGTCATGGAAATACCTATATAGATCATAGGTTTTTATTCTATTCCATCCTATTGGAGGCATCCCTAAACTATTGACACTCATTTTTATATCCAAAATTCATCATTAATATTTATCCATTGAATAAAATTCCCTTACCAATTATCAAATAATATATGTAATTATCATAATTATTTTGTTAGTTATATAAATTAAAAAATGAGTTTCATGGGTCCCATTAAAATTAATTTAATTCCAACTATAGTAGCCTAGAATCTTGTAACTTAGTGTCAATGCCTAATTATTACTTTGGTATATTATAAAAGGTATCACACCATGAAGGATAAATCATTTTTGTATTCAGGAGAAACTGGATGAAACCATGACGATAATATTACAATGGAAATATTAAACATATCATAAAAAGGTACTTTTATTATTTATTTTGATTCAATGATCCCTTCTTTATATCTTGTGAAAAGGAAAAAAATAATCATTGATCCTAAATATTCTGTAATGGGAAGAGTAATGAAAAATCTATCATTAGTATTGCATGAATAATCAACATAATTGAGTGGATAATCAAAACACATTCCATTTCAATCAAAATTATAAAGTCAAAGTACATTTGTGGTTAATATCAACATAACAATCACATGGATAATGAATACATAAATCTTAAAAATGGAAATGCAAAAATCCTGATGTTTATGATATTTCTATCAAATTCACTACAAAGTAATTATGAAACATACCTTAAAGGCCATATCCGACACACTTTCATTGTATGGGTTTGTATATTCCAATTACCAAACAAATATGGCCACTAATTTTATTTCATGAGACCAAAAAATGAATTTAGGGGATATCTATAATTGGTTCACACTCACCACATTAAAATCATTTTAATTCCATAGATATTGAATGAAAAATTTAATTCATTATCAAATTGACTAAAAAATCAACATTTACCCATTATGAATCAATAACACGGAATGTTTCAAATTCAATGAGATATCTTTCTTAACAAGCATCTGTAATGTGATGTTGTATATAGAAATGGTGCACCACTTTTATTTCATAAATCTATTGTAAAGGATATCTCATAAAATCAGGATAAATAAAATATTGTCATGTGGGAGAAAATAATTTCTAATTAAATGATGAATTATTGAAATGAATGTGATCAGGAGAAATTTAAAGAAATAAAATTTTTTTTTTAATAATTAATCAATTCTGTAAATTTATCAGTAATGAATATTTTGTAGTAAAACTATGACTTTTGTGAATAGTAAAGAAATTGGATTAAAAAAATTAAAAATATTATCAAATAACATTGTATGAAAATGATTATATAAAACATAGTAAAAACTCAATTAATTCATCCCCGAAAAAAAATCCCTAACATTTGGAATCATTAAATTATATAAAAAATCCCATAATATTATGAAAATAGATTTTCATTTAAAAATACCATGGAAACATTGAAAGGAATATTCAAATCAAATAAAATTCATAACATTTGAAAAATATTATTCTTTCAGTAAACCTTATCAAAATAACAAATCCATTCAAACTTTAATAAAAATGTTTTAAACAACCCCATTCAAAAAATAAAAACAAAATTGCTTCTAGAATATTGAAAATAATTTCAAAATTTTTTAAAAATAATTTTAAATAATAATTTTATCCTAGAAATGAACATTCTTGAAATTATGTTTTATATTTAATATTTTAAAAAATATAAAATATATATAATAGTTTAGGGGAAAGGTATATCTAACAAAAAAATGATCATGATATTTGATATAAATTTATAATGAACTTGTACAATGTACAAATGATTATAAATATATGTTTAATAAGTTGTTCAAGAAATATGAAAACCTTTATAAATGTTTAATAAAAAATATGCAACCCTTATGGGTAAAACATTGATGTAAAAAATGATTATCCAAGTTCATATATATTTTTTTAAACATGAAATCAGTAATCATAAAAATACATTCATGTTATATGATGAATCCAACAACTTTATTAAAAAGTGACTCCATTACAATAAAAACGATCAATCTATGTCATGACTGTAATATATTAATATCATCTATTTTTTACTTTAATAATTTATCTCCATCCCTTCACCAAGAACAAAATGTCAATTTTTATATCCAAATAACTTATTCATAGTATAATAATTTTTGATTAATGATGTTAAAATAATATTTTTTATGTAATTATGTTATGTTCTTTATGTTCCCAAGATAGTGATGAATGCATTATTGATATGTGGTTAATTATTGACATTAAACATTTATAGTTTTTTCATTTAGACACTATTTACTATTAAATTTAAAATTACATACCATTTGTAAGAAACTTTCTCTCATCGATATCTAATAAAATTAACAACTAAACAGGGTTTGTAAGGATAACTAACAATATGGGTGAAATTTTCCTTCATTTGGTTGTAATCATTCTTATAAATGAAAATATATTTATTTCACATAGAATTTAAGATTATATTCAATATAAGGTATCTTCATTGGCTAAATGAAGTAGAATCTAACTAGAAATATAAGCCTCACACATAATGATAATGTTAATGAACACTATATACTTCAAAATAAAATAACATATTGTTTATGTAAATTTAAATATTGTATTTTTATATATGTTAAAGGATAAATGAAAATACATTTGATAATGTTCCAAAAATATCCTAAAAAGTATCCCTATAAATAAAATATAAATATATTATTCACTAAATTCCAATAATTATTCAATTTTATATTGATTACCATGTGTTGAATTTATTTTATCAATTATTTTTTACATTGAAAAACAATTGATAACCATGTACCAATGTTATTATATATATAAATATCATATTATCAAAAAATAACCTTACATTATATAGAATTAATATAAAAAAGGAATTGTATATACTCATTAGTTGATTATTAGACTATATATCAATAGTTTACATAATGACCAGTAGATTTATTTGTTGCATCAAAAACCATGACAACATAAAACCTAGAGTGATTTTATATTTATAATCAACTTACTTATGTACCTATCAACCAAAAAATAATAATCTCCCAGCAATAAATCATCAACTATTTTATTTCCAAATAATATTAAATGATAGTTATACCATGTCATAGTGTTTTTCAGTGTAACTAAGACAACACCCAAAACCAATGATATATCAATGAATTCTAGAGAACCAATAAAACATTTATGGAAATATCATATTGATCATCAAAACCTAAAACTTTTACAATGGTTGTATTGTTTAGGTTATTTATGAATTGATCATACCATTTTAATGTGGAAATTATTTCAATAATAAATTAAATTATTCTAAACTACATTTTATAATGATATTTTGAGTGCAATAATATTTATATATCATTAAGTAATGTTCAAAAAAATCCAAGATCATTGAAAAAGTTTGCCTATATTTTTTTCAATGTATTTTTTTCTTCTTTTTAAATTCATAATTTCCCTTTTAATTTTATAATTTTTTATGTCCTAATATATTCAATAATATCGATTACTAAATTGTTATAACTATAATCCTCTTCAATTTAGAATTATTTATTAATTTATTTTGTTATAAAAATTGTAATTAAATGTACAATGCTCTAATATAAGAGATAATTCTACAATATTCCCCTATATCATTTGGAACAATGTAAAGTTTGGGGGATATTAAATTTCGTATACATTTTTAGTAAAGACCAATGATAAAGGGACTTCTTATTTTTATATTCATTTTCAATTTCCATATTCCTAAATTTTATTATTTACATTCAATTTTCAAGTATAACATGAATCTGGAATATATAAGATTTTATATATAGTTATGTGTCCATTCTATAGTATCTGTTTTAAGATATGCTACTTTTTTCATTCTGTTTTATGGGTGTGTGTGTGTTCTTTTTTATGTGTGTTAACTCTGAGTTATACAAGTTTTTTATATTCATTGTTTTTATAGTTCAATCCTTATTTCTATTTGTATTTATTACTCTTTTTATTTTTGTTGTTTTTTTCTTTAATATTAACGATTTTTGATTTTTTTATCTAGTGATTTTTTATGGTTCAAACTAAACCCCTGATATTTTTTTTCTCTTGATAAATAAATGTTTAATTTTTCAAGAAATATATTTATTTTCCACTTGTTACCATTAAATATTTAATTCAAATACCTATCATTACTTAGTTTTAATATAATTTATCTTAAATGGTTTCAGGTTTATATTATTTTCTTCAACCTTACATTTCATAAAAGCTTCATTATTATATAGAAATATTTATCAATATGGTTATCCATATAATTTTTTTAACACTAACCTATTATGGATAAAATATTTTTAATACCCAAATTTGTTTCAATAAATCTCTAGTCTTATAATTTCAGCAAATTTCCTTAGTTTTATGCAATATAAAATTAGTTCAAGAAAACAAATAGAGAATTAAAATGTAAAATTATAGTTAAATTACTAATTTATACATATAAAGTATTATAAAATTTATATGATAGGTCCTAAAATATTCACTAATGGAAAAAAGTATGTGTTTTTTTAACAATGTTAGTATATATTCACTCATATGTTTCCTTTCATGTATCATACATATATATATTGGTTTATTCTGATAAGAAATATCAAGAGATTTAGAATAATTTTAAGTGTTCTCCTTATACAAACTAAAATTATGTTACGAAAATAGCTAAATTATTCACTCTCAACATGGAAGTATTTAATTATTATAAAAATAAATAATATCTATCTTGGAAATGAATCTCACTACTAATTCTATTATCCTCCTATATTGGGTTAGAAGAAGACTAATCATGATAGGTTTTTGTAAAAATTCACCAAAAAATAGAAAATTTGTGATAATAAAAGAGAACTAATATTTATGACATAATTTTAAACAGGGTTTTCAAAATATATAGTTATTTTTATACAATTATGTATTTTTAGATAATCAAAAAATATATGATCAAAAGAAAAAAAACTAGAAGAAGAAAATTTCCACAATTTAAACCACTAATATAGATCTAAATAGTAATTTATAACCATTCCTAAATAGGGATAGGTTTACAAACATTCAAGAGTACTAGGTTATATATTCTAAAGAAGATATTCACGAACTAAATGATAAAATATAAGTGACCAATGTAAAATATAAATTAAAAAGGGAACAAGAAATGAAATAGTAGTATTAATTTTCCACAAATGTAAGGATACCATACCTATCATGACATAATATCCACTAAATATATAAAATGACTTGATACTGTGTATATAAATTAATGGAAATACCACACTTAAAGAAATAATTTACAATTCAAGTATTTAATTGAAATCAAAAATTTATTTAAATAGTTATGATGGCTAAAAGAAGTTCAAATTTATTATATTAATGATAAATACTTTCTTAATAGTAAAGGCGAGTGACTCTATATCTATTGTGTCATTAAAGTTTAAATTATATCCAAAAATATTTCTCATTCCACCATATATTAGACGTCGTAAGGTTCCATAACATAATTTGTAAAATGAAATACATAATAATGTTTTATCAATAACCAATAAAAGTAATGTAAATTTATAAATGGAAATTATCGATAAAAAGATAAAATGGTCGAAAAAGGTTCTATGATTTTTATCATCCTTCAGATAGAAAATTTTAAGAAATAAATTACTAAAAAATGTGTAACCTTTAAAAAAATAACAAACAATTATAATATTAATGCAAAAATATCACCAAGGAAATATCAAAACGTTTTTATGATCAATTGTTTTTACAAAGAAACTTAGGACTAATGTTCACTAATAGGATAAAAAATATTGGTTATAATACTTCTATTTGAAAATTTACCAAGATCTTTGAATATTTTGGTAATCAAATAATCAACAATTTGATATATATTAAAATTTTTAATGTACATGTGGATTGATGAATATAATTAAATTCATAAAATTATTTACACATAATAAATTTTTGAAAATAAATTTAATTTCTAAACCATGACGGGAATGAATGGAGTGTTTCTCACATTTGGAAGAAATGCACAATGATAAATCCTATAAATGGATTATATCACTATGTAATGTAAACACTTGATATTTAAGGTTATTTATATTATAAGTCTTATTCATAACATCATAGGAACATGTTATTTTTATGATGAGGGATATTAAGTAAAATTTTTAAGTAAATCATGTTTCATTACTAATGCACTAGAATATATTATAAAATAAAAAACATCAATGGAAAATGTTCATACTATAAAATTGAGTGACTTTTCTAGTTATATAATTATATATCTTTTATATAAGTATTGTAATATACTACTTTGGAATAAATATATTGTATATTTTAACAACTAATATATAACAATAATGTATAAAAAACTATAGAAAACACCAAATAGAATAGAGATTTCATTTTTCAATCAATTTTTATATATTCCATTATTAGAAAAAATATATATAATTGGCCTAAATCTAAAAAATTAATTTTAGGGGATTAAAAACGCTTTTTTTATATTGTATAAGGCACACAACACCAAGGTTAATCAAGCAACAAAATATAATACAAAAGATAAAACAATGACCTTAAATTAGAGTGTATGAATACGATTAAAAAATTATTAAATATATATTAATCTTAATAAATTAAAATTATATGATTAATTTTATGTAAATAAGTAATCATTTTCAGTAAAATTATAATAAGCTTCATGAAATACGTTTTTATCAAATTTGATATTTATTTTTTTATAAAAAAAATATTATTCTTATATTCTTCAAACATTTGAAATTTTATATAACAAAAAGGAAATAATTTTTTAAAAAATCATAACAAAATTATCTTACTATGAAATTTTTTTATTTTCCTAGAAAAAAATCAATTTTATGTAAATCATTAAAATACCAATTTTCAGTAAATCCCCCATTAGTTAATTTAAATAGAATAGTTATTCATTGAATTTGATCAAAAATTAACATAATTAATATATAAATATATATAATCTAATTAATTACATTTTATTCAAAATCATACATTATTATTTTTGAGTTCATTTAAGGGTGTAAAGACACATTTTTTTTTCAAAATGTTTTTTTGTTCAATTTTATGAATTTATATTAAATGAAATTTAAGTAAATTATTATAATTTTGTTTTATAATATTAGATTTAATTTTTTAATCATGAATTCAAAATTATCATCAAAATATTTTTGGGTATACTTCTGATAATCTATATTATTAGTTGTATAGTAAAATAATATATCTTTTGTTAAAATATATAATCTTTTAAACCATATACATGAAATAAATATGATATAACTATGATGAACAAAATAAAAAATAGTATTTTATAATATCATATAAAAATCATAAAAAAATTAATTTAATAAATATAAATTATAATTTATATAATGATAAATATTTAAATCATTTTTAGTGTTGATATAGTGCTTGCATAACATTGGAAGGGAAACATTGAGGTCATAAAGATAATATTTTAGAAGGAAAAAGTATTTTCATAAAATGGATTATTCATATAGTGTGTTATTTATTATTTTTATGTGTAAATAAAAACTTTGGACGTATATTACAATTGAAATGTCTAAATTCTTATGCAATGCTTGAAATGTCAATAAAACATATTAAATAAGTTTTCATGAGATAGATGTGAGTAAATGGAAGTATTTAATGAATATAAAATTTCCATGAAACTATTTAACTTATTTTTATATTGATAATTTATTTTAATTTTTATTGATGATAAAATTACCAACAATACATACACAATATCGATTTAGAACTTGTGAAATGTGTTACAATACCAGGTAAACAATTTTAGAAAATATAAAAGTAACTTCTTTAATGAAATATATTTTCAGATGATTAATATAGAAATATATTTTATTTTAAGGGTGTTTAAAGATTTTACATTAAATTTACAATGCTATCTGGACGACATTAAGGTAAAATTAAATGAATAGTTACAAAATGACATCAAAGATACTTTATAATATATTTGTATTAAATGATTGAAAATTAAAAAAAAAATTATGTCATAATACATATTAATTTAATATGGTAGATAATAAAAATAGTTTTCCATTTTATGGTCACTATTTCTTTTAGAGTATCTTTATTGAACCTTAATGATTAAAGCCCCTTGATGGTTTGGTAATCATTTAAAGTGTTAAAAAGGGTTCATACAAAGAGATAAGGGTGAAAACATTACATAGTTTAAAATAGATGATGAAAATATTTATAGAAATAATCATCCTATATTATATATACATATATATATATATATCAAATTAGTTCAATTATTTAATGAAAATTAATTTCTATTAATTTAATACTTTATGTAATTCCAAGAGTGCCCCTCCCCTCACTTATAAAAGGGAACCTACTCTTCTATATTCCACAAACATTTTTGGATCCATATCTATTCTAATACATATTGAATTCCTATCCCAAAATAACTATAAACATTTTATATATCTTATTTTGTATATAATACCATCCATAGAGGCTAATGGTGTAAAATAGATATTTTCTGACAAATATGTATATATTTTAACTGGATATTTTTGTTCAAATTATTCTAATACCACCTAAAAAAATCTTACAACAAATATAGTATAATTAAATTAGAATATAACAAAAAAATAAATTATACTATTAGTTTTTTACAATCCTCTTTTATCACCTTTATCATAAAAAATAGAATTCGGCCATCATTTGTGCATAGGTTTGGGATATTACTTCCACAAAATGATGTGTTTTATTTTCCTTCCCCACCTCTCAATGAAATTTTAAATGATTTAATTAATATATATATAGTAAATAATTATGATTTTGGAAACGTAAAATTACTTTTACTTTCTCAACATCATGTACTTTGAAAATGATAAATGTCACTCATGCATACATATGGCCTACCATCTCCATAATTGTTATGTAATTCATTTTTCATAACTAACATTCATGATTGGTTTTAAAAGTATTATTGTATTATAGAAATTATAATTATAACATGATTATTATTATGGACAATATAGATTAATTTCTTATTTAATGTCATTCATCCAACCATGATTTTTTGGGATTATGAACTGAACATCCTCAAAACATATGACATAAACATACCTAATTATGTAACTACAAAACATGGAAATAAATGATAAAAAGTGATAATGATAATGGATTTTATTTTAAAATTGTTCATAATAATGTATATAATTGTCGTATGTTTATTATTCAAGATCATAAAGTACTCACGAGATGATTCAAACTCAAGGTATGGGACTATCTAATAAAATTACTCATTTAAGGTTTCAATTCCCACTAATTTTATAATATTTCAAGGTTAATATAAATGTTTCTAGGAAAATATTATTTATGATTCAGTGTTTGATAATGCATAATTGATAATGAATTTTACTTATTTATAGTGGTTTTAAAATTATTATTGTTAACATATTTTGTACTTATCACTTTTAACACTTTTTAGAAAATTGAAAATGAATGGGTGATCTTGATACAACTTTTTTAATGGGTAAACCTAATACGTTATGTATGACAAGAGATCTCAATATAACTCTCCAATTAATTAGGTAATGGTCATTATATTAAATGAAAAATATACGGATTTAAGTGTCGAGGTTTATCTTCTTGATTTAATTAGGATCTAGTTATTTATGACATGTGTAATGAATATAAATATCTATGTTTTATAAAAGAGTTTCTATTTTCTAATTATTGTTTATTAAGAATTTATTGAAGAATTTTTTTTATTATTGCTATATTCTTTCATACACTCAGGGAATTTTTTGTTAATGTTAAATATTTTTTTCATATTTAATCTGGTCTAAAAAAATTAATTCTTGTATATCCCTTACTGATCATTTTTTTAAACCATATATCCATATGATTTTTCACAAGTCTTTAGTATGAGTAGAAATGTTAATAAATTCATAGTTCTATATATGGAATTTATCATGAATAATGAAATCAGGTCTTCATAATGATCTATTTTATTGGAAAAATTGATAGTATGTCAAAGATTCCTCTTTTATAGAGTTTTTCCTAATTCTAACAAAAATTAAACATAAATGTTCCTTATATTTATTAGTGATCCTATATTTCATTTTGATGTTTTGTTTTTTCGATGGAAAAAATTGGGACATGTCATCAATATCAAATCTAAAATTTTGAATATTGAGTTTTTTTAACTAATTTCTAGACTATGGGTTTGGGGATTTTATATTTGGACTTAGATGAAAGATTAACTAACTTTTAAGATTATATTGTTTTATCTGAGGTTAACATATTAGTTTTGGAAACCTTCACAATTTTAATAGATTATGGATTTGTCCTATTTTAAAGGAATAAACCCCACTTTTGAGGTTTTTAGTGATTAATGTTTGAATTTATTAAATGTATTTTCCTAGAAATTTATGTTAAAACCAAACATGGTTTTAGTATTTGTTTTAGTAAAATGGTTATTTGTGGAAGAAATAATTTTTATTACATGGACATAAGTTTAATGTTATTTATAACACTTAGGGTTAATATAGCCTCTAATATTTATGTAAGTATATATGAAATAATTATTAAATGTTGGGAATATATGATTTATCATATATATATATATATAACCTTGGGATTGGAAAGTGATTTTATGAATATGTCACTACTATTATTTTTAGAGATGTGCATTATCATGAGGAAATTATAAAATTGTTGTAAACAGAAATACTACTAGATGAGATGGTATTTTTATAATGGGAATAATGATTGATTGCCTTTTGGGATGTATATATGATTTGATTTTTGGTTTTATGGATAATTAGGTTATTTATGGAATATAATTTTTATATTTTTGAGATTATAAGATTATGCAATATAATGTTTTGGGTATATTATATAATGGGTGACTAATGGTGTTTAGAGATAAATCATAAATTAATCTATAAATAATATTTGAAAATAGACTTATAACTTTTTTGTTTTGATCATAGTAGGAATATTTTGATTAATTTTAAGGATATTGATTTATAAAAATATTTTCCTTCAACTCCTAGTGTTATTGTTGAATTTTAGTTATTAAGGTACCATTTATTCATGTGATGGTCTATTTATTTTGTTGATTATATTAAAATTTTATAATATTTTTTGTTTTAATAAAGAAAATAAAAATATATTTTAGCTCTTTTATATAACTCTTTGTCAATTAGAAACTAATTATCCTACATTAGGTATTAAAAATTCATTCTCATAAGTTGGAGTAAAATATGAGAAAAATTAAAAATATTTTTTAAACAGACAACCAGAAGATAAATATTCATTTTGTAATTTTATAAAAAATGAGTATTTATATTTACTTAACTTATTAAGCTTGATTGAAAATTAATTCCTCAACTATATGAAAATGATCTTCAATAACAAATTTTATCCTATTTCATTCACTATTTTTTTGCATTAATGGACTTTATCGTGCCACATTTATTTGTTATTTTATAGTCACATATTTTATCATTATCATTAAATTATTAATCATCAGTGTTCTCTAATACTCTATATAGACATTCACTTTTTCCTCCAAGTCTATATTTTCCCTTCTAACTAATTTTCTCTATTTTGGAAATATGGTTATGTGTTATCCTAGATTAATTTAATATTTACCTTCCTCTCTTTTAAAGAGGGTATTTTAGTATTAATTTTTATGATGTTGGTTTAAAAAATTGTATTTTCAAATGAAAAACCCTTGTTTTCCAAGTCCAAGATAAATTTGAGACGATTAAATTTACTAAAGAGGGTGGGGGAATGTAATTTTCCAATATTTTAAAATAATATTATATTTTATATCATACAAGACATGAACCATCGATCTTAAATGAAACATGAGAAATTATATAATTTTTATAACCAAGATATTGAATTAGTTATTATTAATATGGTTTAAAAAATTATGAAATATTTTTTTAAGAGATACTTAATAAAATATCATCGATTATTTCTTAGAAAATAATTACTCAATTTTTAGAAATGTCGTTATATTATTCAAAAACCGATGATTTCCTCATAAATGATTTGTTATTCTTTTCGTGTAAAAATGAAATAACTAATTTCTTATGAATTTAGAATCGTATGTTATAAAAGGGAGATAATTAAGGAAATAATCATATAAAAACTAGGTTAGGGTCATATATTTGGATTTTTCTGTATAGATTTATTTTACAGTGAATAGTAAAAACATATGAATATTTTAAACCTTCTATTTTTTCCATTAAAAACATTCATTTGGATTTTAGTTTGATCTAAAAGTAAATTATGTATTATTTAATGAGATATAAGCTAATTAATTTCCTTTAAATCATCATTATATATAAATTTCTATGAGTATATTTCTTTTAATAAAAGGTATTTTTCTAAAAACTGCCTTTGTTTAATTTTATACATTTATATTAAAATTAATTTCTACAAATTATAGGAATTTAATATTCTTAATTTTAATATTTTGAAATTCAAATTTATCCTAGGATATATTTTAGAAATATTTCTTAAGAAGTTAATGTTTTTATAGTAAAAAACAGTTTTTTAATAAAATACAATATCTTTTAGGAAAACACCAAGAAAGAAATATGATATAAATATTTAACAAACATATGTATATAACAATGTATAACAATATACTAAAAATATCATATAAAAGGGATTTAGAACATGTAAATTAGAACTTATTTAATCATAAATATTAAAATTCTTTTCATCGTTTCCTAGGTGCTTATGTAACATTGGAAAGGTCATCATTGGCATCCTTAAAAAATTGTTGAGAGGGGAGAAGTTTATTATAAACATAGAAAATAAATATGAAATATTATTTATTATTTTGAAGGACATTTTATAGTGATGGGGTTATATAGAAATAGAAATATCTAAATACTTTTTTAATGCTTGGGAATAGTTAAATAATTTAAAATAATATATTAAATACGATTTTATGATATATATATATATATATATATGAGAAAATTTATATGTACAATTAATATAATTTTTTATATTGAATTTTTTTATGTTAATGAGGGTGATTTATTTTTATTATTTATTGATAATATAATTACTCTAAACACTTATAGAAAACTAATATAGTGGTTGATAAAGGATTAGAAATGATCATGTAAATGATATAGAAACCCTAAATGTATTTTTTATGGTTTATTTGTAGTTTCCCATGAATTTTATAGTCATTTATAACATAGTATGGATTTTTAAATGTATATATTTGAATTATTATATAATATTTATGAATTTAATGAAAAACATAATGAATAATGCTAAAAATAAAACTATAGATAAATTATTACAAAAAATATTTTACCAAATGATTTTAAACTCGTAAAAATATTATATTTTTCTAGTTAAAAGGGGTATGGTTGAAACTATTTACAATGGTCCATTTACATTTCACATATCCTTTAATATTAACCGTATTACCCCTTATAATGTAATAATTATTTAAATTGCAGTAATCTTCAAAAGTGTTGGTAGGGGATCAAACAAATATATAAGGTTGAAAAATTTATGTAAACTTGTAAAATTTATATATTATGATAATATTTTTACCAATCATTATAATATCATCATGATATATCCCATCTTATTCAATTTTTGATGAAAATAAATTAAAATTTAATTTATTACTTTTTGTAATTCTAAGAGTCACCCTCCCCTCACTTATAAATGGGCACCTCCTATCATCTCTTAATTACACCTTTTCATCACTCAATCTTTGAAAATTCCTACCAAAATCCCCTACCAACATACCAACCCACATACGAGAGGATTGTTTTTTATGATTACCATTTTTATAGGGATTATGGGGTAAAAATATGGTGGTTTTTTGAAGAATATGTAAAAATTTAAACCAAGTGATTTTAATTTATTACTTGTTCGACCTCCGTATAATTTTAAGTCCCTTCTCATATCCTTTCATATCAAATAGGTAAAAAAATATTAATTGTGCATAATTTTTTACTACCACATTCACAATGTGATGTGATTCATTTTCCATCCCTAGATATCATGAATTTTTATAATGATTGATGTAGTATATATACGTTATATTATTGATATAATTATTATTATATAAATATAAAATTATATTTACCTTCTTTCCCTCATGTTATTTGAAAAATAAAAATGTTACTCATGCGTATATAGGGCCTACCATCTCCATTATTATAACACAAATCATTCTCCAAAACCATATATAATGGTAAGTTTTAAAAAATCATTAATGTATAAAATTGATAATTATTCCATGATTTTTATTTGGAGAAGATTGCATAATTTCAACCTTGACCATGTTCATCATAAAAATGTTATTTTAGTATTATGATGTGATCATCCTAAAAACGTTTGACTTAAACTTAAATTAGGATGTAACAAAATAAAACATGGTCAAAAATTAGAAAAAACGTTTAATGAAAATGGACAAGTAAATGGATAAGGTTCATGAAAAAATTAATAATTAACATAAGTTTATTATTCAAGATGTAAAAGAACATACTTGATGATTCTAACTCGAGGAAATAAACATTCTTTTAAAAATAATAATTTAAATACTCCCTTCTTACTCTTTTCCTTCTGTGCCCATATTCTACTAAATTTTTTCAAGAAAAATATTATTATTGATTGCATGGTTGATAAAGGTGCTTTTTTACCACATTTAAATTTATGTAAAATGTTTTAAAAATGAATCTTTTTAATTTTTTATATACAGTTCACTTTTGACTATTTTTAATAAAGTGTAAAATAATTAATATCTTTAACTTATACATAACTTCATGTTATCATGAATTTTAATTTATTTTAAGATTTATTTTTAGTATTCCTTGAATATTTTAAAATGAAATCATATCCAAAATATTATGGGAATTTTACTATTATAGTAGTTTTCAATATAAATTTGTGTTTTCTCTTTATTTTTATAAAAAAATTAACTGTATTTTGATTCTGGGTTAAAAAAATTTTCAGTGGTTTTAAGATGAAAAGGTGAACAGATAATATGGTTTTTTAATTATATTTTACCTGATCATTATAAGTGAAAATTGGTGATCCCAATAGAACTTATACAATGGTGATCTTGGTACATCTTATATGATGGGTGTGACCGATTAAAATTATATGATCAGTGAGACTGGTATAGCTCTCTAATGCATTGTTTAATTTTTCATATATTCAATGGAAGGATGCTGGAAGTAAATTGGGGAGATTTGTCTTATGTTTTTAACTGGGAACTATTTATTTCTAAAAATTATTCTTAATATAGTGCTCGACTTTTGAAAATATTATTTCTATTTTATTTTAATAGGAAGAAAGGTATTCTGGTATAAAACATTTTCTAATGAGGGTATACATTATTTCATGCACTAATAGGGTTATGTGATAAAGGTAAAAAAATCTCAATTTCATGTGTTTCTCTTGATTAATGGATTTCTTACATTAATATCCTATATTGGGATTTTTTTCACTTTCCAATTTTTCAAATGATTATTCGTTGGTATTAAATGTGAGTAGAAAAGGTAATAATGATATAGTTCCCAATATTGAAGATAACTAGAATGAAAAAGACATGTCTTCATAATGTAAAACTTTTATTTAAAAATGGATAGTATGTTGAGTTGTCAAATATGAAAGAGTTTCACATAATTCTTGAAATCTATAATCCTAAAAGGTACTTGGATATTTATGTGATCAAATATATCAATTTTATGATATATGATTTTTGGGGATAAATTTGGGGAATGTTTATCAGTATAAAAACCATAAATGTAAAGATTATTTTTTTAACTCTAGATCCTGAAGTGAGTTTAAGGGGTTATTTTAAATAAACACTTTTCCAACTTATAAGATACTTTATCATGAGTATATAGACCACGTTTGACTAATAAAAACATTGAGACATGGAGGTAAATAGTTTTTATGTTCAAGCTAAGGGTTATTCTTATTACGCATTGGTCTCCTTTTGATAAAAAATTTGGTAATCTAAATTTTATATAATATAATTCTTATATATTTTAATATTTTGAAAAAATACCATTATGTAATATTTAATGTTATCATAGTAATGAGTTTCAAAATATAGTTATGTAATCTATTTGTATTGAAAATGGAGTCAAACACAACATTTTGGAACCAAGAAATCAATATCAAAATTTTTACAAAATAAGGGAAATAATAACCACAAATAAATTTACTAAAAAATATTGTGTGAATAAAATATTATGATAAATTTTTGGGTTTAGGTTCTGAAAAATTCAATTATATTCTAAATCCACTTTTAAAATTTCCAATTTTAAATAAAATTTATTACGATCTGTGGAATGGTAGATTTCCAATTCTCATATATATATATAACTTTAGAATTAGAGTGTTTATTATGATTAATAATTGTACCTCTGACTAGGTTTTCAAAAAAAGTTAACATGAAACTTTTGAAATTAATATTTTAAATTTAATGTGATATAAAAATACTGAAAATTTAATATCCAAAATTTTGAAATATGATATTAACATGATTTTATAAATATATATTTCATTACAAAATTTTGAAAATGATACCCACAAATAATAAAATGATTAACTAAATTCTATTCCAAATGATGAGGGGAACAATATTATTTTTAAAATAAAACTAATAGAATATTTATAAATTTATTATTTTTTATAATATCAATTATCTAGTCTTAATGAAAATCAATATACATAATTATTATAAAATGTTCTTATTTCTACTTTTTTCAAACTAAAATTAGTATATGTACCCATTGGAAATATAAATTATATGATAATAATGAAAGTAATGTTCAAAATATTTGTGTGTAAAAATTACAATATCAATTTGAATAAACTATATATTACATGGTTTAAAATTTAAAATAGGAATTATAAAATTAGTTTGATGAAAATGGTGTTATGGTTAAGAATAAGGCTATGATAGTTATTAAAGTGTATTATTGGTGGTGTCAAAAATATTGTTCTTATCTTCAACTATATGATTCAAATTGATAAATTTTGGATTCAGGTGTTTAAAAAAAGGTGAAGGAGGAATATAAGAATAATTTTTAATAACATAAGTGGATTCATCAAATATTAGAGAAGACAAAGGATGTGATCTAAGAACATGAACTATTTAATATATAGAGATTCAAATCCAATTCTCTCAATTGGTTATTTAAAAAAAACAATAAATTCGACGGTATCTTAAAAATATCAGATAGAAATGGAACTGATTTAACCATTTAATTTTTTTTGAGTTTATATATAAATTCATAGGTATCATCACTAGAATTCAGGATTCTTTAATAGTGGTTAATTTTTTATAATATTTTTCTTCCTTTAAATGAATTTAAATATCATTCAATTAAAAATTATCTTATATCTATTATTTTTAATTTTCTTTATTTCTATTAGAGTAAGAATTGGCCCAAACCATGTAAATGCAATGTTCAATTATTAATTGATTTTAAATTTTTTTTGTCTGTTTTTTCTGAGATATAAATAACCAAAGAGTATATACATAGTTTTTTTTATTTAGGCATCATAATTCAATTCATTGGAAAACTATTACATGTAATTATTGAAACCATGAGTGTATATTCCTCTATTATTTCCGACATTATTATGAGTTTATATAATTGATGGATATATTAGAGAGAATTAATGGTGTGACTGGGCATAAATGATAGATCAAATTTCAGATTTCAGGTAATGAAAGTTGAGTATTACTAGTTCAAGAGTGATCTAAAGTATCTACTTTCAACAGTCAACATTGAACAAATGAAAATGGAAGAATTTGAAACATGTGATGTGGATGAATTAGGTGTGATGTGTATTATTGTTTCCAAGAATGTGTGAAGTAACAGCTCTAGTTCTTGAAAGGTACGGTACACTACGAAAAAATATGTACTTTCAATGGGACTCAAACCACTATTAAAAAATACAATTTTTAGTTTAATCATAATGAGAACTCAACCTACTATTTGAAGGGTTTTCCTAACCTAATAAAAAATACTACTTCATAGAAGAACAAAATTAATAAAACATTATTTTATGATTGAAATGAATAAACAATTCAAAATTATATCTAAATAGAATACATAATGGAAAACAATTTCAAATACAAAACTAAACAAGGATATATTATGTTTAATAGTTTTATCTACTCGAACATGATATGAAAAAATGAATCCATGGGATGAAGATTATTTATGCATTTTAGTAGTAAGACAGTATAGATAATGGGGGATATGTTATGTCTCATATTTATAACTTTTATTTTTCACACGCACCACATAACAAGTACATTCATCTCCTTTTTATATGTATTTTTCATAACTATACTTATTAAAATTATTATAATAATTAAAATGTAGATAAAAAACAACTTTACCAAAAATTCACATAATATTTAGACACAACTTATATTTTATAATAAATACACAAACAAATGTCAAAAAAATTATCATTAAATAATGAAATTCATTTGAGTTGAAAAACGTTTAATAAGATAATAATTATTATTTAATAACCTTGAAATAATATCTATTTTAATCAGCCATTAAACATTTGATCGATCAGTCAAATATAAAAATACAACTTATTTTAAATTAAAAATATTTCAACTTGGAATATAATTATCTAGAAGTATCAACCATAGGATATTGTAGGGTCCCAAAAAATCATCAAGGGGAAATAAAATACTTCCATAATATTGGTAAAGGAAAGGGATGAATGTGGGGATGAAAATTAAAGTAAAAGATTAAATAAAACCAATTTGGAAAAGGACCTAAACTAGTCCGTGAACAACTTACCGAGAATAGTACATAAAAGGCACAGGTCGCAAACCAAGCAGTACAAAGGAGGCATGAGAAACACTAGCCTGTGAAGCCTTGGCCAGTGAACTAGGATGTTCATGGAATTAATGAGGAATGATGCCGATTAACCAAGAACCATGTCATTTGTGGAATATAGGGGTAGAAATTTCACCTGTTAACTAGGTCCCTACGAACCACGACCCCACAAACCACATTGTTGGAAATATTATACATAGAATTAAGTCCACTAACACCATCTCTGCTGACTGATGAGTCCATAGAAGAGGCATGACTACCAGCTCCCCATGAACCGCGTCGTTCGTGGTAGTATTTTGGAGAATTCTTCCATCATTAAACGCAACACCATGAGCCTGGTTTGATAGAGTCATCCATGAGGAATATTTTATTTAACACCCCAAGCTTCAACTGTTTGTTTCCCTTTAAATAATGCAATAGTTTTCATTGTACGCTACTTCAATATTCTAACAAACCATGACTAATCAAACTAGTCATTATGAATAATAACATCCACTTTTTGAAATTTTATAAATTTTATCTTTTAAAAAGGACTTCATTTTCGGATTTGGAATATCAAAATTAGTATAGGGTAAATTTCTGTTATTTTCTAAAAACTACCAATTTTTGATGAATAGTGAAAAACACTGTGTTATTTGTTATAACCGACTTTTTATTTAAATAATTATATATTTATTTAAATTATTTTAGTTGAAAATAGATACATAATACCTATATAAATTAAATTTAATTCATTGGAGTCATTTTATAATAAGTTTAGATATACAAAATATTTTAGTGAACTTTTTACCGTCTTTTACCCACCTCCTAGGAGAATTTGCAAATTTGCATAAAATGAAATTTTACCACTTCAGTGAATGGAATTTCAAAACTTCGAGAGACAAGGATGATATAATTAGGTAAAATTTGGTTCAATATGATGAAAATATTTTTTTGGTGAATAGTAACTTTTATCTTTTATTTACCACGATTAAAAGTAAATAGGGTAATGAAAGGTAAAAATGATATTTTTATTACCCTAACACATCTTATAATTATATTGGATAAATTTAATTAGACCAAAAACAACATTAAGAATAAAATATTATCCATTAGGTCCACATGGATTAGATTAATACATTTATTATTATTTTATATAATGAAGAGTTAAAAGTTTTAAATTCAATGTTGAATAACTAAGCCATTTTTAATATAGGGTTATACATAATATAAATTCGACTATAAATATTCATTAGAAAGATAAAAATATTTCCTAGATAATGGTATTTTATTTACAATTTTTTTACATTAAATAATGAAATTTATTTATGATACAATGAAGATGTAGTAATTACGTTTTTAATGAAATATTAAAATAATTGATATTATAAATATCCAAATAAATATAATTGGAGACTTTTGATTAATTACACTAATTTTAAAGGTTAATATTAAATTTTAGGGTCGATTATATTAATTAGGTTCGAAGTAATCACACTGTTATGACATTAAAAAAACAAAATACTAAATAGTGTCAAAATTGACAAAAAAGAGTTTTAAAAACAAATATTTTATTATTAATTTTTATAACATTCTTAAAAATATAAGGATTAGACAAAGGACTTATATAACGATAGTTTTATCATTATTGAACCACTTTTGGTTCGTTTGGAAGTTTTTAGTGTGTTTATAACCATATAATATAAAAATACAATGAGACATGGTAAATGTTAAACTATTTAACTAAGAGTTAAATCTAAACAATAAGTTTCATATGGTTACCTAAACATATCTAATACCTATTGGTTGAAAGTATTTCGACATATTCCCACCTTATCCTAAAAAAATAATTTTTTAGCTATTATACATTGAAAAGTATTTAATTACATAATAATATTTCAATCTTTTCCTAAGGTGCCCCTCACCCCACTTATAAAAAGAAACTTCCCCTTCTCTATAATTCACACTTACAAAGAAATTTGTCTCGGCCAAAACCTACCCAAATATCCTATAAATTATCATTACTTCATCCCAGAGGAGTTAATTAGGTCTGAAATCCACGCTAATGTTCCCTTTTGATCAAATCAAAAGGGAGAACCTAAAGAAGAGGTAAAAATTGCATCACCTCTTTGAAGTTCATTTCTTCATCCACTTACTCTTTCCTTGTTGTTTCAATTATAAAATAATAAATACAGTATCTTCTATATACTTTTATGTTATTATAAAAATTTTACAACCATATACATTATTATATCCATCATATGAATTACAACGTCACCATACGTGCGTACGTACAGCTTATCGTCTCCACGTCATGGTGTAGTTGTTATTCAATCCATTATTTTCTTGTATGGGTATAATAATGACGTATAATTGAAGTAAATAATAAATATAACATGTTAATGATTATGTATATATTACATACCATCTATTTACATAAGATTTTATTATCAAACGAATGATATTGTCACTCATTCATATGTACGGATTATCATCTCCACGAACGTGATAAGATTTATTTCCCCATCATAACTATTCAGAATAATTTTAATTTGATGATTAAAAACAATTTTTATGAACTTTATATCATTATATATTTGAATCAAGTAAATCTTATCCATAACAAACACATCTTATGTATTAAAACACATAAAGGAAAACGAATCAATTAACACCCAAAATGACGATAATAATAAAATATTATTAACACACCAATATTAAAAGATCATATATGATATCATATTTATGTATATGGTTCTTTTATAATTTAATAAAAATGATTTAACTATTATACAAGAGTGTAACGATCCTCTACCAAGGAAAAGTACAGGGTAAGGTCTAATTTCACAATCTTTTTATTATCTGAGGTTGTTTTTACGTAAGTATCTACTGGGACCTGTTTATCATCCACATCTATGTTTTCTTAAAAATGTATTTCAAAACATTTTCACTATTTAATATACTATGGGTTAATTTCATTTATACCCTTATTTGATCTTATATGTTTTGAAATGAATCTTTCTATCATTCTCTAAACAATGTACTTTATGACCCTTTTCGACAAAATTATGGTAACAATGTTCTTTTAACTTATATGGAGGGTGCAGATATTTTCCACCGTTATAACATTGTCAAATTTTCCCATACAATCTTATAATAATATATTAAAAATAAATGTTTTGTTTTATAATTATGTGACTCTTAAATTATTTCAAAATAGAAAGATATATTTCTCTAAAATAGTTTTTCTTTCATCTATGTCAAAATCCTTTGATAAATTTTACACTTGTATGAAGTTGATTTATTATGATACAAATATTCCATATTTTATTTTAGGTTTTTTGATAAGATTGAATATGGATGTGTTAATTTTATACCATTCATGGTTTAATGTTAAAGCATTGATATTTCATATGCTTATTTTAATACGAATGATTATGTTATGTTTCAACATTTTTATATGAAGAATGTATTAGACTTAGTATGTCACGGGTGGAGCCCTTTATTTCTCCTCGATGCCTTGGTAGGTCTCATGAGAAAATTAGACCTGGAATTGGCTAAGGCCTTTCAGAATTTGATATATGGTTTTGGCTGAGGCCTTAATCATTTTTAGACGTCTTGACCAAGAACTTAACAAAAAGTTTCATAATGTTTGGCATTATGCATTCCTTCATTATGAAAATAATATTTATGGTTCATGTGGTTGTTAGACTACTAGATTATGCATGAATATTTTTTATTATGGCATTATTTACTCATCACATATTCCTTCCATAAAGTGTTCATGTTAATTATTTATAAAGGCATGTGTTTTTAATTATTCACCATGCCTAATGTTTATGTTATCTTCTGCTGTATTTATTACCCTTACTGAGCGTTTGAGATCACCCCTTTATTATGTTTCATTTTTCCAGGATATGAAGAAGTTAGTTATGAGTGACTTTCAGGCATAATCTAGGAGGCTTGGATGTTTCTAATAGAATAAATTAGTGTCGTATTTCTTTTCAACTTGTAGTGTTGAACCTATGTATGTATCTTGTTTCGAATAATACTAAACTGATCAGTTTTTCTGGGAATGATTCCATATAGCATGCCAATGTTATGTAATAAAGCACCGACATAGGTTAACAAGGTTCATGGAGTTATAGTTTGTATCAGATGAAGTTTAGTATAATAATTGGAAACTAGATTTAGAAAAACTCTCATTAGATAACGTTACCCTATGATAGACTTTGAGGATTAGTATAGAAGCATTCCCTAGAATTTAGGAAATGTAGAGATTTTGTGTATTTTCCAATCAATACATCCAGGTCTAGATATGGGAAGGAAGAGACGACTTTGGAAAAGATATACCAAGGGTTAAATCCTGAATACACCACTTTAATCTAGAATCTAACGGGAAGTGGTGCACGACAATGGGCCTTGTTGCACTCTTGGTCACGACACTACTGGGGGATATGCGAAGGATAATTCATATTTTCTTTACAAACCATTATGAAGGATTAATGAGTATATACCTCCTCAAAGAAATCATTTTTATGATTATGGATTATGTCCATAAACTGCTCAATTTATGTTAAGTGTTTTACAAGTTTGGAATTACGTGTTGTGATTCATTAACAAATATAGTGCATGCCATTTTTTTGAAATGGTACCTAGTATAAGGATTGGAAACCGTATTAATTCATGTAATCCATGTTGGGATTGCACTCATACACTAGATAATTATATTGAAGCTGGTGATGCAACATGTGATGATTATCTTATCACCATACTGGGATAACCCACACAGGTTATGAATAATAACCCTATCCATATGGAGCACCCCGATCCACAACGCGGAGGATCAATGTTATACCGCTACATGAAGAAACAACCAAAAACATTAAATGGGTCTATAAATCCATTTGTAGATGAACAATGGATAAGTTCCTTAAAGAATATATTTCATGCTTTGGGGAGTAGCGAAAGGGAAAAAGTTGTCATTGCAGTTTATCGCCTCACTAGAGATTCAGATCAATGGTGGTCATTAATTCAAAACACAAAGGAGGATGAAGATGTATCATGTATGGAATGGAGGTAGTTTAAAGAGATTTTCTTAGAAAAATACTTTCCTTTTGACAATCAAACATATATGGAAAGGAAATTTTTGAGCCTGAGAAAAAAGGAGGATGAGAATGTCACAAAGTATGAAGCTAACATTAAAAGGATAGAAAGACATGCTTTAGATTACATATGTAACCCAAGTAGTACGATAAAACAATTCTTTGATGGGTTAAAACCATTTCTCCATCAAGAATTAGTCTGAAAATCCTTCTCATCGTAGGATGATATTGTCTCATTTTCTATCAAGAGAAAAAATTAATTCTCTAAGTCTTACGAAATTAAAGAAAAGAAATAGAAGAAGAGATTTGTTGAAAACTCTAGGAAAGGATATTAAGAATCAATGAATGAGGGAATATCTGAATTTCCACCCTATGATAATTGGGGAAGGAAGCACCATGTTGCCTATATAAAAGGAAACGGAGTATGCTACAAATGTGGACAGAAAATCTATCTTGCTGGTGATTGTAAGGGTAAGAAAGATGCTTCCAAATGATCAATGCTACAATTTCAGGGAGACAGAAAATTATGCAAATGAATTTCCTAATCATTAAGGAAACTTACCTCAGAAAAGGCCAAGGGATCAAGGCCAAGACAATGTGATCACTACTATTGAGGTTGAAGCTCCAAAAGACATGGTGGCAGGTAATTTAATGGTTTCCTCAAGATTAGCCAATGCTTTATTTGATTTTGGATCATCGCATTGTTTCATATCTACCCAGTATGCTATGAAAATTAGATATTTATAATTTTATTTAACAAGAGAGTTGTCAGTTCAAAGTCCTAAGGGAAGTATAATTGCAACAAAGCATTGTGAATTAGTCCCTATTATGGAATATAAATGTTTTTTATCTACTAATATCATCATCATACCCATGATTGAATTTTATATAATCCTCAGTATGGATTTCATTTCTGACCATGATGAAAAATTTATTTATAAGAATAAGGAGGTTACAATTCTCGATGATGATAAGGAGTACCTTATATTTATAGAAGAAATGTCACCACCTGGTTCTCATCTTGATCCACCCCCAGTAGCTCAACTAAATTCAATTATTGGAAAGGAAGATAATGAAATAACTGTGGGTGAGGAAAATAATGTTCAAATAGAGGATGTACATTTTGTGGAATAATATATTGATGTGTTTCCAAAGGATTTACCTGGACATCCATCAGAATGGGTAATTGAGTTTTCTATTGACTTAATTCCTGGTTCAAGACCCATATTGAAGACCCCTTATAGAATGGCCACTATGGAATTGGTGGAACTAAATAACAACTATAGTAATTGAGTAATAAGGGATTTATTCTCCCTATTGTTTCTCCATGGGGAGCCCCTATTGTTTTTGTTAAGAAGAAAGATGGATCTATGAGGTTATGCATTGAATACAGGGAGATCAATGATATAACAATAAAGAACAAGTATCCCCTACCTCGTATTGATGATTTATTTGACCAACATCATGGAACTCAATAATTTTCAAATATTGAACTTCGATCTTGATATCATCAGTTTTGTGTGATGAAGGTATACATTCCAAATACACAATGTGGAACCAGTTATGGGAATTATGATTTTACAGTAATGCCTTTTGGGCTAAGTAATTCACCCTATGGTTTCATGGATCTAATGAATATAGTTTTAAAGGAATATATTGATGAATTTTTAGTGGTATTTATTGATGATATCTTGGTATACTCCAAAATATACAAAAATGATAAAAATCAGTTGTGCATTATCCTAAAGAATCTTAGAAGAAATGAATTATATGGGATGTTTAGAAAGTGTGAATTCTGGCTTTAGAATATTTCTTTTGAAGGGTATATTGTCTCTAAGGATGGAATATCTATTGATCATTCTAGGACAAAGGAAATCCACAAATGGCCAGCACTGACAAGTATAACTGAGATACGTTGTTTTATTGGTTTAGAAGGTTATTATCGACATTTTGTCCAGAAAGTTTCCCGATTTGAAAATACATTAACCAAGCTCACAATTATAGGGGTAAAATTTGTTTGGAAAAAATAGTGTCAATAATGTTTTGAGGAACTAAAGAGAAGCTTATTCAATGTTTCTATATTGACTATACTATTGGGGAATGATGGGTTTGTTTTTTATAGTGATGCTTCAATGAAAGGACTTGGTTGTGTCATTATGCAAAATGATAGAGTTTTTTTCTATGCATCACGATAGCTACATATTCATGAAAAAAAATATCTTTCTCATGATCTTTAGTTAGAAGCTATAATCTTTTCTTTGAATATATGGAGTCCCTACCTCTATGGTAAAAAATGTGAGATATATACAGATCACAAGAGTTTTAAGTATGTTTTCTCACAAAAGGAACTACATGTGAGGAAAAGGTGATGGATTGAACTATACAAAGATTATGATTTCACTATACACTACAACCTGAGGAAGGAAAATAAGGTGGCATATTCTTTGATCATAAAGAATCATTGAGTTTTGTATAAGATGAGAGTTGAAAGGGATCCAATGTACATGGATCTAGTAATAATGGAATAGGGAATAATCATGGAAGGTGAAACATTGATACTTTTTAAAATGGTTTCAACACTATCTTTACTAGAAAAGATAAAAGTTCTTAGGCTGATGATGAGGAGTTTCAAAAGAATGTTAATGCTGTGAACGATGGGAGATTGATCGACTTCATTTAAGAATATTGGATTTTGAAATTTGGGAAGAGACTTTTTGTTCCTAACATACCTGATCTAAAAAGAGAATTGTTGGATGATGCTCATAGCTCAAATTTTTCCTACACCATGGTAGCACTAAGATGTATATAGATTTAAAGGAAAAATTTTTGGTGGGACAACATGAAGAGATAGATTTCTGATTTTATGTCAAGAAGTATGGTTTTTCAACAAGTGAAATCTAGAAGACAACATCCTATATGTGTCATGAAACCTCTCCACATACCTGAGGGGAAATGGGATGATATTACAATGGACATTGTCATGGGGCTACCAAAGACTCCTAAAAGATACGATACAATATGGGTCATTTTTGACGTCTTGCCAAGTCATTTCATTTTCTTTCAATAAGAGAAGATTTACCAGTTGAACATCCAGCAATACTATATATTAATGAAGTTCTAAGACTTCATGGAGTACTCATATAGATTGTTTCTGATCATGAACCCCGTTTTACATCATTATTCTGGAAAAGTCTTCTGAAATCTCTTGATACTTAACATCGTTTGAGCACTTCCTACCATCCTCAAACTAGTCGACAATCAGAACGGGCTATTTAAAACCTTAGAAGACATGATGAGAACTTTCTCACTTGACTTTCAAGGTATGTGGGATCAATATTTACCTCTGGTAGAATTTTTCTAAAACAATATCTTAAATTCAAGTATTTAGATGGCACCATATGAAGCATTATATAGAAAGAGATGTCACACACCAAATTGTTGGGATGATGTTGGTGAAAAAAACCTCATAGGACCAGAACATGTTGAGGAAACGATGGAAAATGTGAAGGTAATACAAACCCACATCAAAGTAGCACAAAGTTGTCAGAAGAGCTATAACGATAACCGAAAAAAGGATTTGGAATTTCAGGTAGGAGATCATGTTTTCTTGAAGGTATCTCCATGTAAGGGAGTTGTACGATTCGGTAAGAAGGGTAAATTAAGTCCCAAATACATCAGACATTTAGAAATTCTAGAACTAAATGGGGATGTATCATACCATTTGGCAATGCCACAAAGTATCTCCAATGTATATGACGTGTTCCATGTATCACTGTTGAGAAAATACTTTCCTGACACAATGAATGTACTCACCCATGATGAAATTTAACTGGAACCTAATTTGTCTTTTTTGAAGAGCATGTCAACATTCTCTATACCAGAGAACAGTTGTTGAGAATCTGGACAACTCGTCTGGTAAAAGTTTTATAGAGAAACCTCATTAATGGAAGAGGCGACATGGGAACCTGATGAACTTTTGATGAAGAACCACCCAAATAATTTTGTGTGGTAGTATTCTAGAAATTATGAGGACGAAATTATTTGAGGGAGGGAATAATATAACACCCCAAGCTTCCACAGAACATTTCCTTTGGAATAATGCAATAGCTTGCATTGTACGCAACATGGAGATTCTAACACACCACACCCAATCAAACTAGCCATTATGAATAGTAATACCAAATTTTGGAATATTTATAAATTTTATCATTCAAATAGACTTGAATTTTAGATTTAAAATATTGAAATTAGCTTCGGGTGATTTTTTGGTTTTTTTCTGAAAACTTTCAAATTTTGATTAATAGTGAAAAACACATCGTTGTTGGTTAAAATCGACTTTTTATTTAAATAATTATTTATTTTATTTAAATTTATTTTAGGTTAAAATAGTTACATAATACCTATATATGTTCAATTAAATTCATTGGTGTCATTTTATAATAATTTTAGATATACAAAAATTTTATTGAACTTTCTACCGTCTTTTACCCACCTCCTAGGGGAATTTGGGAATTTGCATAAAATGCAATTTTACCGCATCTGTGAATTGATTTTAAAAAATATAAGAGACACGGTTGATATCAGAATGTAAAATGTGGTTCAAAATGATGAAAATAATTTTTGGTGAATAGTAACTTTTAACTTTTATTTACCACGGTAAAAGGCAAATAGGAAAATTAAACGTAATAATGATAGTATTATTATGCTAACACATGTTATAATTCCATTGGATAATGGTAATTCTCCCAAGAACAACCATAGGAATAAAATATGATCCTTTAGGTCCACTTGGATTAGATTAAAAAAATTATTATTATTTTATTTAAAGAAGAGTTAAAAGTGTTAAATTCAATGTTTAATAGCTAAAACATTTTTAATATAGGGTTATACATAATATAAATTAGAATATAAATATTAATTAGAAATATCCAAATATTTCCTACGTAATAGTATTTTATTTATATTTTTTAGACATTAAATAATTAAATTTATTTATGACAGAATGATGATGCAATAATTACCTTATTAATGAATGATTAACATAATTGATATTATAATATATCCAAATAAATATAATTTGAGACTTCTGATGAATTATACTATTTTTCAAGGTTAATATGACTAGTTAAGGTTGATTAAATGAATTGTTTTCGAATCAATCATGTTGTTATGACTTTAACAAAAAGCAAAATACCAAATAGTGTCAAAATTGACATAAAAGAAGTTTAAAAACAAATATTATATTATTAGTGGATATAATATTCTTAAAAATATAAGTTTCAACAAATAGACTTATATAATGATTTTTTTATCATTAATGAACCACCTGGGGTTCTATTGGATGTTTATAGTATGTTTATTAACCAGATAATATAAAAATATAAAGAGACAAGGTAAATGCCAAACTATTTAACTAAGAGTTAAATCTCATAGATAAGGTTAATATGGTGACCTAAACCTGTCCAAAACCAATTGGTTGAAAGGATTTAGACCCATACCTACATTAGACTCTAAATAAATCATTTTTTATCCATTATAAAACGCAAATTATTTTATTATAAAATAATATTTCAATATTTTCCTAAGGTGCCCCTTACCCGTCTTATAAAAGGGCAATTCCCCTTCTCTTCAATTAACACCACCAAAGACATTTAGATCGGCCAAATCCTGCCCAATAATCCTTTAAATTATCTTCCATTTGTTCTAGAGTCCTTACTTTGGACATAAAGCCAACCTAAAGAGACATTTTAATCAAATCCAAAGGAAGAACCCGGAGAATAGGTAAAAATTGCACCACCTATTTAAAGGTATTTTCTTCTTCCACATCCTCTTTATTTGTTGTTTCCATTATAAAATAATAAATCCAGTATTATATATATACTATGATTTTATTATAAAAACGGTACAACCATATCAATTTTTATATCCATCATATGAATAAAGAAATCACCATACGTGCGTACGTACAACTTATTGTCTCCACATCGTGGTGTAGTTGTTATTCAATACAATAATTTTTTGGATGGGTATAATAATGATGTATAATTGATTTAAATAATAAATATAACATGTTAAATATTATTTATATAATATATACCATCTATTTACATATGATTGTAATATCAAAAGAATGATATTGTCGCTCGTGTGTACGTACATATTACCGTCTCCACGAACGCGATGAGATTCATTTCCCCATCATAAATATTCAAGAATAATTTTCATTTGATGATTAAAAATAATGTATAATAACATAATATAATTATATATATGAATCAAATACATCATATCCATAAAAATAATGTCTTATGTAACAAAATACATAAATGAAAACGAGTCAATTAACACATAAAACGACAATAATACTAATATATTATTAACAAAGAAATATTAGAAGATCATATATGATATAATATGTATGTATATGGTTCTTGTGTAATTTAATAAAAATTATTTAACTCTTACATAGGAGTCTATCATACCTTTGACCATGGAAAAGTAGACGGTCTGTGTTAATTTCACAATCTCTTTATTATCCGAGGTTTTTTTACGTAAGTATCTACTTTGAACTCTTTATCATCCACATCCATGTTTTCATCAAAATGTATTTCAAAACATTTTTACTATTTACTAGAATATTTTTTGAAGTCATTTATAACCTTATTTTATCTTATATGTTTTTAAATGAATCTTTCCCTTGTTTTCCAGAAAAGGTACTTTATGACCCTTTTTGAGAAAATTAAGGTAAGATTGTTTTTTAACTTATACGGTGGGTGAGTCTATTTTACACTTCTATAACATCGTCCAATATTCCCTTACAATATTATAAGAATATTTTAAAAATAAAAGTTTTATTTTAAAATAATGTGACTCTTAATAGATTTCAAGATAAAAAGAGATATTTCTCTCAAATAGTTTTTCTTCCATCTTTGTCAGCATCCTTTGACAAATTTTATACAAGTTTGAAGTTGATTTATTATGATAAAATTATTCTATATTGTATGTAAGGTTTTGTGATATTTTTGACTGTGGATGTGTTATTTTTATACCATTCATGGTTTATGGTTAAAATATTTACATTTCGTTAGCTAGTTTTAATACGAATGTTTATGTTATGTTTCAACCTTTTCATATAAGGAATGTATTGGATTTAGTATGTGATGGGTGGAGCCTGCTATAGCTCCTCGACGCATTGGTATGTCTGATGAAAAAATAATTCATGGAATTGGCTGAGGCCTTTCCCAATTTGATATATGATTTTGGATGAGGTATTCATCATTTTTAGACATCTTGGATGAGGCCTTGACAAAAAGTTTTAGAATATCCAAAATTTTACACTCCCTCATTATAAAAATAATATTAATGGTTCATGTGGTTATTCAACTAGTAGAATACCCATGACTATGTTTTATTAGGGAATTATTTACTCAGCACATATTCCTGCCATAATGTATTCTTCTTTATTATTAGTAAAGGCGTATGTTTTTAATTATTCACCATGCCTAATGTTTATGTTATCTTCAGTTGTATTGAAAACCCTTACTGAGCATTTGAGCTCACCCCTTTCTTATGATTCATTTTTCCCGGATATGAATAAGTTAGTTATGAGTGACTTGCAGGCATAATCGATGAGTCTTGGATGTTTCTAATGGAATAAATTAGTGTGGTATTTCTTTTCAAGTTGTAATGTTGAAGATATGTATGTATCTTTTTTCAATAATACTAAAATGATTGGTCTTTTGGTACATGATTCCTTGTATCACTCCAATGTTCTGTAATAAAGCACTGACTCTGGGTAACTGGTGTCGAGGCATTATATTATCCCTCCATGGGATTTCGTAAAAAGGTGTCATGTTCCTGTAGATAATAAATCTTCAACACTCTATAAAAGGACCACAAGGGGAGATGAGAAAGGGATCAGATTTTGTGAGCCCTGGGAGTCTACGAATGAATGAATTAAAAACAAATAGGCAGAAATGTGTGAAACTATGAATGGATTCCAGCAGGTATAAACATTTTGTGAACCATAAAAAGAAGAAAGTATAATAATATGGGAAAACAAATAACCATACTCACTTAATATATTAACTTCCCATTAACTAAGATACTAAGACCCCTTCTTCAATCTGGTGTACCACATATCACATCTCAATATAGAAAAAAAACTGTGCATGTCGTAGCAATCTGTCGAATGGAGGGACTCTATTGCCACAAACCACAATGTCTTATGAATAGAGATTGAGGCCTCGTACCACCATGGTACACGAACCACACCCAGATCCATGTACCACCAAGGTGCACATGCTACATCTAGATCCACATACCACCACGGTACGTGGATGGCCCTTTGACCTGCATATCAAAACACTATGTGAGAGGTACCCCACCCATCATGAACCACCGTACACATAGTACGGTACCTCTAGGAATTCCACCTTCTGGTACTAATCATGCCCTTCTATTTTAATCCCATCTCCCAAATTCCCTCCACGAACCAGTCCATCAGCATTAGGTCAATGCCTCTTTCAAAGCCACTAGACATGTATGAATGGACCATCATGCACATAAGATCCCCCTTATGTGTCTACAAGCCCATGGTAATAGGATCCACGATGGTAATCCTTGCATCGGGGTAGAAACCAGGAATGTTCTTAATTTTACATTCTCATGGGAACCCCAAATCAAACCATGGGATAGTAACGTGGACCTCCTCTTTCAAGGGATCAAGGGTAATCACTTTCTCTTGATTCAACAGGCAGTAGAGATATGTCAATAGAATTAGTCTTTATTGTCCTTTTGATGAGTATAAACAATCATCCCCTTTCCTAAAACTGATTATATTGCATGACTCATAGATTAAGCCCCTATCCATTCCAGATGGACCTATGGACATTCACTTTCATTTCACATTGTAAGGTTCATTACTCCGCACCCTCATCCACCATCGCCTCAGAATCTTCCATCGTGGGATCCAATTTTTCCCTCAACAGAGAAGGGAAACTGAAACTTTGTTAAATCTTTCAAATCATATTATTTCTCACACATAGAATGAATCATGTGGGATCAGAGGTCTGTGATAATACCTCATTAGCATTACCTATCCATAAACGACAATAAATCTAATTCCCACCATAACAAGGATATGTAAGAATACTTCGTGTTGGACTGAGGTCTATATCATCTCCTCCAAGAGATGATATATCTCATCCCCCTTCAAATGGGAAGCTTCCAGGTGTAAGCCCCAATCATGTCACAACTTGAACAGAACTATGAGGTATTTGATTCCTAATTAACTGGGGTACGTTGGAATCCACTATAAGGGAAAAATCTGATACCCCAACAAACCTAGAATTCTTCAATCTATATTCTTGGTGGTGTGATACTAATCTTGGAGATTATATATTTCATGGGAATCTTGGGATTCTTTAGTATAATCCATATAATGAATCCTGACAAGGAACCATTCTTCTAGAAGTCCTTATCCCATTATGTTAAACTGCACAGATGGGTCCTTGTCACATGTAATTAAAAAGAGATGTTTACAGTTAAGTGGGAATAATCTATGTGAGTTTGGATTTATCAAAATTGGTTACATGGGAAATCCATCTCATGTGTTTTATCCTGATATCAAAGAAAATTATGTCCCCCCTAGATGATGATAAACTCCACAACGCCTCATCATAGGGATTAGACAAGTGTTGTCTCAGAAATTTCTAATCCATGTGTATCCATGATTGATCTTCCAACACAAGGGTAATCCATGGACAAACGCTTAGTAAAATAACCAAGTATTCCTGAACATATTATCATTTCTTAAATCTATAAGAGATTCCCAAAGTATGAAATAATTCCCCCCAAAAGGGTGTGATGAGACCGACCTCACATCCTCTCGTCCAATGGAGTCGAGAAGCGATGTTGGCCAATTCATCATCCAACGAGTTCCATCCATTAGAATTCTTGTCCGTGAATCATGGATTTCATGTTTTTTGGGTGTTTCTGGCTCCAAGAATACACCCATTGGAGACCATACAAGGACATCGTACCCGACATAGGCCAATAGCACAGACATATAACCCCCTTGCAATTTCCCGCTGTTATCATGAAAATGTCGAATATCCTTAATAACATGAAATTAATATGCTTCCCAATTCATGTGGAACCATCTCCCCCTATTAACACATGATGCAACGTGGTATGGGAAGAAACAGCAATGGTGATCCCACCATGAATCCTTCAACATGGTGGCAGATTACCCTACCTCATGCCCCTTCCACATATAAAAGGAAGATTGAAAAGCAATATAATTAATTTTACATGTGATCATCAGATGCTACTTTGACAGTGTTTTGTTTTTTTAATATGTCATATATATATATAACATTAATTTAGAAGAGCTCTCTTCGATCCAAATAATATCTCATAAAATTGATCAGAAACGCATGTCAGTAACCACATTGGCGGTCAGATCCACAACAAAGAAGAGGAAACCATCACTTACCCAATATATTCAACATTGTGTTTCAAAAATGCAATTCAATGTGTACCATGAAAAAGGTTCTCTCACTATAGTGGAGGCCTCAAGGTAGGCCCTCGAATCAGTGAATCCTCTCCAACTGCCTCTTCTATTGTAGCTGGAAATAAAACTTATGATTGTTAAATTGGCTATGTCAAATCATTTCAGGAGTGTGTCCCTAGAATGAAACAACGAATAACTCCCTTATCTTAGGGAGGATGATGAATTTTACACAAATGAAATCATCCTAGCTGTACCAGAACCCTACCCAAGGGATCCTACTAGAGAAAATCACCATCAGTTGTGCAAAACTCGATATCCCTTCGCTAAAGAGGATCCCATGCTGAGGGACCCTACTGAAGTTTAATGGACACAGTCCCTTCATGATGGCTGCAGAGGATAAAAAATTTCATAATCAGGAGTAGGATATCACCCTGTTTCCCATAGAGGAAATCATCCACCCAAATGCAGCAGCATGTAACGGGTAGGCATACTATTATTCTCTTTTATTTGAATACTTCTATGTAAATACAACGACAATATACTAGAAGATTCATATCCACAATCACTCCAATGAATCCTTCCATTGAAATAGGGTGGGAAAAGATGAGAAAATTCTCATTCCTATATGTTCTCACCGGTCCCACCACTCATACATAGCAGAAAATTACAGGAAGGTGAAAATATCTTCCAATGCAGAAGAAGCTTATCATCCAAATAGGACAATACCCATCTATAACAAGGAAAATGTCCATGTAGATGCATAAAAATCCATCTATCTTAATGTGGTGTAATTTTATTTGAAACTACACTACACTTCCAATGCAAATGAATCCCACCAGAAAAATATGGTGGTAATCAATAGGTAGCTACAAAATCCTACCTACCACGATGAAGACCACCAGTCAAATATGGTGGAAATAAAATATGAGAATATTAAAATTTTTATGGATTAAAATAAGGCATGTGAAAAAAATATAGTGGAAAATGAGAAGAATAAAATTCCTTCTCACAAATACAAATCCCACAAGCCAAATAAGGTGGTAACCATAAGAGATAGCCAGCGGCAGACTCGTTTCTCTTCCCCAACACTGGAGAACTTCTATTACCCACTAGAAACTCATGGAGGACCAGATCATGAACAAAATATTACTACAACATCCGAATGGGAATTCATAATTGATCCATCCAAATATGTATCTCATCACATCTTGTCTATGATGGATGATCAGACATCAATTCTGAACGATATCTGCTAGACATGTCAAGATGTCACTGCGTCAATGGAAAAAGTGAGGAGTTGTGCCCATAACAAAATATTCATGGGTAGGGTAATCTATGCACTAAATCATATAATCACTCTTGATTGTACTTGAATCCATACTCTAGTAAAGGATATTTGATGTCCATATTACATGATACCAAGATAACCAGACAGGGAACAAATACTTCTTCCAACTGGGGGACACTGGTCCAACATGGTGGACACTCCAGGACAGATATATATCCCTACTAGAACTCAAGATGTTTGTCGGTGTATCCCATAAGAAACATGGGATCTGACCAAATAGGGACCTGTACATGAAGGTTGTTACCAAAAAGAGGCGGCCCTAGTTGCACATAAGAGAACACACAATAATGTAAAGAGCCAAACAATACTAAAAATGAATATCACATTCATGATTCTACTTTACTGGATGCTGGAGTTCATGACATCATTAAAAATTTATCAATAGACACTATAAATCATATTAGTCCATTACAAAATTAATAAAGTGACAATAGCAGTTACAAAGGCACTCATCGTAATGTCGCTACCAACAGCACTGCATGTCTTCCCAAGAGCACCCATGTGGGATTACTCCATTGGCTAGAAATGATTGATCATGAGAGGTTATCTCATGATGTATGTCAAGTTATCCCTCCCATTGACAAGAATATCTTGTAGTAAAGAGGATCTCCCCTAACTATAGTCCACCATGATGGTCCTCCATAGGGTATACTCTATAGTTACTATTCTCTCTATTTTTTTTGTCCATTTGTTATGGTAGTACTCACTATGATGGTAGTCACTACAAAGGGCCTCCTCATAGTGACATTAATCAATGAGATGTCCCTACCATCATTGAAGAACATCTTGAAGGAACTCCCTCGAATATAGACTTTAGGTACTCTCCCTGCAACTAGAGTTATTATGGTAGTGCACTCCACGATCGCAGTAATTTTGAAGGCCCTCCCCTCAATGAAGACAAGCTATAAGATGGTCCTCCCCATGCTACGGCCTTCCCTGAAGGTCCTCCCAAGAGTATATGCGCCATAACTCCTCACTACGACCAAACACTAAGTTGTGACTGTAGTCCTCACCATCACAGAACTAACTACGAAGGTCCTCCCTAGAATTAAAATTCATGCAGGTGTGAAGTTTCTCTCATTATCAAGTCAAATACGAGAAAACCCTCATATATTGAGGTTCTGGGAAAAAGGGATTACAACATATGGGATGCTCTCTCAAATAACAGCAATATCCTTTCTAAACCAAAGGATATCCCGGGGTCATGATCATTTTTTAATCCACCCTCGTCCCTTCCAAATTTCAACAAGACTCCCACTAGCCCTACTGCATGTAAAAATTCATCAAGGAGTAGTCAAATAGGGCATATCACGTAGAAGAGTCACCAGTGCAACAATAACAGGATGTGTTTAATATGAGAAGAAAAATAACTAGGGATGAAATAATAGTGATGTATTGGTGAAAAGATACTTCTCAGTTGGTCATTCCATGGTATTTGACAGAAGAATGCATTTATAATATTTGCCTCAATATCTGGTTGACTCTCCGCCAGATAAAAGAAAAATTTCTGCCTAACAAATGGTACACAAACCATGTCAATGTCATGGAATAACTTCTCCATCATGTCAAACATTAGGCCCTTCTGTCTACATGGTGTCGAAAATCAGATATGTGAAATAAATACCCTGGGATGTCCTGCTTCCATGAGCTTCAAAATTCTCATTGTCTTATCAGAGATGTATTTTCTAGTGTTCAAATTTGAGGATAGAGAAATTATGGAGCTCTAATCTTCACCCCACTCACCATCACACAGAACCTTATGGATATGACATCATGAAATTTCATTATCCATAGACCACTTTAAAATGATGTCCCTTATCAGGAAATATGGAATGATAATAAATAACTGACCTTGAGTAAGTCTCAGAAACATCAGGCCTGATGAGACAAACCTATAGATAATCTCTTAAACTAGGCCACCAGGAACATCTAGGAGGCCTCCTATTTAAGGGAATCCAATCAGCAGGCACTGATTATGTCATCGAAAGCATGTAATTCATGTGAATACCTGCCACCACATATGGATCACACCGACATGGGAATGCATATTATCAAGAAAGTTTATATCACAATAACATCCAATGAAATACTGGACAATCCCTAGCCCATATGGATGGGGGAATTTTAACTTGAAATTACCTCGTAAGGCCAAAAAAATTGGTCTATAGCTGGTCAATAGAAGATTGAGAGAAACCCCATCCCATATGGATGGGAGAATTATTACCTCAAATTTCTACACTACATATGTTTTTCTTCCCCCGTTTGAGGGGAATAATGGAGAGAGAAAACACCCATTCCATATTGTCTAATGATTCGCTTCCCCTGAAACACAAGAATACTAAAAGGCCACATCATGGATACCTATGAGTCTCTAGTGTCCAAGAAACTTGAAGAGTATCACATAATGGCCTGAAAAGATCCAAAAAAAGGCATAAGAAGTTCTCCTGCCATTCAGAACCTGGTATGCCACCCCAAATTCGATATAAATTAGTGAACTTTGAGGACAATATCCCTACAGAACATGCTAAAAATAATAAAAATAATGAGGAAACTGGAGAAGATGGTTCCCTCCCAGTGATGGTCCACTCCGAGCCTAGTGGTGTGCACAGTAGAAAATAAAGAGTTTTCTTAAACCTGGGTGACCCCTCAGTCAATCAACCATTACCTCCCACGTGAATCCCTAATAAGGAGAATAATAAGTTTATGTTCTTCATCCCACTTCTTCCTCCCCATAAAGATGATTCCCCTATGCTTGAGGTCGGAGTTTCTTGATATGAGAAATAAATGTAATAGCTAAGTAGAATCAATGCTAAGATTTTAAGAGCAATCCATCCTACTGGGTATGTTCCTCAGGTGGAGTTTCAACTCCCACTTCCATCAAACATCCCTCAACCACATGATCTCTTCATTATGAATGAAAAAGGCTGGTAGGCTCATTTAGGGTAGCGTCAGGACCATTGGTCTACCTAAACCCTATCTCAATAGGATATAAATATTTCCCTCCATTAAGAAATCAATCAATATATATTCAGGAAAATCCACAAAGGATCCCCATAATTGGGTATTTTCCTCATTGTACAACAATGCCGACATATCCAATCTTGCCGCATACTACACCTATCCATGATCAGGTCAACAGGACATACATAAATGGATTTTGAATAACATCATGTTATTAACAACTCAAATGGAATTAATAGAAGGAAAACATACTCCAGTACAACTAGAATAGAGGCCTTACCCAGATGGTTGAGCATCACCAACTCTACCAAATTTTCGGAATCCTATATTTCTAGTGTTCAATGGCTCAGGGGAACCAGAGAAACATCTAACTCACTACTGTAAATATTTTCATCCCATGATGGTAACTTCAGAGAAACAAGAGGCTGTGAACCCTATATGGTTTCTGAAAACTCTACAAGGTTCATCTTTCTTGTGGTACACTAGTTCTCATGAAATCTCAATAACATGATTGGAGGACCTCTTATGCTAGTTCATGTTCTAGATCAACTCAATATTTCCAAAAACAATATTTAGTGATCTCTTGAACTGTAAACAATGAGAGAAGGATAGTGTCTTATAAAACATCTTCAAATGGAATGGACTGACTTACTCCTTGAATCGGCCACTACCCCAAGATGATATTCTTTCCATTTTCATTGATAATCTCTAAGATGAGCTAAAAACTCCACTGATTCCTATTAAGTACATATGTTGGTTACAGGACCTCTCTTTCATCACTCAAATGATGGATGATTCCTTACAACAGACTAATCTGACATCCTGGGAATCCCCCATCATCCCTAATAAAAATAGTAGGGAGAGCTAAAGTGGCTTCCATTTTGATTAAGACACCTTCTACCCTATCCCTAGCTTCAAGTCCCCAAAAAAACATTACATGACCCCTTGGACATCACAATATACCCCCATATTGTCAAGAATAGCTAAGGGGGAACAAAAGAAACCTAATCAAGGAATGCAGAAATAAATTGTATTCATTCTGGGATGATCATGTTCGCTATTACTTTATAGATACCATGAGTTGAAACTTGCTTCATCTTCTGGATCCAATTTAGTCTAATGAATTCGGTCTTGATGATCATCCAGATTATTGTACCTTACATAGAATATTGGCACACCACATTTAGGAGCTCTTTTTCTTCAAGTACCTACTGAAATAGATGATAGACACTAGACAAATCAAGAGAGGTCAACCACCAGAGCAAGCATCCTACGTTTCTAACATTGATCTGGATAAAGAAGGGGATTCCCAAAAGGATTTGAATGAAAAGGTGCAGAAGTTTGATAGTTTTATTTCTAAAAAAGGTCAACTGTGCCCCTGGAATCCTCTATGCATAGATAAAGAATCCAAGAATTATTCCAATGCCTCTTCACAAAACAAAACCATCATCCTCAACTCTATAATCCTCTGGAAGATAGCCGCCCAAAAATTAGTCCAATTAGAACGGAAAAAAACAAGTAACGGAACATGAACTTTCACAAAAGACAATGTTGGATATGAAACTCTCAAATTTATTGCCTAAAATCTAAAACAATGAGGACTTCCCCACAAAACAAATAGGAAATTCCCCACCAAGTGGAACAATGGTCACCACCCTAAAAAATGGAACAACCAGGATCAGATGACGGGATAGATACATCATCAGAAGAAGAAATGAATTTTTGGCTAAACCGAGAAGATCACGTAGAAGACTCCATGGTGAAACAACAACAAGATGAGTTTCTTGTGATAAGAAAACAAGCTAGGGATTAAATAAAAGTGATTTATATACCCACAACCACTTCTGAGTTCAGCATAGCAAGAGAGTTGATAGAATAATGTATGCAATGAATTCGCCTCAATATCTAGATGATTCTCCATCATTTAAAAGAAAAATTATTCTCTATGAAGGGTACACATACCATGTAAATATCTTGGAAGAGCATTGTTGTTTGGTTGGACTAGTGTCCATGTCGGCTACACATCTTCCACAATTATGTATGTGAACGAAAGACCTTGGGTTGACCTACCTCCACGTGCTACACAAGTTTAATTGTCTTATCAGCGACACCCCATCTTGTGTTCATATCCATGTATGGGGAGAACATATGGCTTTTCACTTCACTCGATATACCATCATGTAGAATCCAATGGAAATGACATCATGAAATTAAATGATCCACAGACGACTGTCGAATGAATCCCTAGTTAGAAAAGGTGGAATGATAAAAAAGAACCGGTCTTGAGTAGGTCTCGGAAACATCAAGGCCGATGAGGGAAATCTATCGATAAAATCTTGAACAAGGCCACAAAGAATATCCAGCTGGCTTCTCTTTTAAGGGAATCCAATCAGTGATCACTGACTATGTCATAGAAAGAAAGCAATTAACATGAAGACATGACAACAAATCCAACTCACACCCGCATGGGAATTCATGAGATCATAAAGGTTGAAATATAATCATCATCCATTGCAATATGAGGCCAACACCATCCAACATGGTTTGAGGAATTTTTATCTCATAATTGACCCATATGAAGAGAAAATTCGAGTTGAGGTATTTCAATAGAGGAATGAGTGAAACCCCAGCCCGTTGGTTTGGGGGGATTATTACCTCAAATTTCCCACTTAGCGGTCGTCTGTCATCTCCCATTGGGCGGGGGGATGGATAGAGGGTCCACCCATCTGAACTCATCTTTTGACTCGCATAACCCAAAATAGAGGCATACTACCAAGTAATATCAAGGCTCCCTTATAGTCCCCCTTTTCCAGGAAACCTGAAGAGTATCACAAAATGGCCAGAAAAGATCCAATAAAGGGAAAAATAATCTCTCATACAATTCAGCACCTAGTAGACCACTTTAAATTCAATATGAATTAGTGAACATGATTGAAATAATCCTCATAGAACTATATGAAAATTATACAAATAATAAAGAAACTAGAGAATAGGGTTCCCTCCCGGAGATTGTCTACATAGATCCTTGAGCTGTGCCACCAGAAAACAATGTGTTGTCTTAATCATTTGTTCACCCTCATTTAATCCTCTCTTACCTCCTACATGAATCCTCAAAAAGGTGAATTATAATATCAAGGTATACGGCCCATCACCTCCTCCCTATGAAGATGATTCCCCTACGCTTGAGGAGAGATTCTCTCAACTGGTGGAAGAAATGTAATAGATGAGGTGCATCAATGTGAGGTTTTAATAGCAATCCTTCATATTGGGTATGTTCCTCAGGTGGAGAATCAACAATCAATTCAATCAGATTTCCCTCTTCCATGTGGGCACATCTCAATGAATGAAGTAAGGATAGAAGGCTCATTTAGGGTGGAACTGGGACCATTAGTCTACCTAAAACCAATCCTCATAGGATATAATTATTTACATCCATTAGAGAAGCAGCTAGAATAGACTCAAGAAAATACCCAATGGTTCCCTGAGCTGGGTATCTGCCTTAATGTCCAGTAGTACCGACATATCTAGTATTTTCTTCTACTACACCTATTCATGGTCAGGTTCAATGGGACTTGTATCAGAGGCTCCTGAATACCATTGAGTTATTAACAACTCCATTTGAATAAATGGAAGGGAAGTGCACTCTAGTATAACTGGAATGGAGGCCTTATCCTCACTAGGTGAGATACACCCCACGCCTGCCAAATTTTAGGAATCCATTATTTCTAGTGTTCAATGGCTCAGGGGACTGAGAGTGACATCTAATGAACCACTCTTCTTATTATGATCCCATGATGGGAACTCTAGGTAAACAAGAGGCTGTGAAAATCAGTAGAATCCATTGGTCCTAATCAAGCTTGAAAACTAGTTCAATGACATCATAGCTCACCCAAATTTTATAGTATTCTAAAATATCATGGCCATCAATGCCCTAGTAGGAAGGCCTTGGCTGCCTCATCACACAACAATCCCTTCCACTTAACATAAGTGTCTCAGATTTAGCATTAATGAAAAGCGCGGGACACTACATGATGATAGAGATCCATTTGACATCTACAAGTCACTCTATATTAATGTGTGGTTCTACGAACCAGAGGGGAAACAATGCTAAGATGATGGAATTTATTTGGTCACCAACTCAAATGATATGGAAATATTCTCCATTGATCCCCTCCAGAAACGGGGGGAAGAATTCATACTCCATGTCAATCAGATTAAGGTCACAATTCTAAATTCAGATCTGTATTTAGAGGTCTTCATGATTCCATTTATGCTTAAAAATCCTAATAATGATTAAAGGCTCATTAACTCCTGGGATAATAAAAAAAATTGGATAAGAATGCCCCCAATATATGTTTCAAGCATAATAAATGGAAACGACATCTAAAAATTCTTCACTGACAATGGATCTGAGGTTAATATCCACCCACCGTAGACACTTCATCTGTTGTGCTACAAATGAGGGTAATCTGATTCCCTACACAACAATGTTGTTGGGCTACAAAAAAATAAGCAGAATCCATTGGTCCAAATCAATCTTGAAAACTGGTTCAATGACCTCATAGCTCACCCAAATTTTATGGCAATCCAAAATACCATGGCCTTCAATGCCCAACTAGGAAGGCCATGGCTACCTCAGCACACAACAATCCCCTCCACTTACCATAACAGTCTCAGATTTTTTATTAATGAAAATCACGGGACACTACATGAAGATAGAGATCCATTTGACTTATGCGAGTCACTATATATTGATGCAGGGTTCTACAAACCATAGGGGAAACAATGCTAAGATGATGGAATTTATTAGGTCGCCACCCCAAATGATTTGTAAATATTCTCCACTGATCCCCTCAAGCAGTGGGGGAATAATTCTTACTCCAAATCAATCATATTTAGGTCACAATTAAAAATTCAGATCTGTATTTTGAGGTCCTCATGATTTCAGTTATGCTTACAAATCCTAATAATGATGAAAAGCTCATTAACTCTTGGGATAACAAAACAAATTTGTATAATTATTCCCCCAAACTATCATCAAAACCCCATGGAATACCTACCTCAATTTCTCAGTTATGAGGAAGTATCTTTCCTATAAAATAATATGAGGAAACTATTTTACTCCTCACTATGTCTTCCTTGAAGAAGCCTCAACATATGGTCGAGGTAGAATAGGTGGCTTCACCTCCCGGACATTAAAAGTATGAATATTTCTTAAATTATGGGATGATCATCTCAAGAATCATTTTCCCATTAGAATACGAGGAGGAAGATGATGAGGATATAGTGGAGGAAGAAGAAGAAGACTTGATGGATTCACCTCTTTTATTTGAGGAGGGCTCCCTACCTCCACTGATGAACACAAGGAAATGAAATTGGGTAAAGAAGAGAACCCATTACCCAATCTAATTAGTGAGGCCATGACATCTGAATAAAAATAAGTTTATACATGTTTTCTGAAGAAGAAACAATATTTACCACGTGGATTATATAGAAATTATAGGTCTTGATCTAGAGGTTTCCACTAACTACCTGGGATTTCCAAAAAAGCATCGTGGCTACATTAATGTTCTGTGAAGGACACACCTGACTCATGATACTGAAATAGAGGCTCAAGACAATAAGATCATTAGAGATATCTTTGTTCAAGAGTTTCAATATCTGAACAATCAAGAAAACAATGTCCCCATCAAGATGAAAAGTGGGAAGATCAGTGTCTTCTTCGATTTTAGGGAACTCAACCAGCACCATCCCAAAGATTATTTTCCTGTCCCAATCACAGAATTTTTCATTGATGAAACTACCAGATATGATGCTCTCTCATTCATGGATGGTTATTTATCATATAACCGGATCTGAATGGACTAATAAAATGAGGAAACCAACACCTTCAGGGCACCCTAAAAATAATTTTTCTAAATATTAATTCCTTTCAGTTTGAAAAATTTTAGTTCCACATATCAGCATTCCATGAAACATATTTTCAAACCCTTCCTGGGTAAATTCATCAAAACCTATAATGATAATCTAGTGGATAAATAATAACATATCTCAGAACTCCAAGATTTCCTTAAAACTATCTTTAATAATCTATGAAAGCACATTATGAAAATGAATCCCATGAAATCTTCTTTTAGTGTCACCTTAAGAAATATTTACCGTCTTTATCGTATGCCATCGGGGAATCTATACTGACCTAGGAATAAAACGTTTATCCTTAGAATTTCACCTACTCACAACCTCAAATAATCGAGAGGACTCTAATGAAACCTAGCTTACATTTGGTTCTACATAGCCACCCTTGCAGGAAAATTATTTTCATTCACCAGGTTGATGATAAAGGGGTACAATATCAACAGACTGATGATTATCAGGAAGCATTCAATAATCTAAAAAAATTAATGATTCCACCAGTTCTAATTCCAACTATTGAAGGAAGACCACTGATCTTTTATGTAACCACCTTTGATTGATCCCTAGGTGCCTTTCTCGTGAAGAAAATAGAAGTTGGTAGTGAGAATAGTCTTTATTATCTCATCCAAACCATGAGTGATGATGAGAATCATTATTCAAATAGAAAAAAAATATTCCTTGCATTAATATTTGAGGTCCAAAAGATGAGACATGACTTGCAGCCCCACAATGTCCATTTGGCCTCATGTAGTTACCCACTAAAGTTCATTATCAACCGTCTAGTGTTAACTGGATGCCTATCATGGTGGGTGGTCATCCTACAATAGTTCGATATATGTATCATACCATAGAAATTTATCAAAGGCTAGGCACAAGATGATTTCTTGGATGAGAATCCCTTGATAAAAGTGCCCCATCATATGTTGAACTACCCCATGAGGAATTGTTTTCAATTCATGATAACTCATATATGTGGGAAATGCACTTCGACGGTGCCTCCAGAAGTGGGACAAGAAGAAGAATAGAAGACCCAAAATTAAACAATGTGGATCTTGGATTCATACTCATATCCCAATAAAAATCAGTTCTTCCTTATTCCTTCCTACTATCAAAATGATGCACATACAATGATGTGGAGTTCCAGGACCTCATTGTAGGGTTGGAACTAGCACTCCATGTGCAAGCCAAACACATGAAGATATAAGGAGATTAAGAACTTGTTATCAAGAAAGTAAATGGTAACTATGCTATCAAGAAATAAGAACTTATCCATTTAATCAACCATGTATGAGGACTAATGGATTAATTCACGTAAGAACTGACATTGACTTATGCTCCCAAGTCATAAAATACGCAAGTTAATGATTAGAAAATTCATCCACAACTCTAGCTGATCTGGTTGGGAATAAAACAATCATCATCATTTCCGACAACAAGATGGTCTTAACTTATTTTCAGACCAAGAAAGAAGAAATAAATGAGATCATACCCATATTCAAGTCACATGGTCATACCACTAATTGAATGGTCCCCATTATGGCATATATTCAAAAGGGATAAATCTCACTAAATAGGGATAGAAGGGAATAAATCTGAAGAAGAGTAGTCAATTTCATGCTACAAGATCGCACAAACAAGAAAAAGGTTATTTATGAGTGAGGCCTCCATAAATTACTTCAAAGATGCCTTGATGGAGAATAATTATATGACTTCATGAAAGAAGTGAAAGTTGAAACTTGCGGGGCACACCAATCAACATCCAAACACTCTCTTTAAATTTGAATGTTTTGGTTCTATTAGACAAACCTAATAAAAGATTGTGTGGATTTTACCCAAAGGATTCATTTCTTCCATGTCCATGAAAATTTTATCAATGATCCCCTAGAGTTACTTTACATATCCATGTACTCATTTCCATTTTCCATATTGGCAATGGACATCGACGGACTATATTCTCCAACCATGGATAGATAATTCAAATATGTTCTCACATCCACTGACTTTTTTTACAAATTGGATTAAGTTGTGCCTCTTAATGAGGTCAGGGAAAAATAATTGTTAGATCTGTGAATGTTAATATCATCACAAGGTTTTGTGTCCCTCACACAATACTAATAAAAAATGGAACCAATTTCTGCTAGGTTGAATTGAGAAATATCTACTGAGAGTGTGGTATCAAATCCAACAATTCTTCTGACTACCCCATGGTGGCCAGTATAGAGACAAAGGATTTCAAAAATACCCTATCCAACATAATCCATATTATACTAGAAAAGGACAAGAAATTGTGGCCACAAACACTCCTACAAGCTCTATGGGATTACCAGACCACCAACAACACTGACACTAAAGCAACCTCATACTCCCTAGTTTTTGGGAAGGAGGCGTTTCAATCCATTAAAATTCATCTTCCATTACTCTACATCGTTGACTGTGATCAAATATACGGAGATGAGAAATCCAAAAAATGGTTTGATGAGCTGGAGTGGTTGGAAGAGTAAATATTTCCCACTTTTCACCATCTAGAAGTCTAACTAAAGCATATTTTTTGAGACATCCATAATAATTTTCGCCTCCGATCTTTCCTCATTGGAGAAATGATGTTGGTCCTCATATCCACAATGATACTCAAGGAGAAAACTCCAAAGATGGATCCTAAATGGGAAGGAACAAATTTTGTACACAATTTTACCCTAATAGAGTGTATGCCCTAATTTTAATGAATGGACACCTCGCAATAGCCCCCACCAATGTTAGGTTCCTAAAAATGTTCTTTGTGCAATAACGAAACATTCACCCATGTTACCCGATGTTAATCTTCCCAAAACCCCCATATTATCTACAAGTAATTAAAATGAAGAGCGACATTCATGTCCTCACTGCATGACATAATCTGCATGTCCCCAAAAATGTTCACACTGGCATGACAAACATTTCTCCCACATCATTCACCTACCATGTTGCTTTCTAGAACTACATGTGGATTGATTCCACCCCTCATCGGATATATAGTGAGACCCAGAGTCTTCGTCCTGGTCCATCCACCAACATAAAAAAATTGTGTTCCCCCACCTTGTTTATGGACCGAGTCTATGCAGCGAGGGACTTTTACAGAACTATGTGCAGATTGATTTTTATTCATTAATGGGATACGTAGAGACACATTCACCCTAAGTTTTGGTTTATCCAACACATTACATTGAATGCCTATGTTATATCCTCTATTACCCCTGTACTAAAAGATAACTCCCTTTTCATTAATTGTTTCTCACACCGAGCATAACTCGTATCATCTTTGGAATGGCAGCTAGGATTTCCCCAACATAAAAAAACAAAGGAGAGTACAATATTCCCATCTTCTTTAAATCGTAGTAAAATCCCCCCCCCCCACTTTTGTGTATTATTCAAAACTATACAGGGATGTAGTTCTAGAACGGCATAACCCCAACTATGTTCTCACTCAAGGGGACGTTGCATCTGGCATCAATCACATACCATGCATTGATCCATAAATAACTGTGTCTTGATTCATACTCTACAAGATATATAGTGATAGTTGGATCTTCCATCATGGTCTAGTTTCTATCAAATAATAAAAAACGCAAAATGGACCCTCTTTGTGCATGGGTCCGACTATCATAGATAACATTGAGAACTAGATATTACATGATTCATGATATTTCATGATACATAGTGATGATTAGATTCTTCATCCTGGTCCAGCCACAACATAAGAAAACTCCCTTCATATTTCATATAAATCAGACATATGAAATGAATTTCTTTTAAGAACTACATAGACTTTATTTCCCAATTAACTAAGAAATGTAGGAAAACTCCATGAGGATCAAGCCTAAAACTTCACTTGCCTCATCCTTCTCATATCAGTTCACTTTTTTTCTTACTTTATGAGGTTGAACTACAAAATATACTTGAACTATGTGTGGGTTGATTCCCACCCACCAATGGGACACGTAGTGACACCTATGTCTTCTTGAGTCTAGATGTCATGAAACAAATGCCTCCCTTACATATAATCCAGACATACACAGGGAAATTCACGAGTCCTCACCATGTGACATTGAACTGTATGCCCAAAGATGTCCTAAACACATGAAATTAAACTATAAGGTATGCTAAGAACATCCTATGGATTTTTTTCAGTATAAAATGATATGTAGCGACACTCGAGCTAGAAATCCCAAGTCTAGAAATGCAGAATAAAACAAAGGAGAAAATCCCCCAACCTCCTATATGTGAAATTAAAATAGTTTTAGGAGATTTCAGATCAAAATTCGTACATCATGAATGTGTCAAGAGACCATTATTGCCATTACATATGAATAATATCTATGTAAATGATATCTTACCTCAAATCTAATCATGGTATGGTTATTTTTTACATACCCATGTATCCCTTTTTCATCCATTACACTCCATGCCCTGATAAATATCATACCACCATAATCTCTCATGGATATTAGAAATGGACAATTAGTGTCTTACAGAAACCATTTTTTGACTATGCACAATATACCCCAGGGGCCCTATATACATTGCCCACAAATATGAACCATAAACCAAAGGAAAATTCATCCTCAATAGAGGTTGTTTCTAATTACGTACTCTCATTGTGTCTTAAGGCTCTTACCATCCATCATGACATGAGGGATCCCAGAATCATGGTTTTCACATTCTTCCCCCGCTCACATATGAGGTGTACTAGGAATATCCCAACCTGATTATCTAATATTAATGCATCATCCCTTTTATTTTTCATCCCTACAACATGTTAGATAAACTGCACTGTCTACATCCCTTCCACACAACTCTAAACAATACGAAAGATGACCAGATCGTATAGAATTAAACTGCATGATGAATTCAACCATGTTGCACGGTATTAAACTACGTAGAATTTTCATCCACAGCCCAAGATGATAAAATTAATGGCCTAATAATTCAATTTCCTCTAATCCTTTCATTCCTAGGTAGTTTAGTGAAACCCTTTATGCATGTTGTTTCTCACGTAGATCATATCTCATGTGGTCCTAGGAATTTCAGAAGGGAGCTTCACACATGGTTAAGTTGAATCAATCTGAAATGAATAACCCTATTTCGATGACTTTGAGAGGAATATTAGTTTCTATCCCTCTATATTTAGAAACCCAATGTCCTAGTTGTATGACATTAAACAACAATGTACCCCAAACATAACAAGAATGTCCCTCCCATTTCCTAGGAAACAGACCCAGGCAGGGTGTTCAATCTTTGGTTGATAAGATTACCAAACTTGGGCCCTAACCTGACAAGAGAATCAAAATGCCTTTCCATATTTATGAGTTAGATATATATGGGGAGTTCCCAAAGCATTGGGTAAAACATAGGCCGAATGCTTCTAATGTATCCAGGAACACTCCTTCCATGTGAAAAACTATGTGCTTCGACTGATCTTGGATATTCATAATCATGCATGACCATCATGAATGGATGGTCAATGTCCATAAAATACCTTTTTCTATCTATCAACATTATGCCTCAGTGGATCTCTATATATTTCCCACAAAAATGGTCTATCAACCAAAGGAAAATTCATCCCAAGGAGAGGCTTTTCTTATTTTCGTACGCCTAACTGATTTAAATCCACATGTCATTCCTCTTGATCTAAGAACCCTCGAATCCATGGTTTACACTTTATATCCTACTCACGTCCTGAACAATTCAAAACACCCATTCTTGATTAACTTCTTGATAGTTAGTTATTCTAAAATGATTCCTGATCAAATGATGTTTAAACAACTCAATATTTCATATATGGTATTCACCCTTTCTCCTGGTCACGTCCATGGGTATTTTCGCTCATAACCCTACAAAAGAAATAAATCTATATTAGAAGGTTCGACATGTTCCCCCACCTCACTGGTGAATCCATATCAAAAAAAATTCATCATTCATATGTGTTAATCAGATCCATATAAGAATGATCCTTTCTATAACTACATACAACTTGATTCATATCAATACAGGATACATAGTGATATCCGAATCTCATAATCAAATCTATCTATGAAACAAAAATATCACATCCCCTTTGGTGCAAGGGTTTGACCTGTGTAAGGAAACAACTCATATGGATGGGATATAAATGCCTTCAATAATTACTATCTTTCCCAATAATGTTCAACATGAAATGCATCTTTTCATGTTTAGGCATACCCCTTTTCACGATCAATACTTTGTGTCCAAAAAGGTATGAATCTACATAATCCTCCATGGCCACCTGAAATGGAAGGCCAGTGTCTTGCAGAAACCATTTCTTGACTATGATTAAAAATTCCTTGGTATCTATTCATATGAGGCCCACAATAAGGGCCTGTCAACCAATAGAAAATTGGTCCTCAAGAGAGGCACTTATTGCCTTTGTACACCCTTCTGAAATTTATGTGCCACCTTAACACTTGGATTCAGAAACCCCTCAGAATGAGGTTTACGTATTTCCCCATATCATTGCCAAAAGGTGAAGGAAGATCTGTGCCAAACTATTATAGAGGAAATGAATCATTTACCCACCTCTAGTATGAGTAAGATTATTTCGCACAATGGGTCCCAAATGTCCCAGTTGTACGACATTAAAATGCACAATGCTTTGACCCCCCTTTAAAGAATCCAAATTCGTATGGGATAGGTTATTCATCCAAAGCCGATACAAATGACTTTATTACATTAAGAAGATATTCCTTTAAAGGGTCACCCACTATGGTCCTCAACATAAAAATTAATATAAATTTCTATAAACACTTCCTGGCCATCGAAAATGGAAGGCCAATGTCCTATATAATCCTTTTATTGGCTGTGTACATTATTCCATCGTGGCACTGCATATGTTGCCCCAAAATTGGCATGTAAAACAACTATCCTCAAGAGTGGATCTTCCTATATTTGTAAGACACATGGATTACATGCCCCATAAGATGTCCCATATATATAAATTACATGTTAGGGTAATGAACAATCCCTCATCCATTCCTGAAAGTTATCGGGACAGTCTTGGTTTATGAGTCCTAAATCAGTGTCCTTGACCCTCATTTCATGGTCCAAGATGTTAAACCTAACACATTATTTTATTTATGGTAAATGTTTATCAACCAAAAACATTATTAATGATAGTTTGGTTGGAAATAGTTTCAAATTCTCACCAAAAGAGACACAATGCTCCAGAATGGAAAATCCCAAAAAGGGAACCTTGGATAAAAAGTTAGTGTCAACTCGCTAAAGATATGCTACATATGATTTAGTAAACATTGAGCAACCAAAAAATCAAGACACAGAAATCATTTTATGTAAAAAAACACGCAAAGGGAATCCTAAGAAAAATTCATGTTATTCCTGCTAATACAATATTATAATTGTCTTAGGAAAAAATTAGGGTGATTATGAGAAAAGGAGCAAAGATTGTAGGGTTCTCCATATGAACATAGAAAGATTCAAACTGTTCTAGATTATCATAAATTACTGAGAGTGCAGGAAAAGGATAAATGAGTAGTATTGGGGGAAAAATATCATCATCTCATGGAATAAAGATATAGAGGGCACCCAAAATTCAGAACCTCTCCATATGGGTAAGAAATAACAATTACAAAAGATGTTTGATAGATTCATAGAGTTGTATCAGTGTCTGATTTGACTCATCAATGTCCCAAAACAGCCATAGAAAAGTCATGATCTCAGCCTATGCACCTGTCTGCAATGCCTCCACCTCCCGTGTTGCCTCAAGGATAGCTATTTCCCTTTCATCCACTCCCTGATGCCCCTCATCAAATACAGATGCAACATGATCCATTTAACATTTAAGGTTCCCTAATTACTTGTTGTGCTACTCCACTTCCTGGTCAATCTATTCCGCTAAGGACCTATGCTTTTTAATATCTCTCTATAGCCTCGTGAGTTCCTGATATTGACTAAAAACTTCATTCATAAAGATTTTCCTACCAAAAGAAAGATGAGCTACATAATCTATAACAGAATGATGATAATAATGTATGTGAGTCACCTCCATGAAAGAAATAAACCCCTATAATCCCCAGAACTAAAAATTGGGGGTGTAACTATGGCATGTTTTTAGGAAGTTCGACATGTTGTGTTCCTTAAATTAACCTCCGGATGTTTCTCCATGACCTTTGGTGGCCAGGTTGATGAATGGACAGTTTCTATCGATCGGTCTTAGAATCACTCCCCAATTACGAAATATATAAAGGAATAAATTTCACTAGGGGAGTGGATGATTCAATAATTTCAGGATGACTAGATCCCTCAATAGTGTCATCTTTGATAGTTGCGATTGCGGGTAGGATTTTGGCATCCACCGTAATCTCCAGTTTTTGTGTTTTCAATCCTGCAATCAGAATGGAAACAAATAAAAATAATCAATCCCTATAAGGGGGTGGAAGAAGGGAAATAGTTCAAAGGACAGTAAAAATAACCTAAATCTAATGGAGCACCAATGCGTTTGGACTCCATGGTGATATCATCACCTCGTAAAGATGATAGAACATCTTTGATAAGCGGTTGAGACCCAAAGTCATTCACTGTAATTTGTGTCTTGGGGCCATGCCCAACCGAACTATCTGAATCCAAGGAAAAATTTAGGATACCACTTATTGTGATTAGGATTTTGTGGATAATCATTCTGAAAAAAGGCGTGATTTATGAATAAACAATTTAGAGGGCTAGGATCATGGTCACTCTTGTGCTCAGAAGAAATGGTACCATAGCCCATTCTATTTTCTTTGGAGTCTATATAGCATCCTTACCTATGTTTTAACCCTATTAGGGAGTAGGATTAGATTTATAGGAGGATTTATCTTCTTAAAATAGTTTTCACAACACAAGGGTTTCTTCCACCTAGTTTGGAGGAGTAAACTACCCATAACTGAGAATCTATTCACTGTCTTGGGGAGATCGGGGATCCTTTCCTAGCCCACCTACTTATATTAGAGTATTCATGTCTTCTTAAGTGGAAGAAAGATCAGTATGATTAGTTGGTAATTCAAATCCTAAATGCTCCTCCACTTTTGGGACATAATTCATCTGATCTGGGGCATCTGCAGTTTCTGGTAGTCCTTCATCCAAAACATAAGGGATACCAACCATATATGACTAGGAAACTACTTCTTGGTTACTTATTGGTCCTATATAAAAATATTAATGAGAAAATGGGTTGGAATGATAGAAATACATGTTACGATAACCTGATGAACATGTTTCGTAATAACTTGTAATCCCCTCGACATGATTCGAAAGTTGAGATTCTTGTTGATGTTTCATGGTATACCACGGGGATGTCTCTTTGGAAGGAATATAAAATGAAATGTGGGGGCATAAATTACCCATAACAGTCCATAATGAATGTGTTTATATGTTTATAAGCATAGGAGAACCTTCCCCTGCAATCACCACATCTAAAGGTACAGGCTCCCTAGCTATGGTTCCCCTAGTAGTGTATAATAGGGAAGTAAATATCTCCCAAGTATCATCATGCTCATTCATAAGTAAAGGATGTAACTTTTAGAGTTATCACAAGAAAGGAAATTAAATTTATGGTAGAAATGATCTTATTCATAATAATCATTCTTTTAACCTCAATGCAGGAAAATCTCGGATCCTTGTGGCAATCCAAGAGGCTGCTTTTATTCAAAAAGATTGTTGCAACAACTCAGTTGGAGATTTTGAGATCCTTCGTCGTCTTCGTGTTCCTGGAAATTATCCAAAGCCCAAACGCACCTTCGAGGTTTTCTGGCAGGCTCCTCTGCAGGGTTGGATCAAAGTTAATGTTGATGGTGCATCAAAAGGAAATCCAGGTCCTGCCAGTTGCGGTTCTATTTTCAGAGATTCTGCTGGACAATGCCAGGGCTGTTTCTTTGTTGGATGCGGTCACTCGTCATCGCTGGAGGCAGAACTGCTGGGTGTCATCCATGCTGTTGATTTTGCTCTTCAAAGAGGCTGGAAGAAATTATGGATTGAGAGTGATTCATCCACTGTCATTCATGCCATTTGGAATGGCAGCACTCATCTGGCCTGGAAGCACACTTCTCGTTGGATGAACTACCTTACCTTGCTCCACAAGATTGATTTTATCGCCACCCATACTTACCGTGAGGCGAACTCTGTCGCTGATGCTCTTGCCAATAAAGGAGTTCACCAGCAGATGACTTGGATGGACTCCCTGCCCGCTGATTTATTTGAACTATTTGATAGAGATTGTAAAAAAATCCCCTATTTCAGACTCTTGTAACATTCTTGTCTTTTTTAATAATAATTTGTGCTTTGGTCCTTGACCAAAGCATTACCCTTTAAAAAAAATCAAATTACTTCCCCTTTGATATCCATTTATCAAACGATTACCCCCATCTATGCCACATCATCGGTCAATTATTGTATGTTATTGGGTGCATGTAAATTTTTTTCCATTTTGTTCTGGTAAACAACCACATCATTTTGCTGTTATTTGGCAAAAAAATGAGGGGGTGATGTCTCCCCCAAATCCTAGATGGTTAAATAATCCTCCTTGCACCAGCCTCGAAATGTCATTGTTGGATGTGTTCACCATGAATTCATCCCAGACCCTCCAATAATCCAAGAAATATGTTGTAATATGAATGGAAAATGTTAGAGGGTCAGAATGGGGAAGAGAATAAGGTTTCATTAGTCACAATTGCTTCTTTGGTGCCTCTTCATTCCCAGGACTCCTCGGAGCTGTGCGCTTACGAGGCTGTGGGAGAAGCATGGAGACTCACCAACCCCAGCCACTATAGGAAAACTGAATGTACTATCACCCTCTCTGTTGAAAATTGTTCATTATATAGAAAGTAACTGATGAGTTTAATTGCAATGACCATCCTGAGAATAGATCAGGGTTTCATAGTTTTTATGGTAATAACCTACCCTTTTTGGATCATCATAATAAGTTATGTTAGTAGGTGTTGACACACGACCAACATTATTAGGAGAAACCTCCCTAACATCGGGTAACTACAACAATTCAAGAGTGTACTACTCACAAAAATACTGGACACCCTTCAAAATATCCCCTTACTTCCAGACCACTGGAAAAGTAGAATCATACTTGACCTTTATGGCTGTTGAAGTCACACCCCAAGGCCTCAAGACTTTCCTCAGGGGAGGACTAAAAGGATTCTAAAGAACTTTCCCAGGTTTGGAGTTCATGATAGATTCTTTCTTCTTCCCCTTACCCTTTCCCTTAGCCTTAGACTCATTGGGAGTTGTAACAGTGGGATCTAAATTTAAAAAATGACCGGATGGATATGATGAACCTAGGTATCAACATAACCATTTGTAAGCAAGGGCACTGAACCCTCAAAATCTGGGATCTTGACCTAGAAAAAGGTGTCCTCCTGGGTGAAAATTATCCACAATTGATGGGATATGTTAAGTTGTTTCTTTGGATGAGCATTGTTAAGAGTTCGACGACTAAACATTTGAACATAATTAAACTGATGAAAAATATGAAATGCATGTATCCCTCACAGATAAGCTCCTCATCAATAAAAAAATCCAGATATCGTCCCTCAAATAATATAGGTACCCTAAATTGACAAAGTCTTCAGAATCGGCATTCAAGATGGTGCTAGTGGGGGAATCATAAAGAATACAGGTGAATAGATCATGGAAGTTGATTAGGGCCATCATCTCTCGGTCATTCTTTTCTATTTGGTCATCTTGTGAAACATATCCTACTGGCATAACCCCACTAGTACTCTACAAATATAGCTGGAAAACAAAATAATGAATCGATAAAGAATTGATAAATGTGTAGCCTCTTATGTAGGATCCTATTCGAAAAGGACCAATCACCAGCTGAGGTGAAATTCCTTCGCTGATCCGTCCAAGTAGAAGGTAAATTTTGGCCAATACTAGAATGGCTAGGTTGGTACATTTTCTAGTAGCTAGCTGACTTTCCATGACAAATGTTATGACCCTTACACCACTAGAATCTCATGTTGATAAAATCCAACTACTCAAAAACATGGTCTAGAAGTAATCCAACCAAAACAAACATTCCACATTAGGGATGAATTCTCATCCCTGTTCTTATAACTAGACATACTCCACGATTAGTTACTAGGTGCCTTCTTTTCTTCATGTTTCCATGGATGGACATGACCTGGGTCTACACACATTAGGCTCCAGCACATTCGGCATAGGAAAGGTAATAATACACTTCGAGAAGGAGATGTCTTGTTTTGGGTAGAGGTCACCATCCTCCAAAAGTTTCTCTAAATGAGAAATGATCATATTATCTAAAGGATAAGTCCACTCATCATCATCCCAGGTGGAATCAGGGGGTAGAAACTCTTCGTACATTTCCCTAAAGATGGGAACCCTCAAAATTAGCAAGACATCCTAGAGGTTGTTGTCAACCTCTCCATGGGGAAAATGAAAAGTATTGGTGTCTGGACTCCACCTACTCAAAAGTCGTGATATGAGGGTGCTGGTTCGATGATTATATGTTCGGGATACCCAGACAACCTCATATATCCCAATGGTCAATAATTCGACCCGAAATAACTTATAGCTCTGATGAACCCAAAAGGGCTACCCCCAAACTAAACTGAATGATACCCTAGAGAAAAGGTCATATTTGGGGGACCAACCATGTTGTTCATTTTCAATTCCCCTACTAGAAATGCTACAAAAAAATGGGTCTCTTTTTCTATCTTTAGTGATTCCCCCTCCAACGTTCGAGGGAAATAGTTCTATATGGACATGATTGATGTATCAATCAGTATGAATCATCCTATCGATGAGATGACAGCCTTAGGGATAATACCATTAAATATCCAAGTAGTGGGTTGGTGAAGCACACATGGCTCCGGGATTGGTGTCTTAAAAAGGAGGCTAAATCTATAAGTGGGTAGCCTGTCTAAGATCATTTATTCCTTTTGTCCCGCAATGAGTAATTTTTCTAAAGACTGATGTAGTGGGGTGATAGGTATTTATTCATCTATTGCATTTTCAATAGCATTTTTCCTTTCATCGACAGCCAAAAGGGGAGCAGCGGCAATGTGAGTAACAATAATATTGGCCAGAGAAGCATGTGGAAGATCCATTTCCTTACTATAATAAAATACCAATCGAAAGGGTTAGTCCAATTATAATGACTGGGTGAAGAGGGAAAAAATATGAATGGCCAAAGAATCTCTCCCAGTGCAAGGATCTGTGTACTTAAGCTCATGAATGGTTCGCAGAATTCATTCCCCATGAACCTGTATTACGCGGGATGGCCCAAAAGATATTTTCTGGTGAATCATTTCCCAGTGGGAGATTGGTTCATTAAATGAAAAAGATGCATACCAAGACTTTCAATGGAAATATTCAATGATCACAATTCAAATATTTAACTTATGATTTGAAAAAATAATGTTCATTCTTTAGAATTGAAGTTAAGTCCACAGGACATCCAAGCTGCGTAGTGTCATACTACCTAGAAATTCGAACATATGTTTTAAAATTACACTATTCGGATCATGGATTCAAATTTCAATTCACGAAAGAGGATATTATAAGGAGCACATAGTTTAAAAAATTCAAGGTGTAGTTTTTAGAAGAAGATTTTCTTAAAGGATCTGGTACACATAAGTAAGAAAATATGAGATTGATTTACAGAGTACTTTTCTCCGAAAAACTAGGTAAAAGATAAAGGACTTGGACCCCTATATATTGGCATGGTCCCCTAATTGATCGAGCATTCTACAAAAAAAATTTAGTTTAGGACCATTTTCTATATCGGAATTGCCTCCACATCATTCAAGAGGACCCCATTACGATGGGGGACATTTTTTGGGTCCCGAGAAATCTGCAAGGTGAAATAAATTATCTCATAAAATTTGATAATGGAATGGGATACATGTGGGATGAAATATTACAGGAAAAGATTGAAGGAATCAAATATGGAGAAGAACCCAAATTCCTCCACATACTGGTAACCAAGAAAGTTTTTTAGAAGGCACAATTCACAAACCGAGCGGTACCTAGGAGGCCTGCGAAATGCTGGCCTGTGATGAATTGTTTATAGAACTGGAAAGTTTGTGGAATTAATGAGGAATGACGCCATTCAATCACAAACCTTGTCTTTGGAATAATTAAGGAAGAGATATTCCACCCACAAACCATGGCCCTATGAACCACGTCGTTGGAAGAAACATGGTAGAAAATTAAGTCCCTTCCTACCATCTCCACAGACAGCACTCTCTATCGATGAGGCAAGGCTAGAAGTGTCCCATAAACCTCACTGTTTGTGAAAGTGATATGGTGATTTCAGCTTCCATAAACTGAAACACCGTGAGCCTCGGTCGACTGAGTCATCCATGGGTCAGATGAACCCTTCATGGGCTTCCACAAAAGGTTACATGTTACCATACATACGGCCTCCTCAACACACTATAAAAGAACCCCAAGGGGAGCTGAGAAAGGGATAGGCTTTTTGGAGGTATAGCAGTCAACAGATGGATGAATTCAATGTCAAAAAAGATAGTGAATTACGGAACCATTAATGGTTCCCTTATTGTATAAACACACCGCAAACCATAAAAATAAGAAATAATAATAATATGGGAAAATTTTTCACCTAAATGGAGAACTATGAACCATACTCCCTTCATGGATGAACATCCTATGAACTGTGAGATTAAAGACCCTTCATCAATCTAATTTATCACATAGCACATCTCTTTGTGGACGAAACCCTTCCCAGCATAGCATCCCATCACATAGAGGGACTCCAACACCACATACCACCATGGTATGGGAATATATCCCAAGACCACATACCACCATGGTACATAGACCACACCCGGATCCGTGTACCACCATTGAACGCAAACCAAATCCAAATCCACATTCCACTATGGTATGCAGAAGGCCCTTCCACTCACATTGAAAGATGATATGTATGAGGTACTCCACCCCACATGAAAAAATAGTACGTAGAGTACTATACCTCTGGGCTTTCCAATATCTGGTGTAGATAATTCACATCAGTTTTCATCCCATCCTTTGAATCCCATCCACGAACTAGTACATCAACACTAGGACAATTCCTCTTCCAAAGCCATCAGATGCGTATAAACTAACCATCAGGTGCATCAATATTCCCTCATGAGTATACATACAAATGGTATGCAGAGTCATGAAGGTGATCCCTACGTCGGTATTTATCCCAAGAATGTTCTTAATATTACATTCCCATAGTAATCAAGGAGTCCAACAATGGGATACTAACATGGAACTCCCCATTCTATGGATCAAGGGTAATCACCTGCCTTTCTATTCCGTGAGGGGTAGTGATAAATCAAAGGGAATTACACTTTATATTCATTTTGATCAGAAGAAACATTACACCCCTTTCCCAAATCCCATTCTAGGGAATCCTTCGTAGGTTATTCCCCTATCCTTTAGGTACATTCCTAATGACCATCACATTCATTTCACATTTAAGGGTTCATTTCTCCCCATTCTCATCCACCGTTGCCCGGACATCTTCCATTGTGGGATACATCTTTTTTCCCGTGGTAGAGAAGATAAAGTGAACCATTTTTGATTATTTCACTTCTTCTTATTCATCACACATAGCATGACTCACCTGGGTTTGCAGGTCGGTGATAATACGACATTAGCACAACCACGCCATGAACTACGAGAACTCGGATTCCCACCATAACATGGATAAGTAGGAAGACATTGTGTAGGCCAGAGATCCATATCATCTCATCTAAAAAGTGAGAGAATCCCGCCCATTTAAAATGGAATCTCTCATGCATACTCCTCAATCAAGTCACAACTCGAACTGAACTATGATATATTTTATTCATAATAAACGGGGATACATTGAAATCCTTCCCGATGTACAAACCCTATACCAACAACACTATATCATTATTCGGTCCATATTACAAGGGGGGTTATCTTCATCCATGAGCCCTTATATTTCTTAGGAATTTTGGGGAACCTTGTCATAATCCATGCAATATATCCCGACTAGGCACCTTTCACCTAGATGTCCTTACTACACAACTTTAAACTGCATGGATGGGTCCCCGTCACATGACCATAAAAGGTGATGTTTCCGGTTTAGTGGAACTAAACTATGTGGATTATGATTTCTCCTAAGGTGATACATTGGAAATCCATCTCATTGGTTCAATCCCGATATCAACGCAACTTATTCTCTCTGGATTATGATAAACACCAGAGCGCCTCAGCATAGTGCTTAAACTAGTTTTGTCTTAGAAATTTATAATCCATGAATATCCATTATTGATCTTCCAACCCATGGAAACAAATTTTTGAAATACCCTAGGATTCATTAATATATGAACATATATTAAATCTATGAGAAAGTCCCAAAGTACGCAATAATTACCCCCCCAAAGGGTGTGATGAGCCTAACCTCCCATCCTCTCGATCAATGAAGGCATGAAGTGTTGTTGGCCAAATTTTCCTCCAACGAGTGATAGTATTTGGAAAGAGGGCCCATGAAACATTGATACCATGGCCCTTGGGTGTTTTTGGATCAAGGAATAAAACCATTGGAGACCATAAGAGGACATCATACTCGACATTGAATGATTGCACAGACACACAACCCCCTTGAAATCACACGCAGGGATCATGAAAATGTGACACATCATTAATAACATGAAAAGGATAAACTGAGCTATACCAATGTGAAAATCTTTCCATATCAATAGGTGGTATGACTATAATAATGAAGAAAAAATGGAGAACCTGACACGAATCTTTCACCAAGGTGGAAGATTACCCCACCTCAATCCCATTTCGTATTCAAAAGGAAGGGGGATAATAATGATTATCAATATCACATGTGATCATCAGATGAAACATTGACATGGTTTTGTTGTATTTATATTTCATATATATATATATATAAAATGAAATTTGGAGATCTCTCTTTCATTCAAATGGAATCTCATCAAATTGCTCAGACACACATGTCAGCGACCACATGAGCAACCAGATCCCCACCAAAGAAGAGAACCCCCTCTCATACCCAACGTTTTCAACGCTATGTTTAAAAAATGCTAATAAATGAGTACCACCAAAATGGTGTTCTCCCATTAAACGATAAATCAAGGATGGACCTCCAATTGGTGAAACATCACCATCCACCACTTTAGTTGTGGTTGGAAATACATCATGGGGAGACTCCATTGTCCATCTAAAATCATTTCCAGAGTCTATCACTGAAATGAAACAAGGAATAAATATTTTATCTTAGGGAGGAATATGATGTTGAAAATAATTAATTCATCCATTATGTACAATAATGGAATTCTAGGGTTACTTCTGGAGGAAATATCCATTTGAGGTATATAACCCGATATCATCGCTCTGAAGAGGATCCCATGCCTAGGATTCCACTTGAAGTCTAATTGACAGAGGACCCTCTGGATTCCTACTGATGGGGGAAAATGAATTATATGGAGAAGGATATCAAAATGGCTCATTAAGAGGAAATATTCTACATAAACTCGGTGCCATGTAATGATAAGTCATATAATCATTCCCCTCCTGCTAAAGACCTCTATGAAAATACAGTGTAAATCTAGGATCCAGTACATATCACCAATTGCTCCTATGAATCCCACTATGGAAATAGGGTGTCAAAATACAAGAAAACGCACATTCATTCCATTGTACTCTGGTCCCACCACATAGACAATGAACTAAATTACAGGATGATGAAAATCTAGCCCAATTTGTACGAATCCTTTCATCCAAATTAGATGACACCCAGCTAAAAGTTGGAATAAATCCCTATCAATGAAATCCAATCCCACTATCTAAATGGGGTGTAAAATTATGGGCAATCATACAAAACATCCAATTCATATGAATCCCACCAGACAAATATGGCGGCAATCAATTGGAAGCTTCAAACTCTTGCCTATCAGGATAAAGCCCAACAATTAAATGTGGTAACAATAAAATATGAGAATAGTAAAATTCATGCGGATAAAAATCAAACCTGTAAGACAAATACATTGTAAAATGATCATACAAAAATTCATGCTCACAAATACAATGCCCACTAGCCATATATGGTGAAAACCAAAGAAAATAGCCAGCGACTGACTCATTCCACTACATTGACATAGGAGAACCACCAGTACCCATTGGAAACTCACAGAGGATATGAGAAAGCACAAAATACTACTATGAAATCAGAATCAGACTTCATACATGTTCCATCCAAAGACGTATCTCATCACTTTTTGGCCATTGATGAAGATAGGAGGCCAATTTCGGACAATATCCTCTACACATGTTAGGACAACATTGCGTCAGTATAAAAAGTGAGGAGTCAGGACCGCGACTTTATCTTCCTTAATGGGATGATCTATCCCCCAAATCAGATAACCACATAGAATTAGACCAGCAACAATGCAATAGTCTAGGAGGGTCGACGGCCATATTATTTGATACAATTTGAACCAGATCTGGAATAAATACCCATTACAAATGGGGGACATCAATATAATGTGGTGGAAGCTCTAGGTTAGACATATATCTCTATCAGAACTCATGATTTTCATCAGCGTATCCTGGTGAAATCATGGGAAACAAACAAATAGGGACCCATACATGAAGGTCATTACCAACAAATGGAGACCCCATTGCCCCGCAAGAGAACGCACAAAAATGAAAGGCGCCAAAGGCAACCAAAAAATAAATAGCACACTCAGGATTTTGCTCAGCTGGAGGCTAAAATTTATAACACAATCTAACAATTATCAATAAAATAACTAGATAATATCAGTTCATTACCAAATTGATGATGTGGTAGTTGCAGTTGCGATGCCCCTCACCACAATTTCACTACCAGCAACTTTGAAGGTCCTCTCTAGAGCACCCATGGGGGCTTACTCTATAAAAACAAAACAAAAAATCATGAGATCCTATCTCCTGAGGAATGTCAGGGTAGCCCTACCCTTGACTTGAAGATCATATATTAAAAAGGCCCTTCGAATTTTGTAGACCATTGTGATGGTCCTCCCCTTAGGTATAATCTATATATATGATTCTCCCTATAGTCGGATATCATGTTGTGATCGTAGTCCTCATTGTGAAGACAATCACTATCAAGGCCCTCCCCGCACAGTCATTAAAAAACGGGAAGGCCCTCCCCTCATTTTAGAACATCCTAAAGGCCCTCCCTAGAATTTAAAATATATATACTCTTCTTTCATCCAGATATATAACGGTAATCCTCTCCATAATAGCAGTCATTGTGAAGTCCCTCCCCTCAATGACACTAAGCTGCATGAAGGACCTCCCATTTCTATGGTCCACCATGAAGGTCTTCCGTAATGTATACACTGCATAATTCTACACAACAACCGGACACTAAATTTGATTATATTCCTCAAAATCAAGGCACCAAATGTGAATCCCCCCTGTAATTCAAATTCATCTCATCAAGAAGGTCCTCCAATAGTTATGTCAAATACCAGAAAACCCTCATATGCTGAGGTGGTTGGAAAAATGGAGTACGACGTACGAGATACTCTATCCATGTCAATTGATATTCTTTCTCAACCAATGTATGGACCATGGCAATGCTTATCTTCTGATAAACCCTTCCTCCATTCAAATGTCAACAAGGCTCCCACCAGCCCTACAGCTTGGAATGAAATTGTCAAGGAGGAGCTAAACCGAGAAGATCACATAGAAGAATCCCTGGTGAAACAAAAAGAAGTTGTGTTTCTTGTGAGAAAAAAATGGCAAGGGATGAAATAACAGTGATGTATTTACCCACAACCACTTCTGATTTCAACATAGCAAGAGATTTGATAGATGAATGTATGAAATGAATTTTCCTCAATATCTGGATGACTCTCCATCATTTAAAAGAAACATTCTTCTCTATGAAGGGTACACATACCATGTAAATGTCTTGGAAGAGCTTTGTTTTTTGGTTGGACTAGTGTCCCTGCCGGCTACACATCTTCCACACTTATGTATGTGAAAGAAAGACCTTGGGTTGACCTACCTCCACGCTTTACACAAGTTAAATTGTCTTATCAGCGACACCCCATCTTGTGTTCATTTCCAAGTACAGGGAGAACAAATGGCTCTACACTTGACCCCATACACCATCATTTAGAAGCCAATGGAAATGACATCATGAAATTACATGATCCACAGATGACAGTCGAATGAATTCCCTAGTTAGAAAAGGTGGAATGCTAAAAAATAACCAGTATTGAGTAAGTCTCGGAAACATCAAGGCCGATGAGAGAATTATATCAAGAAGTTCTTGAACAAGGCCAAAAAGAATATCTAGTAAGATTCTCATTTAAGGGAATCCAATCAGTGAGCACTGACTATGTCATAGAATGCAAGTAATTCACATGAAGACACGACAACAAATCCAACTCACACCCGCATGGGAATTCATGAGATCAAAAAGGTTGAAATATAAGCATCATCCATAGAAATATGAGACCAACCCCATCCCGCAAGGCTTGAGGAATTTTTAACTCAAAATTGACCTATAGGAAGATAAAATTCGGGTCGATGTCTTTCAATAGAAGAATGAGAGAAACCCCAGCCCGTAGGGTTGGGGGATTATTACCTCAAATTTCCCACCCAGCGGTCATTTTTATTCTCCCATTGGGGGGGAATAGATAGAGGCTCCACCCATTTTATCTTATCCCATGACTTTCGTACCCAGAAATAGAGGCCTAATAACAGGTCATATCAAGGCTCCCTTACAGTCCCTCTTTTCGACAAAACCTGAAGTGTATCACAAAATGGCCAGAAAACATCAAACTAGGGGAAAAATAATATCTCATACAATTAATCACCTAGTACACCACTATAAATTCAATATGAATTAATGAAGATCATGGAAATAATCCCTATAGAACTATATGAGAATTATACAAATAATGAGGAAACTATAGAATAGGGTTCCCACTCGGAGATGGTCCACACAGAGCCTAGAGGTGTGCCACCAGAAACCAAAGAGTTGTCTTAATCATTGGTTACCCCTCATTTAATCCTCTCTTTCCTCTGACATGAATCATCAATATGGTGAATAATAATCGCAAGGTATACCACCCATCACATCCTCCCAGTGAAGATGATTCCCCTATGCTTGAGGAGAGATTCTCTCAACTAGTGGAAGAAATGAAACATATAAGGTGAATCAAGGCGAGGTTTTAATAGCAAGGATTCATATTGCGTATCTTCCTCACGTGGAGAATCAACAATCACTTCAATCAGATTTCCCTCTTCTATGTGGTCTCATCTCGATGAATGAAGTAAGGATAGAAGGGTAATTTAGGGTGTAACTGGGACCATTAGTCTACCTAAAACCAATCAGCTTAAGATATATTGATTTCCATCCATTAGGGAGGCCACCATAATAGATTCAAGAAAATACATAATGGATTCCCCGAGCTGGGTATCTTCCTTAATGTCCAGTAGTGCCGGCATATCCAGTATTTCCCCCCACTCCACCTATTCATGGTGATGTTAAATGGGACATGTATCATGGGCTCCTGAATACCATCGAGTTACCAATAACTCCATTTGAATAAAGGGAAGGAAAGTTCACTATAGTATAACTGGAATGGAGGCCTTATCCTAAATAGGTGAGAAACGCCCCACGCCTGCCAAATTTTAGGAATCCATTATTTCTAGTGTTCAATGTCTTAGGCGTCTGGGAGTAACATCTAATGAAGCATTCTTCTTATTGTGATACCATGATGGGAACTTCAGATAAACAAGAGGCTATGAAAATCGTTGTGGTATTCATCGATTATATCCTCGTATACTCAAAAACCTATAAGGTCCATGAGAATCACTTTCGGGTTATTCTGAGAAATCTTAAACGAAATAAATTATATGGGAAGATTATCAAGTGTGAATTATGGATTCAATAAGTTTATTTTCTGGCCATATTGTCTCTAAGGATGGGATCCTATTTGATCCTGAGAATACAAAGGCAATCCAAGATTTTCCCATGCCAACAAACATAACTGAGGTACGTAGTTTTATTGGCATATCATGTTTTTATCAATGTTTTGTTCAGACTTATTTCTGACTGGAAAATCCGCTAAAAAACCTCACATGTAAAGGAGTTCAGTTTTTGTAGAAAATTAATTGTACATAATGCTTCGATGAATTGAAATGAAGATCTGTCAATGATCTAATTTTGACTCTTCTCTCTTGAAGTGATGGATTTTTAATATACAGAGATGCATGAAAGAATGGACTGGGTTGCGTCCTTATGCAAAATGATAATGTTATTTCTTATGCATCAAGACTGTTGAAGACTCATGAGAAAAATTATCCAACTCATGATCTTGATTTAGCAGCCATAATCTTTGCTCTAAAAATATGGTGGTATTATCTCTACAGAGAGAGATATGAGATTTATATGGACCAAAAGAGTTTGAAATATATTTTCACACAAAAAGAACTCAACATGAGGAAAAAAAATGGCTCGAGTTACTCAAAGATTACGATTGTTAAACACACTACCACCCAGGAAAAGTGAATAAGGTGGATGATGCATTAAGCTGGAAAGATCATTGCATTCTGACTCAAATGAGGATTGAAAAAGATCTTATGTTAATGGATCTACTAAAGATGGATATAAGAATTGTTAAGGAAGGGTAAACATCACTCCTCTATCAATTTATTTCTAAACCATCTTTACTAGAGAAGATAAAAATTTCTCAATCTAATGATGAGAATATGCACAAGAAAATTAATGCAGTTAAGGATGTGAGACTGTCTGACATCATGTATGAAGAAGGAGTTCTGATGTTTTGGAAGAGGTTATGTGTTCCATCAGTACCTGATCTAAAAAGGGAACAATTAGACGATGCTCATAGCTCAAATTTCTCTATACACCCAAGTAGCACCAAGATGTATAGAGATCTGAAGGAATATTTTTGGTGGAATAATATGAATTGAAAAATTGTTGAATACATGTCAAGGTGTCTAGTTTGTCAAAAAGTTAAGGAAGAGAGACAACATCCCAAAAGAGTTCTGCAACCTCTTCCTATTCCTATGTGGCAGTGGGATAATATTACGATGTATTTCTTCACCGGACTACTAAGAACACCTATAAGGAATGATGCAATATGGGTAATTGTTGATCATCTCACTAAAACAACACATTTCCTTCTAATAAGAGAGGATTTACAACTTGAGCACCTGAAAATACTTTATATTAATGATGTTGTGAGACTTCATGGTGCACCTCTATCAATTTCCTCTGATCGAGATCCCTGATTTAAGTCAAAATTATGAAATAGTCTCCAGAAGGCTTTGAATGCTGAGCTTCATTTGTGTACCACATATCACCCCATAACCAAAGGACTATCTGAAAGAACTATTGAAACTCTAGAAGTTATGTTGAGGTCATCTTCTCTTGAGTTCCAAGGTATCTAGGATCATTACTTGCCTTTGGTGGAATTTTCCTACAATAATAGTTTCCATTCTAGATTTCAAATGGCTTCATATGAAGCATTATATGGAAAGAGATTTCGAAATCCAACTTGTAAGGATGAAGTTGGTGAGTGGAAACTTATAGGCCTAGAAGTTATTAAAGAGACCACGACAAAGGTGAATAAAATACAAGCCCATATTAAAGCAGCCAAAAGTAAGTAGAAGAGTTATGCTGAAAACCGAAGAAAGGACTTGGAATTTCAAGTGGGAGATCATGTATTTCTGAAAGAATCTCCATGGAAGGGCGTCTTAAGGTTCAGTAAGCAAGGGAAACTGCACCCCAGGTACATAGGACCATTCGAAATTTTGGGATGAATCAGAGTTGTAACTTACCATTTAGCGATGCCACCAAATCTCTCCAAAGTTCATGATGTGTTCCACGTGTCATTGTTAATTAAGTACATTCCAGACCCAACACATTTACTAATATATGATGAAATAGAACTAGAACATGATTTATCATACTATGAAAAGCCTATTAGGATTCTTGATAGAAGGGAGCAGGTATTGAGAAATCGAAAAACACCTCTAGTAAAGGTTCTTTCAAGAAATCAGAATATGGAGGAAGAAACATGGGAACCAGAGGATTTCCTGAAGATGAACCACCCATATCTTTTTTGTGGGCTTTATTCATAATATTTCGAGGAAAAAATTTCAGAAGGAGGGAATAATGTAGCACCCCAATCAATTTGTGGTATGTTTCCATTAAATACATTATATTCATCACTGTGTTCCCTTGAAACAAAACAATGCTATTTAGGAGATAGTCAAAACCTATCCATTAAATATAAATTTTCCACTTCTATGTTTTGAATTTTGAAAAATGGTTATCTAGAGTTGTGATCAGTATGTCATTTGGATGCTGATAAAAAAACTTGTTTTTTGGTGAATAGTAACATACCCTTATGAATAGTAATATGAATAGTAATATGACCTTTAGGAATAGTAAATAATAAAATTATTTTATTTTCTTAAGGTAATAAGATAATGAGATCTTACTTAGTTTTTCAATGAGTAATAAAAAAATTGCACCTTTAAGTTTGTTAGTTTTCAAATTAACTATGATGTCATTTAAATACGAAATTAATAATATTTTGAAATTTAATTTTGAAAAATGGAGTTCATTTTTAAATTATACACATCAAAAAATGGTTAGGGTATTTTTTTGGGATTTTTATGAAATTCTAGAATATTTGATGAATAGAGAAATACGATAAAATACCGTTTATACAAATTATCAGTTAAAATACACTATTTATGACATCATAAGTGATGTAAGGCCACTTGGTTTGAACTCACATGCACTTTTCACTATTAGGGGTTACATGAAACAACACTATTGGTTGTCCTAAGGAAAATAATAAAATATTGAATTAAATATTCAAAATTTACCCCTCTCCTCCCTATAAAACCCCTCAACACTCCCTCTTCTCTTCACTCCTCTAAGCCTCGAAGCTCCTCAATGTTTTTCCCAAATACCCTAACCTAGTCACTCCCCATGATCAGGAAGCTCATTGTCTTTCCAAAAGAATAAAATCCCTTCCCTTAAGGAGGTTCTCGAGGAAGTCACTTCAAAAGGTAAAACACCTTTCTTTTCCTTTTAGTTTCAATTGAATTTATCTTCATTTGTTATCCGATCCTCACCTCCTCTATCCAAATGATCATGATAACTCCAGTATCAACTATATACGAGATTTTTATCATGAAAATGGATTAACCATCATAAATATTCTTACTCCCTCCCTTTTATTTTTATAAATGAAATCAACAACCATGAGGTTCAAATTTATAACCTTTGTAGATGAAGAAGTTTCATTATTCAATCATTAATTCATTACTAGTCATGAAACCATATTTATGGTTGAACCAGTTCATAATATATGTATTTTTTCTTGATTAATGTTCTGTATTTTTTACACGTACATAATTTGGAATAATAATACAAAACAATTTTATTGAGCACAAAACTGCCAAGTCAAATTCAAGCGTTTATTTTTAACTCATCAAATGAGTCATCCTCATGGTTTATAACCAGAATCATTATAAGATCATTTATATCTCTTTAATGTAACTAATAATGTATATTAACAATTCTGGATGTTTAACCATATTTTAAACCAACATCCATTCATGAATACAAGTAAACAAATCCTGAAACCATGTACGAAAATGCTTCGAAAACAATAAGATTGAATCTCTTAATCCCCTCAAAAAGGCCATTAATGAACATAATAAGGTTATATAATTTCAATTAAATGTTTATTAGGATCTGGAATTATAAATTAATGAATCTAGATTTGATTATTTAGGTTGTTAAGAACAATCAAGATCACACTAGAGCAAAAGGTAAGGGGTTTCTCCTCTCACTTTCATTTCTGTGAGATTTTCATTGTTTGCCACTTACTTCTTGTATGTAGTATATTTGTACTTCAATTTGATATATAATAACAATATTCTTTTTATATTCATTTTATTCAAGGATTCACTTGATTTTCATTATGTTATGGTCATTTGATTTGACTGATTACATTGTGTTAAGGGACTTTGTCTCCACTACCTTTTCATTGTGAGTAACTTTGTATTGTGCACCTAATAATCCTTATGTGGTGTAGCTACTACCCATTCGAGATCAATTTTCATTTGAAATTACATTTATATTAAATATCCATACTCTGATGTCGTGGATATGTTTTTTGTCTAAACCATATGCCATTTTACATACAGTGTTTATTTGGAAAGATATTTTAATTATGGAAATATTGATGATTCTGTATACACTACTTTATAAGAATGTTGAAAAGAAATATTTATATTGTATTGAATCAATATATAAAGAATTTTTAGGACATTCAGTGGTGGGTGGGCCCCGTTACAACCCCTCGATGCATCGGTAGGTCTCACGAGACAAATTTGTTGGCGACAAACCCTTCAAGTTTGTTTCCAAAAATCAGAGAGGTTTCTACCCATAGAACTATACCATTTTTATGGTATTATGTTTTCATGTGCTAGATACATGACACCCTATTAATAAGAATTATCTTTATTCATTATCAGTTATTATTATTATCCATGAGTTTTTCACAATGACAAAATTTATGGATGAAGTTTCATTCTCAGTTTATTAAAGGCATTATTTATTCATTTATTCACAATGAAATATTGATTATGTCAGATTGATTATGATTCACATATTATTGCACTCATTCTTCTGCTATATGTTACCCTTACATATCGTTTAAGCTCACCCCTTTCATTTTTTACCTTCAACAGGTGATGAAGAGAATGTCTTTTATTGAGTTTGTGTGGTTGCAGTTTTTAGTTTTGTTATGTATTTTATTTTATAACCCTTTTCAATGTAATTTGTGTTACATATATGTATCTAGTTTCTTCAAGACTACTAAACTGTTTTTCCTTTGGTATTTTTATTCCTTCTAACCATTCCAATATCACAAGTAATGGACTGGCTCCGGTCTAGTGGGGTCGGGGTGTTGCAGTTGTGAACCTAAAATACGAAATGAAACCAATAATCATCAATGATCCCTAGGAAAAGGGAATTAGGGAAACTAATTGGAGGGTAAAAAAACTAATCTACACCTACTGGATCATTGATTCTTTTGGCCCCCATGTTGGTATCATATCCCGTTAAGTATGGTAATTCAGCCTTGATAAATGGTTGAGACCCAGAGTTATTCAGAGGCATTTGTGGCTCGAGGATAGGCCCAACCAGACCAACCACCTCCAAGGAAGCCTATAGGAGATCAGTTTCTGAGATTTGGAATATAGGTATAATCTTAATATAAAATGGTGTGATGGACAACCACAATATTCTGGGGGCTAGGATCCTAGTCTCTCTTGTGATCCGATGAAATGACATAATAGCCGGTTTTATGATCTTTGGATCTGGTATAGAATCCTTCCCTATGTTTCCAACCTCTAAAGGAGTAGTATCATCTTTATTGGTTGGATTATCTACTTCTAAATTATTTCTATTTACAATGGTGGATTCTAGTTGGTTTGGAGTAGTAGACTCTCCAAAACAGATAATCCCTTTAATGTATAGAGGTGATCGGGGATCCGCTCCCATCCCAGATTCTGCTACCTGGGTCATCTTATATTCCGTTATGTAATCATTATTAACATGTTTGGTTGAGAATTCAACTCATAAATTATCCTCCATTGTTGGGATAGAAATCATCTAATCAGGGGAGCCCTGGTTGCTAGTAGTCATTCTTCATACATAGAAGGGATAGGAGACATATATGCCTAATAAACGTCCATTTTTTTCTTGTTGTTACTTCATCAAAATATGAACACAAAAATTAGTTATATAGATAAAAGTACATGTTACGATATCTAGATTAATATGTGTGGTAGTCACTTATAATCCCCTCCTTGATACGCTTCAATAGATGAGATGTATGCTGACGTTTCTTGGTATTCCATGGGGATGGATCTCTAAAAGGAATATCAAGTGAAACTGGGGGAGTAAATTCCCTATCATGGTCCTCAATGACTACCTCAATATGTTTAGTAGCACCTGGATAACCTTCCCCAGCAATACCCACATCTGAAGGTACATGCTCCCTAGCTGCGGTGACCCTAACAGTGTATAGTGGAGAATGAACTATCTCCCAAGACACATTAGACTCCTACAAGAAGTAGAGGGAATTTTGAGAGTCATCAAAACATAGGAAATTAATATCTGGTAGCATGAATCAAATGACCCCACCCACTATATCCAATGGTCTAATGAGTACCACATTCAATGCCACCTCGTCAGACCATTAAGGCATGTTCTTTAGAGAATGGATGCATTTGTATGTTTCGTTCAGGAAAACAATTACCTCTTCTAGTTATTCTTCGACAGAAACAAATGAGTGGCGATGTATCCCCTAAAACCTAGATGGTAAAAGGATCCTCTTTTAAGGAGACTCCAAATATCTTTGTTGGAGGAATTTTACCTCAATTTATCAAAGACTCTCCATACATCAGGGAAAGCAGTTGTAAAAGGAATATCTCGTTTTGGAGGGTCGTAATGGGGAAGAAAAGTAGGTTTTATTAGTCGTAGTTTGTTATTGGGTGCCTCTGTTCCGAGGACCCTTAGGATCTTAACACATAGTGGGATCTAGGTGAGAACAATTAGATTCCAATACATTAGCCAATGTTGGAAAACCAAGAGTACCATCACCATCTCCATTGATCTCTGGTCGCAGCATAGTAAGTACAAGATCAGTGTTTTTGCGGCGACCATCCTGGGAATAGATCATGGTTTCAGGTTTATAATGGTAACCACCTACCCTCTCAGGCTCATCATCATCTGATTTGTTAGTAGGTACTAACACAAGGCCAAGATTAGTAAGAGAAACCACCCTCTATTGGAGAAACTCTCACAAGGCATAAGAGTACTAATCATGAAAAGAATTGAAACCATTGAAAATATCCCACTGATTATATTCCAATTGGAAATTTGAAGCAGATAGTATAGGTGGTTTGTCTCTAGAGGCAGTCTCAACAGATATTGAGGTCACACCCCAATGCCTCAAGATTTTCCTTAGGGGAGGACCAAAAAGCTTCTGAATATCATTCCCTAGTCAGTAGTGCCTGGTAGCTTCCTTTTTCTTCCCCTTCCACTTAACCTTGTATGCCTTTGGAGTTGTAATAGTGGGAACTAAATTTGAAAAATTACCAACTATATATTATTGAATCTAGGAATCTGCAAAAACATTTGTATGGAAGGGCACAGAACCCTCAGAATCTATGAGCTTGACCTTGCATTAGGTGTCCTCCTAGGTGAGCATTATCCACAATTGACAGGCTATCATGAGGTGCTTCTCCTAAAGTGTGTTGTTAAGAGTTGGGGCACACAACATTTGAACCTAGTTAAACTGAAAAATCAATCGGTAATGTATGTATCCCTCGTAGATAAGATCACTGTCAATACAGTAAATCAAGATACCATCCCTCGAAGAAAATAGGTACCCTCGGTAGAAAAAGTCTGTGGAATTGTCATTCACAATAGTATCAGTAGGGGAATCTTAAAGAAGATTGGTGAGGTGATCATGGATGTTTATTCAGGCATCCATCACTCGATCATTTCTTTCATTTCCTTCATCAAACGCAGCCCAGCCTATAGGCATTACCCCACTAGTCCTCTTAAGATATGACTAGATAATAAAGTAAGGAATCTTTATGGAGTTGATAAATGTATAGTCTCATATGTGGGATCTTATCTAACACTAGAGGATTAAGAAGGGATCAATAATCTATTGAGGTGAATTTCCCTCGCTAATCTGGCCGAGTATGCGATAATTTTGGCCAATATAGGAATGGATAGGTTGATACATTTTATGGTGTCCAACTGAGCCACCATGAAATACGTTTTGACACTTACACCACCAAAATCTCGTATTGATAAGATCCAGTTTCTCAATAACGTTGCAAAGAAGAAAACCAATCAAAAAAAATGGCACACATTAGGGATGAGTTCCCCTCCCCATTCTTGGAACCAGACCTCGTCTAAGATGGGTCAATAATTGCTTGATTTCCTTAGAGTTTCCTTGGATGGACAGGATATGGGTCCACCTACATCAGGCTTTCGGCCACTCTACATAGCAAAAGAACTAATCCACTTTTAGAAGGAGATGTATTGTTTTGGTCAGATTTCACCATACTCTGAATGTTTCTCTACTTGAGAAATGATAATTTTAGAAAAAGTATGAGTCCTCTCCACATCGTACCAGGTAGAAGCAGGGAGAATAAAGTCAACATACGTGTCCCTAATGATGGGGACCCCCGTAATCAATTGAACATACTGTAGACTGATGCCGACCTCCCAATGGATCAAAATGAATATATTGGTGTCTAGAATCCACCTGCTCAAAAGTTGTTAGATGAGGGTGTTGGTTCAATGAGTATATGTATGGGATACCCAAACAGCATCATATAGCTTCATGGTCTGTAATTCGGCATGGAATTATTTTCAGCTTTGATGAACCTAGAAGGGACACCCCCAATCTAAACCAAAGGAACCCCCAGTGAGAAGGCCATGTTTGGAGGACCTTCCATGTTGTTCAAATGATTTCGGAATCTGAGAAATGATATGAAAGCAATGGGTTGTCTCTTTCATCTTTCATCATTACTCCTCCAAAGTCAGAGGGACATAGTTCAATAAGGACCCGATAGAGGTATCCTTCCTTATAAATCGTCATTTCGATGTGATGAGATCTTTCGGGATAGTGACGCTAAATCTTTAGGTGGCGGGTCTATTGACCACATGTGGCTCCAGGATAGGTGTATCAGATAGCTAAAAAAAATCCATAAAGGGGAAGCCTGTCTGAGACCAGATACTCCTTTTTACCCATAGTGAGTAATTTTGTGAATGACTGATGCAGTGGGGTGATAGGTATTTTTTTCACCTATAGCATCTTCTATAGCCTTTTACCTTTCATCGATAGGAGAAAGGGTAGTAGTAACAATGTCAGTAACAATAGCATTATTCACGAATGATTGAGTAAGAGAAAACTCCTTCATGAATAAAAATACTATTCAAAAGGGTTAGTCTAATTAAAATGATTTGGAAAAGAGGCCAAAAACATCAAATGACCAAATAAGTCCACCTAGATCATGGATACACATACTGATGCCTAAGAATGGATCTCATAATGAATTCCCCATGATCCACCCTTACATAGGATGCCCTGCAAAATGTTGTATTGCAATGCGTTGTCTTGCTGGTCGATCAGTTAATGAAATGGAAAAGCTGCATACCAAGACTCACAATGTGGATATTCAAAGATCATAATTCAGAGATTTAAAATCCAATATGGAAATTTAATGTTTATTTCCACAAATTGATTCTAATTCTATAGGACAAGCTAGCCGTGTAGAATATTAATAGATGGAAATTTGAACTTACGTTTTAAAATTCCACAGTTATATTCATAGATACAAATTTCAGTTCTCGGTTGAGGAAACAATATAGAGGATGCATTTTTCCAAATTCATTGTGTAGTTCTTAGATGAAGAATTTTGTGAAGGAGATGGTACTCAAAAGAATGGAAATCTGAGAGTGCTTTGAAGAGTACTTTTCACCAGGAAACTAGGTAAAAGACAAATGACTTGGTCCCTCTATATATAGGCATAGTCCCCCAATGGTTCCACCTTTCTTCCATAAACATATTTTGTTCAATAATATATTCTACATCGAAATACCCTCATCTTCATTACAACCAGACCCCATTCTGATGGGGGAATTTTTAGGGTCCTTAAAAATCCACAATGAGAAATCAAATACTCACATAAAATTAATAATGGAAAGGTATTCCTGAGGAGATAAAAATTGCAAGAAAAGATAGAAGGAATCCAATTTAGATTAGGACCTGAACTAGTATGTGTACTGGTTACTGGGAGAGGTTCTTAGAAAAAATAGATCACCAACTAAGTGGTATACAGGAGACCTGCAAAACACTGGCTTGCAAATCATTGTCTAGAAAACCAAGCATTTCGAAAAATGAATGAGGAATGACGCATGTCAACCGCGAACCACATCATTGATAGAATGGAGGTGGATAAATTCCACCTGCAAACCACATCACTTTGAACCATGTCTATATTAAAAACATGATGGAGAATTAAGTCCCCATGTACCATCTCTACATAGTGTGTAGTCTAGGGACGAGGAAAGGGTGGAATCAACCCATGAACTATGGCATTCAAGGGTCTGAGGTGGTAATTTCAACTAGTGCCAACCACAACACCGTGAGCATTAGTTTCCAGGGTCATCCTCGTGACAGATGATCTCTCCATGGGCCTCCGTAAAAGGTGATGTGTCCCCGTATATATTTCATCCTCAACATGTTTAAAAAGACCCCAAGGGGACTCAAGAAAGGTATCAGTTTTGGAGGGAGATGGGAGTCTACAGATGAAATACATCAAAGTCAAGAAGATAGAAAACTAATGAACCGTGAACGGTTTCCATCAGTTTTAAACATGTCGCAAACCATAAATAGAAGAAAACATAATAATATGGGAAAACTGTGAACCTAAAAGGAGAACCAGAAACCATACTCCCTTAATGGATGATCTTCCACTGAACTGTGTGAATAATGGCCTTTGTTCAATGTGGTTTAACATGTATGTAGAGACCCTAAGAATGACGTACATGGACATTAAATTACTTTTTCAGAATACTTAATACATAACAAAAACAGACACTAAAGGACCGTAATAGTTTAGTGCCTTTGGAAACGTGGAACATAATCTTCTAATCTTGGTGAAAGATCCTCAACATCTCCCATAAAGATCATCCCTTTTTTTCATACCTAAAACCATTCCATATATCCTGGGGAAAAAACATAAAAAGGGTGAGCTCAGATGCTCAGTAAGTGCAAACATAGTAAACATAAAACAATCCACAAACATTTGAAAGAAAAAACCTGAACATGAAATTATACATCAAAATATTGAGCGAAGACAAAAATCATAGAAGTACATAAGGCATATATCATAATGGAACATCAATCATGATAAAATATAATGGGAATAAAACATGTAATTGTGGCAACCATTCAACACATGTCATGATTTCCATAGTAGCCAAGGCATTGCTGCCAAGATCATCTTAGTGGATGAAGTCCCTTTCGGAATTGAGTTCACTCCTCGTTCCAGTCCTTTATTACTGAACCGGTATAACATTCCATTCCAGCCATGTCTATCTCATGAGATATAAATCTTTACCCAATGCATTAGAGGGAGATATAGGTCCTACCCATCTCATAATGAAATCATTTTTACTTGTGCCACAAAATAAACATACATAACCCAATAAATAAAATGGGTTTCATAAACATCATCCCATCATCACATAATCCATATAAAATAAATGGATATAATTTCATAATAAGAAAAGTCAAACCATGTAAATCATAGAGACAAGATACTGGAAACATACACATATGAAATAATTTCATCTTAGATGAAAAGTGGTTTTGATAAAACACTTGAAATGAATTCTTGAGGAGAATATCCTTTCTTCTTCAAAATCATTCTCTTTTCACAAAATGTCATGCAATTTTAAAAGAAAAGGATTTTTTTGAAAATAGTCATGATATATTTTGGAGGAAGATTCATGAAAATAAGGCTTTATAAAATCATAAAAATCCGTTCGTACCGTATAAGTTAAAAAAACATTCTTCTTGTACTTTTGCTAGAAAAGTAAAAAAGTACCTCGTAAAAGAAAGAGACCAGACATACCATGTAGTAAAAGTCAAAATGGGTAAAAATAAAATTAAACATACATGAAACCATTTTTAGGAAACATGGACATGGATGAGTACAATAACCCCAGTAAATACTTACGAATAAACAATCTCAGATAAGAACAAGATTGGAAAAGTTATCCCTTACCTTAGGTCCGATATGCTTCGTACGTATTCGAACCTCCTGTATAATGATTTAAATAATGTGATTGAATTATTAATGAATCATATTCATTGTTATGATATCATATATGGTTCTCTAATGACTTTATATTACCCTTTCTTTTGTAAACTCCATGTTAAAGAGTGTTTTGGGTAAAATCGTTTCATTTATCCTTCGTGTTTTGACTTGTAATTATCTGTATGATTACATAGATCATGATAACTTAATTCCAGAATATAAAACATGATTTATATATAATATATATTGAGAATATACATATATATAATAGATCGATAAATGGAAATAAATACACCGTTCATGGAGACGGTAGGCCGTACGTACGCATGAATGCTGTTTTCGTTTCCTTATTGAATTGAATGGAATTAAGTGGATGACATACATATATATATATATACATAAATATAGTATCATTATTATGTCATATATTTCATGATTACTGATTAAATATACTTTAGAATCATTCCTGAATGGTTAATCATTGAGAATGAATCTCATCGCGTCGTGGAGACGATATTCTGTAAGTACACACAAGCGATGATATCATTCCCATAATTATTGAATTGAATTGGAGTGGATGATACAATATATTAGAATCAGTATGATGTTATAATAACTAGGTATAGTTATTGTTTACACCATTATACCCATCCAAGTAAGGTGGTGTTGGAAAAACAGATTACACCACGGTGTGGAGACGGTATTCCATACGTACGCACGCGCGGTGATTTCGTTTTCTGTAGGATGGATAGAAGGTGAAATGGGGTTTTTCATATTTATAATAACATATAAGTATATTAGTGATACTGATGTTTTTACGTTATAATGAAACAACTAAATAAGAAGAGGTTTAAGAATAAAGAAGCTTGAATGAATTGGTAGAAGAGATTACCTCTTCTTCGACGTACCTCCTTTAATTTTCTTCTTAGGGAACTAGTTTTGGTCTTTTGAGAAGCAAAGTACCTATATAAGGTTTCTAGGGAAGTGGGGAAGTGAAATGGTCAGTGGTTGGCCTTGATCCGGGGCTCAAAATGGTGTGAGTAAGAGATGGAGGAGGTGCCCTTTTATAAGGGAGGAGAGGGGCACCTTTGTAATCCTAAAAAATATTAGTTTAATATAAATTCAAACCCCACATAAAAACGTCAAAAAATGACTCAATTCGAAGTATATATGAGATAGGGTTGAAATCACATCAAACAATAAAATTTAGACATGTTTTGATTTTATTTTAGACCTTATCATTTTGATTTATCCTTATTTAATCTATTTAAGTTTATTTGTGGTAATAAAATTCTAAGTTTTAAATGGTTATAAATAATCACTTATGTGTTGTTAATTTTCCATAATTGGATACTTTATGAAATTGGAGACTATATAAATTTCAGTTTATAATTTTTAAATATTTTTGTTATTTTTAAACAAGTTATTAATATGTTATTTTTATAAAACAACAATAGTGTCAATTTTGGAACTATTCATTTATTTGAATTTAAATAAAATCTAAAGAGAGGATATATTAAAAATAAAATATTTAATAGATTCTTAACATATCAAAATTTTCTATAAAATTCATGGAGCACATAAAATAGTTCATATAATATATATTTTAATATTTTTAAAACCATTTATTTGGTATATCTCTTAATAAAATAATTAGTACAACATTTTTGTATAATTATTTAATATACTTATTTGATGCATAAGAACTAAAAATAAAATCATTTGATAAAGATAAATATCAAAGATTTTATAATAATAATTTTACTCAATTTTATGATCTTAAAATAACAACATGTAAATTGTTATCTTTATTAAATTATGAAGGTGACAACTTTGAAATCATTTAAAATAAAATATTATAAGTGTCATAATCGCCTTAATAAAGATCCAAATGGTAAACAATTCAGAAATTGGAAGATTAGGGTTTATATATACACTACTAATAAGTTTTGTGCAGATTTATGGGCCTTTTGATATGTATTACTATTTCAATAAAAACTATATTATTGATTTTTCACTACATAAATAATTTATGCATCATTAATGTATAAGATAATAAGGTAATTAAATAACTCTTAAAAATTACGAATAATTTACCATGATAAATAAAAACAGTTTATCTTTAAAATGAGTATTTATAACCGAATTTATATTCTGTATAAAATGATATTAAAAATAATTTAATTATTAAAGTTGAGGGACACATATTTCACTTTTCTTTAAATAAAAAAAAACTAATGGTCTTAATCACCTCCAAGTGGTTTATAATGGATTCCATTTCAACCCAAATATGACTTAGGACGAAATAAAAGCATCCAATTATATTAATACAAGTGATATGATAATTTTATAATATTATATTTACCCTTAATTACCCAATTTACCTTTTACTATGGTAAATAAAATTTACCGTTGTTACTATTCATAAAGCCCAAAAATAAAACGTAGTCTATTAATATAATTTGGATCCACTAATTCTAAATATAGAATCCATTTTACCAAATTCAATACACAAAAGTTTCATTAAATAAATTAAAATTAATCCAGTTGTTGAAAGAAAACGGGTTTTTGTTTAAAACATTGCACAAGATTGAATTGATTTAACCTTCGAATTCAATGGAAAATCAATGATAATGACATAAATTATATTAAATGGTAAAAATATATTATATTTATACTTTAAAACCATTAAATATTATAATTTAACCATATAAATTATCTCAATGAAAAAATTTGTTTTTAATTAAAAATTAGCATATTTTTAATATTCATCAAAACATGAAAGTTATCAGAAAAGTTTCAAAAATTTATCCAAAGTAAATTTTTATATCTTGATTCCAACGTAGAATTTTATTTTGTCAAATTGAACTTATAAACATGTCAAAAACTAGATTTAATGTGGGTGCACCATCAAAAGGTGGCAAAACTACATTTTTTAAAAAATAGTTATTTTACCCAAAAAATTTATTTTGTTCTCTTAACATGTTCTAGAAAATGAGTAAGATGAATAATAATGATATAAAACTAAAAATTTAGTTAACACTATTCATAAAGGCTAGTCCATAATAGTATAATAACAATATATCACTGTTTAGTGAAACCCAATATTATGTACAACACACGCTATTGAGGAAGGTCGCGATTGCGTGTAATGAAAGCCAAGCCAGGGTTGCGGGTAGTGAAAGATGCCATTGTTGTTTTGTATAACATAATCCAAACATATTTCATTTATAAATTGAATATATATATATACACATATATATACACTCAATGTTGCGAACTTGAAATTGTGTGTAACATGATCCAAGAATAGTGTTGCGTATACTACAAGCTAATATGGTGTTGCGTATAGTACAAGAGAATCTTGGTGTAGAGTAAAATCAAAGTAATTAAAAAGAATATATCTCATAAAATCTTGGGGAGTTACATTCTACCCCCCTTAAAATGAATTTCGCCCTATAAATTCATCAGGGTTATAAATGGTTTACTACTTGAAAGTTTCTTTAATAGAAACCCACATAGTAAAAAGGAATACCAAAACGTGACTTTAAAAACTAAAGTATGAAATGTAACGGTTACCCAAATTAACTAATCACTGGGTTTCCACATAGTAAAACATAGGTAAAAATATGGATATAGAAGAGAAATATATCCATCAAATTATGATGAAGAGTGGTAGAGGACATGGCTATGAAAAATCCAACAATCACAAAGACATAAATTTGTGATGTTCTAAGGTAACATCTGATTCATTGGATATGAGGGCACTAGGACAAAAATTTTTGTTTTCAATATCATTTCCCAAATGTTGATGAATTTTCGAATCAAATTAAATACTTACTTGATTTTGGTACAATATCACTTTTGTTCGTGCCATTAACAATTTTCACTTCATCTCTTAATGAAAAGAAGTTGAATTTTTCATTCCTCAAGTGTTAGCAGATTATGTGGTAGAATGATGGGTCATTCCATCTGTTTCAAACAAATGGTTATCAAAAGTTATATACATAAGTCCATATATGGTGAGGGTAATCGTATATGGCTCCATAAATGAACTTTTACTTCATCTATCATACCGATTAATAAAATAAAACTAGTTTATACTAACTAGGGACTTCCTATTGGCCAGTGGTTGGTGATGAAGGCCTGTCACACTTCGGTTGTGGGTTTGATTCCCACAGCCTTGTCCGACGCGATGGGTTGTCGCCCGTTCTGTAGGTTGTCCTTTTTCTAAAACTACATTATTATAACATCCCATCAATAATATCTAAATAGTTCTAGCCTTAAACAATACTAAATTATGTCCAACATAATCCATTCTAATCATTAGGATTATCCAAAATACTGCTGTGCAATATCAGACAATAGTGAAAACGATTACTAGAGAGTTCATATAACAAGCATGTTAATACCATCATTGATCCCCATATATCATAGGATATGTCTTGTTGGTCACATTCCGAACATTCGAAGGTCTTAATCATATATTCTCTTGAAAAAAATGAATACCCATTGAACCTTAGTGAAAACATGAATACAGTTAAAAGTTAACACTTTCCAAATACAAAAATCCTCAATAATCTATATACTCAAACCATGATATCACTTAGTCCTTATATCAATCATGAGCTCATGAATAGTGTCAAACATTTCATTTTCTCCTTATCCCTTTATTATGCGCGTATCATCTCCTTTCCAAAATATTTGAATCACTTTTCATGGTTACTGATACCATAAAATTATTGAAAACCACAATAGACTAATACAATAATATTCTAATACACCATAAAAGTACCTTAAAAACATTATTCTTGAATACCAATACATAAACACAGCAATACATCCTCTTTAATGATTTTCCTGGAATATGTCCTTCCATGATTTAGAAGTAACTTTTAAGGTCAGGGAATTGAGTTGGGTAATGCCCATGTTCTCAAAAAATAAGACATTAAACTCCATAACAGTCTGTCACTCTATGACCCTTTTCTCCACACAGATAACATCTGTCCCTCCATTTGAGGTATTCCACAAGGTTCTTCTTCCCTTCTTTAAAAATCTCAATATTCCTTTCTTTATTCTCCTCAACATGCTAACATGCAAAAAAATCTATCTTCCTCCTATTAGATGAATTATGAATACCACTAAATTTCACCTTGTTAATCAAAAATCACGATGACTGATTCGGAATAATCAAAATATCTTTCTTTCTAGGCATTACACAATTTTGTTTCTCATTGTCACCAATTTTTCCATTGGATTCAATGTTAACTGAATTCATTCTGGTTCCCTCCATTGACTAAACACAAAAAGAATTCAACGGGAGGTAAAAATCATACAAGGAAAATAACATAATCAAGGGGGAGTACTTTCGACATCTAAAATCTTAGGTTTAATTCAATTATTGTTACCGTAATTCTAGGACTATATCCTATAATTATACCTAACCTTAGGGACATCCCTAGACATACCTTATAAATATCTCTAGGGATCTCACTATAGTTTTCGCATCCTAGTTTTCAAATGTTGACTAAACCTTCCTATGATACCAACTGTAGAGACCCGAAGCATGATGTACATGGAAATTACATTACTTTTGTGGAATACTTAATACATAACATAAATATACACCAAAGGACCGTAATAGTTTAGTGCCTTTTGAAACTTGGAACATAATCTTTTAATCTTGGTGGAAGATCCTCAACATCTCCCATAAAGATCTCCCCATTTTTTTCATACCTACAAACATTCCTTATTTACTGGGGAAAAGAAAACATAAAAAGGGTGAGCTCAAATGCTCAGTAAGGGCAAACATAGTGAACATACAACAATCCATAAACATTTGAAATCAAAAATTTGAACATTAAATTTAAACATCAAAATCTTGAGCAAAGACATAAATCGTGGAATTACGTAAGGAATATATCATAATGGAACATCAATCATGATAAAATATAATGTGAATAAAACATGTAATTGTGGAAACTATTCAGCACATGTCATGATTTCCATAGTAGCCAAGGCATTGCTGCCAAGACCATCTTAGTGGACAAAGTCCCTTTCTGAATCGAGTTCACTCCTCGTTCCAGTCCTGTGTTACTCAACCGGTTTAACTTGCCGTTCCAGCCATGTCTATCTCATGAGATATAAATCTTTAACCAACTCATTAGAGGGAGATATAGGTCCCACCCACCTCATAATGAAATTATTCCTACTTGTTCCACAAAATTAACATACATAACCCAATAAATAAAACGGGTTTCATAAACATCGTCCCGTCATCACATAATCCATATAAAAGAAATGGATATAATTTCATTATCAGAAAAGTGAAAACATGTAAATCATAGAGACATGATTCTTGAAACATATACATATGAAATAATGTCATCTTAGATGAAAAATGGTTTTGATAAAACACCTGAAATGAAATCTTGAGGAAAATACACTTTCTTCTTCAAAATCATTCTCTTTTCACAAAATTTCATGCAATTTTAAAAGAGAAGGATTTTGTTGAAAATAGTCATGAAATCTTTTGGAGGAAGCTCAGGAAAATAAGGCTTTATAAAACCGAAAAAATCTGTTCATGTCGTATAAGTTAAAAAACATTCTTCTCGTACTTTTGTCATAAAAGTCAAAAAGTACCTCGTAAAAGAATGATTCCATACATACCATGTAGTAAAAGAAAAAAATGGGTAAAAAGGACATTAAAAATACATGAAACCATTTTTAGGAAACATGGACATGGATGAGAACAATAACCCCATAAAATACTCATGAATAAACAATCTAAGATAAGAACGAGATTGGAAAAGTTATCCCTTACCTTAGATCTGATATGCTTCGTATGTATCCGAAAATCATGTATAATGATTTAAATAATGTCATTGAATTATTACAGAATCATATTCATTGTTATGATATCATATATGGTTCAGTAATGACTTTATATTACCCGTTATTTTGTAAATTCCATGTTAAAGTGCGTTTTGGGTAAAATCATTTCATTTGTCATCCGTGTTTTGACTTGTAATTATTCATATGATTACTGAGATCATGATGAATTAATTCCAGAATATAAAACATGATTTATATATAATATATATTCAGAATATACATATAAATAATATATCGATAAATTGAAATAAATACACCGTTCATGGAGACGGTAGGCCGTACATACGCATGAACGCTGTTTTCGTTTCCTTATTGAATTGAATGGAATTAAGTCGATGACATACATATATATATATATATAAATAAATCCATTATCATTATTTTGTCATATATTTCATTATTACTATAAGTCCCCAGCCTTAAACCTTACTTAATCTTGAGTTATTACAAGATTACACATTGAGGATCTTTTCAGGTTTAGAGTTTTAGAGAATTAGATCATGAAACTTGCATTACATTCCACATTTAAACAAAGTGGTTACATAAAAGACAGTATTCATTCTTCCCATCAATGGAAACATATTTAAAATATAACACAGATTCTTTCTTGAAACCTCCTTGACACTATCATCACATCATGTACCTTTCCCTTGACCTGTGAAAAACATTTCAAAAACTTGGGATGAGCATAAAAAGCTCAATAAGGGTTATAAAAATATGGAAAGGAAACATGAGTTCATATATACATAAGAATGAAACCAAACTTTACCCATAAAACATAGGCACTTTAACATACCTCATCAAACCATGAATAAATCATAGAAAATATAAGACATAAAGGTAACTTGAGGCATTCATAACATTCTTACGTGGGGAGTAACCCTCTTGGTTACGTTTGGAATAACCATCACAGTATATTCCCTAAATCTCTTCGGAGAAACCTTAACGTTTCACTCCTTCGCGTTACCCAATGCATTGGAGAGCTATATCGGGCTCAACCGCCCTTAGTTTATCACGGAACCACCCGTTTTCATAACAATGACCAAGAACCATAACATAAACGTATCACATAAAACATGCATAAAGGAAACAAAACATTTCCACATTTCAATCACAATATAACATTTTAGTATTTTGAAATAATGAATCCATACAGAAAGAAACCATTTACAAAACCATTTAAAACATTTAATAAAGAGATTTTTGAATCAAAGTATCCCATACCACCTTGAAGCTTAAAATTTTAAACCATTAATATCCATATAAATAAATCCTTAAACCCATTGTGTAATCATGGATATTAACAAGAACAAATAATTAAAATATTTAAAACGATATTTTGGTTAAAGGGGTTTTACCAAAATTAGAGACACTTGAATACTACAATTGAGGAATAACATTTAGCAAGAACTTTATAATATCATGAGAATAAATGGATTCATGATATAATACTCCAAAGGACAGTATATGCACCATATAAGAGTGAATTGGTGCATAACAACAATGAACCCTCAATAGAAATGTCAAATGTGATGAAATCCCTTATAAAGAAGGTATCCTTAAATTAAGGACAAATAAATCTCAAAAATATGTGTGACAAATATATATACACCCAATATAAGTGGATATTAAGTGTAAAACAATAAAAGGTCATTCACACATATTCAATGGATGACATATTCAATGACTACAAGTTGAACCCAAAGAAATCGAAATTGGGTTAAAAAGTTCCCTTGACAGCCTAACGGCATCACATAAAAATGAGTTGATGAGAGATAAAAAGTGTATCTCATCACTTGGACATAAAATTTACATCAATAAGGATGTATGAGAACATATCCCAACATAAAAATATGTAAATTAAAAGACCCAATAAAACAAGTCTTTTAAAAAAGAGGAGGGTGAAAGGTTCCCTTACCGACTTGGGTATCTTTCAAAACATACACCCCATGAAAGAAAGATAATAGGTCATTGATGTAAATACTCATAAACGAAAGTATATTACAAAAAGAGTAGAATAATGGGCAGTACATACACCACTAAATAGAATTTGTGGCAAATGTAGCATAAATCTCACGGGAATAAAAGTGAGATGAAAAATCCCTTACGAAAACTCGGCAGCCTAACGACGCCACTCAAAACTTCCAAAATAGATTGATGAGAGAGAATAGGGTCTCTCATCACATGAACATAAAAATTAAATTAAGTATAATATAAAATATCATCCCAATAACATGAAATATGAGCTTTAAAAGGAATGGCATAAAAGTGTATACTTAAAAAGAAAGAGAGGAGTAGGATCCCTTACCTCGGGTCCGACTTGACTCGATCGTTCTTTAATCTCCTGAATAATAAACTTGAGTTAATTTCTAATTCCTTAAGAACCTTTTTCAAGTTCATTATTACTTTTATACCACTTATTACCATGTCATAAACCTTATGTAATCATTTAAGTTAATAATATTTGTTTTGCCGATATTTGGTTCTTAAGTTGAAAGTGGACTTCTTACAATTACATGTTGTTCGTGTGGCCAAATGTTTATTATATCCAGAATTGTATTCATTATGTAGATATCATATATTTCATATATATCCAGTACATTCATGCATTTATAACATTACATAATCATTTAGAGGTAAGAAATGAAATGCACCGTTCATGGAGACGGTAAGCCGTACGTACGCATGAACGCTACTTTCATTTCTATTTTGTATTTTATAGAATGGAATAATAATGATATAAAGTTATATTATAATTCCAGTATAATATCATATTAAATATCATATTTCCATCCTTTATACATCCCACATATGGTATTTAACTAATCAAATCACTTTGAGGGGGCGGTAGTCCGCACTTCCTTAAATGAAGATATCGCGTATACCCATAATGGAAGCCATAAAGGTAAGACAAAAATGAAAAATACAGAAGAATAAATAAAACATAAACATATTTTATATCATATATAAAAATAGTGAAATCATAATGGCCACCGTTGAAGGTGTTTAAATGAGTATTGAACAATCATCGTTTCGGGAGGCAGAATTTCACCATCCACGGAAACCGTATGTTCTTTAACCATTTGATGTAGTTGTGTGAGAGTGTAGCTCGAATAAATCTTATAACAACATCCTAGTATATTGAAGATACTGGTGTTGTTACAAAAGAAGTAAATAAAAAGAGATTAGGGGGTTGGAGAAGCAAAATAAAACAAATGAACATGAGAGAATGAATTACCTTTAAAAGTGTAACTACTTTTGATTTGAGCCTAAAGGCTTCCATTGAAAGGATTCTTCCCAAAGGGAATCCTCTAGGATGAGGAGAGGGATGTGGAGAGAGTAAATGGGCAGGTTTGGCCGAGCCAAAGGCTTGAGGAGTGTGTTAAATGAGGTAGAGGTGGGGGCCTTTTATAAGAGGAGAGGAGGGGCACTTTTTAAAAGTAAAGAAATATTACTTTATTTGGAAATGTGTTTCGGTTTTAAAAGGTCCCACATTGATATATTTCATGGATAATGTGATAAGGCTTCGAAATCCACTCACCCAATAAGTTTTGGACATGTGTAGTTCATAGATTTTACGTTATCTTTCCATTTTATTTAAATCGTCAAATAATGATGTCATCGCTGCATCATTATTATGACATAAATAATTTAATTTATTTAATGTCTACAAATTATAAAAAAAATACTATGATGTAGGAAATCTTTTTAGCTTTCCAATTAATATTTATAATAAAAAATATGACTTGTATAACCCCACTTAAAAATTGTTTTAGTAAAACATATCATGTTTGTGTCAATTTTACTTTTACATTAAATAAAAAGTTATTTATGTCATTTCCCAACCAAAGTGTCCCCATGGAGTCCCCAAGTTGACCCATGGCTTTTCTTGGTCGGCCATCACACATCCAATGGGGTAGGGACATGTGTCAAGTTCATTTCATATTATTAAAACATTATTTTTACCTTAAACTACACTAATTACCACTAATCGCGATTAAGAACTTAATAAGTTACTATTCACCAAAAAATTTATTATAATATCATTGAACCACATTTTACATCTTAATGACAACCATGTATGTTGGATTTTTGAAATTCAAAACACAATGATGGCAAAATTTCATTTAAATGGAAAATCAGTCTTTATAAGTACCACTTAGTGGTTTCACTATTCATCAAAAATTGAAGTTTTTCATAAAATTACCAAAAATTCACCCTAAGCTATATTTGATATTACGAATTCAAAAATGAATTCCATTTTACAAAATTCACAACATATAAGTTGCATTAATTAATTTAATAATTAATTCCCGCTGTCATGACAAATAGCGTGTTTTTATGAAACAATAAGTATCAAAAGATTGACACTAGTTTAAGTCCGATTTCAAAGTGAAATTAATTCCAACGACCACTATTGGATTTAATGGTAAAAATATTTTCTAATTTCACTTTAAAACCAATTCAAAATATTATCTAATCATATAAATAAATTAGTTAAAAAAGATGTTTTGAATTAGAACACAACATTTTACACTATTCATTAAAAAAATGAACTTTATCGGAAAAATACCAAAAAATTACACAAAGTAAAATTTGATGTCCCTATTCTTAATAAGAGTTTTATTTGGTCCAAAAGAATGTATAAGAGTGATAAAAACTATATTTAATGATTGTTTGCCATCAAAAGGCGACAAATGAACCTTTAGTGAAAACTAGGGCATATACGCCTAAAATTGAATTCTTTCCGTATTTTAAGCCATTATCTTTTATTGGATAAATGTAAAAACATTTAAAAACATATATAATCATATTTTAGTTATTTCTATCCATTCCCGCCATTACAATGGCTACATGTTAACTACCATTTAAAATAATATTATTTTATTATTAGAGTGCAACGTACGATTCCCAAGAAACTCGTTGTTGCGTGTTGGGTACGCCATCGAGCATATCGTCCCCTTTAAAGTTATTTAAATATTTTATTCACAAATATGGATAAATATGAAATGTCATATTCTTTATTTACATGGGGTGTTACATCCTTCCCCCCTTTTGGGAATTGCGTCCTCGCAATTTTAAAATTGCGCTTGGAAACATCCTTGAAAGTCCCACATCGGAACAAAAGTCGATAAAACAAACACTTTAAAATAAAGAGAGATAAGTACAAAGGTCACCCGAGTAAACCCATACTAGGATTCCAAGTATGAAAATATGGACATGGAGGAAAAAACAAAGGGTCATGTTCTGATGGAGAGTGATAGAAAACATGTTTAGGAGAAAGTTAACCACGAGAAAATCACAAAATTGTGATGGGTTAAACGGTATTCGATTCCCCAGTAGGAAAAGTTAATAGACAACATTTTTGTTTTAAGTTACTTTTTATTGAGGAATTTATTCATAAGGAAACATAATCACTTATCATATTGACTTTCAACTTTTATTAGATTCCTTACACAAACTCATATTTTCTCCAAAAGACGAGTATTTAGGAAGACTTGTTCACATTAAGAGTACTATAATCAACTTCTAGAGAATAACCAAATCCACAAAATAGAACTATATACTTCCCATGTCTTTAACCAAAACCAAAACCAAAAAGGCTAGTACAAGATCAGATAATCCAGAAAAGGATAACCCTTTATAAAAAGAAAATCTATTCTTAATCTCCAAAATTTGTCCAACAAAACCCAAAGTTCAACGAGGACCATTTGTCCATAAAATTCTTCAAAGTAAACCAAACTAAGATTGAAACCCAAATATTTGAAGGATTTAGTCACATAGTCTACCAAGTTAAATCGTAACATTTATCTCCAAACAACATCAGTTGCTCCTAAAGTCTCACATTGAAAAGTAATTATCCTAATCACATATCCTCCAAAATCAACTTACTCTTAATTCATAAAATCATATAACTAAAAAGAATCGGTCAAACTAACCAGGGACTTCACGTAGTCCAGTGGTAGGCGATAAATACCAGTCGCACTTTGGTTGTGTGTTCGATTCCCGCAGCTTAGTCCGACGCGACGGGATGTCACACGGTCTGCGTGTTATCCTTTTTCCAAAACTATATAATTCGTAAAACATTCCCCAAAATGATATAAAATCTTCAAGAATAATCATAACATATTTTAACCTCAATTTTATCTCATGCCCTTCATTTTCCATCATATCATATAATAACCCATAATTACCTCAAAAGTAAGGATCATATAAACCCTAATGGTTACCTTAATAATTATTACCTGAATTTCCACATCGAGTTGGCCATCTCGTACATGATGCATTAGAGAACTCACCAAGGTTCAAGTGGTTGATCATGACTCCTTGATAGTTGGTTTAGAAAAACCATGAGATTCCTCATTGAATCCCCCATCTCATCGAGTATCTTAATCAGAGAACCACCACAGTTTCCTTCAAACCCATTGTCACTTTGGTGCCTGCTAGATCCAGCAATTTACTAAAACCAAAAAGGTCAGTGTGAGTATATCAACAAAACCATCATGTACTAACGAGGAAGGTAAACACTAAGATATACTTACTCATTCACTTTATCTAAAACTAGGACTCTTTCTGAAATCCTAACCATTATGGTAATGTCACTTATGATTAAAGAATACCCTAACCTCTAAAGTTATCTAAACCGGCCTTTGATACCATCTATAAGGCCCCAGCCTTAAACCTTACTTAATCTTGAGTTATTACAAGATTACACATTGAGGATCTTTTCAGGTTTAGAGTTTTAGAGAATTAGATCATGAAACTTGCATTACATTCCACATTTAAACAAAGTGGTTACATAAAAGACAGTATTCATTCTTCCCATCAACGGAAACATATTTAAAATATAACACGGATTCTTTCTTGAAACCTCCTTGACACTATCATCACATCATGTACCTTTCCCTTGACCTGTGAAAAACATTTCAAAAACTTGGGATGAGCATAAAAAGCTCAGTAAGGGTTATAAAAATATGGAAAGGAAACATGAGTTCATATATACATAAGAATGAAACCATACTTTACCCATAAAACATAGGCACTTTAACATACCTCATCAAACCATGAATAAATCATAGAAAACATAAGACATAAAGGTAACTTGAGGCATTCATAACATTTTTACGTGGGGAGTAACCCTCTTGGTTACGTTTGGAATACCCATCACAGTATATTCCCTAAATCTCTTCGGAGAAACCTTAACGTTTCACTCGTTCGCGTTACCCAATGCATTGGAGAGCTATATCGGGCTCACCCGCCCTTAGTTTATCACGGAACCACCCGTTTTCATAACAATTCCCAATAACCATAACATAAACGTATCACATAAAACATGCATAAAGGAAACAAAACATTTCCACATTTCAATCAGAATATAACATTTTAGTATTTTGAAATAATGAATCCATACAAAAAGAAACCATTTCCAAAACCATTTAAAACATTTAATAAAGAGATTTTTGAATCAAAGTATCTCATACCACCTTGAAGCTTAAAATTTTAAACCATTAATATCCATATAAATAAATCCTTAAAACCATTTTGAAGACATGGATATTAACAAGAACAAATAATTAAAATATTTAAAACGATATTTTGGTTAAAGGGGTTTTACCAAAATTAGAGACACTTGAATACAGCAATTGAGGAATAACATTTAGCAAGAACTTTATAATATCATGAGAATAAATGGATTCATGATATAATACTCCAAAGGACAGTATATGCACCATATAAGAGTGAATTGGTGCATAACAACAATGAACCCTCAATAGAAATGTCAAATGTGATGAAATCCCTTATAAAGAAGGTATCCTTAAATTAAGGACAAATAAATCTCAAAAATATGTGTGACAAATATATATACACCCAATATAAGTGGATATTAAGTGTAAAACAATAAAAGGTCATTCACACATATTCAATGGATGACATATTCAATGACTACAAGTTGAACCCAAAGAAATCGAAATTGGGTTAAAAAGTTCCCTTGACAGCCTAACGGCATCACATCAAAATGAGTTGATGAGAGATAAAAAGTGTATCTCATCACTTGGACATAAAATTTACATCAATAAGGATGTATGAGAACATATACCAACATAAAAATATGTAAATTAAAAGACCCAATAAAATAAGTCTTTTAAAAAAGAGGAGGGTGAAAGGTTCCCTTACCGACTTGGGTATCTTTCAAAACATACACCCCATGAAAGAAAGACAATAGGTCATTGATGTAAATACTCATAAACGAATGTATATTACACAAAGAGTAGAATAATGGGCAGTACATACACCACTAAATGGAATTTGTGGAAAATGTAGCATAAATCTCACGGGAATAAAAGTGAGATGAAAAATCCCTTACGAAAACTCGGCAGCCTAACGGCGCCACTCAAAACTTCCAAAATGGATTGGTGAGAGAGAATAGGGTCTCTCATCACATGAACATAAAAATTACATTAAGTTTAATATAAAATATCATCCCAATAACATGAAATATGAGCTTTAAAAGGAATGGCATAAAAGTGTATACTTAAAAAGAAAGAGAGGAGTAGGATCCCTTACCTCGGGTCCGACTTGACTCGATCGTTCTTTAATCTCCTGAATAATAAACTTGAGTTAATTTCTAATTCCTTAAGAACCTTTTTCAAGTTCATTATTACTTTTATACCACTTATTACCATGTCATAAACTTTATGTAATCATTTATGTTAATAATATTTGTTTTGCCGATATTTGGTTCTTAAGTCGAAAGTGGACTTCTTACAATTACATGTTGTTCGTGTGGCCAAATGTTTATTATATCCAGAATTGTATTCATTTTGTAGATATCATATATGTCATATATATCCAGTACATGCATGAATTTATAACATTACATAATCATTTAGAGGTAAGAAATGAAATGCACCGTTCATGGAGACGGTAAGCCGTACGTACGCATGAACGCTACTTTCATTTCTATTTCGTATTTTATAAAATGGAATAAAAATGATATAAAGGTATATTATAATTCCAGTATAATATCATATATAATATCATATTTCCATCCTTTATACATCCCACATATGGTATTTAACGAATCAAATCACTTTGAGGGGGCGGTAGTCCGCACTTCCTTAAATGAAGATATCGCGTATACCCATAATGGAAGCCATAAAGGTAAGACAAAAATGAAAAATACAGAAGAATAAATAAAACATAAACATATTGTATATCATATATAAAAATAGTGAAATCATAATGGCCACCGTTGAAGGTGTTAAATGAGTATTGAACAATCATCGTTTCGGGAGGCAGAATTTCACCATCCACGGAAACCGTATGTTCTTTAACCATTTGATGTAGTTGTGTGAGAGTTTAGCTCGAATAAATCTTATAACAACATCCTAGTATATTTAAGATACTGGTGTTGTTACAAAAGATGTAAATAAAAAGAGTTTAGGGGGTTGGAGAAGCAAAATAAAACAAATGAACATGAGAGAATGAATTACCTTTAAAAGTGTAACTCCTTATGATTTGAGCCTAAAGGCTTCCTTTGAAAGGATTCTTCCCAAAGGGAATCCTCTAGGATGAGGAGAGGGATGTGGAGAGAGTAAATGGGCAGGGTTTGGCCGAGCCAAAGGCTTGAGGAGTGTGTTAAATGAGGTAGAGGTGGGGGCCTTTTATAAGAGGAGAGGAGGGGCACTTTTGGAAAGTAAAGAAATATTACTTTATTTGAAAATGTGTTTCGGTTTCAAAAGGTCCCACATTGATATAATTCGTGGATAATTTGATAAGGCTTCGAAATCCACTCACCCAATAAGTTTTGGACATGTGTAGTTCATAGATTTTACGTTATCTTTCCATTTTATTTAAATCGTCAAATAATGATGTCATCGCTGCATCATTAATATGACATAAATAATTTAATTTATTTAATGTCTAAAAATTATAAAAAAAATACTATGATGTAGGAAATCTTTTTAGCTTTCCAATTAATATTTATAATAAAAAAGATGACTTGTATAACCCCACTTAAAAAGTGTTTTAGTAAAACATATCATGTTTGTGTCAATTTTACTTTTACATTAAATAAAAAGTTATTTATGTCATTTCCCAACCAAAGTGTCCCCATGGGGTCCCCAAGTTGACCCATGGCTTGTCTCGGTCGTTCATCACACATCCAATGGGGTAGGGACATGTGTCAAGTTCATTTCATATTATTAAAACATTATTTTTAACTTAAACTACACTAATTACCACTAATCGCGATTAAGAACTTAATAAGTTACTATTCACCAAAAAAATTATTATAATCTCATTGAACCACATTTTACTTCTTAATGACAACCATGTATGTCGGATTTTTGAAATTCAAAACACAATGATGGCAAAATTTCATTTAAACGGAAAATCAGTCTTTATAAGTACCACTTAGTGGTTTCACTATTCATCAAAAATTGAAGTTTTTCATAAAATTACCAAAAATTCACCCTAAGCTATATTTGATATTACGAATTCAAAAATGAAGTCCATTTTAAAAAATTCACAACATATAAGTTGCATTAATTAATTTAATAATTAATTCCCGCTGTCATGACAAATAGCGTGTTTTTATGAAACAATAAGTATCAAAAGATTGGCACTAGTTTAAGTCCGATTTCAAAGTGAAATTAATTCCAACGACCACTATTGGATTTAATGGTAAAAATATTTTCTAATTTCACTTTAAAACCAATTCAAAATATTATCTAATCATATAAATAAATTAGTTTAAAAAGATGTTTTGAATTAGAGCACAACATTTTACACTATTCATTAAAAAATGAACTTTATCGGAAAAATACCAAAAAATTACACAAAGTAAAATTTGATGTCCCGATTCTTAATAAGTGTTTTTTTGGTCCAAAAGAATGTATAAGAGTGATCAAAACTATATTTAATGATGGTTCGCCATCAAATGGCGACAAATGAACCTTTAGTGAAAACTAGGGCATATACGCCTAAAATTGAATTCTTTCCGTATTTTAAGCCATTATCTTTTATTGGATAAATGTAAAAACATTTAAAAACATATATAATCATATTTTAGTTATTTCTATCCATTCCCGCCATTACAACGGCTACATGTTAACTACCATTTAAAATAATATTATTTTATTATTAGAGTGCAACGTAAGATTCCCAAGAAACTCGTTGTTGCGTGTTGGGTACGCCATCGAGCATAGCGTCCCCATTAAAGTTATTTAAATATTTTTTTCACAAATATGGATAAATATGAAATGTCATATTCTTTATTTACCTGGGGTGTTACAATTACTTATTATATATACATTATAATCATTCATGAATGGATAATCATTGAGAATGAATCTCATCGCATTGTGGAGACGGTATTCCGTATGTACGCATGAGCGATGATATCATTCCCATAATTATTGAATTGAATTATAGTGGATGATACAATATATCAGAATCAGTATGATTTTATAATAACTATGTATATTTATTCTTTACACCATTATACCCATCCATGTAAGGTGGTGTTGGAAAAACAGATTACACCACGGCGTGGAGACGGTATTCCGTACGTACGCACGTACGGTGATTTCGTTTTCCGTAGGATGGATAGAAGGTGAAATGGGGTTGTTTCATATTTATAATAACATATCAATATATTATTGATACTGATGTTATTAATTTATAATGATACAACTAAATAAGAATAGGTTTAAGAAGAATGAAGCTTGAAAGAATCAGTAGAAGAGATTGCCTCTTCTTCGACGGACCTCCTTTAACCTTCTTCTTAGGGCACTAGGGATGGTCTTTTCAGAACACCAGTACCTCTATAAGGTTTATAGGGAAGTGGGGAAGTGAAATGGGCAGAGGTTGGACGAGCATAAAGGCTCAAAAATGTGTGAGGAAGAGAGGGAGGAGGTGACCTTTTATAAGGGAGGAGAGGGGCACCTTTGGAATCCTTAAAATTATTAGTTTAATATAAATTCAAACCCCACATAAAAACCTCAAAAATGACTCAATTAAAATATTAGATGAGATAGGGTTGTAATATCCTCAACCATTAAAATTTTGACATGTTTTGATCTTATTTTAAACCTTATCCTTTTGATTTATCCTTATTTAATCTATTTAAGTTTATTTTTGGTAATAAAATTATAAATTTTAAATGGTTATAAATAATCACTTTTGTGATGATAATTTTCCATAATTGTAAAATTTATGACACTGGATACTATATAAATGTCAATTTATAATTTTTAAATATTTTTGTGATTTTTAAACAATTTAATAATATGTTATTTTTAGAAAATAACAATAGTGTCAATTTTGAAACTATTCATTTATTTGAATTTAAATAAAATCTAAACGGAGGATATATTCGAACTAAAATATTTAATAGATTCTTAACATGTCAAATATATCTATAAAGTTCATTTAGTACAATAAATAGTTCATATAATATTTATTTTAATATTTTTAAAACAATTTATTTGGTATATCTCTTAATAAAATAATTAGTACAACATATTTGTATATTTATTTAATATACTTATTTGTTGCATAAAAATTAAAAATAAAATCCTTTGATGAAGATAAATATAAAAAATTTATAATAATAATTTTACTCAAATTTATCATCTTAAAATAAGAACATGTAAGTTGTTATATTTATTAAATTATGAAGGATACAACTTTGGAATCATTTAAAATAAAATATTATAAGTGTCATAATAGCCTTAATAAGGATCCAAATGGTCATAAATTAGGAACGTGGATGATTAGGGTTTATATATACACTACTAATATGTTTTGTTCAGATTTATGGGCTTTTTGATATGTATTACTATTTCAATAAAAACTATATTATTGATTTTTCACTAAATAAATAATTTCTGCATCATTAATGTATAAGATAATAAGGTAATTAAGTAAACCTTAAAAATTACAAATAAATTTCCATGATAAATGAATTTTTTTTTATTTCAAATGATTATTTATAACCGAATTTATATTTTGTATAAACTTATATTAAAAATAATTTAATTATTAAAGTTGAGGGAGACATATTTCACTTTCCTTTAAATAAAATAAACTAATGGTCTTAATCACCTCCAAGTGGGTTATAATGGATTCCATTTCGACCCAAATATGACTTAGAACAAAATATAATCATCCAATTGTATTAATACAAGTGTTAGGATAATTGTATAATATTATATTTACCCTTAATTACCCAATTTACCTTTTACTATGGTAAATAAAATTTACCGTTATTACTATTCATAAAGGCCAAAAATAAAAAGTAGTCTATTAATATAATTTGGACCCACTGATTCCAAATATGGAATCCATTTTTACAAATTCAATAGACAAAAGTTCATAAATTAAATTAAAATTAATCCCATTGTTGAAAGAAAACGGGTTTTTGTTTAAATCATTGCAAAAGATTGAATTGATTTAACCTACGAATTCAATGTAAAATCAATGCTAATGACATACATTATATTATATAGTATAAATATATTATATTTATACTTTAAAACTATTAAATATTATAATTTAACCATATAAATTATCTCAATGAAAAAAGTTGTTTTTAATTAAAAATTAGCATATATTTACTATTCATCAAAACATGAAAGTTATCAGAAAAGTATCAAAAATTTATCCAAAGTAAAATTATATATCCTGATTCCAAATAAGAATTTTATTTTGTCAATTTTAACTTATAAAAGTGTCAAAAAATAGATTTAATGTGGGTGCGCCGTCAAAAGGAGGCAAAACTGCATTTTTTAAAAATACATATTTTACACGAAACATTTATTTTGTTCTCTTAACATGTTCTAGAAAATGTGTAAAATGAATAATAATGTTATAAAACTCAAAATTTAGTTAATACTTTCCATAATGGCTAGTCCATAATAATATAATAACAATATATCAATGTTTAGTGAAACCTGGTTTTTGCGTACAACACAGGCTATTGAGGAAGGTCGTGATTGCGTGTAATGCAAGCCAAGTCAGGGTTGTGTGTAGTGCAAGACCCCTTTGTTGTTTTTTATAACATAATCCAACCATATTTCATTTATACATTGAATATATATATATATATACATATATATACACTCAATGTTGCGAGCTCGAAATTGTGTGTAACAAGATCCAATATTAGTGTTGCGTATACTACAAGCTAATACGGTATTGTGTATAGTACAAGATAATCTTGGTGTAGTGTAAAATCAAATGAATTAATAAGATTATCACATAAAATCTCGGGGTGTTACAATGTAGCACATCCCTTTGAAGATGAAACCCTTCTCGGTATAGCATTCCAGTGTATGGAGGGACTCCCGCACTTCATACCATCGTGGTATGTGAATGGAGCTCGAGGTCATGTACCACCATGTTATGCAGACCACACCTAGTTCCGCATACCACCATGGCATTAAGACCACATATAGATCCTCAAACCACAAAAATATGTCAACGGACCTTCCACCCTCTTAGAAAAATGCTATGCGGGAGGTACCCCTCCCTCATGAAAAAATAGAACGTGGATTAGGGTGCCTTTATGTTTTCCACCATACAATACTGATCATGCCCTTACATTTCCATCACATCCTCTAAACCCCCTTCGTGAACTAGTCCATTGACATTAGGACAAAGTCTCTTCAAAATCCAATGGACCCATACGAACGAACCATCGGGCGCATCAACGCCCCCTTCTGAGTCTACATACCAATGGTAAGCGGATTTTTGAAAGTAATCCATGCATCTGTATAGACCTCAAGAATGTTCTTACGTCTACATTCTAATGGTAATATAGAGTCCAACCTTAGGATACTAACATGTACCTCCACGTTATAGGGATCAATGATAATCACATTCTTTTCTATTCCATGAGGAGTAGTGATAAGTTAAAGGAATTATGATTTCCTTTCCTTTTGATGATAAGAAAAATCCCCCCCCTTTCTTAGAACCCATTATAGGGCATCCCTCTTAGTGTAATAAACTATCCTATCCGGATAGACCTAATGACGTTCACTTTAATTTAACATTGAAGGTATCATTTCTTTTCACCCTCATACATCGTCCCCTCAATATCTTCCACCATGGGCTCTTCAATTTTCCACAGTATAAAAGAGAAATTAAACCTTTTTTGAATCTTTCACATCCTCTTTTTACGTACACTGATCATGACTCAAGTGGGATTAAAGGTATGTGATAATACAACATTATCACAGCAGAACCATGAACTATTAGAACTATAATTCCCACTATAATCGGTATATATAAAAATCATTCATCTAGGCTCGAGCTCCATGTCATCTCCTCCATGAAATGAGAGATCATACACCCTTAAAATGGGCATATCCCACACATAATCCCCAATCAAGTCACAACTCAAAATGAACATTCAGGGATTTTATTTCTAATCAAATGGGGTTTTTAAGAAGCCACCCTGAGGTCCAAACCCGATACCCAATGCACCCTAGAATTCTCCTTGCCATATTTTTGGTGGGGTCATATTCATCCAAGAGACCATATCTTTCCTGGGCATCCTGGGATGCCTCATCATAATCCTCACATTGGATCTTCACTAGAGACTATTCGCTTAGACGTAATTGCTGTGTGACACTAAACTTCACATATGGGTCCCCGCCAGACAACCATAAAAGGTGATGTGTCTAGTTAAGTGGCACCGAACTGTGTGAGTTATGATTCCACTAAAAAGGATACATAGGAAACCAATATCATGGGTCTGATACTGATATTGAATAAACTTCCTCCCCTTGGATAAAATTATACCCCATAGAGACTCATCATATGGTTTAAACTTGCATTTTCTCAGTAATTTCTAATCATCATGTTTCCATGAATCATCTTTCAACCCAGGGTTAATCTGTGGACACACTCTTCAAGAAAAAACCATGGAATCAAGAAAATACAAACATTTATAAAATCTATAAGAGAGTCAATAATTTGGAAATAATTCCCTCCAAAAGGATGTGATGAGCTCAACCACCCATCCTCTCATCCTATAGAGTCGAAAAGTGTTATTGGCCAAATCACCATCCAACGAGCGCCTTCCTTTGGAAAGTACGTCCATGAATCATGGATACTAGGGTCATTAAGTGTTTCTATCTCCACAAATAACACCATTAAAGACTATCTAAGGAAATCATACACAACATAGTCCGATTGCACAGACAAATAACAACTTGTAATCGCCCGTGAGGATCTTGCAAATGTGGAACCTCTTTAATAATAAAAAAAAAGATACGGTTGTAAATCCTACTGGGACTATCTTGCCCTATCAATACACAGTGTGATGAAAATCAATATGAAATATATATGGTTGATAATATATTCAATAATAACAATCCCTAAAACTCAATGATAAAACATAAGAGCATGTCTTCTAAAACACCTTTGAATATCTAACATTAAATACATGAATAAAGAAATATACATGAATACTTAAAAGTAAACTAAAAAGTTACATCCATATATAACATTCATAAAAACATACATATGATTCAATACATTAACTTATGAACAATATATTAGTCTAAACATTACTTAATATTGAATGCGGAAAAGTTGAAATTATGACTGTAAGTGTAAATCACCTATATGTTAGTGTATATTCTCTACTCAATATCAAATATATAAAATTAAATGATTAGTTACACTTTATCAGTAATGGTAATGAAATCGTGAAATTTCGAAATATAAGATTAATCTTCCAGTATATGAAATTAATTTCTTTAAAACCTATTGTTTATTCACATTAACAAAATTCAAAAAACTTATAATATAAGAAAGTTATTCTAAAATATAAATTTAAACATTGTAAGATTAAGTGAAATATCTAATTTGAAGTATTTTGTTTTTAGGAAATATTCTCCAAAATATTAGAGAAATAACTTAATTTAACTCCAAAAATAAAAAGAATCTGCAAAATTAAATAATGGATAACATCCTTATTCTATTTTACAAGTAATCCTACTTAAAAAAAAATAAATAACATATCGTAAAATATATTATTGGTACCCAATAATTAATAAACGATAAAATTATATAAAATAATGATCAAAATCAACTAAAGTAGGAGATAAGTAATTGATAAAACATGTATAAAGAGGATTGATCAACTAAAAAAGATCCCTTATTGATTATTAAAAAACCATAAAAACATACTTTTATAGAAAACTAAAAGGATATGAAATTTATTAAATTTTCATGTAAAAAAAATTCAGAAAAACCGACATGATATAATAATCATTAATAAAACCAATAATAATCACCGTCTAATTATAAAATAGAAATAAAAGGTAACATAAAATGAAATATATAATCATTACTCGTTGAATGGGATATAAATAAGTGAAAAAAAAATATAAAATGATTTACACCACTAGATTAATGAACTAAATATTTAGTAAATATAGTGATTTATACTCCCCATAAACCAAATTATCATTTTTTAATAGATATATCCAAATATTCATTGAGATAATCCCATTTACTTTACAAAATTATTTTCTTAAGATCCATATAATATTTTAATAAAACATAATTTAATGTGAGACATATTTAATTAATAGTAATCATATGAAAAGAAAATAATTCATATGGTGGAGAAATTTCCTCTAACATTCATCATATTAAGATCATATTTATTCCTTTGAAAGATTTCAGATTCTACCATCATAAAAAATATATTGTTTAGTTTATTTTTAAAATAAGATCTATGTTGATATCTATTTTTTTACACAACATCTCTATTAAAATGTATCAGTTGAATATTAATAGTTTTTTAATTATATATAAGATTCATAATAATATATATGGTGGATGATATATCACACATAGTGCTCAATGATTTTTTATTAATATAAAAATCAGATAAATTTTCATAATCAAATGTTTTTGTACACAATAGCTTGCTACTGTAATATAATCATCATAATATGTTAATAAAACTACACAATGTTTCATATTTTAACTCTAATGTAGAAAATTGTTTCAATGAAAATAACTCATACCCTTAGTTCTATTTCTATATATATTACTTCTTATGAAGTACAAATTTGATAAACTCAATAATTCAAAAAGATGTGTATGCTTGAAAGAATAGTCTAAGGACACAAGTACTATCCATATACATTATAATAATTTTAGCTAATGTCAAATAAGTTTATTTCAGATTAGAATAATGTCTTGAACACATGTATAAACTCTACATTATATCTGGTCTAATAGTTGCAAAATATAAAAGGCTCCCTATAAGGACTAGGTGTTAAACATTAGATAATTTGGATTCTTAGTCAATAAACAAAATTTTTTAGATTGACTATCATTTCAGGTTTAGAGTTTAAGAGTGTTAGGAAACAATTCATACAAAAAATACAAAATTAATATTAATAGTATACATTTAAAATAGTATCAATTTCTTTAATAATAAAAAAATTTAAAATAAAATTGTATTTATTTTTTATAAAAAAAATTATACTTTTCAACTTGAATTCCTCCTTTCTCTAACCCATCCTTATACCATGTAGAAAAAAATTTAAAACCTTAGATAAGAAATGAAATATTAGCAAGAGACATAAAAATAATGAAATAAATGGGTAATCCAGGAATAATTTAATCCCATGAAATCATGTTTACAAAGATATAGTTTCCATGCATTAAACATGATTTCATTTTCATACTTCATCAATTAAAAATATTACTGGAAAACTCCATAGGAAATATAAATCATATTGGAAACATGTGGAATCAATTCCATTTCACTCTTATAGTAGACTTCACATTTACATTTGTACTAACATTAATTCTTACATTTAGAATACCCAACATAGAATATTCCCTTAATATGCTAAGAGAAACACTACCGGTTATCTTTGTATCATTACCTAATAAATTATAGAGAAATCACAAGCTCACCCTAGATCTGTATTTCATGGAACCTTATTTACTTGTAAACTATTCCTAAAAACCATTACATAATCCTAACACAAAAAAAATTATAAAGGAAATAAATAACATTTCCATACTGATAATAATTTTCATTTTTCAAAATCTACTCACCAATAAAATACAAAACATTTTTTAAAAATAAATAGGTAAACATGTAAAGGGGTCATACAAAATTTAAAGTGAAATGAAAGCTATAAATTACACTCCTAAGGTATATGGTAAAAAACACTCCTTTTTATTTTTTTTGTAAAAATATTTGATAGAGTAACTTTTAAACTAGTTTTTTAAAAGGATGTTCCTTACCATGAGTCTGAATCCTCAAATAAATTGTTTATATTCATGAATAATAAACGTAGTTTGATTAATTACATTATTTATATCCTTATTATAATCTATTTTTTTCTTTTATATCTCTTATTTTCAGGTTATAACAATTAATTAATTATTTAATTTCATGTTGGATGTTTTGTCGATATTCGGTACTTGAGTCCAAAATGAATTTGGTATATGTCAATAGATAAAGCTGTCATTTGTACATCATCTCCAGAATAGTATCCATGAAATCATAAAACTATTTAAACAATAATTATACTTTTAAATTAATCTATTATATATGGATAAGAAAAATCGACTACGTTACATTCATAGAGATGGTAAGTCGTACGTATGCTTGAGTAACGTTTCCATTTTTCAATAATCAATATGAAATTTTTTTAATTATTATTTTTTTATTGACATAATTATAATAGTGAAATTAATATAATAATATTTATTTTAATATAATTACATATATTTATCTTGTGTTGTGGTGATTAAAAATGAATGGCATCGCTTTTTGGAAATGTGGGTTCAAACATACTCATAAACGAGGTTATCATTTTTATGTGGTTGGAAAGTGAGAAAATAATTGATATATTATTCTCTTAAAATGATAAATATTTCATTAATATCATATATAAATATTAATTCCAACATTATAACAAATCTTGAGAGATAATAATAGAAAATTAATTATATCTGTATGTGTAGGTTACAATTCCCATGTATGCACAAACGATTAATTATCTTACCATTTGATGGAAGTGGAGGTGTATTTAGATGATGATAATATCATAATTAAATATTAGTTTATTTGGGATACAATAATTATTATATAATATTTTATGATTAATATTTGAAGGAAGTGGAAGAATAAATAACATAAAAATTCTTATTTAAATATAAAACATCTTGTTTATATGATTTCCTTTGATTATCAACATAACACCTTTAAAGAGGGTGTTATGCCAAAACTAAGGCCTATATAAAATGGAGAGAAATTAATTTAATATATTTTGGTATATCTTTCCTAAAATTTTTTATGTGTATGGAAATGAGAAGAATGGGTGCACATTCATATGATAGGGGAGGGGCACTCTTATAATTATTCAAAATATTTAGTAAATATAAATTATTTATCTATTACAAATGGGTAACAATTGATTAATTTATAATATAAGACACTTTTGTGTCTAAACCCACTCATTCAATGTGAATTATAAAAGAATTTATTATTTTTTAATACATATCATTTTATTTTAACCCTTTTAACTATTTCCATGATATCATGAAATTTACACTTTTAGGGTTAACATAATTACTGTAAAATGAAACAATACCACTAATTGTGAAATTGATTAAATTTAATGACTTATATAAAACAGTTTCCTGAATTGGATATTTTTTTATAAATTTTATATCATTTTCTAAAATATTATTAATTTTAAAATACCAATAATGTCAATTTTTACTCTATTCATTAATTGATTTTTAAAAAATATCCGAACAACAAGATAAATTCGAAATAATAATTATTAAAAATCAATAACATGACAAAGCCATCCAAAAATATCATGTATAACAATAATAGTTTAAAACAATATTCATTTTTGTATTTTTATTATAATTTATTTGATATGTCCTGAATTAAACAAGAACTGCATCATCATTTTGTATGAATTTAATTTAATTATATATTTACTAAAAATTTAAAATAAATTATAATGATAAAAATGAATAATTTTTATTTCGAATTACTATTTATAGTTTAAGATATCCATTATAAAACCCTATATTTAAAATATATTACATGTTAAAAACAAAAATGTGTCAACATTGACATTTCATTTGAATATAATATTATAAATGTCATACACTCATTAAATTAGAATCAAAATGATATAAATTCAGCATAAATATGATTTGGGTCAACACACACTGGTCCAATGAAACTAGGATGAGTTTTAGGGCACATTTATGATATTATTAATAATATTTTTACCCTAATTACCTGATTTTTACTAAATATACAATTCATAATATACAAATATGAATCAGACCCATTTAATAAATTGGACCTTATGATTAAAAATATGGAATCCATTTTAAAAATTAAAAACACATAATTTATAGAAATTAATTAACCCAATTTTCAAGGATAGAACGTGGAAGAGGGTTTTAAAAATTAAAAATGTTCAAATGTTAACAATGTTTTTATATCTAATTTCAATGTGAAATTGATTCTAATGAACTAAATTGTGATAAATGGTAAAAAATATCTAATTATAATGTCAAACCATTCAAATATATATTTTAAAACAATAATTAAAATTAATGAAAAAGCTGTTTTCAATTCAAATGAAGTACATTTTCCTAATTCATCTAAATATGATACTTATCAAAATAATATAAACAATTCATGCATAGGAAATATTGATATTATTACATAAAATAAGAAGTTTATTTTATCGAATATAATTAATAAAATTTCCAAAAAAAATATATTTAAAACAAGTGCTTCATTAAATAGCAGCAAAACAACTTATATTCAAAAAATAATTCTTTTATACATAAAATTGGATTTCTTCTATATCATGTCTAGAAATCACATAATAAGAATTTAAAATAATATATTGTATAATATATATATATATATATATTTCATTAATATCATCTAACAAGGGTGATTTTTTTTGTTACAGAAATCCACATTAAAATAGGTTTTTTAGAAAAAATTCCTTTCAATTGAAAAACAGTTTGTCTTCATTTATAATTAATTAATCTGAAAAAAATTCATTATATAAACACGTTTAAACAATATTTTCATGATTTAATTAATCTTGTTCATACTCACTATTCTAATTGTCGTGTGATAACTTCCATATTAAATAATAGTATTTATTGATTCGTTTAAGCTCAATGTGGCATATCATGTACACAATCAAACATATTGTATCTTTTAATTATTATATAATTAATAAATATTAAATTTTATGAAGAATAATTATGTATCACTATCTTGGTTGTTACATTCTTCCCACTTTTGGAAATTTCATCCTCATAATTTTATTCACTTACTAAATAAGTGGGGATATATTTCTCTCTTCTCATTTTCAGAATCTCATGTTTCATATTAAACCATATGGATTTCCCAAAAAATCTTAAAATAAGGAATCACCTTATTCTTCAACACATCCCTTACGTGTAAAATAACCTAATCTTGATGTTCCTCATGAGAAATATCCTCTTCTAACTAAAATGCTTCTCGACTCAAAACTTGAGATGGACATAACATATTCTTTTTTAGCATTGGAACATGGAAAAAATTCTGTTCCTGGGATAAAATAAAATAAAAAACACTCAGCTGGATACATAAAAAACTCTATATTGGATTTCAGGGGGTCCAATGATCCATGGAATCAGCTTCCCTTTCTTACCGAAATGTATCAAACTTTTCAATGGAGAAACTTTGAGAAATACGTGATCTCAAACCACAATGTAAATATCCTTCCTACAGTTATCTGCATAAATTCTTTGTCTGCATTGTGTTGTTATTATTTGTAATTGAATCATGTAAACTTTATCATTCATTTCTACATATAAATATGGTCCCATAAACTTCATTTAACCTACTGCATCCCATAATCTTGGAGTTTGAATGCTCTTTACATATAATGCGTCAAATGGTTCCATCTGTATACTAGAATAAAAACATTTATCATAAGAAAAATCAAACAAAGAAATATGTTGATCCCAAAATCCATGGTAATCCATTTAAAAATCACGTAGCATATCCTTTGTGGTCTGAATTATTTGACCCAACATCCAATATTATTGAGGATTAAATGTCATATCAAAATTTAATTCAATTCTCAAAGACATATAAAGGCCTTTCCAAAAGATATAAGTGAACCCGATATCATGATCAGATACAACGGAGAGAGGTACTCCATTTAACCAGACTCTCTACTTAAGATATAACTAAGATTGATGATTGAGAGAGATAGTGTCTCAAATATGAATATAATGAATAGATTTATTAAGTTGAAAAACAATAATCCAAATCGCGTGGCAACCTTGAGATTTATTTGGTAATCTCAATGAGAAATCCAAATAAATAATTTCCCATTTGCACTATGGCACTGGAAAAGGCTTAACCATTCCCTTCGGCAACTGAATATCTTCTTTAACCTATTGTAAATTAAAACATATCATGGTAATGTTATCAATATATATTTTTATTCCATCCCATAGGTAATAATGATAATTCTCAAAATAAATCTATGTTCTTCCAGGATGAATTGAAAATACTGAACTATGAACTTCACTTAACAATTTGTTTTTAACTTTGAATCACATAGAAAACATAATCTCTTACCAAATATAAAAGCACAATATTTATCAATGTTAAATTCAAGAACCATTCTCTTTTACCCAATTCTACCTTTTTCAGTAAGTCATGATCTTCCTTAGCACTTTCATAATTATGTCTTATTTGGATAACTACATTGACACCTGAAAAAAATAGGGGAATTTTGTACACCAAAAAATTTCAAGAAAACATTTATCAAATATTAAACCAATTGGCTGTGTTCTAAATTTAACATGGTTAATGTATGAATATTTTTTAACAAAATTCATCAAAAAAATTATTAATTTTCTAGGATGTTAAGGAATCATTCAATCATAATCATTGATTTGTTACAGCAATCATTCATGTCTCATGCTCAATTTTTTTGAGTGAATATATAGTTATATGATTTATGGTTAGTATATAATTAATATTTTAAACTATACAAATGATGCTTAAATTTTTTTAATTAAAAAACAATAATATCTAATTCAAAATCATGTGTTGGGTAATTTAACTCACAAGGTTTCAAATGATGTGAAGAATAAGAAATTACCTAATCATTCTGTATTGGGATACAACCAAGTACTTTTGATGAAGCATCACGTTGGATGGAAAATTCACTATTTATAGAATAAAAGGCTAGAAATATATCAGTCGCTAGTAATCTTTTCAATTTCATAACAAAATCAACACATTATTTTTTCCAGATGATATTATCTTCCATTTATGTTAACACATTCAATGGCCTAGATAATAGTATATAGTTTTCGACAAACCATTAGCAATATCCTTTTAAACCAATAAAAATACGATTCATTTTTATATTTATTTGTCTTTTACATTATTCAATAACTTTTATTTTTTCAATATAAACAATTATTACATTGCTAGAAATAATGTTCCAATGAATTAAAATTTTTGCGACCAAAATTCCAACATTATATGTGTATATTACAGTTTAATTTCATTTAAGGTTTTCAAAACAACTCTTAAATATATTTTTTCTCCAATTTACTTTTATAATATATAATAATTTCACCAAATAAAACAACTATATACTTAAATAAGAACTCTTGAAATATTATATTCATACGATCCATGAATATACAAGGTTAATTAGTTAAAAAAATAGAAAAACTACAAATTCATAATGGCCATATCTATTCTAGAACACAGTATTCGACATGTCTTCTTCATTTACTATCAATTGATGGTATCCAACCAGAATTTAACAATAGAAAAATATTTTCCTCTCTTGATCTCCTCATGCAAGTCAATGATTTGTGGAAAAGGTTACATGTTTTTAACCGTGATGTTATTCAAGGATCTATAATCAATGAAAAGTTTCATTGAACCATATTTCAATAAAAAAGAAGACAAGTGTGCCACATGGTGATGTGCTAGTTCAGATAAAACCTAAATATAATAACTAATTAAATTGTCTTCTCAATTCAATAAAACCCACTTTCTCTATTAAATGAGGAGGGTTTGAAATTGGATTTTCTTTCAGGAACTAAGTGAATAATATATTGAACATACTAATCAAGTATAGTACCAGGAAACTCATGAAGCCATACATTAGGATACCTATTTACCAACAACACATCATTAATCTGAGTATTTCCTTTATTTCCAAAATATGGACATGAGAACATTCATTTTCATCATTTAAAAGTTTCTCGGCTTCCTGATATGTTATCAATGGTATGTGCTCTTTCTTGTACACAAATTTATAATCTTTCAAAAAAGATACTTACTTATCCCTATAGCCTATCATATCATGGTAAATATAAATCCAATCCTTACTAAGAATAAAATCAAACTCTACTAGATGAAAATACATAAGGATGGTATGTAAATAAATTCCACAAAAAATGATAGTTATATTATTATAATTTCTATATCAATTAACATTTACCCACGATGTTGTCACCATAAGTTATGGATTCATTTCTTGAGGTGAAATTTCCAATTTACTATAATGTTTATCAGAAATGAAATAATGAATAGACCGAAAATCAAATAAGACACTAGCATAATCTGAATAATCAAATATTATAATTGATACTACTTCATTTGATGGCCCAACATTTTTTTAAGTAGTTTAAATGTATTCCATCATACCTTTCTAGAAATAGTATGGATTCTTTACATTATTCTGGATCCTTTTTGGACAGTTGTTGTCATAATGACATATCTCATTTCCTTTAGAACATTTTACCATTTGTATATCATATTTTTATTACCACTACCATGATCTTTCTAAATGTAGTTATAATTGTCATACAACATTTATTCACATCTAAAGAACTTACCATAATTCAAAATTCATTCCCCAGTGTGTTTTTTTACCGCAAGTCTCAAAAAATGAAAACTTCATTTTCATACCATCACACTTCTTTGATGAATGATTACCTATTTTCTTGTTATCTATACCTATTCTATCTAGTTGTCAAATAAAACATATTCATTAGAAAACTCTATTTCCACCTTTTCTTCAAATTTAACTAGTATTTTTTAACTCTTAAATTCATGAAAATATAATTCCATTTGATATTTTTGGCTTCAATCCAGTGTAAAAAGCATTGATCTTACTATCAAGACCCAAATGAAATTTATGGAATACCTTAACAGTAAAGTGAATTTTTTTCACAATTATCCACTAATTTCCCCTCCGAACTCAATTCTAAGAATTGTATGTATATCATAAGTTGAACCTCATTTGGTAAATATTTGTCAAGAAAAATATTTTTGAATTCAACCCACTCCAAAGCATAGATCTCCATGTTGTCCTATATATTCTTAACCATCAGCCACAATTGATTGGATAAACCCCCAAAATGGTAAATATAATTACTAACCTTTTGAGTTTTTTAACACCCAAGGCCATTTTATAGTGCATTAATCTACCCTTCAGTGACTACTGGGTCGGAAGATCCACTTTAATGTGGAGTATTTGTCTATATAAAATGCTCCTCTTTCGATATATTCTTCTCTAGTTAATCTTCTTGATCTTATACATGGATTAAACCACCATTTATAGCATGATTCAACTGATCCATCATATCAATAAACACATATCTTCTGATTTTGACCATCTTAGGATTATTATTCAGATGTATTTTTTCCACTCGATACCTTCCCACCCACCTGTCATGTCTTCTCTGCAAAAAACCATTCTGAATAGACATATCATAGATGAAGCAACATAGTAATATTCAAATGTTATATCATTTAAACATAACTAAAAAGATAAAATCATTTATTTAAATTCTTATAAAAAATACCACATCCCATAATTTTATCAAAACAGGCCATTGATACCAACTATACAAACACCACCTTAAACATTACACAATAGTGAGTTATAGTTAAGAAATTAATTTCTTTGACATTGAGATTTTTATTGTTTTTTTAAGATAATTAAGTGATAATTCATACATAACATCCCACTTTAGTATAAACATGATACTTTTAAAATAGTATCAATCTCTTTCATAATATAAAACATTTAAAGTAAAGCATGATTTCTTTATCATGAAAAAATATTTATAACAATCAACTTTGATTTCTACATTCTCTTACCCATAATTATACACTATGATTTTTTAAAAAAAATGGGATGATCGAAAAAATCATAGTATGTGACATAAAAGTAAATAAATTAACCTTTAGTCTATGAATAAATTAATCCTATGAAAACATTTTCATGAAGTTATACATTCCACCCATAAAAAATAAGCTTATTATCTAACCTCTTGAAAGAAAAATATTTTAGTAAAACTCCAAATAAAACATAAATCATAAAGGTAAATTGTGGAATAAATTATATTTTAATATTATAGTATAAATTATTGATATGTAGTGAGTGAACTTAATGGTTACATTTAAAATTTCCACCGCAGTATATTCCCTTAATATCTTAGGAGAAACCCTCCTGGTGAACTCTGTCTCAATACAAAATTCATTGGAGGGATATCATGGGATCACCCACACTCTATTTATCATGGTACCATGAATAATCATAAAATATTCCCAATACCAATAACATAATAATAACTTAAAAAACAAGGATAAAGGAAAAAATAACATTTCCAATTTGAAATCACATATCATTTTTTAAAGGACACACAATCATAAATGAAAACACTTTATTTGAAAATAAAATTTAAAACATGCAAAATATATATAAATAAATAACGTGACATTAAATATATAAATTAAATTCATTAAATATATTTTAAAATTATATTCCATTTGGATTTTGTAATAATAGTTGAAAGCATAACTTTAAAAGTGAGTTTTTAAAAGAAAGTCCCTTACCATGAGTCTGGATGCCCACATATAATATTTAAATTTGGGAATAATAAACATGGGATAATTATATAATTTATTTATAACTTTTTAAAAGTTTATTTATTATTTCATATCACTTATTATTTTATTATAAAAATTACATAATTAATTAATTTCCTGTCAAATGTTTTTTCTATTTTCTGTACAAGTCCTAAATTAATTTTGTATGATTTCAATAGTTAAATTTGAATTAGTTAATCATCTATAGATTAATATTCCTGATATAATAATCCCTTTTATAAATTAATTATACTTTAAAATCCATCCATTACTTACGGATACAAAAATTAAGTAAGTTACAATCATGGAGAGAGTAAACCAGACAAATGCACTAGTAACGTTTCCATTTTTTAGTGATCGTTATGGAAAGAATATAATTATTATATTATATTTCTATAATTTTAATAAAATACTTTATATCATATTAATTATATGAATGTAATTGTATATATTATTCATGTGATGTGGTGATTAAAAATGAATCACATCAATTTAAGGAGATGATAGTTCACACATACTCACGAACATCATTATCATTTTAAAGTACATGGAAAGGAAAAACATAACTGATATATTAATATTTTATAAGGGTAATAATTTCTTAAATAAAAAATATAATCATTAGATTTATGATTATAACAAATCTTGTGAGACTATAATAAAAAATGAATTATACCTATTCATGGAGGTGATAGTTCACACGTACGCACAAACGGTTAATTCTCTTTCCATTTGATGGAAGTGGAGAAGGATTTATGAGCTGATATTAACATAATATTGACTCAGTATATTTATGAGAATTTTTTTATTATATCACAATGGATTAATAATATTTTAAGTATGTTGAAGAAGAATAAATATAGAAATACTTAATTAAACACCATACCTCTCTTTGGATGATATCCTTTGATAATAAACTTAACACCTCTAAGTAGGGTTTTATGCCTAAAATTAGTCCCCTAGAATGCGTGTAAGTATTATTGGAATGGATTTAGGTATATCATTACTAAACTAACATGGTTTATATGTGTATTGAAATAATAGGAATGGGTTCCCTTTAATAGGGAAGTTGAGGGGCACTCTTGGAATTCTTCAAAATGTGAAATTAAAATAAATTAAAATTGTCTTCTAAATAGGAACAAAGTGATTTATTTAAAAGATAAGATGATATTGGGTATCAGTCCATTCATTAGATTAAAATTAGACAATTATTGAATATTTTTTTCAGTCCTAATATTTTGGTATTAACCCAATTAACTCAAACCATGATATCTTGTATTTTACACTTTCAGGGAGAATATAATAACTATAAACTATAAAACAACAACTAATTGAGTCATTGAATACATTTTATGACCTATATAAATTAGAAGGCTGAATGTGATATTTTTTTGTAAATATTTTAACATTTAATAAAATATTAATTGTTTTAAAATATCAATATTGTCAACATTGACCCTATTCATCAATTGACTTTTTAAAAATATCCTAAAAGTAAGAAAAAATAGAACCATTACTTATAAAAAATCCATAAAATTTAATATTAGTTAACAAATCAATCATGATATTAATCTTTTCAAATTATATTTATTCCCATATTTTTATTACCAATTATTTGATATTTCCATAAATAAATAGTTATTTCATCATCATTGTATAAGCCTTTAAGTTAATTATATATTTCCTTAAAATTAAAAAATAATTATCAATTTAAATATAAACATTTTATCTTTAAAATAAATTAATAATAGAATATATCTTATATATAACCCCATATTTATAATTTTTCACTTGTTAGAAACAAAAGCGTGACAAAATTGAATTATCTTTTGAATATAATATTATAGATGTCATCTTATCATCCAAGTGGATTTCAAAGGTTACAATTTATTCCTAGAAATTGTTTTGGTCGATAAAAACTCATATGATGAAATTAGTAAATGTTTTTGAGTAATTTTCTAATAATAATTAAAATATTTTTACCATTAATTACATGATATACCTTCAACCGTGTTAATAAAAATATTAAAAATTTACTATTACTAGTGTCCTAAAATAAAAGGGAATTATTGAAATTAATTGTACCATATGATTCAAAATATTGTATCAATTTTTCAAAATTCAAAACCTATAAATAATATAAATTAATAAAAAAGTATTCTCATTAATATAATGAGGAAGAAGGGTTTTATAAGTAAAAAACTTCAAAATTTTATATCTAATCTAATTATGAAATTGATTCCATTGAACTATATTATATTATTTTATAAAACATTTATAAAATTGTACTTTAAAATCATCATAGTATACAATTTAACACTAAAAATAAATTTGATGGAAAATCTGTTTTTAATTAAAATGAAGTATGTTTTCACTATTCAACCTAAAATTAAACTTATCATAAAAATATCAATAATTAAACCAAAGTTAATTATGATATTATGATATCCAATAAGAATTTTATATTTTCATATATAATTTTTAAAAGTGTTCAAAACTATATTTAAAAACCAGTGCACCATCAAAAGCTGGAAAATAACATTTCAAAAATATGCTTCTTTTATCCCTAAAACTGGATTTACTCATATATTATGTCTATAAAATACATGAGATGAATTTTAAATATTATATTTAATATATATATATATATATATATTTAATTATTATCCTCGAACACATGTGATTTATTAATTACACTTATGCATATTTGAAATGTTTTTCAAAAAAATGTTTCCGTATATTTCTAAATGAGTTTAATCTAAATTTATAAAAAATTAATTAGAATAAAAAATTAATTATATGAACATTTTTAAACCATATTTTCAGAATTCAATTATTCTTGTTCATACCCTCCATTATAACGGTTATGTGATAACTCCCAGATTAAATAACAATATTTAGTTTTTTCTTTAAACTAGATTTGGCATATAATTTATGATATTAAACATAGTGCCTATTTTAGTTAATATATAATTCATAAGTATTAATAAATATAAAAAAATCTGTATTGTATTGTTACCTGTGTTGTTACAATTCAAATCATTCTTCAGAATGTTTTATGATATATGAATAAAATAGTCATCCCACAGTTCTTATAGTAGTTCTCAAATAATTTTATCTCACGGTTCCAATTCAATAATGGAAAAAGAATATTATTTTATTCTTACCATAATGATAATATTTATGATAAAATACATCCATTAATTATTCTACAAGTTCTCTGATCCAATCATTCTTATAAATGTTGTATGATCTACTTATATAATGGTATTGTAATCCTTCCTCTATCCACTATAATATAAATTTATACTAGTTGATAAATATAGAGGACATAATATAATATTAAAATAAATTGTAAATTAATTTATTTTAATTTTAAGTATAATTTTTATACCATTAACCCTATTGAGATAATAGTTCATCATGTTTAGTGTTTAAATACTCTATTGTCATATAATATCCATTATCATAAGAGACTTGAAAGTGAACCAATGAGTTCATCATGTGTATAAATATTGAAGTTCATACCTTCAAAATGGATACATTAATGGATTTCCAATTCATTAGTAGTGATATAGAAAAGCTTTCAACTATGAATTATTGTATAATACTTCTCTAAGATCTCATATCCCATTAAAAATTATTGATATCTACATAATGGTTTATAAATATTCTAATATTATTCCATATCTGTGTCTTGATACTCTGTTGGTATATTTTCTATATTATATAACATATATTTATATGTAGCATAATATGTTTTTGTTTGCATATCAGATGGAAAGAGGTGGTGAATTTATCTTAAAAAATCAATGGATAGAAATATGGGAAAAATTCAAACCAAATTCAATTCAATACAAAAACATAATAATGTGATAAATATGATATATTCTATAAATTTAATAACAATGTTAATTTTGTTAGTGTGTAAATTTTAATATATATTAATTTAAATTTTCAATTATTTTTTTGATATCAAATAGTATGATTCATAAATTTAAAGTGATTGAAAAAATGGATAATTGAGTTTGAAAGTAACTATATTACATCCCCTATATCTCCACCCATAGGATATTAAGATTATTATTATTCTTTATATTTTAACAAATAATATGAAAATAGATCTTTACATTTATTTTTATATAAGTATCAAGAAATCGTTCATACCTTACTTCAATGATAGTAATCCCCTATTTCTCTTTTATTTTTCCTGACATAGCATGAATCCCATTGCAGATGACAGGATGACAAAAAAACTCTTTTCGTGGATTAAAACCATTATAATGATATTATCATATTACTCATAGGTTAAAAGAAGATGAGAAGGATAAGTAGAGACAATGGTATATGTTAGCATTTGAGAATGAGAATTGAGAATTGTATCTTTGAGAGAACAATGAGATTGAAGGAAAAATGTTAGAGGTCCACCATCGAAGCATTGATAGAATTAACGCGTCATTTAAAGATGAAGTACAAGACTAAAAATACCCTATTTATATCCTTAAAAGGAAATGATTTGATTCAATATTTTTTTGACATTGAATGGAAAGAGGGAATAATTTATAAAATTTTCAACCACATTAAATTCTCCTTTGAAGACCTCTCTCAACACCACTGAAGAAATGATTCACCTCGCTAGCTATTCTATGGGTCACATGAGGACCTCTAGATTTAAAAAAACCTAAGAAATGATCAGATACAATCTTTTGGTCTAATAGAAGAATAAATTTCCTTTAGATCTAGCACTGATTAGCTGATCTTCTTACTTGAACTAGGATCTCTTGTCCATATTACACTATTATCCTAGTTCCCAACACTGAAAAGTAGGTTTATCCAGTAGGTATAAGTAAAACAATATGTCCCACTAGATACCTTTAATGACAATGAATGGATATTACAACTTCCCTCCATGATATCAATATAGTCAAAAAGTCTTCATCATGATCATAACATCCTATTAAAATTATTCCACATGATCAAAAAAATTCAATAATATTCCTTCAAAGTTTTCATTATTCCCAAAACATATATATTAATAAATTTCACTTCTAACCAATCAATTTTGACCATTATGTTAAAATATTATTTTTTTATCATAAAAAAATAAGAGAGAGATGAAGTAGCATCTTACATTTTTTTGATAAAAAAACGTTATATTAAATTTATATAAAGTGTAATTCATGGGTGAAACAAACACTCAATGTAATTAAAAATATTAAAATATACAATAGATAAACACGATAGATTTAATATTATTGTCATATTGGCATAAGTAAAGATATTCAAAGATATACCCCCTTTTAACTAAGAATATTCTCCAAAAGAATCAAAAAAACATCTCCCTGATTGAAAAAAAAATTCTTTCCAATAATAAAAAATAACCTCTATTAGTTATTTTGAAAAATTAAAAAATTTGGGGAAATAAGAAGATTTTAAATTAAATAAGTTAATTAAACAATAAAGACGTCATCCCTCTAAAATACTATCAATTTAATGATATTTTTAGAATATGATAGATGTCATTATATTTGATAAAGAAAAATAAATACAATTAAAAAGAAAGATAAATTATCTTTTAAAAAATATTTAATTTAACATATAATAGTTAACCTAAAAATTTAAACATGATAAATTATTATTCAAAACTAATTTGAAAAAGTATTGGAATAAATAAATTAAAAATATTCAATAAAAAATTAAAAAATATATCAAATGCAATTTTAAAATTAGTAGAAGAGAAATTAAAAATGGTTGATTTTGGAATCATGTTCTATTTAAATAAAGAATGAGAAAAAGGTGAGATTTAAAAAGAAATTCAAATGGAAAACCTCACCTATCCTGAGATTAAAATAATAAGATTAGATAGTGATGGGGGGATATCATAAAATAAATTTCAAGTGGGTGGGGAAGAATAATTTAGATTAAAAAATATGGTCCTGATAGATAAATATATGGGAATAAAACAAAGTGTGGATCACACTATGTATGTATGTTTAGAAAATTGATCTAGAAGTAATAATTCATAAAAAATTTCCAATGTTTTATGGTCTATTTTAATTGAGAATCAATAATATTTTTTGATAACGAGGTCCAATATTTTAGCCCTAAAAATTTTAAAATCAAATTACTTTATTTAACCCATTTTTTTGAAGTGTTAAGATAAAATAATTTTTTTATTAATACACATTCATGTCCCAAAATATTGTAAAGTAAGGAATTAGGGACCCCAACATTTTTTGTATCAGATTTTATGTTGATACTATAAGATAAAAGATTGATATTTATACATCCTCCATATCTAGAATTTTTATAATGGAATCATTAAATTAAATTCTCAACTTTATGAAAATAACTAAAATTTTATTTTTGAAAAATTACTTTTAAAAATAAATATTTTTTAGAAGAACGCGGATTATATGAAAAAATAAAAATATAATGGTTTTCTATAAGTTATTAAGATGTTAAAATTTTATTGTTTTGTTACTTAACCTTTGGTGAACTGAAAATGTGTTATTTTTTATATTATTAATTTCATTTTATAAAAACCAAAATTTTATGTTTATATTTTAATTTCAAAACTATATTATGTTTTTTAATATAATATAGATCGTTTCCCTTTGACTATTTTGAATTTTTATTTAAGAAGTTGTTTTTAATTATTTTTTAATTTTTCATGTATTGTAAATATTTATTTACAAAAATTTATAAAGTACAATTTTTTATTAAAAAAATGAAGAAGAAGAGTATGAATGAGAGGATGAGGAAAAAGTAAAGGGAGTTTCAGAAATATATGCACTAAATTCATCACCTACCATGAGATATTCCATAGGGAATTTAATACTTGAGTCACATGAGGAGGTTGAGCCAGGGATTCTTCTCTAGAACTCTATGTTTGAATAGTATGGACTTTTGTAAATTTATTATAATGTTTCAAAATCATTATATAAATTTGTAAATACTATATAAGATAACCCCAATAGTATATTTTATAGAATAACATTGTTGGTAATTGAATTTGATATTTCTTTTGGTCAATCTGAGTTTAATTCTTATTCCTCAATATTTTATTAAACTTCTTAGTGAAATTTTCATTGTCATCTTCATTTTTCAGAGGAACCCTTGTCATCACATTCATTAAAGTCAATGATCCTTTTTAATTATACAATTACCATGATTTATTTTTCTTCTTTAATTTCTTGACTCTTAATAGTGATCCTATATATCATAATGGAATCAATGATTTCCATGAGTGTAATATTTTTTAGTACATTTTATTCATGTAGAGTCATCACAATGGGTTCCTTGGAGATTGTTAATACACAAATGATCTTTTTAACTGAATTTTATATAGAAAATCATAACCAATAGACTTTTGACCAATGAAAATATCATTAGAGTGTGAAATAAATTAGTAATAGTATCATTTAAATTCATATAAAAGTTTTCAGAGTATTGTATAAGTAAATCCAATTTAGTTTCTTTTTCATTATTTGTTCTTTAATGTGGGATTTATATAATTTGAAATATTTCATGCATGTTTTTTAAATGTAAATATGTGATTAAATTAATTTTCCTCAATCCATTTTATGAGATAATTCATATATTTTCCATTAAGTAAAAATATTAAATATATTCACAATATTTTTTATCAATTGATTCTATCATAAATTTTTATCCATACATATGAATTTTCCAAATAGGTTAAATTTTATTACTATGTGCTGTAGATATTCTATTTTTCCAATTTAATGAATTTGAACTATTAAATAAAGTACCATATCCCAACAAAATTCTTTCAAGAATATATTAAAAAATTTATGCAATGATTGTTAAATTAATTAAAAAAATTGAAATTAATTTTTAATGTATGAAATTGAGATTAATACAAATATTTCTCTTTTATGCCAAATGTTGGTTAGATAAAAAAATGAAAACATGGCTGTTCATTTAGTTAAAATATATAAATTGATAAATGCAAATGGGAAATTAAAAAAATTTAATAAATATAGTTTGTGTAATAAAAAATGATAAATTCAATCCACATTTTTATATTAATATCACTGAAAATTATGTGAGTTATAAAAATAGAAAATGGATAAATTTATTTTATTAATTTTTGTGTATTGATATTGGATGATGCAATGATTAAACGGAAAGTTCTTTTAATAAAAATTGATACTTTAGTTCAACTATATCTAAGTGTGATCCCCCATATCTCCTCCATTCTAATTAAATGGTTCATCATATTCACTTAATTTAAATAGATAAGAAAAATACCATTAAACATTTATTTTTGACTATTTTAGAAAGAAACCAATCTTGTCTTAGATCAAGAGTAGTAAACACCTTCATCTCTTGATTTTTTCTAGTTATAGAAAGAAATATATTTTAGAATATAAGATGAGAAATGATAAATTTTCTTGTAGATAACCCATTAAAAATGAAATTTCATATATCTTAAGGGATAAAATAATATGAGAGAGAGATAGATAGCGAAAATTCTATATGATGTCATATTAAAAAGAGAATTGAGGATTGTCTCTTTGAAATAACATGGTGATTCATATATAAATTACTATAGGTATTCCAGTGAATAATAATGAAAATTTAACAATCGTTAAGAGTTAGAATCCAAAATTCCATAACCAAATATTCATAAAATTGAAAAAACAAATCCAGATTTTGGAATTCATCGGGGTCATCATAAATAAAGAAAACTGAATTTATGAAATTTTTACCACAAAAATGAACTTTTGTGAGACCTATCTCGATGAAAACAACTATACAGTGTACCTCAATAGTAAGAAGTTGGGTCCTTAAAAGATCACTAGATGTATAATGACACCATATATGTAGTATTATTTTCCAATGCCAGAAAATTTTATTCTATAATAATTCATCACTTCTAGATCTATCACAAGATGGTCAGTGGACTTCTTAGAGCTCTGTGATTTTGTAAATAACATTCTGTATGGTGGGTGCCCTGAACGAGCTAACATGTGTATCATATATGTTTCATGGACACCACATTGTTCCTATAAATTTATTATATTTATTCTAATTAATCATACCACTTAATTCCAAGAAATAAAAATATTAATTAATAAATTTTCATGATATTTAATACCGCTTCAAATTCATCAACATGATCATCTATCTGTAATATGATTCCCTCAAAAGCCTCATTTTTTTGATATATAGATCTTAATAAATTTTACTTCCAACCAACAAAATTATACTATTAGATATAATGATGAGTGCTTTTCTTAAAGAAAACGTTATAAAAGAGGGATATATAAAACATTATTGACTTGGAAAATTCTCCAAATATGGTGATCCTTTTTTACATGATGATAGTTGTATAAAATTATTTATTCTCATAGAAAAATAAAGAAAAATTCATGATCTTATAATTTTAAATATACTTATATGAAACATGAACAATGATATAATTGGTACTTGATTGAGGAAATTTATATTTTTACACCATTATTATAAAATATTATATATTCATTTTCTTGGTGATGTTTTTCCGTGTTACCTTCTAATATATATTCATATATATCAATATAGAGTTATTTCTGAGAAATCGAATCATCTTTTTAAAAATAAACTACAAGATAAGATTATCCTTATCATAATTTTTTATGTCTAGGGTAAGATAAGTAACAAAAATGAAATATCCAAATGATCCAATTTTCTAATACCACATTTTTATTTATCAGGTTAAAAATTAGAGTGGAACTCTTAAAAGATATTTATATAAGAAAAATTATTTAGTATTAGTTAAAATAAAAATAATGACTATCACATAAATGGGGATTGATCTGAGACTAATTTTAGGTTTATATTTATAGATTAATTATGGTTATGAGGGGTTTATTTGAAAAAATATACAACTTATATAAAAAATGTGTAGAAGGTAAATTGGAAGATAAGGAAATATTATACTACTTCAAACCAAAAAATCCAACATCTAATCTTCATGCCCATATAATTCATGGAAGCTATGTTACCCCCTAACATAACATAATGTTTTATGGAGAGTTTAAATCATACTAAAAACATACATTTCTAGTTGAATAAAAACCATAAAAATTTTATTTGAATGTTAATGATGTTCAAATTAAAAAACCTTACCTTTTATAATGGTATAAGAACATTCTTTTTTTAGGTAAAAATATACATAAATTTTCAAATATATCGTAGTGTAATATATATAAAAATATTATGTAAAATATAAATAATGTCAAAGATATATGAATTTTAACAGTTTCTTCAACACAAATAGTATTTAATCAAATGAGTCTACATGATGAATATTTGTTCAAAAATATTTACAAAAACACAATGTTGATTTTGAATGTCACGTTATGCCTCATATATATATTATTTATTTTGTATATACACCACTTAAGATGTTACAATATTATTTTATTATACGACTATATTGTTTTCATAAATATTAAAAATATTTTAATAATGGAAACATAAATAAACAATAACACTTCTCTTTATTCTCATAATCACCATAGCTTTCTTATAACTGGTCGTAATTCTCTGTCATCTTTTTATAATTTTATATGAAAACCTGGATCTAATTCATAGTCTACTAATTATTAATTAAGATCATTATGACCACTAAAAATATATGAAATAATATTTAAATAAATTTCATTTAATTATTGATTATTCATAAACATATGACAATAAAATTTCGTATAAAATACCAATGAATTTATTTTAAGTATCTTAATCCAGAATTACTATTATTGGGATTAAATAAATATTCCAACTGTAAATAATTCTAGATTCAATGAACTTATAATATATAAATGTTTATCTTCCAAACACATATAAATTAAACTTATGAAGATATAACTTCTTATGCATGTATAAACGTAATCTTCTTGAATATATAATTTTAAAATATGAATATAAATCCATATATAAATGATATAATAACATTTTTAATAGTCGTTTCCTTAAAATAAAAAAAACCCATAATGTTACAAATTATTTCATACTAAATATTTAAATATTTAACACATGAATGTGAGATTAACCCCTTATTATGTTAGGATATATAGTAAACTTAATATCTAACATGTAAAAGAAAATGCTAACATTCACTATCATTTTAAAGAATCATGGAATTATAAAATTTATATATATATAAGTGTAAATTAACATGAATTTAATAGTAATTAATCTAAGAGGTAATGTACATTCATTTCCCTAAAATTCAACACACTACCAAAACATAAATTTCATGTATTCAAATATAAAAGTAAACATTTCAAGCATAACACTCACATATCCATCGAAGCACCCAAATACTAAAAAAATTCCAAAGTAAACAGTGATAACTAATATAATATTATTTTGACATAAATTATAAAAATTAAATTTAGTAATTAACAAAATAAATATTAAATCACAACGAAGTGAATGAATCAAATAACGAATAACATATCCTGTCATATATAAATTATGAAAAATATTGAATAAATTATAATATTACGTAAAGTAAAAAACAAAATAAACTAATGTGAGGGAAGAGTAAGTAAACACAAATGAGTGATGAAGAAAGATCTTGTCAAAATAGTATACCAGTGGAAACGGTTGATATCAAAATAAAACATTTTCAACTTGTATGTGGTGGAAATCATGAAATCATAGACGAGAAGGTAATTATGATGAAAGTTTTGTATTACGAGTTAGAAATTAATGGAAATTTGGATTCATCACATGTTTTTGATATATGGGAACTAATATAATTACTTCATTATAAGATAGAATAGAAAATGATTTTATTTAATAAGATAAGAAATATATGTTTTGAAATTTTTAAAGGAGAAATAACTTGTAATGTTTATTTAATAATAAGATGGAATGGATTTTTTGAGATATTTTTAATTATACCGAAGTCCCAATGTACACCCTATAAAGGTTATTGAGTTATAGTGATAGGAAATTTTTCAACTCTTTTTATTTAATATTATATTATCTTCATAAACAGAATTAAAACTTTTATTTGATTTTAACGACAACCAAATAATGAAATATAAAGAGTGGAAGCACATTTTCATTATTTTTTTCACTTATAAAATGATAATCCAAGGATCACATAGCAAAGATTTGTTGATATAAAGATTAATCGCCACATCACTATTATGGTATTATAACATTTATAATATCTCATCAATACATCATAGTATATTACAACTTCCTCTCTTACAATAACTTATTTAAAGAGGGGTAAAATGATAAAATAAAATTTCATGTAAGTCTTATAAAGTTTTTATAATAAAACACCTCTCCAATCAATAGAAGTGTTCTAATATGATACTCTAGTATTTACTTCCATGTTTTTCAGAGACAAGACTAGGAGGGTCTTCTTTCAATATTGATCTTCAAAAAAAGAAGTAATCAATCACTTTTCTTCAGTAATATCAATATTTAATGATATTTAGATCTCTATATTATTCAGTATTCCTTCTTTTATTATATATTCTATGTGTGATAAATAAAAAATCACACAATAATATAACTATATCGATAAAATGATTGAATTTAAAATATTAAATTTATAATTCACTTAATTTCTTTATATATTATAACATAGAAATATCCTTTGAATAATTTCCAATAAAATATCTATCATTCAATAAATTTTTTTTGTCGATGTTATTTAACTAACAAAAACAAAATCAAGTTAAATCCACATAAAAAATGATGTTTAAATTTTAAAAAATCCCATCCTCGTAGTGTGACATAAATACTCATGGGAGGATAGATTATTTTCCTAATAATTTCTTTGAAATGAACTTTAATTCATAATGAAACCTAAGGGTTCGTGAAAATAACTCCATAAATATACAATAACATGAAACCATCCATATTATTATTTTTTGTGACATTATGTGTCATGACACAAAATATTTGGAATATACAGTCAATTAAATCTATCTTAAAACCTTCATGACATTACCTGTTTTTTCCAAGAACATCGACTTCATTCTATATTTAGTGTAAATCAACCATATTTTTCCATAAAGTTATCTAATTTTTTCTTTCATGACACATAAATATATATAATTTATTTTATCATCTCAAAATATATTTTAAAAATTCTTATTATTGTCATGGAATGATCATCACACTTATATAGTGTCCATTTTCCTATAACATAGAAGTCCTTTTTAATTGTTTTGTAATAAATTTTAATTCAAATAGTGATAAAGGAAATAGAGGCTTGACCATTGTCAATTCCATATTTCTATGAAAAATTTTCAAGAAGACATTATAACACTTCGAGACACATTAAAATTCATCCTCGAATTCTCAAGATCATAAATAAACTATTCAAACATTTCCTCAACAAAAAATCCAACCAAAATAACCCAGTATTGTAACCCCCTCCTCGTTTAATATTTTATAATCCAACTCATCATCCAAAAGATCAACTAAAAAACATATACTCCAACTAAAATTGATAGGTAGGGTCCCCTTGTAATAATCACATTGATATGTTGGATACGCCTATAATACATACCATAACTGAATAATTATAATCATTCATTATTCCATCATTGGACCCCCATTGAAAATAATATTCAATGGGTTCTATCCCACTCATACACTCACCCGGACATTAATATTCAGACTCTTTGGCAATATAAACATTGATCTGAATTCTACCCATTAAATTACATCCTTAAAAAATTCATTATTATCCTTCAACCATCAGTCATTGGATATTTTAAGAAATTACTACCTCTTTTACAACCTAATAAGTATAACTTAATGTCTCATCCAATAAAAGAATTTTTTTCTATTTTTGTAATTGAAACATTATTTTATCAATAGTTCCTTCAAAATACATGATATTATACCAAACCTATTAGTTGATCATTTTCTTTTATTATTGTTTTTTAATACTCGAGTAAATTGATAATAATATTTTACTCGTATAAGAGACAATTGTTTTAAATACCCTCACGTTTTTATTTTTCAGAAACAAGTTCTTTATTACTCCCAACTATATTCCTATGAAACTTATTACCACTTGAATTTACCAATGTGAACATCCTTATAGATGGATTTTTTTTATTTTTTGTGGTAACTCACACTAAACACCTTCTATATAAATCCCTTATGGTTAATAGGAAATTATGTTTCCATCCAGAACACAATTGAAATAAGATACTTGTAGATTTCCCACAAATATACATTTCCCAATGTTAAATATCCTTATAACATGTGATAAGAAATCATCACTTACATCATCATAATTTTTAGTTTCTTGAAATTTATTATTCTCAATATATTTGACATCTATTTATTTAGATGGATATTTTTATGAGATTTATGGATTGACCCTCATTTCATAAGAATATAGTTTGATGTTGAAATCATCAAGATATAATTCATTGAGGTGCTTTTACATGAGAGATAATAATATCAGACTTCACATAAGATGTAATATTCCAATAATATTATTTTTTTGGTCCAAATCATCAATTACCTTACCAGACCAACAAATTGCTTCAAAAAATAAATAAAATTTCTTATGATACAAACAATATTTTCTCTGGATGTTAGATCTATTTCATCAAACCTATTCTAGAAGACCTAAATATTGTCGTTATATACATTGGTGTATCATTAAAATATAATATCATTTTTATCCAAATTTTTTTTCATTAAATAGCCAACTACCTTCATATAAATATTTTTGGACAATAGTTCTAATGATGTATTCAAATACATGGAATAACAATTAATAAAACACTCATCATCGTCAATCATTGATCTTTTAGTGGGATTACTTGTAACACCCTAAAAGGATAAAGGGTCAAATCCCTAAATGATATGACTCATGTCAACAAGGTGGACCATTATTTTAAGGATCCGACCAGATTAGAACTATATAGTCCTTTAATTATTGTCAGAGGGTAGTGATTAGGATGGTTGTACATCCGGGATGTTTTTCAGGGTGTGTGAATGTGAGGACAAAGCATATTGGAAATGAAATGTGTTGTAATGGGGGGACATTCATTAATCAGACGACATGTTCAATCATGTGTGTGGTCCCCAAGGTGGTGACCACATGTCTGTAAGGAAACTGCAGGTACCTGGTGGGCCAGGACCTGACGACCATGCTATGAAAGGGTGTTTTTATTTCAACAGGGCATAGTTATTACCTTTAGTATCAGAGGTGGTACCCAGCCTTAAGTATGGTGAACTATTCGGGTTCATATATAGGGACCACAATGAGGATGTTTTTCTATAAAGGGGGGTGAATATAGCACCCCATAATTATAAAGGGTTAAATGACTAAATGATATGTCTCATGTCACCAAGGTTCACTATTCTTTTTGGGATCCTACCTGATTAGAATTCTACAACAATGTGTACTTGTCCTGGAGTAGTGATCAGTATAGGTGACCATATGGTAATCTTCCTAGGGTTTGTGCGAGTGAGTAAAAAGAATATGTGTTGGTATGTGGGTACATTTAGTAGTCAGATGACCCATTCACAAAAGTGTTTGGGCCCTAGGATTAGGACCACATGTCTGTGGGGAAACTTGTGTTACGAAGTAGGCTTAGACTTCACAACCATGTAAATGTAGGGAGTCTATTCTATCAGCGGGTACAAATTGTTACATTACTAACTTATATTCCATAAACCATTGTATAATATAAATCAATCCAAATAGTTCATTCATTATATTTCATCATGTTCTTTCATATTTAATAATTTCATCTGTTAAATAGTGAAACTTTATTTCCATTACTAAGGTTTTCAATGTCTGTTGGATTCTCTCATCAGATTCCCGAAACAACCAAGGGATCTAATACAACTTTTTGTAACCAGGTTATACTATACATTCTTTGATGTGGTGAGTTAGGGTGATAAGTAATTTATTTATCATTTGATATTATTTTAAATTCATTTCATTTTCAAAACGATAACATGAATTTTATTTTTATCATAACCAGATAGTGAAATAAAAAGATCATAGACAAACTAGTCTTACATGATTTAAATTTAAAAAGATAAATTGAAAAAAAACATGAATTTTATTTTTATTACGACTAGATAGTGAAATCACCAAAAACTGATACTATAACGTACCCACTGCTAGGGATAAAAAACCTGTTGCACCCTACCTTTCATGCTTCTCTCCTCTAAAGAGATGTCTAATGCCATCATGTGTCGTAAAATCCACTCTCCGGGAATCACAGTCAATGTGCGCCTTAAAAGCCACCAACCAATCCATTCACAGGATTACATCATAACCATCCATCTCAAGCATTGACAAATTCGACACTATCTCATCTTTTCCCACAACGATACAACATTCTCTTCACCAGAATGATCGACACTCTCTTTGAACCAGAGGAGTTTGATGTTTCAAAACCGAGTGCATCATTTCTACCCTTAAACACAACAAATCAACCACACGTGCATCAATAAAAGAGTTCGAAGCACCTGTATCAAACAACAATTGCATCAAGGTAGAATTTAAAAGAATAGTACCTTGCACCGTGGATGGTCCTGACTGATCATCCACCACAATCTGCTCAGCTCCGAACACATGTTTTCTTCCCACACTCGGCACTTTATTTCTATGCGGAGGTGTCATAGTTTTCTGAGAATCACCATGACCCACATTACTCTGCTGATGAGGGGTATGCTGCTACCCCCGTCCTGTCGAAGCATACGACGTCTGCGATCCATGAGGAGTGTCATGCGCACCCGACCTGGGAGAATTCCGACAATAGCGTTGTAGATTCCCTATTTTCTTACAATTATGACATGATCGAGGTTGTCTCGTACAATCCCGCTTGATGTGGCTCGTCAAACCAGACTGAAAACATCCTGGCATGCTTTGGGGATTTAGATGGAGATTTAACGACCCTGTCATCAGATTATATATCATATTCCCGCCCTAAGAATAAGTGCCCCTCCTTCACTTGAACCTAGCGTTAGGGTTCCCACTATTCCCCATGGGTGCCACCATGCTTCCCCCGCCCGGAGCTCCCAACAGATCTCGCTCATCCACCGAGGCTCTATTCACCATCTCCATGTAATCATCCATACAGAGCACCACTATCTTTGAACGAATTTCTTTCCTTAAACCCACTTCAAATATCCTCGCCTTCAATGACGTGCTACCGACCACCTCGGGTGTAAACCGAACTAAGGTCATGAACATAGCTGCATACTCTTTCACAAACATAATCTCTTTCTTCAAAATGAAAAAATCAATTGTACGCTAAATTCTAAACGTATATGGGTAGAATTTTTTATTAAAAAATTTCTTAATTCCTTCCCATGTAATACTCGAGTCTGTCCCCGCTTGGAATACCAACTCCCATCACTTAAGGGAAAGATCTTCCAACATATACGTGGCTAGATTCACTTTCAGCTCTACCGGCGTTCCCAAGAACTCGATGATCATGTTCATTCTATTCAACCGTGCTTTTTCCCTCTCAGGCTCTGAATCACCCTTTAAGATGGGTGGATTATACTTTTGAAACTGAACTGCATGATCCACATGACTTGGTTCATCCACTTTATTTCCACTTCACATATCTTGGAAAGCATGCCCTATACTTTGCACTAGCTGTTGATTCACCTGAGGCTTAGGTGCAACCACATTATCACCAGCCTCCCCCATTTGGTCTCTATGACGCCTACCCTGTTCCATTTCTATCAACTGAAAAGAAACAACCATGATTCTCACTTCCGTAGACATCACGAAATCCCATTTCAAGCCACATTACACAACACTATCACAACAAGGCTTTCCACCAGTTCACATTTTTCAACATGTGCCATGTTTGACCATTTTGAAAACCAAACCATTTTCAAAATACCAATTTATTCACATTTCAATTTCAGATATTCATATCACATCATAAATCTTTATACCCCAATGAAATATTCATCCTAGAGGGAAGTCATTTCTACCATGCATGTCATGCTCATCTCATTGGCTACACCCACAACAATGAGATATCCAATGCCTATAAGTGTCTCTGAAAAACATATGTACCCAAATCCCTGGTAACATGAATTTCCGCATAAAAGGGTTACCTATGTCCTTTTATGATATACATTACATTTTCCGACAATCCTACCCCTTTCTAGCATCCTGACTCAAGGAATGTAACAGAACGAATGTCAACACCAAATCCGAGAATCAACTCTAAAGGACCGAACAAACTGATACCACTTCTCAAACCCCGCCCCTACCTCATTGGCTTAAGGATTCGGTGAGGGTTACTTGGCCTTAATCAACATTCCCAAGGCACCAAAGGCTGGAAATAAATATCGAGGGCTCCAAGAACAGACTGGGGAACGATTATCTCTTAATACAAAACCAACCAAACAAACCACAAACTATATGATGCATGTCAACAAACTCAAACAAACCATCCACTAACAACCAAGTTGTTCTACAATGCAAACAAAACCCAAAACCTATACAACCAATCATTTGGAGTACAAGTGGAAACTAAACAACAACCACAAGCCATGACACCACCATAGCTCCACACAAAGCTCCAAGCTACAAGCTCCACCAAGTGATCAAAAATCACTACTAAAGGAGGGTGTTGCCTTACCATTTCCCACGTCACGGTATACAACATCTGCAAAGACACCAACGTGACAAAGTAGGGGGTGAGTACTACAACTTAGTTGGTTTCCCCAAATGAAATCCCTACACCCACCACAAGGATGAAACCGTTAGCACATTTATATAAACCAGTTTATATAAAATAATCACAAGTGTAACCATTACCATAAGCCAACTATACTCTTACCAAGCCATCAAACCCAAACCAAGAAACCAAGGGAAAGCCAACCAAACAAGCCACAATCATCCCATAATTTACACATTAGCACAACAATTCCATCTTTCAAAGAAATGCACAACAAGCAACCAAAACAACCACACAACCAAATGGTGGATCTTTCGTCCAACCGGTTCCCCCATTCACAACTAGTGGATCTTCCGTCCACTTATCCTCTGATGGTGGACCTTCCATCCACTATCCACCCTTTTTATAGTGGTACTTCTCACCACTTCTACACATCCTTCCAAACAAACCAAACCAAGCATACGACACACTAAGGTCACAACATCATGCAATCAACCTAGTTCCATTGCATAGCAATCCACTTCAATAAATAACCCATTTATTGAAAACTATTTTCCATGACAAACCTTATTTAAATAAAACAAAATTTTTATTGAAAACACTTTCCATAAAGAATTTTCCAAAATCAATTTGATCAACCCATTTTAAAATATCCATTTTAAAATTCACAAGAAAACAATTTCACCATAAAACCCCCCTTTTCCAAAAATCCCCAAAACATCAACCAAGGAATTTCCAAACAATTTATCATGAAAATTCACAATTAATTCAAATCACACAAAATTAACTGTAACAAAAACCATTAGCTATAACCAAGTGGATTCAAGTGATAAGCCACCTACCTTTAGCGTTCCCGATAAAACGACCCACAAACAACTGCACCTTCAATCTGGCGAACACACCACCAAAACCTCTCCAGATCACCTTCCCTAACTATCACAAGCCTTAAATTTAACATCCAAGGCAACCCCAACCCTATATCTACACAGTAAAAGTGTAGATCTAGAAAACCAATAACAAGAGGGATGCATATCTAGGTGAAAACACAAGGAAACCAAGAGGAGAGACTTACCCAGGAGAAACCACCTTAAATCAACCTTGAAACCCCTTCTAAATCCTTCCACTCCGAGTGGGGGAGCACCCCTAACCCCTGAGAACCCAAAATACCGACCGAGGCTCGAGTGGTATGAATATTGGAGTGAAATGAGGCAATCGTGAGTGAGCCCAGAACTTATATCCCTAACATTAGGTGTCCACACGATTAGCCCGCAGGGTTTGGCAAACTGTGCGCTAACCGTGCGCACGCCACTGCCTTGAGATCCTAGGTCCGTATGTTTACCTCACATGGTTTGGAAAACTGTGTGCAGGCCATGCAAGGCCTACGATCTCAAGAACAACGGTCTGCATGGTTTCTTGGGGAACATGCATGATTTCTACTAACCGTGCTCAAACTGTGCACCCCTTTAAAAGCCTCCAAACACATCCAAAACCATTCCAAACTCTCCCAACCTCTTCCCAACTCATCCTATGAACTTGAAACACATAAATATTCATAAAAACACGCCACATACCTCAAACCAGGGGTTCTACAATGATAAACCCATTGAGAAATGAATAATTAACCATGTAGTGGGAAGAAATAAAGAGAGGAAGGGCTTACATGATGATTCTTCAATATTTCACACTAACCCACAAAATATTTGAAGATCCAAAGGATCCAAGAAGGGATGTAGACGATCCTAGAGATTGAAATAATGAATGGGGGTGGGGGATTTTGGATTTCAGTTAAAATTACGAAAGAGAAAAATTAGAAGTTGAACATTTTTAATTATCAGGATAAGTCATATGGTTTAGCGATATGGTTTTCTAAATATTGTAAAAACTCTGTGTCACTCTACATCAAATGATGAGTGAGTTCGTATGGTTCTTTGTGGTGGTCTCACATCCATGAATTCAATGTTATTTTTAAGATGGACCAACTTTTATGGGATCATAGTTAGTCACTCTCCCACGGGATAAGTCATGTAGCTTGTACATTGCCACTATACAGGAAAAATAGTCTCTCTTGGGATGGAACAAATCTCTACTAGCCATGCACCCCCTTGTGGGCCACCTACAGTCGGGTCAAAAATATCCATTTTCACTGAAAACACATATAAAAGATAAGGACTCAATATAATACCAAAATAAAAAAATACCTCAAAAATAAATCATGGATGTGACAATTATCCACAACATCAAAACCTTCCACCCCTAGAAATTATTCTATATATAAATTCAAAGAAAAACATGGGTACTATTACTCAACCCAACATAATCTCTTTCATATATCATACTCATCATTTACATGTTTCCAAAGAACACGAACTAACGTTATGTACTTCCCATTAAGAACTTTCTCTTGGGAATCAAATATCTTTACTGGTCTCTCAAACACAGAAAAATCGTACTACAAGTCAAATTATTCCCAATTCAACACAAGATATAGATCTAGATTATAAGTTTTCTACTGTAATACATTTAAGGAATCATGAATTGACAACAATTGATATAGAAAATATAACTTGTCTTCCACCATAATAACCATATCATTAATCTCAAAAAATTAAACATACCAAGCTGACAATGACCCAAGCATATATCCACTTCCAAAAAATACCAATCACCCACAATGAATTCCAAGGATTAGCACTGCTGATCATTCAAAATTGTTTTGCATATATAAACTCTAAAAAACATTACATGGTCAATTATACCATGTCATATGTCTCTTCAACAATGATCGGTACCAACCAAGAGGTATCACCCACCTCTACCCATCATTAAGGAAACCAACACAACAATACATAAATGGAATGTATGGGATCCGTTATTCTGGGTGATCGGTAACTTTTTTTATATGAAATATTGAACAAACCCAATTGGCTATCCCCCAAACCCCCAAAATGTAACATACATTCCTTTATCATGCCTTTTATTATCTAATTCTCCCATTGAATCTGAATATAAGTTTCTGGACAATATTTCATACTCAATTTGATCTGTGAGCCCATAACATTCTGAAGGAATTCCCAAATATAACGGGTAAAATTGGGTTCTCTATATAATACAGTAGATTATGAGACACCATAGAGTCACACTATCTCATAAACATACAATCAACTCAGTTCCTCCACTTTGGAAAAATCTCCAATATTGATAATGTTTGGTGATTTGGTTAGATGGTCATTCACTAACCTTATGGAATTACTTCAACAAAGTGTACTGGGCATGATAATGATGAAATACATAGTGAACATGTACCACTTCTAGGTAGGAATGGTTAATGGATACAAGATACCAAAGGGTAATTGATGCTCTTCTTTAACCTATAGATATGTATAACACCGTTATACAAATTCAGCTATATCCCATCTCATTATAGGACACCAGAACTGACAAATCACATCATAAAAATTATTGGTGGTCTAGGGATGAATGAACAACTAATACAGGGTTATATCCTACATCAACACCTTTTTAAACAAAAATATCCCCACCACATAGTCCTTGAATTGAGAAAGATTACCCCATATAAGGAAAAATAACATTCTCTTGGAACCTCCCCACCATTTTGGAATTGCATAGACTATGAGAGAAAATCATATCTAGGTTGCACCTACCAAATAAACTCTATGAGGGAACGTATCAGCTAAACACTATTCAATAATGCACATCCACTCCTCTTCTTGGTCTCCATATGAATTCGAGTGAAGGGAACCCTAAAAGTCCCCTTGTCGGTTTACTCTTTTACTTATTGATCCAGAATTGTTACGCTGAAATAATCATCGGCCACATTCACTTTTCACAGTTTATAAACGATATAAAAATTGAACCACTAAAGGTACTCGACCTAATAACACTACCTTAAACACTAATCATTTTGGTAGAAAATTTAATTCAAGCTCTTATGATCTGAGATGTCCAATAAAAATTCCATGAATAAATAAGGGTGCCACATCATTAGGGAATGTGTCACTAATGATAATTCGAGTTAATCGGATGGGTAATTCTTCTCATGTGGTAAGAGTTAGCGAGAAACATATTCTATCACATGACCATCCTATAGTTTGAAACACATAAGAACCATAATTTAGGCATCATAGTAGACCACATATCCCATTCTATATTTTGAAATGATAAAAACAATAGAAATTCTCAGAAATTTTGTTAATCCCCTAAAAATATTGATGTCCTTTTTTGTACCCATTCGAACTTTTCCCCATTTCTGGTATGAAAAGTCCTGGGAAAATGAAGCTGATCGAAATATCGAAAAAAAGACCCTATAATAAATTTCTAGTGTAAAAATATTATGATCTAGAAAAAATTCTTCGACAGTTGTAATGAGATTATTTCATAATATTCTGATGGTATACTAAAACCCCGCACTCTGAGATTACAAGACCCACGAGCCTTATATCCCTAATCAAGAATATTCAATTGTAAATACTATCCTTGATGCGATGATCTCAAAGTGTTCCAAAAAATATTCTCATGTGTTTCTCATGATCCTCTTTGGTCCTATACTAGTCAAGGATATCGTCCACATATACCGTGGTAAAAGAACCGAGATAATGATGGAACACCCTATTCATGAGCTCTATGAAAACTGATGGAGTGTTTTTAAACTAGAAAAGAAAGACCAAATACTTAAATTGGTCTTACTTAAATCTGGAATTCCATTTTATGATCATCGACCTCCCTAAATACGGCCTGGTGATACCCATAACACAATTCGATCATTAACAACCACTATTCACCCTTGAGGTGATTGAAATAGTCATAAATATAAAGAAATGGATATTGTTTCTTGATCGTTACATTCTTAATATTTTGGTAATCGATACATAACCAGAGAGATCCTTGTTTCTTCTTTGAAGATAGAAATGGGTGGCCCAAGTTGAGAAGCTCAAGTGAAATAATCCATAGGAATCCAAAATTTCTAATTGTATCATTAATTCCCCCATCATGGTGAGGCCCATACATTATGAGGGAAGAGATATTATTATTGTTCTTGACGTAAAATATATGTTGAAATACACATCCAATTCATTAGAAAAACTTAAAAAATCATTGGGAAAAAACTCTAAAAACTCATCTACCATAGGTGGTAATCTACACTCAGGACCACTGTTATAATCCAACAAATTGAGAGAGAAGACAGGAAAATCATAATATCTCAATTTCAAAAGGGGTTGTCTAGAGAACAGATTGGGGAACGATTTTTCCTTAAGAGAATACCAACCAAACAAACCACAAAATATATGATGCATGTCAACAAACACAACCAAACCATCCACTAACAACCAAGTTGTTCAACAATGAAAACCAAACCGAAAACCAATACAACCAACCATATCGAAGTACAAGAGGAAACTAAACAACAACCACAAGCCATGACACCACCACATCTCCACACTTAGCTCCAAGCTACAAGCTCCACCAAGTGATCATAAATCTCTACTAAAGGAGGGTGACGCCTTACCTTTTCCCACGTCATGGTACACAACATCTGCAAAGACACCAACGTGCCAAAGTAGGGGGTGATTACTAAAACTTAGTTGGTTTTCCCCAAATGAAATCCCTACACCCGCCATAAAGATGAAACCGTTATCATATTTATATAAAACAGAGTATATAAAATAATCACAAGTGTAACCATTACCCTAACCCAACTATACTCTTACCAATCCATCAAACCCAAACCAAGAAACCAAGGGAAAGCCAACCAAACAAGCCACAATCATCCCAACATTTTACACATTATCACAACAATTCCATCTTTCAAAGAAATGCACAACAAGCAACGAAAACAACCAAACGGCGGAGCTTTCGTCCAACCGGTTCCCCCATTCACAACTAGTTGATCTTCCGTCCACTTATCCTCTGATGGTGTCCCTTCCATCCACTATCCACCCTTTTTTTATTGGTACTTCTCGCAACTTCTAAACATCCTTCCAAACAAACCAAACCAATCATACGACCCACTAAGGTCACAACATCATGCAATCAACCTAGTTCCATTGCATAGCAACCCACTACAATGAATCACCAATTTATTGAAAACTATTTTCCATGCCAAACCTTATTTAAATAAAACAACCTTTTTATTGAAAACCCCTTCCATAAATAATTTTCCAACATCAATCTCATCAACCCATTTTAAAATTCACAAGAATAGAATTTCACCATAAAACCCCCTTTTTCCAAAAATCCCCAAAACCTCAACCAAGGGATTTCCAAACAATTTCTCATGACAATTCACAATTAATTCAAATCACAAAAAATTAACTGTAACCAAAACCATTAGCTATATCCAAGTGGATTCAAGTGATAAGCCACCTACCTTTAGCGTTCCCGATTAAACGACCCACAAACAACTGCACCTCTAATCCGGTGAACGCACCACTGAAACCTCTCAAGATCACCTTCCCTAACCATCACAAGCATTAAATTTAACATCCAAGGCAACCCCAACCCTATATCTACACAGTAAAAGTGTAGATCTATAAAACCAAGAATGAGAGAGATGCATATCTAGAGGAAAACACAAGGAAACGAAGAGGAGAGACTTACCCAGGAGAAACCACCTTGAATCAACCTTGAAACCCCTTCAAAATCCTTCCAAACTGAGTGGGAGACCACCCCTGACCCCTGAGAACCCAAAATACCGACCGAGTATCGAGTGGTATGAATATTGGAGTGAAATGAGGCAATCTTGAGTGAGACCAGAACTTATAACCCTAACATTAAGTGGCCGCACGGTTAGCCCGCAGGGTTTGGCAAATTGTGCGCTAACCGTGCGCATGCCACTACCTTGAGAGCTCGAGTCTGCACGTTTACCTCACATGGGTTGGAAAACTGTGTGTAGGCCGTGCAAGGCCTACTATCTCAAGAAAAAGTGTCTGCATGGTTTCTTGGGTAACATTCATGATTTCTACTAACCGTGCTCAAACTGTGCACCCCTTTAAAAGCCTCCAAACACATCCAAAACCATACCAAACTCTCCCAAACTCTTCCCAACTCATCCTATGAACTTGAAACACATAAATATTCATAAAAATAGGCCACATACCTCAAACCAGGGGTTATACATAGAAGAACCCATTGATAAATGAAGAATTAACGATGTAGTGGGAAGAAATAAAGAGATAAAGGGCTTACATGATGATTCTTCAATATTTCAAAGTAACCCACAAAATATTTGAAGATCCAAAGGAGCCAGGAAGGGATGTGGAGGATCCTAGGGTTTGAAATCATGAATGGGGGGGGGGATTTTGGATTTCAGTTAAAATTAAGAAAGAGAAAAATTAGAAATTGAACATTTTTAATTATCAGGATAATTTATATGGTTTAGCGATATGGTTTTGTAAATATTATGGAAACTTTGTGTCACTCTACATCAAATGATGAGTGAGTTCGTATGGTTCTTGGTGGTGGTCTCACATCCATGCATTCAATGTTATTTTTAAGATGGACCCACTATTATGGGATCATAGTTAGTAACTCTCCCATGGGATAAGTTAGGTAGCTTGTAAATTGCCACTATACAGGAAACATAGTCACTCTTGGGATGGCACAAATCTCTACTAGCCATGCACCCCCTGTGGGCCACCTATACTCGGGTCAAAAATATCCATTTTCATTAAAAACACATATAAAATCTAAGGGCTCTATATAAAACCAAAATAAAAAAATACCTCAAAAATAAATCATGGATGTGACAATTATCCACAACATCAAAACCTTCCACCCCTAGAAATTATTCTAGATGTAAATTCAATGAAAAAACATTGGTACTATTACTCAACCCCACACAATCTCTTTCATATATCATACTCATCATTTCCATTTTTCCAATGAACACGAACTAACGTTATGTACTTCCCATTAAGAACTTTCTCCTGGGAATCAAATATCTTTACTGGTCTCTCGAAGACAGAAAAATCGTACTCCAACTCAAATTCTTCCCAATTCAACACGAGATGTAGACCTAGATTATAAGTTTTCTACTGTAATACATTGAAGGAATCATGAATTGACACCAATGGATATATAAAATATAACTGGTCTTCCACCATAATAACCTTATCATTAATCTCAAAAAATCCAACATACCAAGCTGACAATGACCCAAGCATATATCCACTTCCAAAACATACCAATCACCAACAATGAATTCCAACGCTTAGAACTACTGATCATTCAATTTTTTTTGCATATATAAACTATAAAAAAACTTTACATGATCAATTATACCATGTCATATGTCTCTTCAACAATTATCGGTATCAAGCAAGAGGTATCACCCACCTCTACCCATCATTAAGGAGACTGACACAACTCTACATAAGTGGAATGTATGGGATCCATTATTCTTGGTGATTGGTAAATTTTGTTATATGAAATATTGAACAAACCAAATTGGCTATCCCCCAAACCCCAAAAATCTAACATAAATTCCAGTATCATGCCTTTTATTATCTGATTCGCCCATTGCATCTGACTATAAGTTTATGGACGATATTTCATACTCAACTTGATCTGTAACCCCATAACATTCTTATGTAATTCCCAAATATAACGGGTAAAATTGGGTTCACTATCTAATACAATAGATTATGAAACACCATAGAGTCACACTATCTCATAAACATACAATCAACTCAGTTCATCCACTTTGGATAAATCTCCAATATTGATAAATTTTGGTGATTTGGTTAGATGGTCATTCACCAACCTTAGGGAATTCCTTCCACAAAGTGTACTGGGTATGATAATGATGAAATACATAGTGAACATGTACAACTTATAGGTAGGAATGGGTAATGGATACAAGAAACCAAAGGATCATTGATGCTCTTCTTTAACCTATATATATGTATAACACCGTTATAAAAATTCAGCTATATCCCATCTCATGGCAGGACACCAGAACTGACGAATCACATCATAAAAAGTATTGGTGGTCTAGGGATGAATGAACAACTAATACTGGGTTCTATCCTACATCAAAACCTTTTGACACAAAATTATCCCCACCACATAGTCCTTGAACTGAGAAAGATTACCCCATATAAGGAAAAATAACATTCTCTTGGAACCTCCCCACCTTTTAGGAATTGCATAGACTACAACAGAAAATCATATCTAGGTTGCACCTACCAAATAAACTCTATAAGGGAACGTATCAGCTAACCACTATTCAATAATGCACATCCACTCCTCTTCTTGGTCTCCATATGAATCTGAGTAAAGGGAACCCTAAAAGTCCCCTCGTCGGTGGACTCTTTCACTTATTGATCCAGAATTGTTACGCCGAAATAATCATCTACCACATTCACTTTTACCAGTTTATAAAAGATATAAAAATTGAACCCCTAAAGGTAGTCGACCTAATAACACTACCTTAAAATCTTATCCTTCTGGTAGAAAATTTAATTCATGCTCTTATGATCTGAGAGGTCCAATAAGAATTCCATGAATAAATAAGGATGCCCCATCATTAGGGAAAGTGTCACTATTGATAATTTGAGTTAATCGGATGGGTAATTATTCTCATGTGGTAAGAGTTAGAGAGAAGCATATTATATCACACGACCATCCTACAATTGGAAACACATAAGAACCATAATTTTTGCATCTTAGTAGACCACATATCCTATTCTATATTTTTATATGATAAAAACAAGAGAAATTTTCAAAAAATTTGTTAATCCCCTAAAAAAATTGATAACATGTTTGTACCCATTTGAACTTTTCCCCTTTTCTGGTATGCACAGTCATGGGAAAATGAAGCTGATAGAAATATCAAAAAAATACCCTATAATAAATTTCCAGTGTAAAAATATTATGATCTAGAAAAAATTCTTCGACAACTTTAATGACTTTATGAACATAATCTTTCGATGGTATACTAAAACCCCACACTCTGAGATTACAAGTCCCAAGAGCCTTATATCCTTGTTCAAGAATATTCAATTGTAAATAAAATCCTTGATGTGATGATCTCAAAGAGTTCCAAAAAATATTCTCATGTGTTTCTCATGCTCCTCCTTGGTCCTAGACTAGTCGTGGATATCGTCCACATATACCATGATAAAAGAATCGAGATAAGGATAGAACACCCTATTCATGAGCTCCATGAAAACCGATGGAGTGTTTTTAAACCAGAAAATAAAGACCAAATACTTAAATTGGTCTTACTTAATTATGGAATGCCATTTTATGAACATCGACCTCCCTAACTCCGGCCTGGTGATACACATAACACAATTTGATCATTAACAACCACTATTCACCCTTGAGGTGATTGAAATATTCATAGATATAAGGAAATGGATATTGTTTCCTAATCGTTACATTCTTAATATTTTGGTAATCGATACATAACCAGAGATATCCTTGTGTCTTCTTTGAAAATAGAAATGGGTGGCCCAAATTGAGAAGCTCAAGTGAATGAATCCACAGGAATCCAAAATTTCTAATTGTATCATTAATTCCCCCAACATGGTGGGGCCCATACATTATGAGGGAAGAGGTATTATTTGTGTTCTTGAGGTAAAATATATGGTGAAATACACATCTAATTCATGAGAAAAATATAACAAATCATTGGGAAAAAACTCTAAAAACTCATCTACCATAGGAGGTAATCTACCCTCGGGACAACTAATGTGTATATCTTCTTTATGATAATTATAAATAGAAGATGATCTAGGACTTCTTCCATGAGAAAGAAACCAAAATCCAACTGTCCAATCTGGTTCTAATTAGATAGAAATTCACATGGATGCTATGAAGCCTTCACTACACAAATTTGGTCATGTCACCAGAAAACCCCACAAAAACGGCCCCATAATTCCACACATTTGGAAATGTTTGGGTGGAAATTAAGACATTGATCACATATGAATCAAATTACCAAACTAGTGGGACATTATTGAAAAACTATCGAAACTATCATATGAAAATGGTTGAAAAAATGGATGGAACTACCACCTACCCTCCTCTCATGGTCATCTTGATTCCTATTCTTATTATATGAACGGTTACTGCCCTATCACCTTTTGAAACTATTCTATATAGACCATAATTTATATATCATTCAATATCTACCATTAAAGCAATTTCATACACCTTCTCATATGTCTTAAACTTTTACAGGATGAAATGGGATTGAATATCTTTCCATAACCCTATTTTGATGCTTTAAGCCTTTAGATTCTCATTAGAAAGACCCTCGGGTGTGAAAAAACTATCTCAACTAAATAGTTGGAATACTCCAACATGATTTGATAAGATCAATGAACTTCGAGGTCTTAGTGATTACCACGGTCTCTGGGAAATACTACCCATTAAAAATGACCTTTAAGTCCTTTCAACTCATCTTCTCATGCTTTTAGTCTTGAACCACTGATTCCAATCACCCATGATTGGGACCCTCTAATAGAAATGAATCACACTTCACCTCAAATGCCTCATGAGTGTTGGGAAACCCAAAAAACTTTTTTATTTTCTTAATCCCAACATCTACTTCTTTGGGTTATTTTCTAACTCGGAAGGAAGGGTGCTTGTTCATGAGTAATATATTTATTCCACCTAACATTTAAATTTTTAATACCATAATATTACTTCCTCCACTTCCTAAGCTACACATTCTAATCTTCCAACCTAACCGTCCCATCTCCCCAAAAACCTAGCTACGCCAGCATGTATGCTCAATTATTTAATGAATATTAAAATTTTAGAAATAAGGTACACTATTTTCTGATATAAAATTCCTAAAAATATTCTATTTAGGCATGTATCACCACCACCCAATAGAACCAATACTCCACCATTTAGATTCTTTGTTTTGAATCCCCTTCACCTAACCACCTTACAATGAGAATTTAAATCTTTTCTATGCCATTGAAAAACTAAAAGTTAACTCTTATAATACGTTTTATCCCTAATGTATCCTTTTATGATAAATCAGGCAAACAATAAGAATTTATAACAACTCTAACAATATCTTTCTAGTCATATTTTAACCTCCCTATGCTATTAGTTTTCTTTGTAATATTTTTCCATGTACATAAATTTCATAAAATATATTTTATAATATATAACCATACCATTATTTTTATATTCTTTTTTACTTTTTTATAAAATAATATGGGAGAAATTAACCCTTATATTTCCCAAAAATTAATATTTTAAAAAATAGTCATCAATATAAAAGAATTTAAATTTATTATTTGATATAAAACTTTTCATTTATTTTTATTATAAAAAAAGTTAAATATTGTTGGGTTATATATTTATTAAAATAAATTATTTGCCTATGTTTTAATAAAAACTAAACACATTTATTATTTCAATTGTAGTATAAAATGTATAATTTCAAATAAATAGTTATTAAATTTATACTTTATCTAGATATATCATTATATAAACCTTAACACATTGTTTGATAGAAAAAATATTAGAAGAAACGTTATACATCTACCAATATTTTATTATACTTTAATAACTACCAATGATAGGTACAAATAATATTTTATGTAAATGATTCACTAAAAGTAAATACAATACTAATCATAGAGAGAATAAAATGATTGGATATAACTTCCAAAGACTATAACCTATATGAAACAATTATTATAATAACCCTATATATGTCATTAATATTTATACTACAAAATTATATTAAATGAATATTTATACCATTTCGTAAGTATTTTAGGAGTCATAATGTAATTAATGAAACTCAAAGTTGGTCTAAACATTTCCATGGAATTGAGGAAGAACATATAATATCATCTACTTTAAAAAACTAATGTAAGCCTTTTGAAATGGTTATATTCTATTATATATTTAAAGGGAAATAAATTATCTAAATTTTAATATTTCATTGATCATATGTTTTATAATTATAAATTTATTCAATATAATTTTTTTGACATTTCTACCTATTCATAGGATATTTCTATATATTCGACAACATCCATCCAATGAAAAAATCAAATCTTAGTAAGTTCCTTGTATTTTATTCTTCTTACATTTTTCCTTATTCCACATATCAATTTTAAATTCACAAATAAAGTTAGTTTGTTACCATTAATATATATATCATTCTATAGAATGGATACATATTTGATAATTCATTTTTACAAAAAATGGGCCCTACTTTTACATAATGTTAATCTACTATATTGGGGGATATGATCCCCTTCTAAATTAATAAAAAATGTTAATATTCAATTTTTATAACTTTTTAAAAGTTTATTAATATGTATAGGTTATGTTGGTAATTATTATACTAAAATCCTTTATTAATTTTTTTGTTATTTAATTTTTTTTGTAATTTTTATTTTCCAAATATTATGTATTTTACAATTTTTCATAATTTATCGCTTTAATTTTTGAAATTTTTAGAAAAAAATATTTTTCCATTGTATTACATTGTTAATTTTTATACTCAACGACTTTTATTTAAATAACACATTATATATTTTTTTTAAAAATAATACATGTTAACATTCAATTCTTTCTTGATAATAATGTTTTTTAATTCACCACATATTTTAAGATACCATCTATGATAAAACACTTGTTTTGTGAAATTCATAGAAACAATATTATCTTAATAAACTCATCTCTATAAATTTTATGATAAGTTACTAAATAATTTATACTTATTTAAATAATAATAATTAATAAATTTGATTCTACATATTTTATTCAACATTAACTAATTATTTAAAAATATATAGAATAATTAACATCTCTAAATTTTGAATGAATTTGGTTTTCATATTTAGTAAATCATTAACAGTTTATATTTTTTATTAAATATTGAATGATAATGAGTGTCAAGTATTCTTTAAACTAATTGAATGATAAATGTGATTATTTTCCAATCCTATCTAAATATGCTATTGAAAAATATATATACAAAACTATCAAAGAAAACACTTATATTCAGTAGTGTTTTTTTCAATATATTATTATATTATTAATTGAGACATTATGTCATCTACATATAAAAATTAATTTTTTTGTTTCATTCAATTTCATGACTTATAAATATTTGTATTTTATAACTTCTTTAGGATCATGTAAATCACATTACAAAAATAAATGCTAACGTCAATATGTCATAAATAATATTGAAATTATTTCCCTAACATAACAATTGTTATATAATATGTATAAATAATTTCTTAATATTGATATATATGAATTTTTTGAGAGAAAATATTTTTTATTAACTTAATAAACCATTATATGTTTCTAAATAACCTCAATCTAGTTCCACCTAGGCTATGTGTGCTTTCCAAGACAAATTAGTCCCAAGAGTGGTGAATTGATTTTCGAAAAAACCTTTTTGTTCATAACCACTTCAAAAATTAAATATACATATGAAAAAGGGGTCAACAATATTAAAATTATAGTACTTTAAATATGTAGTATGATATAGGTAAGGATTAAAATATAAGAAGAATAAAATTTATTTTGAAGGTAGGAAAAGTACATTCAAAATAGAAAGAGAAAAAAATAATTTCATAAAGGTTGTAAAAAAATAAAAATGATTATGTAAATTAATGTTAATATTGAAAAACACAATGATTATATAATTTAGTTGTTGAGGTGGTGTAAGATATAGAATTCATAGTTCACTATTTATAATTTTATATGATATAAATGTCTCATAAATATGAAAATTTATTTCTTTTCATTAAATTATGTAAGAGAAAATTGTTCAAAGATATGTATAGTCCACAAATTACTATAATTTATCATCTTAAAAATCATGTTCCTTCTACCAAGAATTATATAATAATTAGATCATAAAGGGAATATATAGATTCATATGGAATCATTATTTAAAAAAAAATTATTTACCAGAAATAATTTAAAATAATATATTCAGTATAGAGAATATGTGAAAAAGTATTACATAATACAAAATTAATGTTCATGAATTGATTTTCATATATAAAGATAAATGATTCGGTTTTAAATTCTAGTTCAATAGTATGGGATATGTTATTATTTTCCCAATTTAATGTTTTCCAAAAAATATGTATATTTAGATTAATGAATTTTTATCCATTTTATACTAAAATTAATAATGTTTTAATATTGAATATATTTTTCTCATATTATTATAGTTCATTTATATACTTACCTTATGTGTTATAATCAAATGTACACATTCATATAAATTGATAAAACTGAGTGAATCACGTTGTGGCCATGGAAAATAGAAAATTATAATGTATTCTTATTATCAAGAATTTTGTGTTAAACTATCTTCTATCATCAATATTAAAAAATATTATATTTAGAGATAATTGATATTAAAAAATTTTATAGGATTTTTTCCAATGTATAATTAATTATATTACTCGATTTATGGAATATAATGGTCGTGTATTTCAACAGATTTGTAAACAAGAAATAAATAAATAATATAAAACATGATATATTTTTATACTTTCATACAATCATAAAAAAACCTATCCAAAAAATAATTTTGAAAATATAATCTTGAATATTAATTAATCTCAATTATTTATAAAAACATATCCATTAAATAAATAACTGAAAAACCGTCAATATTTGGATAGTCAAACACATTATATGTTAAATAATAATTGATATAAATTATTTAGAATAATTATGTGTATAAAATATATTAAAAAATATTAGATAGGTAAAACTATATCATAATATGGAATTAGAATATTTAGATTATATGATCATATGTTTAAATTATAACAAGGAAAAATTACCATTATCTATATAAATTTCTCCAAATATTGCATGTTCTTATTAATATTATCCCCAATTATTATAACTAATCAGAAATATAAAAACTAAAAATTTAAAATTGTTAAAAATATTTTTAATAGAGAAAATTTGACAAAGAAAAAAATAAATTAAAAATAGTAGAATAATTATAAAAATTAAATGAAATAAAGAGATATATCATGATTAGACCTCATTTTCTAAGGATACAATGTGTTTTCCGATTTAATTTATTTACATATTCATTATTCAAATCAGAAAATATATTTTTTTATATTTTTATCAAATTCTCTAACTTATTTAAATCATTTCGAACTACTAAAACTACACATTAAATAATATTTTTTATGATAATACACCATCAATAAAATATTGAATATATTGATATTCTGTATCCAAAATATCCAAATTCATATTCATTTTGTAAACTATTTTAATTTTTTTCATTAAATTCATATAAATAATTATATATTCAAAATTTAGTTTAAATAAAATTTATATTCCTGTAAATATATCCTCAAATAAATTAATCAATGGATTTTACTTTATAAATAAAGTCTTGCATTACTGATACATTTTGAGGTTTATGGAATGGTTGTTTCAATAGTTTTTCTATAACAAAGGAAAATTATATAATAGATTCTGAATCAAAAATAAAAATAAGATAAGGAATATCATGAGAAGAAGTTTTATCTAGTCTAACATTTGGTATAGCTTTAATTTCATCCACCGATGCAGTTACATAAATTGTAGGAGAATATTGAGTTGTTAGATTTTTAGTAGAGGGTTCCAATAGTGGAATGTTGTTACGAGAATAATTATAAGGAATTGTTTTAAAAGAATTATGGTTATATAAATATTTCTCTTACCTATTAAACTACATAATAAGGTATACCTTAACATTATTTTTATCCCTATCTCATTATTATAAATGGATGGATAAAAATACATATTATTTGAATACGTGTTATAGTATATTATAAAAAAATTTAATTTTATATTAACACAAATACATCATGTATTTCAAAAAACAATATTTGGTATGTTGGGAATGGAAATCCGAAAGGAATTTTCCTAAAAACCATTTAATTTTAAGGGTAATGCATCATTTCCCTTCTATTCCATATGGAATGATTTATCAACAAAATTTACACCATATATTATTTTACCTATGATATTATTAATTCTCATTGATCCTTTAGAAGAAATAGATCAACCACTTATTCATGTTATTTTGTTTATTTTTGAAGAAGGAATTCATCAATTTAGACATGATCAATATCCAGCAAAGTTATCGATTTTATAGATGTATAAATTTTCTATGGAATGAATTACTCATAAAAATTTTCAATCTATATCTATTTTATTTTCTTAGGATTTTTAATTACTATATATTAATAATTTATTCATATGTTTTTATAAAGATTATTTATATAAGATAGGTAAGGGGTATCCTATTGTCTCATCTTTGATACATCTTCCATTTCATCAACACCTAATGAGGGGGTATTTATGTGTTCATTATATCCCCATTGTTTTACTTCTGGATTTTAAATAATCATTGAAGTATAGTTTTTGTATTTTATTTTTCATTCTTAAATTAGTTAGGAAATTTTTATTTCCAACATGTATTGTGATTATCTATGAAATTATTGATTTAATTTTTAAATAAAATATTTAAAGAGTTACATTTTAAAGAAAAATTCATTCTGACAAAAATAAAATCTTTTTTTGTAGTTATGAAATTATTCACCCATGTAATAAGAATTTAATTCCAAATATTGTAGTATATGGAACAACTATACAATATGATATGCTTGAAATACATATTTATTTAATTATGGCTAGTAATGATTTATAAATTGATAAACATGCACCAATAATAACTAAATAGTGTAAAAAAATTATAGGATCACGTTTGTTCAATGATGATCACATGATGATAAGGTTTTAGAATAAAATAATTTGATAATAAAGATAAAATATTATAATTCAAAAAATAATAGAACTAATTGATATTTTTTTCAAAATTAATCATTAACATAGCGGCTCAACGAAGATACACATGTACTAGGTAAATACATATTTTGTTTCATTTAGTAATATAGAATTAATTGATGATTTATAAAACATTGGTTTTCAAAATTTCATATGAGTGAATCTATTGATTTTGATATATATTCCCAACTATTAATATTATCTTTTCTAATGGATATGTAAATCATTTATCAAAAAGGAAATGTTTCTTAAATCCATCTATAAACATTGTGAACAATTCACCCATTGGACATTAAGAGAATCACTCACTAATGCATTCATTAAAAGGTTACTATAAACATCTAAATCTCAATTCTCATTATATTATAATGAGGGAGATTGGAAACCAATGAAGATGTTGTATACAGAAACATGAATTTACATTAAAAATAAGAATTTATAAGTTGGTCCAATTCTCCTACATTACAATAACTTGGAACAATGTCTACCAACTCATTCTAGCCATGAGAGGGTTGGAAAATAAAAACCTTGATTTAATGAATTGGAAATATGACCATAGTCCATAAGTAGTCCTGATCATCCCCTTCAATTCTAGTTATTAACTAATAGAAAACTCATCCATTTATTTATTGGCATTGAAACCCTAAGGATTATCCTTCAAATCATTATAATCTCCCTCCTCAGGTAAAATAATAAGGTATTCAAATATTGTACTATTAATTTGAGTTTTTCTTTATTCATATATAGTCACCCCATTTAAATTCTTCATGAAATATAAATGGATAGAAATATTCTAGAATTTATACCCTATCTTGATAGGTTTTTAGTGAGGCTTTAGAAATTTACCAAGACATTATGTCTGTGATCCTCATAACATCCGGTATAAATGAACTAATTTTTCATATATCATCCCATAGAAAGGGACTTTTTAGTTTGTAATATATTTCAATACCATTGTAATATCTTATAAGGGGGTTTATAAGTCATTTCAATATCTCTTTAATCACATGTGACATGAATTTTACTATATCATAAAACAATAATGTTAGCTCTTTCATTAAGATATTCCTCTATAATCAAAAATAATGGTTAACCATATTAGAGACCACAACCAGAAAGGAAATTTTACCCATTATTTCATCTATTATTTTTTTCCTTCTTGAAGTTTCTTCATTAGAATTAACTGATCGTCCTATGGAAATATAATTTGAGATTGAGAATATGATTGGGTATAGTGATTGAGAACTATATCTAAGGCTGGTGACATGGTCTCAATGTGTAGTATCGCTATTGTTTTTAAAATTTATAGTGACTCAACATCACATGTCCCTCATCGAGACATCATCCATCTGGGTACCCCTATATAATACATCTTCTAGAATCCATGGCTGAGAACTAGAATGAATGGAGCATGTGGACTCTTATCAGCCTCTCACATCAGGCTACACATGAGAGGATATCCAAAACATGTGTTGGTGCAAACTTGCGTGTTCCATGCCAGAAATATATCCCACTTTCGCATAACAAAAATGACTATCCATATTATTGCTTTTTATTACATTATAGTGGTTTCCCCCCCCCCATATGAAGGCTGGTCATTATATGAGTTGATTTTTCGTAAATTTATTTTTCTATATTGGAAAATTATATCATTTCCTTCACATAAATATTTTAAATATATTATGAAGTAAATAATTATTCAAAACATTAAATAATTAATTACAGTTTTTATAAAATTAATTTAAATTTTTATTACACACAAAATATTTAAAAATTATAATTCCAAAAAAAATTAATGAATTAAATTCACAAATTAAATAAATTAAACAGTAAAAATGTTTGGATGATATGTTCTTATAACCCCCAACTATAATAATGGGTTTCCTTAATTATAAAATATAAATATATTTAATTCGAATCCTACCCTTTCATTATTCAGACATTAAATTCAAAAAAAAAATAAATGTAAAACTTTTTAAGAATCCCATAAGAAAATTCCATCAGCTATCCATTTTTGAAAGAAACTATATTGTAACTTTATCTTAAATTATCTCTTCTAAAATGATAATGTATGTTCTTTAATATAATAATATTATTCCATTTTTCATTGATGTGAATTTTATTTTTAATCTACCTCAAATTAAATTCTTTTCTATCATCACTTAAGGTATAAATTATTGTTATTTTTTTTCACATACATAAAATCATTCTCTTTCCCATTATCATAAAATGATTTTATAATTTCCACATCCTAGAGAAAAAATCTTAATTAATTACAATGGTTATGAAATAAGAGTAAAATGACTCTACCCATTATATTATGAAGGTAATTTATGTAAACATAATCAACTCTAAAAAGGAGTTTAAATCATAAATAATATTTTATGATATAAAAAACTATGTAAATAAAAATTATTCTTCTCATAAGTGAAATGTTCAAACTTTTTCCGAAGCATAATGAAATATAAATGAATAAATGAATGAAATAAATTGTACACTCTTGATTTTTTTATTACATTTCATTTGTTTTTAATTTATTCTTCAGACAAGTAACACTTAAACCTCCCAACTCCAAATTATTATGATCTTTGTTCAAGTAATTTTTACTTCTGATCATATAAAGTAATATCCAATTTTACGAATTTTTTTTATTAGTAAAATAACTCATTTAATGAATACTAAAATTAAAAACATAACCAAATCACAATAAGGAAACCAATATATATTCTTAATATAATATATACACTACCTACCAAAAACACCTCTTCATCACACTTATTCATATGAATATCGAGAATAATAATAAAAGTAGGGTATAAATGCATAAAAGTAAATTATAATCACGATATTTCCTAAAATTTTAATTCCATCATTTTTCATGAAAAAATTGGAAAATGTAGATGTTTCTTTCGAAGATAAGGTCTTTATTAGTAAAATTACCTTATCATTGTAATTATTGTTTTCTATAAAATATATCTGAATTGATGAAAAAAAAATTCTATTAGAAAAAATTCTTGAATATCATTAGAATATTCTAATGAATGAATGGTGAAAATAGCATATAATAATCTATAGAAAGACACATTAAATTTGGATAATCACTCATAGAAATTATCACAAAAAATCCAATAACATAAATTTCTTAAATTTAAATGATACATATTCCATGAAAATATGTTAGCACCTAAATCAACTAATTATCATATGTCATGATTTGTAAAATCCATTCTCATATGATTAAATTTAGTTATTCACCCCAATTTTTCTCATTTATATTTATTGAACATGATAACTAAATCTTGGTATGATGGTTATCTTATGTAACTTTTATGTATTATATTATAATAATGAAAAAAATTCAATTTAGCGATTTCATGTTTCAATTAATGATGATAAAAAATTATGAAAAGAATGTATGGGAGAAAAAATAAAATAATAAACTAAAAAACATTCCTCACACTCACTTGATTCAATTATTCCATTTATTCAATTCATTATTCCATCATGTTGAACCTATAAAATAAAACATCACATCAAACATAAGTAACATTCAATAAATCTCAATGGAACAATAGAATTTATACTGAAAAATAATATAAAAATAAACCAATTTCTAGAAAATGAATAATAAATATCAATATATAAATGAAAAAAATACTTGGGTTTCTACATAGTAATAATGTTTTAATGAAATTAACCTTGGAATTCACTATTCTTCTCACATGATATGAGTGTAATATAGTTATAGTAATTGATTATTGGAAACAATTAAAATTTTAGCTTTTCCAGGTCACCTGAACTCTTCTTCCTATTAAAACATAGCTCGATCATATTTCTAACAAGGGGAAAATATAGAAATATTGAGTGTTACATGAAGGAATTCATGTGTTTTATATATTTTTTAGTGTTTTTTCACTTTACCTTTTTTATAGCATTGATAAAAATATTTAATGATATATTCGTGTTTATAATCCTACCATTACTCTTCATTAACTTGTTTTTATTCATGCCTATCCTTAAATTTTTTAGTTAAATTGAATCAAATTTCAGAAATTTGTCTCATTCCTTATGTTGATGACCTAGATTTTTAATGAAATCATTCATGAATTCAATTTATATAATCCTTTCTTTGTCATATGGTTTCATTACTGCTTACCTAAACAATTTTCATTAAACAAATTTGGTTCAACATATATATTTTCATCCCTTGTTTCTTATTATATCTACTCCAATGACCTTCTAGTGATACCAACATCTTATAAAGGAAAAAATATATTTTTCTAATCTTTACATACTTTTTAATGGATTGTAAAAATTTTAATCTCTTGATACACCTCTTCAAAATCAAATTCTAGACCATTGAGTGTTGTCTTATCCATGATCAGGTACAGTTTATGGATTCGTTATTTTGAATTTGAATTGTTTCTTTGAGTTCATTAATTTGGTCTGAAAGATCCATGATCTGGATAGTGGACATTTTCTTCTCAGTTAGTATGCAGTTCACTCATTCCATCATAAAAATACTATGTGTATAAAAGGAATTTAAAATGATTAAATAAGACTATGATAATATAATAGAATAGATAAATATAACAATATAATTTTCTGAAATTATAAAATTGACATTACGTCCTTGCCACATCACATAAAATAGTGATAGAAATTCATTTTCAAGGTAGGTATCGATAATACCAATGTCTCGATAAAAATATTTTAATTTATAAAAAGAAACCAATAAATACTAAATATACAAAAATGTTACAGAGGATCATGTATGTTTGAGGTTTATCTCATGATGATAAGGTAGAAGAATAAAGTAATTTAATAATAATAACATAAAATAATATTATGAAGAAGCTTAAAAATATATGAAAATCTGATGATAGATTAATGAATAATTTTGGGGTTCAATAATGATTAAAATGGTCTTGGTAAATCCAAATCTAGTTTAATGAATTACCAAGGCCTTAAACAATGAATTCATAGACATAATTTTATAAAATAAAATCTATGTTAATAAAATTGTCATAGAAAAAACTATAAATAATCAATAATCCATAGTTTAATGGTAACTTACATCAAGTTTATAAAAGAAAATTTGAATCAAAACTATATATAAAAATCATGAATAATTAACCCAAAGGTCAGAGAGTGGACCACTCATTAGTTCTTACATGAATAAAAGACTCTATACACCAACCAAATAAAAATCATTCTTAGAGAGTGAGGTAGAGTGAAATAATATATAAATGATATATAAAACCACATGATTTATCTTTAAAAATATTACTACTATAGTTACTCTCATTACCCTTCATTACAGTATATGGGACTAAGGTTTACGCACTATTAGTTGCATTTCATGTATATACTTTATGGTATTTGAAGGTATTTATTTTTGTATTTAATTTATTAATCTTTAAAATTTTTGTATGGTTTGATTTTTTTTTATGTTTTATCACAATAAACATTTAATATTTGATAAATGAATGAAAATAAGTGAACTTATGACCTCTAGTAATCATCGCGCCGTGAGATTCCCTTACGACATGACACCAAATTTTTAGAGCCAAAGAGAATAACAAAATAGAATTAAAACAATTATATGTCATTTTTTTCAATCACACGACATGAATTTCATTGAGGAATATTTACAACAAAATTCGTGTTTCCTCCTCATGGAATGAAATAAAGATATCACATGAGGTGAAATCCCTTTTCACATAATGACACCATTGGGATTCAGAGAAAACAGTGATTCACATTTGAGGGTTTGAATAGAGAGATGATAAAATTAACCCTTTTCTCACTAGATGGAAAAAAGCTATGACTAGAGAAGATATAAAGAATACCTGAAAATTGACTATAGATATCAGGGTGACACTTTGAAGCCTTGTTTCACCACTATAATTCACCTATATTATTCCTCGGGTATCCATGAAGCTCTTTCTAAACATTCCTATCATGTTCAAGTAGTTCTCTTTGTGTCAGGGGTTGTGCTTTTAGGGGGATGTTTTTCTTAGGGATTATTTGAATTTATTATTCATATTTCAGATTTGTATACCACTATTTAACAATTACAATTCATATTCCTTTCAAATAGAATTACCATTTCTACATTCCGAGATTGATTTTTTATTTTCATCAATTAAATGGACTATTTTGTGTATGGCCATTATGAAATATGGTTTGTTTATGTCTAAATAAGGTTTTGGGTTTCCTAGTTTTGTGATTTTTCTGAGTAGATGACCATTCTAATGGTGAAATCATTGGATTAATGTAGGATACCCAGAACAAGGATTCTTGATGACCCATATTTGACATAAATCTAAATAAATCCATTATCAATTGAGTCCCTAAATAAAAATCCTTAAATCAATGAACCAGTAATGCATCATCTCTTGATTTCAACCCCAATAAATTATTTTATTTTTTTTTCTTCCAAAAAAACAATCAATTAAAATTTATTTTTCTTTAATTAATTTATTATATCTAGATTGTCCCTGTGGGTTCTATGCTTTTTCTTTTTGAGAAATATATTTTTAGTTACATTGTCTAATTTTTATAAATTTTTAGATTTGTTTACCCTGTAGGATTTAATGACACCCTATGGGATATCACCCACTCATGCTATCCATGTGGGAATAAGAAAATTAAAAAACATCTTCTATTCATCTTGTAGTATCACCCAAGGAGAAAGATAATCCATCCATCCTCCAATATGTTTAGTTCTTTGGTTCTTGTATTATGATCTTTTTATTAATAAGAATAAAAACCATAGAGATTGACTTTACAATAATGGAAATATCCCTCCCCATGAACCAAGCGACACACATTAAAATCCTTTTCAATTCATATGATCCATCTCTAAAGACTCATTTCATCCAATTTATATTTTTTGAGAGAACTTGATAGATCAAAATGATCATGAACATAAACCCCGACGCAAAACAATTTTCATGAACCCATCCGAATTTTTCATATTATTTTTGTATAATTATATTATTATCCCACATGAATGCACCAAAACATAAAAAGATACATCATATAAATGGTATTTTTTTAATGAAAATAACTATATTCAATAATCATCACCTCTATCATGGTTCAGAATATATTTCAAACACTTCATCATCACTTTTGACATAAAATGTAAAATAGATTATCATAGATACTTATTTTGTTTCCTCTATCATGAAGGAATAATCTTAACCATGTTAGATACCATAACCACCATATCCATTTCAGATATTATTTCCTCCGTTATTGACTATAATACTTTTAGTGGCTTCATCACCACCTCTAGGACTTCACCATGGTATTGGAACTCGATTAATGTATTTACAGTGGATACAATTATTCTCCATTGGTGGAAACTATAGACATGAAAAAATAGTGGGGTTTTGAGGTGGAGAGATCTATATGAGGAAGGAGGCATGGGTTCCAAGAAAAGAGGATCTAGTTTTATTAAAATGAATAGTAACCTGACCTCACACATTCCAGATCAATATTTAAACCCTCTTGGATCTAATTTAAAAAACATTTAGCATTATACATAGCTCCATAAAATTATATGTAGATCAATTGGACTCCTATAATCCTCTAGGGCTAGCATACAAATGGAATTAATTTAACCATCAACCTGTGTTCCTTCTCGTGTGTTCCATATCAGATATATTCCTCCTCTTTCTACACCTTTTTGGGCCTTTCTATTTTATTATGTAGTTATGTCATGGAATTTTTGTATATAGTTCCCCTCGATAAGTGATATATCTTATGATGGATGATTTTTTTTCCAAATCTCGTTTTCTCAATTTTTAAAAGAAAAATATTTATTACACTTACAAAAAAACAATTTTTTCTAATATAAAATCATTCTTCTTAAAAATAATATATATTTTCTTTTTATTTCTTATTTTCTAAATTAATTTAAAATTTTATTACCCATAATGTAATTAAAAAAAAATATTATTCTAGGAAAAAGTATCTATTATATTTGTAAAATTAATTAAATTAAGAAATAAAAATGTATCCACAAATTGTTTTATTATAATTGAATATAAATTGAAAATATTTTAAAATTTCATAAATCTACCAAAAAATAAATACACATAAATATTTCTCCATAACATTCCCATAATACATTTTAATATAATTAGAAATTTAAGAATCTATATACATATAATTATTATTTTATTTGGATGGATAGAAATATTGTTAGTTATATTCAATATTTAGGATAAATAATATATTTCTTCTTTTAAAAAAATTATATAAACGTGACTTTGCAAAAGGAATTAGATTATGTGTTGTCACGGAAATCTATAATAATTCACCCTTAATGAATAAAAATAAACAAATATACTAAAAGATTCTAAGATAAAATTGATAATTTCAAGTATAATTTAACTCAATAATAAATTTCCAATGAAATTCAAATAATATAAAATAGGTTTACCTTCCTTCTATGTATAAATAATATCAAAATACCAATGCATATAATGATTATTCTTTTTATAATATATAACACTGTATACTATCTCAAGGAAAGATATGAGAGTAATATTAAAATAAATAAAAAATCATGTGTGATAGTGGATGGAGAAAATACATTTGGAATAAAAAAATGGAGGGAGTATTATACCATATTCACCTTCATGAGAATAGTTGACCATACTCTTATGTTTTACTACTAATCTTACCACCATTGATCCAATTTTGTTTTGGACTCTATAACATTCCACCATATCTGCATTAATTAATGAAATATTAGCATCTAGACTAAAACATTATGTAAGTGGTCATCATTATAACCTTTTCCACTAAAATTTAGGATATCTAAAATAAGAATATGTTATGATTTAATTCATAGCATCATCGAGACTAATTGTCGGACACCTACTTTTAGATGTGAAACAACCACCCCCATATACATGAACACGTTAAATAGTGGTAAGTTAGAAAATAACAAACCAAATATAGTGAAGGAATCAATTTTAGAATCCACATGTTTCACAATTTTTCTTTAATTATTATTACATAAAACTTTCCAATCAAGAAGATGTTATAAATTCCCACTAACCATGTGTTGATTAGATTTTATAAAGAGCTAATATTCATCCAAATATTTATCAAATTACTCACATGATTTAATAAGAATAAATACCATGGGATATATATATAAAGGTTTTATGTTGATTATATAAATAAGTTATTTTATCAAAATAATCAATTTGATAATTATATACCTCTTTATTAGATAGATTCAATATTTCATATTGTCAGTAATTAATTGATCCAAATAATTTTTCTCAGATTATCTAGTAGTTATTGGACTTAAATTTTGTGTAACAACATGGGTAATTTTAAGATGAAAAAATTATTTCTTGTTAATATTAATTAATTATATATTATAGAGTTACATTCATTAAATTAATATTACATTATTTTATAGTTGAAAGGATAAAAATACTTATTTGTAACCAATATGTATTTTCATGAATTATATGGGTTTGTTCGAAATAATGGTTTTAATATTTTGGTATTTTAATTTTAAAAAATTAACCTAATTTTTGGATTCATCAATTCTAAATTATCATATAACTAATTATTATGAATTTTATTAAGATTGTGAATGTTTTCAATAGTGAACTTTTTTTATTTTTATTCGAAATCATGTATCCATTTCAAGTATTTATACAATTAAATCTTGTTAAAAAATGGATTAACATTAAAATTAGGATACATAAAATATTAATAATAAAATTTCTTTTCTATGCAATAAATTTAATATATTAATTTGGAATAAATAAATCTTTATACTTAAAATGAATTTGTCTGAAAAACAGTTTTTCATCACATTTTGTGACATTAATTTGGAATTAATGACTTCCATTTATGTGAATTTAATTTCATAAAATTATTTAAATATTTTGAATCAATATAATTTTTATTATTTAGTATGTTTAACTTTTTTCAAAATAAATAGTAAAAACATTGAAATTCTGTTACAGTAGTTAATGTTAAATGTGTTTAGCAGGGTGTTAAACAAATGTGATAAGGGTTAAAATTACCTATGAACAAGGAAAATTATGTTGAATATAAATATAAATATATATCATATATCATATAATATTATTAAACAGACCCTTTATTTTTTTCTTTGGCTTGATTAATAAATTAATATATTTTAATCTTCTAAAAACACCGAAGTATGTCCTCTCGACAGCTTATAAAAAAACAAGACCTCTCCTCTATTGACCAGCTTCAAAATCCCTGTTTTCTGGACACAAACAACCAAGGATCCCTATTTAATTCCCTAAACATGTTTAAGAGTCTTTTTAGTGACCCTATAACCAGCATATGAAGGATTTAGGTATAAACGAATAGAGGTTTCTTGATGAAGAGGTTTTTTCTTAATATAGTATTTTTGTTTAATTTTATTTTTAATAAATTATTAATATAATCATCTACCATGATTAAATAATTAATTTTGTGTCTTATAAATACTAATATTATTTTAATGGAATTACTTATATTTATCTCAATATTCCATCAAATGGAAATAAATACATTGTTTGGGTATATGAAATATTACTTCCCCATGAACCAATATTTGATTTTCGATAACACCATATTATGGATAATTATAATGATATATTTAATGTATATATATGATATTCATGAAATATTTATAATTAATGAAAAATATTTTATAATCTAGTTTCTTCCCATTACATCTATTTAAAAATAATAAATTCATTAATGCATACTGGTACTCTACAACCTCCATAGGGTGATGTGTATCATTTTTCATGAAGACATCACATTGATTATATATATATGTGTGTATTTAATTAAATAAAACTCAATTTATGATAAAATCACATTTCTATAAATAAACAATACCACTTAACATTATCCCATCATATTTGTGGAAAAATGGAATTGTCACTCATGCTTATGTACGAGCCACCATCTCTATAATCGAAATGTAATTAATTTTTCATAATTATCAATAAGTGAAGGATTTAAAAGTATAATATATGTATAAAATCTAAATTTATCTCATTATTATTATTCTAGGGATGATTTAATCATAAACACCATGATCATGGACTACTTTGAAATGTAATCTCTGACTTATGATCCAAATTCCATCAAAATAACCGGTGTGAACACAAATGATCTAGCAATTATATAAAACATAGTAATAGATAAAATAAAAGGAATAATAAACATGAAAAGTGTTCTCAAAAAATTAAATAATTAACATACCATTATCATTCATTAATATAAAGATCATATGTGATTATTCAAAGTCAATGTAAGGGATAATATACTTTTATAAAAATATTTTAAAATTTTTAAAATTTTATTGTATAAATTTTTATCTTCCCCGTCCATATTCTAAAATTTTTTCTAGGATTTAATTGTATGCACATAAATGATTTATAAATGAAATTTTATGTCTCTTTTGACATTGATTTAGTGGTTTAAGATGTATCTTCATACATATTTTATAATATTTCATGATTCCTTCAATGAATAATTCTCCTTTAATTTTTTTTTTGTATTTTAAAAATTATTTTAAATGGAATATAGTTTTTTATATGTTGAAATGTTGTTCATATGGGTGAATTGACAATTTCTATGATTACGATGATGGGAATGAATCATTTAATGATTTATTATATTTTTATAGTTCTTGGTACTTTTTTTGAATATGGTATAGCCTAGTATATCTCATTACTAAGAATAATCCCAACATAGCTCAAATTTATGGGTGATCCCAATGTATCCCAAGATGGTGGGTGATCCTGATATAGCTCCCCAATTCACTAAGTAAAGGGATGGATATACTATTTTTTATTTACTGAAGGGATTCTCATAATTTAGTTGGGAGGTTATTCCATTTGTAAGATTGATCATATGAGTGATATAAAAATTATGTTCCAAAATACCTATATGATTTATCTAAGAATTTTATGGTTTTTACTAGAATTATTATGACTTTATAATGTATTATAATGAGCATAGGATTAATAGTCAGTTAAATATACTTTTTGAAGTATGAAATGCATAAATTTGTGAAACATTTTTTATTATTTCTTCATGGTTGGGAATAAAACATTATATTTTTTAAAATTTTTCTGTTTAGTAGTTTTTATGAAATGATTAATTACTTTCATTAAAAAGATATGTTGATTTCATGTGCATGAAAATTATAATTTTTAGTTAAGTGTTTATTTTGGAATATAATTTTTTTTATGAGTATTCATAAACTAATGAATTTAATTCTTTTTATATGTAACTTAAAAATATTTGTTTCTCACCTCACATTTTAATATGTTTTTATATGGGTTTAATGATGAGTAGGGTAATAGATGTGGTCAGGATAAAAATTTCTATGATATGTCATGAATATAAATCTTGTTTTATCATATTAGTTTTTATTATGTAAACAATTTATATTGAGTGGATATTTATGACTTGTGATGTAATAGTATTTTATGTAATGCTAATGAACTAATTTTCTATAACTCGAAACCATAAAGATACTCAATATGTATAGGAGAGATTTGTTTGACATAAAATTAATTATTATTTAATGTGTAAAGTTGGGTCCTTATATGTAAAATCAGAGTACGTGTTTAGATAATTTTTAAGGATTGGATAATATAAATAAATTAACATAAGTTATTTTAATTAATTTTTATCATATTATATAATTTTGAGATTTCAATGTTTTTTTATCAAATATATGACTCTTCCAAACTATTTAATATAGAGGAAACAAGGAAGCTAAGGTAGAAATAACTACGAGGTTAGTATCCTTCCAAATCAATAACCTACAATAGTTGGAATTGAAACTAAGTAGTCATTTTATACAATATCATGGTTGACATAATATATAATTCGATGTTTCAACCATGAAAGAGAAAACTAGATATTGGAAAGCGTAACATTTATACATTAAATCATTTTATAAGAAACCACCATCTAGATTTACATTGATCATTTGAATGAGTAATTGTTGAGGGATGAATTAGTTCTCTTGAAAATATATGGAAGGCTATGGGTTTTTGGATCATTAAAATATATCTCATTATGTTTTCCATTTATATGGTGAATTAAATAAATTGTGGTTAATGGTTATTAATACAAGGAAATATAATTTGCAGACGTCATCGGATGTGAAAATTTTATATTTATTTTTCCATTGAAGTATTTTTCTATAGGTAATCAACTTGTGATGGAAATGTAATTTAGGAAATGTATATAATAAGGGGATGATTTAGTGGCTGGGTGTTAAGAAAACATTAGTATATTGGATATATATGTAAAAAATCGAATTTTATATCTTCATAGTAAAATTAATTGGTTTTATGTAAGATAAGATATAATATAATAAAGGGAATTGGCATCTCTTGAATTTAAAAGTTATGAAAAAAATTCTTGCTCTCATGAGAATTTATAAATAGATTTTGTTGATAACCATGTATTCAATGAAAATAATTATAGGAACAGATCCATAAGGAGGGAAATTTATAAGAATTAATTGATTAAATCAAAAGGTAATAAATTCAAGATTCTATTTTGTGATTTCAGTAGTAAAAATAAATAGCGGCACAATATTTTCATTAATATATAGAACATCTTTTTAAAAGAATATTTAATACATTACATAAACACATCCTTGAGGATATTAATAGTTTGTTTCTTTTGTTTACTAGGTAAACAAATCTTCTAATATGGTGAATGATATTTAACATTTCTCATAAATATTACCCCATTTAGTACAATTCAAAAAAACCCTACATAAAACCATTATTTATAACAAGGGGAAATGAAACAAAATATTTGGTGATATTAGGTTCTCTGTAAGGGTAAAAAAGGAAGATATGCATGTATAAAATGAACGTAATAATATGAGAACAAGAGAACAAATTTTTAAAACCATGTCATGTATATTGAAGATCATTATTTTGGGTCATCTAATAAATATTGTAAGTTCATAAGACATGAATAATAATGGAATTAAATAATTTTAACTATGATATCAATACATTTACATAATACATAAAATTTTGGAATACACATTGAAATAGAAATTCATTTCCATGGTAGTCATGGATCACTAACAAGGATGTCACAGTTGAATGGGATAACTCCCCAAAGAATCCTAATAGTCAGAGTTCACCCTCAAAACCATCATATTGGAAAAAGTCACTTAAACAAAATAATCCACTCCCTGTTCCATTCATATCTATCTCAAGAGATATAAATATTTACCAAAAAAGTATAGAGATATATATTTCCCAACCATCACATAATGAAAATCATGTATATCTGTTCCACAAGATCACAAAATATCAATAATATCTTAACCCATCAAATGAAATGAATTTAAAAAAATTAAACATATCATATATTATGAAAGGTATATTGGTTTCATAATTATTTAATAATTTCACCATAGCATAACACACATAAAAATTATTGTCTTTCAAAATAAATTTATCTTGATATAACCCATGGGAGATAAATGGGTTTTATAAACATCTTGTAGTGGTAGAACATTCAGAAAAAGAATAAGAATTATATATTTGGATTATATCCCAAAAAACCAAAATTTATATATAATGATATCATCATAGATGGAAAATTATTTTTATAGATAAATCAAATGTTATGTTTTTTGAGAAACATTACTTCAAATTGATAAACAATTTTTAAAAAATATATTTATTTTAAAAATCCATTTTATTTTCAAATCATTAATTAAAACATTTCTAAAATATTTTTTAAGGTATTCCATTTTATAATAAATTTAAAAAAAATTAAAATGAATATTCAAATTATTAATTAGTCATAACATGAGGAAATATTATTTATATCATGAATGTTAAATACTATTATTTTTACTTTTTTGGTAAAAGACAAAAAAGATTTTTTTGGAAAAAAATATATAAACATACTTTAAGAATAATTTTTAAAAATTAAATCTTTGGTAAAATGTAATTTAATAATTCGTTTTTCAATGTTTAAATAAATTTAAAATACTTCTATGAAATATGGTTATTGATGAAATACATGTTTTTGATCAAATAGATAAATAATGGTGATTTTCATAAAACATTCCTTTATGTTATTAGGTATGTATAGAGATGAAAATGAAGGAAAAAATGTATAATAATGAAATAAAAATAGGATAATAAATTATTTTTGGATTCATGAGAGATATGACATAATATTTCATCATTGGAATCATAACCATAAAAAATCCCTATAAATGATAAGATTGTAAGATAAAATCAATACCACTTTGCTATATTTCAAAAATAATCCCCATGATGGAATAAAATTAAGTGAAAAATTAATTATCCTTATGATAAATAAATTGAAATTATTTCATCAAAAATTATATGTATATACACCTTATAAAATAGTTCATTTTCATAACATAATATATTTCTCCAAGAAAGAAAATGGAGGTAAAAATACCATACTACTTTAGTTATTTTTCAACTGTAATTGTCATGAAAGAGTGATCATAAAATTTATATTTAAATAACCCTAAATGTAAGTAATTTTATGATAGAATATGTTCCTGATTAGTATTCAAACTGCATAAACCAAGAAAGGGTTCAATATTGCTTCTGTCTTAATGAAAAATAAATCTGAGATGGAAATCCCTTTCTGTTAGCATCGACTTACATAATACTCATAATTATATCATGTATAATAAAGAAAATATTATTATAAAAAAACTAAACAAAAAAAATTACATATATCATAACATATATTATTTTTAATATCCTTTTATTACCCATTTATTAATAATTCCATGATAAATCACATTTCAGGTAATAACAACTATGTTTTTCATATATGTTTTGATTTCTTATTTTCAGTCCCCGTTATTTTATCATGGTTAAATTTTCAATAAAATAATAATCATAAAATTATTTTAATATTTATTGATTAATTATACTTTTCTAAACAATCAATAACTGTGGTTTTTTTAAATAATGTATGATACAATCATAGAAATAGAAGATCATATGTATGCATGAGTAACTTATCAATATTTCAATGATCATTTTGTATATGAGGTAGGTAATATATGATAATTATATAATTATAATTATATAATATTTACCATATTAGTTATTTAAATATTATTATTAATATCAATCATGTGGTATGGTGATGAATTGACAGTCATACCACATAATGATGGGGGTATTCGATACATACACGAAAGATGTTGTCCACTTTTAGTGAGTCAATGGGTGAAAAATAAAATTATATATTATCCACATATAATGAAAAATATTTCATTAATATCATATTTATTTTATGTATATCACATATATTTATCGTTATTATCCATCATGTAAAGCATTATGTAAAATTGAATCACATCCTTTTTTGAGGCGGTAGTCTGCCATACTCATGAACTACGTTATCATATCTCAAATGGATTATAATGAAATAAAGTTATATATGATATAATTACTTAATAGTTATACTTATGTAATAAATACCATATATATGTTTTATATCCATCATTATACCCAACATTGAGAGCTGGTAATGGAAAATGAATGACACAGGTTCATAAGGCGGTAGGTTGTTGTACACAAGTATACTTATTTCATAACACATTTGATAGAAGATGAAATAATTTTAGGTCCTTAACATAACATAAACCCATATAATAATAAGAAAAATAATAAATTTATTATATGATGGAATGGCCCGAAGGACTTTATTTGAAAATATTTTGATAATCCACCATTCAATGGGTGAGGTGGAACCCCTATAAGGACCGAAGGTTTAGAGGCAATTACATGACCCGTAGGTTTAAGAGGGAATCTCCCAAGGAAAAGAACTTGGAACTTCTCCTCCTTAGAATATCCCATGATATCAGCACTTCAGCATTGTAGGGATGGTCAGCTAGTTGTCCAATGAAATGCTTCATAGGCCTGGTATTGATGTAAAAGCCATACCCTCTCATTCTTACAATTCTAGTTTGCTCAGCTCTAGTGAATGTGTTTTCCCTAAATCCTTCATCTGAAGCCTTGTCCCTTGTAGTTTTACTAGCACATCTGTATTAATGTGGCCCGAAGGCCTTGTGGTAGCCCTAAGGCTTTATGGTGGCCTGAAGTCCTTAAGAAACAACTATCCCAAAGGCCTTGGGTGGCACAAAATACTTGAAAGACCTGAGGGCCAAACCGGTGGCCCAAAGTCAAAGATGAATGAATAGTTCTGGATACTACAGTACCTGCTACATCACCTGCTACAGAACCTACTACAGTACCTAGAAGTATGCCTCCCCCATATTTGATCTTGGGTCTCTTGGATGCACATGTTGAGTCCTCATCAATTGGGTTCTGGCTCATGTTATTCCGAATTTGTTATATCATAATTTTTTAATATCAATTCATGAAGGTGGAGGAAAAAATAATACAAAATCTCCCATTGAAGAAAATTACCTCTTCTTCATGTAACCTCTTTAGGGTTCCACCAAAAGACATCCTCGGTTATATTTATGCCAAAAAAGATTCTTATAGTTTGATTTTATGTAATTTTGTATTTTTTTATTATGGTCCAAACCTTATGGGTTTCATGGTGTGAATAAAAAATGAGAGGGTGGAATTTTCTAATTGGGGAGTAGTGGAATTTTTGTAAATACCCAACATTATTCAATAATGGGAGGTCATTATTACTTTTTGTGGCACACAAATTGATATATAATGTAGGTCCAGTATGATATAGTTATCCACACATCCAACACAGAAAAAATATACATTTTTTAAAAATTACGTTCTTTGGACTTTTTGTTTTACTCTCATTTACGATTTTAATTTCCACCACCGTAACTACTATTTTTTAACATCAATAATTTTTCCCTTAAGAATTAAATAAAATTAATATTATTATGTAATTTAGAAATTATTAATCTAAATATTAAATCCAATTATTTTGATAAAAACTATGTTGTTGAGATGTTAATTTTAATTCTGGTGCATGTAATGCACAAAACCTCGTTTTAAACATAAGCGCGACAATTAATTTTTAAATTTTGGTACAAATTATTATGGTAAAAAAATATTTAAACCTTTTTAGAGAGTAAAAATTATTATCTTTTAAAATATTGAAGTAAGTTTTTTAAATTCCACTCACAGAAGTGGAAAATATAATTTAAAATTAATCCTTTAGACACGACATGATAGTGGGGTTTTAAAGGGAAATAGATAAAAAATTTACAATGTTTTTATATCAACAGTTAAAATTAAATTAGTTAAAAAGAAATATATTGGATTAATATATATATATATATATAATTTATCTAATATTAATTCAAAACCAATTTTTAATATAATTTACATGTATATATAATTTAAACGAACATACAGTTTTCAATTAAAATATAGAATTTTTACAATTCTTCAACAAAATAGTATTTTCTAACAATTATTAATAATAAAAACTAAAATAATTTTATTAGTATTACTTATAAATATAATTTTATTTTAACTCAAAAATATTCAAAAATGTCATAAAAGTATTTTTATAATAATTGTAAAAAAGGTGAAAAACTATTTTTTATAGAAAAAATTTCTTTTAAGCGTAAAATAGATTTTGTTATTATTTCTTATATAAAAACTATTAAGATGAATTTTAAACATTTTATTTATTATGTAATATATAAATTTCATTATTATCATTAACTAAAATTTATTTATTTAATTTATTTGGATAAAACATCTTTGTACACAAAAAATTCATTATGTATAAATGGTTTCCTTTATTTTCCTATAGTAATTAGTATAAATTATAATTAATTAGTCACCAAGGAATTCACTATATATAAATTTTGAGCTTGATTTTCAAATTTAGTTAATCCTATTCATACCGAATATTCAATTAGTTGGGTAATTACTATCATATTAAATAATAATATTTTAATAATATTTCACATATCATTTAATCATGTTTTTTTTTGAATTTAATAAAACATAAACTTTTTGTTACATGTAACACAATACAAACTTAGTGTTGCAAGAAATAAAATACAAACTAAATATTGAATGTAACAAAAAATATAGAAAATATTAATTTTTTTGATAATATTTAACCAAATCATGGGGTGTAAAATTTACCACCAATAAAATGAAATTCACTCATGAAACTCGTCTTGGTCATCATAGTTTTAACATTTTAAAATTATGACATCATCAAAATGAATCAAAAAACATCCCTTAAAATTAAGAAGTTGGAAACATAATAGTTAAATATAGTAATTCATATCTAGTATTTAACATAGGAGAACTTAGGTGAAAACTAAAAACATAGACATAGAATATAGAAATAAAGCACAAATATCAATAGAGAGTTAGAGAGAAACGTTCAGGAAAAAGTTAATGACCACAAATCCTTAAACCAAATAATTTTGAAAAGGGATAATTATTTCATAAATAATAATGGTAATAGTGGAATATTTTATTTAATGTTACATTTGCAAAATTTAATGATTTTTCCTGGGAAGATATTTTTACATGATTTTATTTTATTTTATAAGCACAATATCACTGTTTGGATGTTCCAAGATCGATTTCCCATTCATCTATTGCTCTAGGAATGTAAGTTGAATTTATTTTTCTTGAATCAATAATAGATCATAATATCCATTATATAATGACAATTTATTCCTTATATCTCAAGTTATCATCCTAGTAAAATGGTTATCATAAGACATCCAAAATTTATAAATCAGAATATGGTGACGTAATAAGATAATTTATAAATCCTCATCCAAAGTTAAACATAAACCATTCCATAAATGAATATCCTATAACCCATAAAAATTTTAAAAAATTATAAATAAGGTCACTAAATTTCTCAAAATATACATAATATTATTCCCCTATATATCATAAAGTATCTCTTGATTTTCATATACCAAACTTGTGAATAACAATGACCATGGATTCTATTAAAACATCGAAATGACGTGAATTGAAATAATAATTATTGAAAATAGTAAATATTCAACACTCCCTATATAAAACATAAATTATTGGACATATTACTTAATTAGAAAATGTTGTAAACTCTACCAATGATAGTATAAACCACTTTTTCAACAACTTCTTAATCTGTTACAAGGTAACCGATACTATAAAATTTAAATATATGTATCCATTATAATTTTATCCCAATATCATTATCTCAAAATTATGAAAATTTTAAGGGTTATATACCCATAATCAAAAAATTTCTCATAAAATTTCACATATACATTAAATGAGTTTTCTTGGTCATCAGTACCATACATAATATTCATGAAAGTCATTATTGAAAAGATTATACAATACAATACTTACATGTTTCATGATTTATTTAAAATAATTATTTAATTCCAATACATAAACACATCAATCATTCCACTAGATTCACAAACCATTAACTATGTTTCATCATCTTATTCCTTAATACCTATTTCCAACAATATGAAATATGAATATTGTATTAAGATTCTGAATAATAAATTTAATATTTCTTCTAAAATTTAACATAAAAAATATTATTAAAACAACTCATACCATTCCAATGTAATTTCTGGTCTCTTCATCAGCAACATTAAAACCATTACTCATACATACATTCTGATTCTATTCATGAGCATTCCCCTTAGGATATTGATTTTCATAATTCCATTTCTCTCCACATTTAAAACATTCAAACATTGATAATAACATTTGGAGATAATTATCCCCATACATTTCATTAATTGAACATTTAATACTCCTCTATTAATTTCTTACTCTATACCCTTCATCTCCGCACATAAAACAACTTCTCATTCCATTGAGATATTCCAGGGATTTATTTTTCTCGAATTATTATCAAATAGGAAACTGAATCTTCTTTACTCCATGATATCCATTACCTCTAACTCTTAATGAGCTCTATCCTTCTTTTCTGTGGTGATTCAAGGAGTTTTTTAAGGTTAATGTTGTTGATCATATGTCATGAAAATTAAATAGCCATAATCACATCATTATTTACTCTTCTAGTCATCCTATTTTGTTGGTCACAAAAATATTGTCCTTTGCCATCAGGGTTAACAAAATTCCTTCTAGTTACATCCATTGACTGAAAATAAATAGAATAGAGTGAGTAATAATAATTATATTGGTAAAGTAGATATTATTGGGAAGCACTTATATGATGGATAAATCATGACACCTTATTTTTAATCTATGAAACCACATGTTTATTCTAGGTTATTAATAGTCATAATCTAATTAAATCCTTCATATATTTTTTAAAGTGTTTGGGAATTTTCAAAAAATATACCTCAATAATATAAAACTAGGTTTGAAGAAAGTCCTATTTTCATACACTGAGTGATGATTGAATCCAGATAAATTCACCATTTTAGGATTTATTACCTCTAGGTACCTTTAATCCTGATCGACATCCACTTTTAGTATCCATACAAGGATGCAATTTTTTGCAAACCACGTTCTTTATCCTATACTAAAACTCTAGGATATTTTCTTACACATTGACTCATCAATAGAATTATACATAGTCATATCACAAGACATATACTTAGAAATACCCTTAGTGATCCCAATAATGTATTATCATCCATGTTTACAAAGGTTAACTAAACCATTCCTATGATATGAACTATAGCGACCCATTATTTTCATATATAGGTATTACCTAATTTTTTATGAATATACAATACATTACACAAACACACGCCCGATTCCCTTAATAGTTTTGTTTCTTTACATATTAAGTACACAATATTATAATTTTTTGAAAGATATTCAACATCACATATAAAGATCTTCCATTTTAGTAATTTTCACAACCATAAAAAAATTAAAAGCATTATTTATAAATAATTTAAAAGAAACATAAGAGAGGGTGATATCAAGTACTTAGTAAGAGTAAATAAAGGAGATATATATGTGTAATATGAACCTATGTATATGAGATCATGAGGCTGAAATTTTAATACCAAACCATGAATATCTATTATAGAACCAAAAAACACATGTAAGTACCAAAATAATTAAAGAAATTAATCAAAAAAAATTCATAGTTAGTATCTAAACCCCATTAAAGAAACATTTTGGTGAATATGGCATGTGTCTCATAGAAAAAAAAGGGAGATGTAAATTCCTTACCTAATGTATCAACATCCATCATACTCATTAAAATTTACAATATATTTAATATTATTTTATTATAAATCTATCATATAACCAAACATTCATATATCATATGATATATGATTTACTTATGACCTTTAATTATCTATTATTTAAATAATCCTTGGTAAAATCATGTTTTTTTTCATAATACTTTTCTTTTCATATATGTTTTGATTTTTTATTTTTGTTCCTATTAATTGGATAATTTATCAATTATATCCATTATAATAATAATGAGATAATTATAATATTTATAAATAAATTATGCTCTTAAGAAAAATCTTGAAGGGTGGTCTTAAGAAATGAATGATGTTACTACGAAGGAGACGGTATGCCTTACGTACGTATGAGTACCATTGAGTTTGTAAATGATTGTTACAAAAGGAGGTAAATAATATATTAAAAATAATTATGAAAATAATATCATAATTTATGAATTATTTATTTTAATATAATTACAAAAATAATTCATGTGGTGTGGTGACGAAAAGAGAGTCACATGAATTTGTGATGACAATATTCCATTTAACACCCTAATTTTAATGGAAATTTTTTCTCTCTCGTATAAATTAAAATTTTTATTTATGAATTACAATGCAATAAGTTAAACATTCCTTTCACATGGATTTGACTAGGTGTACCCTACACAACACCAACACGATGTATGATACACGAAACATCGACTCGACATATGTCATAGGAAAGACCAGCTTGGTGTAGGTTATATAAAACACTTGTGTTTCTATGAAACAATATTTTATAGTTATAATTAATTAAATGTGGTAATTATAACCTAGTCATTAAATTTAGTAATAGAAATAGTAATATCCAATTTTCAAATATTTTCTATAATTATTTTATAAAAATGAAACATATTGATAATGAAAGATATAATTTCTGGTAATGTTTTATATGTTTAAAAATAGTATTTTCTCAAATGAACTCCTTTTACTGTCCTTTTTTGAAAAATAATATAATTAATTTTTGAAAAATATATCAATTTAATGTGATAAAAAAAATTATTTTGGAATTTATAGTGTCAAAATTCTATTAGGATGAATTTTTGGGATTTTTCTAAGAGACTTTATTTTTTAGATGAATCTTGAAAAATCCCATATTTTAATTCAAAACATCTTACTGATCTAATTTACTAATAATTATAAATTATATGTTAAATTTTCATAAATTTAAATTAGATGATATTTTTAAAAGTTAATAAAACATAGGCCCTTGAGATCAATTTCTCTTTAATCATGAGCATAAAAACATAGCAAACATTTAAATCTTTTTTACTTTAAAAACCATCTTGTCTACCCGTCTGCGGGATTAATATTAAATTATTTCCTTCAACTTATAAGATTAATTTTTTTAAAAATGGGTTCCATATTTTTAATCATAATAAATTAAAATTTATAATTATTTAAACTTTTTTATTGAGCAAAAGTATTTAAAAAAATGATAAAAATTAATTACAATTATTATGAGAAAAATTAGGATAACCTTACTTTTATGTGTCAAAACCACTTAGAAACATGTAGATAAATCATTTTTTGGAATTGTTTCAGAAATTAAACATCCATTATAATGTTTTCATGTTTTTTATTACTCTTTTAGGTGAAAAAATTGGTTCGTCTAACATGTTTTCAAAAATTGAAAGTGTTTAATTTCCCATTCTAATAAAAGGCCACCAACTCTCCCTCTTCTTCACACCTCTCAAAATAATTAGGTTAGGACATCCTATACCCAATAAAATTCACAAAAATACCTCCCTTCATCATTTAATCCCCCATTGGGTAGAAATTAATCAAAGGAATCCTTTTTCACAAACCAAAAGGAGTTACCTGATTAAGAGGTAATGTCTTTTCTCAGACTCCATTCATTTGTTTTCCCTATCCACCCCCTAAACTCTATCTAAAAAATGAATGTGTAGAAACAAAATTATCTTAAATATAATAGTATTTTTTTAAAATTTTAGACCTAAACCAGCACACACTTTCATAAAATTGGTAAGGAATATATTTTTTATGTGTACGGTGAACGACTCCCTCATTAAAAATTGATTGTTTATTTTTCCATTACCAACTCTTGTTGAGAAAATTATAATAAAAACTCCATTTAAATATTTCATATAATAAATTTATTATGTATTTATTCTTATGTATTCCTTTTATATGACAAATCATTTTACATTTAATTTGGTGTAAATATGATAGTTTCTTTTGAGGTTGTGTGGACTTCCGCCCACTCAAAACAATGTGCTTCATTCACAAACTACATGGAATGCATTATTGCTGGTTTTAGAGAAATAATATGTTATATATGATATAATAATTCTACTTGGAGAATTAAATATATAAATAAATATAGACATATTTCATTTACTATCATTCTTTCAGTGCGATAATAAAAATGAAAAAGCGTTCATGTGTATGTACGACTTACATTCTCTATGAAAGGTGTATTACATTTCATACTTCTATATTATATAGATTATATTAACATAACCATAATAATTATAAATTATATTTATATCATGTTTTAAATTTTGGAAATCATTATATAAGTATAATGACCAAATATATATATAATTAATATACATGCTAAAAACAAAGCGCCTATTACTCGAAGTGAAACAGTACCATATAATTGATAACAAGAGAGTAATATATGAACATAATAAAAACATTTATGGTATTAGATATAAGAATATTCTTCTATCAAAAATATATTATAAAATTAAATTTATTATATAGAAATATTTGATGAGTATAATAAGAGTCAAGACACAGGGTAAGGGGATTTCTTATCACTTTTTATTTTCATAAGATTCATGCTTTATTCGCCACCCATTACATTTGTGTGGTGTTTATACTTCCTACAATTGTCTTAAATGAATAATATAATTAAATTTATGGGTATTTACATATCTATTTTATGATCTTTCTTTCACGGGGTTTATGTTTCAAAAGTTACAAAATCTGTAAGACAATTTTTTTTTCTATTTTCCTTCTTTGAGACGCATGTTTTGTTATACACATACATTTTTTATAAATGTATATACATAGATTTGAAATTTTATATCATAAATATAAATATTTTTGTGATATTTTATGCTTCATGTAATTTTGGTATTGTACATAGAGTGTATGATCCAATGTTACCAAGTGATAAAAGTTTATTAAAACAATCTAATTTCTTTTCGAGATTATTTATGATTTTTCCTCAATTAATGAAATATCATCATCAATATCTCAAGAACACTCATTAATTTTCTTATTCACTATTTATTCTAGATATAATAACATATTATTATAGTTTTACTCTTTTTTGTACTTAAGATAATGTTTTATGTAAAATCTGATCTTATCTCTCTTCGGTCTTAAATCTTTTGTATTGAAAAATGTTGTGTTAAAAAATTATTTTCAAAAATGTCTTCAAAAGATCACTAAAGCCCATTTTCAAGGAAAATGGATTTTAAAAACGTTTTTAGTTATCAATTATTCCTTTATAATATTTCAAATATATATTTAAAGTAATCGGTTTTGAAAAGGTTTTATGTTTTAAAATGTTTTTTTAATGAAGAAAGGATATTTCACTCAATAACGGTTTTTAAAAGATATTTAAAGATTATTTACCAATATATATAACATTATTTATTGTTACTCATGCCTTTCTAGGGAAATTTTCAAATGTATTCTTTCACATTATTTCCTCGAATGGATTATTTTTTTATTGAAATATGTTTATGAAACCCATTTCTCTTTCAGGGTTATATGCTTTTGAAACCCGCTTCTTTTCATGGGTTAGTTTTATGATGAGATGATTATAAAAACTATCTTTTTCAATAGGTTTGATATAATTACATTTTTTAATACCCATTTAATTTCATGGGTTATGATATTATTATTTACAATATTTTGTAACATGCATGTATGATTTCACATTGAGATGGGTGGGAACTATAACTCCCTTAAATGCATTGGGTAAATATTTATATCTCATGAAATAGAATAATATGGTATTGGGAGTGAACCCTGACTACTAATATGGTCTTGGGAGTGAACCATGACTCTCAATATGGAATGAGAAGTTAAATCAAGCTAGTAATATAGAATTTTGAGTGAACCATGACTAACAAGATGGTATGGGGAGTGAACCCATTCTACCAACATGGTATTGGAATGATTCCTTAGATACTATAGAATTTATATTATATTATGATGTGTATTCAATAATTCTATGTTTTATTCTGGTATAATGACTTCATGGATTATGTTCTTTTACTAATTATGCATCATGACTTATGAGCAATCAATATTTATGACATGATTCATGTATTTGATATTTGATATGCAGGGTATGATCTTTTATTTTCATGATCATGTTCTCAAACCCCTATTATCATTATTATTATTAGATATCTCCCTTGTTTACCCTTACTGAGAAATTGAGTTCACTCCTTTTTATGTTTCCATCCCCAGGTAATGAAGATATATAGTATGTTTGATGTGTTTAAGAATGGTTCTAGTCAATAAGATCCTATTGGGATATAATGTTTCACAATTATGTATCAATGTTTATGTTTCTATATTTCCAATGGAACTAGACTATTATAGTCTTTGGGAATCTGTTTTAAAATATTTTAAGTATTCAATAAAATTTATGTAATTATGATCTATGTCAAGTCAGTTTTGTTTTAATTGGTATCAAAGAAACGTTTTAGATAACCATTGAAAGCTTGGATGAGAAAACCATAGTGAGAATTATAAGGACATATATATGGATAATTCTAAGCATAAGGAAAAGTATAAGAAAATGTCCTAGAATTTTGGTAAATGATAGATAGATTGGTTTCCTAGAAATACATCCATGTATGGATAATACAAGTGAATGTGGCTATAGAAAAGTCTTAATTAGGTGTAACAACTCTGAAAAGATGTTCGAGGCTGGACTTGGGGTAATCTGGTATAGAACAATGTGCCTTATTGCACTCCTAGTTTGAAACTCCTAGGGGATAGGATTTGGGAATTCACAAACTCTTTAAGAACCATCATGAAGGATTTAAATAGACGATGCTTATGAATAACAAAGTATATGACTAAGGTTTCATTGATTATGGAAGGTGTCATATCCAAGAGAAATTATAAGTGACATTTCATGATTATGTGGTTCCTAATTCTGACAATTGTTTCTCACTTAATTTTTTTTGGACATATTTAATGGTCGAAACCCAAAGAAACCACATTAATAGTTATTTTTATGGAAAATGAAATGATTTTTCTCTTGGGATACTGAGTTCTATGGGTGATGGAATTCAAAAAGTAGATTAAATTTTCACATAACTTTCTCACGATATGAATCATGGTAGAATTCCAAATGGGAAAAGGATGGAACAACATTATGTTGAGACTTTTATAAGAAAAAATCCACATTAATTTAGATGGTATTCTAATCTAATTATTTATGAACAATGGATCAGTACTACTGAAAATATATTCTCTATTTTCTAGTTTTCGGATCATGAAAAATTATTTCTGGCCGTTTATTGGTTAGATGGAGAAGAAGACCACTAGTTGAGTCTAATCAAGAATATTAGGCAGAATGATGAAATTGAATCCATGGATTGGGATGATTACAAGAACTTATTTTTCAATAAGTACTTTCCTTACATTATTCATACTTGGATTGGTAAAGTTTTCGTTGAGTTTTATCAAAGGGATGATGAATCGGTTGGTAACTATGAGGATAATTTCATGAGACAAGTGAAGTAAGCTTCATGAATTATCATCCGACCTAAAATCAATGTTTACAGGTTCTTTAGTATCTTAAATCTAATTCTCGAAAGGGAATTGGCCATAAAAGAGTTTAGTAGCGATGACTATATTGTCCATTGTGTAATGAAGCTTGATGTGGAGGTTGGAGTCATGAATCAATCAAATGGTTTTGAAAATAAGAGTAATATTGAGTATAAAATAAAATATAAAAACCATGAAGAAAATAATATGAGCATTACTTTATGATCTAAGTTTGGGAATAATCATATTGTTAACTGCATTAATGGGTCTAATAAATTTCTAAAGAGTGAAAGGTACTGACATTGGGTATTTGATTGTTAATGTGATGGGAAGAATTAAGATAACAATAAGAATGAGGAAAATAAAGCATAGAATGAACTTCTTAGGATTTAGTTCTATAAGTGTTAGGAGAATGGGTATTATGCTAACCATTTCCCAAACCCAAGGGCTGGTGATGATGAATGATGTCTTCAACATATTAAGATGAGGGAGAAGGGTAAATATTATTCAATTGTTATTTATAATGAGGTGTATGATAAAAATTTTATAAAAGGATATAAAACATCCACTCTAGAACTACTAGTATCACATGTTTTTATCTATCCACTATTTCATATCTAAAGAATTTTATAAGGGTACAAATATTCCACCATAACAATTAGATGTGGAATTAGTAATGTGAAACCCCAATGGTATGATGATCGCATATCAAGTCTACGATTCCACTCTGATTAAAGCTTTTGAGAATATGCTTCCTCCAAATCTTGTCATTCTTCCTTTGGTTGAGTTTGATGTCATCTTATTCATGGATTGGGTTTATCTATATAAATACCACATCAATTGTCAAGGAAGGGAAGTTACATTTTATATTTCAAACCCTCCTATGATAGTCCATCAATGTGATGATATTTATATACTTCATATAGAGATTACTTACAGTGTATGGGTCATAATTTACATTGAAAGGTTTTTTTATCTCAAATGTATGGGTAGAAGATTAACATAGATGATATGCCTATTATTTAAGATTGTGTGGATATTTTCCCAGAATATGATCATATTATTCCACCAAAACATCAAGCTTATTTCTCAATATAACCCATTCCTAGTTCCAGACAAAATTTAAATACTACTTATAGAATGTATCCCATTGAGATGTAGGAAATAAAGAAGAAACTCAAAGAAAACCATGATAATGGATTCATTTGTCCAAGTGTTTCACCTTTGGGTGTGCCGGTTCTTTCTGTGAAAAATAAATATGGATCAATGCGACTTTTTTATTGACTATTAATAGTTGAACAAGATGAGAATAAAGAATAAGAATCCTCTTCCCCGTATTGATAATTTGTTTGATCAACTTCACCGAGCTTAATACTTCTCAATAATTGAAATTCATACTTAATATCAACAAATGAGGTTCAAGAATGTGTATATATCCAAGATGGAACTTCATTCAACGTATATACACTATGAATATATAGTTATTCCTTTTTTCCTTATTGATTTCCCTACTATCTTCATGGATTTAATGAATGGAGTCTTTAGTAATTACCTTTATCAGTTTTTTATTTATTTTATAGATGGAATTGTTATCTATTCAATTATAAAGGAAGAGCATGAAGATCACATGATAATTATAATGGAGAAGCTGAGGAAGGAGAACCTATATAAAAAATTTACTATTTGTGAATTTTTGATGAAAAAGTTTTTATTTCTGGGTCACATAATCTGAAGATATGGTATAGTGTTATATCCATCAAAGATGAAGTCTATTGAATGCTTTCCTATACAAACCACATTAACTGAAATACATAGCATTCATGGTTTATCTTTATTTTATTGAATGTTTTTGTAGAATTTATTGTGAATATATAATCACAGAAATAGGTTTACTCATAAAGGTGTCTGTTTCCAATGGATAGATGAATGTGAGGAAAAATTAATGGAATTGAAGAGAAGGTTTGTCAGTGTGACTATGCTTACATTGCACTATAGTGGAGAAGGTTTTTTAATATATAGTGATGCATAAAATATTGGATCGAGATGAGTTCTTATATATATAATAACATGGTTATATCCTTGGCCTCACAATAATTGATGATTCATGGGAAAAGTTACACAACTCATTGTTTGCCGTTAGAAGAGGTAATTTTTGCATTAACGGCATGGATGCATTAACTTTTTAGAGAAATTTTTGATATATATACCTACCATAAATGTCTAAAATATATATTCACACAAAAGTAGTTGAACATAAACCATAGAATGTGGTTAAAGTTCATAAATGATTATGAATTCTGAATACATTACATCTCTAAAAAAGTGAACCAGTTGGTCGATGATTTGAGACGGAAGGATCATGCTAGATTATCAATGATGAGGATCATAATAGAAATGATATTTCTATATTTAAAAGATATAAAACAAGAAATATTGAAGGATGGGTAAAAATATTATCTTTACCAAATTATTGTTCAACCCTCTATCCAAGTAATGATTAAGGATGAAAACAATGAAGATGTATATCCACAAGAGAAAGTAATAAATGTTCCATTGTTTAACCTTGATCATTATTAAATAATAAGGTTCATGAACCATGTATATGTTCATTCCATACCATATTTGATGGAGTTGTTAGAGGAAACTCATAGTTCATCATTTTCTATTCATCCTGGATGTACGAAGATGTATAAAGAGTAGAAATAATACATTCTGTGTGATGGAATGAAGAGAGGTATCATAGGGGGTAGGGATCAATAATTTATGGTTGAAAGGAAAATTTCATAGGGGATGTTTCATAAATTACCCATACCATAATGAAAATGGGAGAACATCAATATGGATTTTTTCATTGGTTTAAAAAAAATCTATAAAGGGTTTAATGCTATATTGGTGGTATTTGATCACCTTAGTAAGTCAATAATCTTCATCGCTATCAAATAATAATATATCTCTCTAATTAATCTTTCCAGTACATACTTTAAAGAAGTGATAATGTTTTATAGAGTACTACATTCTATTGTATCAGATTGGGATCTGAGGTTCACCTCAATGATCTGGAGAAGTCTGCAGCAAGCACCTGATACAGAATTGACTTTTAGCATAGCTTATCATCTTAGATAGATGGTATGCCTGAAAGAAAAATTCAGACACTATTAGATATGTTGATATATTGTAATCTATATTTCAAAGGGGGTTGGGATCAACACCTTACTATAGTTATTTTTTTCATAAAACAACATCTTTCACTCAAACATTCATATCGAACATTATGAATCCTTCTCTGAGAAGAAATGTATAGATCCAAAATATTAGGATGAGGATGGAGATTGATATTTTTTGAGACCTGATATTGTTGATGAAAGGGTTCAGAAGGTCACAACCATTTCATCAGCATGTCAATTCAACAAATAGTTGGAATAAATTTTATAGTGATAACCATTAGTGTGATCTATAATTTAAATTTGATGAAAAGGTGTGTCTACAAATCTCACCATGAACAAAGTTATAAGATTCAGGAAGAAAGTGAAACTAAGACCTACATATATTGATCCCTTTGAGATTCTTGACCATATAAGGATAGTATTTTTTTCTCATAGAACTTCCTCTATATCATTATCAAGTCCATGATATGTTCCATGTATCTATCTTGAGGAATTAAATACCTAACCCTTCACATATAAAAAATTCATAGTTCATACTGTTATAAGACGATATATCTTATAAGGAGAAACTTTTTGAAATTTGGGATCATACATAGAATGTTCTATGAAACAAAACCATTATCCAAGTCAATTTTTTGTGGGTAAATCAGCAGTTATATGAAGCTATGTAGAAACTTAAAGATATGATGAGGTAGATGTATCTTCATTTTTTTTAACATGAGTGAAAAATTTTTAGGGAGAAATTTATTTTAAGGGGGTTATTACGTAACACTGTATGTTCTTATGGAACTTTTTTTCTCTTGAATAAATTAAATATGCATTTATGTATTGAAATGCAGTAATTAAAACATTCCATTCAAAAATAACCCACTTGGAGTAAATTACATAGAACCAACATGGAATACGATGTAATTAACACAGACTTGGTGTATGTTACACACAACACTGACTTGGCGTACATTACACCCACCACTGATGTTTCTACAAAACATCATTTTACAAATATAATTATTTAAATGAGAAAATTATGACATATAACTTCAAAATATTTATATGAATATTAATAACAAATATTCAATTTTTTTATATAAGTAAAACATATTGATACTGAAATATTATATTTTTGGTAAAGTCTTTATATGTTTAAAATTTCCATTTTCTCAAATGAACTACTTTTAACGTTGTTCTATGAAAATTAATAAAATTAATTATAGAAAAATTTAGAAATTTAATTTCATAAAATAAACTTCATTTATGAATTTATAAATCCAAAATTATCTTATGGATAATTTTTGGTATTTTTCTGAGAAACTTCACTTTTTGATGAATAGTGAAAAATAATATATTTTAATTCAAAACCGTGTGTTCATATAATTTATTTATAAGGTTAAATTATATTTGAAATATGATTCAACATTAATTAGATATTATTTTTATCAAATAACAAAATTTAGGTCATTGAGATCAATATCACATTAAACTCAGGTATAAAATCATAGAAATATTTTTAATGTTATTATATTAAAAACAAGCTTTGTCGACCCATCTCTGGGATTAATTTTAATTTAATATCTATAACTTATATGATTTTATGTTTCTAAAAAGGGATTCCATATTTCAAATCATAATGATTTATAAATTCTAATATATTTAATTTACATTTTTACCAAAAATATCTGTGAAAGTGATTAAAATTAATTACAATGATTAAGAGTAACATTAGGTTGACCTTATTTTATGACCCAAAACAACCTACAAAAATGTAAAAACCTCCTTTTATTTCCATTATTCTAAAATCAACATTAAAATGTTTTTTTATTTTGTTTTAAATTTCTTTTTTTAGTACAAATGTTGGTACACCTCACTTTTTTCCAAATTACAATGTGTATCCTTTCCCTTCCCTATTAAAGGCCACCTTCTATCCATCTTCTTAAAACCTCTAAAACCACTTAGGTTCTAAAATGATATCCCTAATATAGTTAATAATATCCCACACTTATTCCTAGAATCATATAATTTGGTATAAGGAAATCAAAGGAATCCTTTCGGTATAAGCCAAATGGAGTTACCCGATTAAGAGGTCACATCTTCTCTCAAGATCCATTATTTTATTTTCTTTATCCACCCCATCCACTCTATTTATTCAATTATTTTATTAGAAACCCAGTTTATTAAATATACCATTATTTTTTATTATATTTTTTCTACCTACACTTACACACGCTTCCATCTAATTGTTAATGAATATACTATTTATGTGTATGGTGAACTACCACCTCACTAAACGATAATTGTTCATTTTTCCTTTATCTCCTCGCATGGTGAAAATTATTACGGAAACAATATTCATATATGTAATATATTTTATTTGTTAATTATTTAATCTTTTGTATTCCTTTTATAAAACATATATTTTTTTACTTCCCATTTTGTGTAAATATGATAATATTTTTTGAGGAAGTGTGGACTATAGACCCCTTGAAGTGATGTGATTCGTTCATGCACTACATAGAATGTATTACGTATGGGTCAGGTAAACTTATATGATATATATGATATAGTAATTATACAATAATAATGATATATAAACATAACTATTCACAAATTTCAGTTATCTTCTTTCTTTCAATATGATAATAAAATGGAAACAATGTTAATATGTATATACTTCTTACCATCTCCAGGAATGGTGTATTCCATTTCATACTTCTATAGCATATAAATTATTATAATAAAAAATTAATGAATATACATGATATTTATATCATGGTTTACATTCAATAAATCATGATATAATAATAAGGACCATAGATAAAAAAATTAAGACACATACAAAAAACAAAGCGTATATTACCTAAAGTGAAATATTAACATAGAATTGTTAACACTGGAGTAATATAAGGTCATAATAAAACCATATATGTTATTATATATAATTATATTAATATATAAATTATTTATAATTAAATTAAATTTATTATATAGATATTATTTATGAGTATAATGAGAGTGAAGACAAAAGGTAAGGGGATTTCATCACACTTTTTTTATTTTTGTTAGATACATGATTTATTCACCCCCCATTCCTTATGTGTGGTGTTTATAATACCCATGGATGTTTTCAATGATTCATATACTTAAATGTTTTGGTATTTATATATCAATTTCATGATATTTCTTTCATCTGTTTTATGTTTCTAAAGATACCAAATTGATAAGATGGTTTTTTTTCTCAATTTCGATTCTTTGAGAATCTTGTTTTATTATACAGCTACATTTTTTGAGGTTTATATACTTCCATTTTATATATTATATAATGAATATACTTATTCTAATAATATTTTAAGATTTATGTAATTTAATATTCTTTCATAGAGAGTATGATCCCACGTTACCAAGTGATAAGAGTTTATTGAAATAATTTTATTTTATTTCAAGATTGTTTATGATTATGATTCAGTTAATAAAATCTCATGATCCATCTATCAAGAACACTATTGAATTTTCTTATTCCCTATTTTTTAATTATATACTCCTGTATTAGTACCATTATTTCACACTTTGGTATGTAATATAATGTTTTATGTAAAATCTAATTGTCTCTCTATTCAGTCAGAAATCTATTATATTCAAAAACCATGTTTCAAAAAATATTTTCAAATCTGTATTCAAAAGATCATTGAAGCCCATTTTAAAGGAAAATGTTTTTTAAAAACATTTTATAGTTCAAAAGTATTCCTTAATAATTTATCAAACCTATTTTTAAATATAAATATTCTCAAATGATTTTCGGTTATAAATATAATTTTTTAATAAAAAAAGATGGTTTAGTCAAAAAAATTGGTTTTAAAAGTTATTTATAAATTATTTACCATATAAGAGAGCATTTATTAGGGTTAATAATTTATTTATCGGGAAATTATTTAATGGTTCCATTCAGATTATTTCGTGGAATGGATTATTCTCTTATGTCACGATGTTTATGAAACCGTTTTTTCTTTCACAGGTTATATTCTTTTGAAAAAATATTCTTTTCACAGGTTCTATTTATGATAAAATTATTATGAAACCTATATTTATCCATAGGTTATGATATTATTACATGTTTATAATACCCTTTACATTTAATGGGTTATTATATGGTTATTTATGACCATGTTCCACATGCATGTATGATTTCACTATTTGATAGGCGCGACCCTTATCTCCCTCCAATTATTTGGGAAAATATTTATATCACATGAGATAGAATATGATAGTATTTGGAATGAAGAATGTCTACTATTATATCCAAGTTAGGGATCCAAGACTCCCTAGATGGTATGAGGAGTGGACTCATTCTACTAAGATGGCCATGGGGGTAAATCATGACTACCAAGAGGATATGGGGAGTGAACACAGACAAATAAGATGGTCTTGGAATCAATGACTTGACTACAATGGAAATAATATTATTAGCTTATGTGTCTGCCAAAATTCAATGTTTTATTCCTATGTTATGCTTTCATGCATTATGTTATTTATTTCATTATGATTCATGTCTTAGGAACTACATAGCTTTATGCCATGAATCGTGTATATGATCTTTGATATATAGTGTATGATCTTATATTTTCACGATCATGCCCTCGTACAATTATAATCAAGATTATGGTCAAATATATCCCCTTTTTAATCTTAATGATCATTTGAGATGATACATTTTTTATGTTTCCTTCCCCAGGTTATGAAAACACGTATTATGTTTGATGTGTCTAATAAGGGTTCTAGTCAAGAAGAACCTAGTGGGGCATAATGTAGGTAACTTATGTATCAATGTTTATGTTTCCTTGTTTACAAATTTATGAGAATAGTATGTTATTTAGGCATCTATTTTAATAATTTTTTAATTATTCTACAGATGTTTTGTAATGTTAATTTATGTAATGACTGGTTCATTATAGTGTACACATACATGAAAGTTATTATCATATATAAGTGAGTAATAATTTAAGAAAGAAAATGATATATTTTATTTTAAGAATGATATATATGTAATTAATATCAAAATTATATCATGTATATCATATATTTTTAACCACATTATAATCCATGAAATGTGTAAGGGAAACTCGAAACACAAATCTTCATTAGGCGGTAGTCCACTATACACACAAAAGATGTTTTCGTATTCCCTACTAAATTGAAATTAAAATATCATATAAGATATAATGAATCAATAGGTATATCTATGTTATAAATATCATATATATACATTTTATTCGTCATATTACCCAACAGTGAGAGGTGGTAATGGAGAAGTTAATAACCTTGGTTCTTGAGGCAGTAGTCCACCATACATATGAATGATGATTTCATAACCCATTTGAAGGAAGCGTATATGTTTGTAGGTCATTAATATCGCGTAAAAAATCTCAGTATATGTATGATATTTTGTTTATTATATCATCATGGTTTTATATGAATACTTATAAGTGGGTGAAGAAATAATATAAAAGGTATCGTTTGAGAATGTTACTACTTCCTCAGGTAACCTACTTAAGATTTCATCAAAATCCTTGAAATGTTGGATTCATACCCAGAATATGGATTATATGAAGATGTGAGTGAATTTTGTACGTGATTTGGGAAGGTTTTGGATGAACCAAAATGGTTTGAATGTGCAATGATGATATTATAGGGGTGGCCTTTTATAATTTGGAAGGAGTGGTATTTTTTTAAATACCCAAAAGTATTCAATAATGGGACACCCTCTCAACTAATGTGGTTGAAAATTGATTGTTTAATGGGGGTTAGATATTATATAGATTACCCACATATCTACATCAATAGAATCCAAAATATTTTAAACATTGCTTTGCTGAGCCTTTATGTTTTAAGCACTTCCACCATTTTAATTTTCATTATGGTAACTAGTTTTTTTACTTAGTAATTTTATCCTTTAAACCTAGGATAAAATAATACCTATTAGATAATTAATAAATAATTATTTTATATATTAAATACAATTTATTAAATAAAAATAATATGTTTTTGTAAGGTCTATATTAACACAAGTTAATGTAATGTAAAAAAAGCCATTTTAACATTAATCAATGTAATGAATTCTTAATAACTTTTTGTAATCATTATAGTAAAAAATTTAATAAACCTCATTTGGTAATATAAATTATTTGAATTCTAAATATGTAATTTTTCTTTAAAATTTCATTCACAAAATCATCACATGTTGACTGAGGTGACAAGGAAAACATGTGTTTCATGAAAAATACATCTACGCTAATCCTTGAGTATCCTATAAAGAATTTTAATATTATGAAGATAAAATTTCTTCGGAAAATATCTCTAATCATGAAATTTTTAGATATTGGAAAATGATTCAACATTAATGAAATTAATTAAAAGATAAATATAATTATTTAAAGATTCAACATGATATTAACTCTATTGTTATCTCCGATCATACCATATAAATGGAAAAAAATGCTCAGTTTCTTGAAGAAAACAATGATTTTAAATTTTCCAATGATCAATTGGAAAAGTATTTAGAAAAGTTTACTAATGAAATGATATCCTAGTTCAAATGATTCATAAACAAGATTCACCAAAATACACTGGTGGTATTTTCTATCAACCTAGTATATTCAATTTTTTCAAAACAAATTTTTTATTTACGTATGGAAAATCTAGTTTTATTCCTTATTATAGAAAATTTTCTGCATGTTCCTTCTATAAAAAAACTTCTATTGTTTCACATTTTTTTGACCCAAATAAATTATATTTTTCCAAAACTTTTCTAAGAGTTTATAAGAAACCCATGAAACAAATTTGGGTTCTCAAGGCTCTTATTACTAATATTACTAGACGCAATCAAATTTGGGAACAAAAAACCTTCCTTGCCTAGTCTGTTTTTGTAGGAAAACTATTTGAAGATATCTCTTAGAAATTTTTGGTACACGTATAGTGTATATTAAAAACACATGACAATGGATTATTCATTCTTCAAGAATATAATAATTATTTATGGTGGTCAAGTCACATTTTTTCACGATGCAAAAGGCAAAATAATTTGCCTTGGATGGATTGGAAACTCGAATTTTGTTTTAATTTCCAAATTACATTTTTTGTTGGTTTAATATAAAATAAGATTAATTACTCTTAGATGTGTGATGATGGTTTTAATGTTAAATTTAAAAATGATGAAAGAAATGTTTTTAATTATAAAAATGAGTTATTATCTACTGCGCTGATAAATGAAAATGTGTATGCTATAAACATATATTTTTATTTTATCTAAATATTTCAAGGTTAAGTTATTTTAAATAGTCTTATATATAGCATATGATATTAGTTCTTTATAATAGTCATTATCATAGAAATATTACTAGGAAAGGACTATTTTAGGATCTATCAAAACATGAGTTTCCAAATGAAAAAGTCTATAATCATTATAGAAAGGTTAAACAACAAACAATCCCTTTCAAACAAATGATAGATGTTTCAACTTCTCAACCTCTTGAGTTGGTTCACGTAGATTTATTTGGACAATCTAGAGTTTCAAGTCTAAATGGGATGCACCATGTCTCTGTTCTAGTAAATGATTTTTCTAGTTATGCAAGAACAGTTTTCTTAGATCATAAAATTTAATCTTTCTCTAATTTTATCAATTATAATAAAACATCATAAAACCTACATGGAATAAGAATTAAATCCTTAATAAACAACCATAGTCTTGAGTTTAAAAAACCAGAGTTTGAATCATTTTCCTTACAATGTGGCTATATTAACAACTTTTCTGCTCCTAGGACTCCCCAACTGAATGGTTTTGTAGAAAAAAGTGATAAAACCTTACAAGATATATCCCATACTATTCTTAATTAATATGAAATACCTATTTAATTTTTGGTATAGGTTTTCAATACATATTTCTATACAATTAGTAGAGTATTAATCAAAAAAATCATAAGAGAACCCCCTATGATCTGTTGAATAATAGAAAACCCATGTTTTATTACATCAAGGTATTTGGTTGCAAAGTCTATATCCTTAATACATAGGAAAATCATGAAAAATTTGAATCCAAAAGTGATGAAGGAATATTTCTAGGATATTAACTCTTACGTAAATCCTATAGAGTCTTTAATAAAGAACTATGTGTGTAGAAGGATTTTTACATTTTTAATTTAATTAAACATATCAACATGAACCCAAGTCATCATTAAATAATATATAGGATGATCTTTCGAATCGGTAAAAAATGAAAAATAATCTAAAAATACAATTAAGAAACATATTAAATCATCCATCTCTGGAAATCCTCCATAATCCAGTCATGATGAACCCAAACATTATAATGAATCAGAAATAACTAGACCTTCTTTTTCTAGATCTATTATAACCCTTAAAACTCATCCTTTATATAATATAGATGGATATCTAGATAAAGGGGCACAGAATATAACTTCTATGAGGAACTAGGGTGAAATAAAAAACCTTTTTATCAGAGCTTGATCCTAAAATCATTAATGATGCAGTCAATGATAAATTTTCGGTAATTTTTATGCAAGAATATCTGAATCAGTTCAAAATAAATAAGGTCTGGAAACATGTAGAAAGATCAAAATAAACATTGACCTTAGGCTCAAAATGGGTGTTTATAAATAAAGTAGATTAAGCTGGTAATATTGTAACAAATAAAGATAAATAATTTGTATAAGTTTATAGTTAGGAAAAATCGATTGACTATGAGAAATTTTTTTCACCATTTACTATACATAATGCCATTAGAATATTTATTTCATATACCGCACATCTAAATTTCAAGCTATATTAAATAGATGTTTAGATTTCATTCATAAATGTGTATATATTTAATGATGAATTTTTTGAACAACCCTCTAGTTTTTAAAACCCTCATTTTAGAAATCTTGTTTTCTTATTAACAAAAGATTCATATGGTTTAAAAAACTCCTAGAGCATAGTATGAGAGAATAATTAGTTTTCTTATATCCAATGGTTTTACGAAGGGCATACTTGATCCTACTCTATTTATGAAATGAATTTTTAAAGATGTGTGAGATTTTATAATTTTTGTATATGATATTATTTTTGGATCTTCTAAATATTCATTGTCTGTTTATTTTTCAAAAATGGTGCATAGTGAATTTTAAATTAGTTTAATGGGGAAACTAAAATTCTTTCTTGGATTTCAAACATTTCAAAATAAGGAAGGTATTATTTTGATTAAAATTAAATATACTATTGATATTTTAAAAAGGTTATGATATGATGGTACTCAAAGTAGTGATACACTAATGAGTACCACCTATAAGATAGATCTTGAAGAAAATTGTAAATCTGTTGATCAAAACAATTATAGAAGAATAAGTGGGGGTTTTATTTACTTAACTAGAAGTAGGCCTAGAATTATTTTTACTGTATGTATGTGTGTCCATATTGAAGCTAACCCTAAAGAATCTCATTTAATATTGTTAAAATAATTTTCAAATACCTAAAATAAACTACAAACTTGGGATTGTGTTGTTCCATAGGATAACCTTTTTATTTAGTGTGTTATTATGACACTGATTTGGTGATTGTATGTTATGTTGAAAGAGAACCTATGGAACATGTCACATTTTGGGAAAGTCTCTAGTTTCATGGAGTAGTTAGAAGAAAAACTATGTTGCATTATCTACTACTGAAGTTGAATACATATCTACTTGTAGTTGTTATGCATAGAATTTTTTTATGAAACACACTTTACTAGACTATAGATATCAATTTAGACATGTATGTATAAAATATGATAATACAAGTGATAATAACATTTCAAAGAATAATTTATCTCATTATATAAAAAAATACTGATATTAGAGATCACTTTATGAGAGATCATTTTCAAACAGGTGATATAACACTATAGTTTATTAGTACTGAACATCAGGTTTTAGATATATTCATAAATCCTTTGAAATATGAAAGAATGAATTACATCAAAAATTAACTAAGGTTGATTAATTTATAAGAACCTTATATTTATAACTAGGTGAAAATTGAGTGTAGATTCCATGAAAACCCTCACACATTTGTCATGTTGACACTTGGTCATGCTGACAATGACACTTTGTCATGCTGACACCGATATTGTTAGGCTGATACTATCATACTGACAAAGATAGTGTTATGTCAATACTTCCATGCCGACACAGACAGTCCCATGCCTAAACCAATCATGTCATGTCGATACTGTAATGTCGACACTGATAGAACCTCATATCTATATCTATTTTATTTTTTAATCAAAATGATGCTATTTCATTTATTTCATTGAACCTGGTTCATGAATGTATGATCTTCAATTCCCTAAATGATAAATTCAAGTTGATCCACTCCATTTATTACCCTCTCACATTAACACATACACCCTTATGTCTTTTCCCTTTACCTTAAACCATTCACCTTCCAACCATCAACTGAACCATTATCAATGTCAAGGATGAAGCACTCACTTGAAGTTAGATCTAGAGATGAGTCGCATCCGGCTAAGAAGAAAAATAGAGAGTCGAGCAAATATCACCCTGTCAATATATCTTTTTTGAACAATCTGGTAACACTAAAGAATGGAGTTTTCACAAAATGGGTATTGGAGAGTAAGTCTCCCTTATTAATGTTACTGCAAAACCATGGTTTGATGGACTAGTTTTCAAATAATGAAAGGCTATTCTATCCTAATATTGTGCATTATTTCTACAAAAATGATGAATTTATTTCAGAAGGTAGTGAATTATGTTGGGTCAAATATATAGTTAAAGGAAAGAGAATTTCGTTTTCCTTTAGTAATTGGGCCGAATGGCTTAATTTTATACATGAAGGTGCGTATGATAATCACCAAGGAAATTCTCCACAAGAAAGTAAAATTTGTTTCTATGAGGCAGCTCTAAAGGAGATATCTAGAAATGAGGAGCATAGGAGGTCAATTTCTATTGATCTATATAGGGATGTTAGAAATTTTTTCAAGTTTATTTTGAACAAGATCTATCCTAGAAAAGGGGACCTTGCTTCCTGGAATTATCCAGATGTGTACCTAGTGTACCTGCTAATGAAAGGAATCAAAGTGAATCTATGTAAATACCTTATAGTGCATATTAGGGAAATTATTAAGCCCTAATGTAAGAATAATTACCTATTCTAACCAGGGATGATCTCAATAATGTTGCATGTTAAAGTATGTGTGGATGAAGGTGAAGAATCTACTTTATCTTTTTTTAGAAAGTACTCAAGTAAAGAGATATAGAAGAGGATGAAAATCCATTAAAATCCACGGATGAAGAAGTAGGTTGGTGATGATGATTAGATTTATGAAAAATTGAACATAGATGGACCGTCCTGTAAGGATGAGGGAATTAGTGGATCATGTTCTAGGTCATGAATATAATTATCTTGTTTATTATAATGAGGAAAAGTTTTCTACTCCTAATAAAGATATAGGGTGTCCCATTGATTATAGAGGTGACCCTGGTACTATTGAATCTCAAAATGCTATATTATATGTATATCCTAGTCCACCTATGTCCTAACATTTTGATGAACCAACTCTTAGAGAAAATGGTGATGAGGAAACATAAGTGTCCAGAAGTGTGGAATATGAAATTAAGTCTTCTGGTTCTAAAGGGGATTTAGAAGAAGAAGATGATGATGGAGACAAAGAAGAAGAAGAAGAAGCAAGAAAATTTTCCTAGGAATCGATGAGGAAGAAGAAGGCAGTCACAATGGAATTGTGGGAGAGGGGGATAATGGAAATGAAGGAAATAATGGAGGTGATGAAAGTGGTTAAAGAGGTGAAAGTGACAATGGAACTAATCATCCTGGTGATGATCGACATGCATCTTTAGAACTAAATTTTCCTATTGACCAAAGAAAGAATGTGGACCCTTCTGTTCAGGTAGAAATTACTACTAGAGAACAAGAACAAACAGTTCAAGTTGTTGATACAGGGGATACTCAGTTAGTTTCTCCACCACAGTTAGTTTATGCTAGAAGAATATCTCAAGATGGGTGGGATTAGGAAATAAAAAGAGATCCATTTTAGGGGGATCTTCAAGATAACGGATCTCAAGGTGTGGGGGAGCATCAAGCTAGAAGGGTGAGACTTGACACACTCACCCATTTAGATGATGATGTTTTATCTGAATGGGAAAGGATTCAAAGATATATAGCTCTTGGTTTGGACTATGATGATGTAGATGATGATGAGTTCCTGCCTATTTCAACATAATTAGTGGCTTATATCCCTTTAAGTGACTTTGTCACTGAGGCTGATTTTGATATTTTTAATGATGAATATTCTGTAATGTCAGGTAATCATTTCACTCTAAAGTTGTGTCCATGCCTACTTCATGTGATGGGTAAAATCATTAAAAGATTTTATTGAATAGATGATAACATCTATGCATGATTATCTTGGTCTAGTTTATCGAGTTTGTGTTACTAAGACCAATGCATCATTGTTTCCGAGAAGTTTATAACTGATATTCTACCAAGAATAATTGAAATGAATGAATGTTTTGTTGAGAACAATACCAAGCATAGGAATGAGGTGAGAAACCTAGTTTCTACCATAAATGGGTTAACCTCTATGTAGAAAGGATGTTTGGAGACAATGCTTATATTTTGTTAGGACCACACCCCATCTCCTTCCATTCCTTCTACCTCTGATCAGCCTTCTCAATCATTGGATAGTGAAATGGTCAAATCTATATTTTGAGAAGAGCATCAATCTTTTCTTGGTGATTCTAGTCTATAAATCCATTCAAAAATTGTGAATAACACTGATTTTGTGCATGGTATGGTAAGATTTTATACTGAGTATGCATCTAATACCTAGGAAAAACTCACAAAGAGGATTAATTTCTATTTAAGAACCATTTACACAAAGAATCAGCTGATCAAACACTATAAATATTTGGTAGAGAATCAAAACTTTTCTCTAGTTACTCGATATTTAAAGGATCAGGTAAAAAAATTTAAGAACTTGACACCTCGACTTGACATTTTCATAGAGAACAAGGACGATTTAGAAATTTCTATGAAATATGGTGGGGAGATAATCACATATTTCATCAATCTGTTGAATCCATATTTGCACGTTCAGAGTGATGCCATAGATGTTCTAGTTGATACACCTCTTGGACCACCTCTGACCTATTCATTCTCTCATGGTACCTATTTTCCAACCCAACCTTATTCAATGTCAGTTGTTCCAGATTTGATCCAGATATGGCCTATCATCAAAGAGCATATCCAACCTCTTGGTCAACCAAACCTACCATTTCTACTTCCATTCCTCAAGCCATTATACTTCCTCCATTTTGAATTCATTTAGATCCTCTTGCCTCTTAGCCCCCATCCACCAAAACTACTATAAATACTTATGAAAAAATATTTGACAAAGTTGATCTCAAAGAGTAGTGTCAATCACATTTTGATAGGGCTAATTGACTGTACTTTTATTGCATTCCACTAATTGTACTGTACATTATTTATGAAATTCATTTATCTTGTAATTCTACCCAAATGGGATGTAACTCCTCCCAACCCATGATGCTCATGTAATTCTTTGCTTGGATGGACATCCCACTCACACTTATGTAAGAACAAACCTCCCTTTTGTGATGTTATACTCACCCAACATTGATAGCAGTCAAGAACAACCTAGAAAAGAAACTAACCAGTCCATTCCAAGAATGAAATCATATTCTATCACCTCTAGGACATAGAGGTCCCATTAGAAGTGACACCCACCAACCTCAAGAGGTAACTCCTTTCACTGAAGTACTAGCCATTCTTGTCCCCAATGGAGTGTCTAGTGTCATAACATCCTCAGATGTAAAGAAAAAAATCCCAAGTCTCTCATCAACAACAAAAGATATGAAAATAAGGGAATCCCTTGTATCGAAAAGTTGAGAACCTAAAACCGAGGAAACTAGGATTGTAAATATAACTATAGTGGGTGTAGGATCCCTCTCTTACTGGGTATACTCCACTACAAATATCTGACTTGTACCGTGTCCCTACGACCCTGCTTGACCACACTGAACTGATCCACCCAGCTGTTGCTAAAAGACTGGCGACTGGCTTCTACGTCCATGAAATCCACCTAGGCCGGAATGGTCGGACAAACACCAGTTCCCAAACTAATGAGAAACTATTTGTCCTTATTTTGAATGAGGAGTCATAGAAGAACCTCTATCACCCACTGCTGGTGAACAGATATGAAAGAAATGCTAAATTTGACCGATCTTGCCGCAATATCAACACTCCATCGGGTCCCTCGGGCAATGTGGCATCATATTCCCGCTCTTCCCACACTAGTAACACACCACATGGCCACTAGAAGAGGTATTCCGCCTTCTCGGATCTCCACGTGTATACTATCTATAGTGATTCCTTCTACCAGTCATAGGGGTACCATCTTCGGATACTGAGCCTCCCTGGATTACATCCCCTGAATCCCTCAGATTGCATTCTGTGATCCGCGTTTGGTTGACCGTAGAGGAGATGTAAGTCAACCTTAGGATATTCACCAGAGATCGGATGTCATTCCTGAGACCATACTCTAACTTCCATTCCATTAATAACTCGTACCCTCCTAGGATGGGTGTGAATCATAGAAGATATGTGATGAAAGAAGAATACTCCATGAATGAGATAGTACCCTATTCCATACTCATGATCTCTCAAGCTCAATCAGATCTCAAAGTATCCGGGTACAATCAATCGTAGAAGCATCAATTTAACTCATCCCAATCCATACCCTATTGGTGTTATCCCTATAATATCACATCCCACCATCTCTTCGAGGCATTCCAAAGCATGTAGGTAGCGAGATTCACCCTCATCTATGGAGGCGTCTCCAGATGCTTGGATAACATCAACATGGATTCTAACTATGACACTACAGCCTGAGGTCCTCCATACATATAGAAAGTAGGAGGATTCTTCTTTTGAAAGACCCATTTCATTTCTTCCATAGACTAGGCAAGAAGAATTACTCCCCTAAAGGTTTTGATAAACCTTCTGAATCCATCTCGGAACTATGCATCATCTCATGTATCCAGAATGACGGCTGGTTCCAAGACCGGCTTGATAGGAGGATCTGCTAGTAGTCCCTAAATAGCCATGTTCGGTTTCTGATCACTTCCCTGAATTTGGCATACAACAGGAAGATGACATGGTTCCATGACTCTGAAAGGTCAAACACACACTTTAGATCAAGATTATCATGGACTAAAACATAGATGTAAATGAAGGTAACATGATAAGGAAAGCATTAATTTTCTTCAAAAAAGGGATACATGACGTGTACGACCCCTACACGGTGTGTTCCTTTAAGCCTTCACATGGACTTGGACTCCTACAAACCATGGTCATGTAGCAACCTACACACACGATGTGTTCTCCCAAGACATGGAATGTTCTTCCAGTGATATCCCAACCATGTGTTTCTCCCCACACATCTAGTGACACAGGTAGGGACAACACGGCATGTAGAAATAGTACATGACATCTATATAAATAACAATAGTTCCTTCCCGAACAGAAGGATGCAGGGTGTGTATTAATCAATACCCACCATGTATTCTAGGTTTTTTCAGATAGTAATCCTCATAACCTACTTTGGAACTCATAAAAACACTGAAACAACCAATAATGTGCCAAATTCTGATCTGTGGGGCCCATAATCCCCACGAATCAAATATTGACATCATAATTATGTTATATACAAGTATAATAGTGAAATGACCAACCAAATTCGGATCCATGAGGGCCCATAAGACCTTAGGGACTAAATTTTGGAATTTCATCAAACAAAAACATTCAAAAATCCAATACCCTATCAATTAGCAGGTAGTCTATCAAGGCATATATCACAATATCAATCAAATCAAGCACAACATCTATCACAAAAACATGCAATCATTAATGCACTCTAAATGGTATGAAAACAATTCATGACTTGTGATCTCAAGAAAGTTCTTATATGATGCATGTGATGGAATACACTCATCTAATTGGGTTACAATAGAAATATAACCTCAATAATTTCAACAATAACAACACAAAATATGTGAATCACTCAACGGTGAAATCAACTCAACTGTAACAATTATAAAACTATAAAAATTGAAATATTCGAGGTATATTGGATTTTACCTATACATGAGTTAGCTTCTACCAGGAAAATATTATTACCAACTACCTATTCCTTTCTATCCCTGTCTATAGGCTCTAAATAGTAAGTCAGGAAGAAAATAATTCCTCTAATACAACTTTTTAATGTCTCGGTTCTGGGTGCTTCCTAGAGGTGCCCCGTAACAGGTTGGTCACATGGCCTCAAGAGAAATTCCCCGAATTTCATAGACTTATAACTAGTAGTGAGGTCCTTGGGTGTTATGGTGGGGAAGCTATTCCCCCATTGGCAGAGTAATGTAGCAGAAATAAAAAGATAAAAATAGTGGAAGCAGTAATAACATGCAATAAGTAAACAGCGGAAGGCTAGAAGTAATAAACAATTGGAGCACATATATATAAATGATGCATGATACATTTATATATGAAATAATCCAAACAAATCATGATACTGGAATATTTTACTAAATGAAAGTAAAAAAGAAATCATATAAACTCTTGTATCATCGTTTTCCTCAGCTTAGTCTCATGCTCTCCAAAACCACAACAATTAAGTACTTGAAGTAGAAGGTTTCTTACCCTTCTCTAGACCTATAGAAATATAATCTATTTGGGCCCAAAATCCTGACCCAAACATGGTGTGATACAAATCCCAGTAGGTAAACACCCAATGATCTGTGCCTAATAGTCAGTGAATATATATGAAAAGCAATAAGAAAAATGAAGCATTAAACAAAGAAGTTCCCAAAAGTAATCAATCCTATAGTTTCAATTGCATTCATATTAATATATTAATAAGATTTTAATAAAAAAAGTAATCCTATAGGAATTAATCACAACCTAACCCCCTATTGTTTAACTAATCAAGCACAATAAACCCTCTGTGATGTACTCACTGTCTAACCCTACCGGTTTAGCTTTAGCAAAGACTCTCTGAGGAAGAACTCACCATCAATTCCCCATGTGGTCTTTTATCAGTATACTATAGACATTCCAGGTAAGAAATCAATGTCTAATTCTGCATGTAATCTCACAACATGGAACTACAAACACTCTGAGGGAGCACTCACATCCATCCCCCATATGGCCTCACAACATGAAATGTAAATAGACACTCAGGGGAATCCCACAATGTCCATTCCCCCTATGGTCTACTACACTAGGTTCCCACAAAATTGTGCAAGTCAATAATTCACAATTATGTTCAACAACCAAATTAAACCTTAAGAACTACTTGGATAACATATTTTAAGAAATACATTTCTAAACAAATAAAAGCATATAATAACATCAGATAAAATAACTTCTTCCAAACTATATTAGGCATTGAAATCATGCTGCCTAACTAGAAAAGCTAGACCAAATGTTCAATATCAAAACAGAAACGGGAAACACATCCATAGCATGAAGAAAAACCCTATTCAAAATCAAACAACCTCTACTCGAGCACACAAGGTATAATAGGCAATAATATGCTAAAATCACTAAACACCAAATACCCTATTCTAGGGTATTGGTAACTTTTGCACATAATATTCAAAGAATATCTAAAGAAAGTCATAAAACACCTACCTCGACATTGTATGATCAATATAATCTAGTGTTAGCACTTGAATTTTCTTTGAATGATAGAGATCGTCAAAAACGTCTAAAACATTCAACAACAGAAACCTCATGAATGGAGAGAAATCAGGAAATGAGGCTTTATAATAAAGGAGAACTCACTATGGCTACTCTAAGGAAATGAATGGAAATTGAATCAGAGAATGGATGAATGATCAGGGGCTCTGGTAAGAATCATTCTCCTCGGCCACTCCATGACGAGACTACATTAGAAGAAGTGGTTTCTATGAAAGAGGCGCAACCCCGATATGATATGATAATTAAAAGGACACGTATATGGTGTGTTCTTTAAAGGTACATGGTCTGTACTTTCCTTAATAGGGCCCCATTTTAGGTTGTCCTACCATGTCATCACATGGTTGTGTTGCGACTATGACATGGCTAGAAACTGCCTGGACTCAGAGGCAGGGTACACTGCGTGTACAAGAAAATACATGGCGCATACTCCTAAAAATTTCTTCCTTCCCATTTTTCAGAAAAAATAAATTGAAATGAAAAACATCCATTAATTGAAGATCTAGGTTCTTACATATATCATCTCATTTTGAGATATATTCCATTTTTGATCAATTTTACATGATTACGACATTAATATATTTTAATCTTCCAAAAAATTCCAAGTGTATCCTCTCTAACACTTATAAAAAGACCCCACATCTCCGATTTTTCCACACAAAAATATAAATTTTGTATTAGAAATTCATACATAAATATGTTACCTAAAATCCTTTCTATTTCATAGTGGTTCTATTTTAATGATAGAACCATCCTTTAAAGGCTTTTTTTATAAACCTAAATTCATTTTTTGAAAAAGTCATATTGTTTCTAACGGAATGTTTTATCTCGTTAATGTTTATAAATCAGGAAAATATTCATAAATTACAATGAAATAAAATTTTTAGTATCTCCCATATAATGATATTTCTTATGATAATTTCATACATCATATCTATCTCTAACCTCTATCAAATGGGAAATGTAACCATCTTTCATGTGTGTGGCAGTCTACTACCTCATGAACCTTTGTATTTCATTTTCCATAGTAAACTATCAATCCTTGTTAAAATGACATATTTAATATATATAAATATATATGATATTGTTTATATAGTTTTTATTTTAGAAAAATAATACATCATCGAATTTTATATCTTTGCATCTTTTGAAAAATGATAATATTGTTCATGCATAGTATTTGATTACCAACTTCATGAAGAAATATGATTTATTTTTCATGTCCACATTACATGGATTGTAATTTTATTTAAATGATTAATATTATATTTATTATATAATAATAATTATGGAAAAATTAATGCATACATTCTTTCAATTATATTTTTTGAAAAATTGAAACTTTACTCATGCGTACGTAAGACCTACCATTTTCATGATCATAACATAATTCATTTCTCATATTCATATATCATAGTTGGATTTAAAATTATAATTTACATATAAGTATTATATATATTTTATGATTAATATTTTTGGAATGATTTAATATTGACCACTTTGACCATAGTCAACATACCAAATTCATTTCAGACATTTGAGAAAATATCATCAAAACATCTGATGTCAACATAACTGATTAAGAAATTAATATTGAATGGTAATAAATAAAATAAAAGGACTCATAAAATTGATAAATGTTACTATTTGTGTATATAATTAATATAATTTTATTATTTATGAAGATAATTATTTTTTAATGATGAGTTGGGGTAATGGTACTGAGAACATTACCTTACAACACTCATTTTAATTGTTTTAAAGATTAATTTTATAAATATTTTTCCTCCATATAAATATTTATAAAATAATTTTACAGATTAGTATAAAAATACATTAATAAATTATAAATAAAATTGTATGTCTATGTTTTCAGTATTCTAATGGTTTTAAGAGGATCATTTATATATTTTACATAGAAGGTTTTAACAAAAAAGGAAATGGGAATGTAATATTTTAATTTATATGATGTCAAAGGTTATTCCAACCTCAAAAACTGTAATTTTATGTTCCCCTTATATTACATGATTTAATTTTTTTTCTTCAATAAGTTTCCCATATTCCATTGTGTATGGGTATTTTCAAACAAATATATAAATGGAATTTCAATTTTGATATCCATATATGTTTTTCTTATATGTGAAAAGAATATTTTTATAAGTATCACTATGGAAATGACATACTTAATATGTTATGTATTTTTTATGGTTAATTAAAATTGTTTAAATTTATTGGTGGCCCAATATATTCTATGAATAAGGGTTATCCTGATGTTTATTATAAGGATGGGTGAACCCACTATAACTCATTTTGTCGAACGAGCCTGATATTGATCTCCAATGAATTGTGCAAAAGGATTTAGTTAACTGGGTTGCTTTATCCTATTATCTTATTTTAATTTATTCCATAGGTTTTTTTAATTATAAGATTGATTGTAAGAGTGATATGGAAATGATTTTATAAATTAACTGATTGATTTATCTATCCTTGAAATGGTGTTTTTATAATATTATGATTACACAATGGAATATAATGAGTTTATTTTTAAATGTATTTCAATGATAAATATAGAAGGGTGAAATGTATATCTTTTTGAAAATGGATTCATGGATCTTTCATGATTTTGAATAAAAATTTATCTATTTTATTTTTTCTTTAATATTGTGAAATTTGTTAGGAAATGTGTTATTTATGGTATTAGAAAATGTTTTTAACTATGAAATTATTATGAAAAATTATAAATTTTATCAGTATTAATAAACTATTATTATTATTTTTTTATTTCCAATATTAATATTTTTATGCATGTCCGATTAATTAAAAAAACTATAGTTATTTAAGAATGAGTCAGGATAAGAATGAGGTCAAGATTAAAATTATAATGATATTTCAGGAAAAGAGAACATATATTATCATAAAAGTTTTATATTGTGGGAAAAATGAAACTAAGTAGAAGTGTCTTATAAGACCATGAGATATTTTAAAATATCTCTCTTTAAATAATGTTTTTTATTTGATATCTAGTGCTACATGAAAAACTGAGTTTATATTAACCATGATACACTATTAAAAGGTTATTATTTAATGTTCCATTTATAACCGATCAATTAAATTGGTGGGTATAAATATGATTAACCACTTTATTATGTATATATATGTGTGTGTGTGTATAAACATGTCTTACTCAATATAAATATATAGATAAATTCATAGTAATCAATCCCTTAAATTTTGATATTTTTATTTTATGCTCGAGAAATACATCATATACAAAAATGATTTAATTTCAATTTTTAATAAAATATTTTAAATAATTCTTAGAAATTTTAGTTATTTTATTTAATAAAAATAATATAATATTTTAAATCAAAATATCAAAAGTATAAGATGATTAATCTTTATGATTTTTCTGAAAATATTGTTTTTTAATGAATAGTAAAAATTTTAAATTTTATAGAAATCTTTATTTTTGGATTAATCATTTAAAAAAATTAGATTTTTTTTAAATGGAATAAAGTAAAAATTAGTTCTGTTACATTATAAATAATTCTATTATGTTCACTCTAATCTCATATATTTTTGAATTTATTATAAAAACATTTTTATACTTTATAAACATTTTTATAAAATATCATTTTCATTGTATTTTACGTTTTTTTATTAAAATAACTTTCTATAACAAATAGAAATGGAATTTTATGATATTTTTTTATTTAATGATTATAAATTATCCCAGTATTATTTTATTACATTTTCTTGAAGAATCTAGATTTTTATTTAATAGTAAAAAATGCAATTTTTAAGAAATATTAGATTTTTTACGATATTGAAAACACATAAACGCAATATAAAAAATTATTAAACATATGGAATAACTAATTGATAATAAAATAATACAAATATATCTAATAATTATTTCAAAAAAATATAATAGATTTTATTCCAAGTTATATGTGAAAATCATTTTTAATGTCAACACTGAGCTTGCCTAGTGCTAGAAAAATCAAATTGTTTATCGAAATGATAATATTTGAGAATTAATAAGTCCTTGATAGAATGTTTTATTAAATAAAATGTATTATATTTTAATTTTATGGTTATTAATGAATTTTTAGAGTTATATAAAATGGATCCTATCCAAATGTTGGTGGAATGAATGTGCAATGCTATAAAAGTCAAAATAAAATATTAAAAAAGTTTTTATAAAATATATATAAGTAAAAATTTAAATATAAACAATTTAAATAGATATTTTAAGAATTTTAAACTTATTTTTATTATTTTTTTTATAATTCATTATTTATTAAAAAATACCTTAAATGCCTACACAACACAGACGCAACATTAATTTAAATAATTTTAAAATAAATCAAATGATTTTAAAATTACTAAAACTAACATAATTTGAATTAATTATTTATTCAAATTTCATTTATACTTATATATTAAATTTTAGGTATTTTTTAAAGAATTTTACTCTTGATTCCTCTTCGTCGTTATGTATTTTGAGTAAAATTCTATGAATAGTGTCAAAATTGAAAATAATGATGTTTTATCAAAATAAAATTTAATTAAATTATTTAAATAATATAAAAAACTAAATAATCCAAATTTGATACTATATAGTCAAAAATTTAATAAAATGGCCATTTATGAAAACAAATCACCTTATAAGAAAAAAATTATGACCTTTATTATTTAAAATGTTGTTGTCGTAGTTCAAATTGAAAATTGTTAACCAAAGGTCATTTAAAATCATAATGTTTGAAATTACATCAATACATTAATAAATTAAATTATTTATTTTTTTACCTCTATATCATATACAAACATCTAATACATGTAAATTTGGAAGAATTTGGATCAAAAATAATCTAATTATTTGTGAATGACATTATTTGAAAATAATTTCACTACATGATTAACATTATATGATTATTGTAAAAAAATGTGGCATTTTATTTAAGTAATAGAGGTTGAATTTTATTTTATATGTATAAGTGAATTTATTTTCTATTTATGGCTATTTAAATGATTAAATAATTAGAGAATACATAATTGTTTTATAAGAAATTAATGGTGATGGATTTTATTTGTTGATAAATGTTAAATTAATCTTGGAATAATATGCTATCAAATCAGTATAATCTATGAGTTTTATTATATTTATGGAATATTTTTAGGAATTATAACGTTTTTCATTTATGTAATGATATATGTTGAACATTATTTAATATTATTAATGCGTTGGGGGTGAATATTGTATTTTCTAATATGATGGATTATTATTATTATAGAGAATTAACTAATGCTAAACATTTTGGATGTGGTTAATGTCAAAAATTAGAGAGTATTTTTTTATCCTTTTTTATGAATATGTGATTCTTTATAAGATTATTTTAGTGCTTATAGAATAAATAAAAACTCATCTTGAATGCAAATAATTTAGGGAAACTGATTTTATTATTGTGGAAATTGATAAAATGATAGAATTCAACATGTCACGTAAGTATATTTCATTAGTTTATTTTTATAATTGATAAAGAAATGCATCCCATATTGGAATAGTATCCTAAGATAATAAAATTTTCCAATAAACGTCAATTTTATTTAATTGATGTTCTTTTTACCTCTCACTAATTCAAGGTTTAGTTGTTATTAGCTTTATTATTAAAATGTCCTCTATTACATTATATTAGATCTTGGGCGTTATTTTTCTCTATAATATCCATATTTTAACATCACACTAATTATATCCTATCTGTAAACATAGTTTCTGGGTGACCTTTACACATCTCATTTTCTCTTTTTAATGGGATATTTTGTTATCCCTTTTACGATGGTGGGTTTTTAACAATGGAATTTACAGATATCAAAATATTAATTACTATGATAAATTTCAAACTGAAATGATGAAATTATTTAAAGGTAATGAATTTAAAATCCGATTATTTTAGAAAACAATTATCTTTAAATAATTTTATTTCATTAATAGCTTGTCTACACTCAACACTGATTTTAAACGAACTACGATAGACTATTAAAATATTATTATTTAATGTCATAGTTATAACATATAAATTAAGAAGAAGGGTATAAATATTATTTACAACTCTATTTTATATATATCCTTATCAATATGAATATATTTATAATTTTTTTTATTAAAAACTCAATTTATAGTAAAGTTATTTTATTCCCCAGAAATGCTTCTTCATTGAAAATGTTAATATTTTTTTTCATGAGAAAATATTATAACTATTTTTAGAAAATTTATAAAATTTATTTATTAAAAATAATTTCATTTTGACATCAAACATATCAAAATTATAATAGGGTCTTTTTCTAGAATATTTTAAAGTTATTGATTTCTCAGTGTACAGTGAAAAATACATAATTTTATTGAAAAGTGTATGTTTCAATTAAATATTTTCAAATTAACACTTTTTTAATTTATGAAATTAAAACTCATTATACAACGTTTTAAATAATCCAATTATTTTCATTATTATCATTTTTATTCTAGAATTTGGAATAAAATGTTTTTATACTTAAATAGGTGTTTTCTAAAACTTGAGTTTCGTTGCATTCAAAAAATTTATATTTATAATAATTTTTATTATTTAAAATTTTATTTAATGAAATGAAATTTATATATGGATTTTTAAAATCACATTTATCTTGGTTTGATGTTTTTTACAATTTATGGATGAATTTAAATTTTTAGAGAATAATAAGATATGCAATTTTTAAGACATATGGTAACTATTATTATATCTTGAAGACAAAAACATAATATAATCAAATTTATGAAACATATTTAATGAACCAAGAATTAAAAAAGAAAATATATATAAAAATTAAATTCCACAAAAATATAAATAATAATACTTCCGTGATAAATATGAAAATCATTTTTAGTGCCGACATGTAGCATGTGCAACACTATGGAAGTAAAATTTGGTACCCTAAAGATAAGACTTGAGGTAGAATAAGTATTTGGTCAAATTTTTTATTACATATTATGTGTTATATATTATTTTTATGGTTAAAATTTAATTTTGGTTTAATATAATTTTTTATTAACTAAATTCTCATGCAATGCTTGCAAAATGCGAAAAAAGTCCAAAAACATATAAAATAAGTTTTCATGACATATATATATGATAATATAAATATATATTTAATATAAATAAGTTTTTTTATCATATTAAACCAATTATAATTGTGTTTATTTATTTATAATTTTTAGTTATTAAATATATTCCTAAAATGATTTCACAAGGTCGACACATCACTTATTTAATTAACAGAAAAATAAAATAAAATAATCTAAAATCACTAAAACTAAAATTATTTTAAATAATTACTATTTTTCATGGATTATATATATATATATATATATATTATTGTTTTAGAAATTTTCAATCGATGTGATTCAAAATTACCTTTTTTCATGATGTATTTAAATTCATATAAAACAAATAGTTTTAAAAAATTTAATAATTACATTTGATAAAAATAGTATATTATTAAATTATTTAGAAGTAATAAAAATATTGAAATAATAAAAAATTTAATATTTTATGGTGTCAAACATAAATAATTTTCCATTTATAGGAAATTTTTCATATTATAAATAAAAAATCACAACCTTTTAAATTGAAATGTTTGTTTCATTATTTAAAATTAAAATTTAATAATCAAAGATCAATAAAAAATAAAAGGACTACATTGACATAAAAATATAAATAAATATTATTTTTTTATGGTATTACAACACAATACAATCCTAAATTATAATACATGTCCATTTGAAAGCATTTGTATCTTCAATAGTCTTCTAATATTTTAATTGTTTTACGAAAAATCTGAAGTACCCATCACCCCAACAGTAAATGTTCGCCTCCTTCAGCACATATTTACACCATAATAATCCATACAAATCAACAAAAATCTTTCAATTTATCTTATAAATTCTATAGACACATTCTAGAGGTTCTAGTCCCCCCAAAAGATAAACCCTATAGCCTTTTCGATGAGATATAAATGAGTCAATTCAAATAAGTGGTGATCGCCTTAACCGATGACTTTTTTTCTACTCTTATTTAACACATATAAATATACGGTATTTATCAAAATAAATTATAACTTAATCATATCAAATATGATTAAATTTTATTTTTTTTATGTAAATATAATTATACACCTTCTTTCTCATTAAATGATATGTGAAAGTATAACTTGTGTGTATGTACGGCATATCGTGTCCACATGGCGATGCATTCACATTTCATGTCCATATTTTACAGATGGGTATTATGAAGGGTTTAATTATTATATATGATATTTATGAAATAATTATTATTTTATAATTATACTATCACATCCACCTTCTTACCACCAATTCTTTAGTGATGTATTAACATCACTCATGCATACATGTGGACTACCACCTTAATGAAGTCATGTGATTTTTTTTTAATTTATATTTTACCTGAATGTTTAATTAGTATAAATTAAATTAATATATATCATATAAAATTTATAATAATCAATCATTAATGGTGATTTATTATTTACCATTATTTCATTCCATTGGTCCAAAAATGGAATCATTTTTTATGTGTATGTATGGCTTATCGTCTCCCAGAATAGTGGAATTCGTTTTTATATCTCTAGTTTTTCAGTATGATAATATTCATATATATAATTAATTCATATTATTTTTATAGAATTATTAACATTATTGATGTTTTGAAACCATGATTAATGTATAAGGACCATGACTACTAAACCAAAACATGTTGTGGAAACAAAGCAGCTATCACCTCGTACAATGATTTTAAAAACAAAATTTCGTATAAACAGGTTAAATGATATCATAAATAAAGAATATATTGTATGACATATATAAATATTCTTATGTAATATATTTATAATAAATATATATTTATTATATACGGTTTTTTAACATCAATGATGAAATTTAAGACTTGAGTTAATAGATTTATATCCTCTTTTTTTTCTATCATCCATATGCCACATTCCCTATTTGTGTAATTCATTTGGGTGTATAAAATTATCCATATAAATGTTATATCATGAATACGCTTACTTTAATGGTATATAATTTTTTAGTTGGTTTTATTATTTAATGGTGCAAACAATTCAAAATATTACCAATGTGATAAGTGATTTTTGGCTTAAATTTATTTCAATGGAACAAATAACTTATAAAACACTTGTTTCTACTTTGTGTTCTATATTCTGCCAATGAATTATTTTTTTTATTATTATATTGAAAATTATGGTTTATAAATATCCATATAATGATCTTTATTTCATGGGTTTTATGATTTAAATGTTACCTATGGGGTGATGGTTTTATGTTATAATAACATTATTTATTGACATTGTCTCTGATTAAGTTTCCAAAGATAAAATATAATGATATATCTATCAAAAAAACTAATGTAATTTCTTCTAATATGTTTTTCTCATTTATGTACATGTTTTAGTTTCATTTTCCCCTCTTTATATACATATAGAACCGAAAATATTTTTATGGAAAATGAACACTATTTCATTCATTGGTCGAAAAACCTTTATATTCCATATAAATATTTTATAAACATGTTTAAATGTATTTTTCGATATTCTAAAATTATTTTTAAATTCATTGTTTACCATGTTCTATATTTAAATGTTTGTTTCGAAGGAATCATTTTATCATTTTTTTTCTAAATTAGGTACTTTTAAAATATTCACAAAAAGTATAGAATGATTTTTTTTAACATATACAACATTAAAAAATTCTTTCTCTATACATAAATACTTTTTTTAAGATAACATTAAAATTTTACATGGTTATTTTTAAAGATATTTTTTCTATTATGACTATATATATTTATTTCCCACAATAATGTTTTAGTGGTATTTTAATGGAATATATTTTCATAAAAGACAGAAAAACTTGATTTCACCTATCATTTAATAGTGATATGATCCAATTATACCCTCATTTTTATTTCTCTGGATTGTTTTTGAATATTATGAAACAAGTTTTATGGAACTGATTTCATTTCAATTGGTTATTATATGATGAAATGTTTTCGAGACCCATTTATTTTTTTGAGTTTTGATATGATTAATTATTTGTGATCTTTTAGAAACCCATGTATATTTGACATTAAGTGATGGTTGTGACCTATATTTCAATCCAATGCATTGGGTGAATAATGATAAGTCATGAGACAAATATGTTATGTTTCAACCAGATTTCATGTTTGCAATTTTTTTTCAGGGACATGGATTTCATGTCCATAACATTAAGTGTCAACTTGGAATTCTTGTAAAAAAAGGTTATTAAAGGACATATATTAATATACATAACTTTTTGTGGGAGCCTGATTTCATGTCCTTTTCTTGATGAGTGATCTTGTTTCAATTTTTACATGTTCAAAATGTTACAAATTTACGTGTATGTCACAAAATCACATCTCATAAAAATTTTACACTCTTATGGATCAGGTTTTGTGATTCCATTATTATTAACGTCTTTTTAATTTTCAATATTTATTCCATGAATCGAGACTATGATCCTTAATATGTAGGGTATGGTTTTCAAGTGTTAATATCATGTTCTTATACCCTCAATCCCATGTTATGATACATTATCATTGATATCTCCCATGTATACCCTTACTGAGAATCTAAACTCCTAATTTTTTATATTTCTTTTCCCCTAGGTTATGGTGAAAAGTATTATGTATTATATTTCTAAGAAGGGTTCTATTTATGGAAAACTGAATGGTATATTATATTGATATTTTATGATCAACTTATTTATATGTCCAGGTTACCAAAGGAATTTGACATATATGATTATATAATGGCTTCATTATATTAATCAATTAATATTCACATATTAATATTTCCCAACTATTTAGTAAAATTATGCGTCTCTATATGTCCACTATGTGAGGTAATTTTTATTTATCTAATGATGATGACATAATTCTCTAAAACAGTAAACCATAAGGATCTTCCTAATGCATGGGAGAGAATTATTGACATAAAATTCAATATTATTTAATTTTTAAGGGTAGGTCCTTACATTATGAAACATTATAGTAATTCAAACAATATGGTCTAGTAGCTACTATGATATAAAATAATATTTACATAATCCAAAATCATTTCTATATAATTCAGTCATTTATCTTCATTATATAATGGTATTTTTTGAAAATTAAATTTTTTTATTTTATGATTAATTGTGTTTGATAAAAACCATAAACCTGTAAGATACATTAAACATTATATTATATATTTTAAACCCTGGTAAGAATCATCAATTTGACACCCATTTCCCTTTTTCTTACATGAAATTTTAATTACCATCAATCTACTAATAACACATGTGGATGTTTGGGAGAACTCTAAAAACATATTTATATAGTGGGGAAGTGATCATTATATCATGCTGAATATGATGTTTATTAGATATCCATGATTTCAATCCTTACATAATATCTCATTCTAATATATCTTAAACTACATTAATAGTGTTAATAAGTCCATACAAATTGAGGCACCCTTCTTTAACAAATAAATAAATATGTATCCAAATTTTCAAAAGATGATGTATATTAGATTTTCCATCCAATACGGTGATTCAAGAAAACATATCAATGTAATTTAAAATAATTACGATAACTTCAATAATCAATATAAAATTAAATTTTACTTAATATTGTGCACTTATAATCAATGAATATTTACTTATAACTGAATTATTCCAATTCAACTATTTTAATCCCTTTTGAATTATAGATATACCTCCAAATTCCTCTTAAAATATAATATTTTTATGAATTATTTAATTCACATTTAAATTTTTATGGTATGGTGTAGGATGATTATTACAACATGACATAATCCAATAAGAAAAACAAGACTATAACCCATAGTTTAAATTCCATTGATGCTATGACATTTCCCTTACATTCCAATGGCTTATAATAGTTACACTGATGGTTTATCAATATTCACTCAGGTATATAACCCTCACCAAATAGGAAATAAATATAGATAACTATAAAAAAATCAATAGTGTGAAGTCAAATCAAAATATATGATTAATACATGAAGCCATACTATAAGATCTAATGTATATTTTCATCATCATTAAAATAAACAAAATAAAATAGGTGAAAACATTTTTACTCACCACTAATCATGTTTATATCCCTTTAGAAGACAACCCACCATATTATAAAGTACACATCACTTTATAAAAATAACTATAAAAATTGTAATAATATGAAAGAAATTATATTCACCCAGCATTCTAAAAAAAATTAACATCAGATATTTTTTAATTTAATTTCTAAAATTGAATTTCTAAAATATTTAAAGATGATATAATCATCATACAAAAAAATAACCAAGATTTACATAACATTCTAATAAATAGTTAAATTAATATATATATATATATGTATATATATTAATTTTCAAATTACTTTTTAGAAAGAATTTTTATAAAAATAAATACCAATATCTTGGATGTTTATTATGTTTATAAAATGCCTTATTGTGTTTAAAAACATAATTCCACAGGTTTTAATTTTCAAAAACGTTTACTTTTTCAATATTATATTCCATAAAACCCACATTTAAATGCATAATGTTTTAATTAAAATAATGTAAAATTTATATTTTCACCATAATCTTATATGATAAATCTTTATTCATGTTATACTAACATAGAAAAATATCATAATATTCAATTCCATGTTCTTGATTATTTCAATTAAATACTAATATTCTTTTCTTCTATATTATGATATAATTTAATTACCAATTATTTTGGAATAGAATTTTTTTTATTATAATTAAAATTTCATTAGGAAATTTTAATAGTTACTATAAATCATTCCTCTTGAAGTGATTGAGCTATTAAAACATATTAATCATTAGACAAGTATAACAAAATGCATAATCTTCCATTTTAGGATCAAATATTGATAGACAATAAATTAACATGTATTAATTATAGGAGAGTTATGAAATTGTTGTTGTTTAATTAACATCACAAATAACAATGTGAAGATATTGAACAATTAACATTATTTAATTTCATTGGAAATGTTGATAAATTTATATTTACATTTTGTAACTCACATTTGTTTTTACAGTATTATTTCATATGTCTAAACAATAATATCCAAAATTTTATCAGGATATTTATTTATTATATGCTTTATAATAGGGTTTTCTAATAGATTAGCTTCATAACATTTCATATGTATCATTTCAAAAAAAGTTTGCTTTCTTTTTTGGAAGAATTTTTTGGCTTAACTTTTTGAAAAGTATCCTAAAAATATTCCATTATAACATAGTTAAAAATTAATGTATTATATTTTACCTTATGAATATTCACATTGCATAAAAAATGTATAAAATGACTCATCACTTTATTATTACCATTATAAACATTCTAATATGTATTTTAAAAAAAATAGTGTAAAACTCAATTAATAGTACAAAAAATAATATTCATCTCCTTCATTGAAAAATTATTTTTATATTTTATATTTTATAATCACATAACTAAATATTTATATAGTAAGTCATTATTCCAGAATACAATGAATGAAAAATAAAAAAACAATCCATTATTGAGTGATAGAGGACATTATTAAACGAATATTATTTTCAAAAAATCATAACTAAATGTTGATCCCAGATATTTATTGATTAGTGAGGTTCATTGAGATCCTTTAGAATAAAAAAAATTTATTCTTTCAATAAAAGTATCCACCAACTAAAATGAGATCATTAAATTATTTATAGGACCCCATATTCCTTAAATGATGTGTTATAAGAAAATATATTTTTAATAATGATAATATAATATTTTATAGAGTTATGTTATATGATATTAATACATATCTATTAATTACTAAACTGTATAGGAATCATACCATGATGTGGAAAATTTAAAAAATAAAATGGATTTATTATATATGAAAGATGGTTAATAATATTAAAAGTAATTTATTAAAAACACAATGATTTAGAAAAAATAACAGTGGAATGACACAAACCATATTGACATGGCTCTTAAAATATCATGAATGTTATTGTAGTTCATGAATCCATAAATCAAACACATACACTAATAACTATAATACATTATAAATACATTAAGAATATTTATAAATTCATCTAAACCCATTGTATATTTTTTTCATTAATATTCCCAAGAAATTATACAAACATTTTACAAAAACAATTGAGCCGGATTTTTTGGCAGAATTTATGAATGAACATAATATTATAGAGTTGGAAAAAATTATTAATTGACCAATATAGATTTTTAACTAATGATCTAAATCTACAAAATCACAATTATTACTCATCTACAAATATGTTTTGTATAACTTCAATTGAATATACTCATATACCCACATGATCATTTAAACTAAAACATGTATCTATAAACATCATAACTATACCCACATAATCACTTTCTATAAGAAGTCATGTCATCCATAGGGAATGGGAGACATAAATATTATATAAATGAATTTATACATCCCCGGTTTTCTAAAATAGACTGACTAGATTAAATGAAATGATACATTTGATTTTAAGAAAATAGTTATATTCCTCACTTTTCACTAAATTAAGAATGATCATAAATTTTATTTATAAAATTCAATCAATGGACCGAATGTAATACTAACTATAAAATTGGAAATGATATCTTAATTTAAAAATATCTACCACATAATTAGCATATCCATCCAACCTATATTAGATATTCCTTATAGAAAAAATATTGTATGTATCATAGTATAAAATTTTACATGAGGGTTGAAATTATAACCTTATGTATTAGTGATTAAAAATTGTATAAACGCCTAAATATATCAATTTCCATACAACATTTTAATTTAAATATTTTTGGAAGTCAATACATATTGTGATCCTTAACATAAAATGTCATGATTCCACATTGTATCAAATATGTGACTCTACTCTTATTAATCTCAACATTTCATGATAACCCATAATACTACATGATGATATAAATTATAGAAAATATATATTGAGCCATTATTGTCAATCTAATATTAATATAAAATATACATCCCCCTACAGTAACTGATAAATAATGATGTCAATTTTTATCAAATTATGATAACTTTAGATTTATTTCAACAATTACATATATTTTATTTTGTATAAAATAACATGATCCTTTACATGAATGTCTTTTTTATTCTATATTAATGGGGTTTTCAATGGATTTAAAAAATTATTCTTTATAACAACTTTGTAAATCATCACATTTCACCTTTTAATTATTTATTTTTTAATATATAATTTCAGAATGACGTTCTCGGTACATTCATGATATTGTGGTTGGTTTTTATAAGAAATAAGAACCTTATTATCATAATATATCTCTATTACTCCCAATATTATAAGAACCATATAATGTTTAATAATGATCTTATTGATCCAAAATTATAACATTGTATTATTTGGTGTACCAGTGTACTCAATCTATATTTTCCAATCTACCATTAATGGATTATTGGAACTCTTCTAATTAAAATCTCTACTATTGTAGAAAAACTATATTAACACCATAAATCATATTTTTTAGTAAGCAATAAAATATTAGTATAATGCATTACAATGAGATCATACACACTTCCATAAACAAATAAATAAAATCTTAATTATTTTAAAGTGCATGTATATGTTAATTATTATAATCTAATATCACCAAAAATGATTATATTTTTATATACCGGTTTTGATCAAAGATTACGTGGCATCAATTTGAAAATGAATCATTATATAAATGGCAGATGCTATTTTTAATTATAAGAAATATTTACCATTTATTTCCATTATAAATAACTCTAAGGATAGTAATACAACATAATCATTTCCCAATAAAACCCCAGTAAAGTACACTTGTTATAGTTCAAAATGGAAAACACATTTTTAATGTTACTAATATTTGTGTTATTGATAAAACCAAATATTATTATGAATTTATCTCTATATATATTTATAACCGCTCTTAACGATGCCTCACATATTTCATTCTTTGAGAATAATTTTCTAAACGATAATTATAAAAAATGTAACAAAAGGAAATCATTTTTGATGAGTATTATTATTCCAAATATAACACCAAAAATACTATATAACTCTTTTTAATTCATTAGTACACACAATATTCGTCTTGGATCTTGATGAAATAAATCTATATAGTGAAATCATTTAACAAGATATTACAAATCCAAGAACATTTTTTTAACACATAAATGGTCCACTTCCACTTTCATTTACTACTATTTATCTTTTGATTCTCAATTCTATATTTATTATATACACATTCTCAATAGAATTAGAATTATAGAAATTAGTTTTTAAAACCATTTAATTTATTCAATAACAATAATGTATTGTTACAGAATGTAATATCCAAATTAAATTTTTCATCATATAAGGGGAAAAGGTATAAAAATAGTAAATTCATGGAATATTTTTTAAATAAATATTAATAATATGTATTTAAAGGTAATCAATGTAACAACTATGTTAGATTTCATATTGGAAATTCACGTGTTCCATAGTACTCTCCCCAATTCATCTTGATCAACATATATATGAACATGGTGAGCATGAATGAAATTTATATTAGATTATAGGGAAATATCTATTTATCAATATTAATACTCTTTATTACCACTAACTAGCCATTAGTTTCATCCTTTATGAATACTACATCGTTGTTTGAATAAATTATAAGACCATATGTTTTAGGATTCCGATAAATTCTACTAAAATAATGACATTCAAATGTTACATGAGTTACTTTGGTTTCTATAACATATTATAGAACTAAATTAAATTTTATATAATGAATCATTTATATTTAATGGTCTCAAACATATTTAAGATCACTTCTCCTCCCAAAAAATTCTTTATACGAGTCATACATATCAAGGGTAAACTATATTGATATAGAAATACTTTTCATTTTAATAGATTATAAATATAATATTGCATCATTAATTTGGATGAATAAAAAATTATTTTAAATTTTTTCTATCCAGGTTATTAGTATTAAAATTATATCATCTTCAAATTTTGAAAAGGTTTTTATATAGTGTGCAAGATATTCCACATCGAGCTTTATCAAATAACTAATTTTAATATTTAAATGTGATATGTATCACATAGTTGTAAAATAGTGGCAATTAAGGTGATTAACTAAATTATGAAAATATATTTTTCACATGTTTTTCAAATTCTTTCAATGGTTACCAATTAATTATAAAATAAAATAAAAAAATTGAATATAAAGGTTGTGTTTTTATTAAAAATCTATTTTTATGCCCTTAATGACATTTTATATTAATAAGTTTTATTTAACTCTATAAGTGAAATATATTATTCAATTATATTCATTCTATATAAAAACTAATTCTTTTAAATTTTTCTTATATGTTTCATATTCTTAAGAAATATCTAGATCCAATTTTATGAATAAATAGATATATTTTACTAAAGGGAAATTTTTTAACTTTTCAATGGGACAAATATTGTAACACTAAATTTCAAAGCATTTATAAATTTTATTTAAAAAAAATCATTTGTTTAAATATAAATTTTAAATATATTTTATGGTGTTTTTTTATTTTTATGATGTGTTTCAATTTATGATGAATAGTAAAAAAATATAACAGTTTAATTGAAAACTTCCTTTTTATCTAAATAATCAATAATTATAAATTATATTTTAACATTTTTTAAATAAAAATTAGATCACATATATATATATATGTATATATATATATTAAAACATCATAGTTCCTTATAATCATTTTCATATTTAATTTGGAATTAAAAACATTTCTAACATTAATATTTTCACTTTAAAACCCCACTTTCTCATAACCTCTTCTATATTAATTTTTAAAATTAATTTTTAAAAATTATGTAAATTTAATTATAAATAATTGATTCCATATTTGGAATCATAAGTTCCAAATTTAGTTAATAGGTCCATTTTAGTTTCTAATAATATGAATTGTAACTTTTGTAATTTTTGTTACCACAGTAAAAGGTAGATCATGTAAAAATCTATTGATTAATAGAAAGAATGATATGATAAGGATTATAAAATGACCCTTAAACATTACACAATTTTATTGGATGAAACAATTTTGTCTATATTCACTCAATATTCAAATATATGACATTTGGTTCCATTTATAAGTGATTATGGCATTTATATTATCGATATAAAGAAAAGACAAAGATATCGGAATCAAATTCTTAGCTGTTATAATATTTCTAATAAGTTTCTATCTAGAGGATATGTTCATTTATAAATAATAATTCTAATTAAAAAATATTTATCATCGTCACGGTTTTTTTAATTTTTATCATAGATAAAATTACCTTAAACACATGTACAATAGTGATCAAATAATTATTTCATAAATAGGAATATGACATATATTACATAAAAAATATTAAAATAAATATACATTTACAGAATTAATGTGATCAATGAATAGTTTTTGTGAATATGAAATTTTATGGGTGTATGAATTTTATTTTGTAATATATCTTTTTATTTTTATGTTTTAAAATGTCAACATAATGAATAACCTCAAAATTGACATTAATGTTATTATAAAATTAATAATCTTTTCAATTATATTTTATTTCTTCTTCAATATCCATAAAATCATATTCAAATTTGATGAAATAATAACTACATTATCCCATATATACTGATATGTTATTATTTTTGTGGCATGAACGATATTGATCTCCTATAGCATCATATTTTAAAAGAATTTATCGTTCGTGTGTATGAAAGAATGTCTCTTGGAGAATCGATGCAATTAATTTAACAACAATGTACCTCATGAATGTTTATAATGGTGTAATTAATATTTAAATATTATATTGAATAAATATTTATAATTATTAAAATATTATATAAAATTTTTGTTCTTAAATTTTCATGCACAGAAAAATGATAACGTCATTCGGGCGTACATGTGAATTATCACTTCATTGAAGAGATTTGATTAGTTTTTCATCTCCAAATCGACATGAATGATATATATGATTAAATTTAAATTATTAATATTATAAAAAATATATTGTGATCATTTTTTGAAGTTAATATTATACTTAACTACTTTCCATAATATTCATTGAAAAATGGAAACGTTACTCATGTGCACATAAAACATATCATCTCAAGGATCATAACATTGGTTCATTTTTCATAACTGTATTCAATGATTGTTTAAAAAAAATTAATTTATTAATATTATTATTATTTCTTGTATATTATACTAGAGATGATGTACAAATGACAACTTTAACTATAAAAACCATAAAAAATTAATGTTGGACTTAGCTACCGAATTTCATGAAGATGCCCAACATGAACTTATGAATAATTAATTGTATATAACATAAGAATTATTGATATATAAAGAATAATAAGAATGAAAAAGATTCCAATGAAGGTGGAAATTTACTTATACTTTTTATTCAAGAAGATAAATATTGTATGTGATGATTCAGACACAAGGTAAGGAACTTTTTTTACTAAATAAACTTTATTTTAAATGTTTTAAATATTTATTTTATAAATATTTCTCTTTTATGCCCTTGTTTTTAATATTATTTTAAATAATGTATTCATATGGAAAAACATTTATAAAAAATGTTATTTTGGAATTTATCATTCAAAAAGAAATCCTTTTAAGGATTTATGTAAAGTAATTTCTTTAATATTTATTGTTTTAAAATTCACCTTTCATATATTTTTACAAAGTACAAAAGAAATGTTTTTTATATATATGGAATTTATATAATTTCACATTTTCATGATTCAGTAATTTGTTAATTTTTCCCTTATTATTTTTCATAGATATTTTTAATGAAAATTTTTTAATTGTTTTTTCGAGGTATATTTATTTTAAAATTGATTTCTACACAAAATGGGTATTTTGATAATTGAAAATTTTTTATACATGGGTTTAGAAGTTTTTTGAAGTGTCTTATTCATGTATCAGTCCTTTGGAATTATAGATGAAGGGTCGAACCCCATTATAGCCCATATGTGAGCTTGATATAGATTATACAAAGGGTTAATCCCCATTATAGCTCCTGAAAAACTAGTGAGACAAATATAACTTTTACGAAGGGTGTGACCCATTATAGCTCTCCAATGCATTTGGTTCTTTAGATATGAAATTTTAATGTATGGTTATTATATATGAAATGGTTTTGTAAGGGATTTATGATTTTGATGTCCCATGGTGGATACATGACTTTTATATACTTTCTTATGAGTTTTCATGAAAAAAGTTTTATTTTTAAAAAGGAAAGATAATGATATTTTTGAAATGATGATTCCATTTATGGGATAAAAAATAATTTTTTAGTAAAATATTGTATGGGTTTTGCCTATTCTAATTATCTCCTTTATTTTATTTCTTTTGCTATGAATTTTAAGATCATTCCACATTTTAATATATTTTTCACATTCTTTTACTGAAGGTAATGGACAAAAAGGAGTCCCAGATAAAATTGTGAATATTTTTTACAATGAGAATCCATGTTTTGTTATAAATACTTATTTTATAGAGAAATGGATATTGATTATATGTTTCCTCTAGTAATGTTTGAGTTTACTATTTAATGGTTTTTTAAAAATATCTAAAACACTAAACCTAAAATATCTTTGTGAAATGAATGTAATTTATTTTTTTAAAATAACTTGAATAAGTATTGTTTAATGATAGGTATTTAAAAATTTTATCAGAGTAATGTTTATAAATCATTAGATTTTTGGATGTTTTATTAAGTGTTATGTATATCATCAGGGGTTTATAATTTTTAGGATAATCCAAAGTTCAATGTCTTAGAAAACACTTTGTATGTGTTATTATATAAAAATTTTAGTTGACTAATGGTATTTTTGGAGTCATATATTTTTTGTTAAATTTGAGTTATTGCATTTATAGATGAAAAATGGAAGGTTTGATAAATATATAAGGTTAAAAATATTAATGATATTTCTCACATATATGAAATTTTATAATGATCCTATTTAAATAGTGTTATAAAACAGACAACCCATAGAATGGGTGACATCCTGTCACTTTTGGAAAGGTCACAATAATTGAGCCCACAACCAAAGGGAAATAGTGGTGCATCACTTACTTCTAAGAAAAATGATGTCCCATTTAGTATAAATTTTTATTTTTAGTTAAGCTATTTGATTAATGAAGAATGAATTGATTTCATGAACATATATTTTATCAAATAGATAACATGTATATTTGATAATGACTTGGTGATTAAGTGATTAATGTTATTTCAGAAGATCTTCACTATTTTTGGAATCCTATAAGACTGTATTAAATAGAATAATGTGGAGTTTTTTAAGGAATAAAGCTTCAATTTCCTTTTATAATCCTATATTATTTCATTGTGTCATTATATTGATTTATAAAAATGACTATCTTATCATGGAGATTATATGACATGGGAATTATATTGTGGGGTGAGAATTTAAGAGTTATGGATGTTATTTAGCGATAAATCTATCTTGGAAGACAATGTGATCTGATCCTCCTAAATCATGGGTATCAATCTTATTCTGTACTATTTTGAGGAATTTTAATGGTATTTATATGTTGAATAATTTATGTTTAACTTTGGGATTACTATTTAATTTTTGAGATTAATTATATTTGGAGAATTATCTTATATTATACTAAAATTTATTGTATTTTTAATGTATACATATATAGAGAAATGAAATATTTTTCTTTTTTGATTTTTAGTTCTTTATTCTAGTGCTTCAGGTGTGAAAAAATACTCTAGAATACTCAGCGTTTAGAGGAAAAGATGATTTTGTGGTGGAAATTGATTAAAAGATGAAACTAAACTTTTCATGTAGGTACATTTACTCATGTACAATGATTGGTAGGTAATGAAATTAATAAACTCAATTAAGATTATTTTTCAAAAAAAAACATACCCCATCTTCTTTTATCAATGACCTTTTAACCCATTACATATTTATGGTTTTGTGATGGTTAACTTTCCCAGGATCATTTTATCTATCACTCTAAATTATCCCTTTAGAGTTATATTTATTTTCCAAGCCCATGATCTCATATATAGAAACCCATCACATGTTATATCAGGTGACCATCATATTTCCCTTATATTATTTTTTATGTAGAAGTTTTATTAACCCGTTAAATGTTGTGGGACTATAAAAAAGGTGATTTTAATAGAGAAAACATGGTTACCAAGCCCTAGATAAAACTAAGAGGATAAAATTTATTAAATGGGATAGAATGCGACATCTTGATTTTTTAATAAGGGAACGCTATGCTTGATAGCATACAAGATACACTACATCGACCTTAAACAAATGACTACATATAATTATATAAATTTGATAGTTATCACATATCCATTAGATTGGTGGGAATTGAGGAAATTAAATAAATTATAAAAATATATTTTTTAAATTATTATCAAATTAATTGATTGGTTACCATGTAATTAGAAATTAATCTAAAAACAATTGAATATAAAAAATGTTTTTTCAATAAAAAATCTATTTTTATGACCACAATGGAATTTTATATTAGTAAATTTAATTTAAAAATATTAGTTAATGTTGATAAAAAATATTTTTTATATATTCATACTAATTTTCTAAACATCATCCAATAATTTTTATAGTTTTAAGATAATAATAAATCCAATTTGAAGCATAAAAATTAATATTTTTTTAAAAGGGGATTTTTCCACCTGTTAATTGTGAACCTATTTTAAAACTAAATTTTTATAAATTTTAAAGAATTTATTCTAAATAAATATAATTCATTTTTTAAATTTCAATTAAAAATATATTATGTGTAATTTCTAGTATTTTCGGATACGTTTTATTTTTTGATGAATATTGAATAGTGATTTATTTTAATTGAAAAATGATTATTCATCTAAATAATTTATAATGATAAATTTTATTCTTAATTTTATCTAAAGTAAATTTAGATCTTTTATAAATCCATTAATTCAGTTTAGATCATTATAATCATTTTCATATTGATTTTGGATATGAAATCATTTCAAACTTTTGAACATTTTCACACTAAAAATATGTTTTCTCATCTCATAAAAGAGAATAATTTGAAATTAATTTTGGAAAATTATGTATGTTTAAATTTTATAAATGGATTCCATATATTGAATCCTAAGTTAAAAATTTATTTAATAGTTAACTTTTAATTTTTTCCAATATAAATAGTAACTTCTATAATTTTGGTTTCCATGGTAAAAGGTAAATCAAGATAAAACTGAGTAATAAAAGGTAAAAATAATATGATTAGGATTATAAAATGACACTTAAAAATTCCCCAATTTTATCAGATGAATAAAATATCTATTATAAAAAATATTATGATATATGGCCATTGGTTTCCATTTATATGTGATTTTAAAATTTATAAAATTTTATTTAATGGAAAGAGAATGATGTCACAATTATATTCTATATAACTAAAATATTAATAATATGGGGTTCTGTAGAGGCTATATACAAATATAGATATTAATTTTAAATCAAATATATTTATCGAAATTATGATTATTTAGTTTTAATTTTTTTTATCATATAATTACCTTAACTCATTTCACAATAGTTATTTAGTTATTATTTTATTAATGTAAATATCATATTTATGTTATTAAAAAAATTAAAATAAATATATTTTGAAATATTTAATGTGATGAAATAATTTTATGGTTTACTATGTCATTTTTTGGGGTGTATTATATTTTTTTATGATATCTTATTATTTTTTATATCTTGAAAATTCAATGTAATTTATAAACTCAAAATTGACATTAATGGTATTTTAAAATAAATAATATTTTAATAAATGATATAAGTTTCCTAAAAATATTAAATTTCTCTAAATTACCGGTAAAAGTTTATAATTTTATCAATTATCCATTTATGGCTAGTTTTTAATTTTATAGAATCTATATTAACCTCTAAAGAGTAATAATCCTTATTGCAATGGAAAAAATTAATGGAGGCAAATAAGGACTAACACTAACTGGTAAGGGTAATAATGTGACTAAAACATGTCAAAAAAATTAGATTATTAAGACCCTTAATAATATAATATTATAAATAACTAAATTTTAGTTAATTTTTAGAATATAATTAATTTATATTATTTTACTATTTTGGGATATTTCAAGAGTTCCCCTCTCCTCTCTTGTAAATGTAATCCTTTTCTTCTATTTTTATCACACGTAAAAACCAGTTTTCTTGGCCAATACCTACCCAAATCCATTAGTATAATTCAAAACCAAATTTTTTATGCCACAATTTATTCATAAGACCTACCTTAAAGGTGTTAATACGTTAATAAAGCGAGATCATCAAAAGAAGAGTTATCATGTTTATTATTTATTTTTGTTTTTTTTATCCTTCAAACTATTTTAAATTCTATTAATTCATGATAAAATAATAAAAAAGTATCATATATATATACTTAGGTTTTATTAATACTGTGTAATTAACATTATCAATCTCATATTCTTTAAAATTGTAAAATAATTCAGTGTCTATGTGTACAACATACTATCATCTCGTGAACTGATGAAATTCAATTTCCATAACTGTCTCTCAGTATTGGTTATAATTATGGAATTAGAGTTTATATATCATATTAATTACACACACATATATATATATATATAATTTTTTAAATTTAATATAACATTTATGTATATAATATTTCATATTCAAAAAAAATTATAATTTCATTCTTGTGTTGTGTGAATTATAACATCAACGAAGAGATGTGAGTTTTTTTCATCACGAGATCACATGAAGGATATATATAACTATGTTTAAATGAGTTATATTATAAAAATTATATTATTATAAATCATGAACTGTAAAATTATACTTACCCTCTTTCCATAATAATCACCAAAAAATAGAAACATTACTCATGTGTGTGTACGACTTACTGTCTCCATGATCAAATTGTTGTTTCATTTTTCATAAATAACTTTCACGATTAGTTTTAAAAGAATCATTGTTTTATTGATATGATAATTATTTAATTAATATTATTTTTTAGATGATAGACTAATGACCCCTTTTTTTATAGAAATCATACCAAATATGATTTTGGACATTGGTACTAAATATCATCAAAATACCCGACATGAAATTAAATAAATAAGAAATTTTTTATACCATAGAAATGAATAATATTAAATGAATAATAAAAATAAAAAAATACTAAAGAAACTATAAATTATCCTATTTTTTTTGGATGATAAATATTGTACATGATGATCCAGAATCAAGGTATGTTTCTTTTTTACTAAATAAAGAAGTATTTTTAATATTTAGATTATTAATTTTATAAATCATTCTCTTTCATTTAAATTTTATTAAAATTATTTTTATGACTATATATATAAGAAGATTAATGTTTCAAAAAGTTTACATTAGAATTTATCTTAATTTCCCAAAAAGTAAATTTTTAATGTTTTATGGAAATGAAATTTATTTAAAAAGAATCTTTTAAAGATCCACTTTCAGCTCTTTTCACAAAGGTAAAAAAGAAATGTTTTTACATATACAGGATGAACATAATTTCCATGTTCCATGATTTATTAATTATTTATTATTTTATTTATATGTCTCCATAGATAATTTCAAATAAAATGGTTTCATTATTATGCGCAAAATATTTCTATTTTAAAATTGATTTTTAATAGAATGCGTATTTTGACATTCAAAAGTGTGGAACAAATGGTTTTAAAATGGCTTTAAAGATTTTAATTCATGACATGGTCCTTTTACATTATATGAAAATGGTTTATCCCCGATATAGTTCATGGGTGACCCAATATAACTTACACAAAGTGTTGATCCACATTATAGCTCATGAAAAACGGGTGAGCCCGATATAGCTTAAATAAAAGGAGATCCCTAGTATAGCTCTCCAATGAAATGGGTACCCCAAAGATAGACGTAGACTATATGGGTATTCCTTTTTTCCGGGGTTTTTTATTTTTTTACGATGATTATGTCACAATTCACCTACACGACATTTATGTTCTTGCTTATCAGTTTTAATGGACATTGATTTTTGTAAAATGTATAATAATGATCTTTATGAAATGATTATTTCTATTTTTGGGATAAAAGAATGTGTTTTTAGAAAACATTTCATGGGTTTTCAATAGACTAATTTTTTCCTTTATTTTATTTCTCTTACTAAGATTTTTTTCTCATCACACTTCTTAAATTTTATTCAAATGATTTTATAGAAGAGTATGGACAAAGATGAGGTCAAAGTGAAAGTGTGATGATTTTTCATAAGTAGAAATAATATTGTATTTTATAGAGTTTTTTAATTGAAAAATGTATACTGAGTATATGTGTCCACTTGTAATTTATGAGTTTACTATGTTAGTGTTTTGCCTAGTTCTAAAAAAATCTAAACCTAAATGATCATTGGGAAATTAAACTGATTTAATGTTTTAAAATAACTATAATATATATTTTATAGGGTTAGGTCCTTGAGAACACATTATGTTTGTTCTTTAAAACTACAAATCATTAAAAAACAAAAATTAGAATTCCTCACAAAAAAATATCCCACATAATGAATTATTTATTACATTGGACAAAATGTAGTTAAGTAATATTGATTTGGTTTTATCAATATATCCCTAAAATGATATTAAGTATTAAAATTATTTCATCATTTATTGAACTATGAATAAAAATAAATTTTTCCTCTTTTGTAACATATTATTCAGAGATAATTCTTCTGAAACGATGTGTTGTGAATAAAATCATAATTCAACAAAATAATCTAATCTAAAAATCTAATTAACTTTTCCTAGTTGATTTTATAATCATAACATAAAATTAATACGCATCTAATAGGTTTAAAATTAATGTTATATTAGAAACACATAAATATTTAATCTAAGGTCATCAATTAAGGTTATGATATACTAATACCCACAAATTTAAGGTGTACTCATTGTGTTATAAACATCACATATATATTCTCTAATAGTGCACTAGTCTCATTATATTTTCTAGTAAAAGGTATATCTGTAATTATTTGTATTGAAAAATATTCAAATTAATTAAATTTTTCATAGTGAAAAAATTCTAATAATCTCTTTATATGGATACTTTGGTTTTATTTCACATTTATATGCACAATGATATAATTCTAATGTAAAATGACCTAATGAAACTATGCCCCCATTGATAGGGTTGAATCTGTGGAAATAAAAACACTAAATCGAAAATTCATTTTCCAATCTCTGTTTCATATAATTGAATTTAAAATAAAATTTGTGAGGTTGAGAGATATAATAAGAAACAAAACACATGACATGAGGGTTTTTTATAATTTTACTAACACTTTTTAGGGGATAATATTTTATAAATTATAATTTTAAATACACTAAAATATTTATTATCTCATTATAAATAAGAAAAATAAATGTAGTATGAATATGGTTCTAAACTACATGTATATGAAAAATAATAATTGTCAATCCATCTTCCCCTTTAAGTATTATGTTCCTCGATATTTTGGATCACATTCACACTACATTTTTCTACTCTGAAAAATAAAAATATTCCATAGAATGCTCCTTGTAATTTGTATACAGTTATCCCAAAAATTCATCACACCCATATGAGGAAAACACTTCATTGATTTATAAGAATATCACCTTCATGACATAGCCACAACCAACATGGAAACTATAGTACTAACATCTACAGGATCTTGGTTCTATGGTTAGATATGACTCTTTATATCCCTATTTACACAAATAATTTTAGTGATTATAAATTTCTTAAATTTCATGAAACATAGGATGTTGCAATAAAATTACCAAAAATCAGTAATTTTATTACATGAAACAATCGTTGAAATTCCTTATTCATTCTCATTTGCCTATGGTCCCTTCCAAATATTCCCTTGATAATACATCATAAAAAATATGATTTTCTAAATTAATCTATTGAATATACCTCCTTGTAATTAGTAAAAAATCAAACTATTTTACAATCATTTATCTTTATGGGATTTTATACATGAATTTTATATCACACTACAAGATATAAAATGCTTGTTTTGATTATCATTCCCCATGGAATGTTCTAAAATAATCCCCAGTGTATTATAAGAAGAATCTAAATTGTATAACAATTTAGACTATGGATTTTACCTCATGTTCCAAGGAATAGAACATCTCCAAAATCCCAAATTGTAAACCATCCTTCTTTCTAATTTATTACCACTGTGAGACAATAATCCTTGGTGTGGCACTTTCACTATTATTCTTTCACAAGACATTTTTGGATTTTGTATCAACTTATTATCTAAGATTATATATTTAACATATATTAATTCATTAGAATTTATTTATCCCATTGAATCTGAATAGAATTTAGGTGTCCTCTCAGTCATCAATCAACATGTTTTTTAAATTTAAATCTTGAAAACACCATGAAATCTCTTAAATTATTTTTTAAAGAAAGAAGTTATAATATGAATCTAATGAAAATTTTGTTTAAACACCATATGATATGATATAGTGATGTTTTTTAGAGTTCTCAAAAAACTCAGTGAAAACACTATTAATATATTCACCCTCTATCAATTGAGATGAATTAAAGGATTATCCTTCCTCAATTCATTCTATTAAAGGATTTTTAGATCACAAGACTCTTAAGTCACTCAAATCATAATATAATCTTTAATATAATATTTTAATTTTGTTATAAAAAATTAAAATATAATAGGAGATATTATCTACGTATTGGATACTAATAACTCATGTCTCCCATTGTAAATATAATATTATTCAGTTATCCTAATTGATCACCACATTCAATAATATGTCTTTAACTTTTCCACAATAAATAATTTCTAGTATACCATTTTGAAAATAAATGCAATGTAATCAAAAAATTAATATAAATTAGAAATGATATAATTATATTAGGATACAACACACTTAAAAAATCATTTTCATGTGGAATTTGGAATCCTTGCTTAAGGAAGTTTCCATGATACCTGCCACTTTTTGTCATGACTCGTCCCCTGGGGGTCGTATCATAACTACCCAAAGACCGCCTTCCATAGGCCAGGGTCTCGCGACTAGCACCGAAGGCATAAATTCCTAAACTAGGAAGGTATTGCATTTATAACTATAAACAAACACAACAGAGTACAACTGGAAGAAAAAACTATGTACACACTGTATACAAAAAGAGTGATGGAAAGTAAAAGGAGCTGGAAATACAAGCCCAACTATAAAATACAAGTACAAATGAAAAAGGGAGAAAATAGCTGAATAGTGAAAGAAGCTCATGGGTCATCTATCATGGATCAAACCTGAAGGGTAGGTACTGATAGCCTACTCGGTACTCCATGTCTGTTAGACTCCTCTGTGTACCGTCTCGTCGTAAGGTCCACCTCCGGGTACCGTCCAGTCATGGCGCTCTCTGCCTCCGTCAGTGTTGTCCGTCGTCTGCTTCCAACACAAAAAGGTGAAAGCATATCCCATGCAAGGGCGTGTATAACAACACTCTGTAAGGATCTTGAGACCCTCAAGGTATCACAAAATTCAACAAGGATAAACAAATAAGTATGGAATCGACAGATAACCCCACTTAGGTGTATGCCCATACATATACCTAAGTTATCAAGTAATCCATCTCATTCACGAGGAAACACAATAGTTGCTGACTCAGCTCACACAAGTATACAACTTTTGTAGTGAGATAGAGATTATCAAATATATCCACTGATTAATCAGAGTTGTCGGACCAACACATGATCCAGGACCATCTTTTTTGTCGGACCAACACATGATCCAGGAATAGAAGTCAGAACTGTCAGACCAACACATGATCCAAAAATAGTCATCAAAGCTATTAGAAAAACACATGATTCATGTCCAGCTATTCTGTCAGACCAAAACATGATCCAGGAACATAAGTTAGAACTGTTGGACAAACACATGATAAAGGAACAGTCAATAGTGCACAACCATCCCTGGGGTTTCCACAAAGTACGATTGATTCGAGTAGGGTCTTCTCCTCAAGACAAGTTTCGACACTTCAACTGCCACCAAGTACCGAGAAGAATTATCTCAATGGTCCGTCAGATGATAATGGTCTCAACGCAACATATGATGCATCAATTAGAGGCTCGGTCTATGAGTTATTAGCTTTTTAGTCTCAGGGCCCGGTTGGATTCATGTACGATCCAACATAGCCATATCTCAACTATACCCCAACCTATAGTGGGGTATACTCAAAAGGACCTTCGCGCTCCAAGAATACCAGCGCCGTTGACGGTTCTTCAAACAGTCATCTGGTGCCAAAGTTATGTCCAAAGTAAGTAATGGGTCAGTAGTGGGACTGGGTCCAATCCGACCCGGTCGGACCGACTCGGCACAATGCAGTCTAGACCGACCAGGTCCTGGTCAACCCAGTCAGACTCGTTGGGTTTGTCCCGGCCCGTTGGGTGGGTCACCCTATTGTGTTCAGGCCAATCCGTTGGTGCCGGCCCAGCGGTCCACGAGGGTGGTTAGACCGAGGCTCGGGGCTAGTTCAGCCCAGAGCACCGTGAGGGCACGACCCGGTGCGGCTCAGCACTACACGGTCCGGAGGGCGCAGCCAGACCGCTTTGGCAAAGGATGCTGCGAGGGGGGCCGAGTCACTCGGTCGACCAGGTGGCCACAAGGGGGCCAGTTCAGTCGGCTCGGGAGGCCATAAGGAGGGCCGACTTGGGGGCACGTGGGTCACGCGGAGGCCTGCTCGGGGGCGTCCGGGCAGCGGTTTGGCCGGGCGGGCAGCGGCGAGGTGGTGGCTAGGTGGGCGGCCCGACGGTGGCCGGCTCAGGGTGGCGCAAGGTCATGCGGGCCGCGGGTTTGGCAGGTCACGGGGCTCCACCGTGGCACGCAGGTGGCACGGGTGGCCGGACGACCAGGTGGTCGGGCCGGCTCGGGATCATATGGGGTGCGCGGGTTCGGCCGGGGCGCGCGGGGCACCGCGGGGGCAACGCACTTCATGGAGGCCATGCGTAGCAAGACCTTTATTGTTTTCGCCTCGGTCTCCTCGTCGTTGTTTCGTCACCACGCCGAGGAAACATCACAAGAGATCAGAGGAGGTAGTCGGGCCATGTTAGTTGGCCTTCACCGTTCGTGTTTAGAGGGTGATAACAATTTGCTCATCAAGACAAGAAGATGACCAATAATAAATCTACAAAAATCTCTTATTATCCTTTGAAGATGGTAAGAAAAAGGTACAACTTCAACAAGTAATAAACCCCATACCTTTGATTCGTCATTCTTCGTTCATCAACAGAGTCATGGAAGGTAGAGGAATGAGATTTTTGTTCGTTGCATCTGCCACGTACTCACAATATCGATATACGTCAGCCCACGGAATATGTTCTATGTCAGTTCATGCTTTAAGGAAGAGGTCAACGAAGAATCGTCGCTGGCATTCTTCCATGGAAGAACGTGTTCTTCATTCTTCGTTGGGAGCTTTTTCTCCCTTCTCCAAAATTCCAACAAAATAGAATGCCCACCCAAATAATAATAATAGATTTCCTATTATTTTAGATGTTGGTACATAATTCATATCGTGATATAAATTATGTGGGCTCCCCTTAGTTAATCCATGAAACTTGGAACATTAATTGGGGAGTTGGCACAAATTCAAAAACTAGGGGAGGTGGAGAGGCTCTCCTTCATTAATGAGGGAGAGTTGAGAGGTTATGATCTTAGGTGGTCCCCATGTAATAACCTCTCATGGGAGGTTATGTTTGGGTGGGGCTCACCCCCATAACCTCTCATGGGAGGTTATGGTGTGGCGGTCCCACTTCCAACTCCCAATTGGAGGTTTTAAACAACAATCACTCACATGGAAAATTAAAATAAAATAAAGTGTTGTACACTTTATTTCATTATTTTTTTTATAAAAATCCAAAAACTAACTTCTAATATTGACCATATTCTGTCAAGGTGAAAGGCTTCTTAATAAAATATCGGCACTGAGAGTTCAACGGTGACCTCAGATTTCAGTTCCATGCACCGATTCAAAAGATTTAAAATCCCGCTCGTACGTTTACTGAACGTACCCAAAAAAACATTAGAAGTTGATTACGGGTACACCGGGCCTCGAAATCATGTGCCGTCAGTTTTTCTTGACTTGTAAAAGTCCCATGTATTTAAGAAAAAAATGCTATGGAATTTTGGGGTCTTTAAATTCACCCAAACTAAGGGCTTTATGTCAACATAATCTACAACATGAACTAAAGGAACAAAAGAGGGTACCGAGCACCCATCTGAGCCTCCCGCTCTCATGTGCCCTCCTGGGGGTTCATGTGTTGCCAGCGAACATACACCAGACGTATCAAACATCCATGTAGGACTCGCTCCTGTCGATTATCAATCTCCACTGGAACCTCTGTGAAAGTATCCCCATTATCGACGTCATGTTCTCCATGGTCGATGATGTGTGTAGGGTCGTGCACGCATCTCTTCGGCTGAGATACTTAGAAGACATTGTGCACCCATCACAACTAAGGTGGAAGATATAAGTGATAATCTGCCTCTCCAACTCTGCTGAGGACCTGGAAAGGTCTGATGAATCTCAAAGATAACTTTCCACCTCGGCCAAATCTCTATAGACCTCGTTGAGGTGAGACCCGTAGAAAGACATGGTCACCATCCTCAAACTCGATAGGTCTCTGTCTCCTCTCAGAATATAACTTATTTCTGCTCTGTGTAGCCTCCATTCGCTCCTATATGATCTGCACCTTCTTTGTGGTAGCCCGTACCATCTCTGGTCCCACTAGTACTGACTCCCATGGGTCTGTCCAGCACAATGGTGATCAGCAATGTCAACCATAAATGGCCTCAAAAGGTGTCATCTTGATAGTGGAGTGATAGTTGTTGTATGAAAGCTCCACCAAAGGTAAGTGATCATCCCAGTTGTGACCAAAGTCGAGGACACATGCGCTGAGCATGTCCTTGAGGGTCTAGATGGTCTGCTCGGTCTGGCCATCTGTCTGAGGATGGATGGTGGTGCTCAGATGTAGTTGTGTCCCGAATTCCTCCCATAACCCCTTCTATAGCCGAGAAGTAAACCGTGGATCACGATCGAAGACAATCGTCAATGGTATACCATGTAGAAACACAATCTCCTACACATAGAGGCATCCCAAGCTCTCTACTAAACCCTGCTCTCGGATCAGTAGGATGTAGGATGACATGGTGAGTCGGTCAATGATAACCCAAATCGAGTCGTGTCCCCATGATGTACATGGAGTACCCATCACAAAGTCCATGGATATCCCATCCCACTTCTACTCTGGGACCTCTAAAAGTTGTACCAAACCTGTTGGTACCTGGTGCTCCGCCTTCACTTGTTGAAAAGTGAGGAATCGAGAGACAAACTCTGCTACCTCCTTCTTCATACCTGCCCCTAGTACTGTCATCGAAGGTCCTGGTACATCTTCACCACTCTTGGATCTAACACTAAATGGGATGTGTGGAACTCTCTCAACACTTCATCCTGAAGTGACACTATCACAACAGTACGTCCTCTGAAGATAATGACGTCCTCCCCACCTTCAAGAAATCCATCAGGTGCATGTCCTTTGGATATCTGAGCACGTCATGTCTCGTAGTCAGCGTCCCCACACTGCACCTCCCTGACTCGCTGAATAAGTGGGGGAGTGACTATATAAAAGCTGCTCCATCACTATCCACAAAGTATATCTACATGGCATTAAGATGCTCTATCGACTCTCCTAGAAGTTGTATACCAGATCTCTTGTCGAGCACATCTACAACAACATTCCCCATCTCAGTAGTATAGAATATCTCGAAGTCATAGTCTTGGAGGAACTCAGGACAACTTTGTTGTCTCGGGTTTAGTTCCTTCTGAGATAATATATACCTAAAACTCTTGTGATCAGAGTACATGGTAAAATGTTCACCCATCAGATAGTGTCACCACATATTCAATGAGAATAACACTGTTGCTTACTCCAGGTCATGGAAAGCGTATTTCTGCTCCGTTTGTCATAGTTGTCGAGAACCATATGCGATCACTTCTCGCTCCTGTATCAGGACACACCCAAGTCTGGTCCCTAATGCATCGCAGTAAACTACAAACCCTACACCTTCCTCTGGAAGCCTTAAGATGGGGGCACTAGTCAGCCTCTACCTCAGCTCTTGAAAGCTTTGCTGGCATCTCTCTGACCACAAGAAGGGTTTCCCTTTCTTTGTCAATGCTGATAGTGGTGCTACAACTCTGGAGAAGTCTGGAACGAACCTCCGATAGTATCCAGCAAAACCCATGAAACGTAGTACCTCCATCACACTCTTGGGTAGCTCCCAAGCATTTACTGCCTCAATCTTCAGTAGATCCACTTCAACTCCACCCTCCTAGATTACATGTCCCAAGAAGTAAACCTCTCAGAATCCAAAAATTGTCACTTTGGGTGGTTACCATAAAGCTGGTTCTCCCGGAGTGTGTCCATTAATATGCACATATGGTAGGAATGCTCCTCCTTAGTGGTCGAGTATATCAAAATGTCATCGATGAAGACTATGAAAAAGTGATCGAGGTATGACTGAAAGACCCTGTTCATGAGTCCCATGAATACCGTTGGAGCATTGGTTATGCCGAATGGCATAACCAAGAACTCATAGTGGATATAGTGACACCTGAAGGCCATCTTCTGCACATCCTCATCTCGAACTCTATGTTGGTGATAGACTGATCTAAGTTCTATCTATGAGAACCACCGTGCTCCCTTCAAATGATCAAAGAGGTCTTCAATCCTCAAGTGTGGGTACTTGTTCTTCACGGTCACCTGGTTCAGGAGACGGTAGTTGACACAGAGCCTCAAGCTCCAATATACCTTCATGGCAAACAGAATCGGGGTTGCCCAATGAGAAACACTTGGTCGGATGAATCTCTTCCCCTGCAAGTCCTCCAGCTGTACCCGCAGCTCACAAAGCTCAGTGGGAGCCATCCGATATGCTGGAGTAGATATCGGTGCCATCCTAGGGTAACGGTCAATGTAGAAGTCCACCTCTCTACGAGGAGGTAGTCCTGGAATATAGTCAGGGAAAACATCCACGTACTGGTCCACCACTGTAGGATAAGTCAGACTCTCCACATATACTACCTTGATGGTAATACAGGCCAACTGATGTGTGATCAGCTGCACCCTCCTCCACGTAACTCTGTCCTATGCTACAAAGGCTCCCTTTTCACCAGTGAAGGTAAACCTAGTCCCATCAGTGCGGACACACCACACCTTATGCCTAATACAGTCTATTTGTTCATGGAATGTATATAACCAATATATACGCATGATGACGTCGTAAGGCCACGAAACCACTACTAGGAGATCCTAGCTGAAGCTCTTGTCTCCTATAGTAATCTCGCACAGCCGGAACTAGTGCGTAATCATTAAATCTGCTCCCGTAAGAGTCTCTATCCGTAAGGATCGAACTAACGGCTCCTTCGGAATCTCCGAGCTCTGGATGAGGGATGTGGCAATGAAAGAGTGACCGGAACCTGTGTCTATAAGAACTATAGCTAAGGTGGAGTAGACACGGATCGTACCTTGAATAATCTCCAGAAATCCATGGTCATATGCCTCAGCTACCCAGATCTGAGCTCTCTCATGTCCACCTTCTCCCTACGATCGGGGTGGACCTCCTCATGGTAGTGATGGTAACACCTTGTAATGTCGTCCACCACCAGCTGCACATCCAGCTCCTCTGCCACGTCCGACTCCTCCCTGTGGACTGCCTCGATTGAACCTCTTCCTCTGCCTGAGAGGTCCCTCAACTATCTGTTGATCATCTGTATGGCGGGCCAGATAGTCACGAGCCATGTGACCCAACCCACTGCAGGTGTAACATTGGCTGCTCATGGCATCAATGGATCTATCCCGTGAACCCCGCAAAACTGAAACCCTATCATGAGGTCATCCACCGGATGGCCTGGTCTGCTTGGGGCTCTACGACATATGTCCACTTCCAGCTACAGAAGACTCCACTACATGTCTACTAGTGATAGGTTTCACTGTTGGTGACTGATCAGTAAGGAATCTCTCCACTATGAGGGATTTCTCTAACACCCCTGCCTGCGTCGGGATGCTGAGTGAGATCATCGACACTTTGATCTCTAGTCTAAGCCCCTGATCAAAGGTTTGGGACCTGAATAATGGGTCCTTCACCATATCTGTGGAGTAGTGCTAGAGGTTGGTGAAACACTCTAAGCACTATGCTACTGTCACACTGCCCTACTGAAGATGAGGTCTCTCCTATATCTGCCCCGCATGTAGGGTGGCTGGGACAAACTCTGCCTGGAACAGGCTATCGAATTCTTCCTAGAGTAGTTTCACCTCGTCAAGCACCTGGAGCATTAGGCTCCACCATATTCCTGCTGCTTCCTGAACGTGACTCGTGGCATGGATCACCATGATGTCTGTTGGTGTCTCTACTAGCATGAAGACTCTCACCATAGCATCCATCCAATCTTCAACTACATGCGGGTCCATCTCACCCCTAAACCTGGGCGGCCTCTGGCACTGAAATTCATGCAGCACGCTCAAGAGGTGTGCATCGTCTACTGTTGGGGATATTTTTATCGGTGGCCCAATGGGTAGTGGTACCGATGGAGCCATTGCTGTGATGGGCCCCTGCCCTGAGGCCTCATTACTCGGTGGGTTGACATCTCATACAACTCTCAGGAACCCTGGATGGCTATTTGTGCGGAGGCATCTTGAAAAGAAACATGTGCACCACGATCAATAATTTATACCTGGTGATCTGACTCAAAGATATCACAAATAAAACTCTTTCAACACACATGAAATCAGTGTTTTCATGTACTAAGTAGGAAATCAGAAGTCATGGTCCTCATGTATGGATACGTCGGCCACCGATCAAACGCTGGGCTCCCTAGACTGAAAAACACACTCAATACTCTTAACACTATTGCTTCATAGAAAATAAATATCAAAGTCCTATTTTTGGCGGTAGAACCGACTCCTCTGATACCAATTTTTCACGACCCGTCCCCGAGGGGCCGTATCGTGACTACCCCAAACCCACCTTCCATAGGCATGGGGCTGTCAACTAGCACTAAAGGTGTAAATACCTAAATTGGGAAGGAATTTCCTTTATAACATTAACCAAACACAACAGAGTACAACTGGAAGCAAACACTAAGTAAAACTTTAATACAAAAAGAGTGATGGAAAGTAAAAGGGGCCAGAAATACAAGCCCAACTCTAAAGTACAAGTACAACTAAAAAACGGACAAACCAGCTGAATAGTGAAAGAAGCTCCTGGATCATCCACCATGGATCCTTCCCGAATGGTAGGTACAGATAGCCTCCTCATCACTCCACGTCCATCAGACTCCTCCATGTACCATCTCATCTTAAGGTCCACCTCTAGGTATCGTCCAGTCCTGGTGCTCCTAGCCTCCGCCAGGGCTGTCTACCGTCATCATCCAACACAATGAGGTACGAGAATATACAGTGTAGGGGTGAGTATAATGATACTCAGTAGAGACCCCGAGACCCTCAATGTCTCACAAAATCAAAAAAATATAAACCAAAATGTATGAAATCGACAGATAACCCCACTTAGGTATACGACCATAGATATACCTATGTTATCAAGTAAACCATCTCGTTCATGAGGAAACACAAGAGTTGTTGACTTAGCTCACATAGGTATACTAATTGTTTAGTGAGATAGAGATGATTAGATGTAGACACTAATTTATCAGAGCTGTCGGACAAACACATGATCCAGGACCAGCTTTTTTGTCAGACCAACATAGGATCTAGGAACATAAGTCAGAACTGTCGGACCAACACATTATCCAGGAAGAGTCGTAAGAGCTATCAGACCAACACATGATCCATGTCCAGCTATTCTGTCGGACCAACACATGATGTAGGAATATAAGTTAGAACATTCGTACCAACACATGATCCTAGAACAATCATCAAAACTGTCGGACCGACACATGATCCAAGAATAGTCAATAGTGCACAACCAGCCGGAGGGTTTCAACAATGTACGCTTGATTTCGGGAGGGAATAATCTTGAGGCCTAGTGTCGACATGTTAACTTCCACCAAATCCCATGAAAAATTATCTCAATGGTCTATCTCATCATAGGGTTCTCAATTCAACGAACAACACGTCAATCGGACACCCGGTATGTGAGTTATTAGCTTTTTAGTCTTGGGGGCCTAGTTGGATTCATGTATGATCCTACCTGACAGTATCTCAACAATACCTTAAACTCTACTGGGGTATACTCAAAGGGACCATCATGGTCTAAGAATACCAATGCTGCTAACTGTTCGTCAAACGTCCGTCCGGTGCCAATGTTATGGCCAAAGTAAGTAATGGGTCAGTAGTGGGATCTGGTCCGGTCGGACCGACTCAGCCCAACCCAGTATGGGCTGACCCGGACAGGGTCGACCCGGTCAGACTCGCTAGGTCTGACCTGGACCGTTGAGTGGTTCAACCCGTTATGCTCGGCTAGGTCCGCTGGGCCCGGCCCAGCGGAAAACTAGGGTGGTTCGGCCCGGGATCCGGGCCAGTTCGTCTGGGAGCGTCACAAGGGCGAGGCCTGGTGCGGCTCGGCATGACTCGATCCGGAGGGCGCGGCTAGGCCGGTTTAGCCAGGGCACTGCAAGTGTTCGGGATGCTGGCTCAGCCAGGTGGCCACAACGGGGCTTGTTTGACCAGCCTGGGAGGCTGCGAGGAGGATCAGATCGGGGGCACACGGGTCGCACGAAGGTCGGCGCGGTGGGAGCCGTGCAGCGACTCAGCCAGGCAGGCCATGGGCAGCCGGGAAGCGGCTTGGCTGCGGCCAGGCGGGTGGCGAGGCAGCGGCTATTTAGGGTGGTGCACGGCCGGGTGGGCCTTAGGTTCGATAGGGCGCAGGTCGGCGTGGGTCCCCGTAGGGCCGTAGTGGGGGCGGGGGCAGCCGGATGGCCGGGAGGCCGGGCCAGTGTAGGTTCGGCAGGGTCATGCAGGTTCAACCGGGGTGCGCAGGGCACCACAGAGGTCACATGCTTCACGGAGGCCACAGGTAGCGTGACCTTTGTTAGTGTCACCTCTGTCGCCTCGTCGTTGTTTCATCGCCACGCCGAGGAAACATCACAAGAGATCGGTGGAGGGAGTTGGGCCATGTTAGTTGGCCAGCACCCTCCGCGTTTAGGGGGTAATAACAAAATTGGCTCATCAAGAGAAGAAGATGATCAAAAATACGTCTGCAACAATCCCTTATTATCCTTTTAAGAAGGTAAGAAAAATATACAACTTCAACATGTAATAAACCCCCTACCTTTGATTCGTCGTTCGTCGTTCGTTGACGGAGTCGCGGAAGGTATAAGAATGAGCTCATCATTCGTCGCATCTGCCATGTACTCCCAATTACGAGCTGCATCGGCTCGAGGAAGATTCTATACATCAGTTGATTCTTCATGGAAGAGGTCGCATAAGAATCTTTATCGGCGTTCTTCGTTGGAAGAACGTGTTCTTCGTTCTTTATTGGGAGCTTTTCTCCCTTCTCCCAAATTCCAACAAAAGAGAATGCCCAACCAAATAATAATAATAGATTGCCTATTATTTTAAATTTTGGCACATAATTCAATTGGATAATTAAATTACGTGGGATCCCCTTAATTAATCCACGAAACATGGCACATTAATTGGGGAGTTGGCACAAATTCAAAAACTAGGGGAGGTGGAGAGGCTCTCCTTCATTAATGAGGGAGAGTTGAGAGGATATGATCTAAAGTGGTCACCATGTTGTAACCTCTCACGAGAGGTTATGTTCAGGTGGACCTCACCACCATAACCTCTCATGGGAGGTTAGGGATGTGGCGTTCCCACCTCCAACTCCCAAGTGGAGGTTTTAACCAACAATCACTCACATGGAAGATTAAAATAAAATAAAGTGTTGTAAAATTTATTTTATTATTATTTTTTTAAAATCCAGAAACTAATATTTATTCTCCACCAACTACCATCGAGGTAAAAGTTTTCTTAAGTAAATATCGGCACTGCGAGTTCAACAGTGCCCTCAGATTTCAGTTCTGAGCACCGATTCAAAAGTTATAAAATACCACTCGTACGATTACTAAACGTACCTGAACAAAACATCAGAAATTGATTCCCAACACACCGGGCCTCGAAATCATGCACCGTCAGTTTTTGAAGACTTGTAAAATTCCCTTGTATTTAAGAAAAAAAATTCCATGGAATTTCGGGGTCATTACACTTTTTTATTGAAACATATTATGATGTAATCTACTATCATTCCAAATTATTGATGATGAATTTGTACTTGGTATTAATAAATATTATCCTAAAATATTGTAACAAAATCATTGACATATGAATTGAACATTTATTATCAAACAAAATTATATATATGCCTAAACAATTCACCCTTATGTATTCAAGATATGAATTTTTCAACATAATTTTACCTTTTAATTATGATGCTAGAATAAGAATAATTTTATTCTGCTCAATGTGGCTAAATATTACTTCTTAGACTTTCATCCAACACATCTTCCTCTAATTATAAATTCACCACATAAAATTTAATTTCAATCAAAAAAATTTCCTTCCAAATACAAAATCTAAAATCCATAATGATATCAATTTTTTTCTTTATGTTACCTCAATAAAAAATAGAGAGTTCTTCGGTCATTGTGTAATATAGGTTTCATTTATATTACATGTGAATCCAAAGCATTCCTTTGGATTCATGCTCAAACAGTAACAGTAAACTTGATGTCTAGTATATATGATATAACATAACATCATATTCAAATAAAAATTTCAAAACTTATTTTATAAACTCTCATTCATTTTTTACCCATGGATAAAATTATCCAACCTTTTTTAATATTAGATATCTCTATACATGATTCTATTATGACCATCTCCAATAAACAAAAAGTATATTTATTTTGTTAGAGAATGATATATTCCAATTTAATTATAATATAAGATATAAAAAATAATAAGACATCCTCAATTATTGATATTTCATTATAATTACTCAGTCCGGTATAAACTTCCATAGAATTAAACAATTTGGTTTTTGAAAAACTAATTTCATCCCTATAAAAATAACATTGAGTGAGTTTTTGTTGTCTCCCTAAACATAGATATTGACATCCACCATGTCATCAAATAATTCCATGTTATTTAGGTTGTTTTGTTGGTTTAAATACCAATTCTGAAGCCCTTGTTTAACAATATAGTGTTCTTTCCTTGGCTGAAAAACTCATGAACCATTCCCCATTAAGTGTAAACCCATATTGTTATAAATATACACCTGTTATTCAATTTAACCATTTATAAATGATAAATTGTAGTAAATTTGAAAGATTTTATAATTCTTTTGATCTCTTATTATATGAAATATATGAGACATTTACAGTCTTAATTGTTATTATATATAACCTCTAATTAAGTGTATCACTTTTACAAATGAACTGATTTTTCATGTTCTATATCTTCCATTTTATTGACCTTATTCTTAAAAATAAAACATATCAATATAATATTCCTATATTTTTTATTTGAAACCAATTTGAATGATGTGTCCCCTTAATATAATTTTTCACTTCATCCATTGAAGCAATCCAATATTAATCATAATATACTTAAGTTCATTTTACAAGAGAAACCTTTTTTGATTCAAAATTTTCAGACATCTCCAGTGTCTCACAAACATTATAATATCTCCAACAATATTCTCTATCTAATTATGTTTTTTAATAAATTATAACATATATTCTAGAAATTCTAGGACTTCCTCAACAGTTGAGATTTCAGGATCAACATTGGAACATTGTAAATATAAAATATCATTTAATTATATCCACTGATTTATAATTATTTTCATTGTATTTTATTCCTTGTAATAATAAATACATAACAATATTTATATGGAATTATGAATTTAAATTATAATAACAACATAAATATCAATGGTAATCCTTATTTTTTTGGTCATAGAACTATTAACTTATTAAATCTAGTGTATAACCAGTGAATATTTGATCATAAACCCCCTCATAAATCATGGACAATGTTGTTCATATATTCTTGTTGGGATATTATCTATGAAGTATCTTTACACTCTACTTATTGTATTTCTCCCAAACCCATAACTCATTAGGATGATTATCTGAATTAAATCAAATTATGACTTAGATTTAAATATAGAAAATTATTATAGTGTAATTTATCCTTAATTACATTTTTGGTCAGTGATCTAAGAACATGTTTCTCCCCATAACCAATAATCCTTGGTCCTCCCATCAGTTAATCCATTATGTTGGGGTAACGATTATAAATCCATATTCATTATATATATATTTTTCATATGATATGACTTAAAATATATACTCTTATATTTGGATTCAATGAAATACTAATAAATATCATAATATATTTTGTTGGATTTTAAATATTACTATGATATTTATTTAACAACTCAATATTTATTGAATTAATCAATATAAAATAGAAACAATTAATATTTTTGATATCATCAAAAGAATTACTGAAATACATATCACATTTTGTTATCTCTAAGGATACAGAACCAAAAAACATTCAAACATATCAACTCAAGAGTTTTAATTTGTTTTAATAGTGATCAATTTATATGTATTATTTAATATTTCCATATTATCTATTTTGTAACAAGTGATAATTAAATCATGATTCATATGTGGTATTTCCACAAAACATTAAACTATATTATCTTATATAGGTTTTTTGACCCAAATAGTTAAACCCCCTATGTGAAAGTTGATTTTACACCGTGATGTATATTTATTAACTATATGATCATTAAGAGTCTAAAATATCTTGGAACATGTTTTATATCCCTTAAATATGTTAGTGTAGTCCATTAAACTACTAATGAAACATAAACTCATATGAAATATCATTTCATTACAATCATTTTAAAGTTAAGGAATAGTCATGAAATTGTTTCCCATGCCATTAATAAATATATTTTCACTAGATTCAATGTTTCTTCTCACAAATTATAGTGATTAGAACTCCATTTAATTTCAGTTTTTATTCAAATTTTAAATTTTCAACTATCATACCACTATATATAATTCAATAGTTTCATAATATTGATCATGTGTGATGAGAAACCACTACAATATATCCATATCTTTATAACTTTGAAAACATTATACTATATGTTACTACTAAGGTGTTTTCATAATAATGCATTTAATAGATTTATTAATTTTTCACAGTACCCTTTTATTATTTTCATAATATGGTAAGATCATTGTTAGTTGTGTGTTTTGGTTGATAAACCTCTATTCTGTTCTTTTTGAAAAATAAATGAATTATGAAAATATTTCTTCTCATTTAGGTATTATATTGAATAGCCACATGGAACCTTATGTGACTTCCCCATGATTCATATGGTGACATTGATTTAGGCAATAAATTATTATACAAGTACACATATTCTTTATGATAATAAAATCCACATTACTAATATCATCAAGAATTTTCAAATATAAATGTCAATGTTCCTTGTAATTTAAAATTCACATCTTACATTCAACATACTAATGATTAGAGGAAGGTAGTATAACTTTTCCTCTCCCATAATCTTAGCCTCAAAATTATTATTATTCCACACCTCATTTTTTTTTAATTTTTTAGCACCACTATATAAATAAACAATTATTTTTTTTCTAATTATTAAATAAGGTATATTCATTTTATTATTTCTTTTCACTTGTTCTACCCATTTGAATTCAAACATTAATTTCCAAAATATTACTTTCTGGAACAAAATAAAACAATTTATTAATAGGAAACATGTTTTTAAGGTAATAATTTCACTTAATTCTCATAAAAAACTTATTATTTAAATTTTTTTTAAACCTATTAAAAGTGGTTTAGGGTTTCATTTCAAGAGAACAGCTTGGGTTTCAAGACTTCATTCATGATGATATAATCCACCACGTAATTAGTGCTCTATTATAGGGTACTCAATGGACCCTCAAACAGTGGGGGTAGTTTTGTGATGAAAATTTTGTTAATAATTCTTCTTGGATAGGTACCTAGTCTGTAATATGCACAAAATTAGATTTAACTAGCTAATTGCTGTATTCTTAAAATTTATGTTTACAAAAATATATAAATTTTTATAATTTTTGTGAAATTTATTTTCAATTTGGATCAGCCTCATCTTCCCTCATAGGGTCTTGACACCCTATCACTATTCTAATATTTATATCCAACTCTTATTTTAATTTTAATTGTTTCATGCTATATTTATTTGTTTCCTTGAAAGAGCCAACATAATGTATGATCGACACTCTTCCTTGATCATTTCTTTCATTATATCCATTCTTATATATACATCATCATATATAAATTATTTTTGATTTTTTATGTTACATTATATAATCTTTTAGATAAACATTGATTTATTAAGTGAGGTATCACTATAAGTCCCTTATGGTATGTGGTAGATGGTCCCAAAAAAATCCTAAATATTTATACATTTTTTTCATAATTTGTGATATGTGGTAACACAAATGTGTTTCATTGAAAACATATTCAATTTAACTTTATTACATAATCCCATATGATTTGGGTAACGATATCTAGGTCCATTTTAAGCCATAGTATTACAAAAAATCAATACCATGGCCATTGATGGTCTTGAGATTAAACTAGAGTGTACGGACCATATAAGAAAGTATGCTTTAGGGGAATCCTTGATTCATGATTAAAAATAAATGACATATATAGGAACCATTAAACATCTTGTATATATAAGAGGTGTGTAAATACAAGAGATTATCTTTAGTCGTGATCCCTGAGGAACGTGACAAACCTAATTCTATATTTTCTATTTTAATTTGTATTTGGTTGAGTATTGCTCTACATATAGGATTTTATAATTTTATTGTTTATAAATTGGGTAGTAGATTTTCAATAGGTTCTTTGTGATAGTAAAATATTGTCTTATAATCTATGTTTGTTTGATGATATTCCATCCTTGGTATAAATTTAATATATCAATTTATTGAAGACATTTCTTATATAAGTACGTAATTTTTTGTTTTGTTTGTAGGAAAAATATATCCATTAGACAATTTAGGAATATGGATGGAAAATAAATGATCATTTGCATTATTCATGTTATAGTGGAAGAAATTATTTCCCATTAAAGGATACAGTCATGAATGGAATTTTTTTCACTATTATAATATGTCATTCAGTCTAGAAAATGGAATATTTTCCACAAATATCCTTATAAATAATTAATGGGGGATGTACATAACCGTTATTTTTTCTACCCATTGATTTTATGAATACATTCCATTGTGATATATTTCAGTGGATGGTGATGATATTCTTATAAGATAATAATGGATTATGGTATGTGACTCCTCCTCTTTTTATATAGCTTAATACTTGAGATTATTTCACCACTTTTCAGTAACTTTTGGATAGGAATGTTTTACCATCTACTAATTTTATATTCGGGACATGATGCTTGTTTGTAGGTTATTAGTGGAAGAATTCATGCCAATTTTTAACAACTTCATCTTGTATATTTTTACATTATTATAATATTTTTATTGGGACATTATACCCAAATATATGATTATGTAATTATGGGATATAATTCCAAAAAAAATCCTGATGTGAGTGCGATTCATTTTTTGTGTGATTGGTTTAGAGATACTAAAACACTATTCAATGTTGGAATGGTCGTATCTATGTTGATTTTATGGTTTATGTGGCCGATGTATTTATTATAATTATAATTTACATTACACGCTTATAGGAATATCAGACTATACATGATATTTTATTTATTTCATTGTTTGGTATACTCTTATTGGTGGAACATAATGTTTTACTCAAACCCTAATTAGGTTCCATTGTACTTGGATTGATTTTATGTTGCATAACATAACTATGTACAATATCCCTACCACCAAAGATAAGAAAGGTGTAGTGTTTAACTGTAGTTGGAAGACAATATTAGGTGTTGACTCATGTATAGTATTCTAGTTGTCATCAGTGTTTTGTTTATTTCTAGTTAGCTATGTGTAAAATCCTCAAACCTAGTATCTTAGATCCATTTCCTTACATTATTTCATTAGAATAAATAAAAACAATCAAATAATAATGGACCAATCTATTTATTAGTTTTGGATAACCAGATACAAACATGATACCAATTTTACATTGGTAATAGACAATACAAAAATAAATTGAAAATTAAAATGAAATCCATGCCTAAAACTTCATTAAATGATCTCTTATTCATATCATGTGACAAGGTAAAAAAATAAGGGTGATCACAAATTAACATTAAAGGTTATATACAATTGAATATTTCCTAAATCATTAAATAATAATCAATATGGAAAGGTAAATTACTGAACACACATACCATTTAAATAAAATAACTATTTGAATAGATATTTCATAATCAGTGAGGGAAGGTAAATAATTGAGAACACATTTCTTTTGTTCAAGAAATTTATAATAAAATGCATATCATTGAGAAAACCTCATGGATAGTAATAACAAATTTTTTAATGAAGGAAATGAATATAAACAAGATGCCATGTCTTAGTCACATGACAATTCAACCATCAATATCATTTAAAAGATGTTTTAAAACTATTTCATATAAGAAAATCTAGTTTATCCATCTATACATCAATTTCAAGACCATTCATAAGAAAGTTTAAAACAACTAGGTACAAACTCATAGGGTTCGGCAAACCAATTTTTCTCAAGAGACATATTGATGCACCAAAAAAACTATATAATACCTCTTCCCACCCATAACTACAGGTCAAAATCATTCATCATGTATCTAATAATGTATTTAATTCATGAATCATCATTCCTTAAAATCAAATATATGAATTGAGTAAAGGATACAGATTTATCAATATTTCTACAGTTAATAAAATAACATTCTATGTAAAAACCAGTTTTAAAAATGTTGTAAATATTATTAAATAAAATTATATATCATAAAGTAACATGAATTTTTAATAGAAATTTAATTTATAATAAAAAATTATCAAAATAAAGGTATTTTTATGAGAAAGCTAATAATAAAAAAAGAAATTATGATTGTACAACAACTTTTACCACAAATTAATTTTCTTATCAAATAAACAAGGATTAAATAAATGTATAAATTCAATACAATACAATGAAATATGAAGGAATCATGATATTAAATTTCAGTGTGGTATTATACACCAAATGAAATTAATTTGGTTGACAACATTTTAATAATCTTCTGTGATGTGAAGTTGAGATGAAGTCCATTAACTGACCATTCATTTTGGTTGAACATGATTTATCATATGAATAGTGGATTAAAACAAATTATATACTTATTATAGAAGAATAGTTACATATATAACATCATATATTTTCCTTTTATAATATAGTACCACCCTTTCGTTAATAATTTTTCATTATTTTCATTGTTTTGGCTGTTAATTTTCTTATTTTCTCATCTATGTTTCATTGTGAAAGATCAAATTCTTACACATATTATATGGCTACATAATATAAAAAATATGATTTCTGAAATAATTACACCATGTATAAATAAATACACATTTAATAACTATCATGACAGAGGGTTTTGATAAATTTAGTACGTTAAAATCATGATGATGGTAGGTCATACATATGCATAACAGTTAAATTTTTCCACAATAATTATGTAAAAGAGGTTAGTAATACATTATCATTATATAATTATCATATTATTATATATACAATATAATTTATTTATTAATAATTATATATATATCATAGATGTGGTGTGGTGATAAAAAGTGAGTCACATTGTTTCTTGAATGTGCTAGTCCACACTTATACGTATGACGTTATAATCTTTCATTGATTAAAAATGTTATAATGAAAATGATAAATATTATCATTTACATATATTTATTTAATATAATAATTATATCATTTTTATAACAAATATTTATTTAATTAAAACATATCACAATCCATATACAGTTTTAGTCAAAGAAAAATCAGAGTGCTTCGCAAGTCATCAATGCACTATACAAACGAGCGATGTTATCGTGTCCCCTACGAAATGTAAAGTATAAAAATAGTATATGATATAAATACACCATAGGGATAATTATTTTTTAATATTATATATTTAATTTTTATCTATCATTATACCCAACTGTGAGAGGTGGTAGTTTAAAAAATAAATAATAATTGTTCCCAAGGTAGTAGTCTGTCATACACATGAATAATGATTTTTAACCCAGTTGATGGAAGTGGATATCATTCAAGATCGTGAAATTATTATAGAAAGATACCGGTTTATGGAATATATGGATTTTACTATAACATCTTTGTTTAATAATAATTCATGGCGTTGGATAAGTAAATAAAATAAAAACACCGGTCGAAGAACATTACCTCCTTTTTAGATATCCTCCTTAGGTTTTCACCAAAGGCCTTCCAAGATTAGATTTATGACAAATTAAAGGATTCTAGAATAATATAATGAAAGTTTTAAAGTTATAATATCATGTAATGGCGTAAAAAATTGTTTTATGGTGGGAAGTGATAGGATAGATGTGTCATTTTATAAATGAGGTGAGTGGCACACTTGTGATTTTTTAAAAGATTTAATTAAAACCATATTTCTATCATTCCAAAAGGATATGAAATAGTCCATTATAGGAATTATAATATATAATGTGGAAATATTTCCATCCAATGGGTTTAAAAAATATGGGCCCTTTTTTACCCTTAACATTTTATTCTAACCCTACATTAAATCCATTTTTCCATAACCACGATAATAAAGTTTTTATATTTTCACTGTTCATTATAGTGAAACAATAAGTTTGATGTATTAGAGGTTATAAATTATGGTTATTAATAATATGGAATAAATTATTAAAAATTCCATTCAAATATGTGGAATAGTTAAATTTAAAATTAATCCAGCATAATTAATAAGAAAGAGTGTTTTCAGAGAAAATATATTTAAATGATTACAATGTTTTTAAATATAAATTCTATATAAGGATGACTGTAATTAAATACATTTTATTAATTGATATATTATTGAACTAATTTAACTTTAAAACAAATTATTAATATAAATTATCATTATAAATAATTTAATCAAAATGATAGTTTTCAAATAAATTCAATATTTGTCACTATTCATTAAAAATGAAACATTTCAGAAAAAATCCAACAAATTAACCCAAATATAATTTTGATATAATTCTTTCAAAAATGAATTTAATTTTATATTTTAAATTTTCTAAAATTTTTTAAAATTAATTTTAAATTATGAACTCAAATCCCAACTAATTTGTCTTTTATAAAAATAAAATTTTCAAAAAAAACATTTCAATTTCCATGAAATGATACATATTTTATTTAAAATCATTAGATAACTATAATTTTTACATTTTAGTTAGAACTACTAATTCCATCGAATTAAATTCCTAATTTATAATGGTATACTATATTATAATTCATTTGGACTTGGGGTTTATTTTTCCGCAAGATATCAAGGAGTTTAAATTTAAAGAAATATATTTTGTGGGTTATTTAAGAACAAAGTTGTGGGTTGAATATAACATCAAATACCATGTTATTATTTTATAGTTATGGGGTGTCACATTATCTTCACCATAATTAAACATCTGCCTCTTATTCCAAAAATTATCATTATAATCAAGGGTTTGGTACTTGAAGATTATTTTAATAAAAACCTACATTGTTAAAAGAGTTATAATAAATAATTTAGGAAAAGAGAAATGGATTTTTAAAGTCATCTAGAATAAAACATACTAGGTTTCCAAAATAGGAGAACTTAGGTGGGAAGTAAAAAATTGTACATAGAAGAAAAATAGTACACCCAAAATTCCAATGGAGAGTGATAGGGAAAATTGATCAAAAGAATGTGGGTGATATATATAAGGTTAATGAGCACACATACATTAAACAAAGAGGCATGAAAAAAGATCATTAATATCATCTGAAATGATGTTAACAGGATAAAATTTTAGATCGAGATGTTTTTTATAATTATAGGAATTCCTTTTTCCATATAGAATTATAATATATTAATATATGTTTACATGATATATTTCATTTTCATAAGAAAAATTCCACAATTTTGGTAGTTCTTTGATCAATTTTTTATTCATCGCATACTCCATGAAATGGTTATCCCTAAATTAATTTTTCATGCCTTAAAAACTAAAATTCAGTTTTAATATATCAAAAGATCTATAATATAATAATAATTCATTCCATTGATCTTTAATTATTATTACAAAATGGTTATTACATGATATCCAATATGAGTTAATATTTATATGGGGAAGTAATACATTAATCTCTAAAACCTTTCCCAATGTTCATCTTAAACTATTTCATAAATGGATAACCAAATAACTCTCCAAAAAGATTATCATCCAAAACATTCAAAAAAGGGTCACTATATTTTCAAATTGAACTTATCATTAATAACATAAATAATAATAAGTATCTCATAATCATCATGGAATAAACATGTGAATACCTTCATCATGTGTTATCGTGAAATATATTAATTATATAAATTACCATAAAATATTATTGAAATCATGCATTCTCCTTTAGTCCTTAAGTTAAAACCCGATTTTTGGATATATTACATAGATCTAATGATGATGAATAATCCATAAATTAAAGTATAAAACACTTTATCCAAAAATCAGTAATCATTCCCAATGTATACAATACTGTCTTACATACATTATATATATCAATATCCACTTTTCCCCAATGTCATTATCTCAACATCAGAGATCAATTTATGATTATCCTTTCCTCAATAATGTGTTTTCCAATAAATTTGTCTTTCCACCAAATCACGTTCATTGTACCATTCAACGCATTATTTCAAAGAAATTGATAAATAGAACTACAGTATAATCCATATATGTTTTATGATTCTTATAATAGAAACTATATAGGTAAAAATACTTCTCCAACTTAATTCACGAATCCCCATATATAAATATATTATATATTTTATTCCTACATAGTTTCTTCCTCTAACTAGGGTTTAACCACCATAAGATTTAATTGAATCATATAATTCCTAGGTTCCTCATATTTAAGATATTTAACAATAAGTGACCACTATGATGAATGTTATTTACTTCCATCACACTATTCATTTTCCTGAGGAAACAGATTTTTTATGTCCTACTTTTCAATAAATAAAACATTATCTCATTCCCTTGAGACACTTTATTTTATATATAATGCACCATAGGTTCAACATAAGTAATTCATTGTCATCATACAATAAAATTCCAAAAAATGATTTTAAAATAAAATGTGAACTATCTTAATCATATTTGTCAGCAGTGTCAATGCAGGTGCACAATAAGGCCATTTTTGTCCACCAAGTTTGGATCAGATCCTTCCAAATGTTCCCTTTTTAGGGTAATTACAAATAGGTACCTCAATTTCTAAAAAATTTCCACATGTAGTATCCTAAAAAGAATTTATCTTTATGGAAATAAATATAATCTCTTACTTACTAAAACATTAGAATATTCTTCTATACCTATCCTCAATGTTAACCATAGAGTTATGCTCCCTCATCTATGTTTTACATAATCTTTTTCCCAAGGTTTTTTCTAAAATTACACTAATATAAACTATAAAAAACCCAAGAACAATATCTTGGAGATGGTTCTATACATTATTATGTTGGAATAGGTACAATTAATCAAATTTGGAAGGACCAAACAGTTTTGTAGTTTTGGAGAACTAGATGCATACCCATTTTACATTGGGAATAGAAAATAAAAAATTATAAATAGAAAAACACAAATAAAATTAATCATTTAAAATTCATTCAAATATATATTCTTCATAATTTTTGGAAATGAGAAAAATAATTTTGAGCTGAAATGCTCAGTTCATGTTTCTTATATAGAAAGAATTCTTGAATAATTAATGAATAATTAACATGGAAAAGTAAATAAATAAATATACAGTCCATTTGAATAAATTGAATACATTGATATAGAAGGAATAATAAATATGTAAAGGTAAATAACTAAAAACACATTCCATTTAATCAATATATTGAGAGTGAAATACATCAATAGATAATATCATAATAAAAATCTCATAGATAATTATAACTGAATTTGTAATGAAGGCAATGCTAAATTATTTGACATCATGTTTCCGCCACACAATACATGTACCTTCAATAACATTCAAAATATTATTAATGAAATTGGTAAAAAATATTATATTTTAGATTATTATATTTCAACTAAGATAACATTTCAAAAGGCGGTTTAAAACTACAAGGTACATTCTCATAGGTTTTGGCCAACTAATTTGTCTAATGTGACCTTTTTATTTTATGAGGGGTATATAATACCAATACCTTTCCATAACTGTTGGTCCAAATAAATCCTCATGTATAAAAAAATATATTTAGTTCCTGAATCAATATATGATATGATAAAAAATATTTATTGAGTAAAGGATACAGATTCATCAATATTTCTTGAATTAATCAAATTACTTTAAAAGTAAACACTATATGTAAAAATAGTTTATAATTTAGTAAATAATCATTTAAATCATAAAGTAATATTTATATTTATGCTATATTTAATTACCAATGAAAAAGTTTTACAAGAAGGTTATTATTTAAAGGGAATTTTAATAATCCAAAAAGTAATCTAGATTATATAACAATTTTTACCACCTAGCATTCTTCATGTCCATTTTCGATGGAATAAATATTTCGAATAAGAAATATAACATATAACGAATTCTAAATGGATCATGATATTACATATAAAATTCTCATTATATACAATATATAAAATGAATTAGGTGAATAATGTTACAATATGCCTCAGTTAAGGGAAATTGAGACAAAGTCCATTACCTCATGCTTCATTTTGGTTGAATGAGATTTAAACTCATGTATAGGGGTTTTAGAAATTTTATAAAATTATTTAAGAACCATATTAATATTTATAATGTCATATATTATCTTTTTATAACATCTTATCAACATTCTGCTAATAATCCTTCATTATTTTAAAATTTTTTAATTTTAATTGTCATCTTTTCTCATGCATGATTGATTATGAGGGACCTAGTTCTTGGGAATAATATATATTTAAATAATTTAAATAATAATAATAATTAATAATTATAAAAATTATAAATTAGTTATACATTTATTATAAACCATCAAATATAGTTTGGAAAATAGAGTACACGGCGATCATGGAGACGACAGATTGTACGTACACATGAGTAACATTTCTACTTTTCAATGATCATTAAAGAAATGTTTAAAATAGTATTTTATATTTATATAATGATCATAAAACCATATAAAATATATTATTTAATTAAATATACTTATATATATCATCCATGTGGTGTGATGATGAAAATAGAGTTACATCATTTCTTGAATGTGGTTCTCCACACGTACACAAATGACATTATAATCATCCATTGAGTATAAAGTTAAGAAATAAATTGAAATATATTACTATTTATAATGATTAACTTGTTATTAATATAAAAAATATTTCATTCATATCACATATGATCATTATCTTTATCCTTATCATGTTATATGTAAAGTTTTATTGAAAGATGAATTAGATCACTTCGTGAGGCAGTAGTCCACCATACACACGAGTGACTTTATAATGTCCCCTACTAAATGGAAATGAAAACATGGTATATATGTATATATGATTTGATTTCTATAGAGGCATAAATATATAATAATAATTATATATACTCTTCATATCCATCATCATTTCCAACCGTGATTGGTGGTAATAGAAAAAACTAGTGACATTGGTTCGTGAGGCGGTAGTTAGCCATACATGAAAATGATGATTTAATGTCACATTTGATGGAAGAGGAGGTCGTTCTAGGTCATGAAATTTTATTATAAACATATTTTTACATTTAAAATATTTATGTTTTTATATCATAATTATTTAATATGAATTTATGTAGGTGGAGAAATTAATAATATAAAAACTCTCATTGAAGAACGTTATATATTCTTAGTGTGTCCTCTTTATGTGTGCATCAATGGCCTTACCAAATTTTCTTTATACACATAATAAAAATTATTGAATGAAATTATGTAAATATATATATGAATTGGGTAGTTATTGGTCAAACCAAAAGTCCATGAAGGTTTTAAGAAGAGAGGAGATGGGTGTCCATTTATAAGTGAGGTGAGTGGTATATTTGTTTGTTCTGAAACAATTTGGTTACACCTAATTTTTTATCATAAAAAACGTCTCCAAAATGGAATATTATCTAAATTATAAGAGATAAGGTGAAAATATTTCCAGAAAATATGTGTTTTATATTTTTTTTGGTCTTTTTAACCCTTATATTTTTAGTTTAAACCCTGATAAATCAAAATTCACCTTAACTGTGGTAATTAATTTTTATGGGTTTCACTATTTATTTTGGTAAAAAAATTCATTTAAATATGTTGGAAATTATCAATTATTCTATTTCTAATTATGGAATCTATATTTTCAAATTAAATTCAAATAATTTAATGATTTTAATTTAAAATTAATAGTGGAGACGTAATATGAAATCTTATTTTTGAAGTGGAAATGTTCAAAAGGTAATAGTGTTCTAATATTTATTTGAATAAAAAAATCATTCCTATAACAGTAATTTGATAAAATTATATATAATTCAAATAATTTTATTTTTAAACCATTTTAAAATACAATTTGACATTATAAATAATATAAACGAAAATATAGTTTTCAATTAAAATTCTGTATTTTTTCTATCCATTAGAGAATAAAACATTTTCGAAAAAAAGAAAAATGCACCCCATAATAACATTAATGCTATGATTTCAAAAAATGAAGATATATTTATAAAATAATTGTTCTACATTTTGGAATAAATGAATTATATATTATGTATGTGAAGTGAAACAAATCCATATTTTAGTAATTAATGTTTTTTTAGAAAATATTTACTTATCATTTTAATAAAGCTTTATTTTATTTATAAAAAATAAATAACCTTATTAATCATATCTTATTTACTATAATTCATTATCTTAAATTTAACAGCTAGTTAATAATAATATAACATAATATGGTTCATATAGACTCGGGGTTGCGTGTTCCTCAAGCTATCGAGGAGAATAAATGTAATGACCCACCAATTATCATTGGCTTGAGAGTACAACAATTCATTCCTAGGCCTTAATAAACATCCCCAGGATGCCAAAGGCAGGAAATAAATTTTGAAGGGGTTTCAATACAAGTGCAGGGGCGATTTACCCATTAAGAAACAAACCCAAAAACCAACCATAACAAAACATTCACTATACGATGCATGAAAAAATGAAGGACCAATAAAAAATTCATTTATATCAAACTATATAAATTTAAACAACAGTGGTAGACCACACTAAGCATCAAAGTACATAGCGGATGAACAAACCATGACACTCAAAAGACACTATAACCCCATGCTCCATAAGCTCCAAGCTCAAAAATATCTCCCAAGCATCACCACAAGCCACTACTAATAAGATGCTTTACCTTTATCTGTATCCTGGAACACGACATCTGCAAAATCACCTACATGCTAAAGCAGGGGTGAGTATAAAACTCAGTAGGTTTTCCCCCAATGACTTACCTACTCACACCACTTGGGTAGAAGTGTTTAACACATTTATATAAAAATAGTTTATATAAAACATTTTCTCAAAAGAGGTTTATAACTAAATATAAACAAGTTTCCAAAATCATTCATAACCAAATGCATTCCAAGAGAAATTGAAACCAATTTTCTAGCAAGTTATTTTTATTGAAAAATAACCAAACAAGATTTAGAACCATTTCTCAATATCCCTTTTTGGCATACCAAACCATTTCCACAAACCCATGCAACCAACCATGCATGCTACTTGGAAGAGGAGAGTGGCCCTAACCCTTATCCATCCCAACCATGATGGGGGAGACTTCTTACCCTTATGCAACCCAAATGCACATGAATACGTGATGGGGGAGAGCCCTAACCCTTATACATCCCAAAACTGATTGGGGAGACACCTAACCTTATCCATCCTGAATGCAATATGAATGCTTGAATGGGGAGAGCCCGAACCCTTATCCATCGAAACACTGATGGGGGAGACTCCTAACCCTTATTTGTCCCATATTCCCATGAACACACACAACCATCATGTCAAAAACCAAGTTTTTTCAAGAAATTCAAACCATTTGAATGCTTAACCAGTTCAATTCTAAATCATTTCAATAAAACTACCTTTTTATTGAAAACCAAATCCATCAAAGTCATTTTAATCTCAAATCATTTTAATAAATCATCCTTTCTATTGAAAACTCATTTTTTATCAAACCATGTAATGTTTCAGCAAATCCATAATTTAAAATCCACATTATAAATTCAACAAGCTAAATCACATTGCACAAAAATTCACCCGGATTTCACAATCTCATGAAAACCATAAATAATCACTAAAAAAGATTAATTATATTATATTCACAAACAAATCCATTAAAATTAACCAATTATAATCTAATCCAGTCAATTATTATAAGTGGAGTTGAGAGTGAAGCCTCCTACCTCAAAGGTTTTTGAAAAAAATCACAACGGTAGAAGAACGGTCAAGAAACTCGGGTCGATTCTCTAAAAACCTTCCTTATATCTCTTCTCCTAGAAAAATAAAGACCAAATCTCAACATATTTGGCATCCAAACACTTAGATCTACCCATAACAGGTGTATATCTAAGAAAACGAGAGAATAGGAGAAGTAGATCTAAGCAGATCTATGAAATTGATCAAGAATAGAGAAGAACAATCACATACCTCAAGAATCTGCCTTCGATTCGCCAAGAGAATCCTTTGGATCACCTCTGGAATGATGGGAGAACCCAATTTGACCATAGGAGAAGCAAAATCATGATTTAGGGCTACTTAGGGAATTAAATGAGGCACAAGAGGAAAAAACTAGTGAGATCCACTTTTATAGGATCTCATTTAAGTGGTCGCACAGTTAGTTCGCACGGTTTGAAAAATCGTGTGCTAACTGTGAGTTAGCTACTACCTCAGCCACCCTTATCGCAGGGTTTGGCCACATGGTTAAACAAACTGTGCACCGCCAATGCAGAAGCTACTGCCTCCAAGACCAACTACGGACGGTTTGGCCGCACGTTTTAGAGAAACTATGCGCCTCCCGTGCGACTTCCCCTCTTTCCTCAAAATTTCATTCCAAGTTTTCCCAACTCTCCCATATGTCACCCTTAACATTATAACCATTAAAACCATGAAGAAAGGGTTATATAATAGAATCTATGGGTACTAAATTCTCCACACCATTTGCCTTTTCATCCTCAGAAAGTAGAAAACCTTCCCCCGGATGAAAGAGTTCTTGCTACTACTCTTTAATTTCCCTTTCACGTTCCCAAGTCTCTTCCTGAATCTGACCATGCTGCCATAAAACCCGCACTAGACCGATGATTTTTCCATGCAAGATATTATCTTGCCTATCCAAAATCCATATGAGGATATGAATCAATGAAGAATCTGGCTCTAGGTCAAGGTGATCCCATCTGTTCACATGGTCAGGATCAGGATGATAATTTTTCAACTGAGATAATGGAACACATTATGCACCGAACTAATCTGTGGTGGAAATGGAAACTGATATCCCACCTCCCCAACCCATTCCATTATCTCAAAATTTTCAATGTATCTAAGAGATAACTTTCCCTGCTTCCCGAAACGATGATGTCCAAGCCTTGAAGAGATCCTAAAGAAGACATGATCACCCATGACGAACGACAATGGTCTTCGATAGTGATCTATATAATATTTGTGACGACTCTGAGCCGTCTCCACCATCTTTATAATTAACTGAATCTTCTCCATTGTTTCGTAGATGAGGCTCGTCCCAACTAGTGAAGTTTCATCAGTTTCCACCAAGAATAGTGGAGAACGACAAGGACAGCATTACAATGCTTCAAACGGATCCATGCGTATTGAGGCTTGATAGCTATTATTGAATGAGAACTCCACTAAGGGTATATTCTCTTACCATGAGCCACCAAATTTCATTACATAATCCCTCAACATATCCTCCAATGTTTGTATCGTCCGATCAGATTTCCCATCCATCTAGGGATGTTACGCTACGCTCATAGTCAACTAAGTCTCAAGGGCTTGCTATAATGATTTCTAGAGACGAGATGTGAACCTCAGATCTCTATCTGATACTATAGACATAGGTACAACATTCCTCTTTACCACTTATCAGATATAAATTTTTGAAAGATCTTCCACCATATGGGTTTCACAAATAGGGATGAAATGGGCCGACTTGGTTAGACGATCCACTATCACCCAAATGGCATCGTGTTTCTGAACCATTCTTGGAATACCTATAAAAAATCCATTGCTATCTGATCCCATTTACACACTAGAATATTTAAAGATTGTAATATACCAGCTCGTCTCTGATTCCATTCTTTAACCTACTGACAATTTAAGCACCACGAGACAAACTCAGACAACTTTCTTTTCATGTCGCTCCACCAAAAATGTGCCTTCAATGCCTTATACATGTGTTGTGTACCTAGATGTACAAACCATCTTGAATGGTGGTAATATTGAAGGATTTTTTTTCTGAAAACACATAGGTACAAACATATGATCTCTGAATCACAAAACTGAACACACATCAAGTTTCTAGACCTCAATGTTCTCCCCGCCATTGAGTTTTAAACTTACAACCAGACATTCTGCATCAGATGTTTGTTCTTCTTTGATCATCTTTACTAAATTATGAACAACTGTAGCTGAAAATAAAATAGCAACCTCACCTCAGTCTTCACATTCCACATGCATGTCAGCTAAGACTGACATCAACTTCCATTCCTCTGAAACTTCTTTCACCAACTTAGCATATGACTTTCTACTCAATGCATCCGCCAACAGATTTCTTTTTCTCGGTGTGTACATCAAGTCAAAGTCAAACATTTGGAGTACTCTATTCATCTCCTTTTCCTCAGATTCAAATTTTGGTGTGAGAAAATGTGTTTCAAGCTTTTTTGATCCGTAAACATAGTAAATTTATCACCAAAGAGATAATGTCTCCACGTTTTCAAGGCATGGACCAATGTTGCTAACTCCAAATCATGTGTTGGATAATTCTTCTCATGAACCCTCAACTTCCTTAAACCATACGAAACCACATGGTCTCCTTGCATGAGAACAGAACCCAACCCTGATCCTGAAGCATCAAAATACACCACATACGCATATTCTGATTCTGGAAAGATCAAGGTAGGTGCCTATGAAAGCCGAAATTTTACTTCCTAAAAGGATTTCTGACATTCTTCCATCCATTGGAAGAGAGCATTATTCTTAGTTGAAACTGTCATTGGTGAAGATAGTCATGAGAAATTAGGCACAAAGCATCAGTAGTAACCAGCTAGACCAAGAAAATTGTGTATCATGAACACATTCTTTGGTGGTTTCCAAGAGATAACATCTTCTATCTTTTCAGGATCAATAGAAACGCCTTTCTTGGAAATTACATGGCCAAGGAAATGTACTTCACATATCCAAAAATCCGACTTTTATAATTTTTCATACAAATGATGATCTCTCACGATTTGTAACACTGTTTCTAGGTGCACCTCATACTCAACCCTTGGCTTTGAATACACCAAGATATCATTTACAAATACCACAACAAAAGAATCTAGATATCATTGAAATATTCGATTCATCAAATCAATGAAGACCGTTTGTGCATTCGTTAGAAAAAAAAGTCATGACTACATATTCGTAGTGGCCATATCTGCTTCTAAAGTCCTTATTTGGAATATCCTCCTTCCGAACTCGCAATTGGTGATATCTTGATTGCAATTCAATCATGGAGAACCACTTAGCTCCCCTTAATTGATCGCATAGGTCATCAATTTTCAGAAGAGGATATTTGTTCTTTATCATAACTAGCTTAAGTTTACAATAATCAACACCCTACTGAAGAGTTCCATCTGTCTTCTTCACGAACAAAACCAATGCTGGCCAAGGAGACGTACTTGGCCGAATGAAACCCTTGCTTTCAAGCACCTCTGACTGCGATTTCAATTCCTGTAACTCTATTGGTGCCATCTTATAAGAGTGAAAGGAAACAAGACTGGTCCCTGGAAGGAGATCAATCATAAACTCCACTTCCATTAGAGGTGGTAACCCTAAAAAGTTCTTGGGAATGACATCTGAAAATTGATCCACCATAGCTAGAAAACTATTTTCCTCAATCTTATCCATTGATGCCAAATTCAATGCAGCCAATTGTCAAGAGATAGTTCCTACAATTGGTGCCTACAATCTCTTTTCACCTTTATTTATCATCCTCTCCCTTTTGAAGAGATTCTCAACGCCTTCCTCAGTCTTGAAACTAACTATTCTCCTATAACAGTTGATGTGAGCCTTAAAAATTGTCAACTGATCCATACACAAGATTACGTCACAGACATCCATGTCCAACATCGAGAAGTACCATTTTAACTCAGCTCCATCACGAGTTATGGCACATGATCTACACACAAAGTCTTGACGTTATATTTCACCAAGATGTGTTTTTAGTTTCAAAACAGAAGGCATCATTTCCAGTTTTAAACATACCAAGTCAACAACAATAGAAGTAATAAAGGAATGCAATGCACCAGTATCAAAGAGAACTTGAAAAAGGGTAGAATTCAAAAGAATCTCACCTCTCACCATAGATGGTGCAGCCTGATCATCGACCATCATCTGCTCAGATCCATAAAATTGCTTCGTCGCTGCACTGTTCTCCTTTTTTCCTTACTGAGATTTCCCTGGTTGAGGATTCATGGTATTTCAAGAATCACCATGGAGCGATCTGTTATGATGATGAGATTGATTCTGTTATCCATGTCATGTCGAATCATATGATGCTTGCAACGCCTGGGGAGTGTCACGCGCCCCCGACCTTGGAGCATTCCAACAATATCAATGTAGATTCCCCATCTGCTTAAAATTGTGACATGCTCTAGGTTGGCCCGTAAAATCTCTCCTTTTCTGGTTAAGCAAACCACATTGAAAACAACCTTCTTTTCTCTAGGGTCATGGAGGAAGGTACACTGATCCCAATGTCTCGTTCTGACTTGAACTCACACCGTGGAAATAAGTATCCCTTTTCATCTAGTTCCCAACGGTTGAGTGCCCACCATTTCCCGTAGGTATCATCATTCCTCCTCCTATAGATGCAGAGATATCAAGTTTAGAAAAACTCACTCTATTCAACATATTTGTATAATACTTAATATAGAGCACCACAGTCTTCGATTTAATCTCCTGCCTTAGCCCCGATTTGAAGATGTGTGCCTTCAACGACGCACTTGCCACGACCTCTGGTGAAAAACAGACTAAATTCATGAATTTAGCCGCATACTCTGTGATAGAAAGACTCTCTTGTTTCAGGCTGCAGAAGTTCTTCATTATCTGGATATAGAACGTGTGAGGATATAATTGTTTATTGAACAACTCTTCAAAATCCTCCCATGTAATGCCTTCATCCAATTTTTCCTGCACTGTTAATTCCCACCATTGACGTGCATGATCCTTGAGCATATACGTCTCCAACATGACCTTGAGCCTTGATGGTATGTCGATGAAATCGAAGATACGTTTCATCCTACTTAGCCGCACCTCCTCCTTTTCAGGTTCGGCAACACCCCGAAAGTTTGGTGGATTCTGCTTTATGAACTGGATGGTATGATCCACATGCCTTGGTTCATTCATCTGGTTCCATGTATCCACAACATGAAAAGTTCTGATGGTACTCTGAACCAGCTCCTGGTTCACACGAGTTTCAGGTTCAACCACATTATCCGCAGTTTCTTCGGGTTGGTTCTGACGATGCCTATCAGGTGCCATTTTCTAATCCAACAACAAACTCTATCAATCTCAATTTCTAGCAACTGATGTCTTAGCATTCAAATTCTATCACATCATTTATCACAACATTATTCTCAAAACAACCTTTTTCCCATGTTCAAACATTTTGGAAAACATTAAGCATGATTTTTAAAAATCAACCCATTTTCAAAATACACCAAATTGCATGTTTTCAAAATCATTCACTTGAAGATAATTTCTGCATTTTTCAAAAAAATTCACCATGGAAAAAATACTTACTCATTTCTCACAATGAGATATACAATCCTAGTGGGATGTTATTCATCTATAATGCATGTAATGATGGTGTTATTGGCTAAACCCATGACCATGAGATTTACAAATTCATGAAGTGTCTCCAAACACTTGTGTACCCTCCTCCCTGCTAAATTGAATTTCAGCATAAATGGGTTAGCTACCTTCTTTTATACTATATATTTCATGTTCCGATAATCCTACCACTGTCTAAGATTTTTCCCCAAGGAACAGACAACATGGAATTTCAACTCCAAGACCAAAAACACTAATATCTACTTATTAGGAAAGGACCGAACAAGCTGATACCATTTGTAATGACCCTCCCATTTTCATTGGCTTAAGAGTATAATGAGTCATTACTAGGCCTTAAGCGACATCCCTAAGACACCAACGACTGGAAATAAATGCAAAAAGGGGTTTCAATACAAGTGGGGGACGATTTACCCTTTATGAAACAAACCTGAAAACCAACCATAACCAAACATTCACTATATGATGCATGAACAAATGAAAGACGAATAAACACTTCATTTATATAAAACAACATCAAAGTACGCAATAGTGAAAGACCACACTAAGCATCAAAGTACACAATGGATGAACAACCTAAGACTCTCAAAAGATAATACAATTCCATATTCCAAAACATCCATGCTCCACAACATCTCCCAAGCATCACCACAAGCCGCTAGCAATAAGATGGTTTACCTTTACTTGTGTCCCGAAATACAATATCTGAAAAAAGCACCAACGTGCCAAACCAGGGGTGAGTATAAAACTCAGTACGTTTTCCCCAATGACTTCCCTACTCATGCCACTTGGATAGAAGAGTTAGACACATTTATATATAAACATTTTATATAAAGAAATTTCTCCAGATCAGTTTATAACTAAATACAAACAAGTTTCCAGAACCATTCATAACCAAAGGAATTCCAAGAGCAATAGAAACAAATTTTCCAGCAGGTTATTTTTCTAGAAAAATAACCATACAAGCTTTAGAAGCATTTCTTTATATCCCTTTTTGGCATACCCAACCATTTCCACAAACCCATGCAACCAACCGTGCATGCTACATGGAAGTGGGGAGAAGCCCTAACCCTTATCCATCCCAACCATGATGGGGGAGAATTATTACCCTTATCTAACCCAAATGCACATGAATGCTTGATGGTGGATAGCCCTAACCCTTATCCATCCCAACACTGATGGGGGAGACCCCTAACCATTATTAGTCTCGAATTCAATATGATTGTTTGATGGGGTAGATCCCTAACCCTTATCCATCCCAACACTGATGGGGGAGACTCCAAACCCTTATCCGTCCCACATGCCTATGAACATACACAACCATCTTGTCAAAAACAAGTGTGTTCAGCCAATACAAACCATTTGAATGCTTAACCATTTCAATTCCAAATCATTTCAATAAAACTCCTATTTTATTGAAAACCAAATCCCTCAAAGTCGTTTCAATCTCAAACCATTTCAATAAAACACCCTTTTTATTGAAAACTCAATTTTTATCAAACCATGTACAGTTTCAGAAAATCCAAAATTTTAAATCAAAATTTTAAATTAAATAAGCCAAATCACTTTCCCCAACAATTCACCAGGATTTTACATTCTCATCAAAACCATAAATCATCACTAGAGAAGATTTATTCTATGTTTTTTCTCAAAAAAATCCATTAAAATTATCCATTATAAATCTAATCCAATCCATTCTATCAATAGCATTCGAGAGTTAAGCCTCCTACCATAATGGTTTTGATGAAAACCACAATGGTCGAAGAACACTCACGAAACCCAGGTTGATTCTCCAAAAAACCACCTTAGATCTCTTCTCCTAGCAAGATAAAGAACAAATATCATCATATATGGAATCCACACACTTAGGTTTACCCATTATGGGTGTATATATAATATAACAAGAGAAGAGGAGATGTACATCTAACTAGATCTATGAAACTAATCAAGAACGAAGAAGAACGGTCACAAACCTCAAGAATCCGGCTTCGATTCGCCAAGAGAAGACTTCGGATTGCCTCCGGAACGATGGGAGAACCCTATTTGACCTTAGGAGAAGAAAAATAATGTGTTAGGGACGCTTAAGAGAATAAATGAGGCACTTACAGGAAAAAACGAGTGATATCCACTTTTATAGGATCTCATTTAATTGGTCGCACGGTTAGTTCACACGGTTTGACAAATTGTGCGTTAGCTACTTCCTCGACCACCCTTATCACATGGTTTGGCTACATGGATAGACAAACCATGTTCGCCCATGCGAAATCTACTTCCTCCAAGACCAACTTCACACGGTTTGGCCACGAGGTTTAGAGAAACTGTGTGCCACTAGTGTGACTTCCCCTTTTTCCTCAAAACATCATTCCATGGTCTCCTGACTCTCCCATACGTCACCCTTAACTTTATAACCATTAAAATCATCAATAAAGGGTTATATACTAGAAATCTGGGGTACTACAATAAATTTAAATAAACTGATTTTGTGGGTTATTTATGATCAGTGTTAAAATTCACATACACTTCCAAATACAACGTTCTTATTTTATGATTTTTGGGATTTACATTTTGTTATATCATGGATTATAGTTTTTTTAGTTCACTTGGCTTATATCATTGATTTTAAACCTTATCCTTTCTTATATTGTTAGTTAATTTTTATATTTTCTTTCCTCCAGTAGTTTTATTGCTTATATGTACTATAGAGAGCATTCAATAAACACTATATTAATAGATCCTCCCTTTCAGTAAGTGTCCTCTAATATATAGGGAGTAATGACTAATGCTTCAGGCAATTGGGTTCTATATGGTGGAGGTGAATGAGTCCAATAAATCTATAAATTTTTAAGAAGGAATATTTTTTTTTGTTTCAAAATTGGGGTTTTTTTATAGAATGTTTATAATTTAGATAAAATCTTAGATGAACCTTATAACTACTTAATATTTATGCATGTATCATCAATTTCCAGGTTGCATTGTATTGGAATTTTGGTTTATGGATTTTTATATTATTATTGGGATGAGTTCTTTTTAATTTGATGTATTAGTTAGTAATTTATGATTTATGGTATTACTCTTGGTTTTGGATGGAATCAAGACATAAGTTTAAAAATTATTTTAGGAATGTAGGAATAAATTTACATTTATATACTTTAATGTAGTTAAAAACCATGATTATGATATAAGGTTTGATAATTTAATATGTTAAAAGAAACATATATAATATTTTATAATATAACAAGATAGTTTAATACAAACTAACTATATATTTTTATGTAACGTTTTTTAGAATTTTGTTATTTTAATTCTATATGTATCATTATATCTACCCATAGACTAGGTAGTTCGGTCTATAGTGATCGCATATGTTATGTGAAACACATGTATCCATAAGGTTATTATCATGTATTTTGGTATACATCCTAGGTTTTTATCTAATCTATTATATTAAAACATGTAATGATTGTGATTATATGAAATAATTTTGAAACTCAAGTGACATTTCACAACAACGACTACCTCTTGTGAACTGGGAGGATAGGGTTGTTAATTCCCCCATATTTTTTATCTAGGGCCCCCCAATGATGTATGTACATCTTATTATTAAGTATATCTTTGAGAATTTTGTTAACATTATTCTGAAAGTATGACATGGGGATCTGATAGTTGATACATACATTTAATATCTAAATTGGGTGTTTCAAAAGAAATATCAACCATTATTTATTAAATAGGTTTAACCTTGTGTTTTATAGTTATATTTGGAATATACACAGATTATCCTAAATCATCTTGAGGTAACCTTTTAGAGTTGATTTAATCATGAAATTTCAAAGCTTGTAGAATAAGTAAATAGCTGTTAGGATGATCTATATTGGAATATAAATATGTGTTACATTCTGAGATGGAATTTTGGGTTTTTTTATTTGATTATTTCTTCCTTATGACATTAATAGATTATAATTATTGATATATTATACAAATTTTTGAGGGAACCATACTTTTTATGTATTATACCACTTATTGTACCTAATTTGTTTTATTTTTCATCTCAGTTAGTGACTGATAAGAGTTCCATTTTGGGGATGTTCTTAATTATTCAATTTATTTTGTAGCGATTATCCTTTTGATTGATTTTATTTTCAGAATACATGAACCAAGTCATCATTATAGAGTGGTACTAGGCCACGTAATAACTTTACAATCATTTTGTTTATAATTCTATGTCTTTGAGTGGATCATCATGTATCAATAAGAAGTGTTTTATTGATTCTCATCACGGTGGATTTAGTAAAAAAATTAATGGTTGTGACCCTTAATAATCTCAACATGGGATGACTGCACCATTATATTATCAATATTGAAGGTTAAGGAAAACTAGATCATAGTTTCACTAACCTTAATTGGGAATGTAGTCTAGGAGGTATATGTGGTATCTATAATTTTTTTTATATTTTTTCTCATCCTAAAAGTTGTGGTAGAACTAACATGTATTAAGAATTAGTAGATGTATTTGTTTCATTAGATTATGATTGTTTTTAGAGTTTATCATTTATTCCAGCGAATGGTGGTGATCATGGTACCCAAGGATTCCAAATGTAGTAGATCATCTCTCTAAAATTTATAAAGTTATTTGGAGTTCAGAGAAATGGATTGGGTTAATATATATTCTTTGAATAATTATAAATATAACTCATCATTATGGTAGACCGTCATATTTTCAAGGTACAATCATAATGGAATTTACCATAACATTTTTTTATTTTATATTTGTGCTTAAAATTTGATTTTATCTACCTTTTTGTTATTGATTTTGTTTTTTTAATAGACTAATTTTATTAGGTTATCAATATTGATACACACATTGGGGTTCAATCAAAGGGTATTGTATGTTTTTTAAATGTTTATAAACAAGATCCATGGATATGAGATTTTTTTTTGATTTCTTCAAGTTATAGATATGTAGCTTCAATTTGATCATATCTATAGAAATATTAAGAAGGTATCATGTACACATTGTAAAATATCACAAGAAGGTATCTTTAATATTTGTTATCAATTATTTTTATAAAAATAATTTTGAGTGGATCTTATAGGAAATTCATTTTGGATAATACCATTAAAAATAATGGAAGATTTTTTTAATGTTTTCTAGTGAAGATTATATATGTTATATATTTTTTCCATTATTTTTAACTAGTTCATGGATGTATTTGGTATTTACTTATTTGGGATTCCCCAAGAGAGATAGATCACGTTTATTATTGAGCATAATATATATATAGATCCCTCATCCATTCCTCCTTACCTAATTGATCCCACATTGCTTAATGAGATATTATCTCTTCTGGAGTATCTTCATGTGAAATGATTTATTCAATATAGCATATCCCCATGGGATAATTCATTCAAATTTTCATTAAAAATATATCAATATTTTTATTTTTATATTGATTTAAAAATCTTGAACTCGATGCTGATTAATGACTAACATCCTCTTCTATTTTTTGATATTCAATTTTTCAAACATAGGGAAGCAAAATATTTTCACACTATTGAATTAATGTTGAGAAACCATTATTTATGGGTGATTGGTATTTCAAGAAATTATTTTATGAGTAAATATAGATTGTATGCGTATTTTTTGTTGTATTACAGATTTATAAATACCCCAAAAATATTTAAGGCCCTAATGAATTAGTTTATCCATACATTTTGGATTTTTAATAGTGGTATTTGATAATGATATACATGTTTAATCCCAGTCATGAGAGAAACATGGAAGAAATTTAGAGATCCTTATGGGAATTTTAAGAGACCATCAACTATATTTTATTCTTTTAATGAGTATGTTCACACATAGGCTGGTTTGATTTCTTTGGAACATTCTATTAGAGGATAGTTTATCAATAGACCCTGAGATAGTAAAAATTTTTCTTTTATTGGATTAGCATAGGAATTATTTCAAGACTTACAACATTATTTTAATTGAGGGATAAATATTATATTTATTTATGATTAATCTTCAATGGAAACACTGAATATATACCAAAACATAGATTTAGAGTGTTTATGTTGTACTATCCTTATGATAGATCCTTCCATAAGGCAAAGGGATTGTTGAAATATAAGATAGTTTAGACCTTACCAGAGTGGGGTATCAAGTATAACTTGTTTTTAAATGAATATGTTTTCATCTAATAATTTTTTTGAAGTAGGATCAATGTGTTTTTCCAAATGGTATAAGGTACCTATCAATGCTTGACTATAATTTCTAGAATTAGGATTGAGATATTTTAAAAATAGTGTACAATATTATATGTTTGTGCCCATACCTTCAAGGTGAATGGTGCATAGTATAACTTTACTACAAGTGCCTCAGTTATATATTTTCCTAGTGTGACCAAAAACCTTTAGTAGAGGATAAGTATTGAGTATCGGCATATTAATGACATCAACATGGAAAATTACCTCCGGAAGGTGAATGTTTTAGTTGATGTTTTGTGAATAAAGACATAAAATAGGTGGTGTATAAGACTACTAGTTTATGATCACTATATAAATTTTCCATGGGTTGTTCCTTGATTATTAGCATTATTATGGAAGGTAAACCCTAACATCCATGGGTTCTACCTATTAACCCATTGAGAGTGAGAATGATATTATGTTTTTCATATAGATTTTCAGGTTACGAGATATAATAGTTATGGTGGAAATAAACCACTTTATATATGCTAGGATGATAATAGAATATTTTATGAAATAATCAATTTTACAGTTCCCTTGATATTATATATGGATATTATGTGGGATTCAAACTCATTGAGTAAGATTATACACCTAGGTTTTAGTAAGTTATTCTTGGATATGTGTTGGAAGTATTGGTTTCTCAAGATAAAGAAGTATATTGAAGATTTGTTTTCAAAATGACTCATCTATTAGTAAGTTAAGGTTGAGAATTATATACACATAATATATATTTCATAATTATTTTTGATTGAGTGGTAAAAGGACTATGGGATGATGGATTTTGTATCATTTTAGAAATGATCAACTCACTGTAACATTATAGTCTTGGTTTTGGTTTATTGATTGATTATGGCTATATATTACCCATCGATTAGAGAGACCAACACTGTTACAAAGATATGATAGTTAAATTTATTGAATATAATGCAACCCATGGTGTTCTGTGGAGTATCTATTCAAATCAGGATTCTCAATTCAGATTGTGATTCTCTCAGGGACTAATGAGGGTGGATTAAAATCTGTTACATTTGAGAATAACATTGAATTTTCAAACCAATTGGTTATCTAAGAATATATATATATATATATATATATTCTGGAGGAAATATTGAAAGTAAATGTCCTATATTTTACTAGTTCATTGGAGAGTAATCTCACCTTTGATGATTTAACATATTGATAATTTTTACACGCATTGATTCAAATTTAATCCATTTAGGACATATATGGTGGTCCATAACAATCATATTTATATTGTCTAGAGTAAATTTAGATAGTTATTATCCCACTAAATCATTATCTGGAGACATTAGAACATATATAGTTGTTCTTGAACTTATTAAAAACTACTTAGAGGTGCGATGTATTTATATAAGTAACCATTGTTCTGCCCACTTGTGTTCATTGTTGGTGATTGGGTTTTTTATAGATTGTCTCCTTGATGTGAAATGTTTCGTATTTAGTATTATGGGAAGTTAACACTAAGATATATGGTAGACTTTTAGGGTCTTTAGAGGATTATTTATAGACTTTCTTTAATTAACTCTTCTTTTTAGTTCTTGTGCGATGCATGATGATTTTCATATGTCTCAACATTAAAGATACAACCATATCCCATCCCATTTAATCCACATCGAGGATGTTGAGTAGAAGGATAATGCATAATTTGTAGAGAAACTAGATCATATTATGTATCAAAGTTATATGATTATTGAGTAAAATATGATACCTCCAGTATACATAAAATGGAAACACTTTTATATCAAGGAGTGAACTTGGTTGTGACGGGATGATATGTGGGTTTTATGATGGTATTTTTTTAATGAGGCTTGATAATTCTTCGTAACACATCTTAGGGATGACTTTAACTATAGAGTTAAGGTTGTAACAATGAAAAATATTTTATGGTAAAAATTATATTTAATTTTCAACAAGCTTGCATAATTTGAATATTTGTATATGTTAGAGGTTTTAGAAGGGGCTCAAGGGTATATCTTGAAAATAGTGCAATAAGATTTATTTCATTTAGACAAAATTCACTGATTACCTTTTCATCTAGTATTGGGTACACTATAGACCTTCAAATGATGTATTTGGTTTTGTGAGGGACATCGGGTTTTCAGAGACCCGTGGAGGGGTAACCGATTCGTATTGGCTACCCAATGGCATATTAGTTGGTACATTGTAGGAAGCTAATTTGTTTAGCCAAAATTGTAATTTAATTAATTAATTATTTAATAATATAATTTATATGAGAATCAAAATTATTTCCAATTATTGTTTCTTGACCCACAACCCTCTCCATATTCTCTCATTTGTCACCCTCTCCATATAAGTTAAACCTCATTTGATGCTAAGATATTATACATAGAAGGAAGACACATAGATTAAGGTTAACACTCTTCATTAAATTTTATTCATTACTATTTTTTTATCTCAATATTTTAATGGATTCACCTTAGTTTTTTTTTTCAAAAAATTACTTAATTTATCCCTTAAATATTTGAATCATAATGTGAAGTCTAGTTAAATATTTCTCTCACCCACAATAAATGTTTTCTATATTCATTTGGATTATTTTATTCATATTTTTTCTTGTAATTTTTGATACATGATCATACCATCATGTGTATTTGAACAAGAATTAATTTTAACTACCCTACCTTCACCCATGTGAGTTGTTTAAGGATTTTTAAGGCTATGATAGACCCTTAAATCAATATTCCTAGACTCCATAAAAACTAGTGGTTGTGGTTATTATCCATTGTGTATATATTAGATACTTGAGAACCATTTGGGGGAATACATGAGTACATATACAATGAAAATTATATTGGTAGGTTCCCTTACAAACATTTACTATCATATAGGTGTTTAATTGATAAATGTTGTCTTTGGGATTGACCCATGAAAAATTTATGAGTTTCACTATAACATTTTAGCTAGTTTAATTGGTTTATATGGTGTGTGTTACAGAACCTCTAGGTTGTGGAAACCAATAATGTTATTCAATTGGGTATGACATGTCACTGGGATGGGTACGAGAGATCTAGAAAAGCATAACCCTTATTTGAGTTATATTATATTCAAAATGAACATCAATAAAAAATTACTATTCCTTTTCCAGAAACTGTGATTGGACATTGATCATAATAATGAGATGGTGATGAATAATTTAAGAAAGAAAAAAAACTAACTTAAGGTTTTGTATATTTTTAACTCACACTTTTTTCATGAGGGACATACTTGGTGACCAATAGATTTTTTTCCCACTAAATATATTCTTATGTTGTTATAAACAATAATAGGGAATGTATTGAAAAGATATTCCAGAACTCCAAGTACAAGAAAATATGATAGGTGTAAAAAATTCCAACAATCATTTCTTCCCAACCTTATGTATAGGGACTAATATCTCTTAATCATTTTATTATATAATATTTAACATTAATATTAAATAAACACAATCAAAAGGACTATATCCATAATATATTTTAGAGACTACATTTATAATATGGAAACATGATTATAAAATTTGGAATCAGTATTTTAAAATCCATAATGTACTTCTAGATCCCTTTGAGCTTCTAAAATAGAAAAATATATATATATATATGTTAGAATATTTAAATAAAATGGGTGACCAATAAATCCGATTAAATGAATAAGTGTGATAAAATCTCATAGTATATGAGTAATAATGCATAATATTATATCATAAATGATGGGTCATGTGAATATTAAATTTCGGTCATGAAATGAATAACATTGGGTAATAATATTATGTAATTATAGGAATGTACTAACCTCATAATCCCTCACAACAAAAGTATATGTCAAGGTTAAAAATAGATGCCTCAAAACATGGTGTACATATTCTTATAATTGATTGATATTAAACCACAATCAAATAAATTTCATCTCAATAGGTATAAAATTACCAAAGTCATTAGTGTGATATATAGGAAAACCCATCATAATATGTACTTCTTTATTTTTCCGCATAAGGAAATAAAATATAAGGCGTTATCATAAGAAATATCCCTTTAATGATAAGTGTTATAGAATATTTTCTCAAATAATAATAAAATCATACATCATAAGTATTCAAATAAATAAGATATTTCCTAAAATAGAAAGTATATCTCATGAAAATTGAAGAAGCAAGAGCATAAAAGTAATTTTGGAGTTGAACTTATCTAGTGAGGTTTTAGATAAATGGTAAAGAATCATTAAATATATCTAACACATCATATTTTTCAAAAAAACTAGATGTTAAGCATAAGTGATATCAATAAAATAATGACTATTTATAGAAGATGTTTTATGATTAAAAAAGATTTATGAGGTAGTTTATTACAAGAAAGATAAAATAAGAAGTTCCATAAGCTATTCCAAAAATAAATATTTGGGAAGATAACTTCCAAATAATTAATATCCCAAAAACGAAAATAAGGAAAACCAAGGTATATGTCTATAGTACATATATAAATAATATATATTGAATTTATCACAAAATTATAGAAATATGGTGAGGTATACATAGGTAATTGAAGTGCCCAGATCAGTGTGAATCACTGAGAGGGGGAGGGGGTGAATCAGTGATCCCTTAAAACTTTTTACTAATTGATTCTTAATCAATTAAACCTCTATGGCTTGTTAAGGCCTCGATCCACTCTTCTTATGTCTCTCAACCTTTCCCGGATAATGCAGTAATGAAAAGGCACAGGACACAAGGATTTACAAGGTTCGGCACCAAAGGCCTACATCCTTGCCATGCTCTCCCAGCATGGATTCTCCCATTATAACTTGTTAGAATTACAATGGTCGATACAGCTTCCCACCATATCTCTCCTGAGTCCCATAGGAGGGTCTTTACACTGCGTCCCACAGTGTTACCAGAGTCCCACTGGCCTGCTCCAGAATCCCACTGGAGACTTCCTCCACCCTGAGTCTCACAGGGGTCTTCTCCTGGCTCCTCGAGTCACACGAGTAGCTCTCCTTCTTGTTCAGCTCTTCAAGTATCTTCAACAGTCTGGGATAAAGACTGCTGGCCTTGCTATGTACCTCTGATCACTTGAGTTGATCAGGTCTTCTCGTCTTGCTCAGGATTTATCTCCTTCTTCTCAGGATGACATGGCTTCTCTCCAGCTACTGAATACTCAGACAATTGATTTCTTTAACTTCAGTCTGGTCCAGTCTCACATCAAATCATCTTCATGCACTGAGTGCATGGAAACTCTTCATCTTCATGCACTGATAGCATGGGTTCTCAAATCTCTTCAAGATCTTCAAGTCTTGGACTACTCAGATGCACACCACTGATTTAGCACTGTTCACGTGTCCGCGTGCATGCATGCATGCATGCACTCCTCCTTTCCTCTTCTTGGTGCAATAAACCCACAAAGGGTGTAAAATTTTTAAGCACACACACCTTCTTCCTCCTTCACACACTTTATCCAATTTGTTTACACACTTAGAGTGTGTTCTACTTTAGTGTGGGTCAATCCTTATTTTACTTCTAGGTGTTTACACTTTTAGTGCACACACTAGGTTCGGCCTTTTAGTTCTTTTGCACACACAAATGCCTATGTCCTTCTTCCCTTCTTGTCCACACACCTAGGCTTCGGCCAACTTCTTGCTCACTTTGCACACACACTTAATGAGTGTGGTCTTCTAACCACTTGGCACACACTTGGCCTTCCACTTTATCTTGCACACAAAAGTCACTATGCCTCGGGTCTTCTTGCTTTGCACACCTACTGACCGTAGGGTGTTCTTCCTTCACTTAGTGCACACACAAGACATGCAAGCCTCGGGTCCTCTTCTTGTTTTGCACACACACCAATGTGGTGGTCTTCCTCCTTATGCACACACACGGCCAGGTCTTGGGTTCTCCTTGCACACACACACAAGGTGTGTTTGTCTCAATATACCCGAACTAAAACAAGGCGTGAAAGGGAGGTGTGGCCCTCTTCTTGTCTTCAAATGCCACGCAGGCTCAAGTGTGCAAGGGTGCAACACTGCCGCGCAAGCCAAAACAAACCTCGAGGGCGCGCAAGGTACTTGCGGCCTCAGGTACTTCCTGTCGCGCAAAAGAAAGACGCGCAGGGGACTCCTCACCTCCTTCTTCTTGTCGCGCAAAGGAGTTGCGTGCAAGGGACTCCTTCGGGCCAAGGATGGCACCGAGGACTTCAGCCGCGCAAATATAATTGCACGGGGGCTTCAACTTCGCGAGGCAGAGCACTCCGCGGGACTTCGGGTTTTCAACAGAACTTCAGCAAGCCTCTCCAGCGCCTGTGGTCTTCTTTTTATAGGCGAGGCAGAGGTGGTTTATCCGCGTGAGAAAAATCTTGAACCACCGAGATTTTCGGATCTCAAGTTTCTGTAAAATCTCGTTTCTCTCCTCAGTTTCCACCGCGGGTTCTTTCCTTATTTTTCTCCACGTGCATGCGACTTAGAACGCATGCATGCCTTCGGTTTAAATAATTTGAGCACAAACCACGGGCCTCGCACCTCCGGTTGCTTCGGCCTTCATCGAGTTTTCTCTTTTGTTGCATGCAGGCTCATTTTAATGCATGGTCGTGTTCGGTGTGGAGAGACGAGCTCAATGGAGTCTTTGGATCAAACTATGGTGGCCGGGAGCTCGAAATCCATCTTCGGGAGGCGCCTGGTTCGAAGGTGGCTGCGGGAATGCTCGGGGAGGCCTCAGCCGAGCTCGTGGAAGGAGATGGACGCTGGGCCGTTGGATGAGGTGATCAAAAAACCTTCGACGGCTTGGATCAGATCGGGAGCGCGGCGGATTAGATGAGTGGCGCCGATCGTCCGCGAGATCAGATGAGCGGCTGGGATTCGCTCCCGGGAATTTATCCGCGTCCCACATCGAAACAGCGGCCGGTTTTCTCGCGTCTTATCAACTAAGCGCTCCCCCCTTCACCGCAATTGAATCTTCTCCCTCCACGGTGCCGCCCCGCACCGTGTTCTCCCTGCGGGCGCACTCTGCGCCCACTCTGCTCCCTGCGGGCGCGCTCCTAGCGCCCACTATGCACCTCGGGCGCGCTATGCGCCCATGCCGCGCAGGAACTGATCCCCTGCGTGGCCCGGGGCTTACACACGGCCCCCCTGCCTTCAGGCTGGCCACATGGGATCCCCCCTTGGGCGTGGCGCCTTAGGCCCACATGTGCCTTGGGGGTTGAACCCTTAAGGCTGGCTTGAGATGGCTAATTTTTTGCAAGTACAAGTACATTGTTAAAAACAAAGTAACCAAGTTCAAATTCCAAATGCCACAACTCTTCTTCTAAGCCCTTCTTCCTCTTCTTTATTTATTCTTCTTCATTAGAATTCATCATCCTTCTTCTTCTTGAGAATTCAAACATTAATCTACTTGATTAGAAACAACTCCTCAATTTATGATTCTTCTTCATCATCTCATTTTCTACTTAGGAGTGAATTCTCAAGGATCTTCATCAACCGAACTCCTGAATCACATAACATCTTCAATGGGCTTCGTTGATCAAATTAGAGATCAATTGGATCATCTTCATGTTCACATGCACTAAGTGATTGTGCATGGACTTCATTAGCTCACTTCATCCACTTAGAAGTTGTGGATGGCTCTCTTCATCTCCTCATGCATTGTCAGTACAATGCATGGTCTTCTAATAATGTGGTGACATTGTATCCAGTTGATACAAGTTCTTTGAACTTAAAGATCAGCTCAACAATCATCAGATGTTCATGGAGAATGATTCAACCACAATTTCCAATACCACTTAGTGAATCTCCTAAGTGACATGCATCTTAGTACCATTGCCATTATCCTTCACCACCAACACCATCACAACCTTTGGCATTCACATCTTGACAATTCTTGACATCCATTCATTCCAAGACAACTTCATGCCTCATTGACAACAACTGCAACACAGTGCACTTCAATCTCCCCCTTTGTATTTGTTGTCAATACACCACTTCAACACATATGAATGGGTCAATATGTGTGCCAATATTTTCTCCCCCTTATTGGCAATCAAATGCAAAGGTGTGGTGTGGTTCACTTTCAAAAATATCTTCCTCCCTTTGAATAGTATTCTCTTGAAAAACACTGAGAGAGGGATGATGTCACATGTTCTCTTTAGAAAAGAACCTTTAGTAAATCAACTCTAAGTCTACTTGGGCTAACCCGGTGTAGAAAACAAGAGTGATGTAACCAAGGAACTCAATGCTGTCCAACATTCACAATACATGTGAGATCATGCTTAGGGGTTAAATTTTTCAGATATTTAATGAATTTGCTAAATCCTGCACAACTTCACAAAACTCATTAGAAATTTCAGTGCAATGATAAAGCTCCCCCTTTCATCCATTTGTCCTCAATCCATACTCCCCCTTAATTGACAAGATAAACTCAATTAAGAAACAAGGGATGAAAGTATGATTGGAATACCTTCACTTTTCTTCAAGATGGTATTAATCTAAGAATCCCATCTTCTTCAGATTGGCTCCCCCTCAAGGGGTGCACTCCATTCTTTCCAAACCATCCTCCAGTTGAGAATGATCATCATCTTCAATTCCCTGCAATGTCAGCACATGTAAATACAAGTGATTAGGGAATAAGATGGAACCTCCTTGGTTCATCAATGTGAACAACAAGGTTGAGAAGATTCTCTCAACCGAGATGTCCCATTTTCACCAGTCTTCACACTTGCACATTTGATCTTCATTGATGATTGTGCTGGTGTGGTTCTCAATACATCTTCATGTGAAATCTTTTGTTTCCTTTTTTTCCTTGGCAATTGCCAGTGCTTCATCTTCAGCCCTTTGCAGTTCTCTGGCAAGTTGCAACTGATTTGGCCATATGACTAACAAGTCACTTGGAAGTGTGCCCTCAGTTCTGGAAATTCCACATGGTTCTTTTGATGCTGTCAAGCTACCTTTCTTAGGCAACTTGTTTTCAATCAATCCCTTCTGCTTCTGCTGGATTGATTGTCTGTTTGAGTCCAGTGTGCCTCTATTGAATTTCATGGCTTCTTTACAAAGATCCATGATATGTCCTTTCTTTCCACAGTAGAAGCATTTCTTGGTGGTCCTTCTGGATGCATCACCCTTCTTGGATTTAGACTCCAAGGTCTTCTCTTCATTCTTCAAACTCTTCTTGGGAGCATCTTCCACTTTCTTCTGCTTGCTTCCCAAAGAATCTTTCTTAGCCAGGTTCAGTGATCTTCTCTTCCTTCCAGCTTTGGATACATTCGGAGATTGACATGTATCAAATTGTTGACCACTTTTGCAACCATCCCAGATGTTGTCAAGTAATCCAAATCTGTTAGCAGTAAACAGATGTTTCTGGACCTATGGATGTTGCTTCTTTTCTTCTGGCTTGCTCCCCCTTGGCATGGGCTTCCTTTGTGCTTTGACATTTAGTGGATTGTACCAACAATCATTTGCACAATGCCCATTCTTGTTGCAACACCAGCATTGTCCCACGAATCTTGACCTCTTCAGTCCTTCTGATTTTAGGGAACTTTTCTTGACCTGTTGTGCTGTTTCAGGAGAGCTCTGCTTCTTTACTGTCTTCATCCATATTTGTTTGGAATTATTCTTCCATCCTACACTTTTTGTGGAAACACATTTAGAAACATTAGTACAAGATGGGATGGATGGTACCTTCTTTTTAGAAGATGTTGCACTTTTATTAGAGGATGTCTTTCTCTTAGAATCATCCTGCTCAAAGCATACTTGAGTAGCAACATGTCTTCTTCCAGCTGTCTGGGAGGCTTGGGCTTTGGGTGATTGCTGATTTTTTAATATCACCTCCAGTTCTAAGCATTTCATATTGAGGGAGTTCTTCTCATCCTCAATAGTTCTTAGCCTTCCTTCCCATTTCTCTTCTAGCTGCTTCATCTGGTCTTCATGCACTTTCTTCATTTCTTGTAATGAATTGTCAAGCTCCTTCACCCTGTTTACTTTGTCTTCAAGTTGAGCATCTCTGACATTCATTGACACTTTATGCCTCTTTTCCAGTGCATGGAAAACATCTTTGACCAATATCATAAAGAATTCTTTCTCAGAAAGGCTTCTTTGCAATTCTTCAGTAGTGTCTTCATATCTTTCATTGCAAAGTGATACTGTTTCATATTTATCCTTCACCAGCTTTCTGAGAGTATTGGTTATGCCAACCCTTTTTGCCAATTGATCTTCTAGTGAATTGGCTTCTTCTTCTAACTGTGATTTTTCTTCATGAAGATCATGGATGCCTGTAGCTATACACTTTGCCACTTCCATGGGAACTGTCTTCTGAAGATATTTGAGTGCACTCTGAAGATCATTCATTATTTCAACTTCATCACAGCTAGGACAGGCTTCATCAGAAGAATGATAAAAGGAATTGTCATCTGATGTGACTTTCACATTTCTTTCCATAGAAGGAGTTTCTCTGATTGCAGCAACCTTCTTCCTCATATTCTTTGCCTGTTTCTTCATTCTGTTTTTCAGAGTCTTGGCAGATATCTCCATTTGAGGTTGTTCTTTCATTTCCTCAAATCTGCACTCCATATAGACTCTCTTGGATCTTTTAGAGGTAACCTCCCTCTGATACCAATTGAAGTGCCCAGATCAGTGTGAATCACTGAGAGGGGGAGGGGGTGAATCAGTGATCCCTTAAAACTTTTTACTAATTGATTCTTAATCAATTAAACCTCTATGGCTTGTTAAGGCCTCGATCAACTCTTCTTATGTCTCTCAACCTTTCCCGGATAATGCAGTAATGAAAAGGCACAGGACACAAGGATTTACAAGGTTCGGCACCAAAGGCCTACATCCTTGCCATGCTCTCCCTGCATGGATTCTCCCACTATAACTTGTTAGAATTACAATGGTCGATACAGCTTCCCACCATATCTCTCCTGAGTCGCACAGGAGGGTCTTTATACTGCGTCCCACAGTGTTACCAGAGTCCCACTGGCCTGCTCCAGAATCCCACTGGAGACTTCCTCCACCCTGAGTCTCACAAGGGTCTTCTCCTGGCTCCTCGAGTCACACGAGTAGCTCTCCTTCTTGTTCAGCTCTTCAAGTATCTTCAACAGTCTGGGATAAAGACTGCTGGCCTTGCTCTGTACCTCTGATCACTTGAGTTGATCAGGTCTTCTCGTCTTGCTCAGGATTTATCTCCTTCTTCTCAGGATGACCTGGCTTCTCTCCAGCTACTGAATACTCAGACAATTGATTTCTTTAACTTCAGTCTGGTCCAGTCTCACATCAAATCATCTTCATGCACTGAGTGCATGGAAACTCTTCATCTTCATGCACTGATAGCATGGGTTCTCAAATCTCTTCAAGATCTTCAAGTCTTGGACTCCTCAGATGCACACCACTGATTTAGCACTGTTCACGTGTGCACGTGCATGCATGCATGCATGCACTCCTCCTTTCCTCTTCTTGGTGCAATAAACCCACAAAGTTTGTAAACTGTTTAAGCACACACACCTTCTTCCTCCTTCACACACTTTATCCAATTTGTTTACACACTTAGAGTGTGTTCTACTTTATTGTGGGTCAATCCTTATTTTACTTCTAGGTGTTTACACTTTTAGTGCACACACTAGGTTCGGCCTTTTAATTCTTTTGCACACACAAATGCCTATGGCCTTCTTCCCTTCTTGTCCACACACCTAGGCTTCGGCCAACTTCTTGCTCACTTTGCACACACACTTAATGAGTGTGGTCTTCTAACCACTTGGCACACACTTGGCCTTCCACTTTATCTTGCACACAAAAGGCACTATGCCTCAGGTCTTCTTGCTTTGCACACCTACTGCCCGTAGGGTGTTCTTCCTTCACTTAGTGCACACACAAGACATGCAAGCCTCGGGTCCTCTTCTTGTTTTGCACACACACCAATGTGGTGGTCTTCCTCCTTATGCACACACACGGCCAGGTCTTGGGTTCTCCTTGCACACACAAACAAGGTGTGTTTGTCTCAATATACCCGAACTCAAACAAGGCGTGCAAGGGAGGTGTGGCCCTCTTCTTGTCTTCAAATGCCGCGCAGGCTCAAGTGTGCAAGGGTGCAACACTGCCGCGCAAGCCACAACAAACCTCGAGGGCACGCAAGGTACTTGCGGCCTCGGGTACTTCCTGTCGCGCAAAAGAAAGACGCGCAGGGGACTCCTCACCTCCTTCTTCTTGTCGCGCAAAGGAGTTGCGCGCAAGGGACTCCTTCGGGCCAAGGATGGCACCGAGGACTTCGGCCGCGCAAATATAATTGCACGGGGGCTTCAACTTCGCGAGGCAGAGCACTCCGCGGGACTTCGGGTTTTCAACAGAACTTCAGCAAGCCTCTCCAGCGCCTGTGGTCTTCTTTTTATAGGCGAGGCAGAGGTGGTTTATCCGCGTGAGAAAAATCTTGAACCACCGAGATTTTCGGATCTCAAGTTTCTGTAAAATCTCGTTTCTCTCCTCTGTTTCCACTGCGGGTTCTTTCCTTATTTTTCTCCACGTGCATGCGACTTAGAACGCATGCATGCCTTCGGTTTAAATACTTTGAGCACAAACCACGGGCCTCGCACCTCCGGTTGCTTCGGCCTTCATCGAATTTTCTCTTTTGTTGCATGCAGGCTCATTTTAATGCATGGTCGTGTTCGGTGTGGAGAGACGAGCTCAATGGAGTCTTCGGATCAAACTATGGTGGTCAGGAGCTCGAAATCCATCTTCGGGAGGCGCCTGGTTCGAAGGTGGCTGCGGGAATGCTCGGGGAGGCCTCAGCCGAGCTCGTGGAAGGAGATGGACGTTGGGCCGTTGGATGCGGTGATCAAAAAACCTTCGACGGCTTGGATCAGATCGGGAGCGGGGCGGATTAGATGAGCGGCGCCGATCGTCCACGAGATCAGATGAGCGGCTGGGATTCGCTCCCGGGAATTTATCCGCGTCCCACATCGAAACGGCGGCCGGTTTTCTCGCAGCTTATCAACTAAGCGCTCCCCCCTTCACCGCAATTGAATCTTCTCCCTCCATGGTGCCGCCCCGCACCGTGTTCTCCCTGCGGGCGCGCTCTGCGCCCACTCTGCTCCCTGCGGGCGCGCTCCTAGCGCCCACTATGCACCTCGGGCACGCTATGCGCCCATGCCGCGCAGGAACTGATCCCCTGTATGGCCCGGGGCTTACACACGCCCCCCTGCCTTCGGGCTGGCCACATGGGATCCCCCCTTGGGCGTGGCGCCTTAGGCCCACATGTGCCTTGGGGGTTGAACCCTTAAGGCTGGCTTGAGATGGCTAATTTTTTGCAAGTACAAGTACTTTGTTAAAAACAAAGTAACCAAGTTCAAATGCCAAATGCCACAACTCTTCTTCTAAGCCCTTCTTCCTCTTCTTTAATTATTCTTCTTCATTAGAATTCATCATCCTTCTTCTTCTTGAGAATTCAAACATTAATCTACTTGATTAGAAACAACTCCTCAATTTATGATTCTTCTTCATCATCTCATTTTCTACTTAGGAGTGAATTCTCAAGGATCTTCATCAACCGAACTCCTGAATCACATAACATCTTCAATGGGCTTCGTTGATCAAATTAGAGATCAATTGGATCATCTTCATGTTCACATGCACTAAGTGATAGTGCATGGACTTCATTAGCTCACTTCATCCACTTAGAAGTTGTGGATGGCTCTCTTCATCTCCTCATGCATTGTCAGTACAATGCATGGTCTTCTAATAATGTGGTGAAATTGTATCCAGTTGATACAAGTTCATTGAACTTAAAGATCAGCTCAACAATCGTCAGATGTTCATGGAGAATGTTTCAACCACAATTTCCAATACCACTTAGTGAATCTCCTAAGTGACATGCATCTTAGTACCATGGCCATTCTCCTTCACCACCAACACCATCACAACCTTTGGCATTCACATCTTGACAATTCTTGACATCCATTCATTCCAAGACAACTTCATGCCTCATTGACAACAAATGCAACACAGTGCACTTCAGTAATTCATTACCCAATGAAAAAAGAATTGTTCGGAGAGTTACCTTATCTCTTGTCCAAAATTTATTTTCACATTCACTAAACTTAATATATTATCAAATTTGTATTATTTAATTAATGATTATGATACTTATTTAAATATTATTGATTCAGTATACCTTATTTTTGTTATTTTGGATTCATTTGATTGACTTATTATTTCGGTTACTATTTCCCCATGTCCTTCATGTCATGGTAAAAAGGTCGCATCTCAAATAAATAATTATGGAAGTTCATTATTAATTGGTTAAATAACTCTATTATTGTGATGAAATGATTTTCATTTTATTATTGGATATGAAAATATGATTTAGAAATTAAAATATTATTAAAAATAATAATAATTCATTGAGTATAATCAATAATGTTATAAAATTGATTCACATAGCTAGTATTTTTGACCACTATGAACATAATTGGGTTCTTTTAATATTATGAATATTAGCCTATTAAATAATATGAAATATAATGAAATGAATTTTTATAGGTAAATTTAAAACACAATAATTTTATTAAAAACATACATGGTGGTGGATTCAAAAACAAATTACGTTGTTCATGGAGGTGGTCAACCAACCAAAATAATAACAATCGTTTTCATTTTAAAATAAATAGAGTGGTGGGTAAAAATTAATATTACACTAAAATAAAACATCATCATATTATTTATATAGTTTTGATGTTTTATTATTAATGGAAAACATATTTATGTGGTAAAAAAATTAGGGGGTTTGATTGATACTATACATATTCCTTTGAGTGTCTCCTCTTAAGCTACCACTTAAGAGTCCTTGAATTAAATTTTATGAGACCAACTACTATAAAATAGGGGGTGAGGATATGGAATATAAATTGGAAGAAATTTTGAAATCTCCATGGATTAGAAGGATTGAGTAAAAGGGGTTGAATTTTTAAGATGATGGTAGTGAGTTTTTTAATATATTATTGTTTAGTTTTTCATTTTAAATGATTAATAGCAAGATCATTGATTCTTATAAATTTATATAGAAAGTAGAGCATGTTATTTAGATCTTATGGTTTCTTATAACATTCACAAATCACTATTTCAAATATTTAAATTATAATGCTAAATCATGTATTTGGTTATATGTCACTCTTTAAAAATAAATAAATTAGATTATAACCCTACACAATATTATAATTACCAATTAAAAAAATAAATATTATGAAAATTATTTTTTGTAAGAAAAATAGTTTTTAAAATAAAACCCAAAATTTTTATAAAAAAAATAAAATTTTGAATATTATAATCAATTTTATGACCCTTTAAACATTATTTATGGTCTCACTAAATTATATTAAATTTTTAATGAAAAATAAAATTATTTTATTAACCCAAATTTTGATGATAAAATACATTTTTAATTTTTATATTTATCAGAAAAATATAAATAAAATATATATGTTTTATAACAATCCAAAAAGTTATTATATCATTTTTAAAAAAACTAATTATTTTTTTCATGATATAAATTTTAACTATTTTAATTTAATAATGTCACTAATTATTAGTTTAAAATTACGCATGTATTGCTATAATTCTAACCATTGAGTTAATTACTCATTATTCATAATAGTATTATAATATATATATTTTTAATGGTCAAATGAGTATCCATCCTTCTATAAATAACTCTTATTTCATTGATTATTTTTTGAATGATATTTTACCTCAAGGTCATACATTTTAATTTTCAATATAGTGTTTAAATATATAATATTATACTTTATTTCTACAATGTGATTCATGAGTGTAGTCATTTTGGTGGATCAAGAATATCCAAATTTTCATCTTATTGATAAATTATCTTTTATTTTTTTATTTCATTATTTAAAATTTTCTTGAGTATATTTATAGTCAAAATGTAAAGTATAAGTGAGTATAAAAATATTTTTTGGTTCTACCTTTTTTTTCGTGAGTATTTATTATACTACATTACTAAATATGAATCATTTATCTGATCACAAAGTAAATTCCATTAATACGATTTGTTTGTTATATCATGTTATTCCCAAATATGGATCAGATTAGAACCATTTTTATCTTCTTATTCGTATGTAAAATCTACTCGTCCAGATCCTTGGAATGCGAGGAAAATTATCTCAATGCTTTTATAAATTATCATTATAGAAATTCATCATTTACATATATGAAAAAATAACCTCCATGAAATATTCATATTTATATTGGGTGCGGTTTTGGTGGGGTCATCCAGATCCATATTCCTCTAACAGATATGCATATTTAATTCCCAATTTTCTTAAAATAGACTTAACTCTTTAATTTATAATAAATTTTAAAAAAAAGTATAATGAAGGAACCACAACACAACGAATTTCAATTTTAATGTAACATAGTCACAAAAATCAGTTTGGTCTCATCTCCTCAAGGACTCATTTCTTCTTTACACTTGATATTCAAGACAAACTATTTTTATTTTCCATATTTTTCAATGACATAGAAGTCCCCAATATCAGCCAAGAATTCATTACATTTAAAATATTTTTTCTTCAAAGTGTGGTACGTTGATTTTTATATAATATTAGAAGATATATTATTAAAATTTCATGTCTTGGTTTTCATGGTCACTTCTTATCTCCTCCCTCAAGTCCTCAAATAAAATTCCCAACACATGAAAATTCAATCTATGAGTAATTTACTAAACATTCCTGGCATAAGGAAACTAAAAAATTACAACTATAAACCTTATCATAGAGTATTTCAATATCACTCTAAAAACCATAAAAATAATATGATTCTTCCACCTTAACATAATCAGGTGATATCTTTATTCATGTAACACACAATGTTCCAAGAGTCTCCAATGAATATACAACAATTACATGGAATTTCTTCATTCCCTAATAATATAATCAATTTTAAAGAGCCTCCCAATCATTCATGAGAATTTTTTCAATGAATATAATACAAAAAAAACTATCTCAACTCAAGATTATATTGTATTATGAAGCATTTCATAGTATGTATCCAATGTGAATATTTTCTAAACACAACATAATTGGATAATATGATATTTTTTAGAGTTCTCAATCCTCATAGTCAAAATAAAAATACTATATTTTTCATTAATTAATTTATATCAACTCATTGTTCTCCCTTTTTCAATTCATTTCATGATTACAATAATCAATCATAAATATCATCAATTCCCTCAATCATCAAGGTCTCTTTTAAAATATATTTGGGATTCAATTCAACATCAAATATATTCTTATCAAGAATGTTATAGACCAAATTATCCATCTCTATAATTCATAAATCATTCAGAAAATTTATTAATAGAGAAAATAATTTATTTATAATTATAGAATAGCTATTATTATTAACATTGAAGAAAAATATATTTTTTATGGAAATACATATAATGAAAGAAAATTATTTATGGTCAAATCAATTTAATAATAGATCAATTATAGAATTTGTTTACTTAGTATATATAGATTATTAGTTCAAAACTCCAATGCCAAAAATATTTACCTATCTATAACACATATATATACATTTAATATCATTATTTAGCACATATAATTAATTTTTTTTATCTATAAAAATGTGAAATCTATACATGGTGTTTAATGCCCATTTATCAAAACAATTGAATATATTTTAAAATTATTAACTTTGAAAATCATATAATTTTTATCATTTAATAAATTCATTAGTATTAAAGGATGAATAATTAATATATTAGTCTAACTTATAAAATAATTAATATTATGTTAACAATAAATTAAATAATCTATAATAAGAGATATATATTAAGTGATTGTAAGATTCTATATCAATTGAATAAGAAATTTTATTATAAATACTAACACTAAATAATTTTCCCCTAAATATATCAATTAGTGGTACAAGATTCATATTCAAAAAACACTAAAATATATATTATTTTTCACAAAAGGAATACAATTTAGCATTTCTATAATTTTAATAAAACTATATTTTATATTCTGATACTGAGGTGGAAGATTTTATATCAAAAATGATTTTGTAAATTACCCTAACTCCATTCATCTAGTTACTATATTCTAATGGTTAACTAGATATGTAAAATAAAAAGAATATAATGTGATATGGTTACATTACTCATAGGGTCAGTCACATCTTTCACTCCTTACAAATGATAATCCATGAGAATATATCTTTTGTATAAGTCTAACGTTTTGGGTGATAGAGTTTATGAAATATATTTTATGTGGAAATATTATCACACATGGAATTTCATGGTCATTCTTAGTCTCACCATTTACATATTCATATTATGCATATCATTACAAATCATGTATTTTTTAAATATCATGTAATACTTATACATATTCATGATTTCAATGATTTTTTAATCATATAATTTAAACAAAATTAACACATTCTAAACCTTTAAATATATAACACCTTATATAACTCATATTTTTATTACTTACCAAAAATAAAAGATAGTAATATCTATAGAAATGAACATATAAATCATATATATGATATGAAAATATATTTCGTGTAAGGATAATAAATTATATAAAACTAAAATAATAAAATATAAATTATATTAGGATACATTTCCAACCCTTAAATTTTTTTAATTGATCCTAAGAACCCCAATAATTGATATGTCCAAAAAAATCCAACTATTTATATATCAACATTCATGAGATTTCTATATTCTAATAAAACATTAAAACCTAATATATATATAACTCATAATCAATTGTTATAATTGAATTTATAACTCTAATTAGAAACCATTGCCTTCCTTGAAAATACACTAAATATTTATTTTATAACTAACATATAACATTTATAAACATGGTATAAAAATTCTAAAAAAATTACAGTTTTTGAAAATGAATTCAAATATTTATAATATAAAAAATATATATCAACATTTAAAATAGAAATTTATCTAAATAAGTGAACAATTTAACATTTCTTTATAAGGAATGATGATATTATAAAATAAAAAATTCTAATAAAATAAATTTTAATATTCTTTAAATTTAGGAAAATTCAACATAGCTCTCCCGACCGACATTGTACAAAATATTTTATATTGAGAATTTCTAAAAGTTTATAAATATAATAATGTCATGATTTCCATGAATATGTCCTTTTATGTCAAAGGTAATAGCTCGAGTATTAAATTATAACTATTTCATATGCCTTGGTTTTTACCTATGTGTATAAAATTACTATAAGCTATAAAATGAATTTATCATATAGTGACGTAGAAAACATAATTTTAAAATTCTATATTATAAATAATAAAAAATTTATTTTCATATATTTTTTTATAAAAAATGTATATTATGAAATTAGATTATAAACAATTGTTGTGATTTTGAAAAACAACACCATATTTGTTTTTATCATTTTCTGAAATTCATATTATAAAATATTTATTATTATATAAACTATTAATTATTAAAAAAATAAAGCATTTATATTTATAAATAAAAAAGTAAAAAACTAAAATTTAATGATAAACCTAGAAGTAAATTAAAAAACTAAAGAAAAAATATAAAATAGTACATTTAACTATTAATCATCATCCTTTCCTGATTACTGGATTTGATTATGATCACGTAAAATTAATGAAATGAAACCTATCTCTAATAGTGTCCATTGACAGAATATATGCTCTATATTCTTTGGGTGAACCTCTCTAAATCAAATGGCATAGTAACCCCTCTAATATTACTAATAAAAAGAAAACATAATAAACACTTTCTTATATTAGTGTAATATCTAATATTTAATAATAATGTTTTTAACTCCTTTTAAAAAAATTATTATTGAACTATGAAATATATTGAATGAAATCAGTTCCAAACATTATGAAACGGAAAAAAAATCTTTAACTCTCTTGTTGTAATAATTACATTCCATTTTATTATTTATGTGATTTATAAATGCAATAATCATTAGTTTACTCATCTATATATTATCACATGATGTGTTACAAGACTTAAATATTTGACTATAACTCTAGGGGAGTTATTTGAATAATCTCGTATAACATATATCATTAACACATTGATATGTTATAAATAAACATAACATAACTAAATGAATCGAATTGTGAGTATCACCATATTTGGTTTTATTCATTAGTTCATAAATCCATCAATAACACTTTTTAAATTATTTAATGATATATTTTTATGAAAAAATTCTTATAGGATTTTGTGATATTGAGTTATAGGTTCCAGAAAACTATTTAGAATAACATTTTTAGTATAATTTTTTCAAAAATCGTAATTTTCTAAAATACCACTATGAATACACAACATAGAGATTACAAATTTGGGTTTTTTATTTTGAATAAATTTTTATAACATATTATAAATATATATAAATCATTTAAATTTTATAAATTAATCGAATAACAAGTTCAATGAGTATACGTATAAAAAAATAATACACATTATATCAATCAGTGATACATGTACTTTAAGTAGATTTAAAATGACCTATATAAATTAATTATAGAGGCTTGGATACTAAAACCTAACTTATAAATTTAAATAATACTCTTATTTAAATTCATTTTTAACAAGTGTTTCTTAATTTTGAGAAGTTAAATTTATGATTTTATAGATCCTTTACATGTACCATTTCACATGATATTAGTTAGCATTTAATAGATGGTGAGATATAATATTCCATAGAAAAGCATTTTATTTTATTAGAGATATATGATAATAAAAATATTCTAGTGGTTAAAGACATATATGTCTATTGAAATAATATTATCATTCAATTTTCTAGACTATATAAGATATCCATTTTAATTGGTATTAATAAATTTATTTTCTAAAAAATTCAAGCATAGTTCATTATCATCTAATATTATATTGATAATGACTTTTATATAAGAAATTAATACATATATATCATTACCTATTAATTGATGACATCAGAATGAGATATATCATGGTGTCATTTTTTATATCGGTGTATTTTCTCTAAACACTCTATATCCTTCATCCACATTATTTAATTCTTGGACGTTTTATAATGAAGTGTTATTTATTTGATGAAACCATAATCCATTTATGATGTACCCTGGTAATTGAAACTCCACACAATATCTTAAAAATTATATAAACAAATATATTATTACAAAACATTTCTTGGATCCAGAAGATCTTGAAATAAGACCATCGGTACCCCAATAAGATTAAAAATATAACATTATATACCATAATATTCCATTATATTAAACGCATTTTTTATTCTAAATTATTTAAATTTCCTTATAAAATGATATGTATCTTAATTTCCTCTAGCCTAGATAAATATATAAAAGAATATTTTATATAGATTGGTCATAGGGGAAGTTATGGATATATATTGTTTTGTTTTTAAACAAGAGGAATTTTGACAAAAACATTAACCATAGAAATACCAATATTAACCTATTAATAAATCCTTTATAATACCTTGTTAATGTCTTATTGAAATGAAATTAATTACATTTTTTTAATGATGTAATATCATTAAGATATCAATTAAAAATATAAATATTTATAAATATAGTTGTTAGGTCACAACTAACAATTTTAGTAAAAATATTTTATTTTATACAAATATAAGATTTAAAATTTAGGTAATATTCTAGATATATAAACTTCCAATATAACTATAATTGGTATCCATGAATATTAAATGTTGATTATTTTATATCCTTTTCCCATTTTAATGTTACTTAATTCCTTTTCCTTCTTCATTGAAGGAAAATATATTCATATTTAACAAAATATTTTTCATTTGTAAGGTATGATTTGATTGGATTATTCTATATATTTTTATCACCTTTGAATCTTTGTTAATTATCAAGGTGAATCATGTTTATAAATTTATATTAGAACCTCATAAAACTGACTAAAAAGCCACAGTAATGTGTATATATTATGTGGATCCCACAAAAAATTCAAGATTCCTATATTTATTAGATCCAAATAGTATGATATATAAAATGGATTATAATTCTTAAAACCAAATGAATCCAGATGAAAAAATAGAAAAATATTTTTTTGGAAACATAATCTGGGATCAAGTTGTGGAAAATTTTTATACATCTTTATTGAATAAAATTTTATCAAACAAAATATATATATATATATTCATTTTCCATTTCTACGCCCCAATTTGATAAAAAAATTATTACTATGATTATATACTCAAATTAATAATTAATTTTGTTATTCAAAACAATGTTTAAGATTATATTAGTAAAATCTATTTTATCATTAAGAGTAAAATCATGTAAAATAATTTAAAAAATAATTTAATACATTTTCTAATAAATGAGGTCAAAATTTACTAAAACATGATTATTTTAGGAAAATTGATATATTCATGAACATAAAAAATCATCATTTTAATTTAAAGAATCAAAGAAACAATACTCCCTTACATAATAATTCAAAAAATAAAATATATTTAATCCATTATATTTACAAAATAAGTCCATGTATTGTTTTATAGTAATCATAATGAATGGCTAACATATATCTTAACTATAGTTAACACATTTTTCTCAAGACCTAGGAAAATCCTAGTATAATTATCAATTTATTTCATGCCCATTATCATGAAAAAACATGATGTTCCCAAGTTATTTAAAAAAACTATAACAATGAATTGTCTATTAAAACCATGAATATTTTTTGTATATCTACACCATTTATATTTTATATTTCTCGATTTAAAGACATATTATTATCTATTTTTCATGGTTGTAATTACATGTAATCGAATATGGGGTAAGTGGATCTGGTCGATTATGGGAAAAAAGAAATTCAATTAGGGAAAGGATCCATATTTCAATTCAACAAGGTTCCCAGCTGTCGCAAAGGAAATAACTGTCCACCTAATGGGTTTTTCTAGAATATGAGTAACCACCAGATATGGGGTCGTAGTTGGAAAATTTTGTTGTCGATCTCCCAAACTCAACTCTCCATCCATGATTTGAATCTCTAGTTCTTACCACATAGGATGGAGATGATATGATTGGGTTAAAAATGTCAATATATAAAAGAAATAGACATATAGAAGTATTATTAAATGGGAACAAAGTCTATATCCAGTAAGTAATTAGACCAGTGAGCACAAACAGAACTTGGAGGTTTATCAGATGACTGAGAGCCTTCATAATATATGGAAAGCAGCAGGAAATAGATAGATTTGGGAAATTACAGAGGCTTAGTGGGGTGTGTCACAACATCTATTTTAGTAATGAATATCAAATGTTGGAATTGTAGGTGAATTGAAAACCCTTGAATTATTCGTCCACTTTGTCACTAGAGTTTGAAATACCACCCTGACATAGTTTTGGTATTTGAATCTATTTTAGATGATAAGTATTATGTCTAATTGGTTGTGAATATTATTTGTAATAACATATTTCCTATTGGAATATAGGGAAACTCAGTGGGATTTATTATCTTTTGGAAAGCAGACCTTGGTGTTCAGGATACAAAATTTTCAAGTAATGATTTTATCGTGTCAACTGTTGTTCCATGTTCTCTGACTTGGTATTTTATAGGATTATATCGGTGGCCTTGTCAACTAGATAAGAAAAAATCATGATATATGTTGAACAAGGTGTGGAACACCTTTCCCGCCCCTTTTCTGGTTGGGAGTGAATTCAATGAAGTCCATATTCATCAAGAAAAATAATGGGGACACTTGATGAGTGGTTCTACTATGGAATATTTCAAGAAATATCTTGTCCAGAACTCTCTTCATGATCATAGGTTTTCTTGCTCAACATTTACATGTAATTAGGTTATATAAATGGATAATTTTATTTCTAAATGATTGGATAGATTTGTGGGAATAGATGAGTGTAAATCTCTATACCATGCCTTCATTATTGTTCATCTAACATCAGTTAGTTCCAACCATTGTACAATAATTTTTTCAACGATCACTCAAGGGGAAATAAGGAGGAACATGTGTAACTTTAAATTTGAATGTATATGGATACAGGATAGGAATGTTGAGAAGGTAAACATAATACTATAATTTTTCACCAAAGAGAATCTTCTAGGAGAAGGAAAAACTGTATCTCTCAACTTGAGGATCTTGATGGGATGAATGATAATGATAACACTAGCATTAACTCCATTATTCTGAGATATTTTAGAAATAACTTTAAAATATAAGGTATTGATACTTCTGATTTTTTGACTAACTACATTCCAAAAATATTCACAGAAGATATGAACTGTAATTTGTAGAGAGATATTTTAGATGATGGTGATGTTTTGGGTGCTCTCTATCTTATTCAATCAACAAAGTCCCCAAGGACTAATGGGTCTCATGCTATTTATTTAAATGACTTTTTATATTTTTGGGAATGATGCGGTTCCCTAAATGAAGGTAGTGTTATTAAGAAGATCTTCACATGAGATCTTGAATGAAACTCTAATCACTCTCATCCCAAAAACCCAGTTCCCACCAAAAGTAATGGAATTTCATCCAATCAGTTTGCGCAATGTTATTTACAAAATATTTTCCTTGACCTGGGTTGATAGGCTTAGGTATTTCCTCTCCAAAATTGTTTTTGAGAATAATAGTGTTTATTTCCCAAGAAGATACTATACAGATAATGTAACCATTACATATAAGTTATTCCATTCTATGAAAACATGGTCCTCTTCTAAAAAACTCATCATGGAAATGAAACTTTATATGATGAAATATTATGGAGAGTCAAATATACATTTCTGGAAGTCTTTATTTTCATTTTGGGAGTTGGGAGATAATTTATTTTTAATATCAGGGATTTGTTCATGACTACCTCATTTAGAATTAATATTAAAGGGTCCACTTCATTTAATTTTAATCTCCCATGAAGTTTACGACAATGGGGTCCTCCCTATATTTATCTGTTCATTATGCTGGCAAATGTTTTCCCATCTCCTTTTATAAGAGGTGGATCATGTAGTAATCCATTTCACTATGGTATGTTGAAATATCTCTCCAATATACTCATATATGTTTTGTAGATGATAGTATTCTTTTTCCGTGTGTGACACCACAAGAGTGAATTTTTGTTCTAAAAATCATTAAGCTATATGAAAGGGAGTCCTGGAATTGTATTAACCCCTTAAAGAAATAATTATCAATCAGTAAGTGAGTTTTAAAAGAAAATTGAAAGGATTTGATGTTTTTATGTGATTTTACTTTACTGGATAATCATTTAAATTACCTGGTCCATCTAACTGTTATCAGTATATCAAAGAAACATGTGTGCACTTTAATCTTGTAAAGGGGATATAATTTGTTCTGATTATGGTCTAGTAGGAAGATCATCCTTATAGGGAAGGATGTTCCCATTATTTTAGTGGACCAGGAAATCCCATCCTAGGCTATGTAACTTTTCAAATTCCCAGAAACACTAGTTGATCAAATTCACTCTCCTTTGGATAACTTTTGATGGGGCTCTCATGATTGAAAACATAACACTAATTGGTGTCTTGGGATAAATCGTGTGTGTTGATGTTCTATAGTGGTCTTGGATTTATGAATCTCAAATTATTTAATGGGGCACTTCTGGTGAAGAAAGGATGGACCCTCATTTACAATCAAAATGTCATTTTCCGAAAGGTTCAACGTAAAAAATATTTTCCACATTCCAGCTTTCTACAGCCTCATCTTAGGCCACAACCATGTTTTTTTGTGGAAAATAATTTGGGTAACTAAATCACTTATTGAAAGAGGAAGTAGATGGAGAATCGGAAATGTGAATGATGTTATTTTTGGGATGATAAGTGTCCAGAAAATAGAGAAAACCTCAATGTTTCATCAGCTACTGCTCTATGTTTTGAATATGAAAGGGTGAGAGCTCTGATCAATGATTCGTTGGAGGACTAGGATCGAGGAATGGTTTGTAGTTGGTTCAATGATTTTTTTCATCATATAATCTTTAATATCCCTCTCACATCAGGGGTAGGTAGTGATCACGTTTTTTGGATGGTGGAATTTTTTGGGAGTTACCCAGTTCAAACATGATACAAATTTTGAGTTCATAGTTTGGGTCAGGCCCGCCCTATTGATTCCTCAAAGAATCTTTGGTCACTTTCCACTCCACCCAAGGTTAATGTTTTTTGGTGTCATGCATTCTCTATTGTACATCTAACCTATGACATGTTGGTACTATGGAATCTTGTAGATAATGATAGTTGACCCCTATGCCCCCAAGAGGTGGATTCTCCTCTGCATGAAATTATCTTCAGTTGTGGGGTTTGAGGGGTCTGGATGGAATGAGATCTAGACACTCAAAAAATTTGACCCTTCTGTCAGGTTGGCCCAAATACCAATAAATTGGCCTCTCTGTTGGAACTGAAAGTTGTGGGGCTATTGTGCACAATTTTGGGGATGATCTGGACTAGAAGAAATGAGTACATTTTCCAAATATGATAATCCAAGTGCATACTTTGGTAGAAGGTTACATTGAATGAATGAATTACTAGAAATATAATGATGTGAGGAACTGAATGGGTAGCACACTGTAGGAATATCTTTGCTGGAATCCCCCCCCCCCACCAATGGTTTTTTAAAAATTAATACTGATGTTATTTTCTCTGCTAATTCGAGGATAGGTGTTGGTCTCATTGCCCACTAATGTAATGGCCAGATTGTGGAAGCCCACTACATGGATGTCTAAGCCTCCATTAGTCATGTGGGGGTGGAAGAATATGATATCCTTCAAGGGATCCTTCTTACTCACTCAAAATTTGTAATCATATTTTGCTGGAATCAAATTTCCCTGTAGTGATTATTAGTTTATCTAATAAGGAGAAGGATTTGTAGCCATTTGGTCTTATTATTAGAACGATTTGGTCATTGAGTGAATGCTTTGAAGAATTCAAATTTTCCTTTATCAAACGTGTGGGTAATCTGGGTGCTCAACATTTGGCACAACTTGGTATGTCTTGGGGTGATCTTTGTTGGGTTGAATCTTTTCCTGGGTGGATTTGTAGGTATGGTGCTTCTTCATAGTAATATATTATCTCTACTATCTCAAAAAAACCAATACGCGATTATAATTAATCATGGTATGTTTTAAAGTATTCCACCATTGTTCATTAGTATCATGTTTGTCCCTATAGATTGTCATGATTTAGTCGCCACGATGTGATCACATCCTATAATTTCTTCTTTTTTAATCCATTCATTTATATCCAATAATTATTTTATACATATTTTATTAATTAGGATCTTTATTTTCAATATTCCCTTATAAATAAATATTTATTGAATTTACACTATATAAGGTTTTTTACTATTATAAAAAATAATAATTCTAATATTCTAAATTCTAAAATCTATATAAAAACACAAAAAACAATTAGATTAGAATAATAAACTATAATTGATTCTGAATGTTTGTTTTGAACAGATATATAATATAAAATTAATAATGACATAATGAATTGTTTCATGTTTTATATATTAAATAGAAAAATAACCGATTTATTTCATGGAATTTTATGGATAAAAAACAAAATGACACATAATCTATTGACTTCTCCATGAATAAATATGTCCATTTTCCAAAAATAATTATTAAGAGTCATAGTCACTGAATGTTAAATAATTATCAATTTGGGTAAATTTTCAATAAATCACATGAAAATATCTTTCTCATTCATCAATTTTTATTAAAACTAATATACAATGAATTTTACTTCTCTTGAAAATCATAATATAAAATTTCCATTTTAGTACCCCCATTTTCTGGTATGTAACCCTTCTTTTATGCATTTTATGTATATAAAGCATATGAGAAATGGTGGGGTACAATTAGGAGAGTTTTAAAGCGTAAAAGGGAAAAATGTGGGGACACATGGGTGGTGCACTGTTTTCCCAAACCATGTGGAAGTCGTGCAGGTGGGGGTCCTTTGGACATAAGAGACAGCACGGTGTGTGCACATTTTGGGAAAACCGTGTGAGGAGGCCGTGCGGAGCGGCTCTTCCTAACAGTGACTAATGCATGGTTAGCACACGATTTGACTAACCATGCAGGCTAACCATGCATGAAGTCAACTTAGATCATTTGTTTAAGGATCTAATCTATTTTAACCTTAAAACCACTCGTTTTTTCTCCTAAATAGCCCTAACTCGGGATTTCTCTTTGGTGAAGGTGGGAGAACACTTACCAGGCATTTTGGAAGCGATCCGAAGGCTTTCCATGGCATTTTGAGGCCGGTAGATCGAGGTAAGGCTCGTTTCCTTTAGTTTTCCTAGATCTCCTTCTTCCCTCTTGATGGATCCTTAGATCTACACCTATAGTGGGTAGATCTAAGGCAGTGTATGGCATTTAAGATGGGTTCTGGTTTTATTGGTGCTAGGGGAAGGAATCTAAGGAGATTTCAGTGACTAGTTGACTCGATTTTGTTTTCATTCTTCGTCTATTGTTGGTTTTGCATATTTTGTTGAGGTAGGTGGATTCACTCTCGATTCCTCTCTCTTTTAACTTGAAGTCTTAGTTTCAAATTTTTTTCCTTGATTGAAATGGTTTGTTTATTTATTGTGAAAGAATAGTTGAAACCAATTTTCAGTAAAAGGTGATAGAAATTGTGTTTTTTTGGAAAGTTGTTGTTAAAGTAAATTTAAAATGGTGATTTTGAATTGGCTATGGTTTTGCTGCTGGAAAGAAAGGGTTTCAATAAAAAGGGTGACGCCTTATTGAAATGTTTTGAACACACTTGGTTTTGGGCATGGACTTGCATGGGTTGTGGTGTGTGTTCATGTGCATTGGGATGGATAAGGGTGAGAAGTAACCCCATCAAATAGGTTGGGATGGATAATGGCGAGAAGTACCCCCATCAAAAGGGACAGATAAGGTCGTGAAGTACCCCTTGTCAAAGTAGTTCACTATGTGAAGACTTAGTGGATGGATAACTCACCACTCGCGAGTATAGGGAGGTCCGGGTTTCATGCATGGTTGGTTGTGTGGATTTGTGATATGTAATGAATGGGCCCAAATGGAAGCGGGAATTTTATTGGAAACTTTTCTGGGATGCTTTTCTTGGGAATGATGGTTTCTGTTGGAAAATGGTTTTGACATGGAAATTGTAATATTGTGAACTGTTTTGGAATTGTTTTCTATAAATTGTTTTATATAAATGTGCTAACAGGTTTTATCTTAGAAGCATGGGTTGGGAAGTCATTGGGGAAAACCTACAGAGTTTCATTACTCATCCCCCTGCTTTGGCACGTTTGTGCTTTTGCAGATGTCATATACCGGGATGTTGGCAAAGGTAAAGTGTCACATCTTTATAGTACTACTTCATGAATCTTGGGCTGGTTCTTGATATAGGAACATGGATATTGTGGAGCATGGATATGTTTTTCATATTGTAGTCATTGAGGATATATTTTCACTGTTTACTCTGATTCATTGTTGGTTTCTGCCATGGTACTCCTGGATGGTTTTTGATAAAATAAATAGTTGAGTTTTCTATGTTTTTATCATGCATCATTTAGTTGTTTAGTCTTATTATGGTTGTTTGTTTTGTGGTATGTTCCAAATGGGTAAATCGTCCCCTACTTGTTTTGAAACCCTTCGACATTTATTGCTAGCCTTTGGTGCCTTAGAGATGTCTCTTAAGGCCTAGTAATGACTTATTGAGCTCTCAAGACAATGAGAATTGGTGGGTCATTATAAATGGTATCAACTTTTTTGGACCTTTCCTAACATCGATGTTCTCGGTCATGGAGTTGAAATTACTTTTCGTATATTCCTTGGTTTGGAATCTTAGATAGGATTAGTATTGTCGGAACCTAAAATTTATATCATAAAAAGACGTAGCTAACCCGTTTATGCTGAACTTCAAGTTACCAGGGTGTTGGGCACATAAGTATTTTGGATAAACTTCTAGAATCTTGGAAATATCATTTTCATGGTTTTATCCAATGAGATGAGCATCACATTCATTGTAGAGTAATGACTTCCCACTACGATTTCATATCTCATTTTGAGGAATGAGTCAGTATTTTGGGCAAGGTGGGAATTTTTGAAAAATGAAGAAATTGATTTCAATTAAAAAGATTTTGAAAACATGATATTTGGTCTATTTTGAAAATGGTTTTATTTTCAAAAAGCATGTGGGATATTTTCATAAAATGGTTGAACATGGGAAAAGGTTGATTTGAAATACAATGTGGTGATAGTTGAAGTGATAGAATTTGAAATTATAAGCCTTCAGTTGCTAGCAAGTGAGACTAATGACGTGTGTTGTTTGTATAGAAAATGGCACATGTTAAGAATCATAGAAACAAACCCGAAGAAGCTGCGGAAAATGTGGTTGCACCTGAGCCATGTGTGAACCAAGAGCTGGTTCAGTGTATCATTTAAGCATTCCAAGCTGTGGACACGGGGAATCGGAGGGATGAGTCAAGGCATGTAGACCATTACCTCTAGTTCTAGAAGTAGAATCCACCCATATTTTGGGGTGATTCTAAGCTAGAGAGGGTGGACGTGTGGCTAAGTAGGATGAATCATATCTTTGATTTCATCGGCACACCAGTAGAACTGAAAGTAAAGGTGGAAACGTATATGCTGGAGGATCTTGCACGACAATGGTGGGAGTTTGTGGTGCAGGAAAAGGTGGATCAAGGCCTTGGATATGCGGAATTTGAGGAATTGTCCAAGAAATAATTCTATCCTCACACGTTCAATTTCTAGAGGACAATATACTTTTTCAGCCTTATGTAGGAGAATCTCTATATCACACAATATGCGGCTAAATTCATGAATTTAGTGCACTTTGCACTATAAGTTACTGGAAGTGCGTCATTGAAGGCACACATCATTGAATCAGGGTTGTGACAGGAGATTTACTTGAAGATAGTTGTGCTCTGTATTAAATTTTATAATAGAATGGTAAACAGATAAACAGTAGCTAAAAGAGACATATCGGGAGTTGTGGGAGGAGGAAGTATGATGATACTCATGGGAATGGGTGGGAACTCTAATTCTGGGAACAAGAGGAAGAGGGACACCTACTTCCAAGGTGGGAGTGAGAATCAGAATCAGACGGTTGGATCGGTGAATCTTCCTCCATGACCCATGATGAAAGCTGAGTGTTTGAAATGTGGCTCGACTGATCACATATTTCGATAGTGTACGATGCAACCTAGACAATGTCACAATTGCAAGAAGATGGGGCATCTACAACGCTATTGTAGAAATACTCCGAGGTCGGGTGCACGTGACATTTCCCAGGCGTCTCAAGCATTGTATGCTTCGATGGGATGAGGACAGCAGAGTCAGTCTCATCAGCATAACAGAGCTAGCCATGGTAGTTCTTGAAATACCATGACTCCTCAATCAGGGCAATCTCACCAGGGCAACAAGGATAACAGTATAGCGACAATGCAATTGTATGGAGCTGAGCATATGATTGTTGATGATCAGGCTGGAACATCAACAGTAATAGGTACAATTATATTGAGTTCTACCTTTGTGCAAGTGTTGTTTGATACTAGTGAATCACATTCCTTCATTGCTTCTCATGCTATTGAATTTCTATGTTTAAAATTGGTAATGATGCCTTCTGTCATGAAATTGTAAACTCCTCTAGGTCAAAGAGGATTTCAAGCCTTCGTGTGTCGACCATGTGCTATAACTATTGATGGAGCTGAGCTAGAAGGGGGCTTCTCTATGTTGGATATGTATTTCTATGATTTAGTCCTGGGTATGGATTGGTTGTCAAGGTTTAAGGCTCACATCTAATGTTATGGGAGAACAGTTATTTTCACAAATGGGGATAGATTTGAGCATCTCTTCAGAGGCGAGAGGATACTAAAGAAAGGTGAAAAGACATTCTTGTCACAAATGGTGGGAACGGTCTCTCACCAATTGGCAACATTGACTTTGGAATCAATGGAAGAGATTGGGGAAAATATTTTTCCAGTTGTGGTGGATCAATTTCCAGATATCTTTCCCAAGAAATTCTCAGGGTTTCCACCTCTAAGGGAAGTGGAGTTTACGATTGATCTCCTTCTGGGGACCAGTCCTATTTCCCTTCCATTATATAGGATAGCACCAACAGAGTTACAGAAATTGAATGTGTAGTTAGAGGAGCTAGAAAGAAAGGGTTTCATTCGGCCAAGCGTGTCTCTCGGGGCAGCCCCAATTTTGTTTATAAAGAAAGCAAATGGAACTTTGACGCTATGTGTGGATTATTGTAACCTTAACCAAGTTACGATAAAGAATAGATATCCACTTCTACACATTGACGACCTGTTTGATCAATTGAGGGGAGCTCAGTGGTTCTCCAAGATTGAATTTCTGTCAGGATATCACCAATTGCGAGTTCGGAAGGAGGATATTCTGAAGACAACCTTCATAAGGTGATATGGCCACTAAGAATATGTAGTCATGCCTTTTTCTCTTAAGAATGCATGATCAGTCTTTATGGCATTGATGAATCAGATATTTTAGTGATAATTTGATTCTATTGTTGTGTTGTATGTGGATGACATATTGGTGTATTCAAGAACAAGGGCTGGGCATGAGCAACACTTGGAAATAGTGTTGGAAATATTCAGAGACCATCAGTTGTATGCCAGATTATCAAAGTGAAATTTTTGGATACATGAGGTACACTTTATGGGTCATGTTTTTTTTTTGAGAAAGGTGTTTTAGTGGATCCAAAAAATATAGAAGGTGTTCTTTCTTGGCCACCGCTGAAGAATATCTTTGAAATACAATGTTTTCTTGGATTAGCTGTTTATTACTGATGCTTTTTCCATGACTTCTCACGACTAGCATCGCCTATGACAGAATTGAAAAATTAGAACAGTACATTTCACTGGAATAAAGAATGTCAAAGATCTTTTCAAGAGTTGAATGTTCGTCTTACATCAGCACCCATCTAGATTTATCTGGAATCAGGACGAGGGTATGTGGTGTATTGTGATGCTTCAGGAATAGGTTTGGGTTGTGTTCTCATGCAAGGAGACCATGTGGTTGCTTATGGCTCTAGGTAGTTGAGGGGGAATGAGAAAAATTACCCATCTCATGATTTGGAGTTGGCTGCAGTCGTCCATGCTTTGAAAACATGGAGACATTATCTCTTTGGTGAGAAATTTACTGTGTTTACGGATCAAAAAATCTTGAAACACATTTTCCCACAGTGTGATTTGAGTATGAGCTAGAGGAGATGGAGTGAGTATCTTTAAATGTTCGACTTTAATTTGATGTATACAGATAGTAAGGGAAATTCGGTGGCCGATGCATTAAACAAAAATTCATATGCTCAGTTGGCGAAAAATGCTTCAGATGAATGGCTGTTGATGTCGGTGCTAGCAGACATGCATATGGAATGTGAAGATCGAGCTGATGTTGCAGTTTTCTTTCCAGTTGCACTTGTTCTTGATTTGGTGGAGATAGTAAATGAGGCACATGCATCCTATGTGGACTGTGTTGTAATGAGTTCAAAACTCAATGGTGGGGAGACCATTGACGGATGGAAGCTGTATGGGAGTTCAGTTTGTAGATTTCGAGATCGGATGGTTGTACCTTTAACTGCTCAGGAACAACTCCTTGATTCTTACCACCATTCAAGATGGGTTGTACATCCGGGTACATAGAAGATGTATAAGGTGTTTAAGGTGCAATTTTGGTGGAGTGGCATGAAACGGAAGGTAGCATAATTTGTTTCTAGGTGTTTAACATGTTAGCGAGTTAAAGTAGAACATCAGCGGCCAATTGGTATGTTATAATCTTTACCTATCCCAGTGTGGAAATGGGATCAGAAAGAAATGGATTTTGTTATAGGTCTTCCAAGAATGGTCTGGAAACAAGATTCCATTTGGGTGATAGTGGATCGTCTAACAAAGTCGGCCCATTTCATTCTAATTCGTGAAACTCATACGGTGGAAGATATTTCCAAAATACATATACAAGAAGTGGTAAAAAGACATGGTGTACTAGTGTCTATAGTCTCAGATAGAGATCCAAGGTTCACATCACGTTTCTGGAAATCATTATAGCAAGCCCTTGGGACTTGGTTGATGGTGAGCATGACGTATCATCCTCAGATGGATGGGAAATTCGAGCGGTCGATACAAATGTTGGAAGACATGTTGCGGGCTTGTGTAATAGATTTTTGGGGATCATGGGAGGATCATATACCCTTAGTGGAGTTATCATACAATAACAGCTATCAAGCCTTGATACGCAAGGCTTCGTTTGAAGCATTGTATGGGTGTCCTTCTCGTTCTCCACTTTGTTGGGTGGAAAAATGTGAGACTTCCCTAATTGAGGAGGGACTTGTCCAAGAAACAACGGAGAAGATACAGTTGATTAGAAAGAGGATAGAGAAGTCTCAGAGTCGTTAGAAATCTTATGTAGATCATCATAGAATACTGTTGTCGTTTGTGGTGAGTGATCATGTCTTTTTGAGAATCTCTCTAAGGCATGGACAACATCATTTTGGGAAGCAGGGAAAATTTTCTCCTCGATATATAAGCCCTTTTAAGATACTGGAACGGGTTGGCGAGGTGGCGTATCAGTTGGAATTTCCACCATGGTTCAGTGCAATGCATATTGTGTGCCATGTATCTCAGTTGAAGTAGTATCAGCCCAGTACTGACCATTGATTAGATGGGATCATGTTGACCTAGAGCTAGATGTTTCGTTAATACACATTCCGGTATGGATTTTGGATAGGAAATAGAAAGTCTTTCATGGAATAATCATCAGTCTAGTACAGGTTTTATGGCAGCATGGTTAGATTCAAGAAAAGACTTGGGAACGTGAGAAAGAAATGAAATAGCAGTGGCCCGAACTCTTTCATGCAAGAAGTGGTTTTCTACATTCTGAGGACGGAAAGGCCAATGTTGGGGAGAATTTAGTACCCCCGGTTTCTAGTAAGTAACCCTTGTATTATGCTTTTTATGTATATGAAGCATTCGAGAAATGGTAGGGTAATGTTCGGAGACGTTTACAGTATAAAAGGGGAAAATGTGGGCACGCACGGCCTGCACACGGTTTTCCCAAACCTTGTGGAAGATGTTCAGGTGGTTGTCCTTTGGACAGAGGAGTCTTCACGGTGTGCGCACATTTTGGTAAAACCGTGCGAGGAGGCCGTGTGGAGCTCCTCTTCCAAGTAGTTACTACCGCACAGTTAGCGCACTATTTGGCTAACCGTGCGGACTAACTGTGCGCGAAGTCAACTTAGATCATATTTTTGAGGATATAATCCATTTTATCCTTAAACCCACTTTTTTTGTTCCTAGACATCCCTAACATGGAATTTCTCTCTGGTAAAGGTGGATGAACACTTACCAGGCATTTTGGAAGCAATCTGGAGGCTTGCCTTGGCGTTTAGAGGCTGGTTGATTAAGGTAAGTCTCGTTTCCTTTAGTTTTAATAGATCCCCTTCTTCCCTCTTGATGGATCCTTAGATCTACACATATGGTGGGTAGATCTAAGGTATTGGATGTCATTTATGTCGGGTTTTGGTTTTTTTGGTGCTAGGGGAAAAATCTAAGGAGGTTTCGGGGACTATTTGACTCGGTTTTGTTGGCGTTCTTCGTCCGTTGTTGGTTTCGCTTATTTTGTTGAGGTAGTTGGATTCACTCTCGATTCCTCTCTCTTAGAACGTGAAGGCTTAGTTTCAAATTTTTTCCCTTGATTTAAATTTTTTGTTTATCTGTTGTGAAATAATGGTTGAAACCCCTTTTTAGTAACATGTGATGGAAATTGTGTGTTTTTGGAAAGTGGCTGTTGAAGAAAATTTAAAATTGTGATTTTAAATTTGCTATGGTTTTCCTTCATGAAATAAATGTTTCAATCAAAATGGTGATGCTTTATTGAATTTTTTTAAACACACTTGGTTGTGGGAATGGACATTCATGGTTTTTGGTGTGTGTTCATGTGCATTGGGATGGATAAGGGTGAGAAATACCCCCATCAAAAAGGTTGGGATAGATAAGGGCGAGAAGTACCCCCATTAAAAGGGACAAAGAAGGTCGTGAAGTACCCCCGTCAAAGTAGTTCACTATGTAATGACTTAGTGGAAGGATAACTCGCCACTCCCGAGTATAGGTAGTTTCAGGTTTCATGCATGGTTGGTTGTGTGGATTTGTGAAATGGAATGAATGTGCCAAAATGGAAATGGGAATTTGATTGGAATCATTTCTTGGCTGCTTTTCTTGGGATAAATGGTTTCTATTGGAAAATGGTTTTGACATGGAACTTGTTATATTTTGACTTGTTTTGGAATTATTTTGTATAAATTGTTTTATATAAATGTGATAACTTTTTTTATCCAAGAGGCATGGGTTGGGAAGTTATCGGGGAAAACCTACTGCGTTTCATTACTCACCCCCTTCTTTAGCACATTGGTACTTTTGCAGATGTCATATACCGGGATGTTGGTAAAGGTAAAGTGTCACATGTTTATAGCAATACTTTGTGATTCTTGGGCAGGTTCTTGATATTGGTGCTTGGAGCTTGTGGAGCATGGAGATGGTTTGTCATCTTGTAGTCTTTCATGATGCCTTTCTACTGTTTACTCAGATTCATTGTTGGTTTCCAATGTGGTACTCTTGGTTGGTTTTTGATAAAATAAATGGTTGAGTTTTCTGAGTTTTTATCATGCATCATTTACTTGTTTAGTCTGGTTATGGTTGTTGGTTTTGTGGTATGTTTCAAATGGGTAAATCATCCCCCATTTTTTTGAAACCCTTTAGCATTTATTGCCAACCTTTGGTGCCTTGGGGATATCGTTTAAGGCCTAGTAATGACTCGTTGAGCTCTCAAGACAATGAGAATTGGCGGGTCATTACAAATGGTATTATCTTGTTCGGTCCTTTCCTAACAAGTGGTCATCGATGTTCTCGGTCATGGGGATGAAATTCATTTTTGTCTATTCCTTGGGATCTAATCTTAGGCAGTAGTAGGATTTTCGGAACATGAATTGTATGGCATAAAAGGACATAGCTAACCCGTTTATACTGAACTTCATGTTACCAAGGTGTTGGGTACATAAGTTTTTTGGATATACTTCTAGAATCTTGTAAACCTCATTGTCATGGGTTTAGCCAATGTGATGAGCATGACATGCATTGTAGATGAATGAATTCCCACTACGATTTCATATCTCATTGTGAGGAATGAGTTAGGATTTCGGGCAAGGTGTGAATTTTTGAAAAATGCTGAAATTGTTTTCAACTAAAAATATTTTGAAAACAGGATATTTGGTGTATTTTGAAAATGGTCTGATTTTCAAATAGAATGTGGGATGTTTTCAAAAAATGGTTGACCATGAGAAAATTTTGTTTCGAAAAACAATGTTGTGATAATTGATGTGATAGAATTTGAAATTCTGAGACTTTAGTTTCTAGGATGTGAGACTAATAACATGCCTTGTTTATATAGAAAATGGCACTCGTTAGGCATCGTAAAAACCAACCTGAAGAAGTTGCGGACAATGTGGTTGTACCTGAGCCACGTGTGAACCAAGAGATGGTTTAGAGTATCGTTCAAGCGTTCCAGGCTATGGAAACGGGGAATCAGAGGGATGATTCAAGGAATTTAGAGCATTCTTCCCAGTTCTAGAAGAAGAATCCACCCATCTTTCGGGGTGATTCTGAACCAGAGAGGGCGGAGGTGTGGCTGAGTAGGATTAATCGTATCTTTGATTTCATCGGCACACCAGCAGAACTGAATGTAAATATGGCGAGGTATATGTTGGAGGATCTTGAACGAAAGTGGTTGGAGCTTGTGGTATAGGCTAAGGTAGATCAAGGCTTGGGATGGGAGGAATTTGAGGAATTGTTGAATAAACAATTCTATCCTCACATGTTCAAGATCCAGAGGACAACAAACTTTTTCAGCCTGATGCAGGAGAATCACTCTGTCACGGGATATGTGGCTAAATTAATGAATTTAGTGCGATTTGCACTGGAAGTTGCTGCAAGTGCATCACTGAAGGCACACATCTTTGAATCAGGGTTGCGACAAAAGATTCCCTCAAAGATAGTTGTGCTCTGTATTACGGATTATACGAAAATGGAAAATAGAGTAACAATAGATGAAAGAGACATATCTAGAGTTATGGGAAGAGAAAGTATGATGATACCCACAGTAACAGGTGGGACCTCTAATGCTGGGAACAAGAGGAAGGGGGACACCTACTTCCAAGGTGGGAGTGCAAATCAGAATCAGATGGCTGGATCGGTGAATCTTCCTCCACGACCCATGATTAATATCAGGTGTTTTCAATGTGGCTCGACTGATCACATAAAGTGAGAGTGTATGGAGAAAGCTAGACAATGTCAAAATTACAAGCAGATGTGGTATATATAGCCCTATTGTAGAAATACTCTGAGGTTGGGTGCACATTACACTTCCCAGGCGTCACAAGAATCGTATGCTTCGACAGGACAAAGACAGTACAGTCAGTCTCATCAGCATAACAGAAATAGCCATGGTGATTCTCGAAATACCATGACTCCTCAATCAGGAAAATCTCCCCAAGTCAACAAGGAGAACAGTACAGTGATGAAGCAATTGTATGGAGCTGAGCAGATGATTGTTGATGACCAGGCTAGACAATCAACAGTATGAGGTACAATTAGTTTGAATTCTACCTTTTTGAAAGTGTTGTTTGATACTGGTGCATCAAATTCCCTCATTGGTTCTCATGCCGTTGACTCGCTTTGTTTAAAATTGGAAATGATGCCTTCTGTCTTGAAATTGCAAACTCCTCTGGGTGAAAGAGAATATCAAGCCTTCGTGTGTCTAGCATGTGAAATAAATGTTGATGGAGCTGATCTGGAACTGGACTTCTCCATGTGGGATATAGATGTTTGTGATGTAATCCAAGGTATGGATTGGTTGGCAAGGGTTAAGGCTCACATCGACAGTTATGGGAGAACTTTTAGTTTCACGACTCAGGACGGCTTTGAGCATCTCTATAGAGGAGAGAGGATAACAAAGAAAGGTGAAAAGAGCTTGTTGGCACCAATGGTGGGAATGATCTCTCACCAATTGGTAGTGTTGAATTTGGAGTCAATAGAAGAGATTGAGGAAAATTGTTTTCCAGTTGTGGGGGATCAATTTCCTGATGTCATTCCCAAGAGCTTCTCAGGTTTACCACCTCTAAGGTAAGTGGATTTTACAACTGATATCTTTCCAGGGAATAGTACTATTTCCCTTCCATCATATAGGATGGCTATAGCATCCCGCCTTTTTATAACATAAACTTTCATTACATTACACAAAACTGAGGATCTTTAACGTCTAGGTTCTTGGAAACCAAGAACATAATACAAGAAAACAACATAAAACATTCTTCTTAAACACTTGAAAGGAATCTCCTTAAGTTCATTCTAGGTTCATTACTGTATCTCATAACCTGGGAACATACATCAAAAGAAAGTGTGAGCAGAAGGCACAGTAAGGGAAACAAGAGGAACATTTTACATGTGAACTTGATATACTTCAATAAGGTCATGAAATAGAACTTTAAGGCATGAGAATGAAATAAGGAGGCATATCATAATAAAAATAACATTTTTCATAACTTGAAGATGTGGATGCATCATTTAATATTGACAATCATTTCGTTTCACCAAGGTCCATCCACAAGGTGTCGTTAAAAATTACCAAGGTTATTCACCAAGGCATCATTAAAATTGTAATCTCTAGTGGTTACATCATTACCCAATGCATTGGAGCGCTATCAGGGAACACCCTTAAATCTGTCTTTATTATCATGTGAGCCACATATATAATCATCAAAAATTTCATAAATAACCCATATATCATAAAATAAATGGGTTTCATTTCATAATCACAACGTTTTAAAAACTGCTTTAAAGACATGATCTTTACGTCACTTTAAAAACCACAGAAAAGGAAGGTGGGTCTCATGTATGTAAATCCCAGAATTTAAAATAGAACATTTTGGTATATATGTGAATACCCCTTTAGAAGAAAGATCTTTGAGTATTCACTTAATAATATAAAAGAACTTTAGAAAAAGAAAGAGACATTTTAAGATGGAAATTCTGCAGCATAACGGCTATGTTACGAGGTTTTAGAAGACATTAAAAAGAGAGGGAAAATGAGTCAAACATTCATAAATGACCTATAAAACAGTATATGGACAGAATAAGAAGGATACATGATCATGGTAATGAAATTTCAAGGAAATACCATTTGAAATGAAAAACATGGAAGGAAGAAAAAAATTAGATTTCTCTTATGAAAGTTCGACAGCCTAACGGCGTTACTTAAACTTCAACAAAAACGATTTGAAAAGATCAAATAGGGTCTCTCATCATGTGAACATAAGAGTTCAGTATGATAGATATAGAGATAATTCCCCAAAATAACAAAAAGGAACTTGAAAGAATTGACATGAAAGTAGATCTTCAAAACGAGAAGGGTGAACAACCACTTAAAAATTCGGCAGCCTAATGGTGCCACTTAAAACTTCAAAATACTGAATTGAAGAGATCAAATGGGGTCTCTCATCATATGAAAATAAGAGTCCAGTATGATAGATATAGAGATCATACCCCAACATAAAGAAAAGGAACTTGAAATAATTGACATGAAAGTAGAACTTCAAAACGAGAAGGGTGAAGAACCACTTAAAAATTCAGCAGCCTTGTGGCGCCACTTAAAACATCAAAATACTGAATTGAAGAGATCAAATAGGGTCTCTCATCATATGAACATAAGAGTCGAGTATGATAGATATAGATATCATACCCCAACATAATAGAAATTAACTTGAAAGACTTTACATGAAAGTAGAACTTTGAAAAAGAGAAGGGTGAAAGAATCCTTTAAAAAATTCGACAGCCTAACGGCGCCACTTAAAACTTCAAAAAAATTGAATTGAAGAGATAAAATGGGGTCTCTAATCATATGATCATAAAATATCAGTATGATAAATTTAGAGATCATGACCCAACATAATACAAAGAAACATGAAAGACTTGAATGAAAATAGAACTTGAAAACGAGGAAGGTGAAAGAATCCCTTAAAAATTCGGCAGCCTAACGGCGCCACTTAAACATTCTTAAAACGAATTGATGAGAGAAAGGGGGGTCCATCATCATATCAAAATGAAATGGGCAGTAGGATGAATGTAAAAGAACATCCTCCAACATAAGAACATGGAGTATAAAAGAAATGACATAAAAGAGATTACTTGAAAAGAAAGAGAGAGGTCGGATCCCATACCTTAAAACGTAACTCTTAAAACTCAAAGTTTTGGACCATGAGGGCTTGGGGGCACCTTGGGAGGACTCCTTGGGAGGTAATGAGACCAGAACTTCATTGGGGAAGAGTGGGGAGTCGAATGGATGAGAGGAGGGCTTGGTATTTATAGGGAAAGTGAGGGGACAAGGCATTAATGGCCAAAGGACACCTCACATGTGCTTTTCTCAAACCCATGCGCTCTCCCTTGGAATTTATCATGGAGTTAGTCCACATGGGGCCCCAAAAACAATACTTCATCACCCTTGGCCGGCCAACCCTTAAAATAACTCATGACATCATCATGACATAGCTATGATGTCATTAAACATACCGAAACCCTAAAACTGTATTACTAGTGCAGAAAACATTTTTTACGTCGGTTATTTTTAATTTTTTACGTCGGTTTCTAGCCGACATTAATACGTGCGACGTTATAAATAAGGTTTTTCACGTCGGTTATTTAAAAACCGACGTAAAAAACATAAAATTGCGATGTTTATCACGTCAGTTATTTTAGAACCGACGTGATAAAGGGGACTGGAGAATGGTTTATCATGTCGGTTATTTTAGAACCGACGTGATAAAGGGCCTGGAGAATGGTTTATCATGCCGGTTATCGAAGAACCGACGTGATAAACCGGGCTGAGCGGGGTTTATCACGTCGGTTCATAATTAACTGACGTGAAAAACCGGGGGAGGGGTTTTTATCACGTCGGTTATTGTATAACTGCCGTGATAAACCGGAGGGGGGGGGGGGGGGTTTATCGCGTCGGTTATTGAATAACCGACGTGATAAACCGGGCTGAGCGTGGTTTATCACGTCGGTTCATAATTAACCGACGTGAAAAACCGGGAGAGGGGGGTTTATCACGTCAGTTATTGTATAACCGCAGTGATAAACCGGAGGGGGGGGGGGGGGGTTTATCACGTCGGTTCATAATTAACCGACGTGAAAAACCGGGGGAGGGGGGTTTATCATGTCGGTTATTGTATAACCGCCGTGATAAACCGGAGGGGGGGGGGGGGTTATCACATTGGTTATTGAATAACCGACGTGATAAACCATTCTCCAGGCCTTTTATCACGTCGGTTATTTAATAACCGACGTGATAAACAATTCTCCAGGCCTTTTATCACGTCGGTTATTTAATAACCGACGTGATAAACCATTCTCCAGGCCTTTTATCACGTCGGTTATTTCATAACCGATGTGATAAACCATACTCCAGGCCTATTATCACGTCGGTTATTAAATAACTGACGTGATAAACAATTCTCCGGGCCTTTTATCACGTCGGTTATGAAATAACCAACGTGATAAACCATACTCCATGCCTTTTATCACGTCCGTTATTTAATAACAAACGTGATAAACAATTCTTCCGGCCTTTTATCACGTCGGTTATTTAATAACCGACGTGATAAACCCAATTATTTTTTTTAAGCAGAATGCAGTGATCTTCTCTCCACCAAAATCAACCAGAAAATAAATCAAGAAATCGTACCACAAAAACAGAAGTACATCAAAATTAAGCATGTACATAGATAACATATAAAACTTACCCACTAGAAAGCATCCACCCTCATTTATACCCCATGGACAGCCCTCCCCCACCCCGTTGGAGCCCTCACCCTCATGTATACCCCCTGGACAGCCCTCCCCCACCCCTTTGGAGCTCCCACCTTCATGAATACCCCTTGGACAACCCTCCCCAACCCCATTGGAGCCCCCACCACACTCCTGGACTGCCCCCCGACCCCTCGACAACCCCCCACCCGTCTGAACAGCACCTCCTCACCCCCTCACCCCACTTGACAGCCCCCACCACACCCCTGGATAACCCCCCACCCCTGGAAAGCACTCCCACACCACTGGACCGGCTTCTCACACCCCTGAACATCCCTGCCACCCCCAGGAATGCCCCCACCCCACCAGACAGCCCTCCCAGACCGCTGGACACTCCCAACCCCACTGAACACACCCCCACACCCTTGGAATCCCTCCCCCACAGACCCAAATCCATACCAGAAGAACCATCAAAAGTAGACCAAAACAAGAAGTATAGCAAAATTAAACATTCACTTATATAACATTCAATACTTACACTGTCAACTTCAAAAAAAAAACTAAATCAATCCTAAAAAACTACCAAATACACAATTAAAACGACAATATTCAAAATTACATTTTACATTACAAACAACTAAAATTCAATCAAACCTGTAAAATAATTTGACCACTCCACTTGTACGTGTTTGATGTCTTCAGCAGTATAGGGTTGAGGGTCATAAAAAAGCTAAAAATGAAAAATAAGATAGTTAACGTGTATAATGAATAAATCAAATTGAAATATGATGGCAAAGTTTAAGAGGAAATCGTACCAGGTCAAAATTCACAACTGTCCCAGTTGTTATTATTTCATACATAAATCTTAACATATAATATCTGCATTCGATGAGGCCTTGTTGTTCATGACATTTCTGTTTTGAATGAGTGTAAATTCAATATATTATTTTTATGTAATAAATCAAAAAGTACAAATTATAAATGGAAATTTACCTTCGCATTTACATATTTGATCTTTGCATTTCTTTTCTTTGTGTTCTTTCAAAAGTAGACCCATGCACTGTTAGAAAATAATACGAATGGGGTAAATTTAAAATTCATTATAATATATAAAACTATTGAGAAATTGAAACTTACTTTTCCAATATATTCTTAAAACTTGCCCGCACATCACCATGAACAGAGCATATCCAATAAAGAGCTTTCTCCCTTGGGCAAAAAATCCCTAATATCCAATGATCACTGATAAAAGGAAATTTAATGTTAGTGGTTTTTTATGTTAAAAGATAATTAACTCTTTGAGAGAAATGTGTTTCATACCTCTCACAAAAAGGCATCATCCAACATTATTGGATTATATTCTTTTCAAATCTTTCAGCAATATAAACCATTCTTTGTTCCTCAGTCAATGCACATGCTTCAGGGGAAATCAATTGCGGGTGCATGAATCCATATACTTTTGTCAGTTCATTCCTCTCACAAATTTTATAAAGATACATAATACAAAACATATATAATTATACATTTTTAATAAATATAACGCAGGGAAAAGGTTTTAAGACTTACATGGAAAAACTTTTCACCACGTTGATGCCCAACTTATCTCCAGTAACAAGCTCCATGATATCAGATTTTGTAATCCCCACACTTATTTCACGTCCACAAACATGAGATTCCATTGAAAACTCATAAAAACCCAACAACAAATGTGAATATCTTGACAATCTGTCAAGACCACTGGAATCTGTATCTGATGTCATAGCCTGTTGTCTTTGTTGTTGTCTATACAGTATTTCTTTACCTTTGAAGTATTCCTGTGAAAAAAAATTGAGAATTATAGTAGTTTTCAAATGATAAAACAACTTTAATAAAATAATAAAATAAAAGATATAACATTCATACCTCTATGGTAATGAGTCGAAGAAGTCTGGATGGACAAACTAAAAAATGGCCGATACTCTGTCCAACTTTCGCCACCTCATCTGTAGGTATTGGTACCCTAGCTGATCTATCTATAATATCTTGTACAGTGACCCTCTGATTCTCTACCTCTAATTTTTTATGATGAACTGTATCTCCTATACAATATACCAACCCGTATGCTACTATTTGATGTTGAGAATCATCAGCATACAACTTGAAATATGTAGGAAGCTGCGGTGGAGGCATAGGATAAAAAATGGGGTCGGCAGGCTGAGGTGGGGGAGTGGGAGCTACTGGCGGAGGTGGAGGATAAATAATGGGGTCTGCAGGGGGAGGTGGAGGAGTGGGAGCTGCAGTCTGAAATTTTCTTTGCATTTCTGCAAACATAGACTGCACCGAATCTCTAATCTTGTCTTCCATCGTCGCATTAATATTTTGAACTTCAGCCTCCAAGGATTCTATTTTTTTTATAAACCGCCTCAATGTTAGAAGTTGAAGAAAGTGGAAACACTTTTCTTACCGATACACCTGTCGGATATCCTCTTACACGACCAGGATGTTCGGGCTTTCCCAATGCTGCAAATAAAATATCTTCCCTCCCAGTAGCTGTAAATGTCCCCTCTGAACTCTGCTCCTCAAGAGAGTCCTGTATTAATTAATTGAACATTTTTGTAATGATTGAAACTTATATGAAGAAAAAAGTTAACTTAAATAAATTAAATAGATATCTTACAATCTTCTCAGCTACGATTCTCGATTCTTTCGAAAGATATTTCCCTTTTTTTCCCTTCCGAGCTCTCTTCCATTTTTCATGTCTAGATGGAGGGGATGGAGGGGCCACCTCTCCAGAGCTTGAAGACTCAGCTCTTAGTTGTTGAAATTTTTCCGCTATCATTTTTTCTTCCAATAATGTATACCCTCCCCGAGATAAACTATGAGGGTATACATTTTTAGATTGGATCTCCTGATGAGCTTTCCTTGTTTCCTGTAATTTAAGAATAAGAAATCATTAACATAACATTAATAAAATCATTTATATAAGAAAGTTTATAAAAGTTTACATTTCCCTTACTAGAAATGACTCTTTTTTCTACTTTCAAAAAACTGTCTCCATGTGTCTTCATCTATAAAAGGATATATACGACATGGATTGTCATGACTCCTATGACCATAAATGAAATCAGATGAGAGGGTTGATTTGAAATCCCTCCATCTCCTGGCAACCAACGATAAAAATTTCTTCCTGACTCCTCCACTGTCAGGAATATCAAATGTCATCTGATAAAGAAGAGGTTAAACATATTATATATACTAGAAACATTAAAATAATGGTCAAACAATGACAAAAGATCTTACCAAAATCGTCTCCCACAACTGAGAGATAATCTCTTTATCCACACCTCTCCAATCATCATACAGAATGCTTACTTTGGTCTTAGCCTGAGTTGCAACAAAACTCTTAAAATCTTTGGCATTCGGACCTCTAGGAATATCATCATCATCAAACTCAACTACTATCCTCTGATCCTACGTACGGGAAAGTGATAATTTTGGTAAACGTGTGCACCCACGTTTACCAACCTTTGAACTCTTTGTCGTAATAGAAGCTTGTGAATGTTCATCCCCAGAGGTATGACCAGCAATATGCTCCTCTCCAGAATCATGTGGTTGATCATCTGAATGATCTGTCATTATCCTTCAAATCAAAAAAACAAACGTCAGTTCACAAATATACAAATGCAAATATTTTAATACTACTGTAATCAGAAAATAGAAAACTATAATAGGTTACATAATAGTAAACAATGGTAATATGGTAAACATGTTAAACAATTGAAAAGATGTCAAAGATGTTCAAGATGGTCAACATGGTCAACATGGTAAAAAATGGAAAAAATGGTAAACCTGGTAAACATTGTAAACATGGTAAAGTAATTATCAGTGAACAAATATACAAATTCAAATATTTTAATACTACTGTAATCAGAAAAAAGAAAAGAGTACTAAGTTACATAATAGTAAACATTGGTAATATGGTAAGCATGTTAAACAATGGTAAAGATGGAAAAGATGGTCAAGATGGTCAAGATGGTAAAAATGGTAAAAATGGTAAAACTGTTAAACATTGTAAACATGGTAAAGTAATTGTCAGTGAACAAAAATAAGCATTTTAAAATTCATGTAATGGTTATAAACATGATAAAATAAACTAAACAAACTTAAAACAAACAAAAACACATACTTATTTTATTTTAAAACATGTTTTAATAAATAAAAAACTTACAATATCTAACATTTATGGAAAAAATAAATGTAAACAAGAAATAAACATATGTTACCTGTAATTTTAGGAATGTACAGATGGATTGTTTTCCCAAATTCCTTCGTCGTGATCGTTCCTTATGGCCCAAACTATGTCTTTAACATGATCGTCATTATGTTCTGTTAATATTTCCATTGAAGTAGGGATCTCACATAAATCATCATATTCATCAAGTTCATCCTCACCAACATATTGTTTTTTCCCTTGTAAAACAACAGCCCACTGCATATCTGATTGATCTACTACATAAAAAATTTGTTTTGCATGTGTTTCCATTATAAAAGAATCAGCTGTATCTTCCAATCTATTCAGATTAACAAGTGTCACTCCAAATTCATCGTGTCTGACACTGTTGTTACTGTTAAACCATTTACAGTTAAAAACGGGAACTTTAATTTTAAAGTAATCAACCTCCCATATGTCTTCAATCACTCCATAATATGCATTTGATTCATAAATTGGGTTTTTGTCCTTAGCACTCGAAAAATGAATTGCTTTTGCAAACACCAATACACCACTATTCTGAACTGCACTTCTGTTGTCCTGAGCTTTTGTATGAAATGTATAACCATTATTGTCATAACCAGACCATGTTATCACATTTAAACATGGACCACCCACTATCCATTTTAATGTCTCTGATACATCTGATCTACCAAGCAAAGTCTTTTTAATCCATGACAAAAAAGTTTTTTTGTGCTCATTCAAAATCCACATTTCATTCTTCTTTGGATGAAATTGTTTCAACTCATTAATATGCAATGTGATATATGGTTGAGCATCAGCTATGTTATTCAAGATGTATGATTCTAACTTCTTCATCTGTTCAGCTGACAATGATTTGACTTTCAAGCCGCGAATCCCCTTTCCCTCATTATTAACTCGTTCATAGTGAGATGGAGGCAAACCTATGTGTTGCGCCAGAGCCAAGTAGCTCGTACAAAACTCTGATACCTCCTCAGAAATATACTTTTCAACAATGGAGCCTTCAGGTTGATATATATTTTTAACATACCCCTTTAATATTTTCATATACCTTTCAAAAGGATACATCCAACGAAGATATACAGGTCCACAAAGCTTTATTTATCGAACCAGATGAATCATTAAATGAACCATTATATCAAAAAAAGTTGGAGGAAAATACATTTCCAATTGACAAAGTATAAAAATTGCATCCTTTTCCAAAATGTTCAAAGCATTCACATCAATCGCCTTGTTACAAATTGAATTGAAAAAATAACACAACTTCATTACAGTCTTTCTGACACGAATGGGCAATATTCCATGCAATGCAACTGGTAGAATTTGTTGCATCATGACGTGACAATCATGTGATTTCATACCTAACAACTTAATGTCCTTAAATGGGACAAAATTTTTTACATTAGAAGAATAACCTTGAGGCACTTTGGTATCATGAAGACACTGACAGAAGCTAATTTTCTCCCTCTTCGATAATGTATGACAAGCCGGGGGAAGAAAAGTCTGTCTTCCTTTAGGAGTGGGAGCTAACTCCAAACGTATTCCCATTGATAGTAAGTCTAATCTTGCATTCAACCCATCTTTAGTCTTTCCTTTAATATCTAACAATGTTCCAATCAAAGAATCATAGATATTCGTCTCCACGTGCATGACATCAATATTATGTTTAACTTCATGATGCCTCCAATATGGTAGCTCAAACAAAATTGACCTTTTCTTCCAAATATGTCTATCATTACCAGATTTCTGTGTCTTTCCCAATGTCACGTCAAGGTTTTTCACCCTCTCAAAATACAGATCTGGGGATAAAGTTTTTGGAGTAGTATCAAATTCTTGTGAGCCATTAAATGCCTTTTTTAGTCTTCTATAAGGGTGTTCCATAGGCACAAACTTTCAATGACCCATGTACACTGTTTTCCTCCCATGATGCAATTGACAATAGGACGTCTGTTGTTCGCAAATTGGACATGCTTTATGCCCTTTAACACTGTATCCAGACAAATTTCCATACGCTGGGAAGTCATTTATAGTGAACAGAAGCACTGCATGCAGTTGAAAATATTCCATTTTATAAGAATCATACACCCTAATACCATCAGCCCATAAAAGTTTCAAATCATCAATCAACGGTGACAAGTAAACATCAATATCATTACCGGGTTTCTTTGGACCAGAGATCATTGTACTCAACATGACATATTTGCACTTCATACAAACTTCAGGAGAGAGGTTGTAAATTACCAATAAAACAGGCCATGAACTATGTGTGCTACTGAGTGTTCGGTATGGATTCATTCCATCTGTGCACAACCCTAGTCTAAGATTTCTTATTTCATTTCCAAATATAGAATACTGCACATCAATTTTCTTCCATTGTGGACAATCAGCTGGATGACGTATTTTTCCATCACATACCCGCTCTTCAGCATGCCATCTTAACCTTTTTGTATCATGTGAATTAGCAAATAAACGTTTGAAACGATTAATTCTAGGAAGATATCAAAATACCTTTGAAGGGAGCTTTGTAATCTCTACATCACCCTGTGATTTTTCTTTCACCTTATACCGTGATGTCCCACATTTTGGACACTCTGACAGAAATTCATATTCCTTCCTATATATAATGCAGTCATTCGGACAGGCATGTATTTTCTTGTATCCCAATCCCATCGGGCATAATATTTTCTTGGCTTTGTAATGTGAATCTGGAAGATCGTTATCTTTTGGAAGAATGTCTTTCATCAATTGTAGCAGCTCTGTAAAACTTCTGTCACTCCATCCATGCTTTGCCTTCAGGTTAATCAATCTTAACACCGCCGACAGAACCGTAAAATCTGTACAACCGAGATATAATGGTTTTTCAGCATCACCATATAGACGTGCAACTGTCGGTTCTATCTCAATTTGTTCTGCTACAATATCGTGAATCATTTCTTCAATTCCATCGGAGTTACCATCTTGCGAATCATCATCATCAGTGACATTCCGTCCAGTTTCACCATGCCAAATCCAAGGGCTGTAACTCGGATTAAAACCATGACATATCAGATGATCTTTTATCTCTCTACTTTTCAACTTCTTCATATTCAAACATTTCAGGCATGGACAGAAAAAAATGTCACTACTTGGAACATTTCGTTTTGCAAATTCCAAAAAGGCATCAACACCTTCCTCAAATTCATTGCTCATTCGATGTGCCGTAATCCAACTTCGACTCATTATTACCTATAACAAATATCAACAAAAAATATGTATTTTTAAGATAAAACAAATACATTTTTATATGAAAAAAATCATAATTTGAATGTAAAACAATTTAAAATATAAAACAAATCTATAGGTATTTAAAAAATTATGGTTTAATATTATTTTTAAAACAAAATATAGTTAGATGTAACAGTTTAAAATTTCATTGAATCAAAGAAAACCATGACGCCTAATGATTCTCCAAATAAAATATACATCAATAAAACATAAACAAAATGATTTTTATCTGGAATAAGTGAATATGATCAGATGTTACACATTTATAATAATCTCATGCCAATATACTAATAAACATGTTAAAATATAGGAATACCTAATGGAGCATATAACATGTGTTATTCATGCTTGTTGTTCAATCATTATGATCTAAAGTACTCAACACTTTTTGAAAGTAGTAGTAGTTTTCATAAGTACCCAACACCAAATAGCTATACATCGTAAGTGTCATGTTAGAAATATTAATATAGACCATATGTTTTATGTTTAATAATATTGTCATATTATCTGATCATTCTGATTATATATTAGAATTACTATAACCTTTTTATCCGATATATAATCTAAGGATTAATATTTCTTTAGAAAAAGTAATGTTAATATCATGGTAATGTAAAAAAAAGTATATGTCAAACTATATATATGTAATACCAATAATATTGCGAGTTGAATGTTGCGAGTTTAATGTTGCGAGTTAAATGGACATAATAACCATTTGCAATGACAAAAAATTCCACGAGATTCAAAAACGAACGAAAAGCACATCAAGAATTGAAACAAAAACGAAGGAAATAACTTCGTGGAAGGCTTACTTGAATGTCGCGAGTTGAGATGATAGATCCGAGAGGAGTGAAGAAGATAAACAATGAAGCCAAAACGAGTTTAATGCAGGCAATCGACGAGCCGATTAGGGTTTACCGCGCGAGAGAGAGACGAGCCGGCGACTGTCAATCGAAAAATCGTAAATGACAGAACACGGGCTTTAATTTTTTAAAATGTTTTATAACGTCGGTTATTATATAACCGACATTATAAACTATTTTTGAGTTTTTTTACGTCGGTTATCCTAAAACCAATGTAAAAAAGCCCCGCGCTTTGGTTTTTTACGTCGGTTATATTATAACCGACGTAAAAAACCCCGATATATAAGCGTATTTTACGTCGGTTATTTGGTAACCGACGTAAAAAACCCGATATCGACGGGTTTTTTACGTCGGTTATTATATAACCGACGTAAAAAATCAAAGCCCCGGGGGTTTTTTACGTCGGTTATTTGATAACCGACGTAAAAAACGTGTCGATATCGGGTTTTTTACGTCGGTTACCAAATAACCGACGTAAAAAACCCCCGTGCATTGGTTTTTTACGTCCGTTTTAAGATAACCGACGTAAAAACCCAACAGGCTCGATTTGTAACGTCGGTTATTAAAATAACCGACGTGAAAAATCTACTCGCCGCATTTTTTACGTCGGTTATATATAACCGACGTAAAAAATGGTGACGTAAAAAACTATTTCTGCACTAGTATTCACTGAAAATTCAACTTTCTCAGAAAGATCCCAAAATTTCACCATAATCAAATATCAATGCTCTGATTACAAATATGAACTCTATTTTATGAAAATAATTTTCTAGATATTTTTAATTTAATTTTTAAATAAAAACACTATTCACCGAAAATTCGTTTTTTCAGAAAAAACCCCAAAAATTACCATAGCATAATATTGGTGCTCTGAGTTCAAAAATGAAATCTGTTTTATAAAAATAATTTTCTAAATATTTTTAATTAAATTTTTAATTAAAAAACACTATTCACCCGAAAAAAACTAATACTTGAATAATAATTTATGAAACCATTATTTAACCATTTTATTGAATCACATTACCTAATCAAGGTGCCTAGATTATTTTAAAACTTTCTTTATGTTATATTACTAATCCATTTGGTCATATTACTAATCCTAATCATAAAATCACTATTCATAATTTACAATTCATCAAAAATCAAGTTGATCTTATTAGACTCAAAATTTTGTACTGAACATAATTGTAGAAGACCATTTTTTGAAAATCATTACACATTTTAAGTTATTTAAGGTTTACATAAACATTTTTTTCAAAATATTCTTTTGAAAATTCATCAAAAATTTGCCTACAATTTTTATCTGGTCATTTGAAAATTCATAAACTTCATCATAAGCAGAAATCCCAATTTTTATTTAAAACAAGGATTACACAAGGTAGTTACGATCTCGTTACATAGCCCCTTATAATACCAGCATAGGACCTAAGAGTAAGGTGTGCTAGGGTGATAGAATCTTGGGGCGGCTCGGTCAACATTGCCCGAGTAGTAATTTCAATCAGTTTGAACTTCTCGCGAAGGCGATTCCGTTCTAGCTTCACATGATGAAGTTCGGCTTGGGTTTGGTCCAGAGCAAAGCCCAATGGTGCTACCTCCTTCCCAAGCTCTGTTAGATGGGCTTCGATCGGCCCAAGACTACTAGGTGAGGCCATCAGATCTTCTTTCTATAATAATCAACCAAGATTACTTAAATATAAAGACAATAATCAAAACATTTTTTTTCACAGTGGTCATATTGACCGATGGTCATATAACAGTCAAAACCCAATGGTCTCATTCTAATTATAATCATGTTTATCAAATAAAACATTTGTTGAGTATAAAAATAACACATAAAATTTGGAAACAATATTTATTTAAAATTTCGGGTCGTTACAATCTTCCCCCCATTAAGAAATTGCGTCCTCGCAATTTTTTTTAAAATTGGGTTTTGAAATTTCATTGAAAGTCCCACATCGGAAAAGGAGTCAGTAAAACTATTACTTTAAAGAAATAAAGGGAAGTACAAAGGTCACCCGAGTTTACCCACACTAGAGTTCCATGTAGGAAAACATGGACATGGAGGAGAAAACAAAGGGTCAAGTTCTGAGGGAGAGTGATAGAGAACATGATTAGGAGAAAGTTAACCATGAGAAAATCCCAAACTTATGATGTGTTTAAACAGTCTTTGATTACCTAGTAGGAAACGTAAACCAACAACGTTTTTGTTTTACGTTCCTTTTCATAATTTTGAGGAATTCATTTACAACATAGAACAAAAACATAAGGAAATATACTTATCTTCATGTAGAGTTTCATCCTTTAATAAGTTTCTACCCAAAACTAATCTTTTCTCCACAATATGAGCATTCAAAACTACTAGGTCTCATCAAAACACAAGAATCATCTTCATAATCCACAAAAGATTAACTATCTATTTCTTCTATCTTTAAACATTATCCCAAAAACAGAAAGGGTAAGGTAAAACAACTCTTCAAAAAAAAAAAATCCATAGTAATGGAAACTACTTTTAAATCTTCAAAGTTCCATGGTACTACCCAAAGTTCATCATAGTCCATTCCATAAATAATTGTCCTTAAAAATCCTCAAAATAAACCAAACTAAGATTGAATCCCAAATACAAGAAGGATTTGATAACATAGTCTTCCAAGGTAAACATTATCATTCATCTCCAAACAACATCAACCACTCCTAACATCTTATAAAAAAAGTAACTAACCTAAACATATTTACCCCAAGATAGGTTAATAATTTCCATAAGTAACCTAAATTACAATAATTCCACCTTAAATTCATTGATTCTTCAAAATATAAGTCAACCCTACTCTTCAAAGAAAATACCGTAGTAGTCTATTTACCTTGATCATATAGGGTCCCCAAAATAGTGAACATCTTCCAAAATAATAATCAGCTTTTAATCCCCTAATAATCTCTTTCATATTAATATGGAAATCGTTGCATTTCCTATCACATTGGTTATTGGGACATGTTCTTCCATCTCCCACCATTAACTAAGAAGAGAAATTATAATTAGAGGCTTAAATACTTAACCAATAATCATGAAAAGGAGCTTAAATAATATAAGGATAACTTGTAGAAGAAAAGTATACCCTAACTTGTGATCCCCTAGGTTCCAATCTAGGTTATCCATGATCATATATTCTTATGTGAATCTTTATTTTATTTTATCTTTGTTCCTTTAGTAATGGTTCATACTAAGCTTATGAATTTACCAAAGCATATCCCCCGGGAGTGTCGTAACCAAGAGTGCAGCAAGGCCCGTTGTCGTGTACCAGTTCATGTTCGAGTCTAGCTCAAAGCGGTGTTTTCGGGTTTTACCCCTATGTACATCTGTGCCAGAGCCACCTCTACCTGCTCGTATCCAGACAGGGATGTATTTTCTTGGCAACCCCTTACTCAATACTCACCAAAATACCAGGAAGATTTCCTATATTTAAACTTTTCTATAGGGTTCTTCCTAAAGTTTTCATATCCTAATTTCCACAAATAACTAAACCATCCTTTGATACCAACTATAGCATCCTGCCTTTTTATAACATAAACTTTCATTACATTATACAAAACTGAGGATCTTTAAGGTCTATTGTCTTGGAAACCAGGAACATAATACAAGAAAACAACATAAAACATTCTTCTTAAACACTTGAAAGGCGTCTCCTTAAGTGCATTCTAGGTTCATTATTGCATCTCATAACCTGCGGACATACATCAAAAGAAAGGGTGAGCAGAAGGCCCAGTAAGGGAAACAAGAGGAACATTTTACATGTGAACTTGATATACTTCAATAAGGTCATGAAAAAGAACTTTAAGGCATGAGAATGAAATAAGGAGGCATATCATAATAAAAATAACATTTTTCATAACTTGAAGATGTGGCTGCAACATTTAATATTGACAATCGTTTCATTTCACCAAGGTCCATCCCCAAGGCGTCGTTAAAAATTACCAAGGTTATTCACCAAGGCATCATTAAATTTGTAATCTCTAGTGGTTACATCATTACCCAATGCATTGGAGCGCTATCAGGGCGCACCCTTAAATTTTCCTTTATTATCATGTGAGCCACATATATAATCATCAAACATTTCATAAATAACCCATATAGAATAAAATAAATGGGTTTCATTTCATAATCACAACGTTTTAAAAACTGCTTTAAAGACATGATCTTTACGTCACTTTAAAACCCACAGAAAAGGAAGGTGGGTCTCATGTATGTAAATCCCAGAATTTAAAATAGAACATTTTGGTATATATGTGAATACCCCTTTAGAATAAAGAGCTTTGAGTATTCACTTAATAATATAAAATAACTTTAGAAAAAGAGAGAGATATTTTGAGATGGAAATTCTGCAGCATAACGGCTATGTTACGAGGTTTTAGAAGACATTAAAAAGAGAGGGAAAATGAGTCCAACATTCATAAATGACCCATAAAACAGTAGATGGACAGAATAAGAAGGATAAATGATCATGGTAAAGAAATTTCAAGGACATACCATTTGAAATGAAAAACATGGAAGGAAGACAAAAATTTGATTTCCCTTATGAAAGTTCGACAGCCTAACGGCGTTACTTAAAATTCAACAAAAACGATTTGAAAAGATCAAATACGGTCTCTCATCATGTGAAAATAAGAGTTCAGTATGATAGATATAGAGATAATTCCCCAACATAACAAAAAGGAACTTGAAAGAATTTACATGAAAGTAGATCTTCAAAATGAGAAGGGTGAACAACCACTTAAAAATTCGGCAGCCTAACGGCGCCACTTAAAACATCAAAATACTGAATTGAAGAGATCAAATGGGGTCTCTCATCATATGAAAATAAGAGTCCAGTATGATAGATATAGAGATCATACCCCAACATAACGAAAAGGAACTTGAAATAATTGACATGAAAGTAGAACTTCAAAACGAGAAGGGTGAAAAACCACTTAAAAATTCGGTAGCCTTACGGCGCCACTTAAAACATCAAAATACTGAATTGAAGAGATCAAATGGGGTCTCTCATCATATGAACATAAGAGTATAGTATGATAGATATAGAGATCATACCCCAACATAATAGAAATTAACTTGAAAGACTTGACATGAAAGTAGAACTTTGAAAAAGAGAAGGGTGAAAGAATCCCTTAAAAAATTCGGCAGCCTAACGGCGCCACTTAAAACTTCAAAAAAATTGAATTGAAGAGATAAAATGGGGTCTCTAATCATATGATCATAAAATATCAGTATGATAAATTTAGAGATCATGCCCCAACATAATACAAAGAAATATGAAAGACTTGAATGAAAATAGAACTTGAAATCGAGGAAGGTGAAAGAATCCCTTAAAAATTCGGCAGCCTAACGGCGCCACTTAAACATTCTTAAAACGAATTGATGAGAGAAAGGGGGGTATCTCATCATATGAAAATGAAATGGTCAGTAGGATGAATGTAAAAGAACATCCTCCAACCTAAGAACATGGAGTATAAAAGAAATGACATAAAAGAGATTACTTGAAAAGAAAGAGAGAGGTCGGATCCCTTACCTTAAAACGTAACTCTTAAAACTCAAAGGTTTGGACCATGAGGGCTTGGGGGAACCTTGGGAGGACTCCTTGGGAGGTAATGAGACCAGAACTTCGTTGTGGAAGAGTGGGGAGTCGAATGGATGAGAGGAGGGCTTGGTATTTATAGGGAAAGTGAGGGGACAAGGCATTAATGGCCAAAGGACATCTCACATGTGCTTTTCTCAAACCCATGTGCTCTCCCTTGGCATTTATCATGGAGTTAGGCCACACGGGGCCCCAAAAACAATACTTCATCACCCTTGGCCGGACAACCCTTAAAATAACTCATGACATCATCATGACACAGCTATGATGTCATTAAACATACCGAAACACTAAAACTGTATTTTTACTATTCACTGAAAATTCAACTTTCTCAAAAAGATCCCAAAATTTCACCATAATCAAATATCAACGCTCTGATTACAACTATGAACTCTATTTTATAAAAATAATTTTCTAAATATTTGTAATTTAATTTTTAAATAAAAACACTATTCACCGAAAATTCGTTTTTTCAGAAAAAACCCCAACAAATACCATATCATAATATCGATGCTCTGAGTTCAAAAATGAAATCTGTTTTATAAAAATAATTTTCTAAATATTTTTAATTAAATTTTTAATTAAAAAACACTATTCACCCGAAAAAAACTAATACTTGAATAATAATTTATGAAACCATTATTTAACCATTTTATTGAATCACATTTCTTAATCAAGGTGCCTAGATTATTTTAAAACTTTCTTTATGTTATATTACTAATCCATTTGGTCATATTACTAATCCTAATCATAAAATCACTATTCATAATTTACTATTCATCAAAAATCAAGTTGATCTTATTAGACTCCAACTTTCTTACTGAACATAATTATAGAAGACCATTTTTTGAAAATCATTACACATTTTAAGTTATTTAAGGTTTACATAAACAGTTTTTTCAAAATATTCTTTTGAAAATTCATCAAAAATATGCATACTATTTTTATCCGGTCATTTGAAAATTCATAAACTTCATCATAAGCAGAAATCCCAATTTTCATTTAAAACAAGGATTACACAAGGCAGTTACGGTCTCGTTACATAGCCCCTTATAATACCAGCATAGGACCTAAGAGTAAGGTGTGCTAGGGTGATAGAATATTGGGGCGGCTCGGTCAACATTGCCCGAGTAGTAATTTCTATCAGTTTGAACTTCTCGCGAAGGCGATTCCGTTCTAGCTTCACATGATGAAGTTCGGCTTGGGTTTGGTCCAGAGCAAAGCCCAATGGTGATACCTCCTTCCCAAGCTCTGTTAGATGGGTTTCGATCGGTCCAAGACTACTAGGTGAGGCCATCAGATCTTCTTTCTATAATAATCAACCAAGATTACTTAAATATAAAGACAATAGTCAAAACATTTTTTTCACAGTGGTCATATTGACCGATGGTCATATAATAGTCAAAACCCAATGGTCTCATTCTAATTATAATCATGTTTATCAAATAAAACATTTGTTGAGTATAAAAATAACACATAAAATTAGGAAACAATATTTATTTAAAATTTCGGGTCGTTAAAATGGCACCAATAGAGTTACGGTAATTGAAAGTGCCGTTAGAGGAGCTGGAAAGCAAGGGATTCATTCGGCCAAGCATGTCTCCGTAGGCAGCACCAATATTGTCTATAAAGAAAGCATATGGAACATTGAGGATATGTGTGGATTATCAAAAACATAACCAAGTCATGATAAATAATAGATATCCACTTCCATACATTGATGACCAGTTTGATCAACTGAGGGGAGCTCAGTGGTTCTCCAAGATTGACTTGCGGTCAGGATATCACCAATTGAGAGTTCGGAAGGAGGATATTCTGAACACAGCATTCAGAAGCAGATATGGCCACTACGAATATGTACTCATGGCTTTTGGTCTAACGAATTCACTAGTAGTCTTTATTGCATTGATGAATCAGATAATTCAGAGATATTTGGATTATTTTGTAGTCGTGTTTTCGAACGACATATTGGTCTATTCAAGAACAAGGTCTGAGCATGAGAAACACTTGGCGATAGTGTTAAAAATATTGAAAGACCATCAGTTGTATGCCAAATTATCTAAGTGCAATTTTTGGATACAAGAGGTATCCTTTTGGGGCCATGTTGTTACTGAGAGAGGTTTTTTATTGGATCCAGAAAAGATAGAAGTTATTCATTCATGGTAAACTCCAAAGAATGTCTTTGAAATGTGAAGTTTTCTTGGTCTTTCTGGTTATTACTGATGCTTTTTCTGTGATTTCTCACGACTAGCTTCACCAATGACAACATTGACAAAGAAGAACAATACATTTCAATGGATTGAATTATTTCAGAGATCTATTCAAGAGTTTAAAGTTCGCCTTTCATCAGCACCCATCTTGATTTTTTCAGAATCAGGATGGGGGTATGTGGTGTATTGTGATGCTTTGGGAACAGGGTTGGGTTGTGTTCTCATGTAAGGAGACCATGTGGGTGCATAGGGATCAAGTCAGTTGAGGGGGCATGAGAAACATTACCCAACACATTATTTGGAGTTGGATACAGTCGTCCGTGATTTGAAAACATTGAGACATTTTCTCTTTGGTGAGAAATTTACTATGTTTTCAGATCACAATGTCTTAAAACACATTTTCTCACAACGAGATTTGAAGCTGAGGCAGAGGAGATGGATAAAGTATCTTCAAATTTTCGACTTTAACTTGGTGTATACACCGGGTAAGGGCAATTCAGGGGCCGATGCATTATGCAGAAAGTCGTATACTCAGTTGGAGAAATAAGCTTCAGATGAGTGGCAGTTGATGTCGGTCCCAGCCAACATGCGTATGGAATGTGAAGTCATATGCTCAGTTGGATAAAGAAGCTTCATTTATGTTATTAAATTATAAATTTCCCTAAAAAATAGAACGTACAAACCTATCTTAAAATTATTTTTATTTATTTACTCAATTAAATCAATTAATAAAGCAAGTCATACATTTAAGAATCATTCATTTTGTAATCATTTTTTATATTATTTTATATAGTAAAGATATTATTTCGTGTTTTTTTTTGGATTGTAATTAATGAATTAAAAACGTAATAGAAATTTAAACCGATTATATAATCTCAATTAAAAAAAACCTAATAATAGAATATTTTTTGTTGAAGACATGTTTCTATATATAAGTGGATATTATAAAAATTAATTACATATTTATTAACACATTGTTTCATTTAATTTTGTTTAAATAATTGAAAAAAATGCAAATAATGTAACGCCCTGACCCTAGAATCCCAGATTCGGTGCATTATTACGTATCATTAGCATGATCACAAAAGATCATGTCTTGAAATACCGATTAGTTTAGTAGCCTTGGATCTACTAGATACATTCATAAGTTTTACATTACATCGTAAAATGGAAAAATACAACAAAATTGTTTCTATAGACAACACTGAGATCCCATAGACTATCCCTGCAGGTCAGTAATAATATACTTCTTCGCATCCTAGGAAAAATATAGCATAAAAACGGGTGAGCTTAGATGCTCAGTATGGATAACCATATAACATAAGCTTTCATGAATAAGCAAAAACATTTAAGGAAATGTATAAAACTAAAACAAAATCCTTTTCTACATAAACACCATTTTAATATAGAAAATACAAATCAAAATAATTCCATTTACTTACTCACATGGATATTCTACTAGTCGAATAATCATATTTAATATCAATATCCACTTTCATAATGATGGAATGCATAATGTCATAATTTCATAACCACATAGTCAAGGCCTTGTTCCAAGACTACAAATAATATTTTTTCAAGGCCTTCTGCCATGACACTAGTTTGTCTCATGAGACCTACTGATGCATTGAGGAGCTATAGTGGGCTCCACCATCCACTTACTAAGTCCAACGCATTCCTCATATGAAAAGGTTTAAACATAACAAGAACATTCGTATTAAAACTAGAATACAAAGTGTCAATACTTTATCCATAAACCATGAATGGTATAAAAAGACACATCCACTTTCGAACATATCACAAAACCTTCAATACAATATGGATTTTTTGTATCATAATAAATCTACTTCAAATTAGTTTAAAATTCATCAAATGATGTTGATATAGATAAAAAAGATTTGTAAAACTCTTTGAGAAAAATATCCCCTTTTCATAAAAACATTTAAAAGTCACACAATTTATAAAGGAAGACATTTAATGACATGTTTTAATAAATGTTTCCCATACCACTTTGGAACATTTCAAATTAATTAACATTTTAAAAACATTCATGTCCATATAAATTAATCCTTAGAAACTATTTCAAAAACATGGACATTAATGAGAATGATTTAGAAGAATAAATATTTAAACCATTTAAAATGATGATATATTTAATTATTCCCTTAAAATATTCCTTTTGAAAATATTTTTATGAAACATGGAAGTGGATGATAAATAGGTTCCAGTAGATACTCACATAAAAAAATCTCAGATAATGAAGAGATTATAGAATTAACCCTTACCTTGTAATTTTCCTTAGTCGAGGGTTGGTTAACCTATTGTATAATGGTGATATAATTGTCATTAAATTATAAAATTATCATATACATTAATATGATATCATATATGATCTTTTAACATTTCTTTGTTAATAATATCTTAGAATTATCGTCATTTTGGGTGTTAATTGATTCATTATCTTTTATATGATTTGTAATGTAAGTAATGTTTGTAATGGATAAGATGTATCTTATTCATATTCAGAATGATATTAAGTCTTTATATATTATTTTTAATCATCTAATGAAAATTAGTCTTGAATGGATACGATGGGGAATGAATCTCATCGTGTTCGTGGAGACTGTAATCTGTACGTACGCACGAGCGAAAATACAATTCATTTGATATAAAAGTATTATAAAATTGGAAGTTATATCATATACACAAAATCATTATCATGTAATATTTATTATTTACATCAATTACACATAATTATTATACACATAAAAAAATAATGTATTGAATAACAATTACACCATGACGTGGAGATGGTAAGTCGTACGTACACACGTATGGTGAAATATCATTCAAAGGATAGATAGAGTAATGAATATGGTTGTAAAAAATTTATAATAACATCACAATATATAAAATATACTGAAGTTATTATTTTATAATGTAAACAACAAAGAAAGAGGAAGTGGAAAAATAAGGGAACTTGAAAGAGGTGATAAAATACTTAACTCTTCTTCGGGTTCTTCATTTTGATTTAATCAAAAGGGCTCCTTATGTTGTCTTTATAACAGAAGTATGGCCTCTAGGATGAAGGGAGGATAGTTAAGAGGGTATTTGGGTAGGTTTTGGCCGATCCAAATGGATTTTAAGGTGTGAATTAGAGAGAAGGGGGAGTGCCGATTTATAAGAGGGGTGAGGGGCACCTTAGGAAAAGATGGAAATATTATTTTATAATAAAAAAAATTTCTGTTTCTAAGGGCTAAAAAATTTATTAATTAAAGGATAATATGGTGACGGGTCGAAAACCACTCATCCAATAGGTTTTAGATAGGTTTGGGTCAATATATTAACTTTATCTTATAGATTTAACTCTTAGTTAAATAGTTTGACTTTTACCATGTCTCTTTGTATTTTATATTATATGGTTAATAAAAATACTATAAACTTCCAAGAAAACACAACGTGGTTCATTAATGATACACCTATCGTTATATAATTATTTTGGCCTGACCTTAGATTTTTAGGAATTGAATATCAATTAATAATATAATATTTTTTTAAAAACTCTTTTATATCAATTTTGACAGTATTTGGTATTGTGTTTTTCCTAAATTCATAACAGAATTATTACTTTGAAAAAAAATTATCTAACAAACCCTAACATGTCAAATTGACTTAAAAAATTAGTGAAATTTATAAAAAGTCTCAAATTAAATTTATTGTGATATTTATAATATCAATTATTATAATATTTCATTAATTAGGTCATTACTACATCATCATTGTGTCATAAATAAATTAACTTATATAATTTCTAAAAATTATAAATAATATTACATTATGTATGAATAATTTTTATCTTTCTAATTAATATTTATAGTTGAATTTATCTTATGTGTAACCCTATATTAAAAATGATTTAATTATTAAACTTTGAATTTAACACTTTTAACTCTTCTTTAAATTAAATAATAATAAATGTTCTAATCTAATCCAAGTAGACCTAATGAAAATATTTTATTTGTAAAGTTGTTTACAGTCAAATCACACTTATCCAATAGAATTAGGACATGTCTTTGGGAAATAATAATATCATTTTTAACCTTAATTAACCTATTTTCTTTTAACCGTGGTAAATAAAAGTAAAAGGTTTATTCACAAAAAATTATTTTCATTTAATTGAACCACATTTTACAAACTAATATCAACCATGTCTCTCGGATTTTTGAAATTAAACTCAAAAAATTGGTAAAATTATGTTTTATTTAAATTTTCAAATGCTCTTAGGAGGTGGGTAAAGATGGTAAAAAGTTTAATAAAATTTTATATATCTATAATTATTATAAACTGACTCCAATGAAATAAATTGAACTTATATAGGTATTATGTATCTATTTTGACCTAAAATAAATTTAAATAAAATAAATAATTATTTTAAAAAAATCAGTTTTAAAGTATAACTTACTATTTTTCACTATTCATCAAAAATTGTATGTTTTCAGAAAAATACCAAAATTTCACCCAATGATAATTTTGATATTGTGAATTCAAAAATTAAGTCTATTTTACAAAAATAAACAAAATAGAAGATGCATTTTTTTATTTTAAAATTAATTCCCTTTGTCAAAACCAAAAAGCGTGTTTTTAAGAAATAATAACTAACAAAAGATTGCTACTTATTTATGTTCAATTTCAATGTTAAATTATTTTAAATGAATAAAATTGGACTAAATGGTAAAAATATAATCTATTTATACTTAAAAAAAAATAACCTGTATAATTTCACACTACAATTCTTTTGATTAAAAAGTTGTTTTCAGTTAAAATATAATATTTTTCACTATTCACTCCAATATGAAAGTTTTTAGAAAAACACCAAAATTTTATTGAAACTAAATTATTATGTCTCAATTATATAGAAGAAGTTTATTTTTTCAAATTTAATAAATAAAAGTTTCAAATATTGGTTTTAAATAGGGTTTTCCATTAAAGGTGGTAAAATTGCATTTAAAAGAATACTTCTTTTATCTGAAAAACATGAATTAGTTTTTCCATTATGTCTAAAAAACTCTTAATATGGATTATAAAATTACAAATATTATATAAAGTTCAAAATTTAGTTAATACTATTCATAACCGCTTTTGAAGGGCTAGTTTGATAAGTCATGGTGTGCTTGAACTTGTTGTTGTGTGTAGTGAATGTTACTGAATTACATTGAAAAATAACAGACTATGAAATCTTGGGGTGTTACATTCTTCCCTCCTTTAATAAATTGTGTCCTCGCAATTTAAATTTTTTTTCCCAAAATAAAAGGTTGAAAATAGAAAATACCTTTGCGGGAAAATCCACATCGGAAATTGGGTTAATAAAATTAAGTCTTATAAAGAGGAAAAGGGGAATGAAAAAGTCACCAACAAATTATGATCCTGATTAAGAAAACATTGGTGGAAATTAGAGAGACATAATTGGATGAAAAACATAAATATTTATAGTGAGTGATTGAGGCCATCAGTCAAAAACAATTGTACAATTGAGTGCCTCAAAGCCATCAATCAATGAAGATTTTAAATATCGCCAGTTCAACAAAATATAAGGTATTAGGATAACAATTTTTTAGTTTTAAGATCCCTTACCTAATGTTTAAGAATTAATTTCTTAATAGAATAATATAAGAAAAAAATATATACTTAACAAGTAGAGTTCCATCCTTTAACTAATTTCTACCACAAACTCATCTTTCACTCTAAAAGATAACATGACATAAAAAATATATTCTATTTCTCCTATTCGTATTGGGTTCCAAAAAAATGAATTTATAATTCACCTACCAGACCCTTTAAAAAATAAACAACATTATACAATCCAGGGACTTCATGTTGTCTAGTGGTAGGCAATAAATCCCTATCGCACTATGGTTGTGGGTTCGATTCCCATATATTTTTCTGATGAGATTGGTTGTCACACGGTTTGTGTGTTGTCCTTTTTATAAAAATCCAAAAATAACTTTAACAACAGTATCCAATTTCAATCCTAATCAATTCCAACCTTCAGACTTATCCAAAATACTTCTATCCAAACTCACAGTCCAAACTTTATAAGGAAGTTAAACACAATGATGATCCTTTTTTCCACGTAATAATATGTGAACACCTTCATCGTGTATTATTTTAAAACTGGGTATCACCCTAAAGTACCATTAAGAATTATTGATTACATTCATGCTAACTTATCATTTATATAATACTATATATATTTCTTATATTAAAACATATTGAATATTCCAACAATGTTGAAATAAAGAAACTATTAATCAATTCCAAGGATGTCAAGAATATCCAATATAATTTATCCAAATCAACCATCTCTTATTCCAAAATCACTACCTCATTATCAGAACCATATTAAGGATTACATTTCCATAAACCATGTATTTTTCCAAAAATTATAGCTTACTATTAAGTCACTTTTCTTAGATCCGTATAATATCAAAGCCTTAATGAAATAGTACTACAATACAATCCTTATTTATCTCTATCATTCATATAACCAGTATATTATTGATACAACACTCAAATGAAATAACTCTATAATAACCACATATGAACACTAGCCATTCCTCTTCATCTGAGGTAGTATCATAACATGATTATTATCCAATATCATTATTTATGATATACTATAATGACAAGGAAATTGATTTGTGTAGTGTCTCAACGCCTTACAGATGATGCAATGTACATCTGAAACTTTTTTCTACCCTTGAAATCACGTACTTGGTGTCCTTTTTCTCTACACATATAATAAATTCCCATTGCCTTGAAAAAAGTACTAGGTTGTTTCTTCCCAAATTTACTACAGGATAGATATTCAACTTTTCCCTTCTTTCCCATACTTCCATTCTTTCCACTATGTTCCATTTATAAATAATGGCATAAACTAGATTAGTTTATGAATTGCAATACATAAATCCATCTTTTAAAACACGTAACACAAACTGAATAGATTATGTATATAATCCATATTCATAAAAATGGTTTCTTTGAGAATGTTTATGCTCATAAACCCTTCATAATGGTTTGTAATGAAAATGAGAATTATCCTAAGCATATCCCATGGGAGTGTCGTAAATAAGAGTTCAGCGAGTCCCGTTGTAGTGCACCAATTCCCATTCGATTCTAACTCAAAGCGGTGTTTTCGTGTTTTACCCCAAGGTACATCTGTGCCAGAACAACCTCTACCTGCTCACATCAAGATAGGGATGTAGTTCATGGAAAACCCAAAAAATCACTACAATACCAAAATTCTACAAAGTTCTGATATATTAATCATCAAAGTCTATCTTAGGGTAATGTGATCTAATCATAGTTTATCTAAATCTAGATTAGAGGTTTTTTTTACTAAACTTACTCTGATACCAACTGTAACACCCTGACCCCAAAACCCAAGAGTCAGTGCATCATTACGTATCACTGGAATGATCACAGAAGATCATGTCTCGAAAGATCGATTAGTTTAGTACCCTTGGAAGTACTAGATACATTTATATGGTTCATATTACATAATGGAATGGAAAAATACAACAAAATTGTTTCCATAGGCAACACTGATATCCCATAGACTATCCCTGCAGGTCAGTCATAATATACTTCTTCGCATCCTAGGAAAAATAGACCATAGAAAGGGGTGAGATCGGTTGCTCAGTAAGGATAACAATATAGAGGAAGCATTCATAAATAAGCATAAAAATTTAAGGCAATTTATAAAACTAAAACAAAATCATTTTCAACATAAACTTCATCATAATATGGAATATATAAATCAAAATAATTCCATTTACTTACTCACATTGATATTATAAAAGTCTAATAATCACATGCAATATCAATAGCCACTTTCATAATGATGGAATGCATAAAGCCAAACATTCATAACCACATAGTCAAGGCCTTGTGACAAGACTACAAATTTGATTTTGTTAAGGCCATATTCCAAGACACTAGTATGTCGCATGAGACATACCGATGCATCAAGGAGCTATAGCGGTCTCCACTCATGACTTACTAAGTCCAAAGCATTCCTTATATGAAAATTTTAAACATAACATAAAAATTCGTATTAAAACTAGCATATGAAATGTCAATACTTTATCCACAAACCATGAATGGTATAAAAAAACACATCCACATTCAAACATATAACAAAACCTTCAATACAATATGGAAGTTTTATATCATAATAAATCAACTTCAAATAATTTTAAAATCTATCAAATAATGTTGATATAGATGAAAATGATTTATAAAAATCATTGATAGAATTATCCCTTTTTTATAAAAACATTAAAATGTCACAAAATTTATAAAGGAACACATTTAATGAAATTTTAAACCAAGTTTTCCCATACCACTTTGAAACTTTTTAATGGAATTAACATTTTAAAAACATTCTTGTCCATATAAATAAATCCTTAAAAACCATTTTGAAAACATGGAAATTAATGAGAATGATTTAGAAGAATAAATATTTAAACCATTTTAAATTATGATCTAGTTAAAGAGTCCCTTAATGTATTCCTTTTGAAAATATTTTTTTGAAACATGTATGTGGATGATAAAGAGGTCCTAGTAGATACTCACGTAAAAACAACCTTGGATAATGAAGAGATTATACAATTAACCCTTACCATTACTTTTCCGTGGTCGAGGGTAGGATAACCTCCTATATAATTGTTAAATAATTGTTATTAAATTATACAATAATAATATACATTGATATTATATCATATATGATCTTTCAACTTTGATTTGTTAATAAAATCATAGTATTGTCATCGATTCGGGTGTTAACTAATTCGTTTTCCTTTATATGATTTATTACATAAGTAATGTTTGTTATAGATGGGATGTATATTTTTCATATTTAGAATGATATTAATTCATTAAATAATATTTTTAATCATCCAATGAAAAATATTATTGAATGGATACGATGGGGAATAAATCTCATCGTGTTCGTGTAGACGGTAATCCGTACGTACACACGAGCGACAATATCATTCTTTTGATATTAAATTAATATATAATTGGATGGTATATCATATATACAGAATCATTATCATGTTATATTTATTATTTACATCAATTACACATCATTATTATACCCATACCAACAATAATGTATTAAATAACAATTACACCATGACCTGGAGATGGTAATCCATACTTACGCACGTATGATGATATATCATTCAAAGGATGGATAGAATAATGAATATGGTTATAAAATATTTATAATAACATCAATATATATAGAAGATACTTCCGTTATTATTTTAGAATGGAAACAGCAAAGAAAGAAGAAGTGGAAGGAGAAAAGAACTTGAAAGAGGTGATGAAATATTTACCTCTTCTTCGGGTTCTTCCGTTTGATTTAATCAAAAGTGCTCCACAAGTTATATTTATGACCAAAATAAGGCCACTGGGATGAAGGTAGGATTGTGGAGAGGGTACTTGGGTAGGGGATAGCCGAGAAAAATGGCTTTGAAAGTGTGAATTAAGGAGAAGGGTAGTGCTCTTTAATAAGAGGGGTGAGGGGCACCTTAGGAAAACATTGAAATATTATTTTATAATAAAATCATTTTCTATTTCTAATTTCTCCAAAATGAATTATTTATAGGAGAAGGTGGGTATGGGTAAAAACCACTCACCAAGAGGTTTTAGATAGGTTTGGGTCACTATATTAACTTTATCCTTTAGATTTAACTCTTAGTTAAATAGTTTGACATTTACCATGTCTCTTTGTATTTTATATTATATGGTTAATAAACCTAATATAAACTTCCAAGATAACCCCAAGTGGTTCATTAATGATACACCTGTCATTATATAAGTCTTTTGGCCAATACTTATATTTTTTAGAATAGAATATCAATTAATAATATAATATTTGTTTTAAAAACTCGTATACCAATTTTGACACTATTTGGAATTTTTTTTTAAATTCATAATAGCATTATTAATTTGAAAAAAATTAATCTAAACAACCCTAACATGTCATATTAACCTTTAATATTAGTTTAATTCATAACAATACTCAAATTACATTTATTTGGATATTTATAATATAAATTATTTTAAAATTTCATGAATTAGGTAATTATTTCATCATTAATGTGTCATAAATAAATTAACTTATTTAATGTCGATAAATTATAAAAAAACATCCATTATTTAGGAAATAGTTTTATCTTTCTAATGAATATTTATAGATGAATTTTTATTATGTGTAACCATATATTAAAAATAGATTAGTTATTAAACTTTGAATTTAACACTTTTAACTCTTCTTTGAATTAAATAATGATAAATATCCTAATCTAATACAAGTGTACCTAAAGGATAATATTTTATTCCTATGTTTGTTTTTGGTAGAATTAAACTTATCCAATAGAATTAGGACATGTTTTATGGTAATAATAATATCATTATTACCCTTAATTACCCTATTTACTTTTAACCGTGGTAAATAAACGTAAACAATTGCTATTCAAAAAAAATGATTTTCAACTTATTGAACCACATTTTACTTACTGATATCTACTATTTCTCTCAGAGTTTTTAAATTCAACTCACAGAAGAGGTAAAATCAGGTTTTATGTAAATTTGCAAATGCTCCAAGGAGGTCGGTAAAAGACTGTGAAAAGTTCAATAAAATATTTATATATTTCAAATTATTATCAACTGAATCCAATGAATTACATTGAACTTATATAGGTATTATGTATCTATTTTGACCTAAAATATATTTAAATAAAATAAATAATTATTTAAATAAAAATTTGGTTTTAAACTATGACTCAGTGTTTTCATAATTCATCAAAAAAAGAATGTTTTCAAAAAAATACCAAAAATTCACTCTAAGATAATTTTGATATTCTAAATTCTAAAATTATGCCTATTTTACAAAATTCAAATCATAGAAGTTTTATTTATTAATTTATAATTAATTCCTCTTGTCAGAACCAAAAAACGTGTTTTTAATAAATAATAACTAACAAAATATTTATACTTATTTATGCTCTATTTTAAAGTGAAATTATTTCCAATTAAAAACATTGGATTAAATGGTAAAAATATAATCTATTTATACTTCCAAAATATTAAAATATATAATTTAACTGTAAAAATTATATTTATTAAAGAAGTTGTTTTCAGTTAAAATATATTATTTTTCACTATTCAACCAATTATTAAAGTTTTCAGAAAAATACCAAAAATTTATTAAAATTAAATTCTTATGTCCTGATTCTAAAGAAGAAGTTTATTTTTTTCAAATTGAATATATAAAAGTTTCAAATATTGGATTTAAAAATGGTTTTCTATTAAATGGATGTAAAACTGCAATTTTTTTTTAAAATACTTCTTTTATCTGAAAAAATGATTTTTTTCATTATGTCTAAGATACTCATAATATGGATTCTAAAATTATAATAATTATATAAAGTTCAAAATATAGTTAATACTATTCATAACCTATTTTGAATGAATGGTTTGGTAAGTTGTGGTGCGCTTGAACTCAATTTTATGTGTAGTGGAGGTTATCGAATTACGTTGAAGAAATTACGTACTATAAAATCTTGGGGTGTTACAAATAATATATAAAAATTAAATTCATTTTATTTATTCCTAAAGGACTCAATGTTATGCTAATAACAATACCATATTTACTAAAAAATGAAAAAAAAATTCATTTCAATAAATTAGGAATTTAACAAAAATATGGATGCATTAATCTAATAATTACATGCTTATCTTTACTCATCCACCAATCATCTTACACACACAATTTCATTTGAAATGTTACTTTATAAAGGTTATGACAATATTTTTATGTAATATCTTACATAATATGTAAATAAAAAATAATTAATCAATGTATTCAACGAAATTTACAATTTTTAAATGAGATATTATTAAATTAAATCCCTTATAATGTAAAAATATACGAAATTTAAAAATAATAAACCCATATAATTGAATATATTTTTTGTTTTTCTTTTTTATATGTGGTTTCATCCTTGATAACCCTAAAAATTCACACTAATCAACAAATGGATCATGATTTTGTTTATTTATGCTCAATAAAGAAAGTTTAATTGAACTTCAATTACTAAAATAACCCTATATAACTTACAGAAAAAACAATTCTCTTAAAACTATTTGATATAAGGTTACGTCCCTTAATATCATTTTATTAAATCTTTTATCTAAACATTATCTCTCCATAATGAGTAATAATAGAATAAAACTAATTTACATATCCAATATCAATGATTCTTCTATATTAAATTTACTCTATATAAACATATTTTATTCCTTTGTCCAATATAATATTTACCCTTCCTTGAGCTAGTGATTTCAATAAATACATTTTAAATGTCAATGAATTTTTAATTACTCCTAAAAAATAGGTGAAAATTTATAAACAAAAATAAAATTTTTGTCATATTTTATCTCATAATTCATTATAAATTTAATAGCACATTTAACACTAAAATTCATCGTTATTTTATAGTTTTTATACATTATTTTTTGTTTATTTCAATTCCTCACCACAAAACATTGTTTTTATCATTGATAGAAACAATACCTGCACCTTTTAACAATTTCCCCACACACAAAACATTTTATTATTAGTTGATATTTTTCATTCATTAATATATCAGTAATTTCACTTACTCACTAAAAACTAAAAATAATATTTTTGAAATTTTCTCAATTATTAAGTGCCATATCCTTACTAAAAACAGACTCCTAAGAATACGGATTTTTTCCCTTCTTCAATCTCATATATAAAAAAAATATATAATAAATATAAGAATCATCAATATAGACTAAAATATCACTAATAAAAACTAATTCATGGACCAAGATCACATTAATATTTTCTAAATTTAGAAGATATCTTATCAATAGGAAATGAAAAAAAATACTCTTGTCAGATTTATTCCCCAGTATACACATTAAAAGAAAATCTAAACACTCCCCCATGAGAGTTATTATACCCATATTATCTTATTTGTTCATCAATTTTCATTTCATTCACTCTCCCCAAGAATAGTGTTGGTGGATTATATACTATTAGACAATTTAAAAAAATCATCATCACATTCCTCTTCCTTTTAATTTTTCTGTTTTATATTTTCTATTTCATATTTTTCTATATTATATTCTTAATGTTTCAACATTTTCATCCATGTATTTTCTTTTCATTCAGGTAATCAACTTCATTTCACCGATTTGTTTTAATTTTTGTGATATATAAAAATATATAATTCTATATTTATATGAGTTAATTTTATAATTTTAAAAAATTTACTAGTTATTTATAATAATTAAAAATACCATTACGTTAATTAGCCTCCAATTTTTTATAGTACCCTCTATATTTCTTTGGAAAATCCCCAATTTTTTAAAAACTCTATCCATGTAATTAATATTTAATATTGGAATAAATTAAATTTAAATACTAATTAAAAGTAACTTGGGGTCGATTCAAGAAGAACACCTCAACAAAATTTCTTAGTTGGAGGTTGTTAGTGGTTAGTCATACAATAGTTATAATTGACAATGGGAACCCCTCATCCATGATTCCATCATTATGATTCCCATTATAAAAATTACTAGGAATTCCATATAATAAGTAGCCAGATTCAATTGATAATTTCTCAATCAATGATCATCTAGAGGAATCATCCATAATAACCCTATTTCATTGATATAAACACTTATCGAATATCTGAATTAGTTTCCACATCTCTAAAACATGATTGGTACACATTATTAATAGGTATTTATACCCCATTCATTGATCGAAAATTTATTTTAGATCAAATTTATTAAAATTTTTTATGTTAACATGGATATTGATTGATTTATTTAGAGGAAGGAATATTATTTTGGATGGATTTTCCATTTTTCCCCATCACTACCACAAAAACCGGTTTTCACATAGTCATCCTTTAACAGCATTAAAAAATATAAGATAAAGGGGTATCTTTATATGCACTAAAACAACTACTGATAAAGGTTACTATATTCATCCCTAACTTTGTTTTGTAAATAGTATCCTTTTATCATCATTTTTTTAACTCTGATGAAGGTTTTCCTTTATCAGTGCTTTTTCATAGCACTGTTAAAGGTTCCCCTTTATCATAACCTTTTTCATAGTGCTAATAAAAGAGCGTCTTTATCAATTATGTTTTTACTGTTAATGATAAAAGGTATATTAGAGAAAAAATTATATTTCATTAGTATAATATATTAATATATAAAAATTTAGATAACTTTAACTAATATAAATACAATTAATTCTTTTTAATTATGTTTTTGATTAGTATAAAAGGACATTGAATCTTAATGTATAAGATAATTAGTCAAAATAGCTTACAAAGTCATTAGAAATATTTTTTATAATTAATAATTTTCTAATTATTATTGAATAATAGTCTTTGAATAACAATTTGAAGACAAAAAAAGTCAAAAAATTAATAAAATATCTAAAATAAGTTAATAGTTTAACTCAAACTTCAAACAATCATAACTTTTCATCTAGGAGTCCATTTTCACTCCACCACATATAAAATTGAATTCTACGACGAGATCCATTATTTGGTGACACAAATGAACATTTTTTCACATATTTTAGGCAAAAAATGTCCCATAAGTCCTCCAAAACTGAGTTTTTAGTCGAAATATAATGATTTTTTTACATTCCATGGAATTTCATCCTCATTTAAGGAGGTATTTTTTCCCTTTTTTAATGGGGACTGAATTTATTCACAGGGATTACATTTATATTGATATTATGACTTTGAATTTTTATCATTTTTCTCAATGTAATATTATTTATAATGAAATATATAACAATATATGCAAATTTGTTTATATATTCACATATAAAAATTTAATGTTATAAATAAATAATTATAGATATATATATATATATAATATTTCTCAATAGATAATCCTTATCTAAATAAAAACTAATATCTATTTTATTTGAAATAAAAATATATGAACATTTATTTAACTATATAATGTGTGTGTGTGTGTGTGTGTCTAAAAGTGGGTTACAGCTGCCAACGACAGTAGACAACACATACAAATAACCCTGAAATAAAACGGCCCAGGGACTTGACCCCACGACTTTCACACCAAACCCCTCCCTCTCTGCCACCCCAGCCATTTGCGGGGGGGGGGGGGGGTCTTTGTGTATATATATGACCATATGTATTAACCAAATAGATTATATTATTTACTTATTCAAACATATGTATATACATATTAAAATATACTATATATAAATATATATAAATATGTATAATTATACTTATAGGTACACGTATATAATATATATCTGTGTGTGTGTGTGTTTTATATATGTATGTATTTATTTATTTATTTATAAACACACACAAAAAACATATTTTATAAATTTATTTAATAGTGATATTAGAAATATATATTAATATATGAATAGATATATAGATAAAAAAATATAATTAAATATATATAAATAAAGAGATGTAAAAATATAAATATAAATAACTCTATATATATATATATATTAGTATACGAATAAATATATAAATAAATAAATACAACTATATATTTATATATATTTATATATGAATAAATTTATATAATAATATTAATATTTATTTATTTAAGAATAAATATAAATAAGTAAATATATATATATATATATCATTAAATGGAGAACATGGGAACATGATGGAGTGGTAAAGGGTACCGGCACGTAGGAGAGACGTCTCGAGTTCGAATACATGGGAGGTAGGGGCACACATGCTGGTGAGGATGGGGATATCTCTATTAAAGGGTGGGGGTGGTTAGGGAGTGTTGATGGGAGTGGTTGGTTGGGTGTTGGCGTTGTTGAAAGGGGTTCATGTTCTGTTAAAACCATTCAATTTGTAGAAATGTTTGTCATCTATTTTTTGTGCTGATAAAATACCACTGTTATGAGCATTTTTTGCACTAATAAAATGGGTCTTAATTAGTGTTTTTTTAGCATTGATATAAGGGACCCCCTTCTAACATCGCCCTGATTATCATCACTTTTTTAGGGCTGTTAAATTTATAATTTAGTGCTAATAAAACCATGTTTTTTAGTAGTGCATGTAGTAATGTAATATTTGAATTCTCTATTTTTATTTTTTACTTTTTTGAATTAGAACATGTATACCCTTAAAACCCCAGTAATGAAAACATTAAAATAAAATTATAAACACATTTAGAAATAAATTCTATATATTTATTTAGATTATATTTTTATAGCATGATTTATATGAGTGAATTTGATATATTTTTATTTATTATAATATTTTTCAAAAAAAAATAATCATGGTAACCTACGGAATAAGGATTTTTGGTTTTCCTCCACTCTAAAAGGTAATAATGATCCATTAACAAAGATTTTCTCAAGTATCCTCTTGGAAAAACATGTTGTAGTTAAAAATTTGATTAACTCCTAACATTATTACTTAATTCTTTTATCTTATCCAAGTATTTTCAATCTCATTACAAAAATCATAAAATTATTTCAAAATTTAGAAAAATTTCTATTTTTTTAATGTTTCATTTGAATAATTTTTATCATTATAATTAATAAAAAAACAAAACCAAGAATATTAAAAATAATTTAAATTGAAAAAGAAAATGAAACAATTATCTGAGCCTATGGAATCCAAGATTACTTTATGTACTTAAAATTCCTATATAAACATCACTAAAAACATTGACCGCGCATTTGGGGTCATTAATTTGAATAGTGACTCAATTTTAGAAATTTATAATAAATCTATTTAACACTAATGACATTCGTACATACTGGTAAGAATAGCTTTTATATTATATCAAAATAGTGATCCCCATATTAGTACCTTGATCAAAAATTTAAATTGAATTAATAAAATTATTTTTGAAAATAATAAAATTAATAATATATAAATATAAATAAAAGAAAATATCCTTGAAAAATATTATAGGACCATGAGAAAACATTAATTTAAAAATTATTATGAGATAAATTATTTTCATAATAATAAAATTAGATAAATTTTCAAGGGTTTTTTCACCAAATACTTAAAATATAACTTTATGTGATCTAGAACTCAGATTTATTTTTTTATTAGTTCATTAAAAACAATTTATAATAATAAATAATTGAAACTAATTTTTTTTTCAATATTAAAAATCCAATTTTCATTCCAAATTAAATCATTGATCAATAGTATATATTCATGATAAATTAAAGAAGAATATTTGAAAATAATAGATAAATTAATGATCTAAAAAATAATTAATAAATTTAAAATAACTTAATAAATAAATATTTATAAATTAATAATTATAAATATAAAATAAATTTACACAAAAAAGTAATAATAAATACCCACTAAAATGATTCTTATTTAACATTAAGAATAATAATATGTATATTACTACATTCATCCCACTATCAAAAATATCTAAGAAGGTTATAGATAAAGTCTTGTTTGGAGCCCTCTCTCTTTATTATGAAAGAGTATTATATTTTTATTTCATTTTGAAACCTTCCAAATTCTATAGCATGGGAATGAAAGCCATGATGTGGTTACCATAAATTCATCCTTTAAAATTTAGATCTCTATATTTTTCAAAACATCCTAACATTTTAATTCATGGTATTAATTCAATGTCTAACCATATATTTAAAATGATGATTTTATTATAAATATCCATGTGAGGCTTTCAAATTCACATCCTAGGTTCATCACTATTATAAAACATAGATTTTCTCTCTATTTAGATGTTCATTTATGAATGTTTAATGAGTTTTCAGAAAAAAAATTCAAATTCATCAGTTTAATTTTTTTTAGAATATTACATAAAGGCGATATCGCCCCGACAACCAATCCCCCCCCCCCATGTTTGTCCTGTATTGATGATAGGGAAAAGGCAGTAGAGGGAGCCACCTTTAGCCTAATGGAAAGGCGAAATTCATCACCGCTGATGCCCCCATTCCTTCAATGACCTAGAAAAAAGAACTCTCCCCTTCCTTATATTGACTTCCATTTTTCCACATCACTCCGCATTTTATGGATTCTCACTCTAAAAATACTCTTTTCACATGCGGTGGCATCGGTGGAGAAATATAAGGCCGGATTTTTTGTGATGAATCATTTCGAGGTATTTTTTATATAATTTAAAGTTATTATTTATTTAGTTAAATTATTTTAAATTATAAATATTTCATTTTTAAGTTGTTTAGTTATTTGTAAATCTTTTTTTTATTGAGAAGCTTAATTTGTTCTATATATTTTCAAATAATAATTCTTATTAATAATGATTAAGTATAGATTAAATATACAATATCATATAATTAAATGTTGAAAACTTTTCATGGAATAAAGATTATGTGGTTATCTATGAAATCAAATCCATGACTGGATACAAACAAATGGATGTGGCTCTGGAAATAATATACCTAGGGGTAAAACCTAAAAGCACTTCTTTGAGATTGAATCTAATGTGAAATCGGGCATGACAATGGGCCTTGATGCACTCCTAGTTTGATACTCATAGAGGATATGTTTTAGATGATTCAAATTTTCTTTATAAACTACTAAAATACCTATGAAATGAAAAATCAAATCAGTATATCTATCAATGATTAAATAATAATTACTATGATATAAAATGAAATAGACAAGTAAAATGTCATTAAAGAATTAATGTTATTATTAGTAATTGAATTATTTTTAGTTAGTCTTAATGATGTAATTTATTAAGTAGTTTAATTAGTTATATATAGTTTAGAAATAATACTAACTATTTGTAATGATTTAGTATAGATTAATTAATGAATAACTTGGTATTAAAAAATTAATACATACAATGATAAGATAATAATAATTAACTATTGAATATCATATTATTAATGATTTAATAAGTAATGATTATAGAGTTATTGAAGAATGATTAACTAATTAATAACATAGTATTGATTAACTAGTGATTAAAGAATGATTAAAATAGTACAAATTTTACTAATAATCATTAGTATCCTAGTTTAGGATATAAGAAAATGATTTCAAATTTAAGTAACATATATATTTTATATTTATAAATAATAGTGATTATTATTAATGATTAATTATAGATTTATTAATGAATAACATAGGATTAAAAAATGTGTACATATAATGATTATATGATGATACTTATGATCATAAAAAGTCAAATGGAGAATAAGAAACACATTAAATAAAACATGAATGCTTTAAAACATAAAAGATACCATGATATTTTTCAATAGAATGTGTTTTGGATGATTTGACCCTCACATCAGACATGAGGTATAATCCAGCTTATTTTCAACTAGTAGATTAATAACGTATTTGAACTATATGTATTTAAGTTTGGAATTTTGCAAATATTTTCTACTTTTAATAACATCCCTGATAACATCTAAGATACGTTATTACAAGGCCAAAAGAATTTTAAAATTCTAATGTTAAATACATATATGTTAAAGATGTTATCAAGCCATTGAGTGTAAATAAGCTGGATTTTACCTCAGTTCCGCAGTGTGGCTCATCTCATCCAAACCAGATTCTATTTCAAAGTGTGAATGTTTTTTTGTTTGTTGTAAAACATTCATGTGTTATTTAATGTCTTTTTTACCCATTTCACTTTATATTATCATAATATCCATTTTATCGATGATAAATAAAATTATTTGATGTTTCCTATTCTTTTTACCTAGGGTTCCAAAAACATTCTGTGACTTATATTCTAATAATATTTTATATAATGAAAAATTACTATCATATTTTTGGGTATAAAAATATATCCTAAAATTAAATTATATTAAATATTATATGTTTAACCATAATTGTTAATATTAGTTACACTATCATAATCATGAAAGAAAACATTTTTTAGGTTGATAGTCCTGTTTTCTTGAGTTTACTACTATGGAGAGGTTATTCTAACTGAGCAATGATCTTCTTATAGTACACAACCAACAATAGTGGTTAGTACAACTAATTGTGTAACACTAAGTGATCTTTGAGATAGAATTCGTGGTTCCTTAAATCTGGGACCCGATCATGAGATTAATTATATGAGCTAACGACATTTGTAATGCCTGAAAATATTGTCAAATCTAACTTGTCCATTGGTTGATGCTGCCTAGTGGGTCCAAGCAATAAATTTATTTTTCTCAGTAGTCAGATGGTACCATGATGGAGTTATATTTTTATTTTTCTATTGTACAACTACAACGTCAAGTTGTACGAAGATGTAGAATTAAAATAGTGGTTGAATATGGTTCACCCCAAGTAATTTAGCCTATTCCAAATGATGCAGAAGAGAAAAACCTAGATGATCTCTAACATATACACATAAATCCAAATTCCAATGACTAGTTTCATAATGATGGAACAGATGATGAAAAAAGTGTTTATGAGGAGGGATCAATGGAAGTTTGGGAGGAAGTTTCTATAAATGCATTAATTTTACAAAGGCCTCGAAACACAATAAATCATCCACCACTCTTTACATCTAGGTTAGAAGAAAATAAATGTGTTCCTAAATTCAACTACAATGTTCTCACACCCACAACTGCTTTTCCCAATGATTTACTGTATAGGTTTTGTGAGCTGGACAAAACCTTATATGTTGGATGGAATTTTAAAATTAAAGATTCATTAAAAATCATGCTAAAGAGGTTTTCAATTTAGACACATTTCTAATATATAGTTCAGGAATCAGGAAGTAGTAAATATTGAATATGGTGTGAGATGTGTGGGGATGATTGCAGATTCCTCTTGAGGGTGATTCCAGACATTCCATTTGGATGTTAGAGAATCTTTAGGATTGAGGCAGCTCATACTTGCATTCTGCCATGCCGGACAAAAGATTATACCTCATTTAATGCAGAATTTGTGTCATCCATTATTGTTGATATGATTAAGGAAAAAAAAGATGTTCCTACATCCCTTGTGAAAGATAATATACAAAAATAATTTGATTATAATATTTTCTATAATAGGGAATGGATAGTAAAATAGAAGGAAATTGTGGTTGTCTATGGTGATTTGGATGACTCGTATTGGATGTTTCCATAATTTCTAGCCACACTAAGGCACCATTACCAAGTTTTCTTCCATCTTGAGAAAAAAAATTTGTCCCAAGATAACCGACGTGATCCATATCATGTTTAGTTTCATCAGTTGTTCTATGCATTTCTCCCTTGTATCTCCACATTTCATTTCTGGAAACAGTTCATTCATATTGATGGAATATTTATATATGGAAAATTCAAGGGCATATTGTTGATTACAGAAACACAATATAGAAATATTTCACATCTTCATCTTTCCTTTTCTATTTTGGAGAATAATAATTATGAATCATGGAGTTGGTTTTTGGCATGTATCAGCAACCATTTCACCCCTATTCAGGTTTTCAGTTTGATATCTGATTAGAATAGTGTAATCAATGAGGCAATAGATATGAAACTTGATACTTGGTGACCCCCAAATTCATATCACATGTTCTTCATTATGCATATTTCTATAAATTTGAAAAAATTATTCCACGATGAACCTATGAAAAAGTAAATAACGATAATCAGTATGGATTGTATTTGTTATTTGATACCATTTAAATGTAAAGATAAAAATATTTATGTGAAATATGATCAATTCTTTGTAGCATATGAGATGGATCAATGACAGATTGAAGAATGTTTCGAAAAAACCGTTAAGTCTAATGAAGACGTATGTGATTATATGAAGTAGATTCCAAAAGAAAAATCGAAATTTACATATGAATGGTACATTGATGGATTCCATAGTGTATTCAATCCAAGTGGTTCTTAGAGTTACCTAATATAATAGGTGTGATTCTACGGCTTCAAACAGCTATTTCTTTATCATCCATTATAGAAGGGGTTTCTGTGGAGGAGTTCTAGAGACTTATACTTTTATTTTCCATTTTTTGGGATTTAATTGTAGCCCTGTTTACCTTTAGTTTTCTTCTATAATACCTTGTGTTTTCTTACATAGTGTTTTCACATTCCAGCAAATGTATCTCATATATGTGTGCATGTATATAGATACTTAGGAAAATTCCTCCCATTTTGTTTGCGAATTTTTTACGCAGTGATAGTTTCTACCCCCTGTCCTATGAGAGTTTGGATTTTAAGCCATATAATCTAGTGTTAGTGCGGAGGCTGAAATATCCATACACCAGGGCCATGAATTTTTATTTTTATCTTGATACATTGATACACAAGTTTCAAGCAGAAAATCGTACTTGTATCGTATTGGAATGGTTTGTGTTTTCCATTTCATTCTTGATTCAGCTCACCTGGTATACTCTATTGATCGTGGTACATCTTTTTTTTATCAATATTAATTCATTAAGATGGATAGCCAAGATTCCACCGTATGATCATGAGGATGATCTATGCGGTGATGAGAACAGTACAGATATTTTTACCAAACATAGAACCTCTGGGTGGTGTGCAAGTTATACCACCACATGTGGAGTAGCATATGGTTCTCATAGTTCCAGGGGATGAGATGCACAAACTAAGTAAACATCGCTAGTTTTAGGGACATAGACCCCTCAAGTTCTGAGGCGAGCCCAAAACTCAGGTGTTTGGGGGCTAGCATGGGGTGGTGACCATGTTTTCTTTCCACTCTAGACACCATTAGATCATGTGGTGGTCCTCGTGGTAATCTTTCTACATGGATCAACAGGTTGATGGAAAGGTTAAAATTACCTGATCACATAATGAGGTGACTCTTACAGGGATCCAGTTTGAGACCCATTATTAATTAAAAGGATATCAACATAAAATGAAAGGGTTATGAATTCCCAAGAGATACTACAGTTTCGGAAGGACGACATGTCGGTATCTGAGTATTCAATGAGGAATACCAACCTTCCCAGGTACTCACTGTATATGATACACGACTAGTGCTTCAGATCTTATAACATTAAAAAAGGATTTATTAGGGGAATTCAATTTAGAATTTATCCTCTATGCATTCCAACTTATGCTAGTGTGATAGAGGTAACCTTTGTTGTTGAAATTCCTTTGGATGAGCGGATACAGCCAGTGGATGTCACCAGTGGGAAAACAGGAGTAGAGAACTTGGGAGCTGGAATCTGACGTTAGCCTCAATGACATGGACATTTGGGACCTCCCAAGAAGAGGTCTTAAGAGAGGGGATATATAGCTCACGGATCATAGGGGTGGTCCAGTAGGCCTAGATAGATGAATTTCTTTTCATGAGACAGTAGGGGACATCTCTCTAGAGATTGTCCAGCCCAACATGATGCTAACAAGGAAATGGAGGATGGGCCACCAAGGTAGAGACAGTGACAAGAACAGAAATATCTACAATGCATTAGACTATTAAGAGGGCCTAGCAGGGTAGTAGGAGGTGTTATACCTTTCAGCATGTTACCACAACAACCCCCATGTGTTCCACCCGAGGATCAGGGAACTAGAGGATAGGAGAAGGGGTAACTTCATGCAATCAAGGGATATAACCCAAGGGCTCCATGAATCAATTATGGTACATTATGTGTCTACTCATTGCATTCATATTAATAGACACAACTGATAATCATTCTTCCCTATCAAAGATCTTGTTCGAGACCAAGATATTCTTATTAAACTATGGACACAACCCTTGCGTTTGGAGATATCTATGAAAGGACACTTGATAATCACAATACTACTGACAGTGTCATCTTACTGTGAGGAAATAGGTTTAGTTATAAGCTCTTGGTGGTAGTTTCGATGCCTTATGGTGTCATTCTTGGTATGGACAGTCCATGATTGGATTAACTATTTTAGTAAAATGGGTTTGTTATGTCTTCAGTGATAGAATGGGGTTTTCCTTGGTCATCTAAAAAAGAATCCCATGAAGCATGTGATAGACTCGTGCAAAATAGGGTACAAACGATCACTCATGGGATGTCTATCCTTACCCTCATGGTAGTGGATGTTATGTGTTTTCATTTCCCAAAAGTAGTGGTGGAGTATGGGGAAATCATTCCAGGAGACGTTTCCTAGTTTACTTCTCCACAGGGAGATAGACTTCTGCATTTTTCCTATACAATGATATGGAACAAATATAAGTATCAGTATATCGGTTGGCTTTCACAGAGATTCGAGAGATAAGCGTGTTTTTCGAGGACTGGTAGAAGAAGGGCTTAGTAAGATGTATTGTTCAAAGTTATGTGGGGATTAATTGCACTTTTACAAAGTAATTGTGGATAATGAGTATCCATTACCAAAGGGTTCATGGGAACTTCAATTAGTTTAAAGGGGCTTCCTTTTGTGTGGATTCGAATGTTCTTGTATGCTTTACAACAGTTAATAAAAACATTGATGAGGGCCCTAATCTTGAGTTTTCTATAAGAGAGAGTCGAGTACTTAGTTTTATGTGATGCATCAGGGACCTAACATGGTTGTGTCATGACGCAGAGTCAAGCGATGATTGCCTATGGATCACCTAAGTTGAGACCACGTGAGCAGAACAATGTGACCCCTAGTATTGAGTTGGCAATGGTATTCTTCGCATTGAATATGTGGACACACTGTGTGATGGGTGGGCTGTTCATCATTTACTTTGACCACATGATTATCAAGTATGTATTCTCTTAGAAGGACTACGAATTGAGATAGAGGTGATTCCAAGAGTTCCTACATGAATATGAAATAGTGTTTTTCTATACTTCTGGGAATAGGAATGTGGAAATTGATTATCTCCACAAAAATCCAATTATCATTTACTGAACAAGGAATCAGAGAATCTCGACTCATTTAGGTTATCCTTCATCGATGGAGATGGAGAAACTTCACTCTAGTCGTTGGTAATTACCCATAAACTTTTAAGATTATTTAGAGAGGAAAATATCAAGGATACTATTAGTGGGTCTTTACATGCTCAGTTGTCCATAGGGAATTCCCCTAATAGATATTTTAAATATGGGGAGGATGTCATTCCTTTTAGATGATGAATAGTAATATCAATGGATGCCTAGAATGGCATGATTCATCATCATATGAATGTGGGTGTCAAGGTGAACACCAGGGATGAAAAAGAAGGTGTAAGCTGGGTTTACATATTGATATAAAATTTTGAATGCTTTTTTGAGTCAGTTTCATGGGTTGGAAACTCACAAGGTCGAGACCTTATGCATGGAATGGGTCTCTCTTTTAGTCCATGGGATTCTAGGAAGTGAGTGAGAAAGGTTGTTGAAAAACATCATGATGGGTTTACCATGTATATCCAGGGGACACGATACCATTTGGGTGATCGTGGACCAAGTCACAAAGTCGGCCACTTCTTAGCTTTTCGGGAGCATATTTCAGTTTATAGATTGGGATACATGTGTCTGCAGTAGATAACTTGACTCCATGGAATCCCATATATGATATATTCTCATTAGGATATTCTCTTTGTATCCTGGTTTTGGAGATCAATGATTGGTAGGAGAGGACCCTCAAGAGTAGGTCGATTCATTTATTGAATTCCCGGTGGTCACACAAGAATATTTGGAAGAGGACATGAGAGCATGGGGCTCATGTTCATTCTCATACCATCATTTTATTTGGTTATCCCTTGTTTTCGGTTTCAATAACATAAATCCTTAAGGTGGGGAGAATGTAAGAGCTCATATTTTTATTGTTTTATTTTTAGAAAATTTCTAGAAAAATTCCTAGACCTTGCAATGAGACGAAATTCCATTGTGATGCCCGATATGCCTGAAATTATTCGACAAAGAAATTATGTTTTTATATAGCATGCTTGAGTGGATTTTCTTTAGAAGTGGAATAAATCTTAAATGGTTCCCTGAATCAGAAACTTGAGGGTACTATTGTATTCTAGATGATGGGTTTACCCTAGGTACGACTTAACTTTAGTCAGCACAGGTCTCCAGTGAGAAAACATAAAAAGGAAGTAACCATAAAAAATAATTAAATAAAATTATTTTATTTTAAAACATTAGTAACTCATAAAAGGTTAATTGGATTAGAAATAAAAGACAATCATTGGGTTTTTAATGTTCCATTTTCATTGGTTGGGGCCTAACATTGACCGGCATGGGTTGACTGTGAATAATAATTTTTGGACATTTTAAATTAGAATACAATAAACTAAAAAATATTATTTTATTCTTTATTGACGTTGCACAATGCCACAACATGTCTACAACATTGAGACTGAGTGATGCTACAACACATTGATCTGGTAATGTTGAATCATGTGTAACACTGAAACACATCTTTCTTCATTAATCGTTGGCAGTGACACAATACTAGATTAATGATCCTTCATTGTGAGCATTGGAGAAGTGCATTGTAGATTCACTCTCATTAGAGAATGATAATGAATGTTGGAGGATCATTGATCACAGATCTTGGATCATGGATCAAGGATCTAGGATCAATGAGATGATTGATTGTGAAGACTCTCAATGGATCCCCATCAACGATAAAAAATTGACGTTGACCAATCCAATGTTTGTGTAGGGTGTGTGTTTTAATCTATTTTCCTTGCCATTTTTTATCTATAGGATGAATTTTGATTATTATACCAACTGATTAATTTATGGTTTGTGAATATTTTGTGTTGGGTTTTACCTTGGGGGGTTTATTGGGGATTATTTATCTGATATTGATTTTTCTTTGTTGTGGATTTTCGTTAACTGTTCTAAAGATAATGATCCACGATCAACATGAACTTTGATCAAGGTTAGTTCGACTTTGTTGATCATGAATTTCACTTGAATTTATTTATTCATTTTGGGTGGTATTCGTTTGGACCTTGTATCTATAATTTGTGACTGATCAATCATTGGACAACTAATTCATGTGACAACGATCTGATATTACGGACATGGGAATGATGCGGTACAATAGAGGTGTGATGATGATAGTGGAATATTGACCAAAACGACGTGGGATATAAATCCACTCAAACATATTGTCACCAAGATTGATTTTGGTATGGATAGGATCCCACGACAGTGAAGGTGGAGACATGAGGATCACAAAACATCTTTCAATCCAATAATTGGAGCACAAGGGCGAATCTGGTGGCCCGCAGCTGCCTCTGTGTGTCAGGGCCGTGGAGGACAGCCACCCATGGTGAGAGGCATGGAAACCCATATTAGAATCCATAGGGTTTCTAAGATGTGGAGGATCCAAGTTTGACTGGCCGCACGCGGCCAAGTCACGTGCAGGATTACTGGTCCGCATGAGCGGATTGGGTTGTATGGGGGTGACGCGCCCCGATGCTAAAGGTGACACGACATGTGGCTGGGCAACATGAATGGAACAATGTTCTATAGGGTCACTGATTATTTAGCCTAGTGGGCTGGTCCAGACTTGGTCACATCATGTCAAACCCAACCCAAATCCTGATCAGGCCGTTTTGAAAAGAAAAATGGGTGTATCTTTCAAACAGAGTGTTAATTTGATGATCCATCTGCAAGATTGTGACTCTTGTGATGCGGCGGTTGTTTTGATATGGATTGGTTGGTATTTAGCTGGACCAGAATGGGCTGGTATAATTCTATTTATCTTTTATATGAGGTATTTGATATAAGATCTTGATTTCGTCATAGAGGGTGACAGTAGTTATTGAGATTGTACCATTGGTATTTCCTCTGAAGATTCGATGTAGGATCTTTTTCCATTCATAGAGGATGACCCATGTTCAATAGATAGTCGTCTCATCCCGACATTGACTGTGACTCAGTGGTTTGGAGCATGTATTGCACCGAGAGGCCCTCTCGATCATCACTTCTCTTCGTGGGACCTTAAATAGGGTTTGTGGAGGAGGTGTGACCAATATTTACATGAGAACATATCATATAGGGCAACAGACTTAAACCTTACTTAATATTTAATTAAATGAATAATTCACATTGAGGATCTTTTCAGGTTTAGATTTTTAGAGAATTAGAACATAACTATTACATCTCAAAAGATTAAAAAGTAGACACTTCTTCTAAGATTCCATAGAATAAAAAACTCTTAAAAAGAAACATATCTAGTTCCATGTTTTATATAGCATGACTTTCCCTTTATCCCATCCTTTACCCTATTCCACAGTAAGTGCTATGAAAAACATTTCAAAAAAACATGGGGTGAGCACAAAAAGTTCAGTAAGGGATACACAAATAATGAAAACTATTATTTTATCAAAACAACAAGTAAACCATGTATACTTTATCAATGTAATACTTTTCACCTTTATAAAGTAGTAAAAACTCTTCACTGAATAAAAGATCATCACTTACCCTTTTGTAAACAAAATATCACCATAAAACCCATATAAAGATCACATAACATATAAAGTTAACTTGTGACATAAACATTCATAAATGGAATAACCATACGGTCGACTTCCACACATATCACTTAATGGAATATCCATACGGCCGACTTCCATACCTAATGCATTGGAGGTTATAACGTAACCACCCATCCTGGTATTCACGGCACCACCCATCATATGGTTTATCACGTAACCACCCGTCAAATGTCCAAGTACCAATATAAAATCATAAAACAGAAAACAAATATAATGGAAAGAAAACATTTCCACACTTTGATCACAATATATCACATAAATATATTGAAATAACTAATCCATTATAAAAACCAATTCCAATACCAAAATACATAAAAGAATATATGGTATTTATTTCATTTTAAAAACATTACGACTTGTTGAGGAATCCAAAGACTAAATAATACTCGTGGCGGCGGAGAAGTCGTTGTCGCCACATACGTACGAAAAAAACATTCCCTTTTGTCCTTTAGTAAAATGCTTCGTATAAAAATATTACTTTTGAATAAACATAAAAGTCCAAGGGGTTTATACACCGTATTAAAGAAAGTGGTGTATAAAACAAAAATATGCCTCAATGAAAGGAGATTGAGATGAAGTCCCTTACCTCTTGTCCGGCTTGACTCGATCGTTCTTTAACGTCCTGAATAATAAACTTGAGTTAATATATACTTGATTAAGAACCTTTTTCAAATTCGTTATTCCTTTTATATCACTTATTACCATGTTATGAACATTATGTAATCATTTAAGTTGATAACGGTCGTTTGTCGATATTTGGTACTTGAGTCAAAAGTGAACTTCTTACAATTACATGTTGTTCATGTGGTCAAAGGTTCATTATATCTGGAATGATATTCATGATTTGGATATAATATATATCATATATATCCAGAATATACATGTATTTAATTTATTACAAAATCATTTAGAGGTAAGAAATGAAATGCACCGTTCAGGGAGACGGTAAGTCGTACGTAAGCATGAACGCTACATTCATTTCTATGTCATATTAATGGAATTAAAACTAAATGAGAGGTATGTATATTTTAATTCCAGAATTATATTCATCATTTAGATGTATCATACATAATAGTTATCCATTATATACATGTACTTATAATAGTACATTACATTTGGGGATAAGAAATGAAATGCACCGTTCATGGAGACGGTAAGCCGTACGTACGCATGAACACTACTTTCATTTCTATCTCATACTTTAATGGAAAGAAATAATAATGATATAATGGTATATTATAATTCCAGTATAACATCATATATAATAACTTTAAATCCATCCTTTATGCATCCCACATATGGCATTAACGAATCAAATCACTTTGAGGGGGCGGTAGTCCGCACTTCCTAAAATGAAGATATCGCGTATACCCATAATGGAAGACATAAAGGTATGACATAAATGAAAAATAAAGAAGCTTAAATAAAACATAAACATATTATATATAACATATAAATATATTGACATCTTAATGGCCACCTTTGGAGGTGTTAGAAGAATATTGAACAATCATCGTTTCGTGGGGCAGAAATTTGCCATCCATAGAAACAATATGTTCTTTAACCATTAGGTGTAGGTATGTTTAAGTGTAGCTAGAATTATTCTTATAAAAAATCCTAGTATATTTAAAATAATATATTTATTACAAAATAAATGAATAAAAAGAGTTTAGGGGGTTGGGGAAGCAAAATTAAACAAAAGGACTCAAGTGAAGACATTACCTTAAAATCGGGTAACTCCCATTGGTTTGAGCTCAAAGGATTCCTTGGGAAGACTTCTACCCAAAGTGAGGCTTCTAAGAGTTAGAGAAGGATGTGGAGAGACAGAATGGGTAGGGTTTGGCCGAGCCAAAGGCTTTGTAAGTGTGGGTAAGGTGGTAGAGGTGGGGGCCTTTTATAAGAGGAGAGGAGGGGAACTCTTAGAAAGTAAAGAAATGTTACTTTATTTTACAATGCGTTTCAGATTTAAAAGGTCCCACATTGATATAATTTGAGGATAAGGTGATTAGGGTTAGAAATATACCCAACCAATAAGTTTTGGACAAGTTTAGGTCTTATATTTTACATTATCTTTTCATTTTATTTAAATCGTTAAATAATGAGGTAATCGCTGCATCATCATGGTTCCATAAATAATTTAATTTATTTAATGTCTAAAAATTATAAAAAAATTTCATGATGTATGATATAGTTTTATCTTTCTAATGAATATTTATAGTCAAAAATCTGACTTGTATAACCCCATTTAAAATTATTTTAGTAAAACAACTCATGTTTGTGACATTTTTACTTTTACATTAAATAAAAGGCATTAATGTCCTTATCTTACCCAAGTTGCTCCGTGTGGTCCCAAAAATCGACCCATGGATTTTATTGGTCGGCAAAGACACATCCAATAAGGGTAGGGCATGTTTCATGTTCATTTCATGTTATTAAAACATTATTCTTACCTTAAATTACACTGATTACCTCTAATCGCGATTAATAAACTTAAAAGTTACTATTCACCAAAAAATTGTTTTAATCCCATTGAACCACATTTTACTTCATAATGACAACCATGTATGTCAGATTTTTGAAATTCAAAACACAGAGGTGGTAAAATTTCATTTAAACGAAAAATCAGTTTTTATAAGTACCACTTAGTGGTTTCACTATTCATCAAAAATTGAAGTTTTTCAGAAAAATACCAAAACTTCACCCTATGCTATATTTGATAATACGAATTCAAAAATGAAATCCATTTGAAAAGATTCAAAACTTATAAGTTTCATTAATTAATTTAATAATTAATTCCCGCTGTCAGAGCAAATAGCGTGTTTTTATGAAACAATAAGTATCAAAATATTGATACTAGTTTAAGTCTGATTTCAACGTGAAATTAATTCCAACGACCACTATTGGATTTAATGGTAAAAATATATTCTAATTTCACTTTAAAACAAATTCGAAAGATAATTTAATCATATAAATAAATGATATTAAAAAGAGGTTTTGAATTAAAATACAACATTTTACACTATTCATTAAAAAAATGAACTTTATCGGAAAAATACCAAAAATTTACACAAAGTAAATTTTGATGTATTGATTCTAAAGAAGAGTTTTATTTGGTCCAATAGAATGTATAAGAGTGAACAAAACTATATTTAATGACGGTTCGCCATCAAAAGGCGATAAGTGAACCTTTAGTGAAAATTAGGGTATATATGCCTAAAATTGAATTCTTTCCGTATTTCAATCCTTTATCTTTTATTAGATAAATGTAAAAACATTTAAAAAACATATATAATCATATTTTAGACATTTCTATCCATTCCCTCTAATACAACGGCTATGTGTTAACTACCATTTAAAATAATATTATTTTATTACTAGTGTGCAACGTAAGATTTCAATGAAACTATTTGTTGCGTATCGGGTATGCTATCGAACATTGAAACCCCTTTAAGGTAAAATTAATCTTTAATTCATAAATATTAATAAATATGAAAATTTATTATTCTTTATTTTCTTGAGATGTTACATCCTTCCCCCCTTTTGGGAATTCCGTCCTCGCAATTTTATTCACTTATCAAAATAAGAGGGGGTATTTATCCCTCATAGCATTTTCAAATTCCCATGTTGCCTCTTTAACCATATGGTTTTTTCACAATACCTTTACCTGATGTATCACCTTATTCCGTAACACTTGCTCCCTGTGGTCAATAATCTTGACCGGCTGTTCCTCATAAGATAAGTTCTCTTCCAGTTGAACTACCTCTGGACTCAAAACATGAGATGGATCTGGCATATACTTTCTCAACATCAAAACATGAAAAAAATTGTGTACCTGAGATAAACTCGTAGTTAAAGCCACTCGATAAGCAACTGATCAAACATTCTCTAGAATATCATATGGTCCAATGAACCTTGGACTCCACTTTCCTTTTTACCAATTCGCATCAAACTTTTCCACGGTGAGACATTGAAAAAACATGATCACCTACCTCGAAAGATAGATCCTTCCTCCGGTTATCCGCATAACTTTTCTATCTTCTCTGAGTTGTTTTCATGGGTTTCTGAATCAACTGAACTTTTTCTGCCATCTCCTCTACCAATTCTATTCCCATCAGCTTCATTTCACCCACTTCATCCCAAAAAGCTGGAGTTCGACACCGCTTCCCATATAATGCCTCAAATGGTGCCATCTGTATACTGGAATGAAAAATGTTATTATAAGAGAACTCAACCAAAGAAAGATGTTGGTCCCAACTTCCCTGATATTCCATCGAACAAGCACGTAGCATATCCTCCAAAGTCTGTATCTTTCGTTCTGACTTCCCATCTGATTGAGGATGAAAAGTTGTACTAAAATTTACTTCAGTAGCCAATGACTTCTGAAGTCCATCCCAAAAGTTAGAAGTAAACCTGTGATCACGGTCAGATACAATGAAGAGAGGAAATCCATGTAACCTGACTATCTCTTTAAGATATAAATGGGAAAGTTGATCTAGGGAAAAATAATCTCATATGGCAAGGAAATGAGCAGATTTAGTCAAGCGATCAATAATAACCCAGATTGCATTATTACCTCGAGGTGTCTTTGGCAATCCCACAACGAAGTCCATGGATATATTCTCTTATTTCCACTTTGGCACTGGTAAAGGTTGAAGTATCCCTTTCGGTAACTGCCGCTCTGCTTTAACTTGTTGACATGTCAAATAGTTCACAGTAAAATCAGCAATATCTCTTTTCATTCCATCCCACCAGTAATACTCCCGCAGATCCCTGTACATCTTAGTACTGCCAGGATGAACTGAAAACGGGGAACTATGAGCCTCACATAACAACTCATTCTTCAACTATGAATCACTAGGGACACATAATCTCTTCCCAAACCTCAAAACACAATCATTATCAATGTTGAATTAAGGCAACTTACCCTTCTGAACCATCTCCACCTTTTTCTGCAACTCACTATCTTCCCTCTGTGCTTGCATAATTTTTTCTGATAGGGATGATCTCACTAATATCTAAAACAAAACAAAATAACTTCTTGAACCAACAACTTCTATGCCAAAGTTCATCAAATCAATAACCAAATGATCTCATTCCAAACATATCATGGTTAATGAAGCATTACTTTTTCGACTCAAAGCATCAACCACTTTATTTGCTTTTCCCGGATGGTAATGAATTGTATAATCATAATACTTGATTAATTCCAGCCATCTCCTCTGTCTCATGTTCAATTCTTTCTAAGTGAATATATACTTTAAACTTTTGTGATCAGTATATATTTCACACTTTACTCCATACAAATGATGCCTCCCAATTTTTAGAGCAAAAACAACAACAGCTACTTCCAAGTCATGTGTAGGATAATTTACCTCATGAGTTTTCAACTGACGTGAAGCATATGAAATTACCTGATCATTATGCATAATGAAACAACCAAGTCCCTTCAACAAAGAATCACTATAGATAACAAACTCACCATTCCCTGAAGGAAGTGCCAAAACTGGAGCAATCAACAATCTTATTTTCAACTCCTGAAAACAATCATCACATTCTTTTGTATAGATAAACTCAACACCCTTCCGAGTTAGCTTAGTCATTTGACTAGATAACCGTGAAACATTTTCAACAAAACTTCGGTAGGAACCTGAAAATTCAAGGAAACTACGGATCTCGGTTACATTTGTGGGTCTTGGCCATTCTTCAACAACTTTTGTTTTAGTAGGATCAACAGTTATGCCATTTTTTGAAACAATGTGACCCAAGAAAGAAATTTGGTGTAACCAAAACTCACACTTGCTGAATTTTCCGTACAGTTTCTTTTCTTTTAAGGTTTGCATGATAACCCTTAAATTACTTTCATGCTCCTCTTTAGTTTTATAAAACACCAAAATATCATCAATGAAAACAACCACAAACATATCCAAGAACTCATGGAAAATTCTATTCATAAGGTCCATGAATACAGCATGTGAATTGTTTAACCCAAAAGGCATAACTACAAATTCATAATGGTCATATATAGTATAGAATGCAGTCTTCCGAAGGTCTGCTTCTTTTACATTCAACTGATGGTACCCCGACCTCAAGTCAATCTTCAAAAAATACTAAGCTCCCTGGAGCTGATAAAAAAAATCATCGTTATGAGGCAAAGGATACTTTTTCTTAACTGTAATGTTATTTAAGGCTCTATAATCAATGCAAAGTCTCATTGAGCCATCTTTATTTTTAACAAACAAGACAGGATCACCCCATGGTGATGTTCTAGGTCGAATGAAACCTTTATCTAATAACTCCTGCAATTGCTTCATTAACTCTAAAAGTTCAACTTAAGCGATTAGATAAGGGGGTTTTTAAATTGGATTAGAATCAGGAACTAAGTCAACAGTAAATTCAACTTCCCGATCATGAATAATGCCAGGAAACTCATCAGGAAAAGGATCAAGATACTCATTCACCACTGGCACATCATTAATCTGAAAAGTTCCTTTATTTTCAACAATATGTGCAAGGTAACATTCATTTACATCTTTTACTAGTTTCTCAACTTCCTGATATGTTATCAAAATCAAGGGTTCATTCTTGTACACAAACTGAAAATCATTCTGAAAAGAAACCATTTTAGCTCTGCAGTCAATCTTAGCATGATAAACAGAAATCCAATACATGCCCAAAATAACATCAAACTCTACTAGAGGAAAAACAATAAGGTTTGCTGGTAGATTCTTTCCGCACACAAGGATAGGAAGGTTCTTATAATTCCTTTTTGTCTCACTGTTCCCTCCATGTGTTTTTACCATAAGTTCAGGATTCATATCTTGAGATGGAATTTCCAATTTACTAGAAAACTTCATAGAAATGAAATAATGTGTAGACCCTGAATCAAACAACACATTGGAATAATCTGAACAAACAAACAGTGTACCTGATACAACTTCATTCGATGGCCCAACATCAGCTGAAGTAGTTGCATAGGATTTCACCACCCCTTTCTGCTTGTAGTCTGGCTTCTTTCCCTCAGTTGAGTTCTTCATTAGACACTCATTTTCATAATGACCCATTTCATTACACTTAAAACATCTTACCGCTGACTTTTCAATGCCTGCTTGATCATATTCCTTACAGGTATGAGCAATATGACCTGACTTACCACACTGAAAGAACTTTCCAGACTTGGATAAACATTCTCCAGGATGCATTTTACCACACTTCTCACATGATGGATATTTGGTTTTATTACCTACTTGCTTCTTTGATGAATTCTTCCTCTTTTCCTGCTAACTGGACCTCTTATTATGTCGTTCGTCATAGAACACCTGATCATCGGCAAATTCCATTTCCACCTTCTCCGCACATCAAACAAGTTTTTCATAACTTTTGAACTCATGAGAAGCTAAAGATCTTCGATACTTTGGCTTTAACCCTAAGTAAAAACGGTTTATTTTACTATCAAGATCTCGTATGAAGTTTGGAGCATACCTTGCCAATCGAGTGAACTTTGCTTCATAAGCAGCCACTGAGTCATCCTCCTGCCTCAATTCTAGGAACTGTTTTTACATCCTAAGAGGAACCCCCTTAGGAAAATATTTCTCAAGAAACATACCTTTGAATTCGTCCCAGTGAAGATCATCAATCTCATCACTATCCCTGATATTTTTCACCATCGACCACAACTGATCAGCTTCACCTTCAAAACGGTAAACAGCAAGACTAACCTTTTGATGTTCTCAAAACCCCATGACATCAAAAATATTCTCCAGTGCTTTAATCCACCCTTCAGCTTTCACAGGGTCATATGATCCTCTGAATGATGGGGGATATTGCCTCATGAAATGTTCCACCACTAACATTTTCCTCTACGGTTGATCTGGCTGATCTCGTGAATGGATACCACCACCATTTATAGCCTAATTCAACTGTGTCATCACTATAACAAACTATTTAGTTCCAATTCCGACCATCTCAGGTTGCTGATTTGGAAGGTTGTCTTCCTCTTGATGTCGTCCCAACATAGCTGCTTTGTTTCCTCTGCGGAAAACCATTCTGAACACAGAAATATATTAGGCGAAGCAACATGGTAATCTTTAAATGCTATATCATTTCACTCATACCATAAATTAACTTATAATTTAACAATTTTCTAACACCTAAAGTTGTATAAACCGACCTTGGATACCAACTATAGGGCCCCGACCTTAAACCTTACTTAATATTGAATTAAATGAATAATTCAGATTGAGGATCTTTTCAGGTTTAGGGTTTTAGATAATTAGAACATAACTATTACATCTCAAATGATTACAAAGTAGACACTTCTACTAAGTTTCCATAGAATAAAAAACTATTAAAAAGAAACATGTCTAGTTCCATTTTTATATAGCATGACTTTCCTTGATCCCATCCTTGACCCTATTCCACATTAAGTCCTGTGAAAAACATTTCAAAAAAACTTGGGGAGAGCACAAAAATCTCAGTAAGGGATACACAAAGAATGAAAACTATTAGTTTATCAAAACAACAAGTAAACCATGTATAATTTATCAAAGTAATACTTTTCACCTTTACGAAGTAGTAAAAACCCTTCACTGAATAAAATATCATTACTTACCCTTTTGTAACCAAAATATTACAATAAAACCCATATAAAGATCACATAACATATAAAGGTAACTTGGGACATAAACATACTTAAATTGAATAACCATATAGTCGACTTCCACACATATCACTTAATGGAATAACCATACGGCCGACTTCCATACCCAATGCATTGGAGGTTATAACATAACCACCCGTCCTGGTATTCACGGCACCACCCGTCATATGGTTTATCACGTAACCACCCATCAAATGTCCAAGTACTAATATAAAATCATAAAACATAAAACAAATATAATGGAAAGAAAACATTTCCACACTTTGATCACAATATATCACATAAATATATTGACATAACAAATCCATTATCAAAACCATTTTCAATACCAAAATACATTAAAGAGTATATTGTATTTATTTCATTTTAAAAACATTATGTCTTGTTGACGAAGCCAAAGACTAAATAATACTTGTGGCGGTGGAGAAGTCGTTGTCGCCGCATACGTACGACAAAAACATTCCATTTTGTTGTTTAGTAAAAAGCTTCGTATAAAAATATTTCTTTTGAATAAACATAAAAGTCAAATGGGTTTATACACTATATTAAATAATGTGGGGTATAAAAAAAATATGCCTCAATGAAAGGAGATTGAGACGAAGTCTCTTACCTCGGGTCCGACTTGACTCGATCGTTCTTTAACGTCCTGAATTATAAACTTGAGTTAATTAATACTTGATTAATAACCTTTTTCAATTTCATTATTCCTTTTATATCACTTATTACCATGTTATGAACATTATGTAGTCATTTAAGTTGATAACGGTCATTTGTCGATATTTGGTACTTGAGTCAAAAGTGATCTTCTTACAATTAAATGTTGTTTGTGTGGTCAAAGGTTCATTATATCCAGAATTATATTCATGATTTGGATATCATATATGTCATATACATCCGGCATATACATGTATTTATAATATTACATAATCATTTAGAGGTAAGAAATGAAATGCACCGTTCATGGAGACGGTAAGCCGTACATACGCATGAACGCTACATTCATTTCTATGTCATATTAATGGAATTAAAACTAAATGAGAGGTATGTATATTTTAATTCCAGAATTATATTCATCATTTAGTTGTATCATACATCATATTAATCCATTATATACATGTACTTATAATAGTACATTACATTTGGGGATAAGAAATGAAATGCACTGTTCATGGAGACGGTAAGCCGTACGTACGCATGAACGCTAATTTCATTTCTATATCATACTTTAATGGAAAGAAATAATAATTATATAAAGTTATATTATAATTCTAGTATAACATCATATATAATAACTTTAAATCCATCCTTTATACGTCCCACATATGGAATTAACGAAACAAATCACTTTGAGTGGGCAGTAGTCCGCACTTCCTAAAATAAAGATATCGCGTATACCCATAATGGAAGCCATAAAGGTATGCCATAAATGAAAAAGACATAAGATTATGGAAAACATAAACATATTATATATCATATATTAATATAGTGACATCTTAATGGCCACCTATGGAGGTGTTAGAAGAATATTGAACAATCATTGTTTCGTGAGGCAGATATTTTTCATCCACAGAAACAGTATGTTCTTTAACCATTAGATGTAGGTGTGTGTAAGTGTATCTCGAATACTTCTTATAAAAACATCATAGTATATTGAAGATACTGGAGTTGTTACAAAAGAAATTAATAAAAGGAGTTTAGGGGGTTGGAGAAGCAAAATAAAACAAAAGGACTCAAGTGAAGACATTACCTTAAAATCTGGTAACTCCCTTTGGTTTGAGCTCAAAGGCTTCCTTGGGAAGGATTATGACCAATGTGAGGCTTCTAAGAGTTATATAGGGATTTGGAGAGAGAAACTAGGCAGGGTTTGGCCGATCCAAAGGCTTTGGAAGTGTGGGTAAGGTTGTAGAGGTGGGGGCCTTTTATAAGAGGAGAGGAGGGGAACTCTTGGAAAGTAAGGAAATGTTACTTTATTTTACAATGCGTTTCGGATTTAGAAGGTTCCACATTGATATAATTCTAGGATATGGTGATAAGGGTTCTAAATATACCCAAAAAATCAGTTTTTGACAAATTTAGGTCTTAGAATTTACATTATCTTTTAATTTTATTTAAATCGTTAAATAATGAGGTAATCGCTACATCATCATGGTGCCATAAATAATTTAATTTATTTAATGTATAAAAATTATAAAAAAATATCATGATGTATGAAATCTTTTTATCCTTCTAATTAATATTTATAGTCAAAAATATGACTTGTATAACCCCATTTAAAAATTGTTTTAGTAAAACAACTCATGTTTGTGACATTTTTTACTTTTACATTAAATAAAAGGCATTAATGTATTTATCTTACCCAAGTGGCTCCATGGGGTCCCAAAAATCTACCCATGGGTTTTCATGGTCTGACATGACACATCCAATAAGGGTAGGACATGTGTCAAGGTAATTTAATATTATTAAAACATTATTCTTACCTTAAATTACACTAATTACCTCTAATCGCGATTAATAAACTTAAAAGTTATTATTCACCACAAAATTATTTTAATCCCATTTAACCACATTTTAATTCTTAATGAAAACCATGTATGTTGGATTTTTGAAATTCAAAATACAGAGGTGGTAAAATTTCATTTAAATGAAAAATCAGTTTTTATAAGTACCACTTAGTGGTTTCACTATTCATCAAAAATTGAAGTTTTTCAGAAAAATACCAAAACTTCACCCTAAGCTATATTTGATATTCTGAATTCAAAAATGAAGTCTATTTTACAGGATTCAAAAACATATAATTTTAATTAACTAATTTAATAATTAATTCCCGTTGTCAGAGCAAATAGCGTGTTTTTATGAAACAATAAGTATCAAAAGATTGACACTAGTTTAAGTCTGATTTCAATGTGAAATTAATTTCAACGACCAATATTGGATTTAATGGTAAAAACATATTCTAGTTTCACTTTAAAACCAATTCAAAAGAAAATATAATCATAAAAATAAATTATATTAAAAAGAGGTTTTGAATTAAAATACAACATTTACACTATTCATTAAAAAAAATGAACTTTATTGGGAAAATACCTAAAATTTACACAAAGTAAATTTTGATGTCCCGATTCTAAAGAAGATTTTTATTTTTTCAAATAGAAATTATAAGAGTGAACAAAACTATATTTAATGACGGTTCTCCATCAAAAGGCGATAAGTGAACCTTTAGTGAAAATTAGGGTATATATGCCTAAAATTGAATTCTTTCCGTATTTTAAGCCATTATCTTTTATTAGATAAATGTAAAAACATTTAAAAAACATATATAATCATATTTTAGTTATTTCTATCCATTCCCTCCAATACAATGTCTATGTGTTAACTACCATTTAAAATAATATTATTTTATTACTAGTGTGCAACGTAAGATTTCAGTGAAACTCTTTGTTGCGTATCGGGTACGCTATCGAACATAGCAACCCCTTTAAAGTAAAATTAATATTTAATTATTAAATATTAATAAATATGAAAATTTAGTATTCTTTATATACCAGTGATGTTACATATCACTTATCTAGGATGATGTTTCCAGTAGGACCATGAGTCCCCCAATGAGGCATGGGCATATGAGCCCATCTTTGTGTATCGAGATCAGATTCTTTCTTTCATGACATGACCTGATCAGTGTTCTTAGAGTAGTTCTCAGTGTGTTCTCTTTGGGCAGTGGAAAAAATACCGAGACCAATTTGCGAGGGTTTCTAATGAATTAATACCCTGAGGAGTGAGTTCTCCGGAAATTAGCGTTCTTTGAGCATAATAATGTAACCAAGGATTATATGTGGTATCAAGATTCTTAGCTACACAGACATATTAGGGAAACGTTGTGACATACCAATACTAGATGTTATCTCAAATTATTTTGCAGTACCTGTTATAAATGATTACTATAAGATATCTTGAGGTGTGAGATCTCTCGGAATCGAGCTTGCTACGAGCAGAACGATATGGATGGAAGTGGATGAGACATTGAGTCTTAGAATCCATTATGAGTATACCTTGATGTTCTTATTATATTTTTTTTTTGAGATATACCTATGTTGAGCTTACTGTATCTTCTTAGTGGTGTTTCCATTGTGTTCTTTTACTTTGTGTTTCAGGGTGCCCAACTATGTACTTTTTTAATCACCCTAGCAAGGGCTTTTCTCGTACACGTAATGTGTTGTGTAGAAGATCAATGCATTAATAGATTCCTTAGTGAACTAGGGCCAGGTCGGGATTAGAGTGACCTGATAAATGAGGTGTGCTACACCCGCTTCATATAGCTATTTCTATACCTACACTTTATTTATGGTTTTCTGTGGAGGAGTTCCAAATAAAGGTAATTTAAATTTTTATTTTGTTTGGAATCTATTCTGGCCACGTTTAACTTCATTTTTCTAATATCACACCTTATGTTTTTTATATTATGTTTTCACTTTCCAGCATCAGTGGCATACAGTTGTGTGTGTGTGTACAAGTACTTAGGAAAATGACTCCCATTTGTTTCAGATATGCCTACTAAGTGCTAGTCACCAACTCCTAGCCTATGGGTTTCCCTATGGTAGTAACGACACATGACCCAGGGGATGGGTCGTGAAAATAACAGATATGTGGACGAATTTATTTTAAAATTAATCCTGCAAAATGCACTAAAAAATAATTTCTTTGCTAAATTCATTTTTTAGCTGAGAAACGAACTTATACCAAAATAATATATAAGGATGATGAAAAATTAAATAATTAATTTTTAACTAAGTAGTACTTATTTTATTTGTATAACAAATTTAAATAATAAATTGACTTTTTAATATAATAAAATTGATAGTTTTATAAAAATCATTATTTTTCACTATTAACTGAAAATTGATCATTATAGAAAAGTCAAAAAAATCATCTAATGATTATTCTTACTTGTTGAATTAAAAAATAAAGAAACTCATTTTTTAAAATAATTTTTTTAAAACTTCTAGAAATGAATTATAATATTTACTTGTAAAATAATACAAACTCATTTTTGAAGAAAACACATTTTTTTACGAATTAAATGGCTTATTACCAATTATATAAGTATTTTATAATCATTTACCAATAAATTTATATATATTAGGGCATTTAAATATATTTAACAAATAATTTATTCCTATACACACTCTCTAAATTGAGGGCTATGTTATAGAAGTCACATTTAAATAATAATATTTTATTATTTGATAAAACTCGGTGTTGTATATCTTGTATGCTATCAAATATATAATTTCCAATAAAAATGTATGGAAAACAATTTATCCCATGGTTTTATATATTATGTACTAAAAAATTTAACTCTTTCTCCGTAACTAGGAGTCTTACTTTTCCAATTTACTTTTTTGAAATCCTACATTATAAAAAGGGTTACTAAAAATTCCACTATAAAAGAGAGTAATAAAAGTATGAACATCATCTGGGGTAACAAATAATTATGTTTTCATGGACAAAAATGTTGGTGGGAAATGAAAACATGGATATGTAAGAGAAAACTAACTCCCAAGGATTGATAGAGGGTGATAGAGAACATATTCATGATATTGTTAAAAATCAAAAAACGTTAAATCTACGATGGCTTAAAAGGCCATTTTTTTCTTAGTATGAAAACTAAATATATTTTTTTCAAGATCTATTAATTATATTTGAGGAATTAATCTATTTCCTAGTTTATGTGTATAGATAAATAAAATTAATTTATAGCTATATTGTCATCCTTTAAATTTATTTAAACAACATTATCAAATTTTCTCCAAATGATGAGTATTAATGATGAATTTTATTCAAGAATGTATCCCTAGAATAATCATAAAATTTATCATGTAATAATAAACAAGGAAAAAATAATCCATCTATATTTATATGAATCAAAAATGTTAACCTGAGATAATTAGATTTCCAAAATGAATAAACATAAAAATTTCTTGAAAATACATTTAATTTCTAAAATTGAACAGTAATACCTAAAGATAAAAATAGATCATTCAAAAAATATTTATCCTTAATAGTACTAAAAGAGAATAAGGGTTTCATCATATAGTATTCCAATATTATTTTTTACCTTTATATCCAAATAAAATCAATTACTCATGATGTCTCAATCCAAAAATTTGATTTCCCTAATCACATAATATACAAGATAACCATAATATTTATGTAAATAAATTCAATAATCATAACTAAAAAATAAAATATTATATACTTACAAAATATTAATAAACCTTTATTTATCATATAAAATCCAATAATATTTTTTTCTCGATAATCTCATAATGCTCCCAAAAATTTATGGTGATCTTATTCTAAAATAATTATAATCACAAACACACAAAATCTATTTTCAATCCATGGTTTTCTATATGATAAAATATATGTTCTTAGAAATGGACATATTATTTATTTATCATTTCATTTCATTAATTAAAAATTAATTCATGCAAACTAAGACATCCCTTATGGCAGTGATAGGAGATACAACCTTTTTCACCCTTTAGTTGTGGTTTCAAACCTCATGACATTATTGGATGTGATGGGTTGTTTCTAGAACAGTGGGATATTTTTTCTAATATTATAGTGCTTTTAAAATTCTTATAAATGTTAAAAATATCCTAAAAATATATATATAAATTCATGATTAAAAAGAATTTTAAGAACGTTGGTTATCTCATAACATTCATTTTTCATCCCAAAATATAGTAACCCGTAGTTACCTAATATTCTTAATTAAACAAGTCTTGTATATTCCATAATTTCACATTTATGTTCTGTATGATTTAAATAAAACTATTCCAATACAAAAAAACAAGTTCATACATTGACCATGTTGTCTGCATGATATCATTGTTGTTTTTTTCATGTAGATAGAGGGTCCACACATTAAAATAACACTATATAGATTATTCAAATTCCATTTTATTACTTTTATCAAAAATCAATGCATATATTGTTTTTATGTATTTTTTAAAATAAATTGTTTTGGAATTTTTTTTATTTCATATAATTTGAAGACAACTTATAAAACAAGATTTTTTAAAACACTTAGACATAGTTTAGTTTGGATTATTCAATCAAGGATCCTTTTAAAACATCAAATGTATGAATAAAAATACTATAAGTTAATTCCAAATATAAGTAGGATACATGAGGGTGTCCTTTTTTCATCTATAGTAAAATCATAGAACCAATCAATTTCCTTTTATAGGGTACAATATTTGTACATTCTTTAACTATATTTCCATTGTAGGGAAAGATGAGTAAATTGTAAATTTTGTATTTTATTAAAAACAACCAATGAACTATGGTGGTATCAAGAAATAGAGGAGGTGTTTGATATTTCATAGAACTTTTCAAAATATAGTTGTGTTTTATATAAAGTTTCAAGATCAAATGGACATGACCCTGTAATAATAATTTCAAGAAAGTTGTCAAGAATATATTGAAATTTTGTTCAGGATCCTCCTTTATATCAAACCTAAGAATTTATGGTATGTATCTTTTTATGTAATTTCAATTTATTAAATAGATTACATTACCCAAAAAATTATTTCATATATTATAAATTAAAAAAATCACCTAGAGAACACAAAACAGACTTTGTAAATGAATAATGAATGAAATAAGAGGTTTTATTCTAGAAATTATGGAACATATAACAATGAAATAGTATATGTTGTATTTGGAATTGAAAATTGACCCTTAGGAATTTTAATTTAGCAAATAGAATAGTAACCTAACCCATGGAATTATAAATAAAACTTATAAACATTTCAAATGGTAATATTATTTAATTATATCATTGTATAAGTAAATAAATGTTTTAGAGATTATCAATTAAGTATTGATATTTTAATTAAAAATCAATTTTTATTTTAGATTATATAATTAATATAATTAAATAAAACAAAATTTATTTACATAAAATAGAACTATAAAATAATAATTTCATTTCTAATGATTATAAGATAATTTTATGATACCTTAGTTTATTTTTCAAAGTGTTATTAAATTAGTAATAATTTTAAAATTTCTATTATTGAGTAAATTGTAGATTTACTTAAAAATAAAATTTAAAATACTTAGAAACATATTTTCATAAAATGGATTTTATTTTTTAATTCTAAATATTTAAAAAATTTTAAGGGTTACTTTTTGAGATTTTTTAAAATACATGAATTTTGGAGAATAGTACAATATGGTAATTTACTGTATATATACATTATAAGTAAAATACAATATTACTTGAGTGATAGATGATTTAAGTACCTTTATTTCTAAATAAAATAACACAATTACTTTATTTAGTCTCAATTATAATTCTATTTCATTTCTTTATCCAAAATAATATAACAATGGATGAAATATTCGAAAAACACCTATCTCTTCCACTATAAATACCACCCTTCACCACCTATTCTACTCACAACACTATATCCTTAAATAGTAAAAAATATATATCCAATACATATACCAAACCTCTCCCTCATTTACAAGATCCCTTGGTCTCAAAAAAAGTACAAAATCAATATCTGTAAGGATGTTCTCAAGGAGAGGAATTTAAGCAGTAAATCCTTTTCCGTTCTCTTTCAATTTCACTTAATTTATTTTCTTATTATTCTATCATTGCCTATTCTATAAAACAAATTAATGATAATTACGTTATCTTATATATACTATAATTTTATTATTATAATGTAATAATAATCATCAAACCGCTTCTCCTCTAACTTTTATTCTAAACATGAAAACATCGTCTATGAGGTGCTGATTTTCCACCTTCACGGATTAAGTGTTTTGGTATGTCAGTTTCTCTTTCAAGGCTGGTCATAAAACCATTTTTATGGTTAAACTAGAATATAATATACGAAATAAAACTTATTTAAGATTACAATTTATAATACAAAACTAATTTGTGATGATCAAAAATGCCAAAATAATTTAAACGAGTATCCATAATGTTTTACATAATGATTCATCCTCATTTTATATAAATAATTGAAATATATAACAATTAAAAATTCAAGAATTTTATTAATAAAATATAATTTCAATTCTAGGAAAATATTCTTATTTTACATGATTTCCCATATATATGTACAAGTAAACCAATCATGAAAATCAAGGAAACGAACGCACACAAACAATAAAATTGTATCTTATAACTCATAAAAAATGACACAAATGAACATAATAAAATTATAATAAAAACTAATAATATTGAAAATTTTATGAATTAATAAATTTATATATTTAATCTGATTATCTATGACATTATGATCAAGTATAGTACACATTCAGACTTAAGGCAAGGGACTTTGTCTCAATTACCATCTCATTGAGACTTACGTGGTATTGTGCAACTAATAATTTTAATATGGTGTATCTAATTTCACATTGAGATCATTTTTCATTTAAAATTATAATTTTATTAAATATCAATATTATTGTATCATGGATATGATTATTTTCTTATTTGTATAGCATTTTACAAGCGGTGTTTATTTTGAAAGTTATTTTAACTGGGGAAATAGTGATGAATTTGTATCCCCTACTCAATATATATTTTGAAAAGGAATGTTGTTATTTAATTTAATATATGTATAAAGAATTATTTGGACATAAATTTATGTGTGGGGCCCATTATATCCCCTCAATGCATCAACAGATCTCATGGTAAAAAATATTTGGCGAGAAACCTTTCATGTTTTTTTCCAAACAAAATCATATTGGAATCTACCCACAGACTTAAATTGAATTAATGACATGATAGTTCATGTTCCAGATGCATGAAAAACAAATGGTACAAATTTTCTTTATTTTGTATTAATTTATTACTTTCCATGAACTTTTCACTTTGAATAAGTATATGGATAAACTATCATTCTCAGTGTATTGATTACATTTTCTTCCAGTATATATATTGTTCCATAAAGTCTATTCTGTATTGAATTTACTTCATTTATTATTAATTTATATAACCCTTACTAATAATTTGATCTCCCCATTTTATTTTTTCTATCCCTTCCATATGAAGAAGAAATATTTGAATATGTGAAAATAAGTAGACTATGATGTTTTGTGATGTTCTATGTTTTTATTGCCAATGTAATAAGGGAACAATATATGTTTATAAATTCTTCAAGACTATTAATATGATCTATGCTTGGTTATGTGATCTCTGGTATCTATTCTAATGTAGTAGAATGACCACTTACTCTAGGATACTGGGTTCAGGGTTGTTATAGTTGGTATTATAAGATGTTTTGAAGAAACATAGGTAACTAGAATAAGAAGAAAAATATTAGGGAACATAAACCTAAAATAGACTTTGATAACAATCATATAACAATATCATAGAATTTTGGTAACGTACATATTATTTGTGTATTCCTAGAAATCCATCCCTACCTGGATACTACAAGTCCATGTGGTTCTACCACTGATTTTCCTAGGGGTAACAACTCTAAAAAAGCGTCTCAGGCCTTACTTAGTGTAACAGGTTCCATGAAAATAGAGTTTACTTCCCACCTAGTTTGACACTGCTAATGGATATGTTTATGATAAATAGAATTCTATATAAAGAACATTATAAAGGATTTAAATATAAATATTTCCCCAATGAAACCATGTTCTGATTTTTAGATTAACAATTATTAAATTTTCAATTTATGATAATTTTTTTTCTAGATCAAAATTTTTCATCATTATTAATATCTTAATATAGTGTATTACATTGTTCATAAATGGATACTAATGGAAGGAAAATAATCAATTCGTAATAATAAGGTAAGGATTTCACCACTGAGCAAGTCAACACAATTAGTGTTGGAGGTGAGAAGATCATGACCATATTTAGGTAACTTACTCAGGTTATGAATAATAACCATACTACACCTATGTCGGATCATTTCATATAGATGAATCCCTCATAATTTAGTCGGACTACGAATCTACTTGCAGTTGAGTCATGGATCAAGTCCCTTGAAAATATATTTATGGAGTCGATATGTAATGAATATGAAAATGTAGTATTGTAATTATTTTTCACAAAGGTGATACTAATTAATAGTGGTATTTGATATAGAATATTGAGAAAGAAAAAATATAGGAAATGAAATGATTAACTTTTAAGGAAAAATTATTTAAAAAATACATCCCTGATGAGAAATGAACTGAAATAAATAGAAAATTACATAGATTAAAAATAATGGATGAAGAGACTATTGTAGTGTATGAGGCTTCCTTCACAAGACTAGTCAGGTATGAAATAGATGATATATGTGATTAATAATAAAATATTAATAATTTATTTTAAGGTCTTATTCCATGTCACAAAAGGGAACTGGCTTCATAATCATTTCCATCATATGATGAAATATTATTAATTACCATCGAAATAGAGAATGAATTTTCAAGATCATAAATATTGACAGGAAATCAAGATAACAAGAGGCATTATGATAAACATGGAGAATTGTAAATGTCAAATAAGAAAAAGGGAATGAATCAATTTCCATAATGTGAATTTTATTGAAAGAATCATCCTAGGAAATATATGAAATTCATGCGAGTTTTCTATTATTGCATAGAAAAGAGTCATCAAGATAATGACTGTAAGGGGAAGAAAAAATCATTGATGTTCAATGCTCCAATTGTAATGAAACAGGGAATTATTCAAATCAATATCCCATGAATTAGGGAAATATACATTGGAAGCGACCAAGGGGAGATGTTCATTCTTATCCAGTCACAACAGTAGAGGTTGATGTTAATAATGGTGTAGTAGTAGGTACATTAATAATTCCCTCAAACAAAACCAGTGATTTATTTGGTAATAGATCATCTCATTCTCTTATATCACCCCTGTATTCCAAAAAAAATTAGACATTCCCCTTTTGATTTAACAAAGGATTTGTCAGTTAAAACTCCTAAGGGAAGTATCGTTGTAACAAATATTTTATGGTCAGTCCCATTTATGACACATAAACCTATTTTGGTTACAAAAATTGTCATCATATCAATGTTTGTATATAATCCTTGGAATGGATTGGATTTAAAAATATTATCAAAAATATATTTCAATAATAACGAAGTTACAATTTTTGAGTAAGATTTATAATCCATTATTTTTAGAGAAGAAATGTCATTATTAGGTTATTATCTAGATCCACCTCTAGTAGCTCTAATAAATGAAATCATTTGGGAGAAAGAGTAATTAAAGTCTAGGTATGAGGAATATAATATTAGAAATTAGGATGCAAAAATTATGAAAGAATATATTGATGTATTTTCATATGATTTACCAAGGAATACTCGAGAATGAGAAGTCGATTTCTCTATTGATTTTATTCTTGGTGAAAGACCTATATCAAAAACTCAACATAGAATGGCCACTGTGGAATCAGTGGATCTTAATGAACAATAATATTAATTTAGTGATGAGGTATTTATTCACCGTAGTGTTTCTCCATGTGGATCCCACATTCTCTTTGTCAAGAAAAAATATGGATCCATGATGTTTTTCTTTAATTATAGTTAAATCGATTCTATTGAAATAATGAAAAACTATCCTCTACTTTTAATTGATGATTACTTTGATCAACTTCATGGAGATTGATATTTTATGCATATTGACCCTCAATCTCGATATCATTAATCATGTCGCAACAAATAATATATTCCAAATATAGTATTTTGAAACAGATATGGACATTACAAGTTAACAATACATCCATTCGAAATGAATAATGTACCATGTATTTCCATTGATCTAATGAACAGAGTTATCAGGGAATATTTTAGATATTTTGTTGTGGTATTAATTTATGATAAATTGTTATATTCCAAAACAAATTAGGACCATGGGAACCACATGTGGGGTTTTCTAGTACATCTTAGAAGAAAATAGTTATATGGGAGGTTTAGTATAAGTCAATTTTGGCTTCAAATAATTTATTTTCATGGACATATTCTCTCGAAAGATGGATTCTCAGTTGATCAGGTGAAGAAAATGGAAATCCAATAATTTCCTACTCATATAAGTATAACTAAGGTATGTAGTAGTATTAGCGTATCAGGTTACTGATAAATGTAATTCATGCATACAGTTTCGAACATTTTAATGGGTTGATTTTTTATTTAATTGTTTCATCTTTCCTAGATTGGATTAATTTCATTTGTTTTATGTTTTCATTGTAGGAATAATAGATTTATGTAAATAGAATAAAAATAATTAAATTTGTGAGCTAAAAGAATATCCGTGTTGTGAACTTCTCTCATAGCCTGACATTGGATTTTTTTAAGAAGAAGCGATGTTGTAAAACAATATCAAGATAGTTTCATGCCATGTAGTATAATTACACATTATACATTTTCAATGTAATTTGTTTGACATGAAATGATGTGAATCCATTTCACACTGTGAAAATAAATTACACACTCTATAACTATATTTCATGATGTGATAATGTTCAAGACATGTTTTCGGAGAATATTACGCCGAGATTCATGACATTGGAGAATCAGAGGATTATACTCCATTTAACCCATTTACATGTCATGATGATGGTGGTATATAGAAAAATAAATACAACATGGCTAGAGTTTTATGGGTATTTCTTATTAAATGTACCCCCATCAACTTATTTGGAGGGTTTGAGACCAGAGGGAGCATTGTGACTCTATCTAATGACCACTAGATGACGAACTGATGATCTGGAGCCCTTCTTCACATCTATCCTTCATCAGCATTCTTCTTTGGGTACACATGCTCGTTGTTATTATTATTCCTATAATGAGAAAGTTGTTTCTTTTTTTTCAGGTGATGTGATTTTAGGGGGATTTCTTATTAGGGTTTATTTATTTTATTATTCATGTTTTCGATTACTGTAACACATTTTATTAAATACAAATTAATCTTATTTTCATATTCCACGACCATTGAATGATATTTGAGGGGTTTTATATTATTATATTAATTAACCACATTAGTTTAAATATGAACATTATTAAATCCTATTCGGTTATGTTTAAACAAGTTTTTAGGTTTCTTAGTTTTGTTATTGATTCTAGTAGATGATCATTCCAATGGTATAATCACAAAATTAGTGCAGCGTACCAAGATCAAGGATCCCTATTGACCTGATTCTGATACCAAACCTTGATAAATTCATTATCAATTATCCCTAGCACACAACCCTAAAAATAATTGAACCTGACATGCCTCAATCATGAATTTAAACCCAATCTTTACTACTGTTGTTTCTCTTTTTCCAAAAAATTAAACATTTTCATTTCAATTCAATTAAATAAATTTGAACATATGATCAATCCATGTGGGGTTGAAACATGGACTTTACATGTAATAAATTTTATGTTAGTTTTTCTAAGATTATTAAATTATTAAATTTTGTGTAGCCCCAAATGATTTAACGACACCCTACGGGAAGTCAGTAACTATCAATGTTTAATTTATAATTTTTCTTGATTGGCTAACCCATTAACCCATCTTACACGTAAAGAGGTTATGTTTGTGTGCAAAAAATAATGTACAAAATATTTTGAATAATTCAAGAGAAGAATGGTCAATGCTCCAATTTTGATGATTCTATTTGGAAATGATGGGATAGTGATGCATAGTGATGCATCAAAGAATAGACTATGATTTTCCCATGTGAAAAAATGATAAATTTGTCACTTATGAATCAAGGTAATTGAAGACACGTGAACAAAATTTTCTAACTTATGACCTTGAGGTAGAAGTCGCAATTTCTTCTATGAAAATATGGATACACAATATCTATATTGAAAGATGTGAGATTTATACATATAAAAAGACTTTTAAATACTTTTATACATAGAAACAACTCAAAATTAGGTAAAGGAGATGGATTGAGTTACTCAAATATTATAATGGTTCAATAAACTACCATTGAGGAAATGAAAATAATATAAAAGATACATTAAGAAGGAATGATCATGTACTTTTAACACAAATGAGGATTGAGGAAGATCCTATGTTCAAGGGTCTAGTAAATATGGTTATGGGAATTGTTATAGAAAGGTAAACATCATACTTTTTTTAAATTATTGATAGACCATATTTATTGGAGAGTAAAAATTCATCAATTTAATGATCAGACTCTTTAAATGAAAATTAAAACTTTTATGGATGGATTATTGGAAGATATCATGAATGAGGATAGAGTTTTGAAATTTGGAAAGAGGATATGTGTTCCATTAATTCCTACGCTTAAAAGTTTACTATTAGCTGATTCTCATAGCTCAAATTTAAATATACATCTTTGTAGTAACAGGAAGTATAGAGATCTGAAGGAACATTTTTTGGGGGGATAACATGAAGTGCTAAATTGATAACAATGGTTCAATGTGTCTAGTGTTTCAATAAGTGAAGGCCAATAGACAACATCATAGATGATATATGAAACCCTTACCTATTCCTATGTGGAAGTGGGTTGAAATTACGATGGGCTTTGTCATAGGACAACCAAGGAAACCTAGAAGGAAAGATGAAATATGGTCAGTTTTTTATCATCTTATAAATTTGGAAAATTTATTTTCTATAAGAGAATATTTACCACTTGATCACCCATTAAGACTCTATATTAATGATGTTTTAATACTTCATGGAGCACTTCTATCAACTGTGTCCAATTGAGGCACCCAATTTACATCAAAATTATGGAAGTGTCTTTAAAAGTATTTTGATACTAATCTTAATATGTGTACTACTTATCTCCCTCAAAATGACAGATAGTATGAAAGGACTATTCAAACATTTTAATACATGTTGATAACGTTCTCACTTCACTTTCATGGTATGAAAGATCAGTAATTAATTTATGTGGAATTCTCCTCCAAAAAATTGTTTTTATAATAATATTCAAATTGATCCATATGAATAATTATATGGAACGATATGTCTATATTTAAATCATTGGTATTAATTTGGTAAGAAGAAATTTATAGGACTATAACTTATTGAATAGACAATGACAAAGGTAAAAGACTATTCATGACCATATTAAAGTAGCTCAAAGTAGACAAAAGTGTTATATTGAAAAATATAGAAAGGATTTGGAATTTCATGGGGGATAACAAGTATTTCTGAAAGTATCTCCCCGTAAGAGTGTCTTAATGTTCGATATGAAAGGGAACCTGAATCCCACATACATTGAACCAACTGAAATTCTAGAATGACTTGGGGGTGTAGCTTATAGTTTTGGAATGCGATCAAGTATCTCAAATATTTATTATGTGTTCCACATGTCATTGTTAAAGAAGTACATGGTATACCCAAGACATGTAATCAACTATCAAGAAATAGGACTGGAAATTGATTTGTCTTACTATGATTATCCTATCAAGATTCTTGAAACAAGAGAGAAACTATTAATAAATTGGATGATTATACTAGTTAAGGATTTTTGGTAGAAACCATAAAATGGATGAAGCCACGTGGGAACCAAAGGATGCTATGAATAAGAACCACCCTCATTGATTTATTAGGCAGTATTCAAGAAACTTTTGAGGAAACAATTGTTGAAGGATAGAAGAATGTGACACCCCATGATTTTATGTCATCTATATTCTAAAATAATTTCAATTAATTTGACAGCTTACATTGTATTAGAAATTAATTCATATAGTATTAATCATAATAAATAACATAGAGAACACAAATAAACTTTATAAATAAATAATGAGTGAAATAAGATATATTTTCTTTATATTAATTAACATATACAAATTAAATATTAAGATGACATTTGGAATAATAATGTGACTCTTAAGAATGGAAATTCATTCAATAGAATAGTTACATCACCAATTAAAGTATAATTAAAATTAATGCATCTTATAAATAGTAATATGATATAATTATAACTATGTATAAGTAAAATAATTATTTAGAAATAATTAATTTAGTATTAATATTTACGTAAAAAATATAATTTAATTTTAAATTTTAAAAATAATATAACGATATAAAGAAAATTTATTTTCAAAAAATATAATCTTAAGTTAATAATTTAATTTCTTTTGATTATAATATAATATTATGATACCTTAAATATTTTTTCAATGTTTTCTAAAATCAGTTATGATTTTAAAATTTTTATTTTTCGAGTATATGATTATTTTAATAAAAAATTAAATTTATTATATTTAGAGAATTAATTTCATAAAATGGAGTTCATTTTTTAATTCTATACATTAAAAAATTATTAGGGTGATTTTTTGGTATTTTTCTAAAATAATTGAATTATTTTGGAATAGTAAAATATAGTAATTTACGATATATATAAATTATAATTTAAATATGTTATTACATGAGTCATGGATGATGTAATCACCATTAGATTGAACTCATATGAACCAATTACTGTATTGAGTCACAAAATTCACTAATATATCTTGTCTTGATCAAAAATAATAAAATAATGAATAAAATATTCAAAACACACCTTTATCTTTGACTATAAACAGCACTCCTCACTATATATTGTCTTCACCCAAATAAATCATTAAAGCATGCCAAATTTATACCCAATGTATTTCCCAAACCCTTATCCCATGTCTAGGATCCCTTGGTCTCAAAAAAGACTAAAATTAATTTCAATAATGAGGTTTTTAAGGAGAGAAATTCAAGAGGAAAATAATTTTTAATTCACATTCACTTTATTTTATTTTATTATATTTTTATTCTATCTTTAGCTCTCTTATACAAACATAAATGATAATTCCAGTATCTTATATATACTGTAATTTTATTTTGATAATGTAATAATCATCATCAAACCTATTCTCCTCTCCCTTTTATTCTAAAAATGAAAACCTAGTCTGGGAGGTGTCGATTTACTACCTTCATGGATAATGTATTTTCATCTTTTAATTACACCTTCATGTATTTTCATATGACCATTTTATGGTTTAAATAGGCTATAATATATGTATTACAACTTATTTAATATTTTGAAACTATTATAAATACATAATATGAATTCATAAGACAAATCAGTTTCCCGATGATAAAAAAATGCCAAAATAATATTAACAATTATCACTAATGTTTTATCTAAATGACTAACTGAAAATTAACTTTTTATTTCCAAGCAATTTTATGAAAAGTGTTAAACCTCACAAATGAATGAAATATATAATCATTAAATATTATTTAATTCCATTTATAAAAAATAATTTCAATTTTATACATCTAATATCATTTTACATAATTTTTCATACATATATTCATGTAAACCAATCAAAAATCCCAACAAATGATTACCCCCCAAAAAAATAATTGTATCTTATATCTTATAAAAAAGTCTTAAATTAAATTCGAAAATTATAATAAATAAAATAAAAGTATAAAAGGTTATTAATGACTTAATTAATGTATTTAATCTGATTATCTGTGACATTAAGATCAAGTGCAGACACATTTATAAATTAGGTAAGGGACATTGTTTTAAATTCCATCCCATTGAAACATACTTTCTATTGTGAACCTAATCATTAATATGTGGTGAATATAATTCTCATTTGAGATCCTTTTTCATTTGAAATTATTTATATATTAAATATTCATATTCTTGTATCATGGATATGATTATTTTCTTATCTGTATACCATTTTTCATGCAGTGTTTATTTTGAATGTTGTTTGAATAGGGGAAATGTTGATATATATATATCCCCAACTCAATATGGATATGTAAAAGGAATATTTTTCATGAATTAAATATATATATGATGAATTATTTTTGACTTGAAGTGATGTAAAAGGCCCTTTATAGCCCCTTTATGCATTAACAGGTCTCATGAGAAAAAACTGTATGCGAGAAACCCTTCATGTTTGTTTCCAAATAAAATATGACTGGTATCTACCCATATACATAAACTATATTAAATTTATGATGTTTTATTTTTCTGATACATGTCATCTAAATAATACGAATATTATTTAGTTAGTATTCATTTATTAATTTACAGGAGGTTTGCACTTGGACAAAATATATTATTGCATTATCATTCTCTATGTATTGATGGCGTTTGTTTTATAGACTAGTTACATTTCCATAATGTATATTACTTGTTGTATTTACATAAATTATTATTTTTTTATATAGCCAATACTAAGAATTTTATCTCAAACTTTTATTTTTTTCCTTCCCAATTTTGTGAAGATAGAACCATTGAATAAGTGAAAAAAAGAAGTTTTTTATATTTTGATATGTTATATGATTAATTACCAATGTAATAAATAGAATATGAATATATCTAGTTTCTTGAAGAGTACTAATCTAGTAGATCCATGGGGATGTGATCTCTTTTATCTATGACAATTTAATGAAATGACCACCGAATCTAGGCTACTGGGGAGGGGTTTTTACATCCTTATTTCATTTGTAAATAATGTTTTTTATCTAAAAAAGTTAAAAGTATGTATTTTATGAAAATAATACATTGAATAAGGTATCCTATTCTAAAAAAATTAATAATAATCTATGTTGTCTAATACCTCCTCTGATACCAACAATAAGTTCCCAGCTTTAAGCATCATATAATCTAGAATATTTAAACTATTGTATATATACATTCGTTCTGAAAGATCATTTAGGTTTAGAGTTTTCTAATGTTTGGTTGTTACTCTTACAAAGAAAAATTGTATGTATAAAATTTTTACACCTCTAAATCAATATATATTTTTTGAAAATATAAAATTTTTATAATAAAACATGATTTCTCTTCATGAAAAATAATCACAACATTCAACACGAATTCTACTTTTATCTTATACATATATAAATCCTTGTTTTTATAATGAGGGGTTAGTACAAAATATCATTTAGGAACATAAAAAGAAATAAAACTATTTGTGCATTTAAATTCATGAAATCTCATGAAACAAATCTTCTTAAAATAATTCATTTTCTTCTAAAAATTGAGTCGTTTTTACTATATAGTGGATCATTATCGTACAATTTGAAATAAAATTATTTTTAGGAAAACTCATTATCAAGCATATGAACTGCATATAAGTACATTGGGATATCATTTCCATATCACTCTTATAATTTCCCTTACAAAAAAAATGATCATATGGTCAAATTCCACAACTAGAGAACCTAAAGCATTGGAACACTATCTTGGCGTACCCATCATATAAGATATTATGTAATAACCAACGATCTATAATGAAGATCAATGGTTGTTAAAAAATTGAAAGTAAATATAATGAATTAACCCATTGAAAATAATTTTAATCCCCTATGAAAAATATTTACAAATTTTAAAATACCTATTTTCCTTAAAACCCATTTTTATCATATAAAACTTTGTACAAGATAAAGAAACCATTTTCATAAAAATTACTATGAAAATTTATAAATGAAAAATCAAATAATTAATGTATAATGATTTTTGTAAAATCTAGTTGTACTCTAGAAGTTAAAAAAACCTTCCTTCTGTATTTTGTTGGAAAATTCCGAAAGTTCCTCATTTGGGAAAAGATAAAAAGACCAATATTAACAAATTTACTAAAAAGTAATTCATGGGTACAAATGACTTCAAAAATTAATTTTATACTATTAAAAAAATTTCTAAATAATTTTCATAAAACATGGATATGAAAGAAAAAGATAATTAGAGGAAACATTAAAAGATGATTTTTAGAAGAAAGCCTCTTAACTTATATATAATACATCATATTCATTATTTATATTCCTATATAATAGACATGTGATAATTTATTACTTTCTTGAGAAAATTTTTATATATTATTATTCCTTTTATTTAACTTATTATAATGTTATAAACATTACTTAATTATTTATGTTCACAATAGATGTTCTGATGACATTCAGTTCATAAGTCCATAATGGATTTGGAAATTTGACTATGGTCAAAGAGGTAATTATTACACCATATAAAAAATAATAATCATGAAATAAATATCACTTTTATAAGTAAATTATACTTTTCAATCCACCAATTAATGATGGTTATGAAAAATGAACTATGTTACAATCATGTAGATGGTAGGTCATGCATACGCATGATTAATATTTCATTTTTTTGATCATTATGGAATGATAGTAAATATTATTTTATATTTAATAAATTATAATAATATCACACACACATATATATATTATATTATTTAAATATAATTATATATAGATTCCAAGTGATGTGGTGTTCAAAAATGAATCACATCGCTTCGTGGAGGTGGTAGTCCACACGTATGTAGGAACAATCTTATAATTTTCATTATGAATGTTATTTTAAGAAGGTAAATGATATATTATAATTTAATAATGATAAATATGTCATAAAAAATAATATATTAACATTAAATTGATCATTATTATTCATCCATGAGAGATAGAGATGGAAAAAAATTACATCTATTTGTGAGCTAGTTGTAAGAAGTACATAAAAATTACTATTTTATCCCATTTCATCATATAGTATAAGGATATATGTTATTTAGATGACATATTAACAAGTCTATATATTTATTATGTGGATGTTATTATTTTATCATTGTTCAATAAGAATATAAGTAGGGGATAATAAATAAAATAGAAACCCTCAATTAAAAATGATACCTCTTCATCGAACAACCTCTTTTACATAACACCATGAGACTACTAAGGATGGTTTTATGCCTAAAATAAGGCTTTTATTTTAAAGGTATGTATTATTTTAATGGATTTTGTATGTTACTAGACTAAAAAATATGGTTTTAAAATGTGATGGATTGAAAATAACGAGATCACATTTACAAGAGAGGGGAGAGGCACTCTTAGAATTTATCAACATATTCAATAAATATAAATTAATATTCTATTAAAAATGGTTCAAAAATTTATTTTTTATGATATATGATGCTTATAGGTCCATATAATCTCATACAATAATTTTTGGGCATGATTATGTCTCATTTGTACCCTTATCATCTGGTTTTAACCCCTCATTAACCCATTTAAAGCTCACTATGACAATAATGATTTTTACTCTATAAGGTTAAATATAGTTACTATAAATGTAAAAGGCCCCATAAATGTAACATAGTTGATATTATAAACTTTACTATAATAACTTGGTCATATATTTTATTTTTATTAATTTTATATCATTTAATATATTATTATTTATTTTAAAATATCATTAATGAAAAATTTTAAAACAATTCATACCATTGAATTTAATAACATAAACATAACACATTCAATTTGAACCAAATATTTTATTATATAAAAAAACTTATCGTTATATATGAAATTCCTGGAACACCTTATTTATCTAAAACTATATTACATTTAATATTTTTAATATAAATTATTTGATATTTATATTAATTAATTAATTAGTGAGTAAGTGTTATGTAAGAATTTAAGATAACTATTTCTTAAATAAATATTTAAAATTAATTAAATTGATGAAGATAAATATATTATATTTAATTATATTATTTCTTAAAAAAAGATATCCTCTGTATAACCCCATATTAATAGTATTATAGTTATTAAAAACTAGTGTGTGACATGTTTGTATTTTCTTGAAATAAAATAATATAAAGGTAATAATATCATCCATATAACCAAAATAATTAAACATAAAAAAATAATGGATGATTATTTATCAAATTGGCACATGCAATAAAATTAATGATAGTTTTAGGGTGTTTTTGTAATCCTTATCATTTTATTGTAATCCTTAATTACCCATTTTACAAATTCATAGGGTAATCAGAATTACTAATGTTTCTATTCATATTGAAAAAAATAAAAGGTATATATTTAATAAATTTAGAAATTATGATTTCAAATATAGAATCCATTTTCAAAAATTCATAACATATAAGTGGAAGAATTTTATAGAGTCTAGTGTTTTTGAACCTGATGGAATTAGAAGGGATTTTGATGTTTATCATTTGGTGGACGGTTCATTTTGTAAACCAATCTTAATAATGTGATTTATATAGTTTAATTAAAACAATGTATTTATTTTAGGATGTTTTCAAGTCTCAGGGGTTCCACGGGTGTCCCATCATGTTTTGGGTGCATCAGTCTCTGAAACATCAAGTCGGTAGGAGCTGGTAGGGGCGCACAGTTAGTCTGAAACCGTGCAGTCTCTAGTAGCAACCCATACATTCAGACCAAGGTGTGCATCAAGTATCGCATATGCTAGTTATGGTTTACCAAAACCACACACCTATCTTTCAAGGTTAGTATAATTTAGGTATTTTTGGTTCATTGTTCATCGCACTTTTGGGGCACGATTTCTCTAATCATGCGACCCAAACCATGCAAAGATATTTTTTAAAACAATTAATTAAAATTATAATATAATACAATAAAACCTAAACCCCCCCATACATACTCGTGGAATGAAATGACCCCCACGGACACCTAGTTTGTGCATGTCATCCCTCCACAACCTCCTCTCTTAACACCGATTGCACTTGAATTTATGTGGGTTACTCAATTGATTTGTTGGGGTGTGTCATGGGTCTACCAAGGAAACATAATGCATGTTTCGACGTCCTCCTACAATGTTAAATATCTTTGAGTTTTTTTGTCTCACCCACCATCGATTTGAGTGCTTCTTAGTAGACGTAGAAGTGATTTCGGCATTCGGTTATCAAAGGCTTATAAGCAGATGCATGGGTAGGCATAAATATATGTAAGATCCCCCTTTATATATATTCACCCTCGGCATGATGAAAATATATAATGCGGTTGGGTGTTCTTATGTATATATATGAATATTCAAACTTCTATATGTGAAAAGGGGAATAAGCATGTTTAAACATGTATGTCAGGATCCCCATGTACATATTTAGCCATGTAAATATCCACATTGGGGCTAGGTGTCCTTATATTTAAGAGAAGGTTAATATGTGTGAATGTATTAAAGGGAAGTCTCTTATTATCATCATCAAACATAGTTCTTCTTGAGATTAAGGTGGGGGTCCCCTTGTATGTTTCCTTTCAAATTAAGAATTCGTTGATTACTTTCCCTTAGAACCTTTATTTAATGATAGTTAGTGATGTATGATTTTTATAATAAATATATTGGTGAATTTAGATGATTTTCCTTTTTCTTTATTTGTAGGAAATGATTATTTAACTTAAATTGAGTAGGACTGTTGAAAGGATTTTTAATTATGCTAAATGAATTGCTGGTAAAGAATGTTATGTTTTTGTAAAAAAACACTTGGATGAGGTGAGTTCCCATAATAATTACAAACTTGTATTTAGTGAATTGTATCATTCATGTATTTTTATATATGAAATTATTGTTTAATGATTTTATCTTAGTGAAAATATTGAAACAAGGGGTTTCGACATAAGGATCCATTTGATGGACTTTCATTCTTTCTTAATATATTTATGAATGATTTGTAGAGACACTGGGGGAGATATCAGTTATTCCTCATATGGGATAACCAAACATTATCTATTTTTTCATCCAGATGAGTGATGCCAATTCCCTATAGGATCCCCCTTGGATGGGTTTGATGGGATGATTTTTTGTACCATGCCTTGATAAAGACTCAAGCCACTATGTGTGATACTATTTACTGACTCAGTGGTCTGATAGCACTTGAATATTTCCACCATGATTAGAGTGATACATGGTACTTCATATTTGGATCACTAAGGAAGGACTCAAAGGCATTTTATATGAACTAATTTCATCGAGCGATACTTGTAATGGTATTTTGGATTTCCAGGGATATTATTAGGGGGTCTCAACACTTTTAATTAATATTTAACCAAATTAAATTAAAGAAAAGTAAATGAACATTTTTAAAATTAGTGTTTATGACCTTTATATTTATGATGTAGGGATATTTCCTCTAAGTCAAACCGCATGTTTGGGTTTTATCTTCCTCCTATTATATTAGCCTACCCAACTTACTATTTTAGGATCCTTTGGTTCAGATTCACCGGTTTTGGCTGAAGCTGGTAGATTGGATGGGTGTCAAAGTGGGATGGAGTCCCATGCATTGATTTAGTTATTTTTATATTATATTTATTCATTGTAGAACAATGATTAATTTGTATTTTATTAAATGGATTGGGCAAGACACCATGGGTGTCGGTCTACTAGGAATTTATCTCACACCCTACTTGGGTACCATTTGTACACGTGTAGACATTATGTCTATAAGTATTGAAAAATTGAATAATCATGCTTCCAATGTTTTTATTTACATTTATAGGATGGATTTGGGGTAGAGAAATGAATTGGTTCTCATTTTACATATAGAGATAGTCATTGAGAATTTAATTTTTTTTACAGTGTATTGTTATTTTAATTTTAATAGCATGTAATTTTACCTTCTTATGTCATACATGAAATATTGTAAATTAGTGTTTAACACTTTTATTCAGTTATTATATTATTCTTCCTTTTTTATGTATTTTATTTTATTGAGATTTCAAATTTTTATTGATTTATATTGGTTATATAGTTCTTTGACTCCAACCATGAGGGTTTAGTCTCCCCAGTATACCATAATTGGACCCTCAATTCTAGTTGAAAGCCTCTGGCATATGGGGAGGCACACATGAGGACATATGGAAACCCTTCCAGATACCGATTTAGGGGTATGTTAGACAAAGACATAACAAAGTGGTGTCAAATACACCTTTTCCTTGGTTTTATTGATTGGGGCTACAAGACATGATACAAGGATTGTTTCGACATGTATTAAAAATTATTTCCTAGGAGTGATCATTCCACGTATGAGGAAAACTACCAGTGGCTGGTGATGGGATTCTCATTCATATTTCCAATTGTTATAGTTTATTATGATTTCATCTTGAGTGATTGGTGTACATAACATTGTTTATTAATTTATGAGATTTGTCAATTACCCTTGGGATTTTATGATGAGGAATAATTATTACATGCATCATGATAGAAACATAGTATTTAATATGCCATGAATATTCTAAACCATATATATTTCATGGTTAGGCTACATGAAATTGTTAATGTTCCATGCATATTCTATTCCCTTTCTTTTTATATTCCATATTCTTTATTTCAATAACATTTTTAGATTCCTGCATACTTAGTTATTTTATTTACATTATTATGTAATTTCATTATCATGTTTTACATATATTCCATGTTTCGTCGCTTCCTATATGTGTGGAAGATATCCAGGATTAATTTTCATGACTTGTGTTTTATTTATAATTTTTATCTTCTTACCATGTTGGGTGATTAATTAGTATGTATTTCAATAAATTAAATGATTCCATATTAATAGCCATACATTTTTTCTTTTTGTTTCTTAGTTAGCATTGTTAGTTATATCTTTAGTACTCAATTAGTTATTATAGTTCTCACATAAAACTAAATGGAGTTGGATCCAATTTGAAATTTATAATGTGGATGGGAAATTTGAAAATTATATAATGGTTCCACCATTTAATTAAACCTTCATAGATTCACATTATATCCTGAAGGAATATTTTACAAAAAAAAAATTGAATTATTTTAAAATACAAATTATGAAATTGAACGTTAATTGGTTTTCTTGGTATAACATACATGAACATGTTCCTTAAATCCTTCTTTTTCTTACATTAGTTTTTCCTTAAAATGGGAGTGTGATAATTTTCCATAGGCATGTTCTCATATAGATATATTCTATGTGATAGGACCTAAATCCTAGTGACATTTTGTAGCCATAGCCCCCTTTTGGGTTGACACTTTCAAATTCATTAAGGGTCTAGCCCATTATAGGTGTATCCCATGGATCTTTAATCCCCTACTAGTTTCTTATGAGCCGTTTCTCTTTCTTAACATTGTTCAGGTGTTGTCATCCCCCATAAGACTATTAATTCATAAAAGTGATACCATTTTCAAGATGGGTGGTCTCTTGGGATTTTTATCCTCTTTACGATTGTGTGATTTCATTAATTTGCAGTTTTAGATGGTTAGTAATGTGACACATGGATTAATCCCTGGTGCAGACCATCAAATACATGAATTCAAAGGCCTGATATGTATATGGATAGAAAAAAGTACTTGTATTCTGCTCATGTAGTATCAGGGTAGTATGCGTTGATATACATGGTGCAAATCATCTTTTTAAGAAGTAAATCCAATTGTTTCAGTTCAGTGATTAATGTTAAATATTTTTTTAATCCTTGAATAATAATAATAATCTATAATATAGAGTGGCCTCATAATCTAGTGGAATCAAGCTCATCCTAATACTAGGAATGACTTTCTAGGAGGAGTATGTTTTTGACATACTGGAATTTAAATTTTTCTTTTATGCCTAATTCTACTATATAAATGAGCGTAATATATCACTTGTTAGTAGCTATTTTTCTATATCTCTTCTCTAAAAATATTGTTAAAGCATGATGACCGCCTCTATGACCCGCGGTTAGTGTGCGATAAAGTGTGTACCACTAAATGTGATCCATTTATATTTTAATCTGATGTACAGGACACTCTTAAGATAGAAAGCATTACATTGACTTTGGTAAAATGATTCCTTTAATGTAGAAGGATATTACCCTAGATGGACATTTCGAAATGGTCAGACTCACTATAAATTCCCAGTTTCTAGTAATCCATTCTTAAGTTAGTTCATTCTTGGGAGCATGATAGTGATGTTCTTGGATATAAATGTAAACTCTGGAGACATTTTTGGTTTGGAATTGTCCATGGTGGTTATGTTTGGGTAACTATGGGATGAATTATGGGGAGAAGGTATTGTGGTGGGGTTGTAAATTCATTATTATAAGCATATGATATCTTCTAAAGAATTCATCCTTTAAAGGTTCAACAATCCTTCTCTTTTATTTTGGGTGGGTTGATTTGAAATTATACAGAGCACTTAGTCCTATTCATGGAAAAAGTGTCTCTAATCCATTTTAAAGATTGATTTAACCCTCTTAATGTACTATCAGTTTAATTTTTACCATGTACCCTATCAAAGAATCATTCAGGTACACTAACAGTGCATAGGTCTTATGGCATGCTAATGTTTTAAAAGCTGTTTGGCTTATTTGAGAGGTTTATGCAAGAGTTTTCTACAAAAGCATGGTTGTTCTTAAAGGTATTGTTTGTACTGAGTGATACCTTTTTCCCATGTAGGGACTCTATGTATAGATTCATGGAAACCATCCATTTTTCTCTTGATTTGATCTCCTGGTGGTTTCCACTTTGTTTGCAACCAATGTTCTTGACTTGGGATGTTCGGACTTGAACCGTCAAACCTCTCATAAAAAAATGGATGTCGTTTTTCTTAGATGATCTCCATGGATTCCAATTATTTACTCTAAGTATTCCCCAAACACATGTCAAGATCATAAGGGTTTTTTAACCTTGAGGATCCAAAAGTGTGAGATCAAGGTTTTTCCCATGTTCGTGTTGTGGAACAACTATTTAAATCATTGTTTTTCTCCAGAGGAATCACCGAAAATAATTTTCAAACCTCAATGACCGTGATATAATAAGTCTATATATTCCTATATGTACATTCACTAGGTATGAATTTTGAAATTCACCGGATGTATATTTCGTGTTTCTTGATGGTAGTCAGTCGGTTACGGTGCAACTTGGTACCCCTATCTTTCCATATTCACATAAGTAGGAAATGTCTCTTCACCTTTTCTGGAAAGTCAAGTGAAAGGTTGTTGTCTATGTCTACTTTTCATGGAAATTTCAGCATTATCAGTTTAAATGGGGTATATTTGGAGTTAACCCTCCAATCTGATCATTTCTCATGTCGTAAGCGTCATTGAAACACTATAGAAACATCTTGAAAGGAAATTATGACGGTATAGATACCATGTTTCAGAGTCAGACATTAAATCATTGAACCTATGGTGGTAGTACCATAGGCCGGTTGGGTGAACATTTGATGACATTATCAAATATTAGGTTGGAAGGCTCATGTAAGCTCTATCTGAAGGTTTCAGCTTGAAACAATAATTGTCCTCAATTTCTAATATTTATTTGTTGTGTTTTAAGGTGGTGCCTGATGGTGTATTGAAGTTTTGAAAATGAAACATGGTCAATTGAATGAGACTTCACAACATGAGTAGGGCATGTGATGTTCTCTTCATTTCCCCAAGGATTCTTGTGGATGAGAAGTTATAAGGTGAGGATATTGTAGCGTCCTGGGTTTTTTGACTTGATGGAATTCCACAAGATTTTGAATTGTATCATTTAGGGGATGGTCCATTTTGTAAAATGAGCAGTATAAGAGAATTATGAGAGTTTCATCAATTAAATTTGCTATTTAATGATGTGGTTCATAGCCCGGGGGTGCCTCAGGTGTTCTGTCAATATTTATGGGTGTTGGGAACTGAAACCTCAAGTCGGTAGGAGATGGGAGGGGTGCATAGATAGTCTGAACTGTTCGAATGGACCCAAGGGTATAGTAGGTGTAACACAAGATGTGCATGGTTAACCCAAACTGTGTTCCTAGGCAACATGATTAGTTCCATTTAGGTAGTGTACATGGACTATTCATTCATAATTAGTGCGTGTTTTTTCTAACAGTGTAACCTAAACCATGGGCATATTTTTTTCAAAAAAATAAATTTAAATTAAAATAAAATAAAATAACCTAATAAACCCCTCTCCCACTCCATAATAACACGATGTGACCCCCCCCCCCCTCTGCCTCCTCTAATCACATCGATTTTAGCCAGATTTCTTAGGGTTTCTCATTTGATTCTTTGAGGTGTTATGATGGGTCTCCCAAGACTTATTCTTATGTGTTGTAGAATATACATCATTGAGTCATTTTGGATCTCTCTACATTGGTTTGAGTGTGTCTTGGATGTCTAGGAATGGGTTTCGAGCTGCCGTTATCAAAGGCCTATATGTGTATACAATGCTATGAATAGATATATGTAATCTCACACTTTATATATATTTACTCATGTAAGGATGAATATATAAAATGATTCTAGGAGTGCTTATCAATATATATGAAGATGCATATGCGTATAATTGAAAAAGGGCATATGCATGTATAAGCATGTATGAAAGGATCCACATGAACATATTTGGCCTTGAAAATATATACATAGAGTCTAGGTGTCTTTTAATTTAAGATATGTTACATGTGTATGAATGAATTAAAGGTAATTCTCATGTTTACATGGTCTAATGAATTACACCTTGAGTTTGAGGTAGGGTCCCTTTGTGATTTCCCTTCAAATTTAATAATGTGTTGATTTATTACACATCACACCTATATTTAATTCTAGTTAGTGATTTATAATTTTTAGAATAAAATTTGAGGTGATTTTAGGTGATTTTACATGTGGTTAAATTAGATGAAATGATTCTTTAATATGACTTAATTACAACTCTTGAAATGATGATTAATTATGCTTAATTAATTGTTTGTAAGAAAAATTCATGTTTTTATAATAAAACCCCTCAAATGAGATAAATTTTTTTGAAAGATAAAAAGTAATGTTTACTGAACTTCATCTTATATGTATTTTTATAAATGAAATAATTTTTAATGATTTTATATTAGTTATGATGCTGAAATAAGGGGTTCTGACTTAATGATCCATTGGACGGACTCTCATGCCCTCTTTTTAGATTTTTTGTGGGTTAGTAAACATTTTGGGGGTGATATCATCTATTAATAAGGTAGGATCACTAGAGGTTATATATTTTTATCACTATATGAGTGACACTATTTCCCTAGGTGAGTCCCTTTTGATGGTCTCGATGACATGATTGGTTATACCTCACATTGATAAAGACTTGTGCCCCTATGTGAGATATTATGTATGGACTCGGAGGTCTGATAGTAAAATCCCTTTCCTGCCATTCATCATGTAATATGTGGGACATAATACATGGGTCACTATGGATATACTCCTACACATTGAATATGAGCCAAGTCCCTCGAGCGATACTTGGAAAGTCCCCCCAGATTAACATGTATTGGCTCAGGGTGTCGCGATTATTTTTACCTATTGTTTTTTATCAAATTTAATAGAATAAAAGATAAATGAACATTTTTAATGTAAGTATTTATCACTGTGGTATTAAAGAATTGGGGAAATTTCCTCCAAGATAACCCCCAAGAATGGGTTCAGTACACCTCCTTTTATATTATCTCCCCCAATTTAGCATTTCAGGATCCTATGGTTCAGACTCACCGGTTTTGGCGGATGCAGGTAGATTGGATGGGTGTCCAACTGGTACCAAGTT